>HG995309.1:7500000-10000000 GCA_905332915.2 Hecatera dysodea
AATTATTCCTCTTAAAATGATCTAAAAAAATATCCGCGACAGTATATGTCTATCTTTTAAGATTAACTCACTAGAACCGTTTTTATGGTAATCAAATTTGGTCGAAAGGGATGAAAGTTTGTATTAAACTTTGTCAATTTTAAACCGATCGGGCTGAGAGTTTCAAAATCGGGGTTAAAGTAACTATTCCACGCGGACGAAGTCGCGGACAGAAGCTAGTAACGTTATATTTATCTACAATCTGCTCATCAGTAACAATACCAACAAAGTTAAATAAAATCCAAACAGTTACTTTGTATACAGTAGCCATGAAAGATTAAAATAAAGATAAAAGCGTTAAAATTATTCTCACACTAATCTAATGACCGAGTATTACAAAATACCATTTTGAAAATGACATTTAAGTACTAGAGCAGCGTTCAACGAACCGAAAAAGAAATGGAACGTTGGTATAACTTTTATTCATTCTCATTAAAGCTAGCGTATGTGACTGAAATTACTATTGTAAAGGTTTTTCTAGTACGTACTACACTACGGCTAAATTACTTGAGATATCAATCAGAATTTCTATTTCTAAAAAAGTATATTAGTTTTTTTTTTCCCCACAAACGTATTCGACAGCAGTAATTTAATAGTAAAAAGTTTCTTTATTCTGAATATATTACATGTATGATTATGATTACACAAAATAAAAAGTAAAAGACAAATATATATGAGAAGCTTATTTTTACAATAAAAAAAAGTCTTTTGTGTCTTACAAAATCGTAACTTCTATAAAAACCGCAATTTTAATGTCAATAGTCCCATCACTATTTTTAAAAGTTCAAATTCAAAATGTCGGTCATTTGTAGAACATGGCGTGATGTTGGATGCGTCCTTTGCGTGAGTCTCCAGTTATTACCAATGTCCAAATCGTCGTCATCCGCTGGCTGTGTAGTCGGTTAAACTGTGGAAACATCCAATGCGATGGACAGTTTACCTATTTCCAGTTTTTAGTTGGCTCTAAATTGTACTTAAACGATGAAAAAGTTGAAATGCACAGGACACAGATTTTTTTCTCCAATAGAATACCTTACTCAATATCTAAACTAATATCTTAACATATTAGAGGGTCAATTCTACAATTTTATAAGCTTTTTCTGCCAAAATGTAGTTAACTCGGAGATTTTTTTGAAAGCTTACGACGAGATGAAGGTGCGAATGTTTCATAGTAGAATAGGGATGTTTCCTGAGGAATAAAAATATGATTCTGTTTAGTCCGTTAGATTATCGAAAAATATTGGACACCAATTTTTTGCTTTATCAAATTATCTATAAAAATTGACGAAGATAAAAAGCTTCAAAGATCATGAGTACGGGCTTGTGACGTCACGGCGTGGTAAAAATCGTAGCACGAAGTGACGTCTCACGAGTTTTCAACGCACTGTATCGTCTTCGTTTTTTGTTTACGTAAAAAAAGAAAAAATACGTGTCCAATATTTTTTGGAAATCTGTCTGACGGACTACTTAATTAGATTTTTTTAGTAAACTCCGTACTCTATTGACCAGCTGTTAGGTAGTCATGTCAACTTAAGGGACAAATTTTAACAAAAGATCCAAAGACGAAAGATCTTCGATATTTTTTGTCGACAGGCAGGCAGGTGGCGATCGGCGCGTTCCGATTGGCTGCGTTCAAGTACCCCCAGACAACCCCTAACTTTGGCGCACAACTAATAATGATACACACGCTTCGACAAGTTCCCCGTAAGTTCGTTTTATGGTACACCAGACATGCACGGCTTGCCCGACTTAACTTGCTACCTTTAAAACTTGTACATAAGTGGCTATGGCTGTAAAAAGTAAAAATAATGTCTGTCTGGAGTCTAAAGTTGGCAGTCGTAATTGAGACCTTAATGTCGTGTAGTTTATACTCAACTTGATACTACTCTTCCAGCACTATATTAACATTGCACCTCATGTCGTAATGGTTTTATTATACACTATAAACTACAACTATCACATTGTTTTGGGAACGGTACACCTCCATTATTCCGGCGACGTGACTCACGGCATATTCCCCAGATTTGCTCGATAAAGTCCGTCGAATAACAAATTTAACATTACAATTTCCTTCAAACACCATATTGAAATACAGTGAACATTTGTAGCCTGGCGAGTCCGTATTCCGTACAAGGGTGAATGTTACACGTACATTAGAGTTAATGTAAGTTACTTTTAAGGTTTCCAGCGTGGCTGGGAGGCAATAAAAGCAGAAAGTTGTGCGGCGGTCGCTCGATACATTCGATTCGGTCTGTGAGTCACCGCGAAACGGATACAAACTTGCGAAACTCCGGTAAGGCCCACCTTATAAACCATTATTTTTGTGTTAGATTTCGACGAATCGCACCCGATTGTTAGTTTATTTCCTGTGATCGTGCTAAGAGCTTATTTTTGGACGCGCTCTGCTTTGAACGGAGTTAAAAACTCAGGTCAGCAAACGTTCCCCACCGAATGTGTCTCCACGTTGTCGTCGTGGTGGGGCTTGAGCGTCCCAATGATCTTGCGAGCTTTCCCGGTAGAGCCACTCATGCCGGAAGGTCGCAAGTGAGGGATCAGACCAAGAGAGACACACACACGCTTGCTCGCTGCTCTCTGGTACGCGTCTGATCATCAGACGTGACTTTGAGAGCAGCGAGCAGGTGGAGAGGCGAGGTTGGGAGAGAGGGCCCTGAGAAGGGGCGGAGCGAAAAGGGACCACACCCTTAAAAGGAACAAAAATGAAAAAAGACGCTTGCAAAATGAGTCCCCAGGTGGGTCCCGACTGCTCAGCGGTCGGGGAATCCCACCCCGCTTCGGCGGGCTGCCCTCCGTACTCTGGGGTGGGCACCAAACGTCTTCCGCTTGCCAGTGGCAACAAGAGCCGAGGAGGCTCCGAGTCATCGTCGTCATCCGGATCTGACTCCTTTAAGGAGCTGATGGCGCACGAGTTTGTAGAGGAGGGTTCGCCTGAGCGCCGGGGTGGTGCGGAGTCGGATTCCGGCTCCGCGCCAGACCTAGTAACGGTCAGCTCGGCGGGCTCTGGATCCGGAAGAGAGGGGGCTGCTGCGGAGAACGGCAAGTTCTTCCGCAAGCGGCCCAGACGGGAGGATACCGGGGGGTCGTCCTCCGAGGGCGAATTTGCCTCCGCCCGCAAAATCCCCACCGCAAGGCGGGGCAGGGGCTGTGAGGCAGGGAGGGGGCTGGCTCCCTCTACCCGGGAGGTGGAGAGTCGGGCCGGGAGGCTGGTGGAGGAGGGGCGTCGCCCTGGAGGGAGCGGTCGTAGGGCTCCCTCTACTCTTCCGCCTACTCTCGACTCCGACGACTCGGAGCCCCCGGGAGAGGTGCGTCCCACGGTTGAGGAGAAGAGGGCCAAGCTGGAGGAGGTCGTGGAGGCCGCGATCCGCGCTGTGGCCTTCAAAAGGAAGCAGTCCTCCAAGCGGGAGGCCATTAGCGCGGCCAAAGCCTCCATAATGGCGGCGGCGGCGGCCAACGTCGGCGGGTCCGGAGAGGCGACAGAGTTGCGGGCGGAGGTCGCCCGCCTCGCGGCCGTAACGGAGCGACTCATCGCGGAGAATGAGTCGCTCCGGAGGGACCTGGCTGGCATGGCAAGAGCGGCCTCGGAGGAGCCGCAGGGGGGGCCGAGTCCGGCGGCGCTGGAGGGGAGCCAAGTGCTGAGCCAGGTGCGGAGCCTGGTGCGGCAGGAGCTGGCTCCCTTCCGGAGGCAGGTGTCCGTCTTGGAGGACATGATCCGGCGTCCCCCGTTGGCGGCGGCACAGAGGCCCCCGGGACAGCAGAAGGCGGCTTCGTACGCAGCCGCGGTGGCTGCTGGCCCGGGAACGTCCGGCCGGGCGAAGGCCAAGGCGGGAGCCGCGCCAGCGCCTGTGACGCCGGCGCCTGCGACGCCGGCGACTACCAAGACGGCCCCGGCAAAGAGGGGAAGGAGGAGGGCTGGAGGGGGAGCGGCTAAGGCTGCTGCGCCAGTGGCGCCGCGGCCGCCCCCACCCCCAACCTCGGACCCTCCTGCGGCCGAGGCCGAGTGGCAGGTTGCTGGCCAGAAACGGCGGGCCGCGAAAGCAGCCAAAAACAAGGCGAGGAGGCAGCGGCGGAAAGCCAACGCCATTGCGGCGAGGCTTCGCGCCCCGAAATCCGCGGCTGTAGTTCTCACACTGCAGCCGGAAGCGGAACAGAGGGGCGTGACGTATCTCGCCGTACTGAAGCGGGCGAAGGAGGCGGTGAGCCTCCAAGAGCTGGGCATCAGCGGGGGCATCGGGGTCAGGAGGACCTTGACCGGTGCCCGGAAGCTCGAGCTCGCCGGAGCGGAGAGTGGCCCGTTCGCGGACGCCCTGGCTGAAAGGCTGAGGGCGGTTTTACCCGCGGACGAGGTCCGGGTGTCCAGGCCGACTAAGCGCATCGACATGCGCATAGTGGGCCTGGATGACTCCGTGACGGAGGAGGAAGTTGTGGCCGCCGTCGCCAGGACTGGGGGGTGCTCTGCCGAGCTCGTCAAGGCGGGCACCCTTCGGCCTGACAACACGGGCATGCAAACCCTTGTGGTGAGCTGCCCCGTGACGGCGGCCAGAACTGTGTCGGAGGGCCGAAGGCTCTTGGTGGGATGGGTGTCTGCGCGGGTAAAACTGCTGGAACCCAGACCTCTGAGGTGCTACCGCTGCCATGTGGGTAACCACACGGGAGCTATGTGCCCCTCGGAGGTCGACCGCAGCGGACTCTGTTTCCGCTGTGGTCAGCCCGGTCATAAGGCCGGCTCGTGCGAGGCCACGCCGCACTGCAGTGCATGTGCGGCTGCTGGCAAGCCGGCCGAGCACTGGGCTGGGGGAAGGGCCTGCGCGCCATCCGCCCCGACCAGGGGCAAGAGGTCCGCCGCCACCGCCGCCTCTGCCGCCGCCGCGGCTTCTGTCGCCGCCGCTGCCGCTTCTGCTGCGGGTGCTGCGGCTCCCAACACTCGGGAGGGTGCTGAGATGGAGAGCCAGTAATGGTCCCATTTCGGCCCCCTCCAGAGACAAGTCGGCCGCTGTGCTATCGCGCAGTGGCTGATGCCTGGGGACGGTGAGCGTGGGTGGCTCGCCGTCCGATACCAGGTTGAGTCGACGACGCGTTGTGTTCCACGCGCGCCTCAAGGAGCCGTCAGCACCGAGGACGGGGCCCCATAGGGTCGGTGCCTGCTAGGGTTGCGGAATTTATTCGAAAGAGTTACCGCGGCCCTGGAACGCATAGGGCACAAGAAGGATCACGGGTGGGTTTTAGTCAGTAAAAGTCTGACACTCCCTACCGCTCCACCCAGTGCGGGAGGGGTCATTTGATGATTTCCCATCCAGAAAAAAAAAAAAAAAAAAAAAAAAAGGTCAGCAAACGTTATAGGACCCGGTGAACTAGTTCAATTTGTTTAGGAATTCGCTTTTGGCCGAGCTCGCGACTTCAAAGGGGAATATGCTTTCATATTTAGTATTGTTTTATTGTGTTCATTGCTTTATTCTGTTCTCTTTTCGAAAGTCTAAAATTATAATTGCAAACTGGATAAAGAGTTTTAACTAAAAGCCGTATTAGGGATGTGGGGGAGGTCGGGGCAAAGAGTAAGCTTATAAAATGCCTCTTTACTAAGTAGCTAGTCCTTCAAAGTTGTTAAGACGGCCCAAGTTTGTCGCGAGTTTAATAGAATTCCTTGCTCAGTCTGCGAACTAAAGTTTGTTTTTAAATGATTGATCAGCAAATAATACTTCTGAGGCAAAGTAGTGAGTCATTCATTAAACGTGTTGTGTGTTTGTTAAGTCGAAGAATAATGTCGTTATCTGTGAAACAGTTGCTGTTTGTTCAGCTAACATTAATACCAAAAAAAAACTTGGTTAGTGATATCTTTAGTTGATAAAACAACGTAAGCAATAACGTAGGTAATTCATATTTGAACAAAACTAATAATAAACTGCTGATAAAAACTACAAAATTTAATTAAACCATAAGATAAGTCCTGCTATTATTGTATTGTTGAAATCAAAGATGGCGCCTTTTGAAGAACCAACCTAGACGTTATACAGTGTGAATAATTTGCAAAACCAACAATGAAGTATAAAAATAAAATGGCGTAAGTTTCTTCCCCAAATATCATAAAATACCTACCTTACCCACAACGAATAGCGGTTTAAACTTGGTGTGATAAAATTTAATAACAATAGTATGAGAATGACAGCGCTGTCCTCTCGCGGTGGCTTGCGTAAAATATGATACCACAAGACACCCGCAGTTTTATTAGTTTCGGCTATCATGGCGAACGTAAAATTCTCACTACGTTCTCTAAAACTTACTCACAAAAATCGCTGACATTTTATTTGCACACTAAAACAGTAACATCACAAAAAATCTACATAACGTTATTAAATAACACAATTTGAAAGCAATTATTACGACCTAAACATTATTCGTGCCTGAACTTGACAAAGCAATTTCGGGATTAAAGGGAATAATAACATTAATTAATATCAAATCCCCCATTTCTAGTTGTACACAGAGCGTATTAAAATTCCAAACTGCCCGTATGAAGCGAATAACAAAACGAGATTGTTATGTACAGGGTTGTCACGAACAGGAAAGCTGGCGACGCACCGGGAAACGATGTGGGGCAACCCTGCGGACGGGGAGATATTCCACTTTCATAACATGTCACAGTTCCATGGCAACACGTGTCAAAGCTGTGTTGAAAAACATCCCTAACACGAGCGGACGAATGTTTGCATGTGTTTGCTTATACTACCTATTTTAGGCAAAAAAACTTAGAACCAGTAACTTATTATTCTACGATAGACTAAATTCTTAAACAGGCTTGACATTTTGGACACAGTAATTATGATGAATGTTGGAGTAAACATTTAATGATTGATATTTTAACGACAGACCACAAGTTTGGGAGATGACACTGCTAATGGAGTAGCGAAAGGCGAAGACAAATTGCTTGGAATTACTTTTAAGTGTGTATATGTATATAAGACACCCTGTATTTTTAAAAAAAACATGGCGGATATTCACTTTGTATTGCCGGACATTTTTTATTTAATAGTGTTTGTACCTATATCTCGAAACATGTGCTTGCTGAAAGGGCAAAAAACTTCGTTTACAAGTATGTATTATTATTGGTTCTAAGAAGTCCAAACTTAGCACCATTTTAAGCAACGTGGGCTATACAGTTTTTATTTCGATAGAAGATAAGAAAACCACTCGAGTTGACGTAACATCGTTCACGGAACGAAAGTAAGCCAAGCGTGTAACGAAACGCAACGTATCATGTAGCCAAATCAAAATATTATAAACTAGGTGTTGAGGAAGTCAATATACCTTCATTGGATAACTAGCAGCGCCTCGCGGTTTCACCCGCGTAGTTCCCGTTCCCGTGGGAGTATGGGGATAAAATATAGCCTATAGCCTTCCTCGATAAATGGGCTATCTAACACTGAAAGATTTTTTCAAATCGGACCAGTAGTTCCTGAGATTAGCGCGTTCAAACAAACAAACAAACAAACAAACTCTTCAGCTTTATAATATTAGTATAGATATAACGATACTATTTTTACCTGAAAATATTTTTCAATGGAAATTTTCTGCTACTAAAAGCTTCAAAAATTATACCAGGTGACCTTTCTCTATCAATATTGATGTGTGTTGTCAACAATTTTTATCGAAACACTCAGTTTTAATATACTTAAAATGGGAAACATAAATGTAAATACAACAATAACGATTACTAAATTAATTTAAGCAATAGTTTATTTCATTAATTAAAAGTGTTCGTGTTAAAAGTTACATCAGGATTGTTTATCTTTAAGTACTTAAATACCTAAACAAAACGAGTACAGTTTGTTTTTTTTTAACTGTTATATGAAGTCCTAGAATTGCAACAGAAACCAGTAATTATCAGTACCAGCAAAAATATACTACACAAATAAATTACATGAGGCATGATCTGTGTAATCTCATTATACCACCGGTGCTCTAAATCAACACATTAGTGCTTCATTTCCTCCCACTCAACTTCCTTCCTAATATGAATTTCTAAACAGCCTCTTAGGACACCCACAGACAAAGATTCCTATTTTGAGCGGCAACAAAAAAACCTTCAAAAAAGGTACTGTCAGGGGCGCCAGACTCCTTGGTCTTAAGGGACCTGAAGGCTTCAGGTACCTTCGAATTTGGAGGATATACTTTATTTAGGATGGTATATATGAAAGTCAATTTTATGTAAAAATATCTAAGATCACTTAGATTTGATCGCACCACAGAAATCTTTATGATAAAAACCTGAGATTTCTGTGGACCGCACACTTGGTAAGAAGGCACTGACCCTACAAGTAATGCCAAAAAAAGCAAAGTTTTTCTTTGCTTGGTTCTCTGCCTGTAGTTTACATAGAGAATGTAATTGTCTTTGGTAGTTTATATACTTAACATGAAAATCTTTAGTTTTTGAAGACTGGTTGAAATTTAAACTGTTGGAGCCTTGGTCAGTGACGAACTGTAAGAAGACTTGTTTGATAGTCCTAGGCAAAAATTTGTCTTGAGATGTTTCGTCAAACTTTTCCTTCTAGAACATACTTAAGAGATCCTATTAGAATTGGGCTGAATGTTCAACAGTCTGATATTTTTAATAGAATATTGACGTACATACCCACATGACTGTTTGACATATTTATGTTCCGTGGGAAAGCTGTCAAACCGCCATTTTCATGCCTCAAGTAAAATTTATCCGACTATTGAAAAATCGGCTCTAAAAAGATCAAATTCGACGAAAAAACGCGGAAATAACAAGATCTTAACCTTACATAAACTCTTAAATGGCATAAGACGTACAATAATAAATAACATGAAATAAAGGAAGTATCTACAGTACAGTTATCTAAGAGGCATCGCTTATATCTTCAGGCTGATTGACCTTCCAGTCACGAGCCACCCGGCCACAGAGTGACCGCCATACGGAGGAGACAATCCACTGAGACTTGGCTATACTTGAACTGTTTTTATAACTAGCTCTGACCGCGGCTCTGCTTCTTATTAAGCCTGATTATAGTTGGTCTAGTAAGTGCTACTAAATACTACAAAAGAGGGACTTGTAAGTTTTACCTACCCTCCTCCTTTTTTAGAAGTCGATTAAAAAGTTCTTAATAAAATTTGCCAGGGTATCTTGCGAATGCCTTAAATAGAGTTTGATTAAAAACGGTTCATTCATTTCTTAGAGTAAAGACTTGCAAGTTTGTATGATTTACAGTAACAACGCACGCAGCACACAGCAAAGGAGTGGAACTCTCCGCCTGTGTCTGTGTTTCCGAAAGCATTCAACCCTGATCTCAGTGAACAGGCTTCTTCTGGGTAAGCTCATTCCATCGTCGACTTCGTCTCTGTCACCTGCGACCTAGACTAGAGTCAAAAGCATATCTAACCGACAATAAATAAAAAAAGATATGTGCGGAAAAGTATTCGGTATACTGACTATCTTTTATAATGCGCATATAGGTACTGTTGTATCCAGTTCCCGTAGGAGGTGGAATTTCAGCTTTTTACGACCAGTAATTTTGGTTGTGCGTTGACAAGAACAACGTTTACTATGTTACCAATACTGAAATCACGAAAAAAAACGATTTCTCCGTACATTTTTGAGCGCTCAACTCGACAAAATTTACTAAATAGTTGTTCGCGATTTCCCGATTGGTCCCATACTAAAATTTGATCATCATGATGAGTGCAATGACCCCTTTTCAGTCATTGCGTTTATACTGTAACACGTTGTTTATTGTTTTAAAGTAGATTCAGTGTACAGCTCTCAATGTGATTGGTGATTAAAGGTCACAGCTCATTAAAGCCACCCGGCACCCACCCCGCACCGCCTCGTCGCACGGTGTCCACTCGTTGTCGACAGGTGGTCTACGGGTGGAAGCCGCGTTAAGACCACTAAACGTCGCGCGGTCAACCAGTGGACCCGGCGCGATCAACGAGTGAACGCCGCGTGGTCAACGAGTGGACGTCGCTTAACGTAATCTGTTAACAATTGGCACTAGGTCTACACGTGCGATACGTCCGACTCGTTCGAAAGAAAGGCTGAGAATGAAGGGACGGTAGGAAGTCTAGGAAACGGCTCATCACCTAGTATAGTCCTCGCGTGAATCATTCGCGGGCAGCGCGCGGTCCACTCGGGACCCGCGAGTTGGCAATGCGCAGTCAACGCAAGGCAAGCGTGCGAGCAGCGAGTAGTCACCGAGTGGTCCACCCGCCGTCCGCGCGTGGAGGGCTTACGACCGAGGCGATCCGGTGTCGCTACGTAGTTGATATAGTGAGCGCATACCCATTCAAGTCCATATAAAGAATACTAGCCGCAGGAGGCGAGGCGGTGCGGAGTGGTTGCCGGGTGGCTCTAATGAGCTGTGACCTTAAGTATGTCCATACCACAAATCCATATATCGAGTTCCTTGAACTAAGACATTTCAAGGCCATCCTAACACATATTCCTAATTTCTGAAAGGTCAATGAAAACCAACTGTTTGGTAAACAATTTTCCTACGTTAATGATTATATTTATTTTGAGCGTTAACGGAGTATTAATAAAAATATATCCATATATCCTTCGTCAGTTAAATATAATATCGGGATACAGTTATCGGAATTGATTTAGACACATTTATTCTATAAATGTTTAATTAGACATCGTTAAGTAATTATTGCTGATAATTTACGAGAAAAATTATTCGTTCATGGTTGTTATTATTTCATAATTAATTACCTATACGGCTATTAATTGACCCACCTACTTTAAAATAAACGCAATTTCAACGTTTCATAATTGGTTTTAATTTCTACTACCTACTAAAATGAGCCTAAGTCCTACAAGATTCTTATCGATTCCCTTATTTTCTCAAGCGTAATAAAATACGGTTTTAATAAAACATCTCAGTAGCTGGATGACTATCCCTGAGGCAGATATCAAAAGATGAAGTATTTTATATCAATTTGCGCACTCGTGCAAAGTATATTTAAGTAGCTCCGTTTCCGCCCCGGTCTTAGCTTTTTAATGGTGCCATTTATGGGGATGGGGTAAAATATCCGTATAAAGGAAGACGGACCAAGAATTCCGATGATTGCAGCGTGCCCAGAATACTCCATAAGACTCGGCCATCAACATTAACCGACCGTCCAAAATATCCCTTTCATTGCTGTTAAAATATCCTATATTTTATAAGAGATCTTTAGAAATTAAATTAATTCTTCGAGTTTAAAAGATTTCTCGTGAATCGTGATGGTTACTGCCGCCAAAATGTTCTGTGGGCGCGAATGGACATTGATTGGCCATTGTGAGTTAGCCACAAAGAGCAATCACGGATTCACGGAGGTCTAGTGCTAATAGTCGCTTGGCGCGAAACCACTTCATTTCACAAAGCCTGTTTTGATGGCCCTCGACATCGGCCGTCGTCCACTTCTAATAACAACTCATACCTAATCATTGCATGACATTCCTATATGCGTGCGGTATCCCATCACTTGTATCTCGAATGACAGCTCGTTCGATCGTTTACAATTAAGAAGCCGATAACGAGTACGTTATTCGCAGTCGGTTCGATATTAAGCCTCCATTGTGAGAGCGAAAAGCAATCGGAAGCCATCGAAACTAGTTTCAGCGGAAACCAGCACGAGATAGACTCGCCACACTAGATAAATTGGTATTTTACCAGCCAGTAAGTGCTATATAGACTTCGGTCTGTTCCTGATGAATACACCTTGAAGTTTGGTTAAAATGTGTACTGCTGCTGCGAAACAGAGTTGAAACTTCTAAGTAAACTTGAACCTTTTAGGCGTAATTTTTGGTATTTTTTTGGAAAATAATCACCGAAGAAAGACAACAATCGGGTCACCTCGAAAATCAATTAAAATCCTGTCACTAAGGGAAGGTAGTGATCGTGGGGATCTATTTTTAAATCGAGCGCTATGGCTTTGTGAACGATACCCTCGGGGAGCATTCAGTGGATGTTCGTTTAATAGGGACCTATTGTTGTGCCGATTAATTACGATTGTTTATTGTAAGCTCTAAGGAAGCAGATTATAATTCCGTACGACTTAATTTACTGCTTGGCCGCGCTCGCAAAGCACTAAAATCGGTTGCAACTAAAATTGGTGTGATGAAATTATGTGTTGGCCTCATTCGAGTTCCAGTGAGGCGGGTCTAGATTATTCCGAAAGTTCCTCGTATTCTGTCCATTTGCTGCTAATTTCCGATTTTACATTCTGAATTCAGGATTTTTGCTCGCAATTCCGTTTCTATGACACTAATTTTAAGCAGTGCACAAAAGTTGGTTGGTTTAAGGCAAAATCTGTCTAACATTTTGTACACACAACACAGAGTTTCATTACATTTCCGTGAACTCTTAAACAAATAGACGTAGTTTTCTCAGACGATGTGGTGGGTAGATGCTTCGGCAATAATCGGAAGGTTTCGAGCCCCGACTGTTGCTAACATTGCCTTCTACGATACCCTTGAGGAACGTATGGCTGTGCTCTAATAGGGATCCATTGTGATATCCGCTGGCTTAATTACTTGTTCAACTGATATTGAGGACGTTCTGTAGGTCAATGGAGGATGTTTTTCCACGGCTAATTAATGAACAGAGCACACTTTTCTTTTTTGTTGTGCGATAATTGTAGAAAAAATACAAGATAACGGTTCCTTTTGCGCTAGCTGTTTTTCTGTGCAATTAGTGTCTAAGCAGAGCCAGCTTTAACCGGTTGTAGAATATAAAAAATAAACTGCCATCCCGATCAGGTTAAAAAATAATTTATTGCTACTAACAGACTTTCATCGACGTCTACGGAAGATAAAACTAAAATAAGATTTAGCTAGGTACTCGATTATGTTTCGCAAAGACGTTAAGTCGCTCAGTACCCATTTCAATAAATACTCGAAGAGAATCTTAACACCCAATAGCGTACCACACTGTATAGCCATTTTCTAGATAATCTGTGAACACGGGGAGAGGTAGATGCCACTTTCAACGGATAAACATAATGCCACTTTTCTCCCAGCACTTTTCTTAGTAGTAAAACCAAACAGCCCACTTCAACTAATGGAAACTCATTACGATATAATTTCAAGCATTTTTAAAAGCGATAGCTATCTATGCAGCTGCGCAAAGAAACTTAATATTGAAGATTATATCTTGCTAGTTCCTCGACAGTGTCGGAATGGATATTCTCGATTGGCGATAAGAAACGATTTATGTAGGAAAAAGTAAAGGAAATTGGTTTTCATAGACGATGACAGGCGTGAGTGTTGTCTTGGAGAAATAATGCAATTTTATTTGTGATATTTATTAACAAGAGCATAGAATACGACTTAAGGCTGGTGACACACAGTGCGCTAAGACGCGGACGTGTGCGTTTTTGCCATGCAAAGCTGCGACTAAGCGCGCGATCTACTCAGTGGAATCAAGTCAGCCGCGCATATAAATCACGCGATGTGAAACTAGTCTCAGTGCTCGGCAAAGATAAAGGCAGAGTGCACACAAACCAAGCAATATCCTCTTATTTGTGCATCCAAAGCAGCAGTGATATTTGTCGTTCTCGGTCCCAGTAATTCTTTAAACTATCTCAGTTTTCCAAGGCAGGAAGATTAACAGTTAGTGTTTGGCGCAGAAAATACAAATAGCCTTTGGACATTTAAATTTGTTCAACTCGTTACTAGGATTTGTGTTTAGAACTAGAATTCCAATTACGTTAGAGTTAACTTTAATTAAGCGGCGAGTGCTGAGCGGTTTTTGACTTTGTTACTTTCAGTCGTCATAAATATTAGTTTAGAATAGTTTGAATGCTGATATAAATCTCATAACTGGCAGGTTTTATTTAAGGAACAATAGCATAAACAAAAGAGCATAATTATTTCGAAATCATAAAAAAACAAAGAGTACTGAAAACAAATTCAGTCGAATTTATAGTTGAAAATAGAAGAAAATAATTTTATTTCTAAAATGGAACAATACCAAAACATCAAACAGAAAACCTAACAAGCAAGGAAAACAATTATTATTATAGATGCAAACGTCACATGAACTATAACGTCAAAGCGAAAAGCATCTGAGTTCGATTCACTCAAAGAGTAGAAACACAGGATTTCCATTAGGTACCTACTTACTTAAGTCGACAGCAAAGACGTAGGCATGATCGAATTACTCCTGGTGTATACTTACCTTTATGCATTGACGTAAGGATTTCATAGAAAAATCCTTTTTCGTTTCGGAATATTCAATTCTAGACTCTTTCTGTAATGTTCGGTTTTGATCTAGAAAGGTTTGTCTCGTGGTTATGTGCTCCTAATGTTTTATTTGTTACGGCTTGTTTTTAAATGCTCAATTTAGGCCTTATTTTTCAATAGTATATATTTTCAATATATATTATAGTCATTTTTATCTCAAGGATATATTTTCCACGCAACATCGCTCATGCATAATATATAAGCCATATTTATTTAAAATCTTACCGTATTAGTTAATGGTTGGAAAATTCTAATTAAAATTCAAATAAAAATTAGTTAATGATTGGAAGATTCTTCATTCAAATTCTCCATAGAGAATTCGAATTCGAATCTGCTGATTAGTGAGTAGATTTAGTATTTTTTTCAGTTGAATGATTCTAGTAACATTTTAAATTTTTACTTACCTTCACGTAAGTTAACTCAGTACCGTTCTAGCAGATTCGCCCGCATGAAAGTCAGAACAAAATCAAAAAAAGTTCCAACCGTCTTTCTCCAAGGTTTATTTATCTCTATAGCAAGCAAATTTCATAAAAATAGGTTCAGTAGTTAGATGTAAAAGTGTAGCAGACAGACAGAGTTACTTTCGCATCTATAATATTAGTTAGGATTGCTTAGTCTTACTAGGTAACAATGACAAAACTATTTCAAACGTATACCATCTCCATAATCAACACATTTTTCGACAAGTTTTATCCAAATCATTTTAATAATAATAGCCTATAAACCGCTGTAATAACGTGGTACCTCGTTTAAAAAAAAGATTACACGTATAACAGCACACACATAATAGCACCAAAATAACAGTTGAATATTTTTGGAAGTCATCAGTTCATCACCACAAACGGACGGAGTCAGGTCGCGTGACGGTAATCACGTAACTGACTGATATTACGCCGAAGGCGGGTCAGACAAGACCAGCGGGCGTACCATGACGTCTTAAAACGTGAGTCTTCCGAGCGAGAAAAAGGGATGGAGCTATATAGGGTGTATAACTCTATCCCTCTTTCTCACTCCGAAGACTCCCGTTTTAACACCTCATGGTAGGCCCACTGTTATCACATCGTTGATAACACGACCCGTGGAGTGCGTTTAATATCGACCTGGGCCTCAAGTCTGCTATAACAATAGTGTCAGAATGGTCTATCATTGATTTCATAATTTTTAATTTTGACAAGTTTTTGTAATCTACTAATATAAAAGCGACATTTTGACTTTCCAATGGTTAACCATTGACAATCCATTGAGAGAAATGGCATAGAGTGGTAATCTCGAATAATAATGTTTGTCGTTATTATTCGAGATTACCACTCTATGCCATTTCAAATTAATAAATTTTTGACAGCTCCTTTAATCAGTGACCTACCATTAGAAAGTCATTGTGCAGTCATTGCTTTTAATTGCTCGGTTATCAAAATCAAAAAGTATTACGAGAACATTGACCGACCAATGACCGACCATTATGAATTTGGCAGATTACGAACTTTTAGCAAAATGACAATGGGATCGTGTTGGACTGACGAATTTATAAAAATAGCAGACTTGGGGCCTTAGTCGAGATTGAAATATTCGATCTAGATATTCTATTGTGGCTATCGCGAATTGGATTCGCTAGTTTAATGAAATTGGCTAAAATCCTAAATTACCAAAGACAGTCACCTAACCAGAAAAACTTGACGTTTCAATTATATCGAGTTAATTAGGTATTATTATTAGTTTATTTATCATACAGAGATTCAAATGAAATTGTTTACTTGATTAGTTGCAAACGTGCAATCAAGTTTTCACAATATTTGTTTTGTAAAATCGTGTCTTGTAAACACAGCTTTAGATGTTAAAATGTTATCATTTTATATTATGAAATTAATTAAAACAAGCAATGTTTTTTTTGTAGGTACACACAACAGTTGTTGCGTCGAGTACATTTGAAAGAAATTTTCATTTTATCGTCGAAGTGGATTGATAGAAACGGGCTAATGCGATACTCTAGGCAATCTGTCAGTAATAAATGAAATGTATGCAGATTTGTGGAAGGTCATCATATTTGCTTGTTTTACTCAAAAAAGGTGAAAGGAGGAAATCCATTTACTATCTAAACTTTAAATGAAAGGGCCCATAACTCGATGTTCATAGAATTCATTGTGAAGTCGTTGAACGAATTTTTGTTCAATGATACTGACATTGCGCCTTTGAATTTCTCCATCAAGTGTTGATATTTAATTTGTTTTGTCATTAGTATAAGTGTAGGTAGTTAAAATATGTATATTTATATTATATGTATATTTCTCATTCATGAAAACTGAACCAAAGAATTTCTCATTAAACAAAAACTTGCAGTTTCGGGCAACTCAACAAATAACACCAATATTATTCAGCTTATTGTTACCTTTTATAAAAAGGTCAGTCGCATATAACTGCATACCATTGCCATTGAGTGGTCCGGTTGCATGATGACGTCACCCGATAGGCAGCCGTGTCACAGAAGCCATACAACCCAACCGAGCGGGCAAACGCGACCGCTGTCATAAACTTTACTCTCCACTGCCATTTTAGTACGAAACCTCTTCATAGTGGCTACAACTGAGGGAGCAATGAGTGATGTGTATTGGGTAAAAAGCAGTTTGTGTTGTAGAAATTGTCAGTGGTTGAGGTGAGAGCAAGGAGCATAAATTAAGGCTAATGAATGGCTTATTGTGTGAGGGACAGGAAATTATTATTGGTGGGATGCTCGAGTTACTGTGTGTGAGGGTCATACTTGACTGAGTGCTTATGTGGCGTATGTTAACATTTTATTTTTAAAAGCCACACTGATGTTAAAAAAAGAACTTGACACCTGCGTTAATTGAATAATAAATCTAAGATACAAATATTTTATCGAGGTAAAGTTTTTGTAGTGGATTTTGAAAATTGTTTTATACCAATAGATAGGCACATCATTTGTGACTGTCAAAGGCTTGTTTTAAGTCCGTATTCTCACGGGGACGGGAACTACGCGGGTGAAACCGCGGGCGCTGCTAGTCAATGATTTATAGGTGCGTACCAGTTTTTCGATTACGGTATTTTTACTCCATCCAAGACTGTTTTTTTTTGAGTCGTTGAAAGCAAAAATCTATTATTAATTAATTTATGTACACACAAGATACTTAAATAGGGAAATTTTGTACAAAATCAAGAGCACAAAGGTATTTACGAAAAACAATGCAGTTATTGCACGTATTTATTCTTTGTTAAAGTAAGCATGGCGATGGCGGTGACATTACACATTTCCTAACTGGTTTATTGCTCATCGCATTTCTCTGGGGAACACAAAAATGCTGAACTCTTAAATCGCTCTCAATCATCCCAGTAAAAATATCTTCTGGCCATTTCGCAGCTTTACCGCCCATATAGGTAAATCCCTACTAATATATAAATGTGAATGTAGGTTTGTTTGTTACGCTTTCACGCGAAAACTCAACCGATTTCAAAAATTCTTTCACCACTAGAAAACTACATTCATCCTGAGTAACATAGGCTATATTTTATCCCCGTATTCCCACGGGAACGGGAACTACGCGCGGGGCGCTGCTAGTATACTATATATGTACCTACATATTATATACTTAATATTATAAATCTGAAGAGTTTGGTTGAACGCGCTTATCTCAGGAATAACTGGTTCGAATGATTTTAGTGTTGGATAGCCCATTAATCAAGAAACATCACACTACGACCAATAGGAACGGAACATTTTTCAAAGGCGAAGTTGCGCGGGTCAGCTATTTAGCACAATCATACATCAACAGCCTGTTGCAGTCCACTGCTGGACATAGGCCTCTCCAATTGCACGCCACTTAGATCTATTTTCGGCTTCTCGCATCCCGTTTCTGCCAGCCGTCCTGCGCAAATCATCACTCCACCGTGCCTGAGGACGTCCTACACTACGTTTGCCGAGACGCGGTCTCCACTCTCGATGCATCATACAATTTTTAGTATTGAGTAATTCATAATACAACGAAAATAATTTCAATGCAAATATAGTGCCGTCTTGCTACTCAGTTAGACCGGTTTATTGAAGTACAGTTCATACTTCAGATATGTGTACTCGAGCCGTGCTTGCAGTCCGTCGGGGCTGCCATTGTTCTCTGTATGGCTTTAGTAAGTCTATGCTTAAGTCTGCTACATAATAAGTAGCTGGAACTGGGACCTACTTGGTCATAACCTTGTTTGTTGTGCTTCGAGCTCCGCCGATTTATTTTATGAAGACTGCTGAACAGTAAAATTGAATCAGCGCAGATTTTATTTTTAAAAGTTTTGTTCGTTCGGTGGTTTGGGGTTTGAGATAACTTGGTTCACATAAGACTAGACTAGAGAACTAAACATGAAATTACTCTTCTAATCTTAATGTCACATAAAAAAAATGAATAAGTATTGTACTTAATTTTAATAAAGTACCGTAGATAAGTTTAGATTCTTCTGTATACAATTCTACGGAATAAATTACCACGTGTTTAACTTCAATGACTTATTTTTCGTTTGCAAGCTTATTTTCCTAATTGTTTTTTAGTTTTAAATCGGTGAACAAGTAAGTGCCCAAGGGCTAAACAATTGAGCCATCCCCTTTTAAAATACTTCAATAAAGTCGAGCATCCTCTGTTGTTTAGCGTCTTGAGATTTGTCTTAAATGGTTTCGGAAACAATGGCCTTTTTTCCTTATTTTACGGTTAATTTTTATTTAAATAAATAGTATAGAATACCGACATTATGTACAGATCTTGCAGTATGTAGCGGCAACGTTCCTATCCCATGGAAAACGTTTTTTCAGGATACAATACGTCTAGTTATCAATAAACTATTATACCGATATAAACATTTTTTATAAACAATTGAAATGTTTTTGTGATGGTAAAGCAGGTTCCTGGAAGTACTAGGGACAGTACAAAAAAATGTAATTGGACAAGTGTAAGAATTAAAAAAATGTTTATATCGGTATGATAGCAGTATATATATGCGGTTATACGCAGATATTTAGAAACCTTCATCATCGGTCATCAACTGTCATCGACATTACGTCAAATCTACCCAGAGATTATGCGAAGGTGATTCATGTGCTCTTCTAATTGTATAATCCAAAAATATTTTGTTCTCTTGAACCTCGCTTCACAACAAAAACTGACTCAACTTTACAATCGTAAATGAAAACCGATCATCATTACCTCTCCGAACCTTGACATTGGCAAAATCATCGATGGAGCCATAAAACAAAAAAAAAGGTGATTTATTTCTTAAGCACTGAACTTTACCGGACAGCTGAAGCCATTCTAGCCCTGAATACATGGCCATCTAGGTCATATGAAGGGGACTTTCATAGTACGAAGTAACAATAGCCTACCTATGTACAACTATGTACACAAGTCTGGTCACGATCGCCTTTCTCCAAGACAAATGACTTTATCGGCAATCTTAAATTAACTAAGTAATGGTTGACCTCTTCTTGTATTAGGTATCTTGTTCAATAATAATCGAACCTTTGCGTGAAAGTACTGGATAAATACTGATGAGATTTTACGTGAAGCGGCTGCCTACCAGATCTCCACAACCCATTAACTGGGGAACACGGTACGGCCAACTAGGAACTAACTATCACGCCTGTTTTACTAAGAAGGGCCAGTCATACCAGCACCAGCAGGACTATTTTCAGGGGACATTTTTAAACCCCCGCCAAGAAAAGGATAGGTTGTTTTGTCTATTCAAGGCGGAGCGAGGGGAGTTCGAAATACCGACATCGCCCCGGATTTGTTAGGTTCTCTTTCACTACATTCCGCATGCCTAATTTACATATAATATAATATTTATTTTATTGTATTGTAAGCCAGGGTGCAAGTCGTTGTTGCGCATGCAAAAGTCGCTATGTGTTATTTAGTTATTTTCGGCTTTCTATGCAATTTTAGTCGTTGTTCCAATACGCACATATACTGTACTAGCTGCTGCCCGCAACTTCGTCCCCGTGGAATCCCCGATTTTAAAACATTCTTTATCGCTGCTCCGCTCCTATTGACTTAAGCGTGATGATATATAGCCTAAAGCCTTCCTC
This sequence comes from Hecatera dysodea, assembly GCA_905332915.2. Taxonomy (NCBI): domain Eukaryota; kingdom Metazoa; phylum Arthropoda; class Insecta; order Lepidoptera; family Noctuidae; genus Hecatera; species Hecatera dysodea. The sequence continues at coordinate 7,520,370 of HG995309.1, forward strand.
GATAAATGGTCTATTCAACCCAAAAAGAATTTTTCAATTCGAACCAGTAGTTCCTGAGATTAGCGCGTTCAAACAAACAAACTCTTCAGCTTTATAATATTAGTATAGATTAAAGATTAAAGATGATATGATAAATGCAATATTTAAAGAGTTAAGTTAGAATGTAGTTATGTGACGTTCATAGATCGAAAGATTTATTTAAACACGCTGAGTGTTATAATTCACATAGCTAAAATATAAGTGTACTAAAACACATAGCGATTATGGAAATCGCAGCGACGAAGTGTACTCCCTTGCACTTCTCTCCAGGCGCCCATCAGGTCAGTCAAAGGTTCCCTACACGTAGAGTAAGTAAAGAACAACCCGTTGCGGAATTTGTTCGATAGAGTCACCGCGGCCCTGGAATGCAAGTCTGACACTCCCTTCCGCTCCGCCTAAAGTGGAAGAAGTTTTGTTGATACAGAAAAAAAAATCTAGTTAGGTATGTTTCATTCTTAAGTAATGGGGGACAAGCCTGTTGCCATCAAATGGGCGCAAACTCTGGGCTGCTAGAACTAAAAAAACTCTAAACACTTTGGGAATCGAATTTCTCGGGGACTCAATAAATTCCAATAAAATCAATTTGAGGACGTTGTATTATTTAAACAAGCTATCAATTAGGTACGTTGCGTTATCAATTAATTACTCGACAACAAGTTTTTGTAGAAATTTTGGAGTGAGCGTAACTTCTAACAATTATTTAGTGAAATCGATCATTTTTAGACAGGCCTTGAATTTGAGACGTGAACAGTCGTAGTGATTGAAATCCGGCTTCTTAAATACTCAGATTCTTGAAAGTTAAGAACTTCGTCATCAGATATAATGACGTCATAGATTTTTATAGGTACTAGAATTGCACCACTTCGTGTATCCCATGATTCATTCGGTATAGTGTTTTGAACAGTTAAAGACCCAGATAGATCGTCATTAAAGAACACGTAGAAAATTTGCACAGCTGTTTTTGGTTTAGCTAATTTAATATTATTAGATAAGCTGGATTGTACATTTTTTGGGTACCTACCAACACCTTGGATTTATTCCGGTCGATTCATTCGCCTTATACCTATTAGGGGTACTAGGTACCCTTACTAAGTACTACCCGTAGGTAGTACGTAGTAAAGGTATCTAGTACTCCTAGTACGTATACTAGGAGTACTAGTACCACTAGAACTAGAAAAAAAAAATAACATGTGGTATACTCGTAAGTACCTACCACATGTTTTTCTTTTAATTAGGAGCTCATGGCTAAAGAATAACAGGCGCACGGGTCGATCTTCAAGGTCAAGCAACGCTTGCCGAGGTCGGTTTTCGGAAAGCAAGTTAAAAGGTTGGTCCCGGCTATCATTTGTAGATCTTTGGCAGTCATTACGGGTTGTCAGAAGGCAGAAAATCTAATACTAGTCTTGCCAAGAAGTACCGTGTTACCCAGTTAGTTAGCTGTGGAGGTCTGGTAGGCAGCTGCCATATGTAAAATAATAGTGCATAGCTAAATCCGGTTTGACTGGCAGCCGACCCCCAATATACCTAGTTGGGAAAAGGCTAGGCATTTCGCTTGGTACTTTTATGATAAATTTCTGGTTATTGCCTACTTATCCAGTGTCCGGTCACAGAAACAAGCCTTAAAATGTAGCTGCCTACCTGGGTTTATTGCTAACGATGCTTACTTTTTATGTTAATGTGGAGGTAATAACTGGGTAGGCCTAGGCACCCAGGTACAGGTAGGCAGGTAGGTATGTAGGTACATATTTAAGTGTCATAAAGTGACTCTTAAGCTAACTTTAAGATGGCTACGTAGGTACGCATAAATGTTCAGGCTTCGACCCACAGTGCTTGTATTCGAGTTAGGAGTTATTACGAGGGTTAGACAGAAGGACTGGTTATTATGATTTAATGTTTTTTTGTTATTATGACGTGGAACGTTTCCATTCGCAGATATACACGTAGGCTTTATTTACAAATTTTTAAAACACTGTTACTAACAACTTCGTCCATATGGCACGCTCAGCGTAATTATGTACCTACCTACTAATTGTTTCTGTTACTTTATTCGTCTATGGTCTGTACCGAATAAATGTTTTCTATTCTATTCTACCTAATCAGTGTTATTTGAAAATTGGCATGTAAGTAGACCTTCTTAAAGAGTTATTCTTGGAAATCGATTCGGAGGCTTTTTTTTAGCTTTTTCTATTGATAGGCACGCGTTTGACTACTATCTTACCAGATGGTAAGCCACACATAAAAAATGCATTTGAACCGCCAAAGACTAGACATATAAATAAGTGTTCAACGACTTGCAGGACCTTTTACTAAGTTTTACAAACTACGGGATTGATATGCAAATTAATGTAAACGCACCCACGATACACGATAGGATAGTACATTCCTAGTGTGGGGAAAGGTTTAAAAAAAAAAAGAAAAAAAAAAATAGTGTGTTTACTGACAGAAATCATGAAGTTAAATAAGCATCCAAATTAAACTAAGTATGAAAAATCGATGCGGCAAGTTTAATGATTGAAACAATACTTTGTAAAAGCATTTCATTTTACAATACATGAAAAATATCAAAGCCGTTGAGGTAGGCACGGTGGTAAAAAAGACACGTGTAGAGTATTAGTAATACTAGGCAGGTATTTACCTGGTACCTGCCCAAAATTGTAAAGTTTTATTATAACCTTGCAAAGGTAGCTTCTACTTCTAAACCTACTGAGAATCATTGTGGCTTTACCACACTTGTCATCAACTCATCACTATTTGCATAGGTACTTTTAGGTACCAACATATTTATTTATCAAGTACAGATAGCACCGCTTATCTACAGTGCTTCTAGTAATAATCTGCTTCAACTATTATTATTTACCTACTCAGTAACCTTCGAATTATTGCAGGTAAGAATTTATTGATAGGTGTGGCGCGCCGGTGTTATCGTAAAATTCCGTTATCAATACGCTTGTCAGAACCAGTCATTTACGTTAGTCATACAATTTTACTTAGAAACAGGAAACAAACACTTCATTCAAGTACACGCACTGCAGACATTATTGCGATTTATATCCGGAAAGAAATGCAAAAGTTAAGCAAAAATACCATAGACATCTAGAATAGGTATTAGCTTTCCTGAATGCGACAAGAAAAGAGTATGAACTTGTTCATGACGTCATTTAGACATGCTCATTTTTAAAATTCAAAAGACGTTCCAAGAAACGAACAAAAGGCAATAGAACAAAGCTCCACGACAAACGTAGGGCTGCGTGTGCACACCGCACAGGTAAGAAAGCAGTTTTTACCTTTTGTGTATTGCGCCGACGCCACCGCTAGCGAATAGAGCAACAGCGCCGCCAGGACGCCCCCCTCACTCCCGCGCACGAACATGATTCTTGACTTGAGGTAATTCAACTTTTTCGTATCACAACTCCGAACACGTCACTATTGTAAAAACTTGTCACAATCTCCTACAACGCTCTCACGTAGTTTTATAACACATAACACGCACACTATCACAGATTTCAAACGCACATCCATTTGAAAAATGTTCGTTTATCCGATAAGGTAGGTAACCGCTCAGACGTGGGACGAGGCATGCAGGTAAAACGAGTAAGCCTATTAAGTTTCAATGACTTAAAACTACTTATTTGTAACGTTTTACATGGATTGATCACAAATAAACACGTTCGACACGGTAGTTCTACACAATTTTGAATTTGAAAACTTCACATATTTTCGTAAAACAATTTCGAAGTTCGGAGCGACAACGATGCGTACGCGGGACACGACCACCCGGCGCATCGTTCGCGACTCAACTGGCGTGAAGTGAGTGAACAATCAACAAGTTGCGATCGCGCGCGAGGCGGGCCGTTGCGGTCGGAGCATGCGCGATCCGCGCCTATATTCATGCTCGACAGGCACAACAATGTTGACAGTGCTGCCCCCTGGCGCCGCGCCGCGTCCCCCGCCTCGCTTCGTCGACGCCGCCGGCTGGCCGGCAAACTCGCCAACTAGTTATTTTCGCGCAAAAACGAGAAGACAGAATCTCTCCTCGACCCAAACCTGTTTCAAGTCCACACCTAGTCGATCCAGTATCCACTATCCAGGTACGTACAGAAATAAAATACCCGTCTATTCATGTAGCTAGGCAGTTTATTTTACATCCGTTCTAATAGCAGTCGACGAAACAATCCTGATATTCAACTAACTTAGTATCTTGATCTTCACAGTTGCTGCCCCTCGGCTGCGCTTGCATATTATCTTGATACTGAAACAATGGATGAATGCTCCAATTATTTAGAGTTGAATTGAATGAGGTAAATAAGTAGGTGTTAAGAGAATTTCTAGGGTAATTAAGTTTCCTTTTATTTGTATGTGTACATTATGTATCTGTGTGTGCCAAATAATCATATTTTTTTTCTTCTTCCTTCTTTCTTTTATATTTCATGTTAGGGTTACCAGACAAAAACAATGGACTAGAAAAACATAATTTAAATAACATGAAATGAATCGACTTCTCATTATAATTTAGATAAATTTACTTTAAAATATTTATCAATGTCTGTAACATTGATCAATATAAGTAAATCATTTATAGTTGCACTACAACACTATTCAACTGGTATAAAATTCAGTCTTTTAAATTAAAAGTAGGTACATATATAAAAAATATTTTTTTCCTCCAACTGAGGTAAGGAAGGATGCCTATACGATGAGTAAGGTCGCGAGGGCAACGGCCAACGGGGCTGAACTCGCGACCTCTCGGTAGCCAGGCTATGCACGTTTTAACCGTTGGGCTCGTAAGTCGTTTGTCTTGATATAGACCGGCTAAAACCCAATGGGTAAACTTATGTGGTGAACTAAAGATTTAAGTTTTTAGTACGAGTGAATGAATAGCTTTAAATGTAAGTACGATTTGGGCGACCAAAGAGAAGCTGGTTGGATTTTGTCAAAGGCTTTTACAGAAACTTGAAAAACATGACCCTCCTTCGGGGCAGTCTGGTAAAAACCGAGGGCTTTGTACAAGATTTTTTACGTACTCGATCGCGTTAACGTGAACGTTCGCTTAAAAAAGTGTCTCTGTTTGGGACACCAGAGGGCGCTTATTCAGTTTCAATACAAATTGATGTCTACGATAACGTTATCGAGAAAGTTAAAAAACTCGCACAAAGGACACTGAGTGACTTAATTCTTTGATGAATAATAAGGATTATGGATGGCGAAGGTATGATTGTTGTACCTCTAACCCTTATAGGTGCATGTGTCTATCTATACTAATATTATAAAGAGGTAACGTTTGTGAGTTTGTGACGTTGTAAGGGGGTAATCTCTGGATCTACTGAACTGATTTTCAAAATTATTTCACCAATCACCAATAGACGTTATTGTGGAGTGTTATAGGCTATATTTTATCCCCGTATTGCCACGAGAACGGGAAAAACGCGGGTGAAACCGCGGGGCGCTGCTAGTAAGTTATAATGGGCAGAAGAATGATGGAACACAATCACTATTTTTAGTCGATAAAACTTGTTATAATCGAAGACCGATGTTTGCAAAGTTGGTTTTCTGGCACCCGCGGAATGTTCTGAGCCGCCATTCGGTTTGATTCTACCTTTTTTATGGGAAATCATCACATGACTGGAGGAATCTCACACTGGGTGGAGTGGAAATGTCAGACTCTTACTGACTAGGACCTATCCGTGTTGCTCCAAATGGCCTTGACGTTCCTTTTCAAACAATTCCGAAACAGAGGTTTGATTCTAACAGCACATACATATATTTTTTCGATACACTTTTTGCTTGTTATTATTTTGCAGGAGTACACGTGGTATTTAATGTCATAGTACGTTTATCTCTACAAATTGGTTTGAACAAACCACGTCCAAAAATAATACCTAATCTAAAAGCTAGTAGGGTGGGACGTCATCAAATGACTCCTTCAGCTCAGAGGCTGACTGTCAGACTCTTACTGATTAGAACCTACACGTGTTCTTCCAAAATTGCCATTTACACTTCAGGGCCGCAAACTGACTGACTCGTTCAAAGCAGTTCCGCAAAATCTAAAACGGTACGACGGTACTACGAAAATATACAGCGAAAAGAAACTCAGAAGAGTTTGAAAGTCTCTTTTAAAACCCAGCCATTCTAATGGTGATGAGAACCATTAAATAATAGTGTGCGAGATAGTCTTTCGAGTACATACATTGAGGAAAGGACTACACTGATATTGACTCCAGCTGGCCGTTTAATTAAAAACCTAACCATTAGGATTAGTAATTTGAATAGTGTTTAGCGGATTCTAAATTCAAATCATCCATAAAGAATCTGCTAATTAGTGTGTAACGCCTGAGCATGTGGTTATTTTTTTTAATGAATAAGCCTGGAACGAGATTGATGAATAACATCACAATGCGGATACGTACATTATTTCCAACCGACTACGGGAGGTTATTCATTTTATTTTACACTAGCAGCGCCCCGCGGTTTCACCCGCGTAAGTCCCGCTCCGGGATAAAATATAGCCTATGTTACTCAGGGTGAATGTAGCTTTCTAATAGTGAAAGAATTTTTGAAATCGGTCCAGTTGTCTTTGAGTTTATTCGTAAAATATAAAAATACAAATCTTTCCTCTTTATAATATTAAATAAAAATAAAATAAAATTATACATAATCACAGAATACTTACATCATAATTCTCGTCATAAATATTCGTCCCAACTGGTCTTCGAGTCCTGGTGCGGAACCCAGTGCCGCAGTTGCCATTGTTCACGACGCACGGAGACCAGTCACCCCACTCGCTGATGGGACACCTTCCGATGACTTCCAAGTTCTGCCTTACCTCTCCTAAAACTGGTTCTTCAAACTCACTGGAACTTGAAATCTGATGGTCAATAGTCAGCCGTAGGGACAACTCTTCTACCTTAAACTGGGCTAAGACGAAGTTTTAACAGAATAAAAAGAGAACAGATATTCGTTTTGTGGTTTTGTGTATTGGTCATACAGTAGTAGTCATACTGGTTGGGACAGAACAAACGCAAAGCCTGAAAATAGGTTACTGTACTCCTCATTACGAGCAGCTATTAATATGGGACCAACCACAGAAATCTTAAGATTTCTGTGGGACCAACCCTGAAATCGCGAAAGAAAATCAACTGGCCCATACAATGGGGTCTACATTTACGCATGCCGACAAAATATACTGAACTTCTGTTTTTTTTACGATTTAATACTTGGTCTCATTCCATACTAAAGTTGTTCAAAATGATGATTGAGATGATGATTGATGATGTTGAATGAGTATAATATTTTGTGAGTTTCAGTTTGAGTCGAGGGTTCGATTCCCGCACGGGACTAAATACTTTAGGGCTGCCTACAATTCATTTACAAGATAACTGGAAATTTTGTTTGAAACACCCGAAATATGAACAGTTGTTTTTAAAGAAATTACAGAATCCTTACATAGCACACAACTGTGTACTTTTTACTCTATTGGCCTAATCCTATGTGGGTCTGAATTCTGAGGTAACCCTTTACCATGTCAACCATAACTGATAAGCCACAAGACCTATTCTGTATCTCTTAACCGCACAATAAATAAAGTATTAAATTCTAGTGTGACTATGAAATATTATTGTTAGGATTACGTATAGAAAATCGAAACCTTATTCAGCGTCCGTCAATAGAATAGAATCTTTAGTTAGCGTAAAATGTGGCACATTTACACATGTGTTTTTGCTTTTGTATTTTCATGTACCTACTAAATTTAGTTTTTCGTAAAATTTTTAGTTATAATGAAATGTTGGATAGAATTTTTTTTTCATAAACTTACTCCCCTTGTTCTTCCTCGTTTTCTTTTGCTTCTTCTGCAGCCAGTTCGGCTTCTTCTTTTTCTAGAAATAAAAAGTTATTTTGAAATTTTGACGAATCATTTTGCAGTCTGGTGCTAAATAAGAGGCTCTATGGCAGGCTGTGTAGCCTTAACGCTAGGATAGCTTTTAATTAATTAGGCATCACAGGATTCGTCTTAAGTGCTGATGTGAAAAGGGCGTTATGAATTTAAAAAAATACAAGATGGCGGACGCCATTACGTAAGTAAAATCATACTACTCGAGATACTCCTGTGGAGCATCTAAATAAAGGGCCGCAGTAACCGAAGCTCTGTCAGGAGGACTCATTCATGTTACTTGATGAAAAAAGAAATAGCTCACCAGCTGCATCCTCGCTACACTCCGCTCCTATCAGAGGGAACACGTCCAGTCTCCGGACGGTCAGCATGGCAAATGGCTGCAAATCATTCAAGTTTATCTGGTAGAACGGCGACTCAACGTTGAAGGAGCCCACTTCCACTCGTTCCACGTTGTCACGCGGTGTGGATACTGTTGGCTGTGACTGAAAGAGGAAATTGAGTTATATCAGCCAAGTTAAAGTGCCCTAAGTGACCATACTCCTGAACTATAGGTGATTCTCCTGAACTTAATTAATGCAAGATATAAGGAATAGGGTATTTTACTGTAAAAATCTAATTAGTCCGTCTGATAGATTTACAAAAAATATTGGACACGTATTTTTTCTTTTTTCACGTAAACAAAAAATGAAGACGATACAGTGCGTTGAAAACTCACGTGACGTCACGTCGCTGGTAAAAATTGTAGCAACGTAGTGACGTCACGTGAGTTTTCAACGCACTGTATCGTCTTCATTTTTTGTTTACGTGAACAAAGAAAAAATACGTGTCCAATATTTTTTGTAAATCTATCAGACGGACTAATTAGATTTTTACAGTAAAATACCCTATTATAGCTGAAGAGTTTGTTTGTTTGCTTGTACGCGCTTATCTCAGGAACTATGGGTCCGAATTGAAGTAGTTGATGTATTAGATAGCCCATTTATCGAGGAAGGCTATAGGCTATACATCATGCTAAGACCAATAGGAGCGGAGCAGTCATGAAAAATGTGACACAATCGAAGTTGCGTGTGGGTCAGCTAGTTGTATTATATTATTGTAGTTACCTCATAAGAAATCCCATCCATAGTGCCAGCATCCCAAGGAAAAAGAGGAATCGTTGCATCTTCAAGCCAGCCATCTTCAGTACACAGTTCAAACTGCGAAGTTCCCAGGAACCAGTCGGGTGAGGGCCTCATGCCCACAGCTATGGAGAAGAGGTGGTGAAACCTGTCGACTCTGAAGAGGGCATGGGAAGGTTCTGACATGTATGGATGGTGACGTCTCTTGCCTCTTATTAGAGTTCTCGTACCAGTTTGCTCGCCCATCTAAAATGGGACAGAAGATTACGTTGCTTACTATTATTATGTAACGATTAGCAGAGTACATACAATAACATGTATTTATGGGCTTACGTTTGACCTCTGTCTGACCTGACGCAAAGCGATGGTTGTCGACGAAGGATCACGCTTACCCTCAAATTGATTCCAGTAAAGATTTTCGAGTGAAATTAGTTTCATGCTTATTCGGTCTAATTCTTTGCTTTTTCTTTTCGTGCAGTCGCGTAAGTAGGAAATTAGATTTAATCGTCAAAAAGGTCAGCTTAAACCACTTTTTGAAACAACTGATTTTTTTTTTATTGCGAAATTGATTTGCTCTTGACTCTAGTCTAGGTCACAAGTGACAGAGACAAAGTTTCAGTGTTTCGATGTACCATAATAATTATGTTCAGAAATACATGTTTTGTACTGCTTTCATAAACTAAGTGTTTATTACTAGTCAGCCGTTTGGTATTCAATAAATTGTAAAGGGCTCGATTACTTACTTTTTTATCTTCCTTTGAACAGAACACAATAAAAACGGCTTTCTAAATAATATTCATTCGATATTCAAAAACCTTCACTACTTTTAACATCAATCAAATTGCATTGAAATTAATTATACTATGAACGAATTGATGATCGGTTAAATAAGTATTTTATATCTTGTAAAACCTTTCAGACTATCAAATTTATAGGATTACTTGCCGATACAGAGGCTCTGCTTAAATGGATTACTTTCTAGTTTGAAACTACTATGTAAGTTTATTAAAAACACAGATTAATGTACGGCGAGAATTTTTGTGTTAGGTAAAAGTTTGAGTAACTTATTGCGATTATCGAAAAATCTTTTGACGTAATCATTCTATTCATTATTATTATATTGCTTTCTCCTGGTAAAATTTAGTTTTTATGAAATTTCACAAAGTTTTTTTTTTGCAATTTTGTTATTAATCCATGTACCATGCGTGTTTCATGTACATATATGCTAAATAAATTTTATGTTTATTATTCTTATGAAAAAACGGATTTCTAATAGGCTCCTACTCTTGTGTCTATCACAGTAAATTTTCCCCAATTTTACAGTATCGATTCAGTTCAAATTCGAAACAGTAACGTAAATAAACCAATTGTGAATGGGGTCACTTTTAGGGGAAAAATTAGGAAACTGGCGTATTAAATTTATATTTACCCTCTGTCTGGAGAGAATAAGGGATTATTTCGGACGCTTTCAGCCGGACTCCGTCACCAACCATGTTTACATAACAGGGTATTTTACTAAAAAAATCGAATGAGGGAAGGTTCATATATGTCGGAACATGCGTCGGGTATTATCGGTCGCGTAACGCCAGAACAGACAAATGTATAGAAAAACACTTGACCGTTCACACTCGACGCACTAACGTTGAGTGTGAACGGTCAAGTGTTTTTCCTTCCCTTAGTCCGTCTGATAGATTTCCAAAAAATATTGGACACGTATTTTTTCTTTTTTCGTGTAAACAAAAAATGAAGACGATACAGTGCGTTCAAAACTCGCGTGACGTCACCAGCCCCCTCTCATGAACTTGGATGCGCTTTATCTTTATAATTTCTTTACGATTTGAAATAACAAAATATACGTGTCCAATATTTTTTGAAAATCCAACGGACTGACAAAATAGAATTATGATTTTTATAACTAGTAAAATACCCAATTACCTTAGAAATAATCTCCCTTTCCATGAACGTACTGTCGGCCGTCTCAGCGAGCATCTTCAGCCCATCGCTAGCATTGATCCCTTGCTTCCACAAAGAGTAGTCGAAGGTGTGGGAGCAGCCCACCATGTGGCTGTATCCATTGTCATCAGGTTTGCTGGGGTAGTGGCGTGGATGGGCCACGCGCGACCACTTACCGTAGAATATCACCTGCAATGATATTGAGTTTGGTCGGTTGGTTTTTAATAGTTTATGTTTTGGAGATAGATCCCATTCCGGAATGAGTACCTACTACAAAATAAATACATACTGATGAATACACACGTCCTCCTTTTTAAGGTTGGGTAACAAAACCGAACTTCTATTAAACGCCTTGTTAAGTACAGTCTACACTACAATATGTGTCTATGTGCTCGGTATATTTGAGCAGGCGTCGAAAACAAATATATGTTATACGTGGGTAGTACCTGACTTGCTCAAATTATATTCGAATACATACCTAGATAGCAATTCCTAAAACATAAAGTTTAAGTTGCCAAACCCTACTTTAGCCTGAACTCAAAATTTAGAAATACGGTAGGTTCCCGCACGTTCATAACTCCTTTTTTTTATTGCAACATTGATCATGTATTTCCATGTCTTGTAAGCGTAATATTACAGCCTTTATTGTTTTATTCTGTAATTTGGAGTTTTTAAACAAAATACACCATGTAATTCACACGTGTTCATGTTTTTAAGATTCATGTGCGTTTGTATTTCTATTTTTGTAAGTGTATTTATTCCTCGATAACTAAACGACCACGTTTAATGTATGTGGTCCCGGTAGAATCTTTGCGTTATCCCGGGTAACATAGGTAATTGTTTATTTTAAAATTTATATTTTATTCTTAGTTGAAATGGGTTTGCTTTTGACTCTAGTCTAGGTCAAAGGTGACAGAGACTAACGGCCGAAACGAATAACCGATCTATCGCATACTGGAGATAGAAAAACAAATGAAACAACAGAAAAATGATATAGGTTTTCTGTTGTTTCATTTGTTTTTCTATCTCCAGTATGCGATAGATCGGTTATTGGTTTCGGCCGTAAGTCGACGATGGTATGAGCTTACCCAGAAGAAGCCTGGTCACTCTAACTTTGTAGAGATTAGGGTTGCATACATTCGGAACCTGTGTTCCGAATGTATGCAACCCTAAACTCTTAAAAGTCCGGGAGTTCAACTTCTTTGCTATGCGCATTATAAAAGACATTTGGGAAACTTGGCGCGAATAAGTTCTAGTCGTGATTCTTGAAAAAAAAATGTGTTTTCCTTACCTCATACCTCGCTTCGCTGCAAAGATCACAGTACGGTGTTGCTGGAAAAGGTGGACTGTCCAGTGCTTTATCGGTGTTCTTCCTAAGCACGACGGTCAGGTGCTCTCCAGTATACCAAGTCTCGTCGTTCTCGGCCACCATGGCTCTGATGCGAACTGTCTGGTTCCTCGAACTTTGCTTCGGTGACACCCAATGGACCTGGAGGAGTTGGATCGGTTTTAGAAAAGAGATGCATTATCTCCACTCCGACGCACAATACCCGGTCGAAATGTAGGCACAACTACGGAAGAGTTATCTTCTCTTCGGGGCACAAAAATTCTTATTATTAAGTTTAGTAGTGTCTCATTATAGTAATGTCTCACTGAAGCGACACCGTCCAGCGGGGCTAAGGCTCCAGTTTATCCAAGCGCATCTAAAGGAGAAAAAGCTGTACTAGTCCTAATAAAAATTAAGTATAAGCATAGCATAAGCATAATCAGCCTTTTAACGTTCCCACTGCTGGGACACAGGCCTCCTCTCTAGGAGAGGGAATGGGCCGTAATCCACCATGCGGGCCCAGTGCGGGTTGGTGAATGTCACATGTCTTCGAATTTTTGGTTCTAGGACATGCCGGTTTCCTCACGATGTTTCCTTGTCCTTCACCGTTTTGAGAGCATTGGTGATGAAATTAATTACACAAAGAAATGCGCCTGGCTGGGATTGAACCCGCGACCCACAATTCGTAAGTCGAGGCCGTTACCACTTGGCCACCACCGCTCACTCAAAAATTAAGTACCTCTACAAATGTCTTATCCGAGTTATCAGCATTTTCCACGGAGCTAGAACATCTTTCGCTGTACCGCGACTTGTCCTGGTCCAAAGTTTTCAAGGTCCCCACGTCGATGTTTTTGTGGCTAAACTCGAAGACATTGTTGTCCACATCTGGATCTTCAGCAGTTATCATGAACCAACGGAACGGCCTTTCAGGAATCGTCGTATATATTTTTACTGTAAAAAGACAAAGCTGTAACGCCCTAAAATATATTTTGTTCAAAATAAAATTAGAGCGCCTAGCTATTTGGTGACAGCAATAATTTCACGACAGTCATCTGTTGCCCATAGGAAATAAAAAATGGCTTATTATTTAGTAAAGATTCTTAAGTGTCGTTTACTAACAAAACTTTCGTGTATAATTATTACCAGTTTATTTATTCCTTTATTGCCTTTTGCTTTGTAAATAATTAAATACATATAATAATTATAAATGTAATTTCTTGATTATTTTATGTGTATTTTTTTAAATTAATTTTAGATATTGACATACTACTTTTAAATATTGACATAAATACTTTCTTCATTTGACATAATTCTCTTTACTGGCATAACTCAAATAATATCAATTCAACTTGTACTTTGTTTTATTTTTTGTTGATTCGTCATCTAAATCTTAGTATGTCAATAGCTCATATAGCTCAAACGTATTTGTATTTTTTTTTAACGAAAATTTATAGGTAGTTATATTATAATAATATTCAGTCGGAGCATGTAGACTCATTAATGTGTAAGCTGTGGTTACCTGTAATTGAGTGTGCACCACACAGAAACGTACTGTGAAATAAGTTTATATTAGGTATAAGTTTTTTTGTAGTGTACTTACTTGTTGGTAATCCTTAAATAAATAAATAAATAAATAAATAATAGTTTTTCTTTAAATAACCTAATCTTCTTTGCATGTGTCTGAACATCTCCTAAACGGCAGGCCTGATAATGATTGTTCTTAAGTAGCTCCCTGGATTATAAAGATTCACATTTAGATCGAACAGGTGGCGCTGCAATCGGATTCTATTTTTTTTCGCCGACGGGCCTGACGCCTATCAGGACTGCTAATAATGCAAGATAAACTTACAAACGTAGGTTTGGTCCGGTCTATAGCTCGTTTCATTCCCAGTAGAAATATCTAGCTGGTAAATGCCGTCATTTTTAGACGGCTCCAACACAGTAGCTTGTGGAGGCGTTTGGTCGCATCTTCCTGGCTGTGCTTCTACGTGATAAGCAATTGCCAGCAACACTATCAAACACTGCACGTACCTGAAAACGAAACAAACAAAAAAATAATTAACTGTGAGTCAATTTCGGTGTTTTTTCCTCCGAGAGCATAAATTTCATACAAATTAATACAATTGTGAAAAAAAGTGTCTGTTTGTATTATTAAAATAATAGATTTTACTTAATGCATGTCAAAGTTTATATATGTACCTATACGATTCTTACAATAAAAAAAAATTGTCTGTCTGTTTGTTGCGGCTAATCTCTGGAACAAATTGAATCTATTCTGACGAGATGTTCACTGTCAGATAGCTCCTATCTTAAATACTCCTTATTATAGAAAAATACTTAGGGTTCCGTGCTAACAAACAAAACCATAGTTTTCATGCGTCATATCCAAAACGGCTGGGCCGATGATTTTGGCAGGTTGATATAGACTTTAGAAAAATAATTGAATCCCATGAAAATACTTTTCACGCGGCCAAAGAAATAGGCAGAAGCTAATACAGAATTAGATCCTCAATAATTTATCAAAATCTCAGACATAAAATATAGGTGTTCAATTAAATAACTCACAAGCTATTTAATTGAAATCAATCTTCAAACATTGTTCCAAAGTCCTCCTAATAGCATGCGACTTCAAATTATTATTCTCGTACTAAATTAATATAGTTTAGTTTCTTGATTATCAAATTCTATCAATAATTTGGGTCACGTTAGTGTTAAACACAGGAATATACGTACATTATGATCAAACAAATGTCTAGTTTCCCGAACTTGGGACATTAGCGTTGGTTACAAGTTTGAAACTTGAAGTTTCACTGCTGCAAAGCACTTTTGTTGAAACTGCAGGTCTTATAAACATAGGTATTTGTTTGAGTTAGAACAAATTGGTGTAAATTCAATCGGTTAGGTTAGCACTGTTAACTGAAAGCGGTATACTGAAAATAAAACTCAGAAGCGTGCTGCTGGAACTGAGCCAAGTAAGTAATACGTCACATTTCTTTTGGATGCGTTCAGTTTAGAGTGGCCCGCGGACGTTTGGCTAACTTTGTTGTTTGGTTTCGGTCACTGTGTAGACTTTATTGCGATCTGAGTTGTTAGAAATTTATTCGAGTTTATTGTAGAGCGCAGACATATGAGTTTTTAAAGTTATGTTGTTGAAATGTAGTAATAATATGGCGACTCAACGGATATAATTGATGTGGCAACACTGTTTGATAGTAGAGTTGTAGTTGGTTGCGGAATTGTTCGAAAAAGCCGCCGCCGCCGTGGCCGCCGTGGCGTAAGGAACGCAAAGGGCATTAGGAGGACCACGGATGACTTTTAGTCAGTAAGAGTCTGACACTCCCTTCCGCTACGCCCAGAGCGGAAGAAGTCATGTGATGATTTCCCATAAATAACTGAGGACCATAAGGACTGAACTTTTCTGCTTAATACAAAAACCATATGTAATCAATATATTTTACCTTTTAGTTCATGCGTACAAAAATATTTATAATCGATATGTACTTTAGTAGTTCTTTTGTAATTAATTGCTGTAAGTTTTCTAGCAGGCGTTAGAATTTTAATCGGTGGTTTATCATGCTATATAAAAATTTAACTGCTCTGGTAAACTTTTCCGACCCACGAAGAATTGATCGATTAAGTAATGAGGATCAAAAGTTTTAAAAAGGTGGATATCTATCCAATTTTTTCTCTGAAAACTCTAGTTGATAGGTCATTGTATTATAAGCAGTGATCTGAAATAGGTGATCTAATTTACTTAAACTTCAGAGTACATATTATTCGTTTTTGTTTCATTCTTTATTTTTATAATTAATAATATTAATATTAAATGTACTTTAGCGATACCTGATATTATTTAAGTAATAGTTGTAAATCTACAATCTATTTAATTGATATAAATTATTATGATTATTATATCCCGAAACCGGGAAAATTTCCCAAAAAAAAAGTATTTTGTCGTAAGGAATTCACCACCTTTTGTCTATGTTCTTTGAAGTTTAGGTAAATTAGCTCACCTTTTACCGATCACTGATGATTTTATTAGGCTGGTATTTCATAAGACCAAGAGCAAATAATTTCCATATGAATAACTAGGTTTTTCCGTCAACTCCGCTCAAGTAACGGATCCCACCGGGATCTGCGATCCGGGATGGATTTTCCGGGATAAAAAGTACCTACTCAGCGATCGTGTTTATTGCTCACGAAAGCGGAAAACACACATTTTTATAATTAAATACAAATGTATTTATGATATCTATGCTTCTCACATATTATTCAATTCTAGGTATATCTTGATTATGGACAATGGTTTCATTCAACAGAAAAGCCGTGTATTCATAGGCAAAATAATCATACTCATGAAATCTAAATGCGTTGGGGAGCGGTCGTATAACTTTGCCCAAGAAAGCTTCGTCGGCCATTGAAAACGAAGTGCAACTCTTTTCAAGTGGAAAGTCGCTCTCTACAGTTACAGTGCGACATATTTTAATGACTGAGTCGCATGGAATAATAAACACTTAAATACGTTTGTGCTGTGTTGTTTGGAGGGAAGGAAAGGTCAGTAATGTATGTATATATATAATAATAAACAAACATGCGATTTCAGCAATACCGAAAGATTTGCTATCATTTATTGAAGAGTTCCCTTTCCTGTAATCTCTGTTCTTCATCAAATTTTCACCAAACTAGAAAGGGACCACGTCGAAATACTAAGATGCTCTTCCAACCCATCGTATACAATTTTATTTTTTTCATTTTACATTGACAAGAGTGAATGAGAACATCTCATCATCTCATCAAGAGTGAATGAGAATGTAGTCGAAGCCACTCATTATTAGGGATAGCTCAAATACTAGTCGTCAGATCTCAATCAAATTTAAATGGGACTACACGACAAGCACCAGCATTCGAATACAAAAAGAATCATCAAAATCGGGACACCCAGTACAAAGTTATTAGATAACACACACACACACACACACACACACAAAATGGAGATGACTTGGGAACCTCCTCCTTTTTTGGAAGTCCGTTTAAAACCATAGACTTCTTGTAGGTTTTCATGTAGTCCATAAGTATAGAATTATTTTCAAAATAAGACGCACGTAAAGTCAGAGCCAGACAGACACGAGTAATCCTACAAAGTCAAAGTCAAGTTTGTTTCAATTAGACCATTAAGCCGCACTTTTGAAAGTCATAATTTACAGTTATAATTACATATGTTTACAAAAATAATAAAGTAACTATTAGTGTCCATTCGCAAAGGTAGATTTCTTATGGAGAAGAACGGACAAAAACTCTATAGTCACTCTTTTTAAGTAAAAGTTTTACTATTTTTGGTATACAAAAATTAATTAAATGTATATGAGGACCATGCACCTATACTAGTTATAAGAACAAAGTATTACCAGCAGAGGTAAATTTATTGATTTTCTAAA
This sequence comes from Hecatera dysodea, assembly GCA_905332915.2. Classification (NCBI taxonomy): domain Eukaryota; kingdom Metazoa; phylum Arthropoda; class Insecta; order Lepidoptera; family Noctuidae; genus Hecatera; species Hecatera dysodea. The sequence goes on from HG995309.1 coordinate 7,538,130, forward strand.
TAAGTACATGGTACTCCTACTACCTTTTTTATAGATGGGAAATTATCAAATGACTTCTCCCGCTCTGTGCGAAGGAAGGAAGGGCTGTCAGACTCTTTCCGACTAAAACCCACACGTGTTCCTAACGCACTTTGCGTTCCAGGGCAGCAGTGACTCTTTCGAAAAAAATCTACAACCCTGGCACGCACTGACCCTATGGGGCCCCGTGTTCTTTGCTGACAGCTCTTTAAGGCGCGCGTGGAACACGACGCGCCGTCGACCCGGGCCTGGTTGTTACCGGACGGCGAGCCACCCATCGCTCGCCATCCGCAGGCCCGCGCCTACAGGATCACTCAATGGTTCTGTTTTTCATAAAGACGTTCAGAACCCACAAAAATCGTCAGTAATCGGTGAACGAATTTTTGCAATCGTGTCAGTGCTTCTAGATAACTTTTTCAAACAAACAAAAATAAAATGTACTCTTTAATTTTATTTTAGAAGGGAACCAAACAAAATACCTAATTAGAAGGTTGGTAAATATGTTGGTAACACTAACACATCAACTGTTTGGTTTGTTGTCGACCGTGAAATTACATTTTTTAGTATCCGACACCGACCGGCCGCTGTATAGGTATTTTCCACACGGATGATTTATATACTTACTAGAATAGCGATCTTGGAAAGAACGTTACGTTTTAACATATGTATGTATTTGTTACTGACCGAAATAGACAAGAAACAAAAAAGAAAGAAAACCATTTCTTCCAATCCAAGTTATACAAATTTTATCCAAATCAGTTCAATCGTTTTTGCTTAAAATAGCACACTAGACTGAAAAACATCAATCCTGGTTGGCGGTGTCGAAGACATTAATTCCGCCATTATACCTTTGTGCATAAACTTTAAAATAAATGCTTACAATTATCAAAATTACACAATTATAAAATTTATATTAAAAGCATTGGAAATACGATAGGATAGGATATTGTTTCGTACCCAGTTACTGTGTACTCGGCAATCAATGTTGTATGGACGAAGGTTATTATTTTAGGCACATATGTAGAAAATAAATATACATAAACTATTAATATCTATCTCTAAAATCTATCTCTAAAACATTTTTCATATCGTTTTAATATGCGGGGAGATAATACATTGGTGAAAGTATCCTACATGAGTTAACATATTTTTATATCACTATAAAATATTGTATGTAGTATGCCTATTAAAAAAGTGTACACCTATTCTTTTCATACGTAGTGTGCTAGAATAATTGTAATTTAGTTTTATGAGTAAAGTATAAACGGTAAATGCTTGCGTATTATTTTTACAATTATAGTAAATCATTTTATATTGCTAATCGAGAAAACAAACATGGAGTTACTGTAATAAAATTATAAAGAAATTATGGCTACCTACATTAAATTGTGTCTTTATGTAAATTGTAGATATGAAAATAAAGCAGGGACATTATTCTTTAAATAAAAGTTAATAGGAGTTCTTCTTAAGCTCTATGTGCAAAATAATGGCTCTGTTATATATAACTCTGAGGAAAATGGTTGTCGCATATATGTATCACGAATGTATGTGAAAGACTTAAAAAATATATATATATATAAACTGACTTCTAAACAAAAAAATACAAAAAGTATGAAATATGTGACTATAATTTCGGAAGTCGGCGTTTTTAGTTGTTTCTGCGTTTTCTCATACATTTTTATCAGTATAAATAATACAGTCGACTTTAGAACCTCCTCCTTTTTTTGCAAGTTGCTTAGAAAAATACCAAAAGCTAAAAAAATTTTCCCTCCACAACATAATCTATGGTGCTGTCAACAAAGAAAGGAGTTTAAACTGTAATTTCCTCGCGCCTCGACACCAGATAGAAATTAAACGGTTACCACCTGTGTAACAGATATCAGAAACACATAAAAGGTTCATAGTTTCTTATTTTTATTGGGGAGAGGTGGGAGAAACGGGTCGGGGCGAGGGAAGTGTGGGGGAATCGCACCTAACTGTTCAATTAACAAATAAATTGATAGCCAGGATGTTTGCTCCGTATTTTATTTTAACGTTCCAAGTTTACGCGTAATTTGAGACTGTTCGATTTCTTTATTTCGTATTCTTATAGATGTTTTAGTGTTCGGATCGAATTCGTTCTTTTTGTGGTTGATGATTTTTAGTGCCGCTTAACAGTAAAACGAATTAATTCCATCATTGTCTCATTTTCTCTACACATGGCCAAAAGTGTTTGTAAATTAACGATTTTATTTGGGATGGGTTCTCATTGATTCACTTCTGGCCTTTTTATGTGTTCAGCAGATGTGTGGGACTATCAGGCGGCGTCTACGTATCACGTATGAACTCTGGAAATAATCGTGAAAAACCCAATAACAGAGCAAATTGGTAAGCTATTGTTTCAGGAAAGTTAAAACAAAGGCTTACATTATCAGCAAATTAACGCCGGTACCGACTGATATGTCATTAATAATCTATGGGGAATACAACCGTAGTAACGTAAAGGCTTGTTCGGCATAATACCGTGGCACCATTAGCAGATGTCCACGTTAATCCCCGTGTGAATGACAACGATATTTGTGGCTATTTCTGCGCACAAGGGGCTGGATACATGGGGTTTTCAGTATCTAATAAACACTATGTTTTTGTGCCCGCATTAACTAATTGTAGATATAGTTTTGACTAGTAGCGCTCCTTGGTTTCACCCAAGTTGTTCCCGTTGCCACGAGAATACGGGGATAAAGTATACCCTATGTTACTCAGGTTGAATGTACCTTTCTAATGGTGAAAGAATTTTTGAAATCGGCACAGTAGTTTTTGAATTTATTCATTACAAACAATATATACACTCACTTTGAAATTGAAAACAATATATCTAGTTTTGTTTTCGCGGAAATTAAAACTACATATATTGTTTTCAATTTCAAATTAAAATGGATTTCCGCAAAGTAACGCCTGACTCAATCAATTTTATATACACTCGCAAAAATACAAATCTTTCCTCTTTATAATATTAGCGTAGGCTACACTTACATTAGCTTTTATAAACAACTAGCAGCTGCCCGCGGCTCCACCCATGTTAAAGTTATTCCCGTTATTAGTTGTTGGTATTCCCGGGAAACTTTTATTCCAGGACATGGTCTACCTTTTTTTTCTGGATGGGAAATCATCAAATGTCTTCTCCCGCTCTGGGCGGAGCGGAAGGGAGTGTCAGACTCTTACTGACTAAAACCCACCCGTGATCCTCCTAGTGCCCTTTGCATTCCAGTGCCGCGGTGACTTTTTCGAACCAATTCCGCAACCTACATGGTCTATGGTCACAGACATGGACTACCTGCGTGCCAAGTTTCATCTGAATCCGGTCGTTAAGACATGAAAAGGTAACAAACAAAATCACTTACACATTTATTAAATTAGTAAGGATTATTGAATTGAACGTCTCAACAAAGTACCAGTGATAGTAAACACGAATATTAATAAATATCAATGCTGTTTAGCGGCGATAACATTATGGTCATTCATTTTTAAGGAAGACATTACGTTTTTCATGAGTCAATAAACATAGGGCTTCTTTATGACATTCCAAATGGAGTGTATGGGATTGCAACACTGTCCCATAGGTACCGTATGGATTTATACCTACCTGGTTGATGGGATTTCAATTTTGTCACATTGTATATAGAATACATTCAAAATTAATCCTACGACAGTTCAAAAACATCATCATTATTTCAGCCCAAAAAGGCGTATACTGCTTTTTTTTTACCGACATCCAAAAAAGGAGGAGGTTCTCAATTCGGATGTTTGTATTTTTTGTGTATGTTCGTGCGTAACTCCGTCAAATTAGACGCTTTTGCAAAATTATTTTTTATTCGAAAGATTTTATTCCGAAATGGTCCCATTTAAATTTCATATAGATCTGATGATGGGTTTCGGAGACATACAACGGAACTCTTCAAAAAATTATAGCAAATCTTTCGGGATTGCTGAAATCGCATGTTTGTTTATTGTTTACACCAATGTGATTGGTACTACGAGTATAAAGTGAAAATTTAAAAAAACTTTTTACAAAAAAATGCAACCTACTTCTACACAAAAAAAAAAAAACAAAAAGTACAAAATAACTTTAATTTCGGAAGTCAGTGGTCAAAAACCCATTGTTTATCTGTTCAGTTTCCACCCTAGAAGCAGTTAAGAACCCACTTCAATAAGTAGAAATCAAAGAACAACTAAAATACTATCCATAAGAGGAAAAAGATTCCTCTTTTAAAATAACAACAGTTTCAAACAACCCATTAGTCATCTCGCAAGATGTGAGCCAACGACTCGTAGGAAGCGATTTACTAGCCGTTTCCTTGTACCGACAACCGTCGGTAACCGATAGGATTTGTGGCGAGTTCGCGCGGATTTATCCCGGCCCTGGAGACTGGACTATTGTTTGTGTCGAAGGCATTTGTCACTTGTCTTGGGTCATGATTTGAATAGTTATTGCGAACCCGAACAATTTTCGCAATATTATAATCTTGTGGTGTTCCCCATAGTCCGGTATTATATCCTACTAATATTATTGACGCGAAAGTTTTTTAAGTATGGATGGATGTTTGTTACTCTTTCACGCAAAATCTACTAAATTGATCTTGATGAAATTGAACACAGAGGTAGATCATAGTCTGGAATAACACATAGGATACTTTTTTCTCCCGGGAGTAAGTTCCATTGATATAAAGTCCAGTTCCAGTCTCGACGTCGTTTCGTCGTCGTCGTCGTTCCAGTCCCATAGGTGATAAACATAAATAATAATGCCCGAACGGTTTGATTATTTATATTTTCTCATATTGGGCATTTCCCAAACTGCGCGGACATTTTATAATGTTCTATTGGTAAATTGGTTGTTGTTTCACCTAAGACAGCTTCATTTCTTGTCCAGATATATGTATGTATACTGTCCATGCCAGGTTGTCTGGAAGAGATCGCGGAATGCGATAAAAGCGCCCATTGTATGTATTTTAGTTTTAAGGCTCTTTTTTGTGTTACTTTTGGAGTACAATAAAGTATATAACAAATAAATAGACAATATACATTAACTGGAATGACTCTATATAAAAGCGATATACCACACACTCACTGATCACAAAATCTCAGAAAGTATAACACCAAAAAGCTAAAAATTTGGCAGGTAGATTCCTTATAGGGTGTAGACGAATATTAAGAACGTATTTTACGAACACCACCCCTAAGGGGGTAAAACGGGGGTGGAAATTATTTGTACTAAATCTGCGCAGACGAAGACGCGGGCGAAGTGCTATAGTCTATACTACTATTATAAAGAGGAAAGATTTGTTTGTTTGTTTGTATTGAATAGGCTTCGAAACTACTGAACCGATTTGAAAAATTATTTCACTATTTGGAAGCTACATTATCCCCGGGTGACATAGGCTATATTTTATCCTCATATTCCCACGGGAACGGGAATATGCAGGTGAAACCGCGGGCCGCTGCTAGTATTTATATTTGACAAAATATCGCATTTAATACTTAATTTAATACGTAATTTCTACCAATACATTGCATTCACTGTTTTCAATCAGTTGGATAGGAATTGCACAATCACCAGGAGGGCCAATTCTTAAAATGTTTAAGCGACGTTCGCGTTTGCATCTGCAATATGTTTGAAACATTAAGTTTTTTTGACAGACTGCGACTTAAATATAATGCGAACAAAGCTTAAAACTAAGTAGAATTGCTATTGCTATATATTTCGTGTAGGAACTGAAGAATAGTCTTCCACAGACTAAAATTGGTTTAGTTTTCGTCGAAATTTGGCCTGAACTCATGTCTGCCGTCAAAGCGACAAACATAACAACAAAAACAGGTTCAGTCGGCTTTCGTCCTTTGAGATTTTGTGTTGGAGATTGTACAGAGTGTTCTCGTTTGGAATTCTGAGGAAGAATCGTTGAAATTGTGGCTACAGAGTGACTAATTGTAACGGTGTGTAGGTGTTGGTACGTTGTTTTATTAAAGTGCTAGCGTTGACATAGTAAATTGCGAGGAGCGAGTGGCTAAATTATAACAGCCGCACGGGTCGATCTTCTTGGTTAAGCAACGCTTACCGAGGTTGGTCTGTTGATGGGTGACCATCTTAACATAACGAGACTTCTCCGTGCCTCGCAAAGCACGTTAAGCCGTTGGTCCCGGCTCTCATGTGGAGATCGTTGGCAGTCGTTACGGATTGTCAGAAGCCAGAAAAACTGACACCTGTCTTGCGAAGAAGTACCGTGTTCCCCAGTTAATGGGTTGTGGAGGTCTGGTAGGCAGCCGCTTCACATAAAATACTGGTATTTAGCTGAATCCGGCTTGACTGGGAGCCGACCCCAATGTAGTTGGGAAAAGGCTAGGCAGATGATGACCAAGTAAATGTTATCTTACTATACCTAACTTAAAAACTCTTAACTAACGAACACCAAAAATAGTAAAAGATGCCGTCGAAAAATTCCTCCACATCGCTGGCCTTTTGGGTAATGTACCCAAAAGGCTGGCAGCATTGCCACGCTGTATGGCAATGCTTATCCTTTGTCCAAGGTAAAAGCCAGCCCTTGGGTCACGTGACATGTCAGCTAAACTTCCCATTGTGTCAACCTGTGTAATGTTTTCTTCATCTATATTTTGTGTAACTTGTATGGTGTACATAATAAAGAGTATTCTATCTACCTAAACAATTTATATTATCACTTAAAAATAATATCAACACGAGTTACGGACGGCGCGCCGTCGATGGTTGCTCGGACGGCGAGCCACCCATAGCTCGCCATCCGCAGGCCCGCGCCTACAGTGGCCGGGAACCGCCCTGCGTTTCCCGACGCCCGGGGCGTCTTCTTCTGTTGCGGCGGCTGGAATGTGAGGTTTTCATCAATCAATCAAATCTGCCTTGACGCTTGACATTGGTAGGCGCCTACATCTGAACTTAATATTACAAATGCGAGCGTGAGTTCGTTTGTTTGTTTCACATTCACACCTAAACCACTAAATCGATTTTAAACTCCTTCACCAATTGAAAGCTCTACATTATCAGCGAGTAACATAGGCTATACATATTTAATCCCCGTATTTCCACGGGAACGGGAACTACGCGGGTAAACCGCGGGGCGCTGCTAGTACTAAATATACGACGGTATAACTGTATTTTCTTGGGTATTTTAATGTAAATGAGAGATTGAATGAAAGTCAAAGATCCCCGCTACCTGTAATGTACAATACCAACGTGTTAACTGAGCACGTTGGTAACCATCGAGATTTTTCCGTCCGTCTGTCAGCAGGCTGTTTCTCATGAAACTTAGGTAGGCAGACAGTTGACATTTTCACAGAATGCATACATGGTTCTCATTTGATTCAACCAGTACGGATTGTGTGGACTTTAAGAGACTTTGACCTCTGTGTTTGTTTCGGTGTTTCTTCTCAGGGTAGTCGGCCAAGAAACACCGGTTTCATCAAATATTGGACGTGTAAAAGTGTAATGTTTAACCTACTTACAAAATAAATATCATTTATCATTAGATGAATAACCAAAAAATTACTTATACATACTTTTTCTCAAAATTCATTTTAGTTTAATTGAATTATTGATTAATATCAAAACCAGAGTCATTGCAGGTCATACCTGTCATGCCAGCGGCAAAGCTGAAATGTCCCAAGAGACTTGTCGCGTAACATGTCAATTCACGACAAGTTTACTGCCACATGAACCCTGCCCCATATACACAGCAATAACTATAAACCTTTTACTGGTTTCGGTCTTATTAATGAAACCGTTAATTGTCTCTTGCTTGCTTAGATTAATCCAATTTACTGAGGCGTTTATTTTGGCAGAGTCATTTAGAAATAAATAGAAAATATGGAAGTAAGTAGAAAATATGTTACTGCGTCATTTGAGCAAGGTAAAGGTTCCTACAGACATTCGCAACGTGATGATGCGCCAATGTTGCGACATCCTCTTTTTTAATGGTCTTCCAATCGTTGTCCTATTGTCTCGTCGCGTCAGTCTGCAGATCCTTAAAACAAGGAGATTTTGTCCCTTATTTATCCATTGAAAATAAGTCTACCGCTATCTGTAAATATAGACTTTCTTAGAAAATAGAATATAGAGTTTCTTGTCCGTTCTTTTCCATAAGAATCTACCTTTGCGAATAGACGCTAGAGTCATTTAATTATGATACATTTTAATGATGACTTTCAAAAGTGCCGTTTAATGACCTAATTGTAATAAACTTTTTGACTATAAGACATATATAAAAAAATCGATTCGAATCGAGAAAAATAAAACTTAATTTTCAATAGATCTTTTATTAATAGATTATTAAATGATTTCAATAGAACTTACATTTTGAAAGTCAAAAACAAGAACACCTACATAGTAAGTTTAATATATAATTATGCGGAAAACAGCTTTGAAACTACGGAATCTGAAACCTTGTACAACTTGTAAGTATTATTTGTCTGTCTGCAGACAGTTATGATAACATTAGTGCCTCGTGGAAGGAATAGGAGAATTAATGTTAATTGATTTATCCCAAAATAGCACGAAACTGCTAAGTTTGGGTAGCTACTCGATTGTTCCTTAATGTACTATGAGCGATTCGGCTGTTTTTACACCGAACTGTAACTATTAAATGTATGATACATACATAGGTTTGTGAATAATATTTATTTTGCACATCTGTCTAGTAAGTTAGACCATAATAAAATATCCCTACGCCTATTCAATAGAGTTTTTTTCTAACTTCGTTATGTATATAGCACAAAAACAGGTACTAATTTGTTTCCTACAAATTGTTTGCCTTTTTTAAATTTTATTTTAGTTTAGTAGAAGGCCAAGCTACACATGGATGAATTAATACTAGTTTATTTCCAGAAAATGAAATTAATGTAAATTGCCGGTTTAAGTCTTCATAATATCTCATATCGTTACGGAGAGATTTGTGTAGAAAAAATAGTTCAATTGACAATTTATGTAGTAACCTCTCCGGATATTTTGTAATTTAACGCAGTTCCCAATTATCTGGTAACATACGTACATATTATGTTAATCGCGGGCAAAGCCCCCAGGCAATATTTATTATTTTAAGACTGTGTCAACGAATTATCATGTAGGTATTTCTTTCACTGTCTATTAAAATTATGTATTACATGTTATTCCCAACTCAAACACTAGGAAGTGGTGACCAGGAAGATAGTCGCCTTCATCTTAATGCTTATTTTTAGTCTAGTTTGAATACATGACTTTTGTATTTAATTACCATATGTTTAGTTCTACATTCGAAATAAATGTAAGGGCCTTTAACCACCCCACCGAATGTGTCTCCACGTTGTCGTCGTGGTGGGGTTTGAGCGTCTCAATGATCTTGCGAGCTTTCCCGGTAGAGCCACTCATGCCGGAAGGTCGCAAGTGAGGGATCAGACCAAGAGAGACACACACGCGAGGAATCCCGCTCGCTGCCTTCTGGTACGCGTCTGCTCATCAGACGTGGCTGTGAAGGCAGTGAGCGGGTGGGAGGAGAGGCCCTGTGATGGAGAAAGGGCGGAGGAGTAAGGGACCGCACCCTCTAAAAGGACAATATGGAAAAAGGTTTTTGTAAAATGAGTCCCCAGGTGGGTCCCGACTGCTCAGCGGTCGGGGAATCCCACCCCGCTTCGGCGGGCTGCCCTCCGTACTCTGGGGTGGGCAACAAACACCTTCCACTTGCCAGTGGCAACAGGAGCCGAGGAGGCTCAGAATCGTCGTCATCCGGATCCGCTTCCTATAAGGAGCTGATGGCGTACGATTGCGTAGAGGAGGGTTCGCCTGAGCGCCGGGGTGGTGCGGAGTCGGGTTCCGGCTCCGCGCCAGACCTAGTAACGGTCAGCTCGGCGGGCTCTGGTGACAGAGGAGGGGGGGCTGCTGCGGAGAACGTAAAGTTCTTCCGCAAGCGGCCCAGACGGGAGGACGACAAAGAGTCGTCCTCCGAGGGCGAGTTCGCCTCCGCCCGCAAAATCCCCACCGCTAGGCGGGGCAGGGGCAGTGAGGCAGGGAGGGGGCTGGCTCCCTCTACCCGGGAGGTGGAGCGTCGGGCCGGGAGGTTGGTGGAGGAGGGGCGTCGCCCTGGAGGGAGCGGTCGTAGGGCTCCCTCTGCTCTTCCGCCTCCTCTCGACTCCGACGACTCGGAGGCCCCGGGAGAGGTGCCTCCCACTTTTGAGGAGCAGAAGGCCCAGTTCGCGGAGGTCGTGGAGGCCGCGATCCGCGCTGTGGCCTTCAAGAGGAAGCAGTCCTCAAAGCGGGAGGCCATCGGCGCGGCCAAAGCCTCCATCCTGGCGGCAGCGGCAGCCAACGCTGGTGGACCTGCCTCAAAGGAGGCGTCGGAGTTGCGGGCGGAGGTCGCCCGCCTCGCAGTTCTTACGGAGCGACTTGTTCGGGAGAATGAGTCGCTCCGGAGGGACCTGGCGGGGATGGCCAGAGCGGCCTCTGTGGAGCCGCGAGGGGGACTGAGTCCGGCAGCGCCGGAGGGAGGCCAAGTGCTGAGCCAGGTACGGGACCTGGTGCGGCAGGAGCTGGCTCCCTTCCGGAGGCAGGTCTCCGTACTGGAGGACATGGTCCGGCGTCCCCCGTTGGCGGCGACGCGGGGGCCCCCGGGACAGCAAAAGGCGGCTTCGTACGCGGCCGCCGTGGCTGCCGGCCCGGGAACGTCTGGCCAGGCGAAGGCGAAAGCCAAGGGCGGAGCCGCGCCGGCGCCAGCGCCAGCGCCTGTGACGCCGGCGACTGCGACGCCGGCGACGACCAAGGCGGCCCCGGCGAAGAGGGGTAGGAGGAAGGCTGGAGGAGCGGCTAAGGCTGCGGCGCCAGCGGTGCCGCAGCCAACCCCACCCCCACCCTCGGACCCTCCTGCGGCCGAGGCCGAGTGGCAGGTTGCTGGCCAGAAACGGCGGGCCGCGAAAGCGGCCAAAAACAAGGCGAGGAGGCAGCGGCGGAAGGCCAACGCCATTGCGGCGAGGCTTCGCGCCCCGAAATCCGCGGCTGTAGTGCTCACACTGCAGCCGGAAGCGGAACAGAGGGGCGTGACGTATCTCGCCGTACTGAAGCGGGCGAAGGAGGCGGTGAGCCTCCAAGAGCTGGGCATCAGCGGGGGCATCGGGGTCAGAAGGACCTTAACCGGTGCCCGCAAGCTCGAGCTCGCCGGAGCGGAGAGTGGCCCGTTCGCGGACGCCCTGGCCGAAAGGCTGAGGGCGGTCTTACCCGCGGACGAGGTCCGGGTGTCCAGGCCGACTAAGCGCATCGACATGCGCATAGTGGGCCTGGATGACTCCGTGACGGAGGAGGAAGTTGTGGCCGCCGTCGCCAGGACTGGGGGGTGCTCTGCCGAGCTCGTCAAGGCGGGCACCCTCCGGCCTGACAACACGGGCATGCAAACCCTTGTGGTGAGCTGCCCCGTGACGGCGGCCAGAACTGTGTCGGAGGGCCGAAGGCTCTTGGTGGGATGGGTGTCTGCGCGGGTAAAACTGCTGGAACCCAGACCTCTGAGGTGCTACCGCTGCCATGTGGGCAACCACACGGGAGCTATGTGCCCCTCGGAGGTCGACCGCAGCGGACTCTGTTTCCGCTGTGGTCAGCCCGGTCATAAGGCCGGCTCTTGCGAGGCCACGCCGCACTGCAGTGCATGTGCGGCTGTTGGCAAGCCGGCCGAGCACTGGGCTGGGGGAAGGGCCTGCGCGCCATCCGCCCCGACCAGGGGCAAGAGGTCCGCCGCCACCGCCGCCTCTGCCGCCGCCGCGGCTTCTGTCGCCGCCACTGCCGCTTCTGCTGCGGGTGCTGCGACTCCCAACACTCGGGAGGGTGCTGAGATGGAGTGCCAGTAATGGTCCCATTTCGGCCCCCTCCAGAGACAAGTCAGCCGCTGTGCTATCGCGCAGTGGCTGATGCCTGGGGACGGTGAGCGTGGGTGGCTCGCCGTCTGATACCAGGTTGAGTCGACGACGCGTTGTGTTCCACGCGCGTCACAAGGAGCCGTCAGCACCGAGGACGGGGCCCCATAGGGTCGGTGCCTGCTAGGGTTGCGGAATTTGTTCGAAAGAGTTACCGCGGCCCTGGAACGCATAGGGCACAAGAAGGATCACGGGTGGGTTTTAGTCAGTAAAAGTCTGACACTCCCTACCGCTCCACCCAGGGCGGGAGGGGTCATTTGATGATTTCCCATCCAGAAAAAAAAAAAAAAAAAAAAAAAAAAAAAAAAAAAAAAGGGCCTTTAACCACGGTCCGGTGTGACGGCGGCTTACAGTTTTCCTGTACTGAACACTTCCTTAACGAGAGATATCCGGCCCGCCTTCCTGTGCGCTCAACGACGTGCGATCCACACACTATTCCTGCACTAAGTGCTACAATTATTTACGTTACTTATTTTTTTTAGTAATAGCACCTTTTTATCAGCGGCTATAATGAGAATGGGGCATATTGTTGGTGGTATTTTGTTTGAATTTGTTAAGTAAGGTGTGTTCATAAATTTTATGAACACCTAATGCAACACTACTACACTTTTGCATTAATAATTCTCTACCAGTCAATCAACCATGGATAATTTAACAGCAGAACGAGTATGTATGTATAATTAGTCTATTAAGTACTATTTGTGTGTATATGGAATTGTTAACTTCATATTTCGTGTCTTTGCTATTTCTGTTTATACCAGCTTGCTTCATAGACTAATTATGAGCCCGGGTGTCAATAAAGTATAAGTAACGAAATGTCATAACATCACGCTTGTATCCCCGAAGGATTGGGCAGAGATCTATCCTTTTAATTCCCATGAAACAGGGGCTGAGATTTTAGCCTCTTTTCTCGGTCCTGTGAATCCCACATCGCATGCCCATTAATAGCGCTGCGTTCGCTAGATCAAACAAGGCTGTCAGTTTATTAGAATTTGGGCCCGGTTTCTGATAATAGGCTTGCCCGAAATAGACCATATTTCGGAAAAGCCATATAACGGGAATTAATCATCCTTCTATATTATTATGAGGAATAAATGTTGTTTGGTTCAGCTTTACTTGTGTTTTGCAAGAAATAATTTAGTTAATCGAAGGCAAGTTCAATTAATTGCACGTACACCTGACTTAGTGAAGGATTCATGGGAACTTGCACCCGTGAATAGTTTATGCTCAGTTTATAAATTCATTCCAATTCAGTCCTGGATTAAGAGTCCATGAAATCATTCAGACCAAATCTTCCTAGATATGTAAGTTTGTCTTCTTTTTCTTCGCCGTTTCCTCACTGCTGAGAATCGCGAGCACGTATAACGCGTCTCCAAGTCGTGGGGTATTCTGTAGTGTGGATCGCTCTGATGATGCTTCGAACAGCTTTCTTTATGGTGTTAGACCATACCGGTGTTCTGCCTTTCCGCGGTTTCCTCCGGACCCATCCCAGTATCATGAGCCTTTTCAAGGTAGAATTAGAACGCATAATATGTCCGAATAGGCTGAGGCACGCTCCTGGCATATTGCTGATAGGCGTTTGGTGATGTTGAGTTCTACCAGCATGGACAAGCTTTCGCCTGCGGTCTCGCCCGCTTGAAAGTCGAAAATCATCCCAAGTGTTCATACTTACGGGATGAAAATGAAATGAATTGGTAGCCTATGTACTATTTCAGAATATAATCTATCTCTGTGCCAAATTTTATCAAGATCCTTTCAGCCATTGCGGCGTGAATAGGTTACAAACATCAATCCATACAATAAAAAATTTAAACTGGTTACTAGCAAGATTTACAACTTAACAATTTATAAACAGTTGGAAAGTGAGGTTCCATTTTCAGTTTACCAATACCTAAAATTAATAACAAATTCGAAGCCTACCTGGTTCATCAAATACAAGTACATATTCGTACCGGGCTTTCACACATATGAACATCCAACATCAGACTTTCAAAAGCATAATCATCGTGCTGTCGAATTAGCAGGTCGGCTTCGATACAGCGAGCGAAGCCTTCAAAATTCAATTCAAGCTATTCTGGCCTGCAGCTAGGAAATTATCATGGCTAAATAAGAGCCTTCATTCGGTGTACTCACTGATATTTAATGTAGACTGAGGCATATATGGTACGTAAAATACGTGTAAAGCTTACAAACTGTTTACTTATTACGGTTTGTTTCGGGAGCTAACTGTTTCGAATTCGAATATAAAAAAATACCCGTACGTACGATTTATACTAAAAAAATTACACAAAAAGTATAGTAAAACTAGCTGCTGCCCGCAGCTTCGCCCGCGTGAATGTCGGAAATTATCTCAAGGGAACATAATCCCGGGATAAAAATGTTACTTTTAGTACCTCCCAGAATATGTGTACAAAGTTTCATGATGATTCGTCAAGTAGTTTTTGCGTGGAAGCGTAACAAACATCCACGCTATCACATTTATAAAATACTAGCTGTCCGCACAACTTCGTTTGTGTCACATTTTTCATGACTGCTCCGCTCCTATTGGTCTTAGCGTGATGATATATATAGCCTATAGCCTTCCTCGATAAATGGGTTATCTAACACTGAAAGATTTTTTCAAATCGGACCAGTAGTTCCTGAGATTAGCGCGTTCAAACAAACAAACAAACTCTTCAGCTTTATAATATTAGTATAGACTAGCTGCTGCCCGCGACTTCGTCCCCGTGGAATCCCCGATTTTAAAACATTCTTTATCGCTGCTCCGCTCCTATTGGCCTAAGCGTGATGGTATATAGCCTAAAGCCTTCCCCGATAAATGGTCTATTCAACCCAAAAATAATTTTTCAATTCGAACCAGTAGTTCCTGAGATTAGCGCGTTCAAACAAACAAATAAACAAACAAACTCTTCAGCTTTATAATATTAGTATAGATTAGTAAGGATTACCACTTTAACCTAGGGGCAGCCACATAGTAACCGTCCCAGATTGGTTCAGTATAACCCTTACTTGAACGGCCATGCCTCAAAAGCGGTTAATCTGAAAACAAATTGAAGGCTTTCGGTCTAGACGCGTTCAAAGCGATCGCAATTTGAAAAGCAATGAGAGCTACGCAGTAGCTTTGTCGTAGTACACGAGCTACGTCGTAGCACGCGAGCTACGTCGTAGCACGCGGTCTACGAGCGTAGACTCTGCGTAGCAAGCCTATGCAGACTTGAAGTTTATTTTTGTTATATTTTGTTGAAATATATGCAACATTACATAACCCTTGTATTTCCCATAGAGACATTGATAGGGTTATCTTTTGAACGTGTCATTGCGCCAATTATGTTAATGTATCATGGACAATTGAACAAATGTAAAACAGATGCTCTATTCGTAGAGCTAATGAGTGAAATTTCCTGCTGAAGTCTGTCTTTTCTGATAGTAACAACCAGAGGGACGAAAGTCAATATTGAACTGCTCCATCGTCGACCATATCATCGCTCTCCATCAGATGAGATTTTGTTCAAACGCGAACCTATAAATAATAATAAAACCTAGTGCAATTTTCAAATAGTTGTTTTTCTTAGACAGAAAAAACAGCAAAAAACTTGACGGTTACTCTTAAAAATAGGTGACAGAAGGCGATTTTATTGCAAATAACCAAGTATAAATATCTATTGTAAATTCTTTACAGAAAACTATGCCCAACCTAGGAATTGAACCAGGGACCACGTGCGTAACTGTAGCGCTTATGACAACGATCAGTCTTGGTAAGCATCATCTGCCTAGCCTTTCCCAACTATATTGGGGTCGGCCATTCAAACCGGATTCAGCTGAATACCTGTATTTTTGGTGGAGTGGCTGCCTACCAGACCTCCACACCCCATTAACTGGGTAACACGGTACTTCTTGGCAAGACTGGATTCAGATTTACTGGCTTCTGACAATCCGTAATGACTGCCAAATATCTAACAAACGACAGGACTAACGTCTATGATAAATGATAATGATAAATGATTAATTTTTTGTAAGTAGGTTGTAAAAAACACTTTTAAACGTCAATCTTTTTTGGCCGTTATAAAAACTAGATAAGGCCAGTGTTTCCTAGCTGACGCAACGTGCTTATCAAGGCACGGAGGAGTTTCGGTAAGTTAAGATAGTCACCCATCCACAGAACGACCCCGGCAAACGTTGTTTAACCATTAAGAAAGTCCCGTGCGGCTGTGGTTATTTAGCCACGAGCTTCTCAATCAGTCTTGGTTAGTAACTCAGTTAAATACAGTTCAACTAACATTCAGTATGAACAGACCCAATCCCTATCGTTAACTAAATTAATATAAAGATGAATCAAGAATTTGGTATTTATCATTGTAATTTCAGGAGGCAGTAACAAAGGGGAGTACTTGAATAGTTTGCGAAATAACGTTATTGTTCGAAGCGGATTGTGTCAATATTAACTCACACAAATCCACAATGGTAGCACTGGGGATAAATGGTTAATGTCTTATTGTATTTTACTCGAGTTAATGATTTAATAAGAGCTGATGTGAAGGTGAAGTCGGGAGTTATGGTTTGTTTGCATTGATCTTGTTTAGTTGTTGTTGAGAGAAATATGGTGGTCATAATAGCCATGAGAAAAGTATGATAAGATAAATGTATCATACTAATGTATACTAATATTATAAAGCTGAAGAGTTTGTTTGTTTGTTTGAACACGCTAATCTCAGGAACTACTGGTTCGAATTGTAAAATTCTTTTGGGTTGAATAGACCATTTATCGAGGAAGGCTTTAGGCTATATATCATCACGCTTTAGCCAATAGGAGCGGAGCAGCGATAAAGAATGTTTTAAAATCGGGGATTCCACGGGGACGAAGTCGCGGGCAGCAGCTAGTATTATAATAAAGAGGTAAACTTTGAGAGTTTGTGGGATGTAATCTCTGGATCTTCTGAACCGATTTTGTACCAATAGAAAACCACATTATTTGTGAGTGACATAGGCTGGACTTTATTCCCACGGGAACAGAACTACGTGGATGAAACCGCTTGGCGCTGCTAGTTGACATATAAATTGTGTACAAACAAATTGCGGTCACGACTCCTGTGCTAGGTAGAATCACCTGTGTTATAGGAATCAGTGTAAATAATATTACATTTGAACAATAATTGATTGAGTAAAATATGAAAATATTAATAATAGACGAATAAACTTAACAAGTATGTTACAGCCAAGTCATTGTTACTGTCGGTCTCCTTTTCAAAGTTAGCAACCGGGTGCAGTAAAAAATCAGAAGAAGTATACATCTTCTTTTTAAAGAAATCACATCTATTTAGCCCAAACAACAAAATAAGTAAAAAAGCAAAAAACAACAAAATCGTTCTATTTGAACGTCAAGTCAAATGACCATCACGGCTAAATAAGTCCAAATCATTTTAAGTAATCGATCGATCTTGAGTAAGTGATTAGTACTAAAGAAGGCATGGTTTGCCTGTAAAAAGTATTAATGTATGCTGAAATGTTATCATCGTCATTGTTTCAGGCAAGGCACCATATGCATAACAGATGGACATATGCATCACTCAAGCGCCGATTGGTCCTGTTCGTCTTGCATCCAGCAGATTCCCACAGTTCTCATCACATTCTGGACTGGCTACCACGTACTAGAAGAACACAGCTAGATACAGACAAATCGAAAAACAAATCGAAGAAAACTGAAGGACTGCTGGACATAAGCCTCCCGCCTAAGTGTCGCCATAACAACCAGTCCTTTGCATCTTTCATCCATCGGCTACCCGTGACCCTCACCAGGTCATCGGGCCACCTTATGGGAGGTCTTCCAATGCTGCATCTTCCGGTATGCCATCGCCACTCCAGAACTTTCCAGCCACATCGGCTTCGTTCTGCGAGCAATGTGGTTCAGTTTGGCGATCCTTCGGGCTATGTCGGTAACCTCGGTTCTCTTGTTATCAACTGAAGCGTCCAGAAACCCAAAACCATAATTCACCAAGCGGTACCGCGTTCTCAAACTAGTAACCCAAAGGTCCTCAGAACATAATAGTAAGCTTAGTTCGTAAGTTTCCTTTTATGACACAACAGAGGGCGCCCGCGGCGGCGCGGTAATTAGTCGGGCCTACTGAACATAGGCGTCTTTAACTTGCTTCTTACCGTTTGGACCAGGCCATAAGCTCAAGCGACACACACGTCTTGCAAAAGCGACTGCAGAAGAATCCAATATAAGGAGTTGTTTAGAACACATAAGTCACGTTAGTGTCATCTCACCGGTCAGTCACTTATTGTATGTGAATGATGCGCGTCGATCGTGACGTGGTTGACGGATCGGACAGTGTTCTTTGGATATAACGAAAAAAAAAGGTTTGACGTGAAGAATGGCACAGCGACATAAACAGTGAATACACACCATAGAATAATGTATTGAGTTTGCGCGGCTGCAACCGTCACCGACACCCGGCTGTCAAAATTTAAATACTCTGTAATTCTTGTTAATACTCGCGGTAGCCTCGATTTCACGCCACGGCGAGTTTGATCCGACACATGTCATCGTCGCCACTGGGCGTAGTTTCACACTGCAGTGTACTGAAAGTTTTTAGCAGTATAATTCTGGGATCAAACGGCAGCATCCCGCTGGTGATACTATAAAAACTAAAAAATAAAACTGTGACAAGACAAAGTGACATTCTATAGGAGATAGCAATTTTGGAAAAGTCAAGCACTTTGCCTGTGGCATGAAGTCACTTGTCAGTTTACACAAATCGCATCAGCCGTAATCATAAACGGCACCTTATCCGTTCATCTAGGAGTGACCTTCGAGTTAGTTTCTGAGGCTATAGCAATATAGTTTGTGGGACTGCTTTATTGTGTCGCGTTGAAAGGGTAAAAGTTTGCTTAGAATGTAGGATAGTGCATGTGTCAAGTAGTATAGCTGTTGAACCAAATAAGACATAGTTGAGTCACTGTACTGTATATCTTGTCTTGTCTGAGTAAGTGTAAGTTTCATGATAACTTTAACAGAATATTGTGATTCACCACCATCATGATTTCAGGCGAAAAACGGCCACTGCTACACATAGGCCTCCCCAAGCTAAGCCACATCAGGCGAGTTGCCGCGTCCTTCACCAGATCGTCGTTCTACCTTGTGGGAGGCGTTCTTACGCTGAAACTTATATGGTCATCTGTTCTGTTCAATTATCTGTTTAATTGCAATTTAAGCAAAACTCTAAGTTGCTATCCTAGAACCAAAAATTCGAAGACATGTGACATTCACCAACCCGCACTGGATCCGCATGGTGGATTACCGCCTATTCCCTCTCCTAGAGAGGAGGCCTGTGTCCCAGCAGTGGGAACATTAAAAGGCTGATTATGCTTATGCTACGTTGCTATTGCATTAATTAA
The DNA here is from genome assembly GCA_905332915.2 of Hecatera dysodea. Classification (NCBI taxonomy): domain Eukaryota; kingdom Metazoa; phylum Arthropoda; class Insecta; order Lepidoptera; family Noctuidae; genus Hecatera; species Hecatera dysodea. The sequence goes on from HG995309.1 coordinate 7,557,468, forward strand.
TATACTCTATGTAACCACAGCCCAACAGCCAAAGCATAGCATAGGTAGGTACACGTACAAATTCTCCAACCAAGCTCATACGGCATACCGTTTCAAAGCAAACACTTTCGCTCTCAATGTCACTCCACCCCATACGCATATAAACACACTCACATATCATACTAGTATCGTTGTTCTCATATGTCAGGGCTGTGTGTTCCATGTGATACATCATGGTGCTATCAGTGATAAATCTCGCATAGTTTGTATACCCATTGTGCTGTCCGTCTCCCAGATGTATAGTTGGACAAAACACCCTGTACTTACACTCATATTTCATATACGCTTCGTATGTAGTTAGTAAATTGTGAAATTGGACGTAAACGCGTGTTGGCATGGAATTATTTTGTATCTTTTATTATGATTCCTTTTACTATGGACATTGTACACTTGAGAGTATTCCTCACTCTTTTTTGTATTGCGTGAGACGCACTGGCAACGCCATAGTGATGTTTTCCATCCAGTACAACTGACGCTGCAGTACTAGGATAGCTGAATCAGTTGAGAACCTTTTGAAATGCAACGTTTCCAAAACGTAGGTAATACGCGTTATCTAAATCTTTTATTTAAATATATATAACTCAAAAGTGACTGACTGACTGACATAGTGATCTATCAACGCACAGCCCAAACCACTGAACGGATCGGGCTGAAATTTGGCATGCAGGTAGATGTTATGACGTAGGCATCCGCTAAGAAAGGATTTTGATTAATTCTACCCCCAAGGGGATAAAATAGGGGATGAAAGTTCGTATGATTTGTAATCCTTATTCTAATGATTATTATTTTAATGATTAATTCTAATGATTATTATTTTAATGTGATAATGACCCATAATTTTACAAACCATATTTGTACGCCGGAAACGGTAGAATATTTGGATCGTAATGCATAATGAACATAAGAACTTTGTACAATATTCTGACAAATAAATGCATTCTATTCTATTCTATTCTATTCTATTCTATTCTATTCTATGAAACTTTGTCAATTTTAAACCGATCCGACCTCTAAACAAAAGTAAAGCCGCAAAAACTATACCTACCTAATTAATAATAATACTTCTTAACGTGACCGAAGCCGCGGGCAAAAGCTAGTTCAATGATAAAGTGAATGTAATGCGCGTGTCAATCTGAAGGTGTCCATGACAGAAAAAATCTCTCCTTCTGGTGTCAAAGTCAATTCATTTATTTCAACTAGACCATTAACGGCACTTTTGAACGTCAAAACATTTGAAAATAAAAATATTATAGTGACTCTAGTTGTCCATTCGCAAAAAGTAGATTCTTATGGAGAAGAACGGACAAGAAACTCCATAGTAAAGGTGAGCTGTCGTTTTCTGTTTTCTTAAGAAATTAATAAACTACGGAGAAATGTAATCTATACAATTTATAATCATGTTTCTTAGTAGGAAAATAAGTAGGCATTCAGCTGTGAAACGAGCCTTTGTGGTTTTAAGAACAATATTTGGAAAGTAACAAAGGAAGGCTATGTAAAGGTTATTAAACTTTTCTTAACTAGTATATAGAGAGGTTAAATTGTATGTTTGTTCGTTTATATATTCATCATCGTCATTTTAGGCATAAGATGTCCACTGCTGGACCTTACCCAAGTGTAGTAAGTCATTCTTTTTTTACTCTTGTCAAAAAAAGAATTTGAAACTAATCAAAATAGTACTTTCCAGAGATTACCTTAGCAAATATTTAAATAGTCTCGGAAGGCGTAGCGTTGGATCTGGTGTAAGCCGCAGAAATCAGCTGGATTCAAGAAGCACAGGACCGTACGATATGGCAACACTTTGGTAAGGTCCAGCAGTGGACATCTTACGCCTAAAATGACGATGATGACTATATAATCGCGTTTCTGTTTATTTTTTTCGTACTGCTCCTACCACAATTATTCTCTGCATCACCCAAAGGTTGACTGGTAGAAAATGCCTAAGGCGAATGCAGACCATCTCTGTACATTTGTGTGCGTAAAGTATTAAATAAATAAATAAATGTAAATCGGTGAGATGCACGCGTTTGACCAGTATTTTACCTGATGATGATGATGAGATGAAGCACGCTTGCCTAGAAGTAACTATATTCTATATAGTATTTACTTTGACTTAAAGTTGGGTTGTAGTTATCAGGAAACTCAGACTGGCAGGGAATTCCACTCCTTAACTGTACACACAATGAATGTGTTTCCAAAACGTTATGTGCCTGTAGGATTCTTTCACTAATAGAAAGCTATACATTCGCTAATTAATATAATATATTTTCTATAGAGGCTACTTTTGATCCCTGAAAATCGTCAGTTTCTGCGGGATGACGACGGGGGCGAAGCCGGAGGAATAAGTAATAGTTGTTTAGCGAACATTTTCTTTTAGCAATTTAGGCTTGTCCCATTTTACTGCTAAAGTCCTAAGTTTTTATTAGAATAGCCGCGTTTTATGATGACAACTTATGGCGGTATTCTACGTAATGCATATAGGTTAGTATTTTATAGTTTAGTTTGAGCTAAATTGTCGGATATTATCCTAAATACATTAATGGGATGAAAAGTATCCTATGTATATCCAGGGCACCCCTGTGACAAGTTGCATCTAACTCCGTTCAGCAGTTAAAACGTGAAGAGGTGACAAATACACAGACAGGCGGAGCCGGTTTCGCATTTATGATATTAGTATGGATTATGCGGTGCCAGTAAAGGTGCCTTTTTATAGCATAATGTGTGGGTTTGCATGACTTTCGTACTGTGCTCCACTTCCGGTTTGGTATTGGCGCCTATGAAATAACAGTAAAAGGTTAAATATGTATTATTATAGTGTTTTGTTTGGGTAAGGCTAGCTTCAGCCAGCAGCTTCGCCCGCAAGCAAATACACACACACTATCCCAAGGGAAAATACTCCCGGGATAATAAGTATCTTATGTTCCAGAAGTATCCACGCACGTTAAGTCGTTGGTCCCGGCTGTCATTTGGACATCTTTGGCAGTCGTTACGGATTGTCAGAAGCCAGAAAATCTGACACCAGTCTTGCCAAGAAGTACCGTGTTAATGGGTTGTGGAGGTCTGGTAGGCAGCCGCTTCACGTAAAATACTGGTATTCAGCTGAATCCGGCTTGACTGGGAGCCGACCCCAATGTAGTTGAAAAAAGGCTAGGCAGATGATGATGGTTCCAGAAGTATCCAGGGAATGGTCTCTCAGCCAGGGATGCGGAATTTGTTCGAAAGAGTCACTGCGGCCCTGGAACGCAAAAGGGTTAAAGGAACACGGATGGGAAGAGTGGAAGAAGTAATTTGGTGACTCCCCGTAGTAAGGAAATTCTATTCACATAAAAAAAGAAAGAAAGAAAACTCGTTTATTCCGCCAGAAAAGACGCACAAAAATAAAACTAAAAATAAATAAATAAACAAACTTGAAAGAAAACAACTTATCGACTAAAACTAAAAACTGTGTCAGGACCGGACGTCAACTACCACAAGTCTCTGATCGCACCACAGACAAAACAGAGCACAGTCAATTTTTTTGTCTATGGCGTGACGTCCGGCACCGACAGACAGAGACAACATAATGTGAGGAATCATTTAGGAATTGTAACAGTAAGTTAAATATTTATTTGTATTAGCACTATTTAATTTTAGAAGTCTGTTTATTTTTCTAATCACGGTTTATAAAATAGTTAAATTTATTATCTAATTAGTTATTTTATCGAGTTTTGTTTTTATCCTGGCAACACTGACTTGATCGCCACCACTTTGCGTCCCCTCCATCAAGCCTTTTTTTTTTTTTTTTTTTTTTTTCTGGATGGGAAATCATCAAATGACCCCTCCCGCCGTGGGTGGAGCGGTAGGGAGTGTCAGACTTTTACTGACTAAAACCCACCCGTGATCCTTCTTGTGCCCTATGCGTTCCAGGGCCGCGGTAACTCTTTCGAACAAATTCCGCAACCCTAGCAGGCACCGACCCTATGGGGCCCCGTCCTCGGTGCTGACGGCTCCTTGAGGCGCGCGTGGAACACAACGCGTCGTCGACTCAACCTGGTATCGGACGGCGAGCCACCCACGCTCACCGTCCCCAGGCATCAGCCACTGCGCGATAGCACAGCGGCCGACTTGTCTCTGGAGGGGGCCGAAATGGGACCATTACTGGCACTCCATCTTAGCACCCTCCCGAGTGTTGGGAGCCGCAGCACCCGCAGCAGAAGCGGCAGCGGCGGCGACAGAAGCCGCGGCGGCGGCAGAGGCGGCGGTGGCGGCGGACCTCTTGCCCCTGGTCGGGGCGGATGGCGCGCAGGCCCTTCCCCCAGCCCAGTGCTCGGCCGGCTTGCCAGCAGCCGCACATGCACTGCAGTGCGGCGTGGCCTCGCACGAGCCGGCCTTATGACCGGGCTGACCACAGCGGAAACAGAGTCCGCTGCGGTCGACCTCCGAGGGGCACATAGCTCCCGTGTGGCCCTCCATCAAGCCTGTGGAGGGGATTTGAGCGCGAGCGCAACGGGCAAGAGAGTCGAGTCAGTCTTGCTGCAAAAATCGAGTCGAAGGGACGAAAAATAAGTGAGTCACGCGAATGCATAAAAACTGTAATTGTGGTTAAAGTGCTGTCTAGAACAAATTAAGGTATGTACACTGTTTTAATAACAAGAAATGAAAGTAAGTAACTAATGATGTTATTGCTGTGATTATTCTTTAATTTCAACTCAAATAAATACCTGAGAATCAATTTGGAGTTTCCTTTCAATAATAACAACAAAATAAACTTATATATCCGCTGCATCAGTAAAACGTAAAGAGGTAACAATAACACGGTCAGACCGAGTGGCTTTCGCATTTCTAAGATAAAACATAAGTTTTTTTTAATTAAACGCTTTTAAAATAAAGAAAATAATGAAGAAAATGATGACGCTGGACAATGTTCAAAAACAAGGTATCCGTAAAGAACTATTCAAAGGAACCGTCCTCAAACTGCAATGAAAAGATCTTATTTAAAAAAGAGTCAGGCGTTACTTTGCGGAAATCCATTTTAAATTTGAAAGTGAAAATAATATATCTAGTTTTAATTTCCGCGAATATTTATGGGTTGCAGGTATACACCTCCCTCCCGCCCGCTACCCATAAATATTCGCGGAAATTAAAACTAGATATAATAATTTCACTTTCAAATTTATCTTATTTTTAATTTTTTAGTTCACTTTTTGATATGGCGTTTTTTTTTACTTTCTTTAATTATTTGTTATTTATTTCATACTTTTTTCGCAAGCTTTATACGATGACACGTATATTATGTAGTCTAATTTTCATGAAAAAATGTATTTTAGTCTTTTTATTTTTGAAAACCATGACTCCCGCTTTTTTTAATCGCTTTTCCTATGTTACCCGGGCTAACTCAACGCGTCTAACGATACCACATACATTGATATCGGTTAAGCCGTTAAGAAGTTATGGTGGAATAAAGAAACTCACAAACATACATACATGAACCCTGAAAACATAACACTTCTTTTTTTGGGCAGTCGTGTGAAAATAATTTATATCCAACTCAAGATATCACGAAACACCTACCACACTACAACCATTTAATTAAGAACAATATAGATGTGTCGTCACACTTTATTAATACTTCTGAATACCGGTGACTACACATTTAAGACTCTGCGACTATTGTACACACTTCGCCTTACTTTGAAAACCTTTAATTAGAAGTCTAACGCGGCTTGCATGCATTGCAGGACCACTATAAAGATAAGTTCAGAAGGCTAGCTCTAAACACCTATTTGGAATGGGCGCAAACACACATAGACGCTTGCGGACAGCTGAGTTAGACATGTATGTATAAATAAACATGCTCAAAATCAGCAGACTTGCAACAGATCGCAACGAAATTAGGCTGAATATTATAGCGAAGGAAAGTAACAATTTCTACAATGAAAAAAAAATGTAGAGTTAAGACGATGTGGACCGAGTGCTTATCGGGAGTTCCGTTACATCAGCAAGCTGTTACTCGATATTTTATGGTTTTTTTTCTCAAAATCAAAGAATCAGCAAAAAGTAGATGCCACGGATAACAATGACAAAAAACATCGTGCGTGCTGCCACTGCGTTAATTGTATTTGTATTTGTGTGTGTAAGTGCCTTAAGGGTCGATGAATTTTCTCGTCGTATAAAGCTTCTGCGCCTGAACTATTCAGTGGCGTAACTGTGTGAACAAACTCACTAGTTCCAGGATGGAAGCAATGTTTGTAGACATAGTCGCTGTTCGCGCTTGATTCTTTCTGTGGAGGCGACAAAAGAACTTGTCTGTGGGAGGGTAGTTTAATTTTCTGTGTGTGTTTGCACAGTTAGTTTGATCTCTAAATTAATTATATTATACACTACTTAAGAGTAACATTTTGGGTATGAATGTTTAATCATGTAATATAATATGTATAGATTAATCGAGTTAGAATAATCGCCAACGGGGTGGTGGAGAGAAGGGGTGGGGGAAGTTCCTAACATTCTGGAGTGGTAGCTAAGTTCCAGAGCACGTTTTGTTGGGAGAACCTCTCAAGGTGGACCGAAGATCTGGAATTAGCCATGTGAGTCTGATGAATGCAGACCTAAAATCGGTCGATGTAATCTTACAGCTGAAATGAAGATGGGGAATACTCCAGTCATCTCTAAAACCTGCCCAAAATAGTTGGTTAACATTTTTGAAACTCGTAAAGACGCCATTTCGAATACATTTCCTCTTTTGTTTGCTGAATAAAAAAATAAATAAAAACAAAGTAAAAAAATCTGTTTAAATAAACGAGTCACGGTAGAAAGGCTTCATCCAAAAAAGAGAGAAAGGGTTCCGCATAGTAACACAAAAAACAGGTGTCAATTAAGAACAAATTACCGCCTCGAAACAGTGGGACCCGAGTTTTGTTTTGTTAAGGACGGATTTCAACTTCGAATAATAATCTGCTTTTCACTAAATTTCTGTTTTTGGAGACGAACGCGATGTAGTGACATGAACGTAATATTATACTAATTAATGTTAACCTAACATTAATTAGAATTACTGTTTTGCTAGTTTTATTTGATATTTTAGTCCATTTGCAAAACTAATCATGGCTACATTTCTAATCCCTCAACTTGGTTCATAAAAATTTTCATCAACCAATTTTCTTTATCAAGTTAGCCGAAAAACGTCCAGTGCTGGACATAGGGTTCCCCTAAGAGTCACCACAACGCAATTACAGTCAACCGTTCCTGTACGCCTCATAATCAGCCTTTTAATGTTCCCACTGCTGGGACACAGGCCTCCTCTCTAGGAGAGGGAATGGGCCGTAATCCACCACGCGGGCCCAGTGCGGGTGGGTGAACGTCACATGTCCTCGAATTTTTGGTTCTAGGGCATGCCGGTTTCCTCACGATGTTTTCCTTCACCGTTTTGAGAGCAGTGGTGATGAAATTAATTACACAAAGTAATGAGCATTGCTGGGTTTGAACCCGCGACCTAAAATTCGTAAGTCGGGGCCGTTACCACTCGGCCACCACTGCTCACCTGTACGCCTCGCCTGCAGCGAATTACCGAGGTCTTCATCAGACCATCGGAACACCTTGTTAATACCAAGTCTAATTTCTACCTGTCCATAGAACCCTAAAACCTTGGACACCTCATTACTACAGCTTAACCAAGTAAAACACTTCTCACCAAATACGAACACCAGCTGACTACATTCTCTTTGTCCGACCGTCCTTTGTGAATCGTGGTCACCGTACTGGATACTCGACACTGATTACACCCACAGCCTGTTTCAGGGTGTTTCAGGCTCTCTCGAACTTTGTAATCATAGCACAATTAGCCACGGTGTTCTTCTTCTAATAAGGCGAAAGGAAAACAGGCTCGGATATCACAAAAACGGTTGCGTTCGATTGAAAGACGATTATTTGAAGGGATCTTTGAAAGAGACAGTGGTTAAGGGTTTTTTTTTGTTATTCTTTGATTCAGTCGTTTGTCTTCGAGAGTTTTGACACCGGTTTGTGATGGACTAACCACTATTAGCACAATATTAACCCCAATTTATTTATCTACTTAGTAGTCCAAAGCAACCACGAAAAGTTAACATAAAAGAAATCAATCAATCATGTATTTCATAAAACATAGGTATAGTTACAGATATTAAAATTTCATAAATATGTGCACTATGTTTTTCCCTTATATGGCGTACAAAAACAATACAAATAAAACAAGTCGAAATAATTACATGGAATGCCAACATTCAATAAATTAATTGAATTTAAAATATGTCGGTTGTGTAAATACGTCATACAATTTTAGGCAAATATATCGATTAGTCAACAATAAAACATTATTATTTAACTGGCAGATTATACCATTGTTTATCGGTAGTAAACTCATTAATGGAGTAACATCTATCTATAAAGAATTTAAACAAGGTCTTTTTAAATGAAACCAGAAACCTTTTTAAATGATACAATTATATATTTTTGGGGCCGTATCTAGCACACTTTTGCTGAAAAATACGTTTTATGAATGGTATTTTGATAATAAATATCAATCAATTGTAGTTTGGTAAAAAATCGCAAAAATTTCTTCTGAGCTTTAAAAGTCTCTGTCAGTAGAGTTGCCCCAGAAGAAAAGAAGATATACATCAATCTACCTAGCCTTTTCGTTGGGAAAAAGTAAGGTATTTTATTTATAGGGAGCGACTGACCTTCATAACCTAGGAACTGGGTAACACAATACTCGTGGCAAGACTGGTGACATGTTTCTTGTCTCCTGACTGTTAAAGATCTATCAATGATAGCCGCGATCAACTCTTTTTTTCTTTTCTTTTTTTTTTTCTGGATGGGAAATCATCAAATGACTTCTCCCGCTCTGGGCGGAGCGGAAGAGAGTGTCAGACTCTTACTGACTAAAACCCACCCGTGATCCTTCTTGTGCCCTTTGCGTTCCAGGGCTGCGGTGACTCTTTCGAACAAATTCCGCAACCCTAGCAGGCACTGACCCTATGAGGCGCGTCTACGTTGCTGACGGCTCTTTGAGGCGCGCGTGGAACACGACGCGCCGTCGACTCGGACCTGGTTGCTATCGGACGGCGAGCCACCCATAGCTCGCCATTCGCAGGCCCGCGCCTACGGTGGCCGGGAATCGCCCTGCTTTTCCCGACGCCCGGGGCGTCTTCTTCTGTTGCGGCGGCTGGGTCGTGCGGTTTCCCTCTCACGCACGCGTTCCGCCTCCTCCTTCGCTAGCATTACTGCTTCGCAGAAGGAGGCGACCGCTTCCCATGCCTCCTCGCTCCGGACCATGGCTTGAACCAGGGCCGGACGCGAGAGGTTGCCGCCGCCGATCGCCTCGACGAGGACACGGCGGTGCTCCGCCCAAGCAGGGCAGACCTCTACCGTATGCTCCACCGTGTCCTCCGGACGATCCACACAGTGGTGACACCCGGACGTGTCCTCTCGCTGGATCCGACACAGGTACCTCCCGAAACAGCCGTGTCCGGTGAGCACCTGCGTCAGGCGGAAGGTGAGGACGCCGTGACGTCTCTCCAGCCACGCCTCAAAGAGGGGACTTATCGCCGCAATAGTGGCGTGCCCAAGCCGCGATCAACTTGCGATGCTATTTTCGATGTGACGCCCAGGCGTGACGCACAACGAAACTATATATATTTATTGATGGAGTCAGTTTTTGGGCATAGGGGAAAATCAAAAAGTTTTCTAATCTTGTGGAATTTGACAAATGGAAGGCTCAAATATTTTTTTCAAAATTATAAATTACTGCATTTTTAAGTGATTAAAGACAATAGATCAAAATTTACCATTCCCCCCTTATCTCTGAAACCGAAACCCAAATATTACTGGAAAACCTGTAAGTACGGTTATAAAGATGCATGACAAAAAAAACATTTAGAACTCTTTGCGCACGAGTGCCACTCCCACTTGGCCGGTTTTTTTTTTAACTCTTCCTGTGTACTAATGCGTCCTGTGTTAAAGCTGAGTTGTTTTGGTTTTTCTAACTTCCAATCTAATTTTTTGAAATTTGCATTTGAAACACCAAATTAAAAAAAAAATGTAAATGAAACGGCCCCGACTTACGAATTGGGTTGCGGGTTCAAACCCAGCCAGGCACATTACTTTGTGTAATTAATTTCATCACCACTGCTCTCAAAACGGTGAAGGTAAAAGTCGTGAGGAAGCTATGTCCTAGAAACAAAAATTCGAAGACATGTGACATTCATCAACCGGCACTGGGCCCGCGTGGTGGATTAGGGCCCATTCCCTCTCTTAGAGAGGCCTGTGTCCCAGCAGTGGGAAAGATAAAAGTCTGATTATGCTATGCTTATGATTATAAAACATGGGTACCGATGAATTCTTGTGTAAATTGGATATACGAGTTTTACATTGTTATTTATATTACAGTTAACCTGTAATTTTCAGCTGTGATTAGTTCAAGTTCGAATACGAATAGACCCGGTTTTATTAACAGAAAATGGAGAATTAATTTGTGCGTACCTACGGCGAGTAAGTATTATATTTGATAGAGAGGAAATTATAAGTTACTGCCCCAATTACGATGTTAAATTTTAATATTAACGTCTAATTGTGGAATTGTCGAAGAGGGCTCAAGTAATCTAGAGTGAAAATTAAGAATTTTGAAGTTTTTTCCGATTTTAATTAAACTTCACACATATTAGCAGAATGAATAGGTCTTAAAAGTTCGTTAAAACATTTTATAATGAAATCTTTAAAAAAAAAAGATAACTGGAAATTTGTTTGTATGGAAAATTTAAAATGAATTGAATGTGACTGTAACAGTATTTATCTAAAATGTTTTCAAATATTTTTTTAGACCTATGTTTCCTGCTTATGTGTGTAAAGTTTCATTAAAATCGGTTTAGTAATTTCGGAAAATAACGACTTGAAAATTTGTATGAAATGCTGTACGGCGTATACGCTCTTAAGCCGTGTTCCAGATTTCATCTAAACTTCAGCCGTTGAGGAGCGATTGTTTGATTAATAACATTACTTTTACATTACTAATACAAAAAATCATAGAAGCTATATAGACGATTCATTTAATTCCCTTCCGCTCCGCCCAGAGCGAAGAAATTATATGATTTCCCGTCCATAAAAATCCCTTTTCCCTGTGGAACTGGCTACCAGTCTAAACGGATGCAACTGAGCACCAGAATTTTAAGTGGAGCGACTGCCTGGCTGAACTCCCCAGCCTACTAACTGGGTAACATAAAACCCCTAAGCAAGAACGGTCATGTGTGGTCAGATTTTCTACCCTCTGACTAATGTTATGTTTGATAAAAATCTTCAAATGACTGGGAACTCGGAAAGCACGTTAAGCCCTTGCTCTCGACTGTCTTCTGTTGAAATTTGATAGTCATTTCAGTTAGTCAGAAGTGAGAATATCTGACAACCAGCTTTGCCAAGGGATATCGTATTACCCAAAAAGTAACCCAGCAGCATCAAATAATTTTATTTTTAGCACTTGAACAAGATATTCCCTGTATTCATTTAAGTTTACATAAAAACAATTTTCGTCGAGACCACACTAGAACAATATAAATAGCACGCAACAAACAAACGACAATTAAACATGAACAAATGAACAACAGACAGCTAACAGGTGAAACTGGCGTGTAAACGAAGCAAACACGTCGGGTGACTTATTCGTCCCTTTGTCCCACCGGACCGGTCCGTGGTCCGACCGGACTCAAAGCTAATGTGGCCGGACCGAGCCGTGTCGATAATTAGGAAGACCGCTTGCGACTTCGTTACTAGAGTCAACTTGTAGTGGTGAGACTACATTTGTGTAAGTACATACCTCCCTGCTGTGCTCGTTAAAAAGAGGCTGATTTTTCATTATTATGGTGAGGGTTTTGAGTGGTCTATTGAGAATTGAGAAGTCTTGTTTTGCCTATTGTAAATTTTGCTCCACCACGCGTTTGACAGGGTTCCGTCTCACAAGGACCACCCGAACTCTATTACAAAGCCTGCTGTCCGTCCGTCTGCCAGCGGGCTGTTTCCTCCATATGATTTCCAAAAAACGTGATTCGAAGTCGGCCAGCTGCGGACTCATTTTTTTTATGGATGGGGGATTTTCAGGATATTCACAAAGGATCAGATGGTATTTCAATTAGTATGATTTAAAATATAGAAATAATTCGTGACGAATCAAAAACGTAACTATTTATTTGTTTAGGGTACTATCCCACGAATGTTAGATAAACCTACTTTTGGATGACCTTTTACAGTTATCAACGATCTTGGCTTGTTGGTCAATCTTTAAAACACGCATGATTCTTATCAGTGATTTTGTACATGTTAATGCTTTATATAGGTTTTAGTAGTCCTACTAAAACGTGAAAAATAAAAATAAAACTTTTTGCAAAAAAAACCATCGGACTTCTAAACAAAAAAAAAGAATTAAATAACTTTTAAGTCAGTGTTCAAAAAACGAAGAAACAACCAAAAAAATCGAGTTCCGAATTTTATATTATTTTTGATAAAAAGTCGGTTGTTTTTTTTTGTTTCGTAAAAAGTTATTTGGATGGCCTTTTCTAGTTATCAAAGATCTTGGCTTGTTGGTCAGTATGATTTTAGCCCCAATTTCTATTAAAATAGTCCATTGATTCTTATCAGTGATTTTGTACATGTTAATGCTTTATGTAGGTTTTGTACTCTTGTGCCTGTAAGGAGGGTAATGTTTTTCTCTTGTCATAATGTTGATAACAAATAATTGATCACACTTTTACTACTTCTCCCTATTAAGAAACTTTCCAGTGAATTTTCTTTTAACAAGTTCGTTCTTTATACTTAATTCTCACGAAAACTTGATTTCCTGTCGGGCCAAATGACGCGGCCAATCAAATCAGACCTTTGTTAGAAAATTATTTTCTTTTTATTACGAACAAAAGAAAATTTTATTTTCTATCAAACTTAATTCAACAATGTCAGGACTCTCTTATTATTTTTCTACTTTTGTTTTGATTGGCTTAGTCTTATACTTGGTTTCGTTTCTTTCATAAATATATTTTTACAAATTGGTTTTATATATTATTATGATATCGTAATTTTTCTTCAATTACTTTTTATTGGGAAATTTTATCGTGGAACCGTTATAATGCTTCTACATTTCAGGTTTCATAACCTCCAAATGTTAATTCTGTTCATTTGAATAAAATTTCATCTGAGGAGAAGAGTTTAGTTACTATTTAATAACAAAAACAGTGAATGATATATTCAGCCTAAAAAACAGTGTATATTAAGTCAGTACGTTATATATGAATATCATTTTGATTAGGGCAAAATAAAAATTGCATATTCCTGAATAAAATATAATATTCTCCGACCTATACCTATTATTTACCTAGTTGATTGTTTGAGAATAGTATATTTTGATGTACATGGGCAAACTTTGTCGCCGTGGCGAAACAGATGCCCGAGCAAGATACTGTAATGACAAACGCAAACGTAAATTTATAAAAAATCACTGAATGTGGTAAAATACTTTTAGTAATATTCTCTTTTCTATTTTATGAAATTATTGAAAGAAAGAAAGATGTTTATTTGGGTCTCGCACAAAACAAACAAAACAAAACTACTAGAAAAATAAATTAACAAAAGCTGTAGATATCAATTTGTACCTAAATGTAAATGTTCGAGGTCAAAAAGGTTCCTATCTCAGCATGTTGCTAGGAACCGCTCGCCGATATCTTTCGTGCGTCTTTATGGTGCTAGGTTGCGATGATGCTTCAAACTGCGCTTGCTGGCCACAACACTTTTCTACAACGAAATAAACTCCACTCAAATCGTTGGGATAGGAGCCAGTTTCCCAGTTCAAGGATGACAGTCATTTTCCCACTTCACAAAAAAATATTTTTGATGCAGTAAATACAAAACCTACAAAAATAAATATCAGGGCCCCACGTCTGCTATTACAATAGTGTCAGAATGCTCTAACATTGATCTCATAATGGTCGATTTTGACAAGTTTTGTAATCTACTAATATAAAAGCGTCATTATGACCTTCCAATGGTCAACCACTGACACTCCATTGAAAGAATGGTAATCTCGTACATAATGACAAATGAATGACAGACGTATGCAGTAATCTGCTAAAGTTTTGAGAGTTTCTTTGATCAGTGACCTACCATTAGAACGTCGTTTTGCAGTCATTTCTTTTAATAGCTCGGTTATCAAAAAGTATTACGAGACCATTGACCGACCAATGATCGACCATTATGAATTTAGCAGATTACGAACTTTTAACAAAATGACAATGGGATCGTGTTGGAATGACAAATGTATAAAAATAGCAGACTTGGGGCCCTGATCACCACCCATAACGATTACAGCGTCACATAACACTAGTATTTCCATACTTATTTACTAAGCCATGAGCTATTATGTCGTTCCCAGTAGTTGTTCGCAGTGGCTACAATTTAAACTGAACATTTTTACCCCAGCCCGTGAGTTATGACGACAATTAGTTCCGAGCACGGCTCTACAATAAACTTGGAAATGTATACTAATTGAACTAAATAACTTTTCACACCTAGGTATAAATGTAGGTGCTTTTACTGCTGAACGTTATTTTTATTATTGTACATTTAAATTATGCTATCCTATCACATTGATACTAGAACGCAAAGTATACGGTTTTTACTACAACGTTTCTTAGGTTTTCTTCTAAGAAAACTTATTACATAATAATATACTATTTACTGGGGGGAGGTAACTTAGAATTCTGGCAAATAATACCATAATCGTCCCTTTCGTTTTTGAAATCGGCTTCCGAAATGAAAGTTATTTTATACTTTGTAGTGTTTAATTGGAAGTTCGTGGTATTTTTTTTTGTAAAAAGTTTTATTTTTCATTTATTAGTGGTGACACCCCACAGCCAAATTGGCATTATTCCCATAATAACTGGTTGCCGCTCCTTAACGCTATTTGCCGTTAAGGAGTTACTTTGTATGTGTGTCCAAATCCAGACCAGGTCATGTTTAAATATCTCAATTTACTAAATTTTATTGATTTTAAGTTGAAGAGTACACTCGTTTATCTTTTAAGTTCGACGTCCTATGCAAATGCTGTCACTAAACCCAACACAAAAATCATTAAGATTGGTTCATAAACAATAATGTTATGTCCAAATAGATAACTACAAAAATTTGGAAATTTATAACATAATTGGTGAGGTATGGGTTTTTCAATTTAAATAAACGCAAAATTTTCAATTTTGCGTTTATTTAATTTTTTTTAGACATAACTTTATTATGAACCTGCAGCGCCCCCTGGTGTGTTGTTACCACACCACCTATCTAAGAACATGTACCAATCAAACCCGAACTCATTGGTTTGCACAAACAAACAAACATCCTCTCATCCGAAACGCATACACTGTCTCCGTTCCGTCGTGGGTAAAAAATAATCACCCAAATTGGTTAATTCTTCGATTTTTCATTGCTTAATTAACATTGAGTAGGCAGAACGTAATTGGCAACAAAACTAGTTTAAACTTATGCCGTTTGGGGTTGAAACTCTCGGACCGTGGGGTCCGAGTGCTCATGCGTTATTTAAAGAACTTGCTAAACGTTTGGTTGACACTTCGCGTGACCCAAGGGCTGGATTTTACTTCGGTCAAAGGATAAGCATTGCCATACAACGTGGCAATGCCGCCAGTCTATTGGGTTCACTTCCAGTCGATAGCGATGCGGACGAGTTTTTTGATGCCATTTTGTAGTTAGGAGAATTTTAGTTTATTTTTAGGTTAAGTGTATATATAACTAATATTATAAAGAATATAAACAAGATTAAGTGTAATTTACATGTACATGTTTAAACTTTATTTAAAACTCCGTATTCGACTTGATCTATAAGATGTAAATACGGACATAAAAAACCTTGTTAAAATAAGCTCAACTTTTCTATTATTCTTTCAGACGATTCCTTACAATTAATCTTCCATAAATTTTAATTACCCAGCTGTTTTAAATACATAGAAAATTAGATCAAAGAAGTTGAAACTTGTAATTATTACAGGAAAGAAAAAAAGGTCAAAAACTGACTTAATTAAACGTTATATTGGGTCGCGTTGAAAATGAGAAAGTTAGCCGTTTTTCGTAGCATCACCTTCCCTCTTTATTAATTAAATAGCTTAATATAAAACAAGCTGCACGTAGTTACCTTATTTTGGCCCGCGGGGAAGTTCTCGGAAAGGCTATTCCTGCTCGATGAAAATTTTATCAGTCCAATTATTTTATTGAAACAAAAGCAATATTGAAAGTACTTATGTTTGAAAAAGCTTAAAGTATATCAATATAGATAGACATATTTAGAGAAATTAAGTGGACATAGTGACCAATCTATATACTAATATTATAAAGAGGAAAGATTTGATTGTTTGTTTGCATTGAATACGCTCCGAAACCATTAAATCGATTTGAAAAATTCTTTCACTATTGGGAAGCTACACTATCCTCGGATGACATGGGCTATATTTTATCCCCATATTCCCACGGGAACGGGTACTACGCGGGCGAAACTTCGGAGCACTACTAGTGTCATATAAAAGTAGTTTTAGAATTTTTACACTACTTACTTGGTTATATGCATGGGTCAGATGTTACTAGAGTTGTGAAGGTTTGGTAGACAGCCATACCAGCCTACCAAACCTCCATAATTCAGTATTTTACGTACAGTGGAGCGTCGATTATCCGAACGTCGCTTAACCGAACGACCGCTGATCCGAACTACTACGTCCGTGTCCGCCCGACCCGCGCTACAGTGCTGGCACACTTGTCGTGACTTGTTGACTAGTTAATTGTACGTTGTAAGGATAGCAAAATTTTAGATCCCATGACTGACGCCACCGCTAGCACGTCATCAACTACAAGATCAGATAATGTTCTCTATGGATAATGTAGATGAATACATAATTAGTGCTTCTGTTGCGTTTACTTGCTTAGATATTGACTTGCGTTGGTTTGTAACACAGACTGAAAGCGACCAGTATCAAATATCTGTCCATAAATAAGTACGTGACCTAGCCGCTGGTAAGCGGGTACGCTTGCTTCGGTAGACGGAGATTGAAGATTATTTTAGTACCTACATACATACGTGTTTAACTAAGGGTTGCCTGCACTTTTTTTTGTTTAATTCTTTGTCTTTATAGATATTAATGTAAATACGGTGTATATTTGTATACAATATGTATACTTTTTTTTTTTGGTTGGGAAATCATCAAGTGCTCACTCCCTACCGCTCCACCCAGGGCGGGAGGGGTCTCCCGCCCTGGGTGGAGCGGTAGGGAGTGTCAGAATTTTACTGACTAAAATCCAGCAGGCACCGACCCTATGGGGCACCGTCCTCGGTGCTGACGGCTCCTTGAGGCGCGCGTGGAACACAACGCGTCGTCGACTCAACCTGGTTGCTATCGGACGGCAAGCCACCCACGCTCACCGTCCCCAGGCATCAGCCACTGCGCAATAGCACAGCGGCCGACTTGTCTCTGGAGGAGGCCGTAATGGGACCATTACTGGCACTCCATTTCAGCCCCCTCCCGAGTACCGGGAGTCGCAGCACCCTCAGCAGAAGCGGCAGTGGCGGCGACGGAAGCCGCGGCGGCGGCAGAGGCGGCGGCGGCGGCGGACCTCTTGCCCCTGGTCGGGGCGGATGGCGCACAGGCCCTTCCCCCAGCCCAGTGCTCGGCCGGCTTGCCAACAGCCGCACATGCAACGCAGTGCGGCGTGGCCTCGCACGAGCCGGCCTTATGACCGGGCTGACCACAGCGGAAACAGAGTCCGCTGCTACAATATGTATACTTGGATCAACATTTTCGGATAATCGATCTACCTACAAATACATATATGTATGTATTTGTAGGTAGTTCGATTATCCGATTTCGTATAGGTATGTATATGTTGTTAGCTTAAATATAGGAATTAAAAGTAAGAAGCCAGTCGGAAGACTAGATTTGGTAAATATCAGTTGTATATTTTTTGTATAGTGAAAAATGTCCTTGATCCCTAGACACTTTTGACGTGTTTAGTTCTCGGAACAAACAAACCCAGCATTCGTTTAGCATTAACTAAACTGATACTAATCAAAATATATAAGCTCATTTACATTAGGCAGTCCCTCGGTGCGTATTATTAAGCTTAACGAATGCCATGAATATGTAATAAATATTCAGCTGAATAATATTATCACATGAAGGAATTACGAGCTGTAGTCTTGGGAATACATTGTTATATTTCTGAATGATTTTGAAACAATTTTGTTAGCTTTTTTTGCTGACTGTACAGTGCGCTACAGTTGGTTGAGTTGGGTCTTGTTTTTCAGAACAATCACTGATTTGTTCACCAATAGTGGTGAGTCGACAAATCTTTTAATAATTTTATAATCCAATGTCAGCCAAAAGACGTCCACCGCTGGTCAAAGCCCTTGCTTAAGTATCCCTGAGCTTTTTGCGTCCAATGGATTTCCGCGGCCCTTATCAGGTAAACACCGTGGTTACCATGACTCAGCCTGCCAGCCTTTTCCTAACCATGTTGGGGAAGGCTTCCAGTCGAACTGTCAGCTGAATACTAATATTTTACGTGGAACGGTTACCTACAAGACCTCCACAACCCATTAACTGGGTAACACGCTACTTCTTCGCAAGACTGGAGTCAGATTTTCTGGCTTCTGATAGTCCGTAATGACTGCCAAAGATCTAGAAATGTCAGCTAGGAAGTGAGGAACGTTCGAGTATGGGTATGTTAAGATGGTCACCCATCCAATCGACGGAATCAGCGATATCAAACTCAACAACCCAAGCACTAATAGAGATGATACATAAAATTAAAGTAACAAATACTTGTGCAATGTTTTTGGTGTTGTAACTAACTGTTTTTTTTTGCAATCTAATATTACTGATAATAATTTGTGCCAGTCAAAGAACAATGCCCACATATTAGAACAACCGTGGCCTACAGTGAACACTGATAAATAGGTTATTGAATTATAGTTTAAGTTGTTGTGAACACCTTCTAGTACATACTAGTTAAGAAAATAAGTCGCCATTTGGAAATAAAACAGTTTTTATTTTTTTTAAACATTCATTTTTTCACAGTCACAAACTCATTCTACACACTTTCAAACACTTTTGAATGGAAAGTATATCATTTGAACACAATAATGATTCATTTCAAAGTTATTTACTCATTTTAACCTTATGAATAATAGGAATATTTTTTAAGTGTAAACTGCTATAGCTCCCTTTATACTTGTTTGACACTTTGACAGGCCGGAAGCAAGCTTGAGTAGGTAGACTTGACAGCTTAATGTCAAATCTAACATCTGTCAAAGGCTAATATGGCCATATTTAAAAAGAAATATCGATTAGTTGCATCGGATTTTGGTCTTTATCAATTTAATTTATGTCTAACTACGGCAAAGCCAAACAGTGATTTTATCATTATAAAGTATAGTATCTCTGGTCTGAGATATTTATTACCATAATTGGTCTAAAAGTCGAGTGGGTTTCATAAAAAAAAAACTACTAGCCATTTGCCGCCAGTTTTCTCAGATTAAAAATCTGAAACCCGACTAACGTTTAATTTTTCCGTAATCGATTACATTTATTAAACAATATATGCATTTAAATTAAATTGACCAAAAATTGGCAACCCCAAACTTCACGGGAAAATAAAAGTTGCGTAATAATAAGTAAAATGACTTATTTATTTGTTATGATCACGGCGACTTAGTTTGAGATAAAGCTTTGATGGATAATTCCTATTTAAAATACTTATATTTTTGTGTTATCTTTCTAAACGTGTCTGAGGTGGGCCATATCTGGGCATCATTCTTTCACTTCCAAACATATAAACTAAAGAATTTTCTCCACAGGGCTAAATTGAAGTAACAAACACAACCAAAACAATTGAAAACTATTCTTACATAATTATAAATACCTACCTAATATATACATAATATATACTTTGTCCATTATATTTACTCCTTCTATTTACACTTACCTAATTTAAAATCACCATCTCAGCCTCCCAAGGGACCGTTAATATACTCAAGTACTTTACACAAAGTACACACCAGCAAGGCTCTTATTCTTGAAGGCTTATTGAAAGCACAATGGGTCCGCAAACAATACGCGTGGTTCCGTATTGTACTTCGATATAGCTAGGAGCGTATGTACGAGTACGTCGTACGACGCCATCTTTTTTGGCCATTGTGTTGTAGATTTATTTGAGTTATGATTTGGTTAGTTATGTGAGTAATGATTTATGTGAGAGTATGTTGGATAGTTGCCTCTGGAGGTTTTAAAGTTGGTCGTGTGTGGACTTAAGGGTGATGTAAATGAAAGACAGTGAAGTTGATCTGTTAATTCGGAGCAAGTATAAGACAAATGGACAGACTGGTAAACATTCGGGTAATCCAAACACCGACGCCTACAAAATATAAATAAAATTTGAGCAAAGCTTATCAGAAAGAACCTCTTGTGACAGTCTCTAATTTTATTTTATCATAATTCGTAAATAAATCATTTTGATGGGGTTTAAGAAGGGGGTATACAGTATTATTTTTCATTTTATATTGATAAGTGAAAATGAGAACATCATCAACGTAGTCAAAGTCAAGCATTTTAGATATAACTCAAATTTAAATCTCACACCACATGATTAGCACCAGCTTTCGAATATAAAAATAATCATCAAAATCGGCACGTCCAGTAAAAAAATATGAGGGAGAGTTATATACTTTCAGAACCTCCTCCTTTTTTAAGTCGGTTAAAGAAAGGTTATCCTTCATATAATTTTAAGAATTTTTTCCTCAACTAAAACGCTTAACGTAAAAATTTCACTGAAGTATCTTCGCACGACAGTGCATTTTCACAGTGTCGGGCGAATGCTTCTCAGTGAAACCAACAGGATTGGAACAGAAAACAATAATAGCGATCCAATCAAAGTAATTTCTTTATTTTTTTATTAAACTTCCAGTTCACTTTCTAGCAAAGCGAAAAGTAATATTTTAAGACAATTCTATATTCAAACAGTAGTATTTTTATTCCTACAACATCTCGAGATGTTGTAGAAATGAAAATACTACTGTTGATTTTATTCACATTTCATTTTTATTTATTTAAACTTTATGTACAATAGTGGTACATGGCTGAACTTAATGCAACAAGGTATTCTCTACCAGTCAACCTTTGGGTTAAAAAGACAACACTGTGGTAGGTGTACAACAAATAAATAAAATACAAAATTTGCACTTGCCTCACGACTTGTGTTGTTGTAGTAATGTTTGTGTACCTACAAACTGAGTGTATACAGTGTACATCTGTAGCAGTAGTGGGGAGAGCTATCAACGGGGCAGTCACACGAGTGAGCTTGACGATGTTAGACGTGCCCCCAGACCTGGTTGTGATAGTTAGCAAGTCATTGATACATGTACGAGGATCCGAAACCGATAACAGTTGAGTTTAATATTTAGTCGTTCCTGTTTTTTATATAATATGAATTCATATCATTTTACGTCATCATAGTACTAGTTCCCAAGTTTAGATTAAGTTAATATAAATCTATACATAGAATAAATTCATCAGGCATAAACATTTGCTTTGGAAGTGAAATAAAACCCGTGAAACCAGTCAAACCAGAAACTAAGATATGAAAAGTCATAAACGGAATAAAATAAAATAAACATTTTATAAAAAAAAAACCGGCTTCTAAACAAAAAAGTATAAATTTAATTTCAGACCTCGGTATTTTTGGTTGTTTCTTCGTTTTTTGAACAACGACTTCTGAAATTAAAGTTTTTTTCAATACTCAATACTCAATTCTTTATTGCATACTTTTTTGTTTAGAATTTGGTTGTTTTTTCACTTTTTGGTGGTACCCCTCCACCTAAACGGACCCATCACAGCGTACACGGTATAAATTGGTGTAAACAATAAACAAAAATGCGATTTCAGCAATCCCGAAAGATTTGGTATCATTTATTGAAAGTTCCGTTTCCTATCTCTGTTCTTCATCAGATCTTCACCAAACTAGAAAAGGACCACCTTGAAATACTAAGATGCTCTTCCAAACCATCGTACACAATTTTATTTTTTTCATGTTAACATCATCAATGTAGTCTAAACCACGAATAATTAGGGATAACTCAAATACTAGTCGTCAGAACTTAATCAAATTTAAATGGAACCACACGACAAGTACCAGCTTTCGAATACAAAAGAATCATTAAAATCGAGACACCCAATACATACAATATGAGGTAACACACAAAAAAAGCTAGTTGACTTGAGAACCTCCTTTTTTTTTTGGAACTTCCTTAAATATAACCTCATATTCAATGAACACAGCTATACAAGTTTGCAATATACGTAATGCTCCACGAGTGAATATCGCTATCGTAACGCATTTTGTAAATTCACCAATTCCACATATCTTCGCACATATAAGCTAATAAATATTACATTATAATTACTCGACGAGTCGACTTGGTAACCTCTGTAATAGTTTGATTTCCCTCATATATTATGTACCGGCTAAAGAGATAGTTAATAGCTCAAATATCAGCCGAACTTAGTCGTTGTAAGATTTCGTAATTGCTGTAAATGCTGGCTTATTACTATTAATAGTTTGTGCAAGTAATTATTTAGATTTAGTAATGGTATAGGGGTATATGGTATAAATTATGACAGCCGCACGGGTCGATCTTCTAGGTTAAGCAACGCTTGCCGAGGTTAGTCTGTGGATGGGTGACCATCTTAACATAACGAGACATCTCCGTACCTCGGAAAGCCGTTGGTCCCGGCTGTCATTTGGAGATCTTTGGCAGTCGTTACGGATTGTCAGAAGCCAGAAAATCTGACACCAGTCTTGCCAAGAAGTACCGTGTCCCCCAGTTAATGGGTTGTGGTGGTCTGGTAAGCAGCCGCTTCACGTAAAATACTGGTATTCAGCTGAATCCGGCTTGACTGGGAGCCGACCCCATGTAGTTGGGAAAAGGCTAGGCAGATGATGAATGGTATAGGGGTAGGTAGGTAAAACCGAGGCAGGTTTCAAGCTCATTTACATTAGGCTGCGGAAAATTTCGGCGTCCTGAAGGTGGCTTTGTCGAAGCGTGTCTTTTTTTCCTGTGCCAAACTTCACGCTTGTATTCCATCCATTATCCTGGTTCTTCCCGCGATGAAAACAATCTTGCTTCTGGATGACCAACATTTCTTCTTTCGACGTATTTATTGTAAAAACTAAAAGATGGGACCTTTTTAGTCTCCGCTATCCGTCCGTCTATCTGTCAGCGGGCTGTATCTCAAAAACCTTAATAGGTAAGCAGTTGGAATTTTGTGTGTGTGTATTGCTATGTGAACAAATAATAAAAATATTTTTTACAAAAGTATAAAAAAAGTACTTTGTATTAAAGCTTGTACGGTGATATGTGACTTTCATGCGCCCTGCGGTTTCACTCACGTTGTCCCGTCCTCGTGGGAATATAGGAACAATTAGTTTAGCCTAGGCAAAACTAGTTTGTCCTGAAATCGGGTTTGGCCGGTAACATAATGATACATATAAAAACGAAATACCACTCACTGATCAATCATGAATTCTCAGAAACTATAACACTTACAAACTTAAAATTTGGCAGGTAGTTTCCTTATAAGGTGTAGACATCTGCTAAGAACGGATATTACGAAACTCCACCCCTAAGGGGGTAAAACGGGGGTGCCAAATTGTTTGTACTAAATCTGCGCAAACGAAGTCCCGGGGCGAAGTGGTAGTATTAGTATAAACTATTTCAAGAGCGAACACAACAGCGTTAGGTCCGAGCAAGCAAGCCGGTGGGCTCGATACTTGTTGACAACCTCTAGGCTTCGCAAATGTTTGCTAAAGCCTTGCTGTGCAGATCCTGTAGTAACATCATGATACGAGAAAATGCTCTTGTTTTCTGGTCACTGCTGGCTAAACAAACCAGCACAGTGGTGCAATGGCAAACTGATTATACATTTTTTTAAAGTTAGTGTGTAAGTAGACATTGGTAAAAAAAAAAACTAAATGTAATTCGATTCATGCGTTTGGATTTTACGATGAGAGACGGACTCACGTCAATGTCTCTTTTTTGGGGGGAGAAAACGACTGAAAGCCTGGTTCATATTCACAGGAATCTCTTGGATGCAGCATTCATCACCAGCAGCCATATTTCGGTCAAGATGACGAAAAGATATTCAATTTATCTATATAGACATATCTATACTTATAATAAATCTATAGAGAGGTCAATTCTGTACAGGGAATATATTTTCAAAATAACTATCAGGGGGTGATTAGTGATCGATACTGGTGCCAAAAATGCAATCAGTAAAATTTTTGTCTGTCTGTCTGTCTTTCTGTCTGTTTGTCTGTCTGTCTGTCTGTATGTTCTTTATAGAAACAAAAACTATTCGACCGATTTTAACGAAACTTGGTGCAATTATTCTTCATACTCCTGGGCAGGTTATAGTATACTTTTCATCACGCTACAATCAATAGGAGCAGAGCAGTGAAGGAAAATGTTGGGAAAACGGGAGAAGTTACTCCATTTTTTAAGCTTCCGTCGCGTGTGTTGCCTTAATGGTTAAAGTTACATAGAAATCATGTATTACGGAAATGTTGTACATAAAATTATCTAAAAAATATCCCAAAACAGCATGTCTATCTTTTGTCAATTTTAAACCGATCGGGCTGAGAGTTTCAAAATCGGGGGTAAAGTATCTATTCCACGCGGACGAAGTCGCTGGCAGAAGCTAGTTCTTCATAAATCCATATGCACCAAAAATTGTTTGTTTTTTTAATATACAAAAATTTCAATTAATTCTTTGGGTACTGTGGCGGTCTCCAGCAACAAGCAGATAAGCTTTACAGGCTATATACCGTTGCCCAACTTATTCATTTCAAATTATATTATTTCTCTCATAGTTTACAGCAGCTTTCCACACAAACAAAAGCCAGTACAGCGCTAGTTTACCATACCAAAAAATACAACAACCCCCGAAATTTTAACCTGGACTAAACTGAAGTGCTTTTCAAATCGCAAGCACGTATGAACCTAACCATCGTCGGACAATGGACCACGTCCACGTCGAAACCCGACGAGAGTGCCACAGAACGAAAAATGCACCAAAAATTCAATTCATATTTCTTGCACAGTTTTTGCGGTTGGTTTGGTTGCGAAAGACCTCTCGTTACCTAGAATGTATGAAAAAAAAACGCTGAATTAATAATTGTGTAGAGTCGCGTTTTTGAGTTTGAATTGTCGCAAAGAGATCTGAGGGCCTAGCATGAATGTTTTTACGAATAGTATCGTTAACGTTACTGAATTTTGAATACAAAATTGCGGTTTTCAGTGATGGGTTCAGATTTTGGTGCATGTTCATAAATAAGTGTTACGGTGACAACTCACGAGGGCGAAGCGGTTTTCAGTAATTGGTTTGTAGTTGTATCTATATGTAGTACAATGTTCATAATAAAGTTCTCTTCTCTTTAAAAACGTTTGAAATAAAAGGCAAAAGAGAAGAGACTCCGTCGGGGGCTGCCATCATTATCTGCAAAACTAGCTCATTTAATGGCAGCCAGATGACGGACATCCTTGGGTTACCTATATTAATTCTGTAAATCGGGGGTTTTTATGAATTATTTAATTCATCATACAAAAATATGAATGTGCTACCCACCTAATTAAAATAAATACTATGTGCGAAACGAGTGTTATAGTTTTGATAAAATGTTACGTTGCACATTCGTGCTCGGCCCTCAGTAATTCTAGGGTAGCGGAATATGTTCGAAGAGTCGCCGAGGCCCTAGAAAGCAAAGGATATTGGAATGAACACGGATGGGTTTCAGTCAGTAAGACTCTGACACTGCCTTTCGCCCCGCCCAGAGTAGAAGAAGTCATTTGACAGTGGCGGTTCGAGTTAGGGTAGGCCAGAGAAAACGTCAAAAAAAAAAACACACTACATTATTCAGGGTTGAAATTTGGTGTTATTTTTTTGGTTTTTTTTTTATAGGCTATTTAAAAAATCAAAAAAAAACTCATTTAATTTAAAATCAACCCTGAATAATGTGGTTATTTTTTAAAATTTATTTGGACATTTTCTCTGGCCTACCCTAACTCGAACCACTGCACGCCACTGTCATTTGATGATACATACATAATAGTTTTTCAGATGTTTGTTTGTGATTTTGTCGAATGATTAGTACTATAAGATGTATATATTGTTTGAGACTACAAATTAAAATTGTGTTTTATAGGTACTCTATATATACTAATATTATAAAGAGGTAGGATTTGTTTGTTTGTTTGTATTGAATAGGCTTCGAAACCACTGAACCGATTTGAAAAATTCTTTCACTGTTGAGAAGCTACACGATCCCCGGGTTATATAGGACCATATTCCCACGGGAACGGGAACTATGCGGGTGAAACCGCGGGGCGATGCTAGTTTTAAATACTTAGGAAATTAGTTCCAGCCGTCACTTGTGGATACTTGGCGGTCACAAGTAAACAGAAGACTAAAAGGATGTTCACCAACGTACGATATGGTACGGCACCATGAAAAACATCCTTATTCAGCTAAACATGACCACCTAAGTTTAAATTTCTATTTTGAATCGAATGAAATACTAATCCAAGGCATGGAGCTTTAAAAAGCTAACTGAAAACACGATCGCTCTGCGCGGCGCCTGACTTGGCTTAAGTTTTTTGCTCATGGGGCAATGGTGTGCCAGAAAAATGGAAGCCTTAAACTGAGCTTAAGCCTAAATAGCTAAGTGTTGTGGGGTTTGTTCGAAAGAGTCGCCACGGCCCTGGAACGCAAAGGGCATTGGAGGACCACGGATGGGTTTCAGTCAGTAAGAGTCTGACACTCTCTTCCGCTCCGCCCATAGTGGAAGAAGTAATTTGATGATTTCCTATCCATAAAAATAACCTAGTTAGGTGATATTTCAAGCTAGGATGCCAATTAAAATTATTCGCATTTTTTTCTATGAGCATGGAAATTTTGTGTGGTGGCTAATGGCGGCTCGGAACATTGCGAGTCGCTGCGCAGCAGACAATTCACGTGTCAGCGAGGGTAAGGTGGAGGTCTGTGATGGGATTGAGCAAATCAAACAGAAGATTAAATTAGATGAGATGAGATTTATTCCTCAGTTAGCGCAGTAAAACAGATGACATGACAGAGATTTAAATATAATGCGACCGAACAGAATGCGTCATACACAGTAGCTCCAACTAGTGACCCTTTTTGACAACTATGACAATTTACATTGTTTGGTTTATATAATTTAGTTCTAACACCTGCCCTTAAACTAAACAATCTGTACCTAATCCAAGGTTTTTTTGACAATTCAAATGTTTATCTTTACTTAAACATTTAGTTAGGACATCTGCTGGCATATTTTCAGTAGATAAGTATTTTAAAATTATAATTTTATCTTCTACAATTTGTCGTACAAAATGATGTTTTATATCAATATGTTTACTACGGCTATGATTAACATGACTTTTACAAATGTTTTGTGCTGACTGACTATCATTGAACAAAGTTACTGATAAATGTTTACCTAAACATTCATAAAGAAAGTTTCTAAGAAACTTAGCCTCCTTTGCTCCTTCACACAATGCCATATATTCAGCTTCGGTGCTTGATAGGGCCACAGTTCTTTGTTTTCGGCTTTCCCATGACACTGCTGAATTTCCTAATTTAAACACATAACCAGTATATGAGCGACGGTCTAGCTGATTAGTCGCCCAATCCGCATCTACATATCCTGTAACACTTAATGAGGATTTTTCATATACTATGTTATAATTAATAGTCCCTTTTAGATATCGCAATACACGTTTGGCTGCTTTCCAGTGTGTATCAGAATGACAATTATTAAATTGGCTGAGTAAGCTTGCTGCATGCATGATATCTGGTCTAGTACAAACGGCTATGTACATAATACATCCCACTAGACTTCTATACTTGGAATCCATATCAGTTTGGTCTCCTTTCTCAAGTTTTATGCCACATTCCAGAGGTGTACTTACAGGCTTACAATCAGTCATATTAAATTGATCTAATACCTTCTGTATATAGTTTTTCTGATCCAATGTAATTATATTTTGTTTTTGATTTAATCTCATTCCTAAAAAATGTGTAGCTCGACCAAGATCTTTTGTTTCAAACTTTTTCATCAGTTTCTCCTTGAGTGCTTTCTTTTCTGGTGTATCTTTACTTATAATTAAAATGTCATCGACATACAATGCTAATATAATAATATTTTCTGAGTTGTCTGATTTAATGTAAACACAAGGTTCACAGAGTGTTTTTCTAAACTGAAGATCTTTCAAGGCATTATCTATCTTATCATACCATGCCTTTGAAGCTTGTTTAAGCCCATATATAGCTTTATGAAGTTTAAATACATGGTTTTCTTTACCATTTATTTTGTATCCATTTGGCTGCTCCATGTAAACAGTTTCTTGCAAATCACCATTTAAGAATGCCGTCTTTACATCCATGTGATCAATGTGTAAGTTTAGATTTACTGCCAGGGCAATCAATGTACGTATAGTAGAATATCGTACCACAGGTGAAGGTGAGTAGGTTTCCTTGTAGTCAATCCCATATTCCTGGGTATAACCTTTTGCTACAAGGCGTGCTTTATACCGAAGTAACTGACCTTCTGATCCTAGCTTCTTCTTGAAAACCCACTTACAGCGCACAGCCTTCTTTCCTTCAGGCAGTAATGTCAGACTCCAAGCCTTATTTTTCTCAAATGATTTATATTCGTCTTCAATAGCTTCCCTCCAGTGTTCCTTTTCAGGTCCTGATAATGCTTCCTCAATTGTCTGTGGTTCTCCATCATGATTTGTTGCTGTCATTGCAATTACAGCACTCACACTTTCATCAACATCTTCATAATAGCTAGAATTTTGGTCTTGAGTCATGTCTGGATTCCATGTGACATCATTGGGGTCATCCACAGAGCTGGAGTCAGAAACAGTTGAATTAGTTGTGATTGAGTCAGATAACTCTATAGTAGGCAAGGGATTGACATCGTTTTCATCATTTGTTCTCACAATATTTTCTGTTTCATTATTAATATTTATTTGACAATTGGTAGTAGTGTTATTCTGATTAACTTTTAAGTCTTTATACATCATTCCTTCTAAGAAGCACACATCTCTAGATTTAATACATTTGGAAGGATTCTGAGGATCAATTAATCTGTATCCTTTTGACTCATTACAATATCCTACAAAAATGTATTGTTTACTCTTTGCATCTAGTTTCTTACGCCTCTCATCAGGGATCTTTGCATAAGCAACACAGCCAAATATTCTTAAAATTGATAAATTAACTTTACAACCAGTCCATTTTTCTTCTGGTGTTGTTCCTCTTACCGCTTTACTTGGTGATTTATTCTTGATAAAGATAGCTGTATTCAAAGCCTCAGCCCAGAATCTTTGGTCCATGCCTGCATCTTGTAGCATACATCGTCCGGCCTCCATAATTGTGCGATTTGCCCTTTCCGCAACTCCATTCTGTTGTGGAGAGTAGGGTACAGTCGTCTGGTGCACAATGCCATGCTCTTGAAGGAATGTCTGGAAATGTTTATTCACATATTCACGACCATTGTCTGTTCTTATCATCTTTATTTTCAAATTAGTTTGATTTTCTACAAAACTTTTAAAGATCTTGAATACAGAAAGAACTTCATCTTTACTTTTAATAAAATAACCAAATGTCATCCTAGTATAGTCATCTATAAAGGTTAATAGATACTTGGCACCACTAAATGAGGAAACTGACATAGGCCCACATAAATCAGAATGTATGAGACCTAATTTCTCAGTGGCTCGACTAAAGGATTGTTTTGGGAATGGTATTCTGCTCTGTTTCCCTTCAACACATGCTACACAGGGATTATTTTTACTATAAGTGTAATTAATTCCACTTGCCATACCTTGTTTCAGTAAATGCATACTTCGCCTGTTCAGGTGTCCGAGTCTCCGATGCCAAATATCCTGTGATTGATTAGCTTCACACAAATTCACAGCTTCTGCGTGTTTCTCATTCATGGGCTGAATCTGTGGCTCCACCAAAGCCACTGTTTGACATGTCGCAGCCAGCTCATGACCATTTGTTAATTGTTGACTCACTGTGTCGAGTTCATAGACACCATTCACCTTTGTAGCACTTGCAACTGGCATTTTTCCATAGTAAACATTACACTTTTCAGTGTCAAAATGAACTTCAAGTCCCTTAGAAGCTATTTTTCCTACGGAAATAAGGTTTGTTGACAGTCCCGGCACAAAAATAACCTCACTTAATTTTGTAACTTGAGTTTGTCCTTTCAACAATAATTCCACCTCACCATGACCTTCACTATGCATTTTCTGATTATTAGCAACTGTAACTAACCGTGGAGTGTCCACAACATAATTTTTCAATAGATTTTTGTTGTTTGTCATGTGACAAGTAGCGCCGGAGTCGACATACCAGGCATTCGAGTCAATGTTCACAGCTAGTGCTGTTAATAATGTTCCGTTCCACGCTTTCTCACATTTTTCACTTTCACCCCGTTTATTATTATTTTTATTGTTACTTTTGGTTGGACAGTTTTTAGCAAAGTGGTTTGGTTTCTTGCAAATGAAGCACTTTGGATGTTTGTTGACACGTCTTTTTGTAGAAGACTTGTTTGCAAACATCGCACCTTCACTTTTGTCGAAATCTCTACGTAAATTTTCTTGTAATAATTTACTTTTCACTGTTTCACTGCACAATTTAATGTTCGAATTTTCTAAAGCCATGATAAGCGGATCATAGTCTGGGGGTAGACCACTTAGCATTAACACTGACAGAAAATCATCTTCTAATGGAGCGTTTATGTCTCGTAATTGTTGATCCAAATCTGTGATTCTCAAGATATACGCTTCCATGTCATTAAATTGTTCTAATTTTAATCCAAATAACGTGCGTAAAAGTCCAAGACGACGACACAGCCCCCTGTCTTCATAGGCTGTTTTTAGGTTGTTCCATGCCTCGTAACCAGTGGCAGCATTTCTAACATGGGAAAAGGACGAGGGTTGTACCATCAAACATATCTTTGCGAGTGCCCGTAGTTGTTTGCGGTTTTCATTGACCTTGGGAACACCCGTTGTAGATTCTTCGATACAATCCCATAAATCTTCATGGAGTAAATACATCCGCATCATAAACTTCCAGTTTCCGTAGTTAGATATTCCACTAAGCTTCTCGAAATTAACTGTAATTCCGGAACTTGTTGCTGTTGAAGATGATGGCGCCTGCACCGGCACCGCGTCGTTACGCGACATCGCGTCTTTCTTGTTTTTCTCGTATTTTACTACTGTTACTAGTAAAAATATTACGCACACTTATTTTTCGCGTATCCCGGGCCCATAACCTGATGGGATTGAGCAAATCAAACAGAAGATTAAATTAGATGAGATGAGATTTATTCCTCAGTTAGCGCAGTAAAACAGATGACATGACAGAGATTTAAATATAATGCGACCGAACAGAATGCGTCATACACAGTAGCTCCAACTAGTGACCCTTTTTGACAACTATGACAATTTACATTGTTTGGTTTATATAATTTAGTTCTAACAGTCTGCCCAGCTTGGGCGGAGCATAACGTCAACATCACGTATACGTCAACAAAGAAGAGGACCTAACACCTTTGTGGTGCTACTGGTCCTGAACACACTCATCCGCTAATCAGAGATACCTACTCACTTGAATAAAAATTACATTACGTGACGATATATTTATTCAACTCACTATACATTTTCGTATCGGACACCTTCATGAATATTTCTCACTGCAAAGAAAGAGAAATAATCCCGATACAGAAAGAAATAAAACCAGCTAAGCTCCTTATACCGCTTCACTATTGACCAAAGAGTACTTTCTTCAATAGGGATCTTATGGGAACAGAACCTCCCGTTACAAGAGTCCATCGAGGGTTAAGCTGCTTAGACTGTACGGGAAAACCGTCTGACACTCTTTGAATAGCAACATTGATTCTAGGAACGAAATTTTACAATTGCAAACACGCAGCAATAAAAGTTAAGCAGCCTGTATACTTAGATTAG
This sequence comes from Hecatera dysodea, assembly GCA_905332915.2. Taxonomy (NCBI): domain Eukaryota; kingdom Metazoa; phylum Arthropoda; class Insecta; order Lepidoptera; family Noctuidae; genus Hecatera; species Hecatera dysodea. The sequence continues at coordinate 7,589,653 of HG995309.1, forward strand.
AAGCAGTTTTTCTAATGAGCGGCACGTTAGTGCGTATTTGAGCCAAAACTTAACAAGCAAATATTGATGTACCTACAATTTCACATACTAATGGATGTTTGCGCAACTTTGTGGTAAAGTTTATTAGTTACTAGCTTCTGCCAGCGACTTCGTCCGCGTGGAATAGTTACTTTACCCCCGATTTTGAAACTCTGAGCCCGATCGGTTTAAAATTGACAAAAGATAGACATATGCTGTTTCGGGATATTTTTTAGATAATTTTATGTAGAACATTTCCGTAATACATGATTTCTATGTAACTTTAACCATTAAGGCTACACACGCGACGGAAGCTTAAAAAATGGAGTAACTTCTCCCGTTTTCCCAACATTTTCCTTCACTGCTCTGCTCCTATTGATTGTAGCGTGATGAAAAGTATACTATAACCTGCCCAGGAGTATGAAGAATAATTGCACCAAGTTTCGTTAAAATCGGTCGAGTAGTTTTTGTTTCTATAAAGAACATACAGACAGACAGACAGACAGACAGACAGACAAAAAATTTACTGATTGCATTTTTGGCACCAGTATCGATCACTAATCACCCCCTGATAGTTATTTTGAAAATATATTCCTTGTACAGAATTGACCTCTCTACAGATTTATTATAAGTATAGATTAAGTGTTTCAACAAACCAATCCTGGTTTAATGGTACAATACCAAATTCAAAACTATACACAACTATATTAGGGAACAATAAAAAAAAATAGGCTGCGAAAAAATATTTTCATCATACTTATTTAAAAAAAAAATGACAGTAAATCACACAAGTTATATGAGTTCATATATTATTGTTTTTATTTATTAGGTGACTGTAGGTCAATCCGTTTTTCATTTATTGACTTATCTACTCTTTACAATGTTTTATAGTGAACAATATTTTTTTTGCCTCTGTGTCACTGTCATGTATTACAATACTTTGCATACTATTTATAAATTCAAATTCTTAAAACGTGATAGACAGACGTGTTGCTGGGGAGTTTGTTGCGCCACTTGTACTTCCCAGTTAAAACACTAGGAAGCTGGGAAGGCTGACGGGCGCGCCTTTTGGGGGACTGTCTTTATGTCAATTTTGACGTTCAAAAAGTTCTGGCTCTCAGCCTAGTTTTAATAAAAAACTTTTTACAAAAAAATACAACCGACTTCTACACAAAAAATCAAAAAAGTGCAAAATAACTTTAATTTCGGAACTCGGTGTCTGTGGTTGCTTTTTCGTTTTTTGAACACCGACTTCCGAAATTAAAGTTATTTTGCACTTTTTTGATTTTTTGTGTAGAAGTCGGTTGTATTTTTTTGTAAAAAGTTTTTTATTTTTCACTTTTTAGTGGTACCTACACCCCCTCCCCTCCCCCCACCTAAACGAACCAATCACATTGGTGTAAAAAAAAGCACTGCTCCTTTGCAGAGTACACTAAGAGGTCGTCAATGTAGAAAATGTAGATATTTTTTTTAGATTTTCGAAAACCGCTTGGTTGATTTCGATAAAAATTTTATGGGACCATTTGAGAAGTATACCCTTTCCAACAAAAAAAGAATTTTTCAAATCGGTTCACAAGCTACGGAGTTATGCGCGAACAAACAAAAAAAAAAAAAAAAAAAAAAAAAACATACAAACATCCGAATTGAGAACCTCCTCCTTTTTTAGAAGTCGGTTAAAAATTGATCATGATTTTCAGAACCGGAATCAGAATCAGAATAATTTATTTGCGAGCAATGTAGGTAAAACCTTAAGATGGGACAGAGTTGGTGATTCCGCTTCATTCTGCCTTATGGCATGCAAAATCATTATTTTTGGTAGTTTTTAAATATCATATATACTTTTTACACTCCGCACATCCATAAAGAAATTATTGGACAGTGAGTTATCAATACAGTATGTGTATGCCTTACATAAATACGGGGTTTCTGATTCCAGGTAACCACTTAGTAAGGCTATTTAGTAGTTTCCTCTTAATGACTGTATTTTCTATATTATTTACTTTTACCGAAAGCTGAGTAATGGATTTTGAAACAGTTTGTTTACTAACTTAATGTTTAAATTTGTTTTTATTACAGTTTCAAAAGTTTTAAATCATTTTAAAGCACTCATGAGACATTTAAAATCTTTTAGGTTGAAATGCAATACTGAAAATGTTCAAAAATACTTTTTCTTTACAGCTTCATTTAAGCGCACATTAGAAACGGAACACGCAAACACATAACTTAGCAACGTACACCATTGTTATTACAAACTAGTCATTCCACAGAGGGGGAAGCAAGGTGAATTCGCACTATTGGTGGTACATAAATGCCTCACTATCGGCCCCCGAACGGGCCTCTGAACGGCCTCCGAACGGCCACCTAACACGGCAACCTCTTTTGCAATGTAAATACCGATACCAACCCGTGTAAAAAATCGCTCGCGTGGTTTCCAACAACCAGCACCATAGACCCCTCTGCACACGAACTTTCAACGGTTTTATACCTCCATATCGTGTATCAGGGACCTCCTGAAACTGGCTAGGAATGTGTCAATTCTACCTTTTCGCTGTGGATAAAAGATTGTGTAGAGGACAGAGGCTTGCGATAGTTTTTTTCGACTGAAGTAATGTTAGTCATTTTGCTACGACTACGAATGAATAAATTTAGTATTTTTCATTATCTTGTTTCTTTGTAGTGAACATTTCCTACTCCTTATTATTATGGTAAACTTGTTAGTCTATTTGTTACATATCTGGGGCCTTAAAATGTCGTCGTAAAACCATCATGATACCAGTGCGGGAGGGAGATGGAGCAGCTATACAAGACACATAGCACTATCCGTTTTCTTTAACGGAATCAGGGAATCATAGGAAAGGCATAGTAAGAATATTTGTGAATCAATCACACTTCGAAGGCGGTTCGGTTGGATTTCGATTTCAGGATAGGTAGAGCATGGCCTGTATAAGGACATAGAACACTGTATTAGTAGTACAACTCTAAAGGATAATTAGTTTAAAATACTGGGATAAGCATAGTCTAGAGATGTTTTGATCGGAAAGCAGCAAACTCATAATCATTTTGTATGATTTTCCAGTAAATCTTTTTACTTTTATTATTCACACAATTCGCAGGAGAATGAAATTCTTTTTCTTTAATGAGTACTAGAAAGGAAAGTTTACTTCTGTGAGTTTTTGCTAGAATACTAAACAATAACTCTTTGTTGTATTGTACTTACTTGCTGCTAAAAGATGAAGAAAGAAACACACAGAGACAACTACTTTCGAAACTAAAAAGGGGTAATCATCATATAACTTCTCCCGCTCTGGGCGGAACGGAAGGGAGTGTCAGACTCTTACTGGGTAAAACCCACCCGTGATCCTCCTAGTGCCCTTTGCGTGGCCGCGGCGGCTCTTTCGAACAAATTCCGCAACCAGCATTGCTTAACCTTGAAGAACAACTAGTACGGCCGTTATTTACTCACGAAATCTTCTACCAATAAAACTACATAACAAAAATCTGTTGTTTTCAAAATGCAAGTATGTATACCTTACAGAATATTTAGAATGTTGTCATTAGCATATCACAGGAACGAAGCGGAAAACATCGACCCTTCTTTCACGCCAACCATAGACAATATACACTTCGTTTTATTTAAATTACAGAATAATGACATTATGAAACGTTCTTAGAATTTGTTTATAGACCTTTGATGGTTCTCTGCTAAGGGAAAATGGAGAAATTGCTGTTTATTGAATGAAATACTCGGGGAAATCCTTTGATATTTTTTTTCTTTTCTCAGCATACTTTCGGTCTCGCTAATGTTTAATCATTTTTTCCTGTGAATAACTTAACTTACCAATTAATATTTAAACTGTTAAAAGAAAGTTACTTTAATTTGGAGCTTGTTTAACGGATAGTAACTTGTTCAAACTAGGAGGTGGAGGAGTCTTTTTTTTTCTTTTATACAGAGGTGAGAGGCGTAATTTTTTTATATTGTAAACGTAAAAAAATATACTGCATGCGTTTAAGTTCATACCAGACCTCCAAGTCTGCTATTTTTATAAATGTGTCATTCCAAAACAATCCCATTGTCATTTTGCTAAAAGTTCGTAATCGGGTAAATTCATAATAGTCGATCATTGGTTGGTCAATGGTCTCATAATACTGTTTGATAACCGAGCTATTAAAAGCAATGACTGCACAATGAAGTTCTAATTCTAGGTCACTGATCAAAGGAACTGTCAAAATTTTAGCAGATTACCGCATACGTCTGTCATTCATATGTCATTATGTTCCAGATTACCATTCTATGCCATTTCTTTCAATGAAGTGTCAGTGGTTGACCTTTGGAAAGTCATAATAACGCTTTTATATTAGTAGATTACCAAACTTGTAAAAATCAAGCATTATGAAATCAATGATAGACCATTCGGACACTATTGTAATAGCAGACTTGAAACCCTGAGCGCAACAATTGCCGCTGTCTCAGGCACCTTTCTGGGCCAACTGTTTTCCTTGAAAATGCTAATTTTACTTACTTAATCCTTAAAATTACTTTTTTAGTTTGACTTGTAGTTGACTTGACATAATGTCCGCCTATCAGTAACAGGAAAGCTTGCTTGCTATCATATCGAACTGTAGTTAGGTAATATGATTTTTTATTGTCATAAAACCGTTAGAGCGCTTCAATACATGCAGTTTTCTTACATTGAAGACACGGTTGGCGCAGTGGTTGAGCGATTGGCTGTTGTGCTGTGTGTCGCAGGTTTGATTCCCGAACGGAACATTTTTTTTATTTATTGTTCTAAACGCCAAACTTAGTTTGATGGCGAGAAGCGCTTGATAATATACTAATATTCTTTGATAAACAACTATATATGTACCAACTATGCAGTAAATACATATTTGTATGGCCCACAGATATTTGTTCTGTGTCTGGCTGTTTGTGTATGTGAGTTTAAACGCACCCACGATGCAGGAGAAATTCTTAGGGTGGGGAAACGTTTTTTTTTTAAAAGATCATAAGTTTCCGTGAACTCCGTTAACCATCATTAAACAAATCTAAAAATAAAAAAATATCTACTTTTTGGAACTAATTTGTACAATAGCCTTTCCAAAACAGCGGGCCTGAAAACGATTACCTCCTTTATTCATTTGTTTCATTTATATTCATTTTAATTTTAAAGTATCATAAAACAATGCGGTTTTAAGTTCAAATAATATCAAGTTATTAAAAGCGAAGCAATACGTTTTACAGGCTAATAAAAGAAATGCCCGTATTTTCTTCGGTAACTACATAATTGTGCACAAAAATCATATCGAAAACCACGTTACCATTATCCATAGCGCAGATCGTCAAAACATTTCAGAGTGCAATTTTTAACGAGAATACAACCAATGCGTACATCAATTAGTCCCGACTAAAATCGGCCGTTTAATTAAAATGAATGTTGTCGGATGTCGGTCGTTTCATTACTACTATCGAAAATGGTTGCTTCATAAGGTTGTTGTTCCACGAGAGATGAGCGAGTTAGCTAGGCTGTGGGTGAGGGATAATCCACCAATGGGAACACTTCTATTTTCTAGCTTGGTGTACCACAACTCTGACGGGCAAGGCCCAGACAGAATGGTTCAGCTGACCATAAAAACATTAAACCTCCGTTCGCGTTCATGCTAATATGGCTAAGATGCCGTCTTAATAGAACGCGATAATCGCACAAATACGGGATCGGAACGAACATTTGTTCAGCAACCCGCTCCCGCCTTAGTTACAGCGTGTTCACTTTTATGACCACAAAGGGATCAACCTCAAACTCGAAGCATTTATTTCAAATAAACCATTCACAGGTACTTTTGCATTGCCAAGGTTGGTTACTTAAAAACATGTAGCTAGTGCACGTTCCAAAGCATAGAGTTCAAAATGTCCAAAGCGTAAGGAAGTCGTTTGATGATTTCCCATCCAAAAAAAAAGGCGAGGAATGTGTGACAGGGACATGCTATACGCCACTTGACTACGCATCGTTTTCCACCTTCGTAATATATGACACACACAAGCTGTTTGCTCGGACTTTCATTGTACATACAGCTAAGTAGTGGTTTTTGCTGCCGGAGTCTGTGTTTCCTGATTGCTTCAACGTGGCTACAACTTTGGGAATCCTTATCAAGAATGAATAAGCGAATGAGTAAGCGTGGTCCTTCGTCGACCATATTATGACTTCCATCAAGTGAAATTGTTGAAATAAAAAACGTCACTACACATCCTCGTACCGCTTAGCTACGTCGCATTTGAAAATGAAAATGAAAATGAAAATGAAAATGTTTTTATTTTATCTCAGACATTGCTTTCATAACATAAAATTGAGGCGGCCCCAGTAAGTTACCGAAGTACTTGTGTTGGGGCTACCTCGCTTCTTCCCTTACATATCTAACATAACAAGTGTTGAGACCGTATTACAGGTGACAAATGAAAAATAAAATTAGAGATAAAACAAGCTAAAATAATTAAGAAGAAAGTAGTAAATGCATGTGTGTGTGAGTGTGTATGTGTTGTTTAGTGTTTGTGTGGGTGTATGTGCATGTGGTGTATGTTTGAATAAGTTTAGCTAATTCTAGTCAAAATTTCTTCAGTTTCGTCATAACTTATGGTGTTTAGCCATTTAACTGTACTTTTTTTACACTCATACGACGGCAGGGGATATATATTTAGTTTGAGATTGATTTTATTATATATGTAGGCAGATTGAGTCTCATATTGACGTCTAGCAAAAACGGTTCGAATACCTGGGGAGTGGGCAACAATGTCTTTCCGTCTTCTCTTTTGAATATCGGGGTCATAAGGGATTGATTTATGGAAAGTTAATGTCACATTTAATATATATAATTTTCGAACTGACAGAAGGTTACTGATTTTATAAAGGTTGGTTGTTGGAAATCTAGAAGTTTTGAAGTATATCACCTTAAGCAGCAATCGCTGGGCTCTTTCAAGATCAAGGAATTTCATTTTTGAAGCCCCACCCCATACTGGGATACAGTACGTTATTACTGATTGTGTCAGGGTAGTATAGATCTTATTAAGTAGTTGTGGGGACATCAGATAACGAAGAGTTTTGAAGATCCAAATGAACTTTCTGACTCTTTTCATGAGTATCTCAATGTGCGGGTGCCACGACAATCTTTGGTCAACGACAATACCCAGATATTTTGTGGAGCTTACTTGTTCGATGTGCTGACAATCACAATTTAAAGAACAGCAGTTTTCCCTATCATGTATCCTGATACTGAAATCTTTTCCAGGTTGAGACCTCTGATTTGGGGTAAAGCAAATGAAGTTACTTTTAGTAGTATTGAGAGTTAAGAGGTTACCTCTAAGCCAGCTAGCTATTTCTGTAAGGCCTAATTCAGCAGCGGTTTTAACCTCATTCCATGATAATCCTGAATAAACAACCGCGGTGTCATCGGCGTATGAAAAAATTTTGCCACCATTGCTTTGCAGATTGCATAGATTATTTATGTAAATTAAGAACATTGTCGGGCCCAACACACTTCCTTGAGGAATACCGTAAAAGACGTCATCTTCAGTACTATTTAAATTTTCTATTTTAACCGTTTGTTTTCTATCTTTCAGGTAGCTTTCAAATAGTGAAAGGGCTGGGCCCCTTATACCTATATTTTCCAGCCTGCGGAGAAGGATCGGGACGGAAACGGTGTCAAAAGCTTTTTTGAGGTCCAAGAACACTGTAAGACATTTGTGACCCTTATCTACCCTATGTACGATTTCCGATGTCAGTGCAGTAACAGCATCTTGTGTTGATAGACCTCGTCTAAATCCAAATTGTGACTTCGATAAAACGTTGTATTTCTCTAAGAAACTAATTAATCTTTTATTTATAATTTTTTCTAATATTTTTGAAATGGCGGGTAGTACAGATATGGGTCGGTAGTTGTTGACATCGTTTACGTCCCCACCCTTGTGCACAGGAGTAACCACGGAGCGTTTGAACATTTTAGGAAAAATTCCTGTTCTGAAACAGAGGTTAGCTAGCTGGCTGATGAGTGGAACCACAAAGTCTCTCGCTATCTTAAGGTATCTTGTGGGTATACCATCGTAACCAGGTGCGCTTTCAGAGTCAAGACTCATGAGAACACTGTCCACTTCTTCTGGATCAGTCTCTGTTAGTAAGAAAGAGGATGTCCAGGTGTTAGAATATGAAGTAGTGATTACTGGTAAACCATTTTGGGTTATAATATTTTCAGCTAGAGATTGACCTATTGTAATGAAAAATGAATTGACACGGTTTAAGGAGTCCAAAGGTTGAGGTGTAATCTTAAGGAGGTGAGTATTTGAGGTTTTGGGTGTTTTGAATTGGGTGATTTCATTTATAGTTGACCAAAGATGTCTGGGATTTTTACTTGAATTTAATATTTGTTTTTTATAGTACTGTCGTTTTAGTTTTTTGATTAAATTGGAGCAGAAATTGCGAAACCGTTTATATGTTATTATTAAAATTAAATTAAAAGGGTCGATTCTTGTCTGGCGCTGCATTTTGTTTCTAAGTCCAATACATTTTACTGCACCCGGAGTAATCCACGGCTTTAGAGTTCTTTTACTACATGAAACAGTCCTAATTTTCGAATTTGAATGAAGAGACTCCCTGATCACTTCTACTAATTTCGTAGCGAAGATTTCTGGAAGTGTGTAAGTGCTGAAAATTGCAGTATCTATAGTAATAAGGCATTTATGAGCCTTTTCAAAATCGACAGTAGTTATAGACTTTGACTTAGTTTTTTGTACGTTAAACTGGCTGCTAGTTATGTTGAGGATAACCATGGCATGATCAGTGATAGTAGTATTAAGTACCGCTACTGATGCCGCATACTTAGTCTTGTCAATTTTCAGTACTACATGGTCAAGGCAACTTTGCTCCCTAGTGGGCAGGCTGTGACCCGGGAGAAGTCCATGGGCTGATAGCATATTCAAATAATTAAGCCTGTTTGATCTCTGAATCGATGTTTCTCTTTGTTTTTCAATTAAATTTATGTTGATATCGCCTGTTATAATTATATTTTTCTGAGCACAAGCAGCCAGGTGGTTATCAATCGAACTTATAAAACTATCAGCACATACAGTCGACGGGGAGCGATATATACCTATAATGGTGAAGCAAGACATATCAATTTTAAGAGCAGACGCATGGAGTAATTTTATCTCAGTAACTGTAGGCAAGTGATTATTTCTAATATATGCTACCACACCATCGTTTTGATTTAGGTGATTAGTGGTATAGTATGACGTGTAATTATTAAGTAGAGGTAACTGTTTGTTATTTGTTAATCTACATTCGGTGAGTATTAGCACATCTAAATCAAAGTCCAACTGTGACAAATTAATTTGCAGGTCATCGAAGTTACTATAGATGCTTCTAATATTTTGTGTAAGGACCGTTAAGTTAGAATTTCCTAGTCGTAACCAGGTGGAAATGTGTTCAATATTACAAGTCGTAGAAGTTGCAGTTTCAGCGCAGTCTAATTCATGTATTGTATTCAAGTTACTATTCTATATTGTTTATATTCTATATTGTTCGCGGATGATACCTCTCTTATCTTTAAAGTTGATAGGAATAGACAAGATTTCAGTAACGTAAACAGCGCTCTCTCAATGGTTACGGATTGGTTTACGACCAATAATCTAGTTTTAAATGCCAAGAAAACGAAATGTATAAAGTTTGCTTTACCAAATGTTAGAAATCTAGGACCCAATGTCACCTTAAGTGGCGAGGTACTTGAAACTGTGGATTCGGCAGTTTTTTTTGGGAATAACTGTTGATTCCAAACTACAATGGGGCCCACATATATCAAGTTTATCGGGAAGGCTCAGCTCTGCCGCATACGCTGTCAGGAAAGTGAGACAGTATACTGACGTTGAAACAGCTCGGTTAGTCTATTTTAGTTATTTCCATAGCGTTATGTCCTACGGTATTCTATTGTGGGGAAAAGCTGCTGACATTCAAAATATATTTGTCCTACAAAAACGTGCTGTGCGAGCAATATATCAGCTAGGGCCTAGAGTTTCATTAAGAGAACTTTTTAAAACCATTGGAATTCTTACAGTAGCATCTCAATTCATCTTTGCAAACATTTTATATATTAGGCAAAATATACATTTGTACTGTAAAACGAGCGACATCCACAACTTTAACACCAGAAACAAGCACAAGCTACTTGCTCCTTCCCACCGACTTCGTAAGGTCCATGACTCATTTGTGGGGCTCGGTATCCGTTTTTACAATAAACTTCCACTTTCTTTTCTTGACCTGCCTTTTAACTCATTTAAAGATAAAGTTAAATCTAACCTTTGTTTGAAGGCATACTATTCTATTAATGACTATTTAGACGATAAGAATAGTTGGTCGCTGTGTTGAACGCAAGACAATATCTTATTTAATTTTATCATGTTCTTTCTCTATAAGTTAGCTTATGACGGGTTATATGAGTTCATATAATATTGTTTTGAATTTAGTGAATTGATTTATGATTTCCATGTTGGATAATTATATTTTTTTTTTTTACCTTTGTCATGTATGTACTTTGCATACTATTGTATAAATTCAAGTTCTTAAAACGCAATAGACAGATGTGTTGCTGGGGAGTTTGTTGCGCCACTTCTTCTTCCCAGCTAAAACACTAGGAAGTGGTGACGGGTGGGCGTTTTGGGGGACTGTCTTTATGTAAAATTTGACGTTCAAAAAGTGCTGTCTATCAGCCTAGTTTGAATAAATGACTTTTGAATTTTGAATTTTTTTGAATTTTGAATTCATTATTTAGTATATGCGAGTTCTAATGGACATATCTCATAATTAACATTATTTCCACCTTTGTTTAACCATCGAGGAAAATGTGAAGTAGTCACTATTATAGAAAAGATGAACTGTACTATATGAGTGTGTATGAATAAACAGATGGTATGTGAGAAAGAGTGTTGAGGGCGAGTATGTTTAGTTATTTGAAAGTGTTGTGTGTGCTGGGTAAGCGAAATGTGGCTTTTTTGTTGTGTATGTGTGTAACTATATATTAGAACATAACTGTCCGTTTTAACTTTATAAATAAACAAATTGAGTGAGTAGTAAAGACAATATTCTAAAGTAGTAATTTGGGCCCCAATTAAGGCTGTAAAGAGATAAATAACAATAATATCAAAAACTAGTCATGTACCTTGGAGCAGGCCATGCACCTGTGCTTCACTCTTAATCAGGATAACCTTTGAGTTCTCATCTTGTTTAACAAACACTCGACCAAAAGAAGTCCAGCAGAATTTATACTGCTTAGTTTTGGCTAGGTCACGGGCTAGGAAAAATAAACGAGCGTTCTTAGGTGTGAGCTGTTCGGAAATAAATATAGGGTTGTCCGCATTAGTAGTGAAACCGAGATGCTTAGCCTGAAGCTTAGACCTATTTCTAATGTTAAACGATTTAGTTTTCTTTAGTAGATCTTGTTTTATTATGGCGGAGTCGAGTTCTACCAAAATGGGAGGATTTTTTCCTTCTTTCTTACCCTGAATTCTAAATATGTCTTTTATATCTCGCGGGTTAATTTCCAGATTGATGTTCTTGCCCAAACAAAGAACCATATTTGTTAAATCTTCTCTGGATTCTTGTATCTTCTTCGGGACATTTTTAATTTCTATATTGTTTTTGCGCGTAGACCGCTGCATTTCTTCAATTCTATCTTCTAATACACATATATAGTCTTGATCTTTTTTCACCTGCAGTTCCAACTGATTAATTTTGTTTTTGAACTCCTCATTTTGGGCAGCCAGATAAGTGATGGAGTTTTCTATTTTATTATTTGTTTGTTGGATCTCCTTTATACTGGCCGCAATTTTTCTAATATCATTTTGCTGGGTATTTATAAATGATGTAAACATTTCCTTCATTTCGTCCTTGAATCTGATGAATTCTGATGGTAAGTCTTCTTCTCGTGCCCTTTTGTTGCGTACAGCAATATAATTTGGAGGAGTAACATCCATTCCTGTTATACTGATATTTCCGTCAGACATTGATTTGTTCATATGTGTAAAGCCAAAGTACCAGGATATTATAAGTGAGCCAGAGATGCGCCGGCGCTGACGCGAGCTATGCGTAGATTTTTGCAATGGCGGCAATTTGGGCGTGGTTCTAGTGTCCTTCGGGGGCGCGGCCTTGAGTCGGGTGACGAATGGCACAGGTGAGAGGCGGCGCAACAGAGTAGCAAGGATGACCTTGAAGTATCGACAGTCTGCGCGTGCGTCGATTCGTTAAAACAGTCTCGGGTACCAGGAGAACAGAATAATTAGGAGCTATCGGTGGTCACTTTGTAGTGCAGTTGTGTTTGCAACTATGATAGTGTGTGAATTTTACTCACGAATCTTCTTGTTTAAAGCCACCTCTTTCGCACTTATGTTATCCTATTTTTCCACTTGATTTAATTCGGCACAAATTTTGTATTTATTATTTATAATTAAGTTATAAAGGTCTCGTTGCACGTCTACACCATATGGCGATCCGAGGGGAAGAGGCATTTGTGCGATGGAAAGCATTCTTAATAGGCTACTATTAGTAATTCGATTCGGCTGTCTGTCAGTCGCATGCGCATAATGATACTACATCGTACATACAACATCATGACGGGTGAATGGTTCGATGTGCGGATGCTGTCTTTTTTATGTAGGTTTCTATGTAAAATACCATGAAGCTCAGAGTTAAAACAATACTGGTGAAACTTCCCATATGACTCTAGGGGGTTAGAACGAAGAAAGTAACTTAACAATTAGCTATTAATATATATAAATGGCAAACTTGAGAAATCGTAGAATAGACAGTAACAAAACGTTAAGTAAAGCTACGCGGGGCTTCTGTTTCTGATTGCAGGTTTAAAAAAAAATAACATGAATGGCAGAGCGGGGCTAGATTCGCTCGCTCAATGTAGCTCCCAGCATATCATTCGAACCTAATCTATCCATATCGGGGAGCCCTAAGTTCCCTGTGTCTGTGCCCTATGTTCCGCTACTCAGCTAGGCCGGAAAATCCGACAAATTGTAAAACCGTACACTGATTGTCCGCCAACATGTCGTCAGTATATGTCGGTTCAGTAATCTCGGAATGACTTCGAGAGATATACCTAGGCTTGCCATAAATATTGTTACAAAGAAAAACATTTTTTTTTTGTTGCAAATAATATTTATTACTTTTACAGTGTGTTAGTTTAATACATAAATATAAAACAATTTAAAATATAAAAGCTTATTCGATGTGGTCTCCATTGGCTGCAATACAGTCCTTTAAACGTTGTGGCCAGCAATCAATAGAAGCACGCACTCTTTCCATGGGAAAATTCTTCACTGCCAATCGTATGGATTGTTTTAGGGACTCCAAATTACCATGGCGTTTAGAGCAAGCCGTACTCTCTAAAACTGACCATAAATCATAATCCAGCGGATTAAGATCGGGACTAGACGACGGCCAGTCTTCAGCTCTGATGAAGTCCGAAACGTTCGCTTCCAACCAAGACTGCGTAGACCGATCTTTATGACCTGGCGCCGAGTCTTGTTGGAAAGACCATTCTTGGTTATTGAACATGGTGTTGTTAAGGGGCTCAACTACCTTCTCAAGAATGGTATCTTGATACACTTGGGCCGAAGTTTTGATACCTTTTTCACAAAAATATGGCTCAGTCACTCCTTCATAACTAACACCCCACCAAACCATCACTGAAATTGGATAATGCCCACGTTGCACTCTGCCGACTAATTGGGAAGCTTCCTTAGAGGGTTGAGCATAAATACGGTCGTTTTGTTTGTTAAAATGTTGTTCAATTGTAAAGATTTTCTCATCCGTAAACAAAATTTTTCTGTGACCTCCCTTTGCGTACCGCTTCAGTAGATGTTTCGATTTTACCACCCTATTCTTTTTTAAATTATCAGTTAAAAAATGACCAGTGCGTCTCTTATAGGCTGCAAGTCCTAAGTCATCTTTTAAAATATGCGACATGGTTCTGGGTGCTATCTTCATCTCCCGAGATAAAATCTTTTGCTTTCGGACAGGATTTCTTCGAATTCTTTCCCTGACTGCTTTGACCACCTTTTTCGTACGAACACTACGTGGACGGCCAGATCTTTGTCTGTCACAAACAGAGGAGGTCTCATTGTACCTATTGATAGCCCGGTATACAAACATTTGACTAATACCAAGCGTATGGAGAGTTTTAAAAATTGCATTTATCTCCATACCAACTTTGTGTAATGCAATCACAGCGATTCAGTTCTCTTTATCACCCCACTCCATTTTAATATCGCAAAAAATTGTAAAATGTATTGGCGCCAAAATTAGAAAACACAATGAGCAATCGTATAAAAATGACAGATTCCAAATTCAAATGTAATATCTTTCTTATTTTTATTGTAACAGTATTTTTGGCCAGACTGTGTATATAGACTGTCAAATTTTGATGCGTAAAAAGTATTCCAAATATTCAGTTGACAATTTATCGAGAGTTTGCAATCTCTTAAGATTCTTAGTTCTTACGCATTTTACAATTATCCGGTGAAATTAATATTTCATAAAAATGTTAATGAATCCAACTTTGTACTGAACTGAGCTTTACCATGGATAATAACATGTGTCTACCCTGTGTTGACAGACATAATAATAATATGTTTTAGATATTTAGTCTATGTTGAGTTTCCTTCTCCGTCTATTTACACGCTGTGTCTACGTTTCTCATACTTTCTCAGGTCTGCTGGAAGTTTATTGTGTTATAACCCTTGGTGGACTCTTTATAGCTTAGTTTAGTACTTACTATGTTACTTAGCCTGAATGAAAATCGAATACTATTCTAAGGGGGAATCCTCCCGAAATGAAAGGTATTCTATATCCTAATCTCGGACATGATATATGATATACATATCCTCATACAAATAGACAAACAAAGTTACTTACTCATTTATAGTATGGATTATAAAATAGGGTATTATGTGTACCTACAACTGTACAAAAATAAATCAATAAAAAAATGGTACGAAAACTACCGACCACTTAGTAAATTAAACATCCCCAAATAAAAGGAGACGTAAAACTCACTGAATAAAACAAAACACGAACGTATTAAAGTTAAATCGTCCAAAAATCCTCTGGATTTTATACCCCATTGTGTGTTTAATATCAGTATAACAACAAAAAGGGGGGTAGTAGGAAAGTTTCGCGTAAACATCCACCCGAAAACATCGTAGTTACAAATAAAGTTTTTTACTCCAACCGGACCACTTATCTCTGGCAATTTGTTGCTACATGTCCACTGAGTTGTGAAAGCTATAAAGCGATGCGAAGATATTTAAAAAAAATGCTTTGGAAAAATTCTTGTTAACCACCAACTAAATCCTAGGCTATATATATGGCTATATGGATATAGCCTAGGATTTAGTTCGTTGTTTATGATTTGAGTCAATCTTCCTAAATTTTTCTTAAAATTCCAGTCAGCTACCATTCTAAGCGGATACTGATTGCTGATGAAGCGATTGCCACCCTGGTTTCTAAAACCCAGTAACAGGGTAGCGTGATATCCCTTGGAAAAAATGGGTGTCACATTCTGACTTCTGACTACCTATAAGGTCTGTCCGAGATAGGCAAATGACAGCCGGGACCATCATATTAATGTGCTTTCCGAGGAACGGAAGAAACTAGGTATACAGGGTAATTTGGGCGGGATCCCTTCTTTTAGCATAATGTTTTTTGTCCTAATATACTTCGGCATAACGATTTTGGCACAATTTGTTTTGGCATAATAATACTTTGGCATAATTTTTTTAGGCATACATTTTATGTTGGCATAATCATGTTAAAGACTAATTTGTTTTGGCATAAATTTGATTCGCATAACGTTAGTAGGCCTAAAGACTTTTAGCATAACGTTAGTAGGCCTAATGGCTATTAGCATAATATTCTGAGTAAACCAATTAGCTATAGTACCTGTAACAATCAAATAATATTGTTGGTTAAAAAATTAATATGCTGTGCAACAAAAGTTAGTCACAGAACCGAATTGCTGCAAAACCGACTTCACGTAGTCTTGTTTGTCCTACCCCTAGAGTGTTATTTAAAATCGCGTAGGCGCGTAGGGACGAGGCGGCCCGCGGGCTGAGGAGCAGGCGGCTGCGAGCGAGCCGCAGCTTCGGCTTGTTGGCCGGCTTCGCCGGCCAGCCTCAGCCGCGGCGGTGAGCGAAAGCCGTCGGCGACGATTAGCACGCGTGGGGCCGCCGGAGGGCCGCAGCGCCGGAGCCGTCACAGAAACCCTGCCTGCTGCATGCTGCATGCTTGCTTGCATGCTGCATGCTTGCTTGCATGCTGTATGCTTGCAATGCTTGCTTCCTACAGCGAAAAAATACTCACAAAATTGTTCAATACGTTATAATATATTAATATTTTATTTAGGATATTATGCTTAAAAAAGTTATGCTTTAGAAATTTATGCTTAAAAAAGTTATGCTTTAGAACTTTATGCTTAATAAGGTTATGCTTTAAAATATTATGCCTAATCATTATTATGGTTACAGACATAATGCTTAAAAAAATTATGCATGAGCTGTTATGCGTAATTATATTATGCGAAAAAATAATTATGCCAAACAACATTATGCTAAGTTATATTAGGTCTTAAAAAATTATGCTAATGGATAGGGAACCCGTCACAGAAACCCTGCCTGCTGCATGCTGCTTGCTTGCTGGCTTGCATGCTTGCTTGCATGCTGCATGCTTGCTTGCATGCTGCATGCTTGCTTGCATGCTGCATGCTTGTTTGCATGCTGCATGCTTGTTTGCATGCTGCATGCTTGCTTGCATGCTGTATGCTTGCAATGCTTGCTTCCTACAGCGAAAAAATACTCACAATATTGTTATGCTTTAGGATATTATGCTTAAAAAAGTTATGCTTTAGAACTTTATGCTTAAAAAAGTTATGCTTTAGAACTTTATGCTTAAAAAAGTTATGCTTTAGAACTTTATGCTTAATAAGTTTATGCTTTAAAATATTATGCCTAATCATTATTATGGTTACAGACATAATAAAAATTATGCATGAGCTGTTATGCGTAATTATATTATGCGAAAAAATAATTATGCCAAACAACATTATGCTAAGTTATATTAGGTCTTAAAATTTTATGCTAATGGATAGGGAACCAATTTGGGCACGCCTCCATTGTGGCGATAAGTCCCCTCTTCGAGCAGTGGTTGGAAAGGCACCACGGCATCCTCCATCCATCCATCCTCACCTTCCGCCTGACGCAGGTATTCATCGGACATGGATGTTTCGGGAGGTAGCTGTTTCAAATTAGGCGGAAGGACATGCCCGGGTGTCAATACTGTGTCGATTGCCCGTAAGACACGAGGGAGCATACGGTTGAGGTCAGCCCTGCTTGGGCAGAGCAACGTCGTGTCCTTGTCGAAGCGATCAGCGGCGGCAACCTCTTGCTTCCGGCCCTGGTTTAATCCATGGTCCGGAGCGAGGAGACATGAGAAGCGGTCACCTCCTGCGATGTAGAAGCTAGCCAAGGAAGAGACAGACCTCGCGAGGTAGAGGGAAACTTCCCGCTCTAGCCACCGCAGCAGAAGGATACGCTCGCGCCACTGAGGCGTGGGCACGGGATGGCAAGCTATGGGTGCCGCGCTGTCCGATAACAACCAGGCCCAGGTCGACAACGTGTCGTGTTCCACGTGCGCCTCAAAGAGATGTCAGCAAAGAAGACGGGGCATAAGGTCAGTGCCTGCTAGGAGTGCGGAATTTGTTCGAAAGAGTCACCGTGGCCCTGGAACGGAAGGGCACACTCCCTTCCGCTCCACCCAGAGCGGTAGGAGTCATTTGATGATTTCCCATCTGGAAAAGGGTAATCTTTAATAATCTTTTATTGAAATCTTTTACACACAATATATAAATAGCCACAAGTAATTTTAAATAAATAATTATGCTAGTCATCATCATCTGCCTAGCCTTTTCCCAACTACGTTGGGGTCGGCTTCCAGTCACACCGGATTCAGCTAAATAGCAGTATTTAACGTGGAGCGGCTGCCGACCAGACCTCCACAACCCAATAATTGGGGAACACGGTACTTCTTGGCAAGACTGGTGTCAGATTTTCTGGCTTCTGATAATCGGTAACGACTGCCAAAGATCTACAAATGCCAGCCGGGACCAACGGCTTACGGCAACGGCAACGTGTTTTCCGAGGCACGGAGGAAACTCGGTATGTTAAGATGGTCACCCATCCACAGACCAACCTTGGCAAGCGTAGCTTAACCTTGAAGATCGATAATAAAAAAATACAAAATGAATAAATAAATAATTATGCTAGTATCAAACAAATAACTATGTGTATAACTAAATTATTAATATTTTAGGACTTATGGAAAATCTATTTTAAACCTACAATTATGTATAATTAGCGACTTTCCTGAGCTAGGTTTATAAAACCTGTGTTTTAAGTCATCACTTAACAGGTGTGATTGGTAATTATGTTCATTCTTTCAAATAGAGCTTATTTTCAACTATTTTGGTCCAAATAACTAGGGTTCAAATTGGCTATCACTATTTAGCCACCAAACAGAGAAAAAAAAACTTCTCTTTACGTCATTCCATAGCTTCGCATAGCAAACACCGCTCGCCCAGGACCCACTGTCTTTACGTAGTAAGTCGTTTGTATAACCGTTACGTACGCATCAATCTCGGAAACTTTTCCAATATCAACTTAAATTTTGATTGAAAGAGTTCCCAGTGTGTTCAGCAGATCCTCTAAGATGTTCGGCGACTAAACTTCGGCAGGAGACACTTTCGAAGATATCGTGAATATATTTATTATCTGCATGTCTTAGAGGCTGTTTTTGTTAGAGTTTGGGGTTTAAATTGGTTATGTTTTGTTTTCATAGGGAGATGGGAAATTTTTGGGAAGAATTTTCCTGCTTTTACACATTTCTGTGTAGACAGCAATTTAGAAGAAAATCTTGTGCAGATTCGGGCACAAATATTTTAAGACTAATTAAAAAATAGGTACCTGCTAAAACTGAAAGAGGTGTAGTAGATGTTGGTTTCAAATTACAGCAACGATTAAACAATAAAACAAATTTTGTTTATTCCGTGAGTACCATTATCAAAAATCATTGGCACTTTTATTTTGTTTGTTCTTGACTTTTTAACGTTCCCACCGCTGGGACACAGGCCTCCTCTCTAGGAGAGGGAATGGGCCGTAATCCACCACGCGGGCCCAGTGCGGGTTGGTGAATGTCACATGTCTTCGAATTTTTAGTTCTAGGACATGCCGGTTTCCTCACGATGTTTTCTTTCACCGTTTAGAGAGCAGTGGTGATAAAATTTACTATACAAAGTAATGCGCCTTGCTGGGTTAGAACCCGCGACTAACAATTCGGGGCCGTTACCACTTGGCCACCACTGCTATCTAAAGAAATTACAAAGACAAATCGCAACAAATTTGAGGAGTAATAGAGTTTATGATTTTTAGGTAAAAACTGTACCAAGTCGTGAAATTTCAACGCACTGAATAGTCTTCATTAGTTGGTAATCTGGCGGACGGACAAAGTCAAATCCATTTTATCCCGGAAATATCCCTATTCTATTGACTATCGAGGACTATTTGTGGATCTTCATTACAAAAAAGCACGGCATTTTAACATAAAATGCCGTGCTTTTATAACAGTAACATTACTGTTATAAAGACTTCTTTCTTTTTCAAGTCACAGGAACACGCTCTCCTTTTTTGGGCAGTCGTGTAATAACATGACTGCCCAAAAAAGGAGTGTTATGTTTTCAGGGTTCATGTATGGATGTATGTGCATATGTATGTATGTGATTTTCTTTATTCCACCATACCTTCTTAAAGGCTTAACCGATACCAATCTATGTGGTATCGTTACGGCCGAACCCAATAACCGATCTATCTCTTAGAAGAGTTTAGTTATCCCGGGTAACATAGGCTTGGCTAGTGAAATTAAAAAAAAAAAAAAATTATTATACCTGTAAAGAACTATTCAAACGAACACTCCGCCGTCTATCTTGTTTTTAATTTTTAGTTACTTTTTGAAATGGTAGCCCTGTTTATTTATTTTTTTTGTATCTTATGACTTTGTCGTTAGTAAACTTTAAAAGTTTCTACGACAAAACAAATTGGTTTGGACCAATTCATGTATAATACTTGTATCTAATTTAATAAACCAAATAGTTCACTTGGAAGAACCAGGATGCGGCCTCAAAGACCCTCAACTAATGGAAACCAATATTACCACGGTTCAAAGTTATCGCTTTATACGTGTATAATATAGTTATATATGTATATAATGTTACTTACCTATTATACAGGCTGTGTTTATAGCGATTTAAGTTGAATACGGGTACGGGTGGTACTTAGTGTACGCTTGTACACAATCTATACTAATATTATAAAGCTGAAGAGTTTGTTTGTTTGTTTGAACGCGCTAATCTCAGGAACTACTGGTTCGAATTGAATAATTCTTATTGGGTTGAATAGACCATTTATCGAGGAAGGATTTAGGCTATATATCATCACGCTTAAGCCAATAGGAGCGGAGCAGCGATAAAGAATGTTTTAAAATCGGGGATTCCACGGGGACGAAGTCGCGGACAGAAGCTATGTATTATAAAATCTGTCCATGTCCAATCTTAAATTATTTTGTATACTAATACTTATCTTTTTGTAACAGTTTGAAGGAGGAGAAGGAAAATTTACGTCATGACGTCGATGGAAAAAAATCTATTTAAATCTTGTCAATATATTTTGTTTTTTTATAATATGCGGAATAATAACGATGGCATACAATTCTTTTAATAACTACTTAGACGATAATAATAATTGGTTGCTGTGTGGAATGAAAGACAATGTCATATTTTTCACGTTATTACTCTATAATTTAGCTTATGACAAGTAATATGAGTTCATATAAAATTGTATTTCATTTTATGACTACGTAGGTCAATTAATGTTTAGTTATTGACTTAATGTTATCGGTACAATGTTTTATAATGAGTTGTATTGCAACAAGTAGTGAAATAACTAATTTCAACAGCTGATTGATGTTATTATTGCCTAAGAAACTGGCAGCAAGTTCGTCATGCTCCTCCAGATGTCACTGCTTGCGGGAATTAGAGGTCGAGTTACCTCCTTCCGGGGTACTGCCTGATCTATGCTGGGTACTGCCTGATCTTTGCGGTATGCTCGTGACCGTGTGCTGCTGGCAAAAGGTCGGCTTGCTGGTCATGGTTTAATTATTTCATCGTTTCAATAATTAAATGTTTATTGATTGACAGCCCTAGTTACTTCACGTGGGGTTCGAGTCACAATTTCTATCGTCGAATTGTACCATTACACGTGTAAACGGACATACCATTTATATCAGTAGGCTCATTTAGTTTGGTTACTTATTAATGCTAGAGTGTGTATGTTTTTTTGATGGCATAATGGAGTGTGCTAGTTTACAAGGGTAATCACTCAATCACGAAATCTTTTTGACCAATGACGAGGACTTTAGGACACTCGTCCCGTTATGGGGTAAATAAAAGAAGTTTTTTATGAAAAAAAAAAAATTGAGCCAATTTACTTGAAACTTGTCACCAATACTGGCTACTTACTAATAAATGTTCTCAGTTTTTCCGAACTACCCCCAAAAGAGTTAAATTAATATTAATAAATCATTTATTTTAAATAATCAATCATCTGATATTAATTTAATAATAATATTCCTTGGGTCAGTGTACTTAATAATTATTAGTTTATCTCAACTACCCCAAAAGGTGATTTAAAGGGGTGTTAAAGTTTGTATAGTATAGATAGAGTTTTTATACCTCGTCCGATGAAGTTCAAACTCAGCATTAATTTTATTTGAATTACCATTTTGATAAACTCGTATATTTAGATTTCCAAAATTCAAATCCTGAAGAGATAGAAAGTGGTGAACGTGTTTTTAGGAGAGGATTTTACAGCTTGCTTCAATTCATTTGTAAAATGTTAGGTTCTATTCTAATTGTAATTATTGAAACCGATCTAACTATTTTAACCGACTTCTAAAAAAGGACGAGGTTCTCAATTCGGATGTCTGTATGTTTTTTTTTTTAAATGTTTGTTCGCGCATAACTCCGTCGCTTGCCAACCGATTTAAAAAAATCTTTTTTTGTAAAGGGTGTACTTCCCAAATGGTCCCATGAAAATTTTATCGAAATCGAACAAGCGGTATTTTGTTAATTTCAATAAATGATAGCAAATCTGTCGGGATAGCTGAAATCGCATGTTTGTTTAATGTTTATATACCAATTTATACCACGTACGCTGTGATGGGTATGTTTAGCTGGGAGTGAACCACTAAAAAGTGAAAAATAAAAAAACTTTTTACAAAAAATAAAACCGACTTCTAAACAAAAAAACCAAAAAGTATAAAATAACTTTAATTTCAAACCCGAGTTTAGTTTAACACCGAGTTCCGAAATTAAAGTTATTTTATACTTTTTTTTTTGTTTAGAAGTCGGTTTTGTTTTTTTACAAACAACCCCCAACTGAGTGGTGGGTCTACGTTTGTCGAGTATATACAAAATCCGTGCGGACGAAGTCGCGGGTGAAGTGCTGTTAGCTTTATTTAATTTTATGATTTCCATATCTACTATATAAAAATAAGTCGGGTTTTCTTTCCTGACGCTATAACTCCAGAACGCACGAACTGATTTCCACGGTTTTGCATTCGTTGGAAAGGTCTCGGGCTCCGTGAGGTTTGTATAGTCAGCCTTGTAAAGTTCCCACTGCTGGGACACAGGCCTCCTCTCTAGGAGAGGGAATGGGCCGTAATACACCACGCGGGCCCAGTGCGGGTTGGTGAATGTCACATGTCTTCGAATTTTTGGTTCTAGGACATGCCGGTTTCCTCACGATGTTTTCCTTCACCGTTTTGAGAGCAGTGGTGATGAAATTAATTACACAAAGTAATGCGCCTGGCTGGGTTTGAACCCGCGACCTTACAGTTCGTAAGTCGGGGCCGTTACCACTCGGCCACCACTGCTCCGTGAGGTTTATAGCAAAGAAAATTCAGGAAAAATTTCAACAGAAAAGCGGGAAAATATTTTTTGATTTTTTTATATATGGCAAAACAACGTTTGCTGGGTCAGCTAGTTGATACATATTTTTTTCTTTCTTTATACAATAGTTTAAACAATAGTGCGCAAAGTCATTACTCCATACTTTGCGCACTATTGTATAAATGTATAAATATAAATGTAACAGACAGATGTATTACAGGAACACACTAGAAAGTGGTGAAGAGCGGGCGTTTTGGTTACAGTCTTCATGTCAATTTTGATGTTCAAAAAGTGCTGGATGGTACTGATATCAGCCTAATTTCAATAAATGAAATAGTTATTTGATTTGATTTGATAAATTTTAGTCACTTTTTCGAATAGGTGAGTGTAAAATCGCGTTTTATGCACGTGGGTTTTGTAATTGCAACGACCATGTCGACCTCGACTTCATGATGGGCTGCAATAACAAAGTCTGGCTACTGGCATTATAGTATTACAAGTTATAAAAAAGCACACCCTGTACATCGCTATAACTGATTAGTATAGGTAGTTAGCTGAAGGAAATTGTACAAACTTCTACTTCGATTACTTGTCTATTACCTAAATTAATATTTAGTTAATATTGTTACTCGATATTGCTTTTCAATTACATATTGTTATGAAATAAGTCTACGTTTTGTAAAAGGTTTGTTACTTTCTCAACCACCGTGTAAAATACCGTGATTCTTATTTTAGCGCTTTTTTATTAAAAATAAAAATATATTTTTTGTGTTGTTAGACCAATTCTAATATACTGATATCTCGTATTGTGTCAACAACACCTCCTCATTCCCACGAGAACATGGCAAAACTTGTTCTGGATGTTTTAGATGTTAAACATCCCCAACATAAATATAAAACATTATAAAAAGGTTCTGGGAATAAATTAAGAATATCTTGTTTTAAAAATGTACTGCTTTCTAAACAGAGAAGGGATAATTTTGATTACGCCATGCGATATCGCCACAATGGTGGCGCACGCACTCCTAACAAACCTACCCTTGCACTAATCGCATGCGGTAGTGATCTATTAGCAATAGCGTAGCATAAAGGAACTATCTCTCTTCAATAACAAGCCGTTACATTTTAACTGGGGGTAGTTCGAAAAATTTGTTTATGTCTAGATAGATTGATGAAACGCCTGTGTGTGCGCTGTTTACCCACTACTTTCAGAAAAAATTACAAAAAGTTAAATGCGCAAATATGTAACAAAATATAATTTCACGCAGCTCGCTTCTCCACGTAAAAAAGGTTCATATTGTGCACAATTAGGGGCGTCCATGCTTTTCACATTTTAATTGACTGAAGCCAAGAGCGGCGGTTTTAATGAAATTTATTAAAAGCTAAATATGGACGGGCCTCTGTTGTCATGTAATTGTTGGTTTTCATGTTGTTGTAATGATTTTATGTTCTCAGTATTTATGAGCGCCGTGGCCATTTTTGAGGGCGGCGTAGGCTGTCGGGCGCATTTCTCATTTACGCCAGAAAAAGGAATTAAATAACCTTTTTTCAGGCGGCGTGATTATACTATTAAGATTGTTCTTGTAGGCATCGGATATTTTATTTGCCAATTCGCGATCTCCACTTAAACACACGTATTTCACAACGATCCTCAGTTCTACGCACAAGGTCTGTGCATAAGATACCATTTGATGATCAAATGACGTGGGGCTTGATGGGTAACCTGGGTTTTATTCAAGTCCATTCGGAGACCAATGCGTACACCAAAACTATGACGTGCCAATTGTGTCTTGATTCCTGAGCTAAACAAGTAAGCGAGGCAGAAGAATATGGCATTTCAACATAGTTTAGTGAAAGGTGTTAATGTTCGTTTAAACGCTTGTTCGCATTCGCTATAACAAATTTACCTAAAATCTTATACCCTAAAAACCTAATCGTCACACAAGAATATACGAAACGCTAAATTAGCCATGTAAAGTGCTTCACGGCGGCGCGTCGGACCTTTCCAGCGGCGAGCCGGCGACGGCGCTTCGTGACAATTCCACTGCGACGACGACACCACTGCGCGGTATCAAATCTAACTCTGAGTTAGTATTAATTCATTAAATAAGATTTTTTTTCAGTGAAATGTTTCTTTTCACTTTCGAATGACAAAATTCAAACGTCAAATAATGTGTACTACTCATTGTTTTATTAGTATAAACGAGTCGATTTGCAAAGTAGACATACGGAAATTGTTCGCTGATAGGAGCTGATGGGGAATAACTACAAATCGTAATTTAAATTATGATTTTGAATATAATGGTAACTTGAACAAGAACTTGACAACAAATCATCAATCAACGCAATATTCATATGAATTAAAGTTTCGGAAAATTGTTTCAGAAATATCAAAATATATTTTAGCGTTACGAGAATCCTGTTGCAGTTAAATTTCTACACAGTTTGACTAAGCTAAATTTTTAATTATAACTGCAGAGCTATAATTATTACTTTTCCGTACGCGGGGTTTCTGTTCAGAAAAATCTTTTTCAGGTATCTGTAGAAGATAGCAGAGGGAAACTTGATATTGTAAACAAAAACAACAGTAACATTATTTCTGTGCCAGGAAATTGGGAGTGCTATAACGGCTAATTTATTCATAACACTGAACTGTGTATCACGTGACTGGTATGCCATTCATTTTGCATTATCACCTTTTTTCGAGTGTTTCTATATTATTCCGTTATTTGGTTATGTGTGTAATTTTTGTTTATGACTGCTAAATGTAGGTTGTAGCAGAGTTAATAGTGTATTATTACTTGAACAAATAGTTAATTATAAAAATCTTCAAAAAGGAATAACGTTGTTCCTAATTAGTTTTCAAATTCAAGTGACCTAAAAAAGATACGTAAGATGTTTACAATTAATTTGATATCAAGTTAAACTTCATCATCTGCCTAACCTTTTCCCAACTCTATTGGAGTCGGCTTCCAGTCAGATTGATTGATGAATTTGATTAATTCAGCTGAATACCAGTATTTTATAAGCAATAGCTGTCTACCAGACCTCCACAACCCATTAACTGGGTAGCACGGTATTTCTTGGCAAGATTAGAGTTTGATATTCTGACTTCTGGCAATCCGAACGGACTACCAAAGATCTACGAATGGCAGTCGGGACCAATAGATTAACGTGCTTTCCAAGATACGGAGAAATTTCGATATGTCACGATGGTCACCCATCCACAGACCATCCACAGTAAGCGTTGCTTAACCTTGAAGATCAATCCGGGTGGCTGTTATTAATTAGCCACACGCTAATATCACGTTACACTAAGTAACATAAAAGACAGTGTTAATAAAATTACTTATTTAAACATTTGAATTAAACATTAAAACATAAAGAAATAATAGAAGTAGGTACCTACATAATGATAAAGGTGACTCTTCGACTACAGCAGTTTTCAAGTCTTCTATCGAGCTGTACATCTTCCTCGTACCCTCCGTTTTAGCTCGTCCCACATATGTTTCAAGGCAGGACTGAGGGGTGGCCAGTATAGTGTGGGAATCTCGACTTCTAGTACTGTCTAGTCATTCCAGCGGTCACTCATTCCAGAAATCACATATCCTAGCAGAATATCGTTAACGTATCTTTTTGCGGTTAGGCTCCCTTCGACCTCCACCTGGTATGAATATCAGCACCGTTTTTGGCCTCAATAGAAATCTCCGCCCACATCATATAGGACCCACTCCGTACAATGCTGTTTAGCGGAAATAGTGGCAACTGTTTCCGCTAAACAGTATTGTACCAATCGCGAATAGACTCTCCGTCAATGGTCACTACCGTGCAGGCACATCCTGCTTTCGTCCGAGAGCAGAACCCGGCTCCATTGCTCCATATCCCAATCTAAGTGACTGCGAGCAAACTGAAGGATTGTCGGAGGGCTCGAGACATTTTGGGTTCCGTGACTGGTCTTTTTTGGGTCAAGTTCACTTCTTTGAGTCTTCGCCTCACTGCTCACTCGCTGACAGCCCACCCTCAAACTTATCTGAGCTGCTGGTGTCGATTTCGAAGAGAAAAAGTGATAATAAATCGGTAATCTGTTTCTGAAGTGCACCCTTGTCGTCCAGATCCTGGACACCGAAACAAGTTTCCAGTCTACCTGAATCGGTCGTATACGTACCTTCCAGTGGCGTGCAGTGGTTCGAGTTAGGGTAGGCCAGAGAAAATGTCCAAAAAAAAAACACCACATTATTCAGGGTTGAAATGTGGAGTTTTTTTTTTTAAATAGGATATTTTAAAACAAATAAAAAAATCTCATTTCATTAAAAATCAACCCTGAATAATGTGGTTATTTTTTAAAATTTATTTGGACATTTTATCTGGCCTACCCTAACTCGGACCACTGCACGCCACTGCGTACCTTCGACACAAGACTGGCTGACAAGCCTTGCTAGATTAGGATGACGACTTGAGTGGCTTCTATAGGTAATCACCAATTTTCATAAACGCCCACTTTAAATACATTATGTATTGTGTGGTAGTTCTGTACACTACCTTAATATTTTTGATTTGTTTAAAAATTGATATCTTTTGTTTAATGTTCCTTAACATAAGGTGAATAATGTTTGGCTATATTATTGAAAGATAACAAAATTACCTTTCAAATGATATACCATAATAGGGTATTTTACTGAAAACTTCTAATTAGTCCGTCTGATAGATTTTCAAAAAATATTGGACACGTATTTTTTTCTTTTTTCACGTAAACAAAAAAAGAAGACGATACAGTGCGTTGAAAACTCGCGTGACGTCACAACGTGCTACTCTCTTACCAGAGCGGGCGTGAAGTCACCAGCCCCCACTCTTGAACTTTGATGAGCTCTATCTTTTTAATTTTTTTATGATTTGCAAAAGAAAAAATACGTGTCCAATATTATTTTAAACTAGCGACCTGCCCCGGCTTCGCACGGGTGCAATGTAGATACTAATGTTTCCTCTACTATAATATGCATGTATTATACATATAAACCTTCCTTAAGAATCAGTCTGTCTATTTAACAAAACGGCATCAAAATCCGTTGCGTAGTTTTAAAGATCTAAGCATACATAGGGACAGACGGCGGATAGTGACTTTGTTTTATACTATCTAGTGATTCAACGGATGGACTTAATGATTTTTATCTGTAGTTAAATAGGTACCCAATTGTTTTGAGCAACGCGCGATGAAGTGATTCTTTTTTATTGCTCGCGTGTGTACTTACTCAACACTTAACACTTCAAAATCACATCGTAGTTGCAATCTTGGACTGTGTCAGTAGTTTCCTACCTTTCAATTTTGCGGGGTTTTCATACAGACTCGAGTGATCCTCAAATATGGGGTGCATACAACTGAGATTTCCAATATCAGACGAGGGCAATATGTCTGAAGACTAGTTCGCTCCTAAGTCAAGTTTTATGAGTTACCGAACAAATATACTTACGTAAAATGGAAAATATTTAGCGTTTTATATCTGGGGACTTAGCACCCTCTTTAGGGTGACGTAATGATTTTTTGGAGGACATTTTTTTGTGAACATTTGTTTGGGATTAAAATATGGTTTTAGAAACTGTTGTGTTGTAGCATATTATCGGCCGACAGTAGTATCCTAAATCATATTTGAACCACAAAAAAAAAAGTTTCTTACTTTTTTTTTTTAATTCAATAACTGTAAGTTGAAAGGGTATTTAGAAAATCAATCTGTCTAACCCTTTATTAACTCTATTGGGATCGGGTATTGTTGTCCGATCCAACTGATTTCGGTTAGATTGACTCCAATACAGTTGGAAAAAGGCCAGGCAGATAAGTATTTTACTTGGGGTGACTGCGTATTTCATCCCCACAACCCAGTAACTGGGTATCAGTATCAGTATCAGCCCCAGCCAAGTTGATGATCTACAATCGTTAACGCTAGTCGAACACGAATAAAATGTATGGGAATGAAATAATCTCAACGTTAAGTCACGCGGTTAGAAAAAACAAATAGAAAATTCGTAGCCAAGTTCACATCTTTCAAAATGATAGAATGAATTGTTATCGTTTCTACAATGTTCAACTGAATACGCTACATCCTTTGATAAATTGTTTAAACTTAATGGTTAAAGGATTTAAACAGAGTTTTATTTTAACCCGTTCGACGTAGGAACGCTCGCCATCGAAGCTCGCCGTAGACTAAAGAATAGGTCGTTTTTCTATAGACATTGTAGAACGAGCGGCCGACTTAGGCGTGTCAATATGGCTACTAACTTATCGTTTTCTACAGTTGTTGACACCAAGGCCTTACCGATTTGAGAACGGAATTCGACACGAAACGGTTGTAACTTGGCTAGGGGGCTGGTGTCCTTTTTTGACTACCCGTAATGACTGTAAATGCAAATGACAGCTCGTCCAATGACTTATCTATTAATACTTACTAATAAATATATTATTATAATAATATTCTGAACACGAAAGTTTGTATGTATGGATGTTTATTACTCTTTCACATCAGAACGGCTGAACGAATCTGAATTAATTTGGCACAGATTATAGTCTGGGATAATACGAAGGATAATTTTTATCCTGGAGGCTGAAATAAGGGAACATATTCCGTGGGATAATTTCTGCTTGTATTACAATATTTTTTTATTGGATTTGCATGTATAATTGGTTTTTATAATTATGAGAAGTAACACGCGATTAGTGTGCAGTTTGAAAGAAAATATGTTTTTCCCTATAAAATAATGCATGAATGTTAAAAGCCTACAAAATATAGTGATCCATTGAGGACAAGTGACATCGGATAAGCTCTGTGATCGGAAATATGGGGCATCCATCGCAAAAATGACGTGCCCTTAATAGTGTTCAGTGATTAATGGCATTCATTCATAATTTATACGGGGTGCATTAAAATATTTATCCTACACGAGTACAGCTTCTTGAATATACGTCAATTGCATTCCGGGTAGCCCTCATATGTCCTTAAAGATTCACAATTATTTTTATTTTACCATTACGTAACCTACATACATATATCCATAAATGATAAATGATAAATGATATTTATTTTGTAAGTAGGTTGTAAATAACACTTTTACACGTCAATATTTTTGGTCGTTATAAACTAGATGAGTCCGGTGTTTCCTAGCTGACTACCCTGAGAAGAAACACCGAAACAAACTCAGAGGTCAAGGTCTCTTTTAAAGTCCATACAATTGTACTGGTCAAATCATATGAGAACCATGTAGGTTGGTGTCTGAAGTGGTCTTTTGAGGAAAGAACCACACAGATTTGAGTTGACCTGTCCAGACAGTGCAAGCATTTGTCAGTTACCGAGTAGCTCAAACTTAGAACTTTAAGGAGCTCGTCGATTTGACGATCAATACTAAAGTAAGGACATTTGGGTAGGCCACATAAAGAACTCAAACCGCCAGACTAACAAGAAATGAACCCCTAACATAGCGATCTACATGGTCCTCACATTCACAATACGTTATATGAGGACCATGTCAGTGTCTGAAGTGGTCTTTTGAGGAAAGAACCACGCAGATTTGAGTGGACCTGTCCATTCATTGCAAGCCTTGGTCAGTAGTCGAGTAGCTCAACTTAGAACCAATAAGGAGCTCAACGACTCGACGAACAATGCCAATGAAAGGACATTTGGGTAGGCCACAAAAAAACTCAAACAGCCAGACAACGCTAAAAAAAAAGGAAAAAAAAATAGTTGAAGAGGAAAAAGCAATAATAACCCATATAGTCCTCATATTCACAATAGTAAATAAATTAAAAAATATAATACTTTACAAAGTAAGCATTCATGTCAAAATAAGAAATTGTAATAAAATAAAAAGAATACTTTAAAAAGTAAACATTCATGTCAAAAGTAAACTAAACGAAAATTAAAACATGTCAAAGTGTAAAAATATAAAAGAAAAACACAGAAACAAAACAACAACATAAAACATTGGACCATGTACACAACTGAAGCAGCTCAATCCCAAGCCTTCTTGTCCTCCAGATAGTCTTTAACTGTGTAAAAAGCTTTCTGGCATAGCTTACGTTTTATAAATACTTTGAATTTATTTATGCTTAGTTCTTGAATGCGGCCAGGAAGTTTATTATAAAAATGTATACATTGGCATCGAAAGGAACCACCTATTTTCTTGAGCCTGGTTTTAGGAACAACAAAATTGTGTTTGTTCCTAGTATTTATGCTATGGATATCACTGTATTTTTTAAACAGATTAATATTTTTATGTGCGTACAAGAGATTCTCATAGATATACTGAGAGGGCACAGTCATTATATTAATCTCTTTAAATTTTTCTCTGAGTGAGTGTCTGGGATTTAATTTATAAATCGCACGAATAGCCCTTTTTTGTAAAACAAATATTGTCTGCATATCGGCGGCATTTCCCCACAACAGAATTCCATATGACATCACGCTATGAAAGTAACTAAAGTACACTAAACGGGCCGTTTCTAAATCAGTTAAGCCACGAATTTTCCTAACGGCAAATGCTGCAGAACTGAGTTTTTTTGACAGTTTATCTATATGGGGGCCCCACTGAAGCTTCGCATCCAAAGTGATGCCTAAGAACACTATGGTATCTTCGGGTTTCAACTCTTCACCCTTTATTGTTAGAACAGTATTCACTTGTCTTACATGAGGTAAAGTAAACTTTATGCATTTCGTCTTCTTCTCGTTAAGTAGAAGATTATTAACATTAAACCAGTTAACTACAGTCGCAAGGGCACTATTTATATTGTCAATAACCATCTGCTGACGTTTTAGTTTGAACAAAAGCGACGTGTCGTCTGCAAACAACACTATATCATATTTGTCTTTTATAAGGTACGGCAAGTCATTAATATATATCAGAAACAGGAAGGGACCTAAAATTGAGCCTTGGGGGACCCCCATCCTGACTACCGATCCAGGAGACCTTTTACCATTGAAATCAACTCTCTGAATCCTACCACTCAAGTATGAAGTAAGAAGATCCAGAGAGGCGTCCCGGATTCCGTAATAGTGCAATTTCGTGATTTACGTCTCATGGAGAACGCAATCGAACGCCTTGGACAAATCGCAAAAAATGCCCAAAGCATCGCATTTGTCCTCCCATGCATTGTAAATGTGTCCTAGAAGTTCAACACCGGCATCGGTTGTTGAACGACCCCTCGTAAAACCAAACTGTTTGTTATGTAAAAATTTATGTTTATTAAAATAACTTTGCATTTGATTTAAAATAAGTTTCTCAAAAATTTTACTAAAAGTAGGTAGCACTGATATTGGTCTATAATTGGAAGGGTCTGATTTACTCCCCGATTTAAATAACGGAATTATTTTACTATATTTCATTAGATCAGGAAACTCACCACGGTCTATACAATTATTAAAAATAACAGCTAAAGTAGAGGCTACAATGTGTATAATGGACTTAGCAAGGTCGACAGAATTACCCCATAGATCGGCAGTCTTTTTAACATTCAATGAGTTAAACGTTTTTACGATATCATTAGAAGTGACATGTTGGAATTTGAATTCGGCATCACAAACTGGAACGTTTTCTTTAAGTAATGCTTCTGCAGCCCTAGGTGATGAATCTAGAAACTTAGTTGTCGATACGGGAATCTCTGCAAAGAAATCTTCAAAAACCGCGGCGACTTGCGAATCTAATTTAATTATATTGTCATTAATAGCAAGGCTATAATCACTACTTCGATTGCAAGACCTTCCCGTTTCGCTATTAATAATATCCCAAGTCATTTTTATCACATTACTACTATTTTTAATTTTTGCACTCAAGTACCTAGACTTGGCTATATAACAAACCTTTTTAAATAGTTTAGTATAATTCTTAACATATAAATTAAACTCTACAGTATTAATATAAGTTCTTTCTTCGTACAGCTCATAAAGCCGTTCTCTACTTTTATAAATACCAATGGTGGCCCAGTCACTGAAGGAAGTGTTACTGTTAACCGAAATGGTTTTGGGAACAAATGTTGTATCAAACTCTGCACAATACATTTTGAAAAAATCATTGTAACATTGATTAGGGTCACCATTAGTTGACAGAGTTGGCATTTTATTTAAAAGTTTAGTTTTAAATATTTCTAAGCGAAATTTTGATTTTGGATTAACAGTGATATCCTTTTTTGTTTTGGTTTTATTTATATTTGGTATAGATATAAATTGTCCACAGTGATCTGAATCTATTAAATTAATCATCTTTGTATGGGTAGGTACAACATCTGTATAGATATTATCTAGGCAAGTAAGCATAAATTTATATTCATAAGTTTTTTTTTTAACTTTGCCCACACAAGGAGTTTCTCCTGTATCATGGGTGCGTGTACAAACATACAAACTCACATACACAAATAGTAATCCAGCCAGCAGCAAATCAGGTGTAAGAATAGCTATTCCAAAATACAAATAGTGCTAATCAGAAGGACAAAAAGATTATTTATTACTAGTAGGGCCCCGCAGTTTCACCCGCTGGTAAGTCCACCTATGTAAGGGTTTTTACTAGCGCATAAAGTTTTCAGAAACAAATAAATAATGTGGATTTCCATTGAACAAAGAATTTATAAAATCGGGATAGTGGTTTTGCATGAAAGCATAAAAAAACAAACTAGTATTCGCATTTTTAATTTTAAGGTAGGATTAAAAAAAAAAATCCCGTCCGTTAAGTTTTTTTTTTAACCGGCGACCAAAAAAGGAGGAGGTTCTCAAGTCGACTGTATGTTTTTGTTTGTGCGCGATGATTCTTTTTATATTCGAGAGTTGGTGCTTGTCATGTGCTCCTATTTAAATTTGAGTGAGATCTGACTACTAATGTGTGACTTCGACTACGTTGTTGATATAAAACGAAAAAACAAACGATGGTTTGGAAGAGCATCTTAGTATTTCAAGGTAGTCCCTTTCTAGTATGGTGAAGATCTGATGAAGAACGGAGACAGGAAACAGAATTCTTCAATGAATGACAACAAATCTTCCGGGATTGCTGTAATCGCGTATCTGTTTATTGTTTACACCAGTTTGTAACACGTACGCTGTGATGGGTATGTTTAGCTTTGTCACCACTAAAAATCCACTACCACTAATTCCGGAAGTCAAAAAATGAAGAAGCAACCAAAAACACCGACTTCCGAAATCAAAGTTATTTCATACTTTTCTATTTTTGAAGTCGGTTGTAATTTTTTTTTGTAAAAAGTTTTTTTTCTCTTATAATGTATTTTGTCTCTTATCTGTCGCATGGTGGCCAGTGAATAGTGAAAGTTATGGTCAGTGTGTCGTCATTGGATTCGTGTCTCAGTGTGGTTTGAACAAGATAACTGAAGATCTATAAATTTTAAACAGTTAAAAGTTGTCAAAACTTTTTCGCTTACCATAAAGACGATTTAAGTGAACGAAGGAATATATAATAAAGTGAGACACTGAACTATGCAATTTAGGTGGAGCGTTTGGCGGGTTGCCGGCCCAGGCATTTGGCGACGGCCCGGGCGGCGTAGCGGTCGCCGGCCCGATCGCTACGTGTAGCGGTTGAGAGTGGTCGTGCTACGAAATTGCTACGGCGTAGCGCTACGAATATACTGCTTGTCCTACTATATGAACTACAGTGCGTACACAATTATTTTACCTCTGACAGCAACCATATGGTTACAGGAATAAAGGTCACTATGATGCAAAATCAGAAGTAAAATAAGCGCGATCGGACTGTATATTGTTTACTTATGAATATCTGAAATAATATTAAGTGTTTTCTTTTAAATTCGGTGTTGGTTCAGGTGCCCTCGTGATGGTTCCTTTCATCGATTTAAGCGTCGCGATAACTAAATAGTTTACACAAATTAAAGGGACCACCGGAGGTTGAACTCAGTTTAGTTGATTTTGATTTTTATACATTAACTAGCGACTTGCCCCGGCTTCAGTCGGTTGCATATTTTATAGGTCGTGGCCATAGCGTAGACCAATTCTACGATTGTCGATTGTCTTACGATTGTCGTGGATATTATAGAATTGGCTATTTTATAATGTGGCCACATCATCAATTCTATGATATAGCCACAACATACTCATGTTTTATTGTTATTTCTATTAGTGAAAACCCTATCAAAATCCGTTTCCTAGTTTAGAAGAAACAGAGATACAGACGGAGCCCGACGGCGACTTTTTATACTATTTTCTTTGGGTAAATTTTACAATAGTCAGATATTTTTTAACTGAGGAATTAACATGGTAGTTCGGCATACTTTCTACACAAAAGCTGTCAAACCAACGTTTTTATTATTCAAGTATAAACTAAAAGTAAAATGTAGAAGAAACTTTTGAAAAATCGGCCCTTAGATATTTTATAAAGACACGAACAGTTGAGATAGGTTTGACCTTATTTTTCCGGAAATATCCCATTCGCCCATAAGAAACCTATTAATATCCAAAAACTAGTTTGCTTACCAAATTATAAGCCAATATCCAACAAAATTGGATATCAATAAACCTATGATAATACGGATAGGTAAACATATATTAAATTATGTTAACAAATGATATAGGTCCAATATACTCAATATTGGCTTAGATAAGGGCTAGAGATATATATTAGTTATATAAACCACTTATGTACTGATACATTATGAGAGTTACGACTTGCCGAAATTGATAAACTTGTCATGTTGTTAATAGCGAAATTATGTTTGGTTATGTGGAAGATTAGAAGATTAGTTTTAGAAATGTATGAATTAGTATGTACAATAGATTTTGGATTGTTTTGTTCCTCTGGTGTCAGACCGAGCTGTAGTATAAGCTATTTGTTGAATGCCAAGCTCTAGGTGTGTTACTGGTGGTCTTGACTAGTAAATAAAACTTCTTGATTATCTTAAGAACTGTATTTAGGTACAGGTACAAATTTATTACGATGACCGTGTACGCACGCTAAAGGTGTCGGCGAGCGAGTGGTCGAGAGGGGCGTACGTAGCGGCGGTGACCCGATATGTGACGTCAGGAACACTATTAGATAACGCTTGCTGATGTTGGTCGGTCGATTAGTGGCTACTCATTATCGAGAATAACACGCTTCTGCAAAGGCTTCGCTTGCAAAGACTGACTGATAGGTGTCTCACCGTTAGTCATTATTTTATCCGAAAGACGTCGACTGCTGAATATAGGCCTCCCCAAGAGCCGCCAGAGCAACCGTTCTTGTGTATTTCCATTAATCGAATTCCCGCGATCTTCTCCAGGTCATCAGTCCTCGTAACGCGTATCAAAATGTGTAAGTGTGTGAAGCGGTTAAAAGACTATTGCACGTGCGAACGAGTGAGGCTAGGGCACATTGCTAGCGTAACAGGTAGTCGATGGGGCCACTGGATGGCGATCGCGCATCGGGAGACGCAGCTTTAGAAGGCTTCCCAGAATGTGGACCGAGGACCTGGTGAAGACCGCGGGAATCTGCTGGATGCGAGACGCACGGGACCGGTAAATGTGGAGGCCTATGTCTATGTATATATGATGATAATGAATAAATAGCTTTCTTTCTTTCTTTTATTCATCGGGGCCATCAGCTATAACTGTACAGCTCCATATGCAACCGCACTGACACCTCGTCAGTGACATCATCTTCAAGTTATTGGTTGCGGCCATCATTTTGTAGTTCTTTGACGGTTGTAAGACTGGAAAACGTACCCAACTTATTTATTTGTGAAAAGGCTAAACAGATTGAAAAAGTTTCGCTATAACGCATCGTTTCAGCCGAAAAACGTCCACTGCTAGACATACATACGTAAGTCTTCCAAGTGTCGTGACAGTGACCAATCCGATGCGTCTAGCATCCATCAGATTTAAGCGGCCTTGTACCAGAGGGCCAATTCTATTAATTTTTAAACAACGTTCGTACTCGGTCGCGATCTGTCATTAATGCCTCAATATCCATACATTTTTAACAAGGTTTTTAGGTGAGGCCTGTGTCCAGCAGAGGACGCCTTTCTAAATAGTAAATGATGATCTTGATGATAAATAAATACATGTTCCAGTTTGACCCACACATACACCCAGCCATAACTCAAGTCCTCCTATCAAAACATAATAACATATCCGTATGTCAGCTATAACTGTACAGCTCCGTATACGACCGCACTGACATCTAGCGTTTGCATCCCGCAACATTAATCATGGGCGGCGCGTGCTGTTGTCGTCGAGTTACACGTAATATCCTCTGTAAAAACGTTGTGTGTAAACGTATTGTATTGTGTTTATATTAATTTATTGTGTATTGGATTTTTGTTGAGAGTTAATGGATGTTTTGTTTTGTTTTGGATTGTAGAGGAAGTTTGTTATTGGAAGAAGAAAATTTGTTTGTAAAAACAAGTGCAAGGATCAATCTTCAAGGTTAATCGAAGCTTGCCTAGGTCGATCTGTGGATGGATAAGCTGCGTTGGTACCGGCTGTAATTTGTAGATCTTTGGCAGTCGATAATTTTCTCACATGCCAGAAAATTATCTGACATTAATCTTGCTTAGAAGTATCGTGCTACCCAGTTATTGGGTTGCTTGGGTCATATAGGCAGTCGCTTTACGCTAAATACTGGTATTCAGCTGAATATGGTTTGACTGGGACCTGCGACCCCGATGGTCATAGGCCTACGTCTATGACCATCAGGGTCGCAGGTTCCAGCCCTCCCTACAGATCATCAAATGACTTCTCCCTGTCTGGGCGGAGCGGAAGGAAGTGTCAGACTTTTACTGACTAAAACCCAGACGTGATCCTTCTTGTGCCCTTAAAAAGGATGCTAGACTAAAATGGTATTGGGCATTTCACGTCAGGTCGCACGCACAGCGACCGCGAGAAGAGTGGTGGCGAGACGACCTAAACGCCTGCCACATGGGTTGGCATGAGCTGGCTCGGAAAAAGAATACCTGGAAGAATTTGATGGAGCCCTTTGCCCAACAATGAGATAGGGCAGGATGAACACAAAATAATGAAAGACTATGATCGCGATAGTATGAAGTTTTATTTATTTACACTCTCAAACCAGTAAAAACGTTACAAGACGATAAAATGTACATAACATACAACGGCCTGCCGCATTTCGCAATATTTTCCAGACAACGATATGAGGGATGGGTATTTCAATTAAACATATTTCAATATCTATTTGGTACTTGTAAAAACATAATTCATCAGATCTTCATCAAACGAGCAAGGGACCACCTCGAAATACTAAGATGCTTTTTCAAACCATCGTATACAGTTCATCAATGTAGTCGAAGCCACGCATTGTTAGGAAAAACTCAATTACTAGTCGTCAAATCTCGCTCACATTTAAACGGGCACCAATTTTCGAATCATCATTAAAATCGGTAAAACCAGTAAAAAGATATGAGATAACACAAAAAATAAATACATTCGGCTTGACAACCTTACCTTACCTTAAAAAAAATGAACAACAGTAACCGACCTAGGCCAAAGCCAGTAAGTATTTCTCACCTTCTTGTAGTGCTCTCCGTCGTATACTTGCTACGTTTATTCAAAACCACCAACATCTCCGAGTCTTGTCCACTCTGCAGGTACATATAAACATGGCACATGGCACAAGAAGGATCACGGGTGGGTTTTAGTCAGTAAGAGTCTGACACTCCCTTCCGCTCCACCCAGAGCGGGAGAAGTCATTTGATGATTTCCCATCCAAAAAAAAAGGAAAAAATAGGTATAAACATAAACTCAGTGCGTACTCGCTATTTCGCACACTTACGTTACCCGCAGCACGCTCCCGTTTCCCGCTATTTTTGGAAAAATGTTTTCACCAAGTTAAACAACACCTATTAACCTACTCGTCCTCCCAACTTTCCTAGCAGATCAAATTTTACACGGTACTTGGGGTCAAGGCATAAGTGTCCTGTGTGTGTCACTGGGTATTTTCAAATAGTGTGAACAAATAAATCCCACTCAAATTCAATAGTTTACAATACAACGTGTTGTTTTGCATCCTCGTCAAATTCACGGACGTAATTATGCTAATGATTCTCGACCCAAATCAACAATAAAATGAGTAGGTATTTTTTTAATTTATTTTTGCTATTTACGGAAATCCGTGTGAACAAGACGTATTTAAATGCGGCCCGTCTGTTCCTAGCCTTATAACTGCGCTTTCACACACACAAACAAACGCAAACAATACATCGATCATTAGACAAATTCGTAGGTACCCGCGCACGGCCGCACGCGCCTCCCCCCGCCCCGCGGTGCGGCCCCTGATGCAACAGCAAAACAGTTTATTTGATGTCGCCGCCGCGCACGCCTCACCGTGTGCGCGCGTTTTGCGAATTCCTTTCTCGGTACATCGTTGAAACGTAGTAGGTACAAAGTGCAAGATGACGGACAATTATTGCAATTGTACGGGGCGGACGTGATCGACTGGACTGTAGGGTGGCCAGGGTAGGTTATCCTATTCTTCAAAAGTGGACTGTATGGTGACAACCCACCTAGGTATAAATGATCCAGACGCGTTGACGCTCCGTCTATAAGCTACGGGGCATGAGGATGCAACCCTTAGCTGAATACTTGCTATACTTGCTGTTATTCACACAATATATAGGGGTAGGTATTGAGGGCTTACCAATAAAGTCACAATAAAACACTATTTAACTTGTTCACTATGCACTTAGCGATTTGAAGGGTGAAATTCGCGACTATATGATTCTACATTTAGGTATAAATTCGAAATATCTTGCAAATGACTACAAATTTCTTTAAGTTTCTAAGTTACTATTGTACGGCGCAACTATACCGTATCGACACCCAAAAAATCACCGTGTGTGATGAAGTTTATTAACTAAAATTTTCACTATGCTAATTCTAGATTTTAGGCTATATCTAGGCTTAGGTCTATGTGAGTAGGGGTTGTCGTACCTTTATGGATAGCCCTCGGTAAGCTCCATACAGCGGAGACGAATTCACCCCTTCATCCCCCTCCATGTAGGGGTGGGATGCCAAAAACTATACAAAACTATTGTAGGCACGAAGCTATTACCTACTTGGGGTGAATTTACCGTAAAACTATGCTAGGAGGGCTATACAGCTATATGTATCTCTATAGATACGACAACCCTCTACAAAACTACATATGTTTCAACCCTGTCACTTAAGGGGTTGCAACTCTATAAGCGTATATGTTTCAGGGGGATAAAAATAAACAGTTTTATTTAAACCTAAATTACGGCTTTATGCCTGCATACACTATAGACATCTATATATCCCCTGAAAGGATTTTTCAAGGCGGTTCTATTTCAGACATTTAGAAGTCTAGAATCTAG
The DNA here is from genome assembly GCA_905332915.2 of Hecatera dysodea. Classification (NCBI taxonomy): domain Eukaryota; kingdom Metazoa; phylum Arthropoda; class Insecta; order Lepidoptera; family Noctuidae; genus Hecatera; species Hecatera dysodea. The sequence continues at coordinate 7,630,073 of HG995309.1, forward strand.
ACTTGTTTTTTCGGGAAAGGAAGAGGGTAGATGCAAAGTGTTTTATTTTTGTGCATACCTTCACCAGGGCTATTTATCAAAAACCATTGACCAATCACGTACCAGCACCCTTCTGCTCTGTGATTGGTCAGTGTCGCTTTTAGCTATGCGACTACCTTTGACCTAATATTTCAAGTCTCAAATTACCAAGCCCTTTCTATTTACCTATGTATGTCTGTCTGTGTGTGTATATACCTCGATTACCTTATATACCACCGATCACCTTTATATACCTTTATATACCTTGATTACCTTTATATACCTTCGATTACCAGGGTTACCATGTGTTTACTGTTATGTGTAAGGGATAGGATACCCTACCTAACTATATTCTATTTACTTGGAAGAAATAAAGGCTCCAAGGGCTTATATACTGCCTCTTGAGAGCAAACGACTGTAACGAATGTGTTTTATTTCAATAACAAACTATGTATCAACTATAGCTACCTATAACTATCTATACTATGCAGCTTTATCTGTTACAGCATTCTATGTGCTAACTAACTACCTATAACTACCTATACTATGTAGTCGCGGTTTTATTTATTTGCAACATTCTATGTACTACTATAGCTACCTATAACTACCTATACTATGTAGCTAAGACGCATAGTCGCGAACAGCAATGTCGAGTTGGTAGAGATGGTCCGCCTTTATGCCATCAGTGGAGAGTTGGAGACAGCCTACGTGGAGCCATCCGGATGTTCACAGAAATGTTTCCCGATCGGGAACCCCCATCACAGAGCGTCATGCTGGCTGCTGCGCAGAGACTACGGGATCATCGGCAGTTTGACGTACCCCGGCATGCTCAAGCACGCGGCAGCGTAGGCCTGCCTGTCGCCTTGCAGGAAGACATCCTGGAATACCTCCAGCGAGAACCACGGGCAAGCACGCGGGAGGCTGGTGACCGCTTTGGAGAGCACCACACCACAGTGTGGCGCCTACTGATGCGTGAAAGGTTTCTTGACTACTGGATCGGTCGCGGAGGACCTGTGGCCTCTTAACTTTTATTTTGTGAGGAGAAGTTAAAAAGTTAGTTTAGACGTAAAAAGTGACAAGTGTAACAAAATTACGTGCAATGATAATTAGTGCTTTCGACTCTTTAAAAACGAAGGTGTTAGTTTTACGTAGGCTGAAAGAAAACCAGCTACATTGTGGTCGACTGTGCCAAAAGTGTGGTGATGGAAACTGAACAATATCTCCGGGTAACATAAGTAGGTAGGTAATTTATTTATTTGTTTATTTTGTAAATACGTTGTTAGCTTAATCAATTTTATTACCTACTGTAAATAAGTCGATTTCAGATTTTTAAGTGAATCAATAATACCTAAGATTCGAAAGTATCACCACATACTTACACTTAACTAGCACATCTTTCCATTTCCATCAAACGTAGAAAACATTTTTTGACTTAGTAGGTACCTACCTAGATCGGTATACCAACTAAGGTAGGTATTATTGCCGGTCCTAAGCGCGTTATGTAAGAAGGAAAATTTCAAATCAACCAATTTAATCCACAAATAAAAACAAAATCATTACGAAAACTTTAAGTTGACGGATAGCAATAAAGCAAAACTAACATTTTAATAATCATCTGATAACAGGTCATTGAACTTTTCTTTGGCGCACTAAGTAGTATTACTGTCATTAGTAAGATTTCCGTATTCCAATGATGCTTAAAAATGAGTTAATTATCAAGCGAAATTTATGCCAATAAAGTAGATGATTTCCGAAATAAAATTAGGTAAAATTCTTGCTACTGGTCGCCGTAGGTCATCGCACGATCGCACACGTAGGTACGCGCTAGCATTTCGTAGGTAAGACGTCGACACTCACGCACACAGCTGCATTGTCGCTGTATGCGTAGTCGCCTGATTCTGTGGTATTCGGGATTTTATTCTGAAATACTGTTAAATTTCAATAACAAAAAAAAGCAGCGCTTATTGGTTAATGACCGGTACCGTACTTTCAATTGATTATTTATGTATTTTATGACAACCTCCTGAAATTTGACGAGGATGCAAAACAACACGTTGTATATAGCTACGAGTCTATCGATAAAAAATAGTTCACAATTGTACAATTAATTAAAACATCATAATCCTGCAACATACGTATGTACAAATGGAATAAGAGATTTTCTTGGTGCAACTAGCTACAAGTTTATCGAGTAGCTTTACCAAGTAAGTACTAAAGTATTACAATACCTGAAGAGGTAAGTCGTTACAATAACGCACGGTCTGAAGTTTGCAATAAGCCACAAGTAGTCACTCCAGCCGGCGTCAACTTCAGGTAAACTGATTCTCTCAAGTTATTAACTTAGTTTGCTTCAATTAATCTACTATTGTTCGTGTTTTCTTGGTAGTTCAGTGAGAGAAAACTGATACTGTAAAATGTTAATTTATTATTGGAGGGTGGGAATCAAAAGGGCTACTTCCCGTTTCGTCACATTCCCAAATCGTCAACATGTCAAATTAAAAAAAAAACAATTGTACACAAGTGGCGTTTCGTCAAGATCTTGATCTTCATACATTGATTCTCGTTTTGTCAACCTTTTTTATTTAAACTAGATTTTACTCGGAACAGTCAGCTATAAAAGTTACAAAACTTATTTTTGGCGCTCTTTTTATCACCTGCCTTTTCCAGAGGCGAGTATGATGTTTTGCCAGGGTATATAAATTCCAAAATTATTTGCATACATGCATATATTTCCTGGGTACGCCCTGCAGCCTACAGATTGTGGGTGCGGCCTTTCAGGTGTTGGAATAGGGTATTTTACTGTAAAAAATCTAATTAGTCCGCTTGATAGAGTTACAAAAAATATTGGACACGTATTTTTTCTTTTTTCACGTAAACAAAAAATGAAGAAGATACAGTGCGTTGAAAACTCACGTGACGTCACTACGTTGCTACAATTATTACCAGCGACGTGACGTCACGTGAGTTTTCTCTAGCATCCATTACTTGAGTTTTGCAATTTATTTGTCATGTTCAAATATCGAAATTATCCAATTCAATTAGTCGTAATATTCTATGTCATTGAGCAACAAAATGATTTAGTGAACTTATTTTATCGTTGGTTAAATTCATATTAACGCGCTAATATCTGGTTGGATACATGCACAGTCTACATACATATTATATGTGAGAATGTGTCTATATATGTGAGGATGATGCACCAAGTATACTAGTTATAGAACAAAGTATTACCAGCAGGGTTAATCTTCTAAATAAGCTCATGGTACTCACATACAGTGTAATGCTGTAATTCCAGTGAATTGAATTTCAGTGGTAACATTTCATTGGATTGCTTTAAGCTTATATTAATAACCAGGAAATATGAACAGTGAAATATATATGAAAGAAGAAAAATACGACCATGATTTAAAACATGGTTTTCGTACGTTGCAATAAATATCAAAATTGCTTTCCTTCTGTTTTATTTATTTTGATTTTACGATGTTACAAGAAAAGTAAAAATACCATTCCATCTTAGACCGCGTGTAAGCAACACACAGGTACTACCAAACAATTTTATACTGTCACCTATAAAAAAGCATCTTTTGTTACGTTTTAAAACTCAGATAAAATTCTAGCTACGAGATGATCGTAAACAATATAAAACTTTTATAAGGGCTTGTAAATTTTTTACGATTCCGTATATTGTTATCATTGGCCCACTTTTATGTTGCACCTTTATTTCGGATGCTTTCTACATATTTTACGTTTACGTAAACGACTGCGCGAACTAAGTGAGATAGCTTTCTCTCAAATGTTTACGGTCATCATAAAACTGTTTAAATGTCCTTTGAATCCATATTCGCGCCTCGGAATAACAAGTAGCGTGCTTAGACGTTCTCGAAATATAAAGCAGTGGCTTTCAAGTTTACGTCGAATGGACGTAAGTACATACTCAGTTAGAGTTTTAACTAGTGCATTAACACTTAGTTTGTGCTACCTGAGTTTGTTTTTCCTCGCGCCGGTCTGTGTGTAAGTGCAGAATTAATATATATAGTACATAGATGGTCGTTGCAAGCTACTTTGCTAAGTTTGTTGTAATAAGATTATGATGAGATATTTCCGAGTTCGCTGTGTTCCGTGTAGCTGTAGATTCTGGATAAGAATGTACTGCGGTAATGGGTTTCCGGAATAAATATGTAGCTGAAAGATAAATGATAAAGGTGTTTTGAAAGTATTTCCGTTTGTAAGTTTGTACGTATTTTACACGATGATCAACGCTTCTCTTGACTAGACATTTGATGGGAAGTAACGTGATTCGAAGGATTTCGTCTACTGCTGGTTATAGGCTTCTCTTTTCTGTGCATACACGCTAAGCATAAGCATAAGCATATTCAGCCTTTTAATGTTCTCACTGCTGGGACACAGGCCCCCTTTCTAGGAGAGGGAATGTGCCGTAATCCACCACGCGGGCCCAGTGCGAGTTGGCGAGTGTCACATGTCTTCGAAGTTTTGGTTCTAGGACATGCCTGTTTCCTCACGATGTTTTCCTTCACCGTTTTGAGAGCAGCGGTTTTGAAATTAATTACACAAAGTAATGCGCCTGGCTGGGTTTGAACCCGCGACCTACAATATGTAAGTCCGGGCCATTACCACTCGGCCACCACTGCTCACTGCACGCTATATTAACCTCAAATAGGTCTATCAACACTTCTTCTTTCAATCCTTGGGCACCACTCGTTACTGCTTCACTGCGGCAAGAATATGAACATCATATTCTTGCCATATATCCTACTGTTACGTCAACTATGTACTTAGGTTACTGAGTCGGTTTTTAAATTTTAAATTTAATTTTTCATTTTACCTATACTTTTTATAGGTACGTACTTATAACAACACTCTCGATTAAGTCATCATCAATATTCTCTTTCAATGCGGTTTCATTTGAGACCCCACTCGAGTATATTGGCAGATGTTCAGTTTTCACCACGACTCAACCGATTTTCATCAAACTTGTCTAAGAACACTCGCCCATAACTCACCTTTCATACAAAAAAAAACAATTGAAATCGCTTCATCCGTTCGCGAGCTACGGAGCCACAGACAGACACGTCAAACATATAACACCCCTCTTTTTGCGCCGGGGGTTAAAAAGTCAGTTTATACTGTTACCTTAGCATAAGCATAAGCATAGTCAACCTTTTAATGTTCCCACTGATGGGAGGCCTCCTCTCTAGGAACTTAATTTTCTTTAACTTATGTATTTTTGACAATTATTGTTTTTTCCCGAGGAGGAGGAGGAATAAAATGTTTTTCTTTCTTTGTTCAACTAAGAAGGACAGATAATTGTCCAGACGTTCGAGCAAGTAAAATCTACCAGCTATATGGTGATGGCGATGGATTTATTCATTTGTGTGACAAAGGCAAGCAAACAAAATGGTGGTAACGACATCAGCTAGTCATTAGTGCGTCATCCGTCAGCGAGGGTCAGTGTGCAAGTGCGCCTGGCATTTGGAGAATTAGAGCGGTGTGCTGACTCATTTTCCCAGCCTGAACCGTCCCACTACATGGCAAACGGCTCTTCTTACAAAGAATAAGCTGTCCTTGCTTGCTTATATGAGAATCCGCGTATAACAGTTACTAACCCACCGATTTTGAAACATTCTTCATTGGTGGTCCGCTCCGGTTGGTCTAAGTGTGATGACATATAGCCTAAAGCCTTCCTCGATAAATGGGCTATCTAACACTGAGCTTGTATTTAAATCTATACTAATATATAAAGCTTATTTGTCTGCTTGAACGCGCTAATCTCAGGAACTAGTGGCTCGAATTGAGAATTTATTTTAGTGTTGGATGGCAATATTATAACATACTAGCAGCGCCCCGCGGTTTTACCCGCATAGCTCCCGTTCCCGTGGGAATATGGGGATAAAGTATAGCCTATCACCCGGGGATAGTGTAGCTTCCCAACAGTGAAAGAAATTTTTAAATCGGTTCAGTAGTTTCGGAGCCTATTCAATACAAACAAAAAGCAAATCTTTCCTCTTTATAATCTTAGTATAGATGACACAGGCGATTTTGCGCAGGTTAGCTAGTATTGTATGAAACACTTCAGATACCTACATATTTTTTTATCAACCTGAACTGTCCCACTCCTGGGCAAAGACCTCCGCCCATGGTTTCGGAATTTGTTCGAAAGAGTCACCGCGGCTTTGGAACGCAAACGGCTCAAGAAGGATCACGGGTGGGTTTTAATCAGTAAGAGTCTGACACTCCCTTCCGCTCCGTCCAGAGCGGGAGAAGTCATTTGATGATTTCCCATCCAGCAAAAAAAAAAAGTTACACAGACATTTATGTAAATGTGCTTAATAAGTTTGTTCATCATACTTTATGTAAAGTATGATGAACAAACTTATTAAGCAAGCATCCGTTAAGCGCAGTCAAGTAATAATTGCAATTCACTGCGCTCCGGGAGGAAATTAAACTGATTTCAACGAGCATTACATCTGCTCATAATTTACTGATTTATATACCTGTGAGCATTTATTGTTAAATTATTAAAACTGTCATGATTGAATTTTTAGTACCTGTAGGAAAAAACATGGTGTAACAATTTATAAAGTCCGAACCATCTCATGACTAAGTTGTTGGGCTGTAAAAACAATCCATTGTTTTTTATTTAACTACAAGCAGCGCCCCGCGGTTTCACTCGCATTGTTCCCGTTCCCGTGGCAACACGGGGATAAAATATAGCCTATGACACTCCACAATAACGTAGCTTTCTATTGGTGAAATAATTTTGAAAATCAATTCAGTAGATTCAGAGATTACCCCTTACAATGTCACAAACTCACAAACGTTACCTCTTTATAATATTAGTATAGATTTATTTTATTTTTAGCGTGTTCTGTAGGGTTCACTGGATCAAGACCTCCCTTTCTACTTTGCATTCCTCTCAGCAAGAGTGGAGCAATCCAGTCAACCGCCTTTAAGTTTGCCCCGCCATCATTGTCTGGATCTGCCGTGATGACACCGGTCATGATCACCCACTTCGTGGTTGATTTCGCTCTTTCTTCGACATCCAGCAGACGACGTGTCCGACCCAGACTCATTTTGGAGGTAAAAAAGTAGGCTTGACGCATCAAGACATTATCTACCCTTCAATAACATCAAGACATTATCACCCCGTCAACCTTTGGGCTTACTTGTTTAATTTATCATAAGTTCTAGTTTACAGTGGGTGGTGAACCAAATAACTAAGAAACATTACTTTTCAAGCTGTCCTGACTTTTATTACTCGCTCAAGAGATTTTCTTCCGAGTGTAAGTTCTCGGAACTAAGACAATCCGAACACATGCGCACACTAATTGCGTAAGTAAACTAATAATATCCAACAGTATCAAGCTACACAAGTTCCTTCAGCTCACTCCTACCTAATGACTTCATGCCAAAGTTTACCCTCCACACGGGCTAATACAATTCCCAGTCCGGGGTAATTCCACGGTAATTCCAGGTATGCCCTACGAAATAAGAGGAAAAGGTAAATGGTGCGAAAAAACAGGCTAGAAAGACGTGGAACGAGAAAACGCCACAATTTAATTTCATGTTTGCCGCGGGCCCACAGTTAAAGCGAAGTTCTTACTTTTTATCATTTTATTCAGTTGAGCTGCAATTACAGTGTATTGCATAAAAACTTTGTGCTTTTTACAATTTCTTTTACACTGTCGAGCTAACGGAGTTAGTGGGATGTAACGAGTTATTCGTGTAGGTTCATTTTTAGTGTTGTATACAGTATAGTCAGTTGTTTACTCGCATCATGTAAATTGTGTTTTTCTGCTGTTTATTTTGAATGGATTATAAATTCGATCGGGTTGAAGTCGCGATGTATGGGACTGCTACTTCAATATACAGCTCTGTGCTCGTTGAAGCGTGTGTTGGAGTTTATGTAGTTGTTTATGTGTAACAATGCCAGTTTTGTTTGATCGAATCTGGAATAAAGATATCATCAGGAGACTAAAGTTATCGTCAAACTTAGGTAGAAGACACTGATCGCAGAACAGAAATTGTCAATTGAGTCGAAAGGTTCTGGAGAAACGACCACGTACCCAACTGAGGCCTCGACAAAGTACATGATGATACCCGGTGGAGGCCGAAGGAATCCGCTGTATAAGATATGCACAGGATCGGTAGATGTAGCAAAACTTGGAGCAGCCCTTTGACCTGGGATCCAGGGGTGGCGGACTTGGGGACGTCTGTTGCCCACCATTCATCCGGACCCGAGGTGGCGGTGCGTGGTGTTCCCGTGCGCCTCTCTCTGACGTCGCGGAGGGAGTCAAGCACCTCACTCCCTCCGCAGACACGAGGTGGCCCGCGCAGTGGCGGGCTGGCACCAGCCGGGGATTACGGATGTCGCATATGTTCCCGCGATCCCCGGCGTAGGTGAGAGTTGGAACACCGGGGTGGTTTTAGTCAGTAAGAGTCTGACAGACCCCTCCGCCCGCACCAGGGTGGAGGACATCCATGAGGGTTTCCCCCCGTAAAAAAAAAAGGCCTTTGACCTGCAGTGGACTGCTTTCGGCTGAAATGTTTGAAAATTCTTAAACTATTTAAACATCCTATAGTAGTGGCTTCAAGACATTTTAAACATGCGCTTTAGTAGTACCTACAGTTACGTTGAACAACATTTCAAACGTAAATGAACACCATACAGACCGTTCAAATCGATTCTTTTTGTTCTTCTTCTCTTTCTCATCCAAAATCTCTTCTTTTCTTTACGTGCAATGTCATCCAAATGTCCTTTCATTGGCATTGTTCGTCGAGTTGTTGAGCTCCTTATTGATTCTAAGTTGAGCTAATCGACTCTGACCAAGGCTTGCACTGACTGGACAGGTCCACTCAAAACTGTGTGGTTCCTTCTTAAAAAGACCACTTCAGACACTGATCTGCATGGTCCTCATATAACGTATTGTGAATATGGGGATCATTTAGATCGCTACGTCAGGGGTTCATTCATGTTAGTCTGGCGGTTTGAGTCTTTAGGTGGCCTACCCAAATGTCCTTACTTTGGTATTGTTCGTCAAATCGTTGAGCTCCTTAAAGTTCTAAGTTTGAGCTACACGATAACTGACAAATGCTTGCACTGTTTGGACAGGTCCACTCAAATCTGTGTGGTACTTTCCTCAAAAGACCACTTCAGACACCAACCTACATGGTTCTCATATGATTTGACCAGTACAATTGTATGGACTTCAAAAGAGACCTTGACCTCTGAGTTTGTTTCGGTGTTTCTTCTCAGGGTAGTCAGCTAGGAAACACCGGCCTCATCTAGTTTTATAACGGCCAAAAAAAAAAGATTGACGTGTAAAAGTGTTTTTTACAACCTACTTACAAAAAATAAATCATTTATCATTTATCATTTATCCATGTGTGACAAAATCTGCCCCTTAACAGAGTGATTTTAGTCATGCCTGTAATTAAACGTAATTGGCATAATTTTACTTGTAAATGTTCGTTTGAATTTATGTATGAGTATAATGTGATACTGTCATGCTATGCTTTTGTTTTACGAGCAGTAATTGTGTGAATTGAAATTTCTGGGGTGTTTCTAAATCTTATCTGTTCTTCAAGGAAAAAGTAGTGGGAATATTATCATATCTTGATATGACAGTGATTTTTGATTTCCATGTTGGATAATTGATTTCCATGTTGGATAATTGATTTCCATGTTGGATTTGTTTTTTCAAGTTCTTAAAACGCAACAGACAGATGTGTTGCTGGGGAGTTTGTTGCGCCACTTCTTCTTCCCAGCTAAAACACTAGGAAGTGGTGACGGGTGGGCGTTTTGAGGGACTGTCTTTATATAAAATTTGACGTTCAAAAAGTGCTGTCTCTCAGCATAGTTTGTATAATTGACTTTTGATTTTGATTTTGAGTGTCCTTCGTTTGTCTTGATCTGACAGTTCCTATGTAAAGATATATTTTTTGACATTATTTATTTATTTATTAAAACTTCATGCGCCACACAAGTACAGAAGAGCCTTAGGTATTCTCTACTAGTCAACCAAGAGAGGTAGAGAGTAACAAAATAAATTGTTAGTCATTAAAGAGAGAAGGAAAATATGGGTGAGTATTTTTCCCAGCAACATATTATGAAGGCCTATGTCCGGTGGCAGTGGACATCTACCCTGGTTTTTTTATTGTCAGGTGGATATGCTGTTGACTCTAGTCTAGGTCGCAGGTGAAAGAGACAAAGTCGACGATGGAATGAGCTTACCCAGAAGAAGCCTATTGTGTAAAAATTTCACCGCGAAAACTTAAGTGAAGTACCTTTTTTATTGTGGATTTTAAATCATCAACCGCTCCGGGTGGAGCGGAAAGGATTGTCAAACTCTTACCAACTAAAATCCATCTGTTTTCATCTTAATGCTCTTTGCATTCCCGGCCGCTGTGACTCTTTCGAACAAATTCCATGACCCTGAGTGAGTTGCCTACTAGTATGAGATGAGCAGTCAATATCTAGCACATAGTTGGTTCTAACTGACCTAAAACATTACCTAAGTTTTCAAATGAGATTTTTACATAATAGACCAGCCGGTCTATAATGTAAAAATCTCAGATCTTATCTCAAGAACAGCCGTCCTGCACCCAACCTCTGATCTAAACTTGCCCTGTTCAGAAAAATAATTATATTTGAAAATCTATTTTTATTACCACGTTATCTAGGACGAAACTAATATAAAACTATAACACTAATAATATCAAACAATATTCCCCGAGCCGAACAGATAATAAGCGTTTATTGTAATTGTCAGAAGTCAGAAGTTACAGTAATCTGCTCAATGTTAATGACAGTTGGTACTTGAGCTCTAGTCGCATAACAATAATAATAAATTGTAACATAAGTGCAGCGGAACGGGCTAACTTTTCAGCTATTAGTTCAAGAGTATTGTGTCACAATGAAGACATTACAGAAGGATTAAAAGAGCTCACTGCTCTGGCAACCCAAATATGCAGCTTCGTCTTGCAACACCAACGATGCAGCTTCGACGGCAAGATTGGCGCAGTGGTTGATCAATCGGCTGCTGCGCTGCGTGTCGTAGGTTCAATTCCCGCACGGAACAAATATTTGTATGGCCTACAGATAGTTGTTCCGGGTCTGGCTGTTTGTGTATGTGAATTTATATGTTTGTAAACGCACCCACGACACAGGAGAAATTCCTAGTGTGGGGCAAAGTTTTAAAAAAAAGCTGTACGTTTTTTTATTATTATTCGTGTATTCACTTTAAAATCTTATTACTTACATTTTTAAATATTTAAATAAAAGATAAAAAAAAAACATTTGAAAATATAAAAAAATAGTAGCCCACCGGTATCGGGAACAGGGTCCAAGCAACCGGCGGCGATCAGGGCTCCAGAGAGAGAAACCTCCTAACAATGCGAGCCGTGTCCAGAAGTACCGCTTTCTGGATCAAGCCCTTGATCCAGCTGCCTAAAGAGAGCCTCCTGAGGTGTTGGTGTTATTATTATTATCGTTACTGACTAGCTCTGCCTTTTTAATGGACGGGAAATCATCTAATTACTTCTTCTGCTCTGGGCAGACTGGAAGGAAAGGGCGTCGGGAATCGTCCTTTGCGACGCCCGGGGCGTCTTCTTCTGTTGCGGCTGTTGAGGCGTGAGGTTTGCCTCTCTCACGCGGTCTACCTCCTCTTTCGCTAGCATTACTGCTTTGCAGAATGAGCTGACTGCCTCCCATGCCCCCATCGCTTCGGGCCATGGATTGAGCCAGGTCCGGAAAAGAGCCCGCCGAATCCGAAACATCACGTGTCACTTTGTTCACAATTACATGGGTTCTCTTTGGCATTAACACCTACACCTTTTACTTAAATACAAATTAATCCTTATTGCGTCAACTATCTGTCAGGGAAAGCTTATGAAATTCGCTATAGTAGTTTCGGAGATTAACCAAACAATAGACAGCAAAAAATAGGTTTTTTATTGTAATTGTTTAGTTGGTGTCAAAATAATAATAATATTTTAACCCCATACATTAAATAGAAATTAATTATGAAAAATTAATGAAAGTAAATGATAAATTGATGGAAGTAATGATGATTCAGAAGTTACTAAAATCAAACTTAGATCCAAAAATTGGGCAGCGGAGTAACATCTGTGGGACAAAAGTGTCGTGCCATTTTGTCGGTGTCAAAAAACGAACAAAAACAACGCCTTTCTGACTTAGTTGTCAATCATCTAATTGCCAATCTATTTCATTTAATAAAGGCGAATGGCAGGCTTGTATGGGAACTTCGTACAGCTAATAAATTTTCGTGTTTTGGGATACTTTTTGTTTTAATTGATAACTAATATGATAGGCAAGCCCTTTTCAACTTTTTAGATTTTTAGAACTAGGGATGTAAAAGTTATTAGCAGTTTTATTTTTTAAGGTTATGTAGGTACTAGTGTTACAAATAAGTACTCATAAACATTGTTTTGGTGATAAAATAAATGTTCTAGATTACTTGTAGTGTTTTACTTACCATTAAATAGGTATATTGAGTCTAGTAATCGTATCTGCTCAGTGAGATGCATTAGGAGATACCTACTTAATATGTTCAGAAGCGGACTGCAACAGTTTGATAATGATGAAGTTCTGATGGGTGTCGGGTGTCGGTAAATAAAACAATACATACTTTTTTTTTGAAAGTATGTATGTACATTTATTATATTGTACTTGACAAGCGAACGTTGCAATTAACACATTGCAAACTCGTCATTTTAATTAAAGCACTTATACACACACAGCACAGCTTAAAGCGTCCTTTCGCAAAACTACTATCAAGAGATAGAGAATGGCGACAACGATGCTCAAGTCAACGTAAAAATAGCCAGATAATTCGCTAAATTGCTCAGATGCAGTCACAAACCACTATCCAAAACAACAGCAAAGAACTGAACTGAAATTGACAACAACAAAAAAAAACAGATTTTCTTTACCTGTCAATAATTAATTGCCATATGAACAAAACATTATTGATGACAAAAATCATATCTTTCATTAAATCGTGAACTATTATGATTTTATACAACAAGAATGCACTCTCAGATATAATATATAAGTGTTCAATTATATTTAATGCTATTTCTATTTCTAAATAATTAATTATCGTTTCGATATTTGTGTTATTTTACATATGGCAACCTAACAAAAAAAATAAGTGCGTTTAGTTTACCTTTTTTTACGTTTATTTGTTCAAATCTTGTTATTGATATTATTCATGAATCCCAAGTTCTTAAAATGCTGCACCTACACGAAATAAGATGGTTTAATTGCCTTAATAAGTGGTACAAATTCTATAACAGAACAACAAAAAAAGTTTGTTGTACGAAATCTGCCGTTCACCTTTATCACAATAGATCTTCTGAATTCATTTCGCAAGCACACACAAAACACGCCCGTGCATGTTTCAAGGATCGGCAATGTTTTGACCCAGTTAGCTGCCGAGATCAAAGTGTCCTGACGATGAGAGGATGACAGATGTGGGAGGACCTCACTAATGACGACGTGAGGGTTATCGTGAGGTAGCTGAGGCCAAAATAGAGTGGAGGAGCTTCAAGTGGGCTGCTAGTTCGGTGATTTCGTTAGTGGGAATTATTGTGTTGTGAAAGGAAAAATCAAAATAGCTATGGATGAATTTTTGTTACAGAAATAGAGGTCTAGTTTGCTAGGCGCTCGTGGCTAAATTATGACAGCCGCACGGGTCGATCTTCTAGGTTAAGCAACGCTTGCCGAGGTTGGTCTGTGGATGGGTGACCATCTTAACATTACAAGACTTCTCCGTGCCTCGGAAAGCACGTTTAGCCGTTGGTCCCGGCTGTCATTTGGAGCTTAGAGTTACCGATTGTCAGAAGCCAGAAAATCTGACACCAGTCTTGCCAAGAAGTACCGTGTTCCCCAGTTAATGGGTTGTGGAGGTCTGGTAGGCAGCCGCTTCACGTAAAATACTGATATTCAGCTGAATCCGGCTTGACTGGGAGCCGACCCCAATGTAGTTGGAAAAAGGCTAGGCTGATGATGAGAGGTCTAGTTTGCGGATATTGTTGAAAATACCTGAGTCCAGTTTCCTACAGTGTATTTTAATAGTGCAGAAAGTTTTAATACTAAAAGCAATATCTAGGATAAATTCCAAAGTGTTTTTGTTTTTACGCTTGTACACCTAAACTGCCGAACCGATTTTGATTAATTTTGGTACAGAGATAGAAGATACACTAGAAATGTTTATAAATAGTAGCTACTTTAAGACTTATCATCAGTGTCATGGTGATGAGAGGATAACAACGATGTGGGAGTTATGTTGTAAAAGGGAAAAAACCTAACCTAATTTAATGAGGTTTCTTAGGAACAATAGGGTAGTTGACTAAAAAAATCTAATTAGTCCGTCAGATAGATTTCCAAAAAATATTGGACACGTATTTTTTCTTTTTTCACGTAAACAAAAAATGAAGACGATACAGAGCGTTGAAAACTCGTGTGACGTCACTACTCGCTACAATTTTTACCGAGCCGTAACGTCACAAGCCCCCACTTCTGATCTTTGATGCTTTGTATCTTCGTCAGTTTTTATAGATTTGATAAAGGAAAAAATACGTGTCCAATATTTTTCTATAATCTAACTGACGGACTAAACATAATCATATATTTTTTACTCAGGAAACATCCCTATTAGGTACATGTGGCTAGCACCACGCCATTGCAAAATGTAGCATAGCATCAAAGTTATATCTAAGACACCAATAAACAAGAAATCAATGACATAAAATGTTGAAAATAGAAAGATTTACGAAAACGTCCAAACAATCGAGACTATCAAACCGAAGTCGTCTGAAGTCGCGAATTGCATCCAAACTTTCACCACATTTCACTCGACTTCCAGTCTGATCCATTTACGTTCGCGAAAGCCAGACTTGGCCTAGTTTCTGGTCTAAATCTAAATAAACGTAGGTACGAAACGTCTGAGAATAGATTAGTGTATCGGTTAAACTTAATCTTAAAAATATAGACAGCAACATGAATAACAAAAGTCCCATTTTTACACGACTGCCCAAAAATAAGGAGTGTTATGTTTTCAGGGTACATATATTATGTATGTTTGTGAGTTTCTTTATTCAATCAAAACTTCTTAACAGCTTATATCAATTTATGAGGTATCGTTAGAAGCGTTGAGTTATCCAGAGTAAAAGAAGCTAGACCATTTTAAAAAATAAAAAGGGGGGCCATGGTTCATAAATTAAAAAAAAAATGGTTTTCATGAAAATTAGACTACATATACTGTCATCGTCTAAAAACAAGATATTTAGATAATAATCTTTTCGTTGCAGTCAGGGGACGGAGTCCTTTGAATAGTTCTTTACAGGTCCTCCGACTGCAATGATAAGATTATTATCTATCTTGTTTTTAATTTTTTAGTTCACTTTTTGATATGGCAGGCGTGTTTTTTAG
Organism: Hecatera dysodea; assembly: GCA_905332915.2. Lineage (NCBI taxonomy): Eukaryota > Metazoa > Arthropoda > Insecta > Lepidoptera > Noctuidae > Hecatera > Hecatera dysodea. Next base: position 7,645,566 of record HG995309.1, read on the forward strand.
ATATTTGTTTTTTTTTGGTGCAGTAAATGATGACGTCAAAACTGTCATTTTTAGATAGGACGTTCCTAGGCACCAAACTATCGCCAAATCGACAGAGACTAGCATGTACCGATGACATAAGTAAAGTCTAATAATATTTTCTTATCACGCACTTTGTACTAGAAAAAAAAAACAATATTATGATCTGAATTCGGATCATAATATTGTTTTTTTTTCTAGTTATTAGAATCACAAATAGTAGAATATAAATCTAAATTCCTGTGTTTTCATAACCCTGTAATGAATTAGTCTTACCTCAGTACAAAACTTAAAAATCAATCGATGAAATAACAAAAAAAAACACATCCAAAAATCTGAATATCAAATCTGCTTACAAAAACATCAGCAAAAAGCTCAAAATACTACGAATCCCTGTTAACAAATGAAAACAAAGCCGAAAAATCCCACATGCGTGACTTTTCGACGCAAAGTACGTTAATATTTGTCAACACTAATTCGCACACATTGAAGTCACACCAATCCATCAGGAGTGACAAACTGTTGGCAAAATATTTCCACTTCCATTATTTCATTTTCGCTGGCTCACACATCAAAGGTACCTGTAATTGCGAAGCGCGGGGCCCATATACATAACGAGTACCCTTCGTTGATGCTAGAGTGGTGTACGTGATTTTTCGCTGAAGCCGAATGCGAAATTCGGCCGTGTGGTTGCCAAATATAGAATGCGGGATTTTGTTACTTTTTTTTTTTACGTCATCGATAAATATTGATGGGAGATGGAAATGTTAGTATTTTGCTAGCTTCGTTTGTAACTAAGGGTTGTCCGGACAACTGTTTGGCTTTCCATCAGCTTTGGCTCCAAACGAGCCGTCACTGCCTGACCGCTCGTTGTAAGCCCGTTGCTGACAAAGCAGTGACGTCTGTCAGCCAGTTTTCGTTTGTTTATGCAAGCTGTTCGTGTAGAGTGAACATTCAGATAAACATTGAAAGAAAAGAAAATTGAGCTCTTAATTTTACAAATATTTATGAGATATTAAATAACGACATAATGAGATATCAAGAAACGAAAGTTTTTTTTTTAGTTTCGTGAGAACAACATTTTTAATTAATTAACCACTTAAATATATTTACAGTTCATTCCGTATCTTCAAATAATGACTGGTTTTGCACATAAGGCATTAATAAAAATGTAACAAAATAACTCGGCTTCAACGATTTTTGGTAAAACCGAAACCGAAACATAAATTATCAGGTGTCACTCCCCCAAATATATTTTAAAATCAACTCTTTTAACCTTTTCACAAAGCCAATGTGTTTGTGCCGTGTACAGTCACAGAGAAACTCTTTGTACAATTAGCAACACATTTCGGACCGGCTGCGATGACGCTAAACGTACTCTCGGCGATTGTACCGTGAATTTATAGTGCAGGTCAGTTCATATTTTTGAGTGCCATTTGTAATTTTCTGTTTTAATATTGTTTTTGGGTCACGCAAATTTTTTTGTTGTTGCGTTTGTCAAGAGTTAAAAAGAAAGCATTTTATGACCAACACTTTTTTAAGCATAAGTACTTTTGATAAGTTTTAGGGCTTCCATTGAAAAATTTTAGAACACCATATTTATTCTCAAACAAAAATATCTGACGTCTGAAAAAGAGCCTTTAGTAGTTTAAAAAATTCTTAAATAAAATGGCAAGTTGACCTCGGCGATCCTTGACTCTCACCAAAAGTACCTTATGTTTTCAATTTAAAAAAAAGAAACAATATTCTTACGCAAAACATCTACTAGTAAAAGGCACACTTTATCAAATTAAAATCTTAACAACATTTTTATGGCATTAGCACTTATTTTGACAACAAAAGATATTGAACTTTTCGAATCTAAAATTACTCAATTTTCTAAATATACAGACAGGGTGACATTGAATTAAAAATTAAAAACCAATATGAATGACATTAATATGAAATGGTAGTCAAGAAAAAGTTATTTCATTTTGAGAAGCAATGCAATCTTAGCGACTAGAATTCTTTCTATAACAAATTTTAATTAAAAACTTTTAATTTGTCACATTTATTGCATTTTTCATAATACTCTATTAAAAACTTAAGCATTGAATTTAGGAGACAAAAAGTCACAAAAGTTAAATTGAAATTAATTATTCCAGCAAATTAAACTACGTATGTACTGTGTATGTATATGTATATTGTACAGTCGCGGAGTGAAAAGTTTAGGCCCTTTAAGGTCTTTTTTTCTGACAGTTGCACAATACTCGAAACTTAATTTGACCAAGAACTGTAAACATTCACAAGTACCCGCTACGTGTGAAAGGTATGAATTTGAATTGACATTTCGTTTTTTTTTTTTTAATATGGGAAATCATTAAATAACGCTTTGGGTGGATAAGAAGGGAGTGTGACTGACTAAAACCCAGCAACGTTCCTTCTAATGCCTTTTGAGTTCCAGGACTGCGGTACCCTATGGGGCCTCATCTTCTCTGCTGCTCTTTGAGGCGCGCGTGGAACATGACAGGCCTTCGAGCTGGGCCATCCGCAGACCCGCAATTACGGTGACCGGGAATGGTGCTGCGAACCCGTACGCCCGAGGTGTCTTCTTCTGTTGCGGCAGCTGGATTGTGAGGTTTCCCTCTCACTCGCACGGTCAGCTTCACTAGCATTACTGCTTTGCAGAAGGAGGTGACTGCTTCCCATACCTAATCGTTCCGGAGCATGGATTGAACCAAGGCCGGAAGCGAAAAGTCACCGCCGCCGATCGCCTCGACTAGGACATGGTGTTGCTCCGCCCAAGCAAGGCAGACCTTCATAGTATACTTCCTCGCATCCTCCGGGCGATCGACACAGTTTTAACACCCGGACGTGTGCTCCCGCCGAATCCAAAATAGTTACTTCCCGAAGCACCCGTGTCCGGTGAGTACCTGCGGCAGGTGGAAGGTGAAGACGCCATGGCGCTGCTCCAACCACTCCTCAAAGAGGGGACTTATCACCACAATGGTAGTGTGCCCAAAGCCAGAGTCTGCAAGTGAAACTGCTGGAACCCAGACTTCTGAGGTGCTTCTGCTGCTAAGTGGCCTAACACGCGGAAGCTTTTCTTCTGCGAATATACTTTTGGGCCATGGGCATGGTATGGTAGAAGCTTGATAATAATGTTACCCAATTTGTAACATTTGAAGCCCCTTTTAAAACATATTTTGTTTATATCTTTAACCGACTTTCAAAAAAGGGGAGGTTAATTTTTTTTGTGTTTACCTACTATATAACTTTGTACTGGGTATCCCGATTTTTATGATTCTTTTTATATTCGATAGCTAGTGCTTGTGGTCCCATTTAAATTTGATCTGACTACTACTATTTGAGTTATATCTAACAATGTGTGGCTTCGATTACTTTGATGATATTCTCATTCTGTCATTGTCGATGTAAAATGAAAAAAAAAACTAAACTTTAAACCGAAAACACCGAGTTCCGAAAAAAAAAAGTTATTTTATACTTTTGTGTTTTTTTGTTAAAAAGTTTCTTTATTTTTTATCAAGTAATTTTATAGTATACCTACATACCATATCCGCAGACCAACCCCAGTACAAAACCGCACTTTTATTTGAAAACCTCTTCCGATTTTTATACTCAACCCAAATATACCGAGAAGTTAGTCGTTAAACTCTAAAATAAAACCATCGCAAGTTGAACTAAAAAAACTGTTAGTTTAGCAACGTCAGCTGACGCATGCGTCCTGTTAGAAAATTCAGCTTTTTCTTGTAATTTAATTCATCTACAAGTGTTGGAGGAAACTGGGAAGTAAAAAAGCGAACCTAGACCGTTTTTCCACAAGTAAAGTCCTCGGGGTCTAAGTTAATTAACTTACTCACTCTTTTACTGAGAATGAATTTCTTTAAAAAGTTCACTGTTACATGGCGAAGGTTTTTAGTTGTTGAATGTACGTGACTATGTGTGAAGTGTTTTATGAAAAACTTGTGTATAAGTGTTGCCTATGAACGGTGGTGTGTGAAAAATGGAAATAAATATTATACGCAAGTCTTTCGCTGATGCATTATATATGTACATATTTTACCAGCCAGACTGTGTTGTTGATCTAGCAGCTAGTACTGCTGGTCTTGGGTCCATTACCCGAGTCGGTAGAACTGTTGTACAATTTTGGCAACGTTAATGAAAAAAAAAGTGCTCCTCTAAACTCCAAGGAACCTTTTTTATGGATGGGAAATCATCAAAGTAATGACTTCTTCCACTCTGGTCGGAGCGGAAGGGAGTGTCAGACTCTTAATGGATAAAACCAACCCGTGTTCCTTCTTGTTGCACTTTGCGTTCCAGGGCCGCGGTGCCTCTTACTGACTAAATTCCAGCCTTGTTTCTCCTAATGCTCTTTGCTTACTTGCTTACTCTTTCGAGAAAATTCCACAAACAACTCCAAGGAACCTAAGTATGTACATTCAACATTTAAGTTTTCTACGAACAGGTAGTTTCGATTGCGTGTTGTCTGTCAGTAACTCACTCACTCGGAAACGAAAGAGTTTTAAATAAATTGATTGATTAGAGTGAAACACTTCCATTGAAAACGAGCCGACCACACACTACAGTAATTACTTCCTTGATTAAATTGATCTCCCTGATACTGATGTATCGGGTTTTAAGGGTATTTCACACTCGGTGAGAATTATAAAAAAACAGTTGAATAAATCGCCTACTCGCTGGCGATTTATTACGTACGATACGTAATACCAAGTTTGTTCTGGTCAAACGACACTTGGTGGCCGTATGAAATATTTGGGGGTACATCTCCTGTCCTATTTCTTTGTAAGGTTGAATGGATGTTCCATGTAGATCTTTTTCGGAATATTTACTGCAGCCTTGGAACGCAAAGTGCACTAGGAGGAAAACGGATGTGTTTTAGTCAGTAAGAGCCAGGCACTCCCTTCCGCTCCGCTGAACAGAAGAAGTCATTTGATGATTTTCCATCCATACAAAAAAAAAACTCATGGTTGTGTGGAAATCTTTCACGGATACTGAACGTATTCGGATGAAGCTTCGCACACATATGTACATTTTATAATTTGGATTAACATATAGAATTCATTTGGGGCAAACCGGGGCCTATGCCTCGGGCGGCAAGTTCAGAGGGCGGCCAAATTCACACTTTACAGGCGAATGGACAACTCTTAATTTTCACCATTTACTTAACTTTGCACGGAATAAATAATAATACATACAAGTAGCGCCCAGTGAGACGTGCTGCACGAACATTATTTATTATTCGCGAGGCGCGAATGCATAGTTCAAAATACGCGCGCACCCGCCCGCAGGAATCGCAGATCGCGGCAGCATGCGTCTGGCTACCGCGCGTGCGAAAAAGTACATTGTCAAATAGTCAATTTTACATTTCTGTAAAACTTACAGGTTTGAAAATGTAAGATTAAGAGTTGAAACTCAGATTTACAGAATTTGTCAACTTTACTATTTGAAACTGTAGTTTTTCCACTTTTGCGTTTGAAGCGCCACGTTTACTATTTCAAACTATAAAAAATTTCTTTTTTCCGTGCAGAAAAAACAGCGATGGATGCATTATGAGGCTGTTATTAGGAGATCTTTGGCAGTCGTTACGGATTGTCAGAAGCCAGAAAATCTGACACCGATGTACCGTGTTCCCCAGTTAATGGGTTGTGGAGGTCTGGTAGGCAGTCGCTTCACGTAAAATACTGGTATTCAGCTGAAACCGGCTTGTCTGGGAGCCGACCCCAATATAGTTGAGAAAAGGCAAGGCAGATGATGATAAAGGTAAAAATAAAAATAAGTGGGCGGGGCGGCATTTTTCAGTTTTTGCCCCACCTAAAAAACTGAAGATCCGGGGCTGCTCCGCGGAAAACCCGACTTGTCATTGTCACAAGGTTCTACTATCTATCAACTCGATTTCTTTGTATTGGACTGGTTTCGGTTCATTTTAGTAACATATTTCAAATAAACATTCATGTAATTTTTAACACCAATGCGAGAATCTCCCTTGTGTAAATGATCCATTCGTTGATAGTTAATAAACAATGAACTGTATCGTTCAATTAAACACGCTACATAATTAGAATTTCGATTATTTATTGAATACGAATTAGTAGCGACGCATAAACTTCACGTGGAGCTATTTCAATTTGAAAATTAATTATTAATTTGTCAAATAGGATTGTTATTATAGTTTAATCTTTATTCGTATGTGTTTGAGTAATCTATTGTATTGTATTGTATTGAAGTTAACAAAGATATCTAAATTATAATAGAGAGAAGAAACCTTCTCAAGTCTTCTAGTATTTTGACTTATTTTCTTGCCTATTCATTAAGTACTAGCAGCAACCTGCGGTTTCACCCGCTTACCCGTGTGAATACGGGTACAAAATATAGCCTTTGTTACTTTTTGATAACGCAGCATCCCATTGCATACCTAATTAATTAATAAAATCTCTTCAACCCCTGAAAGCCAAAATCCACCATGGCGACCACCAGAAAAGAGCCGAGTTAGTGAAGCTAGTAAGAGTAACTGGAGAAACGATTTAACTGGCTAGGATCCCACAACGAAAGTCAGTGAGTCGGACCTAGTGGACACCGCTACCGCGGGCGTACGCTGGATGTGAGACGCAAAGAACGGGTCGAAGTGTCGAAATCTATAATCGGCATCATCATTCAACCGACATGATGATATTGATAATAGTTATCGCTGAAATTAACCATCACTTTTCAGTACTTGACATATTCAATTTTTTTTAAACGTAGTACACTAGACGTTTCGCCTGGTTGCTTTTACAATCATATAAGCTCACATATATCAACAGCTAGACCCAGAACAACTACCTGTAGGCATTATAATTGTGGGAGTCGAACCCGCGACACGTAGCAGCCAAACGTTCAACCACTGCGCCGACCATATCGTCCTTCCATTTCTTCTACTAAGTCCCTGCCATTTCTAATCACACTTATCACTAACAAATCAACTTAATCTATTTCTATTCCTATCTCTGTTCAGCATTATTCGTTGTCACATTATGGCATTCGTACCCAAATATAATAAGTAACACTACGCCACCAAATGAGCTCATATATCCAAGTGCTGCGAACCCAAGTCGTATTTTAGATTACAGCCGTATGTACAGGACGTGTATGAGTGCGTCTGTAATACATAAATTGAGTGCTACATGTCATATGGTAGATAAGGCAAAAGGTTAAATAAACAATGTAGCTAATTCCCGTTTGGTCATACCTACTCTTGATTTGACAACAGGTTTAAAGTAAAATAAGTGGCGTTTTAGGTCCGGGGCCTAAATGCACCAATATTGTCAAAAATATATAAAATTAATAAGTACTTATAACATGAACAGTGGTATTGTTATTTACTCCTGATGGTACTTGCCAAACAAGAGATTGACCAAACGGGAATGAATTCAGGCATTCTCAAAAGTTGACGAAACAGGAATTAATGTATGCGAATTTGGACGAAACGAAACGAAATATGTTTACGAATCGGGAATGTGACAAAACGGAAATGTGACGAAACAAGAAGTAGCCATAACGTCTCTATTCCACGAAGTATTACGATAATAGACCCCTCGGTCACTTCGCCAGTTTAAATAGTAACTCTGACAAAGACTCCAGGCAGCCACAGAGAAATTACAAATTAAAAAAAATGCCAAACACAGAATCAAAACAAGGACATCATGCTCCACAGTAGCGCTGGACTGATGCGTGAAACAGATACGTAAATAAATTTAGTGCTCTGTATCTTATGTTTTTATACGAGGACCACCACAATCTTAGTTACCAATTCCACATGTTACTTAATTTGACACAAATACACTCTAAACAACAAAGCCATACCTTAACACTTACTCTAAATCACAAACAAAACTCTCTTCACAATTAATTACAAACTCCGTACTGCCATTGACATCACAGTATTTTTACTTATTACTGTCTCTCGCCACTAGTAGGTACGTAAAAATTGAGACAAAGTAACGCGGAGTGGAGAACTGGTGACCTGAAACACCGGCCAAAGGCCTAGCTTAGGCACCAGTTCCCACAATATTTACAGTGTTGTACTACTCGGCAATTAAAAATGTAGGTATATGTTTATCTGTTAAATATTGTGGTGAAAATAAACGTACATATGTTATGTTATGTAGATAATTCATGAAATCTGCAAGAAAGTGTTAAATATCAATATGCCAGAATAATTTTCAAGGACAATAAGATTTTTATTAGCATCAAAGTAGTTATGCATGATTTGTTTTTTATATCCAACAGTTTTAATAATAACTAGATTTGAGTTGTTCAATTGCACTTTAATGCTTTCTAGTTTAATACTTAGCCATCAAAACACTCGACTTCACAAAGAACATTCTTAATAAGAATCCTTTGTAACCAACACATAAAAATATAAATAAATACGAGAAACAGACAGTTACTTGAAAAAAAAAACATTATAAATGACTGCATTTTTCGCATCGATTGCACTTAGCCAAGCTAAAAGAAAACGCAAGAATTCTGAGGAAATAAAAGAATTCCTCTTTTCTTAGCCTTTGAACTGGAGTTTATAAGGCATGTCAGACTATATCGCCGTTGTAAAAATGTTGACGAACTGTTCCTAATTTTCGTCATATTGGCCTTTTTTTTTTTTTTTTTTTTTTTTTTTTTTTTTTTTTTTCTGGATGGGAAATCATCAAATGACTTCTCCCGCTCTGGGCGGAGCGGAAGGGAGTGTCAGACTCTTACTGACTAAAACCGTCATCTCACTCTCGCTCATCTCTTCGTCATCCACTCGTCTTTTGTTTATACGATAAACGAATAATTTAATTTTAAAAAATCCAGTCGAGAGTTTTTTATTTAAGTGTATTTACCTATTTTGAAATATTATTTTTAGTAATCGTTAGTAATAATACAGTTTTGTTTCATAATAATTATTACATATTTATCTATTATATATTTATTGTATATTATAAACCTACATCGAAGTTTAAAAAAACTTGTACTCGAGACAAAGTCCTATATAAGGTTTTCCAGAACTGCGTGGTCATATTTAAGGTTGACTAGCTGATACATATTAGGGAAAAAATAACAAATACTTACTTTTAACATTTAAAAAAAATCGACCCTGAAAACTTCCGAACAAATGACTGTAACAAACTGCTTATAAGTTTGTTACAATTCACTTCAGTCAAATGGCAGATTTGATGTAACCAACTGCAGCAGACTGCTTGAACACTGATTTATTTGTAATTTTTAAATCGGATTTTCTGAAAAAGTATATTTTCTTGTTTTGCTATTGTTTTCTGAATGTAAATAGACTCTTAAATTTGACACCGCACTTCTGGAACACCCTGTATATTATACGCATAGGTACTTATTTTTTCAACGGTTTTTTTTAAACTTATAATAGGTACATAACTGTGTCATGTAAACATAAAATATCCAATGACCCTGTATAGCGCTGTCTCACCTGCCTGCCATAGTTTTCAGGATGGTATACAATAAAAAATCGCTAATTTGATGTTACAATTGACAGCTAGTTGGTTTATCTTACCAGTTTTGTATGGCTTTCCTCTATCTTGCCGCTGGAAATAATCAGTGAGTCTGAACAGGCCTTTGCAATCCAGAAATGGGTATTCGTTAAAATAAGACATCATTCTATAAAATGTCATAACCGCCTTATTATATCGCTCTGATTACCCTAGATCGTCTGAAAATCCACTTATCCCTCGATGTTTTTCTTTTTCTAAACTACCCTACAGAAGCTTTCATCAATTGAATCGATCCAGTTATAAATAGGTTTAAGTTAAGTTGATTTATTTCCAACAATTTGATGTGAATATTCAATTTGCCATTTGCTTTTAGTTTTAATTTGCACTTTGTTGGGTCGCGGTTTCTACTTTACTGAATTAATTTTATTGTGTTTTCAGTTCAGTGGGTTGGCTCAGCAGTGCAGTTCTGTAAATATCTGACCGTCTAAACTCAGGTGAAGTAAACATAAAGTGAGTAAAACAAACAAAATGGAATGACAGCTCACTTCACGCTCAGTCCACATTTTTTTTAATGGATGTGAAATCATCAAATGACTTCTTCCGCTCTGGCGGTGACTCTTTCGAACACATTCCGCAACTCTGGTAGCTATTGGAATTAGGGGGCCACGTCTTCTATGCTGAAATGTCTTTGAGGCGCGTGTGGAACACTACATACGCGCCGTCGACCCCAGCCTGGTTGTTATCGGACGACGAACGCTCCCGTTACGTAACCCAACGCTCGCCGTCTGCAGGCCCGCGCCTACGGTGGACGGGAATCGGCCTGTGACTCCCGACGCCCGGGCCGTCTTATTCTGTTTCGGCGGCTAGGGCGAGAGGTTTTGCCACTCTGATGCGGTCCGCCTCCTCCTTCACTATGATTACTGCTTTGCAGAAGGAGGCTACTGCCTCCCATGTCCACTCGCTCCGGACTATGCCACTCCACCTAAGTTTACATGTTGAAATTAAATTATTTTTTTTTTTGGAATCTGTTGCCACTGACCGTTGAGGTAGTTGCGATAGGCTAAATGAATGCTTTTATGCCTAAATTTTAATAAAATATGTTGAATACACCTGATAAATTTGGATACTATTGTATGAGATTCACGTTTTCTTTTTGGTCAAAATGCAAAAAATGCAAGTCTTCTTGTCAAGCTTGACTTACGAGTATTTCTAAATGTTTATTGATTTAGACAAAAATAGAAAAAAAGGTACCAAGGTACTGATTGTTTTGGTTTTTTTTTTTAAGGAGACCTTCGGCTGAAGAATATAATTCAGTACTCAAACAGGAAAACACAGCACGCACACCTTTCCTGGTGACTTCGTTGGAAGCCCTACCTGTAACAATGGTCAGCATGAGGTCATGAGGAGAGTGTTATTAGGTTTTTCCATAAGGAATTTCTTTCTAGTAGCACGCAATATGAATTAATGTCCGGTAATAGACTCGCCCTATTTATATGAGACTCTGTGGATGTTACCTCTGTCTAATTGTCCCCGGACAAATACCTCCAGACGTAAATGGTATCTTGCGTCTGCACAAAACTCAAATGAGCGTAACAGTATTGTAATGCACACAAATCGGGACAGCAGTCCGATTACCGCTTAAAGAGCAAATTGCTATATTTGGACATCTCGCCCTGTGCAAACTAGTGTTGTGTTTGGACGCTGCGAGTGACGTTCTGGTGTCTGCGTGACATTGGACAGGCCTGATGTTTGTGTTTTTATCCATTAAGCATAAAGCATAATCAGCCTTTTGATATTCCCACTGCTGGGACACAGGCCTCCTCTCTAGAAGATGGAATGGGCCGTAATCCACAACGCGGGCCCAGTGCGGGTTGGTGAAGTCACATATCTTCGAATTTTGGGTTCTAGGACATGCCGGTTTCCTCACGATGCTTTCCTTCACCATCCACCCATTCCACCATTCTTCTTCATTTGTCAATTGCTACATAGGAAAACCCTGGGCTGATATGTGAATAGCTAAAGGTGGGTCTACATTTGTGACATGGCTTCAAGGCTAGTCGCAAATCGCAAACTATTAGCTTGAGAGTAAGTAACTGGTGCCTTATACCACCGACCACGGTATTTTGTTACGACTGCCATCTACATTAGAAGCATTACCGTAGCAAATCCCGTGACAATTACCACACAGGTCGGAGTTATGGCAACAATGGCGACGCACAGCAACTTCATAAATAGGGGCTTCCTTTATTTAACTACGGAAACCTTAAACAAAAATTCAAGTCAAAATATCGTCTCAGCGACAATCAATAGCAAAAACTTGTCAGGTAAAAATTATTTTATTAATTTTATTGTATACCCTATCTGTTTAGGTAGTTAACTAAATGTAAACAATCTTGATATGTCTTTTAACGAAAAATGTTTTTGAAAAATGTGAAATACGTTTTACAACAAGAAATACTTTCAGATTTTCTAAAATTATGGATAATTGATTTGTATAAGTAGTAATATCCATATTTTAAAATATATTTTTACATAAAAAGACATACCAAGATTGTTTACCTTTAGTTAACTACATAAACAGATAGGGTATAGGTACCTATCGTCTCATAGGGCCGTTCCAAAACGTAAACTTGAGACATGAGAAAGCAGATGCGTAAACGCGGCTGCTCATTAAAACTCATCTCTCGAGCACGGAAATTTTAATTTATAACGCCAATTAGACAAGCTTTCATTGACGTTTTCGTGCTCATGTAGGAGTTTGAGATCGAGTTGAGTAGGAGTTTACGTTTTGAAATTGTGCCTGAGGACTTTACAAACGTTGTGAATCACTCAATCAAGTCGCGTAGATAATCTCATTAACAAGTACATACCGTTTAAGATACTATACCTACTGCTGGTTGGTTAACAACCTCATCAAAGCATAATAATCGTTCAGTTAGGTCAGGCCCATTGCCGAGACGCTTGGATGCACGGCCACCCCTTAAATCTAAAGTCGGTTCGCTGAGCATGTTATGAGCATCATGTGGTCAATTACTATCGAAGGATACTCGGAAATGATTATTAGTAGTATTAGAACAGTCTGTACCTATGTATTTATCAAAACTGTCTGTCTGTCTGTTTTTTTTTAATTTATTTTATTTATCAACGACTTTATCATAACATATCTATACATATTATAATAAAATTGTAGAAAAGTGGTGTCTGTACAATGGAGATATATAAAAAAAAGAAGCAGGGGTTGTTATTATATCGATGCCGAACCCGAAATTGTAATTAATTTTTTTTTGTCGGTTTGTCTGTGTGTTTGTGCACGCTAATATCAGAAACGGCTTATTCGATTTAGATGCAGTTACACGTTCACTAATATATTGTAGTAAGTTTCACTTAACATTTAGTGTTTATTTTATGTCAATCGATTCATAAATAAAAAAGTTATGTCAATTTAAAGAATCACGGCGAAGATATGTATGTTAAGGTATAATATTCTATCAGAGTACGTACACGCCTCGCGCCTGCGCGTCCGTGGCTACATAAAGCGCGCTGAGAGCCGCGGCGCTGCCTTGAGCCCGATGACCCCATCATGAGCCTGATGACCCCATCACCCACACCCAAGAGATTAGTAGGGAAACCAGCACTCTTAGGAAAAACAAACACAAACCGCGTTTCATATACCGGCCTCGTAGATCGATGATAAATACAAAAAAAATATGGTTGAATTTCGACCACAAGGCGACCAGTGGTTACCCTTTTTTTTTTGGATGGGAAATCATCAAATGCGGCCTGGGCGGAGTGGAAGGAAGTGTTAGACTTTTACTGGCTAAAACCCATCCGTGATACTTCTTGTGCCCTTTGCGTTCCAGGGCCGCGGTGACTCTTTCGGACAAATTCCGCAACCCTAGCAGGCACCGACCCTATGGGGCCCCGTCCTCGATGCTGACGGCTCCTTGAGGCGCGCGTGGAACACAACGCGTCGTCGACTCAGCCTGTTTGCTATCGGACCGCCGTCTGATGCCTGTGGACGGTGAGCGTGGGTGGCTCGCCAGCCACCCACGCTCACCGTCCACAGGCATCAGTTACTGCGCAATAGCACAGCGGCCGACTTATCTCTGGAGGGGGCTGCAATGGGACCATGACTGGCACTTAATTTCAGCCCCCTCCCGAGTATCGGGAGTCGCAGCGCCCATAGCACAGTGGTTACCCTTACGCGTCAATCTTAAAAGCATCTCCCTCGTCTAACAATACATCACGCTACAGCGCTGTAACCTGTACCTATGAAATAAAACAACATTCCTCGTACAACGCCAGTATCTCGCGAGTTCGTGCTCGTTGCGAATTAACATATGCACATAATTTGCGATATTACCGCTTAAGTGGCGGATGCTAATATTGAGCAATAAATAACAACTAACGAGGATATGTCGGGCTATGTCGGGGTTACCAACATTCGGAGTTGAGGAAGTTTGCTTAAAGATTTAGGATTACTTTTATTGGGGATTGTAATGGAACTAAACTGTGATTATGATATGATTATGATGATAATGTACAACCGTGATCCCCAAGATACAGACTGACGTCTAGTTTGGGGATCATTGTTCAAACTGCCATGTAAGTCCACTTGTTATTAATAATAAAGATAGAAGAAAGATATCACATAGTACTTACTTGTTTTTATTTACTTTTGAAATTTGGAAGTAACATCTTCGATTAATCTATTCGTCTGGTTTTTTCTCAGCGATGTTGAGATCGGCTTCGAGTCAAAAAGTATGTAATCTACGTATAGCGACTGCTTATCTGACTGTCTGAATTCCTTCTGTACTGTGACAAGTTCATCATCATTATTATCCTCAGCCCACTTCTTCCACTGCTGGGCTTCACTTCTTCTGTACCAATTCCGTCACTCCTGGTCTACCCTCATCTAAATTCTACCCGCGATAGCAACTATGTAAGTCGCCTGCCCATCTCGCTGCCGAACTACCAATATTATTTTTACTAGTCCTTTGTCGATACTCAGTCGTTGTTTAACTCCTCTTGCCATCACCGCACCCTGCAAGTAACTACTTACTAAGGAATTATAGCAGAAATCAGCGCTAATGTTAAAATACGGAGCGCGTAGCATCAAACTCTACGAAAGCAGCGCGTAGCGCGTAGTATCTGCTACGGCGTAGCCCCAACGAAAGCTTAGCTTAGTTTAATGTTCATTCATAAATTTCTCAAGCTGTTAGATGATCTAATAAACGGCAAAAGATACATTATAAATTTGTTTCACTAAAATTTTGTTATACTATAAACTTTAACACTGTAATAAAGTTCAATTAACATATCCTCCAATTTACATTTCAACTCTCAACTTCGCGGGAAAATAGTGTGTTCTGGCAACATTGTCCATGTTTATCGCACAAACGTCACGCGCTCGGGGTTGCCCCAAATTAGAACACATTGTGATCTCCCCACTTACATAGGAATACGACTCGTATTTGTACGTTAGAACTTAGTGCTGTTGCGGACATCATTATTGCATTCCCTACAGAGCATTTTCAAGTGGAGGACATAATGTACTATGTGTAGATAGGTATGTCGTGGTCATCTATACTAGTCTATATCTATACTAGATTATAAAGAGGAAAAATTTGTATTTTTATATTTTTGTATGTAACGAATAAACTCAAAAACTACTGGACCGATTTCAAAAATTCTTTCACCATTAGAAAGCTACATTCACCATGAGTAACATAGGCTATATTTTATCCCCGTATTCCCACGGGGACGGGAACTACGCGGATGAAACCGCGGGACGCCGCTAGTATCGTATACTCGTAATTGATAATATCAAGATGTGGTCGATCACTTCATCATGTGGCCGTTCATTTCACAAAATGGAAAATACCCAACTCAACAATAATAAACTCAGCGTTTGCCGATATCATCAGCTTCACATGGCTACTTCATGATTTCATTAAACATATCGTGAAACAGTTACATTATCTACTATAAAAAGCTAATAATAATGCGCCACCTGAAAAAAAAAATGCTAGTGCCTATCCATGTCCTCCTATATAGGGTTCCATGTGGGATTCACGGGGATCGTGGGATGAAGTCATACGTAATGAGTGCTATATCTATCCTACTAATATTAAAAACGCGAAAATTTGTAAGTATGGATGGATGGATGTTTATTATAACTCTTTCACGCAAAAACTACTGAACGGGTTTGGATGAAATTTGGCACACAACTGTTTTTAAACCCGATATTCCCACCGGATCGAAACTTATGCGAGTGAAACCGCGGGGCGCTGCTAGTATATTATATATTGCAAAACGTTACAACTCTGTAACTTCCGGATTGAAAAATGAAGGAGTAATAGTTTCGAAGTAACTTAAAAAAAACCCTATTATTAATTTGGAACAAGTTACACATACCAGGCAACATACAGACAAAACACGTTACTAAAATACCTTTTTATCACGAAGATAAGATATGGAAGAACGGAGTTACGACAACACGAACTTAATTTTGCGTCAATTACTTACTGTCCAGAAATACTTAAAATTAATAAATCCAAAAAAGCACTCGCAAAAATGCACGAACGAAGTCACACAATATATCAAAACAATCCACAATAACAACATTGTAAGTATAAAGGAAACCCGAACACGTGTGAAAACTCGGCTAAAACAGTTTACAAGTTGCTCCATTATTCTGCGATCCTCCAACATTATCAATTTTAAACTGAGCAGCTCGAACAGTCGCTTACGGCCCAACTTGGGCACTTCATACTTCTTGATCAGTTTCAACCCAATTCCGGCAAGATGGAGGCGTGTTCGTTAAAAAACGATAAATAACTCGGTAAACAACCAACGTTTTTTGGGTTCTGTTGTAAAATAAGGAAGCTGTGTATCTGTCGCTGAAAAATGGTGACACATACACAGCTTCCTTGGCGTTTTACAATAAATTATTCGGTGATATACTCGTATCTATGGATTGTAGTATGTGGCGGTCTGTAGTTTCTACGAACCCTTTTGGGAAAAACGACGTGTATTTATGTACATACATATGTATATGACACCGAATTAATGTAAAATGCGTAAGATTATAAAATATCTTGAGACATTGTAAACTCACGATAAATTGTCAACTGAACTTTTCGAATACTTTTTTACGCATCAGAATTTGACAGTCAATAATCACTCGTTTTTTTTTTCGTTAATTCGTTAAACTGACAACATGTTAGTTGGCGAACTATGAGTGAACGGTTCAACAATTTATCGAATTTTCTGGCCTAGCCAAGTAGCGGAACATAGGGGAACTTAGGGCTCCCCGACACGGATAGGTTAAGTTCGAATGGCATGGCAATGGAGTTCCATTGAAAAATAAATTTATAAAAAATACACAACATGATGGGAGCTGAACTCAGCTCCCATCATGTTGTTTATTTTTTAAACCCTACAGACAGAAATAGTAGATACGCACAGCGGGGCTCCGTTGTCGTCGGTTAGAATGTTGAAATCGTATTACATAATGTTTCGTTACTTGCTTTTCTAGAAGTTCTCGGAATGACTTAGAGAGATTATATACTGTCGAAATTTGATGCGTAAAAAAGTGTTCCAAGTGTTCAGTTTATCGAAAGTTCACAATATCTCAAGATATTTTATAATCCAACAATATCTCAAGATATTTCAACGAAGTTTGTCATTTTCCAGTGACATATACAAGTTACGTATAAATACGCATTTCAACATGTTCGGTTGTGTGCCTCTGGTATTACTGCTACATTACCGGACGTCTTCCTAAATCATTTAGGGCTGATTTTATTCAACAGTCAAACAATCTTTGTCAAACGAATAAACATGGCCGTTTAACACTTTTATTTTTTTAATAAAAAGCTCAAAATTAAAACACCATTATAAAATTTTCCTGACTGTTGAAAACTCGGCGCTTAGAAGTCTAAAACAGCAGCTTTTTTCAAGTAAAGTGAAGTATCTAATCTTGAACGATAAATATGGTCGTTACTGTGAAACTGAAAATTCAGCATTCTTAATTCAAAGCATTCACTTTGAATTAAGTAAGCTCGGAACAAAATGCTCTCCAAATCAAACTACTCGTATATGAACTCGATCCCTGATACAATCGCGCTGCCTACGGACTCTCGAGAACCTTCCCCCAACATCCACCTGACAGATTTTTATCAAACAAAAGTTGAGCTACAAAAAACCTCGATAAAACTTTTCCAATACTAATAAAAGTTGGTGAACAAGGTATATGCCGCGGGTACGCCCACAGTTTTGT
This sequence comes from Hecatera dysodea, assembly GCA_905332915.2. NCBI lineage: Eukaryota > Metazoa > Arthropoda > Insecta > Lepidoptera > Noctuidae > Hecatera > Hecatera dysodea. The sequence goes on from HG995309.1 coordinate 7,663,368, forward strand.
TTACGCACTTAACGTTGGAGATTTACTTCTGGCTCATATTGTGATGTAAGTATAAACGATACTGTGTACTTATGGAAGTTATGCTCGTTTCTTCTAAGTATAACAATATCGTTTTTGTTAAGTATCTTGAGTATAAGGTATGTTTATTACGTAAGAAAGGATCACATGATCTGAAGGCCAATTCTCGTACTTATTTTTAGGAGTGTTATTATACGCATCGCAGTCGCCAACATTCAAAGACACCTTTAATTTACGTAAAGTTGTCGACAGTGATTGATTGTCATCGAGTTAATTGCTAACTACTTGAATTTGGTCGCTTTTTAATTACGAGAATGTGCCATCTGATGGCTTACTTTTCGGTCTTACCTACATATTCCTTTTATGCTCGATAATGAATTCGGGTTTCAAGACAGCGCTGCGAAAATTGTTGTGGGGATAGTAATTTTCATTTTACTTCTAACCATTACGCTTAAATTTATGCGTAAGAGATGTTAAATATGAATCCAGAAGAACAGCTTCTTCCTTAAGTAGTTATCGTTACAGTCTAAAATGAAAAACTAGGACCATTTCAGAGTATGAAGACATCGACGCATTTGCAACCAATATGCTGCCCATTTACCTACATTATTTGACACATCGCTAACAAAAGAGACTGCTGCCCAGTAAAAACTAAACAATGCCCAAACAATCGCAGAGCAGATACAATTAATGTAACATGCATGAAGTATCGCCAGAGAGTGTAGTGGTCTACCTTTTGGTCCATCCGTGATTTATGACGGCTCGATATGCCCAAAATGAGCATATAGATATTTAGATGTGGTGCGAAATACATACGTTACTTTCTTAGACTCTTAACTGATCAAATAAATGCCTGTACATATAGAAAGAAAGACAAATGTTTATTTGGGACTCGCACAAGACAAAAAAAAATAGTAAAAAATACAAACATCCGAATTGAGAACCTCCTCCTTTTTTAGGAGTCGGTTAAAAAACACTAGTAAATTAATTAACAAAAGCTATCTATTATATATCAGATTAATGTGCAAAGCCAAAAAGGTCCCTATCTCAGCATATGCTGCGATATTATAAAATTAAATATCACAGCGCTGGTATTCTGATAGGGCCTATATAGGTAATTTTTATACCTTGATCCAAATTATGCCACGGGCATGCACCAAGCATTCTTCGGTAAATCCAACAAGTATAAGATCAAGCTGTTATAATCACCAAGTTTGACCTGATTTTCACTGCTTTCATCATCATTCCAAAACGTCACCACATCGACTGCTCCTGAGCTTCTCGTCTACGGCGAATTATCGAGCCATCGGCCCATTTTACACTTTCCTTTCACACTTTCCTTATTTTACCTGAAAGGAGCCCTCTCGGAAGAAAAACCTAACTTTGCCGCATTTTTTTTATACTCACCGTTTTTATGGATGTGAAATCATCAAATAACTCCTCCTGCTCTGGGCGGAGTGGGAGAAATCGGTTTCAGAATCTTACAGTAAGTCTGTAAGATTCTTAAACCATCTAATGCTGGTCGCGTTCTCTTTCGAACAACCACCATAGCAGTTAGTCAATGTGGACTGTGCTCACTTAAATTTCGCATTGTTATCCCATTCATATCACTATGTATTCCAAGATCCACGTCCTATTGCTACACAGCTCACTCCAACATCCACGCAACGTATAACTATTCGTCAATTATGATTACTGACGTATCGATGCAAATGATGCCAGCAAATTGCACCAATCGAATTGGACCCGAATTATCATTCGTGTATGCTCGGCTATAAATCAGCTGTGCATAGACAAAACTGTTTGACAGTTCATGCTTTGTACTGAATGTTTACGATTGACATTGTCAGCTGGACTGGGTAAGGTAGTTGTGACGGTAATTTATGCAGTTCAACTCGTTTTGCGAATGGTTCTGTGTAGCGTGAATGTATTATTGGAATTGAATAATACATGGTGGTGCAAAGCTGATGATTAACTATGCATAAGCATAATCAGCCTTTTAACGTTCCCACTGCTGGGACACAGGCAAGCTACCCATAGCTCACCGTCCGCATACCCGCAGAAATGGCCATATTTATTTAAGATCAGCTTAAAGAGTTCATTACACACATTGAATAAAGTCACATTTTAGCTTATTTTTGCTGTAAAACCCACATTATTGCTGAAAACTGCTTTTAAACCAGCGACAATAGAATAACGTACATATATGCCTCTATTCACATAGTTATACATCTCCACTTGTTGCCGCCCTCAATGCGATATAAACCGCATTTTTAACCGCCAAGTGATCGCTTGGCGACAACTTAATAACGTTGCTCCCTCGGAACAGCTTAACACCCATTACCCATGCGGTTATTGTGAGTATTTCGTTTTAACAAGTTTTAATAGTACAATGAATTATTATATTTCATAGTCTTTTGTTTTATTAACGTGTTGTTTGAGTTTGACGTGTCTTTCTGTGTGTCAGTGGCATCGTAGTTGCCAAACGGATGAATTGATTTTGATTTTATATTATTTTTTCTTTAAAATGTGAATTAGTTGAGAGTGTTCCTGGCTATGTTTTAAGAAAATTGATTAAGCCGTTTAATAGTTATGGGGGTGGAAGAGGGGATGAATTATCGATAGTAAGCGAATATATCCGAATGGGGTATCAAATGAAAGGATTTGATTTTTGTAACACAAAATTGGCTGTTTGATGGGGGTGAGGGTGATAGTTTAGGGAAATAATTTACTGAATTCAGCGAACATACCCGAGTGGGGTATCAAATAAAAAAATTGATTAGTATATTGAAAAAAAAAACAAGTTGATTAAGTGGTTGGTTTCCAATAAATATATTAACAAAACCATCTATTGATAGATATATCGAGTTTCTTCTGCACAGGAATCTTTTCTGTAAGCGCAGGCAACTAACTAAATATTTGTATCAAACAATTCATCAATCAGAAGGCAAAAATATGTAAACAAAAAATGAGTATTTAGAGTCCCAATACGTTATAGTCTGCCTACCCTACATGGGAAAAAGCCGTGATGTATATGTGGTTCAAAATTCATTTCAATAGGGATGTTTCCTGATTAAAAAAATATGATTTTAATTAGTCCGTCAGTTAGATAATAGAAAAATATTTGACACGTATTTTTTCCTTTATCAAATCTATAAAAACTGACGAAGATAAAAAGCATCAAAGATCAGGAGTGGGAGCGTGAGACGTCACTGCCCGGTAAAAATTGTAGCGGGTAGTGACGTCACACGAGTTTTCAACGCACTGTATCGTCTTCATTTTTTGTATATGTGAAAAAAGAAAAAATACGTCTCCAATATTTTTTGGAAATCTATCTGACGGACTAATCAGATTTTTTTAGTTAACTACCGTTCTTTCAGCTCCTTTACTTTCAGCTCCTTTTCCAATTTCAAAACATAAATAGCATGAAAATCACAAAAAAGAAATTAAAAGAATCGAATTCCTGAGTCAGCGGATCAACTTCCCAACATAATCAATGAACACGATCTCTTGAGAAAATACAAAACAGATCGGGGTTTCCAATACCCATTGTGTGGACTAGGGCTGCCACCACCCTGAAAAGATCTACCAATTTTTATGTGTGACCAATAGGGTATTTTACTGTAAAAATCTAATTAGCCCGTCTGATAGATTTACAAAAAATATTGGACACGTATTTTTTCTTTTTTCACGTAAACAAAAAATGAAGACGTGTCGTGAAAGTGACGTCACGTGAGTTTTCAACGCATTGTACGTTGAAAATCACGTGACGTCACTACGTTGCTACAATTTTTACCAGCGACGTGACGTCACGTGAGTTTTAAAATACCCTATTATTCATCAATCATTTAACACCGAACCTCTGAAAACACTTCGAGCTGGGTACTCGCTGCCATTTCTAGACCTTATACAGCCATATCTAGAATGAGAAAAGCTGACAACAATCTTGCCAGGCTGTATCGTCTTAACATTCTCTCTCTATCTCTTATTGTTTTTTCCTAGCCTATCTCTCCCTCGCCTGGGCAAAGAGCAGCTGGAAAAATAACTATAAATACTCAATATTGTTGAAATCCTCTCGACTATAGATCTTTTCTATTTTAGGCGTGATTTACAACAACTTCACTAAGAGACTTTCAATTGCTTAGTCTTACTTAGCAATCAGGCAAACAATACAGTTAATTCCAAGAATTTAGGTTTGTTGACTAATATAATCTATCCGCCACAAACATTACGCCAAACATCCAAATGAAATAACATTTAATCTTTGACCTTTCAAGGTATACCTTTAAAAACAACAACCCTTTCCCGAAACCCGATATTTTAATATTTTACCCTATTTCCGCTGTGTGTAAAATAAGAATGATATGAAATATTCATGTGTCTGTATGTAATAAATTTTCTCATTTCAAAATAAAAACAACCACACGAGTCCGAGGATTGGTTACCAAGACCTTTTAACTAAATTTTACTAGACGTGGCACGATCCTTACGTAATCCTTCTTGCTTTAGCTTTATAACTAGTCATACAATAGCTGTTTAGAAGTACAACGAACGCACATAACCTTTGAAGGACATCACTAACAGGCTAAATCCGATCATACTCGTATAATCCTTGACAACCCTACAAGGGCCTTATCGAATATTTCGTAGGCTTTTTATACGTTGGACAATAGCTCAGCGAAGCTTATTTCGCTTTGCTCTCGCCTGTCCCGCTCACAAAGCACGTCCATACAATGCTAACGTTTTCAAGTATTTTCAGCCCACTCATAATGGAATAGTTAGATTTAAAAATGTTCTTCGCAGGAGGCAAATATGCTGCTCGGAATAAATTGGTTTGAATTTATTTGAACTGTGTTACACGTGTTTTTGAGTTGTATTTGGGAAGTTGGTGGTTATTTTCACTGGTTACCTATGCTTTTCCGTTGGACAGAAAAGTTCAGGAATACTTTAATTCCTAAACATCGAAGACAACTTTCGCCATTTTTTTAAATAATCTGTTAAGACTCCAAACCCAACATTCTGCTCCATCATTGGCAGCCTTCTTCCACTTTCCAAGCATAGTTGAATACATAGGAATTTCAAATGGAAAAATACAAAAGGGTTTTACCCCATAGGGAACTATGTTAACACAAAGTCATAAGAAATCTTAACTTATCTTGAATTCTATTTCCGCAGTCTATATTTAAACAATTAGATCCAAACTGTTGAATGTAGTTGAACCAGTTGATCTTGTGTTCGTCCTACAAATTATCCAGATAAGTTAACAAGTTGGCAAGCTGTCATTACTTATGCTCTGTAGCCATCTTGCTCTGTGCTTAATTGCCGAGCGCGGCTCAAATGCTCCCGATGCAGATTCATGACTTAGACATGTTTGTAGTTGGACGACATGTGGCTATGTTTGTATGAACCTTTTGAACTTGTTGAAATATGATTTGTGTGATGTTTTGCGATTCTTACTTTCTTACCTGCTTCTTTCCTGACATGTAAACTAATGTATGTAAAGGTTATAAGTATTTAAACTTCCAAAAAAGGAGGAGGTTCTCAAGTCGACTGTATTTTTTTTGTGTGTTTGTTACATAACTTTGTACTGTGTGTCCCGATTTTGATGATTCTTTTTGTATTCGAAAACTGGTACTTGTCGTGTAGCCCCAATTTGATTGAGATCTAACTACTAGTATTTGAGTTATCTCTAATAATGCGTGGCTTCAACTACATTGATGATGTTCTCATTCACTCTTGTCTATGTAAAACAATCTTCTAAACAAAACAAAAAAAAGCATAAAATTACTTTAATTTCAGAGGTCGGTATTCAAAAAACGAAGAAACAACCAAAAACACCGAGTCGTAGTAGTAGGTTGTTATTTTTTTTTTGTAAAATGTTTTTTTTCTATGAGGTAAGTACTTATCAGATAACGGATTTTTTTTTAATGATAGAACGCTCCATACCGCCGAGTGTCATTGACCACTTATCTCAATGAAATGCAAGGTTCGTATGAGTTGGGCTATGGAAGTAAAGCCGCGGGAACAGCAAGTATTACAATTTTTCGCTTCTATCTATATATATAAAACAAAGACGGGTTTGTTACAACACTTATAACTCGAGATCTGCTGGACCAATTTTCTTGGTTTTTGATTCGTTGGATTTGTCTCCGCCCCGAATAGCAGAATACATCTTAAAAATAATGAAAACTCTATTAAAGTAAACGCAGTGGAAAATGATTTTAGGTGAAATATATTTAGTGTGATAATTCAAAATTAACAAGAGTGTAACCTAGCAACCAAAACAAAAGATTAATAAAATCTAGAAAGGTCGCCTTCATAGAATAAGGCTGGAAGTGCTTTCTTAACAAACTCAAGGAATACATAATTATGAAAGGTGAATCATTTTCCCTAAATGTTCCTTTGTTTCGTAGCTGTCAAAAATTGCATGTGCTAAAGATTCACAAGTACTAGAAGACCAGAAAGAAACATGTTGAAAACTTAAGAAGTAAGGATTCACGTGTACCAGCAGACCATAAACATGTCGAAGCATTTCTGGGGCTGGAATTGTGAGTGAAGACTTACAAAGTACCAGGATACCAGAACCATAATTATTTAACATCAAGCTATTATCATGATCACTGAGCCAGAAAGAATAAATGGCGCAAGCAGGTGAATCCGTGGGATACAGCTACGTAGTATTTTAGCTTTAAGTTTTCTATTTTAAAAATTATTTCACCAATAGAAAGCTACATTTCACCTGCGACTTTCTTTTATATATATATAGAACATCATTCATACCCCTAAATATTGTTTTTACTTTATATGGCAAAACAACGTTTGCTGGGTCAGCTAGTTAAATATAAAACAATATCAAATAATTACTCCTTAAGTAAGAACACTGGTCGCTCCAGTGTTAAGGTAAGCCTCTTTTTGAAAATCACTTTTTTTTTCTAGGAGTTTCTTAGATAAGCGTCTGTCACAAACTTAGATAAAGAACTTGGAGGGTTACCTGGTATCTGCTTTTCAGTGGGTCCTTGTTATCTTTTGCCACAGATAATATGATACCTATTACTATCGCAGGTAAGACTTGGATTTAAGAAAGCTAGACAAACGAGCTTGCTTTACACTTACTTTCAAAAGCAATTAATTCCATTCACCACGACCGAATAAAAATTTAAATTAGGCGTGAACAAAATTCAAAAAGTTTATAATCACCTCGCTACCCAAAACATAATGGGAAAAATATTTAATTACAATAAAACATAACGAAAGGGTTCTCAACAATGAATTCTCGAGTAATTATTGATAAATTACCCAAGTTTTCTCGTAATTTACAAACTTAACCCTTTGCGATGCGGCCTCCTTGTTTAGAAGTCGGGATAATTAGAAGAACACTGCGGTTGCTTTTTGTTATAATAATAAGAAACAACGCTTTGTTCACGTGCTCTAGACAGTTTTCACGCAGCTTCGACGTCAAAGAACTGAAAAATGTGTATGAATATTATAATTTTAATTATCGGTTCTTTACAGCATTCATTCAACCGTCTAAGACCATCGTGACAGCTGTCAATATGTATTAATTCCAAAGCTTTTATCTTCTCACCAAGTAAATATTTAGACATTGTAAAACACGACAAAATAAAAGGGAATATGATTTAGGGCTGATTTTTCAAGTGTCAGATAACTTTATTTGAAGAATAGATATGGCATTGTGACAGCTTTTGTATCGAAACAGCCATATTTATCCTCTGGTAAACGTTATCTTACAACACAAATATCGGTCCTTATAAAACACACTCGGTCGTCTTTTAGAGGGTATGCCGGGTATCACAGGGTGTAAAGTCCCGCAAACCTGCATAGAAAAGGGAGGATGCCATTTGAACATACACAACAGCCCAAAGACCGTCCGGTCCCTCCGACCGGACGGTCGTTGTGTCCGGTGTGCAACAGCCCGATAGTTGATATTCGGGTTATTGTGTATGTTCAAATCGCACGGAACACTCTGATACCGCGATGCAGGATATCGTTAATAGTTCGCTGCAGGCAGGATAGATGGCGTTGAATTTCTTTTTGTTGCCGTGCAAATTTCGCTTCGTTGTTTTTTTTTTGTAATAGTTAGATGTCGCTACTCTCTTCCACTCCAAAGGTACGCTCTTGGCACAGCAGTCCTGCAGCCCTACCATGACGTCTTAAATCCATCATGATACTTGTGTTAGAGAGAGACGGAATTACGCAAGACGAATAGCACTATCCCTTTCCCTCACACTAAATCATGATAGCATTAGCACTTCGTAGTACGGCCACTGGTCGTCATGTCATGTGCTCAGTCTGAGTATAGTCTGCCCACTTATGATCTTCTTCAATAGTTTATGTATTCTCTATGTTATCAATAAAATAACTGTTCAACATAAATCACCAACCTAATCAAATATCAAACACAAATTACAATAGATCAACATTTTACACGTCCTTTATAAACAGCGGACCAATCCCAGCGGAGCTTTTACATAATTTAGAGACCATAGACTATAAATAAATATGGCGGATCGCTAACAACGGATCACACCGGATACAACGTCACCGCAAACCGAACACGTTATTACGATTTCCTATTTACCGGTATTCAGGTTCATGCACATAAAGCTCGTCACTAAATAATAACAGTCGCATGGAACGATCTCCCAAGTAAATCGACGCCTGACGAAGTAGATCCGAGAATGGCTAATCAACTATGGTGTTTTTTTTATGGATGGGAAATCATCAAATGATCTTCTGCTCTGGGCGGAGCGGAAGGGAGTGTCAGACTCTTAGTGACTAAAACACATCCGCGTTCCTCCTAAGGCCCTGGCATTCCAGGGCCGCAGTGACTCTTTCGAATTGGAAGCCACCCAACGCTGGCCTTCCGAAGGGGCGCGCTTACGGTAGCCGGGAATCACCATTCCTTCGTCTTCTTCTGTTACGGTGGCTGGAGCGTCGAGCGCAGTCGAATCGACGCCGCGCGCCCGCTTGAAGTATAAACAAATTATTATTTTTATAAATTTTGGTTATGGAGTAACTTAACGAGGCCAGCCAATCTGATAAAGTTCAATAATACACACCAAAAACAAGGGGAAATCTAGATATTTACTCATACCGAATGATCCTATTGTATTATTGAAAGTCAACCAATTAATGCTTTGAGCTTTCGATAAAACGAAACTTCTGCGTGCCAGTATTTTACCTAGAGCCAATGTCTACTTGTATGTCCTCAACTTTCCAGTTACCTACTGGGTTACACGATATCCATTAATAGGTGCCAAGGCCCCTCATCCGATCGCTGCCGAGTGACGTCAGTCATGTCAACGTCACGTTACGTCATAGCGTGACACGAATACACGCGATTCCAAACAAGTTTGCTATTGGTTACACGCCCACAGCTAATAAACTTCGTTACAGGTATATTGAGTTGCTACAATGTCACAATAGTAGTCTACTTAATTATTTTGGAATTAAATTGAGGGTCTTACAGAAATAACACAAAATTTGAAAATAATGACTACACCCCGTACTTATCATAATGAGCAACTTCGACAGAGGGTAAACGTACATGATATCCCCATACATTTATGTATGTCTGCATGATAAAACAAAATGTACTGAACAAAACTGATTTTTATCACGATGGTTTCTTACTAAAAGTTATTCATAATTATGAGAAAAATGAACTCTTTTCACACTTGTTTGTGAGGCGTCTCTACAAAATCCATGGCTCAACTTTTGTCTTGCACCGCATGCCCTGTCACCTGTACAAGTGAGGACCTTATAGGTTCGTCAGCAAATGGTGTTACCGACTAGGCCAAAGATGAAATTTAATAACACTGTATTTCCCAACGATACGCTAAGAAGAACGGCTTGCATTATTTCTATGACACCCTGTATAAACACGATAGCATTTAATTTCTATACCCAATAGCGTGGGTGTTAAGCAATAGCAACAACTTTATATATGTAACTGGAGATTACTCGCAATCAGTTAAATGTCAATTGGAACACGTGACACATGACGTGACGCCCCTGACAAGCGTCGGCGTGACACGCTCGCGTGACGCCGGCACATGATTTACAACATGTTTGCCATTTGTTTCACGTGATGATTAGTCAGGTTTGCAAATAAAGATCTATAGTTATGTCACGGTATTTATGTTTGCATTATATTTTTATTTTCAAACCAACAGAGAACAGGGTAAAACAAAATCTATTTTCGAAAATAGTTTCTCAATAACTACAGCAGTAGCTTAGCTATGATCTTATTTATTTACGTTAATGATTGTTTACCTCAAACACTAAACTGTCAATTGGCGCCGACGTGACGTGACGTCACAGGTAGTTTGGTAAGCGTGACACGCTCGCGTGACGATACGCGCTTGATTTACAACATGTTCGCTTGTTTGATTCACGTCAACCGCTAATCAGTTCGATACTGACATAATGAGGGATTAACGTGTAAGTGGACTGAGGAAATTGATGTGTTGTATGCTAAGTGCTCTGTTATTTTCTAGTTTGCACAATATTTTCTACTTTTATTTGTGGATTAAACCTTAAAATATCGGTTAAGCAGCAGCTTAGAATTGTTACCGTGATTAACGTGGTATTTAATTAGATATTTAACTTCGATATTAACAATCTGCCATAAATGTATGGAAATAAAGATCTTTTGACAGATCGCCACTGAGATGCGAATGCAAACGTTCCTTAACAATTAGTAGAATAACCCTAAGTTTGAAAGTGGATCTCAGTTACTTGTTAATGCCATCATCTCAATCACAAAAGTATCTATAAAGAAAACAGAAACCAGTCGAGCTTCAGTCTAAAAAATGACGGCAAAAAGTGACGCACCTCTACAAATATTCGAAAATATACCTAGAGGTTAACATAAAATAATGTCAGTTAAGTGACAGTCTGACAGCTCGATTAGCGGTTTCAATTTGGGCAGGGCACGCTGGCGTGAGGCAAGGCGTCCGCACGCCGGCAACGAGGCGGCGTGTCACGCCGAATCACAGTCCCGCGGATATTTGTGCGACCGACGACCTCGAGCGACGTCTAAATATTTCTCAGGCATTTCACTTTGCATGCCATGTTGAGTGGAATATAAGAATAGTAATGTAGGTAAGAATTTTATATTTTAGGTGTTTATGTAGTACGTATTTTTACGTAATTTTTAACTGAAATAACGAGAACATAACTAAAAACATAGCAACCTTGCACCCGTCTTTTTACTGTGTATATAGCGGGTTTCACAAAACGTTATGATAATATAAAACATCCGCCAGAACCTCATAAAAAAACTAATTACAAAACCGAATACGACTCAGCAGGAACGCTTTATTTACTGCGCCTAGTACTTCATGTAACAATGCCTGAATTTCATTCAGCCGCAAAAATATAAAACCTTAATCCTTGTTTAAGTATCTCAACGGCGTTTTAAAAAGATAAATAGGTACTTTAATCACCAATTAAGGGTATCACAATCAGCGTTAACACCGGGTCGGGATTTCCTCGATCAAACTAATGCTGGCATAACGACACAGCATCTCTCTTGGAGCACACCATTTACACTCTCCAGGGGTAATATTAAAAATAATAAACCGCCTGACGGCCGTCGATTACCCAATTTTCAGTAAAAGCGATTTTTCCTCGCTCGGCGTAATGACGCTAACTGAGTGTGCCGAGTGGCCCAAGGCTTTATTGCACCTTTTTAGTTGGAATGATGATAATTTCGGTGTGAAGTGCTTCTTACAGCGCGGTGAGAGCTCGTAGTCTCGTTTTGCAGTCGTTACTTACTGCACTGAACTTTTAGCTGTGTCGTATATTTGTCAGCGTCAGTTTGTGATATTTTCTTTGCAGGATATAACACGTTCATATGACCACTTTTAATGTCGTGTTTTGGCTGCCTTGCAATATACACATGCATACCTTTCGTTAAGTATTTTATGTCTCTTGAAAATTGTGAGTAAAAAATATTAATAGGTAAGTAGAATAAATGAGAAAAACCAACCGACCGTTCATGAAACCATCATAGATATTACTACTAACTAACGTATGGTATGTTTCCTACCAATGTTTGGTAGGGAACATACTAATGCGCTGACAATTAAAAATGCACCGTAACCACGGCAATAAGCGACGTGCCGTGTGACGTCAGTTGTCACGTCGCGGGCTTACCGAAGGTAGCGCCATCTATTTACACTCAGCGGATTACGACGCACGGAATTTAGTTACGTACGTGTAAATATTGTTTACAGCATGGGAAATGCCAATTAAATAGTTGTTGGTGCACTATTTAAGTCTATTTAAACCTGCTTCTTTTCTACGTATTTTATTTGAGATTATGTATTATGTTGAAAAAAAATCTATTGTGTTTTTTGAGAAATATTGTTATGCAATGTTTAATAACATTGTTAGAATTTTTTGTGTTTTTTTTAGACTAATAGTTGAAAATAGCTTGCATATGCTCTTAATTAAAATCCTAAAGCTTCACTAATAAACACCTATTGTGCACAAAAACCACGCGAAAATTCGGTTACAAATAAAATAATACGATGTATTATTAAAAGTTAGATCAACATTAATAAATAAAAATTCACGAATACAAATAAAATTTTAAATCTTCACACGCGCTGAACGCTTAACAAAGGCTTAAAGTGAAATCGTGTATTTACTAAAAATTATTTCAGCAGCAATTTTCAGTTACAATCATATAAATTCACATGCAGCTTTTGAATATTTTGACGAAAACCCACCGGGATGCTTAATGAAATAATTTATCATATAAAATTAACACAGTATTTTTAATATCAGATCAATGTTTACAAACCAAATCATTTCTATCTAATATTATAAACTAGCGACCCGCCCCGGCTTCGCACGGGTGCAATTCTAAATATACTAAAATGATCAGTGTTTCTCTACTATAGTATGCATGTATTATATATATACCCCTTCCTCTTGAATCACTCTATATATTAAAAAAACCGTATCAAAATCCGATGCGTGGTTTTAAAGATCTAAGCAAACCTACATAGGGACAAACAGACAGACAGCGTGAAGCGACTGTATTATACTGTGTAGTGATGATGTGAATATGAGTTTATTATTTCTTCACCTCTTAACTGCTTCACTTAGACGATGTCCTGGAACGTGGCAGGTGGCATAGTATACTTTTTACCCCGGAAGTATGGTCCTTTGTGATAATTTCTGGTAAAAAACAAAGCCCATTCATCACAAATAAACACCAATACGAAATTTTGTTACAATAACTCCGATACAACACAAACACCGCACACTGACGTGCTTGACGTCAAGCGTGTCATTGCAAGCCACGTCCGCGTCACGCCGCTGGATAATGTCCGGCGTGATTACGCGCGTGGCACAGCACTAGCTTTGTCATCCCAGCTTATTATTATTCATGCGCCAGACGGCGCTTCGATTAGCTGATTAGAAGTCATCGAGCAAAGTACTGGGATTTAGATAATGGTGGCAGCTAATTTATGTAGTGTTGCGCAGTAAGCTTTAGTTAATAATTGATAATACGACTGGCATGGCTTATTGATTAGTAAGTGTAATCGTTTTAATCAGTTGATGTTTTGAAAGCCTTCATCTGATTTTGGAATCAAAACGGCACGAATTTACATAGCATTTGCTTGAAATTGTTTGTTAAAATGATTCAACTTTCTGTTAAAAAGCCATTTATTTTTACAAAAATACTGGATGTCAACTGATATACTGGTTTAGCTGCAAAAGCTGACAAAGACAAAGCTCTTTCGAATCAACAAGTAAATCATTTTTTGGCTCAAGAAATAAAAACTTGCAACAACATAGTATTACCTATATGGATTTAGGACTTCGAATTCGAACACCACATAAAACGAGATTACACAAAGTATTCAAATATGTAGGTATATTCATCAAAACCTATCATCAAAATCCAAACCCCTGACAATATCTCGGAAACAAATCACACAAATGCAATCCGACCCTTTCAACCGTGATAGATATGATATTTGAAAAGCTCACACATCAAATCCTGCAGGTCACGTTATGAATACTGTATGCGCCGCGCAAAGACTCGAAATTCCGCATCCGTGGTTGTGTATAAGCTTGTGTGGCCTAGATTGAGGCCGACACGTGCGGCGGACTCGCGAGGCCTTTGTGTCAGGCTCAGAATGCCACTGAAAAGATGACGCCAGAAGACCATGGTCTTGGAAAAGTTGTGATGTGTCCTGAGGGAAGTCAAGCGAAGGTGTGAGATACCTAATAACGAAACGGATATTTGGTTTAGCGCGGAATCTTAATTTAAGCATTTGTCAGCCATAACAATTAATTATTTCATCTCTTTTGTGTGGTAAGGCTTAAAAATTAAGCAACGTTTGCTAAGGTCGTTCCTTGGATGGGTCTATCTTATCATACTGAGATTTCACCATTTTGGATGGGTAGCAGTTGGATGACAAATGAATCATTAGCGACATTTTCCTTCTCCAGAGAAACTGTTAGTGACGATTAGATGGGTGCGCTTCCACTGAAACACTCCCGATTTCTGTTGTTTCTATCTTTATTAAAGTTTTTTAACCTTTCTTGATCAACAGTTGACTTTGGAATAACAACCCAAAAAGACGTTTAGCTGACACTTCGTGTGACCCAAGGACTGGCTTTTACCTTGAATAAAGGATAAGCATTGCCATATAGCGTGGTAATGCTACCAGCATTTTGCGTACATTACCAGTGGCCAGCGATGCGGAGGAATTTTTAAACGCCATCTTTTGGCTTTTTTTATTTAATTAACAGTTCTTATAAATAGACCTGTAAGAACTGAAATGAAATGAACTTAATCTTAGGCCCGCAATTCGCTAGGAGTTCGTTTTCTGTGCCTTTCTATATGATGGCGCCCACTACGATGCACAACGGGAATTATTCTCTTTGCCGACTATTTAAATGCCTGCGTTTACCCGCCAAATTATCAATGCGGAAGCGCGTACGTGTTGGCAATGGGAATGGACTTGAAATTGTGCGCCTGACGTGTGGGCTTTGCGTAAGAGGGCGCCTCTTGTGCCTGCTAATTTGTGTATGTTATGGGGACGCGCAAAATTAACCCTAAATAAAATACATAGTTTATAGAGCAATTTTTTTTTGGGAGGTCCGATGTAGAAGCATTAAAGACTAATGAAATACAGCATTATTGGAAGAAAAGACCAAATTGATTAATCAAATTAAAAAAATTGACGATACGCAAAGTTAGGGTTTACCTACTTAGTTTGAATTTTTTATTTTAAATGTATTATTAGTTGAGTATGTTAGCTAAGTACCGTAAAACGGGGAAGATAGAAATGCAGGGGTGAATAAAACAAAACTTGCAGACGAATAAACCTGGGATTTTCACTGAAATACCATATAAATAGTTTCTCACTAATCATACATTAGAAAAACAAATTATTGATTCAAAAATTGGAATTTCTTATGTCTGCAAACAAAATTTAAATCACGAGAAAATTTCATCCGTTTCACCCGGTATTTAAAAGAATCTAAATTACTCTTATTCAGCAATCAATGAATCAAAGTGACATTCAATCAGTGAATGACGATAACGCCCTTACCAAGGAGATCGCTTTCAGCGATAAGGCCGCCCATTGTGTCAGCCTATGTAATGTTCTCTTGTCTATCTTTTCTGTAACTTATATGGTGTACATAATAAAGTGTATTCTCTTCTATTCTTAAGCAATAAAATGCAACAAATTATCGCTGCAGAGGCCTAAGAAATCCTTTTTTTGTTTTTTTTTCTGGGTGGGAATTCATCAAATGACTTCTCCCACTCTGGGCGGTGCGGAAGGGAGTGCTAGACTCTTACTGACTAAAACTCACCCGTGATCCTTCTTGTGCCCTTTACGTTCCAGGGCCGCGGTGACTTTTTCGAACAAATTCCGCAACCCTAGCAAGCACTGACCCTATGGGGCCCCGTCTTCGTTGCTGACAGCTCTTTGAGGCGCGCGTGGAACACGACGCGCCGTCGACCCGGGCCTGGTTGCTATCGGACGACAAGCCACGGCCTAAGAAACCCTGGCGTGACGACTTGGAGGCGTTCATGACGGATTGGTCGGAGAGGACAACAAACCGGGAAGAGTGGAAGGCTATGGGGAGACTTTGCCCAGCAGTGGGACAATACCGGTTGTAAAAAAAAACATTACGCTCAGCGTCTATAAAGATGAATCAATCTGCTTAGCAATTAGCCGTCCCAAATATGCTAGGGTTGATATCCAATACAACCGGATAGAGCTGAATACCGGTATTTTACATGAAGTAGTCTGGGTATCTGATCTCCTGAATTAAGAACTGATTAACACGATATTCAAGACTGGTGTCAGAGATGTCTGGATATTGACTAAACTAAACACTTACCGGCCGTCAAAGTTGTTTAATAATAGCGGGGACCAACGGCTTAGCGTGCTGACTATATCGCAGCATATGCTGAGATAGGTACCTTTTTAGCTCGTACAACTAAAGTAATATTGTTAGCTTTTTTTTAATTGATTTTGCTATCAGTTTTATTTTGATTTTTTTGTTTACTGTTCTTTATTACATGTTTGTCTTGTGCGAATTCCAAATAAACATTTTTCTTTCTTTCTTTCCGATGCGCGAAAATTTAGTAAACCCATGCACAGACTGACCTCAGTTAGTTAGTAAACGTTACTTAATCTTGAAGATACTCGTGCGATAGTCATTATTTAGCCACGATCCCATCCCCCGTAGTAATACAATTTTGAATAGTAAAAACAGCAATATTTAAACAGACTTATTAATAGTTGAAAGTTTGCCAAAAATATTCCATACCCGAAAAACAGAACCAACAAATTAATCTTGCCGAACTATTCAAAATTCTCCCAATACGTGCAAAATATAATGTAGCATTCTCATGCAACGCTATCGACGGTTTAATGCACGTTCGACACGATTCTCATGATTTATGCGAGCAGATCCGCGCGAATATACTAGTAGCGTCCCAGGAAGATTCACGTGTTTAGTAAATATCAATTTAACGCGAGCCGTGCTTGTGTGATTCCTTGTTGGTGTTGATAAGGATTTTGTTGCGAATTTTCGGTGAAGAAGATTGTTGGTGAGGTATATAGAAAATGGACTGGATGAGGGTGGAAAATTGAAGAAGAAATCGTGTTGCCCCGTCCTTAAGTAACATGGAATACGGATAAGAAGATTATGACTGTTATTGAAGGTAAGGGTCGTTTGAAGATCTTTGGCAGTCGTTACGGGTTGTCAGAAGCCAAAAAATCTGACACCAGTCTTGCCAAGAAGTACCGTGTTCCCCAGTCAATGGGTTGTAGAGTTCTGGTAGGCAGCCGCTTCACGTAAAATACTGGTATTCAGCTGAATCCGGTTTGACTGGGAGCCGACCCCAATATCGTTGGGAAAAGGCTGGCTTGTAGGTTTTAATAAAGAGTTAAGAAAATACGTGCTTAGCGATATCGATGGCACAAACAGTCTGTTGACCTTCCAGGAAGATTCACAGTTTAAGTAAATATTGTTGTAACGGGAGCCGTGCAACTATAAATTTACGGTACCTACACAAGAAGGAGGAGAGGAGGAGATAAGAATTTTGTTACAAATAGGTATCGTTAAGACTTTATTTGGTGGGATAGGGAAGAAATGGGATAAACATGATAACGTGACGATTTATAAGAGAACTCTTTACGCGACAGCCCTTCTCTTGATGTCTTCAAGATAAAAATTAAAAAATAATTTCCTTTCGGTTTCGACATAATATTTGTTTTTGTTTACACTTACATTTATGTATGTATTTATATTTATGTTTCACAAAGAATGTAGTATTTTAATGTGCACTGGATCCTACCCTCTATTGTGATCTTTCTCTATCATTCAAAGGTTTGCTGGTAGAAAACTCAACTCTGAGTTAAGCACGCCTTTGTACATTAACATTTTTCTTCACTGTAAAATATATAATAAAAGTTGCTTTGGTGTACAATAATGAATTAAAAAGGGAGAATAGAAAAAGAAAATGACCACAGGAAAGTGGCAGGAAGATTATGCTTGTAATTGGAGGAACATTGTAGTTCGTAATCTAATTCTCAGAGCAATTTAAAAAATAGCAAACAAATACACGTTCTACAACATTGATGCACGTATATTGATGCAAAATTACTTGTAGTGTTTTGTGAAGATTTATCAGCTAAGTAAATATCAATTTAACGGGAGCTGAGCAATTATTACGGTACACGAGTAGAGGAGGTTTCGATAAG
The DNA here is from genome assembly GCA_905332915.2 of Hecatera dysodea. NCBI lineage: Eukaryota > Metazoa > Arthropoda > Insecta > Lepidoptera > Noctuidae > Hecatera > Hecatera dysodea. The sequence continues at coordinate 7,681,664 of HG995309.1, forward strand.
GATTTTGTTGGGAATTATCGAGAAGAGAAGACACACAGTTGGTGGGATAGTTTCAGTTAGATTAATTATGTTAGATTAATATGCCGTCTGCCACTGGAAACCAGGGCAGTGACGCTTATTCACGTGTCCGAGCATTTGCTGAGCGTAAGATAGTAAAAAGCAATGTACTAGGAATCTATACAGCTCATTCTGTTGGCTCTGCCCCCGTGACCTAGGTATCCTACTGTAACCATGCATTTTTCAATATAGCAATAATATACTTATATTGCGATGTCCTAGATTATCAAAACATAAGAAAAATAAAAATCTTTAAAGCAATACTTTAGGAATAAGGAACAATAATTTTACGTTTATAATTTCCTTGGAAAATTACTTACTAAAACATAATTCTATCTAAACATAATAATGGTTTTCACCGTTATTCAACTTAATTTTTATTTCAATTTAGCTGAAGATCATAGTTAAATTAATTTTACCGGGAATTTTACTTTAATACTCAGGTCGTTTGTCATGATGTTGTTTCTGAGTAGAATAAGAAGAAGAAGTCATTTGATGATTTCCCATCCTTAAAAACAATGCCTTAGGTACTAGACAAGGGGAATACTCGTATCTATTAGTCAATGACACTCAGGTGACTGTTGGTACTGGCACGGTCACTGTACAACAAGGATGCTGCGCAATTTCTTTTTCATTCGACAACCCGCCTTTATCACTGCTGCAAATGGACTTCAATATTAGTTTGCTTATCTCTTTTCCCAACTGAGTACCAGTATTTTACGTGAAGCGGTTTCCTAATAGACCTCCACAGCTCATTTACTGGGTAACACGGTACTTGTTGGCAAGACTAGAGTCAGATTTTCTGCCTTCTGACTATCCGTATCGACTATCAAAGATCTCCAAATGATAGCTGGGACCAACGGCGTAGTGTTGCCCAAAATCGGCCTTGGTCTTGCAGTCTTGGTCTTGTTCTTGCATTTTCGCAAGACCAAGCCCAAGACCGACTTATTTTAGCAAGACCAAGACTGACTTATTTTAGCAAGACCAAGACCGACTTATTTTAGCAAGACCAAGACCAAGACTAAGCCTGCAAGACTCTTGCGTCTCGCAGTTAAGTCAAACTGAGATTTGGGCGCTATTAAGTAGGTATTTGGTAAATCCCGATTTTGATAGACGTTCCCCAGTTCAAAAGCGTATCGTCATAAAACTAAAATGTATTGTATTGATTATTATATTTTGACTAGTTTATAAGTAGCGCGTTACTCACAAATATGATCCCATGTGATAAAAATGTACCTAATATAACTTTCTAGAAAAGTTCATACCTATAATAATATATGCGTGTATAAGTCTAATGTCCAGATCTAACGTTAGTAGGTTGGTATTTGCTTAAAAGCCAACAAAATTAAACAAAATTTTTACAAGTTTGGTAATCTACTAATATAAAAGCGTCACTATGACTTTCCAATGGTCAACCACTGACACTCCATTGAAAGAAATGGCATAGAATGGTAATCTCGTACATAATGACAAATGAATGACAGACGTATGCGGTAATCTGCTACAATTTTGACAGTTCCTTTGACTAGTGACCTACCATTAGAACGTCATTGTGCAGTCATTTCTTTTAATAGCTCGGTTATCAAAAAATATTACGAGACCATTGACCGACCACTGATCGACCATTATGCATTTAGCAGATTACGAACTTTTAGCAAATGACAATGGGATCGTGTTGGAATGACAAATTTATAAAAATAGCAGACTTGGGGCCCTGGTGTATTGTCGCAAGATCAAGACCATAACTGGGGTAAGTCTTGTCTTGGTCTTGCATTTGGGCAACACTACAACGGCGTAAAGTGCTCTCTGAGACATGGCGAAGTCTCGGTATGTTTAGATGGTCACCCATCCACTGACAAACCTCGGCAAGCTACCTCGACAATCTTTAAGATCAACCCGTGAGACTTTTATAATTTAACCACAAGCTCCTCAAATGAACATCAAATATTGTACCAATTAATATGATAATAATATTTGCGTATGTGTCTGTAACATACGCAAATATTAATTATTCGTAAGTAATATGCAATAGGGATGTGTCCTGAGTAAAACAATATGATTTTAATTAGTCCGTCAGTTAGTTTATCGAAAAATTTTGGATACGTAATATTGGATACGCATTTTTTGCTTTATCTATATAATAAAAAATGACGAAGATAAAGAGCATCAAAGATCAGGAGCTTGTGATATCACGTCGCCGTCGTGATGAAAATTGTACCGAGTAGTGACGTCACACGAGTATTCAATGCACTGTATCGTTTGCATTTTAATTTACGTGAAAAAAGAATAAATACATGTCCAATATTTTTGGAAATCTATCTGATAGACTAATTAGAAGTTATGTCAATTACCCAATCCTCTAAGACATTGCTCCAAATAAAACCTTATGTTCTTGGCTGGCACCAGTATTAAACAAAAACACCTGTTGTACAGAACCATTCTTCACTACACTAAACAAGTCCATTATAATGCTATATATCTAAACAATATAACATAGCAACCATATTGTAAATTCTCGCGGGTCTGGTCGAGTATCTGTAAAAGCCATAACTCACAGCTCGCGAGCGACGTCACGGGCAAAACCTATGCGAGGACACTAGGACACTACATACAAGTGAACTCGAATATATTGCGTGATTTGTGGGAGAGTTGACCCTATATGTGATGGTGCTTCCAGTTACGCTGTGTTGCCACTCGTGGAGTTTGCCGGGGTTGCAATCCTTTAAATAAATAAATTCTTTATTTCTCGGACAACAAGATCCACTGTGTTAGTAAATGTCTTCTATTTAATGTTAGTAGCACAAAGTATTGTTTTCAATTTATTATTTTAGTTTGCTTCGTGTGGATGACGCACAAGCGAACAAAACTCACTCGTGTACCAGACAAACAAAACTTAAGTTAAGATTGGAAAATCTGTCAAAACAATACAACTTTTTGCAATGTTTTTTTTTTAATTAACACGGTGTGTGTGTGTGAGGGAGAGAGTTATCCCCTTTACTTAACCATATTTTGTTTCAAGTGTTGCATATACATAAGTAAAAAAAAAAGAAAAGAAAAGAAAGTTTTAAAACCCGCTTACTGAAGCTGAATGAACGTCTGAATCTGTTTCTTCCGTTCATCAGTAGGTATCACAAAAATCTGTTCACCAAACCCAGTATTTAGCTGATGGTAACCAAATTCTAATATCTAATCGTACCCTTTTGAATGACTTGTTGATATTTAAACGGAACTTCCCTACCCCTCTCAGTCCCAAGCGTTTCAAACTCCGCCTTTTCCAATACCTAAAACTCACAACCCCTGACAGAGTGAGGCCCAGGGCGGTTGCCCTGTTCGCCACCCCCTAAGGCCGCCACTGCTTATACTGTCCCCACTGCTGGGCAAAGGCCTCTAAATCCTTCCAGTTTTTCCCGAGCCACCTCGAACCAGTCCTTTCCCAAACGCTACTATTCAAACTAAATCCAAAATCCCCAGCATCCGAAGTTCCATATGTACGTCGCCAACACATTATTATCATTACAGAGCCGGCTTAGGTAGCGTTGACATGGGAACCCGCGCGCCCCCTAACCTCATTATTGACGTAACTCAATCCTCCGGCGGAGCCACTCCTTCAGTACTTAGTCACCGTAAATTATTGTCAAATAACTATTGAGTAACGGTAAACTTTGTCTTGTTGCTACCACGGGTTTATTGGCTAATTGGGGTGACGTTTTTGGGAGTCTATAGTGTTTTCAGTTTAGTGGTGAAATTAAAATATGGTGTATTTTTTAATCGCGTGCCCGTGCGACTGTTAATGTTTAGTCGATGTTACAGGGCCTCAAGTCTACTAGTTACAGGGTCAAGTTACAGGGCCTCAAGTCTGTGTCAGAATGGTCTATCATCGATTTCATAATGGTTGATTTTTACAAGTTTGTTAATCTACTAATATAAAAGCATCACTATGATTTTCCAATCGTCAACCACTGACGAATGAATGACAGACGTATGCGGTAATTAATCTGCCAATATTTTGACAGTAGTAGGGAGTTTCCTAAAATCCTACCTCCATGCCAAATTATACCTTTATAGATCACGTAGTTTCTGAGATTACGTGATTAATCAGTGAGTGACTTTTCGCTTTTATAATTTATTTATTTATGTACACACAACATTCTTAAAAAAGAAAATTTGCTTATTTCAATAGAAATGTCTTCCAGCAGACCTGCGAAAGAAGAGTGGGATAAGAAACGTAGACACAGTGTGTAAAGAGACAGAGAAGGAAACATGAAATTAACTATACTTATTTAAGTAAAACTTATTGTTGTCTATTTATCCATACAAATCTAATTAAAATAAACATACAAACAAATATACACAAATAAATTTACCTAAACACAATCAAACTTCTTCTCGTCCTCCTCTCTCCCTTTTTTCTTCTTTTTCTTTCTTTTTCTTCCTTCCCGACCAGGCTCCAATCAACGAACCAACTTCGGCAAGCGTCGCTCAAACTCAAAGATCGACCAATGTATCTGTTATTATTTAAAACACTAGGAAGTGGTGACGGGTGGGCGTTTTAGGGGACTGTCTTTATGTAAAATTTGACGTTCAAAAAGTGCTGTCGCTCAGCCTAGTTTGAATAAATGACTTTTGATTTTGATTTTAGCCACAAGCTCTTCACGAAGTGTATCTTAACATGAGAAATATTGCAATTCTCTTGCTAGCTGACCAGCACAACTTCGAATGCGGCACAAGAGACAGAAAAATAACCCCATTATTGTATTTTTCATTGATGCTCCGTTCCTATCAGTCGTAGCGAGATGTTATACAGCCTATAGCCTTCCTCCATAAATGGGCAATCCAGCACTAAAATAATCTTCAAACAAACAAACTCATCAGCTTTATAATATCAGTCTAGATGCGTAAACACAAGAAGAAACGCCATCATTCTTTTTAACCGACTTCTAAAAAAGGAGGAGGTTCTCAATTCGGATGTTTGTATGTTTTTTTTTTTTTTTTTTTTTTATTGTTTGTTCGCGCATAACTCCGTTGCTTGTCAACCGATTTGAAAAATTCTTTTTTTGTTGGAAAGGGTATACTTCCCAAATGGTCCCATGAAAATTTTATCGAAATCAACCAAGCGGTTTTCGAAAAATCTAAAAAAAATATGTACTTTGTCTACTTTGACGACCTCTTAGTTTACTCTGCAAAGGAGCTGTACGTTTTTTTTTACACCAATGTGATTGGTTCGTTTAGGTGGGGGAGGGGAGGGGGTGTAGGTACCACTAAAAAGTGAAAAATAAAAAAAAAATAACAAAAAATAAAACCGACTTCTAAACAAAAAAAACCAAAAAGTATAAAATAACTTTAATTTCGGAAGTCGGTGTGTTCAACAACAAAAAAGCAACCTAAAACACCGAGTTCCGAAATTAAAGTTATTTTATACTTTTTGTTTTTTTTTGTTTAGAAGTCGGTTTTATTTTTTGTAAAAAGTTTTTTTTAATCCCTTGATTCCAATCTCGCTTATAAGCCGTTAAGCTGTTTCCACACACACGCGCACGTACACAAACGTCGCGAATACGGCGTGCAAAGTATTTCAGGAGCGGTGGCCGTCGCACTAGAGTTGCGACCAGACTCGAGACGAATGCAATATCTGCACGTGACTGTACTAGAGACGCGCTGCGGACTTGTGTGTGCTGGATGAAATGTAAAACTGAAACCGAGAATAAAAATGTGTGTGACTTTAGAGAAGAGTCGGGAAGTAATGTTACTGTATATGGAGACTGGGCTGTGTGCGCAGAATGCTAAATAAATATAATAAAGTGCAATGAGGGTAGAAGGAAGATGATAAGAAATGGTTGGCGCATGCTGTAGTAATCCTACTGTGTACATCTTATTGAAAATAGCTTGAAATGCTTGTTAATGATGGCTGAACGGATAGGAGTGGAAGACTTTGTCCTAGATTTCGAGAAACAATAAAGCAGGTACGTGAAACGAAGAAATAATGAGGTTGTAGAGGACTAAGTTTAAATAAAGTGGCTAAGACTTTTTTTTCTGGATGGAAAATCATCCAGTGACTTCTGCCGCTCTGGGCGGAGCGGAAGGGAGTGTCAGACTCTTACTGACTAAAACCCAACCGTGATCCTTCTAGTGCCCTTTGCGTCCCAGGGCCACGGTGACTCTTCCTAACAAATTCCGCAACCCAAGCAGACACTGACCTTATGGGTCCCCGTCTTCTTTGCTGACATCTATTTGAGGCGCGCGCAGAAAAAGTCGTGCCATTAACCCGGGCTTGGTTATTATCGGACGGCGAGCCACCAATAGCTCGCCGTCCGCAAAGAGGTCTCCGCCGTCGATCACCTCGATGAATCGAGTGGGCAGACCACCTCCGTATGCTCCACTGTTTCCTTCGAGCGATCCATACAGTGCTGACACCTGGACGTGTCCTCCCGCTGAATCCGAAACAGGTACCTCCCGAAACAGCCGTGTATGGTGAGTACTAGCGTCATGCGGAACCACTCCTCTAAGAGGGGACTTATCGTCACAATGGAGGCGTACCCAGAAAGTGGCTAAAACTAAGCTAAAACTTTGTAGCCGAGCAGAATAAGATTTTTATAAGCAAAAAACCAATTTGTTTAAGTGATAAATACCCAAAAACGGTTTCCTGTAGCTATCGTATTGATCACAACAATTAAATGAACATACAACTTGACTGGACATGTTGTGTACTTGAACTTATCTCCATATATCTATATATAGAAAGTTTATTATAGATATTCAAACAACCAACAAACTTAACCTTCAAACTGCACTTCATAGAAAAACCGCGCTTTTAAAATAATTGATTTTCCATCGCGATCCAACCTCTGAACTATGTAAGTTTAAGTCAACAAATCGTCGACTTATCCAGCTGCTGGGTGCAAACCCGGGTAAGTAAAGTGCCTGAAGCGCTAACTTATTTGTTACAATATTTTGCTATAAATTTCTATATGTGGGGCGGTTTATTTAGCATGCATTTGAATAAATTTTAGAAGGTTATATATTATTATAGAGAAGAAATTGTTTCGATATTTTTTATGTTAGTGATGTTTTTTTGATGCGAATTTTTTCCGTTTATTTAATTTCTTTATTTTCATAATCTTTTTCCCGCGATTTCGTTTCCATACGACCAATCCCACTATCAAGTTCTTGCATTTTTAACCGACTTCAAAGAAAGGAGGAGGTTCTCAAGTGGATTGTATTTTTTTTTGTGTGTAAGTTTACATAGCTTTTTACTGAGTGTACCGATTTTGATGATTCTTTTTATATTCTTCAAAACTGGTGCTTGTCATGTGATCCCATTTAAATTTGAGTGAGTTCTGACGGCAAATATTTGGGTTACCCTCTATAATGCGTGACTTCGACTACATTGATGATGTATTCATCACTTGTCGATGTGGTCCCTTTATAGTTTGACTAGCTGCTGCCCGCGACTTCGTCCCCGTGGAATCCCCGATTTTAAAACATTCTTTATCGCTGCTCCGCTCCTATTGGCTTAAGCGTGATGATATATATATATAGCCTAAAGCCTTCCTCGATAAATGATCTATTCAACCCAAAAAGAATTTTTAAATTCGAACCAGTAGTTCCTGAGATTAGCGCGTTCAAACAAACAAACTCTTCAGCTTTATAATATTAGTATAGATGAAGATCTGATGAAGAATGGAGATAAAAAACGGAACTCTTAATAAATGATTACAAATCTTCCACGTACGTTTAGCTGTGCGGTATCACCACGAAAAAGCGAAAATCAAAAAAATACAACCGACTCCTAAACAAATAACACAAAAAGTATTATAAAATAAAACATCCGAAATTAAAGTTATTTTACACAATTTTGTGTTTTTTTATTTTGTTTGGAAGTGGGGTTGTATTTTAGTAAAAATATTTTTTTGGGTATTTAAACCATATGGATACTTTTGTTGAAATAAAACTATTATTATTAAAAGTAGCCGTAGTAGTATCACAAATCACAATTACCGAGACTATAACTTTTCTAATCGAATAAGAACTTTCAGAGGTTTTACGATGCTTCCGAAGCTTTCATTAGCCCAAACCTCAACATAGGAAGACAATCAAAGCTAATCAAAGCTATGCAAACTAAAATCTTCTTAGAATCGCTATTTCAACTAAAATCTTCTCAGAATCGCTATTCAAACTAAAATCCTCTTAGAATGGATAACCCAACTAAAATCTTCAGAATTAACCCCTTATCATGATGATCTGGTATGCAATGGGGTTCAACGGAAACAGTTACAATTTTCCAAATAGAATGAGTATCAAAACTATTACTGTGCTTTTTCTACGTCAGAATTCGACCATACATAAATATGACCAGATTATTATAAAGACTTTATTATGGTACGGAAAACCTTCATGTGCGATTTCAAAAAAGGAATGACATAGCTTAAATATGAAGTTTATTCTAATTAATAATTCCAATTCAAAATATCGAATGCCAAAAGTTTCAAAATGTAACGGATGACAAGTAGTAGCGAAAAGATATGTGGTCAGTCGTCAACATTTTGGCATTTCGACACTCGTTATCACTGTGCTTTGAGTTCACGATAATATTAGACATTTTTCTCCGGCACCTCAAAAAAAAATATAACAATAAATAAAATATGATTTTATTATATATTTTTTTGAGGTGTGGATATGGAGTGTAATACATTTTTCCCATCAAATTTCCGCCAAGGTAACGAAGCATACATTCCCCACATTAACATATTAGCAGTTGAATGAAAACATTACCTCCATGTTCGCGGGTGGCGACTAAACCGCGCACGATTAATATAATTAGTACAACATTATGCGGGCTTATTATCAAAATGGATGCTTAGATTTATTATGCATATGGGTGTGCACACACTGAGAAGCGAAGCGACGTGACGTTGCTTAGAAAGGGCAGCTGTTTAGCAGAGCGCCCCAATACGCTTTAGAGGTAAGTGGAACAGAGCTTGGTTCACAATATCCTTTCAAACTTTTAATATTGCAAAATGGCAAAAAAAAATCAAAAGACTAAACGTTGAGGGAAACGGCCAATTCGAACCGTGCACCAGCTTTTGAAGTTTTATATGTGCCCTAAGGCCTACGTGAAATTAAATAATTTTGATTTTTTAGGGTTGTCCCAAACCTCCGACCAGGCGGATGTTATGTTTGGTGGGTAACTTCGCGATGGGTGTTGTTGGGCTGTATACTTTCAGTCCAAACACAATGCATGTGTTTGAAAGAAAGTCAACGCTGGACAAGTGGACAATTCCCACCTACTTTTGTGCACTTTATGCCCAACCAACACCTTCCAGTTTCTGAACGTGGCTATTGACTAGATGTGCGCGCCGAGTTTATAAAAACCAGCGGCGGCGCGCCTTGAAAACTACCTCAGCGGCGGCGTGACGCCGGCGGCGTGAGAATTTCAGCTTATTTTCGTTTAGCAACTATAAATTTAGGTGATATATTAAAAACAATCCCATTTTTGAAAAGTTACTTTATTACAAAATTAAAACCAAGCAAGGATCACGTCTTTGACATCTTTTTTGCATTCCTAGTTATTGTCATGGACAAATATTACTTCGTTTAGTCTCCCCCGGAGACTAAATAAAATAATATTTGTCCTCAGGCAAGATCTTTTTGCAGTAATTGCGAGCCCTGCAACAAAACAACCGTTCACCCGGCGTGCTTGTTGCTAGAATGCATAATACTGCCTCTGCTAAGGCTGACATGGGTAAGTATTTCTTCTTTTCTTCCAGTAAGCCAGGACATCGCCGTTTTCGAGCTCTGTGGAATCCGGGTGGGAAATCATCAAATGACTTCTCCCACTCTGGGTGGAGCGGAAGGCAGTGTCAGACTACTCGTAAAACCCACCCGTGATCCTTCTTGTGCCCTTTGCGTTCCAGGGCCGCGGTGACTCTTTCGAACAAATTCCTGCACCCTAGCAGGCAGTGACCCTATGGGGCCCCGTCTTCGTTGCTGACAGCTCTTTGAGGCGCGCGTGGAACACGACGCGCCGTCGACCCGGGCCTGGTTGCTATCGGACGGCGAGCTACCCATAGCTCGCCGTCCGCACCTCTGCAGGATCTGCAGTTGCGATATATTTCCAGACTCCTTGGTCGATATATTCAACACTCTCTGAATGATGTTGGGAGTTGTTATATTTGCGAGACAGCCGAGTTAGTAGTGATTCCTTACTTGTTGTACTTGGGCTTTGGATTAATTCTTGTGGATCTTGACCTTGGTCTCAATGGATTTTATTTCTAATGCGCGCTCTGCTAAGATATTTGCAAGTGTCTTCTCTTTGGCTTCGAGGTACATACATATGTGTCTATTTCTTTAAGCCTCATAAGACGGCAGTCTAGCAAAGATGCAGTGACAAGCGTTTCTGTTTGGGAACCTATTGCCGATTTTGGCCAACATATTGTTTTTCAAAGCCAACGTGATCAACGTTTTGTCATCTGAAGCACTTCCTTTAACTCTGTTTTGAAAACAAGTCAGAGATTAATTAATAATAATGCATCTTTTTTGAGATGATAAAACCCCCACCACTTCTCGGAACTGAACTCGGCGCAAAATTTCGAACAGTCGGCGGCGGCGGCGGCGCGCTATGGCTAGGTGGCGGCGGCGGGCCGCGGCGGCGCGCACCTCTACTATTGACCAAGCGGTTAAAGTTGAGTCGATGGACACGAAAAGATGCAGATATGTTGAAATCGCGCAGAAAACCTTTGTTTGTGCGATGTAGGATTTATGTGACGTCAGGTCTTTTTTATAGAACATATTTAACGATAAAGGTGCCTGGTTTTGTCTTGTTTTAACACTCGAAAATTTTGTGTCGCAAATAAATTTAAATAAAGTTCCATTTCGCTTTCGTATCTTCGTGTTGCGTCGCGTCTCTGTGTGGCCTAACCCTAAGTGAACCTCTTTGTACAATGTTGTATGTTACTTCTGAACAATAGAAACAAAGGTCGGTGCATTTTGACCCGCGTTTTGGCTTTGCTGTATAAAGGAAACTAATAAAGTGTTTGTTTAATTTGGCCTTTATTTACTTGTTAGTAGGGGCTTTTGGGACTAAGTTTGGGAAAGTTCAATTTAATTAAGTAAATTACACTTGATTAAATATTTCTTAAACTCATCTGAAGTTATTATATTTGAATTCATTAATATTTCTTCTTCATCTTAATTCGCTATACTACTTGCCAAAAAAAAATTTTTTTTGCAAGTAATATGGCGAAGGATATTTCTGTATTATTTAACGGGGCTCTTACCGTTAAATAATACAGAAATATCCTAATATGGAAAAACCCAGTACAAGAAAATTCGTTGTTTGCTTCATTCATCGGAAGCTATTGTTTTACAAATATCTCTATTCGCATTTTTCTAATTAACGCTTTATTACGTTTTAAAATACAAAATACCAACGTCATTTCAACATTAAATACAACAAATGAAATTCAATAGGTACCGTGTGTGAATTTTATATTTTCCACATCAAAAAAAATAAAAGCAAAAGCAGTCGTTATCGGCCTGCCTTTTATTTAAAAAAAGGAACAGAAAGGCAGAATAAAGGCGTATCTACACAAAGTTAATTATACAATAATCCGGGTTGAAATTAAGCTGCGGAGGGAACGTAACCTAATTTGAGGAACGCTGCAACTGTATGTAGGTACAAAATTAGACCTGACGACGCCCGCAACTCGATACAAGCCACTTAAGTTTAATTAATAGCAATTAATTTAATTCTGGAATTGTATGGAAAGGTTTAATTACTTTTAATTTGAATTTTGTAGCTGTTAGAGCTGGGTTTTATGTTTGCAAATGCCTTTAGGTGTTTGAAACGCAATTGTGTTCTTTTTTTTCTTTGGCTCGGGATGATTTTAAAAATAGAATATGTTGTTTTTTGATGCATGAATCTGTTTATTCAGTGTTGCAAACCTTCTCATATTTTCTTTTTTTTATTGCGGTCCTTCATGGTATATTGTAGAGATACTTATCTATACTAATATTATAAAGCTGAAGAGTTTGTTTGTTTGTTTGTTTGAACGCGCTAATCTCAGGAACTACTGGTTCGAATTGAAAAATTATTTTTGGGTTGAATAGACCATTTATCGAGGAAGGCTTTAGGCTATATATCATCACGCTTAAGCCAATAGGAGTGGAGCAGCGATAAAGATTGTTTTAAAATCGGGGATTCCACGGGGACGAAGTCGCGGGCAGCAGCTAGTTTAAAATAATTTTATAAATAACTAGCTTACCCGCGCAAATTCGTCTGCGTTACATTTTTCATGAATGCTCCGCTCCTTTTGGCCGTAGCGTGATATGACAATGACAATGAAGAATTTTTTCAAACGGACCAAAAGTTCCTAAGATTAGCGCCTTCAAGCAAACAAACAAACTCTTCAGCTTTATATATTACTAGCGACCCACCCCGGCTTCGCACGCGTGTGATAGATTATTCCAATCTTTCTCTTTAATTAAACACAAAGAAAAACATCCCTGTAATAATTATAACCTTGTTTACATGTGAAACACAACATTACAACAGTTTCTTATTAAAATCTTATAAATACTATTGTTTATCAGTGTTATTTCGTTGTTGTTTTGTATAAATATCATATTTAACTGTTTAACGTGACTTATTTAGTAAATTATGTCATTGTAAGACCAACTATGTAATGGAACTAATTAATTTCAACATATTTACCCTATTTTTATATAATTTAATCATAGTTTTCTACTAAAATACAAGTATTAACGAATCTGTATTAAAATCGTACGATGTGACGTCACTTGTTTACCACTGGCTATAAAAGCCGCCGCTCCGCCGTACTCGGCACATTCACTTTGGAGCAGTCACACCGAACGGACCTAAGTTAAGTACCTTACCTTGTTATTTTTTTATGTGTATTTTCTTGGTAAATAATTTCTGTTATATTTTTATAATTTCTGTTATATTTTTATTGTATGATTTATGTGTATACTTTGACTATGATGTACAATACAAGTATATCATATTTCTATTTCTATTTTCATGTCTACAAAATAAATTGCTAGACTAAAAACTGCTTACTTATTAAATAGTTAAATTCAAATATCTGATTTTTAAATAAATAAGTTCTTTGCCCCTATATATGTCTATTATTTTTAGCTCTCCCATATGTAAAATCTCACATCAGAAGTTGGATAGGAACCTGTTTTATACATTTTTTTTTTTACAAACTTTTTCAGATGGATCCTGCTGTGTTGGAGAGTCTCCTGAAGGCCATCCGTGATGCTGTAGCTGGTAATCGCAGTGAAGATGATGTCGTGTTGCCACCGTTTGATCCGGAAAAGAACGACAACGGTGCGGAAGGCTGGTGCAACAACATCGACACCGTAGCCAAAGACCGTGGATGGAGCAGCATCACTACTGTCAGCAAAGCAGGTAAAGCCCTTAAGGGCTCTGCTCTTTTATGGTTTGAGACCTGGGACCCAGATGAGGGTAGAACATGGGATAACTTCAAAACAAGTATCAGAGATTTGTACCCAGAGAAAAAGAACCTGTCAGAAAAACTTTCAAAAGCTGTACTTTATACCTCGGACGTAGCAGAAACCTATTGTGAATATGCTAGGGAAAAGCTTAGGTTACTACGTAATACTAAAGTAGCATTTTCTGAGGGACAGCTAGTCGAGCTTGTCTGTGGAGGTATATCGGATATTAATATTCGGATGGCATCGTTTAACAGTCGTGTTAATAGTACATCGGAACTTATTTCTCTTTTTACAACCTATACTAAAAACCCTAGAAAACGCCCATCTGAAACAAGTAACGTACCTCAATCTTCAACTACTAAGCGTCTTAAGCCTGAGAATTCACACTCTTTCAAGCCACCTACTTGTTTTCTGTGTAATAAAACTGGTCATGTTAGATCTCAGTGCTTCAAAAATAAAAACCAAGATACCCCAAATTCCGAGACGCCTAAGATTCAATGTTCTTACTGTAAAAAGTTTGGTCATGATGAGATAATTTGTTTTTTTAAGAAAAGAGATGCGGCAAAAAGTAGTAACTCTAGTAACGTCAATTGTTCCACAAATGGTAACTTATCACTTACTGATATACAAATTTGTGAGAGACCAATTAAAGCCTTAATAGATTCGGGTGCTAGTTGCAGTATATTGAAAGAATCAATAGCAAATAGTTTTGGTCGTAGTTTAGAATCTTGTTCAACATCATTAAAAGGGATAGGAAATGGAATGATTCTGATCTCCTCAAAAATTAGTTTACCTGTCCGATTTAATAACGATAATTTAGAAATGGAATTCTGTGTAGCTAACGATTCAGATTGTCATTATGATTGTTTAATAGGTAGAAATGCGGTCCAAAATCCAAACATAGCTATTGTTTTAGATTCCAGTGGTTGTAGATTAGAACGAATTAACTATACAGAATCAATAAATGCTATAAGTGTTCCTAGCACGATAGATAATCATACTCAGGACCTAATGGAGTTGACAAGTCATCTTGATTTAACCCTACGACATAAAATAAGAAATATTTTTGATAAATTTCCAAAAGTGATGCCAAATTCTAACTATATAAGTACAGTTAATACGGGTGAAATGATCATCAGATTAAAAAGGGATGAAGTTGTTTATTATAGACCGTATAGGCTAGCATCTACGGAAAAAGAAAAAGTTCAGGAAATTATTTCTGATTTACTTAAGAAGAATATAATTAGAGAAAGTCAAAGTGCATTTGCTAGCCCAGTCCTTTTAGTAAAGAAAAAGGATGGCAGCGATCGCCTTTGTATTGACTATAGGGCTCTTAATAAAATTATTGAAAAAGATAGATACCCGCTGCCGTTAATCGAAGATCAAATTGATAAATTGGGAAAAGCAAAATATTTCATTTCTATAGACATGAAAAATGGCTTTCACCAAATCCCTATAAAAGAGGAATGTATTAAATATACTGCTTTCGTTACCCCTGATGGGCATTTTGAATTTCTTAAAATGCCATTTGGTATCTGCAACGGCCCCTCTGTTTTTCAGCGGGCCATTAATAAGGCAGTTAGGAACCTGAAATTTTTGTTAGTCTATATCGATGACTTGCTGATTCCATTTTCAGAAATAACACAGGGTTTAGAATACCTCGAACAAACCATTGAGGCTCTATGTTTGTCAGGATTTTCCATTAATTTAAAAAAATGTAAATTCTTCGTTCAAGAAATTGACTATTTAGGTAGACATATTTCTAGTGACGGTGTTAGGCCAAGCAAAGATAAAGTTAATGCTTTAACTAACTCTCCAGTCCCAGGTACAGTGAAAGAAGTTCGCCAGTTCATGGGACTGGCGAGCTATTTCAGAAAATTTATACCCGAATTTGCATATCGTACGGCTTGTATCACTAAACTCACAAAAAAGGACCAGAAATGGCAATGGGGTCCCGAACAAGATGCAGCCCGAGAGTACGTTATTAAACATTTAGTTTCCAAACCACTGTTGAATATATTTAATCCAGAGTTGAAAACTGAACTGCACACAGATGCTAGTAGTATTGGATACGGTGCTATACTTCTACAAAAAAAGGATAACCAATGCTGCGTCATAGCATATTTTAGCAAACGTACTTCTCCAGCCGAATCTAAATACTCCTCGTACGAATTAGAAACGTTAGCCATTTTTAATGCTCTTAAGCAATTTCGGATTTATTTACTAGGTTTAAATTTTACTATTATTACGGATTGTAATTCCATTAAATCGACCATGAATAAAAGAGATATTTCGCCTCGTGTAGCAAGATGGTGGACGTATATGCAAGATTTTGCATTTGATATTGTATACAAAAAGGGTAAATTCGTTACTCACGTTGATTATCTCAGTCGTAATCCAGTAATCAAAGCTGCAGAATCGTCAGAGGTGATTAATATAATTAATGAACCACACCCTCCACCATATTGGCTACACTCGGCACAAAATAACGACCCTGAGACACAAAACCTTTTAGAGAAGGTTAGGACCGGTGATACAAATGCAAATCGGTACATGATCAGAGATAGCTTGTTGCTTTATAAGAACGAGGATGGGGATCCACCTAAATTTTTCATACCAAAAGGTTATCGACTCAGTTTATTACGGTTGTTTCATGACGAAAATTGTCACGTTGGTTATGACAAAACCCTAAACAAAATATCCGAAAACTTTTGGTTTCCCAGTCTTGCCGCTTTTACGAAAAAATATATAAGTCATTGTTTAGTGTGTGTAGAGGGTAAAAGTCATTCGGGCCCAAAACAAGGCCTCCTTCACCCTATAGAAAAAACTATTCCATTTCACACATTACATTTAGATTGTACAGGGCCTTTTAGTGTATCTTCCGAAGGCTATAAACATGTTTTAATAATAGTGGATGGCTTTACCAAATACTGTTTACTTAAACCGCTTAAAACGCTTAACGGTCAAGAATTGGTCCCAATCTTGCGAGAAAACTTAACTTTGTTCGGTACACCTACCATGATAGTAACTGACAGAGGCACAAATTTTACTTCTGATCACGTACGATCATTACTTAGAGGTATGCAAATAAATCACCATATGATAGCCACGGGTACTCCTAGAAGCAACGGCCAAGTTGAAAAATATGTTGGTACCATAATTAATATGTTAACCACTACTATTAATAATTCTTCAGAATGGCCAAGCGTTTTGTGGAAAATACAACAGTCTCTGAATACTACGATACAAAAAACAACGGGTTTTGCACCAACAAGGTTGTTAATTGGTTGCAACGGAAATATACCTCCAATTCAGGCTCGGCTAGATGAAATACAGAATAATGATTCCGTTCGGGACATTGATGCTGAAGCTGATAGGGACTTAGCTAAACAACGTCTTAGAGAGGCTGCAGAAAAATATAAAAAACGATTCGATAGTACACGTAGAAATAATATGGTTTTTAATATAGGTGATATAGTGTATGTGAATCAAAACCACAGAAGACATGACAAATTAAGTCCTAAATTCAAAGGCCCTTACGAAATTATTGATATTTTAGAGCATGATAGAATTTCTCTGAAGGGGCTTAATACATTAAGGAATCTTACTGTGGCAAAAGAAAAATTAAGGCTTTGGCCGGGGGAATGGGTTGAACAAAATGCTTCTTTTGAGGAGTCCCTATAGCTCCAGCATCAAAGACCATGATAGATTATTATTTCTTTGTTATTATGTTACCATTTCTTGTTGTTATAAGATCATTGTTTATAGATTGTATTTTTTTGCTACAAAATCATTGTTTATATTTTTAATTTTTAATAAGATTATTTAATTATATTGTTATCATTGATGCCTAATTATGAGAAAGGAATAAGTGATTTTTATTTATGAAAGTATATCACAGTAATATACTTAAAGTGATTTAAATCACAAAGTGATATAAGCTTATAAACAGTTTTCACATTACTGCTGGTCGGTCACTGCCCTGATACCAGTCTGAAATTCATTCGCAGCAGGTGATAGGACTGGTATGTCAAGGCCAGAGGCTATTGTATGAATTGCTGGTCGGTCACTGCCCTGATATTAGTTTGAAATTCATGTGCAGCAAATGATAGAACTAATATGCCAAGGCCAGAGACTTCTTGAAAACAAATATAATTAGATGGGTACTTCGAGAGCGAAGTACAGGTCAGTCTGGCCGTGATAGATTATTCCAATCTTTCTCTTTAATTAAACACAAAGAAAAACATCCCTGTAATAATTATAACCTTGTTTACATGTGAAACACAACATTACAACAGTTTCTTATTAAAATCTTATAAATACTATTGTTTATCAGTGTTATTTCGTTGTTGTTTTGTATAAATATCATATTTAACTGTTTAACGTGACTTATTTAGTAAATTATGTCATTGTAAGACCAACTATGTAATGGAACTAATTAATTTCAACATATTTACCCTATTTTTATATAATTTAATCATAGTTTTCTACTAAAATACAAGTATTAACGAATCTGTATTAAAATCGTACGATGTGACGTCACTTGTTTACCACTGGCTATAAAAGCCGCCGCTCCGCCGTACTCGGCACATTCACTTTGGAGCAGTCACACCGAACGGACCTAAGTTAAGTACCTTACCTTGTTATTTTTTTATGTGTATTTTCTTGGTAAATAATTTCTGTTATATTTTTATAATTTCTGTTATATTTTTATTGTATGATTTATGTGTATACTTTGACTATGATGTACAATACAAGTATATCATATTTCTATTTCTATTTTCATGTCTACAAAATAAATTGCTAGACTAAAAACTGCTTACTTATTAAATAGTTAAATTCAAATATCTGATTTTTAAATAAATAAGTTCTTTGCCCCTATATATGTCTATTATTTTTAGCTCTCCCATATGTAAAATCTCACACGTGCAATGTAGATATTAATATTTCCTCTACTATAATATGCATGTATTATACATATAAACCTTCCTCTATCTATTAAAAACCGCATCAAAATCCGTTGCGTAGTTTTAAAGATTTAAGCATACATAGGGATATAGGGACAAAGAAAGCGACTTTGTTTTATACTATGTAGTGATTAGTATAGTATTTTTAATACCAGTATTTTAAATGAACCGACTCAGATGACCTGTTACTAAAATAAAAAAATGTTCTATTCAGTTGGTATATTATTATCAAAATGATCTGCTACCAATTTCCCATAACTTTAAACTTTATAACGAATACACTTTTCACAATAAGTCCAATTAAGGAACTCTCATCAACTACCTTCCTTAAGACCAACACATACACCAGCAGGTAAGCACATCCCATTCTATATTCAGGGGTCCATTAAACGTTAATAAAATCCCATGGAAAAAAAAAACTAAAGAAGAATGGGGATAATGTCGACAGAACACCGAATCGCGTTACATTAGTGGTCCCGGAGGTGGAATCGGAATTGGAATCAATTTTGCGGAGGCCGATGTTCGTCCGTGAGTGAATAACGAGCTCGAAGGAAGTAGGCTTTTCTACTATTAGTATTTGTGTTGATGTTGGTTTAAGTTTTGTTGGCAGTTTTTTTTTAACTAAAAGGGGATTTAATTGGGTGGGGGTGACTGGCTGTTTAGAGATCTCTCGTTTAAGTTAATAATGTTTATGCATATCAGTACAATTCTGTGACAATTTTTTTTTCTGAATGGGAAATCATCAAATGACTTCTCCCGCTCTGGGCGGAGCGGAAAGGAATGTCAGATTCTTATTGACTAAAACCCACCCGTGATCCTTCTAGTGCTCTTTGCGTTCCGAACAATTTCCGCAACCCTAGCAGGCACTGACCCTATGGGGCCCCGTCTTATTCTCTGACTGCTCTTTGAGGCGCGCGTGGAACTTGACGCGCCGTCGACCCGAGCCTGGTTGCTACCGGACGGCGAGCCACCCATAGCGGTCGTCTTCTTCTGTTCCAGCGGCTGGAGCGTAAGGTTTCCCTCTTCCACACGCGGTCCACCTCCTCCTTCGCTAGCATTACTGCTTCGCAGAAGGAGGTGACCGCTTCCCATGCCTCCTCGCTCCGGACCATGGATTGAACCAGGACCGGACGCGAGAGATCGCCGCCGCCGATCGCCTCGACGTTGCTCCGCCCAAGCAGGGCAAACCTCCAAGGTATGCTCCACCGTGTCTTCCGGGCGATCCACACAGTGTTGTCACCCGGACGTGTCCTCGCGCTGAATCCGAAACAGGTACGTTCCGAAACAGCCATGAACACCTGCGTCAAGCAGAAGGTGATAACGCCGTGGCGTGTCTCCAACCTCTCCCAAATCAACAGCAAAGAGGGGACTTATCGCCGCAATGGTGGCGTGCCCAATTTCTGTGACACTAAAATATTGTTTCTTACTGTTCCTTGCATTAATTTAAATAAATGCTACTTTCATGAATGGTTGTCCCCTTTTAAAAAGTCAAACGCTCGATAAAAAAATGACACATTGTTTGAACGACGTAACAAAAGAAGTTTGGCAGCAAGAACAGTGTTTGATCTGTCAAAATCAAAGTTACTTTACTTTTAAGAAAAAAGTTTCCCAAATACATAGGATCCTACACTATCTATACAAGCTGAAAAATAATTCCGGAAACAGCTTTTTCGAACTGGAAAAGTTTACGAATTTTCCGAGCGACTTACAGAGTTATAAAATGAGAAATCACTGCCTTACCTAAGGACGTAGTTGTAAAAATATAGTGTCGTAAATTGTCGAGGCTGGCGGGCAGCGCCGGGCGGCGAGGCTAGTCACACGAGCCGGTGAATAGGACTCCGATACATTATAAGCCGAGATTTACTGGACGTCATAAATAATCGCTCTTTCCCACTATTTCGTACAAAATCCGTATAATTCATGGTAACAAAGACATTGAACGCCACCTCCTTTCTAACAGTCGCTGTGCACGTTGACATAGAGAACTGGATTAAGCTCACCGTCACAAATTTGACCAATCTATTTTTTTTATGAGTGTCGTTTCGCAGTTCCACCTAAAGTTGTCGACTGCTTAACTGGGGCTAATCTATTCCTATCACTAATCAATAGTTACATAAAATAGCAACAAAAAAAACTTTTGAAAGAGACTAAGCGAATGTGCTGCCAACTGTAGATCGAATCAATTGACACACCGGACAAGATTAGTCCTTCAGGTGCCAGCAGAACTATTGTCAAGGAATGTCAAAGTCAATTCATTTGTTTCAACTAGACCATTAAACGGCACTTTTGAACGTCAAAACATTTGAAAATAAAAATATTATAGTGACTCTAGTTGTCCATTCGCAAGAAGTAGATTCTTATAGAGAAGAACGGACAAGAAACTCCATAGTTACTCTTTTCAAACATGTATAAGTTTTAATTTTATGCATCTGAAGAACCCTGCCTGCCAAAGAAAACCTATTGTATTAGATACAATAGGTTTTCTTTTTTCCATTTGTACAAAGATGGAAATTTGTCGACTCGTGCAGAAATGCTTAGGATGATGCAAACAAAGCGAACTCGTACATTTTAGTACTTCTCCTCGGAAGCCCAAGGTTTTGTTGGTCTTTGATTGTTTGTTTGTATTGAATAAGCTTCGAAACTACTGAACCGATTTGAAAAATTCTTGCACTGTTAGGAAGATACACTATCCCCGGTTGACAAACTGACTATATTCTATCCCCATATTCCCACAGGAACGGGAACTATGCGAGTGAAACCGCGGGACACTGCTATTTTGAAATAATTTGCACATTTTATTAAAAGTCAGGAATGTGCAAGTACCCTTTTGCATCACCAGTTCTCTATCTATATTTATTCCAGTTCTCTATGTTTGTGGTTGTGCCTACTTACTCGTGGCCTAGTGATACAATATTCATTGCGTCGTGGATATGTAGTTGTTTCTTTATTGTTATTGCTTGACAGCCGATAAATTTATTCTTTCAATATTCCCTTTGCTGATAGATAGCGTTTTTTAAGGCTACACGCTGTTATTGTATGTCTGTTTGAACAGGAAACAGCTAGAAAATCTCTGACTCACTTAATTCCGTTTTAAAGGATTATTTCTAAACATAGTTTTGTCTGGTATAATAACCATAGGTTCTAGATAAAGTAACATTCTATCGGCGATAGTAATTGACGTCAAATTAATTTTTGTTACGTGGACCACTCGCAGTTTAGCACTCTAAGGCTGGTTATTGCTTAACCAGTCTTACCTGTG
This sequence comes from Hecatera dysodea, assembly GCA_905332915.2. Classification (NCBI taxonomy): domain Eukaryota; kingdom Metazoa; phylum Arthropoda; class Insecta; order Lepidoptera; family Noctuidae; genus Hecatera; species Hecatera dysodea. The sequence continues at coordinate 7,703,420 of HG995309.1, forward strand.
GTGGCTCAAATGAATTTAAGGCCCCCAGCCAAGGCTAAAAAATAGCTTACAAGCTAAACGACCGCTCACTAAGGGAAGCCCCTGTGGGACATGGGCCTCGGGGTCACTTGGGGAGGGCAGCACGGGACAGGCTGGGTCAGGTTGATATTATTTGGGGGATTTTACGCTAATGGCTCAGCAGCGCGGGCTGGCTCGTTAGGCAAAAATCAGGGAGCGTTTTGCGGGGAGGCTGGTATACGGTACGCGGTCTGTTTTTCTTCAGTCTAAGAGTACTATTTTCCCTACTGCTTTTCTGAGTCTGTATGACGGGGTCGTCGGGCTCAACAAGGGTATGCCGTGGTTGGCGGATCTTGCTAATCTGGGAGGCTGATCTGAGCCCATACGATTAGGGGGTTGTGTGCTTCAGCGGACACTATAAAAAGCTTTGAAAAGCGTTTCATGATGTCAAATTATTATTATTAAACAACCTATTCTATAAACATCTCACCGTCAAAACATAGCTCACTTAGCTATCATTCCGATTTATACTTGGTATTTGCAGCTCACTTCATGTTCATTTCACCTAGGATTTAACAAATATTAAACATAGACAACAAAATGACAGTAAGAGATATTCGTGTGTATATAAATTACAGATATTCTATCAGATAAGTTAGCATGTGATATCGTAGAAGGCTCTCGTCGCCACAACTCATTAAAATAAATCATTGGCCTCCGCAGACTGGTACAGATTACTGCGGATCAGATTCTTGTTTACTGCCGCTAACTGTGAGATTCTACTCGAGGGAAAATATTGCAGCTCAGCAGAGAACAAATAGAAAATGCTATATTGAATTAAGTTAGCCGTACCTACGTACCAAGAGCGGATACTTCGTAACGTTACGTTCTAATCTTAACTAAAATTATAATGAGATATATTATTTAAGGAATAAGGCTTTCTAAAAACTGATCTGTTTAAGAAAAGTCTTAAACTGACAGATCTAAGCTACCGCTTAGTGTTAAAAATACAAGATTCCTATAAAGTAGGCTACGAAAGCAAAGCCGAACTTGACCCCAAAAAGGCCAACCACGGGACTCAAATTGTCTCTTGCCCACCGAAAGCCTGATTTCGTTTGCATGCGATCACTTAAATTGAGATATGGAGCAATGGATATAAGTCCTGGGCCCCAAGTCTGCTATTACAATAGTGTCAGAATGGTCTATCATTGATGTCATAATGGTTGATTTTTACAAGTTTGGTAATCCACTAATATAAAAGTGTCACTATGACTTTCCAATGGACAACCGCTGACACTCCATTGAAAGAAATGGCATAGAATGGTAATCTCGTACATAATGACAGACGTATGCGGTAATCTGCAAAAAATTTGACAGTTCCATTGATCAGTGATCTACCATTAGAATGTCATTGAGTAGTTATTGCTTTTAATAGCTCGGTTATCAAAAAGTATTACGAGACCATTGGCCGGCCAATGATCGACCATTATCAATTAAGCAGATTACGAACTTTTAGCAAAATGACATTGGTACCATGTTGGAATGACAAATTTATAAAAATAACAGACTTAACGCCCTGTTGGAGGACGTGCGTACATGGTAGCGACCGTCAACAGAGAGTCTGTAGGAGACTGGGGGAGCGATTCGCTCAATGTTGTTTTGCGAAAACAGTAATATGAGGGTGGAGGTCCTGTATGATGTGGCCGGAGATTTCTACTGAAGCAAAATCAGAGCTGATATTCATACCCAGTGGAAGGCTCGCCTATTGACGAAGACTTCCTGCTAATGCAAGTCGAAGAGTGGCAGAAAATGAATCAATCAGAAACTAGATCAATTTATTGCAATCATTCTCTAAATTTTAGTAGACTATTATAATCATTTTATTATACTTTTATATAATTTATTTGAAAGCTAACAATATTACCTTTCAAATGATCCGCCATCGTAATGAACAATGGATTTTGGAGTATCATTCAAAAGGTAATTTGTGTTTGCATAGAAATTGTAAAAAAATGTTTTGAGCAACGCGCGATGACGTGATTCTCACTGAAATGTGAAATGACGTCGAGTTCACTCTCCGATCGCTGGCGACTAAAACTGAATTAATGACATTTCTGATGCGTCGAAACAACGTGTTGGTCTGTACCAACCGACCGACCGCATGTCAGTGCTGACAAAACCAGTATAAGGCCCGGCGCCCACTATCGGCATCGGCACGGCTGAGGATTTTAGGTGATAAAATCATTGTACTTTAACTTCATGGCAATAAAGTAGACATTTCCATGATGTATGATCATAGTAACAAAAATACCGCTTCGGTATGCTTGAGGCTACTTCTACTTTATTACCATGAAGTTATAGTACAATGCTTTTTATCACCTAAAATCCGCAGCCGTGCCGATGCCGATAGTGGGCGCCGGGCCTAAGCCGGCCTTTGTTCTATTGATAACAGAACTTGCTCTTGAAACAAGCACTGCTATCTAAATTCTAATATTTTCCCAGTTCTTCATTTGATTCACACTTCGCTTCGCTCGCTTTTGCACCTTTTTATAAACGGTTGATTCCGAAACTTTTGTGCATAAATCGGAAAAGTAATTCGAATTTCTATAAAAATAATCAAAAGAAAACCTAATCTACTTATGCAAATACAGCTTTTGTGGTCACTTCGCTCGCTCTTGCATGAAACCTTTTTATGTTCAATCATAGCCCGTGGCGCTAAATCTCTGAATGTGCCAATTTCAAATACTTCAATTACAAATTAAAGTGAATTATAAGAAGGCAACGATCTCGAAAACATGACCAATGAACTCGCTAAAAACATAATATTCGAGCCTCAGAATTACCAACCTACAAATAAGTTCTATAGAAATGACTAATTCTGAAGTAAACAATTTCTTTGGAAAGTTGTAAGAAAGCTTCATTTGATCAAATAATTCATTAACTTGATATTATTAGGTACTAATTAATCTCTTCTATAAAACATGTAGGTACCTAAATTGTTTATGGGCTAATAGGTATCTAATCAATCTTCGTAGCCTTTCCTCGGTCGGCTTCCAGTCTATACGGATCCAGCTGAGTACCAGTATTTAAGATGGAGCTACTGCCTATCTATCCTTCCATAACCATAACCATAATCAGCCTATTTGATGTTCCCACTGCTGGGACACAGGCCTCCTCTCTAGGAGAGGGAATGGGCCGTAATCCACCACGCGGGCCCAGTGCGGGTTGGTGAATGTCACATGTCTTCGGATTTTTGGTTCTAGAACATGCTGGTTTCCTCACGATGTTTTCCTTCACCGTTTTGAGAGCAGTGGTGATGAAATTAATTACACAAAGTAATGTGCCTGGCAGGGTTTGAACCCGCTACCTACAACTCGTAAGTCGGGGCCGTTACCACTCGGCTATCCTTCATAACCCAGTAACTGGGTAGCAGGGTTTTCTAGCTTCTGACTATCTGATCTACAAATGACAGCCGGGACCCTGGTCCCGGCTGTCATTTGTCATTTGTTCTTCTAGTGCTTGCGTTCAGGATGCACGCTAAGCCCCTGGGCTTAGCGTGCATCCTGAACGCAAGCACTGCTCAACCTAGAAGATTGAGTGGCTTTAGCCACGATGCAACAATTTACGTTCATATAATTCCCTCCGGGACGATCCTGTTACCATAACCATTCATAGAAAATTAAATCCGGTTTTCTGCTCACAAGCTTCTTATCAAGGTACAGAAACCAGTCTCTAACATAGATCACAACAGTTAATGTTTTTTTTATGTTGTTTGTAATATTCTATGTGAGAGTAGAACAATAAACTTATTATACTTATACTACTAATACTTAATACTGGACTGGATTTTCTACCCCGTCTCACTCAGTGTAATTCAAAAGTCCAGAGTAACAACAAATGTACAGGGAACATGTACTTATCAAGTTTAGGTATTTGCTTTCGCTTGTACTAGCGATAGTCCCCATACGATATCCCACTGGGGGTGTTTACGTACAAATTGAGGATACCGGGAATACATCACGGCACAACAGTCGTAATAGTAGCGTGTCAACTGTACATGTAATGGCAAGACATACCTATCGCACCTCTAGTACGACACTGTCACTTTTGCAAATATTTTGAAAAATTAAGTAAGTAGAACATAATGGGCTATTTTGAAAGATATGTTGAAGTCTTACTTCTGACTGGAGTAGAACATAATGAACATAATGTAAGTAGCATGAAGTACTTCTGTACTTGATGCAATAATGTCACTGATATAGTACCTACTTATAGTTTCAACGTGACGGAAAAAGTGTCGTTACGATTTGTAGGGTAACATAAGCGACACCGTGTTGCCCAGTTATTGGGTTGTGGAGGCAGTGAAGGTCTCGTAAGCAGCCGCTCCACGTTAAATACTGGTATTCAGCTGAATCCGGTATGACTGGAAGCCAACCCCAATATAGTTGGGAAAAGGCTACACCAAATCTTGAAATCCTTCTCCTGAAAAAGTGACAGTGGATATGACGCATCAACACATATAAAGAGACAAAAGTAAAGAGTTTTCTAAGAAATTCCGATATCTTTGACCCAGAATTGCCATAAATGGTTAGTCTATGAGCTGACACTTATTGACATATAATAATCATCACTTCAATCGAAAATATCTACTGGATGCTCCCGCAAATGTCGACACAGCAAGCCGTCTTACATAGCCATCACCATGTCATCGGTACTATCCACGTAACTATCCTTAGCCACGACTTCGTAGGCGTGAACTGGAAAGAAATGAAAAACAATTAATGGCCCGTATTCCAGAACGTGTATTCCAACTCAACTAGATCTCCAACTCCATCATGACCACGAAAACGTCAATGAAAGCTTGTCTAATTGACGTTTTAAATTGAAGATTCGTGCAAGAAAGATGAGTTTTAGCTGAGCAAAAATTCAATTTATGACATGTTTTATTTACAGTTGGATGCTCCGATGGAGTTGTAATTCGAGTCGAGTTGGAGTTTACATTTTGAAATAAGGGTTTATGTGTTAATCCAAGTTATAATGCTATATATTAGCCTAGTTTCACCAAATTTGTTCAGTCGTTTTTATGTGATAGAGTAACAAACATCTATCTATCCTTGCACCCTCAAACTTTAACATCTATACATATAATCAAATTGTAACAGACATCTGATACATTAAATCTGATCTGTACATTATAGACTTTGTAAAACAATATGCGGGTCGTTATAAGAGCAACAGAAGCCATAACAAGTGTTTTTAGAAGTTTTGTCTGTCTGCCTTTCTGTCTGTATGTTTGTACGCACATCACACAAAAACTACTGCATGGATTGGAACGTAGTTTTCACCGCTCTACTGCTAGATGCCTAACTTAAAATATAGGCTTCATTTTACCACAGGAAATAATCTCTTTCGTTATTTTGAGGGATAGATCTAAACTTAATGTTGATTGGAAGGTATTCGGAGTAAACTGCTATATATTTTCCATCGAATGGCGGCGTGGTTTGCCTCATTCGCATAACTTTTTGTGGCTCGATAAGACCAGACTGGACTAAATTGATCGAGTTATTAATTCGGAAATACCGAATCCAGATACCGACCCCATTCTACACAAGATTGTCAAAAGCAACATGATTCATGGCCCGTGCGGTCTATTCAATGCCAGTTCACCTTACACGAGGGGAGGATGCACGAAGAGGTTTCCGAAAAACTTCGTAAACGAAACTGTCACTGCACTGGTGCGAATGGATATCCATCAGAGCGCCCCAAAATGGCGGTTTCACCACCGAAGTAAATATGCGCGGACTATGTGTTTCAATAAACAATCGATGGGTAGTGCCATATCCACAGATACTGTCACATGCATTTGAAGCTCACTTGAATGTAGAGTACTGTGCTAGCGTGGAATCGATAAGTTAGGTATATCTGCAAGTATGTAAATAAGGGAGGCTATCAGGTGACATTTGGATTGCTGAGTAGTCATTATTACCTTTGACATTAGTACCTTGGAAGATGTTTGACGAATTCTCACGAGCGACAACCTCCTGTCGTGCATTTAGATGTCCATCTGGGAAACGGGCGAGCTTTTTGCTTCTCCTAAAAACGCAAGGGAACGTCTAGAAAACCCTCGTTGTTGTAAGAGGATAGTTTTTTACTTACGCTGTTATATCACGAGGTACCGTCTTATACAAACAATAAGCAAAGATTTTTTCGTCAGGATCAGCCTTTTTTTTCTGGATGGGAAATCATCAAATGACTTCTCCCGCTCTGGGCGGAGTGGAAGGGAGTGTCAGATTCTTACTGACTAAAATTCACCCGTGATCCTTCTAGTGCCCTTTACGTTCCAGGGCCGCGGTGACTCTTTCGAACAAATTCCGCAACCCTAGCAGGCACTGACACCTGACACTATGGGACCCCGTCTTCTTTGCTGACAGCTATTTGAAGCGCGCGTGAAACACGACGCGCCGTCGCCGTCGACCCGAGCCTGGTTGCTATCGGACGACAAGCCACCCATAGTTCACCATCCGCAGGCCACGGGATCAGCCTGTGGAAGGGTTTCCAGCAGTGTACATTTAATCAATACTGAGTGTTATTACTTGCGCCTTTTACTACACATAGTCCGCGAGAGTAGTATAATAGCTCCTAAAGTATGTTTCTGTTAAATTTTATGTTTTTTTGTTTTTATAGAAACATAAAAGCTGCTTATATCCCCGTTCCAAGTATATTTTATTGGTATTTCATTCCCAACTATCACTGCAAAAATAAAATATAAATACTAGATTCTGAGTACCTCGCGTGCAAAGTTGCGCATAAAAGCTAGCTCATAATATGAATTAATTGAAGTAGGATACGACAAACTCTATTCAGTTGCTCAGCAGATACCTACACTAGTTCAAATACAGAAAACCTCCAACTCTAATCCAAGTGGAAAACCCTGTAGCAGACCTGAGTATTTCATATTAATTTCAGAAAACCTCCGACTCTAACCCGCTTACCAAGCGGAAAACCGGTGACAAATACAGTTTCCTCCTTCTCAATGGGCCTAAAAAGTGTGTCATATTAATTTGCAAGTTAAAACGTTGGCAGGGACCGCTTCAGCCGTGCTGCCATGTCCCGGGGGATGCCTCATCCATCTCGGCTCCCATTAGGAAGCAATTGAGGGTTGAGCTGAGCAGAGACCGTGTCATTTGTAAAATGTGATTGACAGAGCTACGTTTGTAGATGAATTTTAGGGAAATCGTGTTTTTCTTTTTTGCTGTTTATTGATGCAACTATGGTATCTATAAACAGCAAAAGTTTGGCCAAAGTCGACTTCAAAAAAGGAGGAGGTTCTCAATTCGACTGTATTTGTTTAACTTCATAACTTTTTGTGGGTGTAGGTACCGATTTTGATTCTTTTATAATATTCTTTTTATTTTCAAAAACTTCTTTCAAAATTTGTTGAAGATCTGATGAAGAAATTCGGGGATAGGCAACGAAACTCTTCACTTCATTTAGAAGTTGGTTGTATTTTTTTATAAAAAAGTTTTTATTTTTAGGGTTCCGTAGGTTCATCTATGCGTCCGTCACAGTCAATTATCTCCGAAGGTACTAGACCGATTAAGTTGAAATTTGGTACACATATCAGTTTCTGTGACCCTAACGCAGAGGTGTGACGTGAATAATGATAAATAGTTTCCAAATTATTCAAGAAAATCGACAAGAATTGACCATTCCCCGCTTATCTGCGAAACTACAAAACTAAAATTTTGAAAAAAAAATACAGAAATTTGTTTTCTACTTATAGATTATAGGAAAACCTATAAGAAATCCATGATATTAATTCCGCCCGTGGTGTGACAAATAAATGCTTAGTAAGGCTCGCCCTTACTACTCGGCATTGCGAATCATGCTCGTGAGACATGACGTTCACGTTGCTCTACTTGTATATATGGTACGGAACCCTTCGTGCGTGAGTCCGACTCGCACTTAGCTGGTTTTTAATATTAGGTCTTGTCACTATTAGTTCATACTACTTTACGGTTCTAGTGCTTGTAAAACTGTACAGTTTGCTGTACAATTTAGCACTAGCAAGTCAAACAAACATGGTACTAGAAGCAACATATACATAACCCTCCAATAACAGCACTACCTATAGCAAACGTAACATTCACGTCGTCAATTAATCATAGCGGTAACGCAACCGCACTAGTGCAATAAAACTGTACATTTCATAGCCCGGGGGCCCTGCCACATGCAACCCGCGGCCCGAATGAAGCCCTGCCACATGCCGTCCGAAGCCCGGGGGCCCTGCTACATGTGGCCCGCGGCTCGAACGAAGCCTTCATTACGTCGATACCGTCAGTCGTCATGCGGTACGCTAATGTGGTATGCCTTTAATGTTTCATCATACCTACATGCATTACCTGAATGCAGCTGACGGTTAAAAATGTTATGGTTGTGGTCGCGGAAATGGAAATCATATAATTTTATGCAACCGACCGTTTTAAATGGCCGAAAAAAATTATTATTAACGTGTTGGTATTTCAGCTGATTTCCTTCGCTTTTTCAGTCGCCGACGAATTGTTTATGAGTCGACTTGAATTATAACGGCCGTGTTTATAGTTTACGCTATTAGTCGGGTTTTGTATGCAGATTGCGTTAATAAAACGGGTTTTAACAATTAAAACGACATTTTTAATTAGATCTGCAAAAGCTATTATAAATAAAAAATATGAATATAATATATAGAATAAAGATTTTATGAGTTTAACTTACATTAACAAACCAAATTAGGAGTTTCCGAGACATTTAACCGCTAATAACTGTTTTAAAATAGAGATTGTAAACAAAACCATTTGAAAAAAAAAATTGATTGAGTCAGGCGTTACTTTGCGGAAATTCATTTTAAGTTTGAAAATGAAAATAATATATCTAGTTTTAATTTCCGCGAAAATTAGTGGGTTGCAGCGGGCGGGAGGGAGGTGCATACCTGCAACCCACTAATTTTCGCGGAAATTAAAACTAGATATATTATTTTCATTTTTAAAACCATTTGAATTAAAACTTCCTAAAACCAACAACCTAGTTTTTTGAAACAAAACTAGAAAAAAAAAACTAGAACAAAATCTTCAGTATTTAGAAACTGTTGTTGAAAACAGAACTGCTTACACGGCATTAAGTAAAACAACAACACTAATTCAAGACTGAAACTGGAGAATATCCTCTGCCTGACTGTTACTAATATTATATTCTATCTACTAAAAATGTTGTGGCAACAGTCATCAGCAAAAAATGCGCGTAATATGTCAACACATCCATAAAAAACCTTACATCCTTATTTACACAAGTAAGGGAATAATTCATAGGGTTGACCAGCGAACATTTGGTTACAAATGTCGATCGTTACAGCTATGGGATACTATTTTTCAGGGGTGGCACGCAATCAGAGCACTATATCATGTTGGATAGCGTTTTCAACGAACGCTATGGCTGTTTAAGGGATGGCAGGTGATATTACGAATACTGCAACGAGTAGACAGATAAGCTGCTGTGATTAAATGTTTCGAATAAATCAGGGTTGTCATGTCTTTCCTTATTTCCTTTGTGTGTATGGTTGATAGTTTTGGTGATTTCGTATTCAGTGTTGGCAACCGTACTTGGTCTGTTGAGATCTTCGAAGCATTCTAATTAGGCATAAAAGTGGGTAGAACCGTGTAAGTAGTATAGAACTATAGAGAAATCAATCAGGGAGAATAAGGTATTACGCCTACAAGGACTACGTCTGAAAACAAGGCTAATTTGTTATTTAACTTTTGTGGGAGAACCCTAATAAGTTATTAATTATACACTCTGCATTAGTAATTAATCTGGCCTGTTGTGACACAGTCCAACGTGTCTTTAATACAAGGTAATTTGTAATAGAGCAATTTTTATTATTATTTGCAATCTATATATATATATCTCTCGTTGTTAAGTATAGAAAAGAGTGACTATGATTAATTTGCTTTTGATTTTTTAGTTCTAAACCCGTTAAACAAAAAATAAATACGTGTCCATTTATTTTTAATGATCTTGCTATACGTAAAAAACTTTTTACAAAAAAATACAACCGACTTTTCCACAAAAAATCAAAAAAGTACAAAAGAATTTTAATTTTGGAACTCGGTGTGTGTGGTTCCTTTTTCATTTTTTGAACACCGACTTCCGAAATTAAAGTTATTTTGACCTTTTTGATTTTTTGTGGAAAAGTCGGTTGTATTTTTAACCGACTTCTAAAAAAGGAGGAGGTTCTCAATTCGGATGTTTGTATGTTTTTTTTGTAAAAAGTTATTTATTTTTCACTTTTTAGTGGTACCTAAACCCCCTCCCCTCCCCCCACCTAAACGAACCAATTATATTAGTGTAATAAAAACGCACTGCTCCAATGCAGAGTAAACTAAAAGGTCGTCAATGTAGACAATGTAGATATTTTTTTAGATTTTTGTTGATTTTTCAAAAACCGCTTGTTCGATTTCGATAAAATTTTCATGGGACCATTTGGGAAGTATACCCTTTCCAACAAAAAAAGAATTTTTCAATTCGGTTGGCAAGCGACGGAGTTATGCGCGAACAAACAATAAAAAATAAAAAAACATACAAACATCCGAATTGTGAACCTCCTCCTTTTTTAGAAGTCGGTTAAAAATAAAGGTTTCAATGAGCTAATCAGACTGCGCCGCTCCCGTTGAGAAGATGAGCATCCGCTGGCTCGCACCCTACACACCAATGGTCATGCATGGTTTTCCCGTATTTCGGTACTGAAACAATAATTACAGCCTTTGCTGGTATGACCATATCAGAAGATGAGACTACGATATGTGGTCCATCCTTAGCTTGTAGCTATTCCACCAATTCGCACCAAGCGTTTTCAATCATAATACGCACAGCAAAAGAGTGGAACTCTCTGCTTGCGTCTGTGTTTCCGAACGCATTCAACCCTAATCTCTTCAAAATTAGAGTAAACAGGCTTCTTCTGGGTAAGCTCATTCCATCGTAGACTTTATCTCTGAAATCCATCTCACAATAAAAAAAAACCTCCCAGAACAAAAGCGAGGTAATCTCACCGCCATTGAGTTAGTAGAACTCCATTAAAAGGAATCTTAAGAAATTCCAATAGCACCAAGGACAAACCAAGATCGTTTACCTTGGCACAGGAAAGTGAGGAGAGCCGAACCTAAATAATGGGATATACAAAGAAAGAAGATGAAGTACCTATGTCATGTTATTGTATCACGGACATAGCTATATGTACCTATCCTTTATTTAGAACAAAACGTATGATTTATTAAATGTGGTGTAGCTGCTAGGTAGTGGCTGGTGGTGAGAAAATGAGAAAAACGATAATTGTTGGTGAAATTCAGACCATTAGAATGGAATGCGCGGGCGCGCGATTTTGGCAGTGTTCGCGTGGTTTTTTGCCACTAAACGAATTTTTAGCAATGGCCGCGCCTCGGCGCGGTAAGCGGGATGAAATACCTAGTCGCGCATTGACCAATGAGAGCGCCCGTGTACAGTCCGTTCTTTATGGTCTTCTATTTTAATTGAAACAAATTACAAGTTGTATTAGATAACGTACTTAAAATAAACACGAAATAATTAAGAAGACGGGCGGACCGTGACACCATCTTCAACATGTGTTATTGAATAAAGAATTTGTAATATGAGTTAATCCTGGCTACAATTCAAAATGCGAGAAAGATTTATCGCTCGTGTAACTGTAAACTATACAGAAAAAGAACAATCCTATAAAATGTAGAATTTTCCGTGTGACTTTCTGACGTAGTGAGTTCAATATGTAAATTGATGAGAGTGTATCAGTTTGTGTGTCCCCGTCAATCTGATGTGGCGGCGTGTCACTACAGACGCTCGGGAAATACTCTGAGTGCTTCACACGTGCGAGTGGAACGCCACTTGGTGCTGCGTTTAAGTTGAGCTCGTAAGTACTCGTAAGTGAGCTGTCTTATTGGGATATATTATAGACAACTTGTTATATTTGATATTAAAATAATAAACAATTATAAATTTGTGCCTTCGAAAATCTTTCATGTAGATACTTACTGTTATGACTAAATTATGATAATAACGAAGTTGTTAAGATTTTTATCTTAAAATCAGGTCATTCACGTTTTTTTATGAGAAAGTAGGTAACGACTCCAAGAAAGGATTGGTAGAATGCATAAAATGTTGAGCTACAGCAGCATCTGTTGAGTACAGAGGTGAAATAATTAAACTCAACTTCAACTTCTTGATGATAGGTATATACCTATTGCAAAATAAAAGATCGACATGTGTGTGCGCAAACGTTGATTGTGGCCTAATGTCTGGCCGCCCCCGCCCACTCTTCGGGTGCGTTCTTGAATAGCGCATTTGGGTGCGTTCAGCATCTTTTTAAAACTACAGCGGAGGCCATCCCCACAGTCGCGGCTAGAAAAAAACTGCCCGAAACTTCAACCGAACCCTAACACTTGCACATCAGCATGAAAATCCGACTTTGTATACCGATCCTGTAAAAAAAAAAAAACAATTTTTAGTGGTGATACCCCACAACTAAATTATCATTATTCCCACAAAAAGCGGTTGCGCTATTTGCCTTCAAGGAGTTTGTTTGTGTGCCTTTGTAGATTAAGTCCGGTCCAGTCTGGTCCGGTTTGCAGATTAAGCTTATAGTTAAATACCTACTTTGCTTTGGGATCGACATAAACCAAACAATATCTCACTTTACGTTGAGGAAGTCACTCACACTCACAAGTACCTCTTCAAAGCGTACCGACGAGATATCATGTTATACCTAAACTGTAATTATATAATTTTTTGAAGAGTTCTGTTGCCTACCTCCAAATTTCTTCATCAGATCTTCACCAAATTGAAGTAGAACCAGTAGGATAACTCTTCCAAACAAAAAAGAATAATCTAAATCTGTTTACAATTGGCGAAAATATCGCTGAACAAACATCCAAAAAAAAACCATGGAATTGAGAACCTCCTCCATTTTTGGAAGTCGGTTAAAAAAAGTAATGCAATCAAAATTACTCCAATTCACTGGCGCGCAATATGAACGTAAACGCAGCACAGTATAATATGCAGAGCTCAGACTACGTCACAGGAGAGGCAGGCTAGCTGCGACCCAGTAATGGCGGCCTAACAGATACCTGTCAAATAACGCAGGTACGTCTCCGTCAATTATATATACCGAGGACCTAATGGGACTCAATATTAATCTGACGCTAATGTATTAGGCAGTAATACTAGTATATGAAGACGGATTGGTTAGCGAGTTTGGTAAACGTACACGATAGATAAGTAATAAACATGTTGTTACTTAATAGAGACGTTTCCTAAGTCAAAAAAATAAGATTCTATTTAGTCCGTCAGTTAGATTATCGAAAAATATTTGACACGAATTTTTTGCTTTCATCAATAAAAATTGACGAGCTTTGATTGAACTTGCAATCTATTGCACCTTTGGTTCAAAAAAGTCACTTTTTGTTGTCTTTTATTTAGATTATTTTGGTAATGAAATATAAGATTTATACGTAAAACTATAAGCAAACTAAATAAACAAATAATTTCATTAAGATTTCATACCTACTATAAATATGTAGTAATCCAGAAATGAGGAGATACATGCGAAAAATTAAGTCTTCTCCTGTAAAATGAAAAAAAAATTGCTTTTGTGGCTTTGTAGCAACGAAGGTGCGATATGTATGTATGTTTGTCCGGGTGTACTTGCAACTGAATTTTAAATCGACCGATTGAGATGAAATTTGGTATACACGCTTATTTTGGATGACAATGCATGCTAAGCTATCTGACATTCTAATTCCAATAATATTCCAATAATACACTGCCACAGTATGGGTATCAAATGAAAGGGCTTGCTCAGGAGAAAACGAATACAATATCATATTAAATCCACAAATCATAACTAAAATATAATTAAGAATACGAGGTAAATAAAAAACTTTTTTAAAACACGCTTTTATTTAAATGCCCTAAAAAGAAGAAAATAAACTCCAATTTAGCACATGTATTACATAATTTATTAAATGATACAAAAGCTTGTCGCGAGATTTCCATATTTAATAGGAAACATTTTCTTTCATAGAACTACTTATACTAAGTATGTCAAGCAAGACTAGTTAGTACAAAGGTTAAATCTCGCGATACAGCTTTAAGGGACCGTAGACCAGGATATGGTTTTAATTTCAACTCGATACTTCCACACATTCCCGAGATAAGGACTCTAGATAGACAGACGAACGGACAGACAGACTGCACAGTGAACTTACAAGGGTTCCGTTTTTTCTTTTCGAGGTACGGAACCCTACAAAAAAGAAAAGCTCCAAAATATATACCTTCACAAAGGTAGGTACATCAGGCCGAGGCCAATACATAATTTTTCAGCGTCACTTACCTTAGCTTTGTAAGTTTAGGCCAAGATAAATTGATACAGAATCGCCATTGTAACCTGACCTGCTATGCCTGTGAAGTTCCTTAAGAAACGAGTCAAAAGTTAAGTAAGGGAGCTCTATATAAAATAGATACTTGGAGCAAAAACGCTGATCTAGCGATATTAACAATTTTACCATTCAAGCGTCGAGTTTTGATTATATTGCTTTTTTTATGGAGTTTCAGGCTATTTTTATCTTAGCTTAGATATTTATGATCTTTTGATATATTTGTGATGTCATGGTCCTTTTCATTTCTAGGGTGCTTAAACCCGTAAGAAACGAAGCCCTTATATGATCACTTAAACTACTATAAATAAATAAATAAACTTGGGTCTGTCAGTCTGTCTGTGTCTGTCGCAGTCAATTTTTCTCCAAGTTCTACTGGACCGATTTAATTGAAATTTGGTACATATATGAAAATCTGTGAACCAAATACGGTCGCGTTACATAAATAAATAAATTTAAGTCAAGTGAGAGAAATTACAAAAAAAGTAGGTACTAAACTGCGCGAGAAATCAATTTTTTTTAAACTTATTTTAAGGGGTTTTTTTAAGATTACAGGAAAACCTATAAGAAGATAAGATAGAGAAGTCTATAGTGTTAAAATAACATAATATAGCAAACATGAAATTCCTTCGGAACCGTTTGGACGCGAGTCGAACTCGCACTTGGCCAGTTTTTGGTCAACATCTACTTAAGATATTGGTCGTTATAAGATATGAAAAGATCTTACTCATATGGCCTTCATTTAATCCACTAAAAGTGTTTTTCGTGAAAACTGTTTTCTAAGAAAACTTAAGCTAATCTATATTATAGGTAAAGTCAGAACTAAAATAACTGAACACATTTCATACACACAAAGTGGTTTGGCAGGAATTTCTAAAAATACCATTTGTCAAAATATCTTAGAATCACTGTTCATGAAGGTGTTTTCGACCATTTTACTACTTAACTAAAAACACTTGCAAGGGATGTTGAATAGGTAGGTATAGTGAATTTCGTTTCTATTATTTCATAATGAATTTTGACATGGTATTGAAAATATATTAAAGACATATAATTTGTGTTTAGTGGTATATTTTAGTTTGTTGTTAGTTTAGTTGATTAAAATGTATTGAATAATTAGATTAACATTCTCTGAACATAAAAACAAATCAACTAAAGCAAATGTTTTCTATCATTGAGAAAATTTCTTCTTATTGTGTATTTCTTTAGAACTTAGCTTTTTGACTTTATGAAAATCAAAAAGCATATACCAAAATATATAATCCCTATTACGTGTATTTGCAATTCCAATGTTATATCATGATCAAACGAAAGCCATATTACTTTCATGCATAGTTGTCACAGTATTGAAAAGCATATAAATTAGACAGTTTGTGGCACTATAATGTTTGGTATGCCTAGTTATTTAGGTACTTAACTATTGAATATGTCTCACATATAACTTTTTTAGTTCCACAAATGCTCGCATAATTTCCATCTAAAAGCTAAGGTCACATAATAACGAAGCCATACCTACTGTATTTATGTATATCCCTGCTAAGAGTAAAGGTATGAAAAGTTTCACTAAATATTTACTTTACTAAACTTAAGTTAAAGATGTTACATGCAAGCGTGGCCCTTGTTGTGGTGGCGGCCATTTATCAGTAATGAAGTCTAATCAATTAAGTGGGCCACATCAAATAGCTACTTACGACCAAAATACAGAACATGCTATGAATATTTAAATCTGTAAGTGCTGCTTAGAAATTGGTGTGACAGAGTATAATATCTATATAATATTGCGGAAACAAACCTGCCCCGACTATGTCCGCTCATTGCTATTGTGAATCCGTTGCGAAAATTGTAAAAATGTGCTTCAACGTGTGATGAAGTTATCATCATCTGCCTAGCCTTTTCCCGACTATATCGGGGTCGGCTTCCAGTCATACCGGATTCAGCTGAATACCAGTATTTAACGTGGAGCGGCTGCCTACCAGACCTTCACAACCCAATAACTGGGGAACACGGTACTTCTTGGCAAGACTGGGTGTCAGATTTTCTGGCTTCTGACAATCCGTAACGACTGCCAAAGATCTACAAATGACAGCCGGGACCAACGGCTTAACGTGCTTTCCGAGGCACGGAGGAAACTCAGTATGTTAAGATGGTCACCCATCCACAGACCAACCTTGGCAAGCGTTGCATAACCTGGAAGATCGATCTGCGCGGCTATTATTCTTTAGCCACGAGCTCCTCCCAACGTGTGATGAAGTAATCCCAGTTTATTTTTCGCGAGTGTAGATCCATTTTAATCTATATTTGTTTTAGATCGACAATCTATTCTTAGACAATAAAATAAACCGAAACCTTTAGTAGATAATACAAATAAATTACTCTATTCAGTTCCAAGTTAAACCGATCATTAATGTTACATTTTAATTAGTTACATGAACAACTTCTATGAAAGCATTCTTAATTAAAAATGAAGTAGCTAGCCGGAGTATGAAGTCTATGAAACTTTTTACTTGTTTTTATTAAACTTTAATTTTCGACGAAGATGCTGCTGACCCATTTTTACTATGTTGAGATAATGTACAACGCTTACTGAAATAATGCTTGAAGAAAGTCTTTTGTATTAAATTAATTTTATTAAAAGCTTTTTATATAATTGTTCCAGTTAATATTTGCCTGTTAACTAACATGAACCTCAAAGTTTCTACTATTCTTATTCATTGTTTTGTATCGATACACAAACAAAAATGAAAAAGAGATCATTCTGTATAGTAAAATATTCTATATGCGTTAAGCTGCAAATTTTTTGTGCTTTCACAGTGTTCATTTGCTAAAACCTAAATCCTCAGCGGGATCCGGGATCTGCCGCTGTCGTCAGTAAGCCTTACTGATCGAACTTGCACTGTTTATGTAACTAGGTATTAAGACTATTTTAAAGCACAATGCATCAATGTTTACAGAAAAAATGGCTAATTTATACAAATATAAATACTCCCGACCGAATGTTGGCTACGGTGATATGGCATGTGACGCAGTAATGATTAACCTGTGATGAGGAAAGTTTGGAGACTGAATAAGGATGGAGAAAGACCGAAGAACCGATGGATGGATTATATTAAAGACTAGCGACCCGCCCGGGCTTCGCACGGGTGCAACGTAGATACTAATGTTTCCTCTACTATAATATGCATGTATTATACATATAAACCTTCCTCTTCAATCACCCTATCTATTAAAAAAACCGCATCAAAATCCGTTGCGTAGTTTTAAAGATTTAAGCATACATAGGATATAGAGACAGAGAAAGCGACTTGTTTTATACTCTAGAAACGAGGCGACTATTGATATAACGATGAATAGAGATGTCAGCATGAAAGAGGAAGGCGTGCTGCGCCCACCACAAATAAATTGGAATAAGAGCAAGAGGACGGACATACAAATTAATGTATTTATTGGTTAAAACGGCTTATTGTACAACAAGACAAACAATATCAATTTTTAGCTCCACTTTATACAATCGATTAAGTCAACAGCTCAATATATTTATGTACATATATCCACTGACCTTGCGGGAATGTCGAAGGATCACGGATAAATTGCTTCATACATTCACGAATTAAAAATTAGAAACATAATTATATGTAAAGACTCACTTTCCAATTGTCCTTTATTTGTTAAACATGCGCAAACGCACACACAAACGCGCGTGCACACACGCACGCGCGCACGCACGCACTCAAATACACACGCACACACACACGTTTTAATTTTGCTTTTTGTCTTGACTCTGGCTGGAGGTGGGATTCGCTAATGACTGCGACACGGTAATATACTAACACACAGACTTTTTTCGATTCAATAACATAAAAATTAAACAATAGCATAAAGAAAGCGTCTAACTATTAATCATTCAACTGGCGGCCTCATCGCATTCCACGGTTTCTTCTAGGCAACCAGTGGCCGTAATACGAAGTGCCAATGCCATCATGATTCGTGTGAGGGAAAGAGATAGTGCTATTCGTCTTGTGTAACTCCGTCTCTCTCTGACACAGAAATCATGATGGATTTAAGACGTCATAATAGGGCTGTTGGAATGCAATCTCATAGCTTGGGCACAAAACGGGGTTGCACATGTGTGCAAATATATAATAATGAAGGAAAAAGTAATGTATGTAGGTACACTACACGCGAGTAGACCCTTCATACGTACCCTTAACTTTAACTCAAAAGTTTCAGTCAAAGTTAAAACAGTTTTCAAGACTCCAGACAATCCTTGACCTTTTCGTTTCAGCTAATAGACTTAGACTGTAATATGTCTCGGCGACGTATGCTATTAAAGCTGCGTCACTGTTCTACATCAGGCATTAAACCAGACCTAAGTACTGTCTTATGTATATGTAAGACCTTGAACTACCAAATGGCTTGAAGAAGTTTTGTCATTGTATTAAGATTCTTTATAAGTACTTATTAGTCTAGTACAGTCGCATATTCGCCGAAAGAGAGATAGCTTTTATAAAAACACTAGGTTTCTCCCGCGGCTTCGCGTTCCAGTTTAATTTTGCCAAAAATTGGCCTATACTTACTTCATCTGGATCTCATCTATCTTGGTACCAAAATTCAATAAGATTATTTCAGCGATTTAGGCGTGAAAGTGTAACAAACAAACTCAGTTAAGCATTTATGATATGCTGCCACTCAACATTTTCAGTTCGGATGACAGCGAGATTTGTGTAACTTCTAACATGACGAGAGCAGGCAAAAACTGAGAAAACAGAATTGTCTTAAGCAGATCACAATGCACCCAGTTCCATCTTTACCATAAGGGCACAAGGGGCACGTGCCCAGGTCCCCGCTTCATTGGGGGCCCCCAATTTATATTATAGGTACTGCTTCGGAAACGACCAATTCGAAGCGTAAACTAGCTTCTGACGAAATTCGGTCAAACCTATTCCAGGCAGGATGTCCAATGGGTAGTACGGTTACATGGTCATACCTACGGTTTTCAGTTTTCCAAAAGGACTCCGGACTCAGGAGTGCCCAGGGGCCCCTGCATGGGCTAAGACGGCCCTGAATGCACCTACCGCTTGGAGCCATTGTACAACTTAATGAAGCAACTACTTATTAATTCTACGGTCCTCTTAAAAATGACAAAAATAAACGCACTAGTGCGGAAAAATACGGCGGCAGACCATTTTCAAAAAGGAGGAGGTTCTCAATTTGACTGAATTTTGTTTTTATATTTGTTCAGCGATATTTTCGCAAATTTTCAACCGATGGTTCATGATTGATGATTCTTTTAAGTTTGTACGAGTATATTACTGAACCCATGGTGGTCCCATTTCAATTTGGGAAAGATCTGATACAGAATTCCCGAGATAGGCAACGGAACTCCTCAAAAAATGATAGTAAATCTTCCGGGATTGCTGAAATCGCATTTCGGTTTATTGTTTACACCAGTTTATAACATAACATCACGCCGGCACGCTGTGAAAGGGTGCGCAGATGTGTACAAGTCAACCATGTTTTTGGGCGTAACATTGTTGTCATGAACCGGTCTTGATGGTTCCTTTGCGTTGGGTTGGGTTGTATATATTGAATTTGCATTAGAAGTTGAACTTCAAAAATAAACTAGTGACCTCCTCAATTTAAAATCAATAAAACCTATATAGTAAAGTGAAATATTGTTAGATTTAAATCAATTCTAAAGTAGATATTCAACTATGAGCTGGTCTGTACTTGAACTACGAAAGCACACAAAATAACTCCTTAGTAGTAAATAGCGCAACCACTCATTAGGGAAATAATCACAAATTAGTGAAAATAAAAATTAAAAAAAAAACAACCGTTTTCTGAATTAAAAACACTAAAAATGTATAAAATAACTTTAATTTTGAAAATCGGTGTCAAAAAAAGAAAAATAACCAAAAACACTGACTACAGAAATTAAAATTATTTAATACTTTATTAGTGAATTTATTTGGAAGTCGGTTGTATTTTTTTTGGTATAAAGTTTTTTGTTTTTCATCATTCAATTTAATGTATTTATAATATCGGGTTGACCATGAGCTAGCCCTCACTCCAGTTAAAGGACGGCCTCCACGAAAATGGACCAGAAGCCCTACCATGACGTCTTATATCCATCATGTGTGTGGGGGAAAGGGATAGTGCTATTCGTCTTGTGTAACTCCGTCTCTCTCTGGCACAGGAATCTTGATGGACTTAAGACGTTATGGTAGAGTAGCAGGGCGCACAAAGAGACCCTCTCCACCCACAGCGAAATGATTTCTCACAATAATTTGTAATAACATTATGTTTATCAAATTTTATGTATTGTTTCGAGCAAGTGTTGAAATGTATGATGGTACACGTGGTAGGTAAAGTCTAGCTCCATAAAAGCGTAGTCTATGGCCAGGCCGTTAATTCCACGTCAGCAGCTATGACAAATTCAACCCAATTTAATCAAAATGTACTATCCCTGTGCACCTACAAACAGCCAACACATCAAATTACAATAAACAGTCCAAGGCTTATATTGTTACTGAAAACACGTAATGTTAATGTATATTAAATAATGCAATTGTTTAATCACAACATTCACAGCGCATCCAAGCGAACTATAAATAAATAATTTCTAGCGATCATTGCAAATACGCCTGTGGTTCCGTACAACAACAGTAATGAATACTGTTGAATATTAATCATCTGTACGCTCCACAATCGAAATTTTAAATCGATTACACTGTACATTTATTTTAAACCTTCCGGAATAATGTTCTACGAATGAAGCGCTGTAATCGTTAAGCCGGGTGTTCACTTGGTGACATTTTTGAGCAACCTTACCCGCGTGATCTGTACGAGTAGGTAATCGTACTGATCACGCGGGTAAGGTTGCTCAAAAATGTGATCTCTGTTCTTCATAATTCATCTTAAAACATTATCATTCTGCTTTGTTTTACTGTCCATACTTTTATTTGGAGTCGTCATCTCAGTAGTCGTCTATCTAGACATCTTCTTTCAGAAGGTCAATACATTGTTACTTTGGTCTTTTCCGACCCGACACTTCTGGATGAATTGCAATTTAATCCAGTGAAGACTAGAACAATCAAAGTGCTTTGACCACACCATTTAATCATCTCTTATGAGTTTGAAAGAAGTACAACTACGTGATTGTAGGCCACAAGACACGACTACGACATTTTCTGAGCAATCTTTGCCCCACGCTATAGTTGCCTAGTGTACAAACGCCTTTATTCTCCGATAAATGCTTACCAATGTTTCTCTACAGATGACGCAGATCATGTTGCGGGCTTGGGGCGCTTTAATTTGTGTGACGTCATATTGATATCTGTGTAATTAATGTTTTATGAAAGTTATCCCGGTAATACTGAACTTGCCCGATTATATTCCGGTTATTTTTTTATTTTTACTGTACGATTTCATTTTTCCGTGTTATTGGAATAAGTTTTTGGTTGAACGTTTTTTGTTTAAAAAATGATTATTTTAGTCTGGTTTACTTTTTAAATGTCTTCTTTATTTAATTTTATACCAACCAAATAGGAGATATGCTTGCCAGGGTTAAGAGAGAAAAGTGTTTCCCAAATCACAATTTGTAAGAAATTACACAAATTTCTGGAGCGCAGTAAATCTATATACTTCTCCGTGCCTCGGAAAGCACGTTAAGCCGTTGGTCCCGGCTGTCAATTGGAGATCTTTGGCAGTCGTTACGGATTGTCAGAAGTCAGGAAATCTGACACTAGTCTTGCCAAGAAGTACCGTGTTCCCCAGTTAATGGGTTGTGAAGGTCTGGTAGGCAGCCGCTTCACGTAAAATACTGGTATTCAGCTGAATCCGGCTTGACTGGGAGCCGACCCCAATATAGTTGGGAAAAGGCTAGGCAAATCTATATACTTCTCAAAATAAATCTTCAAAAAAACGTTAACATACTGCTCGAACTAATTAAATACACATAAACCGCTTAAGTGTACAATTTCAGGTGGCTGAACGGGCTCGCTAAAGTTTTAATTTTGTGAGAAAACTTGGGAGCCTCTGGCTTTGTGGAATGCTACTGTAATCAGGTTAATTGGACTTTTGATAGGCCGCCATTTTCTTTCGCACGAACCTCAGACTGATTGTACATTGATAATGATTGTACATGGAACAATGTGGTAGAGAAAATGTAATAATTGCATAAGAGGTAACGGGAGTAAGTGCATTTTTGTATTATTGAGTGTTGGATAAAAGTACGTACAGTGGTAGAAGCGGACGCTGCTCGATATGAGTTTTAATTAATTATATTATACATGTATGTATTATTTACCTACAAGTAGGTAATTACTATACTGAAAATTATTGTTGAAACATGTGTTTTTTTATTAAATAAGAAAAAGGAAATAATTGCTGGTGACATTAAAAAAACACGAGTTTGTTTTCCTGAAATGTAAAGCATATCCAAGACGGATGTTATCAAGTGTCCAAACAGAGTTGACCTTACTTGCTGTCGTCCATCTAGGCAGCAGGATTAATCCAAATGTTTATTTGACCTTCAACATCCTTGGAGGGCGCGTGCACGCTCCCATCCGCAGTCGGAGCGCGTGGATTACATCCGTTTATCCGGCGGATTATATCTTACCGAAGACAGTTGTCATAGATTAATATACTGTAACAGTTGTGCTGCGGCAGGCAGCCGGTGCGCACGTATGCGAGTGCAAAAGTCATACAAGGACCAGCGACGTGGATGTGAAATTGAAGGTGGAATAATCGATCTCCATAGGGATTTGCCATGCCTATAGGATATTACGTCAGAAACCTATACTAATTTTATAAAAAAAACGTTAATTTTATACAAACCGTTGCCCCAGACTAGGATTTACTCCTGTCTTGTGGTTGCGTTCACAAACATGTAAACTCACGTTCACAAGACACCCAGACCCGAAACAATTATCTGTAGGCCATACATTTACATTTGTTCCGTGCGGGGATCGAACCCGCGACACGTAGCGCAGCCGTAGATCGCTCAACCACTGCGCCAACCGTGTCGTCGAATATAATACAGATGATCGTCATACGAAAACCGCTTGGATATTACTCAAAAAGTACAAAGAATTGGACCAAAATGATAACGAAGCAAACGTCGAAAATTAAATTGACACTTTCGAATTTGGTTACTATAGTGAAGCCAATAAGGTAAGTTGGTAGCTATCTACATCTCGAACTTTTTAATTTACTACTACTACCTATCACAATTCAAATTATTTTTAACCAGATATTATATTTTTTAGGTGTAGGATTCGAGAAATCGTTCAGCCGCCAGCGACGGCCATACAGCTAATTTGTGATATTATGAAGAAGAAACTTTCCCACTCATCCACTTTTCATTCTCCTAAGCCCATTCAATCTCTTAGATCCTTGTAGGTCCTTCCAGTAGTTAAATATCTCAAAGCAGCTGACAGCCATTTTGCGGCAAATACAGCTGGTAAACTTTATTCAAGTTACTGGAAACGGTACGTATGAGCGCACCATTTCCAGTAACACGAAAAAAGTTTACTCGTCCATACTTAAAAAGTTATGAATATCATTCACGTCAAATAAATCCAATAAGTTTGAATTGCTGAAAATTAATTGTTTCTTTAACCAGCGCTTCATCCACTTCTTTTCCTCTTGTTTTTTTTTCTTCTTCATTTGCGCACAAAACTGCTAAAGCATGATCCAATTTTGAAAATCCAAATTTTGAAATTTTATCCATTTCTACAACTTAATTCCCGCGCGGTTCACAGTGAAGCTCGACCGTGTTGGTGCTTGCTGGTGATCAGAGTAGCCGAAACACAATTTGCGGATGGAAGCCAAGCTCTTACCAAAGTAAACCTCTGTTGGGAATGTGGGTTCCATCCGTCTGGACTCCAGACGGATGTCCAAAAAAAAGGCAAACTGTTTTTTTGGATGGTATTTCATCAAAGAAGTGAAGTAGTAATAGTCTAGACTTGCGCTCACCAGTTAATGAGTTTCCCTCAACAACAAACAAAGAAGCTTTATTTACTTATTTACTTTTAGCACTTAAATCAAGTACTTCGCATCCATCATTCCAAAAGAAAACAAAACCGAATCCGGATTATAACAAAATCTCCGACGATTCACGACGTTTGACGACAATAGGGTAGTTAACTAAAAAAATCTAATTAGTCCGTCGGATAGATTTTCAAAAAATATTGGAGACGTATTTTTTCTTTTTTCACGTAAACAAAAAATGAAGACGATACAGTGCGTTGAAAACTCGTGTGACGTCACTACTCGCTACAATTTTTAGCGAGCCCCCACTCCTGATCTTTGATGCTTTATATCTTCGTCAATTTTTATAGATTTGATAAAGGAAAAAATACGTGTCCAATATTTTTCTATAATCTAACTGACGGACTAAACATAATCATATTTTTTTTACTCAGGAAACATCCCTATTACCGAGCGTAACTTATTTCCCGAAGATTCCTAACTGTTACCGAGCTTTCCCGAAGCTGGCTCATCGGAAAACTTTTTAATTTTATTGGCGCCTCAATATCAGGAGATAACGCCTTAAGGATATGCTATTTGACTCCGGATTACCGGTAATCTTGGCCTGATTCACGTCAGGAATCTAATGATGCCGCGATTGTGGTGCAACTTCAATTTGCATTGTTTTTATTTCAGCGTATCTTTCAAGCGGGTACTCCTTACCGTTTTTTTTTTCATCTTCATTAAAAATGTCACACATTCTTATACTCTGTCAACTGTACTTTAGTATTATATTGTATGTCTTAGTTTCACCATAACTAATACAAGTACAGTATTGCTCGTTGCGAAATTCATTCAATTCTAAACTGTAGGCTACCAATACGGTTCGCAGCGACAGTACTCATCTTCGCACCACCTCGCTACCTTTTTTTCTGGTTGGGAAATCATCAAATGACTTCTTCCGCTCTGGGCGAAAGGCAGTGTCAGACTCTTACTGACTAAAACCCACCCGTGTTCCTCCTAATGCTATTTGCGTTTCAGGACCGCGGTGATTCTTACGAACAAATTCCGCAACCCCAGCAGGTACTGATCCTATGGGGCCCCGTCTTCTTTGCTGACATCTCTTTGGGCGAGCGTGGAACATGACGCGTCATCCGCAGACCCGTGCCTACGATGGCCGAGAATCGCCATGCGACTCCCAACGCCCGGGACTTCTTCTTCTGTTGCGGCGGCTTGGGCGTGAAACTTGCCTCAATCTCAGGTAGTCCACCTCTTCCTTCGCTATCATTACTGCTTCGCAGAAGCAGGTGTCCGCTTCGCCTCCTCGCTCCGGATCATGGATTGAACCAGGGCCGGAAGCAAAGGTCGCAGCTGCCGATCGCCTCGACGAGGGCACAGCTTGACCTCCATGGCCCAACTGCCTCGCTACCTGGCACATATTTATTAGAAAGGCATCCTTTAATATGCAACTAAAATCTTGATGAACGGCTTTCACAGACACCCTTATAGCCGATTTACAGAAAACCACAGGCTAACCAAACGGTGTCCGATGCCAACAAAACGAAGCACAAAATTATCGAAGCGCGATCTAAAATATTGACGATACAATATCCTATTTTGTGAAACAAATCTTTAATTTGGAAGTCGGTGTTTCTGGTGGTTTCATCGTTTTTTTGTATTTTATTTGGAAATCGGTTAATTTTTTTTGATAAAAAGGATTTTTTAATTTTTTAGTGCTGATATCCCCCAACATGCCAACCAGTCCACATATATTCAATTATTTATCTCCGAAGTTCTTCATCAGATCTTTACGAAATTTAAATGGGACCATTTCAAAGTAAACCTCTTTTGATAAAAAAAAAATGATAATCCGTTACAAAAAGACGGAGTTAGCTTATCTAAAAAATTAAAAAGTTTATTATAGTTACTAATTGATAAACCTCCTCGTATTTGAAGTCTGTTAAAAAGAACAACTATATTTTGACATATCGGTTAACCAATCACGGCATCGCACCGCATCGACGGTTTGAATACGGTTTGAATATTTCATAGCTACAAAACACAAGTCCTGGCGATTTGCGAAGCGGATAGACTGCCCCGTAGCTATCGGACACTTCAAAGGTAAGTGGGAGCAGGTGAGGATTGCTCAGTACTCAGGACTGCAGGCAGTGTCAGCTCAGTGCCAACATGCCAGTTTCAAATTAATAGCTGGTCGATTTTGGAAAGAAGTACTTAATCTTGCTTTAGGGAAAAAAAATGCTTTGATAGACCTATGTAACGAGTGTCTTTAGCCAGATTCATTAAATTAACAACGACTGAATGTCTTCCAAAATAAATAAGAAAGTTCTTAATCTCATATCACAAACGCTCAGTGAAGTTCACGATTGGATTCAAGGTTTCCTTTTAAGTCCTACACAATATAACTCGTCAGTATTTATTATAATAGAGATGAGTCCTGGCCAGTCTTAGAAAAATGTATGGTACCTTTGTTTTCTGGATGGGAAATCATCAAATGACTTCTCCCGCTCTAGTCGGAGCGGTAGGGAGTATCAGACTTTACTGCCTAAGACCCACCCGTGATCCTTCTAGTGCCCTTTGCGTTCCAGAGCCGCGCTGACTCTTACGAACAGATTCCGCAACAAATGTACCTCATGATCATAATCTGTAAAGCCTCTTTTTGCTTCCAATCTAGCGCATAAAGCTAGGCACGTGCATCGTAAATGAAGAGAATGCCTATCTAACCTCTATATATACCCAGTAACTGGTTATCTCGTAACCCCTTAAATAGAATTAATACGTGTCAAAAAATAAAAAGAAGATTACATTCCGAACAGTGTTAGGGGTTGTTTCTGTCGTATGTTTTTACATGATTAGAGACGCAATTAACGTATTTAAAAAAAAAAACATTAGCTTTAAGTTTTTGTCTTTGTTTCCGCTGAGATGAACCTTCTCCATTTTTCTGTGTAACAAACTCAGTCAGGATGACACGTGGACATTCCCATGCACGGCAATTCCAGACGCGTGAACAATTATCCCGCATACCGTGTGCAATTGTCCCTTGGTAAACATTTACTTCAATCTTTTGTACCGCAAATGCATTTCATACACACTTCGTTCACTAACTCGTTCACTCGTTCGTTCGTTAAACTTTTTCATACCAACGTGTTACTGACAAAGGTAATATTTATTCAGCCATAGGAGGTACTGGCCGTTTGTAATAAAATATTGTTTTCGTTAAATAAAAATGGCGGCGCTGTGTTTACGATTGATTAGTTACAACCAACGCCTGTCCAGCGTTGGTTCATGTGGAAATTGAAACAAAAAACAGAATAGATAGTGTGCAGCAGTTATGTAGCGTGATTTTTATTTGATTCTATTTTCATAACACGCATGTGTATTTGTATGGGGATACCGAAACTCATAGTGTTCAATACAAACAAATAAAGCCGGATTCGTTATTCAATTTTCGGGAAATTATTCAGTTGTGATGGGAAACTGATTTTTTTACAGATAAGCGGCACATGAAAAACATTTGGTAAAATTGAATATTAGTAATAACTTAAAACAAGTGAAACGGAAGTTGTACTAGTTAGTTCTGAAGAAACCACATCGTTTCGTGTTTAAAGTACATCGTGAAGAAATATGGGTCGGAGATTGAGAGAGTAAGGCGTTTTCCATCAAACTAGCGCACAAAAATTTAACATACCTATTATACAGCGGCAAATTTACAGAATTTACATTATTTTTCGCAATATTAACGGTAATATTAATAATATTACTATTTTCTGCCAAAAATACTTATCATTATACATAAATAACTAACATTTGATTTAATTGTTGAACGAAATTATAAAACAATTAACAACTAGAATGCATGACAATACGGTCCTGACAACTCCTCAACAGTTAGTCCAAGAGCGAACTTTCCGAGATTGTGCGAACAAACAAAGCACCTGTCAACTTGTAATCATTAGTTAAGTGTGTTACATCAACTGAAAATTACCTATATAAAATTCGGCCTCGTGAAATGATAGCATAACGAATTAAGATTATATTAAATGGCGTGATATCATTAGTTATTATACAAAAGTTAGCTAGCTTTATGTTATTTTGATACTTACTATTCCTCTTTTTTACTGTTTACAACGCTAGCCTTAAAATTTACCAAATTGTCTCATTGTGTATCTGTGGAGAACGTGGTTGATTTCACATTTGCATAATTTCTGTATCTCATCTTTATGTATTCTTAATGTGTAATTTTTGTATTCCCAAATAAATAAAATAAAAATATTTGTGGCCGTAACATTTACGTATGTACCTACTTCAACGAAATATTCATAAAACAAGCACTATTTTAAATATCTTTAATCCTATTTTGTCCGGTCAAAAATCCATTTAACTGAAAAAGCTTTTCAACAAACTACTCATCCCTATCATCAAGTTCCTAGAATTTATTTATTCTCGGACTGCCGTAGTCAATGCTACGGAACCTACCTATATTAAAATACTAGCTACCCACCCCGGCTTTGCACGGGGGCAAATTATGCAGGATATTTTCTAGTTTATCGCTATTTCAATAAACCGCATTAAAATCCAAACACTTTCATACAAAAATCCCCTCTTCAAGTTGAAACTAATAAAAATCCTTTCTTAGACGATGCTTACATTATAAAGTAAAATTATTTTCCAAATTTCAACTTTCTAGAGTAGTAGTTTTGACCATGTTGATATATTCAGTGAGTACAAACGATATTTTAATTTAAATATAGATTATATAGGCTATTTTAGAAGTGCGTGGTCTTTTTAAGAGTGTTGTCTTATACCTAGGGTTGCCAACCATACTTTATAAAAACGTATCCTACTTTATTTTGGATAATAAATACTTTATACTTTTGCATAATAATAAAGTATGAGAAAATACTTTATTTCTAATTTGTACTGTGATGCGTAAAACGAAACAGGCTTATGGATAATGAAGAACAATTTATTAAAACCTGCAAGGTAACAAACGTAAATACGAGAAAATTATTTTTAACTTCATAACATATCTTTGAACAATTAACTTGAATTAATACATTTTGAAATGGTAATGCTGAAAAATACTTTTTTTCTTCCCAATACATTATTTTTTCCCTGTCCAAATAATGAATCCGTTATTTTTTCCAAAAAAAAAGAAGACAACCCTACCTATACCTGCTTTACAGTAAAGACACAATATTAAAATGAAACATTGAATTTTTCATAAAATCGGTCCGCAAAAAGAAAGAAAGAAAAAAAAATTATTTAGGACTCGCAAGACACAAAACAAAAAAAAAGAAGCTTATTATTAATTTGAAACTGTGCGAAGCCAAAAAAGGTCCCTATCTCAGCATATGCTGCGATATTTAAAAAAAATAGTAAATACCGCTTTAGTAAAAAAACGGTTAAAACACTTTCCTAACAATTTGGTGCGGTGGTAGCGTCTATTAATAAGTGCAATCACAGATTCGATGCCACCATCTTCATCAGACCTGCGTTCGTTGGCTTGCGTGGACAGATTTTTTTAAATAAATATTTTTTGTATTTTGATATTGTTTTTTTTTATAAAAAAAAAAACAAAATCAAAATACAAAAAATATTAGTTTAAAAAAAGTGATAGTTACAGAACACCTTAATTATAACCACACACTTCTGGAAGACCTTGTATATGATGCAAGTATAATTCAGCTTTATTGTGCCTCATCTCCCGGTCTAGATCGTTATAAATGCAAAGTTAAAAAACGAAAATGAGAGATTTTTCAGTGGTGAAATAGTTCTCGACTGATGAATGACACCCACATTTAAAAAAAACAAAAGCAGGTATTTTCCGAGTTTAAAGAAGCATAACTGCATAAAAGCACTAGGTAAGTGCTAGTAGCTTTATTAATAAATCATCTGTACTGTACCATAATATTCAATTTTAATCCAATATTTTCCATTGAGCTGGTGAATTATATAATTCACCATTAAATATAAAACCTCTATTGAGTCTATATAGATTCAATAGAGGTTTTGTAGACTACGTACTTACAATAACCTCTTATCATATCGTTGAATGGAAGAGGCTCTTGTAATAAGTATAGTTTGAGTAAAGCTTGACCGGAGGCGTATTGACGATATCGGAATTATCTATAGGTACTACTATATAAAGCTGAAGGGTTTGTTTGTTTACGCGCTAATCTCAGGAACTGCTGGTCTGATTTGAAAAATTATTTCCGTGTTAGATAGCCCATTTATGGAGGAAGGCTGTAGGCTATATAGGGTTATTTGTAAAACACCAACAACCTCTTAAGAGGTCATTGTACTCATCGTTATGAACAACTTTTACTATGGGACCAAACCTAAAATCGCGAAAAAAATCAGCTGTCCCCTACATTTTGATGAGTTATACGAACATAAAACCCTGTAAATCATCAAGCTATGAATGAAAAATGAAGCGGAGCACCAATTAAGAATGTTTCAAAATCGGGGGGTTAGTAACTATTCCACGCGAACGAAGTTGTAACAGCTAGTATAAATTATAAACCCAACCTTCATCACGATGTTGTCCTTAATCGAAAAACTAAATAGGTACAAACATTTTGTTGCCTACTAATATTTTCACAAGCAAAAATAAAACCAATCACGAAAGGACAGAGCAGCAATACCATTCCCAAAACAATAAAACCCACAAATGCTTGTTTAATTAATAAACAATGAAAACAGAACAAGTATTAAACCGAAACAAACAACAGAGTAAGAAAAGCCCTGTTAGTTGACTGTTCATATTATTGGAACCGCACAAGTTGGTTTAGTGTGGCAACTAAACTCAAACTCGCAATGAAAGGCCCGTGTAGGTCGACCGACTAACAGTTATACTGTGTAACCAAAGGACTGGGATAAGGAAATTAATAAAGGAAAAAGGGAGGTTAATGCTAGCTGGGATTCGAGAGACTTTATACTCGGGCAAAGATGAGAAACTCCGTATCGCATGCAATGGTTCCTTGTGTATACACATTCTTGTGGCTGTTTTTCTCTGAGACTAGCGAATCAGTGAGGCCTTTGAAACCTTTCCGATTTCTGACGAAAAATGACTCCAAAATGACCAACGTGGTTGACGTCAACGGCGACGTCCACCCTCCGGCGTCCTTTGATGATCTTCACCCGTCTCTCCGGGCACATTCTAGCGATGAGGCCAGCTGGCTCCAACTTCAGTCTAGCTTAGTTCATAAATCTCAGTCTAAAATAATAAACAAAATATATCCTATCAAATGCATGTGACGATTCCTAAACTTTCATATAAATCGTAGCGAACAATGCAGCGATGCTAGCGATATTTCACTATTCATATTCAATTTAAACTGTCCAATTTCCTCATTGAAATGAAACGAAGATTTTGAATACCTAAAGATTTATTAATGAACCGTTGGATTATGCTTTATTTTTATAGCCATAATCTGGTGATTACGGTTTTCCGGAATCTTAATGAGTTATTCAATCTCTGTGGCTGTAGTTATGTTACTTCGTTGCTCTCCTTCCCCTTATAAGTCATTTTATTACATCAAACGGAGAGTCATTTTTATTGGGAATCATATAATTAACACACACACACACTTTTCCTGTTATTATTACAAGGTGTACAATAAAGTATATATTAAATAAATAATAAATAAATAACATCATATCCTGTATATCTGAATAGCACGACTTGCATATTGAGATTAGATTCTATAAAGGGGTACCGTCCCCAATTACTGGGTTATGTAGGTCAAACAGCCAATTGATCCATACTAGTAGTCAGCGGCATCCAGTAGAACTAGAAACTGACCACACATAACATGGTTGGGAAAAGGCTAAACTGATAGATTGATAGTTAAGGTTAAACTCTAGCAAGCTTGCACTTAGCAGGTTTCACATCTATGAGAAACTAAACGCTATACTAAGTCATAAGAAGAAGATATATAAAGTAGTCGTTGTTAAGTGACTGACAGGCAACGCACAGCCGAAACTACTGGTCGTAGAAAGCTGAAATTTATCATGTAGGTTCCTTGGGAAGTTTAGGGGAGCAATAAGAGAGAATTTCCAGAAATTCCGACGGAAACAGGCAGAAACGGAATATGCAAGAAACGAAAGTCAACTGGACCCAGGCCGCTCCTAACTGTCGCCATATCGGCCAACCCGGTGCATCTCGTATAAAAGCATATACCTATTGCAACCTTCACCAGGTCATTGGTCAATCCACCCATCGACCAACAGCAAGCAGTATGGGCTACCCACTGTCAGTTAAGTTTGGCTATTCTTCTTGCTACATCAGTAACGTCTCCTGCCGACCTGAAAGGTGTGCGGAATTTGTTCGTAAGCGTCACTACGCCCCTGGAACGCAAAAAGCATTAGGAGGAACACGAATGGGTTTCATTCAGTAAGAGTTTGACACTCCCTTCTGCCTAGAGCGGAAGGAGTCATTTGACGATTTCCCTAAAAAAAGGTTCTTCTACCCATATCTTCATTTGTTATTCGAACACGCAAAACTATACTCCTTGCATAAACTACACATCCCTCTGGGGTTTTTCTACGCTAAGTATCTACACTTAATATCCGTCCACATTTCTGCATGCTAGAATCAAAACCAATATGAAATACCATCTGTCTCCACGATACATCAGCCACTACAGTTTTACCTCTGATTTACTGCAAAAAAAAAGAAGAACTACACGATGTAAAAGCGGATCCTAAAGATTTAAGTTCCATTTTTCGCAGCAGTAACAAAGTACTATTGTCGACTTAAGAAATAAATCACAATGGAACTTCAGCTTGTAGTGGAAATAATATTATCTATTGTATCCGCGTCGTTAGCTTAATATTAAGTGCTGCTGACTATACTTACGTCATTTCCTTTACTGTATTATTTCTAAAGATAAAAGAATAAGGTAGAAGTATTATGGCGGCTCGGTAATTTTTTGGCAAGGAATTAAGTGGCCTATCTTCTGTTTTTCTGCAATTTCTGGCGGTTAATGTAGCAATTTTACTGCTAGACGATTTTTTCATTTATACGATTATGAAGCTAGCAGATAATACATAATACTAATTGGGTAACTAGATCTGCTATCGTAAGCATCTATTTATCGTATAATCTAAGTATCAGCCATTACGAACGTGAACAAAATCGCCAACCACCCCGACCCAATGAAAAAACACATCCGGCAAAAAACCTTCCTCAAAGGAAAAACCCATTTTTCCAGCAACTTAGTCAAAGCCCTCTCTATTAGCTTAAACTTGGGTTCGTTAACCCCCTGTAAGTGATATGCGTCAATCAGGCAGCTCATCTAGATTGTACTGGTCTGACCAGCCAATGGATTGCCGAGCACATCTGCTGAACCAATCTAGTTTCAATTTGGCCACGGCTGCTCTCATTCGCAACAATTTGTATGTAGATTTATATGTACAAGAGTATTTGTATGGAGGAGTTCGCGGCTAATAATATAATAGAATTCTTTTTTGGATGGGAAATCGTCAAATGACTTCTCCCGCTCTGAGGCGGAACGGAAGGGAGTGTCAGACTCTTACTGACTAAAATCCACCCGTGTTCCTCTTAGTGCCCTTTACGTTCCAGGGCCGCGGTAACTTTTTCGAACAAATTCCGCAACAATAATATAATAGACTGGGACCAATGATGCCGAGAATTCTCTATGCCTCGAAAAACATATAAAGCTTTTGGTCCCGGCTGTCATTTGTAGATTTTGAACAGTCATAACGCATAATAGAAGGCAAGAAATATAACACCAGCCAAGTTTTCGTGGAGCAATTTCAGACTTATCATGATGAAACCTTCCTCAAGGAAGAGTTTTGGCCGAAGGGTGTCTTGTATCGGTGACACCGCGAAGGCTACGCGACACCACGCAACTCGACGCCTTCACTTCGTGGATAATAGTAATACTTTTGTGGTTTATATGAATATGTACGATAGTCTGTAAAATATATTTATAATATACTAGCTGACCCGGAAAACGTCGTTTTTCCACATAAAATAAAATTACCGATAAACACACTAAGATTCACGAAAATCGGTGGAACCTTTTCGGAGGAGTTCAACCACAAACACCGTGATACGAGAATTTTATATATAAGCTTATGGGTCTTGTGTTACCCGAAATAAATGTTATATTATTATTATATTACTGACGGATGCAGCTAGTGAAGATAATAAGTTATTGACTTGGAATGATTAACTTTTTGAAATCCCCTAAACTGGACAATATCAAAATATCGGCTACTTTTGAGCTTATGATATTCGGGGGCGTGGATTAACTTGCTTTTCGAGACACAACGACCCCGTTGACCTCATGTAATGAATGATAATAATAATAATAATAATAATTTATTAATGATGGATAAACATCTAATCACCCAACAACCAACACCAACTTATTAACAACGAGTTTCCCAGTTTTAGAGTAGCGAATGTTGTAGTTTTCGAAATCACAGTTTATAAAGAATTTTAATGATGTTTTTTTTAAATAGAAAATAATGTTACACTAACACAAAAACAGTTTAAGAAAATGTCAACCTCACAAATTCCTCGCAAGACTAAGATTCCTAACGTTCTAACGTAACCGGAGTGCAAATCCTCACTTTTTCCGCCGCAAAGTTCTTGCACGCGAGGACGTTAGCCGTATGTAGTTCCCCAGACTGGCAACACTCCAGTAATACCCTCGTATCTGTAATTTCACTCATATCACGTTATTACCCGGTCCCGCATGATTACGCAAATCGACTATCGTAAATAACTTTTATGCAGTCCAACGTATTAGTTAGCAAAAATTATTGTCACGCGCCGTAAACTTTTATGTACCAACTAGAAACGTTTCCACTTATGATCTACACTCACTGTTTCGCATTTCCGAGCGCAAACTTCACTTTTTACTACCCTTATATGCTCCATCTTATATATATTGTATAATTTTTCCATTACCGAATGTCCGATAGCCACTAAAACTCCCTTTACAAATTTTCTACACGAGGAAAGAAATTGGCATCAATATAGTAGCCTCGACTTCCAAAATTCTTCCATTTTTTATCATAAGCTATAGATTTCTTCTAAGACAGACGCTTTTCCGTTTCAACAATGGCTTTGCGAAGATTAAAATATAGGTAGCTATTGATTGTGAATAATACCAGCGGATGAGAAATGAAAATATTTTTCTACATCGAGACCTGGTTTCATCCGTATTCCGAGCTTGCCATTCATAGACAAAGTGATCTTAGTGCTTTCTGTTAGCTTGTATTATGGTCTGTGGGCAGGTGACGTCACGGCATAACAAAACGAAGGTAGAGAGATGGAATTGACTTTTACCAAAACGACTCACTGAATGGTAGCAGACAGGCGTGTGGAAAAGAGGAAAGGGAGGCCTTGCCGAGTTTGGGACATAGCAAGCAAATTAGTTGGAAAGAACATTACCGAGAAGATTAATCGAATCCGGAATCTTTCTGTTTTGATACAAAATCTCTTCCTTCATAACACCCAACTCAAAAGGACAATTATATGAGACTAGCTGCTGCCCGCGACTTCGTCCCCGTGGAATCCCCGATTTTAAAACATTCTTCATCGCTGCTCCGCTCCTATTGGCTTAAGCGTGATGTTATATAGCCTAAAGCCTTCCTCGATAAATGGTCTATTCAACCCAAAAAGAATGTTTCAATTCAAACCAGTAGTTCCTGAGATTAGCGCGTTCAAACAAACAAACAAACAAACAACCAAACAAACAAACTCTTCAGCTTTATAATATTAGTATAGATGAGATCCAATGACTTTGGAGTGGCCAAAGTCATCTATCAGCGTTAATTTTCGTCAGACGTAAACAGACATACGATAATGACCGCATGTCCTCACAAAACATCAGATAGATACAAAAACAAAGCATTTATCAACCGTGATCCATTTCTAATTGTCCCTTTATATCTCGGGCTAAAAGCTGGGCTATAAGCCGGGCTATGTCGGGCTATGAGCCGGGCTAATCAGTTTACTTAATAATCCTTTTTTATCATAAATCGCAGGAAAATGACAGAATAAGTCTGTCGCGTCGCCGGCCAGGGCTCGTCAACATTTTGTGAGCCATCTGATTTCCCGCGGGAGGTCATGCTTTAGATTTTAATGTTCATTCGTGAAATAAATAGCTTTTTTCAACATAATTTTTAATCTGTTCGCTAAATATTTACACATTATGTTTATTTGATAAAAATGTTTATGAGTTTGTTTTGGTTTGACGTAAAGGATTTAAAGCCTGATAATTGATTTTACGTTTGTTTAACCATTAAGTATTGAATACATTGATAAAACCCACAAGTTTAGACGAATGTAGCTTTTTGTCTAATAATTAAAATCAACTTTCAATATTGTCTTAAGTATCTTATTATGACCGAAACATGCAACTTATAAGTTGATTGTAAAAGTACCCTCCATTTTAATTGCCCTATTTGCCGATAACACGGCCATCTACCGCTCCGGCAGTAGTGTAAAGGCAATAGCCGGCCACCTCCAGAAATCCGCCGACGCACTAGGCGCCTGGTTTCGGAAATGGAGAGTGGAAGTCAATCCGGAAAAGAGTCAAGCGATCCTGTTTCACAGGCCGCGGGCTCGATTCCCACCACCAGACCCCAGCCCGATCACCATGTTTGGCAAGCCGATCCCTTGGGTGAAGCAAGCCAAATACTTAGGTGTAATCCTTGACCGAAAGCTTACTTTCGGTGAGCACATAAAGACGGTGCGTAATCGCGCCGCTTTCGCTCTCGGTAGGCTCCACCCCATGCTGAATGCACGCAGCAAGCTCTCCCTTAAATGCAAGTTGCGCATTTATACAACGTGCATACTCCCGATTATGACCTATGCGTGTGCTACCTTTGCGCACACTAAGTCGTATCGGATCCATAGGTTGCAAGTAATCCAAAACCGATTTCTGCGGAAGGCCACGGGTGCTCCGTGGTTCGTTAGAAACGATCGACTCCATGTCGACCTCCGCATTCCAACAATTAAGCAATTCATGAAGCGCCTTAACAAGCGTTTCATAGAGTCCGCCGATTCGCATCAGAACCCTCTCATTGTATCGGCCGCCCGATATACTCCCTCCAAGATTAGTAGGATTCGCCGTCCACGGCACTCCCTAGTCGAACCCGACGACCCCATCACCTTACTTCAAGAGAGTAATAGGGAAACCAGTACGATTAGAAAAAACAAAAACAGACCGCGTTCCGTATTCCGGCCCCGCCGACGAGGCCCATCGCGACGCCCCCGTAACATCCCTCCCCGACTTTTGCCTAACGAGCCAGCCCGCGCCGCTGAGCCATTAGCGTTAAATCCCCTAAATAATAATAACTGACCCAGCCTGTCCCTTGCTGCCCCTCTCAATGACCCCGTTAAGCCGAGGCCCGTATCCCACAGGGGATGCCCTTAGCGAAGCGGTCATTTAGCTTTTAGTAGTTTTTAGCCCTGGCTGGGGGCCTTAAATTCATTTGAGGCCACCACAGGATTGCCCGGTTAAGCAGTAACCAGCCTTAGTGTGCTGAACTGCGAGTGGTCCAATCCAAAAAAAAAAAAAAGAAAACCTACATTTTAAGACCGGAATTTAATTCCAACTAAACTGGAATATTATGTTTTCCGCTTACTCTCAAAAGCAATAAAAATAGTGACATCTCCTCAACCATTATTCATTTTTAGTGCAGAATTTTATATAATCTGTACCATTTACATTTTTAGTGGCTGGCACGACGCCTCGCAGTGCTACGTACAGTAGTGATGGCAAATTCTAAGAAGCTATCTATCTATTAGGATTTATTTTCCGCACTTAGTCCTGACAATGGACCACTGTGCTTGAGCCATGGCGGCCGCCTTTCCAACCAGCCAACCTCCCTCCAGGGCCCCAATTCTGCTATTACAATAGTCTCAGAATCGTCTATCATTGATTTCATAATGATTGATTTTTACAAGTTTGGTAATCTACTAATATAAAAGCGTCACTATGACTTTCCAATGGTCCACCATTGACCCTCCATTGAAAGAAATGGCATAGAATGGTAATTTCGTACATAATGATAAATGAATGACAGACGTATGCGGCAATCTGCTAAAATTTGAAAGTTCCTTTGATCAATGACCTACCATTAGATCGTCATTGTGCAGTCATTGCTTTTAATAGCTCGGTTATCAAAAAGTATTACGAGACCATTGACCGACCAATGATCGACCATTATGAATTTAGCAGATTACGAACTTTTAGCAAAATGACAATGGGATCGTGTTGGAATGACAAATTTATAAAAATAGCGGACTTGGGACCCAGAAGCAAATCAGTCCTCCCAATGTGTTCATGATATCTGTAAACGAATTCGGGGTCCCTATTGTTTGCCCCCGTATTTCGGCGACGCCCGGTGCACTCAATGGGCACATGCGATACCTTAAAGAAACTATTAATATCCTTTATTAATTTAACTTTCTTACTAATTTACATTTTTCAATATTTCTTTAAAAAAAACCTAAAAAAAAAAAAAGTAGTGGTCCGCCGGTGTCGGGAGCAGGGTCCAAGCTACCGGTGGTTAGGGCTCCAGAGAAAGGAACCTCCTCACAACACGAGCCGTATCGAGGAGTACTGCCTTCTGTATCAGGCCCCACACCAATCGTGTAACGCCAGCTTCGACAGATGGTTGTCGAAGCTTTTGGCCACTAGGCCATTGGCCGTAATGACAATCGGCACAATGACAGCCGGGTTCACATTCCACATATTGAAAACTTCGTGCGCTAAGTCGAGATGCTTGATTTGTATTAATATTATTATTACGAAACAATTAAACAGTCAAGTATTGTACTGAAGACCCGATATTTACTGGGAACATGTTTTTTTTTGCTTAATTTTGCTCTACCGGACCATCCGAAGCTTACGTCGCCAGATTGTTTTAGTATTATACATATGTATATACTGTGTGATTTTTTTCTCACGCACTTAATTCGATACTACAAACTGGAAAGTGGGAGATTAAATCATAAAAATATGTAGTTGTTAGGCAGGCAAAGAAGTGAGTGATGGCAATTAATATAAAAAAATATTGAGTACAATACGATATAATAATAAGTTTTGTTTTGTAAATCATTTACAGCTATGCTAAGCCCACTACGTTCTAAGCATCGGCTTAGATAGAAAACGTTATCAATCATGTTAAACAGCAAAATAATTCAAGCCATTTCATAGAAAGAAAGCAATAATACTTTACATAGACACACTCACACATTACACATCTCATACTAATATTATAAAGCGGAAAGATTTGTATTTTTGTATGTAACGAATAAACTCAAATTTTTTTTTCACCATTAGAAAGCTACATTCACCCTGAATAACATAGGCTATACTGTTCGCGACGATGCGTCTTAGCTACATAGTATAGGTAGTTATAGGTAGCTATAGTAGTATATAGAATGTTGCAAATAAATAAAACCGCGACTACATAGTATAGGTAGTTATAGGTAGTTAGTTAGCACATAGAATGCTGTAACAGATAAAGCTGCATAGTATAGATAGTTATAGGTAGCTATAGTTGATACATAGTTTGTTATTGAAATAAAACACATTCGTTGCAGTCGTTTGCTCTCAAGAGGCAGTATATAAGCCCTTGGAGCCTTTATTTCTTCCAAGTAAATAGAATATAGTTAGGTAGGGTATCCTATCCCTTACACATAACAGTAAACACATGGTAACCCTGGTAATCGAAGGTATATAAAGGTAATCAAGGTATATAAAGGTATATAAAGGTGATCGGTGGTATATAAGGTAATCGAGGTATATACACACACAGACAGACATACATAGGTAAATAGAAAGGGCTTGGTAATTTGAGACTTGAAATATTAGGTCAAAGGTAGTCGCATAGCTAAAAGCGACACTGACCAATCACAGAGCAGGAGGGTGCTGGTACGTGATTGGTCAATGGTTTTTGATAAATAGCCCTGGTGAAGGTATGCACAAAAATAAAACACTTTGCATCTACCCTCTTCCTTTCCCGAAAATACAAGTCTAGATTCTAGACTTCTAGATGTCTGAAATAGAACCGCCTTGAAAAATCCTTTCAGGGGATATATAGATGTCTATAGTGTATGCAGGCATAAAGCCGTAATTTAGGTTTAAATAAAACTGTTTATTTTTATCCCCCTGAAATATATACGCTTATAGAGTTGCAACCCCTTGAGTGACAGGGTTGAAACATATGTAGTTTTGTAGAGGGTTGTCGTATCTATAGAGATACATATAGCTGTATAGCCCTCCTAGCATAGTTTTACGGTAAATTCACCCCAAGTAGGTAATAGCTTCGTGCCTACAATAGTTTTGTATAGTTTTCGACATCCCACACCTACATGGAGGGGGATGAAGGGGTGAATTCGTCTCCGCTATATGGAGCTTACCGAGGGCTATCCATAAAGGTACGACAACCCCTACTCACATAGACCTAAGCCTAGATATAGCCTAAAATCTAGAATTGTCATAGTGAAAATTAGCATTAATAAACTTCATCACACACGGTGATTTTTTGGGTGTCGATACGGTATAGTTGCGCCGTACAATAGTAACATAGAAACTTTAAGAAATTTGTAGTCATTTGCAAGATATTTCGAATTTATACCTAAATGTAGAATCATATAGTCGCGAATTTCACCCTTCAAATCGCTAAGTGCATAGTGAACAAGTTAAATAGTGTTTTATTGTGACTTTATTGGTAAGCCCTCAATACCTACCCCTATATATTGTGTGAATAACAGCAAGTATAGCAAGTATTCAGCTAAGGGTTGCATCCTCATGGCCCGTAGCTTATAGACGGAGCGTCAACGCGTCTGGATCATTTATACCTAGGTGGGTTGTCACCATACAGTCCACTTTCGAAGAATAGGATAACCTACCCTGGCCACCCTACAGTCCAGTCGATCACGTCCGCCCCGTACATTTTCTGGTCCATCGGAGCCGGATATTTTGAAGATAGCCTGATCTAGCTATTTGGAAGTTAGATTTACCGAACCACGCAGCTACCCTGAAGGCGCAACCCCTATTGTGAAGTCGCACCCCCTTGAAGAAAAAACTACCCTTCAACATTCCAAGACACGAAGGGTATCCCTAGAAGCTAAATAGAAGTCGGACCTTGAAGAAATCATCCCTTCAAGAAAACTACCCCTAGGCAGATTGATGTTGAAAAATAGTGAAGCAACAACATAGAAGAAATTTAATCAAGCTGAACTTAGAAAATTTCGAACGACTTCACACTTTGAAAAATTTTGAGGAGTTCCGACACTTAGAATATTTTTGAAGAATTTTGAACTTAGAAAATTTTCAACAATCCGAAACTTGGAAAATTTTTGAAGAATTTTGAACTTGGAAAATTTTCAACAACCTGACACTTAGAAAAGTTTTGATCAAGCGGGACATAGAATATTTTTGAAGAATTTTGGACTTAGAGAATTTCGATCGACTTCACACATAGAAGATTTTGAACAGTCTGGGACTTAGAAAAGTTTCAGTCAATCCGAACTTAGAATATTTTTTGAAGATTGGGGACTTTGAAGAATTTTGAAAAAATTTTTGAAAATTTTTTTTTTTTGGAAACTTGGATTGAAGTTTCACCTGAGGCTTACCAGTGGACTACCGAATAGTTTTGAAGATTCATTGAAGACTTCAACAATGCCGATCACGAGGTCGCATGGCAAATCATCCGAGGCGTGGACAGTTCCGATACAGGAACCAGCCGAGAGGGTTCCTGCTATCCATCATCAGGTGCCGCCGCGTTCGCCTTCATCGTCTGGGACGGCGCGATCGATGCAGCAGCGCAGTGAAGACGTGTCTCCGCCTGCTGCCGCTGAACGAATAGAACAGATAGAAGCTTCAGCAATAGAACGAGTACCTGCACTATTGCCGACAACAGTACAGAAACAGATGCCATCGACCTCAAGGAAGGGAACCCGCTTTGAGACGACTTCAGATAGTACAATGAAGCCGTCAAATAGAAAAGATAGCCGAGTCTTGCCAATGACTACCCGGGGTGACGCCCGTATAGAACATAGACGTCCGCCGTCGACCATTGACAGGTCACCGCGGTCATATAGAAAACTACAGAAGGCTCGCGAAGACTTATTGAAGATTAAGTTGGAGCTTGCCCAGTTAGCACTTCAGAGAGCCGAACAAGAGTCGGACGAAGAATATTTGGACGATAGAAACTCAAATGAAGAGTACGTGCGTTCCTGGCTGGAAGAGGCGCCTGAACCTGTTCCTGATCAGAGAGAGACCAACGCCGCCGAGGGGGACATCCGTGATAGTCGACAGCAACCGCCCCCCCCTGTGGACTTCGAACCAATAGTGGACTCTCGTCGAACGCACATAGATCCAGATAGTGCTAAACAAATAGAGCCACCACCTATGAAGAAAATAGAAGACGACAGGAGCGAGGATAATTTACGTCCATTCGTTACGGACCTTACGGCTGCTATAGCATCTTTAGTTGACAAGAAAACAGAACAGCAGTCACAGAATTCCTCCTCGGCGTCGAAGGTCATTATGACTTTACCGAACTTCAGTGGTGCGCATACAGAATGGTTGTCATTTCGAGCCATTTATGAAACAACTCGAAACTATTTCAACGATGTCGAGAATACAGCAAGACTTAGAAGAAACCTGCATGGACGCGCTTTAGAAACAGTCAGTTCAGAACTCATCGGCCATGCAAGACCAGATGACATCATGAGGGAACTCGAGCTGCAATTCGGCCGACCAGATTCGATAGCACAGGCCGAAACAGATAGATTGCGAGGACTGACACGATGCAGTGAAAATCCAAAGGATATTTGCTCATTCGCAAGCCAAGTGAGGTGCGCTATAGTAACGCTGCGAGCATTGAAGAAGGATCATTACCTGATCAACGCCGAGCTCATGCGAACCTTGACAGAGAAGCTACCGAACTCGATACGTGTACAGTGGTACCGTATATATACAGAAAAGTACCAGTCCTTGCCAGACTTGTCGCTGTTTAGCGAATTCATTACCGAACAAGCTCGATACTGCAGCGCTTTCGCTCCTGCTGAAAACATCAAGACAGAGGGCTCATCCAACCGACGCACACCGCAGCAGAGGACTCACACAACAACAGAGAAGTCAGCAAGCAAGTGCCGACTGTGTGAGAAGGATGGCCATATAGAACGCGATTGCTCGAAGTTCAAGAATAGCAATAGTAACAAGAGATGGGAAATTGCGAAGAATCTAAACCTGTGCTTCCGTTGCCTGAAGCCAAGAAGAGAGCGGCATAAATGCAACGCGAAGAAGTGTGACGTCAAGGGGTGTACAGCCACGCACAGTCGGCTACTTCATTACGACAAGAAGCCTGCTGCGGTGGCAGCCGAAAAGCCCAGACAGACCGAAGTCAAAAAGGAGCCCAAGGAGACAGTCGCCAGCTCAAGATCATCGTCGAATCACGCCTATTTGAAGATCATCCCGGTCCGGGTCATTGGACCGGCGGGAGAGGCATCTACGTTCGCCCTACTCGACGATGGATCGACCGTATCGTTGATCGATGAAGACATCGCCGACCAAGTCGGAGCCGAGGGCAAGATCGACCCACTGAAGATTGGTGCGATCGGTGACACCATGATCGACACTCCTTGTTCGAAAAGAGTCACAGTGACACTCGCGAGTCAGCATAGAAATAGGGTGCCGTTCAGAGCGCGCACCATACCGAAGCTTAATCTCGCGTCACAGACCGTGAAGAAGATGTCACACATTGCAAACATCTCATCGACTTGAAAGAGCAGCTAGTCTATGATGTTGGCGCGCCCAAGATTTTGATTGGCCAAGACAACTGGCACCTTCTCCTTGCCAGTGAAGTCAGAAGAGGCCCCAGGCACCAGCCCATCCACCACCAGGACGCTACATGGCGCGCACACTAGAATACTCGGTCAGCAGGTGCATTACGTCAGCGCATGCAGAGAAGATAGAGAAGATAGAGACGATAGACTGAACGAGCAACTTCGTGAATTTTTCGCACTCGAGTCCCTAATAGTTAATCCTCGGC
Source organism: Hecatera dysodea (assembly GCA_905332915.2). Classification (NCBI taxonomy): domain Eukaryota; kingdom Metazoa; phylum Arthropoda; class Insecta; order Lepidoptera; family Noctuidae; genus Hecatera; species Hecatera dysodea. Next base: position 7,747,942 of record HG995309.1, read on the forward strand.
GTCCAGATTCTGATCCAGAGAAGCAGGCTGAAGACATCTTGAAAAGACATACCAAACAGTTGACAGATGGGCATATAGAAACAGCTATGTTATGGAAAAATAACAACTTTGAAATGTAACTTTGAAAATGAAAACAAAATATCTAGTTTTAATTTCCGCGAATCAGATAGAATTAGTAATTTACTTAGAAAAAACAACGTTTATGTAGCGTTCAGAACGGACCAGAATATACGCCGTATTTGTAACGGAAAAGATATTTTAGAAAATAGTAAAAAGTCTGGGGTGTATAGGCTGGTCTGTGATGAATGCAACGGGGTGTATGTGGGTCAGACGGGCCGAAACTTTGACATAAGGTATGGGGAACATGTTGCCGCGTATAGAAATGGCCATTCGGACAAATCGAATTTCGCGAAACATTTAATTGATACCGGCCATTCTTTGCGCGACAACAATAGTTTTAATATACTACATATTTGTGATAAGGGTTTCCGGCTGTGTGTTTTGGAACAATTAGAGATTTTTAAACATAGTAATAATAATAATTTTGCACTGTTGAATGACCAGACGAATTTGGTTTCTTCCCCTTTACTGCGAATGTTTGCGGGTAGTTGTACACAAATAACCAACGGTGGCAGTGTATAAAAGGGGGGTGCCTTGTACTAAATGCTCAGTCGCAACTCAACGGTCAGCGAGTCAACACGTCCCCTGAGGATGCCTCGTGGAGAGGCGAAACACGTGTCGGTAATGGTGTTGGGTTTTGCATTGCCTTCCTGCATGTGCTTAAAATCCTTGCATTTGCCTAGTAATCTTGCATGTGCATAATATAGCGGGCGGGAGGGAGGTGCATACCTGCAACCCACTAATATTCGCGGAAATTAAAACTAGATATTTTGTTTTCATTTTCAAAGTTAAAATGGATTTCACTCAATCAATTTTTTTTTTTTTTTTTTTTTAACTTTGAAATGCCCGATAGTTATGGGACAGCACACAAGCGGCTGATCTCTATAGAAAAGAAGCTCGACAAAAATCCGAGTCTTCGAAATAAATATATAGAACAGATGGACTCGCTCCTTTCAAAAGGGTACGCAGAAAAAGCGCCCAAACAGACCACGCCAGGAAGAACCTGGTATCTGCCTCATTTCGACGTCTTCAATCCCATGAAGCCGGAGAAATTTCGAATAGTACACGACGCCGCAGCTAAATCGAATGGAATGTCGCTGAACGACTTCCTACTTACAGGACCGGACCTGTTACAGTCGCTGCCCGGCGTCATGATGAGGTTTCGTAGACATCCGATAGCCATTTCAGGTGACATTACCGAAATGTTCATGCAAGTCAAAGTACGACCTGAAGATAGAGACGCCCTCCGATATTTGTGGAGAGGCAATAGAAGAGAAGGAGCCCCCGACGAGTATCGAATGACGTCAATCATATTCGGCGCGGCAAGCTCACCGTGCACGGCCATATTCGCGAAGAATTGGAACGCGAACCGGCACATAGAACAGCATCCAGAAGCAGTAGAAGCAATAGTGAAGAACCATTATATGGATGATTATCTGGATAGCTATAGAACAGTAGAAGAAGCGACACATATAGCAACAGCGGTGAAGAAGATACACCAACAGGCTCGTTTCGAAATAAAGAAATGGGTATCGAATGACATCGACGTCATACAGAAAATAGAACCGTCGCTTATAGAGACAGACGTCGTCGACACCGGCGACCACATAATAGAAGCCGAATACCTCCGACAAGCGGAGAGGATACTCGTGCAAGCTGTACAGCAACAGATGTTTTCCCGCGAGTTGACAAGTTTGCGTGAAAACAAAGAGATAGATAAAGATAGCACCCTGCGACCGTTACAAATAGAATTGAAGGATGACGTCATACGCCTCAGAAGTCGTATAGATAGAATCGACATAGTTATAGAAGACGTCAAGTACCTACCCGAGCTCCAACACCGGCGGGAGCCCCATAGCCGTGGCCCTAATCTGCAGGTGGGTGATCCCGTACTCATTGCAGACGGCCAGCTGCCGCGCAACACGTGGCCGCGAGGCCGCATCATTACAGTTTTCCCGGGCGCTGATGGCGAAGTCCGGACGACTGAGGTGCGCACATTCGGCGGCACCTTAAAGCGTCCGGTAAAGAAGTTTGCCACCACAGCGAGTGATGCTGCCCGCAAGGCGCAGCTCACCCCACCGCGGACATATTCGGTCCGCATTCGGCTCGCATCAAGCGAGCAGTAGCGGGCGATGCTGCTCTCACAGCTCGCCAACCGATAGATAAGCGACGCTGCCCGCAAGGCGCAGCTCGCCCCACTGCGGGCATATCCGGCCCGCCGCCGCCTTGCTTTGTGCAGGCGACACAGCAGGCGATGCTGCTCTCACAGCTCGCCAACCGATAGATGGGTGACGCTGCCCGCAAGGCGCAGCTCACCCCACCGCGGACATATTCGGTCCGCATTCGGCTCGCATCAAGCGAGCAGTAGCAGGCGATGCTGCTCTCACAGCTCGCCAACCGATAGATGGGTGACGCTGCCCGCAAGGCGCAGCTCACCCCACCGCGGACATATTCGGTCCGCATTCGGCTCGCATCAAGCGAGCAGTAGCAGGCGATGCTGCTCACACAGCTCGCCAACCGATAGATGGGCGACGCTGCCCGCAAGGCGCAGCTCGCCCCACTGCGGGCATATCCGGCCCGCCGCCGCCTTGCTTTGTGCAGGCGACACAGCAGGCGATGCTGCTCTCACAGCTCGCCAATCGATAGATGGGTGACGCTGCCCGCAAGGCGCAGCTCACCCCACCGCGGACATATTCGGTCCGCATTCAGCTCGCATCAAGCGAGCAGTAGCAGGCGATGCTGCTCTCACAGCTCGCCAACCAGATAGATGGGTGATGCTTCACAGCTCGCCCCCCGCGGACACATTCGGTCCGCAACCGGCTCGCATTCAGCGAGCAACAGCCGGCGATGCTGCTCACACAGCTCGCCAACCAATAGATGGGTGACGCTGCCTACACGCGCAGCTCGCCCCCCGCGGACATATTCGGTCCGCAATCGGCTCGCATCCAGCGAGCAACAGACGGCGATGCTGCTCTCACAGCTCGCCAACCAGATAGATGGGTGATGCTTCACAGCTCGCCCCCCGCGGACACATTCGGTCTGCAACCGGCTCGCATTCAGCGGGCAATAGCCGGCGATGCTGCTCCCACAGCTCGCCAACATAGACGGGTGACGCTGCCCACCGGCGCAGCTCACCCCCCGCGGACACATTCGGTCCGCATTCGGCTCGCATCAAGCGAGCAGTAGAAGGCGATGCTGCTCTCACAGCTCGCCAACCATAGATGGGCGACGCTGCCCGCAAGGCGCAGCTCGCCCCACTGCGGGCATATCCGGCCCGCCGCCGCCTTGCTTTGTGCAGGCGACACAGCAGGCGATGCTGCTCTCACAGCTCGCCAACCGATAGATGGGTGACGCTGCCCGCAAGGCGCAGCTCACCCCACCGCGGACATATTCGGTCCGCATTCGGCTCGCATCAAGCGAGCAGTAGCAGGCGATGCTGCTCACACAGCTCGCCAACCGATAGATGGGCGACGCTGCCCGCAAGGCGCAGCTCGCCCCACTGCGGGCATATCCGGCCCGCCGCCGCCTTGCTTTGTGCAGGCGACACAGCAGGCGATGCTGCTCACACAGCTCGCCAACCGATAGATGGGTGACGCTGCCCGCAAGGCGCAGCTCACCCCACCGCGGACATATTCGGTCCGCATTCGGCTCGCATCAAGCGAGCAGTAGCAGGCGATGCTGCTCACACAGCTCGCCAACCGATAGATGGGCGACGCTGCCCGCAAGGCGCAGCTCGCCCCACTGCGGGCATATCCGGCCCGCCGCCGCCTTGCTTTGTGCAGGCGACACAGCAGGCGATGCTGCTCTCACAGCTCGCCAACCGATAGATGGGTGACGCTGCCCGCAAGGCGCAGCTCACCCCACCGCGGACATATTCGGTCCGCATTCAGCTCGCATCAAGCGAGCAGTAGCAGGCGATGCTGCTCTCACAGCTCGCCAACCAGATAGATGGGTGATGCTTCACAGCTCGCCCCCCGCGGACACATTCGGTCCGCAACCGGCTCGCATTCAGCGAGCAACAGCCGGCGATGCTGCTCACACAGCTCGCCAACCAATAGATGGGTGACGCTGCCTACACGCGCAGCTCGCCCCCCGCGGACATATTCGGTCCGCAATCGGCTCGCATCCAGCGAGCAACAGACGGCGATGCTGCTCTCACAGCTCGCCAACCAGATAGATGGGTGATGCTTCACAGCTCGCCCCCCGCGGACACATTCGGTCCGCAACCGGCTCGCATTCAGCGGGCAATAGCCGGCGATGCTGCTCCCACAGCTCGCCAACATAGACGGGTGACGCTGCCCACCGGCGCAGCTCACCCCCCGCGGACACATTCGGTCCGCATTCGGCTCGCATCAAGCGAGCAGTAGAAGGCGATGCTGCTCTCACAGCTCGCCAACCATAGATGGGCGACGCTGCCCGCAAGGCGCAGCTCGCCCCACTGCGGGCATATCCGGCCCGCCGCCGCCTTGCTTTGTGCAGGCGACACAGCAGGCGATGCTGCTCTCACAGCTCGCCAACCGATAGATGGGTGACGCTGCCCGCAAGGCGCAGCTCACCCCACCGCGGACATATTCGGTCCGCATTCGGCTCGCATCAAGCGAGCAGTAGCAGGCGATGCTGCTCACACAGCTCGCCAACCGATAGATGGGCGACGCTGCCCGCAAGGCGCAGCTCGCCCCACTGCGGGCATATCCGGCCCGCCGCCGCCTTGCTTTGTGCAGGCGACACAGCAGGCGATGCTGCTCTCACAGCTCGCCAACCGATAGATGGGTGACGCTGCCCGCAAGGCGCAGCTCACCCCACCGCGGACATATTCGGTCCGCATTCGGCTCGCATCAAGCGAGCAGTAGCAGGCGATGCTGCTCACACAGCTCGCCAACCGATAGATGGGCGACGCTGCCCGCAAGGCGCAGCTCGCCCCACTGCGGGCATATCCGGCCCGCCGCCGCCTTGCTTTGTGCAGGCGACACAGCAGGCGATGCTGCTCTCACAGCTCGCCAACCGATAGATGGGTGACGCTGCCCGCAAGGCGCAGCTCACCCCACCGCGGACATATTCGGTCCACATTCAGCTCGCATCAAGCGAGCAGTAGCAGGCGATGCTGCTCTCACAGCTCGCCAACCAGATAGATGGGTGATGCTTCACAGCTCGCCCCCCGCGGACACATTCGGTCCGCAACCGGCTCGCATTCAGCGAGCAACAGCCGGCGATGCTGCTCACACAGCTCGCCAACCAATAGATGGGTGACGCTGCCTACACGCGCAGCTCGCCCCCCGCGGACATATTCGGTCCGCAATCGGCTCGCATCCAGCGAGCAACAGACGGCGATGCTGCTCTCACAGCTCGCCAACCAGATAGATGGGTGATGCTTCACAGCTCGCCCCCCGCGGACACATTCGGTCCGCAACCGGCTCGCATTCAGCGGGCAATAGCCGGCGATGCTGCTCCCACAGCTCGCCAACATAGACGGGTGACGCTGCCCACCGGCGCAGCTCACCCCCCGCGGACACATTCGGTCCGCATTCGGCTCGCATCAAGCGAGCAGTAGCCGGCGATGCTCCCACAGCTCGCCAACATAGCGAGTGATGCTGCCCGCAAGGCGCAGCTCACCCCACCGCGGACATATTCGGTCCGCATTCGGCTCGCATCAAGCGAGCAGTAGCAGGCGATGCTGCTCACACAGCTCGCCAACCGATAGATGGGCGACGCTGCCCGCAAGGCGCAGCTCGCCCCACTGCGGGCATATCCGGCCCGCCGCCGCCTTGCTTTGTGCAGGCGACACAGCAGGCGATGCTGCTCTCACAGCTCGCCAACCGATAGATGGGTGACGCTGCCCGCAAGGCGCAGCTCACCCCACCGCGGACATATTCGGTCCGCATTCGGCTCGCATCAAGCGAGCAGTAGCAGGCGATGCTGCTCTCACAGCTCGCCAACCGATAGATGGGTGACCCTGCCCGCAAGGCGTAGCTCGCCCCACTGCGGGCATATCCGGCCCGCCGCCGCCTTGCTTTGTGCAGGCGACACAGCCGGCGATGCTCCCACAGCTCGCCAACATAGCGAGTGATGCTGCCCGCAAGGCGCAGCTCACCTCACCGCGGACATATTCGGTCCGCATTCGGCTCGCATCAAGCGAGCAGTAGCGGGCGATGCTGCTCTCACAGCTCGCCAACCATAGATGGGCGACGCTGCCCGCAAGGCGCAGCTCGCCCCACCGCGGACATATTCGGTCCGCATTCGGCTCGCATCAAGCGAGCAGTAGCCGGCGATGCTCTCACAGCTCGCCAACCATAGATGGGCGACGCTGCCCGCAAGGCGCAGCTCGCCCCACCGCGGACATATTCGGTCCGCATTCGGCTCGCATCAAGCGAGCAGTAGCCGGCGATGCTCCCACAGCTCACCAACATAGCGAGTGATGCTGCCCGCAAGGCGCAGCTCACCCCACCGCGGACATATTCGGTCCGCATTCGGCTCGCATCAAGCGAGCAGTAGTAGGCGATGCTGCTCACGCAGCTCGCCAACATAGCGGGCGATGCTGCCCACGGGCGCAGCTAGCCCCCATTGCGGGCATACTCGGCCCGCCACCGCCTTGCTTTGAGCAGGCGATACAGCAGGCAATGCTGCCTACACAGCTTGCCACCGCAGCAGGCGATGCTGCGCGCACTCGCAGCTCGTACAGACAGCGGGCCATCCGGCCCACAGCTCGCTCATTTGCGAGAACCTACGCAACAGCCTTGCGACTGCAGGCGACCCACAGCAGGGAAGCGGCAGACCGGCGACTGCACAGCTGCGTCGAGCACCGGCATCGAGCACCGGCGCCGCGCAGCGGGCGACGTGGCTACAGGCGTCGCTCACCGGATTTCTGCAGCGCCGCGACGTCATCGCACCGAGTCATCGCTGCACTGCACGGCGGGAGAGATGTTCGCGACGATGCGTCTTAGCTACATAGTATAGGTAGTTATAGGTAGCTATAGTAGTACATAGAATGTTGCAAATAAATAAAACCGCGACTACATAGTATAGGTAGTTATAGGTAGTTAGTTAGCACATAGAATGCTGTAACAGATAAAGCTGCATAGTATAGATAGTTATAGGTAGCTATAGTTGATATATAGTTTGTTATTGAAATAAAACACATTCGTTGCAGTCGTTTGCTCTCAAGAGGCAGTATATAAGCCCTTGGAGCCTTTATTTCTTCCAAGTAAATAGAATATAGTTAGTTAGGGTATCCTATCCCTTACACATAACAGTAAACACATGGTAACCCTGGTAATCGAAGGTATATAAAGGTAATCAAGGTATATAAAGGTATATAAAGGTGATCGGTGGTATATAAGGTAATCGAGGTATATACACACACAGACAGACATACATAGGTAAATAGAAAGGGCTTGGTAATTTGAGACTTGAAATATTAGGTCAAAGGTAGTCGCATAGCTAAAAGCGACACTGACCAATCACAGAGCAGGAGGGTGCTGGTACGTGATTGGTCAATGGTTTTTGATAAATAGCCCTGGTGAAGGTATGCACAAAAATAAAACACTTTGCATCTACCCTCTTCCTTTCCCGAAAATACAAGTCTAGATTCTAGACTTCTACATGTCTGAAATAGAACCGCCTTGAAAAATCCTTTCAGGGGATATATAGATGTCTATAGTGTATGCAGGCATAAAGCCGTAATTTAGGTTTAAATAAAACTGTTTATTTTTATCCCCCTGAAATATATACGCTTATAGAGTTGCAACCCCTTGAGTGACAGGGTTGAAACATATGTAGTTTTGTAGAGGGTTGTCGTATCTATAGAGATACATATAGCTGTATAGCCCTCCTAGCATAGTTTTACGGTAAATTCACCCCAAGTAGGTAATAGCTTCGTGCCTACAATAGTTTTGTATAGTTTTCGACATTCCACCCCTACATGGAGGGGGATGAAGGGGTGAATTCGTCTCCGCTATATGGAGCTTACCGAGGGCTATCCATAAAGGTACGACAACCCCTACTCACATAGACCTAAGCCTAGATATAGCCTAAAATCTAGAATTGTCATAGTGAAAATTAGCATTAATAAACTTCATCACACACGGTGATTTTTTGGGTGTCGATACGGTATAGTTGCGCCGTACAATAGTAACATAGAAACTTTAAGAAATTTGTAGTCATTTGCAAGATATTTCGAATTTATACCTAAATGTAGAATCATATAGTCGCGAATTTCACCCTTCAAATCGCTAAGTGCATAGTGAACAAGTTAAATAGTGTTTTATTGTGACTTTATTGGTAAGCCCTCAATACCTACCCCTATATATTGTGTGAATAACAGCAAGTATAGCAAGTATTCAGCTAAGGGTTGCATCCTCATGGCCCGTAGCTTATAGACGGAGCGTCAACGCGTCTGGATCATTTATACCTAGGTGGGTTGTCACCATACAGTCCACTTTCGAAGAATAGGATAACCTACCCTGGCCACCCTACAGTCCAGTCGATCACGTCCGCCCCGTACATATACTTTATCCCTATATTCCCACGGGAACGGGAATTACGTGGGTAAAACCGCGGGGCGCTGCTAGTTACATATATTTTTGAAACTTTTTTAATATAAATAGTTTCTTCTCTAACTATAAGAAATACAATTAAAATCTGGTAGGTACCTGAACCCTATAATGTCATACTGAATACACAGATATTTTACATAAAAAGAGATACACACATTTCTGAAACAAAACTATTCCACTAACGTTCAAGAACAAATGTATCAAAGATATAAAAGTCAAACAAATATAAATAGGTTCCTTCCCTTCCCACTTACATATTACTTCAACTAGTTTTGCCCCACGCAGTAGGCGTATGTTTATCCTGGTTCCATTGTACTCGCATGATATTTTTACATGTGATTGTCGTTTTTATGAATGGGTCGTACCTACGTCATAGTTTCTAACAAGGGACGAAAGGTTGCGCGCACCTACTTACAAGCTGGATAAAGGCCACTTCTGAACTTAGGTAACAGGTACTTCACTATGCGTAGGAAGATGGTATGATGTATGATATATGCGCATCATTAATTCATTATATAAAATAACACATCCATCCATACGCACAAAACTTTTTGGGAATATGCTGTAATTGTTCATACATACCGAAACAATATAGATTAATGGACATATACATATGTCCATTAATCTATATTGTTTCGGTTAATATATACATGTATCTCAAAAATGCAAATAAAATTAATATTCTTACTTTAAGCCATTCACAAAAAATCCAGTAGATAATGAAGAATGTTAACTAATTTTGATTATTAGCACTCCATATTCTCTGTCAAAAATAAAAAATACTAGTGAAAGAATTACTTCGATACGTCAATTAGTTTCCGATTTAGAAGTAGAACAAGTTGCAACTCCACGACGCGGGCTGCCGGTGACGGTGTGACGTCATCGCACAACACGCTCAGTCTGGCTCACTCAGTCCGCTCGCGGTCGCGCGCCTTTACCGTCGAAATTATACCTAAATACTTTTTAAAATGTCCAATCCAAATACTAGGAAATCATGTGTTGTGCCTAAGTGTAAAAATACAACTACCAATTCGCCGGAAAAGTTGTTTTTTCTCCTCGCTTCGACGATGTAGTCACATTAAAAATGCTATAGTATGTTTACAGCCATCTCTGCTGGCAGTACAATCTTCGCAGGTTACATTTAAAACTTATTGATCCTTTAAATTACATTCTAAACTGCAATGATAAGGTGTGGTACGTACGCGGTGTTCTGGCGTGATTCTACATTTAACCATACATACATCTCCTACTCTTTTTACTTCAACATAACCAATAGAATCATCGCCATAGCTCTCTTGCCGATCTGAAATAAGTATCAAATAAAAATAAATGACCTTACGTATTTTGTTAGTAAAAAAAATACAAATAAAAAAAAAGGTTTAGTACATCTGTAACGTTCAATCCACTACATCTACATCCTAAGTACCTATCCTACTTCCTACTAATATTATAAAATGGTTGCGGAATTTGTTCGAAAGAGTTACCGCGGCCCTGGAACGCAAAGGGCACATGGAGGAGCACGGGTGGGTTTTAGTCAGTAAAAGTCTGACACTCCCTACCGCTCCACCCAGGGCGGGAGGGGGGTCATTTAATGATTAACCATCCAAAAAAAAAAAAAAGGCTACTTTTAATCCTGGGAAAATGTACAGTTCCTGAGGGAAACGGGGGCGAAGCTGTTGGCGGAAGCTAGTTTGCAATAAATCAATGTATGTATTCATTTAAATTTACTAAGAAGAGCGGAACCTACCTTTATATACATACGTACCTACCTATAGCTACAAAACTATAATACATATTTGTTGTCTTAACGTAAAATTTAATGGTAGGTAGGTACTTCTACTATTTGAGTTGCATTCTTCCAGTACGATATTAGTTGGGTATTATGTTTTGATAAAACAATTTAGAACAGATAAACTATTAAGCATAAGTAGTAGCAAGGAAAGTTTACTTAGGTAGGTATTTTTGCATTTTATTCATTTTAATAAAACAATAATAAATTTTTATTATTGTTATTCCTCGAATTTCGGCGGCAACGGAATCACTATTTGTTGATAAATAATGCGCAACCATTAATCCATCTATTTTAGGTAGATTATCCGATTGCCCTTTTTCGAATCCTTCATCCATTTATAATCGAATAATATTCACTATTATTAGACTATTAACGTAATACGCGGACGAAAACACAACAAAATACTGCGCAAGCCCAATTACACCCACTGTAACCGCTGGACACTGCATACGAAGTGGGCCGCGGCCCGCGAGGCGTGTTGTAAATTGACGTCATAGGCGTCACGTGACTGTAAGCGGGTCTCGATATTTTTCGAAACTTTGAATGCCTATAAAATCAAAACTACTAGGTATTTTTGACTACAACAAAAACTAGTGTATTTATATACATACAGGCTTTACTGAGACAAAATTTCACGCGATTTGGCATACCTAGTAACATTCTTCATTGATATTGTAAAAACAAAAATAAACCGTGAAACAAACAGGCAACGTAAAAAAAATCCGTTAAAAAAAAGTAAAATGTAGACAGCCAAGTTTCACGTCAACACGCTAGTAACCCCGCTAGTTGGCTATGTAAACCTCTCCGGGGAATCGAGTGAAAACACTCCCGGCAAAAAGCGGTAACACTTCCATCTACTAGATAGTGGATAGTGCCTTATGTAGACTGTCATATACAGTAACATCATTGTCCTGCTCCCCTCTCCCATCTCAAAACGGTGAAGGAAAACATCGTGAGGAAACCGGCATGTCCTAGAACCATAATTCGAAGACATGTGACATCCACCAACCCGCACTGGGCCCGCGTGGTGGATTACGGCCCAATCCCTCTCCTAGAGGGGAGGCCCGTGTCCCAGTTGCGAACATTAAAAGGCTGATTATGCTTATGCTTATATCTATCCTATTATGTTCCACTGCTGGGAAAAAGCCTCTATCTCCCTTTTCCACACGGCTCTGTCCTTTGCTAGTTCGGCCCAGTCGTTGGTTCGGCTTTCAGTGAATACGTTGTGAAAAGGGATAGTGCTATTCGTCTTGTATAGCTCTTTTTCTCTCTCATATTGGAGCCATGATGGCAATGTTGCGTCTTAGCAAAGCGAAGCACATACGCTGCCGTATGCGTTTCGCTTCGCTGCTGCAACTTCTTGGCTGTTGCGCAACAAGCTCCCCAGCAACACATCTGTCTGTTAAGTTTGAAGAACATGAATTTATACATTCAGCGTTGTTGCCGTTGATGTTTGAAGTTGTAGATACTAATAACAGGTATATTATTAGAATGGAATTATGAATTGCCATTACATAAAAGGATTAACGCTAACAAGTAAATACCTGAAACCAAACAACGACAAAATCGTCCTGTAATTTTATATTCGGATGGAGATTTTTCTGCCTTTCAAGCAAGAAATAACTTTTTATTATTCCATAGTGTAAGATCTTTGTTTCCTTCAATTATGGTTTAATTTTTGCAACGTGGCCTGAAGCTATGAAATTCAGCGTCTTAAAGAAAATATCTAAGAATTGAGTAAATCTGAAAACATTTAAATTGTAGGTATCTGTGATGTAGTTAGGGAAACTAATTATTTAATTCCCAGCTTTAATTTAGGTACAGTAACCAAAAAGCTTTCAATATGTTTTTACTAGGAATTAACAGTATACATACATTAACCAGCGAATTCCCGGAATTGTTGAAAATCTGTATTAAATAAATATTTGATTTTGAATACTATTTTCCTATAAAATATTAATTAGTAACTGTGTAAATAAATAGGTAGTATTTGTACCAGTAAATCAACTTCCAGGTATTAATTAATTCAGTTGCCTCATATCCACGATAAAAACTACTCACTTTGCGAGACTGTAGAATAGAACACTATTCTACAGTCTCGCAAAGTGAGTAGTTTTTTTACAGCGGAAGTTCGCATCCGCAACGAGTTCTGCCGGTCTATTCTGTAAACATCTCACCGTGTAAACGTACGTAGAGTGAGCATGAAGTGAACTGTCATTCTATCTTGTTCATTTATTTTTTGTTAAACCAAGGTGGAGTGAGTTTGAAGTGAACTGTCATTCTATTTTGTTTTTTTTTAAGCTATTGTATAGCTTCTATCGCGGGCCTTGAGCGTTGCAACCGAATCCAGAAATTCCGTAACGAAAATAACCTAACACCGCTACGTCATTCGATTAGGCCCCGCCTTTTTAAAATGGTCGCTCGCCGTCACCGAGCCGACCCGGACGTCTGCGTTCGGAAACAATCGGTGGGACAAAGTTAAGTGAAACGTATGTGATTTACATTAGTACAGTAACCCAGGTGAACGAATCGAGACCATATCACAATGACGCAGAGTACTAAATATATAATTGCATAAGTTGATAAAAAATGCTATGCAATAGCTTTACCGCGGCAGTCCCCGAGTGCCACATGTATTTTTTTTTTGTTAAATAAGGTACATTGAGTATGAAATTAATAGTCATTCTATATTGTTTTTTTTTTTTTTGTTGAACTAACGTACATTCTATTTTGTTAATTTATTTTTATTAAACTAAGGTGCAATGAGTATAAAATGAACTGTATTTTTTTATTCTTGTTATTAAACAAACGTGCTAGGCTAGCTAGGAAAAATAAATGAATATAATCATGTTTTCAGTTATTTATGTGTCCGAGGAGGAAACAGTGCCTTTCCGCCCCCGTTAAATGGCCGCCAGATAGGAAATACCAAACTGTCTAAATAATGAACTGCATCCCTTGCACCACGTAGAATATTTTACTGTTTCTTAGCTGACACCAACTCAGACGTAAGCAGGCAGCTTCCAAGCTTCAAATGAGATTACTAGCGAGCTGCGCCCCCCGGCGCCACTCGCCCCGCACTTCACAACAAACTGAATTTGCAATATTTTCTATATGCCGCGCCAAATTCAAGAATCAAATCAAAGTTGCGCGAGATTCTGCCCCTCGAGATAGAACCATGTTTGCTAGACCGAAATTTATCTTTTCACAACCAGAAATTGTGTTTACTATTTTTATGGCAGATTCCTTTAAATTCGTGGAGTCGCCCGAGTCGAGACTGTTTGACTTCGGACCGCCCGCACGCGGCTCTCTCGGAAATATTGAATTTTATATAAAGTTAAGACGAACTTTGTATATACTTTCTGGTGCATTCCACATTTCCACTTATGAAATTGCTTTTCATTTGAGAGCGGGCAAAGTATTCGTACATACATAGTTGCAGCTATGTTTACTGTTCAGCATACATTCACATAAAAGTGTGGAGCGGCGTGCACAAAAACAATGGATTTGCATTACAAAAGCGGGTTCTGTGTGCATCCTAATGAACAGTAATTGTTTAAATCCACAAGAAAGAGGGGAACGCGGAATACGCAACAACTTACAAACAGTTAATTAAATTAAATGTGCGCGTCGTTTTTATATCACAGCGAGTTGTATGCAACTGCACAGGACACCGTGCACAGAGCAGAATTGCACGTGTTAGGTTACAACACTGCATTACAATGCCACCGTTTAAGGGAGATTGGAATTGTACTGAAACTGTTTAAAAACGATGGATGTTAGTTTTTTTTTTTTTCGCCATGTCCTGTGTTTAGTAGTAGGATTATAATGACTACATCCATCGTGTTTGATAGTTTTCTATACATTTGTATCTATTTAACTGTTAAATAAAGTAGGTCGTAATTAACTCAGTGTTTGCAACCTACAAAATTTAAATTGCACTACTGGTGAAACAGTGTTTATTACTCATGTTTTCTCAGCTAGCTTCTGAAATTCTAAGAGCTACATTGTGGTTCTTTTATACATATGTATAAGCCAAAACCCAAAACGTGTGTGAGCATTTCATTATGGCTTCTTACAGGAATATTCAGTTTTAGGAAGTAAGAACACACAATGTGTAGATTATAAAGGTTTTATAGAAATTAATTTTAATAGCATGAATAGAAATGCAGCAGAACAGATGACAATATTAATCTAATCCTTGTTTTACTACAGAATCGACACTGAAATAAAGAAAAATACATTATATTTATGATTACACTAGCGCCTGCCTTAGGCTTCGCCCGCATGATAGTCTAAAATTATCCCAAAGGAACATATTCACGGTATAAAAATGTTTTACTTGAGTGCCAATTTTCATCCGAATCCGTCCAACCATTAAAACAGGTGTAGATGTAACAAACAGACACACAAAGGTACACACAGAGTAACTTCGACATTTGTAACATTAGTATAATAACAGTTATAACTCGACAAAATTGAGAGAACAGCTGTTTCCATGCATCGTAATAGTTTACACATTACGATACAAACAAGTGAGCTACGAGTAAGTTGCTCATTATACACGAGGCTGTGGGTCGCAGCTCGAGCCGTGGGCGAGGGCGTAAGTCAGCCGAGTGTCTAGTGAGCAAGTTGCTCACCTAGTTTCATACTCACTTTTTCAACAAACTTGCGAGGAAAAAATAACAATTATGAACCACACAGACACAAATGCGATAGGTACAAACAAATTATGGGAAATGGCGTGCAAGTTTTTTTTGTTTTTGCTCGCGTCGAATGTGATGCGACATATGTATAGCCATAGCCTACTTCAAAATTATAATTTTAGTGTTATAATGCAAATATTTTATAACGAATTATTGTGAATTATGAATAATTTGATGATAATAAATTTTTTTTCGTCTTAATCAGGGACACATTTATTTATTCCAAAAATCTAAATAGATTTTCAGCGGATAAAAAAAAACATCTTAATTGTTAAAAAAAGGCAGTTCGGTACTAACTTACCTTTGTGGGGATAATTCTATTATGCACTAGTGTGTAATATTGCACGTGTTGCATATGCACGTGTGTGTTATAGTTCAGTTTATGGCCCTAAGAACGATGTAATAAGGCTCACTTTACGAGCAAGTGTGTTGAAAAAGCGCCCTGCGGTTACACCCGCGTAGTTCCCGTTCCCGTAGGAATGCAGGGATAAAATATAGCCTATAACGCTAACAAATAATTTGGCTTCCTATTGCTAAAAGAATGGTAGAAAAATCGTTTCAGTAGATCCAGAGATTACCCCCTACAACCTCGTAAACTCACAAACTTTACCTCTTTATAATACATATTAGTATAAAAGTATGGATGTGAAACGTTGCCTTGTACCTACATCCTGCATTTTGGAACAATATCAAAAATGATCACTAAAAGCGCACTTATAAACACTGCATTCAATACTGCTGACCCGAAGTCTGCTACAAACCCTAAGGATATTTCCTTCCCTATCTCAAAATCTCCTTAGTTCAACAGTTTTCAAGTGGCCAGACGTTTTGTGGAGACACTTACATTTTATTATTTGCAAAGACTGTCTAGGGACTTTGGAACAAGAATTTTTAGAAAGGTAGTTATACAAATTAATTGCGTTTTTTTTTTAACGAAGGGAAACAAAAGGTTTATTTGATAATCAATGCTATCTAACAACGTAAAAGATCCTGTGTAATCAAGTCACTTACAAGTACAAAAATAATTATGAAAGTGAGTTTATGTTTTTTTTCTATACTTAGTAATCCTTTGAATGATTTAAAAACCCGGGAAGCACAAATTAATGCCGTAACGAAGCCATATTTTAGACTATTTTTAGTTTTAGTTATTTAAGAGTTTTTTAATTTAATTTAAGTGTATATTTCTAAATACATATAATATTAATTATGTCCTAACTGAAATTCAACTAAAATCAATAATTACATTAAATTATCATTCAATTAATACTTTATTAAAATACGATGTAGTCATACAATATATAATAAGCAGTAGCTAAAATGATCCCAAGGGAACATATTCTCTGGATAAAAATTCCTATAGAAAATTCATGACATTTTCTAGCCATGTGTAGCCGTCAAGACTAGAAGAGGTAAAAACAAACAGACAACACAGATAGACCGACAGACAGACAAGGTTATTTTCACATTCATAATATTAAGTATGGTTTACAGCATTATAATATTACTAGCTTCTGCCCGCGACTTCGTCCGCGTGGAATAGTTACTTTACCGCCGATTTTGAAACTCTCAGCCCGATCGGTTTAAAATTGACAAAGTTTCATACAAACTTTCATCCCCTATTTTATCCCCTTGGGGGTAGAATTAATCAAAATCCTTTCTTAGCGGATGCCTACGTCATAACATCTACCTTTTTTTTTTCCTGGATGGGAAATCATCAAATGACTTCTCCCGCTCCGGGCGGAGCGGAAGGGAGTGTCAGACTTTTACTGACTAAAACCCACCCGTGATCCTTCTAGTGCCCTTTGCGTTCCAGGGCTGCGGTGACTCTTTCGAACAAAATCCGCAACCCTAGCAGGCACTGACCCTATGGGGCCCCGTCTACGTTGCTGACGGCTCTTTGAGGCGCGCGTGGAACACGACGCGCCGTCGACTCGGGCCTGGTTGCTATCGGACGGCGAGCCACCCATAGCTCGCCATCCGCAGGCCCGCGCCTACGGTGGCCGGGAATCGCCCTGCGTTTCCCGACGCCCGGGGCGTCTTCTTCTGTTGCGGCGGCTGGGGCGTGAGGTTTCCCTCTCACGCACGCGTTCCGCCTCCTCCTTCGCTAGCATTACTGCTTCACAGAAGGAGGCGATCGCTTCCCATGCCTCCTCGCTCCGGACCATGGCTTGAACCAGGGCCGGACGCGATAGGTCGCCGCCGCCGATCGCCTCGACGAGGACACGGCGGTGCTCCGCCCAAGCAGGGCAGACCTCCACCGTATGCTCCACCGTGTCCTCCGGGCGATCCACACAGTGATGACACCCGGACGTGTCCTCCCGCTGGATCCGACACAGGTACCTCCCGAAACAGCCGTGTCCGGTGAGCACCTGCGTCAGGCGGAAGGTGAGGACGCCGTGACGTCTCTCCAGCCAAGCCTCAAAGAGGGGACTTATCGCCGCAATAGTGGCGTGCCCAGCACTGGATTGCGATAGTCGCTGTCTCCAAACCTCCGTGAGATCCCGCCGGAGCTCCGTCCGCTGCGCAGCAATTTGCCGCGGCAACAGAGTTTCACCCCGGCTTAGCGCCTCCACGCGCAACGCGTAAACGTGCGCGAGGGCTCTCGCCTCCAGATCCCACGGCAGCAATCCGGCAAGGAGATTCGCCGCCTCGCCAGAGACCGTGCGGTATCCACGGACTAGCCGAATGGCCATGATCCTCTGGGCCGAGACCAGGTGGCGCGCTGGCAGTCGCCTTAGCGACAGCGCCCACACTGGGGCCCCGTAAAGGGCCATGGACCGCACGATCCCCGCGTACAGCCTCCGGCAGGAGGCGTTTGGACCCCCTAGATTGGGCAAGAGCCGCTTGAAGGCAGCCCCGGCCCGCCCCAGTTTGGGGGCCAAACGTCGGAAATGCTCCGCAAAGTTCCACCGGCTGTCGAGGACGAGGCCCAGGTACCTCATCGTTGACCCGACGCCGATGTGAACCCCTCCTACCGTTACCTGGGGTGTCATAACATCTACCTTTTTTTTTTTTTTTTTAACATCTGCCTGCATGCCAAATTTCAGCCCGATCCGTTAAGTGGTTTGGGTTGTGCGTTGATAGATCACTATGTCAGTCAGTCACTTTTGAGTTATATATATGTATTAAGATTTATTATTATTATAATCATGCGGGCACAAGTCACGAAGATGGATTGAGCTTAGCGTCTATTAATTAATAAGACAGTTGAGTTGCTTCGCTTCCGAAGGCTGTCGGGACGACAAAGGCTCTCGCTGCCAAGGAAACGGACGGAGGTCCTGCCTTTGATGTTGTAGCATAAGGATACTCCCGTGTTGGGAATGAGTCTATAAGATGGTCATATTTGATGTCTTATCAGTCTAAGCCAATAAGGTTAGGTAGTTTTTAGGCTCACCAGCTGCTTGACAATTAAAAATATATATATGTGTAATTGTGAATATATTTCTGATAAAAATGTCCATAGACCAGGCAAGGTTGTTAGTAAGAAATTCTGATTATAACTTTTTTTTTTTAATTTTTAATTATTTAGAGGCTTTTGGTTATCACACATAACCATGTCTGCCCCATCATAACTCAAAACAAAACTATGATAAAACTACTAAGAGTCAAGAGACACTCCATTAGCTAAATAGTTGCATGCAAAGTTATAAATTTTCTTAGCATCCGCACTACAGGGTTTAGACAAAAAACATTGAAACTAATGTTAGTCAGTACAACAATACATTGCCTTCCTTCAGCTTTCGTAACGCGAAAGTTATCGAGGCGATGTGACTGAAAAGTATTATATTATATACTAGCTGCTGCCCGCGACTTCGTCCCCGAGGAATCCCCGATTTTAAAACATTCTTTATCGCTGCTCCGCTCCTATTGGCTTAAGCGTGATGTTATATAGCCTAAAGCCTTCCTCGATAAATGGTCTATTCAACCCAAAAAGAATTTTTCAATTCGAACCAGTAGTTCCTGAGATTAGCGCGTTCAAACAAACAAACAAACAAACAAACAAACAAACAAACAAACAAACAAACAAACAAACAAACAAACTCTTCAGCTTTATAATATTAGTATAGATTCACTGCGCGACTTGGCTACAGCACGAGCGATCGAAATATTTTCTGTTGCAATAAAACAAGTAATTTCCAAAGTTCATAGTAATTATTAAAGAAACCAAATTCCTAATAATTGATCCTTTATGTCTTACGAGACAGGTAGTATGTATGGGACATCTTGTAACTGAATTTTATAACAGATATCCTTAATTGATTCGACTGAAATTTTCAAACACGTTTGGTTGAGATGACAATATTAATTTGTTTATTCACACTGAGTTCAGATTTGTCTGAAACTTTTGAAGTTGAACAGTTAAAAATAATAAAAAGATGATTATAACAAAACGTGTGACTTCTTAAATAAAATATTGGTTTTACCTATTTTCAGCATAAAAATAAAAAAGTCAGAACAATACTTCACTCACATTAGCAATTCACGCCAACCGCACATTATACAATATTTATGCACTTTATTTTAATTGTAGTAGTTACGTAACCTATATGTTAATGCCTTTACACGCAGCTCTGCATTATGCACGAGTGTATAATGCATTCATAGACATTGCGCCAAAATCCCTCGTTGATGGACAAAAGCGAGTAATTTGTGACGGCGATGCAGGTCTCCGCTTTAGGATTAGCCATTATCACTCCTGCATATAACGTCATAGGACATGTGTGGCCTGCAGACCTTTGCATGTGTAATTCGATTTTATTCGGCCTGCTGAACCCCTCTAAATAGGGATGTTTCCTGAGTAAAAAATATATGATTATGTTTAGTCCGTCAGTTAGATTATAGAAAAATATTAGACACGTATTTTTTTCTTTATCAAATCTATAAAAACTGACGAAGATATTTATTTATTTATTTATTTATTTATTTCAAAGCTAATGGAGTGTCTCTTGACTCTTAGTAGTTTTATCATATTTTTTTTTTTTAGCATCAAAGATCAGAAGTGGGGGCTTGTGACGTCACGGCTCGGTAAAAATTGTAGCGAGTAGTGACGTCACACGAGTTTTCAACGCTCTGTATCGGCTTCATTTTTTGTTTACGTGAAAAAAGAAAAAATACGTGTCCAATATTTTTTGGAAATCTATCTGACGGACTAATTAGATTTTTTTAGTCAACTACCCTATTAGCTTTGTGTCATCAAACATCGAGCCACGAGTTCCGTTGTCCGACCACTTCCGTTGTACGACACATTAGTGAAATGGTTGATTATGTACGGTTGAAATACGGACGATTTGATGTGATGATACGCTGCTCTCGTGGAGGGGATGTGTTAAATCCGAAACGTATCTCATTTTAATTGGGATGTATTTGCATGGCGATTGATATTTGCTATTCATTTCGTGTGGATCTATGCAAATTAGATTGCTCTAAAACTTTCGGTTTAAAATGTAATGGATAATAATGATTACGATTTTGCACGCGTGTTGGTTTCTGTATTACCAAGAATTTTCGAACTCGATCAAGTTTATTTCAACCCTTTATTAAAAAGAACTTTATTGTCTAGCATACAACGGTAATATAAACAAGTATGATCCAAATTATTTCTAAGAAAAATATTTTAAAACTTATAGTAATATCGATTTACATTTTACACAAGTCCGTAGGTCCGTATAATTGATTCTTTTTATATCTACATGTTATAATAATAAAACAAGGATGCCTTCGAGACGCCCACAAAATCTAACGATTCACGGAAAATCTCAAAACAGTTACCGTTTCATCCCTGAACAGCAAAAACATTGTTTTAAGCCATCATTACTAAAAACTAAGTACTAACGAACAAAGAAACTCGATTACAAATTCGCGGAGAGAATTAAAAGTTGTTAACTAGAGTCGCGGTGAGTTAGTGTTGTACATGTGTTTGGGCGGGGCTGTGGGACAATGGAGCTAGGGCTGGGGTAGACTCCCGGAGGACACGATAGAGCATACGGTGGAGGTCTGCCCTGCTTGAGCGAAGCAACGCCGTGTCCTCGTCGAGGCGATCGGCGGCGGCGACCTCTCGCGCCCGGCCCTGGTTCAAACCATGGTCCGGAGCGAGGAGGCATGGGAAGCGGTCGCCTCCTTCTGCGAAGCAGTAATGCTAGCGAAGGAGGAGGCGGAACGCGTGCGAGAGAGTGAAACCTCACGCCCCAGCTGCCGCAACAGAAGAGGACGCCCCGGGCGTCGGGAAACGTAGGCCGATTCCCGGCCACCGTAGGCGCGGGCCTGCGGATGGCGAGCTATGGGTGGGTCGTCGTCCGATAGCAACCAGGCCCGAGTCGACGGCGCGTACTGTTCCACGCGCGCCTCAAAGAGCCGTCAGCAAAGAAGACTGGGCCCCATAGGGTCAGTGCCTGCTAGGGTTGCGGAATTTGTTCGAAAGAGTCACCGCGGCTCTGGAACGCAAAGGGCACAAGAAGAATCACGAGTGGGTTTTAGACAGTAAGAGTCTGACACTCCCTTCCGCTCCGCCCAGAGCGGGAGAAGTCATTTGATGATTTCCCATCCAAAAAATAAGTCTGGGGTAGACTGTGCTGTCGAGCTCGTGGGTAAAAAATGACAACAGGCTAAGCAGGACTTGCCGACGTTGGAACGTGGAGTTAGGGCTGGTGCAGACTGTGCCGAGAAGAGACCAAGGCGAGGCGATTACAAATAACATTGACTGCACATCACTGATAAACCTTTACGTTTCTAGGCTCTCCAGACTGGATTGACTTGTTCAATTTATCTCCTTTATAAATAAGAATAGCCATGCCTATGAACGCCCAAGGAGATTAATGGTTCTGGAGTGGTGACCGCTTATCGGAAGACTGGAAGATGCAGCGTTGGAAAGTCTCCCACAAGATTTACCGATGATCAGGGTGAGGACCGAGGGAGATCGTTATGCGAGTAGCATTGATCAGACAAGGGGGCCCCAGTGGTAGGGGCCACAAGTGGAAGTCTCCCTGCTGAAATGGTACGAAATCCAGCTGAAATGGTTTTCTGTGCTTTAGTTTTCTCATTGAATAAATCCTTTTTATGGATCATCAAATGGCTCAGAATGGAACGGATAGAATTGCAGACTGTAACTGACTAAAATGATCTAGTCTGACACTCCCTTCCGTTTTAGAGCGTCTTAGAGCAGAAGAAGTCATTTCATGATAACCTTTAAAAAAAGCATCTATATGAAGTACATTCACATTTCGCGTTGTATTTTAGTCCCACCTAGGTGCCAAATAAGGTGGGAGCCAGAACCATCAACCGTTTAAATGCAAGCTCCGGGAAATTCCAGATGCTACTGCGAGACTCCAGATCTTAAAAACCGATTTCACTTTGCCAGACCTGGCAATGGAACCCCGGTACCAGTATCACTTGTAACTAAGCCTCAATTACTAAAATAATATGTCTTGAATTATAGTAATTATAGTTAGATCAGACGGATCTCTAGAAAGAACAGCAGGCGTACCATGAGGTGTTAAAACGTGAGTCTTCCGAGCGAGAAAGAGGGATAGAGTTATACACCCTATATAGCTCCATCCCTTTTTCTCGCTCGGAAGACTCACATTTTAAGACGTCATGGTACGCTCGCTGACCGATTTAAACCTAAGCGCTGCCTTATGCCTCAACCATGCCTCATTCCAGTGTGAACCAGCTTAAACACGGGACCAGTGCCGACAGACGCTGAGTCTGAGACATTCAGTGTAAAATTAAACATACCGAAACTATGCAAGCGAGAGAGTGTAGAGAGAGATTCTGACACAACTACATTAAACACTCCGTTAAAACTAAAGGTTTTGACTTCTCAATGAAAGGAAGGAATAGGAAATAGATGTTTTTTTCGTCTTTTATTTCCTTCAGTATGTTTAAAGTCAAAGCAGGTCGTTTTGCTCGACTACGCATTACTTCCAGTTACTGGAAAGAAGGCATCGACGTGTTTATCTGTAAATAGAAAACACACATGATTTTTATCCACACATGATTGATATTAAATAAATAAATAAATAAATCCTTATTTTATAATACTAAACTTTGAATCATGGTGAACTTAGGTACTAGGTAGGAACATATGTACTATGATCTAAATTTTCCTCGATAACATTATACAGGTGATTGATATTGAGTACGTACCTTCAAATGGGTTTTATATTTAGTAATCGAACTAAATAATTTTATTTTTTTTAAGTTTTCTTTTTACGGCCAAAAACGACTAATTATGAGAAATCGGGATAGAAAAGTATAATTTTTCTGTAATACCTTAAATAGTTAATATGAGTCAAAAGATATCCATTACTTTGGGAATAAGGCGTCATAAATTTCAAGTTTTGAAAGTTTCTTGAAACTTCTCTTGGGCAAACAAGAGTTCGATAACTCGAAAACAACCACTTAATTACCAATCACCCTATGTCAGTTTAGTAAACAGCCACCAAAACCACGTTGTCCTCCATTTCATTCAATTATTACTGCCATAGTGTCAAATATTCACGATCTCTCAAGGCAAAGAATATTTATTCAAACTTACAGAACCTCCAGCATATTTTTTACTTCCAACAGACATTATTACCATTCAGTTCGTTGAATTAATGTTGGTAAATCTTGTTCTCACCTTATTACGAATTCAATTTTTCAGCGAAACTTTGACCTCCTCGCGGGTAGAAGCTTTTTGCAAGTTTTCGTAGTACGTACTACAAGTTCGCAGACAGCTGTTTGCAGTACTTAGTAAGACTGGTTGTTTGTCTGACTCCTGATGTCGGTGTCTTGAGTTTGTGGGTCAACAAAATAAAATTTACGAGTCTTTTGTGTGTACAAGTTGGTGGATAGTTCAAAATTGTCAACGAATGAGACAGGACTTTTATATTTTACTGGCGTTCCTGAAAGATGTTGTCCTGCCCGATCCCTGGCTTATCGAAAGAAAAATAATCTAGAACCCGATTGCAGTGCAATACCGGGTTTATCTAATTATTGTGAATCAGAAACTTTTTTTCTACTTTAACTTGGCCATTCGCAGCTCAACACGCTAGGGTTGGTTACTGCTTAACCAGGCTATCCCGTGGCGACCTCAAATGAATTTAAGGAATCCCCAGCCAGGTGAATCTGAACCTTGCAGGAACCCACTCAACCACACACAAAAACTATATATACGACTAACAGCGCCTCGCGGTTTTACCCGCGTGGTTCCCGTTCCCGTGGGAATACGGGGATAAAATATAGCCTATGTTACTCGGTGTGAATGTAGCTTTCTAATGTTGAAATAATTTTTGAAATCGGTCCAGTAGTTTTTGAGTTTATTCGTTACATACAAAAATACAAATCTTTCCTCTTCATAATATTAGTATAGAAGACTAACATTCAGTACTTCCAAAGATAACTTTTTACGAACAAATACTCCTTTCACCATTAGGTTATACAAGAAGTTCAATATTTTCAGCAATAAGAAATACTGGACAAAATGCAAGTGTCACGAATTCACAATTCCAACGAGAAGAATAGTTGCCCACCAGACACTACACCAGCCTGATCGGAGGATTCTTCCCTTTAAATGGAGGTTTGCGGGACTGTGCTGCTCACTTCAGATCCTGGAAGGTGCCGGTCAGTACCGTAACTAGCCTTTTATGCGCCCTGTGCGAGATTCTATAAATGCGCCCTTTAAAAAAAAATCTGGTCCTGGTTTGGTCATTTCTGCGCCCAAGGGTCTACGCCCTATGCCTGGGCACCGCTGGCACCGCCCTAGTTACGGCACTGGTGCTGGTTACCGATAGTTGAGCACAAGGGGAAGGAAAGTGGGCTCCACACTGGATCAATCTCAAACACGTCGTCAGAACTACGCAGATTGCACTACATATGTAAAACCAACGTAAAACCTAATTGTACAAACAAAAACAACTCAGTTACAACACACACACAACAACAGCAATACTAGAAATAAATATGTACCAGGCATCACTCGTGAAGTCGCTCGCTCGCTTACATTAACACCCGGGTTCGCGCGCCGGATTTGAATTACTGCTTACTTCAAATGTTGGTTTATTGCTTCGTTGTTGCATATTGTTATATTTTAGTTGTGATTGTGGCCTTTGGGTTTTAGTTAGGGGCTTGAAATCAATTTTTATTAAAAAAAGAGATAACTGGAAATTTGTGTTTGTATGGAAAATTTGAAATGGATCTAATTAACTGTAACACTATTTATCGAAAATATTTTCAACTAACTTTTTAGGCCTAGTTTAATTCTGGATCTCCTTAAAAATAATTGATCTCTTCTTTAATACAACGTGTGACGTCATAAAACAAAACATCAAGCCTGCATAGTCATCCTCAAAGGGTTAGACAGAAGTGTATCTTTTTTCCTGTATTTTGCCTGATATGCTCACGCCATTAGAGAAATATAAATAACCTACGTAAGAAAACCATCCACTTCAATCTACAAATACACAAAACAAACTAGTATCAACTTATCCATAATTCAAAACCGCATCTGCATCCATATTCAATCGAGTAATATACACAAAATTATTTATAACTCAACAATATTATCATTCAGAGAGACTCGCTCTGAGCCCCGGATCCGCTTCATAAATCATTGAATAATTCGGCCATTACAGCCGCCACGTCCTCGCTATTATTCAACCGTGGATTAGTAATTAACAATAACAAATGATCGTATTTGTCGACTCTAAGAACATTGCTGATTATAAATGTTAACTTGTATGTTTGTATGATTGTTGGGTGTGTTTGTTAGATATAACACTAACTGATCTGCACTACTTCGTCTTCGTTACAAAAGAGAGAGAGAAAAAAAAACAGTTTCTGCAACATTTTTCATTGGTGCTTCGCTCTTATTACTGATGCGTGATGTTATTAATAGCTAAAAGTATTTTTCAATTCGAACCAGTAGTTCCTGAGATTAGCGCGTTCAATTAAACAGACAAACTCTTCAGCTTTAATATACAAAAAATATGTATGTGTATTAATATGTTCGTAGGTACACTCGAAGAAGTAAGAAGGTCGGTACTTGTTCTTATCTGAGGCAAACTACTTATTTGATTATCTAATACCATTATTAAGGGACATTTAGAGCAAAAAAGTAGGTTTGAAAAAAATGAAAATTGAAGAGGGAAAATAAAGAAACCAAAAAGTTTAGTACCTAAATAAATTGCAAATTAAGTCAACTACACTTAATTTGCAATTTATTTAGGTACTAATCTTTTTGGTTTCTTTATTTAACATGATTTCAAATAAATATTTACAATCCATTTCTAAACTGTCACTCAATTAATCTAGCCGAAAAGCCTAAGCCTAGCCTTTTTTTTCGTCGGGGTCGACTTCCGTCTAACTGGACCAGGTGCGGTCGCAGCAATGAAGTTTGGGGGTGTGGTCAGCTCACATGAGTAGTAATAATAGTAGCTAAACTAAATCGAGAAAATTCTGTTTTTTTTTTTCAAAGAAAAGGAATTATTCATAAAACAAAAAAGATGCGAATGTGGGGCGGAAAGAAGAACCTAGAACAGGGATGGCCGCAACAAAATAATTCGGGCACGCCAAATGAATGATTGATGACATTTTTCCACATATCTCAAACTTTTTTCACATATCGCAACTTTTTTCCACATCACTACATAGTATAAAACAAAGTCGCTTTCTCTGTCCCTATATCCTAGTCTTGCGCATTTTAGTTCGCGACCGGGAGCGATCAATTTAGTTCGCCGGTCTTTGGCGAACTAGGTCGTTCTTTTAGTTCGTCCGCTCCTTTCACAAATTCCGGTTAAATAGATCAGTCGTTCGGCGTTCGCTTCGTCGCGCTGTTTTGTTTATTATTATAATGTTCATCAATCAGCTTGCAGTAGTAAATTACTTACTTTTTCAGTATATTAATAAAATATAGTGGATGAAGACATAACCTATAAACAAAGTAATAGGTACCTACATAATTTTTCAATGTATAAAGTGTTTTAATAGTAACAATAACCATTTAACATTACATTTAACAATACAAGGTAGTTACCTGTTATCGGTTATTGTTGTACTTACCATAACAAAACATTCGCCACGCGCGCACCGCTGACTGACTGAGCTAAAGAGCGAAAATGAACGAACGATAGTTCAGTCAGTGCCCGCTCTCGCTCACAACAAATCCGCGCTCCGCGCGCCGCGTCGGAACTAGTGAACTAAGGAGCGGTTTCTCTGCGACCTAGTTCGCGTAGTTCGTACGAAAGAGCGGTCTTCCGAACTAGGTCGTTCGCGAACTACACAAGACTACTATATCCCTATGTATGCTTAAATCTTTAAAACTACGCAACGGATTTTGATGCGGTTTTTTTTTAATAGATAGAGTGATTGAAGAGGAAGGTTCATACACGCATATTATAGTATTAGTAATTACATTGCACCCGTGCGAAGCCGGGGCGGATCGCTACTATCTTACATTTTTCCACATTTCTAACCGACTTCAAAAAAAGGATGAGGTTTCTCAATTCGCCGTATATAATTTTTTTTTATGTTTGTTCGCGGATAACTTCGTCGTTTATGAACAGATTTTGATTCTTTTTTGTTACAAAGGAGATATCCCAAAGGTGGTACCATGATAAGGAAACCAGGACCTAATGATGGCATCCCAGAGAAGTCGATGGGAGCCTTCGAAAATCGTGATGGAGACTAGTACGTTTATTGTTTTTTTCGTTAATTATCTTAAAGCACTACTTTTTAATGAAGGTCTGAAGTTGCTCTGATAATGAAGCCGAAAGACAGTCGAGGGAACTCCTCAACGACTTACAATAATTACCTGGTGTTTGGACTTAATTAATTTCTATTGATGGGAACTTTACACCCATATGGTTTATTAAGTGCCATTAAAGGTCTGATGATGGAGACCAAAGAAAGTTGAGGGAATTCCTCAACGATTTACAGCAGTTCCCTATTGTTTGGGTTACTTTTTGTTTACACCAATTTATACCGTGTACCTACTGCTGTGCTGTGATGGGTACGTTTAGGTGGGGAGACTTTTTACGAAAAAAAACAACCGAAACCGAAAAAAAAGTAGAAATAACTTTAATTTCGGAACTCGGTGTTTTTATTTATTTCATCCTTTTTGAACACTGACTTCCGAAATTAAAGTTATTTTATACTTTTTTGTCCATTATATCATTTAAGGTAAGATTCATCATTGCCACGCCTTGGCCATATCAATATTTATTTTTACAAAAAATGGCACGGTCTCCTACAAAGGTTCGCCATCCCTGACCTACAACGTATGAGCGAGTGTAGCGTGCTCGAACATTTGTACACTTGCTCGCCGAGTATCACCGCGCATGAACCGGATGCAGATGAATGCCTTTAACATGGAGCTGCTGCAAATCTTCCACATCCCGGTAACTTAATCTTTTGGGAAAACTTGAAGTTCCTATGTTTTTAATTTACTGATGACATCCCCGTAACGACTAACGGCCGAAACCAATAACCGATCTATCACATACTGGTGATAGAAAAACAAATGAAACAACAGAAAACCTATATAATTATTCTGTTGTTTCATTTGTTTTTCTATCTCCAGTATGTGATAGATCGGTTATTGGGTTCGGCCGTAAGTCTACAAGCTAGAATCAACATCTTTACGTACTTTCCGAGGCGTGGAGGAATCTCAGTAAGTATGTTAATATGGTCACCAATCCAGGTACCGGCTTAAGCAAGCGAAACATAACCTTACGGTCGGACTCTTACGGTCGTTATTATTTAGCCACGAGCGCTTCTTTTCTAAAATCCTTACCGAAACCTCACAACAAAATCATGACAAGTTTCAATGTTCGAGTAACTTCATATGTTTTGGATTAACTCCAAACTATTGTATCGATTCCAACAGTTTGACTGCCGGTAAGTTTGTCGGGAAGTTTGAACAAACAAACAAGTTAAAATGTGAACGTTAGTATCTGTTCTGTGTACTCTTATGATAACCATCAGTTTTATGGGCATTGCTTTTCAGGTTTGAATGTTGTCACATTTTTTTGTGGTCATGGTAGAAAAAATAGATTTATTTTAATCTGTTTCATTGATATTTATAGAGTTCCGTATCCAAAGGGTAAAAGGGGACTCTATTAATGAGACTCCGCTGTTCGTCCGTGTATTATATGTCTGTCCGTCTGTCACCAGGCTGTATCTCATGAACCGTGATAGTTAGATAGTTGAAATTTTCACAGATGATGTATTTCTGTTGCCGCTATAATAACAAATACAAATTATTTATTTATTTATAAGGCACCGACGACCACCGACGGTCGACAAAAAATTACGTAATTAAACAGTCCAAAAACATTTGACAGCATACACAAACAACAAATAATGAAAAAACTTCAACATAATATATTATTATAAATCAATAAACAATATGTTTCTAAAATTAAATTGAAATATGTTCAATAACAGACGTGTCACTAATATAAATGGTTATTTAATCGATAATGCGTTTGCGACCGTTAGCTCAACAGTAAAATGTTGGAATTATCTTAATTGTCGAATCATTGGTTCGTTTATAAATGAGTAAACAATTGTTCATGCAGAACGTGCAATCCGTTGCATGATTCTGTCATCAGACTAAAGGGTCTAAAATAATGAAAAACTGTACACGAATACTTTTTGATAAATTGTTATAAGGGGGTACCAACCCGCACTGGGCCCGCGTGGTGGATTACGGCCCATTCCCTCTCCTAGAGAGGAGGCCTGTGTTCCAGCAGTGGGAACGTTAAAAGGCTGATTATGTTATAAGGGTGCGTTTCAAGTGAGCACAGAGGCGAGCGGAACGAAGAGGAAATGTGCAGGAATCGGTCACATTAGCTGCATCGGGTCTCCCTTCTCGTCTGTGATTGGTCGATTCTAGAATCGCGTCTTCATTCCGCTCCGCTTGCCTCCGCTTGAGTAGAAACGCACTCTTACAGAACTAGCTGTGCCCACAACATCGTTCGCATGGATTTAATTAATTAAAAAAAAAGTGTCGAATTAATAAAATGTACGTTCGGGGCATTGACTGTACCGAAAGTTACGCAAATTTCATACGTAGAAAAGTTGTCAATTTTGGTTTTGTACTTTTTACGTGATGCGTGCAGGACTCGGTCAGCGCGACGCGACACTTAGAAACCAAACTTAGAAATTCAATATCTTTTGATTTTCAGAGTCGTTTTTAATTAAATAACACTTTATATGTTCAAGTATCTAAATTTTGAATCCGATCACTGCTTCTTGCGAGATGTTTCCACAACCATACAGACAGAAATTGAAAAAAAACTTGTGTTCTTTGTCTTTTTCTGACGTTTTCCAGTTATTTTTATGCAAACATATTCAATGTATATACACGGCTAGTCTACGATTGTATTATATATAGTATAAACTAGCTGAACCAGCAAACGTCGTTTTGCAACATAAAAAAAATTCATCCCCCTAAATGTTAAGGGTGGTCCACCTCGGAACACCCTTAACATTTAGGGGGATGAAAAATAGACGTTGTCCGATTCGCCACCCTAGCCGTTATGCACGCTAAGATTCACAAAAATAAGTCGAGCCGTTTCGGAGGAGTTCAACCTCAAACACCGTGACACGAGAATTTTATATAGTGTATAAGATATAAAGACAAATCGTCATCGGTCTTTTTCTAAACCCGTTTCCCGTGGGGCTGTTATTTAGACGAGGAGCTATGAAGCATTTGTCTTAACAGCTCCTCGTCTTAAAATAGATTATTAAAAAAATGAGAACAACAGAACATAACCCACTGTGGTAAGATATTTGCCAGCTATATTGGTTCTCGTGTAGTTTGAGTTAGATACAACAAAATTAACAATTGTTAGCAGTAATATTAGTCCAGTTAAAGTTTAGAAAATCGTTAAAAGTTTAGTATAAAAGCAGGTGTTAGCAACAACTTCTACACAAAAACCCACTTAAATGCAACAAAACAGTGTAGGTATCACTAATAGATAATTACTTAAAAACAAAGAACACAACTAAACTTTTAACAGCCATATAATGAAAATAATTTATGAAGTATTATTGTTTTGTTTAATACGATGCAGCTGTCGTCACAGTGGCAACATTGTCGGCATTAGCCGAATTCCTTCTTCACATTCACCGGTATAACTTGACCTTCCCCTCCTACCTTTTTTAATAAGGGTATTTGACTACTATCAAAAATGTAGATTTTTATAAACAGGTCAGCCCTAACTGGTTCTTCTTTCATTAAAAATGTTACAAGAGAAATAAAAAAAAAAACCTATATTTATATATTTTTTTAAAATGAAGTTTCTAGGATAAAAGGCGAAGTTACTCGCTTTTGAACTTATTATTCCATCCTTGTTACTAGACACGTCTTTTGTTCTGGATGGTCCGTAGTCACTATGTCGAATGACGTCAGACGAATGTTGCATCTTAGCTCTTTTTTTGAAAGATGGGGCCCAATAGTGTCAGTACCTGCTAGGGTTGCGGAATTTGTTCGAAAGAATCACCGTGGCCCTGGAACGCAAAGGGCACAAGAAGGATCACGAGTGGGTTTTCCCGCCCAGAGCGGGAGAAGTCATTTGATGATTTCCCATCCAAAAAAAAAGGGCTTTTTTTGAGTCCTCTACTTTTTCAAAAACCGAATAACGTATTTTTTACAAAATAAAAAAGTAAGAAACATTGTCTTCAAGTAAAGGATATCTAGTAGTACTGGTGCAACGGTGAAACTGCACAGTGGATGTTTAGCAAATTCGGGGCGCGGTCGTAACCCGAATGAAAATTAAATTGACACTGGCGTCGCAACTACTACTTATGTAAGTGTTCACTGGCGGAATAGTTAATTCTTTGTTCTGTTGCACTTTAGTTTCCCTGAGATGCCTTTTACACTGTTGTATTAGAAAGCTGGTATGAATGTGAATACTAAACGAAAGAAAATTATCATCAGCTTATAACCTGCACCTTAATTGCATGAATCTAAAACCGCATCTCCTTTCCTGATTGTAATCATTCAGATCCGCTGGTTCAGAAGTTATAAAAAATCATCTGCTCAATGGTTACTGATATAAAATTACTAGCTGCTGCCCGCGACTTCGTCCCCGTGGAATCCCCGATTTTAAAACATTATTTATCGCTGCTCCGCTCTTATTGGCTTAAGCGTGATGATATATAGCCTATAGCCTTCCTCGATAAATGGACTATCTAACACTGAAAGATTTTTTCAAATCGGACCAGTAGTTCCTGAGATTAGCGCGTTCAAACAAACAAACAAACTCTTCAGCTTTATAATATTAGTATAGATTCAAACAAATCATTCGATTGTATTGATTGCAGGTATTATAAAAACAAACCTACCTATCTTGTATAATTCACGAGGACACTAGCTTCACTCAGCAACATCGCTTGCATGGAAGGAGGAAATTATCCCATACAACAAACAGAGAATATACTCTCGGGACACAATGTCTTTATGAAAAAGCCGCTTTCATATTACAGCATATGGGCTACCTGTATGTCACACAGGTAGACCATATGCCGTTTCAGAAGAAGTAGAAAGGTAGGGGTTATATCCTACAGGTGGTATTGTTTACTCGTTAAAAATAATTATTAAAATAGTCCAAAATAATAACAAATAAATGTTATGAGCTGTTCTTTCGGTTAATGAGCGTTTTGGTCATTGGACATATACATATTATGTATATGCAGATAGTATGAATGTAGAAAGATTCGTAACTTAAAAAATGCTCGAAAAACCTCACTATAACTGCACAACAAGCAACTTCCTCTGAACACCAGCTCATTATTCCAATACTATTGTACAAATACATAGCTCCTCAATAGCCGTCGTTCAGCGAGTAGAATTTATAAAAAAAAAACTTCGACAGTCATTATTATAATATAGTTCTTGCGAACTAGATGTTTTATAAGTTTCATTCAGATTTAATTTCCTGCTCCTATTGAAATCCAAACACCAAGCTTGTTAAACGTTAGAAGCGAAATTTCATTTCTAAAGTGACCTAAAAAATTACCACCAATTTGTAGCACACTTTCTGTGACATCTGGAAGAGTATTGAAGAAATCCTAATTCATTCATTCATTTATAATTTTTGTTTTTATTCATTTTGACGTACCGAGTATATAATTTGTGTTTACCCCAAGCATGATTATTATTGAGTTCCGCATGCAACCATATTTGTACGCCTCTTGGCATTACATAGCGAACTATTAATTTAATTTAAGAACTGTATTTTCTACATATGTTACACAAATAAAAAAATGATTATGATTATTATTATTGCTTCCTATACTTGATAAATCAATGTTAACCTGTCAAAATCAGCAGACCAATCTTTTATAACTTAAACAGACATAAGTTACTGAAGAAACTGCTCAAAACCTCGCCATAAATCAACAACCTCGGAACACCAGCTCATTATCCCGATATTTTTGAACCAATAGCTCCTCAGTGGCCGCCATTCGATGAGCTGATGTTATTGAATAACTTCCACATTATTGTTATCATACTCGTTCTTACGAACAAGATGTTTCATTCAGACTTCATTTATTGGATTTGCACGAATTCGTCGAGCAACTAAGTATGGAGCGAGAGAATTTATTGAAGTAGTGTTAATGGTTTCTGTTGTTCTCGGTTATATTGGCTAACTCCGTAAGATTATAAAATATCTTGAGAGATTGTAAACTCTCGTTATATTATCAACTGAACATTTGGAACACTTTTACGCTTCAAAAGTTGTAAGCCTAAATTCTCTCGAAGTCATTGGCAGGCCCTGAAGCTGTAGGCAAGAGGTAGTGTATAAATTTGTACATAAGTCTATTGTACTCTTTTTAAGGTTCCGCAGTAAAATGGAAAAAAACGAAACCTTAGATTTTCTAAAAAAAAACATTTCCACTAGACTTTTGACAAGCCTATGTCCGGCGGTGGACGACTTTCGTCTCAAATTATGATTATTATCATGATTATTTTATAAGACCATCCATCGGGTGGATCATTGACCTTTTTTAAAAAAAGACGAGGGTTCCACTATGACTGGTTGCTAACGAAAGGGGCTGCTCAGAAATCTTTAATTAACTTTATATAGGTATCCAATCATAATACGCGTCGACATTTCTTAATACTTATACGTATTTTAGTAAAAACAGTACATTATAAAAGTGGAACAACATACAAAGGTCTAATAAGTTTCTAACTAGGGCAGAACCACTTCAAATTCCGTAGTTTCGATCTTAACTTGGCAAATGAAATTAAGCTCGTTAACAGACAAGCTATCGTAATGTAATTATTTTGGAGCTACACCTGCTTTCTACGCACTGAGTGATTATATACATGTGAAACTGTGTCAGTGGGGTAAGCACTAAAGCAAGCAAGTTAGTTCCTTGAGCATGTTTAAGAGCGGTTACGCACTCTATCCGATCCGAATCCGTGAAAATACGGGTATAAAAACTCGGACTGAATTCGGATATTACTTTCGCACTACACCCGATTCGAATTCATAAAAATACGGCTCTAGAGTCTAAAACACTCGGAACAAATCCGGATATAGCTTACGCACTAATCCGACTTCGGATCCAAACCCAAGCTATTCTGGGGCCGTATTTGGCATATCTACGTCATTCCTTTTTTTTATGGGAAATCATCAAATGACCTCTCCGCTCTGAGCGGAGCGGAAGAGAGTGTCAGACTTTTACTGACTAAAACCCACCCGTGCTCCTTCTTGTGCCCTTTGCGTTCTAGGGCCGCGGTGACTCTTTCGAACAAATTCCGCAACCCTAGCAGGCACTGACCCTATGGGGCTCCATCTTCTTTGCTGACGGCTCTTTGAGGCGCGCGTGGAACACGACGCGCCGTCGACTCGGGCCTGTTTGCTATCGGACGGCGAGCCATCCATAGCTCGCCATCCGCAGGCCCGCGCCTACGGTGGCCGGGAATCGCCCTGCGTTTCCCGACGCCCGGGGCGTCTTCTTCTGTTGCGGCAGCTGGGGCGTGAGGTTTCCCTCTCACGCACGCGTTCCGCCTCCTCCTTCGCTAGCATTACTGCTTCGCAGAAGGAGGCGACCGCTTCCCATGCCTCCTCGTCATTCCTACACAGACCTTAGGAGAGCGTTTACATAATTGAATATGTGTTGCCTTTTAATCGGCGTCAATTTCTAGCACTGCTTCTGAACTTACGAAGACCGTTGGATATGTCAGTTTTGAACCTGAGATAATGGGAAAGCGTACATACAAACAGTACTGCGGCTATGTACTTCGGTCCGTCAATATTTCTTCCGAATTGGAGACACGCGGATGACAGCAAAAAATCGGATCTAGCGCGTACATTACCATACAAATAGCTCTATACTTAATGTCTACTGTGTTTTTGTTTGTACTTTGGAAGGTATTTTCACGGATTTGAATGGGATGCAGCGCGTTCCCGGTCTGAGGGTAAGGCGGCGGACCGATCCGTATTCTGCAGACCGGAACTCACTACCACTACACTATATACATATTACAAAACAAAGTCTACATACCCGCATATTAAAACAATTTTCCCGACGTGTCTGTCCGTCTGTACGCGATAAAGTCAAAAACTAGCAAACAGATTTTCATGCGGTTTTTAGATTAGGTAGATCGAAAACGCCAAAGTCAGCGGGGAGGACTCAACATTCCTTCCACATCTCATAGTATAGAATAATATCATGAAGTAGTATTTAAGATGTGTAATCAAAATATAGTCCCTGAAAACTTATTAAATATTCAGAACATTAACGTCAAACAACCCCCAAAAGTTCCCACTGCAACACAAGAAATAATAACAAATAAAACTGTCGCATATTTCAAAAACTACAAAAGCGTAACTAAAATAAATGATGAACCATTTACGGCCATAATTTCTCGCTTTTTCTAAATAAACTGCTCAATAAAGTGTGTTTACGGGGAACCTCAAGAAATGGTAATATGCTGCTAATCTAAACTGTGATTAAGGGTCATTTGAGCGGCGACCGACTTTACGACTCAGATATAAAAACAAACCGTTTTATTATTGACTTTTAATACTGTATTGTTTATTTTCCACAAAACAGTTTATGTAATTGAGGGTTAGGTGGCTAGGGACGCAAGGGAGCTATTTTTAAATCGCTAGTATGAATTTCTAGCTTTGAAAATTCAGCTCAAATATACTTGTATTCCGATGTTATTCTGACTTCATTCTTGGCTTTAAACTTGACAGTAGATATCAATTATATTTATGTTGTACTTACTCGCAATTGATACTACACTATTTGAGTAATTTGGATATGTCATATTCCGTTATCTATTTACTAGTATCATAAAAAGATTTTTTTGTTTGTACCGAATAAACTCCAAACACCACTGGACCGATTTTAACAATTTTTCACGAATGGTAAGCTACATTATCTGCGAGTAGCATAGGCTATATTGTAGGCCCGTGTTCCCACGGGAACGGGAACTACCAAAAATAATTAGAACCAACTATTTTTTTTATTTTTACAATCTGCAACTATAGTATAAGCTATGTTTCTTTTAAAATTATATAGCAAATATCAAGTATTTCCAAATAGAGCATGATCAAAAATAAAAATGTTTTAAATGCAATTGCAAACTATTCAAATGATACTGGAGCACTAGGCCATTGAGCATTGGTCGATGTTAAATTATTATTTTGTTTGTGTGTATTTTACAATTCATATGTTTCATATACATAATTATGTACATAAATAATTTTGCCTATCATTATTTTATTGATATTACTAGCTTCTGCCCATGACTTCTTCCGCGTGGAATAGTTACTTTACCCCCGATTTTGAAACTCTCAGCCCGATCGGTTTAAAATTGACAAAGTTTCATACAAACTTTAATCCCCTATTTTATCCCCTTGGGGGTAGAATTAATCAAAATCCTTTCTTAGCGGATGCCTACGTCATAACATCTACCTGCATGCCAAATTTCAGCCCGATCCGTTCAGTGGTTTAGGCTGTGCGTTGATAGATCACTATGTCAGTCAGTCAGTCCCTTTTGAGTTTTATATATTTAGATTATATTTAATTTTAGTACATAGTTAGTGTTTAGTAGACATCACAGGCAATAACACAACACCAGCACTGTGCAATTCTTCCTTCAAACCTTCTTCGGCGTCGCACAAAAAAGGTAATTATTATTAGTCAATTATTAATTTTAAAATTAAAACTAGCTTTTAATTATTTTTTCTAGCAGCGCCCCGCGGTTTCACCCGCATAAGTTTCGATCCCGTGGGAATATCGGGGTAAAAGTTATCCTATATGTTAATCCTGGTTATAAACCATCTGTGTGCCAAATTTCATCCAAATCCGTTTAGTAATTTTTGCGTGAAAGGGTAACAAACATCCATCCATACTTACAAACTTTCGCGTTTATATTATAATATTATATAGTAGGATTTCTATTTTCTTGTTTGCCGTTTGCGAGTCCTAAATAAACATATTTCTTTTTCCTTTCTTTCAAATTCGGTAAACAGATAATTGTTAAGAATGGCATGACAATTCTTCATCCTCAGGCCTCCCGAGACTGCTGCGAAATTTGTTCGAAAGAGTCCCCGCGGCCCTGAAACACAAAGGGCACTAGGAGGAACACGGGTGGGTTTTAGTCAGTAAGAGTCTGACGCTCCCTTCCGCTCCGCCCAGAGCGGGAGAAGTCATTTGATGACTTTCCATGCAGAAAAAAAGGCCTCTTAAAAAACTAAACGTATCTTAGTGAACACCAGTTTTTCTGATAAACAACCCGCATTGTCTTTAAAACTCTTCCATTATAAACAGAATACAATCTTCTTCAATGACGTCGCTGTAACAAAGTATATACTGATCCCGAAATATTTTCAATCTAAAAGACACATAGCGAGCAAAGCTTGTCCTCCAACTTGGACTAACTTTAAGTTGGATTCGATCCGGGAAGTTTCGCTGAAATATTAGCGAATACACTCCACTTTGTAAGGCGTAAACATACGAAATAACTTACCTACACGCTTATATGAGCTGTTTTGGCTATAAGAAAATCTGTTTATACCTATTTATTAGTAAGTTTAGAGTAATTGTATATCTTTTTTTTTTTTTTTTCTGGATGGGAAATCATCAAATGACCCCTCCCGCCCTGGGTGGGGCGGTAGGGAGTGTCAGACTTTTACTGACTAAAACCCACCCGTGATCCTTCTTGTGCCCTATGCGTTCCAGGGCCGCGGTAACTCTTTCGAACAAATTCCGCAACCCTAGCAGGCACCGACCCTATGGGGTCCCGTCCTTGGTGCTGACGGCTCCTTCGGCGCGCGTGGAACACAACGCGTCGTCGACTCAACCTGGTGTCGGACGGCAAGCCACCCACGCTCACCGTCCCCAGGCATCAGCCACTGCGCAATAGCACAGCGGCCGACTTGTCTCTGGAGGAGGCCGAAATGGGACCATTACTGGCACTCCATCTCAGCACCCTCCCGAGCGTTGGGAGTCGCAGCACCCGCAGCAGAAGCGGCAGAAGCGGCGACGGAAGCCGCGGCGGCGGCAAAGGCGGCGGCGGCGGCAGAAAAATTAGCTAATTAACTCGAAATCGAATATCATGGTAACCTAACCGCACTGAGGAACTAACCAAAGAAACAACTCCATAATCATGTTTTCGCAAAAAAATACACAGTACGTACATTTTCTAAATTATCTGAGTAAGGAAAATGACTATTTGTAAACATATAGTACTTATTAAAAGATTCTTCCACAAACAACATGTTTACATCATCTGTCGCCTTACATTTAAGCTCTATAAGGCCCATATTCCAAAGCTCCAACTCAACTCGAAATGCAACTCAGTCAGTAAAGTTTGTCATAGATTGAAGTTTTTGTGCTCGAGAGATGGCCAAGCAAATGTGTAAACGTGCTTACTAAGCCAAAATTCATCCCTCGAGCACAAAACTATTTATAACGTCATCTAGGCAAGCTATCATTGCACTTTCGTGCTCATTTTGGAGTTGAGTTGGAGTTTATGTTTTAGAATATGGGCCTGGCGGCCTATGTTTCAACGAGCTACATACTAATATATTAACTAACCAGTAGTAAGCGCTACGCGGGCCTACGCGTCTACGGTCTTCAGCCTACGGCCTACGCGGCTAATCGTTGAAGCTACGAAGCTACGCCACAATGATATCATTACTGATATAAAACCCGGTTTAAGAGCGTGTACACCGTATGGCATTTCATACAAATTTTCAAGTCACTATTTTGCGAAATGACTGAACCGATTTTAATGAAACTTCATACATATAAGCAGGATACATACATAGGTCTAAAAAGTAAGTTAAAACATTTATTATATGTCTTATTTAAAAAATATAACTGGAAATTTATATTTGTATGGAAAATTTAAAATGGGTCTAATTTAAATGTAACACTATTTATCGAAAATGTTTTCAACTAACTTTTTAGACCATGTATCATATCTGCTTATGTGTGTAAAGTTTCATTAAAATCGGTTTAGTCATTTCGGAAAATAAGGGCTTGAAGATAAACGCTCTTAATCTGTTATACAAAAATGTTAGGCCCGCAAGTCTATAAAGTGCCGTCAATATAAACACGTTCGTGTTTAACATACATCGCTTTTACAGCATAGTTTTTGTATCCGCGCGTTATATGACCTGTTTGGCACGTATGAAGTTACGACCTTTGGGAAATCTCCGTCAGATATTGTTTTGAAATGGCTCATTTTAAAGTTTGCGAGCCCGCGGGTCGGCATTAGTGTCGTGTTACGGAGATGAGCTGTGTTGTAACTTATGTTTTACTACTATGTAGGTACTATGTACCAAGTGGTGGCTTGCTGATTTTGTTGTTTTGCATTGTTGCTTGGATTTGGTGAATAGGGTAGTTAACTAAAAAAATCTGATTAGTCCGTCAGATAGATTTCCAAAAAATATTGGACACGTATTTTTTCTTTTTTCACATAAACAAAAAATGAAGACGATACAGTGCGTTGAAAACTCGTGTGACGTCACTACGTGCTAAAACGTGCTATAATTTTTGCCTAGCCCTGACGTCACACGCTCCCACTCCTGATCTTTGATGCTTTTTATCTTCGTCAGTTTTTATAGATTTGATAAAGGAAAAAATACGTGTCAAATATTTTTCTATAATCTAACTGACGGACTAAACATAATCATATATTTTTTTTTAATAAATTGATTGAGTCAGGCGTTACTTTGCGGAAATCCATTTTAATTTTGAAAATGAAAATAATATATCTAGTTTTAATTTCCGCGAATATTAGTGGGCACCATCCCTATAGATACACAGCTAAATTATAGGCTTTAGCAGTCTGCCATAACGCAATATACGGTAAAAATGCAGTATAAAACCAAATCCACGTAGGAACTCCGTTACTTTTGGTATGGATGGGAAATCATCAATTCACTCCTGAGCTCTGGGTAGAGTGTGAGGTAGTTTCAGACTTACTGACTTACTGACTAAAATCCATCCTTATTACGTCAATTTGCGTTTTTCAGCATTGTTTGAAAAAGTTGACGCGGCACTGGACCACAAAGAAACTTGGAGTAAGTATATACGCTTGTTCGGCATTCGATTTTAAAACTATACAATAAAACGAAAACACGTTTTATAATCAGAGCTAGTAAAACACCATAGCCGCTCCATAAATTTCAGACTAAAATAAAATAAAACACTGTATAAATACACGCTAACAGTAATAAACGAAGATAATTTAGTCGCGGCAGTCAACACCAATTTAATTTCTTTTAATAAAAACGCGTAAAATCTCCTAGTTTATGAGACGAAAGCTCCTCAATAAAGCACTAAGATTCATGTGAAAGGGATGATATTTATGTCCAGTGTTTACTCGGATTATATAAACAAACTATTGTATCCCTTGTGAAAAATGGCGTCCCTTTGTCGAGATTTACAACATTATGGATTACACGTAAAACTTACTCGCAAACTTGGTTTAACATAACGTTTGAACAGGACGATATTTCAGGCAGATTTTGCAAATACAGCCTGTTTTGTCAAATATTTCGTTGTTTAATTACGTAAAATTTGACTTTTAATCCGAGGAGGATTATGCTGAGCTGAGTTGTTAATCGTGATGAAATAACTAGTAGTGTTTGGGTTATATTAATGTTTGTTTTTTTTTGGTTACAATGCTGAGGTATTTTTTTAGTGTGTGTTTAAGTATATATTTTTAATAGTGTATAACTTCCGAATGGATTAATCCTGTACCGTGTGTGTGTACTGGATTAATCCTGTAAATTATTATGTAGTGTATGTCCATTTTATTATTTAATTTCCATGCATTTTTCAATCTAATAATTTATATTTAGAAGTTTTATTGGTTAATGCGCGAATATGAAAAAAATTAAAATCGTATTACTGTTTTTATTTAAATTTAGTTTGTTTTTAGTTTTATTTTTAATTGTTATATGGTTATTTTTGTTCATTCCTTAGTAATGTAAAGTGGAAAGCCGCACGCATGCTCATAATTTGAATCTCATTCCTTGAAGGTCACTGATTTCTAAGATACAGAAATTTGCCTGGCTTAGAAGTCAGGGTTTCATTGTTTGTAATTTTAGCCTTTTTACATACGATTGATGAATATTGATGAACGGAGTTTAGCCAAATACGCAAGAGATATTAAAGCGCACAAGTGTGTGCGAACACAGGTTGTTTACTCTTATAACCCGATGAGACGGCAACCTGCCACGACCGCGGAGACCCAATGTCATTATGTGCTGTGGGAGACCCATGCGCATTATAAAAGACGATTGGAAACGCACACTTTTTGCTAAGCGTCTAACAAAAACTGAGGAGGTTCACAAATCTATTCTTTTTGTGTATTACCAAATAACAATACAATATTTGATATCAAATTTAACAAATAGCAAAATTATTAGTTAACACAAAATACTATAAACCATCATTCATTCAAAATAATAATATAAATATTTCAGCAATAGAGCGATGTTAATAAAACAGTGATGTCAATAATACCCATTAATGTCTATGATATTAATACCAAATGTCAATAATAAGAACGCCGATAATAATAAAGTCAATAATAAAACAAAAACCTTCCGAATTACAAAATTATTATGTCAACAAAAATTAATTATTACAACTACGAAACATATTTACTGAATGTTTTGTCCTCTAAAAAATCTTTGATTGTATCCAGTAAACAGATTTTAGTAACTACTATGAGACGAAGCAGACCCCGAAACAAT
This sequence comes from Hecatera dysodea, assembly GCA_905332915.2. NCBI lineage: Eukaryota > Metazoa > Arthropoda > Insecta > Lepidoptera > Noctuidae > Hecatera > Hecatera dysodea. The sequence continues at coordinate 7,790,333 of HG995309.1, forward strand.
CATTCGACAGCTGGACCAAGTATACCGATTAAAGGTTGATCGTCATATGTGTACTAACATACAAAGTACTTCCGTGTCACGGACGTGTGTGAACCAGCCTCTAGACAGGCCTTTACTAAAGACTTTATTTCCGTTTACTGTCCGGAGCAACGCCAGCAAAAGTAAACTACTTAAGTATCAAAATCTTGCCAGTTATCAAAACAAACTCCACCATAGTAAGTACGATTGTCGCTGCCAACGACCACTTTAAAGTTTCAAGTAACAAACTTGAATTAAATTGTCGATTCCCTAATGAAGATACGTTTCTTACCGAAGATCGAGCAGTTAAACCAATTAAATAAAAACAACGGCTTCCCGGATGAGACGATGGAGACTCCAGACGCCAGTTATGGTGAAGACAATTTTAAGTTTTTAAAACTAGCTTTTGTCTGCGGTTCCGATCCCGTCAATATGAATAAATTTTCGCAAAACAGTAGTACCGTTTTCGTAACCGTCTCGAGCTACAAGCTACAAACATACAAATTTACTTACAATATTTACACGCATTTGTAAGTTGCAATTTCTAGTTTTCGCTCATCGTTATCCCTTCTTCTAAAGTGAACAGACTCGATTTCACTTGTTTTAAGTTAAAAACGTAGGTGGATAGAGAAGTTTGGTTACATAATTAATTTAATAGCTGCCAAATGCCTATGGGACTACCGACGTTTATGATGAACCTCACCAAGGTTACTCTTAAATGTCCTTAGCCCGTTAGGCATTTTAATTTGCAAAATTTCCGCCAGCCCTTCGCAAAATTCCAGCAGATACAAATCTAAATACATAGATAGAAACAATCAGAAAGATATATTAGCCAACATTTACGTAATTACCACTCAGCGACTCCACAAAAACGACTTACACAAAACCGTTTCCTACGTAAAAACTCCATGAACGCCGAAAATGGGCAATTCATTGGCCGACATTATTGAATTATGATTAATAGTCCGGAAGTAACCCGAGGATACATCACGAGCGGGCCTGGCAAGCTTCCAACTGCGCGAATAATTCTCGGCCCACTGAAATATGCTCCTGAAGACACAATAATGCTAGCTTAATCATGTCCATACGTCTTGTAACCAACGGCTCGGAAATATCACAGTTGCTTTGTGATCTAGTTATGTAAATGCTCGTCTGGGAGACACGGTTTGTTGTGCATTTTATGTGACGTATGTCAGCCCTGTTATTTGGGCCGTTTCCTCGCTGAAGTTACGATGATTACGTTGTATCACGCCAAATTACGAGCGTCTGCCTCATCGCTGACGCACCCATGTGTGTTCGTTTAGCACATCATTCAGAAAAAAGAGCTTATAAGTTGTCTCGAGCGTTTAATCTATTCAATTAAACCTACACAATTTTTTTTTTCTTCTGCAATTTATAAATTACATAGGTACATATTGGGTAAAGTATGAAGTGTATCAATGTTACCGTACGGAGGAACCAAGTTTTGATCGAACCTCCATGTTTCCTTTTACCTTGTTCTCTATCAATATTGAAACAGCACCAAAATAAATAAACTAACGACTGCACAACTTACGCAGAGCAAACAACAATTAATGGCGAATATGTAGATTGAAATACAGTCGAATACAAAATAGTTATTCAATATTGTAACGGTACACTGTCGAACATTTAGTAATTTGGGCAACAATTTAAATGTTTGTCGTCCCTGATTCACAAAAAGCACGACGCGACGTGATCCGAATCCCGACGATCAGGGATTCACAACATTTTTTGCAAAGCAATCTCTGTTTTAATGGAAACAACGAAGATATTTGATTCGGACTACATATGGGCCAATACACTCAGGTAATTGAATAAATAATCGAATTACAAATGTACGTTTCGGAAATGCAAAGGAGGCTCTTTGATATGTATGTCATCTCTTTAGTCGATAAATTAAATACGAGCCTTACCTACTGTTGTTCCCCAGAAAAGACATTTTAAATATTGCATGGGAAGAACAAAGCGTTTTAATTGAGATGGGCAGTGAGTAACTTAATTGACATGAGGAGATAGAATGATATTTATTTCTGAAATAAATTTAGACTGAAAATTCCGTATGTTTTTCTTGGTTAAAAGCGAATACCTACCTACCTACTAAGCTATATTATACATACATACAAGTGATAACATAACGAAAGTAGAAAAAGACAAAAACAAAAAAGGAAAGTTAAAACTTAATCTACTCATTCTCTAAATTGAACATCCCACACACAAATCTAATCAAAGACATTAGAAAACTAGACCAATTACGGCGCGTGTTTCTCAAGCGGGAAATAAAGCAAGATTGCATTAAAATCTCTAACTTATTACTTGAGGCTGGCTCATTACCTGTAGAACAATCGAATTAACAGGCATGCCACACACGTCCAATCTGAGACTCAAAGCGTTAAGCGGGGAACAAACGTGCGACTCTGATAGTCAAAATCCCGCCGTAACGGGAATTAAGGCGAAGAAGCTACAACTACGCCAGAGGTACGCTAGGGCGAAATTGAGCGTCGAAATGTACAATTAGAACTGGCACAATTTTAATTTGAACGTGTGTTCTGTTCAATTAAGGGGATTAAGTATCGAATGAGCATTTTAAGAATATTCAGAATTCATTTGTAGCACAAACATACGTGAATTTTTTTGCTTTCATACTGCTCACTATTACGTAATACTACGTAAGTAAGTAAGTCGGAATTTATTCAATTTATTTATCTCAATTATCTACTTGTGATCTTTGTCATTTGTCAGTGGTCACGTCAAATTACTCTTTCTGGCTTTCTCCGCTTATATTAATTTCTAAACGTTTGAAAATAAAATAATATATTACTGCTAAAATCCAAGGATATTTAGTGAAGGCTGAGCTTAAAATCAAGATTAACGACTCTGTGTCTCCCGCCATTACAGTGTGTCAAGCCAACTTAGCGACTGCAGCCGACTAGGCGACTCCCGCCACACATCATCTGGATTCGATTAAAATCTAATCCACTTAGCGTTATTATGTTATTAGATACTGAGATTAAACAAGATTGTAGAAGAAAGGGACTGTTGTTTCTAGGACTATTTTTGTTTTCTTATGAGGTAGAAACCTCTTCTTTTGAAATTAGAGGCAGCCTGGATATATCTCACATTCGGAAGTCGTTTCTTCAATTTGATAGCACTACAAACCCACCAAGGATTTTAGATTGTTTATGTCTACATCAAAACTTTACTTTATTTTTCTGGTCAAATAATATCAACCGTGTGATTTCCTGAAGGGTCAGGCAATGGTGTGTAATAAACCTACTTTTCGCCAGTTGTGTGTTGTAAAAAAAAGCGAAAAAGGTTGTTATTAAACAGACTTCGGACTACTACTGATAAATAATAAATGGGGTAAATGAATAGTAAAAAGATATTTAAAAACAAGCTTTAATTTTAATGCGCTAAAAGTGAGAAACAATCGTGTCGGTATTTTTGACCGTTGAGGAATTACTTCGACCATCAACTGAACCAACAGTTCAGCTCCTGACGCTACATCTAAGATCAAAAACGTAACTTTTCAAGTTTTCGGTAGAAGGAAGTGGTTCTAATTCAGCATGCAACCTAAAGTTGAATAAAATCTTGTAAAAATACATTAGCAATTTTCCCATCCCGAGAGTCGAACCCAAATCCTCATGCTGAGCATCAGCACATATGATCACTAAGTACACCAATCGTCAGCTTAAAACTAATACAATAAAAAAATGGTTGTCTGTAAAGTTGGTTTACAGACGATAGTTTACCGTGACAACGTCATAACAAAACATTGATGAAATGATCGTGCTTCTCGCTCGCTCGTGCAGCGCTCTCGCTCCGAATGCTCCGATCGTAACGTTACAATGAGTCATCATTTTTCGTGCGTGCAGCCGGCGTTCATCGATTCATCGTTCATCGATATAGTTGTCACGTCAAAATAAAAAAGAAACAAGAACAACTATTTAACGTACAAATGTACATAGGTAAATGGAAAGAGCAGTGGTGGCCGAGTGGCAACGGCCCCGACTTACGAATTGTAGGTCGCGGGTTCAAACCCAGCCAGGCGCAGTACTTTGTGTAATTAATTTCATCACCACTGCTCTCAAACGGTGAAGGAAAACATCGTGAGGAAACCGGCATGTCCTAGAACCAAAACTTCGAAGACATGTGACATTCACCAACAACACCGGGCCCGCGTGGTGGATTACGGCCCATTCCCTCTCCTAGAGAGGAGGCCTGTGTCCCAGCAGTGGGAACGTTAAACGGCTGATTATGCTATGCTTATGCTATGTACATAGGTTACACACCTATGTCTTGTTTCCTAAGGCTCTGAGCGCAAATACCTACTTTACGTTATAAAAATACATAAAACAATAAGCTTTTATGTTCAAGACGTGACGACGGGATAATTAAATTTACCCGCAGAGAGAAATAAAGAGGGACTTGATGAAATATGACCGAGAAATCTATTTAACGGCTCCTGCAATTAATCGTAGCTGTTTTCTAATTTATTTGAAATAAGAAAACGCGTGTAACGTTACGCTAGTTAAAGTTTTACTAGCTGACCCGGCAAATGTCGATTTGCCATATAAAATAAAATATTTAGGGTTGTATGTATTTTTGTGTGCTGTAATCATAAGAAAAAAAAACAAAAAATTAGTCTAAAAATAAAAATTAGGGGTGGACCACCCTTAACATTTAGGGGGATGAAAAATAGATATTGTTCGATTCGCCACCCTAGCCGATATGCACGCTAAGATTCACGAAAATCGGTTGAGCCGGTTCGAAGGAGTTCAACCACAAACACCGTGACACGAGAGTTTTATATATGTACTAGCTTCTGCCAGCGACTTCGTCCGCGTGGAATAGTTACTTTACCCCCGATTTTGAAACTCTCAGCCCGATCGGTTTAAAATTGACAAAAGATAGACATGCTGTTTCGGGATATTTTTTAGATAATTTTATGTAGAACATTTCCGTAATACATGATTTCTATGTAACTTTAACCATTAAGGCTACACACGCGACGGAAGCTTAAAAAATGGAGTAACTTCTTCCGTTTTCCCAACATTTTCCTTCACTGCTCTGCTCCTATTGATTGTAGCGTGATGAAAAGTATACTATAACCTGCCCAGGAGTATGAAGAATAATTGCACCAAGTTTCGTTAAAATCGGTCGAGTAGTTTTTGTTTCTATAAAGAACATACAGACAGACAGACAGACAGACAGACAGACAGACAGACAGACAAAAATTTTACTGATTGCATTTTTGGCACCAGTATCGATCACTAATCACCCCCTGATAGTTATTTTGAAAATATATTCCTTGTACAGAATTGACCTCTCTACAGATTTATTATAAGTATAGATAGATAGATAAGATATATACTCGTATGTAGGTCTTGGTTCTTTGGTCTCTGCAAGTATTTTGAAATAAAAGGTGGGTTAAAGTAAGTACGTTTTATAAATTTACTAGTGACCCACCCCGGCTTAGCCTGGTGGAAATCATACACCTATACAAACCTTCCTCATTTATCGCTCAATCTATTAATGAAAAACCGAATCAAAATCCGCTGCGCGACTTAGAAAAACAAACAGAGATACGGACAGAAGTGGAGCTACTTATTAACCATAAGGAAATTTGCAGTGAGATCTGACTACCAGTATTTTAATTATCTCCGTCCTATCTCCTAGAAAGAAACCACCTCGAAATATATAATATGGTTATTTGTCTTCTTGCGCGTTCTCCAGGTTACGTGTGTGACAAATAAGTTTAGTAATCAGATTACTAGACTATATCTATTGTATACATAATTATGTAATGATGATACCTATGATAAATCTGTAGAAGAGTCGTTGTTGTACATTACAAAAAATAATAAAAAAAATAACCAGGCTGATAAAGGATAACTAACAAAACCCATTTCTAGCATTTTTATTTTTAGGTATTTTTCTCTGTTTGTCTGTTTTTATGTGCACGCATCACGTAGAAATTACAAAAATAATATAGAAAACTTTTATACCTACATTAAAATTGTGCGTAACTAAGAGAATAACTTAATTTTTATTTCGGCGCAATCGCTTCTCTCTATCAATAGATATTTGAATTTAAGGTGTTCAAGAAGAAATAACTTTTCATTACGTAAAGCATACACGCAATGCCATCTATTCAAATAATAATAGTAATAGTTTAAACGTCACTTGTTTTGCTTGCAAGGTCCTAATGACCAGAGTGTTATAAATTTTGTAAACGTCCTTTTCACAGTACCACTGATCGTGAACTACTCAAAACAAATTCATTTCGGCTGGATTCGCCTCACAGTCGCCCCCCATTTGTTTTATGAGTTTAGCGTTTAATTTCCTTTTTTCGCCCAAAATAAACAGAATTTTGTTTAGATATTTGAGTTGACACCCCTCCAAAGTTCAAGCCTGCGACCGCTCCTGAATGTATGGGAATAATGAGGTCCTCGCTTCATTCGCTTGAATTCTTGGGGTCCAGTTATCCTAAGGTCAGATTGAGGTTTAGATGTCAAAGTCAAGTTGTTAGGGTTTGAGATTGAAATATCGTAGTCGGTGGAACTATCACCGCAAAATAATATAGTTATGAATACAAATCTATTGTCATACTGTATATAACGGAGCGATACCATAGCGGGTCACTAGTCCATGATAAAATCGATATCCTGTCTATGGTTCTGTCAATGTCATTGACTGACAGTCTGAAATGTCAAAACTTTAGAATAACCTAAAAAGTTACTGATATCGAGTCAAACTCTCAAAAATTTGTTGTTTATAAATCCTTTGACGTAATTTTGTCTCAATTTTGCTATGTAAACCTGTCTAAACAGTTGTAAAAAATAAAAATGTCGCTGAGTTTAAAACCTTTTAGATGTTATCGATCTGTATATGCCCTTCGTCGGAATTACTCTGAAGAGAAGACGAAATATCAAATTGAAGAAGAAGGACCTAAGCCACGGCTAGTTCATGGTAAGCCGTATCCAGATTGGAGGAAACCCTGGATACAACGAGATGGGGAGTTCAGGAGCAAACTGTCAGTTTTCGTGGAGAAGAATCCAAGCCCAGACATTTTGAGTATGATGTCAAGTATACCCAATTTGAGTATACAAAAAATTAAAAATTGGTGGGCTGATATGAAAATTCTTCAAGAAATAGAGAACCAAAAGTATTTGCCTAAAAGAGTTGCTACTCTTGGGTCAAATTTAGCAGCAGTGCACTTTTTCGCATATCGTGAATGTGCTGTCAGGTACTTAATACTGTGTACTAATAAAACAATATATTTATTAAAATTTTATTGGAAATGAATTTTAATAGAAAATTAGAATGGAAATGACCCAACTCATCACTCAAACATTTTAATCTGTAGGAAATTAGCAAAAACTACATATCTCTCCTGTGCCCAATTTTTCTACTTATAGCTTGGGCTCTCATGACAGGGTTTTAGGGTAGACTTTATAGGTTCAGCTTAAACTTTCATTCTAAGGGTATGAATCGCTGTTTTAGGTGGTTGCCAGAGATCCTCTCCTTATATGACTTGAAATCTCTTTTTGGATTATGATTTTTTTAAATCAGCTAATGCTCACATGGGAAATTTTACATTCAATTAACAGGCAACCTTGTAAACAAGCCATCAAAATGGTATCACATCTTTTTATAAAATTTGACTTTGTTAATTTAATTTTCGTTTTTGTACAGTTACTTAAAGTTTATTTACTGATGATAGGTAACTTTTTTTTATTGGGTACAATAGTCCTTTGTAATTCTTGCACACTTTTATAGCACAAATCAACATTTTTATATTCCACTGAACATGTTTACTGTACAATGACAGTGTCACCACTGAGCACGAGCCTATGAGCCAACTGATATTTTTTTTGGCATTTCGCTCGAACTCTATCTAGACGTGTATATAATCAAAGCCTGTATATCATGTATTCACTTTAGATACTAAATTAACTCAAATTGAAGTCTTACAATTTTGCTTAAACACATATTTAGTAGTCCCTTATCTTGTGTAACAGCTAACTTTTGTTTCAGATTGAAGGATTCAACCGAATGGATTTCCGGTAATATTGAAACATTGAAACTTCCTGATCGCTATACGGATGGATGGTTAGTGGAAGCCATAGATTGCACCAACTTCCATTACAATGGTATCCGATATGAAGGCTTACAGAACCTGCAGAACCTCAATTTTCTCAAGTGGTTATGTTTGAAAAATAACAAATACGTAGACGTATGGGGCATAGATAGGGTAGCTGGGCAAAATGGAGATACCCTGGAATACTTAGATATAAGTGGTTGTGACATATGTGTAGGATGTATCTTTGCTCTAATTAGGATGAAAGCTTTAAAGTTCTTAGTTATAACAGACCCTGGAGATGATATTAATTTACAGGCCGCTCTCTCTATGCTGGAACAGGAGAAGCCTGGCTTATTGATAAATGCAATATAAATAGTAGAAGTTATCTGAACAAATTGCTAATTACAAGTTTAGTGTAATTCGTTTTTAGAGAATAAAATAAATTATTTGTTAGCAATGGTGTTAATTTACTTGATACCTTGTATTCTCTCTATCTCTAAATGCTGCACAAATAACTTCAATCTCTTTGATTGTGTTTGATTGTGTTTGATGGATCTTGACAATTCAAAATTGCATTCTGATTCAGATCTTGACAAAAAAAAAAATATTTTATTGAAATAAATGCTTTAAGTTTCAGTGTTCTAAACTAAAGCCAAGTACCTACAGTAAGTAGTCTTCAGAAATTACATACCTATTTTGTGTTATGAAATTGGGAAAAGGGTCATCATCATCTTCCTGCCCTTATCCCATGTTACTTGGGGTTGGTGCACCACTTTTATTGAAATTGGGAAAAAGGTATTTAAAATCAAATAAGAAAAATGTTTTCGAGGTTTTTATGTTTTAACATAAGTTCATACAATGATCCAATATGCTTGAACAAACTGTCCACAACACTATGGGTTGGTTCTCTATTACCTGCTCACAGTTGGTTTGTTGTTGATTACAAGGTCTAAATTTAAAGTGCCACTTATTGGTCCATTAGTTGGATTCATAAACATTTAAAAACTTGCTCATGTAAAAGTGGTTACTGATTCAGATATTCATTTTTCTTACGATTGTTTTGTCTCTAATTCAATCTAATATACATTAAATTGAACACTTAAAATCTAAATAAACCATCTAAACAAGATATTTACATTTACCATTTTGACTAAACAATTACACTAATAGCTTATGTAGAAGAAATAAATAACGAATATGAAATGCTTTATTTAAAATGTCCTTTCGAAATAATTGCTAATATTTCTTAAAATATAACATTTAACTTGTTATGCAACATAGTTAATTCAGTCTAATAAAGTAAAACTGCCTACTCTCTGTTATTTATTGACTGACAAAGCCTAGAACCGAGAATAAAATCCGAAGCGATTTTGCATCAGTGATTGCAATGAGTATGAACTGAACTGATCTAAGTTTTGAAAGTCAATAAGGAACTAGAAATATGCAGCTCTTAAGATTTTTCATATTTGTTATTACTATAACACACTTAAAAGACATTCACTCAAAACTCAACATACAATCAAAACTAGAATTATTTCAACAAGAGGCAAACTTAAAGATATGGACAGTTTAAAAACAAATTGAAACATTTAGTACAAACCATCGCAATCATAAACCATGGAGGAAAACTTGTATTTTTATATTTATTAGATATTGCAATGAAGTGTGTAAATAAAATCACCATGTATGCTTTCATAGATATTCCATAAAGTATTTTGTCATATTAAATGCAATCTTTCTTTTATGTAACTTTAATGCCTATTGATTAAAATACTCTTAAATATTTGATATTATTTGAAATGGGTTAAACCAGAATTTATGAAATTTCATGAAAACATATATGTTGTAGTGTGCGTGAAAAAATAAAATACATGAACCTACATTAATTTCGTAAAAAAAATCGTTTCGTAACTGAATGCTCGAAGGAAAAATCAACTTTTCACAAACTTAGGGTGATATTCACCTGCCACAACAAGATATTATATTGATTAGTAAATATATTTCTACTTTATTCATTTACTGTAAAATTGAAAACCAATCTTATTTTTAAACCATTTATTATGTGGGTGTTATTCTGTGTCAAAGTTTACAGTTATTTCACTGATTAAGAAAAGAGGCCTATCGCTTGCCCTTACTTTGAATTAATTACCCTGCTTTCCTCAACGTTAACATAAAGTAGTCACTCACGTCACGTGACACGAAACAGCTCCTAGGTCGAATAACTAATTCAAATTAGGGACGAAAATATATGTGTATAATATTACTACTGGTAACAACAGTTCTATTATTTATTTATGATTTAAAATGTATGACAACAATGACGATTATGATGAATTGACTACGCGGGGTGGCGTACCAAATCCCGCTTGTTCCTTATTGGCAGCTCGAATGATACAAGGACAAATCGATAAGAAACATGATCAAACTAGAGGTGTTTGACAAGAATTACATCGGAACAGAACAAACTGTCGAGTTTTGGTACCGGCCCCGTCTACTTGCCCATCGAGATACAATATTTAACCGTGCGAAAATATCTCTTAAGTTTTATACTTTTAATAAATTCATTTCACTTCCGGACTCCTAAAGCAATTATCTAAATACTATTAACGCCGAAGAGATCATTTAAAAAATACAATTTTGATATACATAACATTTGTATTGGCCGAAATTTCACATGTATAAATTATATATTTATCTTTTTATCTATAATATAATTAGTATTATCTAAATAAAACCTTAATTACTTTGAGAGCCAGGAATACTTAGTGCTAGTATACAATACAATTAATATTTACAGTGAGATTATTATATTGTATAAATATTGATTTATCTAGTGTCGTTACTGATTTGAGCTATTCTTGTAAACCATAGCAGTATGTATTTAAAATGGATCGCTACGTCGATCGCTTACTGACAGAAAGAGGAATAATTATTAAAATGTTTACAATTTGTGTCACTCGCCACGATCCGCCCGAACACGGCATACATACGCATCAGAAACACTCGACAACTCGCTCGATAAATCACTGTACAACGTACATTATTAAAAATAATTATAAAGTAGATATGAATCTAATAAAATGAAATAATTTGAAACACTTGGAAGACCCAACATCACAACATAAATAGAAAACAATACAAAATAATAAGAGACTTAAACGATTGTGAAAATCTTCGCACCAAAGTTCCTTGCTTCAACCTCACGTACTAACAAGTTCATACAAGTCACGCACCACGCACTGTGTTGCACTACACATAAATCACTTATTTAGGTCTCTATATTCGTACCACGTGTACACTATCTTAGATAATTTCAATATTCACCATTTATGATAAAAACACCAAAGTGTTCGTTTTTATAAATGCATATGTCGATGAAATGATAATTCGGCTCACTGAGTTGTCGAAAGTCATAATCAAAACCAGTTACTGTTATTGCGTACGATAAAATAGTATTGAGTAAACTATTTTACCTGTTAAATATTATTGATTGGCAATGTATTGATAAATAGAGACCCCATTAATCACTTAATCAATTTACATAAGACATTCCTACACGCAACTCGCTCAATATGCAATAAAGTGAAGGCAACATTAAAATAAACAATATCTCTCGATAAACACACAAATCTGGAGTAAATATACTATATCAGCTTTATAAATCAATTCTCTAAAATATATAATCATATTATTGTTTGTATAAAGTAATTCTCATATTGCAACGAAATACTACAGTCAGTTCTATAAAATATGGACTTTTGGCCATAGTAGTGATATATAATATTTAATCTTTTCACAGAGTTTTATGAAATGGTAAAAAGACAATACCGAGAGAATAAAACAAACACCTGAGCATTTAAAAAACAAAATAAAGTCAGCAAGACATAATATGAAATCTTCTACACTTTATTTTGGTATTTATAGCTCTAGCCAGAAGGGTTATTTTCGATGTAAGCTTCCCATCTTAGTTAATAAGTGGTTTTGCAACAACACAGATTTCAGTCATACAGCACTCACCAACAAAAGTACTTAAATAACAAATATACAAATAAGAATTGAGATCGTGCCCATAATGACGATGTGCTTTAAACGATGAAATAAATGATCTATTAGTTAAATAACCAATTAAAAGCGAATATAGATATGTCTATTAAATCTGAGGGTGCTCTAATGTCATTCAGTTGAAACTTTCAAACTCTAAAAACTGTCTCATACATTCTATAATATTAAAGGATCCTCAGAAGGAGTCGGGATTTTTTTGTGTTTTTTTTGCTTTTTTTAGTATTACTTGTAATGTAAAACACTATAGATATGAATATCTCATAACCATTTGACTGCTTTTACTCACTTATGCGGAGGTCGCACGGGGCAGCCGGCCACGAAGTCACGTAGCTGCTACAACCGAGCTGCCCAGTGCGCATAATTATAATATACAATTACAGGAATCGATATTGGTTAAGATCAAAATATTTGGATAAGGGAACAAACCATTAGTACCACTGTTATTTTTCAGATAAAACTACTATAAACATAGAATTTAAATCAACGAATCAATTAGACCATGCATCGCCAATTCTCACGGACTTAACATTACCAATTAATTTTTATGATTTTTTTAACTTTTTATTAATTAAAAAAGTATTTCTAAATGATAATAAAATACTATAAACGAATAGCTATACATTAATCGAATCAGTGTATTAAATGCTTCTGCATTTATGATCAATTTTCACGTCTCAACTCCACCATTTAGAACTTGCGTAGATATTTAGCCGTTGTCAGTGTAAAACTGTTCACTTTTAATTATGGAATCTCTAAAAATGTTAAAACATAATAAAATATAATTGTCAAAATAAGTAGGTACAACCTGGCAATATCGAACCAAGATACATGGGAGGAGTGTGTATAATTAAAGCCCTTTGAAAAGGGAGTATCATCAGGACTGAGACGATGCTCTTCAAAGCCGTATTTTTGTGTAAGCCGTTGTGTGTTATTAATGGCTACTTATTAGAGTACAGTTACAAATGCTTCTGTCTTCTGTGTAGGTATGAAAAGAGGGTTTTCCCTTGCAGTGGAAGAATAAGAGCCTGGTGCTATTAATTTAGCTTTTTTACTCACAATACCTTATCAGTATATATACAGCTGGTCCAGTTATTTTACCTCTGATAACAATAAAAAAACAACGTTATTGTGACGACAAAAGATCACTGTTAAGCAAAATCAGAGGTAAAATACCAGTGTACGAACGGTAGGTCTGTCAACGGCTAAATGTCTGCTGGTTCAACTCATCCTACTGGCGAACAATGATGGAGATGGTGTAGCCGCATCGCTAACTGGCCGTCGAAGTCGGCTGCAGGGTCGCGGACGCGATTGGAGAATTTACTGAAATAAAAATATTATTTGGTTTTGAAAACAACATGTCGTGAGGCTTAAGAGTTGAGTTATTGACAGTTTTACATAAGAAAGCAGTACAAAAAGAATTAGGCAAAAATGTCGCATTTGTTACAAACTGCCATTTACGGAAAGAATCTAATAAGAAAAAATATACATTTTGCGGCTAGGTACGAGAGTGTTTCTTGATTAGAATTGATCCTGATTCAATAAATAATTCTGGCACTATTTTCATCCAGTTGAAAGGGCATAATATGAGGTTCAAAAAGGTTATTATATCATTATCTGCCTAGCCTTTTTACAACTAGATTGGAATCGGCTTCCATTAAATTAAGCTGAATACTAGTATGTTACGTGGAGCGACTGCCTTTCTGATCTTCACAACCCAGTAACTGGGTAACACAGTACTTAATAGCAAGACTGGTGTCTGAAAAAGGGTTGTTATATAAACTACAGTAATACTTACTAGTAGGGGTGTTCACTTCGGAGTGCGGCGTGAGATTTGACTGAGCCATCAGCTTCTGTCTCACTTCGCGAATCTTCAGTTGTAGAGCCATCTTAGTCGGGAAAATGTCCATATGTGTTGCCTAAACAAATAAAGAATTATGTAGTATGAAAGCAATAAAAATAATCTTAACAAGGACTAGGTGGACTTAGTTACAAATACTAAAAATGCTGATGTTGTTTAAATGTACAGGAAATATTACAAAACACTGACTGACGATGAACTTACTATACAATCTTGTTCCTTTTAATTATTTCTTGTTGTTGTACTTGTATTCATGCTAGAGCTAGAGTTAAGCCTAGATTTATGGTGTATAACATTGAACTGGGATATTCTAACAATTCCCCAATTCCTGAATAACACGCACGCAGGCCGTCGCAAATCGCCTGCGCTCATAGGCTGCTGCGCTTATTTTGATGGTATAGACTGTATCTTTGCTGTCAGAGGATTGTTGAAACAATAGTCTGCCGTGACCATGACGCACTGAGCACGTGACTTTTTTATAAGTAACCTAGGAGTTGGCATCTGGTTAACCGCACTTGGTGGCGAGCACTGTACCAGTGAGAAACTTTTTTTTTTAGTTACATTTATAACCGCAATGCGTATGTCAGTCCCATCGTACCCTAAATACACATTGGTCATATCTGGGCCATGAAACTGAACAGACTCTTCGCATCATCGCCATTTGGTTGACCTAGGATTTTATGAAAAGTGCCTACTTCAAGTCTGTTCAATCTCAAGACCCTAAACAGATCCTTTCTCTCAGACTCATACCGAACACAGTCCATCAGCAAGTGGTGTAAGTCTTCAACAACTCCACACAGTTAGGCGAGTTCGTTTTTCTCATCATAAACGCAAACTTATTGCATGGAATGTGTCCAGATCTGAGTCTATGGGCGTTAACAACTAATTTTCGACTTAAATTACTATTTGCAAACCAGGGCACACGAAAAGGCTGACCCTGCATGGTTTTATACCAGATCCCTTTGTCTAGAGAGCGCTTGTCGAAATATTAAACATAGAAGTGATTCACACGCCAAGGCACCCCCTGTGTGGTGCGGAGCGCGGCTTAGGGCAGGGGGAGGACAGTGATTATTTTGGGACGAAATGAAAGCTACTGAGCATCGGTGGTGTGGACGGCAGGACACTGGAGTAGGTGAGTAAGTTTACCTGGAAGTGCGTGGTGGCCTGCGTGGTGGGGAACATGCCGTGCTCCTGGAACAGCTTGAGCACGAGGTGGCGGCGCTGCTCCAGCACGCGGCGGTGGCCCGCCTCGCCGCGCGCGCCCGGCCCGCCCGCGCCGCTGCCCGAGCACGTAAGCTTACCTGGAAGTGCGTGGTGGCCTGCGTGGTGGGGAACATGCCGTGCTCCTGGAACAGCTTGAGCACGAGGTGGCGGCGCTGCTCCAGCACGCGGCGGTGGCCCGCCTCGCCGCGCGCGCCCGGCCCGCCCGCGCCGCTGCCCGAGCACGTAAGCTTACCTGGAAGTGCGTGGTGGCCTGCGTGGTGGGGAACATGCCGTGCTCCTGGAACAGCTTGAGCACGAGGTGGCGGCGCTGCTCCAGCACGCGGCGGTGGCCCGCCTCGCCGCGCGCGCCCGGCCCGCCCGCGCCGCTGCCCGAGCACGTAAGCTTACCTGGAAGTGCGTGGTGGCCTGCGTGGTGGGGAACATGCCGTGCTCCTGGAACAGCTTGAGCACGAGGTGGCGGCGCTGCTCCAGCACGCGGCGGTGGCCCGCCTCGCCGCGCGCGCCCGGCCCGCCCGCGCCGCTGCCCGAGCACGTAAGCTTACCTGGAAGTGCGTGGTGGCCTGCGTGGTGGGGAACATGCCGTGCTCCTGGAACAGCTTGAGCACGAGGTGGCGGCGCTGCTCCAGCACGCGGCGGTGGCCCGCCTCGCCGCGCGCGCCCGGCCCGCCCGCGCCGCTGCCCGAGCACGGCGTGCGCGGCGACATCTCCTCCATGCCTTCCGACGACACTGCGGAGTACACACGGACTTACATAATAATATGTCTTAGTAATCAATGTACCCCTACTGTCGCATCGCACTGCCATTGACGAAGACGTACAAGTAGCGAAGAATTGAGCCAACTATACAAATAAGGAGACAATCAATTCTATATGTACATATTTTAATTTAATACCATCGCTAACACGATTATATTTTGTGTTACACCTTTATTACATAAAACACACGCGACAGATGGTGGGCACAGTGGCGTCACAAAAATGTCGTTTACGGCCTATACAGTAACCGGCATGAGTCGTGAGCACAAACTGACACCTGCGCAGTAGTTAATTTTCCGGTCTCTTTGGCGGAATGAAGAAGGCAGGGGGCGCCGAGGCTGCACGCGATTGGTTCGTCAGTCGATGCTCGTCGTCTATTGGGCTCTCGCGTGTCATTCGGCTACTGTACACTTTCGTGCAATTTTAGTGACTTACGTTTTCGATTTTAAAATAGTTTATTTTTGTTATTTCATATTTATTTGTATTTTTGTTTTTATATAGTTCGTTTTTTTTTGTTATCTCGTTTTTATAAAATTGATGTTTTAATTTTTTTTTTTGTTTTTAAATCGTAGTCATACGAACTCTTCAAAAATGCCGAGGAGAAAAAATACAGTTTTAAATAGACAGGCAAGGCAAATGGTGTATTCAGTGTATTCAGTGGCGGTACCTTCATATAAGCCCAAAAGCCCGGCATGCCTTACTAAAATGCTCGATAGATAATCAATATCAAATCCGAACTATTTAAAAGTTCGCGCGCTTAATTCCTGTCAAAATAACACAAAGTATCTTTGGGATACAATTCAACAATGACTTTCTGAGTTCTTAGTCAAGCAACGTCAAATGGGGAGACTTAGGAAATTGGAGATATTGAGAAAGTACAGAGAACAATACAGTAGTTACTTAAGTATTATATTAATCTATGATTGAGAAAAAGTTTCTATCTGGTGTATCTGACACAACTAGTGGCGGGAATACAAAAACAGTGTTGCCAACACATTGGAAGGTGCGTTCCGATAATGGACGCCACACCACCCCCCTACGGAGAAAAGGAACCGCAGGTTAAAAGAGGACTAGAGGTCTAAAATTTGCTTGAAACGAACCCTGCGTCCAGATCTGGTCACCGGAGGCAAGGCTGGCGCAAAGGTGGTAGAAGGCGCATATTCGGGTGCAGCGGCTGATGGTGAGGTTGGTGGACCTAAAGCTGAACCTGGGGTCCTAGGTGGTTTAGCGGGAGCAGCAGCTGTCCTAAAAGGTGTGTGCAAGTTCGGCTCCAGATAGGCAGGTTTCACTCTATCTAGGCTGACCTCGACCCGCTTACCTTTAATGTCTAAGCTAATAGTTTTGTCGTTTTTTGAAATGACCTTGTACGGGCCGGAGTATGGTGTCGACAGAGCGCGTCGAACGGCGTCATCCCTGAGGAAAACGTGTGACGCCAATGGGAGGTCTTTATAAATGAAGGTAGGTGTTCCGCTTCCTATATGTCGCGAGGCTGGAACTGGTCGCAAGTCTGCCATGTGCTGACGGAGTTGATCGACTAGGTCAGTCGGGTCGTCGATGTGGCTGGAAGTTTCATTGACCAGGAACTCGCCAGGGAGGCGGATAGGCTCGCCATATAATATTTCAGCGCAAGATGTTTTGAGGTCTTCTTTGACTGCCGAACGCATTCCGAGAAGCACGATGGGTAGAGCCTCTATCCATGAGGATTCATGGCACATAATAGCCGCCTTTAATTGACGGTGTAGTCGCTCTACCATTCCGTTGGCACACGGGTGGTAACTAGTAGTGCGGGTCTTCTTGATGCCACACAGCTTCATGAGTCGACTGAAGAGGTCGGACTCAAATTGCCGACCTTGGTCCGTCGTGACGAGCGAGGGAACGCCGAAACGGGAAATCCAACCAGACATGAACGTACTTGCTACTTCTTGTGCCGTTATGGTTCTGAGAGGCCATACCTCTGGCCACCGGGTGAAACGATCTATTGCTGTTAAGCAGTAGCTGTAACCCTCGGTGGTAGGTGGTAGAGGCCCAATGATGTCCAGATGAACGTGGCGAAGTCTGGCGGTTGGCGTGTTAAAATTTCCCAATGGCGTTTTAACATGTCTTGTCACCTTCGATCTTTGGCAAGGAATGCAAGCGCGTGCCCATGCATGAACGTCTTTTTTCATAGCAGGCCATACATAGCGGTCAGCCACCAGCCGAGCGGTTGTCCGCGCGCCAGGGTGACTGAGCCCATGCAGCTGTTCAAAAACGCTTCTGCGGAAGCTGTGTGGCAGCAACGGTCGTTGTTTGCCAGTGGATGTATCGCAAATTATTGTTAAATCAGTACCTGGGATGGGTATGCTCTCTAACTTTAAAGAGGAACCGCCATTCTTCGCGAGTTCTTTCACTTCCTCGTCTGCCTGCTGTGCTGCTGCTAGCTCTCTGTAGTCACCAGTTAGCAGTGATATGGCATCGACACGAGATAGGGCGTCGGCGACTACATTGTCGGTACCTTTGATGTGAACGACGTCGGTTGTGAACTGTGAAATAAAAGAGAGTTGGTTAAGCTGAGCGGGAGGGAGTTTTTCACGTCGCTGGGAGAATGCATATACGAGGGGTTTATGATCCGTATATATAGTAGTATGTTGTACTTCTAATATATGACGGAAGTGTTGTACGGCCTCGTATACCCCCAGTAACTCCCTGTAATAGGCAGGCCAGGTGCTCTGGCGAGGAGTGAGCTTTTTGCTGAAGAAAGCAAGGGGTTCCCATTGATTATTTACCTTTTGCTGGAGTGCTGCTCCAACGTGTGTACTGGAGGCGTCTGTAAAGAGACCAAGTTGAGCTGTGCAGTCAGGGTGAGCCAGAGTTGTCGCGAGTGACAAGCTTTTTTTGCAGTCCTCAAATTTTTTTAGGAGTTCAGGGGACCAGAGGAATGGCTTTGCTCCTTTACCGTCAATTTTTGTTAAAGCATCGACGAGTGCAGCTTGGTGTGAAGCGGCTCCAGGTAAGAAACGTCGGTAATAATTGATCATTCCAAGAAATCTGCGCATGGCCTGGACTGTTTTCGGTGCGGGAAATTCGAGGAGTGCTTTTATTCGATTCTCAGGCGGTCGCGTGCCTTGAGCATTAATACAGTACCCGAGAAAAACTACTTCTGGTGCGCCGAAAACGCATTTGGATGGATTAACTACCATACCAAATTCTCGCAGTTTTTCGAAGAGGATCCTCAGGTGCTGCTCGTGCTCTGCTGCTGTGCGCGAGAAGACCAGGATGTCGTCCACGTAGGCATAACAGAAATCGAGGCCTCGCACTATACCGTCAACAAACCTTTGAAAGGTCTGTCCAGCGTTTCGCAACCCAAATGACATAAAGGGAAATTCAAACAGCCCGAACGGTGTAATGATGGCGGTTTTGCAAATATCATCTTTGTGTACCGGAATTTGTTGGTATGCTTTAACGAGATCAACAGTAGAGAATACAGTTGAGCCAGCCAAATTGTGACTGAAATCTCCTATATGTCTAACAGGGTAGCGATCCGGGACGGTACGAGCGTTAAGGGCACGGTAATCACCACATGGGCGCCAGGATGCGTCCTTTTTGGGGGCCATGTGCAGTGGTGATGACCACGGGCTCTTTGATGGTCGTGCAGTACCTGAGGACAACATGTCGGCAAACTCTTTCTGGGCCGCCTTCAGTTTCTGGGGGGCGAGGCGACGAGGGCGGGCTGCGACAGGGGGGCCGTCGGTCGTTATGATACGGTGCACCGTGTCATGTTTCACCTCGCGTGGCACTCCTGATGGTCGAGTGATATCTGGAAAGGCCGCCAAAATCTTTAAGTAAGGTGAGCTTCCACAGTTGTCTACCACTGTTCTGACACTGGCTTGATCAATCATGGCAACAGTGCCATGGCTTGACATGCCTGTTTTGGCATCGACTAAACGCCTATTAGTGCAGTCAGGGAGCAGATGATAGTGGGCTAGGAAGTCAGAGCCAATTATTGGAGTTCCAACATCAGCAATCACAAATGACCACCTGAAATCTCGGCGGAGACCCAGATTTAATGTCAGATTCATGAGGCCATATGTTTTTATTGTACTACCGTTTGCGGCCTTGAGGTCATAATCTGCAACCTCAATTTTCTTTTGTATGGCAGATTTTGGATAACAACATATGTCTGAACCAGTGTCTATAAGGAATCGACGTTTACTGTTGACATCAGTAACAAATAAGCGGCGACTTACAGTATTATGTGAGGGACAGTCAGCAGCCGCTATCACTGACTGTCTCTCAGGTTTTCCGCTGGCTTCCAGCCGCAAGGCCTAGTGCAGCGGGTGGCCTTCGACTTGAATCTACGATGATACCAACATAGATCTGAAGGTGAACGGTCCCTAGATTTAGATCGAGTCCGAGAGGTGCTTCTATCGTTGTGACGACTGCGGCCACTGCTCAATGCTGCCACCTGTTCCGTTAATTGGTCCAATCGGCGACTGATTGTCTGTAGTGGATCATCTGAAACAGGTTTGCTCGTAGAATAAACTGTATTGGCAGTCGGAGATACCTCAACTATGCGGTCTGCTAACTCAGCAACCTTGTGTAGGGGCAGATCGGCCTGGGCAGCTAAAATTGCTTGAACCTGCTGTGGAAGACGTCTCAGCCAAAGTTGACGCAAGATGGATTCATCTTGCAGGTTAGATCCAGCCAGCGAGCGGAGATGGCGCAAAAACTGTGAAGGTGTGCGCTCACCCAGCTCTACGTCACTTAATAGCTGGTTCACACGCTTTTCTTCCGAAATGGATAATCTGCGGATCAGTTCAGACTTTAAAAATATGTATTTGTCCTCTTTCGGAGGGTCAATGAGAATGTCCTCAATGTCTGCTGCAACCCTCTCAGGCAGTACACATAGAACATGATTGTATTTTGTATTATCTGTTTTTATACCAGATATTTCGAAATTTGCCTCTGCTTGCGCAAACCATGCCACCACGCGACCAGGCCAGAAAGGAGGAAGCTTTAGTGCAATGTGTGAAACCTGAGGGATCTGATCCTCCTTGGGGTTTGGTGTGTTATTATCAGGCATGTTAGATTTTAAATTGTACAGAAGCTGTTAAAATAAGTAAAATTAATATTAAAGTTAATTAGGACATAAACCAAGGATCGAAATTAACAAAATATGGAAGTTAGGAGGATCAATTATCTATGTTTACAATGCCAGCGTCTCACACCCAATAGTAGTATACATTTAGTGCTAGCCAGGATTTGGAACAAACCATGCAAGTTATACATTCAGGTGCTAACACTTAATATAACTTTATGTTAGTAATTTAGTTAGCAGCTATGCAATATGTAAAATAAACCACTTATTTAGTTAAACTGATGTGCACACAACAATAACACAAGAGAGGACATAAAGTTCACATAAAAAAAATAAAAATAAATTCAAAGTCTTTGTTTCATGCTGAAGATAAAGTTCAAAAGTTCCACTCTGTAGCACCCAAGAAAAAAAATATAACTTACTTACAGGTTTTGTCTAACGAACAATACTATATGTTGGTATTATACTATATATAATATTGGTGTATATGTATGAGCAGGAATGCGGGAAATTTCTTCATAACCTCAGGTTCATGTGCATGATCATGACTGTATCTTCTGTAGCTTGTTGTAACTTTTGCTTCAATAGTTTGATAAAGTTTGGCTGACAACAGGTGGGCATTTGTTTTTTTTTGCAGTCACAGGCGTCACAGCCAAGTGCTTTTCGGCGTTCGGGTTTCCTTCTGTGTACTTTGTAGGTAGGTAATAACAATAGCTCGTATCAGGGTTTCGTACTGTGATAGGTAATGCTCTTTCGAGTAGGTAGGTATATCACGTCGGGGTCACCAGTTTTGGGATACAATTCAACAATGACTTTCTGAGTTCTTAGTCAAGCAACGTCAAATGGGGAGACTTAGGAAATTGGAGATATTGAGAAAGTACAGAGAACAATACAGTAGTTACTTAAGTATTATATTAATCTATGATTGAGAAAAAGTTTCTATCTGGTGTATCTGACACAACTAGTGGCGGGAATACAAAAACAGTGTTGCCAACACATTGGAAGGTGCGTTCCGATAATGGACGCCACATATCTACCTATGCCTCACTACTAGACATCGCGATTGTTCGCGCGCAGAGTTTCGTATTTGTAGCATCTACATATAGCTATCTTGCTTACACGCACCGGCTTTTGCCGGGCTTTCAAATACACTCTCTGTCACTTTCGCACTTATAGCGATGTGCCGTATAACGAGTTAGAACCTTGTGGGTCTACAAATGGATCAGAATGGAAGATTTAAGCCGTGCTTGCCTATGAAGTTGTACGCGTATGAGTGACCTTGTCACCTTGCCAACTCTGCAGTGTTGCTGTTTTAGCGACGTTGTGAGATCTTGGAGATTTTTAACGAGTTTGGAGACTTTTTTAAAGATTTAGCAACAATAAAAACTAGCGACTTTTTAAAATAACAAAATTAAATATTCAAGCAATATCTTAAAAATAAAAAATTTGCGACATCTAGCTAGATTTTTCATATATCTGGCGAGTTTTTTTTGCCTAAATGACAACACTGCAACTCTGCGTAAGTAGCTCCTGACACCCGAGTGCAACTAACTTCAGTTTCATTTGCATGAGTTTTGTTTTGTTTTGAAAAGTTTTGTTGTTAAAGTTTTTAGTGTGTTTTCTTATGGTTTTCTTAGATTTTCTCAGTGATACAATTGTTTTGGTGACTTACCTACAACAATGGAGGTAATTATACCTTGTGAGGATTTAAAATGCGTTCAAGTTTTGATTGGCGAAGATAAGGTAAAATCTTTAAACTTTGCTCAGAAAAAACAGTTCATTTCTTCATTAAAACCGACGCCTAATCTGTGTATTTCTCAGACTAGTAAATCGCATAAACGAAAATTTAATAGATCAGTGTATAAAACTAGTTGGATTTTTGGCTGTTCGCACACTAATAAGTTGTATTGCTGGTGCTGCATATTTTTTTCGAATGAAGATTCCGTTTGGAATACACCTGGTTATAATGATTTAAATAACATATCTGGCGCCATTAAAAGGCATGCAAACTATTTCGACAAACAAACATTAAAAAGCCTTGTATTCTAGTCCTGATCTGAAAGATCGTAATGTTTTCGAATTAATTGATTTCATTCATGAGAATAACCTCGAAGATGCCTTTCCCGAGCTGTTAAAGTTAGTGTATCTTGTTGTAACTATTCCGGCTACAAGTTCTTTAGCGGAACGTGCTTTTTCGTCTCTTAAAAGTATCCATACCTATCTGAGAAATACACAAGGTCAAGAGCGTCTTTCCGAATTATCAATGATAGCTATTGAAAAACAATTGTTGGTAGAATTATAACGATCACCAAAATTTTAATCTGATGTAATTAAAAAAAATCTTTTAAGAAATATAGACGATTCCAATTAGAATATAAATAATCTATACTTTATAATATTATAAAGCTGAAGAGTTTGTTTGTTTGTTTGTTTGAACGCGCTAATCTCAGGAACTACTGGTTCGAATTGAAAAAATATTTTTGGGTTGAATAGACCATTTATCGAGGAAGGCTTTAGGCTATATTTCATCACGCTTAAGCCAATAGGCGCGGAGCAGCGATAATGAATGTTTTAAAATCGGGGATTCCACGGGGTCGAAGTCGCGGGCAGCAGCTAGTATATATATATAAACATACGTAGGTACCTACGTAGTCGAAAATTGAACTTTCTTTTTTTGAAATCGGTTAAAATTTTATTGGGCTTGCCTTATTTTGAAACCCTAGGCACGCCACTGAGTGTATTGTTTCATAAAGAGCAACGCTGAGTTAGGTATTGACAAAAGCATGTTGGAAATTGAGTTTTTTTATTGAGATAATTATGTTCACGAAGTTACAATATTACTATATCAAAGTAAAATTCCCAGTACCAGTAATATTTTAATTATAGTTTGCGTAAGTACCTATGAATAATTTGAGCAAAAGCGGTACTAAATAAATTTGGCTGAAAGTGTACATGCGCGAGCTTGCCCCCGCTACTGCCCATCTGTGCTCAAGACTCGTGCCGGTCATTATACGTAACATGATAATTTACTCAAATTCTTTGGAAATAAGGTCCAATTTTAACTGTGCATCCAGTGGCGGTACCTTCATATAAGCCCAAAAGCCCGGCCTTACTAAAATGCTCGATAAAGAATCAATATCAAACCCGAACTATTTAAAAGTTCGCGCGCTTATTACTTATCAAAATAACACAAAGTATCTACCTATGCCACACTACGTACTACACATCGCGATTGTCCGCGCGCAGTTTCGCATTTGCAGCATCTACATATAGCTATCTCGCTTACACGTACGGGCTTTTGCCGGGCTTTCAAATACTATTTCTGTCACTTTCGCACTTATAGCGATGTGCCGTATAACGAGTTAGTACCTTGTGCGTCTACAAATCGATCAGTATGGAAGATTTAAGCCGTGCATGCCTATGAAGTTGCACGCGTGTCACCTTGCCAACTCTGCGGTGTTGCCGCTTCAGCGACGTTGTGAGATCTTGGAGATTTTTAACGAGTTTGGTGATTTTTTTAAGATTTAGCAACAATAAAAACTAGCGACTTTTTAAAATAACGAAATTAAATATTCAAGCAATATCTTAAAAATAAAAAAATTGCGACATCTAGCTAGATTTTTCATATACCTGGCGACTTTTTTTGTCTATATGACAACACTGCAACTCTGCGTAAGTAGCTCCTGACACCCGAGTGCAACTAACTTCATTTTCATTTGCTTGAGTTTTGTTGTTAAAGTTTTTAGTGTGTTTTCTTGGATTTTCTCAGTGATACAATTGTTTTGGTGACTTACCTACAACAATGGAGGTATTTATACCTTGTGAGGATTTAAAATGCGTTCAGGTTTTGATTGGCGAAGATAACGTAAAATCTTTAAACTTTGCTCAGAAAACAGTTAATTTCTTCATTAAAACCGACGCCTAATCTGTGTATTTCTCAGACTAGTAAATCGCATAAACGAAAATTTAATAGATCAGTGTATAAAACTAGTTGGATTGTTGGCTGTTCGCACACTAATAAGGTGTATTGCTGGTGCAGCATATGTTTTTCGAATGAAGATTCCGTTTGGAATACATCTGGTTATAATGATTTAAATAACATATCTGGCGCCATTAAAAGGCATGCAAACTATTTCGACAAACGAACATTAAAAAGCCTTGTATTCTAGTCCTGATCTGAAAGATTGTAATGTTTTCGAATTAATTGATTTCATTCATGAGAATAACCTCGAAGATGCCTTTCCCGAGCTGTTAAAGTTAGCGTATCTTGTTGTAACTATTCCGGCTACAAGATCTTCCGCGGAACGTGCTTTTTCGTCTCTTAAAAGTATCCATACCTATCTGAGAAATACACAAGGTCAAGAGCCTCTTTCCGAATTATTAATGATAGCTATTGAAAAACAGTTGTTGGTAGAATAGGGATGTTTCCTGAGTAAAAAATATATGATTATATTTAGTCCGTCAGTTAGATTATAGAAAAATATTGGACACGTAGTTTTCAACGCTCTGTATCGTCTTCATTTTTTGTTTACGTGAAAAAAGAAAAAATACGTGTCCAATATTTTTTGGAAATCTATCTGACGGACTAATTAGATTTTTTTAGTCAACTACCCTATTAAAACGATCACCAACATTTTACTCTGATGTAATTAAATCATTTCTTAAGAAAGATAGACGATTCCAATTAGAATATAAATAATATATATATACATACGTAGGTACCTACATACTCAGTCGAAAACTGACCTTTCTTTTTTTGAAATCGGTTAAAATTTTATTGGGCTTGCCTTATTTTGAAACCCTAGGCACGCCACTGTGTGCATCGTAATATTAATAATGTTGTTCGGCGAATCAACGACAGGGTTTCGATGTGTGACTTTGTTTGGGATTTTTTTGGGTCATAATTCAAATTTTGGGTCAAAAATTTTGTTTGGGTCAAAATTCGCTTTAGATTCCTTGAAGTAATGCTTCCATGTTTATTTTTCGTTCACTGCTTCTAGGCAATCATACTCCATCGTCAACCACATCACCGCTTGCCATCACATGGGAGAGTGGTCAAACGCCAACCTGTCAAAAAATTAGTTAATAAAAAAATCAACGTAAAAAAATCAACGCACCTCTATAAGTGTCGAGATTGAAGTCGGGCCCGAAGAACGTGTTCCCGACGAGTTTGTTGGTCGTCGTGTGCGGAGTGCCGTACGAGTGCGGCGTCGGCATTCCGTTGCCGTTCATCACTTCTTGTTCTAGCTGTGGCGTTACCACTGTGTTTTCTTCCTCTGTGGACAATAAAAGAAATGTTACAGAGTTTTTGAGCAGTAGTTGGATTTTGGAAAGTGGACTGGTTGTTTTTGTTCTACGAAAAATCTACTCATTGATTCTTTTTAGATACATAAGGTGAGATGGAAAGTATGAAATAATAATATGGGTTCCTGAATCTGACATTTAAAAAATAATAAAGCTATTTAAAGAGAGACAGAAATGAGTATTGTATTTTGGAAGGTTGGTTTCTTTTAATGATTCCTAGTAATCTGCCTACGATACTGCATAATATAATATCATTATGCAGTACGCTAGAAACGCGTCAGACACAAAAAAATCTATGTATGAGATTATGCTCAGGTAAATACGATGTTCGTAGGGGTCCGTTCTTTCCTGGACTGATCCATCCATCGTTTCTTTGGCACATCCACATTTAAATTCATGACTAATTTAGTAGCATGCTTTTCATTCCTCCTCTTATTCTTAAATAAAATATATCTTACCCATCTTATTGTGTTTCTTCCTCATGTAGAGCTGTGGACTGCGCGGTACCACCATGGCGCTCGGGCTGCAGGCCTCCGGCTTGAACTGCGGTAAAGTGCTGAACTTCTGCTCGAAGTTCACTGTCTCCAGAACTCTGTTGGTTGTATAATAATATCACGTTAGAATACGTTCTTTGTCAAGCAAGATAGTTGAAATAGGGATGTTGCCTGAGTAAAAATATATGATTATGTTTAGTCCGTCAGTTAGATTATAGAAAAATATTGGACACGTATTTTTTCTTTTATCAAATCTATAAAAACTGACGAAGATAAAGAGCATCAAAGATCAGGAGTGGGAGCGTGTGACGTCACTGCCCGGTAAAAATTGTAGCGAGTAGTGACGTCACACGAGTTTTTTACGCACTGTATCGTCTTCATTTTTTGTTTATGTGAAAAATGAAAAAATACATGTCCAATATTTTTTGGAAATCTACGGACTAATCAGATTTTTTTTATTTAACTACCCTATTGTGATGTTCGATATTATTTTGTTATTTAGAGAAAAGTACGAAGTATGCGTATGTTTTAACACAGACATCCTCGCATCAAAGCGACCGATTCTAGAAGTTACCAATTCAAATGATAATTATGATGATGATGATGATAATAAACTTCTTGTGGAGGTCAAAGTATTAAAGTTGTGAGTGTTCTTTCATAGGAGAGAACACTCACAACTACTTAAATACTTTTAACCTTTATAGCTAAGAAGTGGAATTAGCTGCCAGAGTATGTGTGTCCTGAAAGCTAATGCGGGGGTCTTTTAGTCAAAAGTAACCTTCTAGGCAATGGTGCTCCATAGCCGACCATATTATCGATTCCGTCAGATGCGATGGTGGTCAAACAGGAGCCACAATCATTTCTATAGTTTCATCAGTAACTGGGCGAAGTCAAATTTCTTGAGAGGATGGCTCATTTTTTTTTTACATCATTTTCTCTTTAACTTATAAAAAATATATATAACTCAAAAGTGACTGACTGACATAGTGATATCTATCAACGCACAGCCCAAACCACTGAACGGATCGGGCTGAAATCTGGCATGCAGGTAGATATTATGACGTAGGCATCCGCTAAGAAAGGATTTTGATTAATTCTACCCCCAAGGGGATAAAATAGGGGATGAAAGTTTGTATGAAACTTTGACCATTTTAAACCAATCGGGCTGAGAGTTTCAAAATCGGGGGTAAAGTAACTATTCCACGCGGACGAAGTCGCGGACAGAAGCTAGTAAAAAATAAACATACTTGTCTCGTCCATCTTCATTGCGTTTCTTGAACAAAGTCTTCTTGTGCGAGGGGCTGGGCAGGTCGCTGTGCTGCTTGGGCGACGTCGCGTCATCAGAACTTAGGGCTCCGTTGTTCATGGAGGCTTCAGACCGAGGGATGTTGATGCTGCTGCTGCACGACGTCGCCGGCTCGTTGCTGCCTGTGGACCCGGTAGACGTTCCTGATGAGAACATACTATTAGGATACTGATTTTTTAACATAAGTAAAAATAAGACTGTCTAGGGATATTACCTGTCTGGTTGGATATTCTCTTTGCTGATATTTCTAATGAGCCAGCTATTAAAAGAAATATTAATGATAAATAGAGTTGTAATAGTAACCACTCTTAATTGGGTCAATATAAAATTAGCTAGCGAAACTACAAACAACATGACGGATTACGATTTGATTTTGAAAAAACTAAAATATATTGTTTGATCGTCATTAAATAAGTAATTATTAAGATCTATATCTATCAGACATGCGGAGTTTGTCTAACTTAATTTGATCCTGAAGAACTAAAAGTTTCTATGACCAGTAAGTAATAAAGAAAATAAAAAGTTTTCATGTGATTCAGAGCATATAAATGTTTTGAGAGAAACAAATAAGATCGCTATGGTCCTAATTCAAAGGAAACTGGTGAACTAGAGTGTTAGGTGTAGGACAGGCCAAGTGTGAGGTTACCTCGACTGAGCCGCTTCTGCAGCGGCGCGCGGCCCAGCTGTGCGGGCGTGGGCGCCAGCGGGAACGGACGGGCCTCTTCCGCTGGGGTTTCCCATTGCCTGACAATTTGAAACATAATGCATTACATACCTATACAACATACATCAATCTAAATTAATATTATCAAGGGTTCAAAAAGCGCAAGTTTTCAGGTGGAAATTATTTCACGATTAAATATAAGCCCTAACGCAAACAAACATTTCGAGCCCTTATCGCTTACTTATTAAGAGCGATATTTTCGAAAAATGAGGTTAGTATATAAAGTGACGATTTAGAAGAAGAAAAGATGGCAGTTATAGGTACTGCCGATAGTGTTAAAATTTGAATTTCTTAATGTTTGAATTAAAATAATAATCAAACAAAAACACCACTTCAATAATGCACAGTATTACACATTGAACTTTTCACTAAATCCATTCAATTTCACTTATACGCACGAGTCATGAGCATGTCGGTGTCGCGAACCCATAAGATTTTCCCCTACCAAGAAGTGCCCAACGCGCCTAAAGAAGATATCACGTCAAAACTCGCAGTAGAAAAAAATTCGCTGATAAATTTGGCGGTAAGGGCTCGATTTATTCTTTCTTTTCTTTTCAAAAACGACATGATGATGCAATGTGAACTTGTGAAGCACAAACAAAAACAGTTACTCACGTGGTAATTTTAGGCGCAGTACTATTGTTACTTTGAGATACTATCACAGATTGTCCGCCCTGCACGTTCTGCACGCTTTGGTTATTGTTCTTGGGTGTCTCTACTTCTGTGGACAATACAGCAATAGTTACCACACATTATAATAATTCTACCTTCATAAAACACAGGTATACAGCATGGTATACAACTTACATAATGCCGAGGGAAAATCCATGCACGCTTTTCAACGAATATGATAACAGCGTGAACATTGATGACATATGGTCTGGAAAAAATATGTCACGAGTTTGCCTGGTGGGAATCTATTGCATGCGAATCAGTGACATATGGTCTGGAAAATATAAGGCACGCGTTGGATGGTGGGAATTTATTGCATGCGAAACAGTGACATATGGTCTGGGCATAATTATGTCACTGTTGGCATAAGGCATAAGGCACGCGTTTGGGTAGTGGGAATTTATTGCATGCGGATCCGTCTCATATGGTCTGGGAAATATAAGGTATGCGATGGGAGGTGGGAATTTATTACATGCGGATCAGTGACATATGGTCTGGGAAATATAAGGCACGCGTTTGGGTAGTGGGAATTTATTGCATGCGGATCAGTGACATATGTGCTGGAAAATATAAGGCACACGTTGGATGGTGGGAATTTATTGCATGCGGAACAGTAACTTATGGTCTGAGAAATATAAGGCACGCGTTTGGGTAGCGGGAATTTATTGCATGCGGATCAGTCTCATATGGTCTGGGAAATATAAGGCATGCGTTGGGTGGTGGGAATTTATTGCATGCGGATCAGTGACATATGGCTGGGAAATATAAGGCACGCGTTTGGATAGTGGGAATTTATTGCATGCGGATCAGTGACATATGGTCTGGGAAATATAAGGCACGCGTTTGGATAGTGGGAATTTATTGCATGCGGATCAGTGACATATGGTCTGGGAAATATAAGGCACGCGTTTTGATAGTGGGAATTTATTGCATGCGGATCAATGTCATATGGTCTGGGAAATATAAGGCAAGCGTTGGGTGATGGGAATTTATTGCATGCGGAACAGTGACATATGGTCTGGGAAATATAAGGCACGCGTTTGTGTAGTGGGAATTTATTGCATGCGAATCAGTGACATATGGTCTGGAAAATATAAGGGACGCATTGGATGGTGGGAATTTATTGCATGTGGAACAGTGACATATGCTCTGGGAAATATAAGGCACGCGTTTGGGCAATGGGAATTTATTGCATGCGGATCAGTCTCATATGGTCTGGGAAATATAAGACAAGCGTTGGGTGGTGGGAATTTATTGCATGCGGAACAGTGACATATGTTCTGGGAAATATAAGGCACGCGTTTGAATGGTGGGAATTTATTGCATGTGGATCATGGTCTGGGAAATATAAGGCACGCGTTTGGATGTTGGGAATTTATTGCATGCGGATCAGTGACATATGTGCTGGAAAATATAAGGCACACGTTGGATGGTGGGAATTTATTGCATGCGGATCAGTGACATATGGTCTGGGAAATATAAGGCACGCGTTTGGATAGTGGGAATTTATTGCATGCGGATCAGTGACATATGGTCTGGGAAATATAAGGCACGCGTTTGGGCAATGGGAATTTATTGCATGCGGATCAGTCTCATATGGTCTGGGAAATATAAGACAAGCGTTGGGTGGTGGGAATTTATTGCATGCGGAACAGTGACATATGTTCTGGGAAATATAAGGCACGCGTTTGAATGGTGGGAATTTATTGCATGTGGATCATGGTCTGGGAAATATAAGGCACGCGTTTGGATGTTGGGAATTTATTGCATACGGATCAGTGACATATGGTCTGGAAATATAAGGCACGCGTTGGGTGGTGGAAGTTTATTGCATGCGGCACGTACGTATAAACCCTCTGTATGTACAGCACACTCACCAGTATTGTAGGTCGGCACATACAGCCTCTGCAGATGCACGCAGTGCATGGACTGCTCCGACGCGGGGCTGAGCGTCGCCTGGCTGGGCTTCAGCAGCAGGTTGTAAGTATAAACCCTCTGTATGTACAGCACACTCACCAGTATTGTAGGTCGGCACATACAGCCTCTGCAGATGCACGCAGTGCATGGACTGCTCCGACGCGGGGCTGAGCGTCGCCTGGCTGGGCTTCAGCAGCAGGTTGTAAGTATAAACCCTCTGTATGTACAGCACACTCACCAGTATTGTAGGTCGGCACATACAGCCTCTGCAGATGCACGCAGTGCATGGACTGCTCCGACGCGGGGCTGAGCGTCGCCTGGCTGGGCTTCAGCAGCAGGTTGTAAGTATAAACCCTCTGTATGTACAGCACACTCACCAGTATTGTAGGTCGGCACATACAGCCTCTGCAGATGCACGCAGTGCATGGACTGCTCCGACGCGGGGCTGAGCGTCGCCTGGCTGGGCTTCAGCAGCAGGTTGTAAGTATAAACCCTCTGTATGTACAGCACACTCACCAGTATTGTAGGTCGGCACATACAGCCTCTGCAGATGCACGCAGTGCATGGACTGCTCCGACGCGGGGCTGAGCGTCGCCTGGCTGGGCTTCAGCAGCAGGTTGTAAGTATAAACCCTCTGTATGTACAGCACACTCACCAGTATTGTAGGTCGGCACATACAGCCTCTGCAGATGCACGCAGTGCATGGACTGCTCCGACGCGGGGCTGAGCGTCGCCTGGCTGGGCTTCAGCAGCAGGTTGTAAGTATAAACCCTCTGTATGTACAGCACACTCACCAGTATTGTAGGTCGGCACATACAGCCTCTGCAGATGCACGCAGTGCATGGACTGCTCCGACGCGGGGCTGAGCGTCGCCTGGCTGGGCTTCAGCAGCAGGTTGTAAGTATAAACCCTCTGTATGTACAGCACACTCACCAGTATTGTAGGTCGGCACATACAGCCTCTGCAGATGCACGCAGTGCATGGACTGCTCCGACGCGGGGCTGAGCGTCGCCTGGCTGGGCTTCAGCAGCAGGTTGTAAGTATAAACCCTCTGTATGTACAGCACACTCACCAGTATTGTAGGTCGGCACATACAGCCTCTGCAGATGCACGCAGTGCATGGACTGCTCCGACGCGGGGCTGAGCGTCGCCTGGCTGGGCTTCAGCAGCAGGTTGTAAGTATAAACCCTCTGTATGTACAGCACACTCACCAGTATTGTAGGTCGGCACATACAGCCTCTGCAGATGCACGCAGTGCATGGACTGCTCCGACGCGGGGCTGAGCGTCGCCTGGCTGGGCTTCAGCAGCAGGTTGTAAGTATAAACCCTCTGTATGTACAGCACACTCACCAGTATTGTAGGTCGGCACATACAGCCTCTGCAGATGCACGCAGTGCATGGACTGCTCCGACGCGGGGCTGAGCGTCGCCTGGCTGGGCTTCAGCAGCAGGTTGCCTGATGCGTCCAGGGACAAAGTTAGTGGACCGGGACCTGGGGAAACAAATATCATTTATTGTAGGAACATTGCAATCACTTTATTTCTATGTATTTGAGCGGATAACAGCAGGGCCCATCATATCGTAACTGATCAGTTACTACTATGGACATTAACAATAACAGAAGTATTGTAGGCGTTTTATCTCAAAGTTGAAAAATCTATACATGCAGAACACAGAACTGTTATAAATACTTACAAGGCGAGTTATCACCAATACTCCGTTTGACGAAGGTGAAACTCTTGAGCACGGGGTTACTGAGCGGCGTCGACGTAAGCGGCGTAGAAGTCGGTGTCGGGATTGTGTTGGACATGCCGCTTGAAATTACCTGTAGAAGAACGGATACATTAACAACTTTACTATGATAACATTATAACGAGAGATTTCGTACGCTATTAGGTGGTGGCGGTAATTTAGAGACCCGTAGCACCTATTTATAAAATTCGTTCATTATAAGAAAGGCGCATTATTCCGGATGGACACAGGCACATTCCACAAGATTGGGTCACAAGTTTTCTGCGCGGATCATTATTTTCCTATACATGCAGTCGCGTGACATATGGGGAGCTTAGCCTGCTGGGAACAGCCGTTCGGCGCCATACATATTATTTGATGATGTCATTTTTTGCTTTCGAGCCGATTGTGAACCTTAGATTGTTTGGGCCCAGTAAACATTAATTGCAAAGAAAAAGTGGTATAAATTCTATTCCGCAAACTCCAGGTATATTGGGCACTTGGGGTACGTCAACGTGTGGCTCACGATCTGAACAGATATTACAGACTTAGCACCGCGGGTAACCGATAGAGCTATAAAATCCCATTTCGCCAAGTTGTGTTCGGCCAGCTGCCATGCTCGTGTCACTAAACGTAGTTCTATTTACCTGCACGCCGCACGTGGAAGAGGGCGAGTTCATGATGGAAGCGATGGCGCTGTCCAGCGCCGCCTGCGTGGACAGGCTGGGCGCGCTCAGCGAGATGCCCTGCACGCTGTGCGTCAGGCTCGACGTGCTGGACGCTATGGACGTCGGGTGCGGCGAGCTGGGGACTTGGTTGGACAGCAGCGGCTTGTTGATCTGAGTGAAGGCTGTCCATTGTCTGTGGTTCTCGCCTGGAACACACGAAAAAACTAATAAAGAAGTTATCTTAACTGAGCTCTTGACGATACGTAGAGCGGTCGGTTATGAATATTTTGGAACGTTGGTTTCTCTACTCGACTTGCTAGGATCTAGACATGACGTGACGTGATGTACACTGTGTCAATACAACGTGCGTCGACGGCGAGCATGCAACTGGTCTCCTGCTGGGCGGGAGATACGCTGCGACTACAGTGTCATTCAAAGCGTTAACTTTCGATGTGTAAGGCACTTTTATGTTTCAAATACTTACTAGTATCAGCATGAGTAGATTTGAAGGCGCCACCAGTGGGCTGGAAACCTTTAGGTCCCCCTGGACTGGATGCAGTTATACCGCCGAGAAGATTATCCGACGAACCAGCCCTGTAATTAGAAAGTATATGTGAATTATTTGCACGTTTTATTTTTTACAAGTACACGTAGATTATTTCTGCCTTTGTATTCAGCAGTTACAGGCACGACAAAAATTATATTCTAGCATAAAGGCAACTAACTGCCTGGCAACGGCTCCGCAAATACCTATTGTTATTGATTTAGTATTATTTGTAATCGAAGCCGCTTTGCAGTATTAAGGAATCACCGAGTTATATTTTTAACCGACTTCTAAAAAAGGAGGAGGTTCTCAATTCGGATGTTTGTATTTTCGGCGAAACGAAAGCGAATAGATGAAGATATTATAGTTTGTTCCGCATTGTCATGGACCGTGTGGTAGATTCTGGCTTTGACTAACTCAGAATGGAAGCCTATGTTCCACGGTTTTTGAGTCGTAAAATAGAGGTAAGATTTTACTAAATTAATAAATTCTTTATAAACTTACCTAGCTTTAATAGGTTTAGGCCTCCTAGTGTGGTCGTGGTGCGACGGCAAATAGTCCCGTGTGTCCAATCCTTCGGAGTCCGAATCAGTTACTTTCTCCCCGCATTTAAGGTCGATCTCTATGCTTTGCACCGCAGCTGGCGGCTCTTCTAGCGGCTGCAATGGCTGTAATATAAAAATCGATCATAATAATATGGCAAGCAGCTAAAGTAGCCTATAACCGTCTGCAGGATTCCATCTATATCCTTACCAAAATTCAACAAAATCGGTTCGCTAATTAAGCGACAAGAAAGCGTAACAAAACATAGTAAAAGTTAACAAGCTCATTATAATATTAGTTAGTTAGCGATAGGAAATCAGGATTACTGCAGACTGTCAGATAAGAGTAAGAAATTCATAAGGGGACGGTGGAAATGGATAACGTAATTGAGCGATTAAGTCATGTTCTATTTACTCTGAGATCATCAACAATATCTTATTTTTGCACTTCTTCAAATCTATTTATTATAATGCCGGCTGTAAAACCCGCAGTAAAACCTCAAGAGCACTCAATCTTTTTTTATAAGAATGAGGCAAATGGAAGGTCTCGGCGTGCCTCGACGAATGCTTACAGCCGGGATAACACATATATTTACCAAAAAAACGTAGTAAAACTATTGTGTAGAAATAAATACATAACTATACGCCAGTCACAATAAGATAAGACATTTAAACATAACTTTTTACAGTCCGTTCAACCGATTTTTACTTCTATTCCATATGCATAAGGATGGCATTAAAAGCAAAAACGTGATTATAATACCAACTGTTTACTGCAGCTGTCATTTGTCATGCCACCAACGCAATAGAAAATCGGTTGAACGGACTGTAAAAAACATTTATCTCAATGTCTAATCTTATTGTGGATGGGGTATAGATATTTGTATAGTAAGTTTACCATTTGCTCATCGTCGCTGAGCTGCGGCGACCCAACATGGTTGTACGTAGCGACGGGCACGGGCAGCTCGGAGTTCATAGTGACAGAACCGCTAGTTGCCACCTCTGATGGCGTTCGAGGACTCTGCAAACAAATTAAACGCATTAAATGACACTGTAAAAGTATTATGCCTTTAATAAACTTTTTTCGTGGTGTTATGATGCTGCTTAGGAAATGGCTTTTTCTAGTAGTACACTGTTACAAGATATTTAGGTCGAACCAAAAAAACAAGAAGTCTCAAGTTGAAACACAACACAGTATAAGTTGGATTATACAAGATGTTATTTGTATACCTGTTCAACAAGTAGTGTGGTTTTTATGATAATGAAATAAGGTATAATTTCATTATTCAGATATATTGTCATGGTTTTTATTACCTGTGGCATAGATCCAGTAGGATCCTTGCTGCTCGAAGACTTCCTGCGGTCTTTGTTGCACCACTTCCATTCTGGATGAGCCTTGAAGTGGGCTTCTTTGACCTTAGAATAAAAGAAACACAATAGTTAATACTAAAACTTTCACACTTCATCTGCGCAGATTTAGTACAAATGCTTTTCATCACTTTAAAGGTTGAATTTCCAAAAATTCATTAATAATGCTCACTTACAACATACAGCATAAAAAGATGCCTTGTACAAAATTTTATTATCCTAGTTCAAGTAGTAGATAACAAATAAACCATAGGATGGCACATGCATCGTAAACGACACCCATTTGTCTCCCATTTTAGTATTTGTACAACTACATGGTAACTACACCCCTAATGAGATGGCTACAATACAGATTGTATATACGAACAAATGGTGTGTTAGAAGGTAACCAAGCTTGAACATGATAAAGGCAATAAAAAGGTACACAAAGGTATACGCTATACATGTCATGTGTATTATGTGTTTAGTATTGACGCATAGAAGGCGTAACATTCGCTTGGTATTCGTAAAATCTCTTATTGTCTCTTTCTGTAGTATAGGATATAGGACCGATATTCAAACTTAATTAAGAGTGGGACAGCGCCATAATAAGGTGTTATTAACCTCGTAACATTAGCCTACTTCTGGGTCAGTTAAATAAAAATAAGGGGAGACATTTAACAAAATTATATTCAAACCAGTAGGTATTACTATTCTGTAAAAGACTAACTGAAATGATACCCTAATATGGCGATCTACATGGTCCTCACATTCACAATACGTTATTTGAGAACCATTCAGATCTATGTCTGAAATGGTATATTGAGGAGGAAATGACAGCTCACTACACCTTAGTTCTCACGGTGAGATGTTTCCAGAACAGCAATGCTATTCTGTAAGAACTCACTCCAGTGCTCACTTCTGATTCTGCGGTGAAAACTGTATTTGGTATTCTGTAACTTGATGAAAACTACACTAGCGCCACTAAGTGAGAACATACATAGGTGAAGCGAACTACTTTTAAGTGAAAAGTTATTTAACTTGACAGTCAGAATATCAAATAATTTTCACTTCAAGTGAGTTACGAAGTGTAATCGAAAATGAGATATGAATCGTATTCGCACGTGAGTTCTTAAGAGCCATTTCACATTTTCGCGCAGTTTTTTAAGATTTTAGTCGTCTTTTTTACGATCTTAGGTAATAGTCTGAAAATCTAAAATACACGTATAAGATAGATCAGTCCTTAGTATTGTTATTTAAAGTACCATATTTTCAAAAACCAACTTCGTTTCTATGTAGTGATCAATTTCCCACAACTCGATTACTGAAAAATCGTCGCAGATACAATTTTGGATTCCAAAATCTATCAAAAACATTTATAAATTTGGGTAAAAAAAATATGGTAAGCATCAGACATATCTTTTTGTCGTTACATTGCGTACTATTTTCTCGATTTTTGATTACATTAATTAGTAAAAAAATTAAAACCGAGTCCAATTTTCACGACTTTAATCTAAACTTTATCGCTATTTTTTTAACATAATAAGTATAATTTAAAAGAAAATATATATATCACCGTAAACTATGTTCTTTGAAGAATATGTTTCTATGTTTTCATAACAATTGCTTTATTCAATTAGAAATAACATCGTTTTTAAAACTACTCTAAATTGCAATAAATTACGATGCGCAAGCGGTCACCGATCAGTACGGCGTAAACGCCCGTCGAGGTAGGACCTGTGTCACTTTTTTCCGCGTCCCGATCTTCAAGCGCGCGTGTTGTAAACCCATTATAATATTACGACTACTACGTTTTGATACTCGCTATTATTTTTAGTAAAATGTTAAAGTAGAATACGATTATCGTATTCTGTAGAATAATTATGTTATTTGGTTTATTAGTTTAAGCAATGGGGAGCAAAAGTTCTGTACACCATTGTATCATAAATGGAAACGTAATTATTTAGCTGCCTTATAGAGAAACAATTTATAACAAACTTTGTAATAATTTATTGATTTAAGAGAGTGTCACTGGAGTGTCTTGCACGTTCTTCTTTATAGAGAATTACGCTTTGGAACGTGCAGATAGCTTCACCTCTTTCGACTGACCGACCTTGACAATTCAAAATTGCCTGTACAAGGTTAATTAAAATAAATGGTTTAGGTTTGAGTTTGAAAGCCACGGTTTACTATTTCAATTTATTTGTAGGTAAAGAAATTTAATAGCCATGTTTTATTTTTTAATTAGAAATTTTGGTTTTATCATTAGACTAGCTGCTGCCCGCGACTTCGTCCCCGTGGAATACCCGATTTTAAAACATTCTTTATCGCTGCTCGGCTCCTATTGGCTTAAGCGTGATGATATATAGCCTAAAGCCTTCCTCGATAAATGGTCTATTCAACCCAAAAAGATTTTTTCAATTCGAACCAGTAGTTCCTGAGATTAGCGCGTTCAAACAAACAACAAACAAACTCTTCAGCTTTATAATATTAGTTTAGTATAGAACAGACGCTGTGCTGGGTACATATAAAAAGTTAGATCCGGTAATAGAAATTGTATCTTTAAGAAACAACTCTTGATTTAAAGCATACGGTTATTGAGCAGCAAATAACATTATTATTTTAATATTGTAGGAGAAAGAATGTTGGACTGTTGGACGATTGAGTGAACCATTCGGAATCAATCGTAAATATTTTATTTTTTTACGGAGCCTTTCCCGACACTCTTATTCTGTTGCGGCTGGAGCTTGAGGTTTCGCTCTCCCTCACGCGGTCTACCTCCTCCTTCGCTAGCATTACTGCTTCGCAGAAGGAGTTCATCGCTTCCCATGTCTTCTCGCTCCGGACCATGGATTGTACCAGGGCAAGTCACAAGAGGTCGCCGCCGCCGACCGCCTCGATGAGGACATAGCGTTGCTCCGCCCACGCAGGGCAGACATCCACCGTATGCTCCACCGTGTCCTCCGGGCGATCCACACAGTGTTGACACCCAGATAACGGAACCCTTATAGGATCATTTTATTGTCCGCCAGTCTGTCCGTCTGTCACGACCCTTTTTCTCAGGAACTTATGGAGGAATAAAGCTAAAATTAATATGAATTCCTCAAATATGTTGAGACTAACTTGGAGCTGTGAAAAAAATCAAGTTCTAAGATAATGCAATCTAGAGATAAGGCCGGTTATGGTGCATATTTTGACGCCCGCAAAGGAATCAAAACCAATAGGGAACATTCCGGTGACCTAGTCATGAAATTTGGCATGAAGATAGATTTTACAGTACTGTAGTACTACAATTTTCTGACTTTTTCTGTACTTACAGAAAAAAAGTTAGAAAATTGGGAATTTGTAGTTTTCTTTTATTAAATGATATAAAATATTTTTTGCAATTACAATTTATTTCAACAAGTTTGCCCTTCATTTTAATTTGCTTATTTTTGCCAGAGTAATGAGAGTGCTTTCATAGTTTATAAACTTCCGTAGAACCCGGAAAAAATCAAAACTCGATCGAAATAACACGAGTCTGACTCGCTTTATCCAGTTTTTTCCTTAATTTTCAATTTGGGTTTAGGGGATTTTTACAAATTTATATATCATAGTTTATTTAGCAGTAAATGATACAATTTATAGAAGAACGGACCTGTAGCGTTAGACCACGGACTTAATGAATCAATTAACGAACTTGATGAACTTTCAGACTCAATCAATTTGGGGATTCTACCGAATTGATATCGCTATTTCACTTTATTTTTAAAGTGAGGGCGCAAAATTATTGATGACTCTGCCCGCGTGGAATAATTACTAATTTGATTTTGAAACATTCTTCATTGGTGTACCGCTCCTATTGGCCTTAGCGTCTCAGACTAAAAGAAATTTTCAAATCGGTCCAGTAGTTCCTGAGTTTATAGCGAGTTCAAGCAAACAAACAAGCTCTTCAGCTTTATATATTAGTATAGAAGTATAGATGACAATACAAAACAAAGCCGAATGTTGCAGGTTTTTCTCCTTATGTAAATTTTCGTTTTGAAAACTACAATCTCACTAGTTCTCTGACTTACCGACCCCTTAATTATGCAAAAGTGCCCGTAAAAGATTTACTTACCGCATACGTCTGTAATTCATTTGTCATTATGTACGAGATTACCATTCTTTCAATGAGTGTTCAGTGGTTGACCATTGGAAAGTCATAATGACGCTTTTATATTAGTAGATTACGAAACTTGTCAAAATGGACCATTATGAGACCAATGATAGACCATTCTGACACTATTGTAATAGCACTTGGGGCCTCGAAATCCTTAATTCTACTGCATAAATGAAATCACTTTTTAATAACTCGCGAACAAATGTGCATTACGATGTTAGCAGCTCAAGATTGTTTAGTCCGTCTCGACACTCGCGCTACACTGTCGGCTCGGTTTTTGTGTGGGTAACTTACGCACACATACAATATGCTAGCATTTTTACCTAAACTCGAGCGTTCAAATTTTGTGAAATGGCTCTTAAGGCCGCTGTACACATTGGGCCAAGGAAGTGGGCCAGTATATTGGGCCAAAATAATGAATTCCAAACGTCGCTGTTTACACATTGGTGTACTGATCATGCTATGCATCCTTCGGATTCCATATAACTGGTTCATTTCGGTACATTTCTATAAATTGTAAAGTTTCATTACTTGGTCAGGCCATCTTAACTTGGAAACGTACACTCACGTGACACGACTGTGTTTGCTGACGAATAACAACAAACTGAATAAGACGCCAACGTGTGAACACTGTCTGCGAAGCACGCCAAGATCCTTTGATTGGTGTACGAAAAACCGACAACATTCGGTTGGCCGGCCAATATTGCCGCCAACTACCAACATACCGCCAAGTAGGTCTTTACACGCTGGCCCAATATGCTGGCCCACTGCCTTGGCCCAATATGTACAGCGGCTTTTACAGAATAGCACTGCTGACCGGCAGTTACTGACCTCGCTAGCAAGTTCGTTGTACTTCTGCTTCTCCTCGGGCTTGAGCGAGTACCACCACTCGCCCAGGATCTTGCTGACGGTGCGGTTGTCCTGGTTGGGGTGCATCTGGTGCACGATCTGCCGGTGCCGCTTCGAGAAGATCATGAACGCGTTCATTGGCCGCCGGATGCGCCGCTCTTTCTGTAAGTACAGTATGGAATTGAGTTTTGTAAGGGGACAGAAGTTATTTTTGGTCCATTTTGAGTTCTAAGGGCAGGCTTATTCCAATATCTTGGCCTGTGAAAGATCTAAGATAATATTAAAAGACACACACACCTGCTAAGATAATATTAAGAGACACACCTGCTACTCTCAGTAACAGTCGTCTGAAAATTGTATATGTATTTTTGGTTGATCCACTGCCCCTTTTTTTTTTTTGGATGGGAAATCATCAAATGACCCGCCCTGGGTGGAGCGGTAGGGAGTGTCAGACTTTTACTGACTAAAACCCACCCGTGATCCTTCTTGTGATCCAATGCCCCTTGATCATGCTCTCAACACCTGCAAGTCTATAGACCCACGATTATAATCCTGTTTTTTACAAAACCTAGCCTATGCTGGCCAAGACCTCCCACAAATCCGTGCAGGTGTTCGTTTCCTGAGCCATCTCTAACGAGCCCTCGAAGTGATCTAATAGAGCATATGAATAATGGTTTTAATCATTTTTTTGCGACAAAATATTAATATGTTATGGTTTTACGTAATCGAAAATAACAGCTGGAATAGACATGAAGGTAGTATTCAGTCAGATTAAAACAAAACCTTACCTTCTCCTGAGTAGCAGGCGAGTTGAGCGCAGAAGTATTCTGCGAGGGTCTCTTGTTGGAGTCATCTCCGCCGACTCCGGAGTCCTCAGACTCGAACACCTCGTCATCCTCGTCCATGCACATCGGGGGGTCTGGAATACATTGTTTGTCTTATAATTTGACAAACAAAATACGTACAATCTTAAAAATACGGAAAATACTGATATGTTCGTTTTCTAATGAATCCCACACAATTCTTATGCATGTAAGTCAAGTTAGGTGTACGAGTAAGTAGTGGGAACAAGAAAATGCACAGTTCGTCGTGGTAGCAAAACATACTAATGATAATGAAATTATGTATATCTAAAAAATATAGTCGTGTCTTCTTGCTTCCACTTCTTTGACCGCTTTTTGACCAATAAAACCAAATAAAAGCCAAACTTTATGTGGTGGCTGTGCCTAATACTTAGGTTAGGTTTGTATTCGGTGTTAGAGTCCTGAGGGTCTTTAAAAGCGAAATTATTAAGTGGCGATAATGTATGAGATTGAACACCTTACATTTCGATGATAGCAATCGTCTATAGAATGGTAATTTGTCTAAAGGCTCTTAATCTGTCGGAAAAAACAATACCTGTAGTCAGTCAAAATAAATACCTGTAGCCTCTGTTTTAATCTGATCCTCAGTCTTGATAAGCGGCGCAGGCGTGTGCGGCGTGTGAGGCGTGTGGGGCGTGCGCGGCGTGCGCGGCGTGCGCGGGGACGGCGGCGCCGCCGGCGGCACGCCTGGCGCGCCGGCGGGCGGCGGCGAGCCGCTCAGCAGCGGCACCAGGGACTGCCACGGAAATGTGTTGCCTGACACTGGACGCAAAGAGCTCATTATTGTACCATACAATTATGCAAACAAAATATGTGTGCATTATGTCGATTTTCACATTGTAATCCTGCATTTATTTTTATGAGTCTGTCTCAAGACAATTTATCATGTTGTCGTCTGATTAACCGGACTTGCCTGGGGTAGTCTTAATATAAATTAAAGCCTTCATCCAGGACTACAAAATTTTACCTAAAACTAAGCAACTGTACGTTGTAGTGGGGAGGACAACTGGCGACGGGCTGGTCACGATATTGATTATTTTGGGACGAGATTAAAACTACAGGCTCAACAACGCGGAATGGCTCCAACAAGGGTAGGGACGAAAGTAACCCTGCTTCTGGTCCCAGAAGTATTTATACTACTATCAAGGGAGACGAAATATCCTCTTATAAAAAGTGATAGAGTTTCAGTAATACAAACTGCAAAAAAGCCTAAAAAAGTTGCATTTAAGTAGGTGATACTTAAAGCTGTTGTTAAGATTACCAGTTAATACTAACTCAAAACAAAAATATTCGAAAAACACTATCAATTTTGCAAACGTGATTAATATCACGTAAAAAACAGTTTGAAAAAACCTTTACAAATTATTTTTATCATTATCACACGTAGTATCATTTTGTAATATACTACAGAGACAATAGTAGTGAAAGCAAAAACAAAAATATTTTAAATACCTAAAAGAAATTGGACGTACTCAAGGCCATAACACTGACACTTACAAAAACCCAATCAGAGATAACAAGAGAAACTCTTTCTGATAACGGTTACATTATTCTGTAGGTAAATTAAGTAATAAAGTTGTGTAATTGTATTTTGCACTTTATATCAATGTGTGTTAAACTAAAATTCCCATGTCTTACATAGTAAACTTGACGCATTTCACGAGCGTGGATCAATCGATGTACCTAATTTGAACCTTATGTTAGTTTCTATAAAAGTAAGATTACCGTGGCTTAGTAAGTGATATAGTACTCACCGATAATCGTGTGTGACGTAGGCGGCGGCAGCACTGGTAACAACTGGTTAGGGTGCACTATCACAGCGCTGCTGTTTACGTTGTTTACCTAAAAATTATGTTCATAATGCTATATAATATGCAAAAATAACAGGTAAACAGGGAAAACAATATTTTTTTGTTTAACAGGGAAAACAATATTTTGTTGTTTATTGTTGTATCTGAAAGTAGTGACTTTGAAGAATTTCGGGCTCGGTATTTCCTTGAAAGACTGTAAGCTAATTTGTCCTTGTACTTTGTGACTGTTAAGCAATAAACAAGAGGTTTATTTAACAAAAAGATAGACTGCCTTTTCTTTGTTAATAAAAAACGTTTTCCTTCCTATATTTTGGCTGCTTTTTGAAGTACATATTTGATTATTGCTTCTAATGCAAGGGCTCAGAAATAAAAACTTTCTAGACAGAGATCCGAGACTTTTCTAAGAGAGGTTTTTGATTATTTTGTACTTTATGATCAGTTGTGTTTGTCAGTGGCTGTTTGTATATGCGAGTTTATATTTTTGTGAACGCACCCACAATAGAAATTCCTAATGCGAGGAAAAGTTATATTTTTTCTTACAATTTATCATTTTGGCCGATTTTGGCGCTTAAAACAATCAACTTTTTGGCTTCAACGTCGCGAGACAATGTCCCCCAGAGTAATGTCCCGTCGGTCCGTTGTGCGTGGGCAATAAAAACCTTTATGCAACATGTGATGGTATAAGAACAGATAAGTAAAGGCTACTTACATGATCACCATTGTCCAAGCTCCGGTGTTCCGGTTCATTATCATTGTTGTTGAGCTGTTGTTGCAGATGACTTATCCGCTGGTCGATCTGTAAAGTGACGCCAACATCAATAACACAGTTTAAACTTAGATGTCAGAAATATTCTGTTAACAAAAACTACCCTCATTATTG
Organism: Hecatera dysodea; assembly: GCA_905332915.2. NCBI lineage: Eukaryota > Metazoa > Arthropoda > Insecta > Lepidoptera > Noctuidae > Hecatera > Hecatera dysodea. The sequence goes on from HG995309.1 coordinate 7,835,221, forward strand.
GTCCCGCAGCAATCGGGTAAAAATTACAATTATTGATGCACAAATCCATCAGTAAGTCAATATTAATTGGTGTGTATCAATATCAGTCAGAAACTGTTAATTTATTTAGTCTCTAAGAAACGGATGAAATTGGATTACCAAAATTGAATTAGGTACACAATATTTATTTATCAGCTTAATTATACTCGACATAAAAAAATAAACAATACTGAATACACACTGATTAAGTGGCCCCGATATTATTATCACGTGCGTGCGTAAATTTGATATTGACTTTCACTCAGATGATAATAATGCTAAGTCGGGCCGCAGCTGTCGAAAGATAATCTAATAAAGATAATGTAATTCCGAAATCTTTCTAAAGAAATTCACTACAATATGTCTTGATAAGTATTGTTGAATAATATCTATGAAATATAAAAGGCTAATTAGCACCCGATATAATTGCCTAAAGAAGTCATATACACAAGAAATCCTATCCTATCATACTAATAATAAATTACGAACTCTATGAGTGAGCATCGGCGGATGGATTCTTGTTACTTTTTTACGCAATATCTACTCAAAGGATTAGAATTACCTTTGACGCACATATAATAGTTTACAACCTACACAGACATATAATATGTTTCATCCCAAGTCCTGCAACTAAAAATCTATTTCATATAACTCACCTGAACAGTCTCCGCCGGCTCATTCTTTATAAACACATACTTCTTTTCCGCTGTACTCTGCGGCACCATAGTAACGTAGTACCTCTTAACCGGATCTTTAACATCCGGTTCCACAACGGACAACAAACGGGCCTGAAGCGGCGCCGGTTTCAGGATCCTCTTATTATCTTCCATAACGCGAGTCTCGGATAGTTCTTGGAGCCGATTGTCGATAACATTCCGGAGTATATTGTTCTCTCTTTGATTCTGATGATCCCTCTCATCCTCTTCATACTCCGAGACTCTTCTATTCAGAAAATTTTCATGATTATTTAAGGGTGGTGACATTTCCGTGTCCCTCCGGTAGCTGTCGTGGATACCATTCCTATGAATGGGTTGGTTCCTGTAGATCTGTTCAACGTCTATACCGTTCGATGTCGGAATAGTTCTAGGGACGATTAGATTATGTGCTAACTCGTTCGTGTTACGAATACTGTTAGCAATGCTTGTTTGCAAGCTCTGAGTACTCAAGTTGTTCAAGTTGAGGGAAATACTCGAAGGTAGGGTTAAGCTCGATAGAGTTGTGGTCGTTGCGTTTATACTGGTGTGTATAGTGTTCTGTAAATTCAGTCCTGAGGTCTGGACGCCGATCACGTTAGATTGGGAGACGTTGTTCGTCTGAACGATTGTAGGCCCGTTTCGGTTTTCCACCTGCGAAATGAAGGTCTAATTTTACCATAACTTAATTACTGCTTACGTTATAAAATTTCATTTTGCAAGTTATTTTTTAATACCTGGTAATGATAGTTGGGTCCTGGCGAAACTCTGATGACGCTGGTGGCCACTCCACCGACTGGGGAGTTTACCCTGCTAGGTCGGACTAATTCAGGCCTATAAGAAAATATTTCTTTGTTAATATCAGTATTATTGTCTTGCTTACGTTTAAAAGTAAGATGCTTTCATGAAAACTAGATTACGTAATTGTCTATACGCCTTTACAAAGATAGATGCTGCACAAAATTCTATCACTATCGCAACGGTAGAAAACTGTAGGTAACAAACAATATATTCAAAAGTCTTATTTGATAAAGTCCTTGCCCTCGATCTCGCCTGATAGAAATTGATGGATGAGATCGACGATGGAACGAGCCAGCCGAGATGATGCCTTTTCACTCTTGCTTTGAAGGCAACGCAAGCAACCATCAGCTAGAAATGAGGAAGAATAAATCTCTTGTCAGGATTTATTCTTCCTCATTTCTAGCTGATGGTGACCTTTCCACTGTAGATGGTCAGTGGTCATATCCTCAATGTTCAAGACAAGGCCCACCGGCTGCCCCATCCCAAGTGCCTTACACCTGCAGCATTGAAGACCTATTGAATGCCATTGACACCACTAGAGATGCTGAGAAGCTGGTTGCTATTACCTGATAAGATGATGGTGATACAAGGCAGCAGGGTGATGCGGCTGGGGCTGCGGCGAGGATATGGGCACGAACAAGTTGTTGCGGAGCCCCGGGGAGCCGCCGGCGCCCACGGGCGAAGCACCAGGGCTGCCGGAGCGGGAGCTGCCCAGCGATACTATGACAGAAGACATCATTTTAGACTTCTTAACTTTTATGGTACCTACTAGTGTCTAGTATGGTACTCTATGGAGTACCATACTACCTTTCAAATATAAGTTTTGAAATATTTTGAATATATTAATCAATTGATTATATGTGGAACGATGCACTCAAAATATTACACAAACAAAGTAATAAAAGCAGAGGTAAAATTAATAAGTTTGGTACTAAGGTATAGTACTCACATATTTATAAATTTTGTAACCATTATCTGCCTAGCCTGTTCCCAACTACATGTATATTGGGGTCAGCTCCCGGTCAAACCGGATTCAGCTATAATACCAGTGTTTTTAGTGGAGCGGCTGCCTACCAGACCTCCACAACCTATTAACTGGTTAACATGGTACTTGGCAAGACTGGAGTCAGATTTACTGGCTTCTGACAATCCGTAAAGACTGCCGAGGATCTACAAATGACAACCGAGACCAACGGCTTAGCGTGCTTTCCGTGGCACGGAGGACACTCGGTATGTTAAGATGGTCACCTATCCACAGACCTTGGCAAGCGTTGCTTAACCTTGAAGATCGATCCATGCTGTTAGTCTTTAGCTACGAGCTCCACCAACCCTCCTCGATAAACGTTGCAACCATTTATTTATGTAATTGTAACTAACTTCTGCCCGCGACTTCGTCCGCGTGGAATAGTTACACCCCGATTTTGAAACTCTCAGCCCGATCGGTTTAAAATTGAAAAAGTTTCATACAAACTTTCATCCCCTATTTTATCCCCTTGGGGGTAGAATTAATCAAAATCCTTTCTTAGCGGATGCCTACGTCATGCCTACCTGCATGCCAAATTTCAGCCCGATCCGTTCAGTGATTTGGGCTGTGCGTTGATAGATCACTATGTCAGTCAGTCAGTCCCTTTTGAGTTATATATATTTAGATAGATATGACAAGGTACCCAGCATGTTCGCAGCCTCCGTCTCATCGGAGTCGAACCGGCCGGTGACGCGGTAGTGCGGCGGCGTCGTGTCGGACTCGCGCGACGTCTCGTCGCCCTCCACGCCCGTGCCGCTAGACGACAGCGATTTACTGCTGCTTCTGAAATGGAAATGTTGCTGTACAATAGATGCAGCAAAATATCGACGAGATTAAATTGGTCTCCTAGACTTTTAGTTCTAGTTTAGGGAACGTGCACGGCGTAAACTATGCCATCTAGTGTTGCAAATCTGAAACTTTTACGTTGTAAATATTTGACCTTTGCTGCCACCTATACTTCCTGCACCCTTCGTTTAGAGGAACGTGCACGAAGTAGACTGTGCCATCTAGCGTTGCAAATTTGAAACTTATAAGTAAAATACTTGACATTGACGCGTCTGTGCTGCCATCTGTAGTTTCTGCAGTATATATAAGTACCCTAATTTTTGTCATTTATTTAACAAAGCGCATGGGAAGTATGAGACCCGGGACCGCAGATCATCCTCTTTGCATGTAAGGAATCGAGTCGAGACAACACGACAGTAAGTAATAACACAACGTACTGAAATTAAATCATTCCATTCAGTGTCCTTACGTATAAATTCCATTCACGGTAAGTTTAGGGTATAGTTAATTATGTAACTATTTGAACGATTAATACACTTAATTTCCTGTTTTCATGGCGAATCAACTAAACGGGACGCAAAGGTATAAATGTACATAATTAAAATCAGGAAAATACATTATCATTCTACATATAGAATAGATTTACCAATTTCCAATATTCCGCCATCGTGAAATGCCGGTATTATGTACTTAAAATTCGCGTTTAAATCATTAGTTAGTTTAGTTAAAAATTCAGCAAACTTATTGTAATCATAGTTGCTTATAGGTATCATCATTCTCTATCTACTCGACTGATTGATAAAACACTGTGCAGTAAATTGTGAAACAAACATCTGTTCTCTGTGTCTGTTTTAGGTTAACCTAACGGCCAAACAATCAATTTTAATAAGGAAGACTGCAGTCGCAATCAAATGGTAGTTTTACGTGTTATTTCGGCTCGAATTGTATAAGTAAATCGTGGTTCACAATTAGAGTAGAGAGAGAGGAGTGAGCAGTGGTGGCCGAGTGGTAACCGCTCCGACTTACGAATTGTCGGTCACGGGTTCAAACCCAACCAGGCGCAATTACTTTGTGTAATGAATTTTATCACCACTGCTCTCAAAACGGTGAGAACCAAAAATTCGAAGACATGTGACATTCACCAACCCGCACTGGGCCCGCGTGGTGGATTACGGCCCATTCCCTCTCCTAGAGAGGAGGCCTGTGTCCCAGCAGTTGGGACGTTAAAAGGCTGATTATTATAGTGTGGGGAATTTAAACCAGAAGTCACAATTAAATTAAAAACCACAAGAATTATTGCACCACTTGTACAACACTATAATTTGTATTTCTTAACTAACAAACAACTGACGATTTTAAAAATCCTATCTCAAATAACATCTATTTTATTTAGACTTTTAAGTTCCTTTTTCACATGTAATAACTACAATTTGGAATCTGAAGCTTCTAATAAATTAATGCAAGAAATAGCTACTTAAAAATGAACTTAATAAACATTATGCTAAAGAAGATAAATGAACAACCGATCTGACGACTGATCGAATGTGAATTATCTGCTTGTAAAATCAAAGATTGTTTTGTTTTGCAGAACGTAGTGGAAATTCTACTAATTTTCACGCGAAAGCGAACGTTTGCTTAAAATAAAAAATAGCAGAATCGGCCCTTAGTTAATTTGGTGTGTTTACCTCTGTTGTGGAGTATGAGCAGATCCTTGAGCCAGGGGAGTATTAGACGACCTGGTGACTCCTCGCAGCGACAGGTGTCGGGAACAGAAGCCCCTTCGCTGACTCTCCTTAGTACAGCCATCTTTAGAGCACAGCCGCCGCCATTGCTTGCCGTTGAACTTCTTTCGGATGCCCGTCGGGGTTGATACGACGTCACCTTTCTTGTACTTGTGCGGGGTTGCCGCTTGAGATCTGTTGAAGGGAAGAATATGTTATTTGGGAGATTCTTGTTGATTAACTGACTGAAAAAAAAGGATCTCGTGGTAAAATAATAACAGACGTACTGGTGACCTATTATGACGTCCTAAATCCATCATGATTTCTGTGCCAGAGAGAGACGGAGTTACACAAGACGAATAGCACTATCTCTTTCCCTCACACGAATCATTATAGTATAGGCACTTCGCAATACGGCCACGGGTCGATCTTAAAGATCAAGCAACGCTAGCCGAGCTTAGTCTGTGGATGGTGAACCGGTTTGACTCTGGAAGCGGACCCCAATATAGTTGGGAACTAGGCAGATGATGAGGTCTACAACCGATACCTATAATCAGCTCAAAGCCTGGTGATAGCAAGTACGATAGAGTTATCGTTTCTGTTATGCATATTTTAATCTTTTTAAGAATGTAAGGAATGTCTTTGTTATCGTCCTTCTAGCCAACTAACGGCCGAATCACATACTGGAGATAGAAAAACAAATGAAACAACAGAAAAATCATATAGGTTTTCTGTTGTTTCATTTGTTTTTCTATCTCCAGTATGTGATAGATCGGTTATTGGGTTCGGCCGTAAGTCACAATAGGCCTTTTTAAGTTCTTTCAGTTCATCCAAAGGTTATGCCTTAGTGCGAGTTTTTCAACATTCTCGATCGCGTTAACGTAAACGTTCGCTTATGTCAAAATGAAAGGATCAAAAAAGGTTTTCCGTGATTGCAACCAGACGGCGTTTATTCAGTTTTAAAAAAAAAAGACGTTTAATGCGATCAAGTACGTTAAAAAAACTCGCACTAAGGACACTGTTTCATATTGATAAGACCACCGTGTTAACCATATAATTAAGTTTGTGTAAAAGAGTTCTGTTCTTGGTGTACAAGAATATAGGGAACAGTCTACTTCGTGCACGTTCCCCTAAACGGAAGGTGCAGGAAGTATAGGTGGCAGCACAGGTCAAATATTTACAACGTAAAAGTTTCATATTTGCAACACTAGATGGCATAGTCTACGCCGTGCACGTTCTCTATACCGATAGGAAAGGAGACTGGAAGTCGATAGATCAATAGAATCATCTATCGACTTCCAGTCTAATTTGATTCAGCTATGCAGATATTACCAGTGTGTTGCATGGAGCAGCTACCTAGCTAAATACCCAGTCCCAGTCATTGCAAGCAAGACTCAAGTTTTCTTTTTTTAATATTCTCTTTTGTTGGTTACTAAGCAATTTCAGTATCTTATTATTTTTATCTTCTTGTTGTCTGTTTCTTTGTTTTTGTTATTCTTTTTCTCTTATTTAAGTAAATAAATAAACTATCTGTAAGATGTGTAACTGTAGACTTATAGTTGGGAAATCATCAAATGACTTCTCCCGCTCTGGGCGGAGCGGAAGAGAGTGTCAGACTCTTACTGACTAAAACCCATCCGTGTTCCTCCTCCTAACTTTGCGTTCCAGGGCCGCAGTGACTCTTTCGAAAAAAATCCTTGCAGGTGTAGACTTACCTAGGAGTAGGGGGTTGAGATCGGGGTGTGAGACTGCGCTCCAACAAGCTCGAAGTACTGCCGCGGCTCTGAAGACTGCTGCGCTTGCTGTTGCTACAATCTGCTGACAATACAGCTTGTTATTGCATTCGAAGGTCCATTAATATAACATAGTAAGAGGTGTAGTATTTGCACTGAACTATCCGCCTTTGCCGTCGCGTTACGTACTTTGCGTAGACGCTGGGTAAACGCATCATCGACGCTAAACGTAAACAAATACACCGCTTATACAAGATGTTCGAATCGCGTTTACGTCGTGAATACGATTTTTTACGCTGGATCGACGTAACAGGCAAAGGCTTTTTTTTTCATTTTTCATTTGAGATTGTTTATTTTTTATTCCACTAGTTTCACCAGAACTATAAGATAAATATGCTGGTTTACCCATTCAAGGAAAATAACTCAACGTTTATTAAATCTGCAGTGAATATTTTAAACACGGTTCTATTTAACGTTTGTGTACAAACTAGATATTTTCACGTTGCCCGTAGCATTCAATTAATTCACAGAAAATAGTAACAACAGTCACATATGTATACGAAGCAGTTCGAAATGCGCATGCGTTTAGCTGTCAAAATAAAAAAAGTGTTCGGAATGTATGTCTCACATCCATTCCGGTGTGACTAATAGACTAATGCACAATATGATGTGTCTAGACCCGCAAAAAATATAACAAAGAGATTAAATATTCATATATTCGAGAACAATGTTGTGATTGAATTTTGAAATCAGATTAATGTGGTCATAAATATCAGTCAACAAGGAAATTATTGTAATCAATTTTTCACTCATAAAACAAGCGGTTTGGTTCGCTGTCTCGTCGGTAAAACAGAGGTTTGGAGAACTTGGTTAACATTCAAAATAACGATTTAGGTATTAATAGTAATACCTATATGTATATTATCACATAACTTTGCCCTATACATACATATGTTTATGCTCGAAGTGTTACTAGATCTGCATAACTAAGCAAATTTGAAAACTGGATTTTCAGCCTTTCCGTGCCGTGGCAAAAGTGGCAATGCCAATAAGATAGGTATAACTGTCGTTCCAGCGTCACGAAGAAGAACAAGACCCTTTTCCTGAAGTTGCCCTTGACCTGATTATACAGCCAAGATCAATAAACTATGTATGTATGTTTCAGTTTTAAAACAAACTAAATAAACAAAAAATCTTTTTACAAAAAATAAAACCGACTTCTAAACAAAAAAAAACCAAAAAGTATAAAATAACTTTAATTTCGGAACTCGGTGTTTTTGGTTGCTTTTTTGTTGTTGAACACACCGACTTCCGAAATTAAAGTTATTTTATACTTTTTGGTTTCTTTTTGTTTAGAAGTCGGTTTTATTTTTGTAAAAAGTTTTTTTTATTTTTCACTTTTTAGTGGTACCTACACCCCCTCCCCTCCCCCACCTAAACGAACCAATCACATTGGTGTAAAAAAAACGTACTGCTCCTTCGCAGAGTAAACTAAGAGGTCATCAATGTAGAAAATGTACATATTTTTTGTTGATTTTTCGAAAACCGCTTGGTTGATTTCGATAAAATTTCATGGGACCATTTGGGAAGTATACCCTTTCCAACAAAAAAAGAATTTTTCAAATCGGTTGACAAGCGACGGAGTTATGCGCGAACAAACAATAAAAAAAAAAAACATACAAACATCCGAATTGAGAACCTCCTCCTTTTTTAGAAGTCGGTTAAAAACAACATCTCCCAAATCCATGAACTCATCATGTCATGAGTCAGTAAAGAAACTTTCACATTTTATAAAAATATGTAGTTTACAGTGGGATTATGCGTATTAAATGTGATTGTCGTGAAAAAGCCACGGTCGACTGTCCACAATGGTATGCATACCTACACTTATGTATGGAAGTGAATGCTGGGTGTGGCTAAAAGCATGAAAGTAGAATTATTTCTGTGGAAATGCATTCTTTGCGTAGCATGTCCGGTGTTATTGAATGTCAGGTCGTGTAATAGTGTGATAAGAAATTGTAGATTGAATATTGGTGGAATGACGACGGTTTGGTAAAGTCTATCAAGCGAAAGAGTTAAATTCAAACATTTTTGAGATGTGAATGGTAAGGTCAATGTTACTATATCATTCAATGGCGACCCTTTTTTGTGTGTGTGCGGTCCTTAAAAAAACTCAGGTACCTTTGGAGTAGTACTATCGACACAAATGGTCATGGAGCCCGGTCTAAGCTCCGGATTAGTGTTATACATATAACATTCTTTCTAAATACAATACATGCAGTTCAAAAACACTTTAAAGAACACTTTAAGCACCTTTTTGGCCGGCGCACTTTGCACATAATATTAAAAATGTGAAAGTTTCAAAGTCTGTTACGTCATCACACGCTTTAAGTCTTTAAGTTTTTACTTTAAGTCCCATGTCCTATATCCTGCATGGACATCTAGAATACCATTTATCCGGGAACATGTAGCAGTTTCCCAAAGACGCGACTGAAATCGCTAAACAACTAAAAAAAAACAATTCTAAGAACCGCGAAAAACAGCCTGTTTAAGAAAATTAAATCTCTAGTTACCCATATGTGATACGTCAGCGGGGAACATGATGTCCTCCCTGCGTAGGTCATCGTCACTCTCGCCGTAGTCGTCGAAGGGCGGTCGCTTGCGCAGGTCGTCCATAGAGCCGTTGGACAACGCGCCTACAGTCACCACGCCGCCAGCGCCTGCGCCGGGCATAGGGGATGACGTGTAGAAATTGTCGCCGCCCATCTGGATAGAAAATTCAGTAAATATTAGAATTTACAGGTCAAGGGCACAAATCATGAAATTCGTGTGACGTAATTTATGGATGGCCCCCAACCAGAATTCTTAGGAGTGGTTTTTATAGCAACGGTGGAACTCATAATAGTTTTTACTGGCGTGGATTAGGTAAATAAAAAAAAGTATTGTTTTAGTTCAAGAGTTCATAATGTGACCCAAAGAAGTTGAACATTTAGAACACATTTATTAGATTTTTTAGATTTGGCCAAAGCATTTGATTGCGTTCTACATGAGACATTAATCAGGAAAAGGATCCACAAAGCCTCTCTGGATCTTCATTCTTAAGTGTTAACTTCAGAGAACTGCTGTGAACGGTTAAAGATATACTGGATTTGAAGTCAAGATGGGGTTCCCCGGGGCTCAATATTAGGCCCATTTTTGTTTGCAGACGACACTTCACTATTATTTAAACACAAACGTCAGCAACTAGCCTCTCACTATCTAAATAAGGCCCTAGCAACTATATTTAACAGGTAAGGACGACGAGTGCGTGCCCGCGTCCTCCAGCTCGTCTGCCCACGGCGGCTGCAGCAGTCTGATGTCAGCCTGCTTCACTGTATGCACCTGTCTCTGTCTTACCTGAGTGGGCACGTGGTGTATGCGCAGCGCCGGGTGCAGCGAGGACGAGGAGTGCGTGCCCGCGTCCTCCAGCTCGTCTGCCCACGGCGGCTGCAGCAGTCTGATGTCTGCCCGCTTCACTGTATGCACCTGTCTCTGTCTTACCTGAGTGGGCACGTGGTGTATGCGCAGCGCCGGGTGCAGCGAGGACGAGGAGTGCGTGCCCGCGTCCTCCAGCTCGTCTGCCCACGGCGGCTGCAGCAGTCTGATGTCTGCCCGCTTCACTGTATGCAACTGTCTCTGTCTTACCTGAGTGGGCACGTGGTGTATGCGCAGCGCCGGGTGCAGCGAGGACGAGGAGTGCGTGCCCGCGTCCTCCAGCTCGTCTGCCCACGGCGGCTGCAGCAGTCTGATGTCTGCCCGCTTCACTTCCACCATCTCTTTGCAGAGATCACCGTCTGATACCTGGATGATATGAATTGTTATTACACAATTCCTTGGTTTGATATACCGTTGTTACCCTTTGAGAAGACAACAATAGCAAAAGCAGCGAATTGGCATTTGATTTCTATAAATTAACTAGCTGACCCAGCAAACGTTGTTTTGCCATACTTATATAAAAAAATCAAAAAATATTTTCCCGCTTTTCTGTTGAAATTTTTCCTGAATTTTCTTTGTTATAAACCTCACGGAGCCCGAGACCTTTCCAACGAATGCAAAACCGTGGAAATCGGTTCGTGCGTTCTGGAGTTATAGCGTCAGGAAGGAAAACCCGACTTATTTTTATATAGTAGAAATTTATCGCTGATAATATGATTTAATCAAACCACGTCCAAAATGAATTGACGGCATGAATGACATAACAACGTGCTTGTCCTGTCAACAAAACTTCAAAAAAGTTTCTGTGAAAAAAGTTTCTATTGAATTCATTTATTACAAAAAATGTGACAAATGAGGAACCGCTCGACCGATTTTGTGCAAACTTCACATAAACCATCTACTAAATATGCCGACCAAATCCTAAGCATTTGGTTTGGATAGGTGAGCCCGTTCTTGAGTTATGGAATTACAACGAAAAGTGGCATTGATTTTTATATATATAGATTTAACTTATTCAATATATTACCGATTTTAATTTCCGTTTGTTGACTAACTTCCAAAAACACCTGTAAGAAGAGGCTAACTGTCTCGATTTTTGTCTTTTACCACATCTACAATTTCCGAAATCGACATTAATCAACTACCTCCACAACCTATTCAGTATACTGTAAACCAGAAACACCCTGAAAACAATCTTTTAACTTAATGCAATTTAAACAGCTTAAGTTCAGATAAGTGTTATATTATCACTTTCTGATTGGCGAAAAGTCGATACGATCGATGATGCCTATTCGATAAAAAAGGGGAATTACGTGAAGTGGCTACTACTAAAGTGCGTCTGGATCATCTGCATACGACTATTATCTTTCTAGTAATGACACCAAGTTTTACATAATGAAGCAAATATTGAGGAATTAGCTGTTGCACGCGACTTCGCTCGCGTATATAATGTCAACATCTATAAGATAAAAGCGTCAACATCCAGCATTGTCTGATCCTCTTAGAATTAGGAATTTGAAAGAGGGTTATGCACGGCACTGGCTCTACCAACTCTTCCGTTTAAAATGCCGGACCCGCACTGGATTTTTTGTAATAACGTTTCTCTATACACAATTTTAGCGGTGGAATCACGTAAGATAAAAAAAGAAGAGTATAATGAGTGTAAATTCTCTTGAGAGATCGTAAACTTTCGATAAATTGTTAAAGAAGTACATAAATCAAATTGCATCATTCTAGAATAACAATATTAGCCTGCGCTTTTTTAAGATTTTAAACTTGCACCAAAACGCAAAGGATTCAAATGACTAAGTTACCTATTGATTTAGTTTTTGAAGAAAAATAAAAACAAATTGTTATCATTCTCGTATCTTAAAATTTGAAAACATTATTTTTACAGCAGTAAATAACTACGTCAATTGGTAATTGTAACTTTCGAGATAAGCAGCGTCGTGATATTACAAGTCCATTTTTTGTAAACCGCCAGTATCCGCTGGAAGGCGCTCATCCGAAACATCCTAGATATCGGATCACAGAAAAACTGTGAAGACAAAAAGTAATCACCAATAGTGTTCTCTAAAATAAACCAAGTACGGATCTAAACTAAGAGGCTACATCATCTATTAAAATTATGTTAATGACGAGCCAAATTGGTCCATGACATATAATTACTACTACTACTACTAATTCCTAACACAAATCGGTCGCGTGTTTAATTAAAGCACTATCATTGGGGAAGCCCATATTCAGCTTGCAACAGACTATTTACAGCAAACTATAAATATAGAGAACCTCACCTTAACTCGTATCCTTATAGGAGAATTAAGCACTTCATACACGAGACCTTCAACGAACACATTTTGCACATTCTCCCGGCTAGGGTCCGTAGTCCTCACAACACACAGCGAGCCCATGTGCAGATGGCTCATTTGGGGACTCGCGTCACTGATCACATCGTTCTTATTCACACCGAACACGTCACTATACTCGATCGGGTCACTTTCCAGCCCGTCGAGTTCCACTACAACTTTGCATCCCTCAGCTTGCCGGATGACTCCCGGGACGTATAGGCCGCGCTGTTTCGCCAACACCCTGTGGTCCCGCCATTCTGATAAGTCGATGTTGGGGTATGAGATATAAGACTTCATATCTGAAGGCGGGGAAGGGTGCTGGATGATTGGAGATGGCTGCAGCACGGACGACTGGTACTGCGGCTGATATTCCACCGGCAGAGGAGCGTTCACTGTGTTGTTGTTGGCACAGTTCATTTCTTCAAGAACGGAAGGGTCGAATTTTCGCTTCTTCGGCAAGTTCCGCACGGGAGCCTGAGTTGGTGTTTGTTGGGCAGCTGGTTGAGCATTGCCGCTGCTGGCGTTACCCAGGTTTGTAGGGTTAGCCATGGTTATGTTGGGAATAGGATGAGTAGACGATTGAGACAGGCTCACTGTGCCCACACTGCTTATCACTGAAGCAGGTATCTGTAAAAAAAAAACATATTAGTATACAAAACAGATGTTACCGGAATAAACTTGTGCAGTTTTCCTTATTCACATTGAAATGCCTAGCGAAACTTTGTATACAGAATGTTAATATTATATTTCTTAAACGCCTGTTAAATGACTTGACAAATAAACAGAAAGAGATATCATTTGAAATAGAATTTTTCAAGGAGTGCCTGGTCTACGAGACTAACGAATGATAAAATGTAGAAATTGCTATTTTTATTGCTGTTGAAAATACTGTACGTACCAAAGTAAGACGTACACTAATTAGTACTCATTAAAGGTTAATAAATATACCAAAACATTGATGTATCGCCTCCATTCATGGTAAACTCAGGAACGCAATGAAATCAATGGCGAGCGATAACTTTATGTCTATAATGGCATTCGTCATATGTCGAGTAATTCATAAGATATTCCTATATGGGTAGTACAAAATATAAGGTAATTGGCATAAAACATCTAAGTGTAACAATGAATTGTAGTATACAATAAAACCTATAAATAGGGCATGATTTCATTTGTATGTAGGTACAACGCTCCACTCGTATTATTTGTTACACACAGACAAATAAAACCAAAACAGCAAAGCATTCACTGTTACAAAAAGTAGCCATAGTAGCATTAGGTTCCATTGGCCATAGTAATTTTATCTAAGCATAATCCAGAAGACTTTATTCTTTAAAATATAATTCTCGCGTTTGGAGTTTTCAACAGACGTTTATCACAAAAAAGTGTATAAGCAATCAAACGTTTTGTTAAAGGCAAAAAAGAAAATAGGTAGAGAATTAGATCCCGGTCCAAAAAGCGCGTTATGTATGAGAAAGAAAGGTTTTGTATGAAAAAAAAAAACCAAAAAGTACAAAATAACTTTAATTTCGGAAGTTGGTGTGTTAAAAAACATGAAGCAACCAAAAACACCGAGTTCCGAAATTAAAGTTATTTTGTACTTATTGGTTTTTTTTTTTTGTTTAGAAATCGGTTTTATTTTTTGTAAAAAGTTTTTAAATATGATTTTCATGATTGATATTAGGGCGACACACGCATGCATACGTGCTTGCTGCATTCTTTTAGACATTAGATTGCAAAGATTAACCCCGATGTAGTTCTTTTTATAAGAAAAATATTTCTGTTTCATACGTAAACTGTTACGAGACAAATTATACTGCAGCCAGGAGAAACCAATTATTATCGAACATGCCATTTGTGTAGTTCAATAAATTACAATAATGCTGTCCGAAATTCGGATTATTGTATGTATTTTACGATGGAAAAAAGTTCTCTATAGTACCTACGAGAAATAAAAACTTAGGAAAATCTGAATTTTTTTTCTTGTTTAGCTTCAGCATTGACACTTCTTCACTCTTCAACATTCAAGGGATGGGCGTACGAAAATTGCAGCCCAATTTGGTGATATCATTTCGAAATATGAATACTTACTCAATGTTATAGTGGGATTTTCAAGATTTGTCAATCTGTGTATGTTGTACACTAAGTACGTTATTTTTGGTAGTTTTCCAATACCGGAATAGTTCTTTTTTTCTTGGTTTTCTTACCTGATCATCAATATCTGCGTAAGGGTTGTGTCGTAGGTGCGGGTGAGCGGAGGCGGAGGCCTGCGAATGCGGGGCGCCGCCCGCGTGTGCTCGCTGCATCACCGCCTCCCGCTACCACCGGTCACTCATCGCGCGCGTAACGCATGCCTGCCAAAAAAAAAAACAAAGTTCACTGCTATTGTACGATGACGCGATGAGTCACCGATTACCTACACTGTCTGTGAACTGCACAGAACACGGATTCGCCGTTCCTGCAGAGCCGCCATGAATGTATTACTACTAACAGTTTTTTAAGTTTTATTCTCATGTATTTTACTAACACTTTATAGACAAAAATAGTCTGAAATAAAATAAATTGAATTGAATTGAATTAATATTCGTGCCCGCGCAATTGCATGGAGCACAAAAGTTATTGCTGACATAGCCATAGTATTTTATGAGTGGAGTATACTATACTCCATTTATTATAACATTAGAAAAAAGAAGCTCGCAGAAGCAGGAGTAAGAAACCTTTTATTTTCAAGTTAAGTTCAAACAATTTTAATAAGGTATGTACTTTTTTGTAAATAACAATGTATGGCATAAAATAAAGCATATTCTATCTATGTACTCGTCACGATGCTTGGATAGGTACCTACACGAAACTAATCAATTTTTATTAATAATTAGTTTATTAAAAACAACTTTTTTAACAAACGGCAAAATTAAAAAAAAACTTATGAAGGGAATAAATTAACATTTTAGATTTGGTAGAGTTATAGCGACACGAAAAACGTTCCCGGTACTGTCCGCCTCTGCTTCTTTTAGATTTTAAACATTTAGGCGACAAAATGTTATGTAAATACTAAATAATATTGAGTATAATAATAAGTAGGATTAAGTAAGACAGCTGTTATTTAAATATAATATTTTTAGTGCTTTTATTACAAAGTATGTCCCTAAAAAAGCCTTTTTTAACTTCTGTCTAAGTAAATGCGAGTCTAGACTCATTGACAGAGGGCCAATTCAACCAATTTTAAACCACATTGACATTCGCATCGCAGACGAAATTCGTAAAAAATGATGAGAATTTTGATTTAATTGTCTTAGGAATAAGTAGAGCAGTGCCTTTTCTATGAGTAGCCGTAGTAGGTGCTCTGTGGCAGCTGTAGGTAAAGTCAACAGTCCAACGGCTCCAACACTATGTAGGATATACAAGGAGAGGTTACCCAAGGTGTCTATGACGTTAGCGATGGAATCATGCGTAGCACAGCCGTGGTTCGCAGTAGACGATCCCGGCTATATTTACATACAAAGCGAAATTATTAAGTACACGTGTGCATCTTCTGCGGTTGGAGCCCCTGTTAATAAATGCGCCAGTCTATCATCTAACCGTTACTAGACTGGACCATTCTGTTAGATTCTCACATAACATTAACAATGTGGTGAAAGATCGTGAGGCGAGTCACAACATCAGCGATTCGCTCCACTCTGTCGAAAGCAAAGCGAAAAAGAAAAGAGCGTAGCTTGGTTTTAGTCTACGGTGGAAATGCTCCTTGACATTCATTGGTTTATTCGTGGAAGTATCGGCATTGAAACAGCCTATGTCATGCTCATGAATGTATACTGAAATGTAAGACAATGGTTGTAAATATTTCCTGTTACGCGAATTAAAACGTATTTTTGTTTTCAATAAGTAGATCTATAATGAAAATATCGGCGCTATATCAACGATGTGTAAGCGATGCTTTACGCACTTCTAACCTTGATAATACTTTTCAGATTTGTAACGATACTTTCATAATTTTGATATCATTGTTATTTACAGGTTTGAACACTGCTGGGGCGTCCAAATTCATTTTTCCAGTTTATAGAAGTATAAAACGTTTTCCTATTAAATCTTAAGTATTAGATTCTATTACCTGGTTATCATATCCAGGTGTCATACGAACTTAATCTACGTAATCTATCTTTTATGTATTGATTATAGAAGGAAATCATTCATTCACATAACAAAACCAAAAACTTAATAGTAATAGAAAAACACCGCAATAGGATTATAATACAGAACTAGGTAAAAAATTGCAATCGTATTCGATCGTCGAAATAAACTTTGGATAAAACTATGACGTTCCGAGTCTGACCTACATTGCTGCACATTAGCGTCTTGATCTATTTAAAACTGAACGAAACAGGCATTGTATTTATGCTATGATAAAGATCCGTATCACTATGGAAGAGGTCGCAAATGTGGTGCACGCATTACGCGTTCTTGCATCATCCAAGATCAAGACGTTAAAGGCAGTGCGTTGACTAATTTGAATAGCGACAAAGGTAGCAAGAATAGAGATTATTTGAATATTGCCAAGATAGACAACGACCATTGACAGAATGCTCACATGAATTTACATTCAGATCACCTTTTAGTACAAGGGGTAGCCTTTTCTCGAGAAAGCTATAAAAGAAGGGAAGACCAGAGAAACCAAATCATGTAAGGATTCTGAGCAAGAAGTTTTTATAGCCTGAGATGTTGATAAAAGAAGACTTGTGCTGTGCTTAAATCACGTTCAGAACATTACAAGTTTATGATTACCTAATAAGGGTTACCCTACACGACACATGCGTACACGCACCGGTCATGCAGCTCAGGAAACACTAACTAACAGCTGGTGCCTTACGTGCAAGAAAAAGGTCACATTCACATAGCCATGTGCTTATCACACATGTGTTAATAAGTTTAATTTGCAACCAGTAATTAGTTTGGTCGATAATATACACAATATATCGTAGCATAAAGGTGCCTGAGGCACTGAGGAAAGGAGAAACGGAAGCTAATATCAAGTAAGTGCTCGTAATAATGAACCCTAAATTAAATTAAACGCGCTCTTAACAAACAATGGGGGCCTCACCTGTCGCAGACATGGTCATTAAACACCAGCTGACATTAAACACTCTTTAAAAATTACACCATGCGAGGGACATTATACAGAGTGCGGCACGAAGTGAATACCTGTTGTATCACTAATATAATATGCATTACGCGTCTCTAGCGGTCACTGGTCAGCTCGGCACAGCACTGTGAACTATGAACACTACTGTACCTCGATATCTAGGGTTGTTGATGTCCTGGTTTCTCGGAACTCGCCCTAGTTTTGGAGATATCCGGCCGTCGGTGCAGATATCCGCGTCTATTCCGTTAAAGCCTCACCGTGTACAGACAGGTGGAGTTGGCATAAAGTGAGCTGCCATTCTACCTTGGTTTGACAACCATACAAACAAGATCTCTCACAAGACTCTCAAGAGCCCACTTCACCTAAGCTTACACGGCGATAGATTACAGAATCGCACTGCAGAAACAGTTATAGATTCACTATTCAGTCGCTGTTTATTGCATTCGCTATAAACGCTCATTAAGATTCTACGAATAGTATAACAGACTATAATGTAAGCGTAAGGTACACTCATTCTTATTGTGTTGTCAGTGAAAACAAACAATTGACCGGGTCGTACCTTTCCTGCTGTATCTGGCATGGCAACTGGCAAGACAACCCTAATGATCAAATCAGTATGACCTTATTGAAGTATGATACATGAACGTAAAAAGCCCAAGATACAAGCTTAATACTCATGACAACAATATTAATATTCTCAGTTAAGCGTTACACGCTTTTGGACGAAAATACACTTTGTCACATTAACAATAGAGAGTGTAACAGTGTGCACGTTTTCGCCAACTGAATCACAGTAAGTGACTCATAAAACCTGCCACTCCGTGTGTTTAAGCTAGCCGGAATGAACTGCCTCTCTCATGATGAGATTACGATTGTAATTTTGTAGCGATTCGACCGGCTCCGTCCTAATTTTGCAAGCATCCCAGTTTTCCAGGTGGTTTTATTTTTAATCTAATTCCTAAAGTGGAACCTGTTAAAGGCACGCCCGCCCGACAGTTCAAATTGGACAGCGAAATGGTTTTAAAAGCGAAGCTATAAAATAGAAAATACAAAGTAAGATAATGCTTCTGCAACGTGGAACGTTCGCATTTTTTATATTACCTGAAATGACCTCAAACAAAGGAAATAAATGGAGCAGGATTTAGTGCTGCATTACGCAGATTCCTGATATTTGGTGAAGTCGTTGCGGTGTGTGATTATGGGGTCAAGACCCTACTGAACCCACCTCCATGGTGTGGCTTGTTGTCTGTTGAAGTAAAGGTCGTAATCTCAATAAATAGAAGCAGAGTAAGCCAACAACTTTAGAAGAAAGGAAACCCTTGAAAAACAATTTGAGGAGGAAAGGCCAGAGTAATAAACAAACCGAGATGCGGGCGTGGCAACACTGTAAGACGACTCGCTAAGATAATATCCATTTAATTTCGAGTTATAATAACCAACAAATAAATAATAGTCTAAACCTAGAAAATACTTGAACAATGGACATCTTTGACCTTTGTTATCTGATGGCCAAGTAGTCGCAAATGTTTGCGACTATAATTTCTACATGGGACAATATTTTATGTGCGTAAATAAACACAAAATCAATTACTTAGGTATTATAATAATTAACTGTATTAGTCATGTGAATCATTGTATTAAGTATTTGTACTTAATTTAATTTTTGTCTAATTACAACGTCCTGTTGGAGTTCCAATCCAAACTAGACAGCTACCTATTTATGATAGTACCTACAACAAAACTTGTTATATGACTATCTCAGGCAAAAAATAATGAAAAACCGGTGATGAGTAATGGAATCAAACGATGATAAAATACCTACTGAGCGGCAGTACACTGTATTAAATTCACTAGGAATGCTTATAAATAGCATCATGTTTATCACTACATGTTGCTATTATATCTATACATTAGTATTTTTAATTGACGTGAGTTTTTTTTTTAACTTTTTTCCGTCAAATGCATTCGCAGCAGTTCGCTATTTCAGTTAATTCTAAAATAGATTCAGCTCGGATCAATAACCCGGGAGTAAGAGGTCTCTTTTGTTTAATTTTTATACGCGGAACCGAGTGGACGTATGTATCTCAATTCTCATCTAGCTTCGAGAGAAGATCAATTAAACTCGCGTTATCTGCGTTATTATGATAGGCAATGTTTGTAAAAATGGCTAAGCTTTCGATAAATTAAATATTAGCTACTGTGTTTTCTGATATCTACGACCATAATCAACAGTAAATGGGTTACTTCTATGCAAGCGTGTTCCATTTTCGAAAACATCATCGCTTCCAATTAATTTGATGAGATTGGGTTCAAACGCCAGTTTATCAATACCTATTTGTTTTTTTTGGAATTCCGATCCGAATTAATTGGGACCGGGGACGATTTGGATAATCGGACATAGACTGCACTGGTAATAAAGAAAAAGGAACTGTCACACATGGAATAAACTTTATTAATTTTAACAAACACAGTTATACAGTAACTTGGTTAAAATTAGTAAAATTACTTGGTTTTAATATTTTATATTACGCCGATAATATAATAGGACCGATTCGGATAATTGGCGATTCGATTAATCGGCGTTCGGATAGCTCCGACTACTTTTACTGTAGTTGAAAAAAGAGATACGCCTAATCCTGGATTATGGAATAATCGAAGATGATACATTCAGAGACATTATGTGTGTTGACTGTAGGTAATATTTCGACGTAAACACGGATAGGTATCCGCCAACATCATTTCACCAGTCGGATGTACTCAAAATAGAAGAGACCGCTGTAATGAGATGAGTAACTGACGCAAGGCAAGGAAGGCCACTTCCGGGCGTTTCCGCGCTATTATGGCCTATCTCGGCCAAAGCTTACCTATAGGTAGGTTTCCATCTAACTCGTAACAGGCATTATACCCGTCAATTATTTTTTATGAATTGTTAGCCTGTGGTTTTTAACTACTATTACATAAGAAATGATTACTAAATAAAAAAAATACAGTTCAATATTGAACAGTTAACGTTGGCGATATTATCCTTACTATCCGAAGGTTGTTCGAGGTTGTTTACAATGATTACTCCCACGTTAAAGTATACAAGGGTAAATCGGTTTGCCAACGGAGTACATAACAAATATATCGTGTGTGGGCGGAGTGTAGTAAAGTAAACGAAAACAAGCAAATTAATTACGAAATTATCAGCCATCGTATGACCTTTTATGGCGTTATTTACGAGATAAAGAAAAAAATTTGAAGATGATCTGAGCATTTCCTGGCCATATGCACTCAGTTGTATTATAAACTAGCAGCGCCCCGCGGTTTCACCCGCGTAGTTCCCGTTTCCGTAGGAATACGGGGATAAAATATAGCCTATGTTACTCAGGCTGAATGTAGCTTTCTAATGGTGACAGAATTTTTGAAATCGGTCCATTCGATTTTGAGTTTATTCATTACATACAAAAATACAAATCTTTCCTCTTTATAATATTAGTAAAGATAAATGTGGTGTAATATCTACCTAATACGTAGCTAGATGTAAATTATATTCTGATCGATAGTGGCTACTGAGATAATGCAGTTTTTACTGGATGTTGTAGCTAACATTTAGAATATTAATAAGGCCTCAGTACAATATGTCTTGGCGAGAAAACATGAATGTGCTTTCAATATATTATATTTTATATGCAATGTTAATATATTATCTGTAAATGTACCTATGTTTTACAAAATAAATTATTGATTGATTGTATATTTTATTTTTCTTTGGCTGAGAATATAAATTAGGTACCTATTATGTCCGTTCTAAGGCTTGGAGTACGGTCGGCAGCTAAAATATGTATATGCCACACTTTATAGACATATATTAGACTCATGAATTTTAGTAGACAATATCCTAAACTGTCTTTAGAAGATAATAAATCGTATTTCTTGGACATTGAGATTTTAAATCCTTTATACAAAGGGTTAAATTGGTAAAGTAAATACCACGGTTTCCAAGAAATCCCTATAATGTTACATACACATACACGTTGGACACCCCAACCAACCTTATGCACAAAATATTTTGGAAAACCAATGTGCTTTCAGCAGGTAAGAGTTGGAATTCCCTGCCTGATTTTGTGTTTCTTAATAGTCTATAGTCAACAGTGAATAAACTACTTCTTGGAAAGCGTGCTCCATTCATCTGCATCAATATTATTATTTCTAGTTCCGTTTCGGTTTCTCTCACTGCTAAATTAAATAACAAGAAACCTCAAACTAACAGCAACTAAGATTAATCCACAGCTTGAGAAGAATAATTAATAAATTTTATCAATGAAACAGTTAAGAATTAGGTCCCACGGCCCATATGAAGAAGGAAAGAAGCAAAATAAACATCTTAGTTCTCTGAAACTGTCTGAATGCTATGTAAATTGTTTAGAATTACAGTAATTGTAGACTGCAAACACAATACTTCTTAAGAAAGTTCGTAATACTATACTAGGTCTATGTATCTATAGTGCATATCATGTAATGAAAAGGAAACATAAAATTACTTAATAATGAACAATCTTAGAAGCAACATCCGTTTTACAATACTAATTGTTTCAATGGATTTCAAATACCTATTATATAGAAACAAATATATACCAAAAGTTTTATCAACCCAAACCTAATATTGAACATGTTCAAACATGTTTGAAGGCCCAAGCCACTACAGCCTTGGTCAATGGGTCTCAATACATTTCATGTAGGATGAGGTTATATCTAAGATTGTGTGTATTGTATTTGTATACAAAATATAGCTGCTATGAGTCACACCTTGGCCAAGCAATTATCTATGTGTCACTTTTATGCACCTTCCACCACTGAGAAAAAATTATAGTAGTATGCTACAATTCTACTTACAACCAGTAAGTGATATCAGGCTTGTTTTTTTTTATTTACAAATAAAATGTGTATTGTTTATGGTTGCTGGCTGGATACTGTACAATATTCTAATTTTAACTTTATTCCTAATATGAATTTCATTACAAATAACACAATCCATATTTTGGTTTATATTTTATTATGTATTTATGTTGAAGATACACATTTTCAAAGATAACTGTCTGCGCCATACTAATTAAATTTCATTTTAACCATAAAAGTGGGGCAGGAAAATAATATTGTATTTTTTTTTTTAAACATATCAGTATTCAGCAGCAAATACTTTATGGAAATATTGATAAAGCCTTAGACAGCAGTTTGAAAACCCTGTTTTTTTCTATAGTTTATTAAAATGTTGCTAATATAGAAAGAAAGAAAGAACAGAAAATGTATTTCCTATATGGACCAATTTTTTCATGACACCTGTGCAGTTACACAATAATAGAAGCATTTGTCACAATCTGCTATTATTTATGTTATTGTATCATGCAGTTTTATCTACCAAGATGGAAATATTCTCATTTGTTTTGTTGCTGGCTGGTTAATAACTAACTGTTCTTTTATTTATGATAGCAGTGTTTTGTTTCTCTTAATTGATTGATTGTACAAAAAAACTGATGCTGGCATGTAGTACCAGCATCAGTGATTGTAGTGTCCAACTAAACATTTTGTCAAAAAGGAAACAGTAAAGTTGAACAAAATATGTGTGCACTGACTTACGTAGAGTTGTGGCGGAATGATTAGCACCGGTATCCGCGGCCGTGCACGATTAATAAAAACATTTGGTGGTGCAAGGCAGCCACTGCACTGGAGTGTAATCAGCTGATAAGGGCGATGTAAACGCGCACACTACGTACCTACATAGGCGTTCTGCACACGATCGGCGCATGCTTACAGATTTAACTGAAATCAATTAGCCCAATGAAACGTGTGTCGCGTACCTAGCCCGAGTGGCTCGGAGTCGCGGCAGTCGCGGTCGTAGCCGGCGCGTGCTTCTCGCCTGCACTAATGAGACCTGCCACCACCACGGCTGCGCCACACGATGCACTAAATCGAATACCATTACTTATTCACTGTTGCATGTTTATTGTCATGTGCGCCCTACATGCGCAGAGATCATATTCAATCTCGATACCACTGGAACTGGACAAGAAATACTCACCGTCGTTTTCCATTGTCCACAACGCGACGCACAGTGTAAACAACCAAACCACATAATAAAACAAAATGGAAGTCCGACTCGCCCGCACCGAGATGAGAAATTTTATGAGCGCTCTCGAGTTGTAAAACGTCGTTACTATCCTATCGTAGTATTTTAGCAGCCCCCCTCCAGTTTATTATCTGCCGTCACCAGATTAAATGGCTCACGATCACAAAGCAATAGTTGCAATTGTTCACCGAATACACTTTTAACAATAAACGAATAGTCAAATGTCGATTTACACTAAAATTAATGTCCACTTGAAAATAATAATCATTGAAGCGTTTGACGTCCCAAGACACAACACCCACATCAAAAAATTCTACATGGCGACTGGCCTGGCCCAGCTTTCAATAATTTCCACTCGAACATATTCCCGTTTCGCTCGTTCACCATTCATTTAATTATTTCTCAATACGAGTAAAAGAGACAGCGATATATAAATATTTCCTATGTATGAATAGAATCGGTGTTGTGAAGTGTCCCTCTCCCGGCGATGGCCGAGCCGAGTTGAATGGACCCGAGAAGCGTTCAACCATTGGATCGATGATGATCACGTGACACAAATATGTAGCGCTTTAGCTGGCGCGCCAATATTCAAACGATTAATACTCGAACAGCGCTATATAATTATTTAACAACGCCTGTGATGCTAATTAAGATTTTATTTGACACATACCTAGCTACAGTATATAAAAAACTTCAGTTATACACAATATTTTAGTTCAGTTGTACCTAATAGACACAATTACGCTCCCTTTTGCTTTTAGTCTCTACTAATATTCTATAGAGGAAATACTTTTTTTTATTATTCTATGTTTGTACCGCATAACGGCATAAGCTCCGAAACTATTAGAACAATCTTAACCATTATTTCACCATTGAAAAGCTACATTATCAGCGAGTAACAACATATTTGATTCCTGTATTCTCACGGGAACGGGAAATACGCGGTTGCTGCTAGTATTTTATAAGATAAATGCGAATGATTATTATGTACTAGCTTCTGCCAGCGACTTCGTTCGCGTGGAATAGTTACTTTACCCCCGATTTTGAAACTCTCAGCCCGATCGGTTTAAAATTGACAAAGTTTCATCCCCTATTTTATCCCCTTGGGGGTAGAATTAATCAAAATCCTTTGTTAGCGGATGCCTACATCATAACATCTACCTGCATGCCAAATAATAATGTTAACTTTTTTTAATTAGGGATGAGTGAGAGTATTATAAACGTAAGAGTAAACAAATATAATCAGAAAGCTCCGAACTGCTAAGCTATCGGGAGTTACACGTGTTATTGTGAGTCAACCATAAAAGATAGACATATGCTGTTTCGGGATATTTATGTAGAACATTTCCGTAATACATAACTTCTATGTAACTTTAACCATTAAGGCTACACACGCGACGGAAGCTTAAAAAATGGAGTAACTTCTCCCGTTTTCCCAACATTTTCCTTCACTGCTCTGCTCCTATTGATTGTAGCGTGATGAAAAGTATACTATAACCTGCCCAGGAGTATGAAGAATAATTGCACCAAGTTTCGTTAAAATCGGTCGAGTAGTTTTTGTTTCTATAAAGAACATACAGACAGACAGACAGACAGACAGACAGGACAGACAGACAGACAAAAATTTTACTGATTGCATTTTTGGCACCAGTATCGATCACTAATCACCCCCTGATAGTTATTTTGAAAATATATTCCTTGTACAGAATTGACCTCTCTACAGATTTATTATAAGTATAGATTATGCTTCGACACTGCTCCGTATCCTTACATAAGATAATAGGACATGAATAGGTCTTTACTACCACAAACGTGCACTGGTGATAGATGGGTGATGGGATGGTCCATACGTAGCCAATATTTAGTTAGAATTTACTGTAGCCATTATGAACTTATCCAGCTTACGAATATGGAAAATTGCGACTCCCTTCCCCTCCCCGTCCCTTCTTAGCGGACGTCCCCTATTCATAATCTATACCTCCGCGTCAAATTTGTTTTTTACTGCTGAGTAAATACCCACATTATAAGCCCACCTAGAAAATATGGAAGTAGGTAGGTACCTACCTCATTTAATTACCATTGGTTACTTAAATCTTCGTAATCCATTGTTTTTGGCTATTATATGTTTACTCTTTACATAAAAAAGCAATCTTACTAAGCAACTTCAGAAATTTTAAGCCTCACCTGTCTGGGTGTATTCCCGTTCGTCCCCTCGACTTCGTCCCCCGAGGGGGACGAACGGGAATTTACAAAAATAATATTTAATTTGTTCCCGATCGTCCCAATCCTAATTCAAGAGGGCACGAATGGGAATATGTTCTTCGATTAGTGCCATTCGTCCCGCTAAAAAGATTTGTGCAGTAATTTACTGACCCTATTTATGTGTTAAAATAATGAGTCAACTTTTCTTATTACTTACATAATGTAAAACGTAAAATCTTGCCACCATACACATAAGCAACTGTGACTACAAAAAATAGTGACTTAAGTACCTATACATATTTCAAAAGGAAACAACCTGAATGGTAAAAAGTCTGTTTGTAGTGTTTAATTGTAATATAATACAGACTTTTTTATTATAAGCTCTATACACTGATTTTTTAATCATAATTTTTTAGTTATAAGGAGAAATTTATTCTTAATTAAAAAGAATATTATATATAAAAAAAACTTTTTACAAAAAATAAAACCGACTTCTAAACAAAAAACCAAAAAGTATAAAATAACTTTAATTTCGGAACTCGGTGTTTTTGGTTGTTTTTTTGTTGTTGTACAGTCGGTGATATCAATTAACTGACCCCCTAAAAATTAAACGAATTTGAACCTTTTGCTTGTTAGCAGTAAGCTTATCGAACTAGAACAACGTTGGAACTGGTTCAACGTCTACGATCAATAAAATAGTTATTCGAATTTGATCTTTAATACGCAGTGTTAAGGTAGGTATGTTCTTGAATATCATTTTAACTTGTAATATAATACGTAATTTCGGTCACATCGAATATGTGTCGAGTCGTCGAGTGGCCTAGTGGTGACCCCCTGGGGTATATATGTTCTGTGGTGGTGACTGTAGTGAGCTGACATATCGTGTTTCTAAGTTCGTAACCAGCGTAATTGACGCGTTTGTTTCTGTTTTGTATACTTATTTATTTTAAGTTATAAGTAAATAATAAATTATAACTTAAGCAACAACAAAAAAAAAAAGTAAAAGAAATAAAAAACCAAAATGGTGGTAAAAACGATTTTATTTTATAAAAAAAAATATAAGAATAACATAAAATAATGATATTGATGACAACACGAAGATGATAATATTTACCTGCTTACTAATAACGTTGTTAACTGCATTGAGTTTAATGTAGTGAATCAGCATGTTATAATATTAAGAAATATAGGTATGTATTTCTAAATAAAACGGCATTATTCTACATTCACCGGCTTTTAAGCAAACTAACGAATTAAGGAAAAAGGATAATTATAAATGAAGCATAAAAAGAATACACTTAGGTACCGCTATATTAAGTTTCCTAGCAATCGCTTTAATACCAACATTGTCCTCATGCAAATAGATTATTTTGTATTTTAAATAATCACTCAACTGAGACAGACGATTAAACTATCAAAACTGATAACAATTAATAAAAAGGAAAAAAGCCAATTTAGTAAGGCAAGGTAAAAATGTTCGCGCGTATTCACTGCTATTTGTGCATAGAATATCTTGTTCAATTTATTCTTTTACCCCATATTCCTAATGTCATATCTATAGCAGTTTTTGTTGAATACGCATATTGACGTCTAACTACCCACTTATTAAAAAAGGTAAAAAGTTATAAATAAATGACCTAACACCAACCTCTTAAAGCTCAAGTTTGCGTATCAAAATTATTTATTGTTCTTGTTCATCGAGTAGTGTTAGTCTAATTTTTAGGGGGGTCAGTTAATTGCTATCACCGACTGTACACACCGACTTCCGAAATTAAAGTTATTTTATACTTTTTTGTCGGTTTTATTTTTTGTAAAAAGTTTTTTATTTTTCACTTTTTAGTGGTTCACTCCCAGCTAAACATACCCATCACAGCGTACGTGGTATAAATTGGTGTAAACAATAAACAAACATGCGATTTCAGCTACCCCGACAGATTTGCTATCATTTATTGTAATTAACAAAAAAACCGCTTGTTCGATTTCGATAAAATTTTCATTGGACCATTTGAGAAGCATACCCTTTCCAACAAAAAAAGAATTTTTCAAATCGGTTGGCAAGCGACGGAGTTATGCGCGAACAAACATTAAAAAAAAATACAAACTTCCGAATTGAGAACCTCCTCCTTTTTTAGAAGTCGGTTAAAAATATTGCGAGTTATCGCAAAGTTGATTCTGTGATTTTTATTCCTTAATAAATGACTGATATTTATTTCAAATTTGTTTTTTTTTTACCAATTAAAACCACCAGTCTTATATTATTTGGTGGGGAGCAATAGACCTAAAAAAAAGAATTAATAAATTATTCCCATTCGTCCCCTAAAAAATTTAGAGGGACCATCGGGAAAATAAATAACGAATTCCCGTTCGTCCCCCTCGGGGGACGAACGGGAATACACCACTGTCTGTTTATGCGGTTTGTCATTCACTCTCAATAGGTATTTCAGAATTTAAACACAATGACCTTCCCTTCCATAACATGAATTGAGAGCTTAAGTAGTACTTTCAGCAAATATGAATCTCAGCTACTAGGACCATTTTGTCCCATCCTCCTTTCTCACAATCAATACCTAATACAATTTACCAAGTTTTTCAGTCATAGGCCAATTCATCAAAACAAACATTAAGTATTTGAGATATATTTTATTGTGTATGAAAACATATCCTAATTACATAAAATTAAGTAATGACTACAAAACAAGTCTGTTACAACTCAGAAAGAATAGATAAGTGCTGTTTTTTAAGGTTTTATTTATTATAAGCAAATTATAATTTTTACCGCTACAGTACCATCATCATAAATAAAGGTCTCTAAGATTCTAGGATATTTATTACTGCAAACTCATTAATACCAATTTACTCAAATGTTACATTCAATGATTTTTTAATTCTATGCAATACTTGTTATTAGTGATGATAACTGATGTTTAGTGGAATATTTTTTAACGTAATATTATTATTGAAGCATTTGATTAAAGAGTTAGATTCCAAGGCCGAACACAGAGACAATGCAGTACATGGTTTTGTTCTCCCAGCGCACAGTGCACGAGCCGTCAGTGTTGTTGTCCCAAAAACAAGAGGATGCTGTGTGTAGACCTGCTCCATTCTTTTGCATGATTGTGCATGTCACTGAAAATTTTAACATACTCATGAAGTTATTATAATGTCTTGTAACGAGTTTTTATTCTCGTTACATGCTTTATGGTTTTATAGTCGATTTCGGAACGCGACACTATTTCTAGTTTTGACAGATGACGTTTTTGACAAGTCACTCTACGATCCTGCAGACGATGGCTGGTCGATAATTTGAAACTATTTTCAATATCTTTATAAATCCCTATTTATCTGGGATATTTTTGGTTTATATTATGATATAACATATTTAAAACGACCAAGGACGATGATACTATGAGGATTGACCTTAATTTTTGGTGAGTTAGAATTTTTCTGGACATAATGCTTTCGGATTGAAAATCGTATAGGAATTTTATCAGACGTATTGTTAATTTCAGATATCAATAATTTACGCTCACTACACACGTACTAAATGGAGTTGCGTGGAGCACATCTATTTATTTGAAAAGGAAAACGGTAAGTTTTTTTTATGCACGCGTCCACGTGCTCAGACACGGATGATTTTCGTGTATATTAAACTTCATACCTTTTGTTACAGCCCATTGGCGTTTTTTTCTTATTGGATATTTTTCTTGATGGATGTTTTTCTTAACGGATTTTTTCTTAAAAGACATTTTTCTTATCGGATTTTTTTCTTAAATTGGATTCTTTCTCTACATCCTTTTGGATCTTTTTTTGCGGAGGAAATCTTTCACCGGTCATCGCTTCCTTGGGTTATATTGTACTATTTTTATAGCCAGTAAACTGGTAGGAATTTTCCATTTCCTTAAATTAACAGTGCACGATGCAATAATATCGCCCATGTACTTACAATAATATCACCTCTTTAAATATTAGTAAAACGTTAAATATAATGTTAATTAAATTGAAGCTACGGGCCATTAAATAGAGAAAGGACAAAATATTTTTTATTGTTTTATTTCTTTGTTTAGCCTCCCACCGGCAGATTAAAAGTCTGGCTCTTCCGCTCTATTCTTTCCGGCAATCTTTTTATACTGTGTGCAATCTCCATGGCGCCCGAACTTATTATATAATTTCTTCTGTTTCTTTTATTTGGAGAACACACCTTCTTTAAAACATATTGTGTTTGTCACTTAACCACAGGCAACCACAAAAAATATTACATTTGTCGCTCTGCGAACAGGGACATTGAAGTAGCTTCATGACTTTTATGGGATATTATTGCATCTATTAATTTAATAGTATTGTTTACAGATTACTTTGTTTTGTTTCTTTAATTTAATATTGTTAATTTTTGTAAACAACTTAAATACTTTTGATATTTTCTTGTAGACAATATTTTTCTACTAACAATATTGTGTTATTGTGTTCTGTTAACTTTTATTGTTACAGCCTTTATCCTTTTACCCTTACAAAATCAACATATTTGTATGGTAAGACAGTTTTGTTTTGTTAAGTAACTCAACAGTGTGAACTTAGTGCGGTGTAACTTTATTTCATAGTTAATTTAAGTGAACTTTAGTTTTACTTTATAATCATACTTTAAGTGATTTAAACTTATCTTGTGAAGTTATTATTGCATCTTTTCACTGCTAAACACTTTGATATTTTCATAAAAACAACTTGATACTTAAATATTTTAACATAACCTCAAATATTTTACAACTTTTTGAAGTTTTGCTTTTTGGTTTGCCTTGCTCATCAACCATAGTTTTGCTTATTCGTCATGGATAAAGAAGTACAGTGTTCTCCGCCTCAAGCTGTTAATAAAAACTTAGAATCTGATGGTGCATGCACAGTTTCTAATGCTAATGCACATGTTGTTGATATGATTAATTTGACAGAAATACAACATCCTTTTGATCATAATGACAGGGTTGCACAGTCTTCTCCAGCTTTTGCAACTCATGCTTTGCCTTCATTTAATTCTTTGAATGCTTTGGTTAATGAACATATTAAAAAGAATTTGCCTTCTGCAACTAGGTTGCCAGATTTAAAAAAGAGTAGAATTATATTTGATGGAAAAACTTGTGTTAGAGAATTTATTACTGAAGTTGAAGAATACTTTTTATTTAAAAATTTTGATGAGATTTTATTAGTTGGTTCATTTACAGACTTGCTTAGTGGTATTGCTGTTAAATGGTTTCGCACTGTTAGGATTCGTATTTCATCATGGCATGAGCTAAAACTTGCTTTGCTTAAACGTTTTGACAAGCCAGATTTTGATTACTTTTTGGAACATGACCTTCGTACGAAGAAACAGAAGAGTTCAGAATCTCTTTCAGACTTCATTACAGAAATTATGGACATGGCTAGTCGTCTTTCTTTCCCATTGTTTGATACAGTTTTGGTTAGTATAATAAAACATAACATGTTGCCTATTTACACTCCTTTTATATTTGGTAAACATATTGATTCTGTGGAACAATTCCTTGACTTAGCAAAGGAACTTGAAGTTTTCGTCAACAGAAAATCTTTCAAGGACTCTAAAACTGATAAACCTACAGTCAAGACTAATGCAGTTACTTCAAATTTAACTTGTTTAAAATGTAAAGAATCTGGACATCATTTTAAAAATTGTATATCCATACCTGGCGTTATTTGTTTTAAATGTCGAAAGGTAGGAGTCACATCTAAGAATTGTGATGTTTGTAATTCAAGTAATAAAAACTCTAGTGAGTCAAAAAACTGATTAGGTCGCATCGAGCCCCTGTTATTAATATAACCGCGAGTGTCTCGATGAAGAAAAAATTTGTTAAATGTCACAAACCTGATGATGTTACTCGTAACAAAGACTTTGCAGATTGGTTGGATTATTTAAAAACATTCTTCAAAATTTATAGATCAGCACCTGTTTTATTTATTAAGAATAATGATTCTAGACCATATTTACGATTTTCCATAGATAACCACACTTTTTCTGGTTTGTTAGATAGTGGTTCCAATAGTTGTGTTTTGGGCTCAAATAGTCATGAACAATTTTCACGTTTAGGTTATAAAATAAATACTGTTAGTAGTGCTGCATATACAGCTGATGGTTCTTCACAGAGAATTATTGGTACTATTGAATTGCCAGTTACTTGTGACAATTTAACTAAAAATATTAACTTCCTGATTATACCTTCTTTTCAGCCTGATTTCATTTTAGGTTTTGATTTTTGGTTAAAATTTGATTTGGCTAAAGATTTATGGAAAAATATTACTTATGTTCAAAGCAATAAAGTTCAAGTTTGTACTGTCACTTCTGCCAGTGAACTTACTCCTTCTGAGAAACAAAAATTAAATGATACTGTTTCACTTTTTGAAAATATTTCTTATGAAAAGAAAGGCTTAGGTCTTACTCATCTCGTTCAACATAAAATTAGTGTTACTAGTGAACCTTTTAAACAAAGATATTGGCCTTTAAGTCCTGCAAAGCAGAAGGAACTTTTTGATGAAGTGGAAGTTTTATTAAAGGAAGGTATCATTCAACCTTCTAAATCACCTTGGTGTTCACCTGTCTTAGCTGTAGAAAAGAAGGATGGTAGCACTAGATTATGTTTAGATTCAAGACGTTTAAATTCAGTAACTATAAAGGATTCTTACCCTCTTCCTTACACCTCTAGAATATTAGATAATCTTGGTGGAGCTAAATATATTAGTACGATTGACCTTTCTAAAGCATTTTTGCAAATTGCTCTTGAAGAATCTTCTCGAGAAAAGACTGCGTTTGTAGTTCCGGGAAAAGGACTTTTCGAATTTGTTCGTATGCCATTCGGTCTCACTAATGCACCGGCTGAGTTGCAGAGACTTGTAGATAAACTTTTTGGTCCTGAATTCGACAATACGGTATTTTGCTATTTAGATGATTTAATTTGTGTGAATTCAGATTTTAACTTGCATATAGAGTATTTACACAAAATTTATAATATACTGAAAGATGCTGGATTGACAGTTAATTTGAAAAAATGTAATTTTTGTAAAGATAGACTTCGTTATCTTGGTTATATAGTTGATAGTAATGGTTTACATACAGACCCTTCTAAATTAGATACCATTAAAAGTTTTCCACGTCCTGAATCCGTTAAACAACTTCGTAGTTTTCTAGGTTTATGCTCATATTATCGTAGGTTCATTTGTAAATTTGCTGATATTGCTGCTCCTTTAACTAAATTAACAGCTGGAAGTAAAAATTCTAAAAGATCACTTTGTTGGAATGATGAAGCTGAGAATGCATTTGATGAGTTAAAACAAACTTTAATTACTGCTCCTGTTTTGCAATGTCCTAATTTTGATAAACCTTTCTTTTTACATTGTGATGCCAGTTCTGTTGGCATTGGTAGTGTTTTGAGTCAAGAGGATGATAATGGAGATCAACATCCTATTGCGTTCTATTCTAGATCACTCAATAAATGTGAACGTAATTATAGTACCACAGAACGTGAATTGCTAGCTATTTTAGCTTCAATAGAACATTTCAGACCTTACATTGAAGGAATGAAGTTTACTGTAATAACTGATCATGCTAGTTTAAAGTGGCTTTTAGGTCTTAGTAACTCTAGTGGACGTTTAGCACGTTGGGCGGCTAGAATATCTCAATTTACTTTTGATATAGTTCATAAAAAAGGATCTTTACATTTAGTCCCAGATGCTTTATCTCGTATTGAAGTTGCTGCTATAGGAATTTCTCAGAATAATTTAGTTTTACCTGATGATGATATTTATGATCCTTGGTATAAAAAAGTATTTATTAACTGTCAGAAATCCCCTTGCAGATATAAAAACTTTAGAGTAGAAAATAAAACTTTATATAAATTTTGTAAAAGTAAGTTTGATCCTAATAGTCGTCTTAATTGGAAAATAGTTATTCCTAAAGAACATATTTTAGATACAATTCATTCTAACCATGATGATATTAATTCTGGTCATCTTGGTATTCATAAAACTTTAAACAAATTAAAACAACACTATTTTTGGAAAGGAATGTTTAATGATGTTCAAAAATATATTCTAGCTTGTGATACTTGTAAAGCTTACAAACATACTACTAATCCTCCTTTTGGTATTATGGTTAACCCTAAAAAAGTTGATCGACCTATGATGATGCTTTCAGTTGACATTATAGGTATATTACCAAAATCATATTCTGGACATAAATATATTCTCTCCATTGTTGATGTTTTCACTAAATACTGTTGGATTTTTCCTATGATAAATGCCACTACTAGAATAATAAATAAACTTTTTGAAAAAGAAATATTTCTTAAATTTGGTTGTCCCAAGATAATTGTTTGTGATAATGGTACACAATTTACTTCTAAACATTTTGTAGAATTTTTGAAAGGTTTTAATATTACTAAAATATTTTATAATACTTTATACACACCTCAAAACAATCCTGTTGAGAGATATAATAAAACTGTTGAAACTTGCATAGCTTGTTTTGTTAAGGATGATCATAGAACTTGGTCTAAATATTTACCTCACATTCAATTGGCTTTGAATAATAGTGTTAATCTTGCTACTGATTTCACACCCAACTTTTTGATGTTTGGTAGGGAACTTATTTTTGATGCTTCTTTACATCATTTAAGTAACTCTATTGATAACCTGAGTGAACTTGAAGTTTCCAATAGAAAGCACTATGCTGAATCTCTTAATTCACTTGGTGATATTTTTGTAAAAGTTCAAACTCATTTATTAAAAGCTTATCAGCGTAATGCTCGCTATTATAATAAGGGTCGTAGAGTCATTTCTTTTGATGTGGGTGATGTTGTTTGGAGAAGGAGTTTCGTTCAATCTCATGCACCTACTTATTTTTCGGCAAAACTTGCACCTAAGTTTATTAAATGTAAAATTATTGAAAAGATTTCTGATAATGTTTATGTTCTGAAAGACCTTAATAAGGGTACTTCTGGTCGTTATCATATTAAAGATATTATTAAATTTTAATTTGGTTTCCAAGTGATAGTTTTGATTTTGGTATTTTTGTTTGAAGGGCGCGCATGATAGTGTGATGTATGATGGGATGAATGATAGGTTTACCGCGCTTTGTATGAAGATGTATGTTAGGTAACTTCATATAAATTTATTGAATTCATTTCTTGACTTTCTAAAACATAACTTAGGTCATTTTAAGGTTTATAATGATAACTTTTTCCACCCACACAGTCGCGTTTTTCATATCAAAAGATCTTATATTTTTTATACATTCTTGTATACATTGTCTGGATGGTTATCTACTTATATATACACCCTTTAGATATTGTATTACTTGCATGTCTAGGATTTTCTTCTAACTTTGTGTTAGAATGTAAAAATCTTAGTTTATTTTTTAAGTTACGCGGATCATACTATTTCCCTTAGTAGAAATAGTATTGATTTTTGTGTTCCTGATGTTTTTTTTGAAGAACTGCCAGCTCTTGTTTTAGGGTTGGTATTCTTTGTTTATATAGGGATTTCAATACTTGTGGTCTTATTCTCACTTGTAGACATTTTCCTATCCTTTTTTTACGGATCTCGGTATATTTCTTTTTCCTTGATTTCGTTAGTTTTTTTGTTACTGTGCCCGGGAAGTTGGTGGTGTTGTGCCGATCACAGTATACAATTTTCTTTTGTTATTGTGCCCGGAAAGTCAGTGGTGTTGTTCCGATCACAGTATACAATCTTTTTTGCTATTGTGCTCGCAAAGTTGGTGGTGTTGTGCCGATCACAATATGCATTTATTTTCGAAGTTGTTTGTGCTCGGGAAATTGGTGGTGTTATGCCGATCACAACAATCTTCTTTATATTTTTACATCTTTGGTGATGTGATTAGTTAAAACTGTGACGAACGGTTATAATTTGTTCTTGCTAGTCAGTGGCGAAGGTGCCTAACTGTACTCATGTAGACATTTTTTGGATTATCTTTATTAAACAGCGGCAATTGCGCCTAACTGTACACCATTAGTATTGTCTTTTTGCATTATACTTGATAGTCGGTGGCGATGGTGCCTAACCGTACTCATATTGGTATTTTTTTTGTGACTTTCTACGTGTTGGTCAGCAACATGTGCGCTTAACTGCACTTGCAGTACTTCTAGGATTTTACTTGTTAGTCAGTGGCGTAGGTGCCTAACTGCACTCATGTTGGTTCTTTTTGTATTGTGAGTCGGTCGTGTTTGTGGCTTGACTGTACTTTTTTGTATGCATGTAATTATCTTCAGGAATTTGCATTTGTGGCATTCCTTGTTGTTTTTTTTTTATATAGGTTTGTTGATAATAGACTTTTTGGTTTATTGATTTTGGAATTATATTTCCTTCATTCTTTTTTAAGTTTTTGCTTTTCTGTTTTGGTTTTTAGCATAAAAGAAATTGCTTTCTTTTATTTTTTCGGGGAGGGATGTAATGTAACGAGTTTTTATTCTCGTTACATGCTTTATGGTTTTATAGTCGATTTCGGAACGCGACACTATTTCTAGTTTTGACAGATGACGTTTTTGACAAGTCACTCTACGATCCTGCAGACGATGGCTGGTCGATAATTTGAAACTATTTTCAATATCTTTATAAATCCCTATTTATCTGGGATATTTTTGGTTTATATTATGATATAACATATTTAAAACGACCAAGGACGATGATACTATGAGGATTGACCTTAATTTTTGGTGAGTTAGAATTTTTCTGGACATAATGCTTTCGGATTGAAAATCGTATAGGAATTTTATCAGACGTATTGTTAATTTCAGATATCAATAATTTACGCTCACTACACACGTACTAAATGGAGTTGCGTGGAGCACATCTATTTATTTGAAAAGGAAAACGGTAAGTTTTTTTTATGCACGCGTCCACGTGCTCAGACACGGATGATTTTCGTGTATATTAAACTTCATACCTTTTGTTACAGCCCATTGGCGTTTTTTTCTTATTGGATATTTTTCTTGATGGATGTTTTTCTTAACGGATTTTTTCTTAAAAGACATTTTTCTTATCGGATTTTTTTCTTAAATTGGATTCTTTCTCTACATCCTTTTGGATCTTTTTTTGCGGAGGAAATCTTTCACCGGTCATCGCTTCCTTGGGTTATATTGTACTATTTTTATAGCCAGTAAACTGGTAGGAATTTTCCATTTCCTTAAATTAACAGTGCACGATGCAATAATATCGCCCATGTACTTACAATAATATCACCTCTTTAAATATTAGTAAAACGTTAAATATAATGTTAATTAAATTGAAGCTACGGGCCATTAAATAGAGAAAGGACAAAATATTTTTTATTGTTTTATTTCTTTGTTTAGCCTCCCACCGGCAGATTAAAAGTCTGGCTCTTCCGCTCTATTCTTTCCGGCAATCTTTTTATACTGTGTGCAATCTCCATGGCGCCCGAACTTATTATATAATTTCTTCTGTTTCTTTTATTTGGAGAACACACCTTCTTTAAAACATATTGTGTTTGTCACTTAACCACAGGCAACCACAAAAAACATTACAGTCTATTAAGTTATGATAACATTTAACTGCATTCGCGTATAAACAATGCGCGATCTGCATCAGTAAGAATTTGTTTCAAACACAGATGAACATGTAGGTAGGCACCTACTTTCAACTCACCTATGTATTTATATGGTTTTTGTAGCTTGGTCAATTGACCCAAGCAAGACTCCACTACAGCCGAAGTCCATTGATTAACTTTGTTGTGCTGATAGGCGGTACCACCGATTGAATTTTCAATTGCTTCTTTGATAATTTTACTCACATCATCCACAATGAACTGATTCTGAAACACGTCATGTCAGTAAAATATATGAATCCATATTTACTTGCCAACATTATGAACAGTGCAGCTGCTTACTTCTTCGGCTAAATCGCTGCATTCTTTGACCTCCATGATTTAAAACGAAAAGAGAGTTTTCTGAAATTCGTTATAGACAAAAACGGCAAAATTTTCGACGCTACAATAAGGAAGGAATCAGCTCCCAAATATTGGTATGAAATGGAAGAAAGCGTTCAGTGTTGCAAGATGTGTCGAGCCCCGAGTCGCCAAAATATTCGATCCAAGTAGCCTAAAATCGTCCAATTAAAAATCAAACTACCCTAACATGATTATTTGTTTTTATAGTTTCAAGTTTTTAGAGCTCTTGAGCAATTTATGACGTCGACAATTTGCCACTGAAATATTTGTATAAGTATTAATTTGTACTATTTGTACAATTAACTATTGCTACACAAGCCGTTCTAGAAGTATGCGGTGATATTCTATATCTGATAAATAAATAAAACAAATATTAACTTTTTCAAAAAACCCGACTGCAAGCACAAACCAAAACAAATTAAGAAAAAAATGCTTTTCTTGCTGTTCTTTCCTTACGTTGACACACTCAGTGGTGTTTAATTTAGTTCGAACACAGGTTTGATGCCACCGCTGCTTGAGGTTCTCCGATGCCGCAGCGGCAGCTTCAGCACAGCGCGATCAGCTAAGAAGATGGGCTGGCCTACCTATTTTCCATGGAAATGGCATCATGCCGATGGGTTTCTTGCCACGCCGCGTGCCAGGCCATAGGATTGTAATACAGCCGGAACGTCGACGACGACGACAAGAGCTCGTCAGATGATGTCGTTATTATTCCTGTGCTACACTGTGGGAAATTTGTTTCTAATTTTTACAAGAAGTTTAGGTAAATGTTGATGAAATGACCTATTCTTTCAAAATAGTTTTATTTATCCCATTTGTCTCAATATTATTCCATGTCATGTTTTTTTTTTTTCATTTAGAAAAGACCGATGACCATCATATCCATCAATACTTCCCCGACATATCGAACAGTATAATATATAAAACTCTACCGTTAAAGAGTTTTAGTTATTGATGAGTGACTAAGTGACTGAAAGACAGGATGGTTTCGTAGGGTAGTTTGGGAAGCACTAAGAGAATAATTATTTACCGAAATTCCTACGGAAAAGAGAAAAAACGGGATATGCGCGTACGAATTCGCTGGCGAAAAATAGTTACAATAATTCTAATGTATCGATCAATGTCTGTTCATTTTATGCTGTTTCGCCTGAAAAATCTCCCAGCTCACATAAAGGCAACACCTGTAGAGTCCCTAATTTTCCCCATAATTGACTATGGTGATTTACGCTACTACGACCTGAATGCAAATCTCAATAAACTTATTCGCCTTTAAATCTCCTCAATAAACTTATTCGCCTTTTAAATCTACCCCTTCCAAATACTTCCAATACTCACGGTGTTGTAATGTGATGTAAAAGTACGATTATTAAAAAATAAAATTCATCGAAATCCATAATTTTTTCAACTTTACAAGTCTTACTTTCGCAAGTAACAAGAATCGTTCTTTTTTCTGCATAAAATGCGTATCGTGATGCACTGATAAACGCATTATTAGTCGCAATTATGCTCATCGGTCCTTAGTAATTTTGTTTAAAAAGTATTATCCCATTTTTAGGGTTCCGTAGTCAACAAGGAACCCTTATAATTCAGTCTGTCCGTTTCTCTGCTGTCCTCGGTTTTGCTTAGAGATTAAAGGGACTATAAAGTTGTATTCTGACAAAGTGGTAGAATAAAAACTAGAGAAATATTTTTTTTATGGTACGTCCCCTTCACGTCAAGTGGGGATGATTTTTTTCTTCACGTCCACTCCGTCGTGTGGGGTCGTGGGGGGTTAGATAGGGTTTTCAAAAATATTACGAGTCTTTAAAGATCATTTTCCGATTCCAATATCCAATTTCCCCCCTCTTCTACCCGTTAAACGGTTGTTTCTGGAAATGTGAAAAAATTCACGGGATTAGGAATATTTCCTAATCCCGTGAATTTTGAATGAATACTATCACGGCTAAGAAGGAAACTTTGAACGTAACTGAGATGACATTGTTAGTAGCGTAAAACACGCTATAAATGTAAATTCATAGACCATATAAAAATTATGTAAAACTAGCGGTTTGTCCCGGCTTCACACGCGTTGTCATTTTTTTCAAATTAGCCTATGGTACTCAGGGATAATGTAGCATTCCTTCTAATGGTGAAAGAATTCCTGTAATCGTTCCAGTAGTTTTTGAGTTTACTTAGAACTCAAACTGGTCACAGTATTAAACAACCAAAACAGTTACTACGGAACCCTATATTGCGCGTGGACCGACACGCACTTGGCCAGTTTTTATTTCTGATTTAGCCTTTGGCGACCAAACGGCTGATCAATAAAAATTACTCGACCCCTTTCAGGTAGCGAAAAGGCGAAAAGTCATATAATCTGGCAACACTGAAAGCGTTTATGTACCTAGCTTTGTATTTTTTTTTTGTCTTTTTATGACCTGGTCACTTGGACCTTTAAGTCAATTCTTGTTTTATTTTTCAAAACACTGCACTTGTAGCTTTGTATGGAATTGAATTGATGATAGAGTAAAATAACCGGAGCAAACCGACAACATTCCGAGGCAACATTGTTTTGTTTTTTGATTATAGATATATAGTATCGACTAAAGTTTGACTAAGCATAGACTAAGCTGAGTCAGTGAAATAGGACTTGTCAAAGTATTGCGTTTATTTTTTATTGCAACTGGCAATCGTTGCTGCACAATTGTCACTTTTTATTATCCTTTTTGTGAGGAGCATGAATATTTTCAGTTTTACAATTTACTATAAATAATGGCTTCATCCGTGCAAAACAACAGAGTTTCGACGCCAGGAAATTGTGTGTGTTGTAGAACGTGCAGGATGTGGTGTTGGAAAGCTTTTAAATGGCTCCCTGTAATGTTAATATTGGCCATTATAATTTGGTCTTATTATGCCTACGTTATCCAATTGTGCATTTGTTAGTATTTGAATTAATTCTAGATAAGTATATAGATTGATAATGTATACATTTTACAATATTTTTCACACTCAATTTCTTTTTAGTTACCATTGAGAGTACAGTCCAACAGTGTGTCTATTTGGTTATTCATCATGTTCTTCTGATCATGTTCTGCTGGTCGTATGGCCAAACTGTTTTTGCAGAAATCAAACCAGTTCCAGAAAAGGTAAGTTTAGCTTTCTAATAATTCAAATTAGTTCCCTTATGTAGCTATCACTGGTTTGTTTATTCTAAAGTTCACTGGAGTAACCTACTTGCTTATTGTTTTGCTTTAGTTTCTGTTTAAAAGTGAGTTAGTAGGGCGCGAGGGACCATAAACAACAGTAAAATGTGTTCCTACTCAACATGGGTCTCATAACATGTACCAAACAAATAAATCATGCATAATAAATTATCTGCATATTTTGAGGATAAAGTTATTGAATATTGTTATTTATGTTATTATAAAGAGAACATAAAAAATGTCTAATTTATTTAATGACTCATTATACTCAGGAACAGTATTTTTTCAATACATACTCATAATAAAGCATTTATTATCAGTGTAGTATCTTTGACCTACTTTCAAGACAGATTGAATATCACCTTCCTGCCTTTATTAGTTATGGTTTTATTGCTGTAATGATGACAAATTTTGATAAATAATGTAAATTTTTAATTATCA
The DNA here is from genome assembly GCA_905332915.2 of Hecatera dysodea. Classification (NCBI taxonomy): domain Eukaryota; kingdom Metazoa; phylum Arthropoda; class Insecta; order Lepidoptera; family Noctuidae; genus Hecatera; species Hecatera dysodea. Next base: position 7,876,857 of record HG995309.1, read on the forward strand.
AAGATGAAATTAATAAACATGCCAACAAGACAGCCTAACTGTCTTGTTATCAAATGTTTGGATAACTTATTCTTAGCTTATCAATAAAAGGGTGTGTGTTAATGAATTTTGAAATTTTATCAGTTCAGATTAAATTAAAAAGGTCACTAGTTTACCTCTGAAAGAAAAAAAATGTTTATTTACGACTCACACAAAACAAACAACAACAAAAAATACATTATTTAATTAAAAGCTTAATATTAATTTTAAACTGTGCGAGGCCAAAAAAGGTCCTTATCTCAGCATATGCTGCAATATTTAATAAATAGATAAATACCACATCGCTGGTGTTCTGATAGGGCCTGTGATGTTATGGATACACTCACAGAATATATACCTACTAAAAAGAAACATACAAATAATAAATATGAACTAATGTTCATGATAATATATGAAACAAATAAAAAGTATAAATACACATACAACATTGATTTGAAGCTTAACTTCCAATGCAATTTTTTTTTTAGATAAAACCAATGCAAAAAGAATCATCAAGACCAGTTCATAAACAATAAAGTTATGCCAGAATAGATAATTCCAAAAACTTGGTGACTTGTACACCTACATACCCCTTCACAGCGTACGGGCGGTGTAATGTTATGTTATTAACTGGTGTAAACAATAAATGGACATGTCATTTAAGCAGTTCTGGAAGACTTGCTATCGTTTACTGAAGAGTTCCGTTGCCTATCTCCGAATTTCTTCATCAGATCTTCACCAAATGGCAATGGAAACATTCCGGTAAAATACTATTCCAAACAAAAAATAATAATTCAAATCGGTTGAAAATTAGCGAAAATATCGCCGAAGAAACAAAAAACCAGTCGAACCTCCTCCTTTTTTAAAGACGGTTAAAAAGTAGTTTGATAGTTTTTCATCAGACTTAACATAAATAAGTGGCTTAATAACTATACAATGCCGCCTGTGACAGCTTAATAGTTGTAGAATAGCTTATAGGCTCAATAAATTATATTTTCCTGGTTCAGTGGCCGTACTACGAAGTGCCAATGCTATCATGATTCGTGTGAGGGAAAGGGATAATGCTATTCGTCTTGTGTAACTCCGTCTCTCTCTGACACAGAAATCATGATGGATTTAAGACGTCATAATAGGGCTGCTGGTCTTGGTTTCGTTAGGTGTCTGCGGGTCATGACAATGCTGCCTGTAATATAGCATTTATGTTTCATCATATTTTGCTTTTAATGTTACAGAAAAATCGCAAAAAATAAAATGCTTACTTCATACAGCGTCTCCACCATAGTTTAACTACCTTGAATTGTTTGCTAAAAATAATATAACTAAGTCTATACTCTTATGAAAGTTATCCCAATTCTATCTATGTATTAATTATGGTTTGGTTTCCGCACTTAGTCCTGTTGTTGGACCATGGAGTGTGGGCCATGGTGGCCTTCATTCCAACTAGCCAAACTCCTTCCTGAAGCAGATTAGTCCGCCTAGTGTGTTCAGGATATCTGTAAGCGAATTTGGTGTCCCTATTATTTACCTCTGTATTTCGACGGCGGCACCACACAAAGTGTAGTGGTAGTAGTCCCAGCATAGCCTGCAGGGCCGCAGTGGCTGCAGTTCTCATTCTGCTAGTGATTGTCACACATGCAAGTCGTTGCAGTGTTTCGAGGTCTATCTGTGCCTTGCCCAAGTCAGTTCTGGGCCACCAGACTAGAGAACGATATGTGATTATTGGTCAGATAACAGTGATGTGTAGCCAGTGGGTTGTATTATGACTAATTAATGCCCCAGATCCTATCTAGAATGTTTTTTTTTTACTTATTTTATAAAAAACGTTGCCCCCACACTAGAAATTTCTCCTGTGTCGTGGGTTCATTTACAAACATACAATGTCACATACACAAACAGCCAACCCCGGGACAACTATATGTAGTCCATACAAATATTTGTTCCGTGCGGGAATCGAACCCACGACACGTAGCGCAGCAGCCAATCGCTCAACCACTGCGCCAACCGTGTCGATAATAGTGAGAATGCATTTGCATTGCCACATGCATATAGTGGCTTTGGTAGTGTCTTCATTGTGCTTCGCCCAATAGGGTAGTTAATTAAAAAATCTAATTAGTCCGTCAGATAGATTTCCAAAAAATATTGGACACGTATTTTTTCTTTTTTCACGTAAACAAAAAATGAAGATACAGTGCGTTGAAAAGTCGTGTGACGTCACTACTCGCTACAATTTTTACCAAGCAGTGACGTCACAAGCCCCCACTCCTAATCTTTGATGCTTTGTATCTTCGTCAGTTTTTATAGATTTGATAAAGGAAAAAATACGTGTCCAATATTTTTCTATAATCTAACTGACGGACTAAATAATCATATATTTTTACTCAGGAAACATCCCTATTGTACTGCCTTGTCCAGATAGATTCCCAAGTATTTGGTTTCAATTGAAAGGCTTAGGATGGTTCCGAAGCACCGTGGTAATTCTAGTGTTCACAAACAAGTTCACTTTTGGTGGGGTTCATTGCTAGTCAGCAGCCGATTCTTGGCATCAGTCCCGTACTATTTTCAACGCTTGGCGCAAGAGTTTGTGAAACTTTTTTTCATGTTTAGCGATTATTCGTTTTTATGAAATTTATTCTTAAATAAAAAAGAATATAATTCATTTATTATGAGAAACACAAGTGATTCTTAAATATTTAATACGTTAACTCGAGAACTGTAGGTCCGTCTCTGGTTCAATCCATGGTCCGGAGCGAAGAGACATGGGAAGCGGTCACTACCTTCTGCGAAGCAGGAGGCAGACCGCGTGAGGGAGATGGGAACCTCACGCCCCAGCAACCGCAACAGAAGAAGACGCCCCGGAGCGTAAGCGTGGACCTGCGGATGGTGAGCTATGGGTGACTCGCTGTTCGATACAACCAGGCCCGGGTCGATGGCGCGTCGTCAGTTTATGACCGTTCACAATTTCTCGGAATGACTTCGAGAGATTATTAACGATCAAATTCTGATGCGTAAAAAGTATCCCAAATGTTCAGTTGACAACTTATCGAGAGTTTACGATATCTCAAGATATTTTGTAATCTTACGCATTTTGTAATTATCCGGTGACATAATATACACGAATATTTTTATTCAGTGCACAAACTTTTATAAAAACATAAACGACTTTTATTAAAAACGTATTTTTCAATTTAATACGACTTAGTACAAAAAATAATAAAATGATCGTTGTCGGGTAGTCGCGCGGCGACAACGATCATTTCGTGCGCAGCGAAGCGAAGCCCGCTAAACTACCCTTATATCAGCCGTACTCTCGTGCGTAGGTAATAACGTAGGAACGCTGTACTGATTACTCATTTTATTTGGTTCGAACCTAAACTTTTTTAAGTTTAGGCCGTGATCTGAAGTTATTTGAAGAGTAATTCCAATTTTTCCTTCACATTGACATGGATTTAGGATCGATTAAATTAAGGCGCTTCTGCATTGAGGCCGTGATCAACCATCCTTTGAGTGGCTGCTAAAATGATATTTTCATTAGGACCGCGATGTTACGGATCCTATGGCGGATATTCAAGGACATACTTCGAGCTGCTCGTAATTTTTCACCAGAAAGCGATGACAAACAGTCGGTTCCCCTGCCTCCCGCGGCTCTTACTCTGACAGCGCCGTTTGCATCTGACGGCCGACTTGTTATTATGTCGAATAGACAGTGCCCATATTTTTCTGATATTAAATCAGAAAAATATGGACACAAAAAATATATATTGTATGCTCGTGTTAAGTAGGTCTATTTTATTGTGAAAAAAGGGAAAATTAGTTTAATTTATGGAAATTTACATTAACTTTTTTATAGATAACTTTAGTAAAACCGAGAAAAATCTTTCAAAATGTGGTATGAGTATATTAGTATTTCATTGAATACAATAGACAAAATAAATATACGATTGCTATTGCGTAACCACTTCGGTGCGTAGTACGTGAACAATTGCTAACGACACCAATGTAAATCATTGTTGCCAGAACCAATACAGCTGGGGATTTAATGCGCCATCCATATTACGCTTCAGAAATATTTCTGATGAAACCATTAAAGTTATCAGCTCATCTGTTTATACATTCCTAAATCAAGAATATTAAAACAGGTGTATATCATGGTTAATGGGGTTGTTCCCGTTCGTCCACACCCCGTCGTCCACACTGCGGACGACTGGGAAAGATGCGTTCTGTTCGTTCACAGTGTAGACGAACAGAACGCAACATTCCCAGTCGTCCGCACCTCGTTTCATGTCTAGTTTAAGAGTCAGTGTAAAGAAATTTTAAATTAAATGAATGATGTAATTAATTTAAAAACAACATAACTATTAAGTTTTTTTTATTTTTATTTAAAATCATCAAATGTTAAAATAATTAACAACAATTCTAGTTTTTATCACAGATCAACATAATTTACAATAATTAAAAGGCAATATTTTAACTAATATTTTTTTGGTATTATATAAACATTTTTAAAGTATATAATAACAACATAATATGTACTAAGTAGTGTTTAAATACAACAGAATTTTTCATCACAGATCATCTTATTTTACAATAATTAAGGGCAACAACAGAGTCTTTACTAACTCTTAGACTAGACGTGAGATGACGGGGTGTGGACGACTGGGAATAATGCGTTCTGTTCGTCCACAGTGTAGACGAACAGAACGCAACATTCCCAGTCGTCCGCAGTGTGGACGACGGGTTGTGGACGAACGGGAATGACTCGGTTAATGAGGTTAATTTTAAAACGTGCCGCATTTATGATCTCTTTTATGTCATTAGGCAATCTATACTATATATATTTTATTTGTAATATATATATATACATCTTACATAACTGATTTACATCCGTACACTTAAACGTTAGATTTCGTTGAAAATCAGCGTCAGGCAGCTCCTAGTTATTAATGTTATAAAGCTGAAGAGTTTGTTTGTTTGAACGCGCTAATCTCGGGAACTACTGGTCCGATTTGAAAAAATCTTTCAGTGTTAGATAGCCCATTTATCGAGGAAGGCTATAGGCTATATATCACCACGCTAAGACCAATAGGAGCGGAGCAGTCATGAAAAATGTGACACAAACGATGTTGTGCGGACAGCTAGTGTGTTATATAACTCTGCTCCCTCATGTAATGAGTTATTTCTTTCGTAGTTAATTAGTGGTCGTCTTAGACAAATGTTGTTTTTCGTCCAGTGATGAATTTTTTTGTTTATTTTTACATTTTATTCTAGTTCTATGAGATCTTTTATTGGAGCTTTGTGCATTTGATGCCTAGTTAGCCAGAGGTTAAGAGGCATTTAAATTCAAGTATGGTTTTTCGGCGCGGATCACGCCTCGGTGCGGGATTTTTGTTTTGACTTCTAGTGTAAAGCGAATCCTCCTATGGTTGGAGCAGGAGGGTTCGTCGGACAGGGCTATCAGTGGATATCGTACGATCTCCAACGAGGCGGCTTGTGCACTGACCGGATCTCCGCCCTGGGACTCGGAAGCGCGGCTCCTCGCCTCACTGTATCGGTGGTGGGAGGAGGTGCGGACGGATACAGCAAGAGATCGATCTGCCTCGGTCAGCCTCGGAACAGCACCGCGAAGTCAAGGTGGCGGAATGGCGGGACAGGCTTTTTTGCCCTACCGCTACCGTCGATGCGATCCGACCAGTGCTCGACGAATGACTCGGGAGGAAGCACGGCTCCCTATCGTTTCGTGGGACGCAGGTGCTCTCGGGGCATGGCTGCTTCGGGAAGTACCTGTGTCGCATGTCTATGCGACACAGGAGCCGACGCCGAGCGAGCGAGCGACCGAGCGTCCGGCTCCCTGTCTAGGGAGCCGGACGCTCGGTGCCATCAATGCACCAACTGTCGGGAGGACACAGCGCAGCACACTGGGAGAGTGTATCGCATGGGAGGAGCAGCGCGGTGCGCTCGTATCTGAAGTAGGACCCGACTTGTCGCTGCCGGTCGTCGCTCGTTCAATGGTCGGAAGCGCCGAGTGGTGGAAAGCGGTGATCTCCTTCTGCGAAGATGTCATTTCTCGTCCTTAGTCGAGTATAAATACGTGGATAATGCCTCAACTCTAGTGTTTGATGCTTATAGCTGCCCCAAAATGGGTGATGAACGTTTGAGTCGGTGCAGACGAATAGACCTAGGTTTGCGTTCTCGCAGTAACGAACAAAATCAGTCGTCTCCTTTGGTGAGCAGTTCTCGTCGTCGCCTGGCATATCCGCCGAGGCTAATACAATATTTCTGTCGATTTGGAGCCTGATCGCTGTAATATCTCTGAAACAGAATTGAGTTAGTGGCCTTTGAGTTTGTGGTCTTTCCGTGTTGTTTGTGTTTAGTATTAATTTACTTCCGATGTTTTCAAAGCCGCATATCCCGTCACTTCTAATCCACGGCTCTTGTATTAGTGCAATTGTTCGTGGTTTCACCTCCAGCGCCTTGGTGGTTTGGAGACTCGTTTGTACAGTCTGGATGGTGTTGAGTGTGGGTACGATGACGGTGGTGTGGAGTTAGAAGGAGGTGGATCCATCGGGTCGTCTGCCTCCCTTCTCGTACCAGTTATCGCGAGTCGGCGAGGATGCGAGCAGCTGCCTTATCCACCTGGGTGATATGTGTTTCTTTAACTTTCTGCTTCATGATGTCGGTTTTGGTTGTTGAGCTTGTTTGGAAACGAGGTTGCCCCTGTGGCCCGATGAGAGTGGGGAGAAAGGAGCGAAGTGGGTGAATCAAGAGAAGGATGCTGGGTTAACCCTAGGCTTTTGCTTTCGGGATTTTTTTCTTATTCGGCCTCACACTCGATTAATACACACCGGCCGGGGGATCGAGCCCGAGACTCAGGTGGCGGTCTCCCAGCCGGAGTTGGGCAATACGCAACCCGCCCACACGCTCGGATGTATGAGAAGTGCCTGGCGGTCTGTGCCGCCTGGTGCTGCGTCAGCCTTTATCCCAATTGTTACTTGTTATTCTCTCATTGTCTGACTCACTATGGCATTATAACTAGAAGGCGATATTGATTTAATTTCCTGTTCGCAGTCCATTTATATAGGTATAGCTTATTAAGAGTCATAATGAAGTATCGGTATGTAATGCCGTTAATTCATTTGTTAAATTGTAAATTTTACTAGTTTTATACTCACTAGAACTACCGATTAGCAATTTTGTTTATGGTCTAAAGCTATTATATACACTGTTCTGTTTCTGTCATTTGAAGGTCAAAAAGATAGAACGCCTGTTTTCCTACGAAAGGTTACGCAGTGCTGTATATTACAACTGTACGCCACACATTGCCAGTTATAAGCTAAACTCACTGGGGGGTTTCTGAAACAAGATATTCTCTACTTAATAAATTTCAACTGAATAGAGTAAAATAAACAGAAATTTATTCAAATTTTGTATTTTTTTATAAATAATAATATTAAAATATATATTGCTTTCTTTGTTTCAGTTTAAATTACCTGAGAATGAATTAGAAAAATTATTAAGCGCGGAAACTGAAGATGCTCAACGGGCGATATTGGATAACTATGCCAAAGACCTCCCGATAGTAACTAGGTAATATTTTATCTAATCTTATGAAGAGGTAAATTTGTTTGTTTGTATGGATTACCGGTTCTTCCAGAGATTACTCTGGAAGAACTGATCCGATTACTAAAATTAAGTCACTGACAGTAATCTCATATCAAAATCACTATATATGGTTGCTGTTGGCTTCTTTTTATCCTTAAAACATGGTTTTTGAGCGATAGATACACCATGGGGGCGAACCTGCGAGACTATGAGTACGAGTAGTTTTACGTTTTTGCTACTAAGTTGATTTAAAGACTGTAAGAAGTCTGCTTATCAATTGAACGTTGCGTAAAATTGGTTACTTTTACACAACGTTCAATTAAATTGGAACAATGTAAATGTATTCATCTCAATAGTGGCACTTTGAAACGCGGGGGCTATTACTTACATTGTACTTGAACTAGTAGGAGTAAGTACTAGAACTAATTTGTGAACAGCTGAAGTCTGTCACGTCAAATACTTGTATTGTCTGTGTTCATGAGTGATAAGTTGATATCACTGCCTTTAACAAGGCGTTACACTTAACGAAATTTTTACGGTAAAAAGAAGGGATTACACGGCATGTATTGGGAAACATACATACATGTGATCCCAACGTTATTTAGTAAAATGTCATATCGCGGATGCGAGTGGCAACGGCCTAAACGCCCTAGGTCATACATACACTGCCCTTAATAGTGATGTGCTTCAGTTAAGTCACTCAGTTTCGGCCAAGTTCTGCCGCCAACGTACGACCATAGTTCGGCCGATGCTGGATTAGCTGAACCCCATACGTTGGGGTTCGCTTAACCAACGCGAAATCATTTTGTTTTTTTTTCTCAGTTCTAGAGTCGTAAAACTTGTAAGGACCGTCACGCGTCTTTTTTGTCCTAAGAGAAAAACCAAAAAAGAAATATTAGAAAGTTTTGCCGATACGATACCCGTGTTGACGAGGTTTGTCTCTATTTTGATCCTGTGTTGCTAGAATTGAGAAAAAAATACAACCTAACCAGCCGACTAATCTATCTAGAAGCGAGCTTGGAAGCTGGGGGCAACCCGATAAGGTCAGGTTTAGTTTAAAAGGGATGACGGGGCCTGATAAAGCTTGCAAAGCGACCTTACTAATCCCCCATCATCCCTTTCGAACCTACTATTGTTTTCCTTTTTTGTTATTTCATTCAGTTTTTTTTTCTCAATTTTAGACTCATAAAAGTTGTAAGAACCGTCACAGGGTTTCTTTGTCCTAGCGAAAAGAAAAATGAAATATTAGAAAGCTTTGCGGAAACCATACCCGTGTTGACGAGGTTTGTCCATACTTTGTTACTGAGTAGCTAGAATTGAGAAAAAAATACAATGTTTACTGATAAGTATTAAAGTGTTACTAATATTATATTTAGAATTGTAACGTATTCTTGTTTCCAAGAATTGTTAGCAACACTGAATAAGTTAACAGAATCCGCTCGCTTTATAAAAAATCGGCTTGGAATAATAAGTTCCTCTTAACTGCCTAATTTTTACCATTTCTAGCACTAGCTCGAAGTATGAACAGTATATATCATAGGTAAACAAGAACGTTTTGTTCTTTTAAAACTTGTGGACATTTGATGATAATAATACATTTCAGACACCACCCCCACAACTCCGAAAATGTACGTTATTCATCTTAGAAAAATAAAATTCACTTATATAGACATCAAAACGATGTCGAGAATCTTTAGAGTTCTCCACGGGATAAAATCTATCGGGACGGGGCTGATTATGTGTTACCATCATCATCTTTATGAGCCACAGCCCGTTTTCGCCCACTGCTGGGTACTGGCCATTCATTTTCTGTGCCAATCTCCACTCTCTTTTGCCATACAGTACATCATCCAGGTTCCACCCGGGTTGGAAACTATGTTGCCTACTCATCTCCTAACCGGATGACCAACAATCCTTATACCTGTCCTTGGACACCAATCAGCCACTTCCCCCATTCGACCTACCTTCACCGCGCCTTGAAATGTGTCTGCATAAGTCCATTTAATACAACGTGATCTGATCACATTTATTTTATGCTACTTAATGTGTCGTCAGTACTTTATAGGTAGGCCTATAATATTCCGGCGATACCAAAACTCAGGATACATGAAGCTGGTTACTTTTACTACAATGCTGATGAAGTGATAACATAATCAATATACAGACTTAAGTAGAAATCTAAGCGGAGGCTGTACAATGATGTAAAGCCTCTGCTCAGATTTCCATCATCGCCTTCTGGCAATGTTGCCCCTCGTATGGTATTGAGTGAGCTTCCAAAAAATATAACTCTAAAATAAAGATCTTGGTTTGAGAAAAGTCAACATTGAGCTAAACTCGTCTTTCGTACGCGAAAATGGAGCGGATGCCGATGCCCAGCAGTGGTAAAGTAAATGATGAAATGTTGTACAAAACAAGACAAAAGAATTCGATGGGGAGATGAAAAATGTAACATTAAAATAAGTATTATTAATCGTATTTTTCAGAACAATGTCCGGCGCAGTGCGCTACTGCAACAGATGCGTGTTGGTGAAGCCCGACCGCGCGCACCACTGCAGCATATGCTCCCGTTGCGTCCTCAAGATGGACCACCACTGCCCGTGGGTCAACAACTGTGTCTGCTTCTTCAACTACAAGTTTTTTATGCTCTTCCTCGGCTATGCTCTCGTCTACTGCATATTCATCATGGCCACGTGCCTCCCTTACTTCATTAAGTTCTGGAAGGTATATTCCATTTTTTTTTTTCGTGTTATCTTCTTCTTGGCCAGTATTTAATCCTTACAGCCGTATTCGTCATTGGATTTCTTTGCAAGTAACCTTATTTTCTTTTGAGAATGTATCTAATAACACTAAAAGTTTGCTATAAATGTTAGAATTTAGTTTGTAGATTCAATGCACTGTTAGGGAAGCAGTGTTATTAAATTCCTTTGCTACTAGCATTGTTCGATATGTTCAGTGACGAAATGACAATTCTAGGTGTATTTGCAGATGTATCAGGATTACAAGTATGCCCACTGCGACCGTTTGATTGAAAAAGGCTCAGTTTCTAAAGTGTGCATGGATATGATTAACGTAATGGTTTAATTATTTACACTTTACTTAAGCCTGTTTACGTTGGCGCGATCAATAGGTTAATGTTGCTACATAGATTAGATTTTATTATTATTATTTTGCTCAGTACAACGATCATTTTACCATATCAGTGTAATAGTATATTTTATCATTTGACGTTGCTGGATGAGCGTTTTACTATGTTCAAAATATAACAATGGACTAGCGGCACTCCCTATAAATATCCATCTTGATTGCTAAGTAAATTCCAAATCTCTTTTCGCACGAGTTTGAAATGAACAGTGACGACAGTTTTCAACACTACAAAACAATAGCGGATGTAATCATTCTCAGTTATCAATGAATTCTTAATTAACTGTAACTTTGACGTTATTCCATTGCTCATTAACCGTCGCATTTATAAATTTGTGGTAAAAATATAAAACGGGTCTAGCAACGTGCAACATCGTACATTTTACGCATTTCTGCATAATTATGTACCTACCATGATCGTTGTTACAATTGATTAGTTGCGGCCACAATCAAAGTAATCTATACGTACTACGTAGCTAGGTGAAATCATCTGATTCACCTTTTTGATAAGTGTTTTATCTGTTAGCCATTAGTTCAATTCATATATTATGTGTTATTTAATGAGTATGCGCACTATTTATATACCTTAATAATAATCATCTATGTTCCAAATTGTTTAAATGTTAAGAACCGGTTTCGCAGTGGGATGACTTCATATTTTACTTTATTTTTTAAAGCTATTTCTATACATTTAAACAGTGTGGAACATTTAGCTGTAGTTATGTATCAAAATCACTTGGCATTTGATATCTTTTGCTGATCTAGGAATTTAGTGGTACATAGATAGCTAAAAGTCTTTATTTTATGAGTCATGATGCTATTACGTATTAAAGTGTTCGTTGATATCGTCAGTAATTAATGTTGTCATGTTTCTAATAACACTGCGGAATATTTACCGTTGTCTAACGTAATCGCATTAATGTTACGATATTTTCTACATTCGTAAACATTGCACTGGTAGAAAAACAATAGATTTTATTTCGCTTATTACATTTTATTTGTATGACATTTGAAGAAACTATTTTCTATTCCTTGATTATTAAAACAAATCTTTTAAGGGTCCATCCATAAATTACGTCACACGAATTACATCATTTTTGACCCCCCCCCCCAGCCCTTGTCACAGCTGGTCACATTTGTGAATCCTGGCCACTCCCTGGTGTGACGTCACAAATTTTAAAATTTTGTTTGTAATTTACTTCAACACTTAAATTACAATAGATTTCAAAATGTGACGTCACGAAATTTAGGACTCCTCCCACCCCCTTTTCACACAGTCACATTTCGACCCCCTCCCTCCCCCTCAACGTGTGACGTAATTTATGGATGGCTCCTAATTGCAATTCGCTCGATCTCACTTCTGTCAAATGAGCACTGCGCTTTTTAGTATTCACAAATAGGGTGTATCTATAGGCTTGTGGAGTTTGTTAACGGCAATGCAGAATATAAGCCAAAACATTATATCAACCTCTTCCCTATAAGCCAGTTTATTTCGGTTTATCTCACCAACTTCATCTCTATACACCGTCACAACGTAAGGTACACAAGTACCGTTGAGGTGGAAGGATCTTTCACACAATTATTCATCCTCAAGTCCACATTCACACTAAAAGTCTTTCCTTTTTTTTTCCCCGCTCTGGGCGGAGCGGGGAGTGTCAGACTCTTACTGAATAAAACCCACCCGTGATCCTTCTTGTGCCCTTTGCGTTCCAGGGTTGCGGTGACTCTTTCGAACAAATTCCGCAACCCTAGCAGGCACTGACCCTATGGGGCCCCGTCTTCTTTGCTGACGGCTCTTTGAGGCGCGCGTGGGACACGACGCGCCGTCGACTCGGGCCTGGTTGCTATCGGACGGCGAGCCACCCATAGCTCGCCATCCGCAGGCCCGACTAAAGTCTTTCCTAAGCCATGAATATTTGATTAAAATTGCAAATAGTTTCCTCTAATGGCTGTTATACACATGCCTGTTACTCTAACAAATTATTCACGTAGCTGGCATGCCATTCTTCCATAACTAGTTCTGTTTGCTGAATGTCACTATGCCATGCAAGCTACTCGCATACCGTTGAGGTTACAGGCATGTGTATAACGTCACCTTAAGGCCACGTTTCCACGAGATGCTCACAAGTGGAAACGCGAACTAACAAGACCGGTTTCGTCCTACCTAAACACCCTATAGGGGCCATCCATAAATTATGTCACACGAATTTAATCATTTTTGACACCTCCTCCCCCCGTCCTTGTCACAGCTGGTCACATTTGTGAGACCCCCCCTGGTGTAAGGTGACATTTTTACAATTTTGTTCGTGTTTTATTTCAACACTAAGATTACAATATATTTCGAAATGCGACGTCACAAAATTTAGGATACCCACTTAAATTGTCACACAATGTCACATTTCGTCGACCCCTCCCTCTCCCTTAACGTGTGACGTAATCTTAGTACGACACGGCATTCACATCATCAGCGAGTTGTCACGTTATTCCCAAAGGTTTTGCCATATCATAAAATGTATTAATAAGCAGAAATTCGATGTTGCTTTTGTTGTTTAGTGATGTGTTGAGTCCGTTTTCAGGGCGACTTCGGAGCGGCAGCGAGTTCGGGCGGGTATCACATAGTGTTCGCGTTTTTTGTTGCCATGATGTTCGCCATATCCCTGGGCTCGCTCTTCGGATACCATTGCTACCTCGTTATCAATAATAGAACTACGTTAGGTAAGTTTTACTCTTGATTTTTATTTTATATTTGAAATCTTTTGGCGCCATGTTTTTTGTTTTCATTACATTTTAAATAGTTTAAAAAATCCGGTAACTGACTGCAATTACGATGATCTGAAATTGGAAATTGTAAATAGTGTTGTTATAAAATAAGACTAAAGTGAAAGTTTCCTTTCAGATATGCTCATTTATTACCGCCGCTTGGGCAGTCCTACAGGACAGATCCTTAACAGTATGATTAAGAACTTGGTCCATGGTAATTGCAGTCATTTCCAATAATAGTTATGTTAGTGTAGGTACAAATTGCCATTAGATTTGTTTTGTGGATTTGATACTTTTTATTCCAAAAAAAAATATTACAGTCTAATAACGGTAATACTTGGTAGTAGATTATGTAGGATGTACTTCTTAGCGTAAACAAGATTGTTTAGTAGATACTGTATTTTTTTTTTAGTGATTTGCAAATCGTGTTGTATTTTTTATTATTTATTGTAAAATTTAATTTTGTTTGTAAAATAATGGAGCAATGATGGTCATTCATGGGGTAGCGGCCTCGACTTAAGTTGGCCAAGCAGGTTTTCTTTTAAATTAAAATAAAGTATTTCAATTTAAAAGAAAATACTAGGAATATCTCCTGTATCGTGGGTGCATTTAAAAACATACTAACTCTCATATACAAACAAAAACTATCTGTAGGCATCGGCAGATAATCGCTCAACAGTGACATCAAACTTATTTTTTATCAGCACTACTCTTAAAACGGTGAAGGAAAACATCGTCAGGAATCTGGCCCGCAATATGCCCGCGCGTCACAGATTTTTCCGCTCTTTCCCACAAACAGGAGGCCTGTTTCCCAGCAGTAGGATCATTGTATGTTGATCAGACAGTCAAATAAACTTCTGGGGCCGTATTATGACCTCTTAAAACCATCATGTTTTCGGTGTGAAAAAGAGACGGAGCTATACAGGACGAATAGCACTATCCTTTTCTCACACAGAAAACATGATGGTTTTAAGAGGTCATAATACGGCCCCAGAAGCCTTAAAACCACCATTATCAAACCCTTAAATACCATTTTGTATTATACAATTTCAGAGTCATTTAGAGCGCCTATGTTCCGTGGAGGTGCGGACAAGAATGGCTTCTCTATCGGCCGCTTTAACAACTTTAAGGAGGTCTTCGGCAACAGTCCTAACCTCTGGCTTGTACCCGTCTTCACCAGGTAAAACCTCTTTGCTAAATAAAAAATAAAATAAAAAAAAACTTATTCATGGGCCATTATGGTTCTGGCAACACTGAAGTGACTATGGCAACACGGAACTTGTCAAACAGCATGTTTGGGTAAATAGTCAATCCGCACGTATATATATAGGTCTATGGATGCTACAAATAAATGTTTTAATATTTGCGTGTTAAGTGTGACCTGTGTGCATGCCCCCTTACATGTCTGATGAAAAAAGAAGTGAATGACTAATTCTAACATTTGTGTAGAATAGTGTTGATGATAACAAAATAACAGTTTACGAGCAACGACGGAGGAAATGTCTCTTGTACTAACTAGGCATGGAAGTAGGGTCGCATTCACTTTATCTTATGTAAATATCTATGTATAGGAATAATAATAATTATAATATTTATATAAAATATCATCATTCATTCCATTATCATAATTTCTTCGAAAATACTTTTTTTAAGTATTTGCTTATAGTTTTTCATAAAAATAGAGATTGGTGGTGTTTTTTTGTTTATACAATACTAAATTTTAAACCAGAAATTAAAATTGCGCCCGAACATAAATATAATGTGTGTGTGTTTGTTTATAACAACAAATTACACTTTAAACGCTGGGGTTTTGGAGTTATGTAAATAATTTTTAATGTTATCTTAAATACGTCGCTCTGCTAGATTCCATCTATATGTATATTATAGCAGGTCACAACATGACAGTTTTATATAATATCAGAATATATACTGCAACATTTTTTTTTCTGAAAACAACTTTATTTAACGTGGCGAGGGCGACCATTTTCAACTATCAATTATTTTTAATGCATGTATCACGTAGAGTTATATATTTCTGTTTTTACAATCCCAAATCACCATTTACACATTAGTTGATTTTGAGTTGAATTTGTTTATCATAGTTATTTAAGACACCACTTAAGAGTATCCCCATCTTTCGAGCCAAGCGTAGTTCCGTCCCCGCCACGCATTAAAAATCTCTCTCTTATGGTGCGAATGTTGTCAGCCTGGGCGACGGGTGCGAATATCCCGTCCGTCGGGAGCACCAGCTTCAGACGTTTACCACGCCCCAGGAGACTCACGGCTACGAGTCCATGGGCACCACGCGCTCCAGGTCAGACAAGGACGAACACCCCTCAGCCAACCACATACCTTGAGGATATCATGTCTAAACACCTAGCTAATGCACACCTCTATGATAGGCCCGTAACACGCCGCTGAATCCGTTTCAGTGTAGGAATTACATCTCCTAGCGTCGTGATACAGACCTGTTATCACGTATCACTTTTCAGTTCTTTTTCTAATCGAAAAATGAACATGAATTCTCGAAGCTCGCCCCAAAATAACCGAAGGGGACGCATATTAGAACTTAAAATAAACTTTGTACCCTTAGAATAAGGTCTGCATTAGGAATCGATACTTGCCAAATTATGTGATCGGCAGTTATAGTTGAATATTTTATTTGATCTGACTACTCGTTTGTTTTAGTCGAGTCCAAGCTTAGTGACTATTGTCCTTCGTAAGGAGTAAATAATTGGTTTTTTGTCGAGTTGTGTGTCATTTCATACTAGCAGATAAATTTATTTTAACATTGAATACGTAATAGAATAATTTTACTCGTATAGTTCTTATACACCAAAAGTGCCTTTTTGACATATATGTGCTCAATCTAGCCTTATAGATACATTTTATTACTTGCAATAGACTTTTATTCCACAGAAAATATGATTAGATATAATATGCTCAAGTTATGTGGGAACTTACAGCTGACATTTGTGTTTATTATTTAATAATTATGATTCAATTAAAGACTACTGTGCAACGTGCAAATTGCTTTTTAATGCATTTATTTCTGAGCTATATACAACACACAAGACTGATAAAGTTAGAAATGTATTTTGTAAGTATGTTTTGTGCACAATAAAAATATTTCGTTCTTTGATTTTGTTTTTTATTTCACGATGCTACATTTATTTTTATCACACAACGCTTACGTAGAAAGCTGTAGTGATAGCAAGCAAACGGATCCGAGTAATACACTACTATACAATATATTAACTTTCATTGGGAGTGTTTTACTAATTTTCTAATTTAAAACGTCTGTGTGCTGTATATGTGACTATACATACATCTTTATCTTCAAGATATTTATTGTCTTTTCTCTTATTCTCTCAGTCTATGTCTTGTCTATGCATGTCTTTGGGTGCTGCAGATACGTTCATAGATACACGTTGAATTTTTCTCGAAATTTGGATAGTGTTCACCAAATTTAAAGACTCAACACATCCAAACAACACAAGTTTTTTTTTTAACAAGTAAATGACTTTTTGTCAAACATCATTCTTGGCAAAGTGAAAGTTATTAAAGTAAGTAACAAGTTTATAACGTAAAAGTAACATACAATGAAATACATTTTCTCAAAGTGACCTATCATAATAACTATTTAAATAAACTAGAATGTCTGTAGCACTCACGCTTCTATTTTCAAAACTTTATAATTCAAAAATTCTATTCTTCAGTAACGGTTATAATAGACAAGTAAGAAGGTTTATTAACATTTTAGCTCGGAGCTGGGCCGCGAGACTGAGAGATGGCGACTTTGCCCCAGAAAGGGCCGGACCGTCCCGCAAATAGTATAAGGATCTAACACTTTCCATTTCGCTATATTTTATTACAATTACAATATATTTAAATAAATCCGTTCGACTAATTAAACGTTGCTTTTCATTCATTGGCGCCATCCAACCTTTTTTGATAACGATTCCAAATTTAAGTCATTCACTTCTTTTTTTATGTAGGTAGCCCATTATTTAGGTGTCCTTTTGCATGTTAATTTAGACAGATGTAGGAGCTTTACTTAGATGCAAGCGTGCGCTAAGTGAGGAATAAGTTGCGCTTGTACGTACATTAGATGTAGCACGCTGTAGATGTGTCATATACAGGGTGATGATTTGGCGATGTCATTAAGTCAGTGGGTTATACTGTGGGCACGGGTCATTACTGAAAATACATATAAGCTCGTTTTATATCACGTCGAAAATATCTATCTAACTAAACATTTTGGATATTTGTGTCGTATTTTGACTAGCTGAACCTTTAGATTTTTTCCTGGTTGTTCGAGTGCTTTACGGCACCAACTATAGCTGGTGATCCACGCCGTGTAAAGGAAAAAACCAGTTAGTTTGGTAGCAAGTTCGGCCGTCTGGTGTGAAGTGTGCTACTCGCTGCGCAGTACTCCACCTCTCACACCCAGAAAAAATGCTACTGCGCAGCGACTCGCCTCGTGTTCCGAGCCACCACTAAATTTGAATCGTAGGTACTAAAATGTTCGGCGGCGGCGACCTCTCGCGTCCGGCCCTGGTTCGGGCCATGGTCCGGAGCGAGGAGGCATGGGAAGCGGTCGCCTCCTTCTGCGAAGCAGTAATGCTAGCGAAGGAGGAGGCGGAGCGCGTGCGAGAGAGGGAAGCCCCTCGCTCCAGCCGCCGCAACAGAAGAAGACGCCCCGGGCGTCGGGAAACGCAGGGCGATTCCCGGCCACCGTAGGCGCGGGCCTGCGGATGGCGAGCTATGGGTGGCTCGCCGTCCGATAGCAACCAGGCCCGAGTCGACGGCGCGTCGTGTTCCACGCGCGCCTCAAAGAGCCGTCAGCAAAGAAGACGGGGCCCCATAGGGTCAGTGCCTGCTAGGGTTGCGGAATTTGTTCGAAAGAGTCACCGCAGCCCTGGAACGCAAAGGGCACAAGAAGGATCACGGGTGGGTTTTAGTCAGTAAGAGTCTGACACTCCCTTCCGCTCCGCCCAGAGCGGGAGAAGTCATTTGATGATTTCCCATCCAGAAAAAAAAAAAAAAAAAAAAAAGGTACTAAAATGTGACTTTCAATGACATCGCCATACAATGGTGTCCTGCATAATATCACATTAAGTGTAGTACATACCACATTTTATTGGCCACTAACATAATTCATCTAAATGTTTAATACCTAGTACAATACCAGAGAGCAAAACAAAGCTTTTAAGCAAAGATTTTTACAAAAATTATATATAATATCTAGAGGTAAGGATTGTTTGGTCTTTTGTTAATTTATACATAGTTACATTAGCCATAAAAAAAATTCAACATACAAGATCACCCGTTAGATCATTCAGTTCCCTTCAAAATAGTTGAGCGGAATGGTGCCGATACACACGTCATGCTCGCGAACGGGCGCCGTCAGTTGAGATTGGGCATCTCTTAAAATTGCCACGGCCTTATTTAAATCTATTTTGAATTGTTTTTTTTAATTTTCTTTTTTTTCCTTGCACTGTTCTCAAATTAAGAAGTAACAAGGATAATGTAACCAAGATTTTTGTAATACATAACATGATTTCAAAGAGAGCTTGCAGAGTTTCTTGCACCGTCTTCTCCGTAGTGATCTACGCTTTTGAACGTACTTAATGTTTTTGAATGACCGACCTTGACCTTCAAAAGTGCCTAAATCTATTTTTAAAGTGCGTAAATCTATTTCAATACCTGGTCAAAACTTTTGCTGTCTGTCCAGGAATAACAACCAGTAGGGATCATACTGATTTAAAGATTTGAATAAAATCACCAAAAGCTTTCAACGTAAATTGAAGTATAAGAGTTCATCACAACTTTCATAGCTAACTAAGCCTCTTTATAAACTCACACGTGAATTAAATGCCTTTTAATTATTGCTTATTTTGTGCCGTTTCGTTCACATCACACCAAATTAAAATCACAAATTATCGACACCAACACCAATGCACTTTTTAAAACAATAATCGCTTGATAATTTTAAAATGGCAACGCTGAAAATTCTACCAACTGCACAACAAAAATAATGTTACCAACATAATGAATAAAAATCGACACTATAGCTTTGGCGACGGCATCGTGTATCCAACCCCGAGTCAGGAGGAAGAGTCGGAGTCTCTGCTCAGCTCGGAGCGATGGGAGCGGTGGGGCGAGCGCGCGCGGCCATTCGACGAGCGGGAGAGTTCGTCGTTCGACGAGCTATGAGTTAAGGTCGTCGTTGTAGCGGCCGCGTGACGTGCAGGCTTGGAATACAGGAATAGCTGAACTGTGGTGTGCTTTTAGCTGAAGACCTGTGACACTTGACGCGACAATTTAAATCTTCAGTAAATTCGAGGGAACCTAATTACCCGAGTCTGGAGATTCTCTTGTAGCCTTGTAGCGGCTTTTCCACCAGCAAGCAACTTGCATACTAATTAAATTACATTGCGAACCACAATTGAGTGATTAATCTCATTCTAACTCAGCCCACAATGTAATGCAACTTGCATGCGAGCTGGTATTTTTTTAGCCATGTTTGTCCCATATGAGAAAGTGAACTGTCCCTTTGTATTGAACTGATGATGGTTCCTGCGTCGCGTCAAGCGTTGCAAGTCTATTTTCGGCTCTAGGGTCGCGTTTAGCTTTAATAAATTTGAGCAATGATAATAAACTGGATTCGTTTGGAGTTGGAGCTAATTAAGAATGATTATTTTTGTTAGGTTAAGATTTTCCATTTTAAATCTCTCCAGTTCGTATGAGAAGTGTGTTTGAATTTGAATTATATAAATCCTAACTTATTATCTTTAACTATTTTTGCTAGTTAGTTGCTCAAATGCGTTAGATACTTATTCAATATTATGTATGGTTATATCTCAGCTAGTATACAAACTGTGTTTTATAAGTACAAAATCAGCCATAAAACTTTTTAAAGCCATATATGAAATACTGATATTATTAAAGCCAAGTCTGCACTATTCGGTCGTTCACAACAGAACATTTGAAGGTACGAATTATAGGTAAATTGAGCGAAATGGTGCTGAACTATAGAAAGATATAAATGGTCGGAACAAAATATTTGGTAGTAAGCTTCGCCTTACCAAAAATTATGAAATTACGCTGAATATTATCATCTAACGATTTATTAAAATTATTATTATATAAATAGTGTTAGAAATAGACGACAATTTAGTTTTTAAAGCGACATTCTTTATGACTGCCATTAGTTTCATATGTCAGAGATGGACAACATTTTGCTTGAAATATAAGATTTGACTATACTTCCATTTCTTCCCACCAATGCATGGAATAATCGTCCATTTTCTGTCTTTGATTTTATTGTATCTTATCTGGTGATTTATGGCCTGGCATGTCTATGAATCTCATACCAATTGAGATTATATCTAATAGTTTATTTCTTTGTTTTATTAAAGCCAGGTTCAAAATCATAAAGACACATATTCTTGGAGGCTTTCTTTTTAGGATAATTGTATTACATAGTTAAGCAAACTAATGTTAAATGTTGTCCATTTCTTGGAATACATATAATTTCAATATTTGACTTTAAAATATCTTCCTATTTGCTTAAAACGTATTCTTTCCATTTTTTCAAAATATTCTACAATATTGATAAAAAGTAGGAGGACACAGGACAGTTACTTATAATACATATTTTGAGGTCTGTAAATAGTGCTTAAATATGACGAGACTGCAGAAAAAGATTTTAACTGTATCAGAGTTTATAGACCATCGAGCTGAACTTCTATGGTTACGAAAAGCAAATCTTGCAACTGGTTGAATGCTCAACCTGCTGGTTTTTTACAACTATGTTTGATGCAAATATCAGTATATCACATGGAGCTAATGCCTTTCTGACCTTTACAACCCAGTACCTACGTATAACTGTACACTTTGCAAGACTGGAGTATTTCTACAACTCAAATTCAGTGCCAATGAGAACTGGTACTGAATTTGAGTTGTAGATATGATTGTATCAAACTTCATTCGTCAACCGGCTTCAAGGTTTCAAATTCGTTGTTTTTAGATACTTAAATAATTGAGACGTGACTTAATGTCTATTAAACTTAATTATAAAATAAATTAGAAGCTTTACCACCTCGTAGTAATGACATGTCTGATCTCAGAGAGCTAAGGATAAAGGGACTCTTCTACTTACCCTCTTCGAGATGTGAAGGCGCGATGTTATAGAAGTTTTTTTTTTATAAATAGTAAAGTGCGTTTTATCAATGCTTTATTATTGATTCCTATTGACATTCCTATAAAATTTATATTTTTATGTATTTGTTCCACTATTTAACCTTTGATCGCCATAAATGGATTACCCCCACGCCAAGCCACAAGTTCAGCGTATTGTTTGTGACTTAGCGTAGAAGGGTAAGCTTTGGACTGTCACATAATATACATATGTGGCACAGGCGTTCAAAAGGTTAGATCGATTCGAAAATTATATTATTATATTATTTATAAAATGACATGTTCATTAATTATTGTATGTACAACAGTATTAGTTGGATTACATTCCTTGATAATTTTTAAAACAATATTAAATTAGTGTTATGCTAGTTATTATAGGTTTCTCCAGAGAAACTACGTTTTGTTTAGAATTTATTTTTGTAATTTGGAGTAGAACATGACTTATGTTTACTTGACGATTTCCTGAATGTCATTTAGATAAAAAGACAATACTGTTTGTAAAATATACGTAAATATTCTATTGATTAATGTTTTGACACAGATGTAGCGACTGCTGACCTGTATTAGTCGAGTCGAAATATCTCGTATATTTTATATGGACTCTCTCTTCCTACATTTAATTTTTTGATTCGGTTAAGTTTATTAAATTGTAACTGGCTCTCTCCAAGTGTAAGGCATATCATCGGCTAGATTACATTTACTCCTAATACTGTTTAACTCATTATATTCAACACACATTAGGAACTTCCCAAATTTTTCATCGAAATCCCGTGCTAGTCATGTTTTTTACGTTTTACAAAGTTTTTTTTACACATTTTTTAATCCTAGAGGCATTTATCAAATAATTATTTTAGCCCTAATCTATTTAAGCGATTTCTATCACAAAATTGTTACGTATAATATTTTTATAAAAAATAATTAATGTTAGTCGATGCTTGTACGGAATGTAAATAAGTAGATAAATTTAAAGGATTATTAGTGTCTACGATGACATGATGTGCAATGATTTTGTAATTTAAGTACAATGGTGATGTGTAAAATAAAGAGAACAAAATACTATAATATTGTTTTATAATAACCAAATCCCAAGATTAGATTATTACCTATAACCTTCAAGTAGATTGCGATATCGTTCGAAAGAGTTACCGCGACCCTGGAACACGGCGGGTATTTGGAGGAACACGGGTGGGTTTTAGTCAGTAAACGACTCCCTTCCGCGACTACGCGTTAAGAGCATCCCCTGGGTGTACAGACCTCGGCCTAGGGCGTGGGCGGGAGGGGAACAGCTAGGAACGGGCTGCATCAAACAAAGATTATTATTTAGAGGCGCGACCTGGCTCGAGCAAGTGTCTGGGGGAACATTGATGGGGAAGTTGCGATGGGCTCACCATCGGCGGCGAGGGCGGACGGACGGTGGTCGTGGTTTGCGTAAAGTGCTGGTCTCTCTGCGGCACCCTTGGAGGAGGGTTGTGGAGTCATCCGCAGCGACGAGGTTGTGCCGCTGCCGGCGGGCTTGGGATACGTATGCGGGAAAGATTGTATCGGGCAGCCGATACGATGAGAGGTTTGAATGACTGTCAGCTGTGTCGAAGAAACGCTTGGTAAGCCTTTCATGAACTGCTGAGTGGTGGGCAATTTGACGTCTACATGTAGATTCTTCAAGTGGCGTGCAATTGGAGAGGCCTATGTCCAGCAGTGGACTGCAACAGGCTGCTGATGATGATGATGATGATGTAGATTCTTATTGCGGGCCTAGTAGGGGGCACCCGTGATTCCATGGACGTAACAGTTTCAAGCGTCTGCATACTGTGGAGCTGTTTTGCATTTGCAAAGGCAGCGCAAGCGTAGGTACGTCATGGTAGGACGGATGACTGCGGTAAAGAGCTGCAACGTGCACCTGAGTGACAATTTGCTGAGTGAAGTCTTTCTAGAGCGGTGGAGGTGGCTCGCGATCGGGCCTGCCTTATGTGCTCAGCGAAGTGACTGTCCAGTATGAGCCCCAAGTATTTGTATAAGTATTTTTTTTTAACCTCGATTCTCCATTTCCTGAACGGCGCGAATCCTGCTCGGTTGGGGTGAAGAGACGAAAGTGCACCCTCGATAGGATAGCGAAAGGCGGGTAAGTTATTGGTTCGTGTCACTGACTCTGGCAGAGCCACCATCAGGGATTTTCATTTTGAAAACACAAAAAAATTGTCGCTAATTAGTCGAAATTTGTCGCCAAATATCAGAATTTGTCGGTCACTGGTTCAAAAGATATAAGGGTTTATAGGTGGCCGATCTGGAGAGAGTCTCCCCAGCAGGGCCACATTTATATCTCAAAAACTAGGGCACCTAGCAAATATCTCTTTTCTCCCATAATTTGTCGCTAATTAGTCGGAATCAGTCGCCAAATATCAGAGTTTGTCGGTCACTGGTTCAAAAGATACAAGAGTTTATAGGTGGCCGATCTGGAGAGAGTCTCCCCAGCAGGGCCACATTTATATCTCAAAAACTAGGACACCTAGCGAAGATGTGTTTTCTCCCATATTTTGTCGCCAATTAGTCGCAATTTGTCGCAAAGTTACAGATTTAGTCGGTGTGTAATTAAAAAGATATTAAAGATTTCAATTTCCCCATACAGTGGTACAAGCGAGTACAAAATACTTTATGTAGTTTCTAGACAGTATCTATGACGTCTTATGGAGGAATGTTTGTTTCGAATTAAATAAATGTAAACTTATTCTATAATTTCAACCCACCATAGGAAAGCTGTATTCATTACCTATAAACAAATCTACAATACATATAATTATGTAATTATTTATCTAACACAATGTGCACTTACCACTTAGTCGCTGGCAGATAGATCGCTGCGCTCCGTTTCATTTACGGTAAGTAAGAAAGAGATAGATGCGCGTGTACAGATGAGCTGCTTCGAACGAGTTGCCCGTCACGTAAGTTGAAGTCAGCCAGTTTAATTAAAGTGGAACTTATTATGAATAGTTACGAACTCGAGTGTTGTTATCTCTAGGTATTCCGAAAATACAAAAACGGAGAAACGAGCGAGATATAACGAGGGTGTCACCTGCTGTACGTCACGGGTGCGGCGCGTCGGCGTTCGCGCCCGCCGCTCAAAGTAGCTACTTAAAAAAAAATAGGTAAACAAACAAACTTGCTCTAAAGGATTTTTTCTTTAGTCATCCACCGGAAGTACAGCAAGAAGGTTTGTTTGTGTGAAAAATTAAAAGAACAATTACGAATACGGGTGTTTATGTGCATTGAACAAGTTAGTGGACAATTTGAGAGTGTTTTGAAAAGAGGACACCGTATGAGTGCAGATTAATATGTAAGTTACCTTGATTTTTCACGTCACTAGCGTGTTTGTGTGTGCGTCCTTAGATACCAATACCGAGGCGCTACCTGCTAAAGTAAGCCGTCGATGTCCATATATTATTTAGCTACAATTAGGATAGCTAATTTAAATAAAAACAATACTTAGGTGTTTCAGTGCATAAATTATGATTGTAACTTAATTTTCTAATTGGGGTGTATCAGGCAGGGTGTGCATTATTCCAGTTACATGTTGTTTATCCTCGCGAGGATATTTTCATTCAGGCCGAACCATTTAGTATATTATAACTAAAATTCAATAGATTTGTACCTATGTAGTAAAATAAACATAGGTACATAACATAACATCACGCCTGTAATTCCCGAAGGGTTAGGCAGAGGTGTACCTAATCGTTCACCCACATATAACGTAGGTACTCAGTTAGTCCCTTTTTTACTTTCAGAAACCATAGAAAATGTCAAGACGCGGTCGCCGATTAAAAGTTAACATAGACAGCCAGAAAACCGTATATCTTGAACATAAAGATGTACTTTACCCAATACAGCCAAAAAGAAATGACGCAATTTATGATCTCCTAGATAAAATAAAAACTCAACCCGTCCATACCCACAACACAACACTCGCAATCACCTCAAAATACACACCAACACAACACACATCAAACGAACTTTATGGAAATTCATTTTTATATAATAAAATTTGATTACAATTGACAATACTTTTTCAACGTTTAAGTATTTTAAACATTTTACTAAAGGTACGACATTTATTTATTATTCTAAAGTTAATTAGAGCTTAACATTGTAAAGTGGTAAAACAGTTGCATGCGACTGTACATCTTTCACCAAATAGACCAAGAGCAAGGTTTAATGTTTTCAAAGAAGTTTAAGCCACTCTAACCTAGTAATTTAAAACATAAAAACATGAATTAAATTGAGAATTTATCTCTCTCGGACATTTCTAAAGACTTTAGACCGATAAAACTAGAAGTATATTACACATATTAATAGAAATATTTTTTTCTTGGTATTTTTCGTGAACTCTTCGACCTAGCTCTTGGACTATACCTTACTAATTGAACTCATTATATCTCCTAAACTAAGATCCGATTAAATCTGTGACTTGGCGACAAATTGCGACTAATTGGCGACAAAATATGGGAGAAAACACATCTTCGCTAGGTGTCCTAGTTTTTGAGATATAAATGTGGCCCTGCTGGGGAGACTCTCTCCAGATCGGCCACCTATAAACCCTTGTATCTTTTGAACCAGTGACCGACAAACTCTGATATTTGGCGACTGATTCCGACTAATTGGCGACAAATTATGGGAGAAAAGAGATATTTGCTAGGTGCCCTAGTTTTTGAGATATAAATGTGGCCCTGCTGGGGAGACTCTCTCCAGATCGGCCACCTATAAACCCTTATATCTTTTGAACCAGTGACCGACAAATTCTGATATTTGGCGACAAATTTCGACTAATTAGCGACAATTTTTTTGTGTTTTCAAAATGAAAATCCCTGATGGTGGCTCTGCCAGAGTCAGTGACACTATTGGTTCATAACTTTGCAAATAAACGGTCCAAACAAAATTAATTTGGCGATGTCTCTTTAGACGTCCGTGATGGACTTGTAAGTGGTGAAGAATTACACGCGCCTTTGTGGGGGAGAGGTATAATTGACCATCCTTACCTATGGCCGCATTAATCTCTAAGGCCTTACAGCACGGGTCATGAATATGCCGTAGGTAACATTGAGGAGTCAAGGAGCCTACGCCATATTTTGTGTCGGTCGTCGTCTAGACTGGGAAATGAGTCGGTACCTAATGATGAGCCCTAAGCTTGAGATCCCCGCTCTTCTCTAAACTCCAATCTTAATATGCAGCGTCCACTGCCTTGATAACTGCCTTAATAGGCAGATTCGGAGCAGGTGTTTGTAGTCGGCGACGGGCGGAGAACAATGACGCAGTGTTCCTTTTCTTTTTTGAATGGACCACTCGCAGTTCAGCACACTAGGCTGGTTACTGCTCAACCGGACAATAAACGCAGTGTTCCGAACTGCTTGTGGCTTTTATTCTAACTGGATGTACGTATGTTGCCCGTATTCACTAACGGTAGCCGACATCTAAATGAATGCCGAAATAAAAGTACGCTGTTGGATTTTCAACGCTCGACTTGGCTCCGAGAGTCGAAAATCCCACAGCGAGTTTTTGAACATTTAAAAACAAAAGACTGGCGTTTTTGAGTTTTATTTACTCGAGTCTCGAGTGAACACGGATATAGGGAACGTTCAGGGACTGTAAGTGGCAGCACAGAAGGGTTAATTACAAGTATTTTTAACTTGAAACTAAGCGGACAACACGCTACGTGTAAGTTGTTATAAGCCCTGGCTGGAGGCTTTAATATTTATGTTAAGGCCGCCACAGGCAAGTCCGGTTATGCAGTCGACAAACTTCTGGGTTGAATTGAGAGTGGTCACACACAAAAATAAAACGCAACAGTAGGTGGTATAGTCTACGCCGAGCACGATCCCTATTATGGGTTTTTTTACGGTCAAGTGTGTTGGGAGTTAAACCAGCTATTGATACAAAAATGGTTTATTATAGATTCAATAACAGGTGGGTAGTTAAACATAAACTGGTAATATAATCGATCACAAAATAATCACGTTTATCAACACAGGCGATATCGATTCCACGAATCAACTCTAATAACATTACATCCATTCATCCATTTTTCTTTTTATGACCAAAATAATCTAACAACAAGAACTGCCAACGCTAAAAACATTTCAAATTCTCGCAGTTATTAAAAAGCCCAACAATTGCCAAATAAAGACCGAGGTAAGTTATTGGTTCATAACTTTGCAAATAAACGGTCGAAACTAATTTAATTAGGTAATATGGCGATGTCTCTTTAGACAATATGGGAATATGTGTATATCATAGGAAAGTGAAACATTTAATTTCACGGAACCACATTATCAGATGCCACTGAACCTACAGTACAGCTGTAGATTGCTTGAAATTAAAAGTTGAAGCTTTTTAGGGTTCCGTAGCCAAATGACAAAAACGGAATCCTTATAATTTTTATTTGAAAAGTTTTGCCCTTACGTCTGCGGAGTTCCGCTACCTAATTTAATTTAATACTAATATAGGGCCATTATCGTACAATTTGCGCCACTCAAAGTTAATAGACAAAGTCAAAGAGACACACTACATGGAGCTGGTCTATGCACAATTAGTATAGTTTTATCTTACTCTTCCCATTTTATTTTCTGACTAGCAACATCCCACGGTTTTACCCGCCTAGTTCTCGTTCCCATGGGAGTACGGGGATAAAATATAGTCTCTGTTCCTCAGAGTGAATGTAGCTATGGTGAAAGATTTTTTGAAATCAGCACAGTAGTTTTTGAGTTTATTCATTACAAACATACACACACACACACAAATACAAATCTTTCCTCTTTATATGACACTTTAATTGTTTTTATGGGACTTGTTGAGATTCATTGATTTTGGTTTGTGGTTGGTAGTTTCACGGCGGATTCTTAGCGGCGTAAATTGCACGGGTTCATTTATTCAAAAACCATAAAATCAACTTTTCCGATAGCGCAGGCAACAACAACTACAAAATGAAACATAAACATAACTTTAAAAAAAAATAAAAAATACTGGCACATACAAATTTAAAACCGGTCCGAATCGAACTAGCGCATGAAGGGTCCCGACCATCGTACAAGATTTTTATTTGTTGTTGTAGCGGTAGCAGAAATGCACAATCTGTGAAAATTTCAACAAAATGTCTACCTATGTTTCATGAGTTACAACTCGCTGACAGACAGTCGGATGGACGTACAGGTTTAGTGATAGGTTCCCATTGGCTTTTGGGTACGGAACCCTACAACAGATTCATATTTCAACCATAACTAAATTCTCAGGGCTGCCAACATTGCCCTAACATCTTTAGGGCTATCCTTTTTTATAAGATCTCTGAATGCACGGACACATGTAGCTTCTTTCTCCAAGTTCTTGGATATCTGGTGTGCTCTAAGGGTGATTTCTTTGGGGATGCCAGCTAGACGGGCCGCGTTGAACCCGTAGGACTTGGGACAGGCACCCGGCGATAGTTTGTAGAGGAACGTAATGGTCTCTTCTGGGATGTGGTCCTCGCTGTCCGGTGTTGATTCGTCTGTTTCTACCATGCAGGCCTATAATTGGAGAACAGGTTTAGTAACACTAGGATGGAAAGTAAGCTATAGGAATTAAGTTGTCACCGCTGAATGTATGGACTACTGGCAAGATCCGTAGCGTACTTTACAAAACAACGGCAAAGTTGAACTCGGATCTTACTGTAAGTCCCAAAAGTTTTAAGATGAAAAAGTAAGGCAAGGACATATTGTCATATTTCTACAAATTATTACTAGAGAATGGGTATTGAACTTTAAAATTGGAACAAGATTCACCAAAATAGAAAGCCGTTTGAAAACTTTAACCCCTAGCAATATATTTGTTAAATTAAAGCCACTAGTTTTTATTGTCAATTTTGATACGTACTCGATCGCGTTAACGTAAACCTCATTTTGTATTAAAACTGGATTAGCTCTGTCTGGCGACAATTACGGTAAACCTTTTTCCCATACGATCTGATATAACCTTAATGTTTAACGCGATTGAGAACGTTTAAAAGCTCGCTCGAAGGCCTCCTAGATTATTGTTATCTATAGAATAAAAAAACTCCTTACCATATGGCCCAGCATAATCCCAGGGTACGAAGACAGGTGATGTACCAGCGAATGGTAGTGAGTGGAAAATATAACTCGGCAGCCGCGCTTAGCGAGCTCCACGCACACGCCCGACGCGATAGCGGTGCCGTCGTATGTGGACGTGCCGCGACCTGAAATACAGGGCAATCATTAGTGGGAGGTCATCTATACTAATATTGTTGCGCGCCAGAATATAGCTGTATTCGTTGCCACTAGCGCCATCTAGTATCGAGTAAGAGTCAAAATCTTTTGGGACGTTTCTGTGCTAGAACGTTCTAGAATTCTCGATGCCTAGTCAGGCGCGACAATGGAAGGTTCTGGAATTAACAGACGCCCCTTATAAGACCTGCACATACACCGACCGAGTTGGAATTGGATTAGCGATACAAGTGATAACTTCGAGAGCGATCTTCGACTGCGAACTAAAGTGATCTTTAGTGCAATTGTGTTTTATAATTAGTGAATCTAAAGTTGTAATAATTGTTGTTTAATTAAACTGACATTTTTGGTCATTTAATCGGCTGCTCTGTCAGGAACCTGAATTTTTCACCAGTGGAAAGCTACATTCTCAGAGAGTTATTTAGTTAGATAAATTTTATCCCCGTAATGCCACAGGAACGGGAACTACGCGAGTGAAACCGCGGAGCGCTGATAGTTTTATAGAAAGGTACAATGTGAGGAGGTGGGCTGCTACTACAAGTAAGATATGACTATCACTAAATAATCCTGCTGACCGAATTTCTTCACCGAAAAGTCACAGTGGCCAATCTTTAATCAACAGAGATTACCTAAAAATGCAGTAGATAATATAGTGCAGCGCAAACACAGTTACAGTTCAGTTGCTTTTCGCCAGGCTACTACACTCCTTATGGAAAAACCTAACACCACTTTTTGCCTGACCTGGAAATCGAAACTACGATTCCGCGATCGACACTCTCTTGCGACCACGAGACCAACGGAACAGTTCGATCATCTCTATATGACAGATTTCGTGTGATCAACAGTTTCGTCAAAAAACAATATAATACAGCAACATACATATGTAACTACTTTCGGAAATGTCTCTAATACAACATTCAAAACCCGTAACCAATTGAAGTGTGTGAATAGAAGCTATGGAAACGGTGTTATATTACGCCGCGATAAGCGGGTGCCCGAAAGACGCGACAGTGCTTACCATAAATAAACGACCGGAGTTGAAATCATCATCTCTTATTATCAGACGCTATCCATACCACATCCATAATCCTTACTTCTTTACTAATATTATAAAAGCGAAAGTTTGTATGTATGAACACACAAGACACATAAGATACTTTTTATTCCTGGAGTATATTCCCTTGGGATGATTTTCGATAAACACGCGGGCGGCAGCTAGTAATATTTTAAACGTGAAACTAGTTCTGTCTCTTTCTTTGTTACCATTTCTACGGATTTAGATGAAACTTTGGCATATGAATAGACCATGTTCTGGATTAGGCCACGTAACACTTTTTATGCAGGGAGCATGGCAGCAGCTAATCAATATTAATTTAAAAACAACTTACCCAACTCATCCAGCAGTACGAGCGAGTGTACCGTGGCGTGCGTGACGATGGCGGCGGTCTCGTTCATCTCCACCAGGAACGTGGACTGTCCCGAGAAGATGTCGTCGGACGCGCCCAGGCGGGTGAAGATGCGGTCCACCAGGCTTACAGCGCATGCTGCGGCCGGCACGTAGCTACCCTGATGGAAGTACAGGCGACCTATTATGACGTCTTAAATCCATCATGATTTCTGGGTCAGAGAGAGAGACGGAGTTACACAAGACGAATAGCACTATCTCTTTCCCTCACACGAATCATGATGGCATTGGCACTTCGTAATACGGCCACAGGCCCGTGTAAACATCGTTACAGTCGAAACACGGCCATAGTTCACCACAACGAGCGGTCAAGAATCATGTGTGTATACAAGATGTTGTTTTGCATTCTAGTCAAATTCAAGGACGCAATAATGCTAATGATTCTCGACCCAAATCAACAATAAAATGGGTAGGTATTTTTTTTTCTTGTTTACGGAAATCCGTAAGTGTGAACCAGCCTCGGCCCGTCTGTAACTAGCCCTATAACCGCGCTGTCACACACAAACAAACGCAAACAATACACACACAACGCATACGCAGCGATCATTCAATAAATTCGTAGGTAATCAATCCCACCCCAACCACGGCGCGGGTACTCCCAACCGCAACAAAAGCAGCGCTTATTAGTTATTGACAGGTACCGTACTTTCAATTGATTATTTATGTCTTTTATGACAACCTCCTGAAAGGAGAATGGCAGCTGGTGTACACCTCAAAAAAATTGTTGTTTTTGGTTCATGTTTATACCATTTAATAAACAACTAAAATGGTTAATTTTTCAATAATCTAAACATTTTTAAAAGTTGGGAGTAGTGAAAAAATCTTAATTAATGTAACATATAACAAAACGAAAAAAATATGACAACAAAACGCAGCTGGAATGAATGTATTGCATGGATTATATCGAGTAACAAATCGAGAAACCTTTCATCCGAATAACTAACGTCTTTTTACTGTTATAATATATCAGAATTGATAATTAATTATTATACAGCACTAATGTAAGATTTTAGTTATCATAATGAACTGATTCTTGTGAATTAATACAAAATCATATTTTTATTTCTCTAATCGATTGCCACTCATCAATCGATATACGAATACAATATTAAAAAATACTTTGACAGATGACAGACTGTCAGGTTATTTTGTCAAATGATTTTACTTTTTGTCGGTTTTTTTTCGTTGGTAGTGGTGAAGGCTTTACACGTGCTTTTGTCAGTGCTACGAATATTTTCGATTTTAGTGAACTTTTTTGGTGTGAAACTCAATCGAAAGTGTTCCTTGTGTTTGTTTTGTCGGTTTAAGGTTTGTTTTTGTAGTTGTTTTTGTCCTTTTTTTAAATAATTAACCAGAATGAATTCCAAAAAACCTCCGGACCCTGATCCTCCTGATGGACTATTTGAACTCTCCCCTGTGCTGACTGTATCCCTCCCCCATGACCCTGAAGTGCCTACGCAGGACCCTAATATGGAAACTAAGACCACAAATCGCAAACGGGCTGCAGGCTCCCCTCCCCCTACTTCGTCTAAAATTCCGCCAAAAATCGCAAAAAATGTTAATGGCAGACAAACATACACCATGAGGGACAACCCTCCGTACATTGTTCATGTTTCGCTCAAGGATGAACAGACGTCAGGCACTGTGCTGCAACCAATCAAGTTTGGTATGTTTTTGACGATGAATAACGTCAATAATGTACATCTAGACGGGATCAAACGCATAGGTAGGAACAGAGTGTCAGTTGAGTTCAAGTCGCATCAGGATGCCAACAGTTTTCTCAACAACACAATTTTGGCACAACATAATTACATCGCTGCCATCCCACAGTTTAACATAACACGAATGGGTATAGTTAGGGATGTACCGGTTGAATGGTCGGAGGATGAAGTAATTAAGTATATCCAGGTTCCAGAGGGATGTGGCCCTGTCATCAAGGCTAGGAGGATGAGCCGTAAGGTCATCTCTAATGGTGTGACTGAGTGGAGGCCTACACAAACTGTAGTACTTACTTTTGACGGACAAGTTTTACCCAAACGTGTCTATAGTTTTTATTCAGCTCTCCCCGTGGAAAGGTATACATACCCAACCATTCAGTGCTATCACTGCTGTCGTTTCGGCCACACCCGAACTATGTGCCGGTCAAAGCCAAGGTGCTTTAAATGTGGTGCAGATCATCCAGGTGATGGATGTGATGTTACCCCTGAGCTCAGCTTTTGTGTTTCATGTACTGGAAACCATTTTGCTAATGATAGTGCTTGTCCAGAATTGGGCCGACAGCGGAGCATCAAAGCTCTGATGGCGGAGAAATCAGTCTCATATGCGGAGGCAAGTCGGATTTTCCCACCTGTTTCTAGATCTTACGCTGAAGTCTCCAAATCTTCTTCCCGCAGCACAATTCAAAAACCCCAATCCCAATCAACAAGTCCCATTCCTGCAACCCATAGTTCATACCGGAAAACGGTATTTTTAAAACCTAAACCCCGCCTCCCCCTTTCGCCTGGTTATAATATGCAGGCCCACCGTGAACTTACCCAAAACTACTCATTCTCCCCATCCAGAAACGGCTGTGCTCTTCCAACGGAAGCGGTGGAGCCAATGATTTATAGGAAGGATAATTCAAAAGATATTTTAGAACTTATTACAAATATGCTTATGTCTGTACTCTCCAGTCCGTCCCAATCAATACCTGACCACGTTGCATCAAAACTGACCTCAATATTAAATTATATAAACAATGTTCCCTCCCCTGACATTCCTACAGTGGAACGTGAGGAGTATTACTCCCAGAAAATCTGACCTTACCTTTTTAATTAACAAATTCAAACCATCAATCTGCGGCATTGCTGAGACATGGCTTCTGCCTGGAAGTAATTTCAGGTTGCCGTGTCTTGGCAGTGTTCGTGATGATAGATCTGATGGATACGGAGGATGTGCCTTGCTCATCAATAGCAAGGTATCATTCTCCCAGATTCCTCTAACCTCTGTTAGTGACAACATAAATGTTGTTGCTGTTAAGGCTGAGGATATAATTATTTTTTCTTTCTATATTGCGCACCCACAATTGGAATACCTTGCAATGATTAGAAATTTATTATGTAGTGTTACCGGTCCAATAATTGTCATGGGCGATTTCAATTGTCACCATTATCGTTGGGGGTCGGATGCTTGTGATAACTTTGGCATAGGCTTACTTGATATATTGGATGATCTCAACCTCTGCATCATCAACGATGGTAGTCCTACACGCAGACCTACACCTGGACAGAGCAATAGTTGTGTGGACTTAACATTCTGCTCATCCAATATAGCTAGTCTCCTCATTTGGCGTCGCTTGGATATGACCTATGGAAGTGATCACTATCCCATCATAATCGAATTCCCTTCCAAAAATATACCCACCAAAAACTCCCCCCCTCTGTTAAAATTCCAACTAAATTCAGCAGATTGGGACCTATATTCTAAAATTCTGGACCTCCGAGTATCTGCCCTCCCAGAAGTTAGCAGGGAAAATGCCCAAGTCTGCTTTTCATCCTTTTCTTCCACCATTTCCTCCACAGCAGACGACTGCTTCCCCTCCAAAAAACCCCATTCCGGTAGACTCCCTTCCCCCCCATGGTGGGATAGGGAATGCACTAACATGGTCAGGGCCAGGAATGAGGCTGAAGTGGCATTCAACTGCAATATGAACCTGGATAATCTCATCGCCTTCAAGCGGATTCTAGCCGAGTCCAGGAAATTTTTAAAGAGAAAAAAACGCGAAGGTTGGTCAAAATACTGCAGTTCACTGAGTCCATCCACCCCGGTGTCGGTGGTGTGGCGAAAGGTGAAGCGTTTTAGAAGTAGTTTAGCACCTGCCTCCCCTTCTAACAGTCTTACTAAAGAATTGGGATATAAATTTTTCTCCAAAATCGCCCCAGCCTATGTTCCAAGTATTGAGGAAACCAGTGTTGACATCTATGATGCAGACAACACTGACGACCCTATGAACATGGCATTCAGTTTGGAAGAACTAAAAACTGTTCTATCCCAGGTTAAGGACTCCGCCCCGGGTGTGGATGGATTCCCGTATTCTTTTATTTGTAAAGCCGGACCAAAAACTCATAAATATTACCTGGATTTAGCTAATTTCTGTTTTACTTCTGGTTATATTCCCACAGAGTGGAAGGTTCAAGTTGTGATTCCCATTTTAAAACCAGGCAAAGATCCTAGTGATCATTGCTCATATAGACCTATTGCTTTATCGTCCATACTCATTAAACTTTTGGAGCATTTAGTTAAAAATCGGTTAGTGTGGCTGGTTGAAAACAGGAAACTGCTTCCAACGACTCAATTCGGCTTTAGGAAAGGTCTGGGCACAGCTGATAGTGTGAGTATCCTCACTTCAGAGGTCCGGCTGGCCCTCAGCAGAAATGAGTCTGTGGTTGCTGTTTTTCTGGATATATCAGCTGCCTATGATTCGGTCCTCCTCCCTAATCTCAGGCAAAAGCTGCACGAGCTGAGAGTCCCGGCTAGGATTTGTCGCATCATTGGTAGCATGTTTACCGATCGTAGTATTCTATTGCGAATACCTGGGGCTGACTCTGAACAAAGATCGGTCTGGAAAGGATTACCCCAAGGATCTGTTCTTAGTCCCCCGTTGTATAACATCTATACAGCCAACCTGCCCTCTTCCCTTAATTTTGACTGCAAAATCCTTCAGTATGCTGATGATATTGCATTAATGGTCTGTGGCAGTTCAATTCAGGATGCTGCTGTTTCGATGAATGTCTCTCTGGCTTCATTAAACCAATGGCTACTTGACAATGGTTTGTCTTTAAGTGCGCCAAAGAGTACAGCTGTCATTTTTACACGCAGGCGTTCTGTACCCTCAGTAGACATTAATATTGACGGACAATCCATCCCCGTCCAAGATAAGGCTAGGTTTCTGGGAGTAACTCTGGATTCAAGATTGTCTGGGATCGATCACATTAACAAAACGGTTCAAAAATGTGAACGCTCTGTGTCGGTCCTTAAGGCCTTGGCTGGAGTGTGGTGGGGAGCTCACCCCTACACCCTCAAATTAATATATAATGCGCTGACTAGAAGTGCTATAGATTACTGCAGCTTCCTTCTTGAGCCCTGCAACAAAGAAGCGCTTAAGAAACTAGACAGTGTTCAAGCCAAATGCCTGAGAATAATCATTGGAGCCATGAAATCCTCTCCCATAAATGCACTGCAAGTGGAATGTGCAGAACCGCCGCTACACCTTAGGAGACAATATTTGGCAGATCGCTTCCTCTCAAAAGTTTTTTCCCTTTCATCCCATCCCTTACTCCCAATTTTAGAACAAATTGATCTATCCTTTTCTAGCTCTTCCTACTGGAACCATAAATCAGTCCCACGATTGATAAACAGGTACAGAGAACTTAAACAACTCTCCTCGCCTATTTGTCAATTCCCTACTCTTCCAGTCTTCTCTGCCGCATATGAAACGATTAATTTCGAACCAAAAGCCATTTTGGGACTTGGTATAGCAAAAAATTCCCAAAGCGCTGAAGACGATTTTAAATCGGCTGTCAAGCGTTATTGGGAAGGATGGAATTTCTTTTTCACTGATGCCTCAAAATTAACTGAAACAGATTGTACTGGTGTGTCAGTTTACTTTCAAAATTCCAAAATTGCTTTACTTTTCCAGTGCCCACCAGAAACATCAGTGTTTACAGGAGAGTGTATTGGTATTTTGGAAGCCATACACTACATTAAATCCCATCAAATAACAAGATCAGTAGTTTTTTCAGATTCTCGCAGTAGTATTCAGGCCTTAAAACAAAATCAACTTTATAGTAAAATTCACAGTCAAATCATTTCAGATATTAAGACCTTGTTATTTGATTGCTCCCAAAATGGCTTGGACGTCGAGATAGTCTGGATCCCCGGTCACTCGGGTATTGTTGGCAATGAGTGCGCTGATTCGTTAGCAAAGTATGCCACATCGAATCCGGCTGATCGAAAGCATTACGTAGCTCATAACTACGATTTGCGAAATGGTGCCAAATCCAAGTTATTTAACTCGTGGACTGAAACATGGAAGACGACCTCTAAAACCAAGGGTAGTTACTATGCCGCTATTCAGCCCGAAATCCAACGTAGGCCTTGGTATTTTAAATGCCCTAAACTGTCGAAGAGAACTGTTTCGTCACTCTGTAGACTGAGACTCGGACACTGTTGCAGCCCAGTGTTCTTGCATAAGATCCATGTTCGAGATACTTCCCTGTGCGAGTGTGGTCTTGCGGAAGGCACTTTGGACCATATCTTCTTCTCCTGCACCTTAAACAACAAATCTTTTGACCTTTACCACAAAATCCGTAAATGTAACATTCCTCTCCCAAGCAACTTCCAATCCCTCCTTTCCCACTTATCTCCTAAATTAATTCACATTTTGGCCACTTTTTTAAAAGAAAATGATTTGAAATTTTAATTGGTGCGTAATTTATGTAGTCAGTTTGTATATAGTCGTTTATGTTTAGTAAATAGCCATCTAATTTTAGTATAGTTATTATATCTGTATATAAGAATTAAAAATTTTGTGTTTACTAACCCATGTGTTCGTACTTACAGCTAGACTAACAACTACCGTGAAGTGAGAAGTTCGACGGCCTGCCTACCTTTGCTGCCGTCACGACATGACACTGGCAGAATAGTCGGAACCGGCTCAGTTGCCAAAAAAAAAAAAAAAAAAAAAAAAAAAAAAAATACTTTTTGTCGATTGTGCGGGACGATCGAGGTTAGCCGTGTTTCATGTGCATTGTGCTCTTCGAAACATTAGCTACCATAACTTTTATCTACGTCGAGTTGAGCGTGCTCCTCCGTATATGAAAGTCATTGTTTCGCGAAAGGACGCTTTTATTATTGTTGCGACAAAGACGCTTAGTGTTAAGGACACTTTTCCTCAGGCGCAGTTGTTTGTGTAGTGTTTTATCATTTTGTGACAACAATGCCGAATGTTCAATGCATTAATTGTAACGTTCGTTTGAGTCGCATCAGGCGCCACGCTCTGACAGATGAGAGTGATGTTTTGGTGAACACTATTCGGCTATGGACATATCCTAGAGAGGTATAAATACTATTATAATATTTCACTACTGCGTAACATGTGAATATGTGACATAAGGACTTCTTACTCTTCTTATTGGTTATAGGCCACAGTGTATAAAACAGTAATGTAACTACATATCATATGAAATGCTTAGTTAAAATAAGAACACTAAACATAATATACCATTGCATTGATATATACGTACTATGTACTAGATGACGTGTTCCAAATACTTAATTTGTCAAACTGAATTGCACAGCTATGTGAATTGCAATGCCATGTTGAATGTTTTCGTCACATCAAAATTAGACTGAGTGGTCTAGTGCTGTATGCTTTAATAGATCGGTTAGACACTTAATGCTACCTTAGCACTGCAGCATACTTTATTTATAACTATAAGCAGTATATATATACAAATAGTTTCCATGAACTTTCTTGCCTATCGGTAGAATATGTCAGTGCATAATATGTTTTACAAAAGTACAGACTGTCAATACAACAACATCCCTACACATGAAATATGTTATAAATAACTTGAGCTTATTTTAATTGTCTATTTCTAGTTGACACCATCAGATCATATTTGCCATGCTTGCTGGCAACTAGCAACACACGGGTCAACATCCTCTGATAATATACCCAGAAGACAAGTTGGTCATCATCATGTCTGTATCATATGTGGACGATCTATATTAAGGATTAATAGACGAAGAATTTTAGTTGATGGAGCAAATGAAGAAGAACAGAGAATATGCAGTGTTATATCTCAATGGATCCAACCACAGCAGGTAGCATATAGTTTTTATCTTTTCTATTTATAAAAATATTATTTTAATGGCCTGTAGTATTGGCATTATAAAGTTATTGTCACCATAATAACTACATGCAGTATTGTAAATGGTCTCAGACTGCCAGAAATGATCATGATTTCATCTGATTTTAGCTCACCCTAAATGATGAGGCTTGTGTACCATGTTGGCTTCGAGCATCGAGAACTAGGGATGTACCGCCAGTGCCACCACAGGCAGACAACCAGTCTACAAATCCAATTGTGCAAAGTGAACCTGATCCAAACGTAACCTGTTTTCTATGTGGAAATAATTTGCTTGCCACTATGAGACAAACATCTGCCACGGAAGAACAGAGGATAATGGAAACAATTTCCCACTTGATGGAAAACCAGCAGGTAGAGTGTTATCTTTTTTATATTAACATTACATTGATTTTAAAGTAAATATCATTAATTATTTCATGTACTTGTATTTAGGTATAACATCACATAACTGTTGAGATTCAGACTTTTTTTTTTTACAGATGGGACCTTTAAATGAACTCTGTTGTGCATGCCGGGGACGTGTACAAGAAATAGAGTATCCACAAATAAATGCAAATGAAAATGATGTTGTTCAGCAACCTCAATTTATTTCATTGCCTAATATGAGACGAGCAGCTGAAACACCTAGGCATTGCATTTTTCAAGAATGCAGTGGGCTAGAGCGGCTTTCTATACCAGAAGACACTCGACGCCGTGTATTGCTACATTTTAATTATTTTATACCGAGAGGTGCACGTATCTGCAGACAACATTTAGAAAATGAGCAGTATGAGAGTTTATACTCTGCAGAATATAGCCTGGATACATTTAAAGCCGACTATGTTGAAGACATTGTATTTATACTAATGGAAGGCTTAAATAATGTAAATTATGAAAATATTCAAAACTACCCAGATCATCAAGTCCTGTATTTTATAGGTTTCACGAAGAGGCAACACCAACAGATTTTAGATGAAACGCCCAACCTTAAAAATATGCATCGGGGTAGTTTTGCATTGACAGCACTTTTATGCAAATTAAAAACAGGAGACTCTGGCGACAGGTTAGCCTGTCTTTTTCAAGTTCCCCGAAGAACTTTGGAAATGTTAATGTCTGTGGCCAGAAATATTATATTACGGGACTATGTGCCCCAACATATAGGATTTGGCCACATGACAAGGGAGCAAGTGGCAGCAAAGAATACTATTGTTGCTGATGGTATTTTCTGTGACCCTGCTGTCCCAACACAGCAAAAACCAGCTATCACCATTGCAGATGCAACATATTTGTACACTCAGAAGAGTTCAAACTATTTATTTCAAAAGGATACATATTCCCTCCATAAATACAGGAATTTGGTCAAACCATTTATTTTGTGCTGTTGTGATGGGTACATCATTGATGTTCGAGGACCCTATAGTGCCACAACAAATGATGCGACAATAATGCGCGCATTGTTAGATGATCCAGATTTTAATAATTTCTACAATGAAAATGATATTTTCATCGTAGATCGCGGGTTTCGGGATTGCATGGATGCATTGCACCATAAAGGCTATATAGGTCATATGCCAGAAACCAAAGAAGACGGTCATTCACAGTTGACCACCCTTGAAGCAAACAGGTCACGCTGTGTGACTATAAACAGATGGGTGGTTGAAGCTGTGAATGGCCGTTTCAAAAGAGACTTTAAAATATTCCGTCACGAATATTTTAACCGCGCATGTTCCCATGTAATGGACGATTTTAAAATAGCTGCTGCACTACTAAACGCATTTGCCACGCAATTCACAGACTCTCCAAATGCAGAGGCGTTTGTGAATATAATAAATGAACGTATGTTCCTCCAAAACACAATCGCTGATATAGTTTCAGAGTTAAACTTAAACAGACGCAGTGCAATATTTAGCCCTATTGATGGCACAACCATGGCATTCCCAAGACTGTCGTTGGACGAATTAATTCTTTTTGCTTGTGGCACCTACCAGATTAGGCAGGCACGGTCATATGTAGGTGAGCATTTTAGGTTTCATGGCGTATACACCTTGGAAGTGAGTCGAGACCAAATACCTGGATTGGAGGGAACAAATCCTTTGTTGCTTCGAGCAAAAATAAAATCTCGCCATTCTTCTGGAAAGACGTACTTTGTTTTTATTGTAATAGAAAGAAATATGAATGGGCGGGAAGCAATAACAAGTTATTGTTGCAACTGCATTGTGGGGCTTAGAACTGTTGGGTGCTGCTCACACGTTATGAGTATCATCTGGTACCTAGGGTATGCTCGCCATGAGGGTATGACACGACCAGCTCCCTTCCTAGATGAAATTATTATAAGAATGTAGTAGGTAGATCTGCTGAATAAAATAATTTCATTATATGATATGAGAATTATTGTTTAATTTATTCCGAGTATATTACCTATCCTACCTATTCCCTACCTACTCAAGTAGTGAAGTCAGGCTAGAGCCAAGGTCCATAATCATAATAATATAAATATGAGAGTAATTCTGTCTTACGTGTTCATGCATAAACCGCTGAAACACATTTTGATGACGATTTCAGTCGCTATTCGCTAAGCTATGCACCTGACAGTTTGAGCTCTAAATGAAAAGTAGTTTTATAGATTTAAAGGAACGTATAAAGAAGTTACCTACTTTATTATGGTCAACTCAACTGTTAATAACCTAACTCTAGAAAGCACGAAACCATTATCTAGTCAATAAAAACTTATGTTACTCTAATGATCATCATTTATTGCACCCGGCCCGCTGGTGGCGATTGTGTGGGTGATAAATTAAAACATAACCTAACTTCTTAAAAATGCATATAACTTAAGAACCCCAACTTTATAAAATCTACGAATAAAAGTCTCAATTATGTAATATTTTTACCTATTAAATGTCAATGTTTAGTGGCTAAACACGAGTTTTTTTAGGTGTACAAAACCTTCATACATGCTTGCCATTCTCCTTTGACGAGGATGCAAAACAACACGTTGTATAAAGGCTTGATGAGCCTCGTGGTAAGGTAGCAAAGGCTCAGGGAAGACGCTGCGACGTGCTGAGGGAAGTATGTGGTAATGTGTGTTGTGCGAATATAAGCTTTACGAGCTTTGTGATACGGCAGCAATTAAGATGTCAGGCATATTTATGGAAAGTTAAGAATGATTTGTGTTGTGCGAATTTAATTTTTACCATTTTTGCAATAAGGAAGTAATTAAGAAGATGTCTATCAGCTTTCAGAAAAGTAAAGAATTATGTGTTTTGTGAGTATATAGGCTTCAACAATATTAAAACATACATAACGAAGTCTTGAACTCAAGCAGTCTGTAAGCCCAACTATTATTGTAAAACCCCAGCTCATAACTAAAAAGTGTAGCCTGAATAAAAGTCGCATACACAAAAGAGATTAATGGAGGTTACGAGAGAAACATAAATTACTATTAATTGTTATTATTATTTTACTCCTGC
Source organism: Hecatera dysodea (assembly GCA_905332915.2). Taxonomy (NCBI): domain Eukaryota; kingdom Metazoa; phylum Arthropoda; class Insecta; order Lepidoptera; family Noctuidae; genus Hecatera; species Hecatera dysodea. The sequence continues at coordinate 7,919,659 of HG995309.1, forward strand.
AGTGCGATCCTGTAAACGTGTCACTGTGGAAACTTAGGCGAAGTGAACATAAAGTGAGTTCTCAATCCATCTAAACAAAGAGGAGGTTTCTGTTGAGATAAAACAGAAACCTAGCTGATTGGACTTGGTTCGCAAAAGTATCCACCATGTAGAACATTTGCAGGAGCTCGGAGCGCTAGAGGTACGCGAACATTAGTGGATACTCGACATAATAAGTCTATTGTGTCTTTTTTTTATAAAATATGGTCAGCAGCCACTTACTAGATGAGCCAGCACCGTGAGAAGGCCCGCTTGCCTCATGAGCGTAGACTTGCCGCCCATGTTGGGCCCGGTCAGCAGCAGCAAGCTGGACTGCTCGGTGCCCAGCTGCGTGTCGTTGGGGATGAAGTCTTCCAGGTTCGGTATGCAGGGGTGACGGCCTTCTACAATGTTTATGTAAGGCTGGAAAAAAAAATTACATGTATTCAATTCACACGTGGTTGAAGTGAAACCGTCAAAAATTTTGGTTTCAAGATGAATGAGACGAAGCGACAGTAAAAAGAGACAGTGAATTTATGTGTGTTTCTTTTTACTGTCGCTTTTTCGTTTCATAAACTTACAGATCACAACGATGCTAAAGAAGTTTTCAATTCAAAAAGAATGTTCCATTCGTTTTCGATACTCAGGCGTTGTATTACAAACGTTACTGCTACGAGGTTCTCTTGTGGTTTGATTTCTGGGTCGGGCAAAATGTTTTTTCAACAGAAACTTGGTCTATTTTTTTCAACGAATCCAGATTTATGACCGATACATGGCAATAGGCTCGCCTCTATTACATGGGATATAAGGAGTAGCTGTATGTATAAGTTTACTGCAACCTTTTTTTTTCTGGATGGGATATCATCAAATGACTTCTCCCGCTCTGGGCGGAGTGGAAGGGAGTGTCAGACTCTTACTGACTAAAACCCACCCGTGATCCTTCTTGTGCCCTTTGCGTTCCAGGGCCGCGGTGACTCTTTCGAACAAATTCCGCAACAAGTGTACTGCAACCCTACGGGCACATAATATCTGCCTATTCCTCAGGGCTATACTGGCGTGGTGTGAGGATATGCCTGCTACCCGATGGGATACCCATACATCACTTGTTGCTGTTACCCAAGACGAAATCCTTGACAATAGGGATGTTTTCTGAGTAAAAAAAAATTATTCTCATTAGTCCGTCAGTTAGATTATCGACAAATATTGGACACGTATTTTTTGCTTTAGCAAATAGGTATATAAAAAATGACGAAGATAAAAAGCATCAAAAATCAGGAGTGGGGGCTTGTGACGTCACGCCGTGGTTAAAATTGTAGCTCGTAGTGACGTCACACGAGTATTCAACACACTGTATCGTCTTTGCTTTTTGTTTACGTGAAAAAAGAAAAAAATACCTGTCCAATATTTTTTGGAAATCTATCTGACTAATTAGATTTTTTTAGTCAACTACCCCATCATCTAAAGTAAGGATAATATACGTGTGTTGTTGTTCAACGATACCTTCCGCTGCTCGTCATACGTGACGTCAGGCAGACACACGTCCCCGCTGTGCTGGCGCGCGAACTCCGTGAAGGCCAGCAGGATGTCGAGCGTAGACAAGCACTGCAGCGCGCTCTCCCACTGCTTGTAGTGACACGAAAACTTCTCGAATATTCGACGACTGAGATCCTTTAGCACGTTCGTCTTTTGTTCTTCAGCTGCTATCATTCGGGCTAGGAGATCCTAGAAATATAATGCCACTGTATTAGCCCAATGAGTGCGAGCGAGAAAGATACATAAAAATTAGTAACGACAATCGTGTAGTAGTAATAGTAATAAAATCACTTAAGAGCTTTTCCGAGAAAATTACTACGATAATGTATCTGCAGTCAAGCAGCATAGCTGTATTCCATTTTTGAAATGATGGACGTGCTAGGAAATCCCAATTTAATATCTGCCCAGCCCCTGATTTTTTTTTTATTTAATTCAGTTTCAGCTTTCCTAGCTCAACATTATTATGTTGATTACAACAACAAAAAATCTAAACCGTTAGCCTTACAGGGCGATTCAAACTAAAAGGCAGCTATGAAGTTCGCTTTTTGCTACGCAGTAAGTACCCAATCCCCGCTCGTCAATCCGCGTCTCGTTTTCCGGCTGATACTAAGTTTGAAACAAAGATGGGAAATCATCAAATCGCACCTTCGGTGCGACAAATTGACAAAGGGCGAAAAAGTTGTCAAAATTTTTTTGGTAGTGAAATATAAGATTTTTACCTAAAACTATAGCAAACTAAATAAACAATTAATTGTATAAAGATTTCAAACCTACTATAAATAGTAATGCAGAAATGAGGAAATACATGCGCAAAAAAAAATTAAAGACTTCTCCTGTAAAATTAAAAAAATGAGCTGGAACCATTTCGCTCTGGGCACAGCGGAAGGGAGCGTCAGACTCCTACTTTGCGTTCCGCTTCCAGGGCAGCGGTGTCTCTTTCGAACAAATTCCTCAACCCTGGCAGGAGTAAGTTTGAACCTACCGGTACATCTATACTAATATTATAAAGCTGAAGAGTTTGTTTGAACGCGCTAATCTCAGGAACTACTGGTTCGAATTGAAAAATTCTTTTTGGGTTGAATAGACCATTTATCGAGGAAGGCTTTAGGCTATATATCATCACGCTTAAGCCAATAGGAGCGGAGCAGCGATAAAGAATGTTTTAAAATCGGGGATTCCACGGGGACGAAGTCGCGGGCAGCAGCTAGTTTAGTAATAAGACAATAAGTAACAACAACACTTACCTTACTCTCACACGTAGAAAATCTCTTGTAGCCCTTGCGCGCTCCTTCCAAGTTATAGTCGGATCCAGCCCTGGCCGCGGCGTCCTGCGGCACTTCGATCTGGTACCTCTTCTTATCTGTGCCCACGTATGATAACTGGAGTACAAGGAATTTATTTGAATTATTATATTGATAAGTAGTGGCAGTCATTTTTGACGCTGTGTGTGTATTAACTATCAAATACTAGCTTTTACCCACAGCTTCGCTCGTTATTATAGACTAGCTTTTGCTATTATAGACAAGACTTAAGAATTTGATCCGAAACGAAACCAAAATTTCTGTGAATCTTTAGCACTCAACCCGCAGTAAGTACTCTGAATTTCCAATTCCTCCACAGTCTCCGCTAAGCCAGTCCATTTTGTATTTGCATGCTGTTGTAATATATCTACCTACAATATGCACTAGTGCTGCCATCTGCGGTGAGGCTTTTGTGATTTAAAATAAAATCTTCACTCTTCCGTTTTACCTGAACACGTTATTTAATAACACTAATACATGCAGTGACCTTAATCTATTTCATTGTCCGAAATTGCACCGGGACTGAACAATAAATAAAACTGATTTTATAAATATAAAACTGTACTTACCCTACATTTAAAATACTTTTCTTGCTCACTGAGATACTCCTTCAATTCTCCCTCGATCTCCTTTATTAACTGCAACGTGTTGTCATACTCTTGATCTACTCCTTCCCCGGGTAGAATGCGACCTTCTTTCTCAGCCTCTGCTTGGTTGAATGCTTCCTACAATATAACAAAGATGTTTAAATAACACAATACCAGAACCCTAGTCCCCGTTAGGTTTGTTCCCATCTATGGAGCAAAAATCCCAATAATAGCCAGCCAAACCCGTCAGAAATAGTGTTTGCAACCACTACGAAAACGAAAAGAATATATCCACAAAATTGTTTCTTTAGGTGAAGAAAATTTAGTATTTTTTTTACGATCAATCGTTTTTGGAATAATCTTGGCAAAAGCGAAGGAAAATAAGTAAGTATTAAAACCTCAATATTTAATTTCCAGATTTTTCTTTCTAAGTTATTTTTCCACTTCTCTCAAAGTTCGGCGGTATGCCCATGAACTCCACGTCCTCATCCCTTCGGCCCCCTTCTACCATAGGACATCTAAACGCACTGTAGGTTACCATCTCTACCTTGTAGCTATTCCACCAAGCATTTTCAATCATCTTTTATAATGCGCACAGCAAAGGAGTGGAACTCTCTGCCTACGTCTGTGTTTCCAAGCACATTCAAACCTAATCTCTTCAAAGTTAGAGTGAACATGCTTCTTCTGGGTAAGCTCATTCCATCGTCGACTTTGTCTCTGTCACCTGAGACCTAGACTAGAGTCAAGAGCAAATCCATTTCACAATAAAATAAAATAAAAGTTTGCATCAAGGCAAGTGCCACGCTCGTTTTAATACTAAATTCTACGTTACCTTGAAAAACTTCAACGTATCCCTATAATCGGGATACTTCCCATCCGGATGGAACTGCATGATCCTCTTCAGCAGCTTAGAATCGGTGTCCGCGAACAGATCCACCAGCTTCAACGCAGCGTTGAACCCGTTCAGTACTGCTATAAAGTCCAGCACTTTCCGCTTCGAGTACGTCTTCTCTTCGTAGAATATTGCGCGCGAGTCGGGATGCTGTTTGGAACGTTTGAGGTTACCTAAAGCGTGTACTCTGAAAACGATTGTTGTCTTTAAAAAGAGTTAAGAATCCATAAAACAACATAATTACAACAGTAAACTTATCATGATAGAGACTTGCTTTAGTATTAACATAGTCATCTTTGTTGATTGATAAGTTCATCGATAAAAGCACCGAGTAAGGCCACCCGTTCTCTCGCTCCCACTTAACTTTTTTAACGCCTATGTCGAATTCTTCCAAGATTTTAGGTCTTGGCATAAAGGGACGCCTATTTATGGTGGTATATGGTGTTCAAAAGATTTGACTAACTAGCTTTTGTAGGCGGCTTTGCTCATATTCAAGTTTGATTTTCGCAAAAAAATCAGTCTACCACTGTCTCCAGGGTCCAATCTATTTCCGTACAAAAATTCATGAAAATCGGTTCATCGATTTAGGCTTGAAAGTGGAACAAACAAACACTCGCTTGCGCATTATATTATTAAGCTTAATGTATTTATTGCATTATAAAATGTATAGGCTTGCAATGATATGATAATATCGGGGTTTGCCCTTAAGTAGTGAACAAAGAATACTTACTTGGCCAATAGTCTCTCCAGATCTGGTAATGTTGTGAGAATACTTTTAGCATCTTGACACAACTCTTGGTTTTCAAACAGAGCCTTCACAGCTTCTTGTCTCTCCTTGATTACTGTTAAATTGCAGCTTGGCGCGCAAACCCATTGGTATAGCAACCTGAAAATAAAATATATTGATATTTGTTAAGATTGGCTAGAAAATTTGAGAGTTTTCCCCCGAATACCCAATTGAAACTTCAGTTTCAGGTGGTCAAGACAGTTGCGGAATTTATTCGAAAGAGTTACCGCGGCCCTGGAACGCATAGGGCACAAGAAGGATCACGGGTGGGTTTTAGTCAGTAAAAGTCTGACACTCCCTACCGCTCCACCCAGGGCGGGAGGGGTCATTTGATGATTTCCCATCCAGAAAAAAAAAAAAAAAAAAAAGTTGGTCAAGACAGAAAAGTTAATTGCTTAACATTTTTGACAATTCCCAGTAAAAAAATTCCTTCTGTGTAAGTGGCAAATGAAAATTGCTGTTTTGAGACATCCCACCTCTCAACTCCTGACTTTACATAACACCCTCAACTGAGTCATGGGAGTGAATTCAGGGTTGAAATAATGATGTAACAGTACCCAAAACAAGAAAACTTTCAGTTCTTTTTTTATATAACTTTGTTCTTTGTTAAAAAATACTATTTGAAGTATTATACTAACCTTTTTCCCATATGAGTCGAGCAAAAATTCAACCTTTCATACAAACATCCCTCATCTTGGACAATCCGTAGATTCCTCAACGTAATCGCGTCTAAGACCATCGTGCTGCCGCCTTCCCAGCGATTTTCAACCTTAACCTCGGGGGGTAAGGTCTTGTTTAGTACGTCGGGGGGTGCGTAGGAGGTAAATTGGTTCATGCCTAGTACTTGTATGTCCAGCAGACAGTCTGTGAGGCAGGATACCACGCCGCCCAGGGCTTTTATTGCTAGATAGCAGTTGGTGGCCGGGGTAAGGCCGAGAGCATCGCCTGAAATACAGGAATTTGGGCTGTATAATTTATATCATGTTTTGTGATTATAATCAGACGAAGTAAACTGCATTGGTAACTTTATATTTCTGGTCGCAAATTCAACTTGACTACACAGACATGAGCTAAACGCATAAATATGGTAAACCTTGATTAATATAAAACTTTATACTTTATTCTTGATCCAACAAAAATTTAAGAGATAATTTTATCTCATATCATCTTGAGAAAACTCAGACTCTTACACATTGTATTAAAGTATATAAAGTCTAAAATCTTCAGTATTACTTGAACAACAGTGTAACCATTGACAACACCTTCTCCATTTGAGAAAGAGTCCTATGCAAGCAGTTTCACAATAATAGATTGAATTAGTATTTCCTACCTTCATGTAAGAACGGTTTGATACCCTCGGGCCACTCTCCATCTGCATTAGTCCTGTAGTACTTCTCAGCTAATATCTTGAGCGTTTTCTCAGGAGACCATATATTTTGAGGCTCTCTGCGCGCGTTATGACAATGGGTGCTGAGCAGCTTGGACGTACGGGGCGTTGTCTTTCGGTCGTATATTATCTAGATAAAAAGTAAAGAAAATTAAGTGCTAAAGTTAATACTTTACAAGTTTTTTTAATTATTTTTCATAGAACGTTCTCTAGACGCCAGTCAAACAGTAATCGCGATTCGTAAATGATTTAGCTTTTGTTCCAAAAACGGGCCAGAAAGTATGAACATGTTTCTGTGAACTCTCGGGACTAACCATAACGATTGGCCGATTGCCCAAGATGTACAAAGGACAGCAAGTCCCATATAAGTACACAAGTATCTGCCCATGCTTTCTGAGGCACAAAAGGGCGCCGATATGTAATAGATGGCCACCCAGGCGCGTGCAGTGGTTCGAGTTAGTGTAGGCCAGAGAAAATGTCCAAATAAATTTTTAAAAATAACCACATTATTCAGGGTTGATTTTTAATTAAATGAGTTTTTTTTAAATAGCCTATTTAAAAAACAAAACACCACATTTCAACCCTGAATAATGTGGTGTGTTTTTTTTTGGACATTATTTTCTGGCCTATCCAACTCGAACCACTGCACGCCACTGTGGCCACCCATCTACGAACTGGCCTCGGCAAGCGTTGTTTAACCTAAAAGTTAGACCCATATGGCTGCTATTATTTAGCCACAAGGTAATACTCACCAAAGCTGGTGGATAATGCGCCAGAGTAGTGAGCAGTCTGGAGGAATGCTTGTCATCTTGAAACTGTCCGATGTGGAACAGACCTATCGAAGTGTCCACGAAGCAAATGCCGTATGTGCTGCTGCCATTGCTCTCCTGAGGAAATATGTCATTACTATTTTTTATGATTTGTTATTTATTTTCAGCCTGTTCCATCACACTGAAGTAACAATATTTATGCATGATGAACTAAGTCAAGATTTTATCGCAAGTCAACTTTTGTCCAGTGTCTATGGTTAGAACAAGTAATATGATGTGTTTCTTGTACACTGACAGAGACAGCAAAATATCTATTTTCTTTTTCGGTACTACCAATGTCTGTAAGAAATCACTCTGTGCTATAAAACTTATAATTATTTATGTGACTTAGAATAATATACTTTAAATCTCACACATAAGGTTCATTTTGCACAACAACCACAACCATTTTTTTCGAACTTAATCTATAGTTTGTTCGCGTTAAGAATGCAGTGAGTCATCAGTGCAACTGCAATATAAAAGTCTATTTTCTATATAAAGTCTATTTCGAACGTTTGAATTTAACACAGTAGTGTTAAATTGAAAAGTTCGAAGCAATGCCTTCAACTGTCATTGTGAATTTGACTTTGTAATTTGAAAATATTTGATTGGTTACGGGGCGGGGCTAGGCCGACGGACAATGATGACTCACTGCATTCTTAACGCGAATGTACTATACATTAGTTTAACCGTATAGTTCGGTAGTAGTACCAATTGGTACTAGACATGCAAACCTCCGCCAGCTCGGTTGTAGTACCAATTGGACCTCAGAGTTACGTCATCCGACATCCTAATTTATAATTGCATTTTTGATAAAGCCACTTAAAAAATCTTATGTATGGGAGTTAATTAAAACAATTAGATAAAATGCTCATATCTTAGCGCCATTAATTCTTTAATATTTAACCCACAAGTTTACTAATTTTCGTAAATAAAATCGAAGTGCATAAATGTGATAATCGCCATCAACCATCATTCTTATTGTTTTTTTTTTATTGTTAGGGAGTACCAAAACGATTATGCGTATCGATTTATTTTTTATTTCAACCTAATCGATTAATTTAAATTCGGTACTAAAATATTAGGAAAAAATACGTTTAAGACATAAAATACAATAAGCATTAATCATAATTATTATTTATGCTTTCTTATGTAATTCAAATAGGATTTGCTACAAAAAAAATCTACTCAGCAGATTATCGAACCCAAGGTTAATTTGCGCAGAATTGTCTATGTTATTCAAAATAAGAATGAAAAATATTTTATTCCTTTTAAATTACTGAGAGTTTTATGTTAGATACTTGCTGGTTGCGTACGAAATACTAAGTTTATGTGTGTTATGTAGGTCTAGACAAATTTACACTGGTATTTAAAAAATATTTTTTATCTAGAGTGAGTAATGGTATCAGAATTTTTTATAATGTCATGAAAATTGAATTTTGCTTTATAAAACACTTTTCGATTTTGTCATCCTGCTCCTGAAACCCAGTATCTTATAATAATATGTTCATGCAGGGCCAGGGAAAAATGCATTTTGAGCGATTCAAATTACACATAATTACCTACAAAATATATTTTCAAATGAAGGTTCTAAAACTATCTTGTACTTTTTAGGTAGCAAGATAGAAAATGTAGATTAATAAGGTTATTAAGGCCAAATTCTACATGGTAAATATTCTATCTCAATAAATTTGAATAATTATTATATGTAAGTGAAAATAGCACCGACTAGATTTTTCTAGTTTTTGTTATGAGTGTTATTTTCATGGTTATGGGGTTCCTAATCACGAATCTGCGATCAAAATCCATGAAAAAAAATCGGGTAAAGTGTGAGCCAGAATTTTGTTTGGGTTGCGGGAATTCATAATTATTACCCACCGAATTTCATCTGAATCGTTTCAAATGCGTTCAGAGTATGCGTGACATGAGTGGTCCTTTGCTTTATAGAGCTTTTTTAATGCACATATTTAATAAGTAAATAATAATGTCCGCACAAATCGAACTTCGAAGTTAAGCTACGCTTGCCAAGATCGGCTAGTGGATGGGTGACCATTTAATACAAGTTGAGTTTCCACCATGGCTTGGAAAGCATGTCGTTGGTGCCGGCTGTCATTCGAACATCTTAGACAGTCGATAGGCCACAAACTGTAACCCCTACATTGCCAAGAGGTATGTTCTACTCAGTTGCTAGATTGTGGAGGTCTTATAAGCAATAGCTCTTTGTAAAAAAATGGTATTCATGTACATCCGATTAGGCTAGATGCCGAACCCAACATAGAAAAAGAAAAGGCTAGGCAGAATGACGTAAGTGTGAATGAGTGTGATGAAAAAAAAAAACTTCTTTTTTTTTCAAAATTCGAATATCCTATGACAATTCGGCATTTATGAAAAACCTATGCAGCCGTTTAGGCTACCGGACGTTCCAATTAAATAGACTTAACTACAAAAATACATACATATATATATATATATATATATATAATTATATATATAAATATAATTATATATATACGTACCTACTTACATACATAGGTACATACTTTCAACAAACATTCTATAATATACCTAGTATATTTAGATAAGTTTTTTTTGTATCCGCAAAAGGACTCTCCTTTGCGGATAAAAAAAAATATCACATTATATAGCATATCGAATTCAAATAACATTATATCAAAGTTCAAACCGATCCACTACCTAACCATACCATAGTCAATATAGAGATAAAAAAAAATATGTGAAAATAATAAATATTTCTGAATCACGAGCGCATTCTGGTTCTACATTTAAATTTTGAATAAAATAGACATTTTGGCGCGAAATCCGCACGGGTCCGATTAATTTGTTCAGTTATTTTATTCGTTGATTTCCAAAAAAAGAACTAAGTATTTAAATTACTTAACAAAGCGCAAATATGGTTTTTATAAATGCTTATTGGATTTTATGATAAATAAAATATTTTGCGCTAATTTTTAATAATCGATTTATGATAATTGCTCATTTATATTTATCGAGTCGAACGAAATAAAAAAAAACATCGATTATAATAATCGTTTTCCCACACCCTAGCATTAAAAAAATCAAAATGGCTGACGATTTTAAACAAAAATAAATTAGCGGTAATGAATATTACTTGTTAATGGATCTGTGTTCGTTTATTGCATTTAGATCTGGGCTTTTTCTTGTTCTTTACGGTATTAAGAATCATAATGTGTGTATTTGTAATAGTATTTACATGTGAGTGTGCGCTTTTTGTGTGAAATAAAAACGTAAACAAACACATATGTTAACATGTAACACATAGTTGGCGCGAAACTTTGACTTTGGATACCAAAAAACTTCATTACCGCTACATATTTCCTTAGAAATATGGATGAATTCGTCAAATCATCAAATGATGAACAAACCACTACTCCTCAAGTGGAGTTTGGGTTTCTGGAATTCATAATTTTCATGTTTTTTAGCCTCGAACCCCACTGCCATCAAAGTTGAAAAGTAATATTTTTTTGTCATAATTTAACCGTATTTTTAATTAACTTGCGTATAGAAAATGACAAAGAAAGACCGCAAATATAATGAATATGTTTTGATTTTGCGGTTTTGCCTCTGTTTAGCAAGCGAGAAGGTTGTTTACATATATAATTTTAGCAAATCTAAGACAACTATCTTTTGGAAGGGTGTAGTAATGCGTATTTTAGACGCATTTTTAAGTTGACTGACGTGATTTGAGCGATATTAAGTTGTAATTTAAGATATTTCTCAATAACTTATCGTATAAAATTGCTGCAGAAACAAATTTATCATAGTTAAATAAGATTCTGAAAGTTATGATAATTTCTGAAATTAATGACGTAACATGCAACACCCCGTCGACTCAGCTAGTGTGTCAAATGTCAAAATCTTGTCGAGCAGAGTGGTTAAGGTTACTATTTGAACTAATATCAACTGAAAGCAAAATTAGCGAGTAGTGAGCCGGTACCTCCTCAGCGATGGCCATCATGTAGGCAGCCGAAGGGTCGGCAGGCCCGTTGTCCTGTAGCCCGCACACTTGCGCGCCCCTCATCGACACCTGACAGATCTCGCGGCGGACCACTTTGTCGAACTTGCTGGTTAGACCACCTGAAATACGGGTACGTGTTTTTACAATATACATAAAATCTTTCTTAATGCTTGCTCTTTTTTATGCTTAGATGTATGTCAATCAATCGCGCTTAAAAGGAGTAGGATTGAATTTGGCACAAGGATAATAGGGTAGTTGACTAAAAAAATCTAATTAGTCCGTCAGATAGATTTCCAAAAAATATTGGACACGTATTTTTTCTTTTTTCACGTAAACAAAAAATGAAGCCGATACAGAGCGTTGAAAACTCGTGTGACGTCACTACTCGCTACAATTTTTAACGAGCCGTAACGTCACAAGCCCCCACTCCTGATCTTTGATGCTTTGTATCTTCGTCAGTTTTTATAGATTTGATAAAGGAAAAAATACGTGTCCAATATTTTTCTATAATCTAACTGACGGACTAAATATAATCATATATTTTTTACTCAGGAAACACCCCTATTCATGACCCTTGTTTCTAGATGGGAAATCATCAAATGACGTCTTCCGCGCTGTGCGGAACGGAAGGGAGGCTGAGATTCTTACTGACTAAAACCCACCCATGTTCCTTCTAATGCCATTTGCGTTCCAGGGCTGTATATTTAATATTATGCGAAAGTGAGTTTCTTTGTTTAGAGAACATCTTATCCTATATATCCTATATAGGATAGAATGTTCTCTTTTCAGACTAAGTGCAAGCAATCCACCTATACGTTTAAATCTTGCATTTATTTAATAATTACAAGTCTACATAAATAAGGAAATCTGACAAATAGTACACTTAAGTACAGTTAGCCACATTAGAATACTTAATAGATCATGTAAGATGAACAAATAAACTTACTCTTTTTACACCTCTCCTGCATCATATCAGGTGTTTCTGTCTGCTCTACTCTGGCCACCTTGTATCCTTTGGACACTAGTGTGGACGCCATTCTGCCGTAAGCACTCTCAGGAAACCCCGAATGGGCGAATTCACCCTGGACAAGTAATGATTACGTCATTAATGAGTGTTTAAGAATGTTATGTTTAGGACTGCAAAATAGGGTAGTTAACCACGCCGCCCAGGGCTTTTATTGCTAGATAGCAGTTGGTGGCCGGGGTAAGGCCGAAAGCATCGCCTGAAATACAGGAATTTGGGCCGTATAATAGGGTAGATAACTAAAAAAATCTGATTAGTCCGTCAGATAGAATTCCAAAAAATATTGGAGACGTATTTTTTCTTTTTTCACATAAACAAAAAATGAAGACGATACAGTGCGTTGAAAACTCGTGTGACGTCACTACTCGCTACAATTTTTACCGAGCTGTGACGTCACACGCTCCCACTCCTGATCTTTGATGCTTTTTATCTTCGTCAGTTTTTATAGATTTGATAAAGGAAAAAATACGTGTCCCAATATTTTTCTATAATCTAACTGACGGACTAAACATAATCATATATTTTTTACTCAGGCAAAATCCCTATTATCACACTATGGCCTAATCTGGTTGTAGAGAGGGACATAACTTCGTGAAAAGGAAAAACAAACTGACTTTACTAATTTTTTTTTTAATAAGCCCTTTCTGTCCCACTGCTGGGCGCTGGCCTCCCTTACTTTAGACAATTTTGGGTGCACTACGAAAATGACCCTAACTAACAACATCAAATTGTTACTACTGATGAGTTGGTTGAACATAAAGTTTCAGGAAATTATTTTTGACTGAGTAGTATATATAATAGTGCTTGAACGTCACGAACTTTTAGGCTTTTGCTTCGAGGTATATAATATACATTATACACCAAACAGCCACCCATTAGCAGGACTGTTGCCCACAAATCCAAGCCCAAGCGCGTATTTTCGGTACAGGAGGCGTACGATACGCCTATTCGCTTCCTTACCACAATTTTTCTAGTGCTAAAAAGGTAGTTTGTCGATCCTTACCTTCATATAGGAAAATCCAAGTTCATTAACCCCCACAGCCGCGTCCATATGGTACAGCTCATAGAACTTGCCCACTTTGAAGAACAGCACACAGTCGTAGTGAGATGATTTCATGTCCCACCACTGACGATGCGCCTGAAAAAACAGAATATTATAAAATCTATTCTCATCACTCCCCAATCATTAGCCCCTTATTTTGCCTCAGTTTATTTGTGGTCGGCGTAACATGTCTTCTATACCTGGTGAATACAGTATGGAGCCGCGCTGGCCACACCAAATAAATAGATAAAGCTCTAAATGCGACGTGCCGGATTGTCATTGGCGGCCTTAACCCCTCCCGCGACGCACTGACTCCAGTGCGAATGCTGTACCCATTAGTCGTGCCCCCAGAAATTCGCAGAACGGTAGCTAGTCGTATAGAAAGGGCGAACCTTCCACCTGGGCAGGCTTGTCGTGGTTCACCTGGCAAACTCTAAATGGACATGGTACTCAGATCGGCCGTAATAAGCGGCTGCCTATCACACCTCCACCCAACCCATACTATACTTCTTGGCAAGACTTCTATATGCACACACGCACGCACGGACACACAGACATGGATTTTTGGTACTTACCATAAAAAAGAAACAAAATGAGTAAAAATATGTGTGACATCCACAGCACAAAACGCATGATGCTATGACTCATGTAGGAGAAATAGCTACAGTGCTGTTATTTAGCGACACCCAGCAGCTGGATGACGTCGACCGGACAAGCATAGTGATTTTGAAAAAACCCTGATGGAAGAACCAAGAAACCTTACCTGAGCCATACAATCCAAGGCCTCACAAACAAAATTTTACAAGCAAGTTGAAACAAAATATGTTCTTACAGGTGTCTGACTCTTATGAAAATCAGCTGGCACAAATAAAGTAGAAGGGTCATATTCAGGATGATCCGGCCTCCTCTTCTTGGCATCCCTGATCTTGTCAGGCTTCAACCAGTCCAGTTTGCAGTGCACCCAGTTCCCTTCATCTGCTGCTATTGGCTTCTCCTCAGCTGGCTTAGGAGGTGAGGGTGTGGGGCTGAAATAAGTTTCGTATTTCATTAGTTTAGTCCATTTTATACAAACTATTGTTAATATGTTTTTGTTTTGTGCCCATAAGATATTTATTATTTATCAGAAATAATCTAATAGAGGTCTATTATGCATGGCTTTGAATCTCTGTTGTGTAATACCAGAACTTTAAAAGATTTTCTTATTATTATATACTTGACAGTTTTTATGCAGACTCTACCATATTATAAATATTTCCATAAGAATAGTTCCTCAAGTCTGTTTCACATGATAGCATTACAGATCCCATAGTACGAGTGTATAAGCCCCAGTCGAAGGTAAGCAAGCACCAAGTATTTTAAAGCATAAGCAACACTCCAAAGGATGTAATTAATAATGTTTCTTAATAATCTTTAATATTTTACAACATAGCCCATATAAATACATACCCACTACTAGATGGTTTGATCACTGGTTTACTTGGTTTCTTAGCTTTAGGAGACTCAAACTTGAAACTATCCTGTAATTTCTTCTCAATTGATGGCTTCTCAACTTCAGAAGTATCCATTTTGTTATCTGCTGAAAAATTACTTTTGTTATTCAAAACACAGCTTTGAAAACAAACAAAAAAAAAATACAGCAGGTCAAAATATTTTATTCATAAAGCTATTATTATAAATTAGTACTAGCAGAATAACTGCTACTGCTACATTAGATAGTTAATGTATGTGATAAAACAGTATTTTAAACTAATATTCTTTAGTTTTCTTTTACTGGTAGGAAACTTTTAGAAGCAATCTATTTTCTATGCTACATTTTCTTACTGGAAAATATTTGACTATTTATTTATTTCGATCAACAAAGGATACACAGTTGTGACATCAGTCACAGTGATACAAGTGGTTACTTAGCATCTGCTCCTTCAGTTATAGGGGACCACAACATGCACATATAACTAAGTTTAGATAATAAAATAAATTAATTAATTAAATTCAATTACTCCTATAAAATAAATTAAATAAGATGCAATTATTCCCATAGATAAAATTAAATTAGATTCAAGTATTCCAATACATTAAATTAAAATTATTCCACTATATTTTATTTATTGTTCAATGAAATAAATATATTTTTTATTAAGTTATGTGTGTGTACTACGAATGTGAATGGCTATTAAAGGTAGGAGGACCAAGGAACAGGTGAGAGAGTCTTTACTCTTAGAAAGACCATATTGGTAGATAGGTTGTAACAATCAATGGAGATGATAGCTAAAAGAGAAGTATAAAAAAAACCCTCCCCTAATAAACTGGGCAAGGGCTGGTGTCAGGCGGCTCAGAAAAGAATACCTAGAAAGATTAAGGGGAGGTCTTTGCCTAACATTACAGGACAGCAAATGCTGAATAAAAAGGGCAAGAGAATAATTTCATTAATTACTTTTCTCAAACAATTTTATAATTACTTGAGTACATTTTCATTCATTCAAGTTTATTACTCACCTTTGTTTTCGGCATCAGAATCATCTGAGTCCACAGGATTAAGTCTGATCCTTTTCCTGCGTTTGGAAGCAATGGGGACCTCATCCTCACTGTCGCTGTTGTGCTTTACCTCTGGTGATGGAGTTGCTTGTCTCTCGCGCTTTTTCTCTGAAGAAAAATATCATAAAATTATGGTAGATAATGGTTAATCAAAAGCATGACATAGAAAAAGTTGAAGAGAAATGTTATGTTTCAATTTTAGGTTTGTAGAAGTGTAGATAAATATTTAGAAATGATTTAAGTGTCTCGAAAGTTATATCCTTATATTACCATTTTGTATGATTGTTTATTTATAGATGAAGTGCAAGAGATTTCGAAACATGACTAGACTTGAGTCAAATAATATTGTGTTGACAAACTATTGACTGTATTTATGATCTTCCAAGTCATAAATTCAGTCAATAGTTTGTTTGTGTTTGTGTCTTCTTCCGTATTGTTCACTCATGTGTTACAATACAAAAGGAAAAAAAAAACAGTGAAGGTTTTATGTGAGAAAAATTTACTTAATTATTTCAGTGATATATTTATTTCAGTAACATTAGTGTAGGCTGTAAAACAATATCATGCTAATTGATAAATACTTACTTTCAACTTTGGTTTCTTTGTCGCCGTTTTGAACTGGCGAACTCACTTTCGGGCTTTTGTCGACCTCTAAATCTGATTTTACCTTCTTATTGGCAGGAGGTGTTTTCGAGAAATAATTAAACAAAGTGTTTGCCGCACCTACGCTGTTACGCTTCGACATTTTTGTGTTATATTAGGTACTCAAAATTCATTGAAATAATCGGACACCGCATAAAATCCGTTTTGGCGCAAACTGTTAGTAAACTGTCAAAATTTAACGTCAACGGACTGTCAAAATGGTCAAATCAAATACCAACTCTTGCCAGATTAGCCAGTAGCCACTGTCTACAATAATTTTGCAATGGCTTCAGCAATTTTAGTCGATTATCCAGATTTTTGTTAATCTTTAGCGGCTAAACACTGAATTACTTGTAAAAGCCTACTTGTACAACTGCATCATAGCTAATTTATATCTATATCTAATCCGCGCGAAAATTTATGTACACCACCTATCACCACTCAACTTCCATCCGGTCCCTAGTCTCACCATTTCACAGCTCCGCAATGTATCCTCGCACCACAACTCTGGTGGAAAGGCACCCTGACTGTAACTTTACTCCGCGTTTATTCTTAAGGGGGTTATAGGCAGAGCAGAACAGTTAGATAGTAGTGTTGGTATTTTTCTACTGAAGCGGAGCATAGTGGAGTAGACCAAAGGTGGCTACTGGTAGTACTGGGTCAGGATAACTTTTTTGATAGGGTAAAGGGTTTGAAGTAGGTAGTTTTACCCTATCCTTACGCGTTTGGATCTAAGAAGTAACCGGTCATCTCGCAAGTCAACCTAGGGGCTTTAAAGCCTGCTTAACCAGACTTGCCTGTGTGTGGCGGCTTTATGTACATACATTAGAGCTTAGACTCACAAAGAACTTAAAACTAAGCGACCACAGTCTAGGGGCACCCCCTGCGTGGTACGGAAATCGGGTTAGGGCGTCGAGGTCTGCGTGCTAATCTATACTAATATTATAAAGCTGAAGAGTTTGTTTGTTTGTTTGTTTGAACGCGCTAATCTCAGGAACTACTGGTCCGATTTGAAAAATTCTTTCAGTGTTAGATAGCCCGTTTATCGAGGAAGGCTATAGGCTATATTTTATCCCCATATTCCCACGGGAACGGGAACTACGCGGGTGAAACCGCGAGGCGCTGCTAGTATCTTATAATGTAAGTAGGTACCCTCAATCCAGCTCCAATTTGCCTACAATGTTTCTTTTGAAGCGGAGTGGATATTTCGACCATTACAATTGGTAAATCCATGAGGCGCTAAGTTCCGCTCCACTCCACTTCCACGCACCAGAAATAATCATAGTTAAGATTTAGTCCAATAAAGTCGTCGAGGATAATATATTTCGAAAAATGAAACAGCTTTTAAGTTTTTAAATAATTTTATATTGTATTGCCTTATTTTTTATACTCTAAGTAATAAAGTAGAATTATCTAAATTCACAAAATTGTTTACACGGACAACAAATCTTATTCTAAAAGGTTTGGTGTAAAATGGCAGTACATAACCACATTGTACGCTTTAGTTTTATGTAATATATCTATAACACATTTTGCTAATGTACAACTTTTTCATTAGTGAAATGTGTTTTATTAGAAAAACTAAACTATTCTACAAATTAATTTCGAGGTTGTATAAGTGTACTTAGGCTGCGCGTGCAAGGTTATATCCATCATCACAAGATGTGTATGTATCAGGATATTATACACATCTTGTACAAACACAATAGTAGTAAGGATCGAAAACAACACACACATTCCTTTTCCATATAACCGAGGTCAAGATCATTATGAGGCTCGCACGACATTTTATTAACTGACAGTAGGTACCTACACAAAGATATTAATTACAGTAAATATGACAAGATTTCTGTAATTATGTTTAATGCCCTAAAGTGCGTGGTTGACACGCAGTGGAATGTTCTTGTCGAACAAGTAAAAACCAAAATCACATTTCTAAAGTATTTTTTAAAATTTCATATACGTAATAAAATAATATTAATATGTTAAGAAAATTCACGAAGATCATAACAACAGTTTGATCAATGACAGAATAATTATGTAACACTATAAAATGAAATAAATATAAATTTATGTAACAAACTGGTACTGTTTATGTACCTACTAACAAAATAAAGTATTCATTAGATTAAGATATAAGAAAATAATATGTTTTACAAAACTATTCAATCACACAGTGTTATCACACGGATGTGTTTCGCATCTTTTGTAAAAAAGAAGATAAGAAAATGTTATTTTTACGAAGCTTATGTCACCAATATTAGTCCAATATGTTTGTATATTGCTATACGTTAAAGATTGTACAAGGATATTACAAAAAAAAATAGATCATATCTTGGCAACTAAATGCCTAAATCTAATGACGCACGCCTGAGGTCATACCTAACGGAAATCCACACGACTTACGTGATCAGATACACGGCCGTAGTGTCCGAGTAGGTGACTGAGCGGTTGTTGCGGAATTGTTCGGAAGAGTTACTACGCTCTGGAAGGCAGAGGGCATTTCGAGAAACGAAGGTGCCATAAGAGTAATCTGATGCCCATAAAAAAAATGTGACAAAGAAGGAACTTACGTCGTTACCAACAAAATGCAGAGTCAAGTCAACAGAATCAACTCTTTACTAAATGGCTGCCGAACAAGCATTTTAAGTTACAGTACATATCTTTTAAAAATAACGCCAAATAAGATGCCGTACGAAGAAAAAGGGATGCATCTGACCTTTGATGCAAAATTGTGTTACTTACATCATTTGAATTACGAAATAAAGACGCAGACCTTTGCAATAAAACTTTAGTTTCTTCCGTGTTTCCGAACTTCTAATTTCAAAAAACGAATGTTGTCAATCATTTTATTTATTTTTTCTCAGTTTTAGGTCAGAAGGGCCCTTTCATCTTTTGGAGGCAATAAAGATATCCCCACTCAGTCTTTTACATAATAATCTGTGGTTCCGGTACGGACAGGGCGATGGATTTGTGTGGTAGTACTTGGCCTCCGTTGACGTAGAGCTCATCTTTGACTATGACATCTTCCCCAAGGACCGTGCAGTTCTCCATGCGGACCCAGCGGCCTACGACGGAGCGCCAGCCCACGATGCAGCCGTCCAGCCATGCGTGTTGCCTGACGCAGGCGCCGCGGAGGATGGTGCTGCGTTTGATACATGCGCCTAAAAGAAATGTACACGAATGTTTAGTTTTCAGTTATAATAAACACTAGCTTTGCCCGCGACTTCGTACGCGCATATCACGTTTTTCCAGGTAATTACGGGAAATCCTAGGGGAACTTAACTCTTAATGCTTCCCTACACTCCCCAAGGAACCTAAATGCCAAATTTCAGCGTTCTACGACCATTAATTTCGGCTGGGCGTTGTCTATCAGTCACTGAGTCAGTCACTCGGGACGCAAACATTCAGGATGTTATTATGATCACTTGAAAAAAGGCAGTGCAACTCGAGCCTGCGGATGGCGAGCTATGGGTGGCTCGCCGTCCGATAGCAACCAGGCCCGAGACGACGGCGCGTCGTGTTCCACGCGCGCATCAAAGAGCCGTCAGCAAAGATGACGGGGCCCCATAGGGTCAGTGCCTGCTAGGGTTGCGGAATTTGTTCGAAAGAGTCACCGCGGCCCTGGAACGCAAAGGGCACAAGAAGGATCACGGGTGGGTTTTAGTCAGTAAGAGTCTGACACTCCATTTGTTGATTTCCCATCCAAAAAAAAGGGGTAACCCACAATAACCATTTTTTACCTTTTAATTTTTACAGCACTGCACCCGTGAAAAGCCAGGGCGGGTCGCTACGTCGCTAGTATAACCTATTTATTCTGTTTTGTTTGCTCTACAGTTTCAAAAAATATAAAATCCGACCAAACAGGTGATAAAAAGTTCACCGGGGCATCTAGTTTAAAATAAAATTACATCATCAATGCGCCCAAGTGGATGGACCATCAACGAGTGGTTTTCCCAGTCGCAAAATTGCTTCTTATCAGTAGAATTCAGAAACCGTTCGGACTTCAGTGCTCATTTGTGTTTAGTAAATATTTCATCACGATATCACTAAAGTTTGCGGAATAGCCCCAGAGGCATGTGATTATTGTTAACCCTTGCTTTACCTATATTATTGATTTCTATGCTATGTTTATCTCCAGTAATTTCGCACTTCCTTTTAATCATATTCAAACGTATTTCCTTGATTAGTTATGGCCCCACCCACTCACATATCCAATAGCAAGCATTCCCGTGGTAAAAACATTTATTTAACTATACTTATACATGATAAAGCACGTACCTACACATTGTAATTATTACCTACCTACATATATGTATGTACCTACATATATGTAAGCATATGTCTGTCACTGGTGCAATATAAACATTCGTAGCATAACTTTATGGTTGAAATCTCGTTGAAGCCACGTAAGACACGCTCTTATCTATATAGGGTTGGCAGGCGTCCGGATTAAAAACGGACTTTGGGGTTTTCTATGAGCGTCGGTGGAAATTATATGTGGTCAGGTTTTCTATTATCATTTCGACTGCCACTGAGACTTGCATATGAAAGAAGACTAATTAATTTAAAAAAAAGAACAAATTAATGACCTGATGATAAAGGTTTAAAAAGTCTGTATTTACATGTCAAAAAATCTTAATAAGTGCCCAGAACTCAGATATGGGTCTAACAATAATTTGTTTGTGGTGCCCAAAAGTTGCATCCGAGTCGTCGCTACACAACGAGTTGTGGTCACACGAACACAATATTGATCGACCCATATCCGATCTGGGCATCGAAAGAGTTTGGGTGTCGACTGTCCAGTCCCCAATTCTACCCTTAACTATAAAGCAGAACAGGTCAACCAGTTTAGCATTAGTTATGCTAAACTGGTTGACCTGTTCTGCTTTATAGTTTTAGGACCTGGCAGCCCTAAGACTATGTCTGTTTATTAATCATTGAAAGAGAAAATTGAGTTTACAGGACAAACAAATACGCGAACGAAACAGTTGTACAGCTGGTGTTTCATTGTTAGTTAGTCCAACAAAACTACGTTTTATAACTAATCAGTTGTTGTGTATTAACAATTATGAGGTGTACTTGAATACAAAGTGACGCAATCATGTTGTCAAGGGGAACCCTCTTTAATAGCAATTAGATTAATCGTAATCTTGATAAGTATTACATACAAGATACCGCAATGTTTTATTTATTATGCGGAGTTCTCGTGAAGTAAGACTTTTAACTTTTGAATGCACAAGCTTGTCCCCACGCAAAAGTCACAAAATCACCGTATTTAACGTCACAAGTTTTAGTTTACACATTTAAAGGATCATAAAGAATACAGTTTTGTAATAAAAAGTAGTAACAATAGAATAAGAGTATCGTTGGTACCTGTACTAATGAAAATCATTGTATCACAGGCACCAGCGCCTTCCATAAACGTTTAGAAAAAAAGTTTCGAAGGACATTCTAAAGGTTTTATGGGAATTTAATCCCTTTTTTTTTTTTTTTTTTTTTCTGGATGGGAAATCATCAAATGACTTCTCCCGCTCTGGGCGGAGCGGAAGGGAGTGTCAGACTCTTACTGACTAAAACCCACCCGTGTTCCTGCTTGTGCCCTTTGCGTTCCAGGGCCGCGGTGACTCTTTCGAACAAATTCCGCAACCCTAGCAGGCACTGACCCTATGGGGCCCCGTCTTCTTTGCTGACGGCTCTTTGAGGCGCGCGTGGAACACGACGCGCCGTCGACTCGGGCCTGGTTGCTATCGGACGGCGAGCCACCCATAGCTCGCCATCCGCAGGCCCGCGCCTACGGTGGCCGGGAATCGCCCTGCGTTTCCCGACGCCCGGGGCGTCTTCTCCTGTTGCGGCGGCTGGATAGAGGGGCTTCCCTCTCTCGCACGCGCTCCGCCTCCTCCTTCGCTAGCATTACTGCTTCGCAGAAGGAGGCGGCCGCCTCCCATGCCTCCTCGCTCCCGACCATGGCTTGAACCAGGGCCGGACGCGAGAGGTCGCCGCCGCCGATCGCCTCGATGAGGACACGGCGGTGCTCCGCCCAGGCAGGGCAGACCTCCATCGTGTGCTCCACCGTGTCCTCCGGGCGATCCACACAGTGATGACACCCGGACGTGTCCTCCCGCTGGATCCGACACAGGTACCTCCCGAAACAGCCGTGTCCGGTGAGCACCTGTGTCAGGCGGAAGGTGAGGACGCCGTGGCGTCTCTCTAACCACTCCTCAAAGAGGGGACTTATCGCCGCAATGGCGGCGTGCCCAGCGCTGGGTTGCAGCAGTCGCTGTCTCCATACCTCCGTGAGATCCCGCCGGAGCTCCGTCCGCTGCGCAGCAATCTGCCGCGGCAGCAGAGTTTCGCCCCGGCGTAGCGCCTCCACGCGCAACGCGTAGACGTGCGCGAGGGCTCTCGCCTCTAGATCCCACGGCAGCAATCCGGCAAGGAGGTTCGCCGCCTCGCCGGAGACCGTGCGGTATCCCCGGAATGGGAATTTAATCCCTATCGTCGATGCACGAAAAATGTAGATTCAGCAGCTATTTTTGGTGGCGGTAATTAAACACAGACTTTCCGTAAAAAAAACTGTCCCAAAATAATGAGAGCCTATAGTAGATATGATCATATGGCATATTCTAGGGCAATCCAGAGATAGCATAGAAATGGGTTTTCTACCACAACACTCTAGACATTGTGCTATAAAAATGTAACTGGAGAGACGAAGCTAAGTCTCGGTATTTGATTAATAACAGTCTTTCTCCGTTGCTTCACTCCAGCGATTTTTTCCGAGATAAAAAATCATGCTTTAGCTATATCTTACTCATCTTACAGATCGTATTCGAGAATTCGTAATCAGGCCAATATTTCTAGTTAAATTAGATTATTTCCTACAAACTAGCCTTTTTACCTCGTAACAAGGTGGAGAGGGTTAATTTGGCCCCAATCTACTTCTGTAGGGAGGAGACTAAAAAGAATAACGGCCGCTATGGCCCAGTGATAGAGGACTAAGAGGGGAACCAAATCCCTGATAGAACAGAACAGAAGGACCAATTTGATCAAGTGCGTGCTTACCATCTTCAATAACGACATCTGGACCAATAGTGACGTTGGGTCCTATCCTGCACCCCTTGCCGATGGTCGCGGAAGGGTCAATCAGTACGTTCCCCACCACTCCAGTCCCGTCGTACAACTGTTTCGAATTCTTCTGTCGTAGACTCGTGAGGTACAGACACATGCCTGAAATCAATACATTTATATACATACTAACGTAAATTCAAGCCTTTTTCACATGGACGTGGGAGGCTGAAGCTATAGAAAGACACTTCCAGCGATTTTTACATACATTTCCGGGTCATACACGCACGATAGTTGTGAGTACTACGCGCGTGAGCTTTCTAAAGAACATTACTAACGTCGCCACCATAACTCTTAACATTATGCTCAGTGACGCATATTTTGTCAATCTGTTTAATTCCCTTACTTTATTTCTTTTTTTTTTTTTGGAATAAACGCTTTCTCTTTCTCTCTTCTTTCAATAAAATCTGTGTGCTACTTATAATTCCAGGGTGGTCCCCTCGCAGCAGTTGCATTCAATAACTTCAAATTATCGTCATTCTTGCGAAACACTTGTGGACCAAGGTTTTATTTTTCATTATAAGCACGCACCAATTATTTTTTAATAGAAAGTTAATCTTTTGCGAATATTTAATTCAAGGCAACTATGAAAAATGGCTATAAAATAACGGCGGAAGATTTCAATATGTTATGAAAAAACGTGTTTTCAGTAAATCCCATCCAAATTCAATAGTTTCCAATATATCCATGTCTTATTAAGAAAAAATAGTTGACAATTTCACGCGATATTTTACAATCTTACGGAGTTTGCAATTTTCCGGTGACAAATATAGATTTATATTTTAATACCTGTTAAAAAGTCTTTGGGTTGTCCTACATCCATCCAGAAACCTTGGAGTTCCATGGCGAAGAGCTGTCCATCAGTGGCCATGAAAGGAAAAACTTCCTTTTCTATAGACATTGGTCGCAACTCTATTCTACTTAATACCGAAGGATTTAAAATGTACATTCCTGGGACAAAAGGAAAATGAAAGTTAGTCACCATGAAGATACAATAAGAAACTATTTTTTATTATCTGTAAAATTTCAAAAATTTGCAGTAAATAAACTTACCCGCATTTATTTTATTTGAGATGAACTCCTGTGGTTTTTCAATAAAACTGTCAATCTGACCATCCTCTTTATAAACAACAACTCCATACTTTGAAGGCTCTTCAACTTTTGTGACTACAATAGTCCCCTCCTAAAACAGGCAAAATCAGGACTACAAATTAGTAAAGTAAAGAAACAAAGATAAGGATATTTTTTTTAAAAACTTTCAGTCTGATACAGATAGTAATATTAAATTGGAGATTGAACTAAAATAAATGCCACCAACTGCATGAAACTGAACTATTTTGTATTTTTATTGGGTCGTTTTGTTGAAAAAAATTGGTATTTTATATTTTAGCTAGTGTTTACGTATTTTACATCAGATACAAAACGTCACCTTAAATATGACCAGGAACTTCTGAAACATCCTATATACAGCAAGCCCTTTCATGTGTGTAAAAGCACATAGTATAGTCGAGATGCTACACAAGGTGGATTTTCGATATGGGGCACTAAGGCCAAGCACTATTTGTAGGTACAGGAAAACATTAATAAAGAAGATTAAGTCCAAGTCTATTTAATTTCTTGAGTATGTAAGCCACAGCTCCATGACCAAACAAGTGTTTGATGAACATGGAATGTTTTGAATAATGTATGAGTAAATAGTTTGGTGATTTGTGCCTTTTCTAGTACTTCTAAACTCAGTTGGTCCAACAGACTTTTTGCTGCTAGTTTGGAACAGGATTATTGTGGATGGATACATATAAAGCTTTTGTTAATTACCATTAATTGCTGATGCTGTAATTTTCTTTTAAAATCTGAGAAATCACTTAACAATTATTCAATAACTTGTATTTGAAACTATATTTCCAGTGATTCCTATACATGATTAGCACATCATACTGCACTAAAACAACATAGGATAGATAAGCACTGATTGCTTCACCTTATCAATGAGGGAAAATAACTATCACATAAAGTGATGCTTAACCTTTTTGGCCTCGCACATTTACATTTAGTTACAATTGATATCTACAGCTTCTGTTCATTTATTTTTCTAGTAGTTTTATTTTATTTTTTTGTTTGTTTTGTGCGAGTTTCAAATAAGTATTTTTCTTTCTTTCTTAAGTATTTTCTTTGTCTATACTAATATTATAAAGAGGAAAGATTTGTATTTTTGTATGTAACAAGTAAACTCAAAAACTACAGGACCGATTTCAAAAATTCCTTCACCATTAGAAAGCTACATTCACCCTGAGTAACACAGGCTATATTTTATCCCCGTATTCCCATTCGAACTGGAACTACGTGGGTGAAACCGCAGGGTGCTGCTAGTTATCAATAATATTGGTATTTATCTATGTTATATTGATTACTTTAAAGCACACCTTGTGTTCTAACACCAGTCCTAGTAAATGCTCATTAGGTTCAATATGACTATAGACTAGAGTCAAGAGCAATAAAAAAATATATACAAATAAGAATCTAGGACGACGACTTGGATGTCTTCCTTGGGAATTGGCAGGATGTGGCACAGGATCGGGAAAAGTAGAAGGAGTGGAGGGAGGCCTTTGCCCAGCAGTGGGACATTTCAGGCTAGGTATAATAATAATAAAAATAATAAAGAATCTAGGAGACTACTATGGACCCTGAAGTGACTGTCTGTTGAGTTTACTTGCCACTTTGTGTGAAACATCATTTACTAGGTTATAAATAAGTTTTATAGCTCAGACAGTGCTATTTTTTATATCTATACTAAACTTTAACTGATTATACTGACCAAAATTATAAGGAAAAATAGTAATTCTTTCTAGTAGCACCTAGAATGACTATTTTTCCTTATAATGTTTATGTTGAATTTTTAACAGAATCACTAAAATTTTGTGCAATTTCCAAACACGTATTTCCTTTTTTATTTGCTTGAGGATTCACCACAACTCATTAAAAAATGCATGTTAAGTTTACATAAAGGCCTAAATTAACAATTTTGGTGCCCAGAACTCAGCATATGGGTCAAACAATAATAATTTGTTTGTGTGCCCACAACTCGCATCTGCGTCCTTGCTACATATAACAAGTTGTGGGCACACAATGTTAAATAAACTCATACCTTTCCATGGTTCCTGTGGAATTTGGCAAGTTCTTTGAATGGGAAGTCACAGATCACATCCGAGTTTAATACAAAGAAAGGTTCTGGGCTAGCACTGAGAAGTTCACGTGCCAACGCAAGGGGTCCAGCTGTGCCCAGTGGTTCATTTTCATGAGAGAATGTCAGAGATACTCCTAGCTTTGAAACCTCTTCTGTGAGTTCCTTTTCCATATCATCAGCTCTATATGACACTGCCAATATAACCTGCAATAAAAAATCATAAATAAGTAATAATGATAAGCACAGAACCTAGTTGAAGTGAAGTGCACTTCATTTTCCAGGAATGATAGAACTTAAATATAATTTGTAAATTATTGTAACTGTTATTTACACCTGGATTATTATTTACAATAATCGATTGAGTGATTAATGTTTACCTGTGTGACTCCTGCTTCAACCAAGGCTTCAATTTGATGCAATAAGATAGGTTTATTGGCAAACTCGACGAGAGGCTTCGGTCTGCTTAGAGTCAAAGGTCTTAAACGAGTTCCATATCCTCCAACCAGTATGAGGGCTCTTATTTCTCCAAGTTTCTTATCAGAACCACACATTTTCAATAATAATTAGAAGATTTATTAAAACTAACAACACAATGTAAGCCGTAACTTAACTAAGGCAACACAAAGAGTGCATTAATTTTAATCGTGGCGTACGTTTGTTAACTACTACAAAATACGAATACTTCCAAACAATAACTAAATTTGAACGCTTTTAGTTTCACTTTGTATGGTAAACTAAACAAAAAGCCAATTTTGTGCTAAATTACACGTCATATCACTGTCATAAAAACACCAACACCATAAATAAAATAAACCATTTCGTCAGTAGACAATAGTAGATAGACCATTCCCATTGGTACCAATCCAAATGATTTATTTCTGTTTCACAAATATTTCGTTGATTGTAAAGACTAAAACATCACAAGAAATATCCAGCAAATTGCTAAATATTTTGGAAAATTAGTCTGAATTTAATGTATTTCTTACGATTCTGAAAAAGTGAAATCCTGCGACTGTAACCAATTTCAATATATATTTTTTTTCGAACATTTATAAGTTATTTTCAGAAGTTTCCAGTATCCAAATAGCGGGTTCTGCACCTATACGGTCCAATGAAGTCCAATCTGAATCTAATTGGCACTCTTTCCAAATAGTACCTACTATGAGTATAGTAGGAGAGTGGTCTCTGTCTTAAGGTCTAGTGGCTAATGTTTATCGAGTTCAAGTTTGCCGAAAAAATGAACACGAGTTTTAGTGGTTCCGCACCGCATCCGATCCGAAGAGAATTGTCAGTCTAAATCTGAAGAAGCCGTTATACTAGTTCTATGAGGCGTTACTGCACTAAGCACTTAATCCGAACTTCGTCTGTTCGAAATTAGTACATTTGCAATCAGTAAAAAACTCAGAATTAAAATTCGGATTGGATGCAGTGCGTAAACGCCCTTAGAGCGCTATTTTCAACTTTTTTCTTTTTTTCTTTGTTGTTTATAACTATTAGTCTATATCAGCAATTAGCGAAGAATAAATATATAACCTACAGTCAGAGCGTCTTGCTGATATTTTTCTGAGCTATCCGGATTCCGACTTTACCTTGCAGTAGTATGAGAAACTCTGATTATATTATACCTAATACTTGTAACACTGTAAAGCGCTTATTACACTATACAATTTGTAGGTACACTCTAGTTAGGAAGTAGGAAGCTAGCGATCACACTACACGATAAATCGTATCCTAACTAGGACAGATAGTGATGGGCGTTGAAGAAAATATAGGTGTTATTATCGATGTAAGGCATGGCATAGTGGCATCGATATTATATCGATATATCAAAAAATATTGTTTTTTTTTATAAATTAGATATGAATGAGGCGTAAATAAAAATAAAAATCAATTACGTAACAAAAAGCTTTATTACGTTTATAATTTTGAAACTGCTGACGTAAATTTTATAGAAACAAAAGAAGGGGCAAGGATAAACTTCGCCACTATGGATTCAATTTGGTTTCCAT
The DNA here is from genome assembly GCA_905332915.2 of Hecatera dysodea. NCBI lineage: Eukaryota > Metazoa > Arthropoda > Insecta > Lepidoptera > Noctuidae > Hecatera > Hecatera dysodea. The sequence goes on from HG995309.1 coordinate 7,948,525, forward strand.
TGTTATAGTAGGACTGTTGATATTTTTTTAAATATCGGATTCTCGATACATCGATATTTTGAAATACATCAACATCGGAGTTTGATATGTAGAAAAAAAATATTGATTATTTCGATATATCGATATTTTTTTCGATTTAATTTCAGTGGCTTTGTTTTAAAAGAACAATGCAGGTCCACTCAAAAATAATTTAAACGTAGAACTAGAGATGCTAAAGCTGATAACGCAGAGAGTGAACTAATAACACAGTGGGTACGGTAGATGGAGTAGATAGTAGCTATTTCGTTTAGTATTTTTTTATACTTAAAAAAATACATTTCATTTTAGAAAATAAACTAAAATAGAAAAAACATAATATAGTGTAAATACAGTAGACCAGGTACATGTCATTAAGTTTATGATGATATTGTAATTTGATAATTGTGGCGAGAAAAAATAAAACAATATCGAATGTCGATACCTACATTTCAATATCGAACTATCGATACATCATACAAAAAAGTATTAGTAATAAATATCGATATTTCTAAGTAATAATATCGATAGTTCGATATATCGATATTTTATCAACAGTCTTAAGTAATAGTCGCATTTTTTAAATATTGCTTGACCAGGTCATAAAAACCAAAAAAAAAAATAATTAAATATTGCTATCAATACTTTAAATACTTTGCATGATGAGGTATTTAAAGTATTGATAGCAATATTTTTTTTTTTTTTGGTTTTTATGACCTGGTCAAGCAATATTTAAAAAATGGGACTATTACATATGAATGTTGATAAAATATCGATATATCGAACTATCGATATTATTACTTAGAAATATCGATATTTATTACTAATACTTTTTTTTATGATGTATCGATAGTTCGATATTGAAATGTAGATATCGACTTTCGATATTGTTTTATTTTTTCTCGCCACAATTATTCAAATTACAATATCATCATAAACTTGTACCTACTGTATTAACACTATATTATGTTTTTTCTATTTTAGTTTATTTTCTAAAATGAAATGTAATTTTCTAAGTATAAAAAATACTAAACCAAATAGCTACTATCTACTCCATCTACCTTACCCACTGTTGTTATTAGTTCACTCTCTGCGTTAACAGCTTTAGCATCTCTAGTTCTACGTTTAAATTATTTTTGAGTGGACATGCGATTGTTCTTTTAAAACAAAGCCACTGAAATTAAATCGAAAAAAATATCGATGTATCGAAATAATCGATATTTTTATTCTACATATCAAACTCCGATGTTGATGTATTTCCAAATATCGATGTATCGAGAATCCGATATTTAAAAAAATATCAACAGTCCTACTATTACAATGGAAAACAAATTGAATCCATAGTGGCGAAGTTTATCCTTGCCCCTTCTTTTGTTTCTATAAAATTTACGTCAGCAGTTTCAAAATTATAAAAGTAATAAAGCTTTTTGTTACGTAAATACCTGTTTTTATTTTTATTTACGCCTCATTCATATCTAATTTATAAAAAAAAAAAATATTTTTGATATATCGATATAATATCGATGCACACATAATGCCATGCCTTACATCGATAATAACACCTATATTTTATTCAACGCCCATCACTATCTGTCCTAGTTAGGATACGATTTATCGTGTAGTGTGATCGCTAGCTTCCTACTTCCTAACTAGAGTGTACCTAAATTGGCTTCCTACAAATTGTATAGTGTAATAAGCGCTTTAAGCGCTTATTACACTACACAATTTTTAGGAAGCTATTTTTAAGAATTTTTAAGAAATTGTAATCGCAGTTAGGACGGTTAGTGACCGATTTAGAGAGATTGGAAGGTCCCGATCGCCCGCCTTCCTAAATTGTTTCCGATTTAGGATAGTGTAATCGCTTCCCTCCGATTTAGAGCGACCAGTCCGCGCCCGTGCTTCGTTCAGGAAGGACGTGTAGCACGATGACCGCTAGAGAAATGTATCGAGAAATTGCCAATTCGGTGGCGGCGGCATTGTCTGCTGAAAAAGTTTTATTGCAATTAATAGAAATGTACAGAGAAATGCCCTATCTATAAAATAAAGCCGACTTAAATTATTTTAATAAAACTTTGCATGATATTGGTATTATTGATAGCAATTTTTTTTTTGGTTTTTATGACCTGGTCAAGCAATATTTAAAAAAATGCGACTATTACCTAAGACTGTTGATAAAATATCGATATATCGAACTATCGATATTATTACTTAGATATATCGATATTTATTACTAATACTTTTTTGTATGATGTATCGATAGTTCGATATTGAAATGTAGATATCGACATTCGATATTGTTTTATTTTTTCTCGCCACAATTATCCAAATTACAATATCATCAAAAACTTAATGTTTACTGTATTTACACTACATATTATGTTTTTTCTATTTAAGTTTATTTTCTAAAATGAAATGTAATTTTCTAATAAAAAAATACTAAACCAAATAGCTACTATCTACTCCATCTACCTTACCCACTGTTGTTATTAAGTAGTTCACTCTCTGCGTTAACAGCTTTAGCATCTCTAGTTCTACGTTTAAATTATTTTTGAGTGGACATGCGATTGTTCTTTTAAAACAAAGCCACTGAAATTAAATCGAAAAAAATATCGATATATCGAAATAATCAATATTTTTTTTCTACATATCAAACTCCGATGTTGATGTATTTCAAAATATTGATGTATCGAGAATCCGATATTTAAAAAAATATCAACAGTCCTACTATTACAATGGAAACCAAATTGAATCCATACTGGCGAAGTTTATCCTTGCCCCTTCTTTTGTTTCTATAAAATTTACGTCAACAGTTTCAAAATTATAATGTTACGTAATTGTTTTTTATTTTTATTTACGCCTCATTCATATCTAATTTATAAAAAAAAAAAACAATATTTTTTGATATATCGATATAATATCATGCCACTATGCCATGCATTACATCGATAACATCACCGATGTTTTTATCAACGTCCATCACTGTCTGTCCTAGTTAGGATACGATTTATCGTGTAGTGTGATCGCTAGCTTCCTACTTCCTAACTAGAGTGTACCTAAATTGGCTTCCTACAAATTGTATAGTGTAATAAGCGCTTTAACTTTTTGCTGTGATTACTATCTGTGAGTATTAGTATTCTATGGTCAGCAGTCAGTTACGTAATGGCTGGCTGATACAGCAGCCACCCCTGTCAGTGTCATTGTAGATTATTTAAATTCTGAAGTCCTTCCCTTTTTCTAAATCTTTATTTTCAGATAAAAAACATGGCTCTTTCCATCCGGAATTTATGTCGGTTCAAAGGTTAGAAAGACTGTTATCTTTTATGTGATATCTGTAGATTTGTAGTTAGAAAACATCCATGCTGCAATGAAAGTTCATCACGTCACGAAATTTTTTCGACTGCGACCTACGATGATAACCTTGCAATTTATTTGGCTTCTGACAAAATTCAGTTTTGTAATTATATCAAATGCTACATATTAAAATGAGGAGCTGATCAATTACACAGTTTACTTCCAATGTCGTACTCATTAGGCCCAATATAATGTAACCGAGACCTTCATCTAAAAATACAATCAATGTCGCTTGTGATAACTTTCGGCAAATATATTAGTGTTATATAAACCATAATTTATACTTAGACAGCTCTTTTCCTAACAGCATTATCATCTATTTTTCTGTCATTATTACAATGAATCAATAGTTTGACCTTTGGTCAGATATGATTGATATGAACCCATTTATATTGTTGGTCCATATATTTATAAACTATCTGTTTGGTATTGTTTGATTATTTTAAGTAGCTAATCTATTTATTTTCATTTTATTTAGCTAATTTATTCTTCAAGCCAGAAAAATCCTTAGGAATTCATGGTTTTCATTCTTGACACTATTACTAATTAAATTAGTATTAAGTATATTACGATATTTTAAAAGAATTCTACAAAGTTACGAAAATTCTTGCAAAATTATGCAGAACATTACTCTCAAAGCTAAATTTTAGTGGAAAACAAAGATAAGTCCATAAATCATTTCTATTGTCTCATTATTTAAATGCAAAACAGTTTTTATGTAGGAATGACATTCTTAGAGCAAAATCACATCCCAACATATCTTGGTTATCTTTATATATATCTTGCCCCACCCTGATTATGTAAATTGTGGGACAATAAGACTGAATTTTGAAAAAAATATATTTAAGTGTTTTCTAGCATATTTATACACTAAAAAAAAAACCTCATATTTCTTCCAGATGTAGTAAGGCTGGCGTCTGTCAGATATGCATCAATTGATTCCTGTTATGATGAAACTAATATGAACCTATTGCTGACCAAAGATACAAAAGTAATTGTACAGGGATTCACTGGAAAGCAGGGAACATTCCATGCCCAGCAAGCTATGGACTATGGCACAAATATTGTTGGTGGAGTTTCACCAAAAAAGGCAGGCAAACCCCATTTGGGAAAACCAGTATTTGCCTCAGTGAAAGAAGCCATGAGTGCAACTGGAGCTACAGCTTCAGCCATCTACGTACCTCCTGCGGGAACAGCTGCAGCAGTGCTCGAGGCTATTGAAGCTGAAGTTCCACTTATTGTCTGCATCACCGAGGGTATCCCCCAGCATGTAAGAATTAATTTTTACCTAAAATTGTTGAAATCAAGATGAAAGAAAGTGAAGCATTTATCTATTTCATGAAACCTGTGGTGTATTTGTTATATCTGAATTTGTAATGGTTATTTCAGTATGAATCAGTATTTTATTTCTCAATTGTTTGACCAGAGATACATTATATGGTAGTCATAATGCCACCGGGCATCCTAGGCAAGTAGATTCAAACAGCAGTATAGTTTAATATGCATGATCTAGAGAATAAAAGCTACACTAACAATAAAAGGTTGCCACTTTAAAAATTTTTGTGTAATAAATATTGCAGGACATGGTTCGGGTCAAACATGCACTTCTGCGTCAGAAGAAGTCCCGTCTCCTAGGCCCCAACTGCCCCGGCATCATCTGCCCCCCTGCCAACTGCAAGATTGGAATCATGCCAGCTTCTATCCATAAACCTGGCTGCATCGGTGTCGTGTCCCGTTCAGGTACCCTCACTTACGAGGCTGTCCACCAAACTACTGAGGTGAGTGGTCACCCCAGAACTTTGTATGCTTTCAGTATTCTGATCTTATTGATTCCACAGCAGAAGAGTGAATGAGATTTTTCTTTTACAACAAATTGTTTTTAAGAGAACTTTTATTTTTCAGTACAGTATTAATTATTTCTCTTTATATCAAAGTTATGAAGGGAAAATTGTATTAGTTGTAGAAAATGCAATCTAGACCTTTTTCAGCGAGATTGATCTCGGACGAAAAAAGGGTGAGACCTCGCGAGTTTAACGAGATCGCAGATTGCATTTTATGCTCGAGCATAAAAACGTTTTATTCGAAGCGCGCGGACTGATACAGACAGACGGAGCTGCGATTTGTCGGTTTCGGTGCGCGAGACGAAGCTGCCTTTTTTTTGGATGGGAAATCATCAAATGACTTCTCCCACTCTGGGCGGAGCGGAAGAAAGTGTTAATTCTTACTGACTAAAACCCACCCGTGATCCTTCTAGTGCCCTTTGCGTTCTGGGCCGCGGTGACTATTTCGAACAAATTCCGCATCCGGGAGGCAGCAACCTGAGGTATGAGGTAGCGGTTGTGGGAAAAGGTCTTTCTCGTTGCAGGCGTGCAATTGGTCAAAAATTGCGCCGGTGTCAAACTAATGTTTAATGGATAAAAGTCTATTGAAAAAATTCGTAAAAATAAATGTTTGTCTTGTAATATTTTTTATCACTTTTTCCTAATTTATTTAAATATTGCGATTTTTTGCAAAAAAAAAAAACATACAAAACTGCCAATCTCGCGATATCCCGCAGTTATTGTTTTTCATAAACTCGCGAGATCTCGATCGAGATTTCGAGAGATCGAGATTTGCATTCCCAAATTAGTTGTCTCTCAGTGAATTTAAGATTTTTGTTAAGGACATGTACTATCCATTTTTTGTATATACTTTTCAGGAAGGACTGGGACAAACGCTGTGCGTTGGTATTGGAGGTGATCCCTTCAACGGTACCAACTTCATCGACTGCTTAGATCTCTTCTTGAAGGACCCGAACACAAAGGGTATTGTGCTCATCGGAGAAATTGGTGGCAATGCTGAGGAGATGGCTTCCGAATTCCTCATACAAAATAACAAGGTCGGTCTGACATATATTTGGTGATGGTCCATTGATGGTGAGACTATGAATTATGACGGGACATTCATCAATCAATTCATTCACAGCATTAATGATGGTGAATGCTCCATTGTTATACTAAGTGTACGACTATCTTATGCTTTATTTTTAATAAACAGTCCCCACATAATACCCCAAAATGTAACAAGCCATCATGCAAGTGGCGCTTAGTGTTTATATCCGATTGTATCCTGTAAATCTGTATATGTAAAAGCGACATCTCAGAAACCACAAAACCTAAACACTTAAAATTTGGCGGGTAGGTGGTTCCTTATAGGGTGTAGACATCCGTTAAGAACGGAACTCAACCCCTAAGGTGGTAGGACGGGGATGGATTTTTTTTTTGTACTAAATCTACGTAGACGTAGTCGCGGGCGAAGTGCTAGTCGCATATAAAAGCATCTAGACATGATTAAACGTGCATCACCGAGTTCCTACAGTCAGCGACCACTTAACTAGCCCAATTGGGCGATCCGGGCCGCTTTATAAAACATTAATGCCAACATTATTCCATTTCGGAAAAGAGGTGAAGCTATCGGTAAGAAAGAGAGACGGAGTTAACCTCCGTCTCTCTTTCTCTTGCCGGTAGAATCAGGGTGCTATTGAAACGTCACAATACAGTACTTGTACCGACTTCGCAATCGCGTTTTTTTTCGCGGCTTTGATTAGGGTGGTGGATGGCAACATTAACTGTTTTTATTTTGCTATTTTCTTAATTTAATTTCATCTTTATTTTGTCCAATACAGAATGCAAAAGGGGTAAGAAACGATGATATCTACATGGATGACGATCTGTAATGTCTTAATGGTAGATAATCAAGTCGAATGTAGTATGTAGTATATCCACATGACAAACAAAAATAATTCATTATGCAGTAAAATAGGCGGTATCGGTATTGTACCAAACTTTATCATATCGCTGAGATTTAAATTTACCACTGACGTAGCGCCTACTTGAGGTATTATTTGCATCTTCTTTATTATCATATCACGACCGCGTAGTGACGTGAATTTACATCATATTTATTTAAATTGTACATAGTAACGTACCTGGATCATGGATTTCCTCTTAAAATTCTAACTGCGTTAAGAAGTAGGTAGTATTATACAACGGTAATAATTGCAGACATCAGTAGTTAATCGATTTAACAATGCAATGTAGGTACTTTAGTTTATCGTCGATTGTTCTAGTTTCTAGTTAATAGTCATTCAATATTGAAAGCAATTTAAGCCTATGTGTTAATGAGAAGTGGAGCGTACATTTGTAAAGAATATCTCTCGTCCTCTGATAGTGACTAACGTGAGTATTTAACCAACTACAGGAAATGAACCATTCATATCTTATAATATACTAGCAGCGCCCCGCGGTCTTACCCGCGTAGTTCTCGTTCCTGAGGGAATATGGGTATAAAATATAGCCTATGTTACTCAGGGTGAACGTAGCTTTGTAATGGTGAAAGAATTTTTGAAATCGGTCCAGTAGTTTTCGAGTTTATTCGTTACATAAAAAATACAAATCTTTCCTATCTCCTTTATAATATTAGTATAGACATAGAATCTAGTTCAGGATAGGAACAATAAGCGGACTTGTGAATTCACGATGTCTGAATACGTTACGTACGCTAAAGTGGACCCTAAAGGCGATTTACAAGGTCGAATATTTATGTATACTAATATATACATATGTAAACCTGAAGAGTTTCTTTGTTTGTTTTTAAACGCTCTAATCTCAGGAAATACTGGTCCGATTTGAAAAAATATTTCAGTGTAAGATAACCTATTTATCGAGGAAGGCTATAGGCTATATATCATCAAGCTAAGACTAACAGGAGCGGAGTACCAATGCAGAATGTTTCAAAATCGGGGTTTTAGTAATTATTCCACGCTGACGAAGCAGAGTCGTGTAAGTGAGCTATGACCTTAACTCTGACCAATGTCAGTTTTTCAGGGTCCTGCCTTCCCGTAACTACTGTCAAAGATCTTTAATTTATCGCGACAAAGACGTCACTTTGACAGTCTAAAAGGAGTTGTATAATAATACTTATTTTTATGTAATTCCAGGGTCAGAAGGCTAAACCCGTGGTAGCGTTCATCGCGGGTCTCACAGCTCCTCCCGGCAGGCGGATGGGTCACGCCGGTGCCATCATCTCTGGCGGCAAGGGAGGCGCCATGGACAAGATAAAGGCCTTAGAAAAGGCCAACGTGATCGTCTCCCGCTCCCCAGCCAAAATGGGTCAACTACTCAAAGCTGAAATGAAGAGATTAGATATTATTTAAACAACACGTTTTTGAAACGAAACACATGCTGTAATTTGACGTAACATGCATCTGTGCATGATATTACGTGTGTACGTATGTATAGTCCTATGAAAACTTGCTATTATTTATTTGCGCTGTTGTTTTAATCAACAGTCTTTGTATTCAGTTTTACTTGTCGGGCGGGAAGGAAGGAAGGATATTTCGTGACACTGTTCTTGATGTTTACACCTATAAAATCTAAATTATTATTATAAATATATTTATATCTGTTTCTCTGGTGGTTCCGCACTAATCGTTAGCGAAGCACTCCTAGTATTAACTCATATTTATAATGTTATACTTAACTGTTACGTTACGTTTGATTCGAACAAAATCGACTCTACGGTAGATAATTAAAAATTATGAAATATACTCTAGAATTTCTGGTCGTTTCGCTTGGCGATGTTGTGTCTACAAATATTGTGAACTCGAAATATATGCATACTATCCGACTACGTACTTTTAATTGAAATTCTGAAAGAATTGTTACAACCTAAAGACGCACACTTGAGACCAAGTAATCCTAAATCTTATGGATACAAAAACAAAGTTCACTTGGAAAGGTACAATATCAGAAGTAACAAAATATATGTTTTAAATGTTGTTCTTAACAGGACTAGTCGTTATGGTGCCGAGAAGTGCAAAATGTGGTTACATCCGACAAAAATACACTGGGCATGTCGTTTTATTGGACTCTTTTGTTCTCCGTTCGACCGTCCCTCACAATATTTTATTTCAACCGGATTCACAATGATGGGAATGTAAACGTCGATGTAGACCAGCCCCATCAGAGTGCTACGCCGTCATTGACATTTCTTCTAGTATCAGTAGGGAACTGCTTCAAAATCAGAAATTATAAAGTTCAAGTTAATGACTGTTTTTAAGAGATTTCGTTCCAAAACACAGATCGTTGACATGGTTCAAAAGGCTGCCCAGCTTAAATGGGACTGAGCTGGACATTTCTGTCGAATGCCCAGCGAATGGGCCGCGGCAGACCAAGAAAGAAATGGCGGGATCTTTGCCCAGCAGTGGGACAGTTGGGCTAGATAAAACAAGACATTGAGATTATAGATGTATGGTTTGAGCTAGCACTTGGTACTAAAGTCAAACCTAGGATCCCAGCGTTTGTGTTACGATTAAGGTGAAAGGGTAAACCTGCGGCTTCGGTAAGAATCTAAGAAGATAGCGTTGATTTCTGCAGAAATTGTATGCCTTTACTCGATAGGCTGTGGATAGAGTAAAGGCGTGCAATTTCTTGTGAGATGAACATAGATATTAGATTTAGCAGCCTCTGTCATCTATATTCACAATCAAATTGACCCTTTATTTTATGTATGGTAGTTGTAATAAAAAACATATTGATCACATAAACATTGTATTAAGAAATGGCAAAATAGACATACTAACGATATATCTAATATCGTTAACACCACATAGTTATAAAACAGTAGTTATACATAAATCATGCATAAATACCACAATAAATACGACACCTTTCCTAGAATTCGCTTTTAAAAGAATGTAGTTTTCCTTTTAAAAGCGCTTTATCTAGTACAAACTACTACAATTAAATAGACCGTGATTTTTATATTTCACTTTCTATCACAGCATGAAGGTCAAACTTACTTCTAGTTTTAAATATTTTTTTTGTTAAACAATTAAGTTCTACTTTTCTTAAATTTGTACCCCATGCCTTGCACTTAGTACAAAGATAACAAAATACACACATATTATTATGGAAAGAGTATGAGTTATAGTGAAAACTTAGTTGATATTTTAGACACCAATTAACCAAAACTGCACAGTGCACCCGAAGAGTTCTATTTAAAGTTTTTCATTGAACTTAAAAAATATTTTTAAACTATACCTATTGTTCTCACTACAGTAAAATATCAAAGAAGCTCTACCAAAAGGTACATAAAAATAGACAAACCTAGTTAATAATATAACATAATAATACCGATAAATAGGCCATATCAGTCCATACAATCTCCGCTTTGCTAGATGTAATACAGCTTATCTATTAGGAATCATCAACAACTTAGCTATTTTAAGTTAAGTATCTCAAAATCATAGTATACCTAACAAAAATACAGTTTCTATTTCTGTGCTGCAATGCGATCTGTCAGAAGCCATTTCAGTTCGGATTTGGTAACATATTTAAACTCCATTCAGGATAACATTCTTGAAATGGCTGTATTTATTTATCAAATGATCACATTGATAATTTAATATAAAAGGTGAATTTTGGTTTTAATTTTTTATGATATTTTTTTTTCGTTAGATGGAATGTTAACAGTTTTATTCTAATGTTATCCTGAATAGAATCCTAGTACTTAATATCGGATTACCACCGATCTCCTCTCCTCCCTCGGCCGCCTCCCCCGCCGTAGCCCCGACCGCCTCCTCCGCGACCACGACCCTGCCCTCCCCCCTCACTCCTCTCCTTGTCCCGACGTAACTTCATCCCTTCGAATCTTGTAGCCATTTGCTCAAGTTCATCTGGCACATCCTGATTTGCTTCCTCAAGGATTTTTATAAGCTCCCTAGCATTTCCCCAGTCACTCCTTGATATAAATGTCAAGGATATGCCTGTTTTTCCTGCACGACCAGTCCTACCCACTCTGTGCACATACTCTTCAATATGGCGCGGAAAATCTAAGTTAATAACGTGAGTCAGATCTTTTATGTCAATGCCTCGTGATGCCACATCTGTAGCAACCAATATGTTGACTGTTCCATCCACCATTTCATTTAAAGCTGCTTCACGATCAGTCTGATCTCGATCTCCATGCAAAGATTGGCACTCAATGCCTTTAAGACATAATTCTGTTGTAATGTGTGTTGCAGTAGCTTTTTTGCCACAGAATATGATGACTTTATCAGTAGGATCCATAGTACTGAGAAATTCAAACAATGCTTGCTCTTTTTCAGATTCCTCGACAAACATTATTTTCTGTGTGACAGTGTGCACTGCTGCAAGATCTAAAGATCCGACATTTACTTGTATTGGGTCCTTCATGTAAGATTCGGCAAGACGACGTACCCCTGGCGGCCAGGTAGCTGAAGTCATGACTGTTTGTCGATCTGGTCTAACATCGAACAATGACTTTCGAATCTGTGGTTCGAATCCCATATCTAACATCCTGTCAGCCTCATCCAAGACAATGTAAGAAAAATTGATCACATTCAAGTGGCGAGCCATAACCAAATCATTTAGTCTGCCTGGAGTTGCAATTACAATGTCAACACCTTTAGCAACTACTTTAATCTGCTCCTTACGATCTCCTCCACCATAAACACAAACTGATTTGATACCTCTGTACTGGTACTTGGACACTTCTTTATCTATCTGTAATGCAAGCTCTCTGGTAGGGGCCATGATGAGAACTGTTGGCCCCTCTCTTTCTTCTCGTGGAATTGTCTGGCCTTCAATATGTATGAGAGCAGGTAGTAGGAAAGCCAAAGTCTTGCCTGTACCAGTCTGAGCTATGCCAATCAAATCTTCGCCTCTTAACAGAATGGGCCAAGCTTGGCTTTGAATTGGTGATGGAGTTTTAAAGTCTTGCTTGTATATCTCCTCTAAGATTTCTGGATAGTTTTGGAATGCTTGTTCAAAAGTCAATACTGGATTTGGTATAGGGCGCAGGTCAGGTTTATCATCAAATGTACGCTTTACCTGTATGTCAAAGTTTTCAAGTCTCCAGCGTTTCACCTCCTCTGGTGACATGGCTGCTACCTCTGGATCTTCTTTATAAAAATCTTTCACAATAGGAGGCAATTTTTCATATCTACTGTTTTGAGCCTCAGTGTGAAATGCATTGAGCTTTTCCCAATCAATGACTTGTACACCATCCTCAGAAGTCTTAAAAAATTCAGAAGACTGACCACTGCTGTCACTTGCATTGTGCTCTTTTTCCTGAGGTCGAAAATCTTCAACGAGGCTGTTTATCAATTCTTCTGCTTTAGCGATGGCCGCATCTGTGCCTGTTAGGGTGACGTCGGCTTCATTACCGCTAGAATCGCCGATCTTAATTTTAGCCTCAGATTCGAACTGTAGATCTTTTATTTTAGCTCCTCCTTTGCCTATTATACGCCCGACTTTGTGGGAAGGAACGTAAATCACTTTTCTATTACCGGAATCCCGCTGCTGAAAGTCGCGTCGGCCTCCCGCTCCTCCGCTGCCACCGTCGCGGTCATAGTTGCGGCGGTAATCGCCACCGCTATTGTTACCACGTTCCCTCCAATTGGTATCATTGTAGGAGCTTGAACCGCGCGAACTGCCTCTGAACGTTCTTCCACGATATTGCCGAGTTTGGGGCGCGGGAGCCGATGGTGCCGATGCCGGTATAACACCCGCCGGTTCATTCCAATCGTCTTCCCATTCAGCCATTTTAAGTAAATTTATTTATCACAACTCGTGGGTGTTTTCTTTCAAAAATATATTACTCGAGTAAATAAGTAAATTCTAGTTACGAAGCTTTTTCAAAACAACGATCGCGTTGTTCCTGAAATCGACAACGTGATTGATTGAATTGTCAAATGTCAAATTTTTCCAATCCTAACAATAATTTTATTTACAACATGTCCTTTTCGGTGTAATATCACTGAATCTTATTAGGTTAAAATTCGCAATTCGGGTAGAACTTTTAGGCGGAATCAATCTTTTAATTTAAAAAATATTGATTTCTTGAAATGATAAAAAACGTGTTTTTGATCTTTTTGTTTTAGTTCTGGCTTTAACTTTACTTGTTGAGTGAAACGGAACGCTTTTGTAGTGATGAGTGAAGTAACTCAAAAATATCCGTCACTGTTAATAGCAGTAAAAAATAACTTTGTTTGAACTAGTATCACACGTAAATGTACGTTATAACGCGAAAAACAAAAAAAGAACGAAAAGGAGCCCGGTGAAAAATTGTTTAAACATTATAGTCGGACTGATTAAAAGTCACTGGGGTCAGGCTAGAAGAGTGTTATCAAAAAAATCGACTGGTATGCCACCTCTTGCCCCGGCCGCGGTCCGCGCCATGGCCTCATGTCACACTTCCAAGTTTCCAACTGTTTATGAGGTAGCAACGCATCGCCGGATTCGTAAGTCCGTATGCGGTAGTGAAATGACCACCTATTACCATCACGATTATTAGTCTATTTACCTTATTTTTTCGTTGACTTTTTGTTGGTTGGAAGAAGTTATTTAATCAAAAAATTCGATTAGGAATCCAAGAAAAGAGTTATCACTGTTGATATCACTTGCATCAGCGAAGCAGTGATCATTTTTTGACAGAACAATAAAGAACAGTTACAACGGTATTTCGCACTCAATATTTTCATATTTTCCTAACAGAGTAACAGTTATATACTACGGAAAGTCGGCAACGGAACGGGCAACCCTAGTTATTTATCATCTGTATGTTTTGTGGTTTGGTGCGTGTGTGCGGCTCGACGGCAGGCAAACGAACGAACGGGGAACGCGAGTTTACCGAAATAATTCAATTTTAATAGTATACATTTCAATCTAAATTAAATACGGTATAAAATACGTCTATAAAAAATGCGCGTAGCTTGTATGATACTTGTTTTTTAGTTTTGCCCTAAGCCTGACATCCCCGTAAACAGGCAAAATGAGTAACTGGGCTAGAAGGATGCATCGACGAGCTGCTACATTAAGCAATGTGGTTACGTCTTGCGGGCATCCCAACTCTTTGCCATATCCGAGGAGATTAGAAAAAGTGAAGTTTGGTGTACCGCTACATGAAGTTTGCAAGGATGATATCCCTGGACCCTTGCTTGTTAGTATTTTTGTGACTTGAGTTCTTGACAACGCCCCAGAGATTTTCGTTAGTTTAGATGATTATTATGACTACGATCGTGTCTTTTAGAGCTGAATTGAAAAGGACAGGTTTTTCACCTTAACTTTGCCCCCTATAGTGCGACTGTGTCATAGTTATCGACAGGTGCTACTTAGTACATGTCAGGAGCATTAAATGTCAAGACGGCTGAAGTGTTCCGAGTGTGTCGTGTTGTTTAGGAGTTACAGCTGTGGTGATGTGCAGGTGCTGATACTGAAGCTGAACAAGGAAGCGCCGCTGCGGCGCGACGTGTTCCGCGCGCCTGGCCACCAGGGGGCCATGAAGAAACTCATACACTTCCTGCAAACTGGCCGCCTGGTCAATGTAGACAATTACTCAGTTTATACTATTGCTAGTGTGCTCAAAAAATTCCTCAGGTTAGTCTTTGGCAATAAATTATTCCTAATATTTATTTATGTATTTTAAACTTGTGACATAGTTATTCTATAAAAATACATTGCTGGATTTTCAGGATGTCAAATTATACAAAAAGCTGTAAAAGTTAGTTGTAGCATGTTTATCAAAATAAACACAAATTTTCTATAATCTGATAATATTTAATGTACATATTTTTATTTGCATTATCAGAAGTGATAATAATGTTTGACATCTACTTGGTTCACTGGAAATTGATAGATTATTATCAGTAAAAAGTATTAACAATACATTTCCTGGTTATTGTTATAATAAAATATTTCTATTGAAAAGTAAATTGGAGATTATTCTAGTGCTATCTTATTGGGGGTATACTCCTTATAAATCTATGAAGAATATAAAATTAAAAGTATTAGCTAACTGTGTATTAAGAAGCCTCTAACTACAGTCCTGTGATTGTGATAAAGCCAAGCTGTTACCAAAGATTTTCCCATTGCAGTGGATATTATTTTAATGAGGCTTAAAATGCAGCAGGTGCTGTAGCCAAAATTATCAAGTTCAGAAATAATCATTAGAAATATTACTTTGTAGCCAAGTCAAACATCAATCTGCTTTAAGTATTCTCAACTATGTTAAGGTCAGATTCCAGCCTTATTGGGTGCCAGAATTTCACTTGGAGTAAATGCCTGTTTGGACATCCATTACCTAGTAAACCATAACATAAAAAACATTTTGAAATTTAATTTTCATGTCATTGAATAAAAAATTCTAAACTGGGCTAAGACTATTACAGAGAGTACAAACAATTTCCACCCCATTTTACCCCTTTAGGAGTGGAGTTTCGTAATCGGATGTCTATACCCTTTATGGAACCTACCTGCCAAATAAGTTTGTAGGTGTTATAGTTTCTGAGATTTTGTGATTTGTATTTCGCTTTTATATATCCATATAGATTTCGAAAATCAACTTAATATCATAGTTTTGACTGCTCAAACCAATACAGTGGTAATTCAGGTCCCCATTTCATGTATTATTTTTGTTTTAGAAAAATCCCAGGAGGAGTGTTTGGCCGAGACGGTGAAATGCATCTGTTCACTGCTGTAGAGCTACCAGAGGAGCAGCAAGTTGATGAAATACGCAGGTTAGTTGTGTCACCTAGTTTTTATTTTTATTTCCGATTTTTTTTAACACTGAACTTGGTATGTAAAATTGAAAGATTTGGTCTAACGGCTCTGCCTAGTCATTAACTGTTAGCCAATTATTGACCATGCATCACAGCATCTATCCCATTTTCAACCGACTTCCAAAAAAGGAGGAGGTTCTCAATTCAACTGTATTTTTTTTTGTGTGTTTGCCTCACAACTTTGTACTGGGTGTACCAATTTTGATGATTCTTTTTATATTCGAAAGCTGGTGCTGATTTGATTGAGATCTGACGACTAGTATTTGAGTTATTACTAACAATGCGTGGCTTAGTTTATATTGATGATGTTCTCATTCCCTCTTGTCGAAATAAATGAAAAAAGAACCGACGCCGAAGATACAAACGACTTCTAAACAAAAAAGACCAAAAAGTACAAAATAACTTTTATTTCGTAGTTTTTTCGTTTTTTGAACACCAACTTCCGAAATTAAAGTTATTTTGTACTGTTTGTTTTTTTTGTTGAGAAGTCGGTTGTATTTTTTTTTTGTAATATTATTCTATCCCGATTCAGCAGCTGATCTGCACAACATTGTCTTCCATACTCCTCTTTTAGTCATTCTTTTTTCAGGGAAATCATCTTTCATAAAGTCCATCCTTTGTTTTTTGGTCTTCTACCCTTCATTCATCCATATAATGTTTAAATATGCAAATAATTATATAAATTATAAATAACAAGAAGAATTTATAGACCAAAGAAACTGGTATCAGAGGTATAATTTTCAACCATTAACCCAGCAAGAAAATGAAAATGTTCCAATTTGGTGGAACAAAGTAAATAAAATTAAGATATAAATGCAAATTTTGTACTCTTTTTGAGGTAATTTATTGGTATGTTTAATTAGTAAAGAACAAACAGGTTTTTGAATTGTTTAATCAGTCAACTAAGCAAGTCTATGTGGCATGTTTTCTTCAAACAAAACTATTTACTATTTATTTGCAACTTAATTATAGCTTGATGAGTCGCTGTCCAAAGACAACGCAACAGTGTGGTAATGTGGTCGCAGTATGGTAATGTAGGGTTACCAACCTGTCTCCTTCCTTTCCTATTGTCCTGAGCTGGTTTAACGCATACCCTTTTACCATAAGTACTTTAAAAGTTTACTCTCATAGAAACACAGAATTGCAGTTCCTTTGAACGAGTTTTCTCGAGCTTCGCATCAGAATCAAACTGTTTATCTAAGAAAGCTTAGAGGAAGTAGTGTTGCTCTTTTTTCTTATAAAGGAAATGTGCTTTTCGTTTGACCACTTACCCAGCGTAAGCTTTCCGATTCGTGACTTAGACGTATCAGCTTACGTTGCTATTTTATTATTGATCGAGTTCTACGCAATTCTTCAAGCTAAGCTCCACTTCTTTCACCATTCACTGCAATATATTTTTATTTTTGTAAATAGTCCCCACCAATCTTCGCTTCTCATCCAGCGGATACTCATACACCTAGGTCATCAACATCAGTCCGCATTGTATGAGGCATTCCAACGTGACGCCTTATCAATGTACGCTTACCTGAAACTCTCTCTCTCTTTTTTCTCTGTAGAATTCCAGAAAAAAGACTTTTTAATAATAATAACAACTTTATTATCAGACCAGAGGTCCATAGTAACTAAAAACAAAAAGATACACTAACAACAAAAAGATACACACTAAGCCTACTTCATATACCTGAAAGACGGTCTGTGTACCGCCATCCAGAGAGACACCATTAGGCCATCCACCCTGCCGGCTACAGTAGCCACTAGGCTATTGGAGTTGTCGCGCATCCGACGCATCAGTGATGCGGCATTAGCGAGCCGAAATCCGGTACACGCGCGTCCGCGAACATCCCCGACGCGCTACAGAAACGCGGCAACCCCAGCATTAAGGTCACAGCTCATCGGAACCACCCGGCACCCACCCCGCACCGCCTCGTCGCAAGGTGTCCATTCGTTGTCGACAGGTGGTCTATGGGTGGAAGCCGCGTTAACACCAATAAACGTCGCGCGGTCAACCAGTGGACCCGGCGCGATCAACGAGAGAACGCCGCGTGGTCAACGGTTGGACGTCGCTTCGTCATTCGAATTTTCGAGTAATCTGTTAACAATTGGCACTAGGTCTACACGTGCGATACGTCCGACTCGTTCGAAAGAAAGGCTGGGAATAATGGGAGGGTAGGAAGTCTGGGAATCGGCTCATCACCCAGTATAGTCCTCGTGTGAATCATTCGCGGGCAGCGCGCGGTGCACTCGGGACCCGCGAGTTGGAAATGCTCAGTCAACGCAAGGCAAGCGTGCGAGCAGCGAGTTGTCACCGAGTGGTCCACCCGCCGACAACGCGTGGAGGGCTTACGACCGAGGCGATCCGGTGACGCTACGGAGTTGATATAGTGAGCGCATACCCATACAAGTCCATATAAAGAATACTAGCCGCAGGAGGCGAGGCGGTGCGGAGTGGTTGTCGGGTGGCTCTAATGAGCTGTGACCTTTACCCGGAACGCGTTATTATTATATTGGACTCGTAGAGCATTGCACGAGTCCTGTGTATAACTGACCCACGCGCGCACGTGTACAGCGACTGGCAGTAGGCCCTGAACAGCGTTATTTTCCTTTCGTTTGCGTTTTTGTCTTTTTTCTTTTATAGCCAGCCTATAAACTATGTTCAAACAGTGGCTAAATTCATGTGAAGATTATACGTCATGTATGACCGAGCTGGTAGAAGTGTTACGTCAGATAAACTGACAACTTTGCTGTACTTCTGGGTGGAAATGTTAAATGGAATGTAGGGGAAAGTTCCAGAGCGCTAGACCTAAAAGTTGGAACAGTAAAACCTGCGCCACTACTCACGTGATTGTCTTTCAATCGCGGTGCAGTTCTATTTACTTCCTTTCCTTTCTCTACGAAGCTGCTATAAACTTATATCTTCTCGCTACTTATTATGGTTCTATTGAATGCTTTCAGGCGATTGAACCGTAGAAGTAGAATAATGTAACAAATGGAGTTATGGAGTTACAAGTTACTCGTACGTTCCTTAGCAGTGAGAGTAGTAGGTACCTCGTACTATAGTATTTCGGCTGCCTCTCGTAGAGAGACACCGCGGCAGGCTCAAGCGAAGTTCGCAGGGATAACGACTCGTCCTAAATTACCTTTGCTAGCTACACAGAGAAGTGGAAGGAAAGTTAGAAGGCAATTTCCCTTCATTGGGAAAATCGTTACGAGTAATTAAAAACAGGCCAAGCGAGAGTCGTACTCGCGCGTAGAGGATGCAAAACAATTGACTTTTGTTTAAATGTACAATGAAACAATCTACTATATAAAAATAAGTCGGGTTTTCCTTCCTGACGCTATAACTCCAGAACGCACGAACCGATTTCCACGGTGGTGCATTCGTTGGAAAGGTCTCGGGCTCCGTGAGGTTTATAGCAAAGAAAATTCAGGAAAAATTTCAACAGAAAAATATTTTTTCTTTTTTTTTTATATATGGCAAAACAACGTTTGCTGGGTCAGCTAGTTTTCTTATAGATTTTCCTGAAATCTTTAAGACTTTAAATCTGTTACAGACAGACTGACACACGAATGGTCCAACATAAATAAAATGGTTAATTTTTTTATACTTGCGCGAATAGGTCGCGGCGACTTATTCGCGCTATATACCTTCCAGTTAAATGAGTGCATTGTTAATACAAATAGAAATCGTCAAAGAAGCGTCAGTTTCCCATGCAGGTGTGCATTAGTGCTTGTATTTATACTTTGTTAGCTCATCGCGCGAGTGTAATGCTCGCAGGCAACCCGTTTTCCTCTGTTGACTTTTATGTAATTGTGTAGGATGATAAGCACCTCATATTCTTTGTTGTTGCATTGTAACGAAATGGAAATGCAGTTTACAAGAGTATTTTCCATTATTGCTGTCATTGCTTTTACGAATAATGTGGATTGACTCAAAATTATTTTTGTACGACCTGTACAGTTCCAATCTATACTAATATTATAAAGCTGAAGAGTTTTTTTGTTTGTTTGTTTGTTTGAACGCGCTAATCTCAGGAACTACTGGTCCGATTTGAAAAAATCTTTCAGTGTTAGATAGCCCATTTATCGGGGAAGGCTATATATCATCACGCTAAGACCAATAGGAGCGGAGCAGCGATAAATAATGTTTTAAAATCGGGGATTCCACGGGGACGAAGTCGCGGGCAGCAGCTAGTCTTGGATAGCGCAGGTGTTTGTGCGCGACCGGCAACTCTCCTTAGTTGCCCGTTGTGCACAAGTCACAACCACTTTTCATTACTGTTACGCGTATCCTGTGTTAAACATCTAAGATAAACAGAGACAGCAATAATTGCATGTGATGGCATTCGCAAGTCCCGTCCAGTACAAACGATGTTTTTAAGTGAAGAATAAGTCCAAAAGCGTGTAACTCCCCTATTCATTCGCCATCTTTCAAATAAGTATTGATTCATGAAGGTGTTTGATAATGGTTAAATACCCTAGTATAGGCTACAGTTTTCTATGATGTAAACAAAGAAACTACAATATTAACTTACTTTATGATTACCAAGCTCGTCTTCATAACATGAGAATGTTTTGTCCCCAAGGAACACCCTCTTTCCCTGACACAATAATAGCCTGCCAAGCAAAATTACATTACCAACCCCTGCCTTGTCGAGCCCCGATCGGATAGTAATTAAACTACCCGGAAATTAAATTCAGTAAGAGTTCCAGTGAAGATTATACTCTTGCTTTATTTTTTTGAGTAACTTCATTAATTTTGTGAAATGGTGTGATTTGGGATTTAGAAAAATCAAAAGCACAAGAAGAGGATATCGAGTGTTGATTGATACAGGTGTCATTCATGGTGTTGTTTTTTAACTCTATGACCTAGCAGGATAGGTCAAGAGACTTTTCCTTGGAAAAAATTGCATTAATAGTCTCATGGTATGGAAGTAATATTGAACTTCACGGTAAATAACAAATAATACCAAATTTTTAGGATACACTCGATCGATGCTAGAATGGATCAATGGCTACTGCACCAATCGATCAAAGACGATCAATGTCTAGGAACCACGATTGATCGAATGGCGTGGTAACAACCTACCTAGTAATACCAACGTCAGAACAAGCTGAAAGAACCCGGAATCTTCAGGAAAAGCAGCACCGGCTCATTACATTAGTCCTACTTTTAACTAACACGCTCATCGACGTTTTAAATGTAGCCAAAGTAATATTTACTCTGTCATAATTTACCGTTCGTTCCGCCATCGGCATTGCCATGGTATAGGACTTTCACAATACATCAGTATTATGGATAGGAACAATGGTTGTTTATAGAACACCCGACCTGAATTTTGATGCGCACACGCGTAGTAACGGTGTGCTTCGGTTGCCATGGACATGACGGTAAACAAATAAATTATGATTTTAGTATTATGAGCCGGTGTAAATACTAGACTAAATACATGTTCAAATATTTAGACGCTATAAATATTTATATGCAGAGAAAACTGCGCCAAAAGATACTTAAAGACATGGTTTGAAATAATGTTGATCTAAAAAATATGACATGCTTACTTTCCATCATCATCCTAACCCTAATGAGTATTTTAATGCGAATGTCTGTTCGTTAGTTTGTTACTTCTTCTCGCCTTAACGTCTGACTTGAATGCAACTTGGCACACCGCAGACCAGGTCCTGAATTAGGACCTAATTTTCGACTTAGTCGTGGGCGAGGCCGCTAGCAGAAGGTAGTCTATGCAACCTCCCTAATATCAAAATTAATAGGAATTATAAAGAGGTAAAATTATTTATTTTTGTTTGTTTGTACTAGGTCATCTTTCGTAGTTCTGATGCGATTAAGAAAAAGTTTTGACTTGAAGAAAGCATGTCCCAAAACGTAGAGGTCCGCGAAAATAGCTAATACTCTGAAAATATCAAAGATAACGTTTTTACTTTTCATAAATTTGTAGATAAAAACAAAAGTACTTACCAGTTTTACCATTAAAATATTTTGATTTTTGTACTGTGGGACATAAAATGATTTAAAAAAGTGTGGCATCTATCCCAGTTTCACCCTATTAGGTGATTTTATGACCCAGAAAAATACACGGTTTCGGTCGGATAGGCCATGGGAGCGAAGAGCAAAAAAGCATCGAAGCTGCGCAAAAAACCTAGCAGTTACAGTATACAGGTTCCTATAAAATGATGTAGCTATATTCAGATAGATATAAATATACTAAAACTGCTGTCTGCCTTTGACCGGCCTAACTAAAATGTCATTGTATTAATCCAACTTTTAAGAAGAGTTAGTCGTAACCGAGACAAATGTAATTGGACATGTCACGGCCAAAAACGAGCAGTGCTCTAATTTTCCAAGTTTTTTGTTGAATCATTTTAGATGGCAATGGATAAGGCTTGTTGCCATGGGTAGAGGACATAGTATGAAAATTTCGATTTAGAATCATTATAAAAAAGTATAGTGCTTAGAAAACATATTTTTTACCTGACTCCGGCCAGCCAAAAGGAAGGTCATAATTTTAGTCAATTTAGATGAATGAGATGTCAATCATTCAACATTTTACACATTTTCTTCATTAAACTATAATTTAGGGTAAATATCGCACGCACACACACACGTTTATTATTATAGTTCCATAAACTCGATGAAGTATAAAACGTAGGCTGCCCTAAAAAGTTTTAAAGGTAGGTGTGTCTGAGCTGACATATTGAGCGTGAACTCTGGGTTCAATATGGACACATCGTGTTTGAACTGTTTGAAGCCAGTCGACCATTAAGTTGCCGTGTAACCCGTTAGGGAATATAGGCGTGATAGATTTTCGGCCATAGACATAATAAATAAAACCTCACAACCCTTTTTTATGGATGGAAAATCATCAAATGATTTCTTCTGGTGTGGATGGAGCGGAAGGGAGTGACAGACTCTTACTGACTAAAACCCACCCTGGTTACTTGATGCCCTTTGCGGTCCAGGTGACTCTTTCAAACTAATTCCGCAACAAACTTCACACCCCATGCAGATTCGGATGAATAAGCGAACAGTTCCACGTTCAAATTTATATTTAAATGGTTTTGTCGCCGATAACTATCATAAATTCATTGACCGTGAACCTCCGATTTCTAAGCCATGGTCAGCATTTAGAGATGAGGTGTCTTTTTGTAAGACAATGGAAGACGATTCGGTCAACTGAGCACTTGTATTTCGGTGACTGGCTCTAATTTAAATCCTGCTTTTATATAACTAAACCGCTGCAACTTTTAACAATCATATATCAAGCCGGGGCCCAATTCATTGTATAATCGGGACAGTACGAACGTATTAGCGTAATCGTTCGTTATTCAAGCGATAAGTCGACGCTTCATACATACGTTATACAATGCCGTCGTTCAACTCATTGATATCAATCTTGAGTAGGGTTGCCAAGCTTTAAACCGGAAACCGAACAGACCAAGATAGTTTAATCGTACTTTTTGGTAAAATGAGCAAAAATAAATACATGTGTCGACGTAGGCTTCTTGACTTTTATCTTAAAAAAAAAAACATCTTCTATTTCTAATACAATTTAAACAAAATTGAATAGTTCCGCCTTCAATGCAATTCTCTGGGAAATTCAAAGTTACTGGTACTCGTACAGGCCGGACTCGTATTCGTATCTAAAAGACTAACAAATGGCTTTATGATGTGATGAGACAGGATCCTTTATATTTTTTACTAGCGGCGCCCCGCGGTTTCACCCGCGTTGTTCCCGTTCTTTTGGCAATACGGGGATAAAATATAGCCTATGTTACTTAAGGTGAAGGTAGCTTTCTAATGGTGAAAGAATTTCTGAAATCGGCGCAGTAGTTTTTGATCTTATTCATTACAAACATTCACACACAAACAAACAAATCTTTCCTCTTTATAATATGAATGTAGACTAGCAGAGTCCCGCGGTTTCACCAGCGTTATTCCCGTTCCCGTGGGAATACGGGGATAAAATATAGCCTACGTTACTCGCTTATAATGAAGCTTTCCATTGGTGGAAAAATGTTTATTATGCTTATTCGGTACAAACAAACAAAATAATCTTACCTCCTTATGATATTATATTATTACTATATCGGTATAGATTACTTTTATGAATTAAATTTTATAGAAAACAAATATGTTTATTTATGTCTTTATCCTGACGCCTGGCAACCCTAATCTTGAGCCGACGGAGTTATTCGTGCGGTTTTACCATGAATTACGTACCGTGGGTCAATAACCTCGCGTTTTTAATTTTCCTCTTATAATTGGGTCACTTCGATAACACCATTAAAGTCTACTTGTGACTGCAAAATCGGGACAATTATTAATTGGATTTAATTTAATTTTAGATTGTATTATAGTTGACAGTTCATTTTCCTCAATATCGCGTTTTTTTACTAATTTTGTTTTATAATGATAAATATTGTTATAAACACCTAAAATCAATGTTTGTATTTTATTTTTAATCGCGTAACGAAATATTTAGTTCTCGTGTGGGTTACTACAATATAATAGCTAGGTATGTGTTTTATCATTCTTTCGAGCATGCGATTTTTTTTTATCTCAATCGCCTCACAGAATTCAACGGTATTATAAAATACTATATTTTTTCTGGTTTCGCTTTCATTCATCGTGATTGTTTTGTTTAGATAGATTGCCTCGTGCACGCGGGCTCGCGTGTTGCTAGCAGTTAAAATGTTTAAATTGAGGTAGTAAAGTATAACAGGTCAAATAAGGTCCATACATGAATGAAGATTTAAGTAACTGTCGTTTTGTTGATTCTTGGGAGAGGCCTATATGCAGTAGGTATAGTTTAAAGATAAAAAAATCTCAGCTTACAAATTTGAAGAAATTATGTAGAGGAAGATTGTCTTTAGTCACTTAGTAGGTATGATCATTAAAAAGCGCTGATGATTCTTACAATTTCTTTGAATCTAATGATATAAAATCCAAAATTCAGTTGTTCATCATAGCCTCAAGTGGTGGCTGAGTGGTAACGCCCCCGACTTACGAATTTTAGGTGATGTAATTAATTTCAAAACGGTGAAGGAAAACATCGTGAGGAAACCGGCATGTCCTAGAACCAAAAATTCGAAGACATGTGACCACCAACCCGCACTGGGCCCGCGTGGTGGATTACGGCCCATTCCCTCTCCTAGAGAGGAGGCCTGTGTCCCAGCAGTGGGAACATTATAAGGCTGATTTTGCATCATAGCCTCCGAACTAAATTGGAAGCCTAACTTATTCCTAACTTAAATGAACTATCCAACATCATCTGTTCAATTTTTACGCTGAGCCAGTCGTCTGGCCCTCGCAAAATTGGATCTTGGCTACACTGTTTTATTTAGCCGCCTCATTGATTCACTGGGTCCAATGCAGCAGTCTGACCAACTGGAAATCTAATGCGATTTATGTTAGACAAATTCTATACTAATATAAATTTGAAGAGTGTTTGTTTGTTTGAACGCGCTAATAAAAAAAAAGCGCGCGCGCGCTAAAAAAAATTCAGTGTTGGATAGCCCATTTATCGAGGAAGGCTATATCATTACGCTAAGACCAATAGGAGTGAAGCACCAATGAAATTTCCACGCGGGCGAAGTTGCGGGCAAACGCTAGTGTAACATATGATGAAAGGAAAGCGGTCTGAGACTATACTTATGCACAGTTCCCTTTAGTAGCTAACTAACGCAACGAGCCTACAAAGTCCTGCGTATTCAGTATAATAATGCTTTCAGAATGCTGTTGGGATTACCGCGTCATTGTAGTGCGTCACAAACGTTCTCAAATGCACGCATTGACGGTTTTCACGCTATTATGCGTAAGAAAGTGGCGTCATTACTCCAAAGACTGCGCGGTAGCACCAACAGTATTTTGCAAATGATTGCTTCCCGCCATGACTGTCCCATCCAGGCTCACTGGGTGGGAATACTGACGTGAAGAGTTTAAATGATAAATATTGTATTATGTATGTACCTACTTACTAACATAGTTTTTAAGCAAATTGTTTACTAACACTTATATGGATTCTGTCCGAAGTAAATAAATAATAATAATAATAATAATAATATCTCGCCCATACAGGCGTGTGGGCGTGATGTTATGTTATGTTAGCTCAATATTGGAAATACTACCCGAAGAGTTGAACATAGGTGTTCTTATATTTCACCAGATTTGTTAAAGTCCTATCTAGGTTATAGAGGGAATCCCGGAAATCAAACACAGAACCACATGCGCAGCAGTAGCGCTTAGGACCACCAGACCTAAGATGAAACTTCCGAGTTTGTTCACCAACTTCATTATAATGTTAGTAATAACAATTGTTTGTCCACAGACTGCTTCTGTCACTGCCAGTGTGCACGCAGAGGCTGCTGGTGCTGCTCTTCGGCACGTTTCGGGTTATGGCCTCCAACGCTGATAAAGCAGGTAGAATATTACAATATTACACTTCCCTGAGCAGTGGTGGCCGAGTGGTAACCGCCCCGACTTACGAATTGTAGGTCACGGGTTCAAACCCAGCAAGGCGCATTACTTTGTGTTATTAATTTCATCACCACTGCTCTCAAAACGGTGAAGGAAAACATCGTGAGGAAACCGGAATGTCCTGGAACCAAAAATTCGAAGGCATGTGACATTCACCAACCCGCACTGGGCCCGCGTGGTGGATTACGGCCCATTCCTTCTCCTAGAGAGGAGGCCTGTGTCCCAGCAGTGGGAACATTAAAAGGCTGATTATACACTTCCCTTCTTGCACCGTTTCCCCAATGTTGGTAGTCGTGACCACATCATTGAGTTTGAAAACCTCTTTAATTATTTATCTCCACTAGTTCTTACTTTCAGCGACATGTACTGCTTCTGAGGCTTTTATCTTCAACGATGTCCGGATTTGGTCAGGCCATATAGGACTCCTTCCTCGGTAGTTTACTTATTTTAAACCGACTTAAAAAGGAGGAAGTTCTCAATTCGACTGTTTGTATGTTTATTCAGCGATATTTTCGTCAATTGCCCGATTTGGATATTTTTTTTTGTTTGTAAGAGAATTTACCGGGTTGGCCCTATTTCAATTTGGTGAAGATCTGATGAGGGATTTCGGAGAGTGGTAACGGGTCTCTTCAATCAATGACAGCAAATCTTCCGGGTTTGCTGAAATGGCATGTCAGTTTGTTGATTACACCAGTTTATAACGTAACATTACGCCAGTATGCTGGAAAGGGCTATTTATGGGTTATCTATTCGAGCATACCTTTATTGTTTATGAACCGGTCTTGATGATTCTTTTTGCGTAGGGTTTAGCTAAATATATTGAACTTGCATTGGACGTTGAACTTCAAAGATAAACTAGTGATTTCCTCAACTTAAAATCAATCAAACTTACTGAAGTGATATTTATAGGTTTATGTCAATCTCAAAGCAAAGTAAATATTTAATTATGAGCTGGCCTAGACTTGAACTAAAAATGTACACATAGTAACTCCGTACAACGGTATATAGCGCAACCACTCAATATGGAAATAATGTCTATTTAGTTGTGGGGTATCACCACTATATAGTGAAAAATAAAAAACGGAAGTCGCTGTCTGAAACATTAGCAGCGACTTCCGAAATTAAAGTAATTTAAAGCTTGTTTTTTTTTTACAAGTTGGTTGTATTTTTTTGTAAAAACGTTTCTTCAGTTTAGGGAGCTACTGTTTCGTTTGCTCGAAATAGGTAGTATAAGATAACATTAGGTACCTACTTGAGGGCCTCTTGGAATGGCCTGCGATGGCGAGCTATGGGTGGCTCGCCGTCCGATAGCAACCAGGCCCGAGTCGACGGCGCGTCGTGTTCCACGCGCGCCTCAAAGAGCCGTCAGCAACGAAGACGCTGCCCCATAGGGTCAGTGTCTGCTAGGGTTGTGGAATTTGTTCGAAAGAGTCTGAGTCACCGCGGCCCTGGAACGCAAAGGGCACTAGAAGGATCACGGGTGGGTTTTAGTCAGTATGAGTTTGACACTCCCTTCCGCTCCGCCCAGAGCGGGAGAATTCATTTGATGATTTCCCATCCAGGAAAAAAAAATGGGCCTCTTGGAATAAGTTAATTTGATAGTCATTTAGATCATTTTCTTCTTATATTCGCGCCGATTCCTACAATGTGGTCAAATACGGCAAAATCCCAATGTCTTGAATAACAAGCAACAAGAGCAGAGTTCTTTCTGTTATGTTTACCATTCTCACGCCATTTCTTGTTTCAATCTCTCACAATATTGATCCCTCTGGCCGTCACTCAAAATTGCTGTCGCCACAGTCAGCTTACTTCACATAATTCGTTAGAAGTTTCACACAATATTTGTAATGATGAGGCCACTAACGAAATAATCTAATTAAGATTAACGCAATGACTTACTGAAATAAACTGAAATGTGTTTACCAAATATTTGACTTGAGTAACTTGAATTTTTGTCGTGATAGTAACGCAGAATTTTTCCAATGCTTCAGATTCAATCATGTTCTGATTAGGGTTGATTATGATGTTATGTGCATGACAATACATAGCCGGCATTTGGCAGTGGCCTGACGAAAGTAATTAGGGGTAATTATGCCAATTACACACAAGCGTGCGTGGGACGCGTGATGCAACGTTCGACGGCTTTACATTCATTGTGCGATTATTTAATGTTTCTCCAGAACGTCTCGCCGGATTATTTGTTGGCCTAGTTCGTGATGACGTCTTCGGTTTAGTAGCTTTGGTCGTAACCTTTTTGATCTATTATATTTATATTAATTATTTGGGTCGCGTTTCGCTGTCCTACTTTCTGCGAAAAGTCGCAATTTCACAGGAAATGTCACTGCTTCCATCCGACGGGAAATATTCCGCTTTTAACGGCCTTTCGTATTTGCCTAGGCTAACACAGCTGAGGTAGTACGAAGTAATAAATATGGCACGATTCTATTCTCGATCGTCGCATAACATGGTGTGTGTTTTGCATATTAAATGGCTGAGGCACAATAATGGTTTACTCCCATACTCCCGTCTTACCTCTGGCTATTCTTCTATCTTATAAACATATCAATCGTATGAATGTTAGGCGTAAGAGACAATCGTCGTGCGCCACGACTCCTTTTAATACCTATACAGTTTTCCGTCACAATGTCGCCGTCGCCGACAAAAGCATCGTGTGCGATTGTCAGGCACATATACGGTTCACGTTGGGCTCTTTATAGAGCCTTATTTAATGCGACGTGCGTCTGTCGGAACGTCATTGTCGTCGCAGGTACTAATATGTAAAATATTATGATAATTACTGCTGTGTTTCAAGATATGGACACCAGACGTCGTTGCATGCTCCAATTGTGACAGGAACTTCACATTTAAGACTTCGCGCTTGATTTGAGTTTTAAAGGCAGCTGTTGAATGACCTTTTGTCTTTTAAGTTTGTTTTATATTTAGTCTGTAATCAAGTTCAGGTCTTTTCAGTTGACGAATTTGTTCGAAAGAGTCACCGCAGCCCTGGAACGCAAAGGGCACAAGAAGGATCACGGGTGGGTTTTAGTCAGTAAGAGTCTGACACTCCCTTCCGCTCCGCCCAGAGCGGGAGAAGTCATTTGATGATTTCCCATCCAAAAAAAAAGGTCTTTTCGGAGTGCGATTGGCCAGTTTTTGTCTTGTATTCCTTTTTACTTCACACTCAATTTAATGTATGGTTTGAATCAATTCATGCCATCCAGTTATGACTAACTATGTAATAAGATTACGATGTTATTTTTTGTCGTGTTTACTAAGAAAATTCTCCGTTCATACACCATTGCGTGCAGCAGTCCAATACAACTTATGCATTCTCTTAAGACTTCTGTTTTAATTTAAAACATGGCTAATTCGGTGTCTGTAGTTTTAATTACAGTAATTTACAGCTTAAATAGTTTTTTTTTGTATCTGTTGATTATCTACATGAAACCGTCAAGTTGAACGACTTCACTGTTGTAAACGAAGAAGGGAAAAAATATAATTTGTTTTCCGCGAATTTCTTGCGCTGTGCGAATTATTTTGCTTAGCAAAAAGCATTTCGTTGAGAATGGTTTTAAAAGATCATTTACTACCGACCGAGATCATTAGTATTTATGGTGGATCATCAAATCATGAACGTTTCATTAGTTACCAAGTAACGTGTATTGAAACAAATGTTTCATTGTTTCTAGGTACAGGTATGACATCCGAAGCCCTGGGCGTGTCGGTGGCCCCATCATTTTTCCACTCTTGCGTGTCGGACGGCAAAACAGCCACAATGGAGGACGTTCAGAGATTCAAGGTTGGTTCACTCATTATCTGTCATATGTCACAGAATACAGAAAAACGTTTCATATGATTTAATGGGCCATGGAATGTAGAATGTAGGTGGAAACGTTAAATATGTAATGATGTTATTGATTGGCGATAGTTTGCTCGACGTTGCCATGGTGTCCCATAAACTATACACTGTAGCATCTTTACAGTGTAATGAGTCATAAGCGCTTTAATGAATTCGCTGTATGATGAAATGATAAGTCTTTAGATACTTAATATCTCGTAAAACTATGACTAAGTTCAGATTATCAGGCTTCCTAGACATGGCCAGTAAAAAACATTTCTTGGAACCAACAACTGGTTCTAATTTACAGTTAATAAGGGGCCGATGATACCATATGGTTAGTTAGATCTGACGTGTTCACTAAGCTACAGTTAATTGTGTGTATAAGGGGAGTGAATGCGCTTTGTAAAGTGATACATGTATGTATGTTTGTGCCGCACGACATGATAGCTGCACCATTATCGATGATTAAACATATCGAGTTTCGGTGTAATCACCTGATGTGGACATGTGTTCTATGTGTTCGTTTGTTTTGGTACCGCGGTCGCCGGTCGCCCATCACACAAATTTATTGAGTAGTACTTAGTTACAATAAAAGTACTTGTAAAGGTGGTGTTTTATCTTTTATGACTGTCAAATGGTGTAGGTACTCCTATCGTAAATTCGACTTGGTGGAATTTTCATTTAAATTACATTTTCGTAGTCGGGTAAACCCAAACATTTTAAGGATTAGTAGTAACTCTGTCGGTATTGCCCGTCTGACTTCGGACTCGTATGGAGCTGCAAAGCATTGCCTTTTGTGGGAGAGTCTTTCTTTAAAAAAATGTATGTTACACATATTTATGTACGTGGTAGACTAGACCTTTTTCATTTTTTTTTGTGTTAAAGTTGATTCACATGTGATGTGATATGAAAAAGATTCACACTAAAAGAGATTTAAGTCACGGTAACAATAAAGGCGAACTCCAAGAAAGTCAACAATATAATCTTGCTATCATGAATTCATAGTCAATAAACAGTTTTTTATCAGCAATGTCAAGTGACTCTAATAGTGTTTCTTATCTGATACAAAAGTTGAATTTAAATTATCTTTCGCTTGCTTGAAAGCGTATTGTAATGCGTTTGATATTTTAACATTTGTCATTGTTTTCTCTTGTAAAATTTAATTATTATTATAACTATTCCCTATAGACTTTCGTCTTGAGACACTGAGGTTTTTTTTTTTTTGGAATGGACCACTCGAATTTTAGCACACTAAGGCTGGTTACTGCTTAACCGAACAATATCACACTGTGGTACGTGAGACGAAAATATACCATGCCACTTGAGTTCTCTTGAGGAGTTTCCTTGCGTGATTGAATCAGGAATGATGATATCCGTAAGAGAACCAAATTTACTGACATAGCCCGAAGGAATGCCAAACTGAAGTGGCAGCGGTCAGGGCTCATTACTCACAGAACGGATGATCGGTGGGGCCCCCATCGTTTTGGAGTTGTGACAGCGTACCGGGCTACGCTGGAAGCCCTCCCACAAGATGGATCGATGACCTGGTGAGGGTCGCGGGTAGCCGATGGATGCGAGACGCACAGGCCCTGTTGTTGTGGTGTCACTTTGGGGGAGGCTTATGTCCAACCACCACGTTCCACTAAATAAGGCTGCTTGCAGTTGTGGCCCAATCCCTCATGAAGCTGCAGTTCGTGTGTGTAGTTCGTCTCTCCATCTTCGCCTCGGGCTTTCGCGGCGCTTTCTGAATGAAACAAAAGAAAATACACCCATATAGTGTTCAAAATATTCGCCAGACTGCTGCCCAGGGTGTGCCTTAAGTACTCAAGTTTATTTAATACTCCTTGTAGGGATTTTATTGCACTGCACTTTTCTTGAGTGTCTTTGGTTCAGTAAATATCGAATCGACTAGAGAGAACTACTGCCATTCAAGTGTTTATGTTTTCGACGGCTACGTGTCTTTTATAACTTTTAAAAGACAATTTTCCAGAGAACTTCCTGTGTCAGCCTTGGTATTACAGTACATTTCCATAGACGGCGGTGGCCATTTACTGTCCTAAGTCATGGGCTTGCTTGTTTTCTACAAGCCGACATAAAATAAAATCATATGAAAGTTTGAACACAAGGAAACAAGTTAGAACCATAGACAAGTTGAATTTCCATCGCATGTGGCTTTACTGAAAGGAAAAAAGACGTACACTACAGGTCAAAAGTTTAAGACCACCTTAATTTAAGTAGGAAAATAAAGTAAAACACCAATAAAATATTAAATGTTTAATTAACCAGTTTAATTATCTAATCAGTTAGTGTTTATGGACAAATTGTAATGTAAAGCATAAAGAAATATTAACAATACATGCTAAAAAAGGCTATAGTTAGCTAAACTGATGTTTCATCAAAAAATCCTCCTTTACTTTGTATGACTTTTTTCACAAGTCTCGGCATACGAGCTATCAATTTGTTGATGGTGTCTTGTGATATATTGCTCCAACTTTCGCATAAAGCATTCCACATTTCTTCTTGCGAGGATGGGCCACGATTACGGACGTTCCTGTCAAGCTCTTCCCACAAAAGTTCAATAGGATTGAGATCCGGGCTCTGAGGTGGCCAAACCATATTTTTTAACAACCCTTGGGCCTCTTTCTCTTCTAAATATCCTCTGCATAATTTGGAGCTATGCTTTGGATCATTATCTTGTTGGAAAATGAATCCGTGTCCAATTAATCGCAACCCGGAAGGAACGGCGTTTTGTTCTAAAATGTTTTTGTACTGTTCCTTTTTCATAATTCCTTCAATTTTGTCTTCAATCAAATCGCCAGTTCCTTGGCTAGAGAAGCAACCCCAGACCATAATTGAGCCACCGCCATGCTTGACTGTTGGGACTACACAGTCTGGCATCATTTTTTGTTTTGAACCGAATAGTTCAAACTTGGATTCATCGGTCCAAAGAACTTTTTTAAAATCTTTTTCAGTCCAATCACGATGGGCAAGAGCCCACTGCATCCGCTTTTTCTTAATTTGTGGCCTTAGCAGAGGTTTTCGAACGGCGACGCGACCATACAACTTTGCATCTCTTAGTCGCCGTTTCACTGTAGTCAATGATAAAGGTTTAACTCGGGTTTTGTTTACTTCAACGCGGATTTCTGGTGCTGTTAAGCGTCTATTTCGCTTACTAGTAACAACAATGAAATTATCTTCACTAGACGTGGTATCTCTCGGCCTTCCCGAGCGTGGACGATCTTGAAAACTGCCTGTCTCCCTGTATCGAGTTATTGTGCTATGAACACCTGTCTTCGATAACTTCAGTTGTGAAGCAATCTCACGTTCGGATTTGCCTTCATTATGTAAAACAACGATGGCAGAACGCACTTCACTACTAATTTCGCGTGCTTTTCCCATTTTAAGACGTCTTTACTGTAGAAACCACAAGTTTAGACTAACTGAGATTGTTTGTGAACAAACCCAAGTAAACTCAGGTAAAAATAAATTGAAACTACGTGTTTTCAGAAGCTAAATAATCCTTAATATTGACCAATGCGAAACAAAAGCAAAGTAATAAGTAATGAGCACACAATAAACACATTATTACGACTCTACCACCTGACCCTAGCGCAGCGTTTGTCGGTGAATGAAAACAATAGATGTTTATTGTCCAATAACTGGAAAGTAAACAAAATAATGAATTCTTTAAATATTCTATATTAACAATAGAATATGCAGGTGTGCATTTCTTTTATATATCTTAAGGGATTTTATTACAATTGATAATAATTATACTGCTTAAGTGCGGTCTTAAACTTTTGGCCGGCAGTGTATCTACCGACATGTGTGTGAACATTTCTGCTTTACTTAACTTTATCTAATCCGCATGGAGCATACCACATTTTTTATGACACATTGCAAAGTTTCATGACTACCGGATTGCAAATGACGTCATAGTTCATTAATTAAACTTTTTCGTATCGGAGATTTTCCTATTGTCTTTGATATGCATTACGGTTTTAATCATTCTTATCCAAATGGTTATTCGTTGGTAACACGTTCGACAAATAAAACATGTAACATGAGTTTGGAATTTGTCTTTTGGTATTTAGGGGTGAGAACTTTATGATTTTTTAAGATCAGAGTGACCGACTAAATTTGTGGTTACTTTTCTTGAGAAGAGTGTTGAATACAAAAAAAAAATTCGGTACAATGATTGTCCACATCGGCTGATTACAAAAATTAATGTAAAAATCTAAGAGCGTTACTGTAAATAGCTTATAACTGTATGTATTCACTAAAACTGTATTTAAACATGCGTCCAAAGGCTGAAGTGAGCGTGAGTATACATTATACAACCAATCAGTTTTACTTTCCACTACGTTACTTATTGTAGCTCGTTACAACGTTACCGGCTTCATGTAATTTATGTTTTACGCATTTTCTATACGCATTACATGCTAGTTGATGTTGCACGCTTCTGTGTTGTTGGAACTGCTCGTTTCGTTGTGCTTTTTAAGATTGAAGTAACTGGCTGTAAATGTGTCACAACGAAATTTAAAAAAAAAATCATGAGCGACGGAGGAGTTCACGCTTTTCAATGTGAATTTATTTCTAAATCCTGTTTAAAATATTGTACTGAACATAATTACGTACGTAGTTGTACACTTAATTGGATATTTTACTGTATCATTCTCGTAACAAGACGATGTAAAATTAATTGCCAGTATTTCCGGGGGTGAGACTAGTCATTAACAACGAAAAAAAAGCTGTTCCCCATTTTTTGTCGAGTTAAGCACATATAGTAGTAAATTAATGTCCTGAATAGCTGATTTTATTTTTAAAATGCCAGAGTACCATTTATCAGAGATCTGTATCTTAACATTGCTTGTATACATGTGTACTGTCATCTCCTGAAAATTGACAATGATTTAAAACTTGCTTCGTATAACGCCATACCCATAGAAACGATAGATGCTTCTTCACGAAATGCTTGTAGTGTGCGCCTTATCAGTGTACTCAGTAGCATCACCTATTTATTTTTTCGACCCCACTGATAAGCTTGATTCATGAATTCTTGGGGTTACTCACTTCCTGCATGCAGCTGACTAAAACTTTTTAAAGAAATTTTGTAATACTTACTGAAATATAATGTCTTTATTTATTACTAGTCAAAATAGACATAGTATAATGCTTTATTATTTAATGTGTGGTTTGAGTCAAGCATGATCATAATCTATCATCTGTAAATGCATTTTAGTGTTGATAAATACGATTACTTTTAATAATTAATATGTACTGACTGTATGACTAATTGTTTTGATCAAAAGCCAGGTCTTAGGCAGGTTCTTTAAATTATCTGTATGCATATGCATGTTATATATATTTTTAAAGAATCTATAAATTTTGAATATGAAGATATATATAAATCCAACTGAACTCCACAATTTGACCGATGGCTCCTCAACCCTTACCTCCCTACCAGGTGGCGACGCGCATCATGCGTCAGCTGATCGAACAGTTCAGTGCGGGCGACCTGTTCGGCCGAGACAACTACGAGTACTACGCGCGGGTCACGGGCCGCATCCTGCGGGTCAAGGACGAGTGGATATGCTCCTTCAGGGATCCGCCCCCGCCGAGGCATCATCGCGACCAGGAGGCTTATGCCAGTGAGTATCATTGTTGGAAACAACAGGCGGCGTACCTGATGGTCGATGATGATCAACTGATTCAACACCAAAGGAGTTTCCGATTCTTGGAGGCATCATTGCTATAGGGAACGTGCACGGCGTACACTATGCCATCTAGTGTTGCAAATCAGAAACTTTTACGTTGTAAATATGTGACCTGTGCTGCCACCTATACTTCATGCACCCTTCGTTTAGGGGAACGTGCACGTAGTAGACTGTGCCATCTAGCGTTGCAAATTTGAAACTTATAAGTATACTTGACATCGACGCATCAGTACTGCCACCTATAGTTTCTGCACGTTCCCTATAGGAGGCTTATGCCAGAAAGTTTCTATTGTATAAGGTGTTGACTGTTAATAATCATATTTGCAAGAAGCTATATGCATTACAGACAGGACGTACCTTTTTCCCTAATAGACAAAACCTACAGAACGCCAGCTTCTACGATGCTTCCATATTCCTTTTACTTTGTTCACGTTCATACATGTTATACGGACCTGACCTTTCTGAAGACCTTATTAGTGAAGTTCTTCAGAAAGGTCAAACAGGTTTGTTTGTTATGTTTATTGAAACACAACTAATGCCCATATTTTAAAGACCACAAGTAAGTAAACACAGTTTCACACAAATCAGCCTTCCCGGATTTACGACTCAAAAATTAAGATCTTCTCAGATAATAACATCAAGTTATACTTGCATAAACATGCATGAGAAAATTAAACAGTAATTGTTAGTAAAACACGGAAACCGAGCTTCGTTGTTATGGGAAGACTTCAGCGACAACACACATTGTGGAAACCGTTTTATCGAGTGTGCTCTCCGTACCAAGGACGGTTTATAAGAATTCATTTTAGATGGTAATAAGAAGATGATTGACGTGGATTTAAAATTATGCGATAGTTTGAAATTTATTTTATCTTATAATATAATCTTATATGCGTTTGTATCCTTGACTAGCGCCTCTTATTCCAATTTCTGAATCTAAACTATCTAGTTTAGATTCACAATTGGACCCAGATTGGGTTTGGGTAAACCCCTGAATATGTATTCAGTTCAGCCGTTTATGATGAACTCAGTGACATACAAACGGACGTAATAATTAAATATAAAGATTAGTATTACCTAATGTCAGCCTTCAAAGTAAGAGTGATTAGTCTACTTCTAGATACGCACTTCCATCACCGACAACATCCATCGTTTTTCATCAGCTGAGCTCAAAATTACAAATGTAGACGAAAACTTACCTGTTTCTTTAAAGATATAAAGCATTAAGATTTTAATATTTTTAAAAACTTGAATAAAGACTCAGGTCGTCAGTATGATAATTAAAACATAATTAAGGTTGATATCATGATTTGAATATGCATTAGCGAACAAAAAGAGTAGCAACATTGAAGATAATTCGTATTAATATTTTTGTTCACAGGACAATTATCTTTGGAGGCTGAAAAAACGTGGCTGCAGTGTGAATGTGATCGCTGGGGCAACAAATTCAATTTAGAAGGTAAATATTTAAAATAATTTCAAATAATTTGACATTTTACAGGAATAATTTCCTAATAAATAGAACATTTTCCACAGGTCATCCGAATGAAAGTCGATTAAGTTGTTAAAAATACATAGTCAAGTTAGAAAATTCTTAGCAAATAATAGAATATTTTTTGGTGAGTTTTGAACGACAATTTGTGAAAGAGTTGAATATAACATACACCGTTAGTTTTCATGCTTCATATACGATTTGTTTTAATGGGTTTTGGTAGCACTGAGTTTGTAGATTAGGGTTTTGAAGCCACCACTTTAGACGCCCTGACTTGTGGCAGTCGCGGTCATGGTCGAAATTCGCAAATTCCAATTACGCTGAGAGCCAGAATTCTTTGAACGTCACCGTTTTACATGAAGACTGTCCCCTAAAACGCCCGCCCGCCATTTTTTTTTGTTTCTTTTTTTTTTAACGTGGACCACTCGCAGTTCAGCACTCTACGGCTGTTTACTGCTTAACGGTCTTTCCACTTCCAGTTGTTTTAGTCGAAGAGCAGAAGTGGCACAATAAGTTCCATGATCAGTGGCGTGCAGTGGTTCGAGTTAGGGTAGGCCAGAGAAAAAGTCCAAAAAAAACACACCACATTATTCAGGGTTCAAATGTGGAGTTTTTTTTTTAAATAGGCTATTTAAAAAAAAAACTCGTTACATTAAAAATCAACCCTGAATAATGTGGTTATTTTTTAAAATTTATTTGGACATTTTCTCTGGCCTACCCTAACTCGAACCACTGCACGCCACTGTCCATGATAAGTTTGTAAAGGACAACTTATGCCTTTTTTTTTTTGAATGGACCACTCGCAGTTCAGCACACTAAGGCTGGTTACTGCTCAACCGGATAATTGCAACTTATGCCATCTCGCTTCCTCCTTTTATGACCGTGGCTGCTTCGGACGTTGGCGTATATAATAATCTTAGACCCTCGTAAGCATTTGATTCCATCTTTGAGTAGGTTATATAGGTTGTTAGTAGCTGGTTTTTCTAACTGGTTTGGGATAATTCATTTTTTTTTTTTAATTCTTCAGTATTATTAACTCACCGAACTTGTATCTTGAATCATAGAACTACTTAGGTACTCTGCAATTTTGAATTATTTGATTTGACAACATTCTTCCTAATGTTTAAATAATTTCATGTTTTGTAGATTTCAGTGTGATATTTCAATCTGGGAAATGAAAACGCATCGAATTGTTCCGTATATTAACGGCCCTTCCTAATTTATATCTGGGTTTATTATGCTTTTGACTGTTTCTTTATAATTATTACTGTGGCAAACCCGAGAAACTTTAATCCATAGCACTAAAATTAATGGTTCTTCAGTAAGACAATTATTGTAAATAACGTCACGTTGAATGCTCGCGGGGAAGCATTACATTTTCTTACATTCATAAAAAATCACAAAAACAAAATCCTTGATTTGAAAGCAAACTATATAAATCAGCACTTTCTTATTAAAATCTAAGAAATAAACCATGGTCACTAATATGGCATAGAGTTTTAGAAAAAAGTTGGTATTTAAATAAATTATATAAGTCAGTTACAATGATAATTGATTTCGTAAACAACAGGTATTGCCAAGTGTTTTGTGGAGGCATATTTTAAGTGTGGAGATAACTGTAACAGAAGACCTCATTTTGTAGAATATCGACTTTAGTGGCAGACTTTTTCTAAAACTCGCTGACCATATGGTCGCTGGGTCGTGTGACGTGTCAGTAGATTGTATAGAGTTCAGTGGATTGTCTGGCAGGGCTGTCGAAGTCGGAAGAGTGCCAGTCCATGCCGGCGCTGGCGGGCGGCGGCGGCGCGGCGCCCGGCGGCGTGCTCGGCATCATCCCCGAGCACAGTCTGCTGGACTCCTGCACCCGGCTGTCTATATCGCTCGAGGAGAGCGTCTTTAAAGTACGTGCCATTTACAATACACATAATAGGGATGTTGCCTGAGTAAAAAATATATGATTATGTTTAGTCCGTCAGTTAGATTATAGAAAAATATTTGACACGTATTTTTTCCTTTATCAAATCTATAAAAACTGACGATGATAAAAATCATCAAACATCAGGAGTGGGAGTGTGTGACGTCACGGCCCGGTAAAAATTGTAGCGAGTAGTGACGTCACACGAGTTTTCAACGCACTGTATCGTCTTCATTTTTTGTTTATGTCAAAAAAGAAAAAATACGTCTCCAATATTTTTTGGAAATCTATCTGACGGACTAATCAGATTTTTTTAGTTAACTACCCTATTAGTCCGTAAGATAGACTTCCCAAAAATATTGGACACGTATTTTTTATTTTTTCACGTAAACAAAAAACGAAGACGTTATAGTGCGTTGAAAACTCGTGTGACGTCGCTTCGTGCGACGATTTTTACCACGCCCTGCTGTCACAAGCCCCCACTCATGATCTTTGAAGCTTTTTATCTTCGTCAATTTTTAGAGATTTCATAAAGCAAAAAATATGTGTCTAATATTTTTCGATGGTCTAACTGACGGACTAAATTGGATCATAATTTTATTCTTCAGGAAACATCCATATTCAATACCTTTTAAAAAACCTCTGTCTCCGCGCTATTATGCACCTGGACGTAAATTGTCGACGCAGTTTAAATAGCTGAAGGACGAAGATAGTGGTACTGGCAGGCCATGTTTGATACATGCCGTCAACGCTGTACTGTAGGCCCGAATATAATATCGCAATAATTGAGTCCAGACATAGCTAGATGGTGCGTGGCAGACCTGAGAGAATATGACTTCTTAGTTTGAGGAATTGTTTTGGATAAATCAGAATTGGTGTGAAGAAGCCTGGCAAAGACAGAAAGGGAGATTTATCCCTTTGACAAGCATAGGTTTACAACCTGGTGATAACCACTGGTGGGTAACTACCCAATGTTTGGAGGAGAATTCTCCAACCTATTCCTTATACGATATGTAAAGAGTGCGCGTTCTTCAAGCGTTCGATTTCAAATTCTTTAAGACCAAACAAGTTGCTGTGATACATTCAAGTCAGATATATCAATCACGCGAATGTTGAATTGTCAGCGAGTTTACCGTTTCTCACTACCAAGACAAGATTAAAGGCTCCTACAGACTTGCCTATGTGAAATGGTCGTCAAATCGCACTGTGCCTATCGGTGGGCGCCTTAATTATCGAATTATCGATCACGATATTTAATGCACTACTGTTGTTTGCTTTTACAAAAATATACAGTCCTTCAATGATAGGAAAAACGACAATACAAAGTGGCAATCGGTCCAAAGTGTTTTAGATAAGATAAAAAGACCCATAAGTCCTACTGCTGTATTCTTAATAATTGAACTTCATAAAAGTGAACCGATAACTAAAGCATTATCTCAAAATAATAAGGTCAAGTAAATTCGCGACATGATAATACAAGCCATAATCAGTTTGCAACCAGACAGGTGACCGAAAACATCGCTTTTATGCAAGCTACTGAAAATGGAAGACTCAAGAAAAGTGTGTATTTAAGTTGTAAATCATTCAGTTTTTTTATGGAAACCATCTAGTAGATAAGTGGTGTTCATAATTAAACATCATCGGCCTTATTCGTTAACCAGCTAAGTCCATTTCTGCATAATTTACAGGAGGATGAAAAAACGATTATATCACTTCATTTTAGCAATCTTAATTCTAAAAATTCCAATATATTTGCAGTATTTCGACGTGAAGATTTCCTATTGTTCAGGAA
Source organism: Hecatera dysodea (assembly GCA_905332915.2). Taxonomy (NCBI): domain Eukaryota; kingdom Metazoa; phylum Arthropoda; class Insecta; order Lepidoptera; family Noctuidae; genus Hecatera; species Hecatera dysodea. The sequence continues at coordinate 7,989,762 of HG995309.1, forward strand.
GAAGGTTTTCGAGCATGGCATTTCTAACATCGTAAGAACTTTTTGGCAGACTTAAAAAGTAAAAATACCTAAAAAATAGACTTAGCAGTTTAACGAGTTAGGCCGACGACATGCAAAATTGAAAAAAAAAAATGGCGTTTGATTTGATTAAGTAATCTGGTCGTGATGACCTAATTTTGCTTCTAGCTTTCTAGGTCATCAAGCGCAAGTTTTCAATTATTATTTTCAAAATATTCCAGGTATCAGTGAGCTCGTCATCTCAGTCATCGCGCAGCAACTCGAGTCCTCACATGACTCTAGAAGAGTTAAGAGCCATCAACAAATACGCGGAGAGCACCAAGAGCCTCTCCTACCTACCCCAGGTACGTTATCAACCGTTGTACTACCACCACGTCTCATTTACTACCTAATCTGTTCATTTCCAATAACTTTTACTATGTTCTTAAAAATGATTCTTGTCTCTCTATCGTTGTTAAATGTTGTTTCGGAAATCATTTTTTTAAACGAGAAAATCAATGTTCTAGTAAGTTTACTTTATATCACGAATGATTAAAAATGATTTCTGAAATGGTTCTAACAGTCCATATAACTATGTGTATAATTAAATTTTATATGCCCCTTGATAAGAGGACATGGTGTTGTCAACACAAAAATTCACAAAACCAAACACCTTGCCAGTACAAAAAATATTCACATCGTATGTGGACATCATTGAACCTTATGATCTAAATAACTTGTATAAAGAGTATTGTTTCAATTCTAGCGCTCACTGAGGAACATGTTTTATAAGACTAAGTGATGGTGACGAGAATTTCCTCAGTATCCACCTGTAGATTCTAAGTCTGTTACCCCTGTTCTGTCTATGAAGTAACGTGGACCGCTCGCCAAATATTACAAGGAATCTATTCTAAATTGTAGTACAAATTATCGTAGGATTGATTTGAAAATTATAAACGGTAGCTTAATGTTGAAATAGGCGTTATTCGGGCCCCAATTGGCATAGGTAACTTAGTACTTTTTGTATAGCAAAGAGTGTGATTGAAAAGCGATGTAAAAGGAGTCGCGATTCGCCAGTGGTCCACGTTTGATTCTTACATGCATGAGTGATGTCTGTACCCCTAATAACTTAGGACAACTTGTGGCTGATCTGTTAGTTCTTAGATTTCCTCTTTCATATAATTTACTGGTATACACCGTGTGACATACGAGAGAATGTTTGACACATTGTGCTTACTCAAGAGCTCGGTGTGGCGACGCACACACAAACACAGATGCTTTTAGCAGCACTCGATGGTGCAGTGTGAGCACCCCAAAACGAACACCTTAGGCATCATTGTGTGATTTTACTCCCTTATTATTACGTTACTATACTTCTATGTCAATGTAACAATGTACTCAATAACAAAACTGAATATTTCCTTCATTGAAATGTAACAATACTGTAATAATATTTTCGGTTATGGTAAACCTCTGTGGTAATGACCCGTAGGCAAGCTAATGTTCAATCCATTTTATTGACTAATGGTAGCAGTTACTAATAAAATATTAACACTAGCTCCATGTTTATCGTAATTAACCCCAGTTTTAGTCACATCTTCCGAAGTAGGGTGGGTGGGTACTTGATTATTGTTACCCATTGAAAGTAATCTGTTATGCCCGTTATTGTATACACCCGCCTTTTGTCGCGACCCCCGCTTCCAGAAAGTTGTCGTTATTTAACCGTCTGTCCCTGATAAAGATGCTGGTCTAAATTGACTCGAATCTGCTTATGGCACTCACTCACTCTTCTAAGCCGCTAGACCACAGACACGAACTTAGTATACTTATGGCCTTTGGAGTTTGTATAGTGTAGCCACATTGTTAAATCAGTCCATGACCACGATTCAAAGAGTCAAAATTCTATGATTGAATAGGAAAAATCATATGAAGTTTATTAGCGATATCAATCAATTCAAATCCTTTCCAGTCTTTCTTTACTATGGGAAATCGAGTCAGTTTGGGCAAAGCTTAGAAACCACTGCGAACATCTGTTTTCCGTATGCCGATCATGAATGGGCAAGGTTTTAACAATCAGCTAACGCGAACGGTGTGCGAAAAACGTTTGGTTTAGTGGTTCACCTAAGTAAATATATTATACATTACCACACCATCCTGGGTGTCGAGAGCAACAAGTATCACAGTGAGTAGGGGTAGGTAGAGTGGGATGAGCTCGGGTGGGAGCGCGGGGTCGCGGGGCGAAGGCTCGCGCGCAGAGCGCGTGGTGACGTGGTGGTGCGTGCAGGTGCACGAGCGGCAGCGCGCGCGCATGCGCACGCGCTCGGAGTGGTTCCTGCAGCCGGCCGCGTCGCTGGACGCGGCGCGCGCGCGCGCGGGTACGCAGTCGGCGCCGCCCGGCCCCGCGCCCGCACGCGCGCCGCCCGCAAGCGCGCCCGCACCGCGCCGGCCGCACGCGTGCGCGGGGGAGGCTCGCCACGAGAGCACCGCTCTCTACGTGCTTGTCGCCTGCCTAGAATTTTTGTTTTGACCTCGCGCACCGGTACTGTGAAACTGTGTTCGTTCGCTTCGGTGCGGAGAGGACTAACTAGCTGCCGCGGAGGCTTTGCTCGCTCCCATTGCGAAGCTAGATATCGGCTAAATTACTCTTGTCGAGTTTGGGTCTAATCTTAGTAAAATGCCAATAGAGAAAGACTCAGGGGTATTAAAGGGAAAGCAAGTCATTAAATGTCAAACTATTTTGGCACGTACGGAAACCATGACGAAGTCGCTTCAAAATTCTTTAGAAAGCCTTTAGATTGACGTCAATTAACACATGACTTCGTCTAGGGGTCTGGTCGGCAGAAGCAAAGCCTCCGGTGCTTTTTCTCACAGAGCGACACCAACGCTTTGTGCGGGCTTACGCTTGGGCGCTACGCATGTGTCACCGCACAGATAGTGTACATGTCGCACGTCACGGTTGCATCGCATGCCCCGCTCTATGTGCTCTACATCCTTTTTGTTATTTCTTCTTACCAATTTTTCAAATCGTACAACTCTTTCTAGATATTTATGTTCACTAAAATGTTAAAGCTAGATTGTAGATATTGCTTATATTGTAAATATTGTATCTCAATTTTAGTCTCTATTATTAATACTTTTCATTGTATCCTATATAAAATTTCTATATTGTAAATAGTTCTGCTATTCGTAATAGATAATTTTGATGTTTAAAACAGTAGCGGTTACAATAAAAAAACGTTACTGTATGGTAAACGCAGCTTTCCCAGCACATTGTGCATCATCAAATATGTCGTAAGCATGTGTGGATATAACTGCGGATATTGTTCGTCGAGCATGTTTGATGTTGTGACGTCACATGCTTGGGACATCGGTCATGAACCATTAAACAATACTTCATCGCCTCCACTCTGAGAACAATGCCAGAATGTGACACGTTCATTGTATAGCAATGCTATTATACCATGCAGTGAATGCAATACTGTGTTATCTGTTGTTGTGTTATGGCAAGATAATTATACCCACTTGTCAACGCTTTTTATTCAATAAGAGAGCAACGTCTATTTTACAAATGGAAATTAGATTTTTTTTTATTTAATTAATATGGGACATTAATTGGTTTGAGTCTATTAGAGTTTGATTATAAAGATTAATTTACCAAAATTATAAGTTGTTTGGAAATTAGTCTTTGCTTTCTAAACTATGTTTTCGAATACTGATAGTAATTTTGAACCAAGTAGAAATATAAAGTAATTTTGAAAAATATATTTTTGTCATTATTTGAAAACATGACACCATTTTATTAATTCGCTATACTTACTAGACATAACGCAGACGTACACGCGTGTTTGCAAAGTAAAAAGTATCTCGGTTTTATATGATATTTAATGAGCTTCACTCACAAATATCTTATTATTTAAAAAAAAAATGTAAACCTTAATTTAAATAGCTTACTAAGCTCGATTTTTCAATACACAGATAATTTTCACCTGAGGTATAAAATGGCGATTTGACAGCTTACCTACCTATACGAAAAAAATTCAAACGGCATATTTTATTCTTCAGTTAAAAAAAATCTGCTAAAAACTTACTGAATATGAACACGCGTGTCCGTCCGCGAGTACCAGGAGCCCATAAGAGCTTAGAGTAACCAATCCCCCACTGTAGGTAACGAGCGGCGCAGCTCGCGGCGTCGGTCCCGGCGCTCGCGCGTGTGCTGCGGCGGCGCCGCGTGCCGCGCGCTCACGCACTCCGACACTGAAATCCCGCTCGCTCTCCAGCCTCGTAAAGTGACCGCCTGACTGCGGCACGCGCACTCCGCTGACGAGCCCGGCGAGGCAGCGAGGTAACCTCCACCAGCACTGCGACCCTGTAAACCTCTCCGCGTGGGCTTAGGTAAAGTGACACGAAGTGAGCTGTCAATCCGTACAAACAATGTGGAACGACACTTCACTTGCTGCTCACTCCGCCTAAGATTACACGGTGGGATGTTGACAGAGTAGACCGGCGGTACTACTGCAGTCGGCCGTCGATTGGCACAGCCAGGGAAAATTATTGATAAGCAAATTGACTTCATTTATCCACAAATAAAAACCGTCTTTCTTTCTTAGAATTTGAGTTCTGAGTTCTATCCGACTGAATTCGGGCGGACGGAGTTGGGATCTAGTACGCAACCCCTCCTACAAGTAGTACTACTACGATAAGTGCGTAAATGCTCTAACAAGGTAAATATTGTGTATGTCAATTTGCTTACCAAAATATATCCCTGACTACATCTAGTTTTTATAACTTGTTTTTTTCAAAAACTCGTGTCAATATTAATCTCTGGGTACTGCAATCTTGTTCGGACACGGAGTAGCAAATGGAGTGATGATAAACTGGATAAATGTAAGCTTTTTTAGCGAATAATAAATAATGAGCGGATTGTCCATAGATATATGTATATTTTCCGTCATGTCGTACGCATATTTTGAGACTGACCTGGCTTTATGGAGAATACACGAAATGAGCACTAATTAGTCTTATTTTATAAATATCAACAAACATATTGTAACACTCCATTTGATAGCTATTCTGTGTACCGGAGCAATTTTCCGAACAAGCTTAAAAACATGACTATTCCTTCAAAGTTGTGTGTCAGACATCTGAATGTGTAATTATAACAGAAATCTTGAAAATGTGTCACTGCCAAAAAATACTGACGCAAAAACCGTGAGGAAATGGGAAAAAAATGTTTAAGCTTTCTTTAGGAATACCCGTTAGATAGAAGAGTTGCGTTCTCAGTCAGTATTATGTGAGGCTCGCCACCTCTAGCTAGGGTAGACCGGCGCGCGACCGAAGCTCGGCGCGACAACTTTTTTCTAATATTCGTGGAGTCACGTGGGTGTTGTGCTAATTTACTAAATATATGTGATAGGGCGTAGTTTGTGCGATTACCGAGTTTGTACATTTTTATAGCTGATGTTGTACGCCTTAGGCCATATTTTCATTTATTTTAGTCTCTAAAACGGTATTCATATAAATCACATCGTTTTTCGATTGTTATATATATTCGATTTGAATTCAATGTCAGCCCAAAATTATTACGCTCTCTATTTTATATAAAATATTATTGATGTTGCGTGATCATCAGTACACAAAATATTAATAAAATTCAGTGTGCAAAATGGTCACAGTCTAGGTAATTAGAACTGCGTTCGTGCTAGAGCATCACACATCTTCATCACAAGACGTGATTGGGATATAAAAAAATAAGCAATCTTTTCTGTGCCATGCAAAATGTACCTACACAAGAATGTTTGTATTACCAACCTTAATAATCAAATTTAGAAGCAAAATACTTATAGTTTGGCAATAATAGAGTGTTGCCAATGTCAAATTAATGCGACTAAACATTCCTGTATATAAAAATGGTATAGTTAGTTTAATTCTTATTTTACTAAAGTAATTACTTATCCATCTTCGTTCAAGTTTAATATGTCATGAAACTAATGATAACAAACTGCATTATTTTACTTTTCACTTTGCATTTCTTTCTACCTCAGTTCTGCTTTATAATTTATGGCTTGTCATAAATTGAAGTATTCGTGTTCGAGTGATGAGTTTTAGCTGAGCAAACGTGTGCATATGCTTGCTCATCTCTCGACAATGAAAACTTCAATAAGGCAAGCTAAGTTTACATTTTGAAATATGGGCCTTAGTTTCTGCAGATATAATATTGTTCACACATAGATAGTAAATGCTGCAAATCCCAAGTCATGCCAAAGTTGACCGCTTGCGATTGTCTCCTAGAAATTGAATATAGGTGTCCGCCAAATTTGAGCCACATAGAGAAGACTGAGCTATGTTTAGAAAAGTTTATCTTACCTTAAACGAACAAACACGATTGAATACTATGTGTAGATAGTTGTCAATACAACACATTCACATATTGCAATAATAATGTTGTCTATTATTGAACAGTACAAAATGACATATTATACAGTTGTCGATTTTTTGAATAATGGTTGTTTTGTAACTTTCTGTAAATATCTACAATTGGATCTTAATAAATTAATATAGGTGCTAGTTAATTCAGAAACGTCTTATGAAAACATTCATTTAGTTATACCTAACGTTGACATTTAAATATATTATTATTATTTCCTTACAAACATCATTTATTTTCACATTAAAAGTAACTATTAATTAATATAATGTTATAAGTTTATAAGACTCGCAATGGATCAAATGTTTTTGTTAAAAAAATAATGTAAATACTTTAGTTATTATTGGAGTAACATGTGTTATATGCACATAATTCGCACATTATTTTTATAAAATGTACCTTTTATTTGTAAGAGTGTATTTTAACCTTTCGAATGTCTTATGTTACACAGTGCGACATAAGAAAAAATGCTCCAAATGTCTTAAGTCGGACAGTGACACTTAAGGGCTTGGTCAGGATTGGTCGCTAAATATCTGTAGCTGTGTTGCAAGTAGCAATATGTTTTGTATTTATATGAAAGAAATGGTTCATTCACTCTTAATTTTAATACTTTTCAACAGCAGCAACATTATTTTGAACGAACTAAAAAATAAATAAATTCATCTGACATTCTAATGTCAAAGTGGTTCTAGTTGTGCGATACGAACGGAGTTCAACGGAGAAATAAACAATGAATAGAGGCAGCAAACGGTAAGTTTTCGTATAAAAATCTATATAGAATTACTGAGAAATAAATGTAGATTCCGTATTGAGTAATTGTTTTTCAAAAAGTAATGATTATATAGGCGAAAAAAGTAACGAAAGTTTAGACTTAACATTTTTTTTCCATAATGGCCGTTGTGTTATAACATGTTTTTGCTACAAATATTCTCGTAAATAGTTTGCAATATATCTATGAAGTTAGCATATTTACCTATAAACAAAAAAAAAGTAATATATACTTATACCATCACGTATTGACATCATTATTGTGTGTCAAAGAGAAAAAGTCGTAAAATTGGCGCCAACCATGACGGTTGGCGGGACAAAGTAGCAAAAAAGTAGTCTGCAAAAAAACTTATTATTTTTTTTAGATTATTATTTTTAAATGATGGTTGGATTTTTATTATTATGTAAACATTTGTTATCAATTTATATCTGAATGTCTTACATGGAGTTTATGTTCCCGATTTTTTTTTGTTATTATTATTATTATTTGTTTACTTAGGCCGGTAATGTGGTCGGGTTAGCTGATCAGGCTTTATACAATTAGTGAACTTTAATATTGTTTTTAGAATGGCGAAATATGCCGCTACGGAACGGTCCAGGAGTGTGACCCCCGTAGCGGATATAGTACGCGGGCCGAATCGGCAAAGCGCGGCTCGGCGGGCCCTTTTACTAGAAAGAGTTAGGGCCACCCCGGTACGCGACCTAGATTCGCCACCGCCTCGGTAAGTTTCTTTTTCATAGCGTTACCTATTTAGTTAGCTACAGTTCCGTTATATTTATTTAGTTGCAGTGGAGTAATTTGTATTTTTTACTTTAGCCTCCACGCGCTCCCCGTTCAGGCGACACCTGGAGGATCGCTCAATGTTCGCGGCGGCTCCGTGCCGCTCGAGCAGACCCCAGGTGGTCGCCTGCGCATCGGAGAAGCTAGACAAGCCAGGCAGCCCAGCCTGAGCTTGTCTCTCTGGTAAGTTAACTCTCCTTCCTGGAGTATCGCTATGGTACGTGGGTGGTAACGAACATGGTAATATGGCTATATTTTTGCGATACTGTATATATTCACAGTTCCGACGTGGTTGAGCGTGTGGAGGCATTGGACATGTCAGAGGACGAAGCAGCGGAGCTGCTGCAGTCGGATCCCTGGCATGTGAAGAGGTGGATGCGGGACCTGCCGGGGGCCAGCGAGCTGCCGAGGGCCAGCGACACGCCGGGGGCCAGCGACACGCCGGGGGCCAGCGACACGCCGGGGGCCAGCGACACGCCGAGCAGCAACACGGTTTTTCTTGCTCCTCTCGCGCCTAGCGCCAGATCTCAGGTGACTGTCGCTGCCGAAGTTGACGTTCGTCCATCAACTTCGACGGTGACAGCACTTTCACAGACGGTGCCTAGGCGTGATGGCAGTGAATTGGACAGCGATTTCGATGACGAATTCGATGCCCCAGTCATGCCAGTTGTCGGGAGGGATCTTCCTGACACCGAGGAGTTAGACGAACCGTTACAAGATTTGGTAAACGAGATCGATACGGGGATGGATGACGCTGCCGATTCTCTTTTGGGTACGTCGGCTATTTTCACGTGGTCACTGGACTTTGATTCGTTTAGGGGTGTTCGTGGGGTGTTCTCAGGTCCTACCCCTGGACCAATCAAAGACTACGAGACGCCTTATGATGCCTTCACCGACATATGGGATGAGGATATCATAAGGTTGATCGCCACGGAAACTAACCGATATGCCCATCAGACAATCGAGACCATGCGTAACGCAGGGACTTTGAAACCATCATCTCGCCTTCATTCGTGGACTGACACTAATGCAGACGAAATAATGGTTTTTTTCGCGATGTTGATGTATATGGCTATCGACCCGCGTACGTCGATAACTGAATATTGGACATCAGACGAAGTTCTCCAATTACCGGGGTTCAAAAGTCTTATGTCCTTTAATCGGTATACTCTGCTGAATAAGTGTCTTCACTTTGTAGACAATGTCGCTGTTCAGAGTCAGCAGTTGTCTCAATCTGGAGTATCTTCTTCAGCAGGGGTGTCACGTAGGCTGGGTAAGTTGGCACCTATTATTGAACATCTCGGAAAAAAGTTCAAAGCCTTGTACAACCTAGGACCTGACATCAGCATCGACGAGTCTTTGACCTTATTCAAGGGCCGCTTGTCCTGGGCCCAAACAATAAGGTCAAAGGCTGCGCGATTTGGAATCAAGTCATATGAGCTATGTGAGTCCCGCACTGGCTATATGGCTAGGTTCCAAATCTACACGGGCAAGGATGACAGTTCCGACGGTGATCTATCACTGGGCGTTGATTTGGGGGGGAAGAGCACGAAAGTGGTTCTTGAACTATTGCAAGGTCTTGAACATCGGGGGCATTGTGTGGTGATGGATAATTATTATAATTGTCCATCATTAGCACGATACCTCAAGAGTTTGGGCTTTGATTGTTTAGGAACCCTTCGTGTAAACCGTCGAAACGTCCCTAGTGACTTCAAGGTGTCGAAGAAAGTGAAGAAGGGGACTATTATATCTCGCCATTCTGGAGACGTGTCCATCATTGCATGGATGGACTCCAAGATGGTGAATATAATATCCACCTATCACCGACCCGATACCTATAATGGAACTAGGGCTGGTAAACCGACGGTGAAACCGGTATGTATAAAAGATTACAACAAATCCATGGGGGGTGTTGATCTCAAAGATCAAAAACTCTCCATGTATCTGTTGGAGCGAAAGAGAGGCGTGAAATGGTACATGAAAATGTTTAAAAGGCTACTGAATGTGAGTATACATAATGCGCTTGTGATGTACCAAAGTTCTCTGAAACGAACTGATAAATTGCCCGTGACGCATCGTGAGTTCCGCTATGCGCTTGCTGAATCCCTACTTAAACGGCATCGCCCCTGTTCAATAGGGATCAGTCAGGCACCAGTGGAAAACGTGAGGCTGAGGCGAAATATCATGCACGAGCCAGAGCACTTGATGGGACGTGAGAATACAAAGAGATGTGTGATTTGTCAACGCCAGAAGAAATCCAAAGCCGTTCACTCTAGGTGCATCACGTGTGACGCATATCTTTGTTTTGGGGACTGTTGGAGAATTTGGCATTCTGCAAAAGAGCTCCCAGGCGTAGATATACGTGGGCGAAAACGGAAGCGCAAAGAGTAAACGTTTTTGGGGTGTGGATGTGGATTACGACTGTGTTTGAATGTGGTCGTGATCCGGGGCTCTCGCATGAGGGTCACGTTTTGACGGGACGCCTAACCGTTTATGTATCTCGTTTACTACTTCTTTCGTTGCTGTTATCGGGGGCGTTTCAGCTATCGGGGACGAAACGGTAGCGTGGTAGCGCCTTTTGGTGTCAGCATTGATATCTGACTGATATCAATCTGGGTTTGTGCATTGTGAATGATATATTACGGGACACATATCAGACAGGGTTTGTGTACTGCGAATGATATCTTACGGGGCAGATATCAGTCTGGGTTTGTGCATTGTGGATAATATATTACGGGACAAATCTGATTTTGTAAATAAAACCCACGGTATGTACGGCACAAACCTTTTTTTAAACATTTGTAAATTTTTCTAAAGTTTGGCTAAAATCAGGACAATCCCTTCAGTATACTAGCTGTTACAATAAAGTGTACCTATCTTGGTACGGCACAAACCTTTTTTTAAACATTTGTAAATTTTGCTATAGTTTGGCTAAAGTCAGGACAATCCCTTCAGTATACTAGCTGTTACAATAAAGTGTACCTATCTTGGTACGGCACAAACCTTTTTTTAAACATTTGTAAATTTTTCTAAAGTTTGGCTAAAATCAGGACAATCCCTTCAGTATACTAGCTGTTACAATAAAGTGTACCTATCTTGGTACGGCACAAACCTTTTTTTAAACATTTGTAAATGTTGCTATAGTTTGGCTAAAGTCAGGACAATCCCTTCAGTATACTAGCTGTTACAATAAAGTGTACCTATCTTGGTACGGCACAAACCTTTTTTTAAACATTTGTAAATTTTGCTATAGTTTGGCTAAAGTCAGGACAATCCCTTCAGTATACTAGCCGTTACAATAAAGTGTACCTATCTTGGTACGGCACAAACCTTTTTTTAAACATTTGTAAATTTTGCTATAGTTTGGCTAAAGTCAGGACAATCCCTTCAGTATACTAGCTGTTACAATAAAGTGTACCTATCTGGGTACGGCACAAACCTTTTTTTAAACATTTGTAAATTTTGCTAAAGTTTGGCTAAAATCAGGACAAACCCTTCAGTTACAATAAAGTGTACCTGTCTTATTTTTTCACAACATAATTATGTTCTTATACGTACGAAAACATTTGTAAATTTTGCTAAAGTCTGGATAAAATCTAGACAAACTTTTCACTATAATAGCTGTTACAATAAAGTGTGTGTATGGTTTTTTTTTGCGTACAAAAATGTATATTTTTATTGTTTTATTATTAAATAGTTATATACATTCCTTGAAAAGAAAATGCATTTTATTTCAAACCTCTCTAAGCCCTTTCTTAGATTTGCTGTTAGTAAGTAAATAAGTGAACAAATAATAATTATTAATTTATTTTCAAACATAAATAGCAACAATCATTAGGTACTTTGAGATAATAAAAGTTGCGGGGAGGGCTGTCCCTTACACCCTGTATATACAATAATGTAGTTTCGCTTTAATAGCAGCTTTTATCATTGCTTCTTGCCAAATTTCATGATCCTAGGTCAACGGGAAGTACCCTGTTGTTTTGATTCCCTTTGCGAATGTATGAGAAATGTGTCATAAACGTCTATATCTTTTGATTGCATGAGCAAGGTTGACGCCACATCAACAAAACAGTGGACAAAAAGTAATCCGTATTTTTTTTCTTTTTGAGGTACGGAACCCTAAAAATGAGCTATAAAAAGACTTGATCGAAACCACGAGCGAATCCGGGGGCAACAACTAGTACATATAAATAATTCGGTTCATAATTAATATAAGTAAATATATGAATTATACATTCATAAAAAAAACAGTACAGACGAACCTTTTACTATCGTAAAGAAGTCGGTAAAATAATATACATTATTTAGAATAAATTGACATGACAAACACAAAATGTATCAACAATAATCATATTATCAAGATTTCCTTGAAAATAATAGTAAAATAATAATACTGTATTATTTTCGTTAGAGTTTTTTTGCAAACGTTACCGGCCAGGCAGTATGGCCGCCGGCGCACGACGACGTTCGCGGGTTTTTTATCGGTTGACAGAAAAAGTTGTTGTGTGATGCAAATAGTGTATTTAGTAGTGATATTTAGTATGTTATGAATGTGTAAACATATGTGCCATCGTATTCTAGTGTAGTTTTAGTGAATATATTTGTGGATTCGACGTATTGTGATAAAGTGTGTAGGTTATGTGAATGAATATTATCAAAATGAAAACATATCACGTCACTGCAATGTCAGGTCAGTTTTATTTCACTACGTAGCTGTTTTATTAGATAGGAAAACTAATGAGGATTACGGGAAGGTATCATTTATAATTTGTTATTATCGATTTAACAGTATAATCTTCCTTTTTCTGAAGGCCTACCTAAAATTATTACCTACCTCGTAAAAGCGTTGACAATGACGTCATGTGCGTGTACGGAGGTCGACAACCGAAAGGTTAAGACTGTTTTAGGTTAAATTGTTTCAATGCAGGTCAAAAGCAGTTTTCGTTATAATTGTTTATAATTGATTTCGTTATAATTGATAGTATACACAAGTGTCCGGGTATTAGTGCCTGTTTGCTTTTGTAGAGGTTCGTGTGTCGAAGGCAGCTCAAAGTAATTTTATATTCGTTGTGTAATTACGTATTCATTAGTATTAGCTCGGCTAGTGGTTTCGCCGCTGCTGCCCCACGGCTACTTCATGGCCATATTAAGAAGTACTTTTTGTTATACTCGTTTTTATTTTAACATCTTTAAAATGTTACCTCGATGAGGTATTTGTTGTCAACTAGTATTCCCCATTAATGGCATGGTTGGCGACTCCCATGCCGTATACGAACATGTTACTGGTAAAGATATGTTAATTCGGAAGCTAGGGCTGTGGCGACCACTGCGTCACGTGCTCCCGATAGTTGCCAAATATTAAAGGAACCTAATAAATATAAATTGATACCTGGCTTGCATTTTTGGATTTGCACGTCCAAGCTCCTGTGTTCATTGATTAGCGTTAGGAAGAATAAACGAATGTTGTAGTTTAATGTGTAGATTTTGAGATCGAAAGACTTGTCGTTGTTGTGGTCACAACGATCTGAACGGCGCCGTCAAACGTGCGACCTCTCTTGTGATAGCAATAACGACAAAACAATTTTTTTGTAAATTGTAAACGTTAGCTTATATTTTTCGTCTTTATTCAAGTGCGTCCTATTTTTTAATAAATTAACATTTTAAAAGTATAACATTATTAACTAAATACTAGTAACATTTTTGTACAATAATATTAGTTGCTCTAAAGTTTAGATAGTATATTATTTTTGACTTTATAAGACTGTTTATATGTTATGATTATAATTTATTTGTAACCCTCGAATACATTTATCTTATCATTCCACCGACTTAAGTATATAACGACACCAGTTGCATTTGAGTATTATTTTCATTAATTAAACATTGTAACGGATCTCGGAGCTTTAACAAAATTATCTACAGTTTTACTAGCGAGTTATACATTGTTAGTTAATTAATATTATTAGGAAATGAAACAAGCCTTTGAACGAGTGCAATGATGATAACCTATTTATCGTAAGGTACACTTGCATATTATGTTCTTTGTGTGTCTTATGGGAGTAAACTACGATTTAATTCCTTTAGTATTATTGTATTACGGTATTTGCTTATGTAAATTCAGTTTGTATTTTCACATTATATTTGCACATTTTTTCTACACAAATTATAAAGAATTACACAAGAATAAAAAGTATAACAAATTACTATTGCGTTTTAATTCCTTAACCCAGTAATGAACTTACCAAAAAAATAAAACAGTTTTGACAAAAATAATGGTATATTGTATATTTTTCAGAATTCAGATTTTACGTATAAAAATAGTTGAGCTGTAAATATCACAGTAACAAACAAGCAGCTAATTGACATTTGATAACACAGGATAAAGGTAATACAAAATATTAAGGCGGCTTTTTGCCTTGATATTTTGTATCTATTGCAACGTTTCTTTGCAATGTATCGACAATTTGTAACGCGTTACAACAAATCGATGCGAGCATTTAAAAACAATTCAATGTAGGGTGACGCAAAATTGACATGACAATTGCTCGAAGCAATTGATCAAACAATTGCGTATTGCTTCGGATAATACACTACAAACAAACGTTGCTAGTCAGCCTCTGCCTTTATTTATACTGGCAACACTTAAAACATTTTTACAGAATGTCCTTGACTTTTTCTCCTTTCACATAAACTTGCACAATATTCCTGTCATCTCCGACGAATATGAATTTCTGTAGTAGTTCTATGGCGTATTCCTCAGCGGTGGTTGGTAGTACTCCTTCGAATTTGTCGATCTGACCTTCCTTCGTGTATACGTCGACCAGCAAAGCGTCAAAATCTTTTCCGACGTCGAAGTTGCCAATTTTGTGGTGCAGGTTTAGAGCTGTGGGCATTCACAAGAATTATAATATGTAAAATGACTTCTTGATTGAAACTCACGATTATGACAGTTGCGGCGGCCTTTCGTCCGTGGTCCATACCACAGGAACCAACCTTTCAGAATAAAAACTAGCCTATGATACTCCGCGATAGTATATGTCTACCAATGAATCAGTAATTCCGCAGATTCGTTTTTTACAAATAAAAAATGATTTAACTCTTGTAATATTATTTTAAAATCAAACACTAATAAAAAAATGGTACTACCAGTTCAGCCAAGTGGCGATGCATTTCGTGTTAAGCTACTTGAGACCAGCGTAGATTTTCATATCTTTTATTCTACTGTTGTTATCGTGACACCTAACTACTCGGCCGACCCCTTGGACTGACTATTGGATACTTATTATTACAGGTCCATGAAAAATAGCTCATAGGATGAGAATAAGTGTTGGCAACACCTAATTTGAGTTACTATACCGAACGCCAGATAAATGTGCAATAAAGGTCATTGCCCTTTCCTTGATATCTCTTCGTACATGGTACATGGACAAAAAAAATGAATCGTTTTCCATTACTAGTAAATATAAAGGATCACGATGGATGTCGATTCAATATAGCATTAATTCATTATTTTTGTTTTAAGAATTAAGGTTGTCAATAAATGTAGGTGGGTCAATGACCGTTATTGCACATTTATCTAGCGTTCGGTATAGAAGAGTAACCACAATTAAAATGATAAGTGTACATTGACCAGTTTCAAATTAAGCTAAATTTAAATCATATTAGTACATTTTTATTAATTGTTAATTTGAATTTTTTATTTTATTTTATCGTTTATATATTAATTGGTTTTATTGTATTAGAGTCAAATTGTATTCTAATAGGGATGTTTCCTGAGTAAAAAATATATGATTATGTTTAGTCCGTCAGTTAGATTATAGAAAAATATTGGACACGTATTTTTTCCTTTATCAAATCTATAAAAACTGACGAAGATACAAAGCATCAAAGATCAGGAGTGGGGGCTTGTGACGTTACGGCTCGGTAAAAATTGTAGCGAGTAGTGACGTCACACGAGTTTTCAACGCTCTGTATCGTCTTCATTTTTTGTCTACGTGAAAAAAGAAAAAATACGTGTTCAATATTTTTCGGAAATCTATCCGACGGACTAATTAGATTTTTTTAGTCAACTACCCTATTCGTATCTTTTGTTTGAATTTAAATTTGTATTTTACCACTGAGCCAAAAAATTGACAATGCTATGTACGCCGTTATTGTCACGTGCATCGGACCACTTATGAAATGTGTTTTTTTTAATATTGTATGTATGTGATGTGGCAGTACTAAATAAATAGATAATCAGAGTAATTACCTTTAGCACCTCCTAGTGTAGCAAGGTAGAATGCTTCCTTCCAGTCCAGTGCACATTTGGGACTGCCTTGCATCTCTAAACACATGGAGACGTCCATGGCTCTGCGGATAGCATCCAGTATTGATGCGTTGTCGCCACCGGCTACATCTGTCGAATACAGATAATATTAAAGAAGTGAATATTCTGAACTTGGATGGACATTTTAAAACTTTATGATAAGGAGAACTAAAGGTTATTGGCTATTAATAATATTCGCGGTTGCACTTTCGGGTACATTGTGTGTGACATCACTAGCAAGTCTCGTCATCGTGAATTTCCAGCATCCAGCGCAAATTACAATTTACGTGACTGTGAGAGAGGCATAAAATTTTACGTGACCGTGAGAGAGGCATAACTTCAAAAGCGTAGGTATAACTTTTTTCCCCACCGAATGTGTCTCCACGTTGTCGTCGTGGTGGGGCTTGAGCGTCCCAATGATCTTGCGAGCTTTCCCGGTAGAGCCACTCATGCCGGAAGGTCGCAAGTGAGGGATCAGACCAAGAGAGACACACGCTTGCTCGCTGCTCTCTGGTACGCGTCTGATCATCAGACGTGACTGTGAGAGCAGCGAGCAGGTGGAGAGGTGAGGTTGGGAGAGAGGGCCCTGAGAAGGGGCGGAGCGAAAAGGGACCACACCCTTAAAAGGACAACTATGAAAAAAGACGCTTGCAAAATGAGTCCCCAGGTGGGTCCCGACTGCTCAGCGGTCGGGGAATCCCACCCCGCTTCGGCGGGCTGCCCTCCGTACTCTGGGGTGGGCACCAAACGTCTTCCGCTTGCCAGTGGCAACAAGAGCCGAGGAGGCTCCAATTCGTCGTCGTCATCCGGATCCGCCTCCTTTAAGGAGCTGATGGCGCACGAATTCGCAGAGGAGGGTTCGCCTGAGCGCCGGGGTGGCGTGGAGTTGGATTCCGGCTCCGCGCTAGACCTAGTAACGGTCAGCTCGGCGGGCTCGGGAGATGAAGGAGGGGGGGCTGCTGCGGAGAACGTCAAGTTCTTCCGCAAGCGGCCCAGACGAGAGGATACCGGGGGGTCGTCCTCCGAGGGCGAATTTGCCTCCGCCCGCAAAATCCCCACCGCTAGGCGGGGCAGGGGCTGTGAGGCAGGGAGGGGGCTGGCTCCCTCTACCCGGGAGGTGGAGAGTCGGGCCGGGAGGCTGGTGGAGGAGGGGCGTCGCCCTGGAGGGAGCGGTCGTAGGGCTCCCTCTACTCTTCCGCCTACTCTCGACTCCGACGACTCGGAGCCCCCGGGAGAGGTGCGTCCCACGGTTGAGGAGCAGAGGGCCCAGTTCTCGGAGGTCGTGGAGGCCGCGATCCGCGCTGTGGCCTTTAAAAGGAAACAGTCCTCAAAGCGGGAGGCCATCAGCGCGGCCAAAGCCTCCATCCTGGCGGCAGCGGCGGCCAACGTTGGCGCGTCTCCCTCAAAGGAGACGACAGAGCTTCGGGCGGAGGTCGCCCGCCTCGCGGCCATTACGGAGCGACTCGTTCGGGAGAATGAGTCGCTCCGGAAGGACCTGGCGGGGATGGCCAGAGCGGCCTCCGAGGAGCCGCAGGGGGTGCTGAGTCCGGCGGCGCTGGAGGGGAGCCTAGTGCTGAGCCAGGTGCGGAACCTGGTGCGGCAGGAGCTGGCTCCCTTCCGGCAGCAGTTCTCCACCCTGGAGGACATGGTCCGGCGGCCCCCAACGGCGGCGACTCAGAGGGCCCCGGGCCAGCAGCAGAAGGCGGCTTCGTACGCAGCCGCGGTGGCTGCTGGCCCGGGAACGTCCGGCCAGGCGAAGGCCAAGGCGGGAGCCGCGCCAGCGCCTGTGGCGCCGGCGCCTGCGACGCCGGCGACGACCAAGTCGGCCCCGGCGAAGAGGGGAAGCAGGAAGGCTGGAGGGGGAGCGGCTAAAGCTGCTGCGTCAGTGGCGCCGCAGCCGCCCCCACCCCCAACCTCGGACCCTCCTGCGACCGGGGCCGGGTGGCAGGTTGCTGGAGAAAAGCGGCAGGCCAAAAAGGCGGCCAGGAGCAAGGCCAAGAGGCAGCGGCGGAAGGCCAACGCCATCGCGGCGAGGCTTCGCGCCCCGAAGTCCGCGGCTGTGGTTTTAACACTGCAGCCGGAAGCGGAACAGAGGGGTGTGACGTACCTCGCCCTGATGAAGCGGGCGAAGGAGGCGGTGAACCTCCGGGAGCTGGGCATCACTGGGGGCCTCGGGATCAGGAGAACCCTGACCGGTGCCCGGAAGCTCGAGCTCGCCGGAGCGGAGAGTGGCCCGTTCGCGGACGCCCTGGCCGAAAGGCTGAAGGAGGTCCTCCCCGCGGACGAGGTTCGAGTGTCCAGGCCGACTAAGTGCATTGACATGCGCATAGTGGGCCTGGACGACTCCGTGACGGAGGAGGAGGTTGTGGCCGCCGTCGCCAGGACTGGGGGGTGCTCTGCCGAGCTCGTCAAGGCGGGCACCCTCCGGCCTGACAACACGGGCATGCAAACCCTTGTGGTGAGCTGCCCCGTGACGGCGGCCAGAACAGTGTCAGAGGGTCGAAGGCTCTTGGTGGGGTGGGTTTCTGCGCGGGTAAAACTGCTGGAACCCAGACCTCTGAGGTGCTACCGCTGCCATGTGGGCAACCACACGGGAGCTATGTGCCCCTCGGAGGTGGACCGTAGTGGACTTTGTTTCCGCTGTGGTCAGCCCGGTCATCGGGCCGGCTCGTGCGAGGCCACGCCGCACTGCAGTGCATGTGCGGCTGTTGGCAAGCCGGCCGAGCACTGGGCTGGGGGAAGGGCCTGCGCGCCATCCGCCCCGACCAAGGGCAAGAGGTCCGCCGCCGCCGCCGCCTCTGCCGCCGCCGCGGCTTCCGTCGCCGCTTCTGCCGCTTCTGCTGTGGGTGCTGCGACTCCCGGTACTCGGGAGGGGGCTGAAATGGAGTGCCAGTAATGGTCCCATTTCGGCCTCCTCCAGAGACAAGTCGGCCGCTGTGCTATTGCGCAGTGGCTGATGCCTGTGGACGGTGAGCGTGGGTGGCTCGCCGTCCGATACCAGGCTGAGTCGACGACGCGTTGTGCTTCACGCGCGCCTCAAGGAGCCGTCAGCACCAGAGACGGGGCCCCATAGGGTCGGTGCCTGCTAGGGTTGCGGAATTTGTTCGAGAGAGTTGCCGCGGCCCTGGAACGCAAAGGGCACATGGAGGAGCACGGGTGGGTTTTAGTCAGTAAAAGTCTGACACTCCCTACCGCTCCACCCAGGGCGGGAGGGGTCATTTGATGATTTCCCATACAAAAAAAAAAAAAAAAAAGTATAACTTTTTTATTTTTCTAGCGATTTTATGTAAGTAATAGATTACAAATCGTAATATTTTAGTAAAATCTTTCAAATACATAGATCTATTTTGATTTTGTGATTAAATATTTATCAAAACGCCTAAAATAACTATTTGTCGATACATTAAATTATAAATTGACTATAGTAATATATATAAGTATATATATATTTTAAAGATAACTTTAGAATGTGAAACTATTTCTTTAAAGACATTTAGGTACATAATACACATACAATTTATTTATGTAGATAAGACCATTTAATTTTTATTGATTTTAAATTAACATGATTAATCGATTTGAAATTAGGTACCATGAAATTTTACACCTATGTATTGACCTAACTAGATTTTTATTTTCAATTTAATTGACATACCAATTTTATTTGACTTGTATTTTCAATTAATAATCAGCCTTTTAACGTTCCCACTGCTGGGACTCAGGCCTCCTCTCTATCAGAGGGAATGGGCCATAATCCACCACGCGGGCCCAGTGCGGGTTGGTGAATGTCACATGTCTTCGAATTTTTGGTTCTAGGACATGCCGGTTTCCTCACGATGTTTTCCTTCACCGTTTTGAGAGCAGTGGTGAAGAAATGAATTACACAAAGTAATGCGCCTGGCTGGGTTTGAATCCGCGACCTAAGATTCGTAAGTCGGGGCCTTTACCACTCGGCCACGACTGCTCTGTCTCTCTCTCATTTTCAATTCATTTGACTATTATTCCATTTTATCTTATTTGATTTTAACTAACTTTGTTCCGTTTTATTTTGTGATGACCTGGGTTCGAAACCACGCCTTCCTTCTGGGCCAAGCGCTGCTCAGGAAAATGCAAAAAAATTATTAAAACAAAAACAAAGTATATGTGAACCTGTCCCCAATCCAACAGTAATATTAGCATTGATAATCCTCCTGACAGGACAAAGGCCGGACTTCAGCCGTGTGTTCGAAGCCGGACAGTGCGCTATAGACACTCCTTTGCTCGGCAACAAGGTCAACTCTTCATCTGTCAAGTGTACCGCATGAGCCATGATGCACTGGAAAACAAGTCAAATTTAGTAGGTAAGACTGGCCCACAGATAATATGCTTTTCTATTAGAAACTTTGTCACCAATAGTAATGGTTTATTAAATAAACTTTATTTTCTATTGTTACCGACATCAGGTATGGCGTGAGATTGTAGTCTCAAACAGATTTATAACAATCTTATGGAGTTTGCAATTATCTGGTGACATTCCCATTGATAAAACGATGAAATATTAGTTCTGAAATATACTTTCTCAACAAGTGTTTAAAGTTGAAATCAAATTGCAGTTTACCTTGTCATTTAAAATTCCGCTTTCGTCGTAAACATGTCCATAGGTCTTGCATGTAGGATTTGTTTCCAAAACATATTCTATTTCTGAGAGATTTTCTGATATGTGACTCTGTAAATAATAGTTAAAAAGTCCAACTTCTTACAGAGCTACAGAACTTTGAATGCTATTTATGAATGACTAGCAGCACCCTGCGGTTTTACCCGCGTAGTTCCCGTTCGTGTGGGAATATGGGGATAAAATATAGCTTATGTTACTCGTGGATAATTAAGCTTTCGAATGGTGAAAGAATTTTTAAAATCGGTCCCGTAGTTTTTGAGCCTATTCATTACAACCAAACAAACAAAGTTTTCCTCTCTATAATATTAGTGTAGATAAAAATCTCAATATGTCTGTACATATAATACTTTAGAGGTATGTGGAAAAGGGTTTAAGGTCCAATAAATCTTCTGATCAGTCGGTTGGTGTGTCTGGGGGGCAACTGTCAAATCACAGGATTTGCTCAAAATAGTTTGTTGCTAGCGGTATAGATACGGCTGCAATATCATACCTGTATTCTGCAGTCATATTTCTTAGCTATACTGGCCAGACCATCCATTAGCTGTTTATCACAGCTGACTGCAAATCTAGGAGTCACTACAGGTTCCACAAGCTCATTCTGGAATAGACAATATTTAAAATAACTACCAAGTTCAGTACCATGGTATGAAGACAGAATGATCATGGATGAATCCTCCAAGTTATGGCAGTAAGTTTAGTTTAGATCTTCCTGAGAAATAGAAGGAAATCTCTACAACCCAAAAAATAAATTATTAGATGACGGTCTATCATTTATGATTGTGTCGGAGATATTTGTTATCTCACTGCTCTAGAAGGGTAATGAAACATTAACTTGTGTATGAAAAACGTAACAAACGTAACTAATTGTACAAAATATCAAGGTTATTTGCCGTTATGCAGTGATATATAATACAATCCCTCATGAAGCTAGTTTGTCATGCCATCCCCTAGGTCTCGGAGATAAAAAGCCAGATATAAGACATTTTGCTAAATATTAACATTGGCGTACAAACCTGATAAGAAAGTACTTGTTTGACAAATGTTTCAACATCTTCCAACTCTTTCTTGGTTTCATTGTAATACCCTGCATCATTTTCCTTGTTCATGCTTACTTTACCGATGAGAGCTCGCTGGTGGTGTTTGACAGCACTTTTAACAAGTTCCAGTGTTCCATCAACATGTATGGATCCAAAATAGCAAGCGGTTGTTGTTCCATTCTTGAGAAGCCTTTGCTACAAATAGTAAAGAGTTGTTATAAATATGAGCAACAATAGTTTAGAAATTAATTAAATGTAGGTAAGTAAACCTCATCAAAGTTATACATTAAATGTAGGTAAGCAAACCTCATTTACAGATAAAAATAATGTAGTACCCACAGTTATCAATTGAGAGGCGAGAGCTCCTCTCACTAGGGCTTTGTGTGTGGTGAACGAGAGGGTTGATATATTGTGTTGTTGCTTGAGTGAATTTGCAAAAGTAATATTACATATAATATGTTATTTAGATATAGGTTAAGATTTAGAATATTATGTAACTTCTTAGGATGTAGTTTAAGGTTTAATATGTAAGGCCACACTGTCGCATTGGATCTCTGACCTGTAATGGTAGTTGTAGGTAAGATTGCATAAAGGAATAAATCCAATTTTTAGAGTTCCAATTAGAAATGAATATCTAAATGAAATTACTCACCACAACCTGGTCATAGACTTTAGCTGCGAACTCTGTATCACTGTACTTCTTTTCCAAAGGGAAAGTGTACTTAGCTAGCCATTCTAACAGCGGCCTGTCTAAACCCAGACCAATATTGGGAAATTGAGGTGCATGTGTGTGGCAGTCCACAAATCCAGGAATGATAAACTGGTCCGAGCTTAATTTTATAATTTTGTAGCTTGAAAATTCTCCAGCCTTCTCAAGTTTAACAAACTCTTCTGTAGGACCTTTTTTCGTGATCTGTAAATAAATATATTAAAAAAGTGGGTAGGTAGTTAGGTATAAAGTTTTCTCTAAAAACACTAATCCCTTTTTATTATAATTAAAGTCTACAATTTTAAATTAAAGTCAAATAGATATCATGTTGGAGATTGTTCTCATATATGTAAAATTAAATTATTTTCGTTGTTTATGTGAGGTACTTATATAATTACAGTTTATTGTTACCTTTCCATCTTGGACAGCAATGTAACCGGAGTATATTATATCAAGTTGGTCCAAAGAATTCGAACTAGCGATTACGCCAACGAACAAGATATTTTCATCTGTCATTTTTATAACACTTGCTTAGGCTATTGAGCAAATAATGATAGTAACAGTATTAAATTACGTAATTAAAACACGGTTCCCTTAATGATAAATGAATGATAATAAAGTTTTAAAACTTATTGATAACGAATCGAGTACAACAATGTGAGTTTTTAAGGTTTGATAACTTTGGAATACTCGGCTTTTGGGCTACAATTTTGGGGAGATTGCCATCAATATTTTTCTATCCTTGTACGGTGTAATAAAAAATCTTATATTATTAAAAACGTATTATGCTTATTTATTGTTAAAAATCCATGCAATTTAATTTACCCCGAAAAATAACAGTAGGTAAGATTCTAAACGAAGCTCTAATAATGTCGAGCTACAATAATGTTGATTTATGTTATCATAAACTTATGTTAAGACAGGACAGCCTAGAAATATGTTATCGCCTTGTCGTAGTTATTTTGTACATAATCTCGTGCCAGGAGGTGCGTGCGTGTTCTACTCCTTCGCGCCAGTGGACGAAGCGTCCCGTGCGTGCATTTTGAATCCAGAATACTGAGTTGGAGCTGGTGGCTCTAACCATGGCTTCCTCGAGCCGGTTACTCATCTTCTTTGCTTCTTCTGAAGCCTGCAAGGCGTAATTAAATTGAATTAGGTCAATATTAGTAGTTACCCAAATCGCAAAGAAAAAAACTTATGGAAAAATATAATCTTTTTTGGGGCTTCCGAACTACCTACATAATGGAGAAGAGTAATTAACTACGTGTAATAACTTTAAATGACGTACTTGATTGAAGAAACCATTGGCAGCGGCAAGTCGTCCAGACAAAATACATGAGTTGGCTCTGAGCAAGCACCACCGGGGATATAAGGTGCGCAGCACACGGGCGTCTTTCTCCAACCGCGCTAGTTCTCTATCCGCTATCGAACGGAGCTCCATTAGGTCTACCACCTAATTCACAAGCAAAAACACTTTTAAAACAATAAGTGCAGTCAAAAATTAATTATTACATAAGTAATAAATACACATGTTGCAAAACAATATTTATTTTTTACCTACCTTTCGTAAATCGTCCATTTTTCTCGCTAAACTCTCCAGCATTCCTTCTGCAAGTCTCATTGCACTTAGAAGAGTGGTCATCGAACCATCATCTTCATGTGAGGCCCAACTTAGCGCTTCAGATTCAAAACGTTTTGCCCTCCTTTCTGAATCTGTCCTAAGCCAATAAGTCCATAGCCCTACTACTAGGCGACGTCGACTAGGTCCTGCTGATTTACCCCTACTTATTGCATATTCAGCGAACCGGCTTATATCTTGCGGCGATTCCAGTTGAAAACCTGCATCCAGTATCATGTCTATACACAACGCATGATACCACGTCTCACTATCATATGACATATGGTCTTGGCCTGTGCGCAAGGCGAATTGCAAGATGTCGATAGCTTCTGCTATTCGTCGCCGGGTCAGTAAAACGTAAAATAGGTCTGGTATTAACTCCAAAGATACGTCTTCAGCTAGTAGGAAGCGACTAACAGCTAATGCACGGAAGCCGGCACGTACTGTTGGTGCTAGTTCACCTCTCGCCATTCGAACTCGGAAGGATGTCATAAAAAGTTTTCCAATAGCAAAAAGTTCATCAGCCTGAATTGGATTTGGAAGTTTTTTCAAAGAGTGAGCTGCCATTTGTTCAATATCTGCTGTAGCTTCCGGCGCACCGCGATCCAATTCTACTTGTAAAGCATTGCAATATGTGTCGCAGATATTCACTACAGGACATTCCACGCTTTGTACTATATGCAAGGCACGGAGAGCTGTCATCCTAGCTACTCTTTCATCCCCAAGCAAGGTGTATAATAAAGTTGCTATGTTCAAACAAAAAACCGAGTCCGCTTGCAATATTTTTTTATGTATACGATGTTTTTCTCTTTCGAATCTGAAGGTCTTTGCGAGATTTCTCAACTTTAAATATTCAGGTACTTTGTGCATATTTATTTGATAAATTTCTGCTGCTTGCTCGATTTCTGTTTTTGCTACCGAAAGTCTTCCCAATATCAGGCATGTGGCAGCTCTTACTGAATGTATTTTTCCTAAAAATCGCTTTTTTACAAATGAATCTAGGTCGGGGATCGAGTGACACATGCCCTCGGCTTCATCCAGTTTCAAAAATACGTTTTCAACGTTATTGCTTAGTACACACAAATGAGAGTACTTGATCAGGAATTCAATGGCTTTTAATTTCAATTCTGCATGTTGTGCATGGTACACGACTTGCTCACAGATCGTTATATTTAAATCTGTACAGGTGCATCTAGCAAAATTGGTTGCGGAAACACCTTTTTCTATTTTAACACTGAAAGTTAGTTTAGGTTTTTCATTTCCCATTGTTTCTACGTTTTCCTGACTGTCAATGATGCCGAGTTTCTGCCAGTCTTTAGGATTATCAGCTTCAGTAACTTCACGCAGCATGTCAAAAATCTTGTAACTTTCAAACTCCTCCGAGCTGCTGTTTTCAAGTTCAAAGTTAGTCAAAGTTACTTTTTTAACTGATCTTTGCCTGCTCGGGCCAGCGTCATCACTGCTGACTCTTGTTTTTAAAATAGGCGCTATTTGAGAATTTCTCTCATCATATTGATTACTGCCCAATGCGTTATTAGGTGGTATTATTTCACTAGATGCTTTTGTTGGCTTCAAAATTTCCTTTGGTAGAGTTGCAGTTTCTGCTTCAGATTTTGATTTATTTACTATTACCGGCAATGATTTTTTTTCTAACACTACTTCGGATTCATCTGAACTTTCATCTCTTGCTATCATATTATCCATTGAATTAGTTGAGTAACTATTTTTCAATTGTGCTTCATCGCCTAAACTTATCATTGACTGGACTACCATAACTGTACCACCGCAGTTAGCACATTTTTGTTTATTATTTTCTAAGTAATTAACAATCCGCGTATGAAATTCCTTTTTCTGATTCATTGGTAATAGTTCGTAACATGTTTTTCTTGAGTTTCTACTTCTAAATCGCATTAATTTGCAAAATGCGTACTTTGGTAGATTTTCGCAGGTTTCGGGATAATGTTCGAAACAACAATCACAAATAAGATTTGTGTTATGGGATGAAGGGCTTGATAGTATAGTTAATGTAGAAGTGCCTCTGCGGCCAAATTTATTGAGACAGTCGGCGTTTGCACAAGAGAGAATTCGTAAAGCAAATAGTCTTTTAACCGCTTTCGCCGTAACCAAGCCATTGTTTTCATACATAATATTTTCTAAAAGGTCCCTGGGTATTACATCACCGATCACTGATGCAATTTTCAGTAGTAGTTGTTGATACGGCGTCAATGAGTCTATTTGTATCATAATTAAGGCATCTAAATTATGGACATTTATATTGGCGTTTAGCTCTCCTTTCTCAATGACTATACAAATGCCTATATCTCCTGTGGAATCATTTTGTATTAGTTCATCAAGTGTGCATTGTTTGTCACCATCCAAAGCTTGCGGGTGTAACAAAGCTGGATCTGGAAACTGTAATTCCTCATCTTCCCAGTCTATTATTTCATCAACATGTATCCTTTTTATTTCTAGTGCTCCGGTAGAAAATAAATGAGTAATGAAGCTCTCAACGAGGCCCGGCATGCCTTTACATTTACTTCGTAAGGCAACACACAGGTCATTCGAAACTCCGTCTACGTCTAATATCTGACAAGCCAAGGCAGGGATCCACTCTGGTTCTAATGGCCCTAAACACATTTTTCTAATATTATTGTTAATAAATACACTGTACAGCCAACTGTGAACAGCGCTAAATTTACCACGTGTAACAGATAGCACTACAAATATTTTCAATGAACTGAACATCATTGATAAAAACTCCCAAGAAAATGAATCTAAATTTTGTAAATCATCTAAAAATATGACAATTGTGTATGTTAATGCTTTAATTACTTTTTCAAACATTGCCTTAGCTTTTTCTTTCCGCTTGCCTTCGTCTAAAGAATGAATCCCTTCATGATAAGCAAACCGTACTTTAAGTATGCTGTTTAAATAACATAAGTCGTCGGAGTAAACTTTTAACAAGTGTATAATCTTTTCTTCTTTGGCAAAACCTTCAACGGGTTCCTTAAGCTCAAGAATTTGATTTATTATTTGGCTTAATGCTAAATATGCAGTTGCGGAATGTATAGAAGTTAAATTTAGGAAACATACACGAAAGCCTTTATTTTTTGCGTGGCGAGCCATCCATTCTAATAACCGACTCTTTCCAATTCTCGATTCACCTACCATTAACAGAGCATCGAAATCTCTATATGCTGCATTACTTTCTTCCAACCAGCTCTCAAAATACTCTATTTCGTCGCAGCGGTCAAGAAGTGGAGGAATCATTGGTATGTCATATAATTCTTTAACTCTTATATCTTCCGAGTATTCATATATTTTTCCTGGTTTTATAATACCTTTTAATTCTATTGCTGGTTGTAATGTAAAACCATTTTTAGACATTTTACTTTTTACAAAAGTAGTTTCATCACATGTGATTTTATTTCGGAATCCGCACATCAGTCTTGCAGCTTTGTTGACAATAGCACCAATGACGGTAAATTCTCTTCGTAGAGGATGGCCTACCACTCCACAGTATACTTGACCGGTTGTTACACCAATGGACACTTCTAAGACTCCATCGAGAGCAGCCAGGGATTTCTTTATACTATACGCACATTTTAGTGCAGCTTGGGCTTCTGATTCGTGTTTGAAGCCTCGCAATCCGAATACTACTAAAATCATGACGTCCTTGTCGAAAAGAATTATTTTGTTAACACACCCCATAGATTTATATACTATTCCACATGTAATTTGATAAGAATTATTGACGATTGTTATTAATTGCGTAAACGAGCAGTCTCTTGGCTTGAGAGTCACAAACAAAATTGAAACTTGTCTCATTTCAGTCAGGTATTCCAGTGGTTGGTGAGCATCAACCTGAGTTAGAACGGGTCTTATCATAAATTTTCTAATTTCTAATCCTTTGTTTTTTTCTTCAGCAACTAAAATAGCTTTGCGTAGGCTCAACGCTTCTGATTTTCTTAAAGCATCGGTTACATTTAGACCTTTAGGTGCGTCTAATATGAAATCAGGAAGGCTCTCTATTGCACTAAATGGTTTTTTAGTTTGTCTGACCAAATTTCCAAAGCCCGAAAATGGTTTTGTCACGTTGGTTTCATGCGGATCATACAGAATGGATTTTATTGTAACAAATCCGTTTTCATGTATAATATGATCGTAATTTCTAGAATAGCAGTGCCCCCATGCTGTTGGAGTGAGTTTTACTTCCCCTGAAGCACAGACACTTTCAGCAGCTTTAGCTTCTATTACAGGTAAGCCAAAGATGATGTAACTCATATCTATGCCAGTGCCAATAGGTGCAAATATGATGTTGCCTGCAGATATTGCTAGTTTAACTTTTAAGTTAACTTTAACATCAGTTTCGTATACTGCGTAAGAGTGTTGTATAATGAGAGCGCAAGCTATGACGGTGTGGATTGTGTGACACAAGAATGAACTTTTGTCAGTCTTCCAGAGTGCTAGGAAGGCGTCGCCAGCGAATTTGATGATGTCACCACCATGGCCATAGATGAGCTCTATGAGGGAGCCGAGGTATGTGTTGAGAGTTACTGTCAGTCTGTAGGTACCACCTTTTCCGGTATTATTGTATCGTTCAGAAAGGGCTGTGTAGCCAGAAACATCAGCCATGAGGAGAACGCCAACGAAACGTTTTGAATTTGATGTATCAAACCTGAAAGAAAAAACATTAGTTAGGTTCGGTTAGGTATGTATTACAGTCAAATACAATTTTTTGTTTTTGATCTTGTTAGATTGGGCAAATCACTTGGGTGTTGCCGCTCAGCTAGTACCAAAATACCTGAATTTTCTCCACAAACTCAATCGCATAAGAGTCACCGAGGACATGCTAGAACGAGTAAACTCTGGCCTAACATTCATGAAACGCATTGTTATGTGGGTTTACGAGTTTGACATGCAAACTAGTCAACACGCTTTGGAGTGGCGCCTTGGTTATTGGATTACCCGTTCGCGTAAGTGTAACGTTTCTGAAGGAGCATACTTTGAAGGTGATAAAATAAATTTGGATGAGTAACTAATACCTATTTTGTGTATTATTGATTTTTTCCCGATACCTCGATATGATGACATAGTAGATCTCCTGGTTGTAATATACAATCAATGCTAACAAATTTAGATTTTCTCAGAATAAATTATGTTGCGAAACTTACTTGTCCATCAGTAATACTTCATCTGGGACTAAAGTTGATAGAATAAGAGTCTGTTTCTTGGTCAGTTGTATATCAATATCTTGGTCGACCTTGTCTGCATCGCTCTTCCTCTCAAAAAGTTCCTCCACCCAGTTCTTGACCTCTTTGTATCGTGGTTCATATTCATCTAATTCTTCGTCAAATAATTCGTGTCCTCGCCGGGACATTCTCCGGCTATAGTTCCGCCATTTTTCGGTGCCCACCATAACATTTGCCGATGTTTTTCTGGACCGTTGCTTGTTTTTGAGGAAGTTCATGATTGTGGATGGTTTGGTACGGTGAGTAGGTACGTGAATTTTAGGTTGCGGTGTGTGGATGATTTGACTGTCATTTAACACTTAACCTATGGTATCAGCAATCTAGTAGGCTGCGATTGAGATCCCTTCTTTATTGTCGTCCATACATGCAAAACTTGAAGTATCGACAATCCAACATTACACTCGGAATCTTTGTTTTGGTTTTGATGACACTGTTAATTTGCATCATAACTGTCATCGTGGTGTCACTAGAGTTTATGGTTAAACCTGATGGTCATAAAAAAGAATAATCAACTTTTTGGCGCGTAACTATTTTCATTTAACTTTTGGACCATATTAAAAATATACATATTTGTACCCTTTTGTATCTACTTATGACCGTAACAGTTACCAACTCATTCCGGCAATTTACAACCTGACCAGAATGATAACTAACCGATTCCTCGTCCAATATAATTCTCAATATGGGGACAATCATTAAATTACCGTTATTTATTATTTTAAATGCCTTTGACCTATTAACATCTTTTCTCTGTCGCGCAGAAACTGTAAACATTCATTGAGATCTTAATTAAGGGTAATTAAAAGTGTATAGTAGTAAACTAATCTGACCTTTGTGTTATAAACGAGAGTGACCCTTGTAATACGAGTTGCATTGTACCTCGTACCACTGCACTGCCGGAGTGCCGGCTCAGTCCGCCTCTCTCTATTGCTTTGCGCACACGCGTACATACGGTGGACGGAATAACGATGGAGCCGAACGGGACCTCGTTCTTGGATAAAGTGGTCAATCTAGTTAAAGAAGACAGGGCTGACTGTGTGCCGCTCATACGATTTAAACACCCCAAGGAGTTGGAGGTATTTGTCAATTATTGTTTGATTATGAGGGTGTTAATACAAATATTGGTGGATGTCGTTGTTTCTCTTCAAGCAGATGTTTCGTGACTTGGACAAGAATTATATTTATGTTGTTTCTTAAAATATTTTTTTTACTCTTAACTTATACTATACATCCACCCATTAGTCCCTTGAACTGATGTCCCAGATTTGATGTAAAAAGTTATAGCCAAAGACTACTGTTATAGCTTTGAGCACATTGAAGTCTCCAGCCTTTACAATACATGCAAACTTTGAGTTTTTTTTTGCGCTTTGGTTTGAGTTACGGGAGAACTTCTTATCTATACAAATACTAATATGTAAAGCTGAAGAGTTTGTTTGTTTGCTTGAATGCGCTAATCTCAGGAACTAGGGGTTCGATTTGAAAAAATATTTGAATGTTAAATAGCCCATTTATCGAGGCAGGCTAAAGGCTATATATCATTACGCTAAGATCAATAGGAGCGGAACACCAATGAAGAACATTGCAAAAACGGGGTTATTTTTTCTGTCTCTCTTATGCGACGCAGACGAAGTTGCGCGGGTCAGCTAGTATTACATAAAGCTCAGCTTAATAGCCAATAAGCAATTTGATAGTCTGTATTCACACATTGTCCACATATTTTGTCAGTTATGTTTAAGCCTCATGTAGGTAATAGTATTGGAGCCTATCGCCAGCACAGATCAGATAGTTTCCAAAAGATCGGCAAATAATTTGATGGAAAAATTTGAGCTGCACTTTCAGCTTTGATATGAGGCCCTTGTGGCTGAATAACAACTGTCGTATGGGTCGATTTTCCAGTTTATGCAACGCTTGCAAGGATGGGTGGCCATCCATTACTTACCGCGACCCCTGTATGCCTCGGAAACGGAGTTAAGCCGTTGATTCCGGCTGTCATTTATGTTCAAATGACAGCCGGAAACAACGGCTTATCTTGCTTGTTTTAATATCTTACTTAAGATGTCTTTGACAGTCATTACGGATAGTCAAAAGCCAGGAATTCTGATACCAGTTTTGGCAAAGACTGTTTCCCCGTTTTGTGGAGGTCAGCCAGGTAGCTCTATCTAAAATATTGGTATGTTAAACCTGAAACTTAGTCGGGAAAAGGCTATGATGTAAAAACAAATAACCGCTAAAACAAACCTCCAGAATAAATAGGAAGAATAAATAACAAACACGTTCTGGTGCTATAGTCTAACTAGAATAGAAACGCGGTAGTAATTTACCACATAAAATCTATTAATATCGATATTGCCTAGGTGTGCGTTTGTAGCTGTTGCAAACTTGAACAAACACTATGTTTATTTTATTTATACAGCCTCCTTGTAGGGAGTGATATGAAGATAAGAATGAAGTTATTGCGACACACGCTATTTCGAAAAACTGTAGGAGCGGGTACGCCAGTTCGAAAATACATTCAGTCGAAAACAGCCATATCGAATGACGAATTTATTTTTGTTTTCGGGAGTATGATCCATTGCTTTATTAGCAATTAAAAGCTGTCTATGACTGATTGATGAGTGACGCTGACTACGACGAGTGGCGACTTCGTAGGTACATATTAGTAGTGTTCAAAGTTGCTTTATGGCAATCACTTGCTTAATGCTATATGCTTTATATTTTAAGCATGCTATTTTATATGCTTTATTATAGCATGCTTTTTTATAAGCGTACTGCGTAAACGGGCGGGCATGAATAAAGCATGCGCGGTGACTGACTGACTGTTACGAGTATCTAGGCTGACAGCATGAATATTAAATCGCGTTATTAATTTATTACGATAAAACGGAACAGTTAAAAAAACCAATGAACTTTCCTTCATACTTCCCAGTCTTAGGAAATTAATCATACATATTACGTGAGCCGCCCGAGATCGCGAATTTGCAAGCGGTGCGTAAAACGAATAAGCACGGACGCGCGACTAAGGGCGCTTTCAATTTATG
The DNA here is from genome assembly GCA_905332915.2 of Hecatera dysodea. Taxonomy (NCBI): domain Eukaryota; kingdom Metazoa; phylum Arthropoda; class Insecta; order Lepidoptera; family Noctuidae; genus Hecatera; species Hecatera dysodea. The sequence goes on from HG995309.1 coordinate 8,022,351, forward strand.
CGTTTCTTAACGGCCTGCTGCGGTGCCGAAGCGGTGCGTTAGTCGTACAGCGCACGGACGATCGTATTTTTCCATACAAAACGCGCGGTGCGGCAACAGTGCGGCACCGGTACCGCGTACGCTCGACAACAGGACGGCAACCGCGCAAACATCACGTGTTCATTTCAGTGTTGAATAGTGCGATGAATAGACGTCAGAGCTAATTCCATAAAATTTTCATTTAATAATTTATTATTATTATAAAGATCAAATCAATCTCCAGGATCTCAGACACAGACATTGACAAACAGTCAGGTTCAGTCCGCATCGGATGAACTTAGAGCAATCTCATCCGCCTCTAATTTAAGTGGAGATTCTGATGCTTCCATATATAGCGATCTTTTTACAGATGATATTTCTACATAATAATTTAAAATAATATAATATTATGCAGAAATATCATCTGTAATGTAATAATAATAAGAAAATATACATAACTTTCTTTTTGTAGTAATTGATACAAATCCAAATACAGAATAGAGTCCATGGCTTGACTGATGTCACATCACTAGGATACAAACGCACGGCAGTCAAATACGCTTTCAATTTAGGCGTTTGGTGCCGGACCGCTAACGTACTGCAGCGGCCCGGCAGCGGGATATAACCAGCGGCACGGTAAACGTGCGGCAGCGGTCCGACACGAAACGTCTAAATTGAAAGCGCCCTAAAAGCAATCGCATGCGACGACTGGCCTCCGCCCCATCGCGCTGCTATTGCTATATTATGTGCTTTTGCTTTTTGAGAGAGCGAGAGTTGCGATTTTGCGATGCGCGACTGACAGAGACAGAGAGTGCGATTTAAAGCATTAAGCAAATAGCAACAAGTGAGAGCCACAATAGCATCTGCTATTTGCTATTTATAATAAGCATGGTGCTTTATTATGCTATATGCTTTATTAACCATCACTAGTACATATATATCGTTCAGGCACTGACCCTACGGGGCCCGGTCTTCGTTGCTGACAGCTCTTTGAGGCGCGCGTGGAACACGACGCGCCGTCGACCCGGGCCTGGTTGCTATCGGACGGCGAGCCACCCATAGCTCGCCATGCGCAGACGGTGGCCGGAAATCGCCCTGCGCTTCCCGAGGCCCGAGGCGTCTTCATCTATTGCGGCGGCTGGAGCGTGAGGTTTCCCTCTCCCGCACGCGGTCCGCCTTCTCCTTTGCCAGCATATTGCTTCGCAGAAGGAGGCGACCGCGTCTCATGCCTCTGCACTCAAGGAACCTTCGTGCCAAATTTTAGCTTACTATATACGACTAGTAGTCGGCTGTGCGTTGTCTGCCAGTTACGCAGTAACGGAAGAATTTTATATAGTATATTGATGATTATCATAAATTCGTCAATTTGCCTAGCCCTTTCCCTATAACATACCTGTGTTGGGGTCGGCTTCCAGTCAAACCGAATGCAACTGAATACCAATGTTTTACATGGAGCGATTGGCTATCTGCCTTCAACAACCCAGCAGCCAGCTAATGGGTTGCTGAAATCTGACGCGATAGCCCTTGGTAAGAATGTTGACATATGTATTTACTGATTTCTGACTGTCTGTCGTGTGGACTATCAAAGATCTACAAATAGCAGCTGAGAATTCAGCAATAACCTCAGTACGTCCTGTCTGAAAAACTGTAGCCCCGGTGTTGCATTACTAATTTCATATTCCTACAGCCTTGTTTGTGAAATCGTTAGGTACTGGCGATAAGTCTGCCTCTTCGATTTTCTTTTGTTTAATAAATTCATTGTGTTACCTACCGTGGTGTTACAATAAAGTGTAACTATATTATCAACTCTTCCGTTTCAGTAACTTATACAATAACCGACTATATGCTTCGTAGATTTGAAATCTATCTCTGCATCGTAGAAAAAAATATTTGAATGCCATAGCAATTTGAGCGTGACGATAGTAGATAAAGCGACGATTGTTATATTTTACTAGCTTCTGCCCGCAACTTCGTCCGCGTGGAATAGATACTAACCCCATTTTGAAATATTCTTCATTGGTGCTCTGCTCCTATTGGCCTTAGCGTGATAATATTGTTGCGGGCCACAATCAAGTAAGGAAGATAGCGGCATTCGGTACCACTAGCGCCATCTAGTATCGAGTAGCAGAACTAGTGAAGTCAAGGACCTTCGAGATTTTTCTATGCTAGAATTCTCGGACCTTAGTCGCTCGCGACCGATATGTACGCGAACTTTCTGGATCTACTCGGCGCTCTATATAAGGCCGGCGCATGTACCGACCGAGTCAGTATTAGACATGGGTCGGATTAGGTAGAAACGATACCTAATCCACCTAATCCTAGTATTTAAAAATACCTAATCCATTTACCTAATCCGAATATTTATTCATAACATCCGCTGGCCTGTTACGATATTATGTATCGTATTTGGATTGGGTAAGAAATATTCGGTATGGAGTATGGACGTTCCGTTTCTGATATATTGTGGAACGGTGGATTATATTTCGTTTTTAATTAATGTGTGTTATATGTTATATTTTCGTTGTGTCCAGCGAAGAATCTTAAAAAATGAGACATTCTCATAGGCTTAGGACTATCTTGTGTAGATTCACACAAAAGGCGTATGTAATCATTTTGACTAACTTTGTGCTATAATTGAGATTGGTAGGTACTTTTTACAATGTTTCTATATTGAATTTTATCATTTTCAGGTTTATCTTTTTTTAAATTATTATTGTATTTTTTTTTGTTTTTATCACAAAATAGTCCAATGGTCCCCACATTTTTATGAGGTATCTTCTGTTTAGACTGTGTACGAATATTTTGTGCCATACCTAATCCTCGACGCTTTGGATTAGGTACGGACTAGTATCGAAAAATACCTAATCAAAATACCTAATCCAATATTTATGCCTCACCTCTAGTCAGTATTGGATTTGCGATACAAGTGATAACTTCGAAAGCGATCTTCGACTGCGAACTCAAGTGATTAATAGTGCGATTGTGTTTTGTGATTAGTGAGTTTATAGTGTAATTAGTGTGGTGTAAAATAAAGTGTCATTTTTGGTTATTGAATCGGCTGATTTTATTGTAACGAACCCGAAGCTCGTAACAATATATAGCCTATAGCCTTCCTCGATAAATCAGCTAGCTAACACTGAAAGTTGTTTTGACAACACGGTTGGCGCAGTGGTAGTGTGTTCGATTCCCGCCCGGCACAAATGTTTGTGTGACCTACAGATAGTTGTTCCGGGTCTGGCTGTTTGTGCATGTGAGATTGTATGTTTGTGAACGCACCCACGACATCGGAGAAATTCCTAGTGTGGGACAAAGTTTTTTTAAAGAAAGAAAGAAGAAAAGAAAGAATGTTTCAAATAGTACCAGTAGTTCCTGCGTAAAAATATATAATAAGTGCGTTTAAATAAACAAACTCTTCAGCTTTATAATTAGTATAGATAGAGCAAGAGACCCTGAGACCCTAATCCTTTTTTTTCTCAGTAACAAAATGTGCGATATAGTATAGTAGTGCGATAGAGAAGTGTTAGTAGGTACATACCTACATATATATGTAGGTACTTTGAACATACACATACCTGCCAGCTTTGTCCAACTGCCAATTTTCTTTTGTTTCCATCCAGTGCACCTATTTCAACAATGATTTAAAACGTCGTAATATTTTCAAATAGTTGCATTGCAGGGGTTCTGTAGATTAATCATATCCATATAATATACACAACATTCGCAGTCTTTAAATTAGTAAAGATGGAGATAACTATGAAGAATATAAACCTATGTAGGTACATATATAGGTACTTGATGACTTTGAGTCGATTGAAAATCGATAAGACTACTGACCATCTAAGGCACCAATATACTGCTGTCGAAGACGCTATAATGTGTGTATCGCCTAATATGGTTACATTAATGTTGGATAGCAGACATATTGTGCCGTAATTATATTCACTTTACTGGATCCTGCAAATGCTATAAAGTGTAATTTAAGTAAGCTATATGAACGTGTAATGTAAGTGAAATAAATAATGCACATTAGGAGAATATTGGACATGTAAACATAATCGTAGGTACACAAGTAAAGCCTGATTATAATGCTAGTCCAGTATGCTAATAGGTAGGTTGTGCCTTTGCAACAAGCATTAAGATTCTTATAAGAGGCGTTGGAAGCAGAAACGTTTTGCAAAATCATTTGAACATCGCAATATCTGCATCCATAATCTATTTTTAATCTACATATATCTAATATTATAAAGAGTAAAGATTTGTATGTAACGAATAAACTCAAAAACTTCTGGATCGAGTTCAAAAATTCTTTCACCATTAGAAAGCTACAGTCACCCTGAGTAACATAGGCTATATATATTTTATCCCCATATTCCCACGGGAACGGGAACTACGCGGGTAAAACCGCGGGGCGCTGCTAGTATTTTATAAGTTGAGCACAAGCAAGCCCTTCACAATCTTCACATGTAAATTGAGATAGAGTAATTTCGCCATTTGATTAGGCTTGTTTGTTTACGTCTTTGGAGATGACGAATTTCGACTAATCCTTATATTCATCACTCTAGTGACTTTAGGGTGATGATATTCTTAACCGTTACAATACAATTTTAGATTATTTTCTACATTTGCATTCCTGTGGTCAGATCGTCGGATATCGCAGGGTTGCGCCTTTTATCGGAATATTGACTCTGCTACTCTCTCTTTTTCTTGTTAGGTAGGTATCTGTTATTGAGGCATTGGTTCGGATCAAAGGCTGGTTCAAGAGTTGTATATATTTTCTCTAGGTACCAGTTCTTTCCAATAGATTGGGCATGCCGTGACTTCGTGTCCGCCGGGTCACTGGGTTTCCAAACAAACCTTAATATGAAGAATTGTTCTCTTATTCCAGGCTATTCTGGACCTCGACGTTTCAAAAGGCGTAAGTGACAAGGAGCTGGAACAATGCGTTCGCGAAGTATTGAAGTACAGCGTCAAGACCCATAAGGCGACGTTCAGGAACCAGCTCTTCTGTGGCACTGACCCCTATGGACTGGCTGGAGCGTGGATCACAGAGGCCTGTAATACTAGTCAGTAGGTATATTATCTGTTAGTAGGTTGAGGCATTTTCCTTAAAAAAGGTCACTGGAATCCACTGGGTATGGGAATAATAGGACCTGTCAATGAGTGAGGCGTTTTGTTAAGCATTTTCATAGTTATGCTAAGACCTGTTTTCTACGCCACAAAGCTAGCAGGACCCGATTACTATGAGGACGTGTGAGATGAGCAGTGTGCCAAGTAGTAGTAACACAAAAACTAGACTTGTTTTCAAACCGATGAAAGATCTTATTTTCTATAATGTCATTTTTAACAGAAATCACTCGTTTCATGTTACAACTAGCTAAGAAACACCAATAAACGTAAGTAAGTAATTGCAATATCTTTAGGTCAGGAATGCTGTTTCTAATTTTACGGGAAGGATGTATGCCTTAGTACCTAAGTATGAAACGTTTCTAGTTTCAACAGTGTTATATTGGTGAACAAGTTAAACTTGTCTTGGTTTAAACATCAAACAGTCGTAAAACGTTGTAGGTACGACTCAAGACTTTCGTTAAACACGACCTGTAAATGTTAGTTGGCGCTTTCCCCACATTTTTATTATTTACCTACACAAATGAAGATGGCTGTAAAAATAAAAGCCGAGAGCCTTGTAAATTAACCACATGATTCGTTTTAATACTCATTAGCAGATTCTTAATTTAATCTGCTAATGAGTCAGTATTTAAAGTAATCTTGTTTTAGTAATATGTTATTTCAATAAGGATGTAAAGAGTTTGTTGAAAGTATTAGATTGAAACACAATGCTACTGTCGCTAAGTCTTAGACTATAGCTTAGTTGTGTTTCTCCAAATCTTCTGAAGAAATAAAAGAAGAAAACAAGCAACGAAAAAGCTCATGTAATAAACCGACAGGATCTTCTGCTACTCTTAACGAAACCTTATTCTTATTCCAGGTATACCTTCGAAGTAAGTCCAGTCTTCACCCTCATAGAACAAAAAGTTCAGAGCCACATACTCAAACTGTTCGGGATCCCCAATGGAGACGGAATCTTCAGCCCTGGAGGCAGTATCTCCATACTATACGGCCTGGTCGTAGCCAGATATAAGAAGTTCCCTGACATCAAGGCCAAAGGAATGAGGAATGTGCCTGAGATGGTCATATTTACTTCTGAGGATGTAAGTTGTTTGGTTGAAAACTGTGCTAAAATACAACGCCTTATGAGAATTACTAAGCAATTAGCAGATATGGTAAATACTTGCATTATGGTACTCTACCAACTGATCCTACGAAGGCCTAAGAAGTTAAGTTGAATTTTTAGGTTGAAAAGACTATAGCACCTTTAGAACTAGGTCTAGCTTTTGTAAGCGCGCCTGCTGAAGGTCTTGGGTTTGATCCCTGGTTCAGTCAAAGTGTCATTAGGACTAACCATCGCTTATTTACTACTTGATCTCAAACTTTTGCCTGCCCTGCAACGCAAAGGAGAAACACGGATGGGTTTTAGTCAATATTAGAGTCTGACACTCACTTCCATTCCGCCCAGAGCGGAAAAAGTCATTTCATGATTTCCTAATTTCCTATTCATAAAAAGCCCGATTGGTTATTGTTAATTGCTATGTTGTGATGTTATGATCCAGAGTCACTACTCCATCAAGAAAGCCGCCCACTGGCTGGGTTTCGGTACCGACAGTATCAGAATCATACAAACCAACGCCAAAGGACAGATGCTAGTACACAAGCTAGACGAAGCCATACAGTTAGAGAAGGATTTGGGGAGATGTCCTATATTCGTGAATGGTACGGCTGGGACCACGGTGTTAGGAGCCATCGATGACTTACAGGCTGTTGCTGATGTTTGTCAGAAACATGGTGTTTGGATGCATGTCGATGTGAGTATGTTAAACAGAATCTACCTACTTAGAGGCTTCTTTATGGACTCGCGTTTGTTTGCCTTTGCCAATAAAAACGCTACTCCACAGTGGACGATGGACTTAACAGCCTTCGCGATTTCCAAAAATAGGCTTGCTTTAACTCCTGAAGTGAATTTATTTGTTAAACAAAAATTAGCGTTTTGAGATTCAGATTGTTACATTTTTATTTGTTTTTATGTTCTAGGCCTGCTGGGGAGGCAGTTTGATGCTGACACCTAAGTACAAGATCAAGTTGAAAGGCATAGAACGGTCAGTAAATTCTTGTTATTCGGTTTACAATAGACTAGTAGCGCCCCGTGGTTCCCGTTTCCGTAGGAATGCGGGGATAAAATATAGCCTGTCACCCGGGGATTGTGTAGCTTTCCCAACAGTGAAAGAATTTTTCAAATCGGTTCAGTAGTTTCGGAGCCTATTCAGTACAAATAAACAATCAAATCTTAACAGCCTATTTAGGCCCGTTTCCAGCCAGAGATAACTTTTAAACTTCGAGTTTAATAGGGTAGGGTAAAAATAACTCGGTATTGCATATAATATACTACTCGTACATTATATTTGACAAGTAAATTTTCAGTACAACAGGTTTGAAAATCAAGAACAGAAGAGAAGGAACATAATACGGCACATTGTGACTTAGATCGTAGCGCCAACTTAGCGTATTTCCTTAGTACTAAATTAGCCTTTTTATATTGTTTGGTTTATACATTTCCAACAGAGTTAGTTGCTAGCTCGGGCACATTATGTGTTAAATATTTGTTTTTAGCCTCGTTTGAGCAATTACCTGCGAGTTAAGTTTTTGGCGCAATTTTGTGATATAATTATTGAATAAATTACAGAAATAAAGTAATCGTTAACTTTTTTTCAAGGTTTTGCTAAAACGAGAAGTCCTGACTTACAATTATCTTTCTAAACAACACTCTCATAATTTCCAGAGCAAATTCAATATCGTGGAACCCGCACAAGATGGTGGGCGCTCCCTTACAATGTTCTGTATTCATGGTGCGAGACAAGGGTCTACTGCACGAAGCCAACTCTGCAGCCGCCCAGTACCTGTTCCAACAGGACAAGTTCTATGACGTGTCCTATGACACCGGAGACAAGAGCGTGCAGTGTGGCAGGAAGGTAACAATATTATAACTAGTACTTATTTATCTGTTCACTACATGAAGCGAACTCCTCAGCCGCGCAATATCTGTTCCAACAAACAAGTTCTATGACGTGGGTCAGTGCCTTCTAGGGTTGCGGAATTTGTTCAAAAGAGTCACTGCGGCCCTGGAACGCCAAGGGTACTAGAAGGATCACGGATGGGTTTACTCAGTAAGAGTTTGACACTCCCTTCCGCTCCGCTCAGAGTGGGATAAGTCATTTGACGATTTTCCATACAGAAAAATAAAAAATAGTTTTATGACGTGTTCTATGACACAGGAGTCAAGAGTGTGCAGTGTGGCAGGAAGGTAACAATATCATATTATAACTAGTAATCACGTATCTGTTCAATACACGAAGCGAACTCCGCAGCCGGGCAGTACCTGTTCCAACAGGACAAGTTCTACGACTTGTTCTATGACACAGGAGTCAAGAGTGTGCAGTGTGGCAGGAACTGCAGGAAGGTAACAATATTATATTATAATTAGAAATCACGTATCTGTTCACTACACGAAGTGAACTCCGCAGCCGGGCAGTACCTGTTCCAACAGGACAAGTTCTATGACGTGTCCTATGATACCGGAGACAGGAGTGTGCAGTGTGGCAGGAAGGTAACAAAATTATAAGTAGTACTTATTTATCTGTTCACTACATGAAGCGAACTCCTCAGCCGCGCAATATCTGTTCCAACAAACAAGTTCTATGACGTGGGTCAGTGCCTTCTAGGGTTGCGGAATTTGTTTGAAAGAGTCACCGCGGCCCTGGAACGCAAAGGGCACTAGAAGGATCACGGGTGGGTTTAGTCTGTAAGAGTTTGACAATCACTTCCGCTCCGCCTAGAGCGGGAGAAGTCATTTGAAGATTTCCCACCCAGAAAAAAAAAGTTCTATGCCGTGTCCTATGATACAGGAGTCAAGAGTGTGCAGTGTGGCAGGAAGGTAACAATATTATACTATAACTAGTAATCACGTATCTGTTCACTACACAAAGCGAATTCCGCAGCCGGGGAGTACCTGTTCCAACAGGACAAGTTCTATGACGTGTCCTATGACACGGGAGACAATAAGAGTGTACAGTGTGGCAGGAAGCTAACAATATCATATTATAACTAGTATCCATGGTGCGAGACAAGGCCATGGTGGGAACAAGACGCCAACTCAACTGTTTCTCCTTACCAATTCTTAGGACTGATGTTAGGAAAGATAAAGTGAAGATATCTAACGAATAACTTTAAACTATTCCCAGATCGACGCCTTCAAGCTATGGATGATGTGGAAAGCGCGCGGAGACCTTGGTCTGAGTCAACTAGCTGACCAAACGATGGCCACAGCCCAGTTCTGTCTGGAGGCTGTTAGAAAGAGGCGGGGCTTCAAGCTGGTGTCGGACGAGCTGCAGTGCCCTAATGTGTGCTTCTGGTATATACCGAGCTTCATGCGGGGACAGGAGATGGATGAGCAGTGGTGGGAGATCATGCATAAGGTGAGAAGATGTCAAATTATCACTATTAAAGAAAGTCTCATAAAAGTTTTATAAAAGAAACTCTCCTTGCCGTGTTTGCCTGTCTAAATCTATATCTGTCGCGGTAAACTTGAAAACTACGGATTTTAGTACGGTTTTCACCAATCGACGGTGTAATTCATAAGGAAGGTTCTGGTTTGAAATTCATTAAAGATTTTGTCTGAATTTACTGTAGTATGTTGAAGACGTCGGAAAAAAATACTGGGAATTTATATGCTCTGCTACCCGTGAGAAGCCGGGGCAGCTTACTAGTATTAAATAAAGCGTATCCTGGCTAGATGAGGGATGTACCGGATTTTGTAACGTAAAACGTGAAAATGTTTTTAAAATGTTTTAAGCCAATACAATGGCTCAGAAAATCTAGGATTTATTAAAGGCCTTTGTACGTCAGCATTTCTTTGGGCTGAAGTGCCTGTGAGCATACCACAGTGTTCGATAAGTTCAGTTTCTATAATGTGTGTGCCTAATCTAACATCAGTTTTTATAGAGGGGTCACAAGAGCAGTCAGACATGGCTTTTGCGACTCTTCAATTAATGGACCACAATAAATGGTTATTGTTAACTAATATAATAATCCACGCAGCACAAAGAGGCGTCTACTTTAACATTACTTTTTTTTTTAAACCAGATAACTCCAAAAATCAAAGAGCTGCTAACTCTAAGCTCCCAGCTAATGGTAGCTTACTCCCCCGTCCGACAATATAAGAACTTCTTCCGGTTCGCGTTCACCTTCCACCCAGCCGTGGACGATGACCAGGTCTTGCGTATGCTGCAGTCTATCGAGGAGTGTGGAGAAACCATTACCTTGGCTATGGTATCGTAGACTAAGATCTTTATCGGAATAAACTGTATATAACTTTACGATTATGTTTTTTTTTTTTGGTGGAATGTAATGGCTCGCACGTGGCCAGCCGTATACATACAATTTTCAAATCAATCACGTTTAGTCGAGTTGTGTGGTTTGACGATTTCATGACGACAAAGTTTAGTCGACGATAGTGCACATTTTGTCGAGCGTAGTTAATATATTGAGCTGTCCTATTGTTCTCCATATTCTTGGACATACAACTAAAGAGTTGTTTGGTTAAAAATTGGATGTATGCGCTTGGCCTAAAATAAAGAGAAGGCAGGAATTTCCATAATTAATAATACCCATAGAAGTATTTCTCTAGCAGTCATATTAAGTTAAGTAGGTACTGTTACTTTGCATCCTGATGGATCATATGGGTAGATATATTTCTTAGGATAGGAAAGGAGGACATTGATATTATTTTTACTGGGATAGGGGAATGAGTAAATAAAATCGTTTTATTAAGATTTTTAATTAATTATTCTACAAAATTATTTGCAGCGTTAAAGTATGGTACAGTACCTACATAATTATGTGGCATACCTTTATATATCAACGGCTTTTTTTTCAAAAGCTTTCGTATTTGCTGCAATAACCCAGTTTAATGCTTTATTGGCACCATGAGGATCACCATTATGTCCCCAAAGCATTCTGTCTCCATTGGAATCGACATTCTTATCCATTTTTAGTGCTTGATTAAACTGATAATTTATCATACGGAAGACTAAAGCGTCATCTTTCATTAACGGCTCCACATAATATTCATGGTTGATTTCGTTATCATTTGATGATCCCCAGCCTTTTCTGTCACCCAAATTGTCTGTATTTGCATCCAATTTCAAGTACATGTTGCACTCCATATTATAAATTTTAAATACGACGTTATCATTCTCCCATAGAGGGGTGAACTTCCAACTTACTCGCTTGCTTGTTTTGTCAGAGCTATCTCCCAAAGCAAGTCTATCATTATAAGAATCAACGCTGGCATCTAGTTTCAAAGCCTGTTGGTATTGCTTGTTAACTATTGTCACTGGTTCTCCTTTAAAAATAAGCTGAAAAGCATCTGGGAAACTGTTGCGGATAATTTCTTCACCACCGCTGTTCCATAGTTTGTAAGCATAAGTCATGGTATTAGTGGAACCTGCGCGTAAAAGTTTCATAATAACTTCACTTATAGCTTCAGCACCACTTTCGCTATCCATGTTTTTGGTCAGATCCACTGCAATCTCATAGGCACCTTCAGTAACGTTATTGTAAAGTTGGTCTTTAAGCGCCGTCAGATTCAGGAAAGTTAAGTCACTGTTGAACAACGACAAACCTCGAAGTTCTTGAGGTAAGGTGTACCTTGGACAAAGGAATAGGTCCTTCTTCTTCAATTCTGTGGTAATATTCCTTATGTCAGCTGAACTGGTTTCAAATCCGTACGCGACAACTTTGCCTTGGTCAGGGTTTACCATGCGTGCGATGTCTTTAGCACAGCTGGAGTTGATAGGGGCTCCCATGATGGTGACAGTGGTGACAGAATTGTTCTTAATGTAGCTGCTGGTGTCACAGTTAGTGTAATTCACGACTGGTACCCTGTTAGGTATCTTCCTGCCTTTGTCGGGACCATTGCTGACAAGTTGGTACGTATGGTTGACGTTGTAGCAGTCGGAAAATCCACTGATACCGTGCTGGGAGTCTATCCTGCCCTCCCCCCAGTAGTCCACATGTTCTATCAGGTTGTTGAGGGAAGGAGGTAGCTTCTGTAAGTAGTATTCTCCCAGAAATGGACACTCTGAGTAAGGATATGCTTTGTCTTTATTGGTGATGTAGTTTGGACGTTGAGCGAGCTTCCAACCAGTCACGGAATGCATTTTTGAGCTTCAATGCTTATCTGAAAATAAAAAGGAATAAATCAGTACGATCGGGTGTAGAATTCCTCCAGTATCTATGTATTAGCAAACCAAAATCTTACGCCTAAAATAGCTAGATCTAGAAGAACTAGTTTCAAGGTTATATAAATATTAGTGCAACCAGTGGCAAAGAATCAAATTGGGCCAATAGTAGCGTTACCTTATATCCAAAAAAGTTAGTATAAAAATGACTTACCAACTTGACATTGATGCAATCAATTAAAGTATGGCATAGCACTGAATCCTTATATAGGAATCAATTAGGTCATAGGTGGCTACGTGGCTACCACATAACTTATCAGTTCTGTGGTTATAGGTACCGGGTTTCTACCGCAAATAATCTTTACAGGGACCAATTTGGAATATTGTGTTGTCCGCAAAGCGATTAGGCACTGAAACATTGTTATTGCCTAAAAATTTTACTGTAGATAAACTTCCAGGTAAGTAGGTATGTAGATATGTAGGTATTAATAATTAATGAGTATAATTATAATTACTTAAGTTAGGTATCACTCGTATTATAGATTAAAACATTCTCATTAATAGTTATGTCACCATAAAGCATAGATTTCCAGCTATATCAATATTTTTGACATTCATTTTATAGTGGTATATTCATAGTTAATTGAGTAACCACTAATGGCACAGATTTTTTAACTTAAACAGCAGACAGATAGTAGAAAAGTACACTCAATATAATAACAGCACCGTTTCTTCTCTGTGGAACTCGACATGTAACTCATTATGACCATTCTCCATACACTAATAGTTCGTATGACTTGAGTAAACCATTATTTTGTGGTTTCTTCCAAAAATAGTTCGTCATAACTAGCAGACTGTTGATTTATCAAGGAAAAGATTTGTTTGTAAACCAATTTGCTTAAATTGTAAATGCACCTAGGCTCCCACAATAGGTGCTAATGTTAATTTTTTTAAATTATTATTATTATCCTATGGCACGAATTTCAAACACAATGTAAATTGTTTGTGAAATGAATTGAATTGATTAGGGATGCAACTGAAAACTAGGTACTTAAGAATGGGGTATTATAATACTAAGCATCTCGTATTTAAAAAAAAAACACCGACCAAGGTGCGAGTCTTAAAACTACTTAAAAGCAACTAAAGCATACTTCACATTTTTATTTTTGAAAAATTACAAAACTTTCTCTTCATATTAAAAGCGCGCATTCTGAGCGATCCACCCGAGGTATTTGTCTACCCTGGCGTAGAGCCCAGGGTGGTTAGGTTCGCCACAGCGCAAACCCCACGACACCACGCCGATGGCAGTCCACCGGCCACTGGGCATTTGGTACATCAGCGGACCACCGCTGTCACCCTGCGAACATTTACAAAGATATAAAGTTAAATAATAACAGCACGCTTAATTCCCCTCCCCGACTTTTACCTAACGAGCCAGCCCGCGCCGCTGAGCCATTAGCGTTATATCCCCAAAATAATATAAATCTGACCCAGCCTGTCCCTTGCTGCCCTCCCTCAATGACCCCGCTTAGCCGAGGCCCGTGTCCCACAGGGGATGCCCCTAGCGAGCGGTCATTTAGTTTTTAAGTAGTTTTAAGCCCTGGCTGGGGGCCTTAAATTCATTTGAGGCCACCACAGGAGTCATCGGTTAAGCAGTAACCAGCCTTAGAGTGCTGAACTGCAAGTGGTCCATGAAAAAAAAAAAACAAAAACCCAGTTGGTTCCACCTGTCATTTTTAGATCCTGTCAGTCGTTACGGATAGTCAGAAGCCAGAAATTCTGGCATGAATCTTGCCGCGGGATACCGTGTTACTCAGTTACCGGATTGTGGAGTCTATTCAGTGGAATATAATTTGCTCCATTGTAAAACTCAAACTCAGAACAGAGAAGATAGTTGGGAAAAGGTAGGCAGGAACGGTCAACATATCATTCACTGTACTATCTATCAATATCAATGTCAGTGTATGTCAATAGACAGTAATCGTTTGCAGATGTGAGGACAAACTTGAAGACAAAGATCGAATCTGTCGGTCCAAGCTCTTTGATTCCTTTCAGAAGTGTAATGAACGATACCAGAAACAATAGGAACATATTATTAAATGAAAGCTTTACCTGACAAGCATCCTTGCCTCCCTCCCGTCCTCCAGCGCAAAGGGTCTCGTTAAAGATGCTGTCGGTGAAGGCGGCGATGCACTTGTCGTGGTCCCACACCGGTACCGTCACCTCCATCAGGACGTTGCTGTGAGGACCGCCGTACCATTGAGTGCCCCAGCCTGGAGGCTCATCAAGTTACTGGTGTTTAATGATTGGCATCAGGAATGTTTGTGAAAAATTATTGGTCTACTAGACTCTTTGTTTTAAAATTCCTTTAAAACAAAAGAGAACAGCGGCAAGCATCATCTTGCTTGTTCTATCGTCGTGTGTCGAAAGTGGGCTCTTTCTTAGGAAACAGATTCAGGCAGAGAGTTCCACACTTTGTGAGAGAAACGCCTACGGTATTTGATCCCGTTTATAGGAATTAAAAAGAAGTCGCCGGTTGCTGTGAAAGCTTGCGTAGGTAGGTATTATGAAACAAAAGTAACCAACCAAACGGTGTCTATGGTAAACTATGATTGCATCTGTTTTGGAATGTGCGACAATTTGCATCCATCTCGTATATTGACATAACATTGGGTATCTAATAGACGTAAGTAGTCTTCCTTTAGAAATTCTGTCACAAAAACAGTAAGTGTTAAGTGTCATTTATCAGCTGTTGTATTGGTGGTTTCCGTGTTTTCTCCCTTTTAACAAATGTTGTTATAGAGTATAGTCGATTACTATAAAATATGGCGTGTGTTTATTTGAGATGCTGCAATATACTTAAGGTACAACGATCACCGGTTTATTTGCAAAACTGTAGGATGATGGTAAAATTTGCATTTTTCATAAACATTATTTATATTTTGATGATAATAAAGACCATGACATAAAACACTAACACAGGTTTGAGTATGGATGTCAATGGATATAAACTTATAGGAGACGAACAAAGAAATGATGAATGGAATATGTAAGATGATAAAGCTAGAAAGACGACACGGTTGGCGAGGTGGTTGAGAGATTGGTTGCTGCGCTGCATGTTGCGGGTTCGATTCTCGCACGGAACAAATATTTGTACAACCTACAGATAGTTATTCCGGGTCGGGCCGTTTGTGTATGTGTCTTATTATTATTTGTAAAGGCACCGATGATACAGGAGAAATTCCTAGTGTGGGGCAACGTAAAAAAAACATGAAACGGCCACTGAGATGACGATTTATAAAGAAGAATGGAAGAAGATATGACAGACACGAGGTGAAGAAAATGATGATGATGACGATCATACAAATGGCAATAACACCAAAAACGATCAAATATAACGATAGCCGGTTCATCGGTGAGCTGTTAGCTGTGGGGGCGGCAGACAGATGTGCCACACCATGGCCATGGGTATTGAAAACGGCGGGGCAGTCCAGCTTCAGGATAGCGATGTCATTCTTATAGTTGGAGATCTCAAATGCTGAACAATACATGCTGTGCCGCCGACACTCAAAGAATTGGGAAGAGGGTAAGATATAAAAGATGATGTCGATGATATAAAACACAAAATAATCACCAATAACAATAGCCGGTTCATCGGTGAGCTGCAAGTTGGGGGGGGGGGGTGGCAGACAGATGGGCCACACGTAAGTGTTGAAGACGGCAGGGCGGTCCAGCTTCAGGATAGAAATATCGTTCTTGTAGTTGTAGATCTCAAAGTCTGAACAAGACATGCTGTGCCGCCGACACTCAAAGAATTGGGAAGAGGGTAAGATATAAAAGATGATGTCGATGATATAAAACACAAAATAATCACCAATAACAATAGCCGGTTCATCGGTGAGCTGCAAGTTGGGGGGGGGGGGGGGTGGCAGACAGATGGGCCACACGTAAGTGTTGAAGACGGCAGGGCGGTCCAGCTTCAGGATAGAAATATCGTTCTTGTAGTTGTAGATCTCAAAGTCTGAACAAGACATGCTGTGCCTTCGACACCCAATGAATTGGGAAGAAACTAAGATATTAAAGATGATGATGATGATGTAAAACACAAAATAATCACCAATAACAATAGCCGGTTCATCGGTGAGCTGCAAGTTGGGGGGTGGCAGACAGATGGGCCACACGTAAGTATTGAAGACGGCGGGGCGGTCCAGCTTCAGGATAGAGATGTCGTTTTTATAGTTGGAGATTTCGAAGGCCTCGTGCTGCCGGATCTCTGCCACCCTGAAGTTGTAGGTGCGAGAGTCGTTGTCGCGTTTGAAGTCGTACTCGCCTAGCCGGACGAAGAGCTCCTCTGCTTTCCATCTGGGAAATAAGTTTTATACTTATCATTTTGCATAGAGAGACGTGCAGAGTTTTCTGTACAGAGGAAGTTTATAGTATTTACATCCTGTCTTCGCAATATAACAAATTATGGCTTAAACAGGCAATTGAACCTCAGTCTTACAAGCTTCAATTTTCAACATGGTAATAATTCGGATGTATTATGTAATCCCATAAAAGATAAAAGTTTTCTCAATTTCTGTTCTTGTTTCTAAAAGTTTCTATCTTTAACAAAATAAGTAGTACTCTCAGTTCAAATTAAAGTTGCGAGCAAAATTAAAGCTAGTTACGAAATTAAATTTGAAGATTTTTTTTCTAGCGTTACCTCCTTGTGCAGTGAGCAGCAGTCATAACATGTCTGTCAGTGATGAGTACTCCGCCGCAGTACTGTTCGAAGCCCTCAGGGGTGATGGAGGCCATCCACGGCCACTCGCGAGGGTTGGCCTGGCGGGCACCCAGTACGCGGCTTTGTTGACGGGTGCTTAGACCACAACCTGTGGAAGAAAGAAGAAGCTGATATTTAATTTTCAAATCAGCCTACCAGCTGTCTGAGTAATCATGACACCTTACTGCTTGAGTACTAATTGTGCTGTAGGTATTTTATAGCTTATGCCGAAAGAAAAACAAAGAGCGAGTTATAGGTAGATCTGCCACTAATTCCCATCCCAGATTTGAAGTCATTAATTTACGGCTATCTATACTTATAATAAATCTGTAGAGAGGTCAATTCTGTACAGGGAATATATTTTCAAAATAACTATCAGGGGGTAATTAGTGATCGATACTGGTGCCAAAAATGCAATCAGTAAAATTTTTGTCTGTCTGTCTGTCTGTCTGTCTGTCTGTCTGTCTGTATGTTCTTTATAGAAACAAAAACTACTCGACCGATTTTAACGAAACTTGGTGCAATTATTCTTCATACTCCTGGGCAGGTTATAGTATACTTTTCATCACGCTACAATCAATAGGAGCAGAGCAGTGAAGTAACTATTCCACGCGGACGAAGTCGCTGGCAGAAGCTAGTAGGTACTAATAGCACTCTGAAACTGCGAATATTAATCAGAGATCCTGCGGCATCAAAACGACTGAAGAAATTACAAGCTTGGAAATCGTGTTCAGTACATTGATAAGTTCTAATGCTTCTAAGTACCTCTAGACTCAGCCCTGGTGACCTTCATGATAGCTTCGTTTTGTTCTTCCTTCGGTGCGGTCGCTGGCAAGTCCCCTGCCAACCCTTCAGCGCCACTCAGAGATTCTTGGTCAGGACAACAAGCTCCAACGGTACTGGAGGATGACAAATTAAACAGTTACAGAAGGCTCAACAAATAAGGAGACAGCAGCCTCAACACAGAAGATTTGCAGGGGATGTTTGAATTTTAATTCCTCAAAGGAATTTGCAGTGATAACGAAATCTGGATACATAAAACTGCTTTGTATTTAATATAATAAAAGTATGCAATATCGCATTGCGATTTTCAGAAAAGTGGTAGGTTATAAGGATGTTGGATACATATCGTTAGTTTCTATTGTAGTGTATTAATTAGCTGTAAGTTTTCCTAAAATAAAATACCCAATGTCTGGTGAAAATTGCTTTTTGTGTTATCCCCGTGCCGCAGAAAGAAGCCGTCGATACTGCGCCTGATCTGCCCTGGTCGTGTCAGATTGCAATCTTATCGTTCTATGAGAATAAAGGTTCAGAGTGTACAACCGTGTTTGGGCACACACTTGTGCGTTATAACACCTCCTGCATACTTACTTGACGAACCTCTGCTATGACGAACCACGGTATCTCAAATTCGGTCGGTATAGTTATAAGTATAAATGAATGAACACTCACTCATGGTTGATGATGCAGACATAATCCATGAACTTGATGAAGTCAGATCGGAACTCCTCCTGGATGCAGTGGCGAAGAGGTCGGCAGTGACCAGGCTTGCCGTTCGGCAGAACACAGCTTTGATGCGCAGCATTGGCCTGAGAAAAGCACTCGTATTAGAGGTTTTACAGCTAGATATTTCCTTTTCTGTTCTGTATTCCGAGGTCTTGGATGCCAAACGGTTGCTCCAAAAAGTGTTTTCTATTTTGCTTTTACTGTTGACTAATGTTGTCCTAATGTAGGTCGGTCTCTTTGTTTAGCACTACTGGATTTTAAGCTAACCTGGTCTCGAAATTTAAAATTTATAATTTCACTCATGATTTCTTAGGTTATTTTCTAAGATGCTTCACGATCGTGTTATGTTTGTCAAAGTGCGTGTAGCGAAGTATCGACCTATGGGAAAAGAGTTTCCACAGCATACAAACATTCACACAAAACATTATCATGCCCCTAATTTGGGATCATTAAAGGTCTTGTGTCAGCATTTAATGATGAGATCGTGACAAAGTCATTGTGACGTCGAGTGAATACTTATTTACTCAAATACTAAACGCAAATATTCTTTGTATCGAGGTTTGCTTAATTAAGCGCAATGCATTTAGAATGTACGTATAAGCTTTGTGGGGTCGCTATGTGTGTAATCTGCCAAGATTTATCATGTTAAAACTGATTAATGTTTATGTTTCAAAATGCATCTTCACTGACGAAAACCAAAAACTGTTGTTCGTTTGCTGAATGTTTGAAGAAGAAAAGAAGAAGTTTGAAGAGCCAGAAGTTTGGTAAAGAGGAAAGGATGACCATGCTCCGGCTTTATTAGAGACTGATATGATAATAAATGGCTCGATCATTGTCATGGGCGTACCCAGCTTCTGGCCTAGAGGTTTAAGTCAGATTTTTATTAGGTCAGACCTTCCGCGGCTGTTTTATCACACACACTACACAAGGACTCCTACATGAAACATTAGGTATATGTAGTGTACTGTGTACTGTGTAGGCCGTGTAGGGCAAACAGCCGCAAATGAGCCTGCTTTATAGGTAGTTAAATCAAAGACAATATGAGTTAAATAGATAGAAGTAGGAAAATAAAACTATTCATATTTATTTTGTTTAAATTGTTCAATTCGGGTTTTTTATCGCATTGCACCGTGTATTTTGCCAAGGTCTACTGCGCGGTTTATTCAGAAGTTAGCACATAAGGGCTCGTTTACATTTTCATTTTCTGCGCCTGCCTTCGCCTGCCCCCACTGGGTACACCCATGATCATAGTGGTTGTACTCGTTCATTACGCTATAATTGCTAGATTTCGACACTTTCCTATAAAACACTTTTTAGTCAAGAAGACATCTGCAATTCAATTGACGCAAAATACAACCGTCTGTCTATCTTGTACGCTAATCCCCTTGTACACATAGGTTTGTCGCGGAAATAATGCCTAATTGCTCATGTATTACAACCATAATGATGTTGTTGGTCCGGCATCGGTTGCTAAACATGCGCCGGCGCCGCCGCCGCCGTGCGAGTAACGGCTAATTGAATACGACATTTTCTATCTGGATTTCGAAGGCTGTTTCGTGGGTGGGAAGTTGTGGGCGGCTTATGGCTTTATTTGTGAAGAAGGTTTTGTTGGTGTCCATGCTATGCGTAGGATTACATGTGATAGTTAACAATACATAAGTTACGCCTAATAGAGACCTGAAAAAAATAGCTGAAAATACTAACTGTAATAGGTCATTTATTTTAGATGTATTGACTAGTGTCGAAGGTTGCACTCGAAATTGTTGATTCTGGCTCTCCAGAATTGCAGTGGTTAGGAATAGAGTGGTGCATAAGCATAATCAGCCTTTTAATGTTCCCACGGCTGGGACACAGGCCTTCTCTCTAGGAGAGGGAATGGGCCGTAATCCACCACGCGGGCCTAGTGCGGGTTGGTGTATGTCACATGTCCTCGATGTCTTGGTTCTAGGACATGCCGGTTTCCTCACTGCGTTTTCCTTCACCGTTTTGAGAGCAGTGGTGATGAAATTAAAGACACATAGTAATGCGCCTGGATGGGTTTGTACAATTCGTAAGACGGGGCTGTTACCACTCGGTCACCAGTGCTCCAGATTGTATAGTAGAGTATAGTGGTGAGCTTATAATAATTTTTATTTTCGACACTATTAATTTTAAAAATTAATAGTGTCGAAAATCGCTCGAAATACCGACCTGCGCTTCTACATCCTAGGATGAACGCAGATTAAGAGCCAAACAAGATATGCAGTGGATATAAATCAGCGATATGTCTGTGTATGTAATCTGAGAGGAAGTGGATCCACCACCAAAACAGAATGTTGACCTATTACCTACCGTCTGTCACAGATATGATACCATATGTTTGGTTATCTTCTCGCTGTTTTTTAATATTTAATTCAGGATAACATTTATTCGATTTTTTAAATTTAGATCGAAGGCAGTGCGCATACGCACGTGCCCCTTTCCTAAATATGTAAAGAAACAATAGAGAATCGGTTCCAAGGGTTCTTATTATTTAAAACAATCTTTTGTTACAATAGGTAGGTACTTATTCAAATATTTTAATACCTAATAGGTTTTTGTTTTATATTTGACCACTATTGTGCTTGCGGGCGCATAAAAAAACACTCAATGGAATTCTAAACTTATGGCAGGTTACTAATTTTAAAATATTTCTATGTATATCATATATACGTTGAAGTAGGTATTTTTAAATTTATAAATAAAAGTGTTTATTTTAAAACTCTATGTTACCTATTAGGTTATCTTTTCAGAATACTTGACGCAAACTTGTGGTAACTACGATAACTGCACGTTTGAAATTCCAGTTTGGACCAGAATCAAAAGAGTTATTCTGAGAATTGGAGCCATGTCGTTGGTTCAGTAGGTACCTATAGGCCTAATGTTAGGACCTCATTAGTCACTATCAAATATGAGGTTCCCCGAGAGATTTTTTCACAACAACTAATCATTATTTTAATATAATTATTTTTCCAACGCTTCCAACCGACCTTCAGTGCCTTATCGCAGTTCATAGTTCACCATAGCAGTAGCAGATACACAGTTATTAGTTGGGAATTCGCAATTAGGTAGGAACAGTCATGTAACATGAATGTTTCTACCTAATTGCAAATTCCCAACTAGTTTGAGGAGCTCGTGATTGAATTATAACAGCCGCACGGGTCGATCTTCTAGGTTAAGCAACGCTTGCCGAGGTTGGTCTGTGGATGGGTGACCATCTTAACATAACGAGACTTCTCCGTGCCTCGGATATCACGTTAAGCCGTTGGTCCCGGCTGTCATATGGGGATCTTTGGCAGTCGTTACGGATTGTTAGAAGCCAGAAAATCTTACACCAATCTTGCCAAGAAGTACCGTGTTCCCCAGATAATGGGTTGAGGAGCTCTGGTAGGCAGCCGCTTCACGTAAAATATTTGTATTCAGCTGAATCCGGCTTGATTGGGAGCCGACCCCAATATAGTTGGGAAAAGGCTAGGCAGATGAAAACACAAAAAAATCATAGTAATTGGTCCATCATCACTAATTCCTTAAACGTTAAGGAAAATCCTTGAAATAGAAATTTGTCCGCTGTCTCTTTCAAAAAGGAGGCCTGTGTCCCGGCAGTGGGTACATTATAGACTGTTTTTTATGTATCATGGTTGGATATTCAAAGAGGAAGATGAATTTCAATAGTTAAGTCCTCTTACCTGATTGTCGTTGATGGCAATAAAGCGTTTCACTCTCCCAGCGCCGATGTGGATCCCACCTTCGGCAATGACCTCTTGCCATGATGGGTCCAGCAAGTGAGCTGTAGGCAATCAAATTAATTCATTAGAAAACACAGTAATTCTCGAATTATAGCACTGTCTTGCTATGACAAGTTGGCTATCAAATTTTGGTTCCAAGCTGGTTTGGAGCGGTTTACTAATGTGAAGCAGAGTCAGAATGTAATAAAAGAATGAAAAGCTAAATATTAAACAAATATGGTGCCTTATAATAACATTGTGAGCGTCTATCAGAGTTGGAGTACTATTGACTGAACACCTCGTTCACCTTCCATAGGTCCAGCACACAAGGGTTTAGTAAAATCTCCAAAACTATTAAACTTATCAAATTAATCGTACAAAACGTTATAAGTAACACAGAAACGCGTCCAAGCACGTCAGAGAATCTGAATCAGCTTTAAAGGGTGAAGAAAACATTAATGAGGAACTAAAAACTGACGATAAAAATGATTCAGTCAAACAACGGAAAAACCCTAACAAGGTTACATTCAAGCTCAAAAAAAAAAAACAAGAACACAAAGACTCACACTTGTAATCATCTCCAAATGCACTCAAAATAGTCCCAAATAAAAATAAAAGCAGCAACATGCTCACTGATCAGTCCACGGAGGACTCAACGTGATTGTGGAATATCAACCGTTTGGGATGGTTGGCCGGATACCATAGCGATAAAGTAGCATAATCCACAGGATGCCACCGACCCGATAGCGAATATTTTGCAGCAAATGACGGAAAAAAGATATAACCCGCATATTAGGAACAGTTCAAGGACGATGTCATGTTAGTGCTACTTAACATTATGTCTGTATGTTTGTTAATGAGTAACGCCTCATTGGTTTGACGGATTTGGATGAAGCACGGCACTCGGGTAGACTTTAGACTCTGGATAATCAGAGATTGACATGCATTTGTCAGTGGGACTGCCCCTGGCTGAATTATCATAGCAATTTTTCATTTATTAGACTGTGTGAAAGGCTTTCGGAAGTACCTGTTCCAGCTTTTTGTACGTATTTTTCCCATATTTTTAAGTACTTCTGGACCTGGGGTAATTTTGTATGGATCGTGACCGTGATTCTTCTTTCGATGTCAACCATTAAAGTTTTTATAATTACAGTGTTATACAAACATTGTCTAGCTAGAGCGTCTACATAATATAGCTACTTTTTATCTCGGTATAACTTTTTCAACCAGAACGCGAGCAAAGGCGCAGGTAGAAGCTAGTGGCTTTTTATATATTTTTTTTACTTTTTCCTGCTTGGGGCTGTCTCCCTCTTGTTCTTAGAATCGAGTCTGACGGTAATGCATATGTATGTATGTTTGTTTAGGTACTTCATTCAACGAGACTTAAGACAATTCTAAATACTGAGAAGAATGTTAATACAACAATGACGTCACCGTCCGTTCTATATCTAACACCTATTCTAATTAAGTTTAGTTAAAATTATCTTTGAACGTGTCAAAGAATTAATAAAGATTGTAACTGATAAAGATAAACTACTTACATTGACATGCAACGCCAATTAGGGTCAATGTTATTCAAAACCTAAAATTAACATTAACATTTAAGTTTTAACACTCCCTAAACTGGTATACCTACTGAATGAGAACGAGAATGTTATCGATCCATCGACAAGTGTACAAGTAATTGAAGACAGCAATTTTGTAACTGTAATCCATAACTATGCAATAAAATAGCAGTTGATATAAACCATATTGCTCCATGGGTGATTATTAAAAGCTGCAAACTTGCAAAAGGTACATCAGTGGCGAAACAAACATTCCTTGAGGCGATTGTTTGGTCCGTGCTGTATGCAAATGGTCAAAATATTCGTCAACGCCCATTATACTGTTATGATAATAACTACACTGGATTAAAGTTATCCTAAGGCACCTCTTACTTAGTCAAACTGGTTGTTATAATGTCCGCAGCTTGTATAATGAAGGTAAGTACTTATCTACTTGTATCAGTTTTACTGTTGACCGTTAACCAAAATAGCCTTATTGGTCTGATCGTTAAGATTCAACATTGTTGCTATTGAATGTCTTAAGAGGCTATGTGCATCAGAAGAATATAACCGTTTTCAGAATAAAAGATTAAGATGTTTCAAAAATTTGATCCTAGCCTCCTAGGTTACGTAAAATATATAGGTAAGGTTTATTTCGAATATGTTTTCCGCATGTTAGGCCTTTGAGGTTTCTGTATGAAAACTTGAATATAAGCTTTCTGTTGGCCTTAAACAGGAGCTCTATGGACGAGGAAAAAGTTTTGTTTATTCAAAAGTAGTCTTACCAAAACGAGTCTAGAAGGCTAAGTCACAGGCTAAGTTTAAAACGCAATGGACATTCAAGATTATCGAGCCTCTAGGCAAAATGAGTTTTTATCAGCGATAACAATAATTCAACAACAAGTCAAAGATTGACATGCGCTACCGAAATGTCACGTGGACAATTTCCACCATTTTCGAATATCGAAAACCGTTATGGCCGATGTAGTGTCACTTGTCTAAAGCCCTCTGCTTTCATACTTCGCTCTCCTTCCATTCTAGTCAAGTCCTAATATTAGTCAATATTATTGAACAGATCAAGATCTCAAGCAAACCAGTGCAGATTTATTGGCAGCCGCTTGAAAAACGGCAGGACAAGCGTATTAGGCTTTAATCACGCTATGCAAATAGTTTGCACAGTCGCTCGTCGTAGCCCGTCGCCGTGTCGGGATATTGGGTCGCAATTAAAATACTCGCTTCATTACTAGAGGCCACTATGGAGATACGACAGCAGGTCTACTACATTCAGAATTAAAAAACGAGGCGTCAAATGGATATATTAACGACTGCACGCCCCGACAGTAGCGCCCCGCGCCCCGTTTCGCCGGCGAAGTTTCCGTTCCCGTGGGAATATGGGGATACTTTTTTTGCTGATAATGCGGCTTTCCATTAGTGAAAAATAGTTAAAATTGGTCCAATAGGCAGTAGTTTTGGAGCTTATTGGGTATAAACAAAAAAATCAATGGATGCCACCGTTTACTTAAAGTCACCGTGGTTCCGTGGCAAGTCTGTATAATAATATCTTTTTTTTTAATCCTCTCGTTAAATCAATGACAGCCAGACGCGCCATGATGTATTTTCTTTCGAAAACTGGCCCTCAAACAAGCACTTTGAAGGTTGAAGGCCCTGATGCACGGCAGAGTTATATATCTGTTTCTGATAAGAATAGAGGATAGAATGAGTTATAAATCGTGAATGTCCTCATCTCAAGGATATTTCCGAAAACCTCTCTATCATTGACATTGGATTTCGTCATTCGCTGAAATCCTTTTCTTCAGGAAGCGATTACATGATGGGCCACCATTTCAGGCTCCCCTTTATTATTTCACCATTTTTTAAGTTTAACCTAAATCCTTGGCTGCGCTTTAGCTCATTGCTTTGACTGTAAATCATACGGTTAAATTAATATGTAGCTATGTTTGTTGATAGTTTTTGCATGTTCTTCTCCATAGTTATCTACGCTTTCGAACGTGCAAATAGCTTCATGTTTTCGACTGACCGACCTTGGAAATCAAAAAGTGCCTGTAAATAGTTTATTTGAAATAAATGCTCTGTATCTTGAATCTTGATAGATCCTATTTATTGGCCTTCTGAAATATTCTGTCAAGTGTTAGACAGGACGGTGCGCCGGCGCCGCTGCTGCACCTATGTATCTAGTTACTCGCACAATTTGTTGTTTCCTTTTTAATGACCGCTGTATTGTTGCTAAATACGAGTACTTACTCGTTTAGGGCTTCATTGAACTTTTTACTTCCGGGAAGATGTATCATGTTTAGTAATTGTTTTTTTTTGTGTGCAAGGGACAAGTTATATAAAACTTCCTGGTTAGGTTTTCTGGGATGGAAACCTAAAATTGAATTAGTGGTATTTATCGTAATAAAACTTATCGACATGTTATTATGACGGAAAATTATATTTATTAAATTGTAAGTACATTAAGGCTCTTAACAGACGGACTGCCATTCAACTGCAATCCAACTGCAAATTTGCAGCCAGTACAACTGCAATAAAACAGCAAACCAACCGTGCAGTCTGATTGCAGTCGGTGAGCAATTGGCGTGCATTGCAGTCGTATTAACTGCAAATTTGCAGTTTACAAGCAGTCCGTTTGTCTAGAGTCTTACTGCTATATTTCTTCTTTAATATTTCCATTCTTCGAACCCGCGGCACGCAGCGCAGCAGCCAATCGCTCAACCACTGCGCCAACCGTGTTTTTTGTTTTTTTAACTGATAGCAGTTGTCTTTAACATTACAGGTGGGCCGAATCCGCCCATAATGTTCAAGAGATTATGCAAAGATTTTTCATTACACCTCCGCATTTCACTTAAATGTTCTTCCGAACACTAATTAAAGCCTACGATATCACCATTACAGTTATAAGATTTACATAATATTTATTAATTTTATAGAAAGCATTTAATTATACATCTCAGTTTGATTTGATTTATAAATCATTCTATGAATGTGACTAAACAATAAAGTTCTCTATACTAGGAGAAACATAAATCTATTGCAGTGTCATATTACCCGTCCTTGCTAGCCGTCTTAGGTTATATTTCGACCTACATAATTACGATTATCATATCCACTACCTACGTGAAATCGTAATTCATAGTTCAAGCTGAAATATTTGATTGAGAACCTCCCCTTGTTACAAATCAATCAAGCCAGAAATAGCAGCTATTTGCTGGATTCAGGTAACTACAGCCTACATGTACATGTGTGTACAGTGGAGATACAGTTAGCGACAAAACCATATTAACACTTTGATTTTCTCTGAACTTATTGAGTGCTTAAAAAAAATACCGTTCCGCTACTATATGAATTCCTAAAGAGCTACCAATTTTATATGTAAAAGTAGCATTGTTAATTTTTTTTTTTTCACTGACCGTACATAATACAGACTAACTGTAAGAAGGCATTATCTCCCAGTAAACTTTAGACACATATCGCAGCCCTATACTAAATAGACGACTCTCTTATTAAGTCCTACAAGACTCCGTCCAAGCCGGAGTCAAACACCTGAACTTGGTAAAGTTCGGATGATCCTGAACCTGACCTTATTTGGTTAAATGTAAAACCTTATGCTTTTATTCTCTTTCGTTTGGAGATATTCTAGTAAGTAAAACCTCTGCATTATAATTTCATTAATCTATACTTATAATAAATCTGTAGAGAGGTAAATTCTGTACAAGGAATATATTTTCAAAATAACTATCAGGGGGTGATTAGTGATCGATACTGGTGCCAAAAATGCAATCAGTAAAATTTTTGTCTGTCTGTCTGTCTTTCTGTCTGTCTGTCTGTCTGTCTGTCTGTATGTTCTTTATAGAAACAAAAACTACTCGACCGATTTTAACGAAACTTGGTGCAATTATTCTTCATACTCCTGGGCAGGTTATAGTATACTTTTCATCACGCTACAATCAATAGGAGCAGAGCAGTGAAGGAAAATGTTGGGAAAACGTAAGAAGTTACTCCATTTTTTAAGCTTCCGTCGCGTGTGTAGCCTTAATGGTTAAAGTTACATAGAAATCATGTATTACGGAAATGTTCTACATAAAATTATCTAAAAAATATCTCGAAACAGCATGTCTATCTTTTGTCAATTTTAAACCGATCGGGCTGAGAGTCTCAAAATCGGGGGTAAAGTAACTATTCCACGCGGACGAAGTCGCTGGCAGAAGCTAGTTAAAAATAAAATCAGCAACGACATGGTTTTCCATAGAAATATAGTTTAATCCTATTCTTTCGCTCTGTAACTGATTGATACAACGGGGATCAAGGCATCATTGCATTAAACCAGCTCAGGCAGCCTGACTTTCTTCCTGGAACTACATGCATTCTTCTGCGGCAATGCAAAGAATTCACTACAACTGATTGATAAATCCCATTCCAAAGCTCACATTCCCTTCCTGTTTAACGATAACTGCCATGTATTATGTATGTGCCATTACCGATATTAAAAACAGACTAATTATGCAGATCATCTACTTGCGATTCAAACTGTAACGCGAATGCTGACACGTAGCTAAGTGAGTGACATAATTAAATACTTGCATAATGTGTGGGGCTGTGTCTAGACCAGTGGCTCCCAATCAGGAGGCCTTCAGGTCCATTTCGGTATCTCAATAGTCATAGGGTCAGGTCACCAGACCAGAAAAAAAGTAACGGTGTAAATCTAAAAAAGAGCAATCCAATGATACCACACAATTATGTTTGTTGGAATTAATTTTTTCATCCCTCAGTTCTTTACATGTATGGAGTGCCACCCCTAAAAATATTTTTATCATAATGCCTACCTATTACAGCACTATTAAATAGCGGTTCACAAGTTGCACCTACCTACTCGGAGACTATTAAAGCTAAATAAATGAAAATTGTTCATTTATTTAGCTTTAATAGTCTCCGAGTAAAACGGCTGTGACATACAGACAGACGTCCGGACAGACGAAATTATAAGTGTTCCGTTTTTGCTATTTGGCTACGGAACCCTAAAAACAATCACGTAAATTTAAACTTGTACCTTTTCTTTAAAATCAAACCTAACGAGCATCATCGTATAAAACACAATATTTCTGATAGAAACTTAATAATCGGTTCGTGTGAATGTTACTTGTCAGTCGGCAAGTTTGAGATTTTAAATCTTTCGCGGATCATATTTTAGCTCTTGCGGTCCGCAGGTTGGGAACCAAAGATCTAGTCTAGACGTAGGTACCTACCCAGCCGTTATGACCCGGTAATTGCTATGTTGCAGTTAATTACTGTAAGTGTGGGCATGAGCAAAGTTGTAATCAATAGCTGTTATGTGGTTTGTTTGAGGAACCATAAATGAGTCATAAAAATTACGAAAGAAGACAGATGTTTTAATTGTAATATCTTATTACCTCATATTAGCGCCCCGCGGTTTCACCCGCGCAGTTCCCGTTCCCGTAGAAATACAGGGATAAAATATAGCTTATGTTACTCAGGGTGAATGTAGCTTTCTAGTAGTGAAATAATTTTTGAAATCGGTTAGTTTTTGAGTTTATTCGTTACATATAAAAATACAAATCTTTCCTCTTTGTAATAATAGTATAGATTTTGATCTTGAATGTAGTTTCCTATAGATACTATAAATAGAGTCAATTAATTTATTTCAACTAGATTACTAGACCATTAAAAGCCACACATTTGAACGTCAAAACAGTTTGGAAATAAAAATAGGAACAATACTATTCTATTTCTACAGTTGACAAATTTAAGTTACTTTAAAAGTCTTTATTTATCGAACAATCACAATCCGCTGAGTAGACACAGAGCTTCCCAAAAGGAAACTCATAGTTCAAGAATTTTCTCAAGCCTATACTACCAAGCCCATCTGTTCGCATCGGCGATATTATTATCATTACAAGAAATGCAATAACATTATAACTATATTGAAGTTTATAAACGTGTTATCGTTGTACCCCAGTAGTATGAGTCAGTCGTAGAAATGGGTAATAAGTAATATATTATTATAAGTTCCATCACTGTCACTAGACGGACTGATGTGATCTTTAAACCCGACAATTTAGTAGCATCGTAATAAATACTTTACGTCTGTTTCGTCTACGGAAATGTGTATAGAGCTTAGTATTCACTTCTTTGGCTTTCAAGTTAATTTCTAGTAACAACAGCAAGTTTAATTTTTTGGATATGACCATTCGCTGTTCAGCACTCTAATACTGCTTAACCCGATTATCCTGTGGTGGCCTAAAAATGAATTTAAGGCCCAAAGCCAGGGGTAAAAAGTAAGCTAAATACTAAATGACCGCTCGCTAAGGGCATCCCCTGAGGGATACATATGGCCTCGGCTTAACGACGTCATTTGGGGAGGGCAGCAAGGGACAGGCTGGGTCAGGTTGAAAATAACAACAGCTTCACGGGTCGATATTCAAGGATAGTAGCCAAGGGTGTCCACTGATATAAACTACATATCGAGTCTTCTCCGTGCCATGGGAAGCAGATTCATCTGTTGGTCCCGGCTGTCATTTGTACTTTGACAGTTACGGGTAGATCTGTCACCAGTCTTGCCATGGGGTATAGGGAACGTGCAGAAACTATAGGTGGCAGGACGGACGCGTCAATGTCAAGTATATTTTACTTATAAGTTTCAAATTTGCAACGCTAGATGGCACAGTCTATTTCGTGCACGTTCCCCTACACGGAGGGTGCAGGAAGTATAGGTGGCAGCACAGGACACATATTTACAACGTAAAAGTTTCAGATTTGTAACACTAGATAGCATAGTCTACGCCGTGCACGTTCCCTATTGTCTTACCTAGCTCAGTAGCTAGATGCATCCAGTTATACTGGAAAGTCGATCCCAAAACAGTCGGGAAAAGGATGGGCAAATTAAGTTTAATAATCAAAATGCATATTTACAAAAATGAGGATGGACGGTGGCCCCCAAAGTAGACATTTGTCTGTATGTTGGGGGACAGGGTAGCGAAACGTTAGTAGTACAATGGATGGATGGAATGGATAAAAAACAATAAGATAAGGTCCTAATCGAACCTAATGTAGCGCCGTTGTTATATAAAACATCATCCATCCCTTAATATTAAAGAACATGGAGTTGTATTAAAAACCGAGGCAACAGTAGACACAGGGAAACTACCTATGATATTGTATTAAAACATAACAGGTAGGAAATGCTACCGACTAGGGTTGCGGAATTTGTTCGAAAGAGTCACCGTAGCCCTGGACCGCAAGGGGCATCAGGAGGAACACAGGTGGGTTTTATTCAGTAAGAGTCTGACACTCCATTCCGCTCCACCAAGAGCGGAAAGGTCATTTGATGAATTTCCATCGGGAAAAATAAAGTAATGCTAGCGAGCACTTCGCCGTTTTTCCAGAAACACGCGATATGAATAGAAATATTTCTGGTTCTACGACTAATCAAACTATTTCGTGGTGGATCAGCATACATTTTCATAGATTTGTAGAGGAATAAACTAATTTTTTTAAAGATTATGATCTAAAGAGAAGTAATTTTTAAAAAGATTAAAAAGTTCAACTTTAAAAAATTATGTATTGTGTAATTATGTGTTGTGTGTTGTTATGTATTGTGTATTATGTTTATTATGTGTGTGTTTAAAATTACATACTATTTTCATCACTTGGCTGGATGTTGGCCCATGTTTACACCTTCGTGACCACTCCTGATATTACTACATCCTCCATAATTCATCTTACATCACCAGGTGATGTTCTTGCAGCTAATATATGACATCATTTGTTATTAGTTACTGCGGATACTGTCACTGCATGATAAACGGCGAAGGAGAACATGCTAGAAACTTTACATGCTAATAATACCTTCCAACTTTTGCGCTTCCTGTCACGAACCATTCGCGCAAAAAACTTAATCAAGATGAAGAAAAACAATAGTTTTGTATTCTACATATATTTCTTGTGTGTCTACTCAAACAGAAAACTAAATTGTATGAGATGTGACGATAAAGACCCAAGCTTTTTGATTTCGCCTTGGTTAGCAATAAATAGTTTAGTGTTTATAACTTCCTTTCACGTCTAGTTATTTTAATTGATCGTTAAATTACTCATTAGTCTGACTATTGGCTATAAAACTTGTTTATAATTCAACGAACAACAGTGATTACCAGTTTAATTCGATCGATGATTAGGTTTTCTCTTAACACTTAATATGGAAAAGGCGTTTGGAGGTAGTTACAAGAACATGAATGAGCATGCTTGTAGATGGTTAGTAAAAATCCGCAAGTGTGTGTATATTTCTCACCGGTTTATTGCAAACACCGTAATTTATATTACTATTTTTTACTTATGGTAACATTTTTATGGGTAGGCGCGGTCATTGCCCTTGATTTCATGGGGGGGGGGGGGGTTGGTCACTATAAGCGTCGCTCGGCAGGATTGTTTTCTGGAAGTTGTTGCTTCTGCTCCACACATAGGTGTTCAGTTTCATATATTATTTCCTTCAACAATATAGAGGTAATAAAAGGCTCAAAACTTAGTTGCCTATGCTTTTTGCGATTGTAGCTTTCACTTAGAGGGGCCGCCCCCTCTTGGTTAATCACTACACTTTTAGTGTGTAATTATGCGGCTAATTTAGCCTCTGGAACTGGTGGTAAATAGCAGTACATGATATTTTTGAAATGGCCCTTGCCCTTCACCAGGAACTTTCTCCCGTTGACGCCTGTTTAGGTTCCTTAGAACCTTTTCCGGTAATATTACACATAAATACTACACCGTGCTGGTTTTTCAAGGCTTCAAGGTTTCACAATTCGCCAGATAGGTGGGTTTCAGTCGCATGTTTTATGGCGTAAGACTATTACCATCAAATGAGCACAAGTCCAGGCCTCGGCCTGCCACTAAGAAATGCTGGACACCAGTAAAACTTGGCTGAAACTAAGAAACCAACCCAGGACCCAATACTCATTACATACGCTAGACCAGTGATGACTAACAAAGTGTCACATCCGTCGGTTCTTACAACCATTTTTTTTTCTGGCATCTCCTACTAGACCAAAGACAATGTAACCACTTCTCTATGTACTAGACCCAACAGACCACAGATAGGTACAGCATAGTTTAATTTGTCACAGAAAATAAATTAAGTACTATGGTTGACACCAGATAAATGTGCAATAAAGGTCATTGCCCTTTCCTTGATATCTCTTCGTAGGTACATGGACAAAAAAAAAATGAATCGTTTTCCATTACTAGTAAATATAAAGGATCACGATGGATGTCGATTCAATATAGCATTAATTCATTATTTCTGTTTTAAGAATTAAGGTTGTCAATAAATGTAGGTCAATGACCGTTATTGCATATTTATTTGGTGTCGACTATATACCACTAAAATTACTCAACAAAATCTCAGACATTCGCAGGTTATTCGCCAGTCTGAATACCGATCACTCCATGCCTACTTCAAACGGGTCCAATGCAGAAATTTATCATTTGCGAACGACTAGTCCTGTATATAAGAGATATTACCAAATCATTTCATTACAATTGATGAATGAATCGGGTTTCGACTCGATATTATCGTCGCTGGCATCAATTTGGTTTGTAACGTAATAGGAACGGCCTACGCGATCCCTTCACCAGTTTTAACTTATCAATCGAACTCCTCAACAGGTTAGTAGACTAGAGCTTGGCGTTACGACATTTCAGCTAGGTTTAGAATTCAGTCTCTACTAAATGTGTACAAAAATTTAGTACGACTAGCCGACCCAAATTTTTGTGTGGTCGAGCGAAGGATCGAGGTAGAAATTTTTTCTCTAGTCGTCTCTCAGAGGGTTTTGTGTGCGTTTTTAGAAGTCGCGTTAACGTTCACTTAAGTATGTCAATTTGTACAAAAAAGGGGTTTCCTTTACTGTGACCAGGCGGTACTTATACTTACACTTTTAATATATGTATATTGATACGTTAACGCGATCGAGCACGTATAAAAACTCTAACTAAAGCCATCGATTAAAGCGAGCAGAAGCATAAATCCGAAGTAGGCTGAAGTTGAAACTGAAGTTTTAAATCTTTAGTTAAATAAAAACCCTTATTGTTCACGACCTTCTGGTCTAATAAAACTTAGGTACAAACAAGATACATACATATATATACATATATAGGCGCACGAGTCGATCTTCAAGGTTAAGCAACACTTGTTAGGGTCGGTCTGTGGATGGATCTTAACATATCGCGATTCCTCCATGTCCCGGAAAGCACATAAAGTCGCTGGCCCCGGCTGTCATTTGTAGATATTCAGCAGTCGTTACGGATTGTCAGAAGCCAGAAAAACTGACTCTAGAGTCAACTTGCCAAGAAGTACCGTGTTACCCAGTTTATGAATTTTAGAGGTCTGGTAGAAAGCCACTCCATGCAAAATACTGGTATTCAGCTGAATCCAATTCGACTGAAAGCAAGCTCAATTAATTAGGATAAGGCTAACTAGATACGTATTTCTCCAATACAACGTTGTCTATATGTATGTTTTTTGTGCCTCTTTTAAGTCTACACATAAATAGCAGATCTATGAAAGTTTTGGAGCATTTACTCTCCTATGACTTATAGTTCGATTTAAGGGCCACATTTCCGAGTTCAAGACCAATTTAAATACTTACAACTTGAGGCCGCTGGTAATTGTTTGTTTATTCTGCAATAAATTCACGATTAACTTGCGAACATCAAATACATCATTGGTTTGCAGCATCAGCGACATTCGGGACAAAGGATCCTCGTTAGCATTTGAAAACAAGACTTATGATCATGTCGGCCATTCCATTATTGATATTCTCATTTTGAAATTCAATTATGGAATAGGTCGCCAAGAGTAGGTATAATCTCAGTAATTTTGTCTATAGTCTCCATTTACAAATTAAAAAAAAAAATTGTATACCTGTCATACCGTTAAAGCGCAATCGAGATTTTAACGTTTTTAAATACTTAGCTGTTAAATTACATATAATTATAATAGTCGGAGTTTCAAAACTGCGTGCTCTGAACGTGGCAGCGTGGCATACAAAAACACGGTTTGCCTTATCATTAGTCTCGTTAGCAGAGCCATAATTATCACTTATCGTCTTCCGAGTAATCCGTGTGGAAAGACGCTTTTAGAGTTCCTTAGCGAATGGCGTTGATCGATTTTAGAATTGTTGATAGTATTTCTGAGACTGGATTAATTCCAAGACAGCATTGGCTTCACAATTACAGGCACCTGAGTAGTTAACTTCCTTAGTACTTAGTTGGTAGTTAATTTGCGTAGCGAAAAACATAGTTTAATTAAGTGTATCATCTCATAGTAAAGTTCAAACAATCGGATCATCTGTCAAGAAATTAAACGGGAAAGTATAGAGCAGTTTCGTGGTGTCAGGAAATAGAACAGAAAAATGTAGAACAGACGTGTGTGTTGTGGTGTTGGGGATTTTTTTCCCTCACCCTCATAATCCAATATATTTCCAGCGTTAATGACTAGTCTGCATTGAAATTGGCGGCCATGGCGGAAATTCGGTCAGTAGGACTATGTCATAATTTTTTCTACTACACAAAACTGCTCAGGTGCACATTCCTATGTAAAACATATTTTTACTAAAACTATAAATCTATCTACCTAGTCAACTTTCTCGTCCGAAACGGTCTAGACCAGAACCTGGGAATTCAAGGTATTTGAAACTGGTGTTCGTGCATCCAAAAATAACACGATATTTGTCTCCACACATATTTCACACGCTTTATAACCACATGCAAATTTTTAATTAATGTAAAATTATTTGCAATATATTTACATATATTGACATATATTGCACATATTGTGTTATATAATGTACAGTTATGACCTGTGCTTTAAATAGTTTAGATTCTTTAGTGTGTATCAGAATTCAGCACGCTAATTAATGAGCGTATTGTTTTACATTTAAATATTTAATTTCACTATTAAATTTTAAAAGCGATTTCTTGTGTTTTAGCAGCAGGTAGTCTTTTGCTAACTACTGTATTTCTATTCATGATACAAAATGTAGATGCGCAGGGCTATTGACCCGTCACGTCAGTAGCCTAAGCCTTTGTAAACCGCAAGTGGGCCAAGCGCGCTAATCAAAATACTGGTACGGAACCTACAACGGTTCAATAGTTCACAATTGACCGCTGCCACACGTTATCTCGCTCACATTACATACGTGAGATAGAGCCAGCAACATTCATTTAGTGCGTATACGCAGCGTTGTCCTACTTTCGCTCATTTTGACGAATACGTGAAAATGATGTATTACAAGACTCTTGACACGGAACCGCTTATTATCCGACGTTTAACACAAGGTCAAAGATACCTCTTTATAACAGAAGACCCTTTAGTTTTGACGGACAACTGACAGACAGATGAACGATTGATGTTACGAGTAGATAGACGGAACCTTTTTATGTTTTGTTTATTTATTTGTTAGCAATTAAAAGTTATTAGTTTGAGTCAAAGGGTTTATTGATAACCTGAAGTTTTATTCGGCGTTAAATTATTTTCAAAAACAAATAGGTATCTTCCAAATGGAAAAATATTCGACATACTTGGAAAGTTGTCTTAATTCAACACAAATGACTGATTATTCCGTTCATAAGCCGCGAGACATCTCATAAAACTGTCTGGCTCCGCTACTATCTTTGGGTAGACCATAGGTGGACTCACACTCGAACCGGATGTAGCTAAATACCAATATTTTTCATGGAGTGACTACCTATTTCGGAACCCAATAACACGTTAATCCTTAACAAGACTGGTTTCAGATTTTCTTACTTCAAACTTAACGTAACGACTGTCAAAGTTCTATAAATGGCAGCCGGGACTAACAGCTTAACGAACTTTCCGAGGCACGGTGGACCTATGTAATGTAAATAATTATTTTCGATGGTCACCCATCCGCGGATCGAACTCGGCAAGCGTTGCTTAACCTTGAAGTTTGACCCATGCGGCTGCTATTATTTAGAAACAAGCATCTGAATCAAGTTACTAAAATACAAAAGTTCATTCATATGAATGAACGGTACTAATGATTATGAATGTTGTTTTGTATACTTAATCTGATTTTATGAGGAATGTTTTTTTGATTGCTCCTAATATAAATTATACTTAATGTCATCAAGTGAGTCCTTATGAAGATTATTAAGTACCTACAATAAAAGCATTTTACTTTAGCTGATTTAATTTGAATTAATATTTAGGTAATTTGTCATTTCATTCCTATTTGGGTTTTGAACGGTATGTTTTTACTTAATAGATACTCGTAAAGACAAAAAAAAAATTAACACCCGTTTTCTGAGTTGATATTTAAAGTTGTTGAGAACTTGTTTAACACTACTTTAGTGAGAGACGCTTTCATTTAAATAAAGTCTTGACAGTTCTCAAATACAAAATTTACGCAAAATTCTTGATCTACAACAATTAAATCAGTAAAGTGTTAAACTGTCAATAGGTACAAGGTCGATTCATTTCAATAAACATATTTCACGTGTCTTGTCCAACAAGTACTTAAAAAATAACAACTTTTAATACTAAGTCAACTTAAATTAAATAAAAAAAACACCACCCTGCCACAACAATCACAGGATGTTGTTTTATTAAACGCCTAAAAATAAACCCCGTCTAAATTCTCGCTGTCAAAAAACAACACGGCATTTTTCAGCCGGTTCCGATTCCGAACAAAAACAAAAGACGATCGTGTTGAATTTCTTCAATGGATCATTAGTCCCTTGATTCATTAAAAAGGCGGACGTCTGCACTAAGCTATTAGTCTGCTCAGCACGTACAAAATTGCTAAACCAGGGTTTAATAGTAAAAAGTGTTGCATAACCACATGCCCAGGCGCAGGTACGCGGTAGCCAGGCTTACAGGCTATCATACTTTTGCGGTCATTGGTTGGAGGTAGGCCCGGGTAAAAGAAGTTAGAACAAGAAAAAAGATATCTACATTATTGTGATTGGAATTCGATTTGTCCGAACTTCCTACGTTATAGACTACGTTAGGCAATTCTGATCTTAAAATACAGTCTTAAATAGTCTATATAAATTATTCATTTCATCTAAGTTTATTTTGTTTTAATTTAATTTAGTTTATTTTATATTAAGGAAAAATGTTACTAACATAGTTTTATAAGTGTTACTAACAGTGTTAACTTTGAACACGAAAAAAAAAAGAATAAATAAAAACATAATTTGAAAGCATGCAATCAATGTGAAATGTGAACGCAGATCTAATCGAATCAAGTTGAAAGTTGCAAATTGACATGTAGTAGTCTAACCATAGGTAAACGCTTGTTTCAAATACCACTACTCAAATTTTAACGTTCGAAAAACAAAAAAAAGACAATATAAAAATGGAAAGCGATATTAATTAATGTACCCATAGATGATCTGATTTCATGTCTTTATCGTGGGAATATCGATTCGTAAGCCAGTTTGTCTCTGATCATAATCATCGATAACATCCTTTTCACATCAAAGCAGATAATTTGCATTATCGACCGTTGTTTCGGCTGATTAAACTTTGATGTGGTACTTCCTGTCTCGTTAAACCAAATTAAATACTGAGTGACCAGTGAAACTTGGCACACGGCGGATTTTTGAACAAAAATGGCAGTGTTCTAAATTTGAAACATTTTTCACATTTGCCCTAAACAAACAGTGCGCCATAGAGTGCCAAGATATTCTGGCCATACTGCTTTCTTTATCTTTAAACCATAGGTAATAACGGGCCTTTTCTCCAGCAAATTAATAAACGTATGTGGATCAATTTAAAGTGTAATTATAGACTGTAGCAATGTTTTTACTGTAATTAATAGTAGCCATTACGTTCTGTTTACAATGGATCTTTTTATTGGTTTATAAACGGATGTGGCGTAAGAAACACGTTTTGAAAGTGATTGTTTGACTAACGAACTCTAGCTGCTTATTTTCGAATAGAAACTAATTCACTGTCATCAGTAGTAACAGACAGACTTACTGGTATAATAACCTTTCTAAAGAAGACACTTAAATGTTTAATCAAATTCCATCACCGTAAAAACTTTCATCGTTGTAGCGGCGTAAATCGTCAAACGTCGAATGAATTCTCGTTTCAGAGTTGTCAGCAATTAGAGGAGCGTTTTTGCTGGGCCGTTGTACAGTTAGTGTGTCCAGTTCGTCTTCCTTAGAAGGAGACTGGTCTGGTCCCGGCGGAATGTGTCGATATAGTGCCGCGTTCCGGCGTCGCCTGTGCCGCTGGGCCGCTGCCGGAGCCCGCGGTCAACTTAGCGGCACTAGCTCCCATTCATGCGAACAAATGTTTTAAAGGTACCGGTTGTGGCCTTTTTTGTTATGCAGTGAACCTGTTAGGGTCATTTAGAGATGTTTCTGGTTCTGAGTGATTGGTGGTATTGGATTTATGATTGCAAAATGGCTGTAGTCTTGTTTACTTTGCCTGTGTGGTGACAATGTTTCCTTCATGTAAGCTGTCTGTGGGTTTTTTTTATTCTAATACGACAATCGTAAAGTTAATTGTCATCGAATTAAATTTTTCAGTAAGGAACTTAATATTCTGTACCTAATTAAAGTTTAAGTCAGCAAAAAGTGTACAGCACAAATCAAACTCCCGTCAAGGATAATGAACAGATAGAGTGGTAAGTATTTTCTCCCCGTTTATAAAACTAAAACGCCCATAAGTGTGCACAAAAAAGGGACACTTCCTGATCTAAACGAGCGAGTTGTCTCCTTGTAGAGATAATTATGTGCACCGTCAGTAGTGTGCGACCGAAGCCGGATTCTGGCCGAAGCTGAAGGTCTAATAAACGGTAAGGTTTGGTAATAGTTCCGCAAATTCCTATGAAAAAAGGAGGATCCTTCGGACCGGAACCGGACGGTTGTTGAGTCCGGTGGGCAACTGCCCGATGTTTGATATTTGGGCTGTTGTATATGTTCAAGTCGCATCGCAGAACAATCAGATACCGCGATGCAGGACATTTTCACACAGGACTTCTTTGACGTAGTTTGTTGGTGGCCGTATAGATTACGCTGCGTTACTTTATGTAGCTTTTAAGATTTGGCTACTTTAGTTTTAGTGTCGATGCGGCTACTATGCTACGTTTGCCGAGGTGGTATTACTTAACGAGGTTTCTTCCGCCTCGGAAAGGACGTAAAGACGTTGGTCCTGGCTGTCTTTTGTACATCTTTGGCAATCGTTATGGGTAGTCAGAAGCCAGAAAATTGGATATCAGTCGTATTATCCAGATACTGGGTTGCGGAGGTTAGTTGTATCCGGTTATACTAGCAGCCGACCCCAACATAGTCCTGGGTCCATAGTTACTAGGATTCCCTGTGTCGTGAGATTAAGGCACAAACTCGGTGGCTAAAGATGAATTACCTAACTAATGTTTTGATTTTTAAGTTGACAGTATGTAGATAAATAACATGGTTATGTCGAGATGTTTAAAGTTACTTTGCCTTTGGCAATTTAAAAAAATACGAGTAATAACACTTTCTCACAATTTCGTCCAACTTTGGCGCTTGCTGGAAAACTTGTTGGCAGCCCATTTTGGCTAAAGCCGAAATTAGTATTTTTCGCCGAAAATACCCGAAGCCGAAGCTTCGGCCCGACACTAAACGTAAGTCATTGAGAGCGTCGTCACGTATGAATGATAGGTGCGCTTGCGTCGGACGAGGCCCATTACGGACCGAGAAACCGCACTTACAGCAATTGTATCCACTTGCACACCAGGGGAGACGACATTTCTCTCGTTTGGAAGTATTCTATATACTCATTTGCGTTATAAAAGAAATGTTAATATATCTACATTCTTGTGCTGCTCAGGTTTTTCTTTTTGCGAAGGATAGTTTTTTGTGTCTTGATTTGTATCTGATCTTAATTTATAGTTGTTACGCTTGTTAGTGAAGTATGAAGTAGTTTTTATTTTTGCTCAGCATTCAGGTCTTAAAAATATCTTAAAATATGAGAGTGGGTTTTTTAAAGGAGGTACTTAAGTCTGTAAAGAAATTATGAAGAAGTTTGCTGTCGGCAAATTTTGTACTTTGGCAACCCTTTCCAAGGATTTGTAATTCAATGCTAGATTCAAATACTTTAGAAAAATCTTTATTATGTGTCTTATTTTATTTATATTGTCACGATGGTAGCCGCCTTGGCTACAATTCACTGGTGGAAAAGTTTGTCGATAGAACTTTGGAAGTGTCTGGCAAAAGAATAGAGAATATTTTAATTTTTCTTCTTCTTTCTCTTTTTCTTCTTTTTTTAATTTGTGTTTGTAACCGTTGTGCTGTGTCTGTCCTGAATAAAAGTTTTTCTATTCTATTCTATTAAATTATGAACATGGAAAATATTGTTGTTTTTAATTGTTTTATATGAGAGTCATGTAGTAGCGCTTTTATAAGGTAGATGCCGTAAATTAGTACAAAGTTATATCCCAAACCGTGTTTATTCATTGGAATAGTAAGTAATACTAGGGGCGAGGTTCCCTGGTGTTTCAATATTATCTAACCATAGCAAACGGAAAGATTAATTATGCAATTAATTAAAATTAAATGACGTTCATTTATACCAAGTTTAAGATTAGAAAGTAACAGAAAATAGACACGAATTACAATCACAAATCAATCTGTCGGTCGTGTTCCCATATTGACAAGTCGAAGTGCCAATAATCTCCACATACGCAGAATTGCGAGAAACTAGTCCTAGTCCTAGTTTCCACCGTACATAAACATACAAGTTTCCATTTAATTTCCTTTAGATTTTATGCTTATTACTGGTACCGTTCGGGTTGTATTAATAAAACAATTTATTTTCACCTGATTTATGGATTTAGGAAATTAGTTCTGTTGTTTATATTATGGTTAGTGCTCGTGTCTATGGAACTTGTCAAGTCCGAGGTCTGGATTATGATAGCTGTGTCTTAGAAGTGTTACTGGTTTACTGCTTAGACATCCTTGGTAGAAGATTGATGAATGTCGGCCCGTTCCTAGTAATATCTCGTTCTTCTATACTAATATTATAAAGAGGAAAGATTTGAGAGATGGACAAATACAGCTGGTTGCATTTTGATAGGAGTGAATTTTTGGGGGTGATAAAACGCTGAGCTGCATGGATAATAGCGAAGGACAGAAAGGGACAACTAGGGACTTATCAGTATTCAGTATCAGGAGGTTTTCTCGAAGCCACGTTCAGGGGCTATTTCGGCGTTAAACTTGGCAGTGTTCCAATCCTTGCCGTAAACCACAAGGTCTTTATCTGAAAGTTAAAAAGGAGAGAACATAGATCTTTGACATAATTTAAAAACGTAGGACCCAGCACACTACCCTGAGGGATTCCGTAGGTCACCGTTTCAACATCACTGTTGTAAGGCCTCATCTAGTTTATAACGGCCAAAAATATTGACGTGTAAAAGTGTTTTTTACAACGTTCTTACAAAATAAAAATCATTTATCATAAGAATCAATTTTCACCGTTTCTTTCTAGGTAGCTTTTAAAAATTTTCAGCGTCAGTCCTCGAATACCAATTTATTCCATTGGTTCGTGCAAGTAGAATTGTAAGTACCTACCTATAAATAGTAGTTTATGAACCTTGAATGAAATGCAATTTAATTAAAGCTCTGAGTACTTAATCAGTGCTTTTCGATACAAACAATGAATCATACTAATTAATTCAGAACAGGAACTTCCTACTGATAACCTTTCACAACTTGATAAGTTGAGCTGGTAGGTAGACACGGAGGAATTGTATGATCATTTTGTAATTGTAGCTTTCAATTTTAATTCTGTGTCCTTCGGGGTTTACGCAGAAATATGTATGTAATTGTTGCTCGACAATTTCGGTGCGCTGTGTGGTCCTCAGACAACAGGTTGACGTAATTTGGAGTTCAATACAGAATATCTACATCAAAATAAACATTCTTGAATTTCCTTCGAAGCCAAGTGATTGCACTGAAGATTGACTACTTTTAGATGTCAACAGTGGAGAGAGCCAATATTATAAGCGTTCGGTAAATTGCACTAGTCTGCTGTCCTCCTTTGGCGCATCGCAAAAGTTCCAATGTGTAACTGGGTTCATTTAAAAGTTAATGTATTATGTCAGTGATTTTTTATGTAGACCAAGCTTTCAATAGGCACAGTTACATAGTAATTGCCGAACTGTAATTGCAGTATCGGGTCTGTTTAACCCGCTGGAAAATACAGGAGTGATGTTATGTAACTTCTGAAGCACCCAGGAAAATAATCTCCACTACCAAGAAATTAATAAGCAGTGTTTGCTAAAATAGCAAGGAATATTTTTAGGCTTCGTTTTCTTCAAAATGAAAAATAGCTAAAGTCGAGGTGAAAACATGAACCGATGTGTCTAATATAGGAAAACGAAGCCTCAAAATATCCCACATTATTTTAGCCAAGACTGCTTATTAATTTCAGTGTAATAACAGCAGATAGGTACCATACAGGTGACTGTATGTTGCGCACACGTTTCTATCCATCGTGATAGGCAGTGATTGTTCCCAGAATCGTCATTATGCGACCCCACAGCACATTCTGTGAACCCATTGGGAAACAGCGGCTTTTCCCACGCCAGTGTGGCAATATGTCACGGGTAAACATGTTGGAACACATTCGTCTCTGACCTGTCTTGAGTAATGCTGGAATTGACAGGATTGAAGATAAATTTATGGATACCGAAGGCTGAGATGAATCTATAAGTTTTTTAGTAAGAGTATTTGAAAAGGGATTATTAGGGATCAAATCCGGCTTTGTACGGGTGCTATTTAATTTGCAGTGGGTTTTCTAGTGTTTTTCTTTTTTCACACAAAACTTGCCTAACAATTTCAAATCAGCCAAATCGGTTGCGCTATTCTCCAGTTATTAATTAATCACTTAATTTTATTCATACGTGTACGAAAGAAAACACGTTTATTTCATCGTAAATGATAGATTCAGTACACTTTAACAGTTTTGGTCTTCATTTAAGTATATTTTGGATAGGAGTATTTATATAGATCATGGCCCATGGGAAAAAGCATATTTTATTTTTGTATAAGGCCGGTGTTTACAGGATGCAGGTGTTTGAGTTTTAAGGATAAAAATGGCTAATAAAATGAGACCTTCGTACATGAATTATTTAAATTGTCAGAAATGCTGGTGTAAAATAAAAAAACATGTAGTTTATTTGATTTTTTTTTCATCTGATTATACCTGATATTGAAATCTTCTTTAACTGAAGAAGCGGAGGCTCTGCTTTATTGATGTTTCTGACTTAGCCTTTGTCACCAGACGGCGCTTCTCAGTATCAATACAAATTGACGTCTACGCTGACGCGATCGAGAACGTTAAAAAACACGTACTAAGTCAATGTTCTTAGCAAAAACCTAGCTGTCTAATGCTACTTACTATTCTACTACTACTTACGACTATCTTAACATATAAATTCTCAGTACAATATCGAAAATAACAAGAAATAAATGGCTTGCAAGTTAAAATCAAAAACTTCGAGTA
Source organism: Hecatera dysodea (assembly GCA_905332915.2). Lineage (NCBI taxonomy): Eukaryota > Metazoa > Arthropoda > Insecta > Lepidoptera > Noctuidae > Hecatera > Hecatera dysodea. Next base: position 8,066,822 of record HG995309.1, read on the forward strand.
GTATTTATACAGAATACGGAAAAGTCGTTTCAATTCCATCATGTAATATTAATTTAAGTATCGTATGGTTAACGTGCAAGAGGGATATATTTATTCAGTTTACATATTTATTGCTAACGGATTAAAACAATGGGTCATGAATGGATTCTGATTGTGAATGTACTTGCATTGGTACGTGTGAAAAGATATGCAATTGAGATCTTTAATGTCTCGAAAATAAGGTTTGATTTTGATGTTGATGTTCTAAGCTTATGTACCTGCTTATGCCAGATTTACGCGCTATACTCCTTCATTACTTGGATATTCTGTACATTACATTTAGTATTCTGAAAACGTTCTTTATTTTAGCGTTGGCAGAATAACTACGCAACTGCTTTAGATTAAAATTATCCATAAAGTTCAGCTCGAACCGCCTGCTGCGCAAAGGTTCCGTGATACAAAGATGACAATTCAAATGTTATTGTAGGGCTCTACTAAACTTATTGAATAATTTATGGCCAATAAATAAGATTGAAATATAAACTTGGAAAATTTACACAGTGTTGTAAACATAACAAAGAACGTATCGGCGATTGCCTTAAAGCGTAAGTTGTAAATGTCAGCTTAGAGAAATTAGTGTCTGTAGAGCAATGACTTTAGTAGGTAGAGTAGCCAAAGGATAAACATCACAAACTATTGTAAGCCGAACAGCATTCTTCCGTACAATATAAATAGAAGACATCTGACAGGCCTTGACTATTGTCCGGTTAAGCAGTAACCAGCCTTAGTGTGCTGAACTGCGAGTGGTCCATTCCAAAAAAAAAAAACAGGCCTTGACTGGTCCCACAATGTAGCCTTTAAGAACCCCAAGTTAGGGAGACATTATTGAAGGATAAATTTTAATAAAAGGGATAGGTTTCCTTCCACACTGTAAGCTTCTTCAAAGGTAGAAATCAGGAGATTAATGAATTGAATGTAACAAAATATAACTACTTAATAAACCAAAAATGTCTGATGTTTTAGAGATTGAAAAAATTCAAGATAAAGGTATTTAAAATTACTTTGCTTCCGGATTATAAATTCAGTAGTTTGAGCAAAAAGGACCTAGAAACAGAGCGTAACATTTGCGAGACCCTAAAAATTTGCGCTTGCGCACGTTTAGTTGATGTTAGATTGTTTCCAAATCCTCTTTACTGTACGCACAGATTATAAATAAGGGCCTAATAAATTCTAATCACACGGCAGACGAATCCTTATTATGAATGTATTTCAATGCATTCTCACGTACAACGTTATATTCCAAATGCGTTTTGGTTCCAAAATGGAAATTTTCCTATCAAATAATTTCAACTGAGTGATTGTTTAGTTACCTAGTAGGTATGTTAAATTCTAATGAGGTAAAGTAAACGGTTATATTTTACTAGACAACTGACAAGTATTTCATTGTTTGTGGATGTTTACTAAGTCAATAATTTATCTACTAATAACTCATGTATAACTATGTCTGGTATGAGTTGACCGTGAGCATTTGCAGTGAGACTGTAGTTTTGTGTTTAACAAAAGTACATATGTTCAATGACATCATCATCTTCAAGCAGGCTAAATTACGTTTTCAATAAATGGTTACGATATCCATTGTACAAAATCCTCACTAACTTTTTAACAAAACTATCTTTAATATATTACTGAACTGAGAAAAGCGATATTAAACTTATTTAACACAAATACATTAACTAAACATTATAAGTCTAACATCCTATTACCATCCATATACAGATTAGAATTACGAAAGTTAACCAGTTACACGAATACTTGATCGTTTGTACTTAATTCTAGACAAATTGAATGTGGTGAAACTATGGTCGTAAACTATAAAATGGCGGATTAAACGAACAAACGGGCGCCGGCGTCGGGGCCTGCTGTAATCCTAAGATTTGTGATCTGCCTACCTTGACAGATGAATTTATAGAATTATGTGCTCTATGTTCTATGACATTATGCAGGTTAGGAGTGGCCACATTATGAATAAAACGATTTAAGATCTCCTTTTATTGCGAATTCGTCGAACCAGATGGTTGGTTTGCTCTATAATGGTTTTATTTCGGTATTTTTTGCCTATTAGGCTTCGCAAGGCCTTCTAGGCGCTGCATTATTATCATTTACATAGAGATCTGTATCCGTTTGGTGCGATAATTACAATCCGTGGGTTGTCCAATTTTTTGCCTTCTTTTGTGCAAAAAGGGAATCTATTTTCGACTTAAATAGGTTAGTTCTTGTTAGTTAACAATCTGTTGTTGTATTTTGGTTCTAATCTGGGAGGGTTTAATTTGAAGCAAGTCTGATGAAAATGCGCTTTCGAGCTCTTATCCTCGCATACGTTGATCATACACCAAAAGTATGTATTACAAAGATGATGGTCTTCAAAAGATCTACAAAAAAGTCCTTCATAGTATATATCTATCTTTTATAAATTAGCCACAATAACGTGTTTAAGCATCAATGAAAAATGTTACTAAAACGGTTTTTTTTTTCTCTCTTTTATGTGACGCAGACGTAGGTGCGCGTGTCAGCTAGTTGTCCATAAACGGTCAAGTAAATTGTTTAATGATAACAGGTGCTAAGCGGCAAAATTAATAAAATAAATGAAGCACATGATGGAACACGCCCGGTAGGTAAAAATTGTGTGTCAAAAACTAAGTATCCCTCACAGCTGCGCTAAAAAGGTCTATTTCAGGAGCTCTATGTCTGGCGCTGCTTTTGTAAAGATCTTTTTAAAGGACGAGTGCTTGATATGTAACCCTTTTTCCTGACATTCTTTACCAAGCTTTTGCCACTATCGACATAGATAATGTATCTAAATATATGAGCCCAACAAAGCTGAAGAATGCAGTCAACAATAATTTCAACAGGTAATAGTCAACCTCAACGTCCTAATAACCCAAATAACCGTCGGCACCGTCCACAATAGAACTTGACAAAGATCCTCGAGTGCTTAATGTATCGGTTAAGTGTGCACTATCGATAAGGGGGAAACGATTAGTAAATATCTTTAGAGTCACTAGTCCCCGTTTACTTCCTACGCGGTACGGTAGTCAAGTTAAGTGTTGTAACTTGTAAGACGTAGCTTTTAAGCCACATTACGAGAATTGAGAAGGTTCAATGACATTATGCGTTTGCGCTGATAAACTAAATTAGTTTTTTTTTTCAATAAATTTTTCTCAACAGCGCCTCCTTTGCAATGAAATCTGTGAGGAAATCCTTTAAGGGTTGTGGTTGCTAGGCTTATTTAATTTGTTGTAGGTTAGTACTCATCTATACTAATATTATAAAGCTGAAGAGTTTGTTTGTTTGTTTGTTTGAACGCGCTAATCTCAGGAACTACTGGTTCGAATTGAAAAATTCTTTTTGGGTTGACTAGACCATGTATTGAGGAAGGCTTTAGGCTATATATCATTACGCTTAAGCCAATAGGAGCGGAGCAGCGATAAAGAATGTTTTAAAATCGGGGATTCCACGGGGACGAAGTCGCGGGCAGCAGCTAGTCAGAAATATTATCACGAGGTGTTCGTAATAATGATGTTGTTACAGATAACATGTTACAAATAGGAAGGATAGGATGTTTGGTAGAACAAATGTGTGGTGGCCCGGTGGGTCTATGTTCCCTAACATATGTAGGAAAAACAAACATTCCTAACCTTCCTTATTCTCACGACATATTTATGAAACACTGATGATGTCAGGAAGATATTGGAAATTCTAATGTATATCCTAATTCCTGTGTTTCTAAGTGCTGAGTGCCAATTCTACTAATTATTAAGAATCATTCGCATTTCATTCGCAATCTTTTAATAATGTATGGAAATTAACGCTTTATTAACCGACTTCCAAAAGAGGAGGAGGTTCTAAAGTCGGCTGTATTTTTTTTGTATGTGTTACCTCGTAACTTTTTACTGGGTGTACACTGTACCGATTTAAATGATCTCCGTGTGGTCCCATTTAAAAAGTGAAAAATAATAAGCTTTTTGCAAACAAATACAACCGAATTCTGCTGAACAAAAAACAAAAGTATGTAATAACTTTAATTTCGGACATCGGTGTTCAAAAAACGAAGAAACAACCAAAAACACCGTGTTCCGAAATTAAAGTAATTTCATACTTTGTGTTTTTTTGTTTAGAAGTCGGTTGTATTTATTTTTTAGAGATTGTCAATGCGAATGTTGCTTAAATATGAGAAGAATCGGCTCTCTGGTTTATCCGGATTGTTTTGATCACATTTGTTATTACATATTTGAAACTGCATTAGCAAAAAAAAAACACAACTAGGAACTGTAGACCGTGATATCAATATAGTTTCCTAATCGCTTCCGTAGTAGCTACTCTGCGAAAAATAATATAATTTGCTCGTATACTATAACATTTATAACGTCATAAGGGCATTACATTATTGAAATTCGATGTTAATTACGGCCTTTTTTATCTTAAACAAAAGGAAAGCACCTACATATGTATCTAGAGATTTGAAAGTTTTTTTATTACATAATCTGTCTAGCCTTCATCCCAATTACATTGGGGTCGCCTCCCAGTCAAGCCGATTTGGCTGAGTACCAATATTTTACGTGACACTACCTGCTGTACCAGACCTCCAAAACTACGGTACCTACTTTTTGTCAAGACTGGCGTCAGATTTTCTGGCTTCTGTACAATCCGTAATGACTGCCAAAGATTTACAAATGACAGCTGAAACTTACGGCTTAACGTGCTGCACGGAGAAATATCGATATGTTTAGATGGTCACCCATCCACAGACCGACCTCAGCAAGTAGTGCTTAACCTTGAAGATCGTCCCGTGTGGCTGTTATTATTTAATCACGAGCTCGACTACAGCTTGTTAACTACAATACAAATGAGTGCTTTTTTTTAGTAGAACTTTTCGGTTAGCCTTATAAACTCCTTCACTAGAAGGACAAGAGTGTTTTTTGAGTTGTTAGACTGACAGATTAGATATGCAACAATGGAGTGTTTTTTGTTTACCGGGAATTGAAGATTTCAAGTTTCCTTAGCTCTCGAAATGATAATAAATTCAGAGTGTGTTAAGTGCTTTTCCAAATGTATGTCTTCCCTCTCAGCCAGTGGCGCCGGAACGACCATGAAAAATGAATGGCATTCCATATTTCATATTTATTCCATTTTCAAATCGTGTAAGTGGTTGGTTGGTATTTGGTTTATTTTTGGAGTCCATTCTTAGAAGTCTTGGTTCTTGCTTGAGTGAAATGTGTTAATCTTTGTTTCTAAAGTCTAAAACACTTTCACTGACTAAATATTTGCATGCCATAACTAAATTGGTGAAATGTGTCAATGTACTTTTATTTTATTGCCACATTTTTCGCAAATAAATGATTATGATATTATGAGTGAATCATAGAATTGTAAAATTAGTTTATTCAATACTCAATTATTGTAAACCTATAATTATTTGCTTACTGAGATATTTTGCCATGTTTGCTTCCATTTTGTTTTGTTTTTATTTCATTACAATTTTTTACAGATAATTTCATAACATTTGTACCAATCGCACTTCTGGCAATATCATCCAAGCTTTAAAATAAAGCTTGGATAAAGCCTTGCAGTGAAATACGTTCTCTATTTAGTATCTAGAATGAAAAAATAAAAAATATAATAAAAATATATTCTTCAAAATAACACAAGAATTGTTTCTATAACTTTTGTTTTTTTTTTTTTATATTCCGCAAGAACTACACTAAAGAACGGATACAGCAACCTTAGCGGCCAGCGTCATGGTCAAACATATTACTTCTTACTTCTCGCTTCCCTACAGTCGTGAGTAGACGAGGAACGATTATTGTGAACATAATTATTTTACCTTCAAAACATCATCACTATATGATAATTATCATTGCTAATTGCACTTTTTTTTATAAAATAAACAATAATAAGTGAGCCGTTGTTTTAAAAGACCTTGAAAGATAATTATGTTATGGAACTAAGAAGGTAGATATTGTAGAGTCGACCTTTTCTCGTCAGGCCCCCTAGCCAATTTGATAATATGAAATCGTTAACGCTAGACGAAAACGAATGAAATGTATGAGAATAAAATCATCTCAACGTTAAGTCACTTGGTTAGAACAAACGAATAGAAAATTCGTAGCCAAGTTCACATCGTTCAAAATTATAGAATGAATTATTATCGTTTTTACAGTGTTCAACGCTACATCCTTTGTCAAAATGTTTAAACTTGATGGTATTTAAACAGAGTTAAAATTTTAACCTGTTTGATGTTTGTAGGAACGCTCGCCAGAGACTAAAGAATAGGTCGTTTTTCTATAGACATTGTAGAACGAGTGGCTACCAACTTATCGTTTTCTACAGTTGCTGACACCGAGGCGTTACCGATTAGAGAACAGAATTCGACACGAAACGTTTGTAACTTGGCTAGGGGGGCTGGACCTCTTTAGAGGTTTAGAAACATAATGATTGAGTCATTGTCTCAGAGAATGAATAGTCAGGAAAATATTAAACAACTCACTCCATACCTACTAATCTATCTCTTGTACTTTTGAGATAAATATCACAGCTAAGTTCCCGCTGTCCAGCCAGTTTTTCAGTTCTACCCAAGAAAAGAACTATCCTCGGCAAAACAATGTTTACGTATACAGGCGCGGAACTTTATAACAAAACCGTCGAAAATTAAAAATTTAAGTTCCTCATTCAAGGTAAAACTTGCCCGACATATAGTAAAATATTGACAATAGCAATCAATAATTGCTTCTGAATGCATTGTAGAAGTACCCACATATAATTAATTATAATAACAATGATCGAAAATTTCTGAGTGTACCTACTTTTTGTAAACCATATGTCTCAGGTAAGTGACTGTCTTTTATGAGAATAAATTTCTTTTAACCAAATGACACAAAATGATTAAAAAATCCTAAACACTAAATCGAATCTTATAGCAGGCAAATGTAGGATGGCTGTAAACCGGCTGTGAGCCGCCAAAGACGGTTTTATTGAGCATGTCAAAGTAATTCATGCAAAAGGAATACATCCTACACAGGGTGTTCTATAAATTCGTGGCTATATTAAGGATGATGTTGGGTAGCTGATATACATAAGGGGCCATTCATTTATTATGTAAGACATTTAGGGGTAGGAGGGGGGTCAACCACGTCTTATTTTTTCTTACAAGGCGGTGGGAGGGAGTCTCGATAGTTAATTCTTACGTAAGATCACAGAAATGCGCGAAGTTAAAGTTCTACTTTTAAATTACTAAAACCAAAGTTTATTACTACCAAAAAATTAAAATTTATTATTACCTTTGTATTACAAATTAAGATTTCTAAAATTTTTACTTTGAAAAATAAACATTAAAACAAACCAAACGTGTTTAATATTATCCTTTAGATTCTTACGTAAAAACTAGCGAAAATAGTCTTACCTAACAAATGAATAGCGCCTAAAGAAATAAATATAAACAACGAAGTGACTAAAAAAAAAAGACTAAGCAAGCTTCTGAAAAATCACGTTACAAGCAGTGTGATGCAGTTGGTGACATATTATTATGTGATTGAACTAAAATAAATGTCACCGACTGTAGCAAACAGCTTGAAATGTCATTTGTTCGGTCATCAATTTCGAAGACGTTTTTTGAGGTCGTTTTTATTAGTATTATTTGTTTTCCTTTTTTTTTTCCTTAGTACGTATGACAGCTAGCCAACATCCCTCTTATTCGGGAGAACAAACAATTACACACAGTAAATTAGCTTAAAGTATGCAAGCAACAATATGTATAAGTGTGTAACTCACTATGTTATCCATATAATTACATATATAATAAGTAATTAAGCTAAGTCGTTTTAAAACAAGCACTAGTGACAACTACAATCTATGTTTCCAAGCTTTTGATTTCGAACTTTATTGCAGACAACGAAAATATATCAATATCTGTAAAATACGAGTTATAGGTTTTCACCAAGCGACGCAAAGCCGCGTGATTCCCTGCATTAGTGCGACAAGAAATTACAGCGAACAGTGGACGATCGCGCACCTCTCGTATTACTAAAGTTCTCGGTACAATGTAGCAAAGAAAAAAAATTTGGTCAGTTACGCACTTCTGGAACACGCTGTATAATCGCGTATAAGCCTTTTATTGATTCCTGTACTGGTAACAGTACCTTGAACCAGTTAAACTATGTTTAATTGAATAGGTACTCAGAATATGAACCACATGCTAGAATGCCTCAAAAGCCCTTTGCGACTTGTGAGTAGGTACTGTATGAACGCCACTGATGATGTTATTGGTTTGGCCACCTACTGGGCCGAAATTATCTAAATGTTTAACCATCGACTCGATAAGAAGAAGATGAATTAATACACCTATTATTATTATTGTACTTCGGTGAATGTGCCCATGAGCTCCACGACCTCATCCCACCGGCCCCCTTCTACCATAGGAGATCTAGACCCATTGTAGGTTACCATCCCTACTTTGTTGCTATTCCATCAATTCGCACCAAGCGTTTCCAATCGTCTTTTGTAATGTGCACAGCAAAGGATTGAAACTCTCTGCCTGCGTCTGTGTTTCCGAAGACATTCAACCCTGCCTCCCTGGCCAAGTTGATCGATAATCTACAATCGTTAACGCTAGTCGAAAAGGAATCAAATGTATGAGAATGAAATCGTCTCAACGATAAGTCTCGTGGTTAGAGCAAACGAATAGAAAATTCGTAGCCAAGTTCACATCGTTCAAAATGATAGAATGAATTGTTATCGTTTCTACAATGTTCAACGCTACATCCTATGTTAAAATGTTTAAACTTAATGTTTAAAGCATTTAAACAGAGTTTAAATTTTAACCTGTTTGATGTTTGTAGGATCAATCGCCAGAGACTAAAGAATAGTTCGTTTTTCTAAATACATTGTAGAACCAGCGGCCGACTCAGGCGCGACAACATGCAGGCTACCAACTTATCGTTTTCTACAGTTGCTAAAACCGAGGCGTTACCGATTGGAGAATAGAATTCGACACGAAACGTTTGTAACTTGGCTAGGGGGGCTGATCTCTTCAAAGGTAGAGTGAACAGGCCTCATCTGGGTAAGCTCATTCTATCGTCGACTTTGTCTCTGTCACCTGCGATCTAGACTAGATTCAAGAGCATCTGACAATAAAATCAATTGCAGCAACTATAGTATTAACAATGTTGAGATTCATCACAACCACAAAGAAGAAAATTATGGTTGAAAAAGCGATATAGAATAAAAAAACCGTTCAAAATTCAAAGCATTTATTTCAATTAAACCCTTCACAGGCACTTTTGAATTGTCAAGTCGAAAGAGGTGAAGCTATCTGCACGTTCCAAAACGTAGATCTTTATGGAGAAGAACGTGCAAGAAACTCCACAGACGTACAAGTGCAAGTAGGATTCGCTCACCGAGAATTCTGTACAGATTTTACATAGGTAGATATTATAAACAGTTCGGTTCTCGCAGTTCTTTCCGATAGTTTTTTTTATGATTTTTCTTTGTACTTGTAGTATATATGACGATATTAACATACCCTATTTTTGATATCCATAAAGAGAAGAGTGTTGAAATACACGGCCGTATCTTTTTAAAAGAATGACTTTGTTACAGCTTCAAGGGATTGTAGACCTGAGTATATGGCTTTATTTTTAATTCGATATCTCCATGCTTTCCCGAGATAAAGGGTATTAACAAACAGACGCTAGACGGACAAGAAAGTGATCTTATAAGAGTTCCGTTTGTTTTACTTTTGAGTTATGGAACCCTAAAAAAAAAAACAAGTTTTAGTATATCTACGCAATAAACATCGCAGCGACTGGCCAGACAGTAGGTATATTGTTTACTAATAATGATCATGACAAAAACTAACAGCATTGTTTTTTGTTGCTATAGAAACAAGAGCTACCTCTCTACCACTAATTAGTCAGCTACGATGCAAGTAAAGCAATAACTTAATACGCCATACACGTGTTACTTCCTTGTAGTTCTGCAAAACCTGTAAAATGTTTAAAATAAACATGTTTGAAACGTTGTTAACATACAAACACACGTTCAAACTAGCCTCGAATAACTTATGAATATTCAAAAGACATCAACTAGGGACAATATTTGACTAACTTTGTAGAAACTAGAAAGTAAGTTTGGTGCTAAGTTATGGTAAGTAGATCTTCATCATGCAGGGAAGGTTTCTTGTATTTATGATAGCATCGACCCGCGGTTTCACCCGCGTAGTTCCCGTTCCCGTGGAAATATCGGAATATAATATATGTAGCCTATGTTCACCGGAGATAGTGTAGCTTCCCAATAGTTAAAGAATTTTTCAAATCGGTCAAGTAGTTTCGGAGCCTATTCAATGAAAATAAACAAAAAAACAATCAAATCTTTCCTCTTTATAATATTAGTGTAGATGAGTTTTTTTAAGAAAAGTTTACTTTCCCTCTCCAATTTGCCAACCCTACCCTTTCTAACCCTAGGGTTAGAATACATGTATTCTCACCCTCCTTACCTATACGTCTGCATGTATGCAGACGTCAGATTTCCTCGTGTTTTAGCACAATTTGGGATGATTATGTCCACTTTATGATATATTATGTAACTAGTTACATAATATATCATAAAGTAAAGCGAGATAAAATGTCTGATAACACTAAATATGTATAAGTATCTTAATTCCGAATCCAATCAGTGGTTCTTTCGTGATGCTGCCATAAACATACAGACAAACAGATAAAAAAAAAAGAATGTATTTTTGTGTTCTATGTGTTTACTGTTTTTGTAACGTTTCTCAGTTATTTTTATGCAAAAATACTCAATTTATAGATACAGCGAGTATACGATTTTATTATATGTATGGATATGTAAGTTACAAGTGGCATGCTACCCAACTAAGCTGGTGCCTATTAGCCCAGTGGAAATTGTGTTTGTCTTACTCCTCTGCTTTTCTGATTTCTGAGGGCTTAGTGCGAGTTTTTTAACGTTCTCGATCGCGCTAACGTAAACATTCGCTTATGTCAAATGGTATAGAAAAAAGGCTGTACATTATTGTTACCAGACGGCGGCGCGGCGGCGCTTATGTAGTTTTAATACAAATTGAAGTTTCCACAAACGCGATCGCGAACGTTAAAAAACTCGCATTAAGATCACTGATTATTTTCGTTGCGAGATCTAAGACAGTTGTGTAGTTTCTCCGGGAATCTCAGAGCTTTACTGACTCGGCATTTTTCTGGGGCTTCGCCACTTTTGATTCTAGCTCTGACTGAGGGGTTTCAGAAAAATATCCAATCACGCTGTCATTCATTCCTATCTCATGACCTATAAACATACATAACTTATGAAACAAAAATATCAGATCGTGCTTCAACTATCAACAAAAAATTGGACTAAAGCGGTTCACATTCAAGGAAGTTGCCCTAGATCGAATGTACTTTGTCCTTCCTTTGTACCACATAAATCATAAAATGATTTACCTATGTTTCGTCATCTGTCTTCTGAAATTCTTCTTGTACTTAAATAGTATAAGTTTCTGTCAGCTTGAAAGTCGGAAGTTATCCTAAGGGAAAATATACCCGAACAAAAAAGTATAAATACATATAAAGTGTCCTATTCTTGAACTAGGTCTATCTGTGTGGCAAGTTTAATCTAAATCCTAAAAGACGTAAAGAGGTAACAGACAAGTAAGCGTTTCCAATGGTCTTTTATAATGCGCACAGAAAAGGAGTGGAACTCTCTGCCTGCGTCTGTGTTTCCGAACGCATTCAACCCTGATCTCTTCAAAGTTAGAGTGAACAGGCTTCTTCTGGGTAAGCTCATTCCATCGTCGAATTCGTCTCTGTCATCTGCGACCTAGAAGAGTCAAGAGCATATCCATCTTACAATAAAAAAAGACAGACATATGTGTGTACTTAGCTATTTAGAATATATGGATTCTTTTTGTAGGACATCTGCAACGATTTGCACACAGTTTCTCTATCAATCTACGCGTAGGCAGGTTTACAATCGTCTTTCACGAAGAGAAGGGGGTCTTCTATTTTTAGCCAGTCGTAAAGGCAAAACGCGCTATCAATTATGTTATCCGTTATGGCAAAACTCATTTAAAACAATCATACAGCTTTAGCTCGGTTTATCCGCGCGCCTTGACCTAATAGCACCTCGCACGACCTGCACCAACGGAGTTGTATTACATACCACGTTGTACTGGCTATATTACAAACGCTGGTTTGTAAAGAATTGTTTTGTATTATTTGTAATATCAAGATTATGAGCTTGGGTGGTAAACAGTATGTGTCTATGTAGTAGGCAATTCTCGTATTTTTAAGGAGCGTCCGCGTTTGAATTGCAGTCGCAAACTGTCCGTAATCGCGACTCCAAAGCGTGAGGTCCAGGGCTGGAGTCCCGTCCGACAGCATCGAGGACTTTGTTCGAAAGAGTCACCGCGGCCCTGAAACGCAAAGGGCACAAGAAGGATCACGGGTGGGTTTTAGTCAGTAAAAGTCTGACACTCCCTACCGCTCCACCCAGGGCGGGAGGGGTCATTTTATGATTTCCCATCCAAAAAAAAAGGGCTGGAGTCCCGTGTTGCAAAGCGGTTTTAGGTTTTTTCATTAGGAATTTGTCAATGGCAGCCAGGGTTGGAAATTGGTGATATGTTACCCCCGTCTCTTGCAAATCACGTGAATCCATTGCTCCGCGCCTCTCTGGGTCGTCGTATCGCATTACCGTCTCATTGAACTATGATAGACTATACGGATATCATAAGACCGGAGCTGGAAGATCGGTTACAGTGTATAGCCCTTTTAGACAAGCTTATAGAGAGTCATCATCTCCCTAGCTCTATACCTACTATGTTGGGGGGTCGCCTTCCGATTTAATCAGATGCAACTGAATACTGCCATTTTATATAGAACAACAGCCTTCCTGCCCTCTTGAAAATATTTGAACACAACCCAGAAACTGGGTTACTCATCATTACAGAGAGATCAATCCCAGTAATTAAACAACGATGAAATGAACATTGCAGGGGTCAAGTCAACCAACAGTCTATAATGCGCATGCGACCACCAGCGTAGAGCGTGAATTATTATAAGTAATAACGGAGTGTTTAATTGAATTATAATTAACTAAGTTAACCTATGATAACCATAATGCTCTTTTTAGCTTGTGTTAAAGGTCAAGCAAACGGCTGTATATTTACTACGAGGCCCTACTTCAGTCCCATTTGAAACAAGTTCTAAATGGCTAAAAAGGATTCCTATCAATGCTGTAGAGTTTCTATGATTAATATAATAATAGGCGCGTGCGTGTTGCAATAAACCAGAAATCAAGACAGCGTGTAACATACAAGAAAATACAATGTGGACGAGACTCCCTGGACACCTGGCAACGGTTGCCGGTTCTTTTGGCTACACAGCACGCCAGGCTCGTTCACAACTGTTCTGCACTGTTTTTTTTAGATTTTCTGCTATTTGTGTTGTGTTTTTATTATTTAGTTTATATAAGTCATTATTACAGTTACACGCTGCTTTCCATTTGGATCTAAATATACCTACATATAATCTAATAAGAAATTAATCGACGAATTTATGATTAATTTTAAACGAGTCCTTACAGAACTTGGGTATCAGCTACTCTTCCCATCCGCATGGGAGTGTGGCAAAATTTCTAGTATGAGTTCACCGGCTTGCATATATTTGGCTTCCACACCGGTTGATTTTGATGTGCGGTGCTTCACCGATGCTATCGATCGGAATACTGACTAACCATCTTTACAGAGGCGATGGGACGAGCCACTCTGCAGAGTAATTCAGAACAACTTATTGCCCACGTCTGCTTCTACTGACTTCTTCTGAGTGTGCACTAGCCTACTGGCTGTGGGAAAATGGGCGTCGAGCGTTTGGCTTTATGCATTACCGTAGTTGAACCTAGGCACTTTTTTCGACGATACCACTTTCCACCTCACTGCTTCACTTCGTTTAAGAGCTCCATGTTGTTCTTCCTCATCGCTGTCACTGTGGTGAAGTTGTCAACAGCTTCGGTCTCCACGGCCTTTCTTGTACCCACAGTGTGGTAAACGACGTTATCCTATGAGCTTTTGTCACCGTCAGCGTTCCAGCAGTATGATTCCAATGGTTTTGCACGTGATGATGGAAAAAGTCCGAAAGGCTTGTCTTTGTTTCCATGGAAGATGGGTAAGCCATCTTCCTAGTTCATCATCTTGTGCTGCCGAAAGTTTCAAGCGGCGCGGCGTAAATAAAGTAACCATATATTTTCGAGCCGTTTGGGGTTGAAACCCTCGGGCCCTTATACTCACAGCCTTTTCAAAGAAATTTTGAAACGGCTGGTTGATACTACCCGTGCCCCAAGGGCTTGCTTTTACTTGGCCAATGGCTAAGTATTGCCATACTACGGGGCAATACCGCCAGTTTCTTCGGCACATTGTGGAGGACGAATTGTTTTATGCTATACGTTAGTTAGTTTAGTTCTTTTATTTGATAATTTTAGTATTCATAAAATTGTGTGTAAGTGTAGCTCTTAAAATATAAGCAGTCTATCAAAATCGGTTCTGCTCATCTAGTTAGCATTACTGAAACTTTCGAATTCATCAATCAGCCTTTTCCCATATATTTTGGGTTCATATCAGACCTACTAAACCGAGTAAATGGATAATTCCACACTCCTTGACCAGACTGCTGTCAGATTTTCTGGCATCTGATTACCTGTAACGACTGTCAAAGATCTACAAATGAAAGCCGTGGCCAATAGCTTAAACTGCGTTTCTAGGCATGGAATAGTTTCTGCATAGGTCTTAAACACAGGGCGACCTTGGCAAGCTTTGCTCAACCTGAATGATATTATTTACGATGTTCCTCTACTGAAACTTTCGAACAATTTGATGATAAAGATAGATAAATTTAAAGAGCATTGTCACGCATTTAACTAGAAATTATTCCAGCATGGGTAGATCGACTCGTTGCGCTTTTACTTTGATCTCACAAAGACTGAAACTTTCAACTAGTACCTACCTAACTGCGTCTTAGCTGGAAACTCAGTACTGGAGCGGAACATTATAAGCTGATTAGGATCAGAAGATTTTCCATATAAGACTGCGATGAATTACCGTGAAAGGAACATTCAGATTAAACGCATTGATTCTGCTAAATCTTTGTCCATAATCATTAGCCCACGAACGCCCTCAATCTATCAGTCAACAAGAAATTTATCCAACAATAATTTTACAACAGTATTTTTATTGCCACGGAAACATTTTTAATCAATATCTAACTATGGAATATTGGTAACACAATTGATTTATACGTCCATAAAGATGTTAGCACCACGACTTAACAAAGCGGATGAACGTCGTCAAAACACCTACGAGCAATAAAACCCATGCCTCGGGCTTACAGAAGCAAAGTGAAACTAACACCCGCCAGCATAACCTGGTCCCCAACCGCAGTACTAACTTGCTCACTTACTCTCAAATCCCTATAGCAACATTATTCTCTAGGTCAAGTTAATCTGGTAGTGCCACGTAGAAAGTTGTGAGCTTACCATATCAAGCAAGCTGTTCCGACGCCAGTTCCATATTAAATATCATATTTAATAAACATTTTATGGGGGATAAGCAAACTTGATTATAATCATCGTTTTGACAAACTACTCGGCAATGGCAGTTATCGGAGACTTCTGTAAAATCTTGTCCAAGTTTAATTTTAATTAAGAATGAACAGGGGTCATCCGATACGTGCATCAAAAAGCTTAATTTTAATGTGATGACAGCAACGTTTGCAATTTTGTCGAGAAATCTTGGTTTTAATTGGGAGATTATGTAGGGTTAATGATGAGGCATGAGATGGAGGTATAGTAGTATTAAAACTTAATGACGGCTGTGAAATACGCTACTCTCCATCATTCCTCATGAATGATAAATGATATTTATTTTGTAAGTAGGTTAACCATAACACTTTTACACGTCAAATATTTCTGGTAATTTTAAGCTAGATGAAGCCGGTGTTTCCTAGCTGACTACCCTGAGAAGAAACACCGAAACAAACTCAGAGGTCAAAGTTCCTTTTAAAGTCCATACAATCCGTACTGGTCAAGTCATATGAGAACCATGTAGGTTAATGTCTGAGGTAGCCTTTTGAGGAAAGTGCCACACAGATTTGAGTGGACCTGTCCAGACAGTGCAAGCATTTGTCAGATACCGTGTAGCTCAAACTTAGAACTTCAAGGAGCTCAACGATTTGACGAACAATACCAAAGTAAGGACATTTGGGTAGGCCGCAAGAATTACTCACCAATCACACCACAATCATCACCGCTGTCACATGAATTTGCTACTGCGCAGCGACTCGCCTTGTCTTCCCAGCCGCCAATAAGCTTGCATCGCTCTGTACGTATGTTATTCAAGTAACGCTATTACAACACGTACGAGTACGTAAAGTTTGCTCAGCGCTCATTACGCTTGATGCGGAGTCTCCATTAATTTAATTATGACGTCGCCCCTAACCGGCCGCGCTAGATTCCTTATAAGACACTAATTGTATGGACACACGGTGCATTTCCGTACATTTTCCTATTAACCTACTTTGTTTGCAACTATTCTAATATGTGGTGAAAAGCATTAGCGTTTTATCAACCACCAATGGTACATGGGCGGACTTAATGCATGAAGTCATTCTCTACCAGTCAACCTTTGGGTTAAAAAAATTACACTGTGGTAATTTTGTTTCGGAAAGAATATAGGTACGAATAGTATATTTTAATACTCATAAAATAATAATATGCTAAAATAATAAACGAATAATTTTAATGTTTTATAATAGTCGCTTTTGACGGTTATATGGCTGATACATGAGAGAGTTTACTCATCACGGTATATCACACAAACTGGCAAGTCTGAATCAATTTTAATGAAATTTACTACGCATGCGCAAGAAGGTCTAGGTCTAGTTCTATGAAGAGTATAGAGAGAAACTGTTCGTTATTTTTCCAAATTTAAATTGATATCACTTTCTCATCTTGCTTCTTTCATTCATTTTCAAGATTAAGTGTATGCCAGTTTATATGAAAATAGTGCCTCACTATGTTCGTATCAGCAGATCTATAAAAGAAAGATGCTTCCATTCTATCATTTGTCATAATCAGTGACAGAAGAGATTTCGTGGCTTATCGGTACGGTTGTCATTTGTAGATTTTTGACAGTCCTAAGTCATCAATCAGGTAGTCTGAAGCTCCCAGTGACAGTCTTCCGAATAGGTTCGTGTTACCCAGTGACTGGGTTGGCCACTCAATGCCGGTTAAACTCGAAGTCAATAAAAAAAAAAAACCAGGGGATAGATACTCGTAGATTGTTTGATTCTTTGTTGGATAGCATTATAAAGTGACCTTTTTATAGGCCCCATTCGTTCTAATTTCCAAAACTAAATAAATGTCAGTCATTCTGTCCGCTTGTAATTCAAAAAGCCTCTAAGAACGAATTTTATTCGACACTAAAACTGCATCCTTTGGCTTTAATGAGACAGCCATGAAAAACGATTTTATACAATAAACCATAGAGAACAGAGTGCCAATTCCACTAATTTTCGTTCGCATTTATTTCAGTCTCAATCTGTCAAAAAGTCCTTATTTCCATACATTTCTGACGGACTGCGACTGAAATGCGATCTTAAAAAATATTAGAATTGACGCTCTGGTCACACCTAAAAAGCGGACGAAATAATATGGTTTTAATCTTTAGTTTAAGGTTAATGAGGTTTAATCACGCTATGTCGATAAGTAGGTGGGCAGGTTAGCCTGCAGGCGATGGCAGGTTGCTAATCAACTGTGTTGATGGTTACATTTTGTAAAGCAAATAGACTTTTTAGACGGTTCTAATTCCTTGTAAGTAGGTAGATCGGTTAAGATTATTTTTTTGCGTGAACTCTTTAAAGCTTAGGTAAGTACCGAACTGCTGCCGACCTATTGGTCCAATAATGACTACTAAAAAGGTAAACATTGACTCTTCAGTTCAGTTCAGTGTTTTCTTTAGATTAGCTGGTCCCACTATTTATCAATCAATTGCAACTCCGTCAAAGCCATTTTATGCAGTGGCGATCACCAGGAAAGCGCCGCGGCAAGGTAGCTTAACGAGCCCCAGAGATGCGATTAAACTGTTTTGGGTGCAACTAGATTTAATTTGAAAAAACAGCGGAGGTGTGAGATAAAACATAATTTCCAGTCTCCCCCATCATAATCAAACATGAAACAGAACAGGCAGCTACAAAGGGATTTATATCTTATCTGTAAAATTTTAGATTGACTTTACTAAGGTAATTTGGTTTGGTTTCTTTTTTCTGCAGGAACGTAATAGCCAGAGCAGCTGCTTCTAACTATATAGCCCATTTCCTCTAAAGAAGAGGGAGCCTGTATTCCCTATCAAATGGGGACATTATAGGCTGATAATGCTTTGCGTTTCATCCCATCTAGGCAGCTACCTCGTAATATGTGTTAGCATGGAATCCAAAACGCATAGAATATAATAATATTGCCACCATTCAATTCTCAACAGCACGAACGTATACCGTACAGCGTGACTGTGAAATATTTACCTACTATTATATCATTAACGGTTACAATTTGTATGAAATTCTTTAGTTACGGAATGCTGTTTACTACTAGACGATTTCGTACGTCGATATATGCAGATGTCATGGACTTAGACGTGTTGGCATGAGTCATCCGATTTCTTCTGTCTTTTTTTTTGTGATTCCCAAGAATAAATCAGGTCAATAGCATCCATAACAAGAAATGTCAGAAACAGAAAGTTGAACTGTAAATAATTCCAGTCTAAATACTCTACCTACCGTCTGGCATTATTTCGACTAGTTTTTGCATTGTACTGGCTTTTTGCAGCAATAATGTAAGAGCAACTGTCTTCAGCTATTGAAAATTTAATTGGTTTTCTTTTTTAATTGCTCATAGACAATTTTTTCTGTTTGGTGGGACCTTTTTTTTCTGGATGGGAAATCATCAAATGACTTCTCCCGCTCTGGGCGGAGCGGAAGGGAGTGTCAGACTCTTACTGACTAAAACCCACCCGTGATCCTTGTCTTTCTAGTGCCCTTTGCGTTCCAGGGCCGCGGTGACTCTTTCGAAAAAGTTCCGCAACCTTAGAATGTTTGGTGGGACCTGGTGTCAAACTATGAAACTTTAGTATGATGATATAGATATATGTTCAAACAAAAGTGTTGGATTTCAATTATGTATAGAAAAATCTGTTCGCTCTTTTCAAATAATAAGGACAAAGTTTCAGGAAGTGCAGACTTAAGGGCTACCTCGCCAAGTTTTCATACTGCCACCCACGTCATGGCACATAAAATGCTGCTTTTCAATCTCAACATACACCGACTTACGGGTGTTCCTACCGATATATTCGCGACTTACCGGCTGTCGCGATAAGCGCTGGAGTCGCGGTGTGTGCATCTGCGTCAGCGCAAGATAAATGTGCTGGCTGTAGGTGAGATCATTGTTTATGTTGTATTATGATGTTGGCAGTTCCTGGTAACGGAGATACGCCTGTATGTGCACGTTGATAAATTAAGTATTACAATTAAACGGTGATAGCCAGCTGGCGGAGATAACGGAATTAATACCTGCGTCAGGTAGGTAAATCACTATGCACCACAACATAGTCTTAAAAAAAAAAACATCTTAACTATTAATATCTGCAGATTCTTAATGCAAATTTTGCTCATCAAGTCTCTGATTTTTTCATACTGAGAAAGTTTCGTAAAACCCCAAAAAGCTTGATTAATAGCCAAGTATCAATCATCTTTAACAACCCTTTTTTTCGTTTTAACGCCAACTAAAAGCTGTAATTTTTGGCGTTGTTCTAAGAAGTGTCAAAATCCACTTGAGTATTTTAACCTTTCCGGAGACCGCTTAGATAACCAATATCGCTAAAAAAGTATTAAGATATTATAGATAAATTCTTCTATTTTAAAATCACCGTGGGTAAAAAAGCAATAAAATCGATACGTATAGATGCGAAAGAAACTATGGAACTATTTTTATGTTTCGCAACTTCCTCAAAAACTTTGGGTGACATTTTACGACTCCGTGGGTGTAAGTTCTTTTATTCCAAATTCGAATATAAACAGTTCCAGGTAACCAACATTAGAATTGGTTCCATCTCGCTATATCAAGGTTGACCATTGTGGATTCACTTTTTTTTTCTTTATTTTGTTTGTCTGACGCTGTGCGCCATTTTTTTATTTATTTTATGGAGCAAAGCCACGTACTACTTTGTAAGTTAACAAGAGCGCAATAAATAACTTAATAAGTGTTTCAATGGTTACCTCAGTAAACAATTCTTTTTGCGTTATTTTGTGAATCTACGGCAAAAAATGATGAAAAGCGAAACATAATGAACTACCTACTATTACTATACTACTACTTGGTAAGACCGGGTTGTTAAGTAAGACACCCCGGTCTTACCAAGTACATTGTTCATACTTATGTTTCGTTAATGTAGATGGTAAGCTATCTACATTGTTGGCAGGCAGACATTGGATGCAGAATTTGTTCGAAAAAGTTACCGCGTCTTTGGAACGCAAAGGGCATTAGCAGGAACACGGATGGGTTTTAGTCAGTAAGAGTCTTGTCACTCCCTTTAAAAAAAAGGTAGGACACCCAGAATATAGCCCCCAAACGGCTTCGTCTGTATGAGACTATACATACTTCCTTTAGTCCAGGTTGATTGCTACATGTTTCAAAATTAATTAAAACCTGCATTTTGCTACGTTAACCTTTATCAGTGACAATTCAACCCTGTGCAACTAGAAAGTACATTGCAAAGTTCACGACTTAAAGTTTAAAAACGAATAAAAGAAACAATTTAGTGTAATAATGACATAAACTGTTACAAAATTAAGCTCATAAAGTCTGCGTATGTAATAATCGGGGCAATGTACCCCGGCTCGTAAAATATAATAAAATATTATGTCAACATGGCCGCGGTTTACGTAGGTCGAGAGTTTTTATTGTATCGGACCACACCACGGCTTGGTCCTTGAGATTTAAGGGTTAGCTCTTACCGAGAAGCGAAGCTAAGCGATTGATGCATAATGAAGCTTTCTATTCGATTCGAAGTTTGAACGCAGCACTGTTGTAACATCGCTGCTTTGCGCTGCGCCTAGTTGTGCTTTGGCACTGGTTGTAGTGCCGGCCTAACCCGCCTGGGTGTATTTTCTTTTGAATTATGAAATACTCACTGAAATGTGTAGCTTTTTACCCACCTCAAGATGGGGTACTGTTTTTCGAGCGTATCTATGTTTTATTTTTATTCTATGGCACGCCCTGTTGAAGCGGAGCAGTGAGGCCAATGAAGTCGATTTTTTTGTTACAAAGTAGTAGATGTAGGATAACACATAAAGGGATCTAGGTAACAATACCAAAAATAATGTAAACCACTAATATTTTGGGAATACTGCAGTTATACCATACAAACCTGAAATTCAAGAAAAAGAAATACCACCAACTTTTTGATAACGTATTTGCTTTTTCTTTACTTTCTTTTTTTAAAAACGTTACCCCACACTAGTATGTACTCCTGTATCGTGGGTGCGTTCACAAACATGAATACTCACATATAGAAGACACCCAGACCCGGAACAATTATCTGTAGGTAGGCCATACAAACAATTGTTCCGTGCGGGGATCGAACCCGCCACACGTAGCGCTGCAGCCGAACGCTCAACCACTGCGCCAACCGTGTCGGTAAAAAGTCGTGTTTTTGTATCTAGTTAATAAAATTCCTTGTTGTATCGCTATTATTAAAAAGCGCGTGTATCGTCGCGTCGCGGCTTGCGTCAGTGCGCGCGCACCCTATGTTCGCATAAAAGTTGCCTTTGTTAATATGGCACACATACGGTTGCGATAGTGTTTCAGTAAGGCTTTGTGGCACGAACGCCGAGTTTATAAATAAATACAAGCATGCGTGGATAGTATACCTATTACTTGTACTAAAGGAGGCAAATGGTTAACGAGAAACTAGCTGTTCTGGCTCTGGTCGTTTGCTCTCAAAAGAAGTAAGAAGCTGACAATATCGACTATGGTTATGGCTACTATTAGCCTAGATTATTAAATAGTAACAGAAACTCTTCAAAAGCCTAACATAGGCAACTGATGTAGTTTATACAAATCTCTTACTGAGGGTTTCTTTATGGAATCAAAGTTTTACTTCTCACTGATTATTTATATGTAGCTTTTGCAATCGTGAGCGTCATTTTTTTTTAATCGTTCCTTGCAGGACGCCCCCACTTCTTCGATTTCTCTCTTTGTTTTGCTTATTCACCACAAATTTTGAATTAAGATCCTATGTCACCTAGCTGGCGCAGAGGGCATCCCGTCACTAGTCTTACATTACGAGTGGTCTTGAGTCACGCTTCTTCTCGCTCCACGTCATTCCGATGTTCATCCGATGGCTTCTGCCAACATGGTTCATTGCCAGGTTTCACGAGGACGGCCACGCTTACTTTATCCTTTCCAGAGGTTTCAGGATTCCAGTATATGTCCTGCTTCAGAATGTGATCGGGATCCCTCCGGAGCGCATGACCAATCCAGCTCCACTTACGATGCATGATCTAGTGGTCAATCGGACTGTCGTGGACTCATTTCTCTAACAGCTCTAGTTTAGAGATGGTTCGTTTCGCACCAGTAGAGCAGCACGGTTTTGACATTGGACCCGAAGATTTTAAGTTTAACTCTTCGAGTCAGTTTCCGTGATTGTCAAACAGATCATGGTTGAGCGAAGGTAGCTCGAGGTTTGGCAATCCGTGAAGCGTTATCCTCTTAAGTTCTTCCAGGCTCAGACGCTAAGCTATTCAATATGTCCTTCTATCTTCTCTTTGTCATAGGTTTTATTCATTTTATGAAGAATGGGAAGTGTAGCTATTTGCTATCTAAGGTGGCGATAGTCCAACCTATGTATATCTTAAATCTCACCTCACCTATTAAGCTTCTTTGTTTAGAAATTTTGCGTCATCTGTACGCATTTTTATGCCTCATTCAAGTCTTGCTTTATCTTCTGAGTAAAAAGAAATACAGCTAAGGAACTTGTATATTGATAACTTTGAACGCCACACTTGAGGAAGCTATTTAATTCCGCATAGGCTGGCTTACTAGGTGTTCTTTTTTGCAAAGGCCTATGAATATTAATGACTCAATAATTACTGCTATCAAAGTAATAAACATATTATATATCTTTTGTCTGTAAGCTTATAAAGTTTTCTGTGAATTAAAGTTTATTACTAAGCTAGCTTTCTATCGTTTATAAGTGTTGATGCATTAATCAATAGATATTACAACTAGGTAGGTGGGACTTATTCTTATAGTAAGTTTTATTATCGATGGATTGACAATATAGTACAGTTAACTTTGACTATTCAGCTTTGGATAGTTGTTTATGACTCTTTGATGGACAATAATGCCATATAAAGCTAGACATATACTCTTTCAACAATGAGATGGAATGTGATGACGATTTGAGGTTAACAATATCTATTGAGATACCACTGGGTCAGAACAAAGATACAGTACATCGAAGAAATAAATTACTTTATTCATATTGTTTACTAAAAATGTAACAACAACCAGGTGGTATACCAGTGAACCAGTATCAAACATCGTTGGTGGTATAACGATTATGAGCGACACTAATGCTCTGACTTAAAATAGCTGAGTAGGTACTGGCTTTTAAAAACAATAATGAAAAAAGCGACGAGATTTCATACGCACTTTTCTTGAGTGCATATTGCCGCTGTGTCCGTGTTGAAGCAAGCTGCCCACGCGCATAGAATTCCGTTATATTATGTAGTTCGTTTGTGTACTGTCACTTAGGAATTTCGACACCTTGGAACTTTCTGCCTTTGGCGTGATTTAAAACAATTAATGTGTTTTAAAAATGATTTATTATGAGCATTAGATATTATAATTTAATAAAAGGTTATTTGGGTTATGATATATGAAAGCTGCTGTTGAAGGTGATGTTTAGGTGAAGCAATTATAATGTAGATGACCCACCCACTGTCACACATATTTAGGCCATAGATTTTCCCACATATTATTAATCTATTAGAAACTCACCAGTCAGCTACCAGTCCTAGGCTAATAGGGCTAGTAGTTAGGAGAGTATGAAATCCTCAGGGATGTCTTCCTTGGGAAGGACGCTGGGGTCTGTCAGGTTCTTACTGACTTAAACCTTGATTAAACAGACAGCAACAAACAGAATAGACGCTACAATAAAACTATTCGAATTTCGACCGATCAAAAAAAAAATCTTTTGATTTCGAAATTTCTAAATTCAAAAATATATGTTTTTTTTTTTAAATAATTGCGGAAGGTTTGCAAACGACACAACTTAAAAGGCAGCCCTCGTACAGCTTAGCAGCAACCTTTGGTCGAGGTGCTGGAGTACATACGAATTTCATCACGTTCCCCTGGGCCAGGTTTTGACCTCATAACTGCGTTAGCAAACGATGTCGTCGTAGCTGTATATTAGAACAAACAAACATAACATTGGAGGAAATGAGTATGTTTGTCTTAGAAGAAGAGACTCTGTATTGTAAAAAAATCTCTCTCTCTTGAGCTATAGATAAAAACGAAATCCGTTCAGGCCATAGCTATAAAGACGGTCTGAGCTCCAGTAATTCTCAAATATTGTTTTATTTAACTTACGTAATACGCATAACCAGTTAAGCTAGTTAACTCATGTCTTAAACCTCATTTTATACATAAACAAACTAAAAATGTAAATGAATATGTGCACTAAATCACAGGCAAGGTTGAGCTTAAAACATATGAGTAGGGTTGTCAGCTTCTGAACTAGACGCCAAGCCGCGGAAATCGGCCAGGATAACAAAAGGAATCCTTTGTGATCCAACTTAGCGTGTTATATTTAAAAATGAAATTTGCACTGTTCGATGTAAATCCTACTTTTTATTATTTTTCACAAAATTTTCCTAAAAGAATGTGACCTGTAAAATCGGGACATAGGAATAAACAATGGCTGCGATACTTACTTAAGTATTCATAGGTTTGATCAAATAAGTTCTTTAAGTCACAAGCAAGCATGCGACCACATCGCTTTGGTAAAGGATGTGGTGGCAGGTGACATTGTCGTCAAACGCGATAACTATCAATAAGTTACAAAAAAATCTAACTCGACTGTTTGAAACTTTATCATTTTGTTTTTTCATTTCGCATAAAAATCAGCCTTTTAATGTTCCCACTGCTGGGACACAGGCCTCCTCTCTATGAGAGGGAAGGGTTGAAAGGAAGCAAGGAGGAGGGATTCATTTCGATGTTAGTTTATTTAATGATTTCAAAAGATTCCTATGAACTAGTGTTGCTCGAGTTTTCATTTAGATACTGCCAGCGTGTCGTCGACTCCACATTTTATAACAGTACTTCCGGCCGCTTGGCAACCCTACGTCTGAGTATGGCATCACCAATTGATATCAGGTCGTATCTTATCTCCAGCTAAGAGGAACCTTGGTTTTGTAATTTGTATATCGGAGTTTTTGGTGACTGTGGCGGCTGATAACGTTTTTAACTGATAATAGAGGAGGCCGCGGCCTTGTTGCACATTTGGTGCCAAGCAGTCTTGTTCGGTATCCGTCAGGTATTGATAACGGGACGTGGTATCTACTAATGAGTCTTGTGGAAGTAAAAATAAAATGTAATACATATAGCATTTATTTCACATTTCTTACAAGTATCTGACACCGGTATGATTGATGCTTGTCACATCGTGAGGTTCTATACTTGTCTTCTCCAAGTAATACCTGCTATTCTTCAAACGCTCGTACTGACTTACACCTTGATTAAACAGACAGCAACAAATAGAATAGACGCTACAATAAACTATTCGACCGATCAAAACACGTTCTTTTGTTTTCCAATTCTAAATTCAAAAATACGCTCGCCTTCTTCGAATTACGAGTTACATCGCTTTTTCTCTCTCTTTCTTTCGTTTGAGTTTTCTAGGGTATCACTCTGTGAAGTTTCCAGACATTCGTCTCTTTTGCTATTTATCTTAATACAGTAACAAGTAGATTTAAATGTACGTAGGTAAAAATTTGGCCACACCATATGTGTCATTCAAATTCACATTCGTTCTGGTGTAATTTCATTACCAGATCTGACAAGTTTTTAAAGTTTTCCGAGATTAAAAAAAAGAGAAAAACTTTAGAAGTCTGTCTCGTAGATTTAGTAGTAGTAAGAGCTACTGTAGAGCTAAGGTACTCGGTTCGATTCCCGGTTACTACAAGGAGGTGTTGGGTTTTTCCAGCTGCAATATATCTTTAGTAGCAGCTTGAACTCAAAGTGCGGTTGGCGGCAAAAAACTACTCTCGCTACTACTAACGCAAGGACAAATATTAATTATATTTTTGTCCTTGCGAAAAATGAGTATAATATATACCTATACATACTTACAGCTCTGCCTAACTTGTCGAGGCATACTTATACGCATATGCGTGATTTTATTACATATTATCTTTATTATAGATCTTTCTGATTACAGCCTAAGAGATCAAATCTTCATGAATGTTTAAAAAAAAATGATATCATCGTCGATATAAAAAATATAAAAATATGTCGATCATCGAGTAATATAGGCTATATTTTATCCTGGTATTCTCACGGGAATGGGAGTCACGCGGGTGAAACCGCGGCACGGTGCTAGTAATGCAATGTTTGTATTATGAAGTAATCATAATACAAACATTGAAAGACAACCGACAGTGTTATAAGGGTCCCGTCAAAAGTTCAAAACATAAAGATGGAAATAACTTTGACAGATAAGTTTGTATATAGGTAGGTTAGGTACCACTTCCTGAAACCAACCCTTGTCATTCAACAAGAGTCGACGACGCAGCGTCGTTTGAAATAAATAATTACCTACGTTAACGGCAAAAAATGAAGCACTTTTGGATTGTTAACTTACATACATACCAATTTTTAGTTAGGGATCCGTATCCGATAGGTAATCAGGAGGAGCTCGTGGCTAAAGAATAACAGCCGCTCAGGTTGATCTTCAAGGTTAAGCAACGGTTGCCAAGGTTAGTCTGTGGATGGGTGACCATTTTAAAATACCGAGTTTCCTCCGTGCCTCGGAAAGCACGCTAAGCCGTTGGTCTCGGCTGTCATTTGTTGTAGATCTTTGGCAGCCGTTACAAATTGTCAAAAGCCAGAAAATCTGACACCAGTCTTGCCAAGAAGTACCGTGTGCCCCAGTTATTGGGTTGTGGAGGTCTGGTAGGCAGCCGCTCCAGGTTAAATACTGGTAATCAGGTGCATCCGGTTTGACTGGAAGCCGACCCCAATATATAGTTGGGAAAAGGCTGTCTAGTTTTTCGGATCATCATCAATCTAGGCAAGATTGATGATGATCCGAAGGGTAAACAACGGAACCCTATTACTAAGTCTCCGCTGACCGTCGCGTCCGTCCGTCTGTCTGTAAGCGGGCTGTATCTCAATAACTGTAATAAGTAGCCGTTTGTAATTTTTACATAGCAATGTTTTCTATTACAGCTATAAAATGTATATACCTAAACCTATATGAAATTGAAGGGGGCTCCAGACACCTATTTTTTTCGGTTAATGGTACGGAAGACGTCATGTGAAAGTCCGACGCGCACTTGACTGGTATTTTATTGATCATTACTTTTTATTTTATTCTATGCGTGATTGTGAGTGTTTGTGTACCTACATATGTACCTCTACCTACATGATGGACTATCGTCAAATAAATGATCATTCCTTCTTTATTTATCAGACTAAAATTAAGCTAGACTAAAACAAAATAGGTCGGGGCGTCAAGATCATCACGGCTATACACAAATGGATAGACAGACTCAGAGGTGTACCAGTACTTAGCAATAGAGCACACTGACATTTCGTCAAATAATACCATTTTGAAATTCCCTAGTGGGTTGATTGGCACCTACTTCAATTACTTAAATGCGTGGTATTCAACTGAATATTTTTAATTAATAATTAATTAATTATCATGAAACCAAGTTCCGTGTCAAGGCAAAATAAAACGCTCCAGGCAGTCTGACAATATTCATATGATATCCACAACTTTATATTCTACACATATGGTAGCACATAAATAATAGTGTTATCGCACACACACACACACACGAGGTGCAAGATGTGCAAGTCGGCAAACGTGTGCGATCGCCTACGCAAAACAATATTTATCATCTTGATATTCAGCATCTCTATCTAATCTTAATGCTAACAATATGAAAAGGGTTTAATTTTCAAAGATTGTGCAGTGACTAAGAACAGGTAAAAACATTAATAGTTTTTGAAATTGTTGAGCTACATGTGTGTGTAATGTTATAATTTCTGCATCCAAAATAATTTTACTAAAAAATAACTAGACTGTGCAAGACATGGGGGGCCTTATAAAATTTAGAGCGTCAATTAGTTACTATGACTAAAATAGTCACAAGTCATTGAAAATGAATTCCTCATCGAACATGATTCATTTAAATTTAATTAACAAAAATACAACTGTTCTATTTAGGCTGAGAAAGTGAGAACCAGGACTTTTTGATTCAATTGCTATCATCATCATCATCATCAACAGCCTGTTGCAGTCCACTGCTGGACATAGGCCTCTCCGATTGCACGCCACTTAGATCTATTTTCGGCTTCTCGCATCCAGTTTCTGCCAGCCGTCCTGCGCAAATCGTCACTCCATCGTGCCTGAGGACGATTGACAATTGCTATCAATACGCGAAAATTAAATATTACAAAAAAAAACCGGACCGGAAGTCGTCTCCTATTACTTCCAGCCCAGATGTTTTGGTTCCAGTTCCAGGCTTCGACTTACTGATAGCGGTTGCAGTCTCAGGACTTAGGGAAGGATTTGACATTCTGTTGAAAGTGGGCAAAATGAATTTAAGGAAGACCAATGTCACAGTAATACAATATTTCCTACAGTACGGCGACGAATGTACTTGCGCAGAGCAACGGAGGGGAACTCGCGGGGTGTCGGGCGGCGCGGGCCGCGTACCGCAAACACGCTTAGTTTGCGGTACCGAGCGCGAAGGGCAGACGCGGGCGTGATTTTTGTGTAATAATTTTATTAAAGTACTTACATTCTATGATGGTGCGCACCAACTGTTCTGTTAGGTTTTTTCATTTGTGTACCATAGACTTATATGGAATATTACAGACGCCCCGCCGCCGCCGCTAAGACAAAACTGACTTGTGCACACAATTTTGGCCACTTTTCCTTATAATTTTATGTCTGATACTTATAATTGTAAAGGTATGTGTTTGTTTATTGAATTTATAGGTACCTACTTACTTTCCAGGCGCGATTTATGGATAGAAGCTTGTCAAAGACGGTAATTGAAAAGTAAAACAGTTGTACAATAAGGTAATTGACTAAAAAATGTGATAACTCCGTCGGATAGATTTCCATAAAATAATGGACACGTATTTTTTTCTTTTTTCATATAATAAGAAAAAAACGAAGACGATACAGCGCGTTGAAAACTCGTGTGACGTCACTACTCGCTACAATTTTTACCTAGCCGTGACGTAACAAGCCCCCACTCCTGATCTTTGATGCTTTTTATCTTCGTCAGTTTTTATAGATTCTATAAAGGAAAAAATACGTGAACAATATTTTTCTATAATCTTACTGACGGACTAAACATGATCAGATATTTTTTACTCAGGAAACATCCTTATTACCTAGTAGGTACGTATGTGGTTTACACTTTTAATAAATAATTATATTAGATTTAATAATCACAATTATTTTGAATGTAAATATGAATAAATGATTACATCATAATAGTAATAATCAATTGTTTTATTTCCCATTTGGTGACAACCCTTCCATACTTGCATGTGGCAGCGTAAGTACCTACACCGGCGGCGGCGGCATCGCGCGACATCAAAGGCGTTTCCCTACTGTAATATTGTAATACTGTGCCAATGTTCAGTATTCAACATCATCATTATCTGCCTAGCCTTTTCCCATTTAAATTAAGGTCGGTTTCCAGTCAAACCGGATTCGGATGAATACCAGTATTTTACGTGGAGCAGCTGCCTACCAGACCTCCACAGCTCAATAACTGGGTAACACGGTATTTCTTGACAAGACTGGATTTTCAAGACACAAGATTTTCTCGCTGGATTCTTTGACTGCTAAAGATCTACAAATGGCAGCCGGGACCAACGGCTTAAAGTGCTTTTCCGAGTTACGAAGGAATCTCGATATGTTAAGATGGTCACCCATCCATTGGATATCTCTGGTAGAATGTAGTAGACAGTTACCTAGTAGGAAGGCACCACGGCTTATTACGCCTATGAATCAAAAATTAAATATTTATTCAACAAATTCTTTTAACGTCAGCCGTTTAAGAAACTTGTCGACATCTCATTTGACTTAACGATTATGTTCACAATATTTATTTTTTAAATGTTTATATTTATAAATATATTCGTATAAGGTTACTTCGACCTACGTATGTACAATATTATATTAACATATCAAAAAAGGGCCGTATACTTGAGCCCAATGTAATTTCGATTTACATATTTACGGTATTTAAGCTCGGTAATATGGTTCCTAAATAAGTTTTTAAGTGACCGTAGGTAAATGACTTGCGAGTGTCTACTTGCCACCCACATAGGCAAAGTACCTAGTCTTGGAAATACCATTTTAAAATAAGGACTTAGATAAGTATGTATCTTCTATTAAGATTTTTGTGTCCCAAACAGTAGGTATAGTGGTCGGGAAGGCTACCTACTGTTTAGCACGATCGACGTCCTGGATTCGATTCCCAGATCGGGCCTCGGGCAAGTGTTATTGAGTTTCTTCACCTAGATTTTATATTAAATAAATAAATAAATATTATCTTTTTAGTAGCAGCCCAGTCTAGATTTGTGCACTTTTTGTTGATAAAACTTGCAAAAAATGTAGGTATATAAATATAAGTAGTAGGTACCTAACTCCCTTTTTTTTTTTTTTTTTTTTGGATGGGAAATCATCAAATGACTTCTCCCGCTCTGGGCGGAGCGGAAGGGAGTGTCAGACTCTTACTGACTAAAACCCACCCGTGTTCCTGCTTGTGCCCTTTGCGTTCCAGGGCCGCGGTGACTCTTTCGAACAAATTCCGCAACCCTAGCAGGCACTGACCCTATGGGGCCCCGTCTTGTTTGCTGACGGCTCTTTGAGGCGCGCGTGGAACACGACGCGCCGTCGACTCGGGCCTGGTTGCTATCGGACGGCGAGCCACCCATAGCTCGCCATCCGCAGGCCCGCGCCTACGGTGGCCGGGAATCGCCCTGCGTTTCCCGACGCCCGGGGCGTCTTCTCCTGTTGCGGCGGCTGGATAGAGGGGCTTCCCTCTCTCGCACGCGCTCCGCCTCCTCCTTCGCTAGCATTACTGCTTCGCAGAAGGAGGCGGCCGCCTCCCATGCCTCCTCGCTCCCGACCATGGCTTGAACCAGGGCCGGACGCGAGAGGTCGCCGCCGCCGATCGCCTCGATGAGGACACGGCGGTGCTCCGCCCAGGCAGGGCAGACCTCCACCGTGTGCTCCACCGTGTCCTCCGGGCGATCCACACAGTGATGACACCCGGACGTGTCCTCCCGCTGGATCCGACACAGGTACCTCCCGAAACAGCCGTGTCCGGTGAGCACCTGTGTCAGGCGGAAGGTGAGGACGCCGTGGCGTCTCTCTAACCACTCCTCAAAGAGGGGACTTATCGCCGCAATGGCGGCGTGCCCAAGGTACCTAACTCCCTAACTTACACTTTGAGGAAAACAAGTTGGTGTCAAAATAAACACTAGGTACAACGTAAAAATATATTATTATTTTAAAAATAAAGTTTGTAGGAAAAATAAACAACAGGTCAATAGGTACTTGGTACTTTTTTACGCTTTTTGTCAAAGCTTATTTCCCAGAACTTTTATGATTAATGTCTTGTTCTCGTACTTAATACATATTCATGAACATACGTTTATAATAATTTATTTCCTGTAACTCCTCTCGCTAAAGTTACATAAACTAGGCGATAATAGATACACATTCTTGTTACTAATAAAAAAAATATCCAAAACTTTAAAACTTCTGAATTCAAATTCTCTATGGAAATTTTGAATAAAGAATCAGCTAAACACTGCCAAACAGTTCAGAGACTTTTATGAATAAATACTGTATTGTGGTTAAGCTCAGTTAAATAAGGAATAATATAAGTATAAGGCCGTATCTACCTGCTAAGTTTCAAGTAAGCATAGCTCGAAGCAGGCAGCGCGGTCGGTGGCCCGTGCTCGCAAGGACGTTGGTGCGCGGGCGGAGGCAAGCGTTCGACAACTTCTTGGCCAATCAACGCACGCCGTTCTATATGTGAGTGAGCTGCTTCGTACGCTCTGGTTTGTAGTGTTGTCAGTTAATGAGGTTTTACCCGTGATTTAGGGTGAAGTATGGGTGATTGCGGATGAGTGATGGTTTTTGGTTGAGAGTTACTTGGTTAAGTGATACAAATGTGAAGGGGAGAGTGAGACGAGTTGGACTACATACTAAAATATTAAAAGACAGACTATGGCTTTTGAAAACAGTAGGAAACACACATAAGGCAAGTCTCAGCTGTGCATATCATAACATTGACCCCAATAAAATAAAATAAATTATAAAATTGGTTAAAAATATCTATAAAATGTTATTATTGAAACAAGTTCATCATTGCCAGCCCGCTTAGGTTTTTTTTATATTTTAGTTTAATAAGGTAATAAATTAATTACCCTTTTTCCGGGAGAAAATTCTGTCTAGGAAGAACGGACGGTTATGATGGACTTTGAATCAATATAATTTCCTAAGGTCGAAGAAAAGTTAACCAAAAAAAAAATATCTTTAGTCAGTAGAATATAATCTTGGAGCTGGCAATACCTACCTGAGACAGAGTGCTCGCACGCGTGCGTTGCATATTGTTTGTATCTCCATTCACTCACACTGTGAAGCGGCACCGAACGTGGAAGTTGTGTGCGGTGTTGTAAACTTTTGTTTTTTTTTTCGTTCGTACAGACGACCACTTGCTTCTATGCCCACCGTTTACCTGCTAGTGTTTTAATCCTTGTTATTAACTGTGATCTTATTCTTTTATTTTCTAAAGTTCCATTAGATGTAAAGGAAAACTTGTTAGTTACTGCGTCTAGTGAAATCTCTGTCGACTGAGGTCCAGATGTTATAGCAAACGGCAATAACCTCGTTTTGTGTCAACAAATAATAATAAACAGTGATCGGGCGGGACAAGTTACACTGTGCGTTCGAACAAAAAGTGATGAATTAAACAATGTTCTAAACTGGAAAGCTTGGATGAGAATGGGTTTCGTTCGCTTGTATTGGAACGTGAATATTGTTACGACCTCACCTACATAACATTTATGGTAAGAAAAAAGTTTTACTTCTTGTTTCGTAACTTACAACTTTATTTTTTTGGTCGTCGAGTCAATTTTGGTGATGCCGTGATGCGCTTTTTTATTTATGCTTGTACATTGCGAAGAAAGTTGGGCAAGTCTTTTGAGTTTTTTTTTAAGAACGCGCTTGCTCCGCGCAAAGACGGTGTGAGGTTACGAAATTCGCGGTATTATGCCTACGTGCAAGAAGTTTCGTTTATGGGATTTAGCCTACGCAGAACTACAGAAACGTTGTTTTGTGATTGCCAAACCTGTAATTGATAATAGGTAGTTGTCCCTAGGATAGTTGTGTATCTTGCGTAAATAAAGCTGCAAGTGAAATATCTTACTGTATTTGTACACCTGTTTAAGTAACTCGACTACCTACTTATTTAAATTATAAATACCTACCAATTAGCGGTGCTGTGCAATTATTCAATTAACTCATTAATATTCGATAGTGTAGTATTTACCTGTGCATAAAATTATTAATTTTCATACAAGAAGATGCAAGGTTATTAAGGCTGATCGTATGTAATTAGACACCTACCATTAGTCAAGCTACTTACCTATTTATTTGAAATCATGATAGTGCGGTTTTCCATCTGTGTACTCGTAACTACCTACCTGGAATGCCGTGAGGGAATTTTAATTTCGCGAAATGTAATAAGTAATTATAATGCCTGTACTGTGACATCCCGGTGGCGGTGCCGGTGCGTGGTGCCTGTGTTGTCATATCATGTAGGTATTTCACGAAACAGTGGGCTGAAGTGTAAATAAATAAAGTTTGACATGCAGACAGACGATCAAACAGACAGACACACACGTCATCCTATAGGGATAAAACGCACAAAACCCTAAAAAAATATAGGTAATATAAACAAGCAGACCCGAAATCCAGACCCTAAAACCCAATACCTACTGTCTCACCGAAGATCGATTTCAGGACTCCGCGTTTAGCAGTGCGTTTATGACGACTGAACCAATGGGGCAATTTTAATTAAGCCAAAAAGTTTTTGAATATCCTGCTGGCTAGAAATGATAGAATTATCAGATTCCTAGCTGGATACTTCCCAACTCAGTAATTAGAAAGGTTTATCAAAGTAAAAAAAAATTGATTACATCTTTAACGTATGTATGATTTCGCGTCACACATACTAACGAAGGTAGATAGGTACCTGATCAATAATATACCGTTTTGATTATAAATCCAGCGTTAAAGATTACCTCAGGCAATATTTTAGCGACCTGTCAAGTTCTGGGTCAATAGGCGATATCGAAACTTGATGAGCAAAAAACTAATTTATGGGATTCATTTCCGGTTAAAAATAGCCAGTGGACGCAGGTGTAGGTATAAAGTTATCCAAGAAGCATGCCAGGGTAACGGAATTTATTACCTTGGAACGCAAAGGGCACTAGGAGGAACACGAATGGGTACTGTAAATGGGAGTCTTACTGACTGCTCCGCCCAGAGCGGAAGAAGTCATTTGATGTTTCTCCATTCATAAAAAATCCAAGAAGGATTTGCTGAATCTTCTTCAAACCCAGAGACCTAAAAATACCTCACCGAAGCCTGCCTATGTGTCCCAAAATATAAGACACCAGATCATAACAACCTGTGTGCGTGTATGGTCAGATTTAGCACATAAACGAAGCAAAAGAAAAATACAGTATCGACCGTAGCAGGTAGTAGTGCCTACTCCCACGGGAAAAAGGCGTGGGTATCTATTATATTTACCTATGTATGTGTTTGCTATCAAAAGTTATACGACAATGGTCCAAAATTTCATTCGTCATACTTGCAACCTAATGGAAAATAAAAACTTGAGAATAACAGCTTCAATGGAGCCAAAACTACTGGTTACTCTCAAAATTACGCCGACCGTATACAGGCTTATCATCACCCTGAAAGTATTCGCTTGAGTGCATGAACGAAGTCGATAATACCATAGTATAAAGAGGGGAAGTAGGTTATCTCCGGCCTAATTCGCGATATAATTGCCTACTGTCTTAGGGTTGTCACTTTAACACATCTCTGTATAAGTAATTCAGTGATCATTAGTGAATAAAGTTCAACAATGGTTTGATTTTACAACTGTAAGTACTTACCTACCTACTTATTTACTATACCTACAATACTGAGAAATCGGCATAACTAAACGTAAACAAAGCAATAGCGGCAAATCAATTGATAGATCAAAAGTACCTACCTAATATATTCTAGTAGGAAATTAGGCCTACCTACCTACTTTCTCTGTGTGATAGAAAACTAATAAAAATAAGTAAGTAGGTATCTCATCATCAAGTAAAAATTATATGCTAGAATAAGTGACTACCTTACCTTTCCTGTTCATTAGGTAATCTGAACAGAGATAATTCTGGAATCGATGAATTATTGAGACACCCAAACACACAGCAAATACGTTCTCCTGCGACTGTCAGACATTTTTTATTTATTTAGCGGTGACGCGCGAACCTCGTGCAGTGTTAGCCCCGACTGGCGCACTGAGAAACGGGTCGAGACTTGTTAAAGTGTGCGTGCGTCGACGCATGGATACTATGGCGCACACATACAAGCCGCGCGCGGTGCGTTTGTATGAAGATAAACTACTACCCCTGTTTATACTATGATAATACTAGCTCAATATGCAAATCGTACCAAATGAGATGTTATACAAGTTGTCCGCATGGCTCAGTGAATTTCACGTCGTAAGATTCAAATCCCGGCAGTGAAAGCGTCAGCCATATGTCTTGAAACTCACGAGAATTGAAAGGTATTCGTCATCGAGCCCACACGGCTTTAACCGCCTTCCAATCGCAACCTACCTTCGGCAAACCTGATGCACATGCATCGAAAACGAAGGCAAGAGACCGCACCATCCAATGTAATCCGCAAAGAACTAAAAATCTGCAAAGAATCTCGCTAACTCTGCTGCCCAGACGAGATTCTATACAGATTTTTCAGCAAGAACCTGACGAATACCGATAATGCTATGATCTTACTGAGTGATCTAAGGGTAAATTCATATATTTTTAAGGAGCATTCGCATCGCAGTCGCGTTCTGTCTGAGGCAATACAATTTCCCCTAACTGGTAACGACGACGGATGCAAATACTATTTTAAATCATAGTATCGGGAAATAAAACTGATCCTCTTTTGGAGCAGTCGGGTAAAATACAAGAATATTTGCATTCTCATTGCACTATTCAGTCTGTAGGCATAAAACAAGCAAAAGAAATCTCAGACCCGTTGTCATATTTACGAGTAATACTCGATCACGCAAAAGAAGTGTGCCCGAAAACGTAACGAACCATTAATTTAAGGAGATATCACCACCAATAAATGCAAATTGTCTGCTCAATGACGCTGATTCATTACCGCCGTGTCGCAATACAATGTGGGCCAAACATATTGATACCAGGCTTTGATTGTAATCAATTAACTCCGCCGTAGTATTGTCTGGACGCGTGTAGGATGGCAGATGGAAACCATCAAACCGTTAGTTTTAAAAGTGATGTGGGTATTTCTAATTACAGATAGTCTGTTGTTTGTGAGTGTCAGAGGCCAGTAAGACGCGCTGATAAGAGATTAGGATTCAGGGATAATGTCGGGTGGTCGTCGGTTGATAAACTAAGTTTTTACGCACTGGCGGGCTTCTTGGTGAAGTAATCAACCTTGCATTCTGCGGTCCTGGCATAGGGTTGAGGAAGGTGAGCATAGGGTTTTAATGTAGTATGTATAACGGCCTGCTGCATTTATGATCAGTTAAAAGAAAGAAGATAAACCAGCCAAGTGTGTGTCGGACCACGCATAGTGAAGGGTTCCGTAGTTCACTGTTAAAATCTCATATCTCTAAAAGTATATGAGCTGCGATGTTCAAACCAATTTTCGTTGGAAGTGTCTGTGAAGTCCTATTTGCTCAATTTTTTTTCGAATTTTCTACTTCATAGTTCAAAGGTTAGAGAGGGGATGCATTTTTTACGAATTTGGAAGCACATACCTCAAAATAAAAAACTTTTTCAGAAACCTCTATTTCATTTTAAAAGAGCCATACAACGATACCCCACACGATTATGTTTGTTGGAATTGATTTTTTCATCCTTCCGTTACATGTAGGTATGGTGTCACCCCTAAAATTATTATTTTTCCATAATATCACAGCACTATTGAATAACGGTTCACAGGTTGCACCTGCCTACCAGTTTTCATTTATGAAGCTTTAATAGTCTCTGAGTAAAACGGCTGTGACATACAGGCAAACGGACGGACAGACAGACGGACACGACGAAATCATAAGTGTTTGTTGCCATTTGGCTACGGAACCCTAAAAAGTAATTGATGTATCAGAACTGACACAATAAAAAAATATCAACAGTGAATATCCTAACTAACCTAGTATTGATTAATAGCATCTAGCAGTAAATGACATCAGACTTGCTCCATATCAGATACCTTAAACTTTTAACAACATTACTAGAAATATAGTAGCACTACTTGTTTTTGATCTGAGAATACAGGCATAATGTTTCATCTTTTACGCACTAGGCGATCGAATCGACCACAAATATAATCGCTTCGAATATCGATAATCCTGGCCCTACACCAAGTTTCACCCAACATTATTGTTAGGTCTGCAACCAGTCAAACCAGTTGCGACTGTATTTTAACTATCAGATGAAACAAGAGTGAAGCCCCTCGCTCCTCCGTTAGCTTTATAATCTGTGATATGTGATATTATCCAATCCTACGGTTCGACCTTTTTATTATGAAAGTTTTTTTCGGTTTGGACCCAAAATAACAAGGTCGGACGGTAGCCATAATCAAATGTTAAAGATTTTTTGGAATCGGCACAATCGGTTCATTCATTCGTTAGGCCTTCTCCATTAATAAGAAGACTTATTGTAGATTAATTCCTCAGTTTTATTTAAAGGGTAACACTGGGTAAAAGTCTAGAATTCGGATATTTTGTAACTTGTAGCTAAGGAAGTACACTCACTTTCTTCCCGGAATCTATGCTTTCTGACAGCTGCAACCTCTTTAAATAAAAATGAACAGTTAACATGTGAAAATATGCTAGAATATGATGACAGTAAAAGCTAACCCGCCTTTGTTTAGTTTGTCACCGTTAGGTAATTACGAAGCATAATCACGCCAGTTTTGTGCATAGGTACTTGTATGGTAACTCTCTAACACATGTTTGTGTGCATTGTTAGCGCATGACTCGGAGCTGTGTTATTTATTATTTTGTATGGAAAGGCATGACTCGGAATTTGTTATTGTCAACAACTAAAAAGGCCGGTTTCCAGAGAAACGTTTTGAAAAAAAAAGGGATTTTGCCGTGCGTGCGTAAACGAAGCAAAAGGAGTGTGCCATATATATAAAAGTACTCTGTGAGTGTGCAAGGATCGTTGCAGTAGGTGGGGGTTTGTGTGGGCGCGTCGTGTTCCACGCGCTCCTCAAAGAGATATCAGCAAAGAAGACGGTACTCCATAGGGTGCCTGCTAGAGTTGCGGAATTTGTTCGAAAGAGTCACCGCGACTCTGGAACGCAAACGCAACTAGGAGGTACAAGGGTGGGTTTTAGTGAGTAAGAGTTTGACACTCCCCTCCGCTGCGCCTAGAGCGGGAGAAGTCATTTGATGATTTCTCATCCAGAAATAAAATGTTCTGTAGTTTCTGCCTACCTCCATGGGAAAAAGGTTCAATTTATAAGCTCGAACTGTCCCACTCGTGGGCAAACGGCTCCTTCCATTCCTTCCAATACTTTCGGTTTTGTGCTTCTTTCTCGCCTATTCTTGAGGAAGGCAAAAAACCGTAAAAGGCATCGTTGTTACAAAAGGTCATGTTTTAGTGTTCCTATTTACACTGTTCTCAAGCTAATTTATTGATCATGATTGCTCTTTCGCTTTCATCTCTGACCCTAAAAAGAACAGTCTGAAAATGAGAATTATAGAAGCTTAGATGAAACTGATAAACACATCATCCACCTGTTTGTTCTACGCTGATAAAATCTTAGTGCGAAAACCAGGTTTGTTTATGGGTCATAGAGGTCAAACGCCACTGCGTAAAACTAGAAATTCCATAATATTATCTGATGATGGAACTGGTTGGAACTTTGCTAATGAATCTGAAAACCAGTTAAAACAATACTAACCCTCCTATAGGGTCTTGTTGGAAATAGTATGAAAATTTACTGTTATGCAATAAACCAACAGATTTAAGTGCCCTTCGATAGTTAAATTCTAAATTGCTTTGCTAAATTCTATTGCAATGTCTTTGTTCGTCTTGATTCATAGCATAAATCATCCATAATTTAAAATCGCATCAAAATTATATGTGTTTTGTGTTCTTCGGTGCAACGGTCGCTTCCGCTTGTGTCTTAAAACATTGAAGAGAAGTAAGCTGCTTGCACCTTATTGATTTTTCGCTAATGGTTCTTCGGGTTTTTGAGTTTCGGATGCAAATGCAACACACAAACGCTTCCGATTGTGACTTACGACGTTTTAGATTTTAGCTATGTTGTTCTTCACATTTGGGGGGCACTGATTATGCTGAAAAATATTTTTCTCAGTGACTGTTTCCATTGATGACAGATGTCCCATGTGTTTTTGGCGTGGCTAAATTGACCATCGATTTAGACAATTTATCTTAGTTTCTCAAACAAAAGAGATCGTTTTGTGAATGACGAACAATAAGACATTTACAACCTAGTTAAATATGTGTTTTTGCCTTCTCTGTATTAACTTACAAAGTTATTTATTTAAACCGATTCAATTACAGAGGCCTCAAAAAGGTCCGTTTTAAAATCGTGCCATAACTAATTTCCGCCAGCAAACACCAGTCAAGGCTGTATAAGTATGGTCCTTTGCCTTACATAATTATATTTTTTATTGACTGTGCGTGATTTCCACTCTCAAGTACTGATATGGTGGGTAGTGATGGGACGTGCTTTTATTTTTAGTCGAGTACTTAATTAAAACGTCAAGCTCGACTAAAGGGCCTGTTCTGATTATATCCGACGGGTTTATATACAGGATGGCAACAAAGGAATTTTCTGTTGACCCGAAGCTAGGAATACCTAATTCAGTTTTAGTCCCGCCGCTTAAACCCGTCTTATCGGTTTTAGGATAACCGAAAACACACACATAAACTTCAAATATTTTTCTTACTACTTTAAACATTCCTAATGACTGAGAAAATACCTTATTTTTTAACCGACTTCTAAAAAAGGAGAAGGTTCTCAATTCGGATGTTTTTTTTTTATTTTATTTTTTTTATTGTTTGTTCGCGCATAACTCCGTCGCTTGCCAACCGATTTGAAAATTTTTTTGTTGGAAAGGGTATACTTCCCAAATGGTCCCATGAAAATTTTATCGAAATCGAACAAGCAGTTTTTGAAAAATCAACAAAAATCTAAAAAAAATATCTACATTGTCTATATTGACGACCTTTTAGTTTACTCTGCATTGGAGCAGTGCGTTTTTTTTACACTAATGTAATGGGTTCGTTTAAGTGGGGTGAGGGGAGGGGGTTTAGGTACCACTAAAAAGTGAAAAATAAAAAACTTTTTACAAAAAAATACAACCGACTTTTCCACAAAAAATCAAAAAAGTACAAAATAACTTTAATTTCGGAAGTCGGTGTTCAAAAAATGAAAAAGGAACCACAAACACCGAGTTCCGAAATTAAAGTTATTCTGTACTTTTTTGATTTTTTGTGGAAAAGTCGGTTGTATTTTTTTGTAAAAAGTTTTTTATTTTTCTAAGCTCCTACGCAGCTATTCTAAACAGGAAAGAGCTTATTTAATTTCCAACCCAATGAGTTAGCGGCGTTTCTAAACGCAAGAACCAATAAATCCTGCTTATGTCAACTCGCGGCTAAGCCTCCCATCACTAGCGGGTTCAACGGTTGCGCGTACCTATTCTGAGAAACAGTAGCTTTCTTGTTTGCGCTGGCAACACAACACAACCCTCAGAGCAGCCATTGTTCCTTCGAACCCACTCACTTATGTGCTTATGTTTCAAGTAATGTTCATGATACGGCCACCGCTAACATGCGGACTAGCACGTAGCACATACTCTAAAGATTTCCGTTTATCTATTGTGTTAACACTTTAAACAATATCGTTATTAAAGCGTAGGTAATCGATAATACGTGTGTTTCATAAAAAATGTGTAGGAGGCGAGATAATTGTGAAATCTATGTGTTGGAGATAAGATACTGGATGCAAACTGCGGTGTGTGATGGATGATAATGACCATCCACAAAATGACGCATTCGCAAGAATAGGGCTATTGCTACTTAGATGATGTAGGTGCAGGATGTAGCCAATGATAAACAGTAGATTCTTGTTTGTTTATATATTTACTAGCAGCGCCCCTCGGTTTCACCCGCGTAGTACCCGTTTCCGTGGGAATACGGGGATAAAATATAGCCTATGTTACTCAGGGTTAATGTAGCTTTCTAATGGTGAAAGAATTTTTGAAATCGATCCAGTAGGTAGTTTTTGAGTTTATTGGTTACTTACAAAAATACAAATCTTTCCTCTTTATAATATTAGTATAGAACGCTGGTCAGTCAACAATCTTAGAATTATTTTGGGTACGTATAGTGATCGATGGTTTTGACTTAGTAGCATTTTTTTCCAAGAATATTTTTGTGAACACATAGACCAAATCAACGGAGATTTAGAGCACCTTTTTCAGTTTAATTTTATTATTCAACAGCGATATCAGAACTTTCCTTAACAGCAGGAGTACCTACGTAACTTATTTAGATAACATGCGTTGTCTTATCTGTTAAGAAGTTTTACGTCTACTATATAAATAAACTTTATACACTTGACGTATCGATTTAGGTCAATTTCGGTACACAATTTTTATCATCATTAATCTTTTATAAACGTTTTAAAATTTATTAATATTGACTAAGTCAATAAGTTAGACTTAGATAACTGAAGTTTAGAATTAGAAAAAACAGGTGCGACGCATGAAATAAAATATTTAAAGAGAAATGTAGTGTACTTAGGTACTTATCTATTGAGTTCAAAAGAAAGTGGATCTATCTACCGGTCAATTCTATCAACGTCTCATAGTGTAAACTTATACCTACTCCATTTGCTATAGCGTTTGACAGAAATTAAAAGAGGCTCTTTTAGGGGTAATAATTAATGTACTACACACATGATTACAGTCAATAAATTTAAATAATAGCTGTCATACTTAATTGTACCTAACTTCAGAAATTACAAGGGTTTTATTTAGTATTGTTTGGTTTTTACATAAAATATTGTCGTGTCAATGTTTAAAATCTAAAAGAAGCAGAGGCGGACAGTACTAGGAACGTTTTCCATGTTACTATAACTCTACCAAATCAAATATGTTATTATTCCCATCATAAGTTGTGGCAGAACGTGTTTTTTTAACTTTTTTGATTGTTTAAAAAGTTGTTTTAATAAACTGATTGTTAATAAAAATTGTTTCTTTTCATATACCTATCACATTGTATGCCATACATTGTTACTTACAAAAACATCATTTATTAAAATTGTTTGAACTTAACTTGAAAATAAAAGGTTCCGTACTCCTTCTTCTGCGAGCATCTTTTTTCTAATCTACATATATTGATATACAAGCTGAAGAGTTTGTTTGTTTGCTTGAACGCGCTAATCATGCAGTAAATTACAAAAAAATAATAGGTATTAGTCTAACTTCCTACTGTGATTTATTAGTCACAAGTAGGTAGTTAGTTATCCTAGTTTGTTTTTTTACAGTGCATATGTTTACGATTTGACCGGGACGTTCTTGAGACTTCTAAGGTTGGCAAATACAAAGTATTTACTCTTTAGCGTTCCGCAAACGTCAGAAATCCTAGAAATACTAGAAAGTTTGTAGTACAACTTAACACATGATTATTGCTACCCGTCCAGTTTAAATATGACGATATCTAGTATATTATTGCGGTGGCTTTGTTATTTCATTGTTTGTAGGGCTATAAACATGTAGCGCTGTTGATTAGATAGTACAAAAGGGACTTGTAATGCGTACACGGAATTTTGATGAATGTTGCAATTGTGTGACCGGTTTTGAATTGATAATTAATGTTTATAGTGCATTAATTTTGTCGTAGATTGCGAAGCAATATTGGTAGGGTATGACAAATTTTGCAGAAGCTTCAGTAACTAGTAGTATTACATTTAGCTTCCCATTGAAATCTAAAACTGTATACGTGACTGACTGGGTCTTCATCCTATAAATCGTTCATATTGTTCTTTGTGGTTCTCATATTTCCATTCAGTAGTGGCATATATTACAGCTTTTTAAAAATCGTCCATTAGTCCACTTCTTCTTTTAGATTCGATGGTTTACTCCTTAGATTTATTGGGCGCAGATTTTTTGGTAACTACGTTAATTGCAGCATCGGTGGCATTAATTAAATCCCCCAAGTACAGATGCATGGGCACTTGGGGCACTTCAATATGTGGCTCATGTTCTGAACAGGAGAACCGCACTCACATTGAGTATCCGACTATTAAAACCTCATTTTGCCAGTTTGTGTTTGCTGCGGCCATATTAGTCCACTGAGATCAAACTTTTGCGAACATCTGTTACCAAAGGTATTCAAGGTGACCCAGCCAGTTTTAGATCTAGTCTAGCCAAAACATGTGGTCCTTAAATGCTGGCCTGGATACGCTATCTATCACATATAGCGATATGGTATTTTAACTACTGTATTTACTTAGCGACAGCAAGATATGAAATCGCTAAATATTTGCGCATACGCCGCCAATATTTATAAAAGCCGCTCCCAATGGCCGAATTATAAAAAAAATACGGAAGCTGATATCAAAATAAACTCGTATCTAAGATATGAAATTAATGAGCACTCAATATTTAGGTCGAAGCTGTTGAACCTCCTTGAGATACGACTCTTTAAACATTTTCTTATCTGTAACAGAGCAGTTTGATGTTTAAAAAGTTTTAGTTGATTGTCTGTGGGACTAATAAATCAATTAGGTAATTGCGCAGACGTGTCGTTTGGATGGATGAGTTCATGTGTCGTTCTGGCTTTAACAATGTCATCAGTGTTGAGATTGCTGATTATTATTTTAATTGAAGACCCAATCTTTATTATTCCTCTAAAAATAACAGAGACATCGGCAATGAGCCATGACTCATGAAACTCAATTTTGTCAGGTTTTGCTTTCTAAACTCGGTTCTATTTCTTGTGCTATGCAAAAACTTCGAAATATACTGAATAGTTGTGATGGTATTTCACTCCATGTCATTACGTTACCGCTTCTTATGTTATTGTC
Source organism: Hecatera dysodea (assembly GCA_905332915.2). NCBI lineage: Eukaryota > Metazoa > Arthropoda > Insecta > Lepidoptera > Noctuidae > Hecatera > Hecatera dysodea. The sequence goes on from HG995309.1 coordinate 8,111,628, forward strand.
TACTTTTACTTTAATGTCTAGAACGTTTCTATTACATACTTTCTATAATCTATGTCTTCAGGCTTGTTTTCGCTCGAGATGCTTTCGCTAGAAATTCCAAGCGAAACAAATATTACGTTATGGAGTAATGCAAGTCGGATGTAGTATACAATGGTACGAATTGAAAGTCTTACAAAGAAATTCTTTGTAAGACTTTCAATATTCTTTGCAAGATATATTGATAGATTTTCGACAATATCACACACATATGCTATCAAACCGAGGTTGTGGAATTTCTCTCGAAAGATTCACCATTGCCCTGGAACGCAAAGGGCACTAGGAGGAACGCGGGTGGGTTTTAGTCAGTAAGAGTCTGACCCTCCCTTCCGCTCCGCCCAGAGCGGGAGAAGTCGTTCATACATCCAGAAAAAAAGGCTATCAAACCGACGCGTGCGCAGTTTTCTATTTTGACTAAGGTTCTTTGTTCGTTAATTCTCTGAAAGTACAGTGTATGGTCAGAAAAAAAAAATGTATTCTATTAAGTTTTAACAGCACTAGGCGGTTAAACATGGTAATGTAATCGTGTTTCAAGAAACAAGATCAATTTTACAATGCTGAGTCGTGCTTATGTATATACCTAATCAATTTTGCTATTACTAAAACTATTATTAATATCACGTTATAGGGTACTATCTTGTCAAGAGTAATTCCGACAAAGCTACAGAATGATTACTAGTAATAAAAGATCGCTTGGACCGAATATTAAATGATCGTAACGTATATCAATTATTAATAGGTAAGTTGTGTTAGGTTACAGGTGGAATGGTTGCTGTTATAAAAAACTGCTTAAATTATTTTAAATAGGATCAAGTAGAAATGTGGACGAGTTATTTCCTAAGGCTGGTGGTTATTATCAGATACAGTCTGATGACTTGTCTTGAAAAAATACCTACTATATATTTTACTACAGTTCGCAAAACAAGTTCCAAAAGTAACAATAATGTGAATAAAGACGCAAAAGCAGACTATGCATACAAGTAGTTACTAGATTCTATTATATAAGAGCCGGTTATTATGGGAGATCAAGTAGTTATAAAAGCACAGAACATAGGATATTATGATGTAGTGGAGCAAGTTGAGGGGCTGGAGTAAATAATATAAAAAAACCGTCCAAGTGCGAGTCGGACGAAGAGTTCCGTGCTACCATCTACTATATAAAAATAAGTCGGGTTTTCCTTCCTGACGCTATAACTCCAGAACGCACGAACCGATTTCCACGGTTTTGCATTCGTTGGAAAGGTCTCGGGCTCCGTGAGGTTTATAGCAAAGAAAATTCAGGAAAAATTTCAACAGAAAAGCGAAAAAATCTTTTTTCATTTTTTTATATATGGCAAAACAACGTTTGCTGGGTCAGATAGTTATCTATAAAAACGGCAAACGTTATAAGTCACGATTCATGAGATTACAGCCTGGTAGTTTAAACTTTAGTCATTTGTTCCCGTTTTACCCTTTGGGTACGGAACCCTAAAAACAATAACATCAGAGGTGACGTCAAAGCTGAGAAAGATCAAGAAAACTGAATCTGAAGAAAGCAAATCAAGAATCTTGATTTGGCTCGCGCGGATGAGAAGTGGATTCAGAGATATTGTACTCAATAGCCATGTTAGCCAGTCGCTTGATAGCCTCGAGCCTCGACAAACACTTTAGGAGGCTCTCGTTAGGCAGCTGGATCAAAAAGCTTGCTTCAGAAAGCGGTACTTCTGGACACGGCTTGTATCATTAGGAGGTTCCACTCTGTAACCCTGTCGACCGGTAGTTTCGATCTTGCTCACGATATTAGTGAGTTACTATTTAAAAAAAGTAAAATATTTAAAAATGTAAGTTGTATGTACAGAATAAGAGGTAATCACGATGTCAAATGGCCATCTATTCAAACCTGTCTTGACTACGGTGAACACAGATTCACAGATAAAAACAAATGAAACAACTAAACATCAAATTCTACTAACTTACTAAGAACACATCTAGCACGGATGGTGCTAAAGCTGAGGTTAAATTGTTTGTTTATTTATGAGTTTGTAAAACGCAATCTCAAAAGGCCTATGAAAATTCTTTGACATAGAAAACTACGCAATCATTGAGTGTCATGAGATACTTATTTCACCTTGGAAAAATTAATGGTTGTCGTGGGATAGGCATTAAGTTATAGTAGGGAAACTACGGAGCGTACTTTTTTTACTCTAAAAATTGGCCCGTAATTGGCCCACCAAGACCGAAGACAGTGTAAATGTCAATTTGTTCTAAAACTAAATAAGCGACTAAATAAGCGCCGTCTGGTGACAATAACGGAAAACCTTTTTTCCAATCAATTTGAATAGGCGACAGTTAACGTAACGCGATCGAGTCCTTCAAAAAACTTGCATTATGCGTGAGTGACATTAAAAATACAGTTTTTTTGTATTGTGAACGCTTCCATGCAAACATTTGGACGGTACTATCTTTACTGTATTAATCTATGGGGATAGGCATAGGAAAGCTATTAGTTTTCCTGACAGTAGTTGCCAATAGTTTCCTTCTATAAGGAAAGATGTTAACATCCATAATAAAATGCAAAATTGTGCCCTACGTTGAACTATGCATGTTTATACAAAGACGTATGTACATACATATTAGGCGATTGGTCCATGACCATGATTGCAGATGTGGCAATAAAAACATTTGAAGTGCGATATCGATTAACATGTCTTTTGTTAATATAAGTGTAGCTTCTGTTAATAACATAGCGATTATTGATATCTTGATGAATAGTGCGGTTGATTGGTTTGTCTGAAACGCTGTCAAACTACGCTAAGAGGGTCTGGTCTAGATGAACTGACATTCTGTCACGGATAACGATTGTAAAAAGTTCAAAATGTTTGATACTAACCACGTCACATTTCGGTAGCTCATGAGTAGTCATGACAATCCCATACATTTTGGACTTTTTGACATTTGTTATCGCTAATGGACGACTTTATCTAGACTCCAAGAGCACAAGGTGCGTCATGGATTTTCTAACCCTAGTGAACATCAAAACGCTCAAAGTTTCTAAGGAAATATAGGATTTAGATTTCAAAACTTAATTATAAGTCCTTGAAAACCTTGTCCAGTTCAGACGAGCTAGGTAATGCGTGACTAAAACCTACACTTAGCTTATCAACTAAAACCCATCATGTGCGTAAGATTAATGGAGCCAATGACTCCCTATCACAGTGTTCACCCAGCCTTATTATGCCTAAGTGGGACGTTGAGCTTCACGAGCGAAAACTAGATAGGGGACTGACAGACGAATAGACAAATGGACGTGAATTGACAGCGAGAATCGATAATAAGTTTGAAGACTACGTAGTACTTGAAACCAGTTTAGAGCTTCTAACTTTAACATAACGGATAGGCATCGCCGTAGAGGCAATTAAGCAAATTGATTTTAATGCGATTCCAATAGTTTTGAATAATTACGGAACAAGATAAAATAACATTTGTATTTGATGAATTTCGTCTATGTTAGCAGTCCGCATATATGGCATCCTTTTCGTATAAGTGGTATTCAAGTTTATTGCAAATATTTGCATGATATATGGATTTCGGATGTCGAGAATATTTAATGTTTGTCTACGACATCGTTATCTATTTGCAAATGAATGGTAGACCGTTCTGTTTTACTGCCGTTAACTCAGTAGAAAACGGGGTCCGAAAAGTATTTTACAAAAATAATAAAATAACACAGCCATCGTAAAACTATTTTTATTTTTGAACCGCATAAATAAATAGCTCTGCATAAAACTATTACAGTACACACTACTTTGTGTTCAGTATCTAACTTATAACCCCTTGTTGGTAAAGACTATAGTCAGTTTATTAATGTATAGACCAGTAGATTTATACATTTCAGGGTTCCGTACCGATCCCTTATACGATCACTTCGTTGTCCGTCCGTCTGTCTGTCTGTCTATCTGTCAAAACCCTTTCACAGTTTTAAGCCTGGTGTGTCGGTCAAAGATTTTCAAATGACAGCAGGGACCTATGGCTTTACATGATTTCTGAGGCACGAAGGAGTCTCCATAATCGTCATCCATTTTTAATTATTTTTTATTGTAAGATGGATTTGCTCTCTCTTGACTCTAGTCTAGGCCACAGGTGACAAAGATATAGTCGACGATGGAATGAGCTTACCCAGAAGAAGCCTGCAGCCCTACCGTGACGTCTTAAATCCATAATGATTCCTGTGTCAGAGAGAGACGAAGTTAGACAAGACGAATAGCACTATCCCTTTCCCTCACACTGAATCATGATAGCATTGGCACTTTGTAGCACGGCCACTGTTCACTTTAACTGTGAAGAGATTAGGGTTGAATGCCAGAAATATTTCTTAAATTATTCTCCATTGTTCCAGGTTTAGCAATATCTTCAACAATGACGTGGACAGTGTACAAAGTAGCCGCGCTGATACTGCTCAGTGCGCTCAGCAAAGGAGAGCTGCCTGAAGATGACTTCAGGATAATAAATAGACAAGGTATCGTGTCTCTTTTCTTATTCTTATTATATCATGAGCTACTTTACCGCTGACAACTGCAGAGAGTGGCAAAGTAGAAGTATTTATTTGCATAAAATATGGTGTACAAAGTTGTTAAAAAAAAGACATTATAGAGCATACATGTTTTGCTTATATCATAGCATGCAAATATGATTAAAAATGTTTCCCGTCAAAAAATTATTTCATACTATAAAAATTATCGGTATTTAACCATGATTTTTTTTTAAACAATCTAAGGTCTAAAGTTTTAAAGTCACTTGGAATTTTATTATATATTTTAACACACATGGCTAAACAGCTTTTATTATATTTAACTAGTCTTGGTAATTCATTTAATATAAGCCTGTGAGGATCTCGCCGCTGCCGAGGATATACATCTTCTGCCCTTTTAAAGAAGTCTTTATGCTTCTTAACAAACATGCATACTTCATAGATATAGAAAGAAGGAAGTAATAAACCAAGTTCTTTAAATATTGGTCTGCAAGATTTTTTTGTGCAGTATATACTTATGCAGGGCCGGTTTCTGAATAGTTTTTGTAATTAGTTATTGCAATGGCAAATTATTTCAGGTTTTCATCCAGAAGTCCTATCATCTAATGTGATCCCTCAGGATCATTAATGGTTTGATGAAGAAATCTTGACTTAAACTCGCCTTTGCACGTGAATTATTCAATAACTGTGTATTTTGTCATATTTGATGTACACTTGTACACTAAACAATAAAGAAAGTCAATTAAAAATTCTCAAGCAATTCCAAATTCTAGACAAAAAACTAAGTTGCCTTGACGTGCGTGAAGCTGCTAAATGTGTTCGTCAAAGAGCAATTACTTTTCTAACAAAAACTTTTTGTAATCAGCAGCAGATATAAATCTTGGTATTTTGTATTGTATCTGATCCATGTGATATGAACGAGACTCTTCTAAAGTTTAACAACTTGCCTTGCCCTTTCCATGGTATACAATCTTGATCTTGTATCCCCTTTATCCCAGCTGATACTAATCAAATCATCTCATCGTGTACATACAAAGCCATTAATACCAACATCAAATATTTGGATCAAACCATCCATATGATCCAATATTTACCGAAGATCAAATATGTTTATTGTGCCTTACTGAGAATTTGTTTGCACAGTCAGTGTGAAAATAATCAACGCATGGTAATCGCTTAATCGCTACTATAAACATTCAAAGTGATGACAGATACACGAACCGATCATCAAATGTAACTTGACCTGTGGTGAAATATGGAACTACAACTCTAAAACTGAATTTGACACATCGTTGACATTTTCGTTAGCAAGCAGCGCCACTATGAGATGTCAAGTTATTCTGGCCATGTTGTACAATGTGTTTTACATATGTAATGGATTTACAAGTCAAATAGCTAACCTATATGTAAAGTAGAAAGCTAATTACTTCGCCTAACTGTAGCTTAAATGCTCTGCGTAAAAGCTCAATGTTTAAAGCGTTGATATGGACAGTTGAGGCGTTATCTAGTACCTAATGCCACTATTCCAGCTCGCATCCAAGTTGCATTACATTGCGGGCTACTAAGGTATAATATGAACGGTCACTCCATCGTCCTCCACAATGTAATTGAACTTGCATGAGAGTTAGTGCATATGAAAACGGCTTAAATCTGCACAGAACCAGTCTTATTCATAAAAACCGCTAAGCTTTTAGCACCTGGTAAGCAGATACTGTATTAATTTTATAGACTGAGTATTATTCTAATTAACTTTTTGCGAATAATACTGAAAATCTGTATTTGATCTTGAAATATTTTCCTTGGTCAAAAAATCATCTGTTTTGTGCCCGAAATTGTCCTCACTGCAGTTTTAACACAACCTACTCTATTCAAATTTTACTGGCCTCGGCTACTTATGGCGCCGAATTTAGATTGTCTCCACAGAATTTGCGTGGGCCACTATTACATAAGGTCAGAATTAAAACCATCTAATTTGTTATTCAAACACGGCGTCTAATCAATCAGTATTCCATGTACAAGCTATGAAAAGAAACCTGCCATTTGAGCTGTGATAGTTATCTTTTTAATTTACTGAACGGTAGTTTGTCAACGGCTTTCCTGTCCTGAGATTATGCTAAATCTTTTTTAAAGAACCAGTCACTACATTTATAAAAAAATGGATAGCTAAGAAGGACAGGACCCTAGGACGTTTAAAAACGGGATCATGAAGTAATCATATTTAAACTATTTATTAATTTACTGTAGGTACAACCAAAAACCCAAGGTATGTGGTGGATTTTTGGTTGACTCTGTATGTTTTTAACTGACTTCTAAAAAGGAGGAAGTTCTCAATTCGACTGTATTTTTTGTGAGTCCAGTGGTCCCACTTATATTTGGTGTAGATCCAAAGAACTTCGGAGTTAGGTAACGGAAATCTTCAAATGTTCCGGCTTCTCTGTTCATTTTTTACACTAGTTTCTTATCTAACATAGTAAAGGGTGAATAAAATCTTACAAAAAATACAACCGACTAAAAAAAAACAGTAAAACATAATTTCAATTTCGGAAGTAAAAAAACGATGATTGATGAATTCCCATAAAAAAAGAATGTGCAGAAATATTGCTACTTTTGTTAAGAAGCTTTAAGTTTTTGTTTGCGAAAATCGATCGATATTTCTTTTGAAACCCTGTTTTATTTTTTCCAGACCTCCTGACCACAGACCACAGCGACGTATTCGAGGATACCAGCACAGGATCATTTTCGCAACTACTTTTCGATGTCGCAAGGGACCAAGTTATCGTGGGCGCAAGGTGACTGCCTAAATCTATTTATGTCTAGACCTAAAGCAATCCAACCTGTTCGAAAATACTTGATTTAGTTGGTCAGGTTCTTGGAAAATCGGAATGTTGTTGGCTTATTTTTTTTGGCTGGGAATTTGTGCATGTGTGTGGGTGTTGGTTGAACTTTCAGACATAAAGCTTAAGGAAATATATTTTTCTTATATACGTATTACACAATTCCTAGATATCCGTGACGCGATGTACAAGGTGTTACAGTATAAAGACAATACCGGAAAAGTGGTCATCAAAATGAGCTATTTCAATCCCGAAAAAATGACAGCTGTCATTTGACGACACGGTTGGCACAGTGGTTGAGCGTTTGGCTGCTGCGCTACGTCGCGGGTTCGATCCCCTTGGGTCTCAAAAATGTGAAAAAAAATCATGAAAATCGTGTGACGTAATTTATGGATGGCCCCTTATGGGAATAATGTCAATGTAGCTGTGTGGTATCATCACTAGACAACCCAACCAACTTTACAAAAAAATACAACCGACTTTCAAATAGTAAAAAAGGTTTGAAAATGAGTCGAAACATTTTTTTCTGTTAGCTTGCATGCCATAAGACTTACATAGGCCAGTAACTGGCCTATGTAAGTCTTATGGCATGCAAGCTAACAGAAAACACATAAACAGAAAACTAATCAAGCATAACCATAACTGTTATGGTTATGCTTGATTAGTTATTATTGAACTGTTTTTGACGTTGTGCTATGGAAGAGTCCATAAGTCTGAAAATAAATGTATTATTATTATTATCTTATTAAAGATAAAACTTTCTTGATATCTCCCTATAATATTTACAGTTTCCAATAATTACTTAATGCTGTTTTAATAAACATTTTACGGCTTCTTATAATGACTGTTTAATAATCTGCCGTGGTGTAAATTTTATAGAAGTTTGATGGAGTTATAAAACTTCATGATAGTTCGGTCTCGAATCATCGTAAAACGATGGGATGCCACAGATTGATTATTGATAAGTTAGAACAGCTTCTATTACAGTGAAGCAAGTATAACTAATCAGTATATGGAGACTGTTTTATAGTGCTTTTAATTAGGGAGTGACATATAAATAACGCGTCAAGTACGTCCATTTTTATTGTAGTCGGTTAGAAATTAACATTAAATAGGTCAGAATTGGTCGATGTGGCGACACCTAGGTCCAGTAATTGTGGACGTCTTTCGGCTCTAATGAAGATATTTTTGTACTGCAATAGATTTTTATCATAATGATATATATGACTGGCTGGATAAAATTAAAAAGTCTCTATAAGATATTTGAAAGAATAATATTTAAACATTTTATCAATTTGGATGGCTAAAATAGTAGCGGAAGACGTAAGAAGTTTTGAGAAAGACTTGTTACTCTATTCAAAAACACCAAGCGTTTAAAGATAAATAATTATCTTTAAACGCTTGATGTTTTAGTTATTAAATCATAATGGACTTGTTTGCCGTATGTCCATCGAGCGGTGGGCCTATAAAACACAAAATTGGTGCCCTGAAATCGCGAGACGGGGCCGCGGCAGACCATGAAGGAGATGGCGGGACGACCTGGATGTCTTCCTTGGGAATTAGCAGGATGTGGCACAGGATCGGGAAAAGTGGAAGGAGTGAAGGGAGTGGAGGGAGTGGAGGGAGGCCTTTGCCCAGCATTGAGACATTTTAGGCTAGCTATAATAATAATAATAAATCGTAATAGAAATACGATACGTCGGCTCGGCTGGCGCAGTGGTTGAGTTATAAATGATGCGCTGCGTGTCGCGGGTTCATTTCCCGCACGCAGCAAATATTTATATGGCCTACAGATTGTTGTTCCGGATCTGGTTGTTTGTGTATGTCAGTTCACATGTTTGTAAGCGCACCCACGATACAGGAGAAATTCCTAGAGCGGGCCAAAGTTTTTTTTTTTAAAGAAAAGAAATAGGTGCTATTCTGACTGAACCCTTACGAGATATTGAGTTAACAAACTGTGTGGGCGTCATAATCTTAAATCGATTGATAAAGCTATCTCAGCTCAAAGTTATAGGACATCCATGAATAATGTAGTATTTACTACCTATACAGACAACTAACTATATGTATGTTTTAGTTATAGAACTTATTGGCCTTACAAGAATGTTAAGGGTCTGTATAGCTGAAAGCTCGATAGCTTTTTAATGGAATGAAAAATTAGAAAAAAATTAAATGTAATGCAATGCAATACGGTATACAAGTTTGTCGTTTGGGGGGGCTTGACCACGCTGAGAGTACCTAAGTTTTAGTATAGTAAATACAAATTCGCCTCCTTGGCAATTCACCAATGACTTCGTTTTCTGGACTACCAGAGAAATTTGGCCTAGGCTTGAGCCCCTTAGCCCCCATGGGTCCACTCATGCAATAAAATGTAAAGTAACCTAATGAAGACGAAGTATAGAATAGGTTCTTTAATATAAAGTCCATACTATTAAATCTCTGCAATTTTTGATCCGATAACACGAATTATTACGCCGACAGTAATCTAAACTTGAAATTCTGAAAAATAGCCTGATTCCTGTGGGATAGGCCATGGAAATGAAGCCGTGTGAAAAACTAGTAAACGAAAAATGATAAGTATTGACAGGCAATATATGTATGTATGTATGCCCTGTTCTTTAATTATAAACAATAACGTAACTTAAAATCTCAATTAAAACATTATCACTAGGGTTTACGTATTATAATTAAGATAAAATGAATCTCAAATCATATCAAAACTTATTAGTCCTTAAGCATTATGATTAAAATTAACTGACTCCCAAATCAAAACTTAAGAAGATAATTAACTTAACAAACTCACAACAGACACGAAAATACAAACCCACATACATACGCATAAATCATTAAACAAGAAAAAACGACCTTATCGTACTTTAACAGCATTTTAATGCGATAGCAGTGCTCTTCTAATAACTTGTTCAAACATCCAGTCATTCACCTGCTGGTCTTATGATATGAGATAGTGTTATCAGCGTGACAGCTTGTTAGCTACCCGGACCAAGCCACTCGATTTTAATTAACAATCACTTACCGTTTATTTTTAATTATAATTTTATAAAAAAGTAAGGTTTATATCCTGCTGAAATCGCGCGTTTTTACGTGTTAAAAACTAGTCTATATTTGACGATTTTTTTAAAAATTGGATACTTTTGTTTTAATATTGATAGGTTTGTGATAAATTATGTTTATTTGGTGAATATTTTTCGTGGATTTTAAAGTAGATGAGGCCGGTGTGTCCCTATCTCATTTGACGGTAATCGATGACGTGGTCCCGATAGAGCACGGTCACCTAGAAGTGAACTATTTAGCATTCACTCTTGACTTAAAGAACCTCAGGTTGTAGCTGTCATTACTTCTAGAGTTAGATGTAAAAATGTTTGTAAAAAAAACTTTATTAAAGCTTTATAATACTCTATAGAAAAGTACTACAAGCGCCCCGCGGTTTCACCCGCGTTGTTCCCGTTCCCGTGGCAATACGGGGATAAAATATAGCCTATGACACTCCACAATAACGTAGCTTTCGATTGGTGAAATAATTTTGAAAATCGGTTCAGTAGATCCAGAGATTACCGCTTACAACGTCATGAACTCACAACCTTGCAAACGTTACCTCTTTATAATATTAGTATAGATAATTCGTATTTAACTAAGTTTTTGCCCGCGAGTTCGTACGCGCAGATACTGTTTTTTTCTGTTCCCGCGATCCCGTAGGAATTTCGGGAAATCATCTGTAAGTGGGGAGAACTTAGAGATGATTTACTATACACTCCCTAAGGATTTTTTTATGGGTGTGAAAATCATCAAAATACTTTTTCCGCTCTGGGCGGAGCGGTAGAGTGTCAGACTATTATCTACTGACTAAAAAGCATCCGTGTTCCTCCTAATGAATACCCTTTGCGTTTCAGGGCCGCGGTGACCCTTTCAAACAAATACCGCAACCCTGGTATGACCCAAGGAACCTACTTGCCAAATTTCAGCTTTTTATGATCGTTCCTTTATTCCCTATCTGATAGTTCCCGCTGTGCGTTTTCCGGCAGAGTTTTATATGTCATCATCATCTGCGTAGGCTTTTACCCAACTTTATTGGGGTCGGCTTCCAGTCATCCGGGATTCAGATGAATACCAGTATTAAATGTGGAGCGGCTGCCTACCAGACTTTCACAACCCGTTAACTGGGCAACATCGTACTTCCTGGCAAGACTGGAGTCTGATTTACTGGCTTCTGACAAATCCGTAACGACTGCCAAAGATTTACAAATGACGGCCGGGATCAACGGCTTATCGTGCTTTCCGAGGTACGCAGGAAACTCGGTATGGCCACCCATCCACAGACCAACCTTAGCAAGCGTTGCTTAACCATGAAGATCGACCCGTGCGGCTGTTATTCTTTAGCCACGAAGTTTTATATGTATTGACATAAAACTCTTTCGTTACTCAGTGACTTAACATATCGGTTGAGATTAAAATTATCGTTTATCTTTACTTTATAAGTGCAGCCAATTTACCGTGAGACATTTTCAATATTGGACGCGGCAAGCAATGAATACGCAATTTTAAAGGCTTTTAGGATCGCAAATGGCTTAATAAATGATTGGAAACTGGTTAATTTGAAACACTTTTTAACGCCTTTATTGATCTTTCAAAAGTTTACTTTATATGATACCTCGAATCTGGGACATACGATAAAATGATCAAAAGTATTTCAATCCTTCCGCATCGTAAAAAAATATCATGCTGAATCTATAAGATTTTGCTAATGATGCAATAAAGCAATGTCATTTAATTTTAAGATCACTCGTAGTGCACATTATGAGGTATTAATTATTTTGTTAGGCATCTTAGGGATATTGGTCACCCAATAATTGGTAAACCTTAGGTAAGTAATAAATCTTTGATTAGTAATGATTAGCTACGCGAGCGATCAAGCTAGATTAGAGAATCCACACACAAATAGTTTATGAACTATCCAATTTTATGTGAATCCAATTGCGAATGATTGAATTCACAATAAAAATACACACAGTTCTGTTTACAATTATCGGTAGTTTATAATATCGTCAGATTTATTGTAACATCACAATCTACCCAAAAAGGCAGTATTTGTGTAATTTGTCTTCTAATTCGGTCGATTCAAGTCATTGTAAGGTATAATATATATTTAACTGCCTTCATATCTTATTTAGTAAATACCTAGTATATACTAGGCCAGTATGAGTCAATTGTATGTAATGAAGCGCGGCAAACAGTCATTAAATGTCATTAAAACAACCAGCATCGATATTGAACAATAAACATATAAAATTATTGCGATATTTACATTAAACATCAACCTCTCTGTACTAATAAGCAGAATACATAATTGTATACATAATAATAGGTATGCACCATAAAATGAGAAATACAGTTTCATGTGTTTACTCAGAAAATCAGAATTAGGTTGAGTTGAGGTAAATGGAAAGCATAATTATTCAATTTGAGTTCAGTAATAAGGGCGGATTTCTAAACGACAGGTTTTCAGTCTAAAGAAGAGCTTGTCAAAGATTCAATAATAATGACTTAGAAATTGGGGATAAGTCATAAGTCATTTATTTCGGAACAATATACATTGTGTAGAAATTTTGTAAAATAAAATGTAAAATAAACAGTAAGTACTATCATCAGTCTTTATTCATTGAGTGTGCATTTGTACGTGGAATGGTCTCCTTGTGGGATGGTCGGTATAAAACTCAAGAGCGTAGCGTAGACTAGCGTTAGGTAGTGTCGTCAATTTCCAATCCATTAATATTTATGTATATCAAAACTTTTGATAGAAAGTTAATTGGTTTCATATCTTAAACTAGTAAAGTCTTGAGAGCATTTCTCCAGAACTAATCGTCCTGTTTTAGCTCTCGCAATTTTCATCTAATGCCGGGTACAGACCATGCGCGCGGGCAAGGCACGGGCGAACGAATGGAAATCGCCGTTGTATACCGTTCGCTCTCCTACTGCTGGTCACAATCAGTCCATTCTGTAAAACTTTCACTATGCTGCGCAGCTATTCTGTAAAAATCTTCACGATGAAATTTTTTAACTTAGATAAATAAATGAATCTGAAGTGAGCTCTGCGCAAGAGCGGCAAAACTTAAGGATTGACTACTCATTTCTACGTTAATCTTCCTGAGTTCTCATATCAGAGGTTTACAGAACAGCACTACAGATCAATCAAGCGAAGGCTTGCGAAAACATGAAAATGAACGGGAATTGGCGGCAAATACCACTATTTAGCGTTTGTTTGTTCGTTGGCTAAGTGTATATCCGACTTAAGTCGATTTCAGGTTCCAGCGTATCTAATTCCTAAACCGTAAATCCGGCCATGTTATTTCAAATCAAGGTCGACAAGAGATTCATTGATCCAGCTCAGCTCCGGTAGGTACAGTTATTATCTAAAACTCGATCTTAAAATTGCAATAGCATAAGTAGATATTTTACATTGCAAAGTTATCGTGAACATTAAAACTCGTTTTCCATATAGGGAAGGGAGATTCTAGGACTTCTTTAAGATTCTCGATCTAGAAACACTTAGTGACCGTCTCGTAGGTTTACTGGTTCGAGATATTTGCCAAGTTTTAAATCTGGGATTCGATCTCCAATTATTTCTAGATCTCAAGCCAAGTCGTACCTAGCGTGTCTTTTTTTAAGTCTGTTTTACTGTATCTGCAAAGGCATAGACATCTGTGAAGTAGTGATTTTTTTTTTATTCGGGTCCTCCTCGTTCCTGTTAAGCTGTCTGGCCCTGCTAGTCAAAGACTTCCTTGAAATCATTTCAGGTATGGCCCTGAGCCACTTTACCTGGTTGGTATAAAAACCAGTAATACCAGAAAAAATTGCAATAATAATAATACTTCTGCCAGATAACTTAAGCTGAACTGTTTAAGATATGAAACAGGCCAGTGTGCTAGAAAATCTTTTGCTATATAATAACAGTTCAAATCTTTAGCGGGCTATTAACATATTCGCAAACGAAGAGGTGAAATTTCTGTTAAGTGCTATGGAATATTGGATAATAACGACTTAATGGTAGAATCACATAATTGGCAAATAACGACTTCATATACCGCAGAAATGATTAACAATATTGCTAACTAGGGATGTTAAGGAGCTTCATAACCGTAACTCAAATTAACGGATATCCGAAAAGAAACTATCCGTAACCGTTACCAAAACTGATATAATAGTTTCGGATAATTTCGGATAGGGACGGAATCTAAATAAGATATGTTATGATAGGTTTTTCGGATTCGGCCGAGCACTTAGCCGCGCGCGTTATATCCCACTTTTATATTTGTGTTTATTTTTACAATTTCTTAGAAATAAGATTTTCTAAAAATGTATTAGCTCTTTGTAACAGAAAATATCCGAAAGTAACGACAATCCGAAATATATATTATATATATATATATATATATATATATATATATATATATATATATATATATTTCGGAGTTGTATTTCGTTTATATATATATATATTATGTAAACGAAATACAACTCACTGATTAATCACGAAATCTCAGAAACTATAATACCTACAAATTTAAAATTTGGCAGGTAGGTTATATCCTTATAGGGTGTACACATCCGCTAAGAACGGATTTTACAAAACCCAAGGGGGTAAAACGGGGGTTTAAATTGTTTGTACCAAATCTGCGCAGACAAAGTCGCGACCGAAGTGCTAGTAATTTTATATCCGTAACCTTATCCGAAACTTCATATCCATAACATCCCTGTTCCTAACTACAGTAACTATACACGGTGTGAAACGAAAGTTGAGAACTCGAGAATTTGCTCAATATTAAGGCGAATGTAAGCTAAGTGTTATTACGATTGTCTATTAACGCTCAAAGTTATAATCTATGGATTCGGTTCATTGCTAGGGTTGCCATCGTCAAGACAATAAAATACCGTTTTACTAGGTATGTATTAGAGCTGATGATATTTTAGAATTTGTTATAAGAAAATCTAGGTTCTATACGTTCGTCACGATCTAAGAATGTTTTATTTAGGTTAGATAGTCGTAAAATTCAGGGATTGCTATTACTAGGGGTTATTATTCTTAGTAGCTTAGAATGGTGTGGTATTAGTAGCTTAGAGTAGATGTCACCGGATTGTTACAAACACCGTTAGTTTGTTATAAATCTTGAATAATAAAACATAGCAATGATGAAGATTAAAATTGTGCTGCGCGTTGATATACCGAAGGGGTTGGCAATAGCTTTTTTATATAAAATTTTTACAATCTTACGCGTTTTATTACAATTTTACGGGCCAAATATTAAAAAAAAAGATAAATAAAAATAATCTGGTGACATATTATGTATGTTGTTAGTACCTATCATTAGTAGCATATTGACCTACGTCTAGCACAGTTCTAGGTTCAGTTGAATTAAGATTAAAAAACTTACGTTTTCAAAGGAATATTAAGGTCCAAATTCTGAACGATTCCCACAATAGCAACAGTAATGGTAGCCCTGCACGAAGCACAATCGGCATAGATCAAACGCCAGGAAGTACCAGTGTTTGCCACATAGTGTCAATATGTGTGCCGTGAACATTTGGCTCAGCTATTAAACCATTTTGTTTGTTCATGTGCTTTTCAAACAGGCATCAAGGCACGCGTTTAACGTAGTACCAAAATGTGTGAAGTTTATTGTGTAAACATTCGTTTTATGTCGGCTTTACTGGCTTGCATCGTTCTAATTTGACAATATATTTTCGGCAAAGATTTATAGTGTCAGGATTTCGTTATTCTTTATTATTATGACGTAACATCACGCCTGTTTTGACGAAAGGGTTAGGGAAATGTTCCTCCATTGCACGCACATTTTGTCAGTTATATTAACGTACGTCCCAACTCCTGGGCAGGTAGGTAATTAATAGATCTGTGCCTGTAAGCCTATAGCCCAATTTATTGGTGGTAGACCCATGCATGTATATTCGTCTTCATATTTTCTTCTTATCTCTACCATATTATTTTTCACACAATTTACCCCTTACCATACCTGCTTTATCTTCATAATTATATCAATAAAAAGAATCGATACTTGCTATATTACCTACCTATTTATCTCATTAGTCATTACGCAATAGTTCTCAATTCACATCGTAAATACTCACGACCACACTCGATACATATACATCGATTCGATACCGTTCTATCGGTAACGCTATCGATTACAACGGCATAGCATTGATATTCGATCCTGCGGCAATCTCATAGTGTACGATTACTTACATGTGTTTCGATTTATTCTAACTACTGGTTGTGCAACGCTTATTTCCTAGATATTTTAAACGTGATCTAGGTGATTAGATTACGGGGTCGTGTGCGAAAATAGTGTTGAATGCAACCGTGATTGCATTTTACACAGAATTGAGTTGTCATCATGGTTACTGCTAGATACGGCATTGGCAAAACCTTCTTTATAAACCAAGCGTGTCAGCCAGTGTAGTGACATTGGCTGACACGCTTGGTTTATTAATACTTAATATATAATATTAATTTTTATACGTAAACAGTGGTTTACGTGTAGAAATTGATGGCTCGTGATTATTCTAACTATGGTTATAACGGTTGAAACTTGTGCTCAGAGTTCATACATAATTATGTAGGTATGATAGGGTTGCAGTTTTTTTTCGAAAGCGTCACCGCGGCACTGAAAAGAAAAGGGCACTAGAAGGAACACGGGTGGGTTTTAGTTAGTAAGAGTCTGACACTCCCTTCCGCTCTGTCCAGAGCGGGAGAAGTCATTTGATTATATAATGATATCCCATGAAAAAAAAGGTTTACGTTTGTACATATGTATATTCCATGGGCACCAGTAGATACCAGCGTCTGTAATCATGATTAACTCATTGTTCGACTTCGGGTCTTCTCACTTTCCTGCTCCAAGTTATTCTGTGTTGGGTTGTCAATTCTAGCAATAGGATTTATTCTATGTTATACCTACCATCTACTTTTTCTTATTCTGATAAGCGCAGAGCAATTAGTGCGACATGGTCTTGACTTCGTCGCTTGACATGTTCATACAAATGAAACTCCGTTGACCAATGGGATTTATTTATCATTTACATTACATTCAATTTTATATTACATAGCATAACAACTGATGCATTATCACCTACTTAAAAATACTTACATATGACGCCCTGCAGTCTACGTTCTCATCAAGATAAAAATGTTCAATGTCGTTGGCGATATCAGTAATGTGGAATTATTGGGATTTTGGTAATTTATTGCCCTCTAAGTCATTCAAGGGTACAATTTACGCAATAGGTGCTTGCTATCTGTTTGTCGTAATTATTGGATTAAGATGATAATACCTATTAATATTTGTATTATTAACATGCCATATATATACGAAGACACGGTTGGCGCAGCGACGACACGGTTGTCGCAGTGTTGGAGCGTTCGGCTGCTGCGCTACGTGTCGGGGGTTCGATTCCCGCACGGAACAAATATTTGTGTGACCTACAGATAGTTGTTCCTGGTTTGGCTGTTTGTGTATGTGAGATTGTATGTTTGTAAACGCACCCACGACACAGGAGAAATTCCTAGTGTGGGGCAACGTTTAAAAAAAAATATATATATAACATGTTGACAAGTACTGCATGCTCGCAATACTAGCTTAGTAAACACTTGAACATAAATGGCTAATCTCTATTGTGTAACCACAACATACGAGGGATTAGCGAACCGATACGATTCAATTTGTCCGCATCGCTGTCGACGGGAAAAGTGCATAGCAGCATTGCCAGATTGAAAGATAATGCTGAATATTTAGCTGCAAATAAGGCCAGTCTTCTAAAGTGTAGCTGATGCCAAAAGACTGCTTGTTGATATCCTGAAACCTTTGTTGTACATTCGGAAGTTGGACGTCGGAACCCAAACCCTGCCTTAGTGTCTCAAACTAAAACAGCTGAAACATACAATCCTCTAATTAGTTTTTCGTATTTGCGGCCTTAGAGATTTTCTCATTACCATCATTAACTTGTCTTTCTTTCTTTCCCAGGGACGCGCTGTTCCGCCTATCCCTACGAGGCTTAGCAGTGCTAGAACGCGCTGACTGGCTGGCCTCCGTCAACAAGACCAAGCTGTGCCAGATGAAGGGGCAAACTGAACACGACTGCCGCAACTACATCAAAGTGCTGCTGCTCCATGGACATAAGCTGTTTGCCTGTGGAACTCATGCTTTTAGCCCTGTTTGCAGTTGGAGAGAGGTTTGTGAAAGCTTACTAGGATTTTTTAGAATAGAGTCACCGTTGGTAGTAGGTAGACATACACGTGTGTCGACCGACGCACGCGTGTGGAAAAGGAAGAGGTTAATCTTTGCTCAGCAGTGAGACAAAGGCTAACTTGTAGGTTATATTCGATTATTTCTGAAATTTTATGAAAGGCTATAAGAGTAGAGAAATAAAATCGATAAATGGTCTTTGCGAAAGTTGAAATGGCTAAAAGAGGCTGATTGTGATTACTAATATAACGACTTAACAGGGAAAACTGAAAGAAAATGAGATATCATTGCAAAGTTTCGCTGAGTCACGCACAGATGGCTTTGATGCCACCTGGCGCAATAAGACAGCCTCACTGCTAAGCAGACTGCGTGGGAGCAGTAACAGCATCCTGAATGCAATAGGCAATAAGGTGGACAGCCCTCTGGTGTGGAGCCTCAACCAGAGGACCAAGTCTCTTTTAGTTATTAGATATTAACATAGTTCTTAAGTATATACTAACAATAAAATGGATCAATGGTTGAAATGTTAAAATGGATGAATAAATAATTATAAATAAAAGTAATTCATATGAAGGTAAATAATGTAGATTTTTGTAGTATACCTATATAATTCAGTCACGAAATGTAAAGCTTTTTTTTTTCATTTCATTCACAGCCTACGGCCTGAACAAGATGATGAAGACACAATTTAAAAAAATATATATAATTTTCTTTTTTTTGGCTCGGGTGTATTTACCTACTCTAAAGAAGTTGTGGGAAAAGAAAATATCACAAAGACAAACACAAACAACTGCCTGAAGGGCAAACAAATATTTTTCCAAACGAGAATCAAACTAACAACCGGTACCGCAGAAGTCAAAAGTTAAGCCACAACACTAAATCTTGTTTGTTATTCTAAGCTTGCTGCCGTGAAGTGTATGTAAAGAATATTTGAATATTGAAATCGGATTTGTATGTAAAAATAAATAAAAAAATAAAAAAAATAAAAAATAAAAATCGTTTATTTGCAAAACAGGTTATGGCAGGTTATGGTGTACGCACACATTAAATGTTTATCTAACATTTTCGGTGTTCAAGCCAGTTTGTCTGATCCTAAAACTGATCAAGAATTACTCGCATATCTTAACCACTCTTATATCCCTCCCCCTTAATCAATAACTTAATATTATTAAAGACGACTAAGATATCTTATGCTCGGCAGTTTAGCTCGTGAATCGACTGATATAGATTCATCATTACTCTTACCTCCTGCTTTTGTCCCAATTTATTTGGGATCTGAGGATAATGTATGTTGGTTTCCATATATTTTTGTTTACCGTCATCTCAGTACCTACATATTTGTACCTACATATTTGTTGAATTAAAGTTCATCAAGGATCAAACTACATAATCTGTTTTGTTCCACCAGATTGAGTCAATAAGGACGGTGACGGAATGGGTGACGGGAGTCGCCAACTGCCCCTACAACCCTCATTCCAACGTGACTGCGATTCTGGCCAGCAACGGAGAGTACTACGCCGGTACCCCCACAGACTTCGCAAGCTCCGATACAGCTATATGCAGGTACACCAATAAAACTTTTTTGAGGACAGATAGGCGGTGGCTCCGTGTAAATATTGGAATTTTTCGCTGCAAATAAAGCCAGTCTTCTTAAGTCTTGCTGATGCTAAAAGACTGCTTGCTGATGTCCTGAAACTTTTGTTGTGCATTCGGAAGTTGGACGTCGGAACCCAAACCCTACCCTAGTGTCTCTAACCCAAACAGCTGAAACATATGATCCTCTAATTTTAGTTTATCGAATTACAGTGTCCAATTAAACTTTTTTGAGGACCGATAGGCGGTGGCTCCGTGTAAAATATTGGAATTTAGCTGCTTCTGGTTAGACTGGAAGCCGACCCCAACATAGTTGGGATAAGGCTAGGCAGATTGGTAGTGATGAAAGTCCCACATTCTTCCTAACAAGACGATGTTATTTTATGGCTGAGTTAAACACCAATGGGATGGATTTGAATGTTATTCACAAGACTTTCTATCGAATTCAAGTAGTATTTAAGCTATTTAGATGTTTTTTTACAGCTCTGCTAGCTGTAACAGTCAGCTGTATCTTAATAATTATACATTTTTAGTAGTAGGTTTTTTTCGGGTGTTTGTCACGGTGGGGCTGACATGTGTCATGGCTTGTGGTGGTGGTGCGAAATAACCATAGAAATATAAAATACAATGGAAATAACATAATCAGGACATCATAATAACTTACTTTTTAAATATGGCAACGCACCAGGATTTGCTTCTTGTAGATCTTGTGGTTTCTAGGGCTTATAGGTACCACTACAAACTTTGGATTGTTCTCCTTTCTATATAATATACAAACAGCGCCCCGCTCTGTAGTTACCGTTCCCGAAGGAATACGGCAATAATATAGCCTGTGAAACTCGCTGATAATGTAAATTTTCATTGGTGATAAAATGGTTAAAATCGTTCTAATAGTTTTGGAGCTTATTCGGTACAAGCAAACAAAACAATCTTTCCTCTTTATAATATTAGAAAATATTAGTTACTTTATAGAAACTAAAGTGATGATCCTTACACACTGGAAGGACTGATCTGCTTCTGTAGGGAGGTTGGCTCACACACAATGGTCCAACATCACGACTAATCTGCGGAAATCAAACTCCGAAATAGATGTAGAATATATTTATTGATTTGTTTTATTTGATCAAAACGAGATATCCGTTAACTGCATCAGTCTAAGAATCTATGTACATATATTGCAATCAGTTGCCATACTGATTTCATAGTGAGAAATGTGTTTACGACTTGGCAGTAAGTCGTAAACACATTTCTACTATAAGAGGTTACTAGTGACAAACGTAACGATTATGTGGCTCTGCTCTATTTTGATATCGATACACAACGGGTCAGTAAATTATTAGTTGATATCGATTGTATGTCCTTGTGTATCAATTTGCTGTGATTCTATGTTATCAGTTTGCGCAATCCTAGTAGCGTTGATTAGATTAACTCCACCTTAAATGTTGTTGTTAGAACTAGATATTGATACCGAATTAGGGATTTTTAATTTCATGTTTGTTTCTATTTGATTTTTCATACAAGTGCTCAAGTATTTAGCCCACTTTCTTGATTTGTACTAAATATTAGATATTGTTTGGTTGATAATCAGGGATGATTAATTCCTGTTTGTTTCTTTTTGATTTTTGAGACATTTTATCTCGTATTTAACTTATTTTCTTTTGATGAATTTTAAATATCTGTAGACCTGCATATAGTCATTCATTAATTACTTTAGGATTTCTTGATATAATGAGAGAAAGATCTCACTGTCAGTATTGATTCCTATAAGGTCGTATTCGCATTGAAAAATGCTGTTAATTTCTGAGTTTAAAACCAAGAATTAGCCACAACAGTCACATTCATAACCTAGTTATGAGCAGACGTTATGAAAGTGATGATTCTCATAACGTCTTTAAGTACTTAGCTGATAACTCAATATGGTGATAATGAGTTACCAGTTTGGTCAGGTCCTTTACTGTCTTTTATTATTGACGCGTTCGCTTTATCACTATCTCACCTAATTTTAAGCGATGATATGGTCAACGATGGAGCATCCAGGCCTAGAAATAACCGAATTCACTCTTGAATTCAAGAACTCCAGAATCTCCATTCAAAAGGGCGGATCTTTCGACCAAACAAAATGGTACTACATCTAGTGTGGAATTGCCTATGTGTTTGATGGCAGACTCTTGTATCTGGCCAAAGAGCACGGAGAAGTTTGATTGCGTAATATAGGAACTTTATGACGTCAGTGTTCGTAGATGCAAAAACAAATTCTAACAGATCCTAATATCCAATTTTGTTGACAGGAGTCAAGGAGCCGCCACCCACGGTTCAGGCATGCTCCGTACAACCCAGTACGACCTGAACTGGCTGAACGAGCCCCAGTTCGTGGGCAGCTTCGAGGACGACCAGTTCGTCTACTTCGTGTTCAGGGAGGTCGCTGTGGAGTTCATGAATTGTGGGACGGTGAGTGTGTACTATTTAATTAGAAATTAGCTCTTCCCTTTAATTTGCCATGCATTACGTCACAGAATTATTCTTATAAGCGGCACTTTCGGATGGTGTAATAATACAGAGTGTGTTTAAGCGGACTCGATTCCTGGTTAGGAATATTGACTTTAAAAAAATCCAATGATGCAGCTCAAGTTTTCATCAAAACCGGCCCCGACAGTCCTTAGAGTGCTTTTCGCAATTTTTCATAGGTTCGGATTTAGCTATCCACGCCTACTTGTAGAGCATATACAGAGTGTTTTTTATTCTGTATGCTCATTGCTTTGTGCCGCATTTCTCACATGCATAAGTAGGTCTCTACACATGTCCCATATCATAACAAGATGTTTACATAACAACGCGCGTGTTTCTGACGTCACCGCGCGTCTAGTGTAGTTCTACCTACAATTACACTTCAATAAACCATCTGAGAACTTGCACAAAGCAAACATCACGTTATCTGTCTTGATACAGTTTGAAAAAGAAATCTGTCTTTGGAGTAAAAAAACAACCCGTGTTTATAATTAACTCTTACCTTTTTTTACCGTTTTTATTTGGATTCTATGCTTTTTGTTTCATAATTATAATTGTATATATTTATGTATTTATTGTATATAATTAGTACACCTAAGACTACCTACAGTACTGTAATTCCTTTTCTCTTTAAAATCCATCCAAAGGTTGCCTTGAAAAGGTCGCTTTTAGTGATAAGGCCGCCAATTGTGTCACCCTATGTAATGGTTTCTTCATCTATATTTTCTTTAACTTATATGGTGTACATAATAAAGAGTATTCTATTCTAATTTTTACTCCTAAAATCCATAAACATAAGGTTCAGACTTCATAGTCAGCTTTATCCTTGCTCTAAGAATATTTCTGTTCAATGCGTTACCCAACATAACTAAGTGATTGAGCACTGACTTGAAACCGTTTCCTCTTTCGTCACCAGTAATTCATTGACTGACCAGTTCTGTGTGTATATTTATATCCCCTGTAACGACGGTTCGAAGTCTCTTACCTTCGATAGTAGGTTAATATGGTACTTACACATTAGGGACATCAGGGGACCCTCTAGATTTAATAAGAAAAGTGTCCCATCCATCTGATATATCGTGCAACGGATGAGGCTATGACCCTCATTATGTCGACACTGCCAATTTGCCAATTGTCTCTGTAATTCCTTGATCTATTACATTGTTATTGTTTTAAGTAATAAAATATTCTATAGGTGATATTATAGCTATTACCATATCCTGCTTCACAACTCACAAATTAAAAGTAATATTATCTAGTTAATTTATTCAAGAAGCGACTCTTTTACGACACGCAGCCGCGGAAGATATTTACTTTCAAATAATTATATTAATATCAATAACTTATAGAATATATTGACTCTCAAAAGATTTATCAAGTATTGCTTAAAATTATAAACTACTATGCAAGGGAGAGGATCAGAACTCAACTTTTCTGTTTAACAGATTTGTTATAAATGTTTTTGGACTGTTTGAGGAAATTGTACTGTTATATTTAGCATATACATATTATATTCGAGGTTTTAAGTTTACTTGTGAATTATGCATTGTAAGCTGCATATGCTGCCTTTAAGTAATAGGGATGTTTCCTGAGTAAAAAATATATGATTATGTTTAGCCCGTCAGTTAGATTATAGAAAAATATTGGACACGTATTTTTTCCTTTATCAAATCTATAAAAACTGACGAAGATACAAAGCGTCAAAGATCAGGAGTGGGGGCTTGTGACGTTACGGCTCGGTAAAAATTATAGCGAGTAGTGACGTCACACGAGTTTTCAACGCACTGTATCGTCTTTATTTTTTGTTTACGTGAAAAAAGAAAAAATACGTGTCCAATATTTTTCTATAATCTAACTGACGGACTAATATATAAATTTATAGATAAATAATATATAGATAATATACAGGGTGAAATTGAATAGATGCGACATATTTAAATATACAATAATATCTACGTGTTGTCAAGAAAATTTAGAACATACCAAATGTAAAATTAATGAACTTCTATCACCGCTATGAATGGCAACGTTTAATAACGCGAGTACTCCACAACGATCATTGAGCACTGCGATTAGTTGGACGAGATTTTTTGATACTTTAATTTTTCTTATTTATTTTGCATATTAATTATTTTTCTGGAATACCGATAATTCGTACTTAAATAAAGATATTAACATCGATGGATCATTTTAAAACGCCAACCACGTAACTTTTTTTAACGATTTAGATTGTAGAAAAAACAGTTTATAATTACTATGTTACTGTAACTGAAGCTCCCATTTCATTTTGTCGCATCTATTCAAAGTCAGTATAGATTTTTTTAGTCAACTACCCTATTGTTGCACTGTGTAAAATGTAAGAACATGTTTTATTTTATTTGTAAATTAGTGTAAACAATTGTTGGTAGACCTAATAAATAAAAATAAAAAAACCAAATACTAAAATACTTTACTAGCTGCCGCCCCCGACTCCGCCCGCGTGAATGTCGACAACTATCGCAAGAGAACATTCATCCGAGATAAAACAAGTATACTATGTGTTATTCCAGATTATAATCTACCTCTGTGCCAATGTCGGTGCAAATTTCATCAAGAACCATTCAGTACTTTTTGCGTGACAGAGTAACAAACATCCATCTATCGCGTTTATACATAATATTAGTAGGTAAGGATTAATGTGGACTCCGATATGGCTTCGCTCAATAACGTTGTTTGACCCTTATGCTGAGTTCTGGGCATCGAAAGTGTTAAGCTCAGGTTAAGAACTAATTCTGCGTTAAAACTTAAAATATAACTCTGGTTTCATATAATCAAAGAAGAGCTGTTTACGTCCAAGATCTAACAATATGTATTTGTATCCAGATAATCTATTCCCGTATCGCGCGCGTCTGCAAGAACGATCCAGGAGGCTACCTGGTGATGAAGGACAGCTGGAGTACTTTCCTAAAGGCTCGGCTGAAGTGTTCCGTGCCAGGAGACGTGCCCTTCCATTATGACGAGGTCCAGAGCGTGGAGTACCTACCTCAGGAGAAGGTCCTTGTTGCTACGTTCACTACACCCGCGTAAGTACAACTGTATTTATGAATAGCATTATCCTACTTTCCCCGTAGGGTTAGGCAGAGCTGTAGCTATAGTAAGACCCTATTTCATAGTAGCATATGGCCACCTTGCGGGCAAAAATCCAGGCTCAATCCATGTTGATATCGAGGAGTTTTTAGTTGAAAAACTCAATTTCATTCACCTCGCATAATAACCAACATTTAATCTTTTTCTGTAACTTAAAATTGGGTCTTTACCTATGAAATTATCCTTTGTTTTGGCCACTTTGTACTACGAGTATGATAACATTGGTTGAAGTTATTTAAAATTCTGAATAATTCAATGTTGGACAGTAATTTCAAAGTTCGTTAGTTATTGTGTGTCCTGCGCGGTTATTTTGTATTATCATTTTTTGTGTCCAATATCTACACATAGAATACCTACATTGCTTATTTACCCCGTAGCCAAACTATGATACGTTCTCTCTTCAACAGGAACAGCATAGTTGGAAGTGCATTGTGTATCTACAGCATGTCGGATATCCACGCGGCCTTCGAGGGGCCCTACAAAGTGCAGGACAGACCCACGTCTACGTGGGAGCCAAGGTCGCCTTCTAAGCAGGCTAGAGACCATTTCAAGTGTGTTCCTGACTCCAGGTTAGTAGTTGATGTCTGGAACATAAATAGTATTTAGTTACGTAATATTATTTTTATTTCTGATCAATTTATTCGTACCGGTAGATTAGAATACTCTTTATTATGTACACTATATATGTATAAGTTACAGAAAATATATATGAAAAAAAAAAACATTAAATAGGGTGACACAATGGGCGGCCTTATATCGCTAAAACCAACTGTTTACTCCCAACTGTTTAATTGTCTCATACATATTTTCTCTTGGCGAATTTCTTAACGATGACTCTGATCCCAATTTATTTGTGGTTGGCACAAGTTGTCTTCCTCTATAATATTTCTCTTTTAAACAGTTACTACTGATTTGGTGATTACTAGCGAAAATCTATATAATTATTGGCATGTAAACTTTACATATTCCATCAATAGTGTCATCGGTGTTCCTCATCCGATCCATATTCTGAATATTGGAATACCTCCAACCAAGTTAGCCTCCGTTACCGACACATGTAGTATACTGGTATACACACAGCTTTACGTCAGCAAATCTTTATCATTCCACAGAATCCACGAAGCGATAGAATACCATCGCTACCACCTCATGTACGAATCCGTCCAACCGGTATCCGGGGAACCCGTGTACAAAGTGACGTCAGAGCGCTTCACCCACGTCACAGTTGACGTCACGACCGCTAAGAACATCGAGAAGCAACTTGTCTTGTATGTGGCAACACAGGCCGGCGATGTGCTGAAGTTGGCAGTACTGCCGAAACTGGATGGCGCGTGTTTGGTCGAAAGGTGGAAACTTAACAGCAAGAATAGCAGCGTTGAGATTCTGACCATGCAGTTTGTTAAGGATACTGTGAGTATACTGTATTTGATTGCAAATTTTCCTTTATTTGTAAAAAAGTTCCTTTTGTACATTTTCAGAAATAGATTCTAAAGTATGTGTGGTGTCGAGTTTTGAAAGTATATAAGGCCAATTAATAGTGATTTTTAACCCCGACGCGAGTACATAGGTTTGTTTTCTTAATGGCGTTCGACTGAATACGGTGGGATTTTTTTAAACTTTCGGCATTGTTAAGGTCAAATCTTGCAAGCTGGATTAGAACCGCTTCAACTTATACTACAGGGTTTAAATTTTACATGTTCGTTCAGTTCCGATAACCATTCGTTTTCATTAAAACTATGACCTGATTCTCCAACTCATGTTGGCTCCAGACAAATAAACTCCTCAATGGTCAACAGCATAAACACAACATTTTGCATACGGATTCAGTTTTAGTAATCCTCAATTCACTAAGCGTTCCATTTTTGAAATCTTTAACCACTCTAACCACCCCAATTCTCCAATCAGATGTCCGTCTACATAGGCAGCGTGAGCGGCGTGTACCGTGTGTCCGGACTGCGCTGCGCGCGCTACTCGTCGCGCTCGGGCTGCGTGCTGGCGGCCGACCCGCACTGCGGCTGGGACGACGCGCGCGAGCGCTGCGTGCCCGCCGCCGGCAACGTGGGCGACCCCGCCTTCAAGCAGGACACGGCGGCCTGTGCCGCGCTCGACGCGCAAGGTATGTGCAGGACACAGGCAGGGTGTCGGCGTGCTACTCGTGCGCTCGGGCTGCGTGCTGGCGGCCGACCCGCACTGCGGCTGGGACGACGCGCGCGAGCGCTGCGTGCCCGCCGCCGGCAACGTGGGCGACCCCGCCTTCAAGCAGGACACGGCGGCCTGTGCCGCGCTCGACGCGCAAGGTATGTGCAGGACACAGGCAGGGTGTCGGCGTGCTACTCGTGCGCTCGGGCTGCGTGCTGGCGGCCGACCCGCACTGCGGCTGGGACGACGCGCGCGAGCGCTGCGTGCCCGCCGCCGGCAACGTGGGCGACCCCGCCTTCAAGCAGGACACGGCGGCCTGTGCCGCGCTCGACGCGCAAGGTATGTGCAGGACACAGGCAGGGTGTCGGCGTGCTACTCGTGCGCTCGGGCTGCGTGCTGGCGGCCGACCCGCACTGCGGCTGGGACGACGCGCGCGAGCGCTGCGTGCCCGCCGCCGGCAACGTGGGCGACCCCGCCTTCAAGCAGGACACGGCGGCCTGTGCCGCGCTCGACGCGCAAGGTATGTGCAGGACACAGGCAGGGTGTCGGCGTGCTACTCGTGCGCTCGGGCTGCGTGCTGGCGGCCGACCCGCACTGCGGCTGGGACGACGCGCGCGAGCGCTGCGTGCCCGCCGCCGGCAACGTGGGCGACCCCGCCTTCAAGCAGGACACGGCGGCCTGTGCCGCGCTCGACGCGCAAGGTATGTGCAGGACACAGGCAGGGTGTCGGCGTGCTACTCGTGCGCTCGGGCTGCGTGCTGGCGGCCGACCCGCACTGCGGCTGGGACGACGCGCGCGAGCGCTGCGTGCCCGCCGCCGGCAACGTGGGCGACCCCGCCTTCAAGCAGGACACGGCGGCCTGTGCCGCGCTCGACGCGCAAGGTATGTGCAGGACACAGGCAGGGTGTCGGCGTGCTACTCGTGCGCTCGGGCTGCGTGCTGGCGGCCGACCCGCACTGCGGCTGGGACGACGCGCGCGAGCGCTGCGTGCCCGCCGCCGGCAACGTGGGCGACCCCGCCTTCAAGCAGGACACGGCGGCCTGTGCCGCGCTCGACGCGCAAGGTATGTGCAGGACACAGGCAGGGTGTCGGCGTGCTACTCGTGCGCTCGGGCTGCGTGCTGGCGGCCGACCCGCACTGCGGCTGGGACGACGCGCGCGAGCGCTGCGTGCCCGCCGCCGGCAACGTGGGCGACCCCGCCTTCAAGCAGGACACGGCGGCCTGTGCCGCGCTCGACGCGCAAGGTATGTGCAGGACACAGGCAGGGTGTCGGCGTGCTACTCGTGCGCTCGGGCTGCGTGCTGGCGGCCGACCCGCACTGCGGCTGGGACGACGCGCGCGAGCGCTGCGTGCCCGCCGCCGGCAACGTGGGCGACCCCGCCTTCAAGCAGGACACGGCGGCCTGTGCCGCGCTCGACGCGCAAGGTATGTGCAGGAGACAGCCAGGGTGTCGGCGTGCTACTCGTGCGCTCGGGCTGCGTGCTGGCGGCCTACCGATATTCGTACTAGCAATCCCAAGAGAATTAAAAAATTTCTTTCACCTTTTATCTAGCCATTAGGGCTTCAAGCAGCTCCTACAGTTGAACTATTTACGTAAATTGACAAGTATGACATTTAATAATGTTCTGTTATTTCAGTGGACGGCGGCTGGTCATCCTGGTCGGAATGGGAGCCGTGCATGCAGGACGGCACCTCGCAGTCGATGTACGACGACAACAAGCCCGACATGTGCATGTGTCGCACGCGCCGCTGTGACAACCCCAGGCTGGCTTACGGCGGACAAACTTGTGAAGGTGCGTGCTTTGAAAAGGTCTCATAATATCCTAGTATGAAGACTACCCTCACAAAAGATCATTTTTTATTTCCCGTATTGTTGGATTATGTGCACTATTTTGATTTACTTCTGGCAGCCTTTATAAAAATTAAAGCCACACTCAAGATAAGATCGACAAGCGTTTAAATGTGTGTGTATTCCGTGCAGATAATGTGTTATTTTTTTGGGATCATTAAATATGCATCTGAAACATAATTACAGGTCGATTCAAATGAGTTACTATGGATGATTTACAGCTTTAAAGTGAATGAATCTACTCGACAACTGACCTCTTCATTTTTCCTCAGGCGCCAGCATATCAGTAACGAACTGCACAGTGCACGGCGGCTGGTCGGGCTGGTCGGGCTGGTCCAAGTGCTCAGCGTCGTGCGGCATCGCCATCAAGTCTCGGAGACGCACCTGCACCGCGCCGGAGCCCAAGTTCGGCGGCCGAGTGTGTGTGGGGCTGGATATCGACGACGTGTACTGTAACCTGCCGCCTTGTCCCGGTTAGTATGCACTCAACGTCGTCTTACCTCAGGTGGCTATATCAGTACGGTGCACGGACTGGTCCAAGTGCTCAGTCTCGTTCGGCATCGCCATCAAGCAGCGAAGACGCATCTGCGGCGCGCCCGAGCTCAAGTTCGGCTGCCGAGTGTGTTTGTGTGGCTCAGGTGAAGAAAGGCACATCAAAATCAACCAGAGTAGAGTTCAGGATATTCCTGATGTGCTGTGGAGGATATGAAAGGCGTTAAAACTTATACTACGGATGCCGAGTCTTCCCCAGCGGATTTGTAGAGTAGCTTGTGCCCAATTTCGGTCGTCCAAGGCCATATTCAAAATTAATGATCAGATAATTGGATCCATTTGGTCTAAACGATGAGTGTGCTTCCATAAATGGGAAGAGCGAAGTCCACATCATTAAAAAAACCTTTCTATCACCAGACCCGAGCCTCGCGGCAGTAGACGGCGGTTGGTCAGAGTGGGGCCCCTGGTCCCCTTGCAGCAGCTCCGGGGGCCCCGGCTGCGGGCCCGCGGGTGGTTGGAAGGAGAGGCGCAGGGAGTGCAACAACCCCCTCCCCAAGAACGGCGGCGCGGAGTGCGAGGGACTTAGCTCGGAGCGGCTGCCTTGTGATATGGCGCCCTGTGAAGTTAGGAAGGCGACGGCTTGGACGCCTTGGGTGCAGATACCCGGTAAGTCAAAAGAGATATTTATAGTACAAGCTGATCATTTAAAGGGCAGTTTTGACGATTAAAAACTTCCCCAAAACCGCCAGTTTAATTTTAAATGTTTCAGTAAGAAATGTCTGGTGAGTTTTGACCCATCGAAAACTGCTGAACTCAAAAATGCTAACTGCTGCTATTATTTTCCTAAAACTTATTTAGAATTTCTAATAGGCAAATAAAACTCTTTTGGTGTACAGGAAACGAATCAGACGGAAGCTACACAGAAAAGAGATTTAAGTTCCAATGCAGAGCTCCATCACCTGAGCAGCTAAAAGTACGTAAGACTAAAAAACTGAAGACATTTAAGCCTAAAGTGTCCACATAATTCTATTGTGCTGATCCCAAATTATTTGGGCTTGGCACGACATAATATCTTCTGCGACTATAGGGAACGTGCAGAAACTATAGGTGGCAGCACAGACGCGTCAATGTCAAGTATATTTTACTTATAAGTTTCAACAAATTTTAATTTTTAACGCTAGATGGCACAGTCTACTTCTGCACGTTCCCTTAAACGGAGGGTGCAGGAAGTATATATATGCAGGTGGCAGCACAGGTCAAATATTTACAACGTAAAAGTTTCAGATTTGCAACACTAGATGGCATAGTCTACGCCGTGCACGTTTCCTATACTCTTCTTTGAGTCGTCTTCAAATAATCACCGCTTTTCTAGATTATATCAATGATTTGATATCCTGTATGACAGATCCTACGTTTTGTGCTGACACTTCTTTTTTTCTTATAACAGAAGTCTATTTAGACGGTATATTTGGTGGCGCTTTGGGCACGCTAAACACACATGCGCACTGCACTAATGCAGCATCTAGGCATGTGCAAAATAGCTGAGCAAATATAGCAATGAATTAATATTTTTTTATCACAAATATTCATCGGGTTCGGAGAGAATAAAGGTTATGAACAATCTAAATAAAAAAAACTAAACAACTGAAAAGTGTGACGGGTACAGTAGGTCCTGAACCCATGGTATCCGTTTGTGCGTCGATGATCCTTACACACTGTGTACTACTGTTTGCTTTCCTTGTTAGTTATTACATCGCCTTGAATGTATCTGTTAGGGTGTTATAATAATTCAATGAGTAAATAAATAAATGAATCTTTCTAGATATAGTGCTTACGTAACGTTTGATATGTTCCTCCCCAGCTATCCCTGGTCCGCGAAGACGAGCGCTACTGCACATCGCGGGGCCGCTGCACGACGGAACGTTCGACAGAAGACGACGGCAACTGGGAGGCGTGGGGCCCCTGGGCGGCGTGCTCGGCGGCGTGCGGCGGCGGCCAGCAGGCGCGGCGCCGCCGCTGTGCGCGCGCGCCGTGCCGCGGGCCCGCCGACATGCTGCGCGCCTGCAACACGCACGCCTGCACCGGTGCGTAGCCTTTGTTGTTCAATAGGGATGTTTCCTGAGTCAAAAATATATGATTATATTTAGTCCGTCAGTTAGATTATAGAAAAATATTGGACACGTATTTTTTCCTTTATCAAATCTATAAAAACTGACGAAGATACAAAGCATCAAAGATCAGGAGTGGGGACTTGTGACGTCACGGCTCGGTAAAAATTGTAGCGAGTAGTGGCGTCACACGAGTTTTCAACGTACTGTATCGTCTTCATTTTTTGTTTACGTGAAAAAAGAAAAAATACTTGGCCAATATTTTTTGGAAATCTATCTGACGGACTAATTAGATTTTTTTAGTTAACTACCCTATTGTGGTGGAGCTCACAGTATCAGTACCAGTAATATAAAAAGTCTAAATTAGGATGTTATGTCGCACTCCTGGATAAATATCCCTCTCCATTGCGTCTGTCCTCTGTCATGGTAGGCCAGTCCTGAGTTAAATTATGAGCACCATTTTATGCAAAATTAAATTTATATTTGTGACATATGACAACGCGAAGTGCCTGTCAGTCTAAGTATGTTCACCGCGCAGAAATCACCTATCTTAAATCATTCCCCTTCTGTTGTTTTTGCTGGTCTCCAATAACTACTTCTCATTGTACAGGAGAATGGTCATGTTGGAGCGAGTGGAGCGAGTGCAGCGGCGAGTGCAGCAACTCGGCCGCCAGCGCTAGCGCCAGCGCGGCGGGACACCGGACGCGCACGCGCCTGTGCCTGTCGCCCGAGGGCTGCGCCGACGCAGGCGCCGCGCTCGAGCGCCGCGTCTGTGTCAACAGCTGTGCAGGTACTGTCGAGTTTGAAAAGTAATCTGAAGCAGAAGTCGCTTTATAAAGAATAAAGGTACCACTCCATAATGCGGTTACGGTTTTTTTTTTATAAAGATGGGAAATCATCAAATGATTTCTTCCGCTCTGGGCGGAACGAAACGGACGATCAGACTTACTGACTGAAACCCACCCGTGTTCCCCCTAATGTCTGCTGCGTTCTAGGGCCGCGGTAACCCTTTGAACGAATTCCGCAACCCTGGCAGGCACTGGACGTACCGAGCCCCGTTTTCTATGCTGACTATCTGTGGAACTCTTTGAGGCGGGCATGGAACACGACGCACCGTCGACCCGTGCCTGGTTGTTATCGGATGGCGAGCCACCTTATAGGTCGTCATCCGCATGCGGGCACCTACAGTGGCTGGGAATCGCCGTGCGACTCCCCATGCCCGGGGCATTTTGTTCTGTTGCGGCGGCTGGGGCGTGGTTTTCCTTTCACTCCCGCGGTCAACCTCCTCCTTCGCTAGCATTACCGTTTCGCTGAAGGAGTTGACCGCTTTGACCATGGATTGAATTGAGGGCCGGAAGCGACAGGTCGCTGCCGAGACCGTCTCTCCGAATAGGTCACGGCTAAGCAACGAGCGTGTGCTTTGCTTCGCTTTGCCTGAAAATATAGGCGTCATAATCTACTGTGACCCTCAGTACGCTAAACACGGATAGCAAACAAATGAAAAGCTCAGCAGAGTGGACGACCGACCCTGCCAAGCTATTTGATATAGATAATAAAGTTTTCACTGTATTCAGGTGCAATATTGTAGCTCAACACCATAATATACCTTGTTGTTTCTCAGTTAGTAGCCATTGAAATGCAAAAGCCTCTGCCCGGTAGGGGCTATTAAATGGACAGGGATATAAATATAGTCATAAAAAAAGGACCATTTTAAATCTTAGTCCTCATTTCAGATTCAGAAGCAGGATGGGGAGAGTGGGCAGAATGGGGCCCCTGCACGGGCGGGGAACGTGTGCGCAAGCGTGCGTGCCAGGCGGGCGCCTGCGTGGGCGCGCAGCTGCAGGTCGCGCGGTGCGCTCATGATGACCAGGATATGGATAATGGTGAGGATCTTCACTGTCCCTGATCTGTCTCATGTTAAATGTCTCATTACAGAACGAGGCCTTTTATTACTTTTTGGACTTGAGCTTAAAACTTCTAGTCATAAGTAAGTTATTGTGCTTGTAACCTTAAGAACGTGTACGCCGTATGGCATTTCATACAAATTTTCAAGTCACTATTTTGCGAAATGACTGAACCGATTTTAATGAAACTTCACACATTAAAGATTTTCGAAATGTCTTATTTAAAAAAGATTTTAAGACTGGAAATTTATGTTTGTATGGAAAATTTAAAATGGGTTTAATTAACACTATTTGTCGAAAAATTTTTCAACTAACTTGTTAGACCTATGTATCCTGTTTATGTATGTAAAGTTTCATTAAAACCGGTTTAGTTATTTCGGAAAATAACGACTTGAAAATTTGTATGAAATGCGGTTCGGCGT
Source organism: Hecatera dysodea (assembly GCA_905332915.2). Taxonomy (NCBI): domain Eukaryota; kingdom Metazoa; phylum Arthropoda; class Insecta; order Lepidoptera; family Noctuidae; genus Hecatera; species Hecatera dysodea. Next base: position 8,146,416 of record HG995309.1, read on the forward strand.
ATACGCTCTTAATCTGAGCACGATAAAGTTTGTATGCAAAGTTGACAGTCTTTTTTTCATAAAGTAGAGCACATAATAACACTGTGTTTACAATAAAATAGTATACATTATTTTAAAGAACATAGTTGCTTATATGCCTGAACTGGGTTAAAGCTGTGTTTCAGGTTAGATAGTGCTTACCTCAGTGTTGAAAATAAAACAATCGAATTTAAAATCTTAAACAGTACTAGTAAAAATATAATCAAATGAAGTGACTCCAAAAGAAATAAATTATATTTAATTAACAAAATCTTCGCAGCTTTATCTCTGTCCAATCTATTTCTCAACGGGTCATAGACTAGGCTAGCATCACTAAAAGGTTGCTCGCTTGCTACCTAACTGAGCTTGGTGAAGATGTCGCCGCTGCTGTGCGTTGACCTCCGATTTAACATCCGATTAAAATGTATCGGAATCGAAATCGGAAGTCCAAAATCAATCGGAAATTTCGAACACTCGGAGTCGGAATCATACCATCTTAACGTCTCTATTACTTACCATGCTACCCCTTGATAAATTATGCACCTACTTATACTCCATTCACAGTAAGATTAGACATTTAAACAAAACTTTTTACAGTTTTCAACCGATTTTTACTTCTATTCCATAGGCATAAGGATGGCATTAAAAGCAAAAACGTGATTATAATACTAAATGTTTACTGCAGCTGCCATTTGTCATGCCATCAACGCAATAGAAGTCAAAATCGGTTGAACGGACTGTAAATAAGATTTATTTCAATGTCTAATCTTATTCTGAATGGGGTATAGATATCACTTTAACACTCCATCTTGTTGTCAAATGACATGTGATAATATTGATAGAAAGAAAAATGTTTATGTAGGGCTCGCACAACACAAATTACAAAAAAAAGTTATTTATTAATTTTAAACAGTGCGAGGCTGCGACCGTATTTAAAAAAAGAAAACCACAGCGCTGGTGTTCTGATAGCGCCTGTGATAAGACCAATTGGTGTTATTTCTGGTAATCAATTGCGGTAGCTAACGGTAGATGTGTACATTAACTGTTCTGAGGCCAAGAATAATTGAAATGTTAATGAATGATTAACTATATATTCTTGTATATAAGCCAAGTCTTAACAAGAGAGTTCCAGTAACCGGGTTGTACAGGTGAGATAGGGTAAAATACTGGTGTGCAACTGCAACTGATTAGACTGCAACTCCAATGTAATTAGGAAAAGGCTAAGCATTTAGATAGGTAACTACAGTTTTTATATGTATATTTATTTATGTGATATTTGATGCATGGCCAAATAATATGTGTTATTCCTGTTATGGAAATTAGTTGTTTTGTTTCTCAAAATTTAGCGGTAACAGGCAGTAGTATGAATAAGTGGTCGCCCCGTGGTCGAAATTCGACCACTTTTTTATGTACTTTTTAAACTAAAGGGAAAAAATACCTTTCTGCACTTCTTCATATAAATTTTAACTGTGCCAAATTTATTTTTTTGCAAAACTGTGTACAAAGTTTCTGTGCCCCCCTAGACCCTAAATTCTCAACAAGAATCTCTTTCCAACAGAACTGTACGCAATGCCAGCTTACAGCCAGAACGTCGAGATGGCGTCATTCGTCACGATGTCGGACAACGGGTCGCTGAGCTTGGGCAGTATCATAGGCTGTGTGGTTGCTGCGTTCGTCATGGGTGAGTTTTAATTGACTACGTAGTTCGTCGACTTGAAACTAGATGGCGCTAGTTGACGCGTTATTTAGTCCAATGTTGGTTTTTGCTCTTTTTGTATTTGTTTAATATTTCTGTCCCTTCTTTTTTAGTGATAATTAATTTGCTAATATATAAGGCTAAATGATACATGTATTTTTATATAAAATAAGTAATTTTTTAAGAAGTTACAATTAAAAATTCTACATCGCGCAAGTAAAGTTTTTGCTCACGTTAGTACATTCGTATAATTTCGAGCAGTCATACTGTGTCTATTGAAAGGAGAGACGGTTAGCACTCCCCTTGACAAGGATGGAACACAAAAATTGGTTAAGGCACGCTTGACCACATTTTTTGGGAAATCTCTTTTTTATTGTTTTGTTATATTTGTTAGCATCGGTATGTACCTACCACTAATGTTCAAAGGTTATATAATATTTTGTTTATTTTTAAGTTTGAATAAGAATAAGGTCATGATACCTTTAAATTGACCTGCAAATCATTAGAAAACAGCATAATATGCTGAAATACAAGTAAATCTGAAAAAAGAGTTGCTAGTTGCAACTTTTTTTTTTCTGTGCTAATTTTATGTACATTTTCTAAAAACCAATGAAGTATTTCCCTTTCTCCTTTTAAACGCGCTTGCAAGTTATTTCCGTTTGTTTATTTTATTTATATTAATTATTTCATTGAAAAAAAAACATACAATATTTGGGTTATAACAACACATACAAAAAAACAGAATAACATAAATATTTAAGTACTATAAGATACTCGTTCGTATCGTATGACGTATAGTTATTAATTTTTTATTTACGAACGATATTGATAACGGTAATAGGTAGACACTTGAAATATTCATAGAAATAATATTTAGTTATATAATTATTCACTTTAAAAATAAATAATTTCATTAAAATAACACAAATATTTAAAGGGGCAACAAATGTTTTTTTTTTGCTTGTTTACGCTCGATTTTGATAACGGCAACAGGTAAACGCTTGAAATATTCACAGAATATTGATTAATATTATTCACTTTAAAAATAAATAGTTTAATTAAAATAAAATTAATATGTATAGGCAAAAAACGACCCACTTGCTCTGCATTTTTTTGCCGTTTTTATAGATGATGGATGATACGGAACTCTACGTGGGCGAATCTAACTCGCACTTGGCCGGTTTTCATTATTATTATCATTTTTTGTAAATTAATAACAATTATGAACTAATACTAAAACAAATTAATTAAAATTTAATTAAAATCAATAAATTAAATGTTTATATAAAACAATTTGTGTAAATAAACCACTTCTGTACCTAACTCAAGCTTGTTGTCATCAGGCTGCCTCGTCTGCCTGGCGGGCGTCATATTCTGCCAGCGGCGCGGGGCCCGCATGCCGTGGAACAAACAGAACCGCGTGCCGTCCAGCCCACACTACATCACGGCTAAGCAGAACAGCTACGTCACCGTGCCGCTGAAGGAAGTTGTAAGTGCAATACTAGTATAGGGATGTTGCCAGAGTAAAAAATATATAAAATTGATTGAGTCAGGCGTTACTTTGCGGAAATCCATTTTAAATTTGAAAATGAAAACAATATATCTAGTTTTAATTTCCGCGAATATTAGTGGGTTGCAGGTATGCACCTCCCTCTCGCCCGCTATATTATGCACATGCAAGATTACTTGGCAAATGCAAGGATTTTAAGCACATGCAGGAAGGCAATGCAAAACCCAACACCATTACCGACACGTGTTTCGCCTCTCCACGAGGCATCCTCAGGGGACGTGTTAACTCGCTGACCGTTGAGTTGTTAATATAGCGGGCGGGAGGGAGGTGCATACCTGCAACCCACTAATATTCGCGGAAATTAAAACTAGATATATTGTTTTCATTTTCAAATTTAAAAAATATATGATTATGTTTAGTCCGTCAGTTAGATTAAAGAAAAATATTTGACACGTATTTTTTCCTTTATCAAATCTATAAAAACTGACGAAGATAAGAAGCATCAAAGATCAGGAGTGGGAGCGTGTGACGGCAAGGCCCGGTAAAAATTGTAGTGACGTCACAGTTTTCAACGCACTGTATCGTCTTCATTTTTTGTTTATGTGAAAAGAGAAAAATATGTCTGCAATATTTTTTGGAAATCTATCTGACGGACTAATCAGTTTTTTTTAGTTAACTACCTTATTCATTCGTACACTTAGGATTTGATTTTATGGTATACTGTCACTTTTCTCGATTTCTTTCGAGTCTAGTTAGTTAAATTAGATTGAAGCCTTCATTACAAATAATTATGCAGATTTTTGTGTATTTTTTTGCGATACTCAACTTTGTTTGAATGAAAAATTGTATATAAGCGAGTTTTTTTTGTGCCATCTTATTGGTTAAGACTTTTTGTATCACGCTGGTACAATCTAAATCATAGAGAGAATGTGGCTCATGCCACGGAAAAGGTAAATAAACGGATCAAACACGTAGGCCGTTTGTAGCAGATTAAGTGTCTAATTAGCTTCATAACATATAATTACTCTGCACTTACAGTAAGTACCAACACGTACAGAGAGTCAACAATCTCAGTATAAATTATAATTATATTGGATACACAGAATGTTATTAAAGTAAATGCCAATTCGGTTTAACAATTAGGTAACTCAGATACCATAAACGAATCATAAACATTAAAACAATGGTTGTATCTTCTTAGGATCATATTTCAATATCACCCCTCATACAATGCACCAATCCAATTATTTTGTACACAATCTAACACGACCAATTCCCCCACAGCCGCGCAAAGCGAAACGCCAGCCCTCCTTCACGGGCATAGGAGGCACCAGCGGGATCCTCCTCTCAAAGAGCAACAACATAGTGAACGCCAACAACCACAACACCCAGGCAACAACCCCGAAACTATACCCGAAGGCCATCGCGAACGAATACGATTCCCTCGGCACGCTACGAAGACATTCCAACCAACCGAATAATAAGAACAACTTGGATATCGAAGAAGATAAGTTTTATTGAAGAGGGAACCAGGTATGTTTGGTATCTGTAATGTTTTAGAAATGCAATTTTTCTACACATGCCAATTTCAACCTTAAAACATCTGACTAGAGTTGATTTTCCAACGATGAAGTTTTGAAGTAAGTGCCACGATCCAAATGATAAGAACAACTTGGATATTCAAGAAGATATTTTTTACTGAAGAAGGAAAAGTATGTTTGGTATCAATGAAATTAGAAATGCATTTTCGCTACACATGCTAATTTCAACTTTAATGCATCTGACTAAATTTGATTTTCTAACGAGGAGAACTTGAAACTTAGTGCCGGAGAAAATTATTGAAAGAAAATGCTGAATAGTTTAAAGTGTGTGTTTGTTAGTGGGATTATGTTTTAAAAGCCTGTGATAAGACGAACGTTTTTTTAGTTAGAATTTGCTGAAAAAGAGTTTTTAGGAAAATATGGTGTTTATTCACATTGACATATTCAGTTTATGTTGGTTTAGCTGTGTTACAGTATACAAAAATATTAGCATATTTTATAGTACGCCCGGCGTCTCGCCATATTTTATGTAAAAAGTTACTTTTGTCCAAAAATAGTGACAAAGTACCTACATATTTTTTACGTATTAAAAATGCCTTTACTGATATAGATCCTTGCAGTTTATATGGAATCTCTATGAAATCAAAGTTTAAATGGTTGATGATTGATTTTGACGTTATTTCCTGGACTGTGAAGTGTGTTTCATATCCCTCCAAATTATTATGTAATTGTTTTTATTCGTTTTGAATGAAATTTCTCGGTGTATTGCCACCTCAGCTTGTCTCTTTGTGATTTCAATGTTTATAACTATGATATAAATAATGTTACGCGTACTGTAACGATTTTTATTTTTCAGTAGGTATGTTGCCAGAATGATTTTAATGAATTTCTTTTCCACATTATATTCCATTTTTGTGTTATAAATATTTTTATGTTAGATATTTTTATATATTTTATTGAATGTATTATTTTAATGAAGTTAAAAATGTGGGTACTTATCTATACCTACTTAAAACTTTATAGGTTGGTAGTTAGGTACTAAATATTCAGTGAAAGTTGTAAATTTTGTGAGTATCTTTTATAGCGTGTGTCTGCTAAACTCGCCATTTTATGGCTGAGAGAGAGAGTTTAGTACAATAGTTGTCGTGGTATACAAATAAAAAACGATATTGGATCAGCTACGAATCCAATGAAAATTATGTTTACGTCGGTGATACTGCAAAACTGTGTAACTAGTTTTTCCCATAAGGCCGAATGAAATGAAATCTATTCTTATATTATAAAGCTGAAGAGTTCGTTTGTTTGGCTGAAAGCGCTAATCTCAGGAACTTCTGGTTTGAATTGAGAAATTATTTTAGCGTTGGAAGGCCCATTTGTCGAAGGAGGCTGTATAACATCTGTTTGTTTTTCCGATAACCTAGAGAAATAAGTCGCGGGCACAGCTAGTAAACAGTGAAAATTAGGCGTTATAGAAAAAGCAAGTTACGCGGCATTGCAGTATCACCGACGGTTTGTGTTGAAAAATATCCGAACATTTTTCTAAAAAAGATTCATCAATTTATTTTTTTAAGGCTAACGAAAGCCTGATCCAATCTGTTGTCAAATCTAACATAAGCTGTTCTGATTGGCGTAAATATTATCAACCAATCAAATCGCTTGGTACGCGATTGGATGACATTAAATTGAATAAGAATTGTTGGTGAGTTTGAGACTCAGTTTCTGGAGCGAAAAATATCACGAAATTAATATGACAAATGGTCAACTGAGTGAGTTTTCAACAGCAAATTGCATCATTAGACGTGCGTTTAATTAGTGACGCGTCGATAATTTCCTCCCAGAAACTGGGTGTAAATATTAGTTTGTATAAGTATTGTGATTAAACGTAAGCAGTAGGTAACGAATCCAGTGCCATTCTACTAAAACATGTAAAAATAACCTATTCCCAGTGTATTTTTAGTTAACATAATATAAATTGAAGTTTGTACGACAAAACAAAGTATGTGCCATGTAAATAAGTAGCGGGTAGTTTTATATATAAATGTAAATAAAATGTAGTTATTAAAATTAAGAGATATATTTTATATTAAGCAGTACAAATAGCGGTGCCTTCACATACAATAATAAAAAAAAATACATATAATAAAAAATTATAGATACAGATTACATATTTACATTATCTTGAAATAGATGAATATTTACATAATGATTATTATGTTTTATGTAGAGACAATGTACGTAAATATAACTTGTTGAATACGTTTCAACATTTTGAACGGCTCATGTTGAGTCATTTATGTAAAAGTGTGGGTTATTCTTATTTGTATGTGAATTTTATACTTTTTTATTTTACTTCGTAAGTGAATTCGCTTTGAGGCTCGTTGATACTTTGTGCTAGCGAGAAAATGGTGTAAACAAGGCTTCAAAAATGTTTGCAAGTGATTCAGTCTTTTGTTAAGTAAATGAATTAATAAAAGAAAATATTAAAAGGTTGAAATTGAATGTATACGAACATAAGGCTGTACGTTTTTATTGACGATTCAACAAGATTAGATGTGTTTCCTGAACAGTAGCTGCAGCGGGAGTTTTAAGTTAAGAAATAATAGGTTATTTTCTAGGCAATTGAGCTCCATTGTCGACCACGTCATTCCTTTCTATCAGGCAGAATTGTGTTCAAATGTGATGCTATTAATAATAATAAAAAAATAAAAGTCTCTTTCACTTTAAAATAAAACAATATATCAGCATTAAAAATACAATATACCAACATTTTAACAAAATACAATATATCAACATTTAAAAAAATATCTTCTCCTTGTGTGTCGGTTACCGTACTAAATCATTCCTAAGTAGGTGAACTGTCGAACTACTACGTCGCAACGCTCCCACGTCTAAACGACGCACTCGAGACAACTTCACATAACATCAGCTATAAGTGTGCTATGATTGATGGCTTCTGAAGGTCAAACAAGACTGATGGAACTGTAATATTTCATGACGTCGTTTAGGGATGCCGCACCTTATGGAAACTGCGTCGTAAGGAAATACCAAGTCGTGATAGCGAGATCTTAAAAGCAAAATTAAAAAAAAAAAACTTGATTTAACTTCTTTTATTTTAGACCAGCATTATCTTGTTACCTGCGGGCGTACCATGACGGCAGTGGTGTGCCTAGGGTTTCAAAATAAGGCAAGCCCAATCAAATTTTAACCGATTTCAAAAAAAGAAAGTTCAGTGTGTTTTCGACTGACTATGTAGGTACCTACGTATGTATATATATTATTTATATTCTAACTGGAATCGTCTATTTTTCTTATAAGATTTTTTTTAATTACATCAGAGTAATATTTTGGTGATCGTTTTAATTCTACCAACAATTGTAGTCAATAGCTATCATTGATAATTCGGAAAGACGCTCTTGACCTTGTGTATTTGTAAGATAGGTATGGATACTTTTAAGAGACGAAAAAGCACGTTCCGCGGAAGAACTTGTAGCAGGAATAGTTACAACAAAGATACGCTAACTTTAACAGCTCGGGAAAGGCATCTTCGAGGTTATTCTCATGAATGAAATCAATTTATTCGAAAACATTACGATCTTTCAGATCAGGACTAGAATACAAGGCTTTTTAATGTTTGTTTGTCGAAATAGTTTGCATGCCTTTTAATGGCGCCAGATATGTTATTTAAATCATTATAACCAGGTGTATTGCAAACGGAATCTTCATTCGAAAAAAATATGCAGCACCAGCAATGCAACTTATTAGTGTGCGAACAGCCAACAATCCAACTAGTTTTATACACTGATCTATTAAATTTTCGTTTATGCGATTTACTAGTCTGAGAAATACACAGATTAGGCGTCGGTTTTAATGAAGAAATTAACTGTTTTTTCTGAGCAAAGTTTAAAGATTTTACCTTATCTTCGCCAATCAAAACTTGAACGCATTTTAAATCCTCACAAGGTATAATTACCTCCATTGTTGTAGGTAAGTCACCAAACCAATTGTATCACTTAGAAAATCTAAGAAAACACACTAAAAACTTTAACAACAAAACTTTTCAAAACAAAACAAAACTCAAGCAAAAATGAAACTGAAGTTAGTTGCACTCGGGTGTCAGGAGCTACTTACGCAGAGTTGCAGTGTTGTCATTTAGGCAAAAAAAGTCGCCAGGTATATGAATAATCTAGCTAGATGTCGCAATTTTTTTTTATTTTTAAGATATTGCTTGGATATTTAATTTCGTTATTTTAAAAAATCGCTAGTTTTTATTGTTGCTAAATCTTAAAAAAAGTCTCCAAACTCGTTAAAAATCTCCAAGATCTCACAACGTCGCTAAAACAGCAACACTGCAGAGTTGGAAAGGTGACAAGGTCAAGCATACGCGTGCAACTTCATAGGCATGCACGGCTTAAATCTTCCATACTGATCCATTTGTAGACGCGCAATGTTCTAACTCGTTATACGGCAAATCGCTATAAGTGCGAAAGTGACAGAGAGTGTATTTGAAAGCCCGGTAAAAGCCGGTGCGTGTAAGCAAGATAGCTATATGTAGATGTTGCAAATACGAAACTCTGCGCGCGAACAATCGCGATGTGTGGCATAGGTGGATACTTTGTGTTATTTTGACAGGAATTAAGCGCGCGAACTTTTAAATAGTTCGGGTTTGATATTGATTATCTATCGAGCATTATAGTAAGGCTTTTGGGCTTATATGAAGGTACCGCCACTGCATGACGGCTTAAAACGTGAGTCTTCCGAGCGAGAAAAAGGGATGGAGCTATATAGGGTGTATAACTCTATCCCTCTTTCTCGCTCGGAAGACTCACGTTTTAAGCCGTCATGGTACGCCCGCTGAGCGGAAAAAAGTATCCTGATTCTGGTTATAGTTAACCATGTACCAAGTCCAAATCAGCCGGTGTCTTCTGACAATATCTCACCGTGTCAGCTTAAGAGCGTATACGTCAAACGGCATTTCATACAAATTTACAATTCGGGTTTTTCCGAAATGACTGAACCGATTTTAATGAAACTTCACATATGTATAAGCAGGATACATAGGTCAAAAAAGTTTGTTGAAAACATTTTCGATAAATAGACCCATTTGAAATTTTCCATACAAACATTAATTTCCAGTTATATTTTTTTAAATAAGACATTTCGAAAATGTTTTGATGTGAAACATCTATAGCCGCACGTAAAACCGATTTCTGGCGTGACGACGCATGCCGTGGCGACGCGTCGCCACGCTATATGATGGTATATAATATACAGTCTATATTATATGCAGTAGTGTGTACGGTGTGGCGACGCGTCGCCATGCGCAATCGACTGTCATAATATTTTATTTTATCATTATGACATATTTAGTTCCTATCACAATCTGTTCTTTTCTGCATATTACTTTTACAAAATAATGTCGATGTTTCACATCTGCCAGGCGTCCCGTGACGGCTCACATTTTTTTAACTAACTTTTTAGACGTATGTATCCTGCTTATATGTGTGAAGTTTAATTAAAATCGGTACAAGCTTTTAAGTAATGTGAGTATGGAGTGAACTGTCATTCCATCTAGTTTGTATAGACTATTGATTGACGGCCAACATCATGGTCACATCACCTCAGTTTATACAGTGAGCTGTTTACAGAATAGCAATGCTGTTGACGAAATACTTGGTACAGTAAAACGCCGATTATCCGAATTAATATCGGAAATTTGGATATTGCAATGGATAATTCGGATAATCGGACAAAGACTGGTAATAAAGAAAAACGAACTGTCACACATAGAATAAACTTTATTAAGTTTAACAAACACAGTTCTACAATAAGCTGGTTAATTAAATTACTTTTATAAATTACTTACTAAATAAATTACTTTCCTAAAATTAGCATAGCATAATCAGCTTTTTAATGTTCCCACTGCTGGGACACAGGCCGTAATCCACCAAGCGGTGCAATCCAGTGCGGGATGGTTCTAAAATTACTTGGTTTTATTTTTTTATATTACGCTTAGGACCGATTCGGATAATCGGCGTTCTACTGTAAGCAAATATCTAACTTGTGACTTTACCAACGCTTCACGACACAGTGTTATTAAAATGTATGTATTGTTACATAAGCTTGCGAGCCCACAGTTTCCCAAAGTTTCGCCATCCCTGAAGCAGTGTATTGTCTGATGGTAGACACTAGACGACCTCGGATATTATCTTATATTGATTCATGAAACAAAACTGTTATTAAGGACTCGAGCTGCAGGCAATACTTTTTTTTTTAATTCAGCCGTACCTTTTTGCAAGAGCAGGTCTAAATCGACCAAATTTTTTTTTAACGAGATAACTTCTTGTAAGTCGATGAACGTTGGCTGCACGCACGAAAAACTAAAAAGCATGAATCATTGCCACGTTCCGTCTGAGCCAAGCGTGCAAGCGAGAGCGTCGAACAAGCGATAGAGAGGCACGATCGGCCTAAGCGTTCGGCTTGTGACGTATGCAATTTCTCATTAATATTTTCTTATGATGTTATCACGTAAACCCTTTAAAGACAACAAATTTTTTGTAAAAGTTACTAATAATTTTTCGAAGCACTATAATTGGCGAATCTTCCAGAAAAAAACACACACACAATTTCTACTTAATAATCCTGTTTCACAAAACCAACGGAGACTTCTTATTCATTAAATTTCAATCATTAAAACAACTTATAAAGTTATAAACATCAGTCTATGCAGGTCCTCAATAGCTCTAAATGTGCTCTAAATTGGTGCTAGTTCCCCATTAACGCCATAGAATGTGGGTAGATGGGAGTACAATGAGTTTCACTTAGACCTTCCTATAACGATGTAATTCTCGGACCGTTCGGCACTTATGTTAGGGTTACACGTTTACTGAAAGTGTTCCTTGATTTAGGAATGGTGCACACTGTTTTCAATCTTATTTTTCCGAACAAAGTTAAATACTCGATACATTTCCATTTGTCGAAATGTGTAGTCTTGAATACCAGTTCGTTTCGAAGGAAAAACGACCAAAAATCAGTAAAAAAATCATAGATATTAGTTTAATAGTTTTCGAAAAATTCATCAATATGAACCATACATGAGTATATACCTATGTATAATTTGCGACTCTAATTCAAAACCAGAATTCCTTTAATTACAGTCGTTTCAAACAGCAAATTCGTATAATATCATCAAATTATAGAAGCAAACACATTTTCGAAATGTATTTTATCAAACAGACAATTCTTGCGTTTTTCGGTCATGAAATATTTCCATATTTGCATGAGACGCTGGCTGAATACAAATCGTTTTGTATAGCAGCACTATTTAAGACAATTTGTTTACAAAATGTAGATATTCATTTCGACAATTGATTTCATTGAAAAGACATTGACTTTCCTTTGTAAGGAGAAGGTCAAAAATATTTTTGATTCTAATGAACTTGCCAGTATCATTAGTAATCCTATTCTCATCTGAAACTAATGAGGGTTATACATTGATATTGTGAAACGGGAATGTCGTAGAATTTCAATGCGTGTTCTTCGAACTAATTCTCCAGCTGAGTCAATAATTGGCGAGTTTTCTAGATAAATACAACGTCTCGTTACTGCATTTATTTCTTGCAAATTGACTCAAGACAAATCGCAAGAAAATTCTGTGTTAAAATGTCGCGCGATGTGACAACGCTTTCGACACAAATATTATTAACAATTTCCATGAAAAACCGTCTTGCTCTTCTTAAGTAGCCTTTACACCGTCATATTTTCTTGCAAGGTTTCTTAGTCCATATCTTTGAAAAATTTTGCCTGATTTTTATATCGTGAAATTCATCAGTCATAATTTTATTTTATTTTCTCATTCTGTCATTAGGTATCATATTATTTTAGAGGCTTTTTTATCTCAACAACTCACCGATTCATAAATCTAAGAGATTATAATTCTTGTGATTTGTAACACGATGCCTTAGTTACTTCTATTCCTAAATGTTTAACTATGTAAAATGTTTATGTAAGACGCTGTACATTGTTATTAAGCTAATTACTTAAAATAACAATAAAGACTGTCGAATATTGATATGTTTTATTTGAAACTTCCTGTTGCCTTATTTTCAGATATCTGTATACTATAGATCGATTCAAACCCGTTATCACTGAATTTGCTTTTCGCTGTGTAATGCCCACCTTTCACTCCCGCTATCATATGATGTTCGGGTTCGAGCTGCCAATTAGTTTGAATCTACCTGTACCTGGCAAAAAGATTTTTTGAATCCAGTATATGTACATATAATAGTAGGTATACTAAATTAGTCTACACAACGATGATTTTTTTTTAAATTTTTCTACAACTATAGGTACTTAATCGTGATATATGCAATAGTTTTTAAATTCAAGGGTGGGAGGCCCTCAATACTTAAGCATATTAATCACTAGCTGCTGCCCGCGACTTCGTCCCCGTGGAATCCCCGATTTTAAAACATTATTTATCGCTGCTCCGCTCCTATTGGCTTAAGCGTGATGATATATAGCCTAAAGCCTTCCTCGATAAATGGTCTATTCAACCCAAAAAGAATTTTTCAATTCGAACCAGTAGTTCCTGAGATTAGCGCGTTCAAACAAACAAACAAACAAACAAACAAACAAACAAACAAACTCTTCAGCTTTATAATATTAGTATAGATTTAAAATCGATGGGTTCGATTCGGTCGGTTTATATGATCAGGTTAGGTGTGTTCGGGGTGTACGTATTTTAAGAAATGTTTCAAGTCGAAATGAAAATTCCTTGGGACAGCTATGTCAGTGTTAAATGCAATTCTATTACTCATCGTTTTAAACAAACAATCCATCCCATTAGACATCCTGCGTAGAGTATTTGCAAAGGAAAACAAACATCTCTTTCAAATAAGCCATTAATATTTATCGTTTCTTCGACATCAAATACAATTTTGTGTTGTTTATTCTGATAATTTCGTTGAGCTGTGATAACAAGCTTCATACATTTTAATGAGAAGGAGGCACCTATGTTGAATTTAGGCGGGGTAAACAAATATACTTGGAACCTGGGCGTCTGAACATCGATCCAGAAAATCTATGTAAACATTAGGACGGGCTGAGTACATTTTAGTTGCTGTAGGTCCGAAGTTTCCACTTATTTTCAGGAGCCTTCTTAGCAGGATCATTTACATAAAAAAATGCTTAAATCAAAGTATCCAAGCGTATGCGCGCATAAGTGATGTTGAACGATTTCAGTGTTTTTCGATATTAGGTACTCATAGATTTGGCCATCCACGCACCCTTGAAAAATTCATCCTGTACTATATACTGGACGAACAGAAAGCTTCAATATGTTTATCCCGTAAGGCAAATCCCCACCTGATTGACGAGTAGTACGTTCCATGCTATGGTTGACACCAGATAAATGTGCAATAAAGGTCATTGCCCTTTCCTTGGACAAAAAAAATGAATCGTTTTCCATTACTAGTAAATATAAAGGATCACGATGGATGTCGATTCAATATAGCAATAATTCATTATTTCTGTTTTAAGAATTAAGGTTGTCAATAAATGTAGGTGGGTCAATGACCGTTATTGCACATTACACATAGGCGTATAACCATTAGCAACGCAGATCTTATGCGCTATATCTTTTTAGAAGATAGGATTTGTCGCTTCTAGTTAAGATATAGCGACTCTGTGGGCTCGTATACTGTCAGCAAAATAATTTGGTAGACAAGTTCCTAAAATCGTCTAAAAGTATTCCAAACTAGAACTGGTGAAGTGTGTGGGCATAAATCCTGAGGCAGTCATTTGGTGACAGTGTTACAGTACTGTCTTCGTTACTGGATTGGTTTTGACATGAGTACCTCATAATTTTCCTGTTAAATGCAGATTAAAATTAGATATATGTTTTAAAATTTTGCAATAAAGACATTGCAAGCAAATCCTAATCAATCTACAATATGCTTTTGCTTAAGCCTAGTTCCTGGAACGAAAATAATCTCTCTCAAAATTAATGATACAGGCCAAAATAGTAGTTGCGGCTGTGATTTTTTGAATGCATTTGTAATTGCCAATCGCAACCCAGAACTGGCATAGAATTTTGGTCCAGACAAGTGCTTTTCGTTACTGTACAAAAATCTCTTTTCCCATGTGTACATTTCACCGGACGCACCGATTACCTACATCTTCGAATGGAATACGGAGCGACATGCGCGTTCATTAGTTAACGCGGTGTTAGGCGCGCGACGTGACGGGTATGCAAATTACAAGCGATGTTGTTTGTTTGGATTCAGCCTGTAAATATAGGCTAGGTGAGTGGGTGAAAAGGTTTATGGTTTATGTAGAAAATATCAAGTGTCGTAAGGGACACAATCCCATACGAGATTTGTTTCTAGCATTAGAATGGTTTCATATGAAGGGTCCACTGTAATAACGATAAATGGCCTTGTTACAATTGCGTTTCAATTGTATTAATGGGATAAGGAAAGTCGTGTTTAAAGGTATGAATATATTACATTATTGTTTACAGCACATTTTGATTTTATTGATGTTATTTTGTTTCTTTACTCAAGCTTATATAAATTATTATTTAAAGTTTTAAAAAACCAGGACTTTTTTGAGTAGGTACCGTCCTTTATATAGTATAAGCGTGAACTGGCTTAAACATCGGGATGGTAAATAATATTGCCAAGTTTGTTAACGAGATTACCAACTACAGATATCCAGTGGCTGAAAGCCATGCTTACATATTTTTTTTTTTTATAAAAATGGACATTCATCATTATTGCACTGGACCCTTCATATTTTACCTTCTTTTGGAACTGTCAAGATTTGTTACAATTATTACCGCCCAGCGGATAATCGGGAGCGAGTACGGCGTAGCCTACGCCATCTAGGTTTGCTAATTTGAAGCTTTAATGTTATAAATACTTGACATTGACACTTCTGTGTTGCCACTTATAGTTCCTGCATGATCCCTATTTATCTACATGATACTTACTATAACTTGTATGTTTCAGGATTTCTTTCTGGGGGGGCAAGATACCAGTGAGATGTGTGTCCTTTAGTATTAATTCTTTGTCAAAGACAGTGTTTATTTATTTGTTTTATTCAGGTCAACCAACAATTGTTTACAATAGTACATTAGCAGGTTGTTATTTATAATAGCATACAATTGCGGGTGAAACAATTAATTAAGTTAACACCGCTAGCACAAAACAACAGTGGTAAACTATTAAATTACAACAGATTCATAAAAATAAGTCGTGTTGCATACAAGACTTCGTTATCATCAGACTGTCAGATTAATCTTATACACAAAAATGAAGGCTAAGTCTAATAAGCAAAAATAACAGCAAAGTCAGACTCATGGTAGTCGTAATATCAATTTTCTCTCCCAACAATTCTGAGACGTCTTATTCTCGACCCAATTTAGATTATGGACCAATATTATCGGGTTTTCTCAGACGATTGCGATAAGAGATTACGAACAAACATGATTATCTTGTTCCTCGATACTCCTATTGTTATGAGCCGAGATGTTCGTTGATTGGAGCGCTGATTTGACAAAAAAGTGTGTGGTCTTGATCATGGTTTTTATGTTCCAATTTTTGTCGTTGTGATAAGAACTGAAGCAGATAAGAAGTTTGAAAGAAGAGTCAGTCAGTGATGCATCTTGCTTCGAGCCTTCGATCCTTTTCTTTTGTATATCCACACAGACATAGAACAGACGATGTCTTCGGACGACGCGTTAGGACGCTGACTTAGAACGCAGCCTTCGGACGTCGCTTTAGAACGACGTTTTAGGACGAAGTCTTAGGAAGACGCCTTTGAACGACGTGTTGGTACGACGACGCGTTGGAAAACGCCATAAGACGACCTTATGTCTTCAATTTATATGAACTCGTTCACAAACGTCTTCTGTGCCCGGTCCGATGAAAGGACGTGCGGATACGAAGTTTGTAGCTTTGACGAGACGACAAATGAAATATGTAGATATCATAGAAAACTGTCATCAATCAATCGCCAATAAACGATTTTGAATGATTCCAACAGAGTCAGCCTTAGTGGGCCAAAATATAGTTAGATGTATGAATGAGGCAGAATACACTCTTAAACATATTTTTAGAGTGCCTCTCCATTATGCCCCATTTATGGGGCGGCTAATGGAGCACAGTAGACTAATCCTAAAACGCGAGCCTAACCTAAGCTTAACCAAGGCTAAGTTTTTTTCAAACTAATAACTAATATTGATCAAAAACGTAACCTGGCTAAAAAAATTACGTCGGAGCGAGTAATAAAGATAGATAGACATGGGCGTACCCAGGGGAGGCAGGGGAGGGCAGCTGCCCCCCCTGGAAATCTCGCAGTACTTAAATGTATGAAGTCGCCTAATCACTAATAAAAACGTAAACGGGGCCTTTGTGTGCTAACTTTTGAATAAACCGCGCAGAATGCAAAATGCACGGTGCAATTGCAATAAAAAAAAACAATGAAATAATTTAAATAAAATAAAAATGCATATTCAAAGCAGGATGATATGCGGCTGTTTGTAGGTACCTACACTATATATAGATACCAAATGTTTCATGTAGGTGTCTATGTGTAGTGTGTATGACAAAACAGCTGCGGACGATCTTACTTAAAAAGTCTGACTTGCCTCCCCCAAGACCAGGGCCCCAAGTCTGCTATTTTTATAAATTTGTCATTCCAACACGATCCCATTGTCATTTTGCTAAAAATTCGTAATCTGCTAAATTCATAATGGTCGATCATTGGTCTGTCAGTGGTCTCGTAATACTTTTTGATAACCGAGCTATTTAAAAGAATGACTGCACAATGTGGTTCTAATCGTAGGTCACTGATCAAAAGTACTGTCAAAATTTTAACAGATTACTGCATACGTCTGTAATTCATTTGTGATTATGTACGAGATTACCATTCTATGCCATTTCTTTCAATGGAGTGTCAGTGGTTGACCATTGGAAAGTCATAATGACACTTTTATGTTAGTAGATTACCAAACTTGTCAAAATCGACCATTATGAGATCAATGATAGACCATTTTGGCACTATTGTAATAGCAGACTTGAGGCCCAGATGCTGGGTACGTCCATGGATAGAGACTGCAGACAAAGCCGTGGTATATTAGTTAGTTAGTTAGCGTTGTACTTGTAATAAGTGTCGGAATGCGCGTCACGTCGTCCGCTGTACGGAGAAGCAGTCTGAAGTCTGAATACCATTTAATAAGCTTATTGATGTGTAAATATGTGCTTTATGGATGAATTATTGAGCTCATAGAAATTAGAGCCACTGTTGTAAAGATTTTTGGTGTGAATTGTCTTTGATAACGATCGGTTGTGGAATTCGCTACCGCCTGACATTAGGGACTGCCAAACCCATGCAGTTTTTAAAAGAAGAGTGAAAGAACACTATTCTTTCCTTCCCATCTTAGTTGCGCATAAGTATGTATTATTATTTATGTTTTCATATTATTTAGTATGTATTAGTATCATAATTACAGATTGTATTGTTTTCATTTTACCTACTTAATACTTTTACACACAATGTCTACATTTCTTTTTACTTGATTTTTTTTGACTCTCCTATCGCAGGTATGCTGGAAGAGATTTCTATAGAAATGAGCATCGCCTTTGTACCCGTTTTTCTATTTCCTCCTTATCTTTTTATTAAATGTGTGTACATAAATTGTTAAGTAAATAAAAAAATAAAACACCGTAACTATTTGAAAAAATCTTGTTTCATTTGAAGGGATTAACTTCCAGATTGGTCCCAATCCCCATCAAAATCCGGCAATCAAATCGGCGGATGAGAAATTTAGGGCGATTATCGATTTTGGTATTTTCATCAACAATTCAACGCATTAGTATTTGCCACGTTCGTCTACCTATTATTAGGTACGTCCTTAAAACATCATAATTATCCCGGTGTGGGAGGGGAACGGAGCTATGCAAGTTGAATAGCGCCATACTTTTTTATAAAATAATCATGTTGTCATAGGCACGTCCATAGAAATATAAAATACAGGAGAAGTGGCAAGGGGGCGTGTCGGTGTCCTCGCGACATGCTCTGGGCGAGCATGTCTTACGCAAGTGCGCTTACGACCGTGAGCGTGATAAGATATAAGAATGCCGTGTTGTTCAGTGTTTTCTTGTAAAAACCGAAGCATAAACCAAAACTTTGTTAATTATGGAATCACTTACCATATCAAAATACAAGTATTTTACTATATTTGTCTTTAAAATCATGAAAAACAACAAATCGTAAAATATTTCTTGCTTATACTATGTTATTTTTGTTTTCAAATGTCACAGCGACAATAACATATTACAATGAATACACTGCTCCTTAACCACTACCTAAGTTTGTCGCTAAGTGACTGGATGAGCAATGTAAAAATCACAAAACGATACTTTAGCAAGCCGATGTATCGCATAGTACGGCCGCTGCTTCTTGCCGCGAGTTAGTGATGTAATTGTGCAGATACACTGTCGACAACAATGTCGATTGTTGAATGAAATATTACAAAAGTGTACCAAACTTTCTTAGATTGCAATAAATTTTTGGTAAATAATCGTTCAAGTGTTTTTGGCTTTGAATTATCGTATGTATGCCTTATCCTCGTGCTACTTCCTTACTTTTTATGGTAATTGTATTTTACTTTCGATAAAGTTTTGAATGCATTATAGTAATCGGCATGTTTAAGATAATATATTAGTGACCTTTGCTTAAAATAGTCAACATATTCATGCTATTTATTTGTTATACATGGGCAGCATGGCGTGTGTAATAAATGCCAGAATCGATAAGTCAATCACTAGCGTATATGTAAAATAAATTGCTTTTGCACAGCACAACGATACCCAGCGTTGTTTTTGTGTGAGTAAGTTGCACGGTGTACTGTAAATATACGCTGTGTTTATTAGGATAAGGTTTATAATTGATTGTGTAGTACAGTCCGATTTCAAAAATGCGGGTGTGTGCGCGACTGCGTATCTATTGCTTTTACTGAACTGCATTCGTAGTAGTTGCCGGGTGGTAGGGCAAAACAGGAGACACAGGTTCCGATACATTTTCGGCTACAGGGCATATCTCCTTGTTTATTATATCTATGGGCACGTCATTATAAAGTTACTGGAATGGTTGAATCGCTCGAAATTTCAAAATGTTTGAAACGTATTTATATATTATGCCCCTTAGTGCGTTTTACATAGAAACGCAGATAAAATGGAACTTATAAAAAGATTTCTAATATAAATGTAGATGAATCTCGACAACCACAATTATAGCGATGCAGGCTAGAGTCGCCGGGTAGACTAGACAAAACGTTTGAAAGTTTTGGACAAAAACATCAAATATTCAGAGTTCTTAAGTTATATTATACAAAATTAATTAATCTGGATACCTACTGCTGGCTTGTTAGCAAGTTGTTTATTTGAACAACAATTTAATTTTAACCTGACTTTGACGGTCAATTACGTTATGTGATAGAATTTTCCAACTACCAAAATAATTGATTAAACATTGTGTGTTATGGTAAATGTTGAATAAAACCTTCGATGGAACTGTGGCCATAGGCGACCTTAAGTCGTGCACAATCACGGGAAAAACTGGGATTGAAAGGGAGGTACTCACGGATCTTCTTCACAAACGATGGTTTTCTCGTGGCGCCACTCCAATACAGTCCGCGGACGTCCCTCGTTTGTCACTTAACACTTCACTGAATTGTTGAAAGTCTTCGTAGGTGAGTTTTGGTTACAACATTGTTCATTAATAATTTATAGCCGGCAGAGGATCGCACGCGCCATTTTTTCGTTGAGTTCTAGAGAGTGAGTTGTCAAAGGATTGACATGAATGCAAGGAAATGAGTGAATGTAGGAACGGATTTGAATGAGGAAGTTGTGTGATTGTGCGTTAGTCAATTGAAGGTTTCTTTTATATTTTGTTTTATTTATTTTGATACTTTAACAATGTGATTAATTAAAAACTTGATTTAATAAAATAATAATACAAAAACTTTCTGTAAATAACTTAAATTACATATATTTCCTATTTTATTCCCAAAAAATTCTACAACAGACTTTTAAAACTTTCTTGTAGTTCCCTTCTTTGGGTAGCCTTTTTCACCATCATATTGAATGTAAAATACACAACTTTATAAAATACAAAAACACTAATGCATAAACAAATATTTACTATGATTAGTAATTCAATTTCGAAGTATTTGAACCAGCCGACATGAAGACTGGGAGAAACAAAATGGCCACCGCCGTGACGTAGGATGTATTCTATGGCGTCAGCGGCACGGTGTGGCGCGGGCGCAGGCGTGTCGAAGATCATTGTGCGCAGGCGATGCATGTTCTTGCGGTAGCTGAAAGTTTTGTTAGAGTTAATTAACATTATGCTTAATCATAACACACCTGGTCTTTATCGTTCCCAGGACTGGGACACACACAGGCTTTCTCTTTGTTAGAGCGACTCGGCCATAATTAACCACGGGGTTCATCAGGATTGGTGGATCTGGCATATTATAGTAATGTTCCAACGGTAGTGGCAGCTCACAAAAATAAGTTTTGATTACATGAACCACCTTAATTTCTGAACATTATGCACCTGCCACTTGGACCTTTTAGGAATAATAGTGCAAGTAAAGGTGTAAGGTATGGGTATACTGATATGTCTCTTCACGCTTACATCAGCTTAGTGTTCACGGCGATACTTTAAAAGAATCAGAAGCTGATTAGCAGAAATATGAGCAGGTTAGGGATGAAGTTTCTATACAATGCAATCCTACCGGATTCCCATTGAAAGAAAAACTCTCTAGACTGAATCTAGAGTCTATCTTCAATCGGCATTGGAAGAAATAGCTTCGGTATTATACAGAAATGTAACGACCACATCCACATTTATCTACACAACTTGTTCCAAACAATTCTTACGTTTCATTCCTCATGGTGTGATCAATAATATTCTTGAACTCATCATCGTCAACGTCTTCCAGGTTGAGCGCAGTGCCGATATTGTGGCGCAACAGTTGGTCCGCGTTGCGCCACTGGTCGGCTGCCATGGGTAGGCCGAGGACGGGTACTGCAGCAGCTATCGCTTCGTCTATTGACTGCTGTCCACATTGACTTATGAAGAGACGGAGGTTTGGATGCCCTGAAAGCATATGTTAATTTGGATGAGTATATATAAGCATTATCAGTCTTTAATGTTCCTACTGCTGGGACACAGGCCTCCTCTCTAGGAGAAGGAATGGGCCGTAATCCACCACGTGGGCCCAGTGCGGGTTGGTGATGTTTGGTTTGATGGTCACGATGTTTTTCTTCACCGTTTTGAGGGCACAAGTTTTGTGATGAAGTTAATTACACAAAGTAGGTAATGATGCTATGCTATGCTATTGTTTGAAAATGCTGCTGGCAATGAGCTTGCCAATTAACAAAAATGGTCCTGGATTAAAACAAAGATAAAACAACGAAACTGACTCAACAACTCGGCCTGTGGGAACCACTTGCCAATCTTCACATTGTATGGCAAGTCACTGATGTCTGCATCCCACTTCCATAGCACGTTGAAAGACATCTTGCCGAAGGCACTGATGAGCTTGAGTTGTGTGCGCTCTGGAATCATCCAGGGACGCATGTTGTTGCCCAGGCTGACGTAGATCACGCCGTAGGCAGATGAGTCTAGGTACTGCCGTAGTTCCTGGAATAGAGATGTTACCATTGAGCACGTTAAAGTGTTATGATGATGTGTAAGGGATGCTACAAGCAAGTGTTGAAAGGATGTTTTCTTTGTATATATTTTCTGTAACTTGTATGGTGTACATAATAAAGAGTATTCTATTCTATTCTATTCTATTCTATTCTATTCTATTCTATTCTCTATCGACACCGGTAATAGGGTAGTTGACTGAAAAAATGTAATTAGTCCGACAGATAGATTTCCAAAAAATATTGGACAAGTATTTTTTCTTTTTTCACGTAAACACAAAACAAAGACGATACAGTGAGTTGAATACTCGTGTGCCGTCACATACCCCCACTCCTGATCTTTGATGCTTTATATATTCATTAACTTTTATAGATTTGAAAAAGCAAAAAATAAGTCTCCAATATATTTCGATAATCTAACCGACGGACTAAATAGAATCCCATTTTTTATTCAGGAAACATCCCTACGGGGTTTACCGTTATATGTATGGTTAACTAGCGTTAGCGACTTGCACCTACTTTTTAAGGCAATGGTAAAATATCAGAACTGCGAGATTTCTGTTCTATATCTTAATGAAGTATTTATTATATTTCAGAAAGATTTTAAATAAATATTAGGCAGATCTAAACGACCAGATACGAAAAGTGAATTCGTTTCATACC
This sequence comes from Hecatera dysodea, assembly GCA_905332915.2. Taxonomy (NCBI): domain Eukaryota; kingdom Metazoa; phylum Arthropoda; class Insecta; order Lepidoptera; family Noctuidae; genus Hecatera; species Hecatera dysodea. The sequence continues at coordinate 8,169,567 of HG995309.1, forward strand.
TTAAAACAAACACTTACGTCTGTCATTTCTGTTTTATTCTCCCTGTCCTGTAGGTGTGTAGCTCCCAAATGCACAATATTCTGCGGCACAGGGCGCGGTCCCTCCCAGACTGGATGAACATTCAGTAACAGCATCTCCACCTTTTCCACCTGTTCTCTTAATGAAGGAACGTTACCAAACAGTCTCTTGGCCAATGCATCTTCTTCTTTCTCAAGCTCATCGTACATCGAGCGCATTTTCCAGTAGTCATACAATGCTGCAATCTTCTGCCACATGTTTAGGTTCCAGACTTCATGTTGGAAACTTGTTGGATATAACAAAGGATGCGAAAGACCACCGAAGTTTGTGTAATCGTTGAAGACTGGGCCGAAGGAATTGATGGATACTACAGGACAATCGTAAATATAGGTCCAGAATAGAGTAGGTCGAATCCACGCTTCTAACAACAGAAGATCAAAAGTTTCATTGTTGTTGTTAAAACTCTTAATTTCGGGTAACTCTAGTTGCTTTTCAACAACTTTTGTAGCAACTTGTAGCGCATGTTTCAACCCTTCATTTGTGTATTTATCCTTTCCTGTAATATCTTCGATGTATCTTTCTTGCCAAACTTCTTTTGTTACCTCAGAAACGTCAATTTCCATTAAATCGTCTGGTGAATCTCCATTTGGGTACTCTGGCATTGGTGTGACAAGTACCACTTCGTGCCCTCGATATAGCAGTTCGTGTATTATCGATCTGTATGCACTTTGGTGACTTATTAGTGGCGTTGGGAAGACTGCTAGTATCCTTGCTGATTCTGATTGAACAAAAAATGAGAAACTTATTAGAAGACACAGTAACATCATTGTTTTTAAATTCACTTCACTGGTAAATATTTCACTAAAACTATTTCATTTATTGTAAGGTAATTTTAATAACACTTTCGACCTAAGCAGCAACTGATGAGAGAAACACACATTATGATAATAAAAAAATGCATTTTAATGTTGACACAATTGATTGAGTGCATAATATTTGCACAAATGCATCCTCTATGTCATTAAGCCCCCGTTGTAGGTGAAAGGTTTATTAGCCACATAAATTAAGTAGCTATTTACGTCATTGCGTCAGGGTAGCAGAGTAGTGGTCGTAAATGCGGCTGTTCTGTCTGGGTTTGATACCTGAGTTCGACAACATCATTTCTATCTGGAATTTCTCAATAACGCCTATAATATAGATTTGGGCCCCGGCAAATAGGTTCATCCTCTATATTACATGGGAATTAAACGTGACTGGCGAAATGTGATTCAAGCGTTCACCTGTGCTGATATTATGGGCTTACATCTGGCTCACCAAGTCACATTTACAGCTTGAGAAACTGGTAGCAAATGCTGACAGGTTTAAGTGAAGTTTAATACATATAAAAAGCCCGCGTGGTGGATTCACCACCACCAGATGGAGTACCATCTAAAAGAAAGGGGGCCTGTGTCCCAGCCGCGGTAACATCATAGGCCGATTTTACTACAGCTCATAAATTAAATCAATATTTTTTATATGCCTGAGCTTCACCAAATGGGTGTATTATTTCATCACGCTCATTAAAAATGTGTGATACGACTCTATAGTAATTATTTACCCAGAAACGTGTGTGTTTGGCAGTGTATGCTTCTCGGCGCTAACAAAATAAGAAAACTTCGTGCGATGTTGACTCAGGAAACGCTCTTATAGAAATTATTTTACCACACACTATTTAGTTGAGTTGTTCTTTGAAATACAGAAGTGTTGGTTGTGAAGGAAAAGTTAATTGATTTGAGTTTTGGGAGAGAGAGTGGGGTTTTTGCAAGGACTTTAAATAGGTGTGATCAGCATGATACTGGATTTCATTGAAGGGAAACGCGCTTAATGAGGAGCATCTGCAAAATGGTCAGACCTAATAAAGGAAGCTGTTTGAGACAGCCTGTAAAGAGCGATCCATACTGCAGAAGACTGCAAGACTTGGAGGTGCGTCGTATGTGATCGCAATCCTCAGCAGTGAGGGTACAACGAAGAAGAAGGTACACAAATCAAGCAAAGAACTGGGCTTAGCTAGATAGGGGGTGATTACTGAAATTACGACTAATACAGAAGTACGAAATATATAAGTAGAAATGTTCCCAGATCCTAAATAAATTGGGTTAAGTGTAAGAGGATGAACTCGAGGTAAATAAGTTTTATTAAACCGAATCTTATTACTTTACTGATGTAGCATAGTAATACGATTATCAGATTTCGGTCTAATGACTTTTATACTTTCCTTAAATTTCCGATCATCACCTACAAACCTACTTGTCAAACATAGTTCAGATCCCAAAGTTTTAGACTGTCATGCAAATTACTCCGTCGTTATTGTGAAGAGACCCTTCAACTTCATAATAGGGACTCCAAACCTGGCCGGGTTCAAAGACAAAAGGTGGACTTGGAAGTTTGAATTAATTAATGTCCTTCCATTTAGTTGCGATTACAATTTTGTTGAGATGATGTTCGATAGACATTTAATTTAATTAAACGGTTGATTTTAATTGGAGTGTAAAATTGAAAATTTGTTAATTTATGACTTGATCCGTGGAATCTAAGTTATGGAAAAGATGATAAATGATATTTATTTTGTAAGTAAGTTAAGCATAACACTTTTACGCGTCTAACATTTCTGGTAATTTTAAGCTAGATGAAGCCGTTGTTTCCTAGCCGACTACCCTTTTTTTTTTTTGGATGGGAAATCATCAAATGACCCCTCCCGCCCTGGGTGGAGCGGTAGGGAGTGTCAGACTTTTACTGACTAAAACCCACCCGTGCTCCTCCATGTGCCCTTTGCGTTCCAGGGCCGCGGTAACTCTTTCGAACAAATTCCGCAACCCTAGCAGGCACCGACCCTATGGGGCCCCGTCTCTGGTGCTGACGGCTCCTTGAGGCGCGCGTGAAGCACAACGCGTCGTCGACTCAGCCTGGTATCGGACGGCGAGCCACCCACGCTCACCGTCCCCAGGCATCAGCCACTGCGCAATAGCACAGCGGCCGACTTGTCTCTGGAGGAGGCCACGATGGGACCATTACTGGCACTCCATCTCGGCCCCCTCCCGTAGCCGACTACCCTGAGAAGAAACACCGAAACAAACTCAAAGGTCAAAGTCTCTTTTAAAGTCCATACAATCCGTACTCGTTAAACAGGCCGTAAAAGACCTAGAGAGATTTTATCAGCGATAATGTTTATAAAACTGCAAAACGAAAGTGACTTGTGTTACCGGAATAGCACGCGGTCAACCCCAAACATATTGGATCATATGGGTAGCACCACTTATAGATTTCGCTTTATCATCAGCCCAAAAGTAAAACTAGTTTCAGAAATACACGATACGACACGGTTGGCGTTGGCAGTGGTTGAGTGTTCGGCTGCTGCGCTGCATGTCGCGGGTTCAATCCCTGCACGGAGCAAATGTTTTTTGGCCTATAGATATTGTTCCGGGTCTGGGCGTCTTGTGTATGTGTGAGGTTTCATGTTTGTGAACGCACCCACGATACAGGAGTAAATCCTAGTGTGCGAAAATGTTTCTTAAAAAAATATATATCTCTGTCCGACGTCAATTTATCTGCTTGGATAATTTAACTTGATGAGACACTTCTCAATTGGTGTCTCCTTCCATCCTGACCAATCTAAAAAAAAAAATATTCTCTAATAGTGTTGGAACACTATTTCTATTTAAACGCGTATCGCGTAATACTCTTTGCTCCGCTCATTGCAAGAGCAAGCTAATTTTTATGTTTTGCAAGTATTTTCTGGTACTTCATGGTTGGCAGTTTCAGGACGTGACATATCATTTTATTGCTGACTAGAGGCTTTTATAGAATAGAAATAGTGTAAATACTGTAATAGTCAGCAAAAATAGTTTTGTCAAATACATTGGCTTTATCATCAGAATCTAAGAAAAACCAGCTGTAATCCCTATGTATAAGGCAGATGTACTAAATGACATATAAATGGTTTCGTTTAAGTAAATTCAATTAGGTAAAGATAAAAGGAGATGATAACAGTGATCTGATTTAATTCTAAATGTCTCAAACTGGGGTGAATGACCTCGTTCCGATTTGGAAAAACAGTCTTACGAGTATATAGGTACAATATAGACATGATAAACAACATAAAGATCTAGCAAAGATACTAAAGGTCGCCATTTTGTTTTTACTAGGTATCCACCCTGGCTGCAAATTTTACACACAAACCTTCCTCGTTTATCATTATTTTTATTAGTGAAAACTGTATCAAAATCCGTTGTGTAGTTAAAGCAGCAAACGGACAAAAAGACAGAGATAGAAAGTAACACGAAATAAAATCACTTGTCATTAATTTTATTAAAAGCTAACAATAAAACAAAGTACCTAATATAAAACATATTACTTCGTTTTATTGGCACTGCTTAGAGTCGTGACCTCTACAGACAAAAGGAAAAATCCGTTTCTCACACAGTAAATACATCTATTCCGTGATTCTATTTCCGTTCCAAGTCAAATGTGAACATGGAAACGTCCTAAAACCTATGTCATGTGATTTATAGTACGTCGACCTCTTTCTTTTTGATTTATGTATTCATGGTACGACTGGGACCTCGGCTCCCTTGAGCCGACATTTAAATTATGTGATTCTGAATATCTTCTTGCGGAGGTGAAGAAGGAAAAGATGCAATCCACTTGGTTATTAAATTTTAGAAGAGGCAAACTATAATTAAGTTTTGCGGCTTGATGGGGCTGCCTATTTCAGTGCGTTAGCGATGTGTGCAGAATCACAAGTGGATGGCTATCATGCCATAATAAGAAAAGAGCAGCATCGTTGAGACACAAAGTGAGAGACAGTCCTTTTTTAAGGATTGTATATTCAACTAAGAACCTTCAGCCTCAGGTAGCCGTTAAGAATAGATCGCCTCTGCGAAGCAGTAATGCTAGCAAAGGAGGAGTCGGGCCGCGCGAGAGAGGAGTCACTACACGCCCCACCCGCCGCAACAGAAGAAGTCGCAGGTCGATTTCGGACCACGGTAGGTGCGGGCCTGTTGCGGAATTCGTTTGGAAGAACTACCACGGCCTTGGAACGCAAAGGACATTAGGAGAAACACGGGTCGGTTTTAGTCAGTAACAGTCTAACATTCCTTTTCATATTTAGTTCAAGTATATATTTTATTTACCCACGTCCGTGCGGGGTGCCAACTGAAAACCAGCGCTGGGTGTCTGACGCCCAGCAAATGCTGAGGTGGTAACCCTTTCGGTTCGGACACGCTCGGCGCATTCTGTACTTTTCTTCTCCTTTAATTTGTGTTTGTAACCGTTGTGCTGTGTCCGTCCTGAATAAAAGTTTTTCTATTCTTTTCTATTCTATTCTATCCTTTCTGTTCTGCCTAGAGCGAAAGTCATTTGATGATTTCCCATCCATTAAAAAGGCATGGGCTTGCGGACGGCGAGAGCGTTGGGTAGCTCACTGTCCGATAACTACTAGGCCTGGGTTGACGGCGCGTTGTATTTCACGAGCGTCTCGAAGAGATGTCAGCATAATAGTCGGGGCCCCCTAGGGCCTGTACCTGCCAGGGTTGCCGAATTTGCCCGAAACAGTCATCGCTGCCCTGGAACGCAAAGGGAAACTGGAAGAACACGGATGGGTTTTAGTCAGTATGAGTTTGATACTCCCTTCCACTCCGCCCAGAGAGGAAGAAGTCATTTGATGATTTCCCATCCTTAAAATGTAATTATTACTCCCAATTAAAGTTTAGCTTCCATGGTACTTCCAGAAGCAGTGAGTTCTCTCTTATTTGCAGCCGATTAATTTTATAGACCGCCACTACAAAGTTAGGCACGATTTTTGCGAAAGCTCCGTATTTCGTTGATGCAGAGACTATTTCAACCCTACTCTGCAGCTCTGTTTCACGTATCAGCAAGTTTTACACAACAGCGTTCCGTCATTTTATGTCCGTTCGAATTTATCGGGTTCGCCTCATATCAGTTTGGCTATATGCCAGTGTCATTTGGCAGACGACCTAATTGTAATTTCCCAAGTTGTGACTTCTACCTATTTATGTTTATCAAACAGAGAATAGCTATCTACTGCCTCGTGTATTACTGGGCGTTGATAGGCTTCATATTTACGAAAACTTTTCAATAGCACACAATATATACGATATAGCACATAATTTTATTAGTACTGACAATACAATATTGAACAGTGCTTTTTTGTGTGTTGGAAGGAAAACATCATGGTGTCACGTCTCGCTCTGAAATGAAAAATGTGGAAAAACATAACTGGCCGATTAAATGGATGATGAAAAGATTATATTTATTTCTATATTCTTTCTAAACTATAATAGAAATCTATAATATACATTTATAAAAAGCGAAATACCACTCGCTGATTAATCACGAAATCTCAGAAACTATAACACCTGCAAACATAAAATTTGGCACCTTATAGGGGTAGACATCCGCTAAGAACGGATTTTACGAAAGTCCATCCGTAAGGGGGTAACATGGGGGTGGAAATTGTTTGTACTAAATCTGCACAAACGAAGTCGCTTTCGTCATTCTATTCGTCAGCTATTCTCGTCAGCCGTTTATGGCATTTCAATTTAATACGTGTTTCTATTGTTCATTCACTACCTCTGGTGCTTGGGCATAGGCAACTTTAATCATGTGCAATTTAACAAAAACCTTGAATAATATCATTGCATCAAGCTGCTTTGCGGCCTTTCCAAAAAGTCCGTACATACGGACGTTTTTGCAGCCGTTGGCCAATCCATGATGTCTCTCAAGCCTCAAGCGTTCTTTCTCAACAAAAAGACTCTATAACCTAAATGGCTACTTTAAAACGGTTATTTCTACTTACAAAAACGTCATACACAATATTTTTGTCCAAATATATGTAGGAGTACAGAGACTGTCTATATATATTATCTTAACTTTGGATTCAATAAATTAGCTTTTAGGTCCGATATTTTGGACCTTTTTCTTGGTATTGCAATAAAGCAAATCACATTGAGCGGTGGTAGCCAAGTGGTAACGGCCCCGACTTATGACTTGTAGGTCGCGGGTTCAAACCCAGCCAGGCGCATTACTTTATGTAATTAATTTCATCACCACTGCTCTCAAAACGGTGAAGGAAAACATCGTGAGGAAACCGTCGTGTCCTAGAACCAAAAAATCGAAGACATGTGACATTCACCAACCCGCACTGGGCCCGCGTGGTGGATTACGGCCCATTCCCTTTCCAAGAGAGGAGGCCTGTGTCCCAGCAGTGGGAACGTTAAAAGGCTGATTATGAAATCACATTCTGCACCTTTCATATTCTTACTTATGAAGGAATAAGGCGACGCCTTCTAGAAGTCAGTTATCGCAAGCATAAAATACATTTACAACGCTACACACTAAATATAACAATAGAAAGGGGTCTTATTGCATTACTTATAGGGTTGGCACGCTTCAATAGCGGTAAGATAGAAAAGGTTGTTAACATTCCTAATAAGTAGGTACCTTGTATTTCAGTCAAGCTGTCGCGCCTTTTTCCAATCAGACATACTGGCTGTTGTTTTTCAAGTGTGCGTGGATGGCCAAATCCTAAACTATTAGGTATTGATTTCTAATTTTGATGAGAACTAAAGCTGAACCATTGGTTTTGTGAAAAATCGATAGACAGGAATAGAACCGATTTTTAAAAAAAATAAAAGACAACCAAATGGGAAGTAAGAAGAGAAAAATTAAATTAAATGATTAAGCATCCTTTTATTTAATTTTCTAAATTTTATTGAAGCCAGAGCAAATTACAAAACATAGAAAACATCAAGAACAATGCTTTCATTCGAAAAAAAAAACGTTTTGTTGGTTTTCGTCTATGAATTTTATTTCATACTAGCAGCGTCCTGCGTTTTCACCCACGTAGTTCTCGTACCCGCAAGAATAAGGGGATAAAATATAGCTTATACAACTCGCTTATAATGTAGCTTTCTATCGGTGAAAAAGTATTTAAAATCTGAACAGTACTTAAGGATCTTATTAGTAGCGGTACAGACAAACAAACAAAAACAAAAACTTTCCTCTCTATAATATTTTATTTCATATCTTCATATCAAACATATACACAGCAGTAGTCCGCCATAGTATTAATATTCCAACGGCCTTGATACCTTTTTTCCGTATTTTCTAAATCTTGATGAAACCTTGCTCCTCACTGTAATCGGCAATTTTTTTTTGGGAAAAAGAGCTAGGTACCTACATATATTTTTATAGGCGTTTAACATTTCTTGGACAATATTTTTATAATCAGATCCTTTCCATTCCCCAAAAACTTAAAAATTACATTATTAAATCCAGATTAAAAAATAGTCGATTTACCGGTATGGCATTTTAATTTAGTATTTAAATTTTAATATAACTATGCAATCTTTATTTCACTACACACACAGTTCATATTAGCAATCGAATACGTCAACATTTACCAGTTTCATATAAAATTACTCTCTCTTCATGTGTACCTACAGTTATTCTGGATTAGTTACGAAATAAATAAAACTTATAATACGAAATCGAATATCAAGTTGTTTGGAATAAATAAAAATGTTTTAATTGAAAATAACTAAAAAACTTTTTACAAAAAATATAACTGTCGTTCAAATACAAACCACTATAAAATACAATACAAGTGTTTCTGGTGTGTTTTCTTAGTTTTTTGACACCGGCTCCCAACATTCCAATCAGTCCATATCGATTTCATTGTTTATCATCGAAGTTCTTCTCATCATCATCTGCCCAGCCTTTTCCCAACTACATATATTGGGGTCAGCCCCCAGACAAGCCGGATTCAGCTGAATTCCAGTATTTTACGTGGAGCGGCTGCCTACCAGACCTCCACCCACTAACTGGGGAACACGGTTCTTCGTCATATCTTTACAAAATTTGAATTTTCCCGGAGTTATTATAGAACATACATAAAATTACATATAAACATTAAAATTGGTAACCTCCCCCTCTCCTCTTTTTTGAAGTCGTTTCATAAAATTATTTGTTTCGGCTTTTAAGTTCAAAGAGGATATCAAAGTGACTATTATCGTAAAAAGTGAAAAATAGTTCAAGTAGTAGTGTTTGTGCATACTGAGCAAAACGTTCCAAGCACTAAAAACTCTAAGCATATAACGGATAAAGTTTAGGGACATCCCTACACGTGCTCCAGTCGTTCAGTACGTCTAGACCGATTCGTAGAAATCCCTTAACGTTTTATTGTCATATTAACGTTCAACTGAGTATAACTTTCAATTGTAGGTACTCTCACAGCTACATCCTTGTTGCATTGTTTCTAAAGGCTTCTTTTTAAAGGTCGGAAAATCATCAAATGATTTCTTACTGATGCTGTATTTTATTGATTACTGCCTATTCGTGTTCCTCCTACTGCCCTTTGCGCTCCAGGGCCGCGGTGACTCTTTCGAACAAATTCCAAAACTGTTTCTAAAGGCTACCTATACATTATAAGTTGTACTCATAGTGACGGTTGATTAGGTCCTGCTATGATTCCAGGTCTGAAGAATAATTCTCGTATGTACGTAAGGGACGGTTCCTTTGAATAGTTCTTTACAGGCCCCCGACTAAATGAAAAGATTATTATATCGTGTTTTTTTTTTTCATTATTTGTTTTTATTTCATACCTTTTTGGTCATGTACTTAGCAAGCTTTAGACGATGACAGTATAATATGTAATCTAATTTCCATGAAAACAAAATATTTTCGATTTTTTATTTATGAACCATGGCTCGCCCTTTTTTTAATTTTTAGCCTATGGATAACTTAACAGGGATAACTTAACGTTTCTAACGATACATACGTTGATATCGGTTAAGCCGTTATGAAGTTATGGTGGAATAAACTCATAAACATACATATGTACATACATACAATATGAACCCTGAAAACGTATCAGCCTTTTCGTTTTTTGGGGTAGTCGTGTAAAAAAATGTGGAGCTTTTTCAGTACAAACAAACAAATAATAAAATCTGTCCTCTTTATAATATTGGTATACCCGAGACTGATCAGAATTTATCACTTTATTTATTTTCAGCCAGTTCTGTAGGGAAAAGATCTTCCTTTTTTGTCTCCTTTCCTCTTGGTTTTGTTCAAATGTGGTCGACTGGGTCTGTCGCGAAGGTTAAAATATGGGAGTGCCCCTCAGATTTATCCCACGCAAGAAATTGAACTAAATAATACTGTCGTTTCAATTCTAATTACAACGACCGGATCAGATTGGTCTTCTCATGTATGGCAACCTTAATATCCGATCATTGCTGTAAAACTGCAGAGCAAGAAGTGAATGGAGCTTTAAGAAAACTGCTTCTAGAAAATTCCATTTCGTTTCAAGAAAATAAGCTCATTACTGTAATAGGGAAAGGAAATAGGTATTGAACGAAATGGCTTGTTGTAATTTGATCATTTATGTTCGATTGAAAGGAAGAGAACAAAATTGCATTTCCCGAAGAATTTTCAAGGGTTGTGTTTTTCAGTCGAACTTTTTGGGTGAGTCAAATATTGTAGAGAGATCTTCAAAATGCGCGAGATTTATTTTATTTGTCTAACTCTGAGATTTCACACGTTCTTTCTTAATAATAAACCATTCCTGATGTCATCATCTGCCTAGCCTTTTCCAACTATATTGGGGTCGGCTCCCAGTCAAGCCAGATTCAGCTGAATACCAGTATTTTACATGAAGCGGCTGCCTACCAGACCTCCACAACCCATTAACTGGGGAACACGGTACTTCTTGGTAAGACTGGTGTCAGATTTACTGGCTTCTGACAATTCTTAACGATTGCCAAATATCTTCAAATGGCAGCGGGACCAACAGCTTAACGTGCTTTCCGAGGCACGGAGAAGTCTCGTTATGTTAAGATGGTCACCCATCCACAGACCAACCTCGGCAAGCGTTGCTTAACCTTGAAGATCGACCCGTGCTGCTGTTATAATTTAGCCACGAGTTCCAGTCCTGCCATGTACTCGTACTACCGAATTATCATGTCGACTACATGATAATTCTTACTACTTTAGGTAAAGGTTTTTTTGATCGTTTTTAGGGACAGGAGCAATATTCCCTATTTTAAGGAACGTTTGCATTCTCATCACAGAAACAATCTATAAAAACACATCTAATTTCCCTACATTGTAATCAGTTTCTATCACCGAGTGTCGAGATGATATCGCGACACGGGCTTTTTTTTTAATTTTTAAGTACGGGGATTGGTCTTCTGCTACAACGTCCCTCTTTCTGGGGCGATAAGTAATCTTTATCACCGTGCTTAATACAATGACAAATGCACATTGCATTTATCGGGACACGTGGCAGATTAATAAAAACTTTTTACGACGTGCACCCTACTAGAACCCTGTTGAAATTGCCATTTTCACAAATTAAATTACACGCTCGAATATGAAAACTCAAGGCCCCATCTGGGTATTATCGATAAGATTGGTACTTACCTACCATAAAAGTAATTCAATAAATGCAAGGTTTAAGTATTTCTTTTATTTGAAATCTGTGAGCTGTTTGCAGAATTTTATTTGTAAGCTTTTAAAGAGTGGCTACTTGAAAGTTTTATTAGAAGTATAGTCTGCTTCAATTTAACCAAGGCAGGTTTTATTGATAAAATGATAGCCCTCCCTGCCGTATACTGGCTGGTCTGATAGCACAGCACGCCACCCATAAATTATATTAACCATCGGGCTCTTGTTACCGTCAAGAAGATTTTTTTTAATAGTTAGAAATTGGCCGTAAATGCAACAAGAAGAAGACAGAGAATAGCAATGTTTTTTATGCCATATTCTGTCAATTGTATCCTACACAGTAATACTGGAGATATCAATATAAGAAATCAGAAATACGAGCTACGTTGGAAATAAACATTACGTTTGATAACAGATTTCCATGTTTGCAAGTCTTATTTCCGAGAAGGTGCCTAATTCCCGAGTATTCCTTTATTTTTGTTGCAGACTGTACTAACATGGAAATTAAGCTGCTTTTAACTTAACCCTTAATTCGATAGTGTTCAATATACTGAACATCAACTTTGAAAAAAAAAAATACAACAAGATTCTTTGTCATTATTTTATTTATTTTCATTCCAATAGTTTATTTGAACAGTTACGAAAATTATATAAAATTACGAGCAAGATGCGCGTACTCTTGGCTGGTTAGTCGTCGTCGAAACGTCAGGCAGGATGGACGTGTCTCGACCGCTCTCGGTATAGCTCTATTTATTTGATTTTTTATGTTGCAATGATTACTCATTACTTCTCAATATATTTTACAAAACCTATCAACGTGTGTAAATAAACTAAAATTAAAATATCTCTAATAGATTTTTCGGAATACTTCTACTACTACACTTGACTCGGTGGAACGCAGAACTAAGAAGCTCATTGGTGACGAAAACTGGTGAATGTCAAGCTTCACAGCCTGGGTCATCGCCACAAGGCTTGCGCTGGCGCTTGCTTGTCAATCTTCTACAGATTGTACTTCGGTTAGTTTTCCCATTAAATCTATGACCACATCCCACCGCCTCCCTTCTACCATAGGACATCTAGACGCACTGCAAATTACCATCTCTACGTTGTAGCTATTCCATCAATTCGCACCAAGCGTTTAGCACATCAAAAGAGTGGAAGTCTAATAGCTTTGACGCGCGTAGTGTTTGTTTGAAACCATGGAAATAATATCATTGTTATGAAAAAATACCATTGAAACAGTTTTCTGTCTCATTGGCAGTGGCCAGTATACTCCACATCATAAAATCTCACTACACTGGTAAGAACTTGGCAATGAGAAATATACTGGACACGTGAATTTCATACAATATTCCGAAAAATCTATTAGAGATATTTTAATTTTAGTTTATTTACACACGTTGATAGGTTTTGTAAAATATATTGAGTACTTCTCAATATATTTTACAAAACCTATACTACGCGTACTCTTGGCTGGTTAGTCGTCGTCGAAACGTCAGGCAGGATGGACGTGACTCGACCGCTCTCGGTATAGCTCTATTTATTTGATTTTTTATGTTGCAATGATTACTCATTACTTCTCAATATATTTTACAAAACCTATCAACGTGTGTAAATAAACTAAAATTAAAATATCTCTAATAGATTTTTCGGAATATTGTATGAAATTCACGTGTCCAGTATATTTCTCATTGCCAAGTTCTTACCAGTGTAGTGAGATTTTATGATGTGGAGTATACTGGCCACTGCCAATGAGACAGAAAACTGTTTCAATGGTATTTTTTCATAACAATGATATTATTTCCATGGTTTCAAACAAACACTACGCGCGTCAAAGCTATTAGACTTCCACTCTTTTGATGTGCTAAACGCTTGGTGCGAATTGATGGAATAGCTACAACGTAGAGATGGTAATTTGCAGTGCGTCTAGATGTCCTATGGTAGAAGGGAGGCGGTGGGATGTGGTCATAGATTTAATGGGAAAACTAACCGAAGTACAATCTGTAGAAGATTGACAAGCAAGCGCCAGCGCAAGCCTTGTGGCGATGACCCAGGCTGTGAAGCTTGACATTCACCAGTTTTCGTCACCAATGAGCTTCTTAGTTCTGCGTTCCACCGAGTCAAGTGTAGTAGTAGAAGTATTCCGAAAAATCTATTAGAGATATTTTAATTTTAGTTTATTTACACACGTTGATAGGTTTTGTAAAATATATTGAGAAGTAATGAGTAATCATTGCAACATAAAAAATCAAATAAATAGAGCTATACCGAGAGCGGTCGAGACACGTCCATCCTGCCTGACGTTTCGACGACGACTAACCAGCCAAGAGTACGCGCATCTTGCTCGTAATTTTATTTAATTTTCGTAACTGTTCAAATAAACTATTGGAATGAAAATAAATAAAATAATGACAAAGAATCTTGTTGTATTTTTTTTTTTCAAAGTTGATGTTCAGTATATTGAACACTATCGAATTAAGGGTTAAGTTAAAAGCAGCTTAATTTCCATGTTAGTACAGTCTGCAACAAAAATAAAGGAATACTCGGGAATTAGGCACCTTCTCGGAAATAAGACTTGCAAACATGGAAATCTGTTATCAAACGTAATGTTTATTTCCAACGTAGCTCGTATTTCTGATTTCTTATATTGATATCTCCAGTATTACTGTGTAGGATACAATTGACAGAATATGGCATAAAAAACATTGCTATTCTCTGTCTTCTTCTTGTTGCATTTACGGCCAATTTCTAACTATTAAAAAAAATCTTCTTGACGGTAACAAGAGCCCGATGGTTAATATAATTTATGGGTGGCGTGCTGTGCTATCAGACCAGCCAGTATACGGCAGGGAGGGCTATCATTTTATCAATAAAACCTGCCTTGGTTAAATTGAAGCAGACTATACTTCTAATAAAACTTTCAAGTAGCCACTCTTTAAAAGCTTACAAATAAAATTCTGCAAACAACTCACAGATTTCAAATAAAAGAAATACTTAAACCTTGCATTTATTGAATTACTTTTATGGTAGGTAAGTACCAATCTTATCGATAATACCCAGATGGGGCCTTGAGTTTTCATATTCGAGCGTGTAATTTAATTTGTAAAAATGGCAATTTCAACAGGGTTCTAGTAGGGTGCACGTCGTAAAAAGTTTTTATTAATCTGCCACGTGTCCCGATAAATGCAATGTGCATTTGTCATTGTATTAAGCACGGTGATAAAGATTACTTATCGCCCCAGAAAGAGGGACGTTGTAGCAGAAGACCAATCCCCGTACTTAAAAATTAAAAAAAAAGCCCGTGTCGCGATATCATCTCGACACTCGGTGATAGAAACTGATTACAATGTAGGGAAATTAGATGTGTTTTTATAGATTGTTTCTGTGATGAGAATGCAAACGTTCCTTAAAATAGGGAATATTGCTCCTGTCCCTAAAAACGATCAAAAAAACCTTTACCTAAAGTAGTAAGAATTATCATGTAGTCGACATGATAATTCGGTAGTACGAGTACATGGCAGGACTGGAACTCGTGGCTAAATTATAACAGCAGCACGGGTCGATCTTCAAGGTTAAGCAACGCTTGCCGAGGTTGGTCTGTGGATGGGTGACCATCTTAACATAACGAGACTTCTCCGTGCCTCGGAAAGCACGTTAAGCTGTTGGTCCCGCTGCCATTTGAAGATATTTGGCAATCGTTAAGAATTGTCAGAAGCCAGTAAATCTGACACCAGTCTTACCAAGAAGTACCGTGTTCCCCAGTTAATGGGTTGTGGAGGTCTGGTAGGCAGCCGCTTCATGTAAAATACTGGTATTCAGCTGAATCTGGCTTGACTGGGAGCCGACCCCAATATAGTTGGGAAAAGGCTAGGCAGATGATGACATGTCAGGAATGGTTTATTATTAAGAAAGAACGTATGAAATCTCAGAGTTCGACAAATAAAATAAATCTCGCGCATTTTGGAGATCTCTCTACCATATTTGAGTAACCCAAAAAGTTCGACTGAAAAACACAACCCTTGAAAATTCTTCGGGAAATGCAATTTTCTTCTTTTCCTTTCAATCATACATAAATGATCAAATTACAACAAGCCATTTCGTTCAATACCTATTTCCTTTCCCTATTACAGTAATGAGCTTATTTTCTTGAAACGAAATGGAATTTTCTAGAAGCGGTTTTCTTAAAGCTCCATTCACTTCTTGCTCTGCAGTTTTACAGCAATGATCGGATATTAAGGTTGCCATACATGAGAAGACCAATCTGATCCGGTCGTTGTAGTTACAATTGAAACGACAGTATTATTTAGTTTAATTTCTTGCTTGGGATAAATCTGAGAGGCACTCTCATATTCTTAACCTTCGGGGCAGAACCAGGCGTCCATATTTGAACAAAACCGGGAGGAATGGAAATCAGAAAGGGAAGTCTTTGCCCTACAGAACTACCTGAAAATAAATAAAATAATAAATTCTGATCATTCTCGAAATATCCACCAGACCATGTCCATTAGCATCTGTTTCGATGCCATGGGAATATCGAGCTAAAAATGATCCTATATGTTAATCCTGGTTATAAACCATCTGTGTGCCTTTCTTCCAAATCCATTCAGTCGTTTTTGCGTGAAAGAGTAACAAACATCCAACCATATTTACAAACTTTCGCGTTTATAATATTAGTAGGAAGTAGAATAATAGTAGGATTACTTAGTTAGTAGTTTTTATTTATTTACTACTAGAAATTTTTATTGTAACATTATTTTTGTGAGTTGACGCTGTAAATCAGCGTAGACCAGCGTTAAATCAATAAATTGTTACAAAGTTGTGGATAAATTGTTGTTCTTGATATTATTCCTATATGTGAGAACGATGTAGAAATGCTTGTATGATACAGGTATCCAGAGTGAAAGGAACAATTTAAAGTAAGTACATATAATTAAAACAAACCGTGGCAACTGAGAGATGACCCGTCCCAGCTGACGGAGCCAAATGATGAATGAAACACATACGCCACATCAGAGAAACTTTTGAGTGAGCATGACACTCCCAACTGGCAGAGCACGTTCCAGTCAGCCATACATAAAAATATAGTTTATGGTACATAGTACATGAAGTTATATAATGTACAGTGATGAAAGATGTGGCTACTTTAACCTCAAATAACACCGACACAAGTAGGTAAACGTAGGTACCAACTCACGGCAGATTGAAACTCTGTGACAGATTATCGAACGCTCCGACGGACTTTGATAGACAGACCGACCGCCCTGTCACTCGGAGGTAACCACGTAATTAATCCCGCATCAGGCGCAAAATTGCGATTACGAACTTCAAACTTATTTAAGGCAGCCGCATCGCTAAAAGCTATTTTAGCTTAGCTCAGCAAGTTAGCTCAGCTTAGCTGAGATAGCAAGATTGGTGGCGTTAGTGGCTAGCGCAATTATTAGAGACTATGCGACCCAAGCGATACCACTCCGATACACTGTGATTCAACCCGAACAAAGTAGAGCAGTGGTGGCCAAGTGGTAACCGCCCCGACTTATGAATTGTAGGTCGCGGGTTTAAACCCAGCCAGGCGCATTACTTTGTGTATATTTCATCACCACTGCTCTCAAAATGGTGTAGGAAAACAGCGTAAGGAACGCCGATGTCCTAGAACCAAAAATTCGAATATGTGTGACATTCACCAACCCGCACTGGGCCCGCGTGGTGGATACGGGCCCATTCCCTCGCCTAGAGAGGAGCCCTGTGTCCCAGCAGTGGGAATGTTAAAAGGCTGATTATAATAATATATCATTTATATAATATATCAATTGTGATTATGAAGGTAGCTCAGCAAGCTAGCTTAGCTAAGCTAATAAATTTAGCTTAGCTAAGTTGATAAAAGAAAAAGAAAGCTGGCTTAGTTACGGTCAGCAAGCTTTATCCTAGGAATTATTAACGAGTTAACATGCCACCTAATTCTTATAATCACCGATATTTAGTATGGTAATGCTGTTGTCAATGAAGCATTAAAGGAATCGGCCACATGGGGTTCGAATACTGAATAAAATCTCTCGAAGCAAAATCGTATAAGCAATCTTCTAAATCTGCCAGGAAAGGAATTTCATGTGCTCTAGGGAAAGATATTAAAGTGTTTTGGAATCTGCAACTAACTTAATCTCGATGAGATGGGAAGGAAAAGATGCAGAACCCATTTGGGAATGAATATTTACATCCGT
This sequence comes from Hecatera dysodea, assembly GCA_905332915.2. Classification (NCBI taxonomy): domain Eukaryota; kingdom Metazoa; phylum Arthropoda; class Insecta; order Lepidoptera; family Noctuidae; genus Hecatera; species Hecatera dysodea. The sequence goes on from HG995309.1 coordinate 8,187,302, forward strand.
TGCGGCTGAACATACAAACTATCCGTAATCCGAACTTTAACATTATAAATGCGAATGCGAGTTTATTTGTTTGTTACGCTTTCAGAAATAAACCAATAAACCGATTTAAAAAATCTTTCACAAATGGAAAGCTATTTTATCAGCGAACAACAAGCTGTAGTTTATGTCCATATTCCAACGTGCCTCAGTAAGCACGTAAAGCCGTTGGTCCCGGCTGTCATTTGTAGGTCTTTGGCAGACTTTACGGATTGTCAGAAGCCAGTAAATCGGATACCAGTCTTGTAAAGATATACTGTGTTACCCTTAATGGCTTGTGAAGGTTTGGTAGGCAGCCGTTCTATGTAAAAATACTGGTATTCAGCTGAATCCGGTTTTGCTGGAAGGATAACCATAATCAGCCTTTTAATGTTCCCACTGCTGGGACACAGGGCTTCTCTCTAGATGAGGGAATGGGCCGTAATCCACCACGCGGGCTCAGTGCGGGTTGGTGAATGTCACATGTCTTCGAATGTTTGGTTCAAGGACATTTCGGTTTCTTCACGATGTTTTCCTTCACCGTTTTGAGAGCAGTGGTGATCAAATTAATTACACAAAGTAATTCGCGTGGCTAGGTTCGAACCCGCGACCTACAATAGGGTATTTTACTGTAAAAATCTAATTAGTCCGTCTGATAGATTTACAAAAAAGATTGGTCACGTATTTTTTCTTTTTTCACGTAAACAAAAAATGAAGACGATACAGTGCGTTGAAAACTCACGTGACGTCACTACGTTGCTACAATTTTTACCAGCGACGTGACGTCACCACTGCTCACTCGGCCACCACTGCTCACTGTTTTACTGGAACTCGACCTCAATATACCTATGTTTGGGGTTGGGAAAAGTCTAGGCAAATGATTCCAACGGGCACTACGCGAAACTCTGGAGCGCTGCTACTGGTATTACAATTGCGAAGTAATTCTTCTTGTCTGTTCGTCGCCACTTCAGTTCTTTAAAGATTTGGCTTAAACTTAGTATATGGGTGTAGCATGTCTTGAATTAGGACAGGATATTATATTTCTCTAGCGTATGTTCTCTTGAGACATTCTTCTAATCTTCTATACTTATAATAAATCTGTAGAGAGGTCAATTCTGTACAAGGAATATATTTTCAAAATAACTATCAGGGGGTGATTAGTGATCGATACTGGTGCCAAAAATGCAATCAGTAAAATTTTTGTCTGTCTGTCTGTCTGTCTGTCTGTCTGTCTGTATGTTCTTTATAGAAACAGAAACTACTCGACCGATTTTAACAAAACTTGGTGCAATTATTCTTCATACTCCTGGGCAGGTTATAGTATACTTTTCATCACGCTACAATCAATAGGAGCAGAGCAGTGAAGGAAAATGTTGGGAAAACGGGAGAACTTACTCCATTTTTTAAGCTTCCGTCGCGTGTGTAGCCTTAATGGTTAAAGTTACATAGAAATCATGTGTTACGGAAATATTTTACATAAAATTATCTAAAAAATATCCCGAAACAGCATATGTCTATCTTTTATGGTTGACTCACAATAACACGTGTAACTCCCGATAGCTTAGCAGTTCGGAGCTTTCTGATTATATTTGTTTACTCTTACGTTTATAATACTCTCACTCATCCCTAATTAAAAAAGTTAGCATTATTACCTATACAATAAAAAAAGAATCATAGAAATCGGTATAGAAACACCAAATTTATACATGAATACAATAATAAGCCATCGCTGAATCATGCTGTAAGATGTTATTGTGATTATTTTTGTGTAACTTTTGTTGCTATTTTATAAAATAGGTACTTATTAGTTATTTTGGTAACGTTTAAATATTCGTTCAGATTACAAATTATTAATAGTTTCAATTTTATTTCTTTTTAGGTGAAGTAGTAGTAGAAGTAGGAGCATAGATTTTTAGATACCGATAGGTTAGTTTTGGCTAATTTATGTTCTGTGTTTTTTAGTATTAAGTAGGTAAAAGCGTAGATACTTTTATTAATGAGTTATACGTAGTTATAGGTATTTATTTTTAAGTGATGTAGGTATAGATTATTATAATATAATTTTGCACAGGCATTTCAGCTTTACTTTCATTTCTTTTTTTGTTGTAAGTTGTACATATTTCACACACACATAGTGATCTATCAATGCACAGCCCAAACCACTGAACAGATCGGGCTGAAATTTGGCATGCAGGTAGATGTTATGACGTAGGCATCCGCTAAGAAAGGATTTTGATTAGTTCTACCCCCAAGGGGATAAAATAGGGGATGAACGTTTGTATGAAACTTTGTCAATTTTGAACCGATCGAGCTGAGAGTTTCAAAATCGGGGGTAAAGTAACTATTCCACGCGGACGAAGTCGCTGGCAGAAGCTAGTAGGTAATAAATATGTAAGAAACTCCGTTCTTTGTGTGTATGTTACATTCTCGCATCATGACGGCTGAATTGACGGGGATGAACTTTGCACACGAGCAGAGCATGTTCTGGATTAGGACATAGGATGCAATTTAGCCCGAGAGTATGTTGCCTTGGGTATATTTTTATAAAAAAATCGTTCGAGAAATACTTTGCCCGTCTGTGTGTTATCTTCTCGCGTCATAACGGCTGAACTGATTGCAATGAAAATTTGGCACACGAGGAGACCATGTTCTGGATTAGGACATGGGATACTATTTGTCTCGAGACTATGTTTAGGAATAGCTTTCGACGATTTGCATTTGAAAAGGAAATAAAAGTTAAATCTCAAGGGAGACATTAGAATTGATGATGTTAGACATTCTCATTCATTAGACATTAGAAATGTTCTAATTTTGCGGCGTTATTAAAAATAAACAGTCATCTGTTGTACAACAGAAATCAGTAATCTTAAAACGATGATTTTAGAAATCAATCAAATGAATATTGAACGCAGACAAATAACTATTTGTGTATTTTTGTTTAGAGTCTTTGGTAAATCATAATAGGGTAGTTGACTAAAAAAATCTGATTAGTCAAAAAATATTGGACACGTATTTTTTCTTTTTTCACATAAACAAAAAATGAAGACGATACAGTGCGTTGAAAACTCGTGTGACGTCACTACTCGCTACAATTTTTAACGAGCCGTGACGTCACACGATCCCACTCCTGATCTTTGATGCTTTTTATCTTCGTCAGTTTTTATAGATTTGATAAAGGAAAAAATACGTGTCCAATATTTTTCTATAATCTAACTGACGGACTAAACATAATCATATAATTTTTACTCAGGAAACATCCCTATATATCATATTTTGTATGTAAGCACTTATTAAATGATGCAATCAGTGCAACCTGTGTTTAATTCAAGTTTAAATAAACTTTTTCATAAAAACCTTTCTAAGATTCCACTGACCTCAAATAAGACACGTCCACGAACACAAGTAGGTCTACTTACAATAAATACGTACATATATAGGTAGTTTTAGTCGCTATAAATAGTTAAGTAAATGATTAAATTTGCCATGTGTTATTGTATATTTTTTTTTGTTTTGTGCTTCGAGTGTGTCCGTGTGTGATGTCTTTTTTTTTTAATACTGAGCCTCAGGAGCCTTTCACAGGTATTTTTCCGTTGTCGCCTTTTGGTACTAAGTGGTCAGTGTTTGTTATTTATTTATTTTGTTTTGTTATTTGTCCTACACAAGTCCTAAATAAATATATTTTCTTTCTTTCTCTGAAAATGTCGTCCTATTTTCACTGAACAGTGACATAAACTCTGTGCCCTCCAACCATTACCCATGTAATAGCGAATTTAATCTACTTTTATTTTCCTAGTTTTCATGGCGATGGCGTATAAAACCAACTGGGCACAGTTTACGATCCCTCGCCGCGTTTAAATTGATGGTCGTTGTTGTGGAAACGTTGCACTTGTGTACACATAACGTATATGTCATAAGTCATACGTTTATTATTCAACCTCAAAATAATATTACGCCTCTATACCTTATCATTTCAGCCAAAAATTGTCTACTGCTGGACATAAATATGCCCCAAGTGTTGCCACATCAGCCAGTCCTATACCCGGCCGGCCGGTGTCACATCAGCCGGTGTGCATTTCACATCCAGATGATTCCGGCAGTCATCACCAGGTCCTCGTTCTAACTTGTGGAAGGTTGGTATAAGCAAATGCGGTTTATATATCCCATGGAATGAGGCACGAACATACACATCTAGATTCCGCGCTACTACTGAAAATTTGAACTTCGAATTTAAAAAAATAAACTCGTAATCTTTATACGATTTAAATATGGAATCTTATAATCTAAAACGAGTTTGCCAGAGAATAGCTAACCGATAATCACTGCGTGAGCTGTTGTGATGAGCTTGAGAACACAAAGAAGGGTTGAATAAGTCTAACAATAACAAATAAATTCTAATAAAGTCGTCAGGACGCCATTTTTGTTCAAGGATTACTGGCGGACGATGGATCAAGGCAACGTGAGCGGATTGCAAATGGCCACGTGTTCTTTATTCAAAATGGGACACACACGTTTGTCTGAAACCCATAATGAGAGGAAAAAGTCAAGGTTTATATTATAAAAAATGTTTCCATCTGTTAGTGCACGTGTATGAAATTTAACACATTTAAGTTTCCTTTCATATTTTTAATGGTACAAACATATTTCTCTATTAAAATTGCTAGTGTATTTTTTATTTATTAGTTAACTAGTTTCTGCCCGCGACTTCGTCCGCGTGGAATAGGTAGTTATTAAACATTCTGCATTGGTGCTCCGCTCCTATTGGTCTTAGCGTGATGATATTTATATACACCCTTCCTCGATAAAGATGGTCTATCGAACACTGAAATAATTTTTCAAATCGGGCCAGTACTTCCTGAGAGTATCGTGTTCAAACAAACAAACTCTTCAGCTTTATATATTATAGATAATGTTGTACAAGAGACTTCATTTTTGCATTAAGAACTTTGACTTATGTCGACCTCCAAAAAGTTTGACTAGGTATTCTTCATATTCTGTCATAATCAGACAAAAGTAAGAGAACCAAGGTTACCGACATAGCTCGAAGGATCGAAAAACTGAAGTGGCAGTGGACAGAACATATTGCTCGCAGAATTGATGGTCGATGACTCGATAGGGGCGAAAAGTTCTGGAGTGGTGACCGCTTACCTGAAGACGAAGTGTTGGATGGCTTTGCACATGGTGGACCGATGCCGCACAGGACCAGTTTTTGTGGCAACACTTGGGGTCTGTCGGCTGATATGATGATGATGATGATGAGAAAGTTCTAATATTGTAAATGCGAAATGCATGGCCAAACATGTTGAGCCAAAGAATATTTTTGTAACACCTATAATAAGCATCATACCATGTATATTATCTACACATGTTTTTGCAAATAAATAAATCTGAATCTGAAATAAAAAATCTGGTTTATCTATTACCTGTTCACCACTTAGTGGCTAAATTTTGGGAAAAGGCTTGGCATAAGTTGTCGAGGCCTTCGGCGGCGACGACCTCTCGCGTCCGGCCCTGGTTCAAACCATGGTCCGGAGCGGAGAGGCATGGGTAGCGGTCACCTCCTTCTGCGAAGCAATAATGCTAGCGAAGGAGGTGGCAGAACGCGGGCGGGAGAGGGAAATCTTATGCTCCAGCCGCCGCAACAGAAGAAGACGCCCCGAGAAGTAGGCGCGGGCCTGCGGACAGCTAGCTATGGATGGCTTGTCGTCCGATGGCAACGAGGCCCGGGTCGACGGCGCGTCGTGTTCCACGCGCGCCTCAAAGAGCCGTCAGCAACGAAGACGGGGCCTCATAGAGTCAGTGCCTGCTGGGGTTGCAGAATTTGTTCGAAAGAGTCACCGCGGCCCTGGAACGCAAAGAGTTTTAGTCAGTAAGAGTCTGACACTCCCTTCCGCTCCGCCCAGAGCGGGAGAAGTCATTTGATGATTTCTCATCCAAAAAAGAAGCTTGGTATAAGTACACACATACCTACATATAGACCATGTTCTAGAATAGGACATAGAATACCTTTTATCGCGGGATTATGTTGCCTTGGATAATTTTTGACTCTCACGCGGGCGCAACCGCTGAAAGAAGCTAGTTAACTATATATATGTACTGTACGATTGGAACATACCTACTCATAGCTACGACTAAATGTATATAACAGTAGACACATTATTTCACATCGCTGCAGCCCACGAACTGAATCGCTTGGCTCTACATGTGTCAAAAATAATTTAAAATAATAGCATCCTTACAGCACACTTTACCCAGGCAATCTCCACGTTGCTCACTTAATCTTAATATGTAACCAATATCCATACTTTACACGTGCTAAAGCAGAAGCTTTGCGACACGTGCCTATAATATCTTTTTAACGTACGGCACGAGGACCGATTTGATCTCGAGGCACATGCTCGTTATTAAGGTTGTGTATTCAATTTAGCTGGGAAATTGAGTAATCAGGGAGGGATTTGTCGTTTTTTTTTATTTAATTTTATTTGAGTTTTTTGATTGATTGCAAGTCTGGTTGTTTATTGGTGGATTTCGGCGTCGTTTTTTAATTTATTTATTTATATAACATAGGCACACTAACGACATGTTTAGAGAAGACTAGCTGCTGCCCGCGACTTCGTCCCCGTGGAATCCCCGATTTTAAAACATTCTTCATCGCTGCTCCGCTCCTATTGGCTTAAGCGTGATGATATATAGCCTAAAGCCTTCCTCGATAAATGGTCTATTCAACCCAAAAATAATTTTTCAATTCGAACCAGTAGTTCCTGAGATTAGCGCGTTCAAACAAACAAACAAACAAACAAACAAACAAACAAACAAACAAACAAACTCTTCAGCTTTATAATATTAGTATAGATTATTTTATGACAACATTTACAAAGGAAGTTTCCTTCTTCTTAAAACGTCCTAGACACTATTCTAAGATTTACCCTATAAAAGATGGAGTAGACAATGTTCCACAATAGGGATTGACTTCAAAAAGTATGGAATGTACACCCGGAATGTCACGAATCTACACACAAAAAACTTGGATTTGGCACCCTATTGTGAACAGTGTCACATCAATACTTGTAAAAAATAATAATTTAGAGAACCTTATCTAGCGTAGGGCCAATTCTACTATTTTTTTGAGCAATGTCCGCATTTTATGGATATGCCTGTAAATAATCATTGGAAAGCAACTGGAAAGTTGAAGGGATAAAAGAAGACAGTCCTTGTTTTTCAAATCCCTACTAAAGCCCCGCCAGAATCTGTGTATCAAAGTGCCTAGAAAGCCAGACCTATCTATTTCTTTCGTAAAAGATGCCAATTTTTCCATAACAATATGGTATTGAACTCTTTCGATCTGTTTGTGAAGGAACTAAGGTTCATTGCCCTATTTAGAAACATAGGAATGAACTATAATTAGGCTGGACCTAAGAGATTTGGTAAAGAGTCCACCGATTCACATAGGGGACTGAGTTCGTTAACATCGTAATGCTGACCTTGATATATTATCGGGTCTATTTCGATTTTGCTTTGTTTCACTTAAAAATCAAAAGTCATTTATTCAAACTAGGCTGAGAGACAGCATTTTTTGAAGGTCAAATTTTACATAAAGACAGTCCCCCAAAAGGCCCATCCGTCACTACTTCCTAGTGTTTTAGCTGGGAAGAAGAAGTGGCGCAACAAACTCCCCAGCAAAGAAGAAGTGGCGCAACAAACTCCCCAGCAATGCGTACATAATGTGTGTGTGTGCATGTACAGAGCGGTCCGCGCTTCAGAGGACCGCATGGCTTGGAAACGCGTCGTATGTGGTCGCGATCCTCAGCATTGAGGGAACGACGAAGAACAGAGAGACCTTTAAATATAATCTTTGGAAACTTCAAATGAAAAGGTGTACTAAAAAAACGCGGCAAATCTTTAAGTAAATAGATAGGAGCAGCTGATGGTTGCGGTTTCACAATTTAAGATCCTTTGTCAGGGAATACTACACATCATAATTCCTGTTCCAGAATGACAGAATTTGGCTGTGTAATTTAGGCATCAATAAGTAGATAGTTCAATTTGTTTGGTACTGAGGTACAGAACAGATTAAAAAAACTGCATAACATTTTTAGCGCCTTCCTGTGTAAGCAAATACAAGAGATTTCGTTGTACCTACCAAATTAAATTCTATTTATACGGTTATTTAATGCTGTGATAAAGCTGGGCTTAGAAGGATAAAGGGCGACCTTAAGTGTATGTACCTAGGGCAATATCTGGACCCAAACAATGACGCAGGTTATGGCGAAATAAAAAGTAGATGATACGGGAACAGTTTGTTTTGTGATTAAGGGGTTTTTAGAAGGGATGTTGGATTTGTCTTGTTATATTATTAGTGGTTTTTGGGGTTCCGTAGCCAAATGGCAAAAAACGGAACTCTTATGGATTCTTCATGTCTGTCTGTCTGTCCGTCCGTATGTCACAGCCGTTTTACTTGGAGACTATTAAAGGTACATTAATGAAAATTGGTAGGTAGGTGCAACCTATTAATTGCTATTCAATAATGCATAATATAATATTATGGAAAAATAATTTTAGGGTTGGCACATATCTGTAACTGAGGGATGAAAAAATAATTACCAACAAACAGAATCGTGTGGGGTAAGTTTTTTTATTTATGCAATAGTTTTTAGAAACGGGAAATATTTAATATTATAAAGAGGACATACAACACATACATACATACGCTATATTGTATTCCCGTATTCGCACGGGAACAGAAACTACGCGGGTGAAACCGCGTGATAATGCTAGACACTTATAAATCGCATTAAGTCTCCAGACGGTCCCAAGTCCCACTTCTAAGTCCGGCTTTGCGGCACACCGCACGGAGATGCGGCATTTAGTTAGTTATCACTTGAGTCTAGAGATGGCTGATGCATTTTACCAGCTTTTACGACAAATATTTTACGGTGCAAGCGGTGCGGTTATGGAATGTCTTTTTGGGGACCCAGATGGAAGGTATTTTACCTGTCCCCTTGATGCATTTTACGATGAGGCTGATGATACGGAGACGGAATAAAATTCCAACTCACACACTGTCATCATCTTCCTGCCCTTATCCCATGTTACTTGGGGTCGGTACAACATGTTTTTTTCTTCCATTCTGTCCTGTCAGTCGTCACGCTATCACTAACTCCCTTTTCTTTCATATCACTCCTCACACAATCCATCCATCGTTTCTTTGGCCTACCTCTCCCTTTCCATCCATCCACATTTCTATTCGTAACCCTTTTAGTTACATGTGTTTTATCACTCCTTTTCACATGATCACTCCAAGATAAGCGGTTCCCTTTCAACGTTTCCGTCACTGACGCCACTTTTAAACTACCTATAATGTACTCATTTCTCACTTTATCTATGCTCGTTACTGTATAATCAGCCTTTAACGTTCCCACTGCTGGGACCATAGAAATATAAAATACAGGAGAAGTGGCAAGGGGGCGTGTCGGTGTCCTCGCGACATGCTCTGGGCGAGCATGTCTTACGCAATGGTCGAATCCGCGAACTAGTGCGCTTACGACCGTGAGCGTGATAAGATATAAGAATGCCGTGTTGTTCAGTGTTTTCTTGTAAAAACCGAAGCATAAACCAAAACTTTGTTAATTATGGAATCACTTACCATATCAAAATACAAGTATTTTACTATATTTGTCTTTAAAATCATGAAAAACAACAAATCGTAAAATATTTCTTGCTTATACTATGTTATTTTTGTTTTCAAATGTCACAGCGACAATAACATATTACAATGAATACACTGCTCCTTAACCACTACCTAAGTTTGTCGCTAAGTGACTGGATGAGCAATGTAAAAATCACAAAACGATACTTTAGCAAGCCGATGTATCGCATAGTACGGCCGCTGCTTCTTGCCGCGAGTTAGTGATGTAATTGTGCAGATACACTGTCGACAACAATGTCGATTGTTGAATGAAATATTACAAAAGTTTACCAAACTTTCTTAGATTGCGATAAATTTTTGGTAAATAATCGTTCAAGTGTTTTTGGCTTTGAATTATCGTATGTATGCCTTATCCTCGTGCTACTTCCTTACTTTTTATGGTAATTGTATTTTACTTTCGATAAAGTTTCGAATGCATTATAGTAATCGGCATGTTTAAGATAATATATTAGTGACCTTTGCTTAAAATAGTCAACATACTCATGCTATTTATTTGTTATACATGGGCAGCATGGCGTGTGTAATAAATGCCAGAATCGATAAGTCAATCACTAGCGTATATGTAAAATAAATTGCTTTTGCACAGCACAACGATACCCAGCGTTGTTTTTGTGTGAGTAAGTTGCACGGTGTACTGTAAATATACGCTGTGTTTATTAGAATAAGGTTTATAATTGATTGTGTAGTACAGTCCGATTTCAAAAATGCGGGTGTGTGCGCGACTGCGTATCTATTGCTTTTACTGAACTGCATTCGTAGTAGTTGCCGGGTGGTAGGGCAAAACAGGAGACACAGGTTCCGATACATTTTCGGCTACAGGGCATATCTCCTTGTTTATTATATCTATGGCTGGGACACAGGCTTTCTGTCTAGGAGAGGAAATGGGCCAAAATCCACCACGCAGGCCCAGTGCGGGTTGGTGAATGTCACATGTCTTCGAATTATTGGTTCTAGGACATGCCGGTTTCCTCACGATGTTTTCCTTCACCGTTTTCAGAGCAGTGGTGATGAAATTAATTACACAAAGTAATGCACCTGGGTGGGTTTGAACCCGCGACCTACAATTCGTAAGTCGGGGCCGTTACCACTCGGCCACCACTGCTCTCCACACACACTGTAACAGCTATAAACAATATGGATTGTGTATAATAAACTATTACTGGGTTACATAGTATGGACTAACGTAGTCCGGGTCTCGCGGCGGGGAACAAGTGAGAGACGGACGCTAAGGGTAGCGCCCCGAATCGTCTCTTGTGTTGCCACTTAACAATCGTGCGACTTAAATATTAAAACATACAATACTACATCCAAGGTGCGTTCACATATGCACAATATGTGACGTCACACTTTATCTGTGTGGGTAAGGCGTGCTCAAACTTTGTCCACTTTGAAACAATGTTCAAACATCACTACTTCTCTCTTTTATCTTTTTTACTTGGGTTCTATGCTTTTTGTTTCATAGTTGTTGTTGACGCCATAAACGTCAATCTAATAATTTCCGCAAACCCGCATTTCGAAATTATAAAAAAATCTCGCTAGGCTGACATTTGCCCCACCTTTTCCCCGCACCCCGCATGTCCTACCTTGTATAAAACCACTGGCACATCCACGCTGGCCCCATTGTCCGGTTGAGCAGTAACCAGCCTTAGTGTGCTGAACTGCGAGTGGTCCATTCCAAAAAAAAAAAAAAAAAAAAAAAAAAAAAAAAAAAAAAAAAAAAAAAAAAAAAAAAAAAAAACGCTGGCCCCCTTTTTCCGACAAGAACCACCGCGGCGACAACTCGCCACAGCACGGGGGCCCCACCCGGACCGTCATCCTAGCAGAACCGCTGATTCCACGTGGACCATCGCCAGAGCCAGGAGCCGCTGTGTATTCCCAGGTCAGTCCTATTCCTTTTCCTTCTTTGGTGATGTCAGCCCGCGAGGCGCGATAAACCGCAACCGCTTTCAAATCCACCCATATAATTTTTTTTTACACTAAATATAATTCTCCCCAGTTGTTATTGTATTTATTAATTTATTATGTATTTATTGTATGTATTAATAGTAGGTACACATAAGACTTTTCTCTTTAAAATCCATCCAAAGATTGTCTTGAAAATATGACTTTTAACCATAAGGCCGCCCATTGTGTTATCCTATTTGTAATATTTTCTTCGTCTAAATTTTCTGAAACTTATATGGTGTACATAATAGAGTATGCTATTATATTTACATAATTGACCGCGTGAAACGTTGACCTGGGAGAATCTGAGATCACTGAGAGATTTCTCAGAGATCAGACAGCTCTTCGAAAATGTTTTGATGGGATTCAACGAATTTCATAAAGTAAGTGATGATTTGTTTCTTCCTGTCTTTTTGATTATTTTGTGTTAATATTGCTTTCTTCTTGGGCAATTAACTGTCCAAATGAAAATACCTAAATAGTTTGATATCTATAGGTACTAATATTATAAAGAAGAAAACTTTGTTTGTTTGGTTGTAATGAATAGGCTCAAAAATTACTGGACCGAAAAATTCTTTCACCATTCGAAAGCTACATTATCCACGAGTAACATAGGCTATATTTTATCCCTATATTCCCACGGGAACGGGAACTACGCAGGTAAAACCGTGGGGCGCTGCTAGTGTTTCGATTTTACTAGCATTTATCCTTGCACGAGTATATAATAATTTATTATTAATGTATGTTTTTCTTACGTTTGCGGATGAAAAAAAAAAGTGAATTGCATAAAAAAACTGACACATCAAGCGACGAAAATTCTTTATTTTTAATACTGTATTTTTTTTTTTGTGAAACACTTTTCGTTCCTCTCGATCAAAAATAGAAATTGACTGTTGTCAATTAGTAATACAGCTTGTTCTTCTTTTTACGCTTATCCTTATTAAATATAACCCTCACTATTATACATTAACATACATAGTAGCTCTAAGCATACTGCAGGAAAAACTCTCCAGAGGAATTATGGTCAAATATGTTTTGCTCCCTTTGTGCGTCTATTACGAAAGGTATTGGTATCCCCAACAGTCGTTTTTGTCCCGCAAACAATCCATTTTTTACCTCTGACTTAAATAAACAAAGTTATGAGCCGGAAAGGAGGACTATAGGATACGAAATGACCGTAAGAAACAAAGGAACCTTTATAAGAAAACTTGTGTGTCTATCTGTACGTCTGGCTCAGAGTGCTTCAAGTTGTAACACACATAACAACTTCCTTGACAAAACATGGACGCTAATTTGTATTAATTTTGAGTCCTGGGTCAATTTTTGGGGACAAATAAGAAAATTAAAAAAAGGGTTTCAAATAATTATGTTATGTGTTGTGATGTTCAAACGAAAATGCTGATTGTGAGGATCTCAAGAATATATTTTGTTATAATATTAATGAAAATAGGTGAGTGACTTAATGGATGAATAGTAGAAAATGACTATGGCATTAATTAAGTCCGCCTTTCTACAGTTTTTTTTTTACCAGTGCAGAGTTTTAATAAATGAATATAAACCCGTTTTTACGCGTATTTTCGGCTCACCCTTGGCCAGATTTTTGTTTGTACGTTGCTTATTAGACACACTTTTGTGGTCCGTTTGGCTTCTCGCCAGTTCACTATTGCGGTCTGAGAGCCAGAGTGCGTGAAAAATAAATGATCTAGGAGATTAGTAATGAAGATTAAACATTCAAAGTACTGGCAGAAGTGTGTGCACTTATGAAATTGATGATTTCTAACGAAAATGTGATTTTTGTGTTATTAGTTGGAAGAAAAAGAAATCTTGTTAGTAACCGTAGAGACATATTGAGCACATTCTATCTACATAACACTACCATAAGCCAGCCTGTCACAGCAGAATTTATTAACTTTCTTTTGCAAGAGCTTCCGAGGTACTGTTAGATAATTTATGGCCGTGTAGTGTGTGACACGGAATTTGTAAGTATTTTCAAGTTCAGTTCACCCATATCATTATTTTACCTATCAAGGCGAAAGAAAATCATTTTGTGTGTGTGTGTCAAAAGTGCCATTCTATTAGCGATGGGATGGTGATTGTCGAAATACCAAAATATAAGTAATTGATCAAGTGACATTTTGACCTCTTTTGTCAATCCCGTACATTTTTAACGTTAATAATTAATCTCCTTCTAATAATGAATCGGCTTCTGCTGACAGAACGTCAACTGTTTAGAAACTCAGGTGTTGATGATGATGTGCCAATTTGTCTTCAGCTCTTTGACTATAACATAAAACAGTGTACAAAAACTTCGTTGTTTTCAGATAAAAAATGTATAAGTTTGAAAACTTTTCTTTCATTGTTTTTCCGTCGGAAGTTATTGTGCCCCATCCCATACGTAAACTTCTGTTTTGATTATATGTATTATACGTCTAAGTTACGAAATTATGGTTATTTACTGCTTGTTAAATTTTCGTTGTTTATGTTGGCACAATAATGTGGGTTCAAATATATATATTTCTTAATCTTATTTACTGGATGGAAAATCACCATCATCAGCGACGAAGTGAAGACCATGCCGGACTAATTGGTCTGCGCCTATCAGAATAAAGAAAAGATGGATGGTCTTACCAGTCTTAAATAGAGTAAACCAGAATTGATTGCCAAAATTGACAATCCAAGACAGAATAGACTTGGAGCAGGAAAGTGAGAAGACCCAAACTCGAAAATATCTACTGGTGGCCATGCAATGTACATAATTACGTACGTTTTTTTTTTGTAGTGGATTTCATCATTTGACTTCTCCCGCTTTGGGCGGAGCGGAAGGGAGTGTCAGACTCTTACTGACTAAAACTCACCCGTGGTCCTCCTAGTACCATTTGCGTTCCCGGGCCGCGGTGTTTCGTTTGGACAAATTTGCTGCGATTAAAATCATTCAACAGAGGGCCAAGTCCAAGTTTTTAAAGTAACTCCGCTAAACTCTGCCTTAACGTTCGTATATGTCAAATCGTGCGTAAAAAACTCGTTTTTGCTTATTTTCAAGCGCCGCTCAAAATGTAAATTACGTTTAATGCAGACGAGTTTGTTAAAAAACTCACAAGGCCATTGCTCATACATGCTTGTCAGTTGTGAGAAGAAGTTGTGAGAAGGATCGACCCACCTGGCCATTCTTACAACGTTACCAAAAAGATATGTGTATGTTCGAAAATCGACAGCCCGGAACTATTGATTTTTGTAAGATAAGGATCATTGGCCTCTCGAAATCTCCTTTTCCTAAAACTCTCCTTTTTATGAGTTCGTTGACCGGGCGAAGAAATAACGAGTTTGCAAACAGGAAAATTTATAGAATAAAATTCTTTTGTGTCAGCATTTTGTTTTTTTTTCTCTGCTGTTCAGTTTTTTCATTCTGAATTTTCTTGGCATTTTCCCAGACTTAATATCGGACCTTTTCAGTAAACGTATGGCTGTTTTTTTTTTTTAAATAATAATTTGGTCGTTGTAAGCATCCTAGAATTCTTGCCGCTGCATGCGGATGAATACCATGTGGTGTTACTTTTAATCATTATAGTCTCCGTTTTTTTTCTAGGTATGGGAAATCATCAAATGATTTATTCTGATCTGAGCGTTTGCGCACCATGGCAGACACTGACCCTGGTGGGCCTGTGAGAAGATGACGACACGACGGAGTTTCTTGTCCGTTCTTCTCCATAAGAATCTACTTTTTCCGAATGGACAACTAGAGTCACTATAATATTTTTATTTTCAAATGTTTTGTCGTTCAAAAGTGCCGTTTAATGGTCTAGTTGAAATAAATGAATTGACTTTGACGAGAGATGAGATGTTACTTAAGTAGGTTATGTATTTATCCTTAGAAAAAATAAATAAACTATACACATAGAAAGAACAAAGGAAGAAAGACGTAAACATTTATTGCTAACACTAAAGTTATACTTATAACAGTATGAAAAATAAAAACAGATTTTTATAAAAATAACAGTTTTTAGTTTGGCAAAAGGAGCGGGCTCAGCAAATGTTGAGCAGTGAGCAGCATAGCATAGTAATCTTACAATAAAAAATAAGTTTTTACGGAACCCTCGATGCGTGAGAGACTCAGACTCTAACTTTTCGGGTTTAAAAAAACACACACAAGTAAGTATTAAAATTCCAGCGAAAATAGAACAATAGAAAACAAATAATAACTACATTACTTTCTAGTTTCAATGAACTCGGGGTGCAAACATAATTTCCTTTAGTTCCTGTGTAAGCAATGGATTTTCCACTTATCTGGTCGTTTAATTAAGTATTCCTTTAGTAAAACGATACCTGTGTGTAGAAAAACGATCAGACGTAAGAAAATATTTATCTGCAACGTCGTTTTCACTATG
Source organism: Hecatera dysodea (assembly GCA_905332915.2). NCBI lineage: Eukaryota > Metazoa > Arthropoda > Insecta > Lepidoptera > Noctuidae > Hecatera > Hecatera dysodea. The sequence continues at coordinate 8,203,346 of HG995309.1, forward strand.
TCTATAGCATCGTCTTAATAGGAAAAGCTCGTCGCGCGACCGGCGCGTAATTTGTTGAGCAAAATAGCGCTTACACTAAACTATACTATATAAACTTATATGCAGATAGTCGCAAAAAGTCTGTCGTATAAATAAATGCGAATATCACGTTTTCTTGCGTTGATCTTATTGTATTAGAATGACGCATTCAAAACACTAGTGTCGGAATTGACAGAACTTAACATAAGAGTGCCAATAATTCCACAACTTAAGCTATGTTCGCAGTCGTATTTCAGTTGCAATCTGTCAAATAAGCCTCGGTTTCAATACAATTTTGACAGATTACGACTGATAGGCGAATGTATCTATTATCTTTTGATGGAGTGACATCCTATCACAGATAATTACTGTCAAATAGTCAAAATGCACATACATACTTGTATATATAGGATTGACTTATCGATGTAAAATGAAAAAAATACAGTAGACGATGGTGTGAAAGAGCATCGTAGTATTTCGAGGTCCCTTTCTAGTTTGGTGAAAATCTGATGAAGAACTTGGGAGATAGGAAACGGAACTCTTCAATAAATGAAAGCAAATCTTCCGGTATTGTTGAAATCGCATGTCTGTTTATTATTTACACCAGATTGACGGGTACGTTTGGCTGTGGGGTATCATCACAAAGTGTGGAAAAAAAAAAACTTTTTTACAAAAAAATACAACCGGCTGCTAAAAAATGTATGAATAACTTTAATTTCGGAAGTAGGTGTCAAAAAACAAAGAAGCAACTAAAAAACTGACTTCTGAAATTAAAGTTTTTTGTAAAAAAAGAAAAAACGTTTCATACAATTTTTAGTTCAAGTTACTAATATTGCTTTTTTTCGTTTTTTTCACGGTTGTTTTCGCAAACAACTTCTATCTTTAATTATTATTTTGCTATTATACTATGTAGCACAATTGTCACATGGCTACACACTTATCCAGTTAAGCTTTCATATCAACTAAATTATGTTTGTTTATTTTGTTGGACCGAAAACAATTTTATTATTCTCGTAATAGAAGCCCAAGAGATCCGGAAATCCCTTAACTGTTCTCTTTCACGGTCAAATTAACGTCAAACAATCTCGTTTATGTTGTTTATCAAGATTTTATATAAAAAAGTGGAAATTGCGCGTAATTCGTTAAGGATTTACCGAACTGTAACAATGAAGCTTCCTTTTTAATTATTTCTTGTTTCATTTTTAAGGAATTGTTTAATTGAAAGATTTTTTACATTATTGTCTTAATATTACGGTACAAAATAATTAAGCTATCCATTCTTATAATAACAACCTTATTTATGGATGAGAAATCATCACATGACTTCTTTTACTCTGGGCGGAGCGGAAGAGAGTGTCAGACTCTTACTGACTAAACCCACCCGTGTTTCTCCTGCGTTCCGCGAACAAATTCCGCAAGTCTGGCAGTCTTGTGTCTCTGTCGGTCTATCTGTTGTTGTTTGTTTCTACCTCTTCAAGTCTTAACAGCTGAATTGATTTGGATGAAAATTGGAACATGGCTAGACCATGTCATGGAACTGACCAAAGGGCTTTTTTCCAGGGGGTATGTTCCCTTGGGATACTTTTAGGAAGTTTAATCATTTTATGAGTTTCCTTCTGCCCTTGCCCGAATGCCCTTTGCATGCCAGGGCTGCGGTGACTCTTTCGAACAAATCCCGCAACCCTTGTAGGTTATAATTACCACCTACAGTTAATGTCATGTCCAAAATAATGATTATTTTAATTTTTACTGACATGGCTTTACGTATCTACTTACTAACACAGTATGGACTTGTACCAATTATTGTGTGCTTGGTTTGAAATAAATATTTTCAATTTCAATAATGTACCTATGGAAAGTTTTATTATTTTACCTACTTGTCAATCTTTTTGACAAACAGGTTTCACGCGACAATAGAAAAAGTTATTCCTCTCCATAGAGCAATTTCTATAGAAAAAACACCAATTTATCCCGTCGCGCTCGAAAATCCTTATTACTCATCGATTCATGTACCTAGGTTCTTTACAGATTACTATTCTTAAAAAAACGATGTACATAGGTTGATGAGATTGTTTGAGAGAGGAATTCTGTCTACATTGTTAACGCAGTGGGTTTAAAAAAGGATGTGAGTGAGAGTTTAAATTAATTATCCCAATTATGTTGGGTCAGCTTCCCATGTAACAAGATGCTGGTAAGTACCCTTAATATAACATGGAGTGAACTGGGAACTCCTTTGTAATACTAATATCACATTTCTTGGCTTGACTATCAAATAAAATGCTTTTCGAGGAATGGAGGATCTCCATATGAAACTTAAAATATATGACCGTCTGAACACCCATCCATCGACCTCGGCATTTTGGATGGGGAATCAACAAATTACTTTTCCCGCTCTGAGTGGAGCGGAAGGGAGTGTCAGACTCTTACTGACTAAAAGCCACCCGTGATCCTTCTTGTGCCCTTTGCGCTCCAGCGGCGCGGTGACTCTTTCGGAAAAATTCCGCGCGAAGATTAACTCGTGCCCTTATAATTGTTTAAATCTAGGTCCAAACGATACAAACAACTGTCGGAAAAAAAAACTATCAAATATTTGTCACACGCATTGTTCAGCATTGCTCTGTAGTATAGACAAAATTCTACTAGCACTGTTAGCCACGAGCTCTTCAACAACGTTCATAATGAGACCAGAATCAGCAGTTTTAAGTTCATCGGACATATATGTATATTCATGTATATATTACTGGAAAAAATGTAGATAAGATCTATTTTTTTAAGCTATTGCATAGCTTCTATCGCGGGCCTTGAGCGTGGCAACCTAATCCAGAAATTCCGTAACGAAAATAACCTAACACCGCTACGTCATTCGATTAGGCCCCGCCTTTTTAAAATGGTCGCTTCGTTACTGAGCTATTATGTCGCCGTCACCGAGCCGACCCGAACGTCTGCGTTCGGAAACAATCGGTCGGACAAAGTTAAGTGAAACGTATGTGATTTACATTAGTACAGTAACCCAGGTGAACGAATCGAGACCATATCACAATGACGCAGAGTACTTAATATATAATTGCATAAGTTGATAAAAAATGCTATGCAATAGCTTTACCGCGGCAGTCCCCGAGTGCCACATTTTTACCCAGTTAAACATTACCAATAAATTGTAAACTGCCCCGTGTAGGATATACCAACCAATCTTCATTATATCTGACCCTGAACTTTAGTACCAGTAGCTCATTTAGCTGAGTACTACTAACGTATTGATGGCACGCCTCAAGTTCTGCTCACGAACGAGCGCGAAACGGGCATGAATATATAAAGACAGACTCTGGTAAATAAATTGGAGGTGAGTTCTAAATAGTTGGAGGTTTCGTGTTACGATGTAGCAATGGATGAAGTGTTTGACTACTTCAGTTGCTTATACGTCATGTTAGTTAATAGGAAGTTAACCAGACTGATTAAATGGAACCATTTAATTAAGATGACTTGTTCACTTGTTTTAATCTTTATACTTTGAATTGTTTTATAGTTTCCTTTTTTTTTCTTTGCATTGTCCTCACATATAGAAGCACCAAGGATGTAACCAAAGTTATATAATACAGAACATGATTTAAAAGAGTGTCCGTGGAGTTTCTTGCACGTTCTTCTCCATAGAGATCTACGCTTTGGAACGTGCAGATAGCTTCACCTCTTTCGACTTCACAATTCAAAAAGGCCTGTAAAGGGTTTATTTGAAATAAATGCTTTGACTTTGACTTTTGAGTTTACGCTTGTAATAACCTGGTAAGTAAATATCTGCCGAAAATACTAAACCAAATGTTTTCGTAGAGTTGCACGCATTTCAATAGCAGACTAACTCCTAGTCTGCTTTTCGACATGCGAGCATCTCGTATGCAAGTTTAATTACGTTGCAGAAGTTTTGACAGGGGAATCTAATATGTAAGTCAAAGTAACTAGTTACAGTATTTGGTGTTGGTGTACAATAAAGCATAACATAATATAGGTATGTATGTAGGTACGTATTTAATCTATTTGGTTTGATAACTTGACGTCGTAATATTGTCAATGGATGGATTGTCCTTAAGATCGTAATAAAACTTTATTAGATTATTCTTTTCTCAACATACTATGAAAAAAAAAACAAAACTGTTTTGTGTACAATAAATCCTATCCAAATTTAATAGTTTCCAATTATTTCCGTGTGTTATTAAGAAAAAAAATAGTCTACAATTTCACGCGATATTGTATGTACATTCTATCGGAATTTGCAATATTTCGGTGACGCATATGATCTAAGAAGAATATGTATGTGCCATTGGAATTACTTGCTTGAAAAGAAGACGTAATGGTAACCACTTCCTCATCATAAGTCTTAATGTTAAATAACTATACGTTATGATTCTTTTCATTTTAGGAACTCTGATTTTACAGGTAAAGAAATCTTTAAGCTTCAGATTCAAAATAAGCAAGCCTTAACCTAGTTTAAGCTAGCTTTTGTTGAAATACAACTGGTGCAAACGACGCAGCGTGTAGAATTGTGTCACAGGTGGTAAGGTACCGAACGTGACAGAGAGTTGTAAGTAGCAGTTGCAACTTCAAATGCTGTGCTAACCTATTTTGCTTTTTGAGTTGAGTTTTTTTCGAATATATAAACATGCTGGGAAAATCTTTCATCCTTGAAAGCGAGAGTAAACAGGAAGATTCTGGACTCGCTTATTCCTTCACAGACCTGGTCAAGCGCTTTTCATTTAGCGACATAGAAGTCAAGAGCTGGCACGTTATGAAAAGAAAAATGAGTTAGTTAACTGTAGTGTTATTATGTAAAAAAATCGAAGTTGGACAAAATGGCGAGCGAAAAAAGTAAATAGGAATTTAATGGGATTGTATTTAGTGTCTGTGTCATCAGTAGAATATTAAATTTTTGGGTTGTTGAAGACAGCAAAAGAACCATGGTTAGGTACCGATATAGGTCGAAGGATCGCCCAACTGAAGTGACATCGGGCAGGGCATGGGGCTGAAAAGTTCTGAAGTGGCGACCGCGTACCGGAAGAGGTAGCGTTGGAAGGCCCCCCACAAAGTGGACCGATGAATTGGTGGGGGCGAGGGTAGCTGATGGATCCTGGGGGCGATGGATCTCTGATACTGGGGGGGCTATGTCCAGCAATGGACGTCTTTAGACTGATATGATGAATGTTGCAGCGAATGAAAAATAAACTCATGGTTCAAGTTTGGGGTTACGGAATTTGTTCGAAAGCGTCACCGCGTTCCTGGAACGCAAAGGGCACTAGAAGGATTACGGGTGAGTTTTAGTCAGTAAGAGTTTAACACTCCCTTCCGCTCCCCCCAGAGCGGGAGAAGTCACTTTATGATATCCGATCTAGAAAAAATAATGGTTCAATTTTGTTCTCTAACCACACTCAGATACAGGTTTAGTGCTATAATGTTAGTATCAAGTTAGTGTATTAGCCTATTGCCGACTATATTGGGGTCCGTTTCCTATCTAACTGTATGCAGATGAATTCCAGTATTTTACGTGAAGCGACTGCTTACCTGACATCCATCCTACACCTGACATGAAAGTATGTATTTAAATGAAAGTTTCATCTATATCTAATTACATAATATATAATAAAATCGTAGATTTGTCGTGTGTGTACACTGAATCTTGTTGTATTAAAATATAAGAGATACTTTATATTAGAAAAATGACAGAATACAAAAAAGCAGCTTGTGCAAGCATCACGCAAATACCACTGACCAGATTTGAAATCTAGGTACTTAAAAATGTAAAGTGTTGTCCCGAGTTTTATTTAGCGTTTATATCATCAAAATCAATAAGAAACCTTATAGAATGCTAAGCGTCGCGTTGACTGAGTCCTGCACGAATCGCGTAAAAAGTACAAAAAACAATATAGATTTCATTTATGCATAAGAAATAATAATATAAAAGGTAGGTCCAATAGGAGTGAAGCATCAATGAAAAATGATGTAAAATCGGATTTTTCTTTGTCTCTTATTTGACGCTGACGTAGTCGCGCGGATCAGCTAGTTAGATACTATAAATTATCCATTTCTTAACACAAGATAAATCTTCTCTAAATCCAAAAATGAACAGCAAAACTTGTAAAACGTTGGCGCTATAATTATCTTGAAAACTTTTCCCACCCCCTGAAAGGGGATGCTACCCCTATGTAGGAGTAGTAGGTATATTTAATGATGTGTGGAAGTGTGACCCATATCGGTTATAGTACGCGTAAGCCATTAGTATGATTAATTGAAAATACGAACTGAAACCTTTTAGTTTAGTGCTCAACCGCCTCGGATATTGAAACCGAGGCTCAATCAGAGACAGATATTGTATTCAAAAGTTCATTCAGCTTGTGGTCGGGAGTGGAATTCTGTAACGTTAATTTTGAATCGTATACAGTTCGAGCGAGAATTAATTTGTTTTTAAAGTGAATAGCAGATTTTTAACTTGAAGTTTAATTTCTCGTGTTAAAAAGGTTACATTAAATTCGCAATATGATTTCGGTGATGAGCAACATCTGCCTAGCCTTTTCCCAACTATATCGGGGTCGGCTTCCAGTCATACCGGATTCAGCTGAATACCAGTTTTTTTAACGTGGAGCGGCTGCCTACCAGACCTCCACAACCCAATTACTGGGGAACACGGTACTTCTTGGCAAGACTGGTGTCAGATTTTCTGGCTTCTGACAATCGGTAACGACTGCCAAAGATCTACAAATGACAGCCGGGACCAACGGCTTAACGTGCTTTCCGAGGCACGGAGGAAACACAGTATGTTAAGATGGTCACCCATCCGCAGACCAACATTGGCAAGTGTTGCTTAACCTTGAAGACCGATCTGCGCGGCTGTTATTCTTTAGCCACGAGCTCCTCAATTTTCGGTGATAAGCTATGTCAAAAAAAAATCTAAGTGAAAGGGAAATCAGGAGATAGAGTCAGGGGTTTTTTGACAGATAGCGACCGAGATGTGATTGCGAACTTTCCTTAAAAATACGTAAAATGCCAATATGGTCATAATGATGATGCAACGAACTTATTGTGCCCGGTAATGTTATATATTTCTCTTAATTTCCACTTTAAAATCATCTTCTTTAATATTTTAATTCTATAATAGTCTGTGGTAAACTTAGCCTATATTTATTCAGTCTTTTACTTCTTCTGATTTGTTAAAGCTATTTATCTTACTCAGTTTTTTAATGTATTATGTATACATATAATAAAATCGTAGACTCGCCGTGTCTATATGTGTATTGAATTGTTTTATATAATAATATCAGAAAACCGTTTCAAAAATCATAGAACACAAGAATACAGTTTTTGTCTGTTTGTGTGTATGTTTGTGGAAGCATCACGCAAGAACCATTAATTGAATTGGAAATCTAGATACTCGGGCTTATTAAGTATTATTCGGAGTTTTATTTAGACTTTGTTTAATTGAAATCGACTCACAAAATCAAAAGATATTGAATTCCTAAGTTTCGTAAGAAACTTCATAGAGTGCAATAATCATCGCGCTGACTGAGTCCTGCACGCATTACCCATGTAAGAAGTACAAAACCAATAAAGATTCGATTTATACATAAGACATTATAATATATAAGACTATATTTTATTTTCTCTCGATTTTGTGATGCTGAAGAAGTTATACTTAAGTTTTCATTACGTACACAAGTGTAATAAACATCAATTATTACCATAATGATTTCTGAACTTCGAACCCACGTAACCTTCACTAAACAGATTTCATTTATACAATAATTGTGACCCACGTCCGCCATGCTTTTACATTTTTATTGAAGCTGACATGGCCTCCATTCGTATATTTTACCTAGCTGTCAAAACGAAAATATGTGATGTGAATTATTACTTTATTTTGTCACAATTTTCTTTGTTTATATAAAGGAGGATATTTATGTTACCATCTGTCATATTCATGGATATCTAAATATGTATGTTTTAAGCTGATGAAGTAATATTGATGGATCGACGGATACCAAAGATTACAATATATATATGGATGACGGATACTAATCATAATATTTACATTTCCAACATAGTGTCACAGTCTACATCATATTTTATAATCAAGAAACCTTTTATAACTTGCCTTTTTTGTAAAGTGGTAATCCTACTTCTGTGTATTATAAAGTGAAAGTTTCGATGGATGATAAATAAATGGTAAATGGTATTTATTTTGTATGTAAGTTAAACATAACACTTACACGTCTAATATTTCTCTGGTCATTTTAGCTAGATGAAGCCGGTGTTTCCCAGCCGATTACCCTGAGAAGAAACACCGAAACAAACTCAGAGGTCAAATTCTCTTTTAAAATCCATACAATCCGTACTGGTCAGTTCATATGAGAACCATGATGGATGTTCTTTTCTCAATTTCATAAGAATTGGATGAACTTTACCATACCATTGCTATAGATTATAAGCCTAGAATGTTTATCCCGAGAGTATGTTCTCTTGGTATATTATCGAAATACACTCGGGCCAAGTCACTGGCAAAAGCCAGTTTAAAATATAAACTTTAAATTAACTTCCGAGTTTAAATTAATTTTTGTACATTGAAGCAATGTCGTCCTTCAATGAATATATAAATATAAATGATATATTATTGTTGGGAAAAGTAAGTTTCTTGCCTAGCAATACAAATGCGGAACAAACAAAATCTACTGTTTATTTAATACCTATACGATGGACATGCATTTTATTATGAAATTCGCATATGTAGGTAGATAAACATGTTATCCTCCTTTGCGTAGTGCTATCAGGTAAAAAATACAACCGACTTTTACACAAAAAATCAAAAAAGTGCAAAATAACTTTAATTTCGGAACTCGGTGTTTGTGGTTGCTTTTTCGTTTTTTGAACACCGACTTCCGAAATTAAAGTTATTTTGCACTTTTTTGATTTTTTGTGTAAAAGTCGGTTGTATTTTTTTGTAAAAAGTTTTTTATTTTTCACTTTTTAGTGGTACCTACACTCCCTCCCCTCCCCCACCTAAACGAACCAATCCCATTGGTGTAAAAAACGTACAGCTCCTTTGCAGAGTAAACTAAGAGGTCGTCAAAGTAGACAAAGTACATATTTTTTTTAGATTTTTCGAAAACCGCTTGGTTGATTTCGATAAAATTGGGATGGGACCATTTGGGAAGTATACCCTTTCCAACAAAAAAAGAATTTTTCAAATCGGTTGACAAGCGACGGAGTTATGCGCGAACAAACATAAAAAAAGAAAATACAAACATCCGAATTGAGAACCTCCTCCTTTTTTAGAAGTCGGTTAAAAAGAAAAATGTTAATTTGTAACTTGCACAAAACAAACAATAAAATAACACCTTGATATCAATAATAACTAAGTAATAATAAGCTAACAATACGAGGCTCTCATTAGGCAGCTGGATCAAGGGCTTGCGCGCTTGTTCAGAAAGCAGTACTGATGAACACAGCTCTTATTATTGTAAGGTTCCCCTCTCTGGAGCCCTCACCACCGATAGCTTGGACACTGATCCCAATACTGATGAGCTACAATTGTTTTGGTGTGTTTTTTAATGAAGAGAATGAACAAACGGATGCTAACAATTTGGTGGACAGATCCCACCCACACGCAAAACGTTTCGGGGACACATTCATTGTGCGTGCAGCTATGGAGTGGCATTTCCTGCCAGAGTTTCTGTTTCCGTATAGTTATCAACCTGGGAGTCTTTAAGTCAAGAGTGAATATGTGTCTTCTATGCCAGCGTGCGTCATTTTCAACCACATCATCGCTTACCATCCAGATGAGACAGTCAAACGCGTGCCTACCAACAGCAAAAAAAAAGATATATAAAGGTCCTATCTCGATATTCAGCGATATGTAACAAAACATAACACGCAGTTGTATTTCATTTATAGTAAGTATACCTTTTTATTTATACCTATATTTAAAAAAAAGCACAGTGAAAAGCCACAACGCACCGTGATATTATATTATACGCATCCATAAAAATATTATGAGCCGTAACTGCCGGTCTAAAATATAATCCCGGACGAAACTCCCAATAAAGCGTGAAAAAAGGTTGAAAATTATATTTTTACAGCCCGACCCACGTAAGATGTTCGTGAAGAATATATTTTTACGAAAATGTACCATTTACTTTATACTTCTATGAAAGTTTCCAATCTTTCAAAATCATATTTCGAAGAAGTTATATTGAATTTACTTTGTATTCGTTTCAATATAATTTATTGGTACATCGTAAGATTTGATTTTGTATTGGGTTCGCAGGTTTTGTGTTATTAATAGATAGCAATAAGGTCTTATTTATGGATCTGAAATATACAAAATGTGTTTGTGCGTACAAAATGTTCCAACAAAAATGCCTTTAAGAAATAAACTCGTATAGTCTGAACTTAGTTCAAAACTTCATTTGGGATTTATAAACATAATTTTACAGCAAAACCAAACTTCGCCATCACCACAATAAGATACATCTTAGTACCACAAATATAAGTATAAATCATGAGAGGGACAAACACAGCACACCCCTGAGGCTTAGCGTGATGTCTCATCGATCACGGGGTGGAATTCCGTCGAAGCCTCTCCGTAGGCCGGCGTAGCACAGTCGCGCTCAGTCCGTAGCCCGCTACGCTCGTAGCACTGTGGCGTCGTAGCACCACTACGCTTTCGACGTGCGTACTATATAAAAGTGTGTTGTGAATGTGAAGTGACTTTTTGTGACTTTGTAACTACTTGTAAACGTAAGTTTTAGTTAATTAATTTTTAGTTTTAAGGACAAACAAATAAAGTTTAGTTTGTAGTTTTATTTTTGGTAGTTAACAGTTAGAATTTTATTTTTAAAAGACTACGCTGTCGAAGATTTTCTAAAAACTTTTTTGCATAACAATAATAATACATAACGTGTTTTACGTTATTTTCGAAAAACGTAAACCATGGTCCTATTTTTATTGAAACGAATTTTTTAAATCATTCACATATTGCAACAATATTTTTAACACCAGTTTTCTACTGTTTTCAAAAAAAAAAATAACAATCTTTTTTTAAAAGAAACAAGTCATAAAAGGTTTTTCTCCACGTTTCTCACGTTCGATGGAATAAAGGTGTCATCGAGTGAAGTTTCAGAGGGCCGAGAGTGGGTCAATGATCCCACGTTAGCCTGTAGGAGGTAACGTTTCTCTACGTGATACAAATATTTCAACAGGTTTTATTTTTAATTGGGGCTTCGGGTCTGAAGGGAGTTTGTGGTAGTGTATCTTTTATATTAAATTGAATGTGTTGTCTGGATGAAGAATTTTCGCTCTGAATAATAATAATACGGTGCCTCTTTTGAAAGAACTACCTCAAGTTATTGTATTTTTACATAATGTAATAGAGGAAATTTTTAAATATTTTTTTTTTAAACTATAATTAAGCATAAAAATGCACAAAATTATCAAAATATTTTGCTAAACTTCTCACTGAAATCTCCTCAAAAAATGAAAACAAGAAAAAAAAAACGGAAATATTTTTTTCAATATTTTATACATCCTAAAATTTGGAATCCCTGCCGATACTTTTACAATAGCCAAGCGTCCAAGGGTACCATACAATTTTACGTAAATAATTAAATTTTATGAAAGACAAAAGTTGTTTTCTTTTTGTGGTTTCTTCCCGGTACCCTGGAATATCCCGAAAATCTGATCTTACATCTTTGCAAAATATTTGTTGAAAATGAAATGATTCACACAAAGTTATAAAAAAAAACACACACATATACATAAATGTTGTTCTGAATTTTAAAATCATATTTAATGCTGTTATATATTATTGCCCAACAACAGAAAAATTATGCTGCAACCGCACGTAAAAGAAAAAAGATTGCTCATCACCATCGATATTTTTTGAATAATAAAGAAAGCTCCTTAAAAACAACCGTTCTAGTTTTTATGTCCAAAAATGTTACCCAACATTAATGCAGCTGTTAAACATTATAATTAAATCGGATACTTGACTCTTAACGTGAGCAGAAAATTGGCCATTTCTTCCAGCATTGCTATTCTACTTGGAAATGCTCCCAGGATTCCAGAATCCTGGGAGCATTTCCAGACACTTCCCCGTTAACAACGATGTTGAAGACTTTTTATGCCCAGTGATTTCTATTCCTTCTCATTTTAATACACAGAAGGAAAAGGAATTTACTAGGCGTTTGTACCTACATAATTTATTCTTATTATAAACTAGCTTCTAATCCCGAATTTGTCTGCGTGGAGTTCAGAGTTAATATACAAGTTAACGTTAAATCCATCTAACTTGTATCCCGGTGATTTATGAGTTCTCAGGCGTATTTTTTGGCAACTTTTGTCTTCATTAGAAGTTTCCAAAAATTTAAAAAAATAAATGCCTATATTGGCCCATCCGATCTCAAGTTATGCACTTAATACAAATTGAGTGATTCAGTTCAATTTATGTAGTTTTGCGTAACTTTACCTATTAAGATGTAAAGACAGCTAACACATCTAGCACACAACAACATAACAGCTCTCAACTTATCCTACAATTTATCGTATTAATATTTAACTTAAACTCGTTAAACTTCAGTGAAGCCGCTGCAGTTAATTCTGCCGGGCCCCGAGGTAATTACAACTGCAGATGAACTTATTAATTGCCAATAACTGACCACCACTAGCCACTCTTTGAAGACCTAACTTTTATTATCCTTTGGAGAGTTTACCTACTCTTTAGTTGTGGGGAGTACTAGTAGATGTCATATTTTTTCAAAATGTTGTTGATATTTTTTACAAAGAGTAAAAGAGAGAGAGAGTAGAGTAGAGTTTTACTAAGAGCATATTTCGCCAAACATGTTCATATGTATGTTTTTTTTTATAATTTGAATATATCAAAAGCTAGCCTCTAGGACACTATACTTCCTGCGATGCTTAGTCGTTAACTAATTTTCGTCAAAAATTTCAGAATTTGCTGTCATCTTTAGCCTTTTTCTATTGATATTGTAAATGTGAGACTTTGTTAGAATTTATGAATGGATGTACATTATCCTTTTAAGCAAAAACTACTGAATGGATTTACACAAAAACACATAGGCTTTTATTACTTTATCAAAGGGGGAAACACTTATTTCAGCTGGTGTATTAAATACAACAGCAAGGACGGAGATAATTATTTCAAGGTGACAAAAGACAGCCATCATTCTTCCCAAATATAAGCACTGCCTCGCTTTCTTTTCAAGCCAACACAGGTGAACAGGATTTTTGAAAAGGACACCTCAGGGATTCTGAACTGTATTTTATGATAGCGATTACTAAGGTTACAAAAGTAGGTTTATTAGTTTTTTTTTTTACTTTATTTTACTATGTTATTTATTTTGTAAACAAGCTAAACAATAACAGTCACAGGCAAATAAACTCATGGTTCAAGTTTGTTGCTAGGGTTGCGGAATTTGCTCGAAAGAGTCACCGCGTTCCTGGAACGCAAAGGGCACAAGAAGTTTCACGGGTAGGTTTTAGTCAGTAAGAGTCTGACACTCCCTTCCGCCCGCCCAGAGCGGGAGAAGTCATTTGATGATTACCCATCCAAAAAAAAGGGTCGATTTTCAAGGTTCAGCAACGCTTGCAGAGGTCGGTTTGAGGATAGGTGACCATCTCAACATACTGAGATTTGTACGTGCCGCATGTGGAAAGCACTCTAAGTCATTGATCCCGGCTGTCATTTGTAGACCTTTGGCAGTTGTTATGGATTATCAGAAGTCAGAAGATCTGACACCAGTCTTGCCAAGAAGTATACTTGCCGTGTTAACCAGTGAATGGGTTGTGGAGGTCTGGTAGGCAGTCGCTCTACGTAAAATAAGTATTGGCACTCAGCTGAATTCCGTTTGAATGGAAGCCGACCCAAATATAGTTGGGAAAAGGGTAGGTAGGTTAAATATAACTCTTACTCGTGTGTAATTTTTGATCATTGATCTAGTTAGTAGGTACTAACTGAAAACATTTCCACGAAAACTTAACGTTAGTGGTTTTCGGGCTACTGTGGGTTTTGTAATAGCTGATCTAACCACTGTAGTTTAATAAATATTACCAAACGAAACTCAAAGGCATCAGAATTGTCATCGCCATAAAAAAATTAAATAGCAGCCTTTTTATGGACGGGAATACATCAAATGACTTCTCCCGCTCTGGGCGGAGGGAAAGGGAGTGTCAAGACTCATACTGACTAAAACCCACCAGTGTTCCTCCTAATGCTCTTTGCGTTCCAGGACCGCGATGACTCTTCGAAAAAATTCCTCAACTCCAATAGCAGACTCGAGTCAGGGTTTGTGCCCAGTTGATATTTATGTTTTCGCCCCCAAATCGTGAAACCAAAAGCTTAAAAGTTTTGCGTTTTGAAAAATTTGTCATTTTGTGTTTTTGACATTTAGTGCGAAAACCGAAACCGTCCTTTCACAAATGAAAAAAACTTTTTACAAAAAAATTCAACCGACTTTTACACAAAAAATCAAAAAAGTGCAAAATAACTTTAATTTCGGAACTCGGTGTTTGTGTGTGTTTTTTGATTTTTTGTGTAAAAGTCGGGTGTATTTTTTTGAAAAAAGTTTTTTATTTTTCACTTTTTAGTGGTACCTACATCCCCTCCCCTGCCCCACCTAAACGAATCAATCACATTGGTGTAAAAAAAACGTACTACTCCTTTGCAGAGTAAACTAAGAGGTCGTCAATGTAGATAATGTAGATATTTTTTTTAGATTTTTCGAAAACTGCTTGGTCGATTTCGATAAAATTTTCATGGGACCATTTGGGAAGTATACCCTTTCCAACAAAAAAGAATTTTTCAAATCGGTTGACAAGCGACGGAGTAATGCGCGAACAAACATTAAAAAAATACAAACATGCGAATTGAGAACCTCCTCCTTTTTTAGAAGTCGGTTAAAAACCAACAAAAAGAAAGAAATGACCAATCAAAAATTACCATCAAAACATTGCCTAGTTACCTTCAACATTCCAAAGAGATTATAGCATTAGGTGAGCGTGTCACATGCCTGGGGACGGTGAGCGTGGGTGGCTCGCCGTCCGATACCAGGTTGAGTCGACGACGCGTTGTGTTCCACGCGCGCCGAAGGAGCCGTCAGCACCGAGGACGGGACCCCATAGGGTCGGTGCCTGCTAGGGTTGCGGAATTTGTTCGAAAGAGTTACCTCGGCCCTGGAACGCATAGGGCACAAGAAGGATCACGGGTGGGTTGTAGTCAGTAAAAGTCTGACACTCCCTACCGCTCCACCCAGGGCGGGAGGGGTCATTTGATGATTTCCCATCCAAAAAAAAAAAAAAGGTGAGCGTGTCACGTATTATTTAATAATAATAGTTGGGGTTGCGTGGTAGACTCGGATCACACATAATAATATACATAGTTCGTGATACTTGGAGGTTCTGACAAGGCCATCTTGATAACTTTTCTTTGGACACAAACTTGTGTATGCCATGCGTAAAAGTTTCGGCGTGGAATCGTTAGGTAATTTTGCGGTTACTACGAACTACTTTGGTAATGGGATTTCGGAATTGCTATGCATAAGGATAACGAACATATTGTAGCGTACAAGAAACTATCGCACATTTTTTAAAGTCCTTTTAAAATTGTTTTATTTAAAAAAAAGAAGTAGTAAAATTATAAATTGTATGGAATTACTAAAAGTCCTTAACTCAGTACAAAAATTACTTGGTTGCTCATTTATTTCGAAATGTCATGAAAATATTATCCTTTTATCAAAATACCCTTCGATAGGGCTGACATATCTGTATAGATATAAACCCCGAAATAAATAAAAAGCAAAAAAGAACAATAATTAAAGAACCCAAATCCGTAACTAAGATATAAGTAGAATTAAACGCGTGACCGCTCTCGTTCATTCATTGTCCTCACGAAACATTTAACGAACACGTTCAAACAAAAGTTTTTCATTCATTTGTTCTGTCTTTGTTACCGTTCTCAGTTCAGTTAAACCGGGCTCGTTATAAACTCGTTAGCACACATTTAATTCGTTTCAGATTAATTGTTAGTTGTTGGTTTTTGTTAAACTGGGATTAAACTAACTGACGTTAATTAGTGGGTTTGGCAACATTGCTAGATAGTTAAGAATTATGAACGTATCGAATTCTGAAGTGGTATGTTTTTTGTCAATATTATCTGTTTTGTACAAAAATGTGTTTAGAACTTCATCTACCTATTTTAATTAACCCAAATATGTACCTAATGCCCACATACAGAAGTTACTCACTCAAAGTCACAATCTATACTCACTAATATATAAACCGGAAGAGTTTGTTTGTATTCTTGAACGCGCTAATATCAGGAATTACTGGTCCCATTTGAAAAAAAAATCGGTGGTAGATTTTGCGGAATTTATTCGAAAAAATCACCGCGGCCGCAGCCCTGGAACGCAAAGGGCACTAGAAGGATCACGGGTGCGTTTTAGTCAGTAAGAGTCTGACACTCCTTTACGCTCCGCCCAGAGCGGGAAAGTAATTTAATTATTGAACCATCCAGAAAAAAGACTATCATCATACTAAGACCAATAGGAGCGGAGCAGCCATGAAAAATGTGATACAAGCGAGGTTGCGCGAGTCAGTTAATATTGAATATTAACAAAAACTTTATTCAATTAGTTTCCTAGAACTCATATCCCGAAACTTTTGCTTAGATTAACGTATAGACACACATTATTTTCAAAACACCTTATTATTTACACAGAAACTCACTTCATTCTTTCCGTTTTATTCAGCGAAAGAAACTTCGGCGTATAATTCGAGGAGTTATCCGTAAAACCATTATTGAAATAGCTATGTTTGGCCAATTTGAGGTTTCTCGACTGACTTTTGACCTTTTAGACTTAAGAGATTGGGGATTTGTTCGATAAATGGAAATACAAAGCCTAAGTTTAAACTCTCTTGACCTTTGAATTTGTTTTCGTGATTTATTTTATAGGTGCGAGTGTTACCTTACTGCTAAGGAGGTCTGCCCTGCTGCAAAGCTGTGTCCTCTCACTGCTAGCCCTTTTTTTTACGGGGGGAAATCCTCATGGATGTCCTCCACCCTGGGGCGGGCGGAGAGGCATGTCAGACTCTTACTGACTAAAACCACCCCGGTGTTCCAACTCTCACCTACGCCGGGGATCGCGGGAACGTATACCACATCCGTAATCCTCACTGCTAGCCCTGGTTCACCAATGGTCCGGAGGAGGAGGTATGCAGGCAGTAATGCTAGCGAAGGAGGAGACAGACCCTGTGAGGGAGAGGAAACCGCACGCCTCAGCCTCCGCAACAGAAGAAGACGCCCCGGGCATCAGGAATCGCAGGGCGATTCCCGGCCACCGTAGGCGCGGGCCTGCCTGCAGATGGCGAGCGATGGGTGGCTCGTCGTCTGATAACAACCAGGTCCGGATCGACGGAGCGTCGTGCCTGCTAGAGTTGCGGAGTCACCGCGGCCCTGGAACGCAAAACGCTTTAGGAAGAACACGGGTTAATTTTAGTCACAGTGGAAGAAGTCTTTTGATAGTTTTCCATTAAAAAAAGGGCATCGATTCCCAGGTCGGTCAAGTGTTATTGGGTTTGCTACCACTAAAAACTTCACCTGTGCACCTACTTTCGCCGTAATGGCTGGGCCGCGAGAATTACTGTGTGTGACATTCGCGACTCATCCAGTGTGGCCCACTTCTAGGTTCCCTCTTCTTTGCCCGCCTCTGGGTTTCCTCTACTTTCAGCGATATACGGTTGCCCTGGGACATTATTACAATTCCAGGTACCATGCAGTGTAGACGATAGAGTCTTCGATCGTCCGCTGGTTCCTCTTATGGCGGTATCAATGTCGGCATTTTGCCGCCTGCGCCGTTTTGCCCTCCTGCAAGAAATCGAGTAAGCGAGAAAGAGGCTGCCTCTGTGATCCGCTCCACCGCTTCTTACTGCGAGATTACGTCTTCGTAAAAAGACGCAACCTCCTCCCATGCCGTTTCACTGCCGAACGTACCCCTAGAAATGGTCGGTAGCGACAAATCTTCCCCAATTTATAGAACCTAACCTAACCCTACAGAAATTGACTACGCCTTCCTTGAAGAAAGTTGTTTATTTAGATACGTGATCAGAAACAGATTTTAAAATATGACTACATATTTTCGTTACACTTTTATTATTATTATTATGTGTGTGTCTGTTCTACATTGTTGCCTTTAAATAACTTCATTATGTATATTATATTTCCGCAAAGCAAAAGCAATATCAACTTTAAAACAAGCTTTCCTATACTATTTGCATTTCAAGAACACAGCACTAAAACTAGGTTAGAACAACATTAAAAACTCAAATACTATGAGGATTGCAGAATCCAGTTATTTTTCAACTTGCTTCAATTCGAAGTTGTATTTTAGATTGGTTTTTATAGCGTTAAAGTAAAAACCAGTTGGATTAGTTTTATGCTAGCTTCGGGCAAAGTTGTGCAATGCTGGTTTCTTTTACTGAGGACTTTAAGTGTAGAATGTAGTACGGCAGCCCAAGCCTTGCCTCGCATTTATATTGAACTCACGACTGAAAGAAAACATTCAGTAAACATGTTTTTGTAATAAACAAAGTTCGTAGCCTGAAATCATTAGTAGAGTTGTCTGATCGAAAGTCGATTAATTCTTATTATTTCATCTTAGTTTAAAAACAAAAAAAATATCTGAGCTAAGCATTAAGACCTTTCAAACAAATAATGGACGGGGTAGGTTGTGTTTTTATCATGAGCCTCTGATGTAAAGAGGAGTGTTATAAGTTTGACCGCTCTGCGTGTATCTTTGACGCCTTAGCTCTTAAACAGTTGAACCGATTTAGATGCGGTTTTTTATTTGAATGCAGGTTTTCTGGCGGTAGTTTATAAACATCTACACTATATAATATTATAAAGCTGAAGAGTTTGTTTGTTTGTTTGAACGCGCTAATCTCAGGAACTACTGGTTCGAATTGAAAAATTCTTTTTGGGTTGAATAGACCATTTATCGAGGAAGGCTTTAGGCTATATATCATCACGCTTAAGCCACAAGGAGCGGAGCAGCGATAAAGAATGTTTTAAATTCGGGGATTCCACGGGGACGAAGTCGCGGGCAGCAGCTAGTGATTTTATAAAATCAGTTAAGCCGTTTTAAGTTCTTCAGCTCTTCTAGTTGATGAAGGAGTATGAAAAACTTCCACGGGTCTGATCGATGCGAAATTTGGTATTCTATTACTTTAACCGTCAAGAATATGGTGCATTTGACCTGATACTGCAATAACCGCCGTCATCACCTCGGGATTAGGATCGATTTTTTTTGTATTTTTTAAGTTTTCTTTAATTTTTTTGCGGTCGCCCGACACTACGGCACTTGGGCCAAAATGCTCGTACCTATATTAAACTACATGGACAAAAATATTCTTTTTACTTGCTAGTTTTTTTTTTTGTTAGGGGTTGTTTAAATCTTTAATTGAATTTACCCACATTATTTTTAGTTAATTTTTCCCTTTTATCTTCAATAACCTAACGGCAGCCGCCATTTTGTTTTTTTTTACGAAATTTTAACAGCCTTTGTCAATTCGACACTTAAGACGAATCTAATGATACCTCATTTATTAAAATCTATTCACCGGTTTAGGCTACAAGAAGTGCTAAAGAAATGGATATATGTACAAATATACATGCACTCGAAAAACATTACCTTCTTTCTGGCGCAGACGGGTAAAAAGTTAATACTAACCACGCAAAAACTTATCACATTAAGAGTTTTGCGGGTTCTTCATAAATACTTGAGCCCTTGTCAGTCATGCGACAAATTTTCCAGAGCGGAATTCCCAACGCGTCCCAAGGTCCTCACTCCTTAAATAAATTTGACATAAGGGTCAGGTGGCCTATTGATTTTAGGTTAGTCATTTCTTTTTATTCTGCGTGAGGTACGATTAGAAGTGTACTATCATTTGTCAAAAGATTATTACAATTATCATCTGCCTAGCTTTTTTCCCAACTATGTTGGGGTCGGCTTCCAGTTAAACTGGATTCAGTTGAATACCATTTATTTACGTAGAGCCGCTGCCTACCACAATCCATTAACTGGGTAACACGGTACTGCTTCGCCAGCCTGGAGTCAAAATTTCTGGCTTTTGACAACCCGTAACGACTTCCAAAGATCTAAAAATGTCAGTCAACGACTTAAATGCTTTCCGAAGCACGGATGAAACTTGGTATGCTAAGATGGATTATTACAATCGAACCAGAATATTATATTTGAAGTTTGTTGACTAACTCGGTAACTGACAAATGCTTGCACTGTCTGGACAGGTCAACTCAAATCTGTGTGGTACTTTCCTCAAAAGACCACTTCAGACACCAACCTACATGGTTCTCATATGATTTGACCAGTACAATTGTATGGACTTTAAAAGAGACCTTGACCTCTGAGTTTGTTTCGGTGTTTCTTCTCAGGGTAGTCAGCTAGGAAACACCGGCCTCATCTAGTTTATAACGACCAAAAATATTGACGTGTAAAAGTGTTATTTACAACCTACTTACAAAATAAATATCATTTATCATTTAACTCTTTTTTTTTGCGAAAAAAATGTAGATACAGACCATATTGGTATATTGGCTGGCACAGTCGAGTGTGTTGTTTTTAGCTTGTCCCTACGAGTTGAATTCATAAAAAATAAATGGACCAGGAACCCGATGATGACATCATCATTCCAGTGTGAGATAGAGACGGAGCTATACAGGATGCATAGCACTACAACGGAATCACAACTTTCAACTACAGAGACTTGCATCATAAGAGACAAGATTTGTTTCATAATTTGTAGTGTGAATCAGTTATTGCTCGATTCACAGACAGAGCTGTCATCAATCATCAAACCAGCTTCCTATATCATGACAGCGCCCTATCCGCCCGTCTAGGCACTAAATATACGCTATCACACCACGCTTCCAAACTAAACAATTGAATGAACTTGCGACAGCCCTACAAGGATAAGCATGGCTTAAGATTAGTGCCACAGACCACAGTGGAGACACTGCGGCCTCTCATCTATACTAATACTATAAAGAGGAAATATTTTTATTTTTGTATGTAACGAATAAACTTAAAAACTACTGGACCGAGTTAAAAAATTATTTCACCATTAGAAAGCTACATTCACCCTAAGTAACATAGGCTATATTTTATCTCCATATTTCCACGGGAACGGGAACTAAGAAACCGCGGCGCGCTGCTAGTAGACGATATGGCGACAACTTTTTTGTTTTTACAAATCAATATTTTTCAAGCAACTTTTGTTTTGCTAATGTTTTCCTAATCTATAATAGTTTCACAATGTCACCCATAAATATGACCACGCACTTTTGGAACGTGCTGTATAAAAAATACGGAATTGAGAGCATTTTATAGAAAATCACGCTTAAGTAAAAATAAGTGAAATGAAGGAGAATAACTTGAAAAGCATGTGGGTTCTTTATTTTTCCTTTGAACATATTTTTTTCTGATATCGTTGGAGCTTAGTAGGTAACATCAGTGATATAAGTTTAGTATTCATTCATGCAGATTATTGATAGTAGTAAAATACCCTATTTTGACTTTCAGAAATTTGTGCTAACCGCACATTCCACGACCTCGAATATTATTCATATTGGTGTTTCTAAGTGATTCCGGACTCTGTGGTTAGTTCAGAGTTTGAAGCTCAGCGTTTTAGACGAAGAACTTAAGTGACGGTACTTATACGGTTTGGAAACTTATCATTTATCAAGATAGTTAACTTTCTACGAGATGTATTGATTCAAGTCTGGTTAGGGCTGCAGAGAAAACTTAGATAGACGACAAAATCATTCTGAAACCCTCTGAGTATACATATTATGTTCGTAAGCGCATCCAAGATACAGGAGAAATTTTAATTGTGGGAATGCTATTTAATGTTACGATTTTAAAAATGCGAACATTGTTTAACATTCATTAGAATTGGCATTGTGATCGAAACTGTTTTTTCGAATTTCTGATGGATGTATGTAAAGGTGTTTGTCACTCAGTCACCCCAGAACGGCTAAATTGATCTGGATGAAGTTTGATACAGAAATAGAATGGAGTATGAAATAGCACATTTTTCCAATTTTTCTACAATAGAATTTATGACTTTCACGAGGATGATGCCTGGCAGAAGCTAGTCTACAAGGAAGAAGGTAGTTATGCTTTCACACTAAATCGATTTTAAAAATTCATTCAACAATGAAAAGCTTATTTTACTTGCTGCTAGCAAGTAAAATAATATAAAAAAGCTATATTTTATCCCCATATTCCCACCGCAACGGGAACTACGAAGGTGAAACTGCAGGGCGCTGCTAGTATAATAATTAGATATAATACTAACTAATAAAATATATGTAAAATATGTAAATACATATTAATATATTATAAAGGCGAATGGTAGTTTGTTACGCTTTCAAGGATTTAAAAAAATCTTTCATCAAAGGTAAGCTAAATTGTCAGCGAGTAACATAGGCTATATTTTATGCCCGTAATCCCATGGGAACGGGAACTACGCGGTGAAACCATGAGTTTAATTATTTTATGGTATGGTATTCCACTGCTTCCATGTTATACCATCCCTATTACCATAAGATATAAACAGATGTTTGCCAATTCCTATACCACTTTATACTGTATGTAACAAACATAGTTCCATTATATAACAATATTTTACATTTGAAGTTGAAAATTGAACACAATACGGAATATGTAAATAGCCATCGGATCTAGTTTAGCTTTGGATACATTTATTTGTTTCAGTATATCAAATTAGGTACTTTAGATTTCATTATTTATATTTGTCTAGTCCTGAAGGATTTGTTGTAGAAATAAAATTTAAAAAAAGAGATGAGCGAGTACAAAATGTTTTGGAACGAATCTCAGTAGGAACGAGTCTCGTAGTTTTGGGTATAAGGGTGATTATTTTTAATCTAATTAAGTACTTCAATATCTTCAAAACTATTTAATTTCATTAAAATCCTCACAGTAAATCCTTTCATTTTTGTCTAATTTTCTGATTTGCTCCTCAAAATCGCGGAACTCTGTCTGTCTGTTTATTACCTTTTTAAGTCTCAACGGCTGAACGGATTTGGATGAAACTTAGCAAACGCGTAGACCATGCTCTGGATTAAGACATAGTTTTATATTTTTTAATGTATGTTGTTTTGGGATAATTTTCGACTTTCACGCAGGCGGAGCCGCAGGCAGAAGCTTGTATAAAATTAAGGTACCTAGGATGTTTATTCATCGATAAGCCATGACCTCATCGATCTCAAGTAGGTATTTACTGTTGCTCTCAGGATAAATTTTTCCTAAGAAGATTCCGCCTACGCCCTGTTCCCTGATAAATGGTAGCTTTCCGTTTCGCATTATTTCTTAGAGCTGTTTCTTAAATAATCTGTGGAGCGTATAAAACTGTCTTGAATAACTACGTAAATAATATAAGAAACATCTAGAGATATTTTTTATAGATCACCTCAAGGGATTATACAGTTTTTATTTGAAAAACACCAACAACCTCTTAAGAGGTCATTGTACTCATCATTATGAACAACTTTTACTATGGGACCAAACCTTAATTCGCGAAAAAAAATCAGCTGTTCCTTACATTTATGTTCGTATAACTAATCAAAAGGTGGGGTACACTTGACTTTTTTTCGCGATTTCAGGTTTGGCCCAGTAGTAAAAGTTGTTCATAATGATGAGTAGAATGACCCGTTAAGAGCTTGTTGGTGTTTTACAAATAACCCTGTAGATGGTTATTCATTTCGGTGATTTTTGTTGATAAGCTAGAGGTTGGTATCGGCTGCCGTTTGTGCATCCTGCCCCCCTAGCCAAGTTACAAACGTTTTGTGTCGAATTCTGTTCTCCAATCGGTAACGCCTCGGTATCAGCAACTGTACAAAACGAATTTGGTAGCCATGTTGACGCGCCTGGTTCGGCCGCTCGTTCTACAATGTCTTTAGAAAAACGACCTATTCTTTAGTCCCTGGTGATTGATGCTACAAACGTCAAACAGGTTAAAATTTAAACTCTGTTTAAATGCTTTATTCATTAAGTTTAAACATTTTAACTAAGGATGTAGCGTTGAACATTGTAGAAACGATAACAATTCATTCTATCATTTTAAATGATGTGAACTTGGCTACGAATTTTCTATTCGTTTCTTCTAACCACGTGATTTAACGTTGAGATCATTTCATTCCCATACATTTGATTCGTTTCCGACTAGCGTTAACGATTGCAGATTATCAACTTGGCTACAGCCCCCCGCTGGAGAGTGATGGTAGTCAGATACCAGAGAATGTGGTACCAGTCTTGCCAACGGGTATCGGGTTGTTGTGGTCAGATAGGCATCCGCTCCATGTTAAATATAGATACTCAGCTGCATCCGGTTCTACTGAAAGCCGAACACAATATAGCTGTAAAAAAGCAAGGCAGATTTATTGATGAAGTGATACATTTTCAAAACCCCGCATGTTTTTTGCTAAGCATAGCAATCAATAGGCAGTACAAAGAAATAACCTAACCCTTAATGATATTGTCTGAAGATTTACGATATACCAGAAGAAAAAAAACAATAGTTTTCTTTTATCCCATCATCTATTATACCAGAAAGCAAGTACCATAAACCAGAAAGTCACTGAACCACCCCAAAAGACAAATACAGTGATAAATATTACGGAACGGCGCTTTAGTTCGACCTACCCTCTTTGAAAAAGAATCGCTTCGTAAGCCATCCCTGTAATAGCAAATTGAATTTTCACACTCCGCTTGAGATCAAACTTTGGCATATTCCAAGGTAATTGACCTCCGTACTACGGGAAACTATGATCAGACGTCTCGATCTTCTGGCGATGTGCCAAGGACCGAGAGGACCCGAGACAACCCGCAAAGCCCCGAAGACTAATTCGTTATGACCTATATCATTTTTTCTAAGTTTCCCGCACACGGTTACAGAGTTTTATATCCGTTCGTTCACACTGTCTCGGGCACTCTCGGGTTACTTTTTGTTTGTTTTGTTTTTTTGGTCTTGGTTTTATAGGCAGTTGTTGTTAACACGTAGTTATGGGTAGGAGTTTTTTTTAAAGTACTTGTGTTTTTTTCTTTTAGGGATGGAAATTCAGCAAATAATTTCAGTAAGAGTCTGATACTCCCTGGTATTGTCAGACTCTTACTGACTAAAACCCATCCGCGTTCCACCAAATGGCCTTTGCGTTTCAGGGCCGCGGTGACTCTTTCGAACAAATTCCGCAATCCCCGCAGAAGTACTTGTGGTGGAAAAAACATTTAATAAAAAGAAAATGATGTACCAGCCTATTTTAAATTCTATGTACTCAATTAGAAACGAGATTATAAATACTAATATTATAAAGAGTAAATTTGTATGTAACGAATAAACTCAAAAACTACTGGACCGATTTCAAAAATTCTTTAACCGTTAGAAAGCTGCATTCACCCTGAGTAACATAGGCTATATTTTATCTCCATATTACCACGGGAACGGGAACTACGCGGGTAAAACCGCGTGGCGCTGCTAGTTAAGAATAAAACAATAAAAATCAAATGCGTCTGTATAATTAATGTTCATTCTTATTTTGACAACATGTTTATGCTGACTGACAGCTTATTGATATTGGATTAATAAATTCTAGCCTCAATAGCAGTGTCAGTATCAGACGCCTTTTATCTGTGTATGTGTACCAATTTGTCAGACCTATAGTCACTTATATAGTCTGGTGTAAGTTCGCTTATTTCAATGCAAGATATAATCAAAACGATTTTGACGACACGGTTGGCGCAGTAGTTGAACGATTGGCTGCTGCGGTACGTGTCATGGGTTCGATTCTCGCACGGAATAAATAATTGTATGGCCTACAGATAGTTGTTCCGGGTCTGGCTGTTTGTATATGTGAGATTGTATGTTTGTAAACGCACCCACGACACAGGAGAAATTCCTAGTGTGGAGCAAAGTTAAAAAAAAAAAAAAATGTAGACAGATAATAGTTAGTGATGATGTTATAATAAATGAGAATGTTGACTGAACAAACATATTCTAGGTTTCTTCTAGCAAACAGCCTCCATTTCATGTATTTGTTTTGAACATTGAACCAATATCAATAGTAGTTACTAGTTTCAAAGATGAACTTTCTGAAATTGTATATAGAATTATAGTGTGACGGAATTTTTACTGGAGAAAGAAATTTGTTGAGTACTTTTTGTAATGACTAGAATTTAGAACAATATGACATTTTTTTGTTTAAATTCAATTTAATTCAAATATCAAATGAGTTGACTGCAGAAGAGTCGTGAATAATGATATAAACTATTAATTATATAATTTATATAAACTATTGAAAAGAATAAATATATTGTAACTGTAGTTAATCAATCTTTATATTGACAATGTTTATCTATATTTGTATGTTGGACTTAGAATCTTTGATGTATTTTTGTACTTTTGCATGACCTCTGGTAAAATATGGCTGTTGCTATTTATATTTTATGCCACCATGGTTTGTACCCATATTTGTTATTTTTTGTTATGTTATACTTTTATGGATCGCTATATTTCTCTTTGATATTTTTGGTGAATGGTTTTGGCTACAATAAAAGTAGACACATGTGGGTTCGTGAAAGTTGGGTGTCATTTGATATTGAGAAAAGCTGTTGATGAAAATACAATGAATGAAAACTCTTTGAAATTAATGTGTCTAGTCAATGGTAAGATCTGAAGTGATTTTCAGAGAAAAATTATGGATTTTCAAAACATGATACGGACACGTATTTTTTTGTCATTTCAAATGGTAAAAAGATAATATGAAGATAAAGCGCATCAAAGTTCAAGGGGCTGGTGACGTCATGACGCTGTTAAAAATTGTGGCACGTAGTGACTTCACACGAGTTTTCACAGTATCGTCTTAATTTTAGTTTACGAGAAAAAAGAAATAAGTGTCCAATATTTTTTGGAAATCTACCAGATGGAATAATTGGATTTTTAAAATAACATACCCTATTCTGGTGATATTTGTTTTGTCACATCAGCAATTAATTTTTATTGTATTTAGTTCTTGGCTACAACGTAGTGTCACATCAGCAAACAACTTTTACTATACTACTTACTACTACTTTTTTTTCAGTTTATATTGAAAAACACTCCAACCTGGAGCACTTGCTATTTACTTTTTTATATAAACATGGGAACACCGTTGTAAACAATAATAAACCAAGATGAAAGAAACCTACTTATGTATGTAAGTACCTTCATACGTCACACCGTTCAATTTAACTACATTTCATCACCATAAAATCCCAAAATTTTCGCCAAACAATAAATAAAGCAACGATACGGCTATAAACCGTTGATTGCTCCAGTAATGTTCAGTAATCGTTCGTGTATTAATCAATTATGGGATTACGAGGGCGCTCGTAAAACTTGCTCCGTCTTTTATAGCGACGCGTTCGCACCTAGACGGAGGTTTATTTATGTTCAGCTGTTTTTATACATGCTTTAGAAAGTTTATAAATTGGGTCAGAAATCGATTGCCTTTTTTTCTGGATGGATAATCATCAAATGACTTTTCCCGTTCTGGGGTAGTGGAAGGGAGTGTCAGACTCTTACTGACTAAAACCCACCCGTGACCGTAAGCTACGAATTACTTATAAGCGTAGACTAAGGAAACGTGTCATTGCATCTAATGTAAAAGACAAGTAAACAATGAAAAACCTGTAAAAAATAGTCGCGGACCACCATGTCCGCGGTAGTAAGACATTATAAAAGTAATCCACCCGTGATCCTTCTACTGGCCCTTGCGTTCCAGGTCCACGGTGACTCTTTCGAATAAATTCCGCAACATCGATCGCCTTACGTATGTATTTGGTAACTATATGTTTACGTGTTCTATCTCCTAAGATGAAATGCTTAATTTGTCGTCTTTAGTTCGTTTGGATGGTTCATCTCAAAAGTATTACACATATGTTAAGACGTACTTTTGTCAAAAACCGTATTTGAGATTGTACTTAATTTACTGAATTATTCTTTCACAAATTGAGTATAGTGCTTCGTGTAAATTTCCTTAGTGGATCAATATGTTTACTTTTAAATAAAAAAATAATAAAAAAATATAGTGGCCAGTAAAACTCAAGTAAAATAAATGTTGCTTCATGTATTATGAAGCAATATTTATTTTATTTGAGTGTGAAGATTATCTTGAACTTTGATGTTGTTGGCAAAATAAACTTAAACAAGTCGGTGGAGCTTTTTATATACCTACATTTTTATCCCCGTATTGCCACGGGAACGTGAAAAATGCGGGTGAAACCGCGGGGCGCTGCTAGTCTAATATTACATTAAATCACGCTTATTCATGATTAGATGTGACTTTTTTTAAGGAAGGTAAATCATAAAATTACGTCTTCCACTCTGGGAGTTGAAGTGTTACTCACTAAAAGCCATCCGTGTTCCTTCTAACGCCCTTTGCGTTCCAGGACCGTGGTAACTCTTTCGAACAAATTCCGCAACGCTAACAGTCACTGACTCTATGGGGCCCAGACTATTATGCTAACATCTCTTCTCGCGAAACACATCACGCCGTCTGCCTGGGCCGGTTATTATCAGGCAAGACGAGATATGACCTACACCCACAATTTAGCATTTACAAGTTTAAATTATCAAAATGTCAAGTTACGCTTCAGGCTACCTCACTACCTGGTTTTTAATCCCAAACTCGTGCTCAACTGAGGGATATTAATTTTGTTTCCTGATGTTTAAGTTATTAATCTTTAATAAATAATGTAGCGTTACATTCTTGAAAATATTAAAGGAGTATGGGTAAAAGAAATGTAGTGGGAGAAAAATAGGTCACATTTTTTTTTATTTGTTCATTTGTTTGTATGTAATTTGACATTATTTAATAAGCCTCGATATTGAGTGACAAAATAATGTTGAAATTACTTTCAAGCAGAAAATGTATCAATGGTTTTCTTTCAGGATTCATGCTGAATTTCAACGACAGACTAATTTTCTATAAGTTACTTCAGGTTCAATTAATGTATCTTCTACTTTCAATTCGATTTGAATGAATTTTGGTGGAGAGACAGGTAGGGCCTTAGAGACCGTTATGGTACGTTATGGTATTATTTTTTCCAAAAAAATATTTTTCTGAAAAAAAAAAAAAAAACTAAACGAGGCCGTAAACAGAAGCTAGTTTAATATAAGAGGATGGTCATAGCATTCGCTTTATATTAATTTTGTTACTAGATTATCCTTGATGATGTTGGTTTTATCACTAAACAAGTAAACACGAAACAGTAAAAATAACAAAGAGATGTAAAAAACAAATTATGCGTATCAATCATCCTCATGATTGATACGCATAGTACTAAAAATATATCTCTCATATTCTGAGGACAGAGTATATTTTCCCGTAACCCTTACGTTGGAGGACATAATGAGTTATTCCGGAGGCAATATGACACGCTGAGTGAGGGTAAGGTGATTTGTTCAACATGTTGTGGTTGTTTCTCCTTGATAGATCGGCAGCCGTGTGCGATTTCATTCCATAGTTGCCCTCGTTATGGTTGTTATATTTTTAGTTTTACGACATAAATATTAATGTAAAATATACACATAAAAAATATCAAAAACAAATGCATCAAAGCTAAGGTACTTCTTTGATGCCCATGAATTCCACGACCTCATCACACTGGACCCCTTTTTTTCTGGATAGGAAATCATCAAACGACTTCTCCCGCTCTGGGTGAAGCAGAAGGGAGTGTCAGACTCTTACTGACTAAAACCCATCCGTGTTCCTCCTATTACCCTTTGCGTTCCAGGGCCGCGGCGACTGTTTCGGACGGGGTCTTCTTTGCTGAGAGTTCTTTGAAGCGCGCGGGCCCTTCTACCATTGGGCATTTAGACTGTAAGTTACCATCCCTACCTTCTAGCTATTCCACCAATTCGCCCTAAGCGTTTCATCTTTTGTAAAGCGCACAGCAAAGGAGTGGAACTGTCTGCCTGCATCTGTGTTTCCGAATGCATTCAACCCTGATCTCTTCAAAGTTAGAGGGAACTTCGGGGTGAACCCACCATCGACTTTATCTCTGTCACGGGTCACCCCACTCCTAGAATAGAGTCAAGAGCGAACTAATCCCAAAAAAGGCTCAAGGAATATATAGTTAAACAGTAGGTAAATATCTTCAATAGCAACTTTGATGAAAATTATGTTTTGATCACCTACGAAACTGCCACTAACAGTTACCATACTATTTTTATTTCTGTTCACTCACATAGGAAAAAAAACCTTGATAATATCAATAAAAACTTGATGATAACTAATCATCGATTGATTATTATATATTATTAGTATATTATAGGTTAGGGGGTATTGTTTATTAAACATCGAAACAAACAGCACTGCGTTTTTTCAAAGTTTTATTTTTTACCTACCTTTCGACATCACTAAGATTTCCATGCATAATAGGGTTCCCGATGGGTAACCAACGGAACCCTATTACTAAGCCTCCATTGTCCGTCCATCCGTCCGACCATCTTTCTATATATAAGCGGGCATCAGTATCTCATGAACCATATATAGGCAGACATTGAATTTTTTACAGAGGTCTATTTCTATTGCTACTATGACAAGAAGTAATAAAAATTAAATGAAATTATAGAATAAATGGGGCTCTCATACGTGTTTTTTTAGTTTATGGTACGGAATATTCCGTGTCAGAATCTGACTCGCACTTGACCGGTTTTTCAAATTAAGTCATAAAAGATCGTGATATTGCTACGGCGTAGCTCGTAGCGGAGGCGTGACGTCATCGCTACGCTTGTAGCTAAGCCGGCGTAGCAGACGCGCGACATAAATTCTTAGTACCTACTACCTAGTTGAATATTGTACTTACGTGTTCTTTTTCTGCGAAAATAAAGTGAAATTTAATAGGAGGATTAATAGGACTTTATAGGTGAACCTACATTAACAGTGGCATTAACTAGTACATTTGTACTACTGACAGTTACTAGGTTGGCAGATATTACTTAACGACACCTGTTACGATCCCTATAAACCCCTCCTGCTTTGTTTACATTCATACATCAGTAATGCGATATAGTAAAAATCTCACAATGAAAATTAATTAATGCGGCGGATACGGTGAGGGAGCACAGAGGAAGTCGGTTCGCGCTAATATGCTGGCCTGCCGGTTCTTCCGATGTGCAGCAGCGGTCAAGATAACGCTGTTTAAAGCATATTGCATATCGCTGTACTCGGGAAGCCTGTGGTTCAGCTACACCCAAAAGGCCTAGAATGCTCTGTGGATAAAATACATATAACAACGCGTTTAGGGCGCTGTGGCATTTGCCGCGGTTTTGTAGCGCGTCATCTATGTTCGCTGAGGCGCGTACCGACTGCTTCATTACTGTACGGTGTAAGAAAGCGGCCTCGCTGCTAAATAGAATAGGATAGAAAACATTTATTCGACACAGACACACACAACAAAAAAAAAAATATATATAAAGATTAAAATTGTGCTGAGCATGCCCATACCGAAAGGGTTACCATCTCAGCATTTGCTGGGCGTCACTCGTCGTCGTATCGTAAATGGTCTCCGTGGTAGCCCCAACAGCATTCTACGCGCTATAGCCGGGAGACATGAAAGCCCGTTGGTGAGGTCATCTGTCACCTGTACATTGTTGGCGTTATTAAATAAGTATTAACATAGGTTAAATCTATTGTTAGTAACCCAATGGATCTTTGCTATCTGAAAATAAATTATTGTTCATATTATAAGCTTACTCTATCCAAATTATCACGGTGAGATGTTTACAAACTAGATCTGCAGGTCTTACTCGCACACCTCCGAGAGCAAGTACTCTTGACTTGAGAGACAAGATTAGAATTGGCAATGACAAGAGGTTTCCATAAAACATCAACCATTCTTACACAACCCTACCATGACTAGAAAAAACTTATAATATTATAACCCTGTAACGGCTGTAACCAACCATTACGTAACCAGCGGGCGTACCGTGACGTCTTAAAACGTGAGTCTTCCGAGCGAGAAAAAGTGATGGAGCTATATAGGGTGTATAACTCTATCCCTCTTTCTCGCTCGGAAGACTCACGTTTTAACACCTCATGGTACGCCCGCTGCCGGGGGTAATTAAGACCTCACCGTCTTATACCCACAGCCGGTATGCAATCAGGCTGGGGGTCATAAAGACCCTATCATGTTTTGGAATCGAATAGGATTTTCTCTTTAATCGAGTATCCATAACTCATAAAAATATTAGTAAAACTTGTAAAACTGTGTTAGTAAGCACTGACACTGACACGGTTTTACCCGCCACTAGTGCACAATCGGGCGGGTACAATTACGATCCCACCACGTTGTACCCAGAATCAGGCGGGGGTCATTACGACCCCACAGTTAAGTGTTTATGACCCATCAGTCCTTACAGCGGTTATGGTTTATTGGCACAAAGTTATGGCTGGTTCCACTATGGATTTTATTATGTTATTTTATAGTCGTGCCGATGGTATGGGGAGTAAATTAAACGAGTATATTGTTTTACGATAAAATATGTAGTTTACTGTCGGCTCTGTCATTATTTAGTTTTTGCTTCAGTATTACTAATAAACATGATTAAAATGTGGACTTATAAGCCAATAAGTGCTTGAATGATGTGGACTAAGAAGCCAATAAGTGCTTGAATGATGTGGACTAATAAGCCAATAAGTGCTTGAATGATGTGGACTAATAAGCCAATAAGTACTTGAATGATGTGGACTAATAAGCCAATAAGTCCTTGAATGATGTGGACTAATAAGCAAATAAGTAATTGAATGATGTGGACTAATAAGCCAATAAGCACTTGAATGATGTGGACTAATAAGCCAATAAGTCCTTGAATGATGTGGACTAAGAAGCCAATAAGTGCTTTAATGATGTGAACTAATAAGCTAATAAGTGCTTGAATGTCACACAGCTGTACCCGCGAAAACGCTTCCGATAAACTTTTTAGCAATTTGGCGGAAGATATGTGTATTTTTTCCAGTGCCCTTTGCATTCCACGGTGACTCTTTCGAACAAATTCCACAACCCTTTAAACCCTGTTCCGTGTACTTTTATATAGTTACCTTTGGATGTACAGTAACCATATACTTGTTCTGACAGAATACAACCGTGCGGTCATGTTACATAATTATACATGTTTATTTTATTTTGATACATTATGTAGTTTATTTACGTGGAATTTATTTAAGGGTACCTACTGGATTGTAATATGGAAAAAGGTTATTCATTTATTTGCTATAACAGATGGATAACAAGGAAAGGAAGCTGGATTGCCTGTGTTCGACTGTTTTAATTGAGTTTTAATTTTTTCTTCTGATTTCGATTTTTATAATTTTAGTGCGGATATGAACGCTTATTCGTCAGTCCTCGCTGAAAACACAAGTCACAGCATTATGCTAAGCGATGGTCATTTTACTTACGACACGTTAGGCATACATAAACTCTTTCTTGCTTTCTTTCGATTGAGGCAAATTTTATGGAATTTAAAACGGTAACAGGCAATAAACAATATTAATTACTTCATGAGATCAGTATTTCATTCTTGAATGATTCAGTTATCATGAGTAATTAAGTGTTATGATGATTAAGATGTATAATTTCTTCCTTTATACCATAATTATGATACTATGAAGTCCCAAAACAAACAGAAATCCAGTAATTGTAACCCTAATGAGCTTCTGTTTCCATAATTAAGTTAATTCAAAGGGATGTTGTTTTAATTATAATTTATGTTTCCTACATAAGTCGTTTAAAACCAGCGGTGTCACGTATCACTCAAAATTAGGGTTGAAATATGTACATTTACATTTTATTATTGTAGGGATTAAAAATAATTGTTATGTTCCCATTCGATGTTGACATGTTTTTGTTTGTAATTCTGTCATTTTTTTTTTCGCTTTCAATATATGGATATTTGTATTATATACTCTTTTGAAAAATGAGTTTTACTAAAGTCAATGTTTTTTTCAATAGACCTTCAAAAAAAGAGGACGTTTTCAAAACGACTGTATTTTTTATATTTTAAATTTTTTTATTTGTGAGCTACATCATAACTTTTTATTGAGTGTACCGATTTTGATGATTCTTTTTATATTCGAGATTATAAGCTGTTGCTTGTCTTGAGTAAGATCTGACGACTAGTATTTGAGTTATCTCTGTTATTGGGTGGCTTCGACTACATTGATGATGTTCTCATTTTCACTTGTCGATGTAAATTGAAAAAAAAAAACCGTGTACGATGGTATGGAAGAGCGTTTTAGTATTTCGAGGTGGTCCCATTCTAGTTTGGTGAAGGTAGATCTGATGAAGAACGGATAGAGGAAACGGAAATCTTCAATAACTGATATCAAATCTTCTGGAGTTGCTGAAAATGCGTGTTTATTGTTTACGTTAGCGTTGTTTATTGTTTACACCAGTTTTTAACACACGGTACGCTGTGATGGGTACGTTAAGCTTTGGGGTATCACCACTCAGTGAAACATAAAAAGTTACTTTTTTACAACAAAATGCAACCGATTTCTAAATAAAAAATAAAATAAAACACAAAAGTATAAAATAACTTTAGTTTCGGAAGTCGATTTTTTAACACCGACTTTTTGTTTTAAATTTCCCTACATATCAAAATAACCTCATCTCATCTCAATATCAAAATAAGTTTCAGATAAATATGTCTTATTTTATCTTTCTATTTATCGTGATTGTCAAGACCACAAGTCATATAAAGCAGCGTAGGCAGTTGCACATAAAAGCACAGCCTATGCCACCGCATGCATACCGAACACAAAAGGTCTCCCACCCAAAAGCATCACAACATACTCGGTAAGCAACTTGCTATCCCATTTATTTATGTCGTCACAAAAAAGCCAAAAGTCGAAAATTAATTGCCTTATTTCAAAGTCAAAGCTCTGAAATTTCAACAAACCATGCTGGATTGGCTCGCTGCATGCTAATCACGTTGAATTACCATGGAAAGCTATTGTTAGTGGCTTTGCGGTGAGCGACGCTAAAATGGCGACAGAGCTGCATAAATTTGCGTGAAATACGCGCCTTTATGTGGTACGGTCAGCAACTTTGTCGGATTACGCGTACCAGTTGCAGATAGTGCTCGTTAAATACACTGTAGTCATTTTTTAAACACAGTACTAGTAGTTCTTGATCTAAACTGAGTTACGAAAGTATTGGCCAAGTTGCTTTAACTATTTTCTATTACTGATAAAGTATTAAACAAAAAATTCGACCGCAGCATTAAGTTATCATACCTCATTAATTAAAATGCATCCAGACGTTTAGAAAAATATATTATTTACCTTTTTTTCGGGGTAGTTAGGAAATAACACTGAAATTGGGAGGCATCGGCGATGGGTCGATAAAAAAATCCTGCCACTTTAAAATCACCTTTCAAACTAGATCATAGCAAGACAATGCTATTCTTGGTAAAAAACGTTTACAACAAATTTATTTAAACTTCGTATTTTTCCTCAGTAAAACGTGAAACTTGACTAGAAAACCTCATAATAAGTTTAAAGTCCACTTAAAAACTGAGAAAAAGTTGAACACCAAAAAATAAACCTACAGAGTCGGTAAAATGGCGCTTTGCAAAAAAGAAATGTTAATCCACGAATCTTTGATAGCATTAATTTGTGAATCTAAAGAGGAGATTAACATTTTAAGGCTTCAAGGACTGGTAATTTTAAAAATCTTGATCGTGTGAACGTTTCTTATGCGCTTGTATTTTTCTGTGACTCTGTGCCAGCATTATTTAATATTTACTACAAATTCCTTTGGAATAATTTTAGATGAATTCAGGATAAAACAAAATTCTACGTCCTCCATCCAAAAGCTGTTGACGCTGATTAATTAAAAAACATCTTAGTTTACGCAATGCACATATCTACATAAGTTTAATGTGTCCAATTAATAATTTTAGTCTTTATGTAAGAAGTGGAGAGGCAGACTTAGGACTGCAATGGAACAGCAAAACAGACTAGAATAAGATCAGATTAGGAGGCATTTTGTCTAGTACTAGACAATGACGATATAATATATACGCACCATGCACCAATACGATAGCTCTAAAAACAGCGCATGTACTGTAACTAAATTTACACGCGCGGGTTATAGGATCGCAGTACGTACTTTATTTTTATGTAGCCATTTTAGAATGCGGACAACGCAGCTATAGTTTACTACCTTCTGCTCGCGACTCGTTCGCGTGGAATAGTTACTTGCCCCCCGATTTTGAAACATTATTCATTAGTGCTTCGCTCCCATTGGTCTTAGCGTGATGATATAGCCTATAGCGATCCTCGATTAATGAGCTATCTAACACTGAAATTATTTTTCAAATCGGACCAGTAGTTCCTTAGATTAGCGCGTTCAAGTAAACAAACAAAATCTTCAGCTTTATATATTAGTATAGACAGATATAAATGTAGTCAGTCAGTTTAGTTCTAGCTATAAAATTTCAGGCTATGCTGGTTTACAACTGCTCACCATCACTCAACAGCCTGAACGTGGGTTTAACAATGAACCTAAATTACTCTCACGTGAACAGTCGTTACGTTTGAATTACATGTGCTGAATTTTATCACTGGGGGTTTGAAATTGGCAAATTTACGCTTTGAGAGAGGCAAGGTTCCCATTTCCATGCTAATTTGCCAATCGAACCGGTGATTATTTATCAATTGGAGGCCTTTGGGTGTTGCAAAATTACACGTTTATTGCGAAAGGTGTGTGGAAATATGAACACGGAAATGTGAAATTGCAGTATTAAATAGTTGGTTGGTTTGGTCAGCTTTTCCATTGACAGCCATATGGACGAATTTTCCGATACCCATTGAGTTCTTCTCATCCTTTTTATCCTGCTTGTATTATTAACTCGTATAAACCATGTAATCTCATGTTTATACGAGTTAATAAAAAATCTCGTATAAACCACAAATCTAAAAAGGTGCCAAGTTCTGTAGATAATCCTGAAATAAAATTTGACTTGGCTAGTTTTTACTAGCAAATAAAATTTTTAGACGAGTAAGATGTGTTCATTTTTCAATATAAAACTGTTAGTTGTGTATTAAATAAAGTCGATATGTTACTTATCCAAACTTTGTTTTGAGGTTATAGCTACATAAATGCTTGTATTCCCAACCAAGTATTTTTCTATTACCGTAAAACGGGGTGGAAAACGAAACTTGTAGGTATTGGGAATTTCGCTTAAATACCATATTAACAGTTTCTTATAAATCATCCATTAGAAAAACAAATAATTAATTCAAAACTTGGAGTTTTTCATTTCTGCAAGCAATATTTAAATAACGAGAAAATTCAAGTCAGTGTTTCGTTTTTATTCACCCCGTTTTACCCAGTACCCCAAAACAAAGTTGACTTAAGGTTTCCAAATCATAAAGTCAACAAAAACTTCCTGAACTCCAAAAAATAAATACAAATTAATGTCAGAAACTTTTTTGAATCACATTAGGTCATG
Source organism: Hecatera dysodea (assembly GCA_905332915.2). Taxonomy (NCBI): domain Eukaryota; kingdom Metazoa; phylum Arthropoda; class Insecta; order Lepidoptera; family Noctuidae; genus Hecatera; species Hecatera dysodea. The sequence continues at coordinate 8,240,999 of HG995309.1, forward strand.
TCATGCCAATAATATTTTTTCCCCACAATAAAGTGCCAAAGTAACTTCGCCAAAGACATTTTCTTTATTCTTGGTTCATACGAGTATAAACCGAAAATTAGTTCCGGCCAATAAAACTTCTATAAAAAAGAAGATGGCGATAAAATATGGCTCAAGATATGTTATCAGTTACGTCATAGAAAATAAAAGGTGTGTTCAAGACATATTGTTCCTTTTGTGTGGTGTGACGTTTCTTTGTGAAAAGACTCCGTGGGTTAAGTCGTGTGGACGTTTTTCTTGATAAGCTTTGTTTGTTGTTGAGATTAGACATTTACGTAACCTATTAAAGTGATGCTTTTTAATTTTATTGAAGCTGCAGTACCTACTTATAAAAATTTAATGCGCTTTACTGCCTCGCACTTAGCTGGTTTTGGTTGTAGACCTCAGCTTGCGGTCATGGTTTCTTGATAAATGATGTTTATTCAATAAATTAGATGAAAAGAATTCATAAATTTCATCTTTACTCATCAGCTTTTGTGTGCGGTGTAGTGCCAACTACTCTAATAAGAAACGCAGAAACAAATTTACAGTCAGTGTCTTTTAAAGTTCAAACAATGACTTGCAATCAAATCGTGTGAAAACTAAGTTCATTGTCAATGTACATAATTATGTGGTGGTCTTTTCGCCGCTTGTGGTAATCGATTACCATAAATCAAAACCTAAAGAGTTCTTCTATCTCCGCTTAGTGCCTACTCTACACTTCATCTACTTACTAAAAGAAACCGCGGGAAGCCTTGTATTACTCCGTAGAGCATTCGTTATATCAGATAAGGACATTCAGCGGATGCACACTACATGATTTAGACCAATTGAAGTGACGTCATCATCAGATTCCGATCATCATCAGATTCTGATTGTGTTTTGGCACGGAGGAGTCTCGGTATTTTAATATGGTCACCCATCCACAGGCCAACCTTGACAAGAGTTGCTTAACCTTGAAGGTCGACCTAAGCGGCTGTTGTTATTTAGCCACGAGCTCTTCAAGTTTTTGTCGGGTGTATACGTCATTTTATTAGTGTATCAAATCACCCGAGCCCTGTCAGTAAAATTGTATCAGCGACAATAACTTGTCCATAAAACTTTATGGTCCATCGAGCCGGATGTTTAATTATTTAAAACAGATTAATTAATTGAGTAACAGTGTGAGCCCGAAGGTATTTTTTTATTCTTAAAAGTGGCCCCACACTAGGAATTTCTCCTGTATCGTGGGTGCGTTTACAAACATTTAAACTCACATGCGTCAACACCCGGAATAACTATTTGTAGATCATACAAATATTTGTTCCGTGCGGGAATCGATCAATCGCTCAGCCACTGCGCCAACCCAAATTGAACACACACACACACACACACACAAATAGCTTGCTTGCAGAACAGATGGCAGGGGCATAAAAAGTTTTATAGTGGCGACCGTGTACCTGAAGACGCAGCGTTGGAAGGCCTGCCGCAAGGTGGACCTCAGACCCGGTGAGGGTCGCGGGTAGTCGATGGATGCGAGACGCACAGGCCCTGGGCCTCAAGTCTGCTATTACAATAGTGTCAAAATGGTCTATCATTGATCTCATAATGGTCGATTTTGACAAGTTTGGTAATCTACTAACATAATAGCGTCATTATGACTTTCCAATGGTCAACCCAGTGGTTGACCATAGAGTAGAGTGTCAGTACACTCTATTGAAAGAAATAGCATTGAATGGTAATCTCGTAAATAATGACAAATGAATGACAGACGTATGCAGTAATCTGCTAAAATTTTGACAGTTCCTTTGATCAATGACCTACTATTAGAACCTCATTGTGCATTTATTCTTTTTAAAAGCTCGGTTATCAAAAACTTTTACGAGACCACTGACAGGCCAATGATCGACCATTATGAATTTAGCAGATTACGAAATTTTAGCAAAATGACAATGGGATCGTGTTGGAATGACACATTTATAAAAATAGCAGATTTGGGGCCCTGTTGTTGTGGCGATACTTGGGAGAAGCCTATGTCCAGCAGTGGAAGTCTTACCGCTGATATCGTCGCTGTAGAATGAATACCTCGTCTGTCAAAAAATCTTCTTTTTTGTTGTAAAAATTGTATGAAAACCACGTATTTTATAACACGGCGAAACCGTCAAGTAAATAACATAAATAAGTCCTTTTTATCATTCAAAACATGAGAAAAAACCACATAAAAATATTTTAAATACACGAAATTAACCGCTTTTTCGTTTCCTGTCAAGTTTGGATTTCTGGACTTACGAGGTTTATCATTCTACAGTGACGGTATAATGATAAAATAATAATAACATCTAATATAATAACTTTTAAACCCTGAAAAATCAGGTTTTACAAACTTATTTTGACGACGAACGGTTGATCGGATTTAGCAACTAGTTTAAATTAGTTTTACAAAATGTTTTGAATGCTAGCTCTTTAGCTAATTTCGTTAGAGAGAGATTAGCGGTTTGCGGTACAAATTGGCTACTAACTGTAATTCGAATGTTGGTTTTGATAGCAGCCCAAATTACTATGTAGAAGTGATTTTATGTTATTATCTATACTAATATTATAAAGCTGAAGAGTTTGTTTGTTTGTTTGTTTGTTTTGAACGCGCTAATCTCAGGAACTACGGGTTGGATTTAAAAATTCTTTTTGGGTTGAATAGATCATTTATCGAGGAAGGCTTTAGGCTATATATCATCACGCTTAAGCCAATAGGAGCGGAGCAGCGATAAAGAATGTTTTAAAATCGGGGATTCCACGGGGACGAAGTCGCGGACAGCAGCTAGTTTAGAATAAACTAGCTTCTGCCAGCGACTTCGTCCGCGTGGAATAGTTACTTTACCCCCGATTTTGAAACTCTGAGCCCGATCGGTTTAAAATTGACAAAAGATAGACATATAGGTACTGTTTCGGGATATTTTTTTGATAATTTTATGTAGAACATTTCCGTAATACATGATTTCTATGTAACTTTAACCATTAAGGCTACACACGCGACGGAAGCTTAAAAAATGGAGTAACTTCTCCCGTTTTCCCAACATTTTCCTTCACTGCTCTGCTCCTATTGATTGTAGCGTGATGAAAAGTATACTATAACCTGCCCAGGAGTATGAAGAATAATTGCACCAAGTTTCGTTAAAATCGGTCGAGTAGTTTTTGTTTCTATAAAGAACATACAGACAGACAGACAGACAGACAGACAGACAGACAAAAAATTTACTGATTGCATTTTTGGCACCAGTATCGATCACTAATCACCCCCTGATAGTTATTTTGAAAATATATTCCTTGTACAGAATTGACCTCTCTACAGATTTATTATAAGTATAGATAACACTATGGTTCTACTGAAAGGCACTATCTGTTCTCTATCTGTATCTAGGTTGTTTGTGGTAAATAAACGCTTTTTCTTTCTTCTTTCTATCTGAAAGGCATAAAGACCTTTGGCTTTCAAAACAAATAAATTTAAGTTTTGGTTTTCACTGTTACAATAATTGTATGGGGCTTTGAATTCTGGCATTTTATGTTTCTTTTCAGAATAGTTATAAAAATTAACGTGAAAAGAGTTATTTTTAATCTATTTGCAAAATAACTATACTACTCCTCCACCCATCAATAATTTCACGTTTCATAATTGATATGTATTTGATGAATGAATTGATATTGAATTAATTCTCAATCTAAATTCTTTAAGTAGGTACTAAAAAAAATACAAATAACCCAATATATTTACTTAAATCACAATTTTCAAAACCGATAACAAAGTGTCTGAACAGGAAATTCGGGTCCCATCCGCTCACAAGCTCTTCCCACAAATAGTTCGCCTTACGTCGGAATATGCAGCACGGCATTGTTCGCGACGATCTCAATTTGCCATCGTTCTCCAATTTCTTAAACGTAAGGGACGAATTTCGTATTGGCACAAATTTGGCTTTGAGTGGTCGCGTGTGAAATTGCAGCAGAGCAGTGGTGGCCGAGTGGTATCGGCCTCGAGTTACGAATTGTAGGTCGCGGGTTCAAACCCAGCCAGGCGCATTACTTTGTAGAATTAACTTCATCACCACTGCTCTCAAAACGGTGAAGGAAAACATCGTGAGGAAACCGGCATGTCCTAGAACCAAAAATTCGAAGACATGTGACATTCACCAACCCGCACTGGGCCCGCGTAGTGGATTATGGCCCCTTCCCTCTCCTAAAGAGGAGGCCTGTGTCCCAGCAGTGGGAACGTTAAAAGGGCTGATTATGTGTGAAATTGTGGGAAGGGAAATAGAAATGTGGAGCACATGTGATAGACATGTGCTGGGTACTGCAGTAGTCTTTATTATAACACTATCTTGAGTCTGATCGCCCTATGCGATTAGACAGCTCATTATGCACTTGTTGTATGTTTGTCCTGTGCTTATTATGAAGTCGGTGGAAAGTATCTTGATGCGTTTCGTTTTTCCCATCGTTCTATATGTGTATATACTTGGATTGTGCTAATACTGGTTCCCAGGGTATTATATGATTTTGGTTCAAGAGGTTGCAATAGACTCGCTTCCAGCCAATAAATCAAATTGGACCTTTAAATACATATTTATATTGGCGAAAAAGAAGAAGAGCAGTGGTGGCTGAGTGGCAACTGCCCCGACTTACGAATTGTAAGTCGCGGGCACCCAGCCAAGCGCTTTACTTTGTGTAATTAATTTTGTCACCACTGCTCTCAAAACAGTGAAGGAAAACATCGTGAGGAAAGGCATGTCCTAGAACCAAGAATTCGGAGACATGCACACACACACACATTCACCAACCCGCACTGGGCCTGCGTAGTGGATTACGGCCCATTCCCTCTCCTAGAGAGGAGGCCTGTGTCCCAGCAGTGGGAATATTAAAAGTCTGATTATTCTTATACTATTGGCGAAATGTAACTTATAATGTAGGTGCTTAATAGTTACACTGCTGCCTAACACTTCGAGGAATAGGAATAGGCAGTGCCGCCTCTGTTATGCGATACACAGTGAAACAGATACATATAACGCAAAACTGAAAAGGGCAAAAACTAAGGCAATAAGTCAAATGCGTGAAAAAAAAACTACTTCCACCGACAGATATCGGTTTTGTTTGAAAGTTTTTAAAAGCAGAATTGCTTTTTGCAATTTCAGTGTTGACTCCATTTTAAAAGTGGGTTATAATGGTGAGTCGGTACCTATAAAGGTTTTGTGTTATTTCTGTTATACATACGTTCAAGATAATTCAAAGCCTGCTAAGCTGGGTATTAGTTGGTCTCTATTCCTGCTAACTGTAGCTGCACAGCGCAATTTCCTTCCACTTTCAAGGGACCGGTTTTATTCTGACGGCATACGGTCATATGGTGCCAGACATGTCCGGCCTAATCCTATTTCAGCCAGGCGGCCTTTAGCCCGTCGGCGTCGAGGTTAAATTAGTTTTGGAGCGCCCCATTGTTTTGGATGATTATGCCGTTGCGAGTCTGTTATTTTACACATAGTGCAACTATGTTAATTTTTGCTTATCTATACTAATATTATAAAGCTGAAGAATTTGTTTGTTTGTTTGTTTGTTTGTTTGTTTGTTTGAACGCGCTAATCTCAGGAACTACTGGTCCGATTTGAAAAAATCTTTCAGTTTTAGATAGCCCATTTATCGAGGAAGGCTATAGGCTATATATCATCACGCTAAGACCAATAGGAGCGGAGCAGCGATAAAGAATGTTTTAAAATCGGGGATTCCAAGGGGACGAAGTCGCGGGCAGCAGCTAGTGTAGAATATTCTCTAAAGGCAGACGAACATTTTCTTCACAGGACATAAAATAACATCACGCGTGTTTACCCCGAAGCATTTGGCAGATAATCTACCTTTTTCATGGACGGGAAATCATCAAACGACTTCTTCCTCTCTGAGCAGAGCGAATGTCAGAATCTAACTGAATAAAAGCTACCCATCTTCCTCCTAATGTTTTTTGCGTTCTAGGGCCGCAGCGTTGCGTTCCAGGGCGGCGGTGTTGCGTTCCAGGGTCGCGGTTGGCAGATGACCTACCTATAGTACACACATTTCTCAATCAAATGATTAGAGACGAGCGTTCTATCGGGTGCCATAATATTCATCGATCCAGCAAGTTCTTCGTTCGTTCAATTTCGATTTATATTCACCGTAACGCTTCCTTATGTTACTAAGTGTCTGCTATCCGTATTTATAAGAAACATTTAACAAACAACGAACCATCCGTCTTCAAAGTTTTTAACTTTTCTTTTACAAAGAGCTGTCGGAGTTAGCGCCTACTAGAGTGTTCCTTTCCCCTGGCTCGGTCCGACCGCCCGGAGCTACTTCCGACGACTTTGGCTTATTATGGTGTGAGATGTTAACTACTTGCTGGAATGAAGTGCTCGCTATTTAAAACCGTCTGGTTCTGGTCTTGTTCTCAATTGGTATTTTATTGGATTGATACGCATCGTAGGTTTGATATGGCTTGATGTTAGCTAGGTATTTACCTATGTAATTGGAGATTTTATAACCAGAATTTTCAGATTTAATTTCCTGGATATAAAAATATTCAAATTCATCTTTCAAATAAACTTTATTTTAATTTCAAATTAAGTTATTTGTTTTTAGATAGTGTTTTATTTTTTTGAATTGGTGGTTATTTTTGGCGCCATGGATAAACTGAAAATTCGATCAATTTTCCAATATGAGTTCCTACGTGGAAATAACGCTGCGCAAACAACACGAAACATTAACGAAGAATTGAAGGCGATAGTGGAAGCGGATCCAACCCAATCTACAGCTGAGCTGCTGCGGGCCTTGGAGTTAGTGTCAAAACAACATTGAAACAATTGCGTCTAATCGGAAAGATAAAAAAGCTAGATAAGTGGGTGCCATACGAACTTAGCAACCAGCAGCGAGACATACACGTCGAAGCATGCATAGCACTACAAAGAATTGCAAACAATGATGGAGAAGCTCGCAAATCAACAACTAAGACTGGTCAATCGCTCTTCTCCATTGCTACTCCACGACACCAAGGAGCTCACGTTTCAGGACAGACCATCCGAAAGCTAGAAAAGTTACAGGAGGAAGCTCTGCGCCACCATTATTCACTGGCCCTTGCCCCAACACCCCACTTTTTGCATCGGGGGTTAAGGATGCCCATTGAAGGCCGGTGTTTAGCCTGACAAATTAAAAGGTTATAACGTTTAATAAGCTCATAATAGCTTTAGGAAAACTTTTACTGATTGAAAAACTTTTGCAAGTAAACTGTAGATTATAACAATGTTATGGACTTAGGAATATGAAAATAAACGAGCGAAACGAAATAAAGAGCATGACTTGGAGTGAATTAACTGCAGGTAAATATTTCGCAATGAAAAGTTTTGCGTAAGGACCACAACTTCAGAGTTTATATACGTAGTTTACCGACGTCGTATATGTTCTGCCTCGGCTGTATATAGTACAGATAAAGTGCTTTTTGTTATGGTACTTATTGGCACTAGGCTACGCTTATTAAGTTTTAGTAGAAAGTACTTTAATATGATCGACTAAGTAAAAAAGATCACAGGTCGACTGACATTTCACCTGAGTCTTCGCGATGACATTTATAGAGGATTGGCTGACAGGTATATGAACGTGAACGAAGCGAAACGAGTGAGTGAGTTGCGGAATTTGTTCGAAAGCGTCACCGCGGCTCTGGAAAGCAGCGGGCATTAGGAAGACACGGGTAGGTTTTAGTCAGTTTCTGACACTACCTTTCGCTCCGCTCAGTGAAGGAGAAGTCATTTGATGATCTGCCAAATGCTTCGGGGTAAACACGCGTGATGTTATTTTATGTGCTGTGAGGAAAATGTTCATCTGCCTTTAGAGAACATCCTACATAAGCAAAAATTAACATAGTTGCACTGCGAGTAACATAACAGACAACGGCATAATTATCCAAAAACAATGGGGCGCTCCAAAACTGAACCTCGACGCCGACGGGCTACAGGCCGCCTGGCTGAAATAGGATTAGGCCGGACATGTCTGCCACCTGCCTGACCGTATGCCGTCAGAATAAAACCGGTCCCTTGAAACTGGCAAGAAATTGCGCTGTGCAGCTACAGTTAGCAGGAATAGAGACCAACTATTACCCAGCTTAACAGGTTTAGTCAGTAAGAGTCTGAAATTTCCTTCCCCTCCGCCTAAAGCAGGAGAATTCATTTGATAATTCCCCATCCTTAAAAAAACGGCACGAGGTGTTCCTTGCTTTGTAGGCTCTGATTACCCCCATAACGTCCCCTAAAGGCGTAACTTTTTGTGTGAATCTTGTTATCACATTATTACATACATTATAGTCCCTTCCACAAACGTAGTTGTGCTTTTAAGCAAACAAGAGTGTCTATGCTCCTGCTTTAATATAGATACAGGACAAATAGAGCCCTCATAGTGTGTGTGTAGATATTTATATCAACTCGGGCTAACCATCGCTGTGGCTCTGTCTCGCACATGTGTCTCAGCATTATGTTGAGCGATGGCAGTTTTGCGCGAATGTGATAGCTTCCAAACTTGCGTAACTTGCTTTTTTTTGGTATGCGTCATGCTTGGCGCAAATAAACTTTTTTATTTCTTATGTAGATCAAGATTTGTAACTAGTTTTTTCTCGTGGTTTCGTTCCCATAGGTTATTCTATAGAAACCGTACATTTTCTCGGTAAAAACTGTTGCCTAAGATTTTCAGACATAGTGAAGTTATCCATCACTAAATTATTTTTATTTAATTTAACTCTCAGAGATTTCTTAAAATATACAAAAAGAAAAACAATTTTACCTCTACTAGTTTAAATTGTCCTTTGTCAGTTTTCTCGTAAATCTAATGAAATTATTCGCTCAGCCAAGATAAAAGGCATAACAAGTCAGTTGTCTATCTGTGTGTTATTTCAATCCATTACAATTTCACGCCGATTGACTCACGAGTTGAGGCGCGAAAGTGGGACAAACAAACAAATGACTCTCGTTATGTTAGTTTGAATTTATTATTTATTTTATGGTTTGGCTTCGATGCGTTTTTTTTTATAACAACTGAATATATTTTATTATTATTATAACTATTACTATAGACTTAAATAAAAACAACACTTAACTAGTAAAAAATAAAAGTAGTCTCTGGTAATGTACCCAAAAGGCTACGATGCTGCTGAATTTATTGAAACCTTTGGAATTAATTTTGATCCCTTAAAAAGAGAACATTTTGAGTATGTTATAATAGGATTGTATGTCATGAAAGGGTTAAAACGGTTCGTACAGTAACATTATGTTGAAAAATTTGATGGTAAGTGGAATTTGTTTGCGTAGTAAAGATGTTTCCTAAGTAAAAAAAAAAGGATTCTATATAGTCCGTCAGTAAGCAATTGACGAACAAAAAAAAAACATCAAACATATGCTGTGGTGGAGGCTAACGTCACGTCATGGCAAAAATTGTAACACGTAGTAACATCACACGAGTTTTCAACGTACTGTTTCGTGGTCGTTTTTAGTTTACGTGAAAAAATGCGTGTCTAATATTTTTTGGAAATTAATCTGACAGACTAACTAGATTTTTTTTATCAAGTACGGTAAGGTAGGTACCCTATTATTACGGGCTTTACATCATAACTCTATACACATTCAATTGGTACTACACTGATTTTAATTAGTGTTTTTTCTTAGGATTCAACATGATTTTACTGATTATCTAAATCTAATGTTATAAACAGGTTTTGTTTGTTTATAAGATGTTTGTGATCTCCAGAAGTACTGATACAATTTCTTGTATTTTCCTGATAACAATCTAATCTATATTATCTATACCATTGCTAGGTACCTGAGAAGGCTAGTTTATCGTTTACGATGAAAAATAACTCAAAGGATTAATTTCAAGGTAAGATTTGTAGCCAGTCTTTTTTTTCTTACAGCCAATGCCTACATAATCTTAGTGCATACAAAAACTTACTTTTTCTTATTCCTTCTCACCGCACCGGGTTTATGTCTAATTCCTACGCTCTTTCTACCATAAAACTCTGGAACCTGCTACCTTTTGACATCAAAATGGCCGAGTTTAAATTCTCCTTAAGCGTAAAATCCAAAAACAATACTTAAAAGCCTGTCATTCTTAGTTCGGTCTTCATCATAATTATTATGAGTTCTCTTATACAGAAAGATGATAATAAAACATGTATTTATTCGTATTTTGTTTCCGAAATTAGACTCTATTTTAAATTTTATTTATTTATTGTACACCTACCACAGTGTAGTCTTTTAACTCAAAGGTTGACTGGGAGATACGCCTTGTGTACATTGAGTACGCCCATGTACCACTATTGCACATAAATTTTAAATAAAGCGCAGTAATTTACTCTATAAGGAAAATAGAGTTCACTGACCTAATCTGAAGTTCGCTGGCATCATCATAACAACCTCATATACAAAAACTTTTTATCGCAGAACTTTCTAAGTGACTTCGTAGGCAAAGAACTGTCATCCATCTCAGACAAGTACTTTTCAAACGCAATACTGTCGAGTACTTGTTGTAGTCTGCGACTTCGCTTGCCATTAAAATATAGACCTCTCTTAATTTCTCTAGGCTACTCTCCACTTTATAAGGAACTAATTGCGGTGCAGTGCGCTATTTATTCGTTGAGCCAGGCAAGTAACTGTGACTATAGATAGGAAATTGTCTAACAAATAATGTTTAGAGGTTTGTTTAGTAGGCCCCAGAAACTAAGGCAGAAAAAATTGATAACGAACGTGTCTTTAAAATCACATATTAAAAACATCATCATTTCAACAGAAAGACGTCCACTGCTAGACAGAGCAGTAGTGGCCGAGTGTGTTGTAGGTCGCGGGTTCAAACCCAGACAGTCGCATTACTTTGTCTATTTAATTCCATCACCACGCCGTGCTCTCGAAACGAAAAAAAAAATCATTTGTTCCTTACATTTTGATTAGTTATACGAACATAAATGTAAGGAACAGCTGATTTTTTTCGCGGTTTCAGGTTTGGTCCTATAGTAAAAGTTGTTCATAATGATGAGTACAATTACCTCTTAAGAGGTTGTTGCTCAATCAATCAATCAATCTTTATTTGTGCACACAGTACTACAATAAAGATCTTATGTATACATTTTGTCGAGCTCTATGTTCTACCAATGAATTTGGTGTACAAATATATTAGATGTTTCAGTAATCAAACTGAATCGATATAATTCAAAGTCAAGTTCAAGTAAATAATTTCAATTAGGTAAATATATTATTAAAAAAAAATAAAAACAAAATAGAAATTACATCAACTCTTTGTTTTATAATCTATATCTATACTAATATTATAAAGCTGAAGAGTTTGTTTGTTTGTTTGTTTGTTTGAACGCTCTAATCTCAGGAACTACTGGTTCGAATTGAAAAATTCTTTTTGTGTTGAATAGACCATTTATCGAGAAAGGCTTTAGGCTATATAACATCACGCTTAAGCCAATAGGAGCGGAGCAGCGATAAAGAATGTTTTAAAATCGGGGATTCCACGGGGACGAAGTCGCGGGCAGCAGCTAGTATGTAATATGTGCTGTTTTTCAAATAACCCTGTATAGTGTCAAATGCATACAAATGAAATAGTCAATTGTATAAAATCGCCCTTAATGTGTTTTAATTTTAAAATAGTAATTTCTTGTCTGGTAATGAGGTCACAGGGAGGCTAACAAGTAATTACATCGTCGTAGTATGGAGGCATACTAATGTAGCATTTGTGAGGGCTCATCAAATGTATTCAAAGTTATTTACAATGCTTCGCAGTTACTTGGTTTCTTTTCTGTTTTTACATTTACTGTGTGTTTAAGTATTGCCTAGGACTGATAAGACCTAGGCTCTAAAGTTGATAGGCTTCACTTAAGTGAGCGCGATTTTTTTCTTTTGGATGGCGGCTTCGGGTGGCGAAAAGCCTTTCTTGCTTGTTTTCCTTTTATATACATGCTCCATTCGACCAAGAGTCATCTGAAATACTTAATCATTTTTTAAAGTAAACTTAGTTGTTTGCACGTCTAGATCACTGATCCAATTTTGATAAATTTTGGATCAGCGATAGATGGGACCCTAGCGAAGGTTAAGCTTGCCGCAAGCCATGGGAATAAGCTAGTATAAAATCAATGTTCCTACACGTTATGTTTATGCATAAAACTTGTAGTTCATTCCATTTAACTCTACTACTACTTACTGCTGCGCATTCAGAAACTTTTGTAATTTATTTTTACTTGAAAGTACTACTTTTCAAGGATGCAATGTTAGGTAGTAATAATACTATTAGGGACCGAAGACTTTTCCGCATTAAAAACGAACAAAGTTCCTTACAGTGTTGTAAGAAGCTTAATGATAAATAATATTTACTTTATAAGTAGGTTGTAAATAACACTTTTACGAAACGTCAATCATTTTTGGGTCGTTTTAAACTAGATTAGGCCAGTGATTCCTAGCTAGCTATGTGTACAAAGCCCTAGATATAATTCAGGCAGGTAGGTGGCCTGAAATCCGTCGGAGGAGACGCAGCCTCTCAAGCTCGGACTTCCACTATTGTGTCACAGCTCTATAATAAATTGCTTTCACCCTTTCGCATAATGATTTCCTTTTAACGGATATTGAATTTTATTTTCAGTTTTATTAAATTCTGTGACTATGGTGCAGCTTTATGAAAATGTTAGTTTACAGAAGGGGTAACCTTTTGCAAGTTGCGAGCCAAAGTTTACAATGTTAATGCAGACGAATGAAGTTAATTTATTTGTTGCAGTTAATGTGATATTTGTGTTTGGATTTCTTAACCTTTTATAACCATTGAGACTAATTCAACAAATTACAAATCTGTGTACTAAGCAAAGCGAGCATTTTTGAAATTAGCAAAATAACGCAGTGTGACTAAATCACATGGTTGACGCCAAAAAACTTGATTCTAATAATTTGACTCATATAGTCTTAAAAGCTTGATATACAATGCGAAAAAAAAGTCTGTTATGGCATAAATTATCGTGTCAGCATTCACTAAATAAAAAATACGTGCTTGCTCATTTGACAAATTTGATATTAGGCAACCAATCAAGGTTGCCTAATAGGGCGCGTAATTATACTACAACTTCTTCTTGCGTTCGTGAAAATCGTCAAATGTGAATAGAATGGCAAGTAATCTTGTGATTGACAGTTTGACAGTTCGTGGAAACTACAAGCCACGATACTGCGTTATCATTGAGTGCTTCGCTATGTTATCGCTTCATTGCGTATGCACGCTTCAATCTAAAATATATGCGTCAAGCTAATCAAGCAATGGTTATCATTTAGTTAAAAATGTCCGTTTTTTTTCATATTATGTAACTTTAGCTGATAGAACTGGTCCGCGAGAATTTGAAATTAGAATTAAATTCTTTAATTCTAATTTCAAATTCTCGCGGACCAGTAAATTCGTATGTTGCCCGTATGTGCTTTACAGGATAGGAATTAAAAGTATGCCCAAAGAAATCACGTGAAGTCTATGAAATTCTAACATTTAAATTGTGTTACCGGTTTATGTGTCATTGAAATAAGACTTTTACCCAGCTCTGGGATATTATGAGCTTGTAAACTGATTTGTAAAGGATAGTAATTAGTCATTTATATTTAATATACTCTTGGTGCATCGTCCTCACATTATGTATTAATTATTTTGCCGCCAGCTGCACGCACGAAAAAGCATGACTCATTATAACGTTACGATCGGGGCGAGAGCGCTGCACGAGCGAACGAAAGGCACGATCATTTCACCAATGTTTTGTAATGACGTTTTTACGTTAACCTATCTTCCCTAACTGACTTTATAGACAACCAATTTTATTACACATCAAATATTATAGAACATTTACTTGAAAAGAGTAACTATGGAGTTACTTGTCCGTTCTTCTCCATAAGAATCTATGTTTGCGAATGGACACTAGAGTCACTTTATTGTATGAATGTAAATGATGATGTTCCAAAGTACCGTTTAATGGCGTAATTGAAATAAACGTTTTGACTTTAATTTTTTATTCTCTACATTCTTGAAAAATATTGTTTTTGAATCACATGAGTGTCTACTGATAACATCCTACAATCAAACATCGAAAGAAACGTGTGATAAACATAAGTAAGTACTTTATAAACAATACAAAATTTAAAAAAATAAAAATTTATGCCAGCAATAGTAAACCTATTCAGAATTAATTAAACTTTCAGAACAACGATTTTAAATGGCATCATTTTATTTGAAATGCATTGGCTCGTGCATGAATCCCTTTCGGAATTAATCCCTGCAGTAACAATAAAACAGGAGATCGCTACTCATTGATTGCAATCCAATGAACTTTAATTGGTTTAAAATTAATGCTTGTTGGTTATTTGGTACTAAAACTGTACGATCACTCTCATGAAATGACATAACTACGTATGTTTATACATGCTTTCCAAGTCGCTGTCTTTATGTAGGAAGAAAAAAAAAGAAACTAATTACTTCTCAAAATCTCTAGTTGGGCAAAGTGTGAGCGAGTGTCAGACTCATACTTACTAAAACCCTCCCGTGTGATTTCAGTCACCCTTTGCGTTTAAAGACTGTGATAACTCTTTCGAACAATTTCGAAAAAATCTTGGCATACACTACCCGTCAACGGTGCTACTATGAGGCGCGCGGGGAACACAACGTGCCGTGTCGATTACTTAGAAGAGGAACAGATACACCAAGTAACAGATAATTCTTTGTTACACCGACATATAATTGAACATAGAAGCATAAAGCATAATTAGCTTTTTAATGTTCCCACTGCTGGGACACAGGCCAACTCTCTAGAAGAGGGAATGGGCCGTAATCCATCACGCGGGCCCTGTGCATGTTGGTGAATGTCACACGTCTTCAAATTTTTGGTTCTAGGATATGCCGGTTTCCTCACGATGTTTTCCTTCACCGTTTTGAGCAGTGGTGATAAAATTAATTACACAAAGTAATGCGCTTGTCTGGGTTTGAGCCCGCGAGCAACAATTCGTAAGTCGGGGCCATTACCATTCGGCCACCACTGCTCTACTTGTACACATTAAATTGAACACAACTCTTTAATTATGAGGGTTTACATCCTCCCTGTCTTGTAGGTTCCAAGTAACTTAAAATCCCTTCAGGCATTTTAAATTTATCAACACTATTTGAAAGTGTGACTCAAACACAGATTAATCTTTCATTACCTAAGAGTAATTTATTTAAAAGCCACCATTGTTTAAGTATGGACAGCAAAGGGTAAGGCCATTGAAGTTGTCAGCACAAAGGAACGAGGAATAATATTGGGTTTGACATAAGTCCACAGAGCAAGGAACACCGCACCGGTAACGTTAATCATTTTACGATAACAATAAATATTTTTTTGTTTATTTTTTTACAAGCGTTTTTCAATACTTCCTTATTGTATAAATTGAAGTTTATAAGCTATGTTACTGTAAAGTTTTGTCAAAATTCGTTTATTCATTTTTGTGCGGTAGAATAACGATAAATATCCATTCTTCCAATTGGAAAGAATTTTCAGTCAGCGTCATCCAGCCAATGCCGGCTGTCATTGGCAACCAGTGCTGTAAATTTGTCTCGCACACGATTCCCAAATATATGCTGAGCTTTTGCCGTTTTGCGCGAATCTAACGCATACTCGTACATATATGTATTCGGAATCTGTGAATGTCACTATATTCTTTTTCTTTGTGAAATTTGGCGCAAAGTAACTGTTTTTCTCTCTTTATAAATATTCGTGCCAGTGCAATGTCCATTGAGAGTTTCGGCTGTCATAGCCACTGTCAGAATTGTTACCAGCCATCAATTCAATGAGTAAACGGTGACACTCACTGACTGGATTGGATTATCAAAAAAAGCACATCCGACTTACTACTAAATAAATAACACTAAAAAACGTATAAAACAACTTTAATTTCGGAAGTCGGTGTTTCATGTTGTTTCTTCTCTTTAAAAATTAAAAATAACTATAATTTCAGAATTGAACGCATACATTCTAAAATTATAGTTATTTTTAATTTTTAATTAGAAGTCGGTTATATTTAATTGTAAAAAAGTTTATTTTCACTTTTTAGTGGTATACCCCAACTGATTGCGCTATGTACCGTTAAGGATTTACTTTGTGTGCCTTCGTGGTTCAAGTCCAGACCAGCTCATAGTTAAATAATTATCTACTATGCTACATGATTGACATAAAACAAACAATATCTCACTTTACTACATTTTATTGATTTTAAGTTGAGGAGATCACTAGTTTACCTTCAATGACGACTACAAAGTCAATATATTCAGCTAAACCCAACGCTAAAAGAGTGATTAAGACTGGTTCATTAAAAAATAAGTTATGCCCTGATAGGTAACACCAAAAAACACACACACATCTGCTTACCCCTTCACAACGTATCTCACACACAACGACAGCTGCCAGCAGTGGCCGATTAGTCGTATCTGTACTCTGTGGCTAAGTCCCTAGGGATAAACTACAATATTCAGGACGCCATTTTGAATTAAATCTGGACCTATTTCAATGGAGGATGTTTGCAAAGGAATTTTAGATAGGTAACCTAATTGGAATTCTCGTTAGGTAAATGGAAAATTGTTTTACTATGAAGTGTGTGATGTTTCAAACATTACTAACAAGATTACAATCATTTTAAAATTGTTAGATTATTATGTTAAGCATAGGCGGACGCTTTTGCAATTTTGTTGTAAGTGATTTTTCAGCGTGTGGTAAGTTCTCTCAAATTGTAACGTACCTAAATTAATTATTTATTTTGTTTGCAAAATAGTTAGTTATTCCTAGTTGTAGTTAATCAATGTTAAAAATAATATGAATCAGTAAGTTGGATGCAGATTGCAGAAATGTTGGAAACGAAAGTTTTAATTAGATTTGATTTTAAACTAGAAGCGAGAATACAATAAAAAGCGGTTACTGTTTTGCTCTGACGACGTGTGTTTTACTGCTCTGACGTTAATCAATGTACTGTGTGTATTTAGTAGGTATGTAGATATTGTAACATTCTGAAACATGCATTTGATCTTCATTGCTGAATTGTACCTATTGGTGCTGGTGCTGGTGTGGGGTACAATGCATACTGTTTATTTTTTAATTTATTTTACTGTGTGTGTACTGGTTGGACTGTCGTCAAATAAAGGAAACTTATCATTTATTTTATAGGTCTCCCAAAATCTCCATTTTTGGATTTTCTGAAAAACATTTGTCAGCTTTAAGAAGCAGTAATGGAAACTTTTAAAACCCCCAGGAATATCCCCGTTTTTTATATTTTGAAACACGTACGTCAGTTTCGAAATGCAAAAAAAAACCTTTTGAAAGTTTATAATTTCCAGGTAAAATTGCTTCACAAAATTGTTTGTCATTAAGTAGGTCAGGTCACCGTAGTTTTTAATTTAAAGCGGCAAATTATTAAAACGAGTTATGTTCTGACACAATATTAAAATTACAAAGTAAATCCACAGTACGTTTCTGTTAATACAATTAAGCTTTGTGATTAAATATTTAAGATTTAATTCCGCCCCGGGGCCATATTCTTTGTGGGGACTACGTTATTATTTGCTGTCCACTTTGAATTACACATACATACCTATGTACAATATATGTAGGTACAACCAGTGTTGTCAAAGGGTATTTATTATGCTACCCATTCTGCATGCTGGTAATTTCACATAATATCTCATGCTCAGCTTGTGACCACTAGAATGATTAAATAAATGGTTTTTGTTAAGATTCTGAGGTATTTTCGTTTGTGGATCGTAATTCATTTGGTTTCTGTTTACTGTAAGACTTTGACTATTAGATGATTACTAGTTCTAATGAAATAGCAAGGCATCTGACAGTGACAAAATAAAAAAAAACAATATTAACCTAAAAAATATACCTACATGCGTATCTAACAAAATTCACTAAAGTCACATTTCCACTTCCATTTACTAAAATAAGTATAAAAAAATACATGAAAAAAAGCAAGACGAGCGTAAAAATAAATACAAAAAACGAGCCTCAAAGCCTTTACGCCCTTTCATGAATTAATTTCTCTTAGAAGAAAACGTGTGCGTATGAATAATTTATATATTTGCCGACTCTCCGTGGAAGTATCACTTAGTAGGTACCACAGGTAGGGTTATTTTCGTTGGGGATTTACGTGTAGGTACGTCTCTTGGAAGGTAATCCGTGGACGACCTCTTAATGGTTTTCAGTCGTAAATGAAGTTTTTATGGCGTTTGTAATATGGACGGCCATTTTTTTGGTAATGAGACTTATTATACTATATTACCTAATATGAGTTAGATGTCTATTGTCTATCTAACTCCTTATTTTCTATATTTTGTATTATTTCATTGACGAGTCAATGTAATCGACAGTTTTATCTTGTTATTTATTTGACATATTTTATGGAGGATTTTCCGTTATCACGGTGGCTGTTTCGATTAAATTCGATCAAGTCTCTTATATGGGCTAAGAACATAGGTTTTAGAACATTTTACTTTCTGTTAGTTAGGCACTCCCTGCGCCGATGTTATTTCACTTAAGCCACAGACTTTACCAAGTGCGAGTCGCCCTTCCTTCCTTCCGCTCCGCCCAGAGCGGAAGAAATCACTTGATGAATTCTCATCCCAAAAAAAGGTAGACTATGCCCTGGATGAGGCTATTTGATACTTTTTATTCAGGGAGTATGTTCTTTTGGGATAATTTTGACGTTATCGCGGGCGAGGTCGCTAACAGAAGCTAGTTTAAATAAATACCAACGTTTGTTACCCGTCTACTTTAATTTGGCATTTTATGAGAACGCGGCTCTCAACGAAAAATGTCAACAACGACTCGAAAATATACGGACATTTAAATTAAGTTTCGTATTTCATCGCTTGCCAAGAAATTCAAGGCACTGGTATGGGACTCTGTGACTTTTGAGTAAAATTAGCATCGCAAGAGGACAGGAAGTCGGGTAGGAAAGGATTGTTTTGACTGTACTTGACGCCGCGCCAAGAATTTCAAATGAGGTGGCTTTTCATGTTGACTTTATGATACTTTGTGGCGTTCGTCAAGATAAACAAGCGGGGTGGAATATTACTGGGAGGGAGTCTTGGGTAGAGCGGGAAGTTCAAATTATTTTCATAGAAAAATTATAGCAATACAAAGTAACAATAAATCTCTTGTTGTGTGGTGGATACGAAGTCTATATTATTTCATGGTATATAATTAATTTATGGTATTTACGAAAATACCACTATCAGTAAAGCTCTTATTAAAAAGTGGCTTTTTTCGATAAAATTGTTGATGACCCCATTAATGACATTTACGGTGAAAGCAATTTCATTTAAAATTTGATAAAGGTCAATCTTTTATTAAATTGAATTGCATGAAAATTGTAACGGATTTTAGAGCGATTGAATTTAAATATGATTTATATTTTGCCAAGCGAAAATTGACTCAAAAAAAGTTAGTTTTGGTGGACCAGTGCAGTGTCATTCACTAAACAATTCTTGCCTGACGATTACGGCAGATATGTATTGTCAGAAACTGCAAACCATGATGGAAAAGCTAGCTGCTAAAAAACCGAGGCTAGTCAATCGCTCTAGTCCACTGCTGCTTCAGTACAACGGTAGACCACAGACTGCACAACAGACGGTTACCCAATTAGAGGAGCTTCAATTGGAATGTCTTAGACAACCACCGTGCCCTCCGGACCTTGCTCCAACAGATTACCATTTTTTTCGGAAAAAAATCAACTTCGATGGGGCAGTCCAAACCGCCTTCAAAGATTTTATTGGTTCCCGTCCAAATGGTTTTTTTAGTAAAGGCATCAATTAACTACCTATGAGATGGCAAAACTGCATAAATAGCAATAGTACGTAGTTTGATTAATTAAATTTATAACATTAAAAAAAAGACTACTTTATTTTCCTTTCATACAAAACGCCAATTTCATATGTAAGGACCTAATATTAGTCCCATCTTAGAGGAAGAAGAAGGAAGGAGAAGGTTGAAGAGACGCCACGGCATCCTCACCTTCCGCCTGACGCAGGTGCTCCCCGGACACGGCTAATTCGGGAGGTACCTGTTTCGGATTCAGCGGGAGGGCACGCGTAGGTGTCAATACTGTGTGGATCGCCCGGAGGACACGGTGGAACATACGGTGGAGGTCTGCCCTGCTTGGGCGGAGCAACGCCGTGTCCTCGTCGAGGCGATCAGCGGCGGCGCCCTCTCGCGTCTGGCCTTGGTTTAATCCATGGTCCGGAGCGAGGCGGCATGGGAAGCGGTCTCCTCCTTCTGCTGCATAAAAGACGGGGCCCTATAGAGTCAGTGCCTGCTAGGGTTGCGGAATTTGTTCGAAAGAGTCATCGTGGCCCTGGAACACAAACGGCACTAGAAGGATCACGAGTGGGTTTTAGTCAGTTAGAGTCTGACACTCCCTTCCGCTCCGCCCAGAGCTGGAGGAGTCATTTGATGATTTCCCATCCAGAAATAAAGCCCTGGAACGCAAAAGAGCAGCAGGAGGAACACGGATGAGATTTAGTCAGTAGAAAATCTGACACTGCCTTCCGCTCCACCTAGAGCGGAAGAAGTCATTTGATGGTTTCCCGTCCTAAAAAAAAGCAAAAAGAACTAAAATACCCAATGCAGTAATTATGTAACTAAATACGAAAGCAACACACACGAAAGGTTGTATGTAATTCCATTGGTAGGCGCAGAGGCCTCGTTAGGCCAATCTACTTACACGTAAACATTCTGAAAGCTCCAAAATGAATTAGTTAATTGCATGAAGCGGCCATTGCAGGTAGTAGGCCGGCCCAACTTTGTTGGAAGGAAAATAGTTTATTGAATGGAGGTTTTCTTCTTTTATTTACTGTAGCTGTACCCACGTAGCTTACAACATACTTTTTGTGTTTTTCTTGCTTACAACTATGTTAAAAAAAATACAATTATGTTATTTTTTTGGGGGAAGGTTTTTGGCAATTGGTGCCTAAGGCATTAAGACAACCATTTTACTTTTTTGTATGAAGTTTAAAAAAAATAAAGAGTATATGAGAACTAAAAATGTGGAACTCATGGGTACGGGTCCGGCCGCACGGGTCAATCTTGCAGGTTCGGCAACGCTTGCTAAGGTCGGTCTGTGGATGGGTAACCATCTTAACATACCGATATCCTCCGTGCCTCAGAAAGCACTTTAAAGCGTTGGTCCCAGCTGTCATTTGTAGATCTTTAGCAGTCGTTATGGATTGTTAAAAAAAAATCTAACACCCATCTTGTCAAGAAGTACCGTGTTACCAAGTAATAATGGATTGTGGAGGTCTGTTAGGCTGGCGCTTTCCGTAAAATACTGGTATTCAGCTGAATCTGATTTAATTGGAAGCCGACCCTAATATATGTAGTTGGGAAAAGGCTAGATTGACCCTTATTTAAGGCTCATGTTACATTTCAAAACATCTCCCAGGTGTAATGAGCTCATTTATATTGGGCGAGGCCCCTAACGGTAGCCGGGTCAGCTAAAATTAAATTATTAAAATGACGTTAACGTAACCCAAAGTAAAAAGTAAGAGCTAATTGAAAACTTGTTACGGCAGGAAGGATGGAATAAATTGTAGGATTTAAATGAGTTTATAAAATAACTTTTAAAAGTTTAATATAAATAAAAATGTGTGTCGAGGGCTTAAAAATCCATCCTTCTTCTTTGTTTAAACTTTTTAATTACAAAGTTAAATCTTTATTATAATTATAAATGCGAAAGTTTGGATTGGTTCAGTGGTTGGGGCTGAGCTAGTTATTTCAGTACATCTAAATATATATAACTCAAAAGTGACTGACCGACTGACATAGTGATCTATCAACGCACAGCCCCAACCACTGAACGGATCGGGCTGAAATTTGGTATGCAGGTAGATGTTATGACGTAAGCAACCGCTAAGAAAGGATTTTGATTAATTCTACCCCCAAGGGGATAAAATAGGGGATGAAAGTTTGTATGAAACTTTGTCAATTTTAAACCGATCGGGCTGAGAGTTTCAAAATCGAGGGTAAAGTAACGATTCCACGCGGACGAAGTTGCGGGCAGAAGCTAGTGTTAAATAAAAATGTAAAAAAAGAAGGAGAAAAAGGCACAATAAAATTCAACTTAAAAACAAAACTTTGCTAAACATACAAACATTTATCATTTTGATTAGTCTAGGAATACAATGCAGGTTATCCGCTGTCGCTATTACAACCACTTATCTCACGAATGAGTTGCTATTACCAATATACGAATTACCATCCAGAAATAAAACATAAGATAGCAAAACCCTGATTCCTGAATATCTTTAATATTCAGAAATCAGAATTTCTTAAGCGTCACACGACATACGAACTGAGTACATTTTGCTCACGATAAATAAAATAAACAATCTTGAAAGGAATTTCCGTAACATTTTTTCCCAGCGGATTTATTGAAGTGAGAATGAAATATTGGTTTTTCCAGATTTACTCTGAAGGGTGGTCGTCCTAAGCATATAATACATATCTACATACATACATACACTATTTACTTTGTGCTATAACGTTACCTATGTATATTTGTAGGATTCTTACCTACAGAGCAGATTTCGAACCTTAAAGAAAAATTCAAAATATGTGTGTACATATGTTTGTATGTACCTATATTTATTTGTACACATGAGGTAAAATGTTGGACGTTGCTGGTATTATTTATAAAGCAATGTTTCATTATGTGCTGCCTTGTTGGGCACAAATATTGTTTTACACTGTACAAACAGCCATACTTATAATAATAATAAGAAGTTTTTTTAGAACCCCGAAAGTTTTATAAGTGATGTGTGTTTGTTTATGTACGCTAGATATAAGATACGGTAAAAAGAAAATCAATCAGGTCAAGTGCGAGTAGAACTTGCGCAACGAAGGTTCCGATTGCGTCTTGATTTTTTCCGAATATACATTACCTACGGAACTTTAGTGGAAGTTTGAAAAATTAAAAAGCAAAATAAAGTACGTAAGATTGAAGGACAAACTTAACTTTTTTGTTGAACAAAATGTGCTTCCATACCGAAAATATAAGTTTGTAATCGCAAAAAAATGATTTTTAATACATTTTTGATAAAACTATAAATTCTCAATTTGTTTACATTTTCCTGTACTTTTACAATAAAATTTATTTGTAATCTATCTTCTTGCCAAATTTACAATTGTACGGTCAACGGAAAATACCATCTAAATTTTGATTCCCCTGAAAGTGTCGAAATATTCATTTTTTGCGGCATAGATAAGGCCGTATCTTTTTTACGCTAACTTAGAAGTTTTATTTTTTCGCAGCTTGAAGAGACTGTAGACCTGAGTATATGGTTTTAATTTCAACTCGATACTTCCACGCGTTACCGAGATAAAGAATCTTGACATAAAGACTGACGGACGGACATAAAGTGAGTTTTTTCCTTTTGAGGTACTGAACAGTAAAATCGGTATTTTATTAATGTATTCTTCAAGCGTACATCTATGAGTATGCCAATTCCATAGAGAATATTGTCTTTGGCCAACTCAAACTGTGTTAACTATAATGATTTTAGTTAGTTTATAAGTAAATGAGCTTAATAATAATAACATCAAGCTTGAATTCAAGAAAATATTGTTCATAGGTACCTATTTTATAATTGTATGAAGCGAGGGCCCCTTCGTAAACGCGGTTTTAAGTAGATAGTTCTTTATTTTAAACGTTATGTATATGTATAACGCGAATCTTGTACCGCAACAAAAGAACTACAAAACGCCATCTATCCCACCAGCAGAGAAGTACAAACGAAATCCTGCATCGCGGTATCAGAGTTTACTGTACAGATACACATAATGTAGATACAAATAAAAGGAAACTACATTTTTAGGCATACTTATAAAGTTAAATTTGGCTACCGGACACAACCACCGTCCGGTCAGAAGATCCTCCCTTTTCTATATATGTAGGCTTTGTGGGTCTTTACACTCTGTTCCGCATACGTCTATAATCTTTTCTATATATATAGGCTTTGTGGGTCTTTACACTCTGTTCCGCATACCTCTATAATCTTTTCTATTATGTAGGCTTTGTGGGTCTTTACACTCTGTTCCGTATACCTCTATAATCTTTTCTATTATGTAGGCTTTGTGGGTCTTCACACTCTGTTCCGCATACCTCTATAATCTTTTCTATTATGTAGGCTTTGTGGGTCTTTACACTCTGTTCCGCATACCTCTATAATCTGTTCTATATATGTAGGTTTTTTGGGTCTTTACACTCTGTTCTGCTTACCTCTATAATCTTTTCTATATATGTAGGCTTTGTGGGTCTTTACACTCTGTTCCGCATACCTCTATAATCTTTTCTATTATGTAGGCTTTGTGGGTCTTTACACTCTGTTCCGCATACCTCTATAATCTTTTCTATATATGTAGGCTTTGTGGATCTTTACACTCTGTTCCGCATACCTCTATAATCTTTTCTATATATATAGGCTTTGTGGGTCTTTACAATCTGTTCCGCATACCTCTATAATCTTTTCTATATATATAGGCTTTGTGGGTCTTTACACTCTGTTCCGCATACCTCTATAATCTTTTCTATATATATAGGCTTTGTGGATCTTTACACTCTGTTCCGCATACCTCTATAATCTTTTCTATATATATAGGCTTTGTGGGTCTTTACACTCTGTTCCGCATACCTCTATAATCTTTTCTATTATGTAGGCTTTGTGGGTCTTCACACTCTGTTCCGCATACCTCTATAATCTTTTCTATTATGTAGGCTTTGTGGGTCTTTACACTCTGTTCCGCATACCTCTATAATCTTTTCTATATATGTAGGCTTTGTGGATCTTTACACTCTGTTCCGCATACCTCTATAATCTTTTCTATATATATAGGCTTTGTGGGTCTTTACAATCTGTTCCGCATACCTCTATAATCTTTTCTATATATATAGGCTTTGTGGGTCTTTACACTCTGTTCCGCATACCTCTATAATCTTTTCTATATATATAGGCTTTGTGGATCTTTACACTCTGTTCCGCATACCTCTATAATCTTTTCTATATATATAGGCTTTGTGGGTCTTTACACTCTGTTCCGCATACCTCTATAATCTTTTCTATTATGTAGGCTTTGTGGGTCTTCACACTCTGTTCCGCATACCTCTATAATCTTTTCTATTATGTAGGCTTTGTGGGTCTTTACACTCTGTTCCGCATACCTCTATAATCTGTTCTATATATGTAGGTTTTTTGGGTCTTTACACTCTGTTCTGCTTACCTCTATAATCTTTTCTATATATGTAGGCTTTGTGGGTCTTTACACTCTGTTCCGCATACCTCTATAATCTTTTCTATTATGTAGGCTTTGTGGGTCTTTACACTCTGTTCCGCATACCTCTATAATCTTTTCTATATATGTAGGCTTTATGGATCTTTACACTCTGTTCCGCATACCTCTATAATCTTTTCTATATATATAGGCTTTGTGGGTCTTTACACTCTGTTCCGCATACCTCTATAATCTTTTCTATATATATAGACTTTGTGGGTCTTTACACTCTGTTCCGCATACCTCTATAATCTTTTCTATATATATAGGCTTTGTGGATCTTTACACTCTGTTCCGCATACGTCTATAATCTTTTCTATATATATAGGCTTTGTGGGTCTTTACACTCTGTTCCGCATACCTGTATAATCTTTTCTATATATATGTATAGGCTTTGTGGGTCTTTACACTCTGTTCCGCATACTTCTATAATCCCAATCATATCGCTAAGGAAAAATCTTCAACGGAACGGTTAGTTTTTGTTATTTGCTAACACAAATAACAAAAACTTCCACCAAAAGAAAACACAGGCCCACTATATATTTCTACATTCAACTTCGAAGTTAATTCAGCAGTAACTTAGAACCTTGAACCGATAAACTAACTTAACCTTAATTCAACTATATTTACCCATTAAGAGCTTATTTATGGAGAACTTTCGTAAACAATGTAGTAAAACTGATTTTGTTTAGCCTCACCTTTATTACGTCTAGGAACGATTGTTTGTTTTTCTTGTATCTTAAGGTGAGATCACATCGCCGCTTTATCGAGTTAAAAAGTGGTGTGAATGTATTCTAAGAGATTGAGCCGCTCATGTGTGTCACCTTTTTATTCAACACGACAATACTCGATGTTTTGTTACAGATTGATTTTGAAATTACTAACGAATTTATGTAACATTAATTTAAACTTTTATATTTTAGCTTGACCACCGAGATAAAGTCATCGTATATCCCAATATAATCCGCGGTTTACCTGTGTACCAAACTTCATCATAATCAATACAGTCATTGATAGACAAAGAAAGTAACTATTGCTTTATGGGATAGTCGAAAAAGGGCAAATGCAAAACAGAAAATAATGTCACAAGTATTTATGCTCAAATTGCCAAGACAATCCGGTCAAAGACCGCGACCAAGATTTGCAGTAAAACTTTAAACACCGTGTGTCCTTACCTTTTTATAGGTGGGTTCGTGTTAAATTAATTGCTTAGTAGTTTATGAGTTTTATAGTTGTTTGGTGTTTCTTGTGTCAAGGTTAAGGTTTGTTTAATTCTGTAGCCTTGAGTTTCGAATTTAGGTACTGTTTTGTAAGTGAAAATACAAGGAAATTACTTCCATGATTGATTGGCTTTTTAATATAGCTTGTTTTACCGACCTTCGTTTTGTAGGTTCATAAATATTCTAGTAGGTACTAGCTGCTTCCGCGACTTCGTTCGCGTGGATGTCGGAATGAAAAAAAAAATAGTCGCATAGTAAAAATGTACGTAGGTACAGAGCATTACTTGTATAACTTGACCCCGCTTAGAATAAAGAATATAATAGAAATAGAGTAACACATACATGTACAGAATGAGATGGATCAGACTACCAAACAAAAGCATGAAAAAGAATTACTTTCCAGATTTAATTTTACAACTTTGTCGGCGTGATTTATAACGGTAATTATGCTAAAATATAGCTTTGTACTAAAACAGTGGATGGATGGACACAGGTACATGAGGAAACGATGATTGTGGTTACTTGTTTTATTACGGAACAACGATTTTTTGGTCGACCGATTTAACGATATTTCTCAACTAATTCTGTTCAGCTCAAAGACATTCATAGCCAAACATGTGTGAAGTTCATTCACCCGTGGAGAATAACCGCGATTTGGAAAGTTACATCAGCGCCATCTATCGATTCTGAATTCATCCCACACTGCGATAAATAACGATAACATATCAAAATATTTAGGTACTTTTATTTTGATACGTATTAAAAGATTCACAAATACCTAACTCAACAATATGTGTTGGTGTTATTTTCATTCATCCATTATTAGGTACTCTTTTTCCTCAATAGATGGCGACACGTGTATCTACATCCCGTAATAAAATTAACTATCTTTTTACAGAGTCAACCGATTGCGACGAAACAAAAAATAGGTTATACTCAGAGTTACGCAAATGTCATATGTATTAAAGTTGTGAATATTGGTTTTGTACTTTTTATGTGATGCGTGCAGAACTCAGTCACAACAACAAGTCTTTTTACTAAACAAAGAAATTTATAACTTGATTTTGTGAGTGCAGCAGTGGTTTTACTTCCAAAAACATACAGACTAGCACTCATAAATTTCTGTCTTTTCTGACCTCAGTGAGTTCCATGCAAAAAAACGCCGCACTACGATTTTTATTATATACCGAAATAGATATGCATAGATACAAAATGCAAAATTACATGTCACTATCGTATAATATTAATTATTATTCTTCATTACCTAAATTAAACATTTGGCATATCTTTTTCTTTTGGTAAAATTGTTTTGAAATGTTTTCTTAAGACTTTAAGATTCAAAATTGTTAGTTCGGAAGAGCGAAGGGACCTTACACAGGCGATTTTTGTCTAAAAGGTCACTTCACTAGATGTATTACTTACGAGTAACTTGTGAAAATTAAGTTTTTATTAACGACCGTAGGGGCTTTGACACCCGTTACTGGTTGTCAATACCAGTGTTGCGGAAGGCTGTCGAGCTATCCTGTAGTTATAAAAGTCCGTATATACGAAGTCGTTCCATGCAACACACTGGAAGTCAGTTGGATCCGATTAGACTTGAACTCAAACCTTACATAGTTGGGAAAACGCTTGGCGGGAATCGTTCATTAAAACTACCTAGATATTATACGGCTGTACTTAAAAGTTACTTTCAAAGGCGCAAGGAGGATTATAAAAACTGCTCCCAAAATTTACTAACTATACAGTAAACTTTAAGTTTTAATTGTTCCTTTGAGAATCTTGCTCAATTATATAAAGTTTTACCTAAAACTAATCTCATGTTCTTTACTTATTGAAGATACGCCAAAGTTTAAGGTGCGTGTCAACTATAGCTTATAAATATATAATTATCCTACATGCTATTGTATATTTAAATCTAGAATAGGCTGTGTCGCAATGTGATAGCTCATTACGACAATTAGTGCCTTTTCGATGGCTAGTAATCAAGGTGGCACTAATAGATTCACTATTTATTGGTTTTGTTACTGAAAAATAAAATGATATCAAAGTGACGAATTTGTGAGTATAAACTGGAGTTAAAAAGTTGGAAAAAGAATTCGTTACATACCATATTCATTTAGACTCTCTAGACCAGTGAATTTTTTTTTTGCGGTCGAAATCGGTTGACAAAACGTTATAAATTTATGGGATTGACAAACGCTGTCAAAGTGGCACGTGATTAATTCCTTATATTATTATGTAAAGCAGAAGAATTTGTTTATTATCTTGAACGCGCTAATCTCGGGAAATACCGGTCCGATTTCAAAAATTCTTTCAATGTTAGATAGCCTATTTATCGAGGGAGATATAATTAGGTACGCGAAGACCAACAGGAGCGGAGCACCAAAAATAATGTTCCAAAATCGGGGGTTTAGTAACTATTCCACGCGGATGAAGTCACGGGCAGAAGATAGTTCCTTATATTTTGGTATTTCGACAATGGCAATCACTGTTAATATGGCACTTTGTCTAGAGCCTCTGTATTATATTTGTAATTGCCTAAGAATGGCTGCCTAAGTTACTGACGATTTAAAAAGTCTATATCTATCTCATCTTGCCTAGCCTTTTCCCAACTACATTGGGGTCGGCTCCCAGTCAAGCTGGATTCAGCTGAATACCAGTATTTTACGTGAAGCGGCTGCCTACCAGACCTCCACAACCCATTAACTGGGGAACACGGTACTTCTTGGCAAGACCGGTGTCAGATTTTCTGGCTTCTGACAATCCGTAACGACTGCCAAAGATCTCCAAATGACAGCCGGGACCAACGGCTTAACGTGCTTTCCGAGGCACGGAGAAGTCTCGTTATGTTAAGATCCCATCCCATCCACAGACCAACCTCGGGAAGCGTTGCTTAACCTAGAAGATTGACCCGTGCGGCTCTTATAATTTAGCCACGAGCTCCTCCATCATCTCCTCAGATAAAAAGTCTATATCTATCTCTTACGAAAATGATAAGGAGATTAGCAATCTCTGTGACGAACATCGTGGTAAATCGGAAGAAATTTGAATTCTAATTCCCATTAGTTCAACGGATGTGCCTGGAGATTGCCTCAGACGGTACTAGTAGGGATGTCAGTTAGTCCTGAGTGTTCCCTTAATTTTCGCGGTGCCCCGCAATTTGACCCAGTTTCGCTAGACTGATATTGTGAGATGTTTAAGGTTATTTTTGTGTGACGTCATTTTCGTTTGATTAATGGCTAAGGAAATCGGAGAAGTTTTGTGAGTTGTCTTTGTTTCACTTTTGGTGGTTTTAATGCTAAAATGCGTTACAAATCACTTTTGTACGGATTTTAAACCAGATGTTATTAGGAGATCTTAACAGGCAATTGTTTTTTTTTTTCACATTACTGGAAGGAACGCGTTTAGCCATAATTCCACCTGATGTGTAAAGTGACTTTGTGGTCGACGCAAGAGGATTCTTGCTTGAGAAGTAAAATTCTTTCTTCTTCTTTCTTTTTTTTTTAAATTTAACGTTGCCCCACACTAAGAATTACTCCTGTGTCGTGGGCACCCACGTTCACAAACATACAATCTCACATACACAAACAGCCAGACCGGGAACAACTATCTGTAGGCTGTACAAATATTTATTCCGTGCGGGAACCGAACCCACAACACGTAGACGATGACCAACCGGTTCATAGTCCCATGAAACACATCTGGTTTTCGCCGATTCAATAACTATGTTATGCTGTGCGGATAATGGACCTGTTAAATCCACTTGCATCTGTCATATTCTTTAAATTATTGACGTATTGTTCCTTAAAAAGTCCTGTTACATTTAAAAGAAAAAGAAACGAACCTAACAAAGTTGTTGAGTGACTACGTTTTGTACATACGTACGGCCAATCTCAGAATTCTATGATTTGGTATGGAAATTAATGCTAGTGAGAATTTGATAAGACCTAAATTGCCTCTATTAATGGCATTACTGGCAATAAAAGGATGAGGGTAGATAACATTTTTTCCTAATACCTACTTAATATTCTGGTCGTTACTCATATTTTCTCGTTTATACGAAACATTAAGGGCGTAAAATGACTAATAGCCGTCATAACGTTACACTCATATTGGATTATGTATAATAGAAAAGAATTACTTGTGTTTATTGCCAAGAGTCCCATGCTGGGCGCCAGTAACAAAATTTTCGTTGATTGTAGTTTATTAACCGACTTCAAAAAAGGACTGTATATATACACATTTATTGTGTATCATAACTATTTACTGGGTGTACGATTTTGATGATTATTTTTATATTCGAAACTTGGTGCTTGTCATGTTGTCCCCTATAAATTTGATTGAGATCTGTCGACGAGTAGGTATTTGAGTTATCCCTAACTATGCGTATTTAATTAGTTCCACTACATTAATGTTGTTCTCATTTCTACTTGTTGATGTAAAATGAAAAAAAAAAAAAAGACTAGGTATACGATGGTTTGGTAGAGCATCGTGTAATTCGAAGTGGTCCCTTTCTTTCTAAATGATAGTAAATCTTCCGAGATTGATAAAATTGCATGTATGTTTATTGTTTACATCAGTTTATAACAAGCCAGTACGCTGTGATACATTTTGCTGTGGACTGTCACCGGTTCCAAAAACGAAACAAGAACCAAAAACACCGACTCGTTATTTTATATTTTGTAGTGTTTTTATTTAGAAGTCAGTTCTGAAATAAATGACTTATGAATAAAGTTTTTTTTTTCAGTAAAAAGTTTGTATTTTTTTTATTTTAGTAATCACATCCGCAGAACTGCAATTTGTTTTAATGCAAATCAAATTTCTCTCTCCAAATTAATGTGCTATTGACATTAATTTGGAGTATTTTTGGTTGTTACCTTTTGCCGCACGATAATTTCCCCCATTTTTATGGTACATACACGTCGTCCTTGGGGCAAATAAACCCTCTTTGTTTCTCACCAACTTAATAAGACCTCGAACCTTAATTGTTTACTAAATACGACATTTAAAGTAAACTACACTATATCTTCTCCAACATAAGGATGAGGATTTCAAACGTATAGTCTGCAATATCCGCTAAAAATAGATGGCGAAGTCTTACTTACCCCGAGGGTGTCGTAAGGCGATACCTATCATCATGTATAAAGTGGATACATAAAGCTGCATACTTGTAAATTAATGGATACAGTAGAAACTTTTGCTCGGTTTCCATGTAACAGAAGTAATGTACACGCTTTTTTATTTCTTGAAATACCGTTTTACTACGAAACGGTTTTGGTGGTTACCAGATCTACGCGTTTATTTATTGGACTGTCCTGATTAGGAATATTGTAAGGATAGGTGCCAGTAATGTACAACCAATTTTTCAACTTCGAAAGACCTTTGCTAAAAGAAGGTGCTTCTGTGTATTTACACCTGGCTCCAATGCCCATGACTACATGCTACTTAAAATTATATGCCAGACCATTTAGTTTGGCATATTGCTCGCAAGTGACCATGTTTAGCCTCTGGACTAAACGTGGCATTCTCGTTGGAATGCACAGTTTAGGATTATTAAACTTAACTAACTTTTGACCGAAAATGAATAAGTTTTCCGAGCACCACGAAATTAGCACACTACTGGCATCTATCCCAACCACATCCTGAAAATCAGGACAGTGCAATTTATTGCGATCTAACATGTTTTGAAACGTCTCTACGTCTTCTTCTTTTTTGACGATTATCTTATAGGGAACGTGCACGGCCTAGACTATGCCATCTAGTGTTGCAAATCTGAAACTTTTACGTTGTAAATATTTTACCTGTGCCGCGACTTATACTTCCTGCACCCGCCGTTTAGGGGAACGTGCACGAAGTAGACTGTGCCATCTAGCGTCGCAAATTTGAAACTCATAAGTACAATATACTTGACATTGACGCGCTGCCACCTATAGTTTCTGCACGTTCCCTATAGATATTACATAAATAATATATTGTTTCATATAAACAAAGCTTTTAAGAATATCAGAAAAGTCCTATTTTGGAAAATCGATCAAAACCTTACCCAAAAACTAAATACAAAACATCTGAGCCCAAATAAAATATTTTCTTCTAAATCCCTAAAATATCCCACACACGATTCGAATGGAGTATTGGAAATAGAGTTTGAGTCATACAAAAGCCTTCGAAAGGCGATAGTATGATTGTAGTGACTGTTCAAATGGCCAATAGTTGGGGATGCTGGGATTGCATGGCACACAGTGGCCTGAGCTGTTTTGCCAACGAGCTTTCGACAGCCTGCAATGAATTTGAAATGGTATTTGAATTTAGTATTGTAACCAGGAATATTGCTAGAATGTTCATGGAAGAAAACGTGTTTAGTAATATGGTACAAGAGAGGAAAATAATGATGATGACTTACGATAAATGGTGTTTTAAGTAGTAGTAATATAATCAAAAGAAATGGGTTTTATTGATTCTTCGACCACTTAGACTATGACCAGTTTGCTGCAGTTTCCCAAAGATGCTGCACTCTTGATGATTAACGGCCGAAACCAATAACCGATCTATCACATACTGGAGATAGAAAAACAAATGAAACAACAGAAAAATTATATAGGTTTTCTGTTGTTTCATTTGTTTTTCTATCTCCAGTATGTGATAGATCGGTTATTGGGTTCGGCCGTTAGACAGAAAGAAAACGTTTATTTATGACTCGAACAAGACAAGGAAAAAAAAAGGTCGGAAAGAAAAGTGGATGGCGAGCGCTGGGTGGCTCGCCGTCCGTTAACAGCCAGGCTCGGGTCGACAGCGCCTCGTGCGCCCGCCTCAATGAGAAGTCAGTAAAGAAGACGGGGCTCCATATCCAATGCCTGCTAGGGTTGCCGAATTTGTCCGAAAGAATCACTGCAGCCCTAGAACGCAAAGGGCATTAGGAGGACCACGGGTGAGTTTTAGTCAGTAACACTCCCTTGCGCTCCGCTCACAGCGGAAGAAGTCATTTGGTGATTTTTCATCCAAAAAAGTGGCTGCTATTGAAACATTTTAGAAGGAATAATCCAGGAACACTCCGTAGGAGTCAGAATCACGGCGTCATGCATGCTTAGTAGTAAAATTTGCAGGTAAAACTTGGCCAGACATTTATACAGGGTAGAAAAAAGGGAGGCCTTTGTCCAGTCCAGTGGCACACAGTATTATGTGATAAAAAACGGTTCCAAAAAGGTTAAAATCTTAGTATTTAGGTAAACACCGCGTGCTTACTTGGAATATGGTATCGTGTTAACACACAGTAAAATAACGACCACGACATTGGCGCGGTCAT
Source organism: Hecatera dysodea (assembly GCA_905332915.2). Lineage (NCBI taxonomy): Eukaryota > Metazoa > Arthropoda > Insecta > Lepidoptera > Noctuidae > Hecatera > Hecatera dysodea. The sequence continues at coordinate 8,274,906 of HG995309.1, forward strand.
AAAAGTTTAGCTGTTAAACAATTTTAGCATTATCGAGAAATAACCCTGAAATTGGGGTAATGGAATATTTATGGAAATAGCAATGGCATTGACAAGAGTTTTAGGAATTATAGCCAAATAATGTTTATGTGGATAGTCTGATCGATTGCAATTAATGTTACGTTCTTGACTTTTAACTAACAATATTCTACATATGTCAAAGATTAGGGTTTTAAAACTGTACATAAATCAAAATTTATAAATGAAATGTTACGATTTGTGAAAAATAAATAAAGTTGGAGATAAATAGAGAAGTAACACGGTTTCGAATTTATGCTGCCGAGTATCGTTGTCACAAAACGTCGGCCGTTTGTACTCGATGGTGAAAATTCGCTAAGGCTTGACTTGCGAGTGACGTCACAAGCAATCTGTACTGCGCAAACTAAAAAAAAACACTAAATTAGCCGTGTCATTCTTCTGCAATTTTACTTAAATGTAATAAATAACTCATAGGACACCATTTTTTCTCAAGAAAGTCAAATAAATGGCGATTAAAATAAAAACAACGACTATATTATAAAAAAAAAAAAACGTAGAAGGGAACACACCAGGAAGTGTGGAAGCCTAGACTTTTTCCCAGCAGTGTAACAAGTAAATTGATAAAAAAAATCTTTGGAAAAGTTAAAATATTCCGCAGAAAAAAGTGTAAAACATGAAGAAATAACTAGCTTAAAGAAGCTCATATTTCACGTTGAAATGTGAGAAATAAGAGGCATAAAAATGATGTTAAAACAATTTCTATAGGAGTCTACGAAAATGATGATAAATCACGCTTACCGTTTATTTAAACTGTTTCCCTTTTGTTTTGCAAAGGTCAACAAACCCCGGCTTTCACAACTTGTTATAATTAATTAATTTTATCGCTTCGGATGATCTTTTTAACGACTTTGAAATGTTTGTGAATCATATTTTCTATTTTGGACGTCTATTTCTTTGTTTTGATTATTGTTTACCTACCTAAACGGTTTTTTTACAGGTAGGTACTGTGAAGGTTTTTGAATGGGTACCTTACAGTATGTCATGTACGCTATGAAAATAGCTCTGGCTAGGTGTGAACCTCTCATTTGAATTTAGAAAGAAAAAAAAAACTCGTTTATTCCGCCAGAAATGATGCGTAAAAACTAAAGCTAATTTCGGAAAAGGCCTTTTGTTTAAGACCGACAGCAATATTGGCCGACATGTATTTTTTTAAGGTTCCGTACCAAGGGTAGCAAGTGGAACCCTATTAGTAGGTCTCCGCTGTTTGTCCTTCGATCAATCGACGTGCTGTATCTCATGAACGATTAAAGTTGAATTCTTCAAAGAGTATGCTAGCCAAGTTCACGTCAAAGAACAACATAAGTTTTCACAGGCTTCGCAGAGCGAAACAGTGAGGACTGTTTCGAGGTTTTTGTGCACATTCATTTCAGGAACTACCGATTCTTCGCATTTCAGGATGACGTTGACCGTCTTTTAAGGTATTGCCGGTATGCATTCAATTTTATAACCATTATTTAGCTAAAAAATAATAAGCAGATACTTATTCAAATTTTTTTATGAAGAATTAGAATTTAAAATCTCTTAAACGGTATTTTAACTAAGTAAAGGCTTAAAAGCTTTTATGAATACCCAAGCCTCTAAGGCAGACTGGATAGCGGATTCGCAGTATAAAAATAGACTTAAGTTTACTTCATTTACAAAGAAGGTTCCGCTTTGGAACGAACCTTATTTGTTACCTAAGTTCTAGATGGACAAAGTTGTTACAGTTTTGAAGTGCACTTAGTCAAAGTTATATACATAGGTTTCCTTGTAACTGTGAAACTCTCTAAGGGACTGGAGATCAAGGAAATTACTTGTATTTCTATAAATTGGTGTACCCAGTGGGTACGGAAACAACGTTTGGGTTTTTAAATCCATTAGTTGAAAACCATGCAACAAAACCCAATTTTTTGAGTTTTTAAACTCAAATCAGGATTAATCAAGCGAGGAAAGTTAGGTGTCGAGTGATTTAATTTAAGGGCGTATCATTATTATTTTAGCCGAAAGACGTCCACTGATGCACAAATCCTCAAAGGCCTCCCTTAAGTGTGGTCAGACTGACCGGTAATACGCGCCTTTCATTCATCGTATTTCCGCGGCTTTCACCAGGTGGAAGGCCTTCCAATGGTGCATCTAAGGGCTTTTTTGAAAGTGCTGAATGAACTTATTTTTTGTATTGGCGCAGCTACCGATCAAGTTAGGAGTTGATTGTATAGATAGAAACGAACTTAATACCTTGGGAATGCTCCGCTTGTTGCTGCGCTTGAACAAAGTCTTGTGAGAGTGGGGGGCGGGGGGCGGGGGGTGGGGGTACTGGACAGTGAAGTAAACTTCACAGACATAATAGGGAACGTGCACAAACTATAGGTGGCAGCACAGATGCATCGATGTCAAGTATATTTTACTCATAAGTTTCAAATTTGCAACGCTAGATGGCACAGTCTATTTCGTGCACGTTCCCCTAAACAGAGGGTGCAGGAAGTATAGGTCAAATATTTACAACGTAAAAGTTTCAGATTTGCAACACTAGATGGCATAGTCTACGCTCTGCACTTTCCCTATTATGTTTAATCGAACTAGGTATAACTCAGAGCGTAGGACTCTGCAAACAGCCACGACACGACTGTAACCTATAAAATGTCCCATTGTAGCTGCATTATCGTGCACCTGTCTGTGGGAGCCTTTAAGTGATTTCCAACTTTTAATGTCCGTGTCTGCCGACTACCAAAGTATTTGTTTACATCGATGTTTTCCCTAAATAATCTGAACGTTTTATCTACTATTATAACTACATTGATTCCGGCGGGATTGGCTTTGGCAGTTTTCCTTATCGGAATTCGTTGTACGTCCTATAAAACGGACTGGAAATTGCATTTACAGATAACATCTATAACGGGGTTACTCGAATTCAAGTATTGTCTATACGGAGTTAGGATAAATAAAGTAAAATATTTCTTGAAATCATGTTAAATAATGTACTTGGTAATGTGAAATACTTGGTAGCGCATGGTAAGTCCGGAGATGGAATCACTTATGTAAATAAAGCCTGAAATGAAGGGTCAGAAACTGGACCCGAAACAAGGACAATGATCATGCTGGAAATGGCACTACAATCATTCATCTCGTTCGCATGTTTAGCACTGACTGTTTGAAGTTATATAGAGAAAGAAAGAATAATATTTATTTAGCACATAATTGAGTCCGCCTTTGTACAGTTTTTTTTTTTACTAGTGCATAAAGTTTTAATAAATAAATTATTTTATTTGTGATCAGCCGCCGTCTAACTGTTACGGGTACTTTAATCTGTTCGAAATTGTCATAGCGACTCTGTAAGGCAAAGAGCATTGGGGTGGACAAGGGTGGGTTTTGGTCATTAAGAATCTGACACTCCCTCCCGCTCCGCACAGAGCAGAAAGACTTCTCAACCAAAAGCTGCCCTGCAGTGCGAGAGCTGTGCGTGCAGAATTTTAAATCCTACTAATATTATAAACACGAAAAATAGCACGTATGAATGGGGAAGGATGTTTGTTACTCTTTCACGTAAAAACTTCTGAATGGATCTTGATGAAATTTGGCACAGAGGTAGATTATAGTCTTGAATAAAACATAGGATACTTTATATCTCGAGATTATATTCCCTTGGGATAATTTTCGACATTAACGCGGATGGAGCTGCGGGCGACAGCTAGTAAAATATAATGCCATCTGGTTATTTATTTACATACTATCCAAACAATGTACCTCAGGATGGACGATACCGACCTAATCACGTATACGCCTACCGTACGAGTAGGTTCGAGTTTGCTCTGGAAAATAATACCTGGAAAGATTTGGGGGAGTCATTGCCCAACAGTGGGACAGTACAGGCTGAAAATAAAGGATAGCAGTAGCAAGATACCTATTTAAACCTTAGTACTGCAGCCTCGGGGGGAACATACTCTGTGTAAAATATAAACCAGACTTTACAGGACACAGAACACGGCACGGCGCGGGTTGTGGCCCGGAACGGTTTAATTAAACCACAGATTGTGAAGCAGGACGAAAAACGAGCAATGATTAAACTTTTTTATTCATATCATGGGCATTGGTCGGTTTAAAGTTGAATGGGATTTGTTGAACTGAAAATTTTGGTTTAAACCGTTGTTGCGTTTCAAGATAGGCACCCTTTTTTGTAGGTGGGAAATCATCAAATGATTTTTCCCGCTCTGAGCGGATTGAGAGGAAATGTCAGACTCTTACGCCATTAAAAATCCTCATGTTCTTTCAAATATTCATTACATTCCAGGACACCTTTTCTTTTGTTTTGGATGGAAAGACTTCAAATGACTGAATGAAAGTGGAGTTAAAATCTGAAAGTTTCTTAATTCTTTATCGCCATAGCAATTTACATGTATAATTAGTACATGAACGTTTCTCCACTGTAAAAGGCGAGCTTAACTCAAAGTTGGGTTTTTTCCAGCAAACCTTCAGCAAAACAATAGAGGATAGGCATGCATGCAATGTAAACCAATACATATATAAATACTTATCGCAAATTTTATCATACATAAATTTACCTTCCTATATTATTATCCGAATATTATGTCGTTACCCAGTTACTGGATTGTGGGAGTTAGATAAGCACACGGCCCATGTATAGTACCAACTGGTATTCAACTGAATCCAGCTTAACTGGAAGCCAATCCCAATATAATATAGTTGGAAAAAAGTTAGGCAATGATTGAATGCAATGTGTGGATATCAATGGCGTGAAATCTTCCGGACTACCAGTGCATTTAGGCGTGCCTCAAGGCTCAATACTGGGTCCATTCTTGTTTCTAGTGTACATAAACGATTTACCATTTTTCTTAAAGGGTATCTGTGACGTAGTATTGTTCGCGGATGATACCTCTCTTATCTTTAAAGTTGATAGGAATAGATAAGATTTCAGTAACGTAAACAGCGCTCTTCAATGGTTACGGATTGGTTTACGACCAATAATCTAGTTTTAAATGCCAAGAAAACGAAATATATAAAGTTTGCTTTACCAAATGTTAGAAATCTAGGACCCAATGTCATCTTAAGTGGCGAGGTACTTGAAACTGTGGATTCGGCAGTTTTTTTGAGAATAACTGTTGATTCCAAACTACAATGGGGCCCACATATATCAAGTTTATCGGGAAGGCTCAGCTCTGCCGCATACGCTGTCAGGAAAGTGAGACAGTATACTGACGTTGAGACAGCTCGGTTAGTCTATTTTAGTTATTTCCATAGCGTTATGTCCTACAAAAACGTGCTGTGCGAGCAACAAATCAGCTAGGGCCTAGAGTTTCATTAAGAGAACTTTTTAAAACCATTGTAATTCTTACAGTAGCATCTCAATTCATTTTTGCAAACATTTTATATATTAGGCAAAATATACATTTATACTGTAAAACGAGCGACATCCACAACTTTAACACCAGAAACAAGCACAAGCTACATGCTCTTTCCCACCGACTTCGTAAGGTCCATGAATCATTTGTGGGGCTCGGTATCCGTTTTTACAATAAACTTCCACTTTCTTTTCTTGACCTGCCTTTTAACTCATTTAAAGATAAAGTTAAATCTAACCTTTGTTCGAAGGCATACTATTCTATTAATGACTATTTAGACGATAAGAATAGTTGGTCGCTGTGTTGAATGCAAGACAATATCTTATTTAATTTTATCATGTTCTTTCTCTATAAGTTAGCTTATGACGGGTTATATGAGTTCATATAATATTGTTTATTTTTTTTATTTTTGATGACTATGTAGGTCAATCTGTTTTTACTTTATTGACTCAATCTACTCTTTATAATGTTTTATAGTGAATTGATTTATGATTTCCAATAGGTATTCTTTTTTTCTACCTTTGTCATGTATCAATGACTTTGCATACTATTGTATAAATTCAAGTTCTTAAAACGCAATAGACAGATGTGTTGCTGGGGAGTTTGTTGCGCCACTTCTTCTTCCCAGCTAAAACACTAGGAAGTGGTGACGGGTGGGCGTTTTGGGGGACTGTCTTTATGTAAAATTTGACGTTCAAAAAGTGCTGTCTATCAGCCTAGTTTGAATAAATGACTTTTGAATTTTTTGATTTGATTTGAATTTTTTGATATGAGGCTGTGGTTCTGTCTCGCACATGAGTCCCAGCATTAGAATGCGTTGCGTCAGGAATGTTCGCAGATGTGGATTGTTTTTACACAACGATGCGTAAGAGGTACGCTGCCCTGGTGTGCCGCGGCCGGGCAGCCCCAAGTGTCCTAAGCATGATTGCAAGTCACCTCGACTGTGTTTATGTGGGTCGCTGTTGTGCAATTACTCATGGGTTGTCACAGCGATGAACCACCAGTTTTATTTTTGTTTTGTTTGGCGTCAGTGCTTACTAACATAGTTGTAAGTTTTATTAATATTTTTATGAATCATGGATACTCGATTAAAGAGAAATTCTATTCTATTCTTATTATGAGCGTGCTGAGCGATGACCGTAATGCGCGAATGTGACGCATAGGTGATGTGACCTATCCTCCCAACTTACATAACTTAGGTTTTGTTTTTTGAATAATATTCAAAAAACAAAACCTAAGTTATATAAGTCTTGCTTGGGGCAAATACGTTTTCACTTTGCGACTTTAAAAACTAACTTCGGATTTAAAAAACTCGCTCAAAGTGCGATATGCTGAAAATAAGGGTGAGTCAGACAGTCAGTTATATTTTAAATAATTCATTTTTCTTATAGATTGCTGTTAATTTTGAAGTTGATTACTTCTATAAAAAGAGTGATTTAATACGTTGGACGTGACCTTTTATGTATATCGATCCCAATGTTCCGTAGTGAACCCATAAAAATACATGCAACTTTATTTTAACTGGCTTTTTCCCGCGATTATGCTCCAATTCCGTTCTGTGAATGAAACTTGAGAATCGTTAATCTTTTCGGAATTCAAAATAGCTTATGTTACTAGGTGCAGCAGCAGCAGCCTCTGTCAATTCTGACCTAGACTAGAGTCAAGAGCAAACTCATCTCAAATAAAAAAATAGTAAAAAGGTGCTAATGTGCAGCGGTGTCTTTCTTATAGTGAAAGAATTCTTTCGTAATCTGTAAATAATTACCATTTTTACTTTTTTCTATAAACAGTTTAACAAGTATGGGAATGGGAAAAAAAGATTAAACGAAGTTATAAATAAAAATCAAGAAAAAAAAAACATGAGTAAAACTGTCTACTCTACAATTTGATTGCACCGTTCCTTAGTCATCCCAGAATTTGCAATTTATTTTGTTTCAGAATATATTTTAAAAGTGAAGTACATTACAAGACTGCTCCTTGTACGACACGGTTGGCGCAGTGGTTTAATGATTGGGTGCTGCGCTACGTGACGTGGGTTCGATTACCGCAAGGACCAAATATTTGTATGGCCATATACAGATAGTTGTTCCGGGTCTGGCCGTTTGTGTATGTGATATTGTATGTTTGTAAACGCACTCACGACACAGGAGCAATTCCAAGAGTAGGGCAACGTTTATTGAAAAACGATGCGACATGAAAACGACAGCTCGTTCTCAGAAATTGTCTATTCTACACTATAATAAAATGAAGCTATGGAAACGCGCTGTTGCTTTGTTGCATCGCGCCTGTTTCATTGTGTCACGATCTCCGCTGCACTGAAAATGTTAAGTGATATTGTTACGCGTAGGCGCTGACAGCTTAGACATAGCCACCGCAGTAACATAGTTACATTACCGTCCGAGTCTGTCAGTCAATTTTGTGTAGTTACATTTTATATTAGAGTAGTGCTGGCAGGTGGCCCAGTGGTAACGGCCCCGACTTACGAATTGTAAGTTGCGGGTTCAAACCCAGCCAGGCGCATTACTTTGTGTAATTAATTTCATCACCATTGCTCTCAAAACGGTGAAGGAAAATATCGTGAGGAAACCGGCATGTCCTAGAACTAAAAGTCTCAGAAGCTCCGCATTTTTTTAAATTATAGTACACGCCTAGGTTGGAGGTATCATAATTACATATCTCAAAATACTCCAAGGTAGTTTTCTTTTAGTCGACCAAGATTTCAATTGAAATTAGCACCATTTTAGAAACCACGATCCAACAAAAACAAAAGAATAATATTTTCGTCGTCAATTTGAAACTTTCCAAAACAAAAGACGACTGTACTAGCGAACCAGTTCCCTGGCATTTTAGGAACGATTTAATGGATGTTCAATCGGATTTCATTCAGAAAGAATGGACTCATTCATTACTCAGTCGGAAGCTTTTCAGCCACGCTTCACTATCGATACTGCACAAACGCTTGTGATTTGTGAAACAAAATAAAGGGATAAATCTGCTGGAAATTGTGACTGTATTGTAAAAGTAGAACACATACAGGTTGTTATACTTTGACTAATCTAAAAGTCCATCCCATATTCCCTGTCAATTTGTCAATGGGTAATTTACAAAGTATGTTATAATTATGACAAAACATAGCGCACCCCCTATCTGTGTAAACACCTACATATGTACACCTATGTTTCACAAATAAATCAATTTAGTTGCCATGCCATCGTAAAGACATATTAGATTAATGTCGATAACTAAGTAAGATAATTAATCGAGTGGAGGCAATAACTTGGAATATAGAGATATAGCTGATGGATTTTATTATGTGAGTAGGAATTGCTGTTAAAATTAAATATAATTATATTTTTGTTTAAACGCTAAAAAGACTTAAAACTGCCTTGAATTGTAATCTATCGAGATACTCAACATTTTACTATTAATGTACCTAACTATACATGTTTAAGGTTATTTATGTCACCAGAAAATTGCAGACTCTGTAAGTTTGTAATATTTTTTATTGGATTACAATTTATCGATGTATGTGTTATGAAAATATCGTTTTGTATAGAATAAATCCCATCCGAATTTATTAGTTTCCAGTATATCCGTGTCTTATTAAGAAAAAATAGTTTACAATTTCACGCGATATTCTTTTATTCCACCAAGATTTCAATTGAAATTGGCACCATTTTAGAAACCACGATCCAACAAAAACAAAAAAAAAAAAAACAAAAGAAAAATATTTTCGTCGTCAATCAGAAAATTTTCAAAACAAAAGACGACTGTACTAGCGAAACAGTTCCCTGGCATTTTAGCAACGATTTAATGGATGTTCAATCGGATTTCATTCAGAAAGAATGGACTCATTCATTACTGAGTCGGAAGCTTTTCAGCCACGCTTCACTATCGATACTGCACAAACGCTTGTGAATTGTGAAACAAAATAAAGAGATACCTAAATCTGCTGGAAATTGTGAGTTGTAAAAGCACAACACAGACAGGTTGTTATACTTTGTCTAATCTAAAAGGTCCATCCCATATTCCATGTCAATTTGTCAATGGGTAATTTACAAAGTAATAACTAAGTAAGATAATTAATCGAGTGGAGGCAATAACTTGGAAAATAGAGATATAACTGATGGATTTAATTATGTGAGTAGGAGTTGCTGTTAAAATTAAATATAATTATATTTTTATTTAAACGCTAAAAGTACTTAAAACCATCTTGAATTGTAATCTATTGGGATATTCAACATTTTACTATTACTGTATCTAACTATACATTTTTTTTATTTGTAGTATTCAAACTATGATTTACATTTATAAACTTTGCCCCACAAAACCGTAGTTCTGGTTTGACTGTGGGGTCTAATGAGTCTTTATACATTTTTTCTTAATACTAATATGGTAAGGTTATTTATGCCACCAGAAAATTGCAGACTCAGTAAGTTTGTAATATTTTTTATTGGATTATAATTTATCGATATATTATGAAAATATCGTTTTGTATAGAATAAAACACATCCGAATTCAATAGTTTCCAATATATCCGTGTCTTAATAAGAAAAAATAGTTTATAATTTCATGCGACATTTTACAATCTTACGGAATTTGTAATTTTGCAGTGACATATAGGTATATGATTACCATGAACGTGTAAACCGCGTGTTAACTGGTGTCTTTGGTTCAATGAGTTTTCAATATTCATTCGCATAACTTGGCTTTCCAGAAGTTTTGCCAAAGGGGTCAAAAATATTTAGAAAACTTGTTTAACAAACCATGCACAAACCGTCTTTCCGAAAATCCCGAATATTTGTTTCTTTAAATTATTCGATTTATTTTAATTGTGAATCAAATAAAAAGTTATGTTTTATTACACTTAGGTATTGCCGAGTTTCATCCTCATTTTCTAATATCTTCAGAAGCTGAAAACACACATTCTTCATACATGCAGCAACGTAAGCCATACGTGTTGTATAGTTTTATTTATGTAAGTTTCTGTATCTCCTACTCGTTTGTTGAGACAGGAAACGAAGACAAACGTCTATGCTTTACATATCTCCTCGCTTAAAGTCATATGCAGCATCAATATATATAATTTACAATCGCGTTTTGTGTGCGGGTTCGCTCTACATAATTATGTCGTATTTTCTCACGGCAATCGTGAAATTTGGATATATTTTTCCCTAAAAGCGTTTAATCCTCATAGTGTTACAAACGCACAAGCCCTTTTTTCTTGGATATTATTGCATAAGCATAATCAGCCTTTTAATGTTCCCACTGCTGGGACACAGGCCTCCTCTCTAGGAGAGGGAATGGGCCGTAATCCACCACGCGGGCCCAGTGCGGGTTGGTGAATGTCACGTGTCTTCGATTTTTTGGTTCTAGGACACGGTTTTCTCACGATGTTTCTGTGTGTGTGTTTTGTTTCAAATGATTGAACAGAGTTTAATGAAACTTGATACCTACCTGTACGCAAGACAGCTGTTTTTGCTCGTATGGGAAGTGTTGTACTATGAAACCGTCAAAATAAAAAGTATCTTAGAGTCTACCACTGATCTAAGTTACGGCCAAATCTGTTTAGCCGTTGAGGCGTAGCTGATTAAAAAACATACCTATAACATACAGACTTTTATTTGTATATTGTTAACAGGAAATATTATACTTATGTAGCAACGCGAGTTGCAACGTAAGACAAACATGTTGTGTTGTTTTATTTATGTAAGATTCTGTTCCAGCAGCTCGTTTGTTGAGACAGGAACGAATCACAAACGTATGCTATTCCTCTTTGCTTGTATTCTCCTGCAGATTTCAATTTGATTGCACGAGTAAAAATACGGTATTGTTCGTGCGCTATTTATTTTTTAAATGCTGTATTCGTTTAGGAGATTGGTGAATATTTTTTTTCTGGAATCATACTCGAGCTTGCACATGACGTCGCCGTTATTTCAACCGAAAACTGTTCGATACTGGACATAACTCACACTCAAAACACTCACGGAGCAGGACACTTAAACGTCACTACATCGATTATTAGCCTTTACTAAAGCCCATATTCCAAAACGTAAGCTACAGCTTCTACATGAGTCAATATTGTTTTTCATAAATTGGAGTTTTCGTGGTTGAGAGACGTGTTTTAGCTGAGCAAGTGTGTTTACGCATTTCTTTGTTCATTGCTCGAGTACGAAATCATCAATTAGACAAGCTTTCATTAGATTTTCGTGCTCATTTTGGAGTAGAGTTGGACTTTACGTTTTGGAATATTTATATAAATGAAGGTTTTTCACCAATGGACAGCTACATTTTCAGCTACATAGGCTATATTTTATCACCGAACTGACTCCCTTGGAAACAAGAACTACACGGGTGAAACAGTGAGGCACTGCTAGTTAAATGTAATACCTACCTTGCCTTTTCTCAATTATGTTGGAATCGGTTTCTATTCTAACCTGATGCAGCTGAAAACCAGTAGCGAATTCCTTTATACCAAAACTGGTAATTCCAATAAGGCATCGACTGGATTAGAAAATAGGAGAAAAAAATCGGTAATCCCTAAGTTAGCAAACTGCATCATGAAAACTGATTGATTTTCCCGCTGAAAATATTTGCATACGTAATATTCAATCGTATAATCTATCCGTCGAATCCATTTTAAAATGCTGCGATCTGAAATTCTCGTATTTTCAAGTTTCCGAACGATTTTCAGTACCGCGAGCGGTCTGGAGCTCGAAATTCAAAATAAATTATAGAGGTACCTACCCACTACACATAAATTCGTAGGTATAGCCACTGTGCATATACAGGTGAATAATGTATGCATTATTCACCTGTATATGCACAGTGGCTTATACTTAGTACTTTTATATTTTATATTTCCTATGGGAAATATAAAATATAAAAGTACAATTGTATATTTGTGTCTGGAAAATTGAATGTGGTTTGAAAACTAAATAAGAAAAGGTTAATTCTAGGTTACTTTACTCTAGGTTACTAAAAGCATAGCCGGATTTTTAAACTAAATACTTAATTTAGTACTTACAAGTTCCCTGGAAATATATTCTCGACTAATCTGATATTCAACAGTGAAGGCCTCTTCGAAAATTCAAGGTGGCTCAAGGTGCTTAGGAAACCCAAAGATAGTTGATAAAAAGGACGCTTAAAAATCAATAAACATATCAAAATTAACTCGTCGCTTTTATGTCGCTGTAATTTTTATTTCAGATACCGAGGCCCCTTGTGCCTCACAAAATCAGAGCCATTGCATTATCCATTATTTGTCGCTACCAAAATTAGGATTTGATTTAGGATATTGTTTTTCAGCAATACCAATCAATTCACATGCAAATTTTTTTCTTTATTTCAGAATTTTTTTTTTACTCAACTTTCAAAACATATTTCTACTGTGTGATGTCCCTAACATATTCTATTGCACAACTCATAGACAAGTAGATTTAAGCTGTGCATAGACTCATAGAGGAGAATCTTCAGCGAAGTGTCACTCCACAAACATGGCCTACTTCGTACCGACTCGGGTTACTTTGTAGCGTGACGTCATTGATAAGCCGCCGTACCGTCGTTGGACGGTATTTTTTTTTTTGGAAAAGTTATAATGATGTTACCGTCTCATAGTAGATAGAGTCTAACACGATTGCAAGTCGTGAACACTTTGGCAACAGTTATTGTAATTAATTTTTGGTAATGAGGCCTTCCTACCCATAACCATAATTCAACAGAAAAAACAAACGTCTATGAATTTTAATATAGAATTCCAAAAACATAAATGTGAAAATGTGAGCCAAGTTCAATATTATGATGGTATGGGTCAACTTCACTGACAAAACAATTGAGATCTAAATGGATGCCAAGTTCTGTAGACAAACCTGAAATTTATTTTATAAGAACGTATAACTGTTTTAATTAAATTTAAGTAAGTTGATTAAACAAATATAAGATGACTAGTATGTGAAAACTAGCTAGTCACACGGTGCTGCTCACTAGTTCTTTTTCTTGAACTTGGCTTGACACGCTATCACGTGCCTGTCTGTTTATCCATCTTTCTGCGAAAATACCGCCATAATATTTCTGAACACTGCAATACTTATAAGTCAGAATTAATGTTAATAACAGGATAGTAACTCCCGATCACAAAAGTGCGTTATGGGAATGGAGCTTGAAGACTCTCGGAGATAGATTTCAACTATCTTGAATCCCGCAACGAAATTAATCAGAAAAGAACAGCAGAGGAGAAAAAAATAAAACACATACGCCTTGCATTTTTTTCGACGATGTCTCATTTTAATTATTATCCTGTATTGTGTCCACAAACAACCAGGAATTACAATCCAAATATTGATTACATCTGAGAATCCGAACCCATACCAAAAAACCGCTTGCAAACCGCTAGGGTATCAAGCCATCCAAATTCCTATTTTTATTAACCTTAATTACCGTCTTACTACAAGCCAAAGGTCTTGAACTCCCCCAGCAAATACTTACTGCCCAATCCACAAGATGAGAGGCAATTGCCCGCAAATAACGAGAAAAATAAGGTTAAAATTTACCTGCGGTGGCACTCCAAAACCTTATTCCCTAGAGAGTGATTGGAGTCTACAATTCCCCCGTATTAATGGTTCGCCTTTCGTAAAATATAATAGGGGCCTCCAATTTATTACTTGTACGCTAAATTAATTACCTTTATTAAGTACTAGCAAAGAGGAACTCTCGCTGCTGTAGCATGTAAGAAATATGTGCGGATTAATCGCGTGGGAGAAAATGAATGAGGGGATTGGAGGGTTTTTTATTCTATAGGACTATTGTAAAAACGTATTGGTAGAAAGTAATTGTGTTACGGTATGGAGTCCGTTCAGTAAATCATTAATTTGTACTATTTTTCTCAGCATTATAGTCCAAGCTACTGAACTCTGCAAATGTGAATTCGAAACATCTTCGTAGAAGGCTAGATTTGTGTAAAAGATGAGTCATCACATGCTAAGTACGCGAATAACGACATAATATATGTATGTACATATATGAATGCCAAATGAGTTTGTATTCGACTACCTCTATCGCTGATAGAATGTACCTTTCTCTAGAGGCGGCTCTGGCAGTCTTCAGCTCTGCACTTAGTTTCACAATTATCATTTCCACAGTTCTATAGTCTTTATATGACATAATATCTACTCTAAACTTGATAAAATATAATTAAAGCTAAACTAGTTAAAATAAATTAATTGTACCAGTAGTCATTTTGTATTTCGTAATTTTACGAAATTATTTTTTTATATTCTTATTCATTTTTTTTTATACAGAAATTATGTTATTCATTACGTGATTGTCTTATTTGTTTTATTTTTCAATATTTATCCTGTGTGTGACATTCCAGCAATTTAATATTATTTGGTCAATAACTTTTGTGCTTAATAATTTTAGTTGACACTGACATTATTTGTCAAATTTTGCATGCCAAAACTCAGGCAGAATGCACCCGGCTCATTATATTTTACTAGCTGCTGCCCGCGACTTCGTCCCCGTGGAATCCCCGATTTTAAAACATTCTTTATCGCTGCTCCGCTCCTATTGGTCTTAGCGTGATGATATGTAGCCTATAGCCTTCCTCGATAAATGGGCTATCTAACACTGAAATATTTTTTCAAATCGGACCAGTAGTTCCTGAGATTAGCGCGTTCAAACAAACAAACAAACAAACAAACAAACAAACAAACAAACAAACAAACAAACTCTTCAGCTTTATAATATTAGTATAGATAACAACTTAATTGTACTTTACCTACATTCTATGCGAATAAATGTATTAATTTGATTTAATTATTTATTTGAATTTCCTATTTAGTTCATTAACTCAAAATGTATTGACTCTTGGTAATAGCTATTTAAGGAGCAAAGTATTTTCTTGTTTTTTTTTTCTCTGAGCAATGATGTATCTTATTGCTATTGAGCACCAGACAAAAACCTTAACTTTGTCTACCAAGGTTAAATTTATTTATTCATTCACATATTTAGTACTCTAGTAGCATGGCTATGACATATGCTCAACAGAAATTCTATCCGAAGAAGACGAAGACAGATAAATAGTTGGAGAGATCAGGAGCTCACAGTCTATAACAGTATTACAATTTCGTACCTTTGAACAAAGGTATGAAATTTCACCTATCCAACCTAGACTACAAACTTTTATATTCATAGATTCAAAGTGACTTTGTTTATCGGCATTTCCCAAAGTTAATATAAAATATTTGATTTTCCTAAATTCAATCAGATTTGATGGGTTTAACTTTAAGTGGCTAGTAATGCCTCAAAGGCCAAGTTATTAGATTTTTTTTTTGAAAGGGCAAATGGGATTAGTCTGTTAGGCCTCTTTACTGCTGAATTTTTTTGATCTTTTATCTTAGAATAATTGGCTTCTACTTATTCAAAATAATAACGTGATAAGCCTAATATAATTTTTAACAGTGATATTGTCAATGACTGTTTGCTGTAGCATTTAAATTTGGTTCATACTTATAGTTTTTCAAAAGGGCGTCTACTCCGGAGAATTACATAAATTATTTTTATTATTTTATATATTTTATGAAAACTTACAGCTAAATAGATAAAATGTACACAAAATATGGCCAATTACAAGTTTCCACATAAGTAGTATATACGTCAGAAAATTGATAATTCCACAAAACAAAACAAAAAAAATTAATGGTTGAAGAAGCTATCGGATACAATTTTCTTAAATTTAGCAACACTAGTGTTGAATTATTAATTAATATTTCAAATGTAATTCATAATATCAGCTTAAAATAATAAATTAATTAAATACCAGCTTCCTGGCAGGTTACGTTGTATATAAGATTCGCTCTCACCATGTACAAGTTTTGTCTATACATCGTGCTTGGTAGCACTATGTATAGACAGATCTTGTACTGGGGTGTGCAATAAATGAGTTCTAAACGGGAACAGAGACGGTACTCGCAGCCAGATTTTGTGTATCAACTCGGTAACACCAGTGGTTCCATTCGCGATTTAAAAAAAAAACACAAGATCGGATATTACTCGCCTTTCATAGAGTGGAAGAATTAAATAGAATATGAAATAAAAAAGAACATATGTAAGGTAAACTCGCAGACAAGTAAGGTACTCTAACATAAACCAAACCCAAAGCTGTGCACACCTGTAAGTTACATGGTCACGGTAGTCCTACTTTAAGTATTATTCTCTATTTGTAATGTTTCTGTGAACTTATCGTTGGAGTGCCATAATAAATAAACCGAAAAAGTAATTTCTTGTTATGGTAAATGTTGAGTAAAACCCTTCGATGGAACTGTGGCCATAGGCAACCTGAAGTCGTGCACAATCACGGGAAAAAACTGGGATTGAAAGGGACTCACGGGTCTTCTTCGCAAACGACGGTTTTTGCGAGGCGCCACTCCAATACAGTCCACGGACGTCCCTCTTTTGTCACTTAACACTTCACTGAATTGTTGAATGTCTTCGTAGGTGTGTTTTGGTTAGAACATTGTTCATTTATAATTTATAGCCGACAGAGGATCGCACGCGCCATTTTTCGTTGAGTTCTTGAGTGAGTTGTTAAAGGATTGAATGAATGCGAAGGAAGGAAATGAATGAATGGAATGTAGGAACGGTTTGGAATGAGGAAGTTGAGTGATTGTGCGTTAGTCAATTGAAGGTTTCTTTAATTTTTTTTTTATTTATTTTGATACTTTAACACTTCTCTTGTAGGTACTATTTGTTATAGCGGCAATAGAAATACATACTTCGTGAATATTTCAACTGTCTACTTTGTAATATATTATAATTACATATCCAGGAAACTTAGTAATAGGGTTCCGTTGGTTACCGTGGGTTACAACGTGCAACTAATAAATAGCAGCCCTTGACACACATTCGTTCATGTAGTTATAGCACTTACATAAGCTTGACTTAACCTAATCCTATTTTTTCCTTGTCAACAGGACGATGTCCCTGGTCCCACCAGGGGGGGCGGACTCCCCCAGTCCGCGGCGAGCCGTTAGCCCACTGCTGGAGATGCGTCGCCCACACTGCACGCTAGCTTGCGACTACTGCGCTGCCGTACTTGAGGACAAGTTTAAAAGTAAGTGTATAAGGCGTTTTACTGGCAGCCAAGAGTGGTTGGTCACACCACTGCCGGACAAACGCCGTCCACACTGCATAGTCATGGACTACTGCGCGGTCTTACTTAAGGACAAGTAACACGTAAATGATGAGGCATTACACTAGCAATCAAGTGTGGAAGAACACCCCAATGCTGGGCCGCACATACAGCTCGAAGGTCATACACTAGACATAAATAAGTTCAAACGTAAGTACGTAGATGTAGCGGGGCATTTTGAATTATTCTCATTTATTCACTAGGCCCCACTAGTGGGGCAAAGAAGACAGGCCGTAGTCATGGAGTTTAGCACTTGCATGACTTCTTAGTATGTTTTGGCTAACTAGGGTTGGCATCGTTAGGATTATGTAGATAGTAAAAATATGTATATATTGAAAATAAATAAACTCTTAAATATTTTTGTTTTATTAAAAACAGTTGAATGTTGTGAATTTATTATAAAAAATACAAGTCAATAGGAATAGTGGTTGTGTATTGGCAACCGGTTTTTGGCATTTGAAACTCAATACGAAGGTTTTGAGTATTTGCTCAAATAAACAGCTGAGAAGAAAACTTATGATACCTGCTTTAGTAGTTAATGGTGCCTGGTATAATGTTGGTTCACTATTAAGAAACTTCAAATCTTACAAAACTTAATTTTGCTGTCTCTTCTTTTAATGTTAACTATGTGAAGGATATGGGAAATACTGGGAGTATCGCGAGCACAATTAAACCTGGACTTCACGGATAAACGTATATTCGAGCACTGGCCCGCGGTAAAACGATGACCGAACACTTATTTCCGAGTACCCACATTTTACAAATGTATCACACTATGTTTAAGAGTGTGTAGGATCATCTATGAGGTTTACTATGATAAAAAGGGATCATAGAATATATTCCATAAAAAAACAGTGCCATGAATATTTATCACGATGCCTACATATGTATGTTTTATGTTGAACACATAGACCTTTTCCCGTAACAGGATCATACTAAAGTAGGCACATTTTCCATATTTTTTTCTCATATAACGTCGGGTGCGAAGTACATTTTTCCCATAAAAAAATCTTCTATAAATTACTCTACGGGGAATTTCAGGTTTCCACTGCAGTTGTTCAGATTTACTATGAATACGACAAAGGTGCTGTAAATTGCCCCATCGAATAAAAAATAAACAGATTTGCTTGGACTGTTACCAATTCCAAGATTATTTTCGAACGAGAATTTTTCTTTTTTCTTTGGGCGTTTGTGACTATGTCGAATATGTTTTAATCTAGTCAAAGTTTTCGAACAAAGCATAATTCAATAATCTATTCTTTTTTAGAGCGGGTCACATGATTTCTTCCCATCTAGGCGTGTCAGACTGACTAAAACCCATCCGTGATCGTTCCAGGGTCCCGGTGACTCTTTTGATCCTACAAATATAAAATGTGAAAGTACATTACTCGTGTGTATGTTTGTCAATCCTAAAATAAAAAACAAATGACAATCAATCACGACTCGGCGTGAACGGCGATGAACGGCGTGAGCGGATTTCGTAGACAATGATCTAGGACTATCTTCTTTCGTTCAATCCATTCAAAGGTTGTCTGTAAGAGATTGACCTTTTCGATAAGACCGCCCATTTAAACTTGTTCTTATTAATTTTTGTCCTGTGCTTAGTATGAGGTGTAAAATAATTTATGTAACTGACTCGCAGCACCTCACGGTTTCATCCGCGTAGTTCACGTTCCCGTGGGAATATAGAGATAAAATATAGCCTATGTTTCTCGCTGATAATATAGCTTTCTAGTGACAAAATTGTTCAAATTAGTCCAGTAGATTCGGAGCTTATTCGGTACAAACAAATGAATCTTTCCTCTATGTAATATTAGTATAGTTATAATATTTAATATAAATAAGACAAAATAAAGACTATCACTGAGCAGTCGAAGTTAACACGATTGGGTAGGTACATACATATTAACTTCACATACTATAAAGTTACTAGAATGTGGAAGCTGTTCTGCAACCCAACCACAATCATAATATTATGTAGTTCGTTGCGTTCGTTCGTTTGACAAATTAGCATTTAAATAGCTTCTTCTTGCACATTGACTTCGTAAAGGAAACCTTGAACAAGTTAAACAGTTGTAAAATGGCTGTGTCTACCACTTGAAAGACATCAATATATATTATTGCTTACTTAAAGGATTCTTAAATTCACAAATTCAGGTTTTGTCTGCATTTTTGACCCGGTTGATGGGTTGTGGAGGTCTAGTAGGCAGCCGCTACATGTAAAATACTCGTATTCAGCTGAATCCGTTTTGACTGGGAACCGACTAGGGGACTAGGTAGATGATGACGATGCAATGGATATTAAGTCATGTCAATATTTCAATTGTGCCAAGATACTGTCAATTTCCAACTGCCAATGAGATGTCGACTTACTTCTTCCACATTTCTGCAGTACGAAAGAAGACATGTTGTGTTGTCTCCAAATAAATTGAGATATGGGTGAATGTTGATAAAAAGAATTAGTCTGAACTAGGTTTCATGAGTGAAAGGAAGTGGTGCATGGGTGCGTTTTAAGGCTGCCCTTTGGCAAATTCTCAGCATGAAGTATCCGAATGAAGAACTTTTAATTTCCTTATCTACACCTGCGATTTCTGAAGCACGAATTTGAAATTGAAGAGTATTTGTCAAATTTTACCTTATTCTGAAAAACTGTCTAATTTTGGCGTTACGGGTATGATACTGACTTAATATAAACTACTTTTTTCAGAAATACGGCCCACAGGTAGATAATGGACGTTAGCCAACCCTAATGTTCCTGTATTTCTTCTATCAGGAAGCGCCGACATGCGCAACAGAGGCACATCCCCACTGTCAGCGTCACCACGACAGTCCCTCACCGGGGAGCCTCCTTGGACCCTCCCTGATGACGACCGGCCCGACTTCTCGGCACTCAAGGAAAACATACAAAGGATCAACAAGTAAGTTGCTAACAAATTTTTAGGTGAGTTTATACTTTTCTACCAGGGTTGCAGAATTTGTTCGTCACCGCAACCCTGGAACGCAAAGGGCATTAGGAGGAATACGGATGGGTTTTGGTCAGTAAGAGTCTGACACTCCCTTCCACGCCCAGAGTGGAAGATGTCATTTAATGATTTTCTATCCATAATAAAGTATATACTTTTATTGTACGAAAGGAATGGACTTATCGCAGTCTGTGTCAAGAGTGACTAGGCAAAAGGTGTTTTTTCATCATCGCTTACCATACGGTGAAGCGAGCCTATCAAAAATCCAATTAAAGGAATCCTTCATACATAAGTGAAACAAATGGAGGCTTTATTATCGGTGACCGATATGTAACGAAATTTTTTCAGTGACCGGTTTTTGAACGGCTCTTGCCAGAGGCTTTTTTCGCGTAAAAAAAACAAGCCCAGAAATATTGTAGTTCTCTATCAGTAAAATAATTTTCGAAATCGGGTCAGTACTGTCAGAAATAAACCAAAAAATAAACCTCAATACTACCCTGCAGCGACAACATGTGTCCAGATACACGCACGTGAATAATTAGCAAGTTTACTAGTTTCAGCTTTAATGCAATTTTTTGACAGCACTACTGTAAAGTAGGCACATTAATTTATGTTCACGTAACATGAAAAAATGTAGGGAACAGTTAATAATTTTCGGGATTTCAAGATCCATAAAAGTAATTTAACAGTAGATCATATTTTCAATCAAGAGTTTTAACTTTTTGAAATATTGCACCAATGAATTAAAAGTCTCCATATTCATTTATTTTTGTCCGCTCTTACTACTTAATGCTATGATGCAATGTCTATCAATCAGCATTTCGGTCAAAACGTTTGTTCATTGACAAATGTATCTTATTAAATATTGCACCCACGGACGAACACTATTCCTGTCTGGAAATCTACTACGGTCAAATATAACAATAAGCCCTTTACTCTAACATTGTAAGCCGGCTTATTACTGCTCTGGGCAGACTCGCTTTTGATTAAATTGCCGTTTGCTTGCCGCATGGTGGCTGACTGGACGCTCGTGTCGGGCAATACCGCAGACAAGTTGGTCTTGATATTGCGTAACAATAGATAGAAGCTGGTGTGCACCTAGCTTGTTATTATAAGCTCTAGTATAAATTGGGCTTTTTTATTTATTTTTAATCAGGTCAACCAACAATTGTTTACACTTTACAGCAGTACATAAGTAGATTTAAAATATAATTCAATTGCGGGTGCAACTATTAATTATAGGTTAACACCGCTAGCACAAAAACAGTGGTAAAACTATTAATAATTAAATGACAACAAACTCATTAAAAACAAAAAAGCTAAGTGAATGAAATGTAAAATTAAACTTAGTACGATTTTTAATTCGAGTCAGTAAAATGACAAGTGCAACTGTCACTGATACAAAAAAGGGTGACCCGCTACAATAGTGATGTTCAGCAATCAATAGACTTAGACATTTAGTCATGCTTTATTTTATTAGGTATCAAAGCGTTTTTTTATATTGTAAATATTTAATACATACCGTATTAAATAATACTATTTTAGAAACATGGACCTTACCAACATATTAAAAGCTGGGAAAAAATGTATAAAGAGATTCAGAGGAGTTAACACTAGAAAGTCGGGAAAATACAAGTAATTTTATACGTTTTTATTCATTACGGTTGCTATTGATTCCGACTCCGATTCTGAATCAGTATATTCAGAATCGGAATCAGTTACATTTATAACGAATGAATTCACATATTCATCTATGATGTGGTCGAGTTGATAAATTTTGTCTTCGACTTTTATGGCATGGAGAATTGGAGAAACTTTATTTTAAAAGTTTTGTTGTTCCTGGCGACGTAACTCTTTGCTTGAGCCCAAACTAACTCTATTGGGTTGAGCTCACTGTGATAAAGGGGTAGACGCAGGATTGTGACACCGTATTCAGCGGCCAACTCTTCCACAGCATAGCGTTCGTAATCAGGTTTGTGTAATTTTACTATTTCTATTAATTGAGCCTTTATCATTGTAGGTTGATATTGAATTTGTTTTTCATCCAACCACTGAATAATATCAGCCTTCCGCCAGTTTGAAGTGGGGATACGCTCGCCTTTTCTTGAATGGTACGGTGCGTTATGTAATACCAGCACCGCATTTTGGAGGGAGACATCTCTCTTTAGAGGTGGACGGTTGGGTTTCGGGATTTTGAATTCGGGAGCAGAATGAAAAACAAGATGTCGTTCATAGCGTGACAAGTGATGATCCAACAACCAAAAACAAAGAATATAACAGTATTTTATGTTATATGTAATTACCTACCGTGTTGTATTCTGTTTAATTACCGTAAATTACATATTTTTATTTATATAAAGGCTATTTGATATTGAATAAAAAAAATGTAATCTCGACTAAGTTTAATATTAAAAACTCGATTTTACCACATCACTATTTATTTGAGACTAAAAACCTGCAACATTGGAAATGTCATTTTACTGACTCGAATTAAAAATCAAACTATAGATTACTTAATTATAATTGATGAGAATTTTCTCATAATTTTTTTAAAAGGTTCATTGAACTGGAAAGCATTTTACTGACATGAAATTAAATGAGCGTGAAATTTTGAGTAACATTTAAATACGATTTTAACTCCAAAATGCACAACCATGATTTTATTCTATGCGCAGGAAAACCTAGCATAAGAATGGTAGGATTTATAATAATTATTATTATATCTAGCCTGAGGTGTCACTGCTGGGCAAAGAACTCACATCCTTCTCGTCTTCCTAGTTCTGTCATTTTTTGCCAGTTCCTAAGGTACTCCAGATCGCATCCAACCCGCAAAATAGCAAGATTACTTGGTCTAAGTCCTTTGCATTACTATGACGTGGTAATGCCATCATGGTTACGTTCGGAAAGACAGAGAGACGGAAAAGTACAGGTTGAATAGCAATATCCCTTTTTCAGAACGGATCCATAATGGCAATAATATGTCCTGGCTAGTATTCTTATAACAGACATAATCTTGTGTGTTATACCAGGGACTGCGAAACCTCTACCCGTTTGGACATGTTGCTGACTCAAGTGGAACAGTACGCCAACAACCTGGAGGCTCTGGTGGAGGAGAGGACCTCAGACTACCTGGAGGAAAAAAGGAAGTGCGAGGAACTGCTTTACCAGCTATTGCCGAAGTGAGTGAACGATTTTATCACCATCATAATTATTATTTCAGCTGAGAGATATCCGCTGCTGAACATAGGCTCCGGGCTCATAGGACTGGTCCTTTGCGTCTCGTATTCATCAGATCCTCGTTCCCCTTTACCAGGTCATCGGTTCATCTTGTGGGAGGGAGGCCTTCCAACGATTTGTCTTATGGTACGCGGTCACCACCTCAGAACCTTTCGACCTCATCAAATATCTGCCCAACAGCTTATGATATCACTGACTTTTGTAAAGGGTTTCGAGCTACTAAACCTAGTTATCTGAAATGTCACCTGCACTTCAGATAACTCCTACATATGTTGTTGTTAATTAATATAATAAGTAGTAATGAGCATCTAACTACTTTAATTAATACTAGCAGTGCCCCGCGGTTTCACCCGCGTAGTTCCCGTTTCCGTGGGAATACGGGTAGTAAAATATAGCCTACGTTACTCAGAGTGAATGTAGCTTTCTAGTGATGAAAGAATTATTTAGATCGGTCCAGTAGTTTTTGAGTTTATTCGTTACATACAAAAATACATATCATTCCTCTTTATAATATTAGTATAGATATAGAGAAACGGATAGTGGCATTTATTATTTAGTATTCTGCCATTACTTTTAAATACATTTATATACCTAGAGGTACATATGAATACACAACTTTAGATAGATTTAGCTCAACACTAAAGTTTAGATAGGCAAACTAAATCCACATACATATATAGGTATATAGCCTACCTCGATTACCTATATATCCGTCCAGGTCAATTGGGTTGGCTGGGAATAATTATATTGACTCAGAGCACATTAATACCAGTGATACGTCGTAGTGGAGATAGTTTACATAATGGGATGGTGATTACGAGATGCTGTTTGCTGCATATTGGATTAGTTAGTGTAATAGGGAAATATTGACAGAATTTGAGGAGGTTATTGAGTAATTAATTAGATGACATGATGGTTTGCACTGTGGTTTCAAGTGCAACTGGGTTTTTGTGTGTTTTTTAGTTCTGCTTGACTCAATTACCTGTTCCAGTAATTTTGGATACACATTCTTTACTTTTGTTTCATTTAAAGGTGAAAAGAGGTCTTCCTGAAGTAGATTTGAGGTAGTGCATTTTACTAACCACTGTGTGACAGGTCAGAGAGTTTTCACACCGTGCCTTTAAAGTCTCTCCGGCCTGTGGAAACGTAGGAATTGACATAAAAAGAAGGGGCCTACGCTCAGCAGTTTGCAAAGTCGGGCTGTGGATGATGATGATAACGAAGTAGCTTTTAAGCAGTTTTTCCAACATCGGTATTGCTGATCGAATGTCACTTTATCTAGGCCATGGAATCCATAAAAATAAAGCCAAAGAATGTCCAAAGAACCCAAAGTCGAAGGCGAATGCGTCCTGTCTTAATAAATGATAAATACATGGTAAATGATAAATGATTTATTTTTGTAAGTAGGTTGTAAAAAAACACTTTTACACGTCAATCTTTTTTGGCCGTTATGAAAACTAGATGAGGCCGGTGTTTCCTAGCTGACTACCCTGAGAAGAAACACCGAAACAAACTCAGAGGTCAAGGTCTCTTTTAAAGTCCATACAATTGTACTGGTCAAATCATATGAGAACTATGTAGGTTGGTGTCTGAAGTGGTCTTTTGAGGAAAGTACCACACAGATTTGAGTGGACCTGTCCAAACAGTGCAAGCATTTGTCAGTTATCGTGTAGCTCAAACTTCGACATTGAAATCTTCGGCACTCCTTATCATCGTTTTTGACTACGGTTGCCTCTGTCCGGATTTCCCCGGATTTGTCCTAGTTTGGAGGGCGTCCGGGGAGCGTCCGGGCGGGGTTTTCAAAGGTGTCCTGGTATTACCTGGACATTTTTTCTGTCTAGGAATCCTCCATTGATTGAAAATTTGGAAGATAGAGAAGCAACAAATTAAAACAATACTTAGTTATGTCATCATTCATTGGTAATCGTCAGCGGGTTACGATCTACTCGTAAATCAGCAAAATAGCTGGCACTCTTTATATTGCAAACACGCTGTAATAGATTATTAAAAAAATAAAAGTTTATCCTTTTTTATATATTTATAAGGTTTTTTTTTCGGGTCTGTTCGGGGAAAAAAATCAATTTCACTCAAATGTCCGGGGTTTTAAAGATTTTGTCCGGCGTCGGCAATTTCGATGATGGCAACCCTATTTTTGACCCATATCTACATGATGAAAATTTGCTCCTCAGGTCCGTAGCGTCCCAGCTCATAATGGGCCAGCCGGTCATGGCGGAGACGTACGACCAGGTGACGATCTACTTCAGCGACATCATCGGCTTCACCCAGCTGTCCGCCGAGTCCACTCCGCTGGAGGTCGTTGACCTGCTCAATGATCTGTACACGAGCTTCGACTCGATTATTGAGAATTTTGATGTTTATAAGGTGGGTGTTTAGTTTTAGTATGTCTACCGTTAGTGTTTTGATTTATTGTATGCTAATGCTATAATAAGCGATCAAAATTGCTAGAATTCCTGAGGCTGTAGACAACGTGCCATTATATGAGCGGTCGGATTGTCGAAATTCCAAAACTCAAGGATTTGATCACGTGACAATTCGACAGCGTTTGTGAATCCCATACATTTTTGAAGTTTTGAGAATCGCTCGTGTAGAGCCTCAGAAGCTCTGGACATCTCAGTTGCAAACAGACATAGGTACGCTACAGCCCATCTTACTAACGTTCTGAATTTTATAGAAACCTTTTTCGTTTCCCAAAGTTCGTATGAATATCTAAATAGTGGACCTAAAATTCTATAAAATAATATCAATAATAAACTATTAACAAGGCAGTGGGTTAAGAGCGTATACGTATTATAAATAAACTAGCTTCTGCTCGCGACTTCGTCCGCGTGGAATAGTTACTTTACCCCCGATTTTGAAACTCTCAGCCCGATCGGTTTAAAATTGACAAAGTTTCATTCAAACTTTCATCCCCTATTTTATCCCCTTGGAGGTAGAATTAATCAAAGTCCTTTCTTAGCGGATGCCTACGTCATAACATCTACCTGCTTGCCAAATTTCAGCTCGATCCGTTCAGTGGTGGTCAGTCAGTCAGTCCCTTTTGAGTTTTATATATTTAGATGTGTGAAATTTCATTAAAATCGGTTCAGTCATTTCGCAAAATAGCGACTTGAAAAGTTGTATGAAATGCCATACGGAGTACAAGCTTAATCAGCGTTAAAAAAAAACTAGAATCCATGAAATGCCTATAAGTACCTATGCTTGTTACATTGTTGTGCCTATAAATAGTACCTCTAACGAGTTAAATTACAACTGCTTATAGATAAAAGACACAACATTTTTATTTTTACCCGACTGCCGCCAAAGCAGGGAGGGTAATGTTTTAATTTCATCACCTACACGTTTATTTCCTCTATCGCTGAAGTAGAACACAGTGATGTATCGCGCACGATATGAGCGGCCATCGCTCATCGTAGTTGGCTTTATTGGATGAAGCTGCGTTCAGAATTTCTCTATAAAGATAAAGGAAGACTTCTTCTGGGATTAAGTTAATTTTAAATTTCCCTTTGTAAATTAAAAAAAGAAGTGATTTTGTGGTCAGAATATTGCTGTGATGATATACATAATTTTCATTTGTCATCTCCAAAACTAGTGCGTTGATCATAACTAGTGAACAATGACAATATTGAATGGCAGTCTTTTTTTTTAATAAAGTAAATTACTGGTATTATAATTATTTAACAGCTGCTAGCGGTGGTAGCTGCCCTCGTGAAAGCTAAAAAAAAAATGTCAAGGGAACTCCCGGGATAAAAAGTACTCCAGTACATGGTCTACAAGTGGGCCAAGTTTCATTCAAATCCGTTTTGCCATGAAAACGTGAAGAGATAACAAACAAACGAACAAAAAGATTTACTTTTGCATTTGCAACATAATATGGATTGATGAATAAAATTAACTAATCATCAATACAAAATACTTTGAAACTAGCGAAATAAATCTAAATTAACCGAATCATTTGAACACAAAATTAAGACCTAAAACTGTGACATTCATGAACCACTCAAAAGGCAATCAGCGGGCGTACCATGAGGTGTTAAAACGTGAGTCTTCCGAGTGAGAAAGAGGGATAGAGTTATACACCCTATATAGCTCCATCCCTTTTTCTCGCTCGGAAGACTCACGTTTTAAGACGTCATGGTACGCCCGCTGTAGTAATATTCTATCACTACCCAGCAAAGGGACAGCGTTATCAATGCATTATTAACTACTGACCTATTTAATTCCGTATTGGACCATCATAGAATATTAATTAGATTCTGCCGAGCGGCCTTTGTAACTAATTGATACTGATGACATTTTAGAACACAACCTTTGGCATTTAAAGCTGGCGGCACATAGGATTCTTCGTTTTTCAAACCGATAGTTTTATTTAGTAATATTTTAATTGCTATTTCTGTGTTTAAAGTCTAGTACAAAAAGGCTTTCGACAAAGAGGCATTTTTTATGGGATTGAAATGCGCTATAGGGAACGTGCACGGCGTAGACTATGCCACCTAGTGTTGCAAATCTGAAACTATTACGTAGTAAATATTTGACCTGTGCTGCCACCTATACTTCCTGTACCCTCCGTTTAGGGGAACGTGCACGAAGTAGACTGTGCCATCTAGCGTTGCAAATTTGAAACTTATCAGTAAAATATACTTGACATTGACAAAAAACGATGTGTTTTTTTAAATATACTGTGCTGTGTAATTTATGAAATAAAATCACATATACGAGCCAAGCTAATCTAACCGAACTTAGTTCTAGACTGCAACCAGCTTACTTATCTACATAACAGTAGACGTGGAAATCTATCCGTTTGCCACAAAGCTCTATTTTGAAACAAGTACCATAAAATACTGGCAGTATTGTTTATGGCATAATTCTAGCAAAGAGGAAAAATGTATTTCATTTGCAAAACAAAGACCTATTGAATTCATCAATAGTCTGTGATTTTATACAATTTTAATTGAACTTTATGAATGCTCGATTCAAATTAAAATCACGAACTACCTACTGTACCTTTTATTTTATTCAAATCCAATTAGTTTCATTCGATCATTGAGTAATATTACTTTATTTACTTCAGAGCACGCGGTCCGAAACTTTGATGAATATGAAATAGATTTATTTAATAATGACTTAACATCATCCCTTTATTACTCCCAATTAGATAACAGAGGTGTAACAGTAAAGCGACTTCTGAGAACAGACTTTGGAAACGAGCGAGCGCCACTCTCTACGCCCTTTAGCTAGCTCACCCCACTCGTTTGACACATCAGTAATCAATGATGCTTTGCTCGCCTATGGGGAATTGTGTGCTCGCTTCGCTCGCTGTGGGCTCTTTACGCTCGCTTCACGTGTTTGGTATAAAATAAACTTTGTGTAATAGAAGCTAGCAATTTGCAAGCAACGATTAGATTTTTTATGGATATCATTTTGCTAGATTGCGCCAAGTTGAATTATGACCAAACATTTTCACAATAACATATGCGGATTCGTACTGCGCCTACTCATTTTAGTACTTTTTTCTATTTTGTCACAGGTGGAAACCATAGGCGACGCTTACATGGTGGTGTCCGGCCTGCCCATGCGCAATGGGAACAGACACGCGGCCGAGATTGCGCGCATGTCCCTTGCGCTACTCAACGCTGTGCGCGTTAAGACAGTGCCCCATAGGCCTGGGGAACGGCTGCTGCTGAGGATCGGCATGCACACAGGTAAGGAATTATGGTTTCGATACTTTATTAAGGAGTTAGGTGATATAATGAATCTTGTAACTTTCTGTTTTTTTTTTTCCAACGCTAATTGTCATCTTTCCGATATTGATCGAAACATTAATCTGATGTGGACGCATATCCATATTGTCCAGACTCAGAATTATTTCAAGAACATGAAAGTAACTTAGGACCGGCAGAATTAAGTCGTAAACAAACATAGCAATGACTCAGCGAATACTTTTGGGATAAGTTATGCGTGATCCTTATCTTTATTTCTTTTTCTGGATGGGAAATCATCAAATGACTTCTTCCGCTCTGGGCGGATCGGAAGGGAGTGTCAGATTCATACTGACTACAACCCATCCGTGTTCCTTCTAGTGCCCTTTGCGTTCCAGGGCCGCGGTGTATTTCGAAAAAATTCCACAATCTTAGCAGATGTTTATTTAGTCTTTAGTAATTTTGTTTTCATAGCCCATCCTCGGCCTATCCTAGGCACAGGCATTTCATTAATTAGGCTCGCTAGCACACGACATAGTTTCTACATAACTCCATGTCGATATCTCAATATAGGACTAAGAATTACTACCTAACATATATCAGCATTCGATTGGCGATGAAGCGTTGCCTGAACGCCCACACAGACAAATCACCCACCCAGCACAAGGTCCTTGATAAATTGAACATATTTGGCAGCTGTTCAAGCTGTCAAATATAGCAAGGGGTATGTATCAGATGGTTATCTAACCACATAATGAAGTAAAAATATTCTGAATATGCCAGATATGAGTTAAAGCCTGTTTGGTGAACAATAATCTAAACGTATTTAGAAGTATACGGAACAGGCTGTAAAGTTCCGTCCAGATGGACGTATGTCTGGTGTGCAACACCCGATTGTTGATATTTGGGCTGTTTTAAATGTTGTTCAGTTCAACCCGTTAGTTTTTATGGCGGTAAAGATGCAAGTAACACGTACATATATGTATGAATGAAATTCTTTGCTTGTAAGTGGAAGGAATTTCAAACTGATTCGATTGAAAACAATCCTGCAGTGGTAGAAACATACGCTATCTTTTTGAGTATACTTTTATCCTAGAGATACATACATATATGTATGTATGTATAATATGCCAGCTGAACCGGACAATTTCGTTTGTGTCACATTTTTCATGACTGCTCCGCTCCTATTGGTCTTAGAGTGATGATATATATCCTGATCCTTCCTCAATAAATCGGCTATCTAACACTGAAATAATTTTTCAAATCAGACCAGTAGTTCCTGAGATTAGCGCGTTCAAGCAAAGAAACAAACAAACTTTTCAGCTTTATATATTAAGTTTATATTGCTTGTGGTGTGTGTAACAAGTAAAGCAGCGAGAAGTGACCTTCAATTAAATTCTCAAAACTCTTCAGACGACAGAGTCTTTACTTGAAATGTCTACCTTTTAAGAGTTAATACACTCAAGAATTTTTAAAGTAATGTTTCAAGTTTACATTTGTATTTTCTAAAAATTGGTAATTCTGTAAGTTTGGTTACTCAAGTACTTAAAGAAAAGGTTGTTGAGGATAAAAGGTTTTACTTTCATTATATATCCCTTACTTATGTAAAGTATATATTATGTGTATGAAAGGAACTTTAGTCTTTAAAGTTCCCTTTGAATATACGAGTATTGTTATAAACTTAAGTTTTGTCTTAGTAAAGTTTCGTGCTATTATTGTTTCAAATAATCTTCTCATAAGTGTGATTGTGGGAAAAGTTTTCACGTTTTCAAATATGTAGGTACAGTCAAGTTTTGTAATTTAATAGGCGTTGTGCCGATTTTCATGTTTATTATAAACAATGTTTGTATGTAGGTTTTAATAAAACATCCCAGCTTCTTCTTTTCGTGTCGATAGTCTCTTTCTATATTTTGTTCGATCTGTATCGAGAAAGCTGTACAGCTAGCTCTATTGGTCTCGTTCAAATCTTGGACAAAGTGATGGCAATATTAATAGAGCCTAAGTTCAGAGCATTGAGAGACCAGTGTTGCCAATAACGATCTACATATTTATTGGCAACACTGGTCTCACAAGGACAAGGTTGGCGTTGATAAGTGCCTTCGATTAAGGTCTTTATAAACAACAATATAGTAGAAATATTAAAGTTGAGTATTTGCAAATCTTTAAAACTTTGGCACGTAAATATTTCGAAATATGAAAAACTAACAGTGCTCCGCGGTTTCACCCGCATAGTTCCCGTTTTCGTGATAATATGGGCATAAAATATAGACTATGTCAACCAGGGATAGTGTAGCTTCCCAACAGTGAAGAATGATTATAGCTTATTAGATAGCTTTGGAATCTACTCAATGCAAACAAACAAATCTTTTCTCTTTGTAATATTAGTTCACCTTCAAAAAACTTTCTTTATTTCATCTTTTACGCTATCGTAAACACAATTTTCGATATTTTAATGAACATGGAAATCATCCTTGTTTGTTCCAATAAACATGAATATTTGATAGCAATTTACCCCAAGTGTATTTATGATTTAAGACGCGGCTTTAAGATTGTTTGCCAAAGAACGATACGAGATTAAAAGCTGCAAAGACCTTCAAATTACTTCAGAAAAATTCCTTTTCAGTTTTACAAGCCCATTGTAATCTTCTTTTGTATTAGAATAACAATGACATCTATAATTTTAGCGCCCGCAGGTGCTAACTGCAACTACCCTTTTCAACTTTTTTTAAAAGTTACTGTGTCGGGATCTTGTTTAAAGAGAGCTACATTAATTTCATTTTAACATTTTTTCTTTGTGGAAACCAAGGGAAAGAAAAAGATTTATAATTCAACTATGCCTTTCATCATAACAGTTTCATATACTGAGCATATTTACAAGACTGCTGGAATTAATTTTGTGTAATATCTGCTCATAACATCAACTCTCCGTAGTAAGGTCCATCTTCTATATCAGTGGGCGTACCATGAGGTGTTAAAACGTGAGTCTTCCGAGCGAGAAAGAGGGATAGAGTTATACACCCTATATAGCTCCATCCCTTTTTCTCGCTCGGAAGACTCACGTTTTAAGACGTCATGGTACGCCCGCAGTTCATGATACGTACCTACTAAATACTAATACAAGACTATGGTAAAAATTAGCGAAATGATGTATGTATAAACCAGTATAACAACAAAGGAAATCAGTGGGCCTATGTAACATAAAATCAACTACATTGATATTTCACCATGATTATTTTAATTTAATTCAACATTTTACTAATCTATTTCCTTGCTTAAGATTCGATTTAAAGAGCACTACCTTTCCTTTCAACTGTGATTGTATATTTATTTATTTATTTATTATATGCATATAATTTATAGTACCTATTCGGTATTTATTTTTTATAAGTATATTATCATATCTTGATTTGTTAATTTAGTTTTTACGTTTCTTCTTTCGCAGGTGTGCTGGAAAAAATAAGCTGTTTCTTTGTACTAAAACTGTAATAGTAGCTCTTTATAGTGTGCATAAATAATAAAATAAATAAATAAGCTAATTGAAATTCTTAAGTATATTCTCAATAGCTTTTACCCGCGACTTCGTAAGCAGGTCCCGTTTTTTCCCGTTCCCGTAGGAAATGCGGGAAATTCTCTCTTAGTGCTCGCTTACACTCCCTAAAGGAACCTATATGCCAACTTTCAGTTTTCTACGACCGAAATATCTGACTGTGCGTTGTCTGTCGTCAGTCAATCGTTACTGAGTAACGGAAGAGTTTTATATACTAAAACAAGCTGACCAGGCAAACGTCCTTTGCCACATAAAATAAAAATTGGGGGTGAGGTGAAACATTTATGGGGATGAAAAATATATGTTGTCCGATTCGCCACCCTAGCCGATATGCACGCTAAGATTCACGAAAATCGCTCGAGCTGTTTCTGAGGAGTTCAACCACAAACACCGTGACACGAGAATTTTATATATAAGAGATAGCAGCGGCCCGCGGTTTCACCCGCATAGTTCCCGTTCTCGTGAGAATATGGGGATAAAATATAGACTATGTCAACCGGGGATAGTGTAGCTTCTCAACAGTGAAGAATGATTCAAATCGGTTCAGTAGCTTTGGAGTCTATTCAATGCAAACAAACGAATCGTTTCTCTTTATAATATTACTATCATATTTATTTATTTATTATCATAAAACACATTATGCGATATTTTAATGAACATGGAAATCCTCCTTGTTTGTTCCAATGAACATGAATATTTGATAGCAATTTACCCCAAGTGTATTTATTATTTAAGACGTGGCTTCGAGACTGTTTGCCAAAGAACGATACGAGCTTAAAAGCTGCAAAGACTTTCAAATTACTTAAAAAAAAATCCTTTTCAGTTTTTAGAAGCCCATTGTAATCTTCTATTGTAGTAGAATAACAATGACATCCATAATTTTAGCACCCGCAGGTGCTAACTGCAACTACCCTTTTCAACTTTTTTAAAACTTACTGTGTCGGGAACTTGTTTAAAAATAACTATCTAGTATCTACATACACGTACGTACATACCAATATTGATTATAACTTGTATTGATTGATTCCCTAGGACCCTGCGTGGCGGGAGTGGTAGGACTCAAAATGCCTCGATACTGCCTCTTCGGCGACACAGTGAACACCGCGTCAAGAATGGAGTCCCATGGAGAGGCGCTGAAGATCCACGTCAGCCCGAAGACCAAGGAGGTTCTGGACTTGTATGACTGCTTTGAGCTGGAGTGCAGAGGAGAAATTACTATGAAGGTGAGATTTTGTTAACCGGATAGTAAGTACAGAAACGTGTTTGTGTTCGTTATGATTCTGGTTCAAAGGAAGTTTTACTAATTGTTTTGTTATTTGGTAAGACAAACAAGCAAATATAGGCTGATGTGTGTATTTCAAATAGTTTGGATATATTTAATCTGTCCAATGGGTTCTTATTAAAGCAGTTCAGTGTGGCAGTTGTCTCCTTCTTGGAGCCTATTGCATTATGTTACATTTCGATAACTCAGATATTGCTTCAAAGGCTTCTTTTTAGATGGATTTCTCCATAGCTTAAGGCATTTGTTAGCACTAATCCTATGGAAAGTATTTTTTCTATTGAGATTTTAAATCGAATTTTCTAGATACTTAGGCCCATATTCCAAGTCAGTAGATAACGCAAAGTAAAAAATGAATTTTAATTAAATATATTCTATTACTCTAATCCTGCTTGGTCACTGATAAAATGGCTAAAGTTAGTGCATTGCAGAGTAATATCAACAACTATAGCTTTCAATATGAAGATTCGAGGTCGAGTCGAGTCCAAAACTAAATAAAGGGAGACAGATTTTATGAAAATCTTATATTGCTACTATATATTAGTAGAAGGTAGCACCAACATGTTCGCAATAACTTTGAATTGGTAATTGTATTTCCGTCCGTATACTACTTTTTTCCATGTCAAAGGCCAATGCAATAAACAAAGAGCTTTGTCTTGTTACCTAATGTTATGTCATGAATTTTCATAAGAAACCTTCGAGCTATAACGAGAATTTATAAGAAGATGGATGGAAGTATTCTTATCTAATAATAAACAAGAATATTTTGAATACATCAATCTTTAGGGTTAACTCTGGATACGTAATATGTAATCGTTATTTGCTTCAGGGGTTCTTCCAAGTTCTAATATTAATACTAACTTTGATACTAAAAGCAACCGAGATTTGCAAATTGTTTTGGATATTGCTAACGTTATTACTCTGAAAGTAACAATTTTGTTCGCAGGGAAAGGGCAAAATGACAACGTACTGGCTGATCGGAGAAAAGAAGCCAGAAAATCAGGAGTGTTACTATACTCAAACGAATCATGTGCAGGCCACTTTGGTGAATAACCCAAGTATCACATTTCAAGGCCCTGATAGTCCTGCATCACATTCCTTGACACAAAGTCATAGTCCAGAACAGCATCCACCAGATACCAAGGAAAACCATAGACCACTTGAGATTCAAAGCGAAAGAGACCGCATAAAGCATGAGATAGCGACATTCGTGGCAAAAGATTTGATCAACAACATAGATATTGCCGTCAGAGAATTTCGGAAATCGCAAAGCGCAAATTTTGTCACAACTACCAACAACAAGCCAATTTGCAATGGAAACGAAAAAGGCCTAATAACTCCAACATACGATAAAGAACTCGTCATCAGCAAGGGTAAGGTACGTGATGTGGTTAACAGGTTCAATAGCTGTGGCATTGCCAACGACGGAGTGAATAAATGCGCGAAGATGAAAATAAAAAATGAAGACTGAAATGGGAAGAAAGGATTCAACGCTAATTGTCTTTCCCTGCCCGGTCTAAACAGATTTTAAAACTTTAGAAGTGTTTATAGGGATACATATTTAATAAAAAAAGTTATTAGTGCATTTTGTGCCAAGCACATAAATGATTTCTTTGATAGTCTAGTCATTACTGTGTTAAGAGATTATTATATTAATAATAATAAAATTCTTAAGAAAATTACATGTTAAAGGTAGTGGGTGACCAAATACCCTCCGAATTCTAGTTAATAATAATAGGTGATTTTAAATGTATCTAATAGATATTATACGTGTATTAGTTATAAGACGAATATCGCACAAGCGATTTCAAGAAAGATGTAGTGAGAATATTATGTGTTAATACTAAAAATTAACTATTGTATTATACACTTGGACCCTGTAGTGTTTTTACTGACCTTTTATACTTCCGTATCTTTCTAGTCCATTATATACTCGTCGTGAAGTAAGAGACATTTGTATAATACATCACTTTCTTGCATCGACTTTGATGGTGTCATTTCATCATCCCTTTAGTGAATCTCAGGCTGTTTGTCATCAAATGTTTTAAGCTTTCCTTGCTACATTTTCACAATTTCCTGATTTTACCCACGTTTATAGGATTAAGTGGTTGTTAGATTTTCTTCTAATTTTAGATCGTTCGTTGCGTCTTTTATGCTGTAAGCATTTTTAGGTGATTTCAGTGTTTGAATAGAATTTGTTGTTCTAATAGCTTTATGAGATATGTATATTCATTAGAACTTTCAATACAATACTGGCAATCAATAGTTTGTCAAGTTGGATTGATTCCTGAATATTGAATATTACTTGGAACAAATGGTGATGAGTAGGAGTATATTTAAATGATGTGCTATATTATTAGTTCAGCTGCGCTTATCCACAATATTCTACAGAATCGATGTATTCACAAACTTAATTATTTTTGTTGGTACGAAGGTTGCAATCTGAATACTCCTACAGTTTGTTGCTTAAATTGTTTGTCCTTTTTACACTGAGAGTTTATATCTACAGACTTTTAGTGAAGTTCCTTTTTAATTTCCAATATAAATCTTATATATGAATGATTATACGGAGCACGATTTAATCTGCAATTATTTATGTTATTATTATAAATATAGTCTAGTGTAATTCAAAGATCTCTATTCTAGTCAGTTTTGAACTTTAATTGTGATATAAGTAATATTATTGTTGAAGTACAACTTTACTACCGATGCTGTGAATTTTTACGTTATTCAATAATTTGTTAAAAGTTCCTTAGTCTGTTAAGCACAATATGTTGCATCATTGTTTGAATGATATAAATAAACATATATAATAATGATTTCTGGTTTTATTCTTTTCTTCTCCTGTCGCGTTGATGGCAAATATATTATTTATTAGCACAATCATGTTGCAACGATGTACGGCGCTTTTTCAGCATTTTGAAACTGGTAGTTTACTTACGATTTTACGGAATTTCACGGATCTGTTTTGATGATTCAGGACGCATACAGCGTGTTGTAACTACAGTCTCCACACAAAAATATAGTTTCGAAATGGATGTGGTGGCACTCGGGAAAGAACAGTTTTTTGCTGTTATTCTAAGAAACTCTGTCCTTATGAACTCCACTGCTCGTATAACCGACAGACTCTCTGTATTACCTACATAAAAATAAAACAAAAATAGAACTTTTTAAACGACTTCTACCGTTCCCAATTCAAATGTTTTTTTTTTTTTAAATTTAAATGTTTTTATAATTTATATTTTTTATTCAGCGAAATTTTCGCCAATTTTCAACTGATTTGGATGATTCAGTTTTTGGTAACAATGTCAATTTAGTTGTGATGACAACTAAAATGTGAAAACTAAAAACATTTATAAAAACATCTTATATATACAAGCAACTTCCAAATACAAAAACCATAACAAAGTATATGTGGTAATTGGAGGTTTAATGATCCCAAGTTCTGTTGTATACTTGTAGTTTATTGTAAAGTAATGGACTTACAAAATATCTAGATGCACACACAATGGCGGTTCACAAGAATAAGGGAAGAGGAAGTTGGTGTTGCCATACATCTAACAAAAAAAAAAAAACTAATTTAACGTTTCCATAAGTATGGATTCTTACAATATTTTACAACAGTATAAAATAAAATTAATTTTGGATGTCGAGATTTTTATTTGGAAGCCGATTAAAAAGTTTTTTGCTCTCAAACTTTATCTTTGACGATTCAAAAGCCGTATTTATTAACATTTCCTTCAAAAGTTAATTAAAATGCCAGCTAGAGTTTAGATCTCACCACAATCTGCATAAATAAAAACAAAAAATAAAGAAACCTTTTCTTTCTTATTCCGATTATGGCCGCTTGGAGATAAAGCGACGCGATCTATTTTGTGTTGGCGTCAGTAGATTGATGCAGTTCTCCATCTTCGAGTTTTATCGATTACAAATAAAATGGATTTGGCTGAAAGATGTGTATCTTAGACTAGTCTGGAAAAACACCTAATTACGCGACTATGAGCATAATTATTTCTACGACACACGTTACACGTTATTGCATTGTCGCGTTGCGCATGTCTGCGGGACCGTTTAGGTAATTTTTATTCTAAGGAATATGTATGGGAATCAAATCTTATCAAACCAATATCAATAAATGTACCCTTACGCACAACGGGTTCCGTACTATCGTACACGAATTTATTATTTGTTGTTCCAGCGGCAACAGAAATACATACTCAGTGAAAATTTCATCTGCCTACCTATTACGGTTCATGGGATATCACCCGCTGACAAACAGAGGAATGGACAGACGGAGTCTTAATAATAGGATCGCGTTGGCCTTTTGGTATGGAACCCTAAAAGTATTAAAGAAGTAATTTGAGGGTATATAGAGTTACCTTGGTACCCACTTAACCATCCAAAGACATAAATTGGCACACGAAGAAGCTCTAAAAAGCTTGGTTTATTTATTAGGACCGCAGACGCTCTCATTGAATAAAATAAAATCAAACATGTCTTAACGATAAAGCATTCTAATGGTATCTTTGTACTCTGCATTAATTCAAAAAAACATCTATCGATTGGTATACCCGTTTCTAACCTAAATATCTTTATCAATATATCGTGGAAATAAATTGAATTTCTTATGACTAGACTAGCGCCCCGTCGGCTTTGCACGGGAAATATTTACTGATGTGCGCTCGAAAATTGCTTTTGGATACATCGAATTTTCTACACTCTTTACAATTTTACATTTAGTTAAGTAAAAAGCGTTTCATGGGGAGGACAGCAAGGGAAAAGCTGAGTCGAACTTTCTTTTCAGAATGCAGGACTTAGTGGTTGTATCATCGAAAGATATGTGTTAAAAATGCGAGTAAAGACATGCATAAAGCTCAACGGTTTCTATAACCGGGTCAAACTGTGTTACCTATTGGGTTTTCCTCCTGAAGTTTGTAAGAAGCGAAGTCTGGTTCTTTAGTTGATAGCAAAAGGGGTATTTGTAGAGCTATATTCACCCAAGACAAGACAATAGAAATTGGTCACACGGCCATTCCTCCTTTAACTGCAGGAAAGTAGTCATTCCTAGTTTAAGTGCGGTGCATCTAATAGGTTGTCAATACTTCTTACGCGCGATAAGCTTGTTGTCCTTAGCGCAAACGACAGCTGAAATCTGTAACGATCGTGGGAATCCCCAAGACGAGTGAAGCAATAGACCAGATTGATAAATTTTATGCTTAGGAGCTTCCCCATATAGGCCTGTGTCCAACAGAAAAAACTGCAATAATTATGGTTTTGAAGATACTGCTGAAGTAGATAATGATAATTATCATAAAAGACAGTTTGATTCTACATTACTTAAGATCCAAAATAACTATACCTAACTTGTAAATTCAAAAGCAGAATCTATCGCTTGACATAGGTTGAGAAAGAACTGAAAGAAAACGAAGAAAACAGTTTATTTGCATCTCTCTCTTCCAAAAACAAATTACAAAGGCTCTGCCACAAAATAAAAACAAGTAAAAGAAAGACATAGTCTAACAATACAATTTAATGGTTTGAATAACAGCAAAGCAAGGTACGATAGAAAATGAAGTAGTAACATTAGATCCTTTGTACACACATACGTTGTACGTGCAATTCCATAATACACAGTATCGAGCTTACGATACGGAGCCAGAAATAACAAGCTATGCTGAAAGAACCATCAGCTACTGCACATACAGATTCACCCAGAAGGTTAGAGAGGTCCATAGATTCTGACAACAAACAACATTCAGCGATAGCAACGATTGAAATCCTAAAAAGTTTGGTATTGACCCGGCGACTTTTCGACAGCATTAAAATTTGTCAATCCCATACATTTTTGACGTTTTGATAATCTCTTTCATCACGGAATGTCACTTGTCTAAAGCATCTGGCCCATAAATGCAATTAAGAGATAATGGCCAATTACATGCACACGCAGAACAAACGAATTATGGGACCAAAACATACTGGAGTTGCAACCTCGATCCGGACAATGTACACTGATGACGATTTTTTTTTTGTTTCCGGGGGCGGGGGGGTTTTTGTTGGCGTCTGGGCTTTTGGGGTAAAAGACCAGAGAGTGTGGGATTTTGCACCTCACTAAAACCCCCCCGGTGATCACCATCAGCAAATGGAAGGCCCCTCTTAGAAGGTACCTCTTAAAAGACCACTCCAGAACCCCCTCAGTGCAATGCCTGTTATGGAACATCCCTAGAGAGACTGTAAAAAGGTCTTTCTGACCCTCGCTGTTTACGGTAGCACGTGTGCACTTCAGTCCACTTTATTCTGTATGCGAGACACACAGAACTAATTGATGAGTTGTGATCAGTAGTGGACGTCTTTCCTCTAATATTATGATAATGATAACTCTGTCCCGATGTTACTGGTACTAAACTTCTGTTCCTACCTATTGTGTAGCTACTGGCCTGATTTATAGCATCGTCGAGATATTGGACTTTGAAAAATGATACGTATGTGTACGTATGTGCAAACTACGGGAATATACCAGTCTACTGTGATCGATGGGGGGCGGGGCTTGCTATTGTTTTGCTATTATTTATTAAGCGAATGGCGTAGTAAAAAGTGGTGGATGTCGTATTATAAAAAGAGTGACATTTTAAGGCACCTTTTCTTCATCTTGCCATTTTTTTTTTATTTTAAAATGAGCCAGTTCCTTTTTGAAGCCTCATAACAAGTGGAAATGAATTCTACGATGAAGCAAGCCTGAAATATGCCTATTTACCCTTGCTTTAATTTTTTTGATTGAGAGCCTTGGTGGCCATGTAGTAACGGTCCCGACTTACGAATTGTAGGTTGCGGGTTCAACCCAGCCAGGCGCATTACTCTGTCTAAGTAATTTCATCACCACTGCTCTCAAAATGGTGAAGAAAAACATCGTGAGGAAACCGGTATGTCCTAGAACCAAAAATTCGAAGACATGTGACATTCACCAACCCGCACTGGGCCCGTGTGATGGATTACGGCCCATTCCCTCTCCTAGAGAGGAGGCCTGAGTCCCAGCAGTGGGAACATTAAAAGGCTGATTATGCTTATACCCTTGCTTTGAAGTCTAATAGGTCATGGGTGGAAAAAAACATTGCTAAAAAAAGTTCCATACTTTGTGTCATAATTTCAACCAAAAGATGGCCTCTGCTGGACATTGGCTTGATTTGAGCCTTAAACCCAACTGTCGCCGCATTGACCGGTTTCATGCGTCTCGCATTCATCAGGTATTCAATCAACCTGGTGGTACTTTTGCATAGGACTCGTATTGTTTGAAGGTCCTCTTTCTGGGGCCTCAACCGTCGACGCCGGTAGCTTAGAATCGGTTCCCGACATCGGTTCTCATTCTACCTAAGATTCCACAATGACATGTTTATAAATAAAACAGCAGAAGCCATGGGTTGACATAAGCTCACTTCTCATAATATCTCTATGAACGTGTCTTGCTTGACACGGCATTTACGAATCGTTTCGACGAGTGACATTTACGAGTACTAGCAAGATGTCAAATCGCGCGATTCGCTCGCTTGTGGAGGTGGCACCACCTCCACCACCCCACTAGGTGCAATCTACGTTAATGGTAATAATTAATTCAAGTCAATTCCACAAATTATACGAGTATCAATACACTAATCACTTTAACTACATAACTAAACACATCAAAAGTATCTAGGGATCAACATATATTTTTGCAATAACTTTTCTCCTGATTGATATTAATTAAAATTTTCTTTAAGGATTCATCAAATAAAGTGTTTTCGTTTGTCACAGTAACGATAAACCAAGTCACCTTTGCATTAATAAAGAAATTTGCCATTTTCCTAATAAAGGGATTTTTGACATTTGAACCACTAACATTAAAGTTCGAAAAAAAGACTGAAATAACAGTTTTCTTTAAAATTTTATTGGGTAACTTTAACAATTAATAATCCGTGTTTCTACCGCGAACACTAACAACACAAGAACATCGGTTTGGCATACTCAAAATGAGTTCATCCAAATCACGCTGTGGAATGGCCGCCCATGTTCGTTGCAACAACAAAAAAAGGTCTTCTTGCGACTGGATACCCTCCATATTCGGCAGAGCTCTTCGCTTACCTTGGCTGAGCGCCATGGAGGACGGTATCGCTGCACCACACGGAGACAAGACCGATACATTCAAATCTTAACTCGAAGAGCTCCAACAATAACCGCCATGATGTTAGCCGTGAGGCTTCATCACTCTTCAGGGAACTTAATTAGCGACCAAACAGTCAGAAACCGCTTGCATGAAGTGAACCTTCATTCCCGAAGACCGCTACGGGTACCACCTATAGCAATGCACAATCGTAGGATTCGATATCAATGGGCTCTTGAACACAGAAATTGGGCAGAAGAACAATGGCGTTTCGTGTGCTTTTCTGATGAGTCTCGTTTTGGTATGAGACCGGATACAAGACGTATACGACACTGGAGAACCCCTGGACGCCAACAGCGATTAAAATCCTGCCAGGAAGTCCATCCTTATAGTGGTGGAACCATCATAGTATGGGCGGGTATTTGGATCGGCGGAAGAACTGAGTTGATTTGGATCAGAGGCAACCTCAACGCTCAAATTTATGCTGAGACGATTGTATCAGACGTCAT
Organism: Hecatera dysodea; assembly: GCA_905332915.2. Classification (NCBI taxonomy): domain Eukaryota; kingdom Metazoa; phylum Arthropoda; class Insecta; order Lepidoptera; family Noctuidae; genus Hecatera; species Hecatera dysodea. The sequence goes on from HG995309.1 coordinate 8,317,884, forward strand.
CGTTCCTCTACAAGTGCAAATCGGTCCCTTATTTCAGTTAATGCATGATAATGCACGACCGCACACCGCAAGAGTTGTAAGACAGACTCTCGCCGCAGCTAACATCAATGTCCTGCCCTGGCCTGCTCAGTCGCCAGACTTGAACCCGATTGAGCATGCATGGGATATGCTACAGAGAAGAGCTCTGCCGAATATGGAGGGTATCCAGTCGCAAGAAGACCTTTTTTTGTTGTTGCAACGAACATGGGCGGCCATTCCACAGCGTGATTTGGATGAACTCATTTTGAGTATGCCAAACCGATGTTCTTGTGTTGTTAGTGTTCGCGGTAGAAACACGGATTATTAATTGTTTAAGTTACCCAATAAAATTTTAAAGAAAACTGTTATTTCAGTCTTTTTTTCGAACTTTAATGTTAGTGGTTCAAATGTCAAAAATCCCTTTATTAGGAAAATGGCAAATTTCTTTATTAATGCAAAGGTGACTTGGTTTATCGTTACTGTGACAAACGAAAACACTTTATTTGATGAATCCTTAAAGAAAATTTTAATTAATATCAATCAGGAGAAAAGTTATTGCAAAAATATATGTTGATCCCTAGATACTTTTGATGTGTTTATTTTAATAGCTAGTTGCTCCACGTAATTTCATTTGCGTCACATAAGAGAAAGAGAAAAAAACCCTGGTTTGGATTAATTTTTATACATGCTCCCTGATGATGATAAATGGGCCTGAGATTAGGGCGTTCAACAAAATAGGTACACAAACTATTCAGCTTTATAATATACTTGTGTATGTATATTGTAACTGTCCTACTGCTGAGTAAAGACGTTTTGCATCAGTTTTGGCACGACCATTGCGTCACCATTCATAGCATTGGATTTCAAACTAGCCACTAAGTTCTACCCTCCTATTATGATGTGCCGATGCCCACATGATTCCATTTTGAAAAAGTGATAGTGTATATTTGACAACGGGCAAATACGATACTCTTTGGCAAGAGCTGATGTCAGATTTAAAGAGTTCTAACAACTCATAACGACTATCAAAGTTCTAATGACAGCCCGGACCAAGCTGAACGTACTTTCAGGAGTCATGATATGAAAAGGATGGTCACCGATCTACGGGCCATCGCTGGCAAGCGTTGCTTAATCGCGGTGATTGACGCTTGTGGTAGTTATTATTTAGATCTATAAGCGAATCTATAAGCCTCATTCGATTAAAAAAAAAACCACTTTATATTTAGTGCAAAAGAAGTGCACTTCAAATATTGTTTGGTCGTTTCCTTTTATATTTTCGAACTTGGCACAAAATGTAACGTCGACAGAGTCTTTAAAAGGGATATCAATTTACTAAAAGCTTCAACACCGTCAAAGGCACTTGAAGAAATTGCGGCACAATTTAATTGAGGCTATTCTGCCACATCCTTTAACTACCTAAACGCGCCATTATTTGATAATAGTAGTTATTTGTACACTAATCACTTTAAACAATTAAGGTTTAACTCATAGTTAGATGAGTTTGAAGCAAAAACGTTCTAAGTTTTCTATCTAGAAGCAAGGACTTGAAGAAATGCAACTTCAGCAGATATTCCTTTATCGCAAGCTAAAACTTTTGTGTCTAGGTATGTTCTAAGACAGAAGCTATTGAACATGAAATCTTTGCTAAGTCCTCTCAATTCTTTGCACGGGCTTAGCATAATTTTTACAAGTTCAAAATGGTAGCAAGTTTAACTAATGAGACAGCGAAGGTCTTTCACTGGGACTCGTTGAGCTTCATTGCTCCGAAACGACGGCTGAGTTCTGGCTTTCAGAAGCTGCAGTAATTGGGAAAGAAGAGAGCTTATCATAGAATTTATGAAAGTAATAAAATTGAAACCGTTGGCCCAAATAACTAAACACTTTTTCTTTCATCGTCTTCCTGAATTATTTCTGTGACTATTATCAGTCCATACAATTTTAATAACTAACTATCATTAGTCCATAGCATCCCACAGTTTTACAACAAACCCCATCGCATTACAAGAGTTAAAGTTCTACACAACTATAATAAATACCCTTCATATTTATTGCTACCATTAAGGCTATCTGAGAACATTCCTTTGATCTGCAAACTTACTAACAACCCCATTCTGTATTCTGCGACAGTTCAATGACTATCGAACTTTGTCTAGTTGATGTTGACGACCCCACGATCTTACCTACGTGCGCGACAGATAGTGTCATTATAATTCTGACTAGCTGCTGCCCGTGACTTCGTCCCCGTGGAATCCCCGATTTTAAAACATTATTTATCGCTGTTCCGCTCCTATTGGCTTAAGCGTGATGATATATAGCCTAAAGCCTTCCTCGATAAATGGTCTATTCAACCCAAAAAGAATTTTTCAATTCGAACCAGTAGTTCCTGAGATTAGCGCGTTCAAACAAACAAACAAACTCTTCGGCTTTATAATATTAGTATAGACTAGCTGCTGCCCGCGACTTCGTTCCCGTGGAATCCCCGATTTTAAAACATTCTTTACCGCTGCTCCGCTCCTATTGGCTTAAGCGTGATGATATATAGCCTAAAGCCTTCCTCGATAAATGGTCTATTCAACCCAAAAAGAATTTTTCAATTCGAACCGGTAGTTCCTGAGATTAGCGCGTTCAAACAAACAAACAAACAAACAAACAAACAAACAACCAAACAAACAAACTCTTCAGCTTTATAATATTAAGTATAGATTTACAAGGTCGATGGCAAGCGTTCGTCCGACGGATCGCAGTCCACTCAGATGGTCGGGTCCAAATTCGCTCATATCTTGACACGAAATTCCACAAAGCGCATCGCAATGTCAGGAATAGCGAAGAATACAAAAAAGGAGTCTTGCTTCAACCGCGGTTCGTGCACATAGTAAAGAGAGCGTCACGATTGCTTGAAATTCACACGATTGAAGAACGGTCGCCCGAATGTGCCTTTGCACTAAGAACCTGTTGGTCGAACGAACGATTGCCCAAAATGCTAATCAGTGGCGTGCAGTGGTTCGAGTTAGGGTAGGCCAGAGAAAATGTCCAAATAAATTAAAAAAAATAACCACATTATTCAGGGTTGATTTTTAATTAAATGATATTTTTTAATTTTTTTTAATTGCCTATTTAAAAAACAAAAAAAAAAGACATTTTTTTGGACATTGGTTTCTGGCCTACCCTAACTCGAACCACTGCACGCCACTGACTAACGTACACATAGCCAGTAGTGAATTTAGAACATAGGTACTTCAAAGTATTAGAGCTACATATGTATAACTTACCTACTTTGAAGCACAATTCTAGTAAAGGACATTTGGAAGTTACTGTACTTCAATCAAGTCAAGTCAAAAACAATGTTTGCTGTAGTATTTCTATTCACAGAACTGGTGTAAGCTTGCAGAAGCAATAAATATTTCAAAATAGTGAGATAAATATTAGTAACTTATGGTAGATTCTCTGTTCTACTGTCACCGATCTAATTAGACAGATGATGTAGTTAGGAATCTTCATAATTACCAATTATGTGTGTACATCTTCTGTAAGTACAGTTTTTCAGTACAAACAGGTTTTATAATTATCGCATTTGTATTTATAAGCTTGAATTGAACGATGATGACTTTGGTTTGACTTGAAATTATGAATAAAAATTTAAATGGGTCCGAACTTTTTTCTACGGGAAATGCATTAGCCACGATTTTGTAACATGCTGGCCCGTAGGTTTGCACGTTTCACTAGAGAGGTCATCTTCAAGGCGTACTGTCAATCAAATGATGTACACGTTCGCCCTATAGGTCGGATATACAAAAAGCTCGCACAATACTCTGTGTGTCCAATATATTGGGGCTACCGCGCTTTTGCAGTGCATTGGGGATGTTATTATATGTACACGAATAGAATCCTTGATGCGGCGAGTGCGCGATAGCTCAGCCAACGGGACTGTGACCGACAGGGTAGATAGCCCAATGATGTGGCACTGGAGGACGACACACCGTGCGTCATTCAGTTATATTAAATAGCACCGTTTTTTAAATGTTTATTCATATACACAAGTCCCAGGGACAATCATTAAGTGTTTGTGGTATTAATCTGGAAAACCCATGTTTCTCACATGGTCAATTGTATGTTGCCTGTTCCCGTGTTGGAAAATCATCAGATTTGTTTATCTATGCGCCAGGTAATTAAACAAAAAACATCGTATACCACAAAGCACTACAATGAAAATAAAACTGATTTTTGTTAATAATTATGATTCACATCACATGATCGACTATAAAATATGAAGGAACAAAAAACTGTCACATTACAAATCTTTTTGACACGATGAAGTCTGTCGGGTCCGCTAGTATTCATATACATAATTGTTTGTTTTAAATTTCAGAGTTTTGGTGTTTGATCTTCTTGATAAATGTATTATTACCATATTATAAAACAGTTTCGTTATTCCATACAGAGTTTCTGACCCCTAAAAATGAACTTATCACGTGCGGCTAATGCAGTAGATTGTATTCAAATAAAAGAAGTATGTACATTTTTCCAATGATATAAAATTATGTTTTTTTTTACGATTCGGTTTTGACCGGGAATACCGACTCTTCATAAGTCTAATGATGCCCTCTTTCAGTGCTTTTACCATTTCTCCTGGTTTCGAATTCGGCCATCCACGCAAAATTGAAAAATTCACCTCGTTAAATATTGCTAACAAGAATAAAACGGGTCAAAACGCAGAGAACAAGAGTTTTCTAAAGCGATGTAAAACTTTGAACAAAAAAAGAACACAACTTCAACAGAAAAGGAATCGAACGTCAGATGTTTGCAAGTTTCAAACAAGAACTTGTACAAGGAATAATTGCTGAACTTCGTAACTCAGGACTTGGTACCGAGTTGTTTCCTTAGTTAGTAGCTGTTCGACGTAAATAAGCAACAAAACTGCACAATTTTTTTATTATTATCGTACCTTGCTCGAAGTTTTCGCAAAAGAAACTGAACCAAGATACATATACGATCGCCTTATAAGATTCAAATGTCTCAAATTTTCACGATCAATTTGAACCGCAATCATTGATCAGAATCTGGAATTAATCTCAATTCCGATTGTTTTACCAATCCGTCTGCTTTGCGATTACAATTGAATTGAGACTCTGTATTCATTATTTTTGTATCAATCAGTACTCGAGGATGGTTGACGATTGATCACAGATTATTATCAAATCGAGATTTCAGGTGTGTGCAATTAATTCATAAGGGATTGATCACGTGACATTCGACAGAGTTTGTCAATCTTTTAAATTTTTGACGTTTTGTTAATCACCTAAGCACGCACGCACGTTACCACTGACAGAACATTATTTGTGTAGAGCCTCTGGTGACATCACTGAAACGTCAGATCCAGATATACATATGTCAATACGCATTTGTTTTATGACATAAGTTAAATTGACGTCAATGCCATGTTGACGCAACAAGTTAGCCACTTAGGATCGCTTTCCTAAGTGGTTCCAGCTGCTAGCGGACATTTTCAAACCCTCATTGACTCGTAGAATTTCCTAATACTTTTTATGTAAAAAAAAGTCAGTTTTGATTGACTTCTAAGCGCGGTCACTAACGATAATCAATTTGCCAAGCCTCTTTCCTAACTAAATATTGAGGTCGACCTCCCTCCAGTCTAATCGAATGCAGTTGAGTACCTACGAATTTGACTTTTTTTGTTTTTTTTCCGTTTTTTTTTTTAGAACGCCTGCTCATCTGACATAGTAAACGTGAATCCATTCGGAATCCAGTACATGGGTAACAAGATGACTTGGCAAGACTGGTATCAGACTGTCCATAAATACTACCAAAAATGTTCAAATGTCGGTTGGGACTAACGGCTTAAAGTCTTTTTCGAGGCACAGACGAGTCTCGAGTTGTATGAATGGTGAAACCATTTACAAACCGACCTCAACAAGCGTTGCTTAACCTTGGATATCGACCCATAATCAGCCTTTTAATGTTCCCACTGCTGGGACACAGGCCTCCTCTCTTGGAGAGGAGATCGACCCGTGTGGCTCTTATTATTAAGACGATCTCCTTTAAGCTCGAACTACCTAACAGCATATCCTCAATTACGCATATTCAAATTCCCATAATTCAATGGCGTAGACGTTCTAGCTACCTCCTCCAGGCATTTGCTAATGCAGTTTAAGGTAAACTTTGCCGTGTGAAAGTAGGTAGGTACTCGAAGCATTGAGTGCATGGAACTGCTCCTCCAACTTCCAAACTGCTCTATCAGACTCAAGACTGTACTTACTCAAAGTGCTTCAAGGCTATTTCGAAATACGTGTAATTTTATTTAACCCGTCGCACAGTGTTTCGTCTAGTACATGCTAGCGAGACAAAATTATTTTTTTACTTATTTTAATTGTTTATGTATATTTAAGGTGTCTTACACCGTTTTGTGATGGAAGTAGTCATCTTTTCTACTTTTGTTTACTGATATCCTTGATTGTTATAATTCCCTACATACTTAGTATGCATGTAAGGCACTATACATAAATGCAGTATAAATGCATATATATATATATATATATATATATATGCATATATATGTATATATATATAATATGTCTCGGGATATTTAAAAATTAAAATGATAAATATGTGTAAAATAGGTTTTTATTTATTCACTTTATCAAATAAAATACAATAATAGTCCAAGACAACAACATTTCTAATGACTTCCGACTGAGCTTCAACTAATCGTTCAGCCGTTTTATCTAAAATCGCCTGAAATATAATCTCAGCTCGAAATTCAGTCACAGAAATATTTTCGTTAGAAGGACAACAAGAAGCTTTGGACTTACCTAGGCTATAGAAGGATGGATACACTTGATGTCCCGTATCATTGACCACTTTCTCGTCTGTTTGTACGAGTGAGAAGTAGATTTAGAGTCTACATAATAAGCTAAAGCTTCGTCTGGACTCAATCGCCTACTCGCTTCAGAACACTTATTTTTCTTTAAAATTTCACCGGCCGCGACACTTCGAACACTTCGATGTCCTTCTTTCCGTGTTGCTGATTCTGCTGCAGTAATTAATTCATTTGCACTTCACGATTCTAAAAGATCATCTACTCTCCGTCTTTTTGTTTTTATTGATGACTTATCAAAGGTTTTCTGGGGCCCTACAGAACGAACCCCCGATGATGTAGAAGGGCACGGCTTATTCACACACACTTACATTTCGATTCCGCATCCTTCTAAACATTGTTTATTTTTGATGAGAAGTGTATCCTTAGTACACTTAGCCGATGTCCACTTTTCGTTTAATTTTGATGATAGGCTCGAAATTTTCATTTTGAGTTTCCTCAGTGAATCTTCAGAAGCATCTACTAGATTATGCTGTACACATAAATGATCCAAAATGCGACTTGATCTTTCAGTTTTATCATGTTTTAACCATTCTTCGAAAAACTTCCATTTTGTCATAGCTATGGCTCGTTCTGAAAGAAAGAAAATTACTTTATCTACGGGCGGTTTCGGGAGCCAAAAAATAAATTAAACTACGCCTGAATGTTGTAATTATAACATACAGAAGAATCTAGCTGGATACATTGGGATAAAAAAAGTTGCAACCCTTCAAAGTTTGAAAATAAGAAAAAATATGTGGAATTATTTCAACATACTTATAAACTCTAATTACAGCAAAACAGTACATGTATTCTTTTAAAAACCAGTCAAAATAGTAAGTACATACCTTCAATAGTAGAATCCATCACAAGAAAATCGTTTCACTTTAATATCAATTATTTGAGAGGGTGTCACAAGTGTGCTAAAAATGCAACTTATTTACGAATGCAAATTGCGCTTCCTTTATAACTAACATTAACCCCTCCACAAAATTACTTCCTGAAGTAACAAGCAAGTGATTTCTTGGATTTCTTACCTGGGAAGGGTTGGTTACAAGTTGTTATCAAGAATTCCTGGAAATGACGTCATGAATATTGTCCCGCTAGCTTGTACTAGACGAAACACTGTGCGTCGAGCGTCTAGCTCGTTTACGTATGTATGCAATGCGGAACTTGTAGTTAAATAAAGCAACTTTGTAATTGAAATATTTCAGTTTATTAAGAAGAATAAGCTTTATAAAATCTTAATATTTAAACGCGACACGTTAGTTCGGAGAGCAATAGAGTAGAGAGAGGACACGACAACAGTGACGTGCCACTCGCCGCTTATGCGTCGTAGTTGGGGCGCTGTTGTTTGCATTTACTCCAACAGAACTCAATAGGGAACAACATGATTACTGCGGGCGGCCGAAGAGTTAAGAAGCTGTTTAGGAAGTAGTTGCTGTAGAGTTCATTCTTAAGTTGATTTCTTTAGAAGGTACAACTTACGTACCGTCGTCTATAAATATCAACTTTAATATTTTTGTCATGTATTGAAATTTAAGTGAGGTGACACATAATATATGAGTCTTTACGTACATACATACATATTTTGATTTTTGAACTGTTGAATTTTCAATCATCAACATCAAAACACCCAGCAGTTCTTTTTCGTAAGTTTTCGTAAACCATAAACAGATGTGTTCTCGTGTATCTAGTACTTCCATCAGCGAGGAGAGCTTTGCAACAAAGCTACCATAGTCAGTCAGTAGCACCAAGTCTTACTCAGCAACATATCACTCCTCAAACATTATGCCGTCGACACTTAAGATTTCAACCAGAATTAATTCGGCATATTTTCCACGTTTCGATTCTTAATATATGATGACGTATACTACCCACAATTTGAACCCATAACCTTTAGCGGGAGAGGCAAGGTCTTTCAAAACAACAAATTAATATGGTAATGGAACCTTGCAAACAAAAGGATATCTCAGGGCACGTTTATCAAGATCGCAACGCTCGCTAAGGATTTAATTCATCTGGATGAGTCAGAAATCAATCAAACTGAATCCGTGTAAGAAAACCGAATAAGACGAAAGAGCTTGCTTGCTAACGAATATTTGTAAGTATTGAACTAGTTTCTGCCAGCGTGTTTGCTCGCGTGGTAGTTAATAAAAACTTTTACAAAAAAATACAGCCGACTTCTAAACAAAAAACCAACAAGTACAAAATAACTTTAATTTCGGAATTCGGTGTTTTTGGTTGCTTTATCGTTTTTTGAACACCGACTTCCAGCCAGCTAAACATAACCCATCACAGCGTACATCGCAGTTTAGAATTTGTCCAAAAGAGTCACCGCGGCCCTGAAACTTAAAGGGCACAAGAAGGTGGGTTTTAGTCAGTAAGAGTCTGACACTCCCTTCCGCTCCAACCAAAGTGGGAGAAGTCATTTGATAATTTCCCATCCATAAAAAAGACGTAATATATCCCTATGCCTTTTTTCAGATTTATAAAACCCCGTTAAGTCGTGAAAAAGTAACAAAAAGACACAAATTCACTGAACAGAGCTATTTTTGCTTATATAAGGTTAAAACGAAAAATCGACTGGCACATAATTATGAATGTGCCAGTCGATTTAAAAAAAAAAATCTATTTAAAAAAAAAATCCGATTGAGAGGTTAAATTTGTTCATGATGATCAGTACAATGACACCTTATCAAATATTGCGTTTAATTATGTTGCGAGTTGTATAACAAACAGAACACAATCTACCTTTCATCAAAATCCATTCAGTTATTTTTTTAAACGTTGCTCCATACTAGGATTTCCTCCTGTATCGTGGGTGCGTTCACAAACAGTTCACATTCAGTTAATTGAAAGTTAAGAAACATACAGACCGACTGTTACTTTCCCCTTTCCAATATTAGTATGGATTGGTTTTCGTTCCAGTTTATTACACATTCATACGGAATTCCAGTGATTACCCAATATTTCTCCGAGTTGTGGAGATATGCCTGTTTCTTTGTAGTTGGTACTCTTTTGATCAATACATACTGGCAATGTAAATGGAAAGTTGCTTTGATGTTGTGTATATTTTTTTCTATGCTCAAATATGAGACTGAATCTTTGAGGATTTTAATTATCTTAATTGGTTTTCTGTACAGTCCAGGCGAGCTTATCAAGAAAGTATGTAATCAGAGATCAGTGAGTAAAAAAAGTCAAGTGAGAGTCGGACTCCTGCACGAAGGGTTCCGTACCATTATGTACAAAAACGCAAAGTAACACGTTTGGAGCCCCCTTAAATATTATTTTTTTCTGTGTTTTAGTAAATATTTGTTGTTGTAGTAGCAACAGAAATACATCGTCTATCTGTCAAAATTTCAACTGTCTAACTATCACGGTTCATGAGCTACCTGGCCTGCCTGGTGACAGGCGGACAGACGGACGGATACCGGAGTTTTAGTAGTAGGGTTCCGTTTTACCCTTTAGGTATGGAACCCTTTTTTTTTTTTTTTTTTTTTGGATGGGAAATCATCAAATGACCCCTCCCGCCCTGGGTGGAGCGGTAGGGAGTGTCAGACTTTTACTGACTAAAACCCACCCGTGCTCCTCCATGTGCCCTTTGCGTTCCAGGGCCGCGGTAACTCTTTCGAACAAATTCCGCAACCCTAGCAGGCACCGACCCTATGGGGCCCCGTCTTTGGTGCTGACGGCTCCTTGAGGCGCGCGTGAAGCACAACGCGTCGTCGACTCAGCCTGGTATCGGACGGCGAGCCACCCACGCTCACCGTCCCCAGGCATCAGCCACTGCGCAATAGCACAGCGGCCGACTTGTCTCTGGAGGAGGCCACGATGGGACCATTACTGGCACTCCATCTCAGCCCCCTCCCGAGAACCAGGAGTCGCAGCACCCACAGCAGTAGCGGCAGAAGCGGCGACGGAAGCCGCGGCGGCGGCAGAGGCGGCGGCGGCGGCGGACCTCTTGCCCTTGGTCGGGGCGGATGGCGCGCAGGCCCTTCCCCCAGCCCAGTGCTCGGCCGGCTTGCCAGCAGCCGCACATGCACTGCAGTGCGGCGTGGCCTTACACGAGCCGGCCCGATGACCGGGCTGACCACAGCGGAAACAAAGTCCGCTGCGGTCCACCTCCGAGGGGCACATAGCTCCCGTGTGGTTGCCCACATGGCAGCGGTAGCACCTCAGAGGCCTGGGTTCCAGCAGTTTTACCCGCGCAGACACCCACCCCACCAAGAACCTTCGTCCCTCCGACAGAGTTCTGGCCGCCGCCACGGGGCAGCTCACCACAAGGGTTTGCATGCCCGTGTTATCAGGACGGATGGTGCCCGCCTTGACAAGCTCGGCAGAGCACCCCCCAGTCCTGGCGACGGCGGCCACAACCTCCTCCTCCGTCACGGAGTCATCCAGGCCCACTATGCGCATGTCAATGCACTTAGTCGGCCTGGACACTCGGACCTCGTCCGCGGGGAGGACCTCCTTCAGCCTTTCGGCCAGGGCGTCCGCGAACGGTCCGCTCTCCGCTCCAGCGAGCTCGAGCTTCCGGGCACCGGTCAGGGTTCTCCTGATCTCGATGCCCCCGGTGATGCCCAGCTCCCGGAGATTCACCGCCTCCTTCGCCCGCTTCATCAGGGCGAGGTACGTCACGCCCCTCTGTTCCGCTTCCGGCTGCAGTGTTAAAACAACAGCCGCAGACTTCGGGGCGCGGAGCCTCGCCGCGATGGCGTTGGCCTTCCGCCGCTGCCTCTTTGCCTTGCTCTTGGCCGCCTTTTTTTGTCGCCGCTTCTCTCCGGCAACCTGCCACTCGGCCTCGGCCGCAGGAGGGTCCGAGGGTGGCGGTGGGGGCGGCTGCGGCGCCACTGGCGCAGCAGCCTTAGCCGCTCCCCCTCCAGCCTTCCTCCTTCCCCTCTTCGCCGGGGCCGTCTTGGTAGTCGCTGGCGTCGCGGGCGCCGGCGTCACAGGCGCCGGCGCGGCTCCCGCCTTGGCCTTCGCCTGGCCGGACGTTCCCGGGCTGGCAGCCACGGCGGCCGCGTACGAAGCCGCCTTCTGCTGCTGGCCTGGGGCCTTCTGAGTTGCCACTGTTGGGTTACGCCGGACCATGTCCTCCAACACGGAGAACTGCCTCCGGAAGGGAGCCAGCTCCTGCCGCACCAGGTCACGCACCTGGCTCAGCACTTGGCCCCCCTCCGGCGCTGCCGGACTCAGTCCCCCTCGCGGCTCCACAGAGGCCGCTCTGGCCATCCCCGCAAGGTCCCTCCGGAGCGACTCATTCTCCCGAACGAGTCGCTCCGTAAGAACCGCGAGGCGGGCGACCTCTGCCCGCAACTCCGACGCCTCCTTTGAGGCAGGCCCGCCAGCGTTGGCCGCCGCTGCCGCCAGGATGGAGGCTTTGGCCGCGCCGATGGCCTCCCTCTTCGAGGACTGCTTCCTCTTGAAGGCCACAGCGCGGATCGCGGCCTCCACCACCTCCTCGAAATTTGCCCTCTGCTCCTTGGCAGCGGGAGGTTCCTCTCCCGGGCACTCTGAGTCGTCAGAGTCGAGAGGAGGCGGAAGAGTAGAGGGAGCCCCACGACCGCTCCCCCCAGGGCGACGCCCCTCCTCCACCTCCCTCCCGGCCCGACGCTCCACCTCCCGGGTAGAGGGAGTCAGCCCCCTACCTGCCTCACAGCCCCTGCCCCGCCTAGCGGTGGGGATCTTGCGGGCGGAGGCAAATTCGCCCTCGGAGGACGACCCCCCGGTATCCTCCCGTCTGGGCCGCTTGCGGAAGAACTTTACGTTCTCCACAGCAGCCCCCCCTCTTTCGTCTCCAGAGCCCGCCGAGCTGACCGTTACTAGGTCTGGCGCGGAGCCGGAATCCAACTCCGCACCACCCCGGCGCTCAGGCGAACTGTCCTCTTCGCAACCGTACGCCATCAGCTCCTTAAAGGAGGCGGACTCGGATGACGACGATTGGGAGCCTCCTCGGCTCGTGTTGCCACTGGCAAGCGGAAGGCGTTTGGTGCCCACCCCAGAGTACGGAGGGCAGCCCGCCGAAGCGGGGTGGGATTCCCCGACCGCTGAGCAGTCGGGACCCACCTGGGGACTCATTTTGCAAATGCCTTTTTTCATGTTTGTGCCTTTTAAGGGTGCGGTCCCTGTTTGCTCCGCCCCTTCTCAGGGCCCTCTCCTCACCTCACCTCTCCACCTGCTCGCTGCTCCCACAGTCACGTCTGATGATCAGACGCGTACCAGAGAGCAGCGAGCAGGCGTTTGTGTGTCTCTCTTGGTCTGATCCCTCACTTGCGACCTTCCGGCATGAGTGGCTCTACCGGGAAAGCTCGCAAGATCATTGGGACGCTCAAGCCCCACCACGACGACAACGTGGAGACACATTCGGTGGGGTAGGTATGGAACCCTAAAAAGGGCATTTCTTACAACCAGACGGCGTAGTGCGAGTTTTTAACGCATTCGATTGCGTTGTAATGTAAACGTTCGTATTATTGCCAGAAAACAAATCTTTTCTCTTTTAAGTGTTTTGTGGTCGTGGTCGACCGCGGCGAAGGTGTTGTGACTATCATCATGTTTGCAGGAAAAACTTGGTCAGAGATCGCGCAAGTCAGATCTTTGGAAGGAGAAAGAGGAGGTCTTTGCCCAGCCATGGGACTCAAATTAATGCAGGCAAAAAAGTGGTTTGGGAACATAATAATATGTAATAAACAATAATTTATAAATTTAATGTCTATAGTGAGAATCATCGCAATTCTCACAACAGACTATTAGTAAATAGAATTGGGCTTGTGATATGAACAAAGTCAAAACAAGAACATTTGCCTACCTTGCATTTGCTGACGTTGCTCCATAGAACTGCTGCTATCCGGAGTTATCAATTCACTGCTTCTCGATACTGGTATGACCTGTTGTATAGTGCCATAAAAATCGTTGTATGTTACAACTTTTTATTTTTCTTGTGAGACTTCAATTTTGAGTATTCTTTTGTTTCGTACACATCAAAGCTACAAAAAGGGATATTTATGCTAGGTATAAGAGTGGGAATCTTCCAAACACACAAATTGCTATCCAAATTCAGCAATAACAATGCCATTCGTATAATTTGCGATGCTGAAGTGGTGTTGATGTCACGGACATAAACGGAGGAATATCAGAGCGCGGGATAGGGTTGAAATGCTTTTGTTATATCATGGATATTTCTATGATAGATTAATCAAAGTCATAGAATAGTAAAATTAAAACTTTTGACTGGTACCTACTTTAGGTTGTAAATGTACAAGCGAAATAAAAAGGGGATGGAAAGAAATGAGTTTTTGGATGCCATATGGCATCCAAAAATTCCATGTCGCTGTCAACGGAAAAAGTGGCCAGAACACTGACAGTGTTGCTACGTTGAATGGCAAGCTGATTCGTTGGCCGAAGAAAAGTTTAGATGATGCACAAAGTATAACACATTTGTGTTTCTATCGTTTTTTCTGAGCATCATCAAAGGTTAGTTTCATATAGGAAACAGGCAGCTGGCGTATACCAGCCAGTCTGAGTCGAAGTATGTAGGTGCTTCGGCTTAGCATTATATCAGAATCTGTCTCTGATACGAGTACCTACTATTTCAAACTAGTGGTGCTGAAGGGAGACATTCTAACATATTATCGATTTTTACATATATACATTATTTGTTTGAGACTCTAAATTTCACCTCATGGAAAGTGCTAATGTGAACTACAGTGGAGCACACTTGCCTAGTAGTCTGTCTTTAAAGAACTCTAAGACGTCTGTAGCTATCAGAAAACACAGACCTCGAAGGGGAATTCCAATCCTCGGCTCGCGCGCTTGCTTATCTACAACGAATTGAACAACGATTGTGGAAATGGGTGATTTATACTTATTTAAAGAATGTTTACCAATCTCGACCTAATATTAGGAAAACCTGCAAGTTGGGCAAGCACATTTCCTTCGTCATAAAATCAACCCACTCTATTACTCCAAACTTTTCCTATCAAATCCCGTTCAGTAACGTCGGGCAATAGGAATTCTTTGTCCTGCACAATACATAGTAATTGGCAACCCTAGCAGTACCTACAAGTGAAGTGGCCATTAAGGGGCGGTTCCACAGCTAATAGGGATGCTTCTACGCTTCGGAATGGCTTGCGCAATCAAATAATATGCATTGAATTTGTTGGACCATTTATGTATTATTAGAGGCCATGAAATTTTAATAGATGAATGATATTATTTTCAGTATATTACATAATAACAGTCGCACGGATCGATATTTTCAAGGTTAAGCGATGCGTGCTGATTTCAACCCATACATTCGTGACGGTAAAAAAATACAGGGCCGTCTCTGCCCTTTGAACAGCTGTTGGTCATTTGAAGATCTTTGACAGCCCTTACAGATAGCAAGAAGCTAGAAAATCTGACACCAGTCTGGCCAAGAGGTTTCGTGTAACAGATATGAAATCTCCATTGATAATACTGTTACTGAGCTGCATCTGGAATGAAAGTCAACCCCGACATAGTTGGGAAAAGGCTAGGCAGATATATTTATAAGTACCTTCTTTTCTTTTATTTAAATGGAAAAGGCAGTCTTAAATTGTATTAGCGGTTCGTAGACGCTTGGGATTACCAAGTAGAAAAATAATAGGGGTTAATATTGTGCTAATAGAGTTACGACTCTCATTTGTGTTCAGCCTTCATAATGTAGCCTTGAGGGAAGTGTGACCTCACGCTCCAGCCGCAGCAACAGGAGAACCGGGCATCGGGAAACGCAGGGCGAGTTCCGGCCACCGTAGGCCCGGGTCTGCGGATGGCGAGCTATGGGTGGCTCGCCGTCCGATAGCAACCAGGCCCGGGTCGACGACGCGTCGTGTTCCACGCGCGCCTCAAAGAGCTGTCAGCAACGAAGACGGGACCCCATAGGGTCAGTGCCTGCTGGGGTTGCGGAATTTGTTCGAAAAAGTCACAGCGGCCCTGAAACGCAAAGGGCACAAGAAGGATCACGGGTGGGTTTTAGTCAGTAAGAGTCTGACACTCCCTTCTACTCCGCACAAAGTGGGAGATGTCATTTAATGATTTCCAATCCAAAAAAAGGGTAGTGCGAACTCGGTATGTTTTCGACTACCTTGTTGGTCTAGTGATCACAGGTGGGTTTGATTTCCCAGCCGTTCAAGGTATTATTCGGTTCATGGCAGTGGACTCGCCCGCTGTTACATGGGATTTGAACTTAACTGGCGGTATGTGGGTGTGCTCTACGGAGGTATACCTACGTCTGTCTTCGACTTTGGTCAATATACTCGTAGGCGTAATGTTATTTAGTAAATTGTTCTCAATGAAGGCTTCCTTGAATTCAAATGCAAAATAAGACAACTTAAAAAACAGAAGTGGTTTGTATGTTTATGTACCATGTTGTGATAGGTTTTCCTCTCTGTAGATGTAGTTGGGTACGTATGGGGCATCAAATGACGTCATTCGATACGCTTGACTGAGCCCATTACTGTATTAACTCAAGTAAACAAGGTTCAAGACGATAGCGATATTATTAGATAACTACTAACAAAATAACGTGTAAGAAATAAAATATAATCTTGGATCAAAGTCACTACTTTGACGCGCATAACGGTAATCTAATAGAAATTAATAATATATCCTGTCCATTATAATCCTAAACCTAATTATTTGTTTGAGTTCAGCAGTATGTGCAGTGTCAAATAACTTTCATCGTCTGATTTGGATTCTGTTGTTGGTGAAAATAAGAAAGCCAGCTCAGCTCTGCCCAGAAGCACAGAATTTAATGGGGAATTCACAGGCTTTGCGGACCAATCTTATAGTTTCGATGAATTACTGCACGTTGAGAAGCCATTTCTATTTTATCACGATAATTCGTAAAAAAATCTGAACAAATGCTTAGTTTGAATACTGTTAAAGAGATTCCTTACAAACATTTTTGAATGAAGAATATGTCAGTATTTAAAATAAGCAATGGTTAAATAGGGCTGTATTTTTTCATAATCATAATTATATATCTGCATAAAATGTGGTAGGTACAGATTTTACATAGTAAAATTAGTGCATAAACACATTCCGCCATATAGTGATGTAATGTATTTTATCAGTAAAAGTGTTTTTAGTAACATTAAAAGATAGACACAATTACAGTATAGAATAGTAACAATTTTAGGTAACTAGTTCGTGAGTTTTATAGACTAATCAAATAACTATCACAAAAATCCCAAAAATATATAAAAATATAAACAATTTTTTGTACAAACGTCACAAAGTATAAGAGCAGTAGGTAAGTTATAAAATGAAATAGTTGTAAGGACTTACATAATGATTACAAAAGAAAATGACTTCAATGCAATCCTGAAATGATACGAGAAATTCGCCGACTGAATAAAAACCAAGTATTATACACATGTATGTATAAGTGTTTATACTTTAAATAGCAAATTTGTGTTTCGTACGTTTTATTTTTCTTTAAAATAACCAATAAAGTTCATTTTTATTCCAAAAGGCCCTATTTTTTTTTACCGATAATAAATTAAATATTTACAATTAGAAGTTGATGAATGGGGCACCTAAATCTTTTTATTTTATAACGATAACAGTACTTTTCAGAAAAGTGCCATTTTAGTCGAAAACGAAAATCGTAAAGTTAGATTTATAGGTTCCAGACTGGCACGTTCCGCCTGTCTAGAAAACCGTGTCGAGACGTAGTCACGATTGTGTACTTTTATGTCCTATTTTATGATTTGTCTCATTGCCACAATCAGGTGCGAAATGAGAGTGACCTTGAGATGGTCATAAACTTGAGAATTCGGTGGAAACAGGCCTTTTTATTGATGAGAAATCATCAAATGACTTCTCCCACTCTGGGTGGAGTGAAAGGGAGGGTCAGACTGCTACTGACTAAAATCCACCCGTGCTCCAACGCCCTTTGCGTTGCAGGGCCGCGGTGACTCTTTCGAATAAATTATATAACCCTAGTAGGTGGAAACACGCCTAGGATGTTAATTACGATAAAATGAAGGAACGTGATGAACTGCTCTAGTACGTACGCCAGTATCCTGGCCAACGGTGATCACAAAGCACTATAGATTTGAACAGAACACTAGTGGTTTTAGTTAGAAAAAATCTAAAAGATATCTCCGCCCGACACAGGACGGAGATGATCTATAAATATACACAAAAAATGCTGTTTTGTCCAGATTGGAAGCAAGTTAGTTCGGAGCTAGAAAAGAGATTTGCAAGTTCGTAGGTAACACAAGAATGTAGTTACAAAACAAGGGTATATAACCATTTAAAAACATATTCTTCTCTGTACAATGCCCATCATTGAACTGAATAAGGTGCTTATGGATCGTGGTAAGTAAAACCACACTACATCTGCATTTATCGAAGAGTTTGGCGGAAGTATATCTTATAGTACAGTCTCATTTGATCAGTTATCTTTAAGCTCCATGCTATAAGGGACGACTCCTTGGCAATGCGTTGAAGAAAATGTATGGTCGATAATAATAATATTCGTTGGGCAGCTGGATCAAGGGTTTGATCCAGAAAGCAGTACTCCTGGACACGGCGCGTATTGTTAGGAGGTTCCTCTCTCGGGAGCCCTGACCACCGGTTGCTTGGCCCCTGTTCCCGATACCGGTGGGCTACTATTTTTTATAATTCTAATTTTTTTTTTTTGAATTTATTACAGATTTAGAAATGTAATTAATATTGTAAGTATACTAAATAAAAGGAATAATAATAATTGCCCCACATTTTCTCCCAGAAAAACATAAGCGACGATGAGAACTTAATAATTTCATACGACTTTCAAGATGGCGACTGTCGTAACTTAAAAGGGTTCAAGTCTTGTAGACGTCGACTTATCACCCCCGCCGCCGACTCTTTCAGATTACGTCAACCTTATCAAGTCCAATTACGTTTAGCACTAGAAAATGTAGTCCGCTAGCCGCCGCTCGCGGCTCTGCCCGTGTGAATGTCGAAAATGGACTTTAGGGATCATACTCCCGGGATGAGAAGTATCTATCCTGTGTGTTATTCCAGACTCTAATCTACTTTTGTGCCAAATTTTATCAAGGTTCGTTCAGCCGTTCTGACTTGATTGAGTAATAAAAATCCATCCACCCATCCAAACATTCAAACTTCCGCATTTAAAATATTCATCATCATCATATCAGCCAAAAGACGTCCACAGCGGGACATAGGCGTCCCCTAAGTGTAGCCACAACAACCAGTCCTATGTTCTTGCATGTATTCTCACTAGATCATCATCACACTCTAGAACTTTTCGGCTCCATCGACAATCAGTTTGGGATCCTTGGGGCTATGTCGGTAACTCTGGTTCTCTTGCGGATATCATCATTCCTGATTCGATTATACAAGAAAAGTCCGCATTGCCCTCTCCATTACCCTTTGGGTGATTTGGACACTGGTGACAAAAACACACATACACAGTTATAATATTAGTATAGATTTATAACAGTTGACTCGGCTTTTAGTGGACACTAACTACTTGGTTGGTAAATGCTTTTAATTTGACAACGAATTAACGAAATGACAGTACCTAATTTATGGACTGATACCAAAAACTGGAATATGATAGTTCCATGAAAGTATGTAAAGTAGTAAGAAAGTAAGTAGTAAGAAACAAGGGAGACAAATCTTTGAATGGATTTAGGAAATAATTCTAAGTACTACTCGTATCATCAGTTTATGAATGCGCCTTCGGTACTTAAAAAAAAGGTTTTATAATATTTAGGTCTAAATATTTCAAGCCCGTCTTCGAGGTCAACTTTTTATTTAGAGGTCATATCTTTTATGACGCTCTCGTAAAGGGAACGGTTCTTTGGGGGTTCTTTTCACTTTAATACTTAGCCGAAGAAAAAACGAAGAACTCTTAAAATTTATTAGAAAATAAAATCTTCAATAATCCGTACCCAAAAGTTATGATTGGTGAAAGTTTTTAAAATAAATCAGGAGTAAGTAATATTTTTGGGACCTGTAAAAGGATAGTTTTTTTATGTGAATATCAAAGCGAATAATGGAAATATTGAATGTTCAAAGGCGTAAAAAGAAAAGGATCTACTCCATATGTGCCAATCCATACCCATGACGTAAATGGAAAGGTTTGTTTTAAACATAATATTAATACATCATACTGCAGTTGTATATTTTAGTAAATATTCATCTGCCTAGCCTTTTCCCAACTACCTATATTGGGTTCGACTCCCAGTCAAACCGTATTAGGCTGAATGTCGGTATTTTACGTGGGGCGGCTGCCTACCAGACCTGCTCCTGAGAAATAAAATGAAACGAAACTATACTCCATTCACGATAAGATTAGACAGAGAAATACATCTTTTTTACAGTCCGTTCAATCGATTTTGACTTCCATTGCGTTGGTGGCATGACACATGGTAGCTGCAAAAAACAGTTGGTATTATAATCCCATTTTTGCTTTTAATGCTATCCTTATGCCTACGGAATAGAAGTAAAAATCGGTTGAACGGACTGTAAACAATTTTGTTCCAATGTCTAATCTTATCGTGAATGGAGTACAGGTAGGTCCATTTTGAGTAAAAAATGCATTCGAAAGTTTTAAGATAACACTAAACCAGTTGGTTTGTTCCTTCATTTAACACCTGCTTTTAGTAACATTTTCAGAGATCACAAAAGTCACTGCTTGAATCGAATATTGATCAATCAGGCTGGTTTTCCAGTAAAGATATGCGCGATAGCTAGGCGGGAGGGTGCGAGGATGTTGGTGTTGTGAAAATGTGTGATTATGTCCACCAAAACTGTGCGAGGAGCTTGCGGGTTTTGAGAATGCGCAGCGAAGTTGTAAAACAGTGTGTAGCTTGGTGGTGAGAGGATGCGAAGCGGATTCTTTGCAGTGGTGGCATTTTTTATTTTCGGTCCTCGTATACATTTCTAGCTCGTATCCGCATCTCTCGCTTTTTTAAACACACATATACACCACGACACTAGTATCACCCACTGATACCATAAGTATTACAACAAAAATTTAAATTAATAGCGTTAACTAACTTAGTATAAACGGTCACCTTTTGTATGATCAGTATTGTCTATCTTTTGTGCAACATAACACTTTCTAAGATACGGGCTCCTGACCTAGTCTGGGAATCAGTATCAGTACATTATATATACTTAAATACCTACATATGTTGATTTTTTTGTGTCAACAATCATTTTTTATTATATACCTTTTATTATTATATCTTCGAATTTTTCATCAGAAACACAAGTGTCGGAGTAAAAAACGTTCAAATTCAAGGCGCGATATTGTCTCAGCGACAACTATGCCAAAAACTTGACAACATTTAGGAAAATTTCAGGTGTTTTAACGTAACATATTCCAATTGAAATGAGATCCTTAATTTATACGAGAAATGTCTCTCAGAGATGTAAAACATCGGGCTGAATAAAGGAACTGATCCCACTGGCGGATCTTTTTTTATCTTGCACGCATCTGGTGAAAAAGCATTATAACACAAGAGAGACACTCGCAAAATAAATAGAATACAGTTAATTTCCTACATGCTTGTCAAATAGCAGATAACTTTCAGGTTTAGTCCGAAAATTGGGAACGTGTCCGAATATTGGGGCCGCTGCGACTGTTGATTGATAGTGCAACCATGTGCGAGCTAGATTCCGAGAAATTGAATTTGATGACTAGTTCTGTAGAACAACGGATTTCAATTTCGATGAAGGTTTGATGGGCGAAACTCTGGCGCTCTTTGTTCAATCTACCTGTCCATTGAAAATGATATCGCAACTGATACTGAATACATATGGAAATACAATGCATCATTCGTGTAGGCATCTGTCAAAACAATAGAGATGGACAATCATCTAAGCCCTCAAGTTAGAAATACAAAGCAACTTAAAGTTAAAATAACTTTTTTATGTGGCGAAACATCTTGAAACCCTACTCAAAACTATCTATTAATAATCTGGTTTCAAATAGGCTGAAATAAACATTGACAAATTTCTGAACGATAAAAAAAAATTCAACACTTGCAGTCTTCGCCGAAAAACAATCAGTTTTCATTTACGGAAAACTTATTTTTAAAATTCTGTTCCAATCGCAATATTAATCACAACGACACTTACTGTAAACTGGGTCAACCGATAAAATCCGCCGTTTCGCCAATGTCATGAAATCTTCAGGTTGAGATTGACCTAAATTAAAATAATAAATAACCCCCGGGAACGCGAATTTATCTCATTTGCTGGTTTTCAGATTTCAGGGAACCGAATATTATTTTATGGTAAGAATCAAAAGTTTCAGTGCAGACAAATATAATATTCACATTCTGAGTTGTAAAATTAGACTATTTCGAAAGCATACCTGCATAATACATCCTAACTAATATTATTAAAGTAAATGTGGGTCTGTTTGTTAAGCTTTCGCACCTAAATAGCTGAACCAATTTTGATGAATTTTGGTGCAGAAATAGAATGAAACCTTCGAGATGTTTTTTTTTTCCGAAACATGTATACATATTAATGCTAGCGAAGCCACGTGCAAAAACTAGCTAAAAGAAAACTGTAGTACGCCAAATAACGCATCTCTAGGAAAAACGGCATAGCAACTTTGTGCGATATGTCTAACCCTGACTTCTTAGTTTTATAAACTAAAATACTTATATAATAATATGGATGCCAAAAATATAAAAATGATAAATGATATTTATTTTGTAAGTAGGTTGTAAATAACACTTTTACACGTCAATATTTTTGGTCGTTATAAACTAGATGAGGCCGGTGTTTCCTAGCTGACTACCCTGAGAAGAAACACCGAAACAAACTCAGAGATCAGTCTCTTTTAAAGTCCATACAATTGTACTGGTCAAATCATATGAGAACCATGTAGGTTGATGTCTGAAGTGGTATTTTGAGTACCACACAGATTTGAGTTGACCTGTCCAGACAGTGCAAGCATTTGTCAGTTACCGAGTAGCTCAAACGGAGCTCGTCGATTTGACGATCAATACTAAAGTAAGGACATTTGGGTAGGCCACATAAAGAACTCAAACCGCCAGACTAACAAGAAATGAACCCCTAACATAGCGATCTACATGGTCCTCACATTCACAATACGTTATATGAGGACCATGTCAGTGTCTGAAGTGGTCTTTTGAGGAAAGAACCACACAGATTTGAGTGGACCTGTCCATTCATTGCAAGCCTTGGTCAGTAGTCGAGTAGCTCAACTTAGAACCAATAAGGAGCTCAACGACTCGACGAACAATGCCAATGAAAGGACATTTGGGTAGGCCACAAAAAAACTCAAACAGCCAGACAACGCTAAAAAAAAGGAAAAAAAAAAATACACAATCACAATCATTATTCATAACATTTTCCATGTTTTCCAGAAATTCATACTGAATGTCGCGTCTTGTAGGACAGACAGAGATTCAGCCATTATGTCGTCTGTATTCGCGACATGAATTTATTATATTTTGAACATGATGTATTCTGAGACAACGGGTTATGTCATATTTTATGTTATGAAAATAGCGTAAAGGTTGTTATCGCATTATTTAATTAAGATCCTAACTAATATTATTAATGAAAAATTGAAAATGTTCATTTGTTTTGACGTCTCAACGGATTTGTTTGAAACTGGTATATAGGATATTCTTAATTTTATATCGAGGGGCTCGTGGCTTAATAATAACAGCCATACGAGTATCTCCAAGGTTAAGGAATGCTTGCCAAGGTCAGTCTGTGGATGCGTGACCATCTTAACATACCGAGACTGCTCCGTGCCTCGGAAAGCAAGTAAAGCCGTTGGTTGTCATTTTTAGATCTTTCGCAGTCATTACGGATTGTAATCATTGTGTGTGTCAAGAAGTACTATGTTAATCAGTTAATATTGTGCCATAGGCGGAGGCTGCTTTGAGTTTTTCAGGGTTTTTTAAATCGTAAAGAATGTTCCAAAAAATTAGGGATACTGTAGGAATTTGCGTGGATGTTGTAATAAAAGATATTTAGTAAATTTATACAGTCTAATTCGAGACTAGCAAGTAAGAGAATGTACCAAAGTAACATAGATATTTATAGAGAGAGTTCATAGACAAGACAGAGGCAGAGCCGCCAGTGGAAAAAAATGGTTGCGTTCTAAAACACAATTAATAGATACTATTGTTACATTATAAAAATATTAAGCATCGAAATCATATAAGCACAATAAGTTTTTCAATGAGTAAAAGTTCCTCCTTGCCAAAAAAGCAATTATCTTTAATAGGTTAAAAGATATAAATGTTCTGAATTTAAAACACTGATACAAATACCTTTTTTTTTAAGGATGGGAAGTCATCAAGGACTCTGGTCGCTCTGGGCGGAGTAGAAGAGAGTGTTCGACTCTTACTGACTAAAACCCACCCGTGTTCCTCCAAATGCCGAGGTGATTCTTTCTAACAAATTCCACAACCCTGGCCCACCACAGAACAAAAAAATTACTGGTAAAAAAAAAGAAAATGGGAATATTTTCAAAGTTTCCCGCTACTAGAACCGTTTAACAAACACAAACAAACTCCAATACTACTAAAACTGCTAAAAGTTGCATCAACTCGATACCGGCGAACTGTATCAATAGGTTACGGCCCGCATCTGGGTTACACGCCCGTGACGTCACGGGTGACATTTAACCTGTGTGACGTCATACTGGGGCTCGTTCGTATGGTACGATGAACTCCGAACGGTGAGTATTTTACTCTATGTTATTTTGAGCGATAGATGTGAAGAGGGGGCACAAAACGCATGTGAGCACTAAAATAGTTATGTTATGAATGTAAATGTGGATGGATGGAGAGGTAGGCTGAGAAAAGATGGATGAATTTGACGGATGATAGGATAGCATGGAGGCAGAAAACATGTTGTGCCGTCCCCTTGTAACATAGGATAAGGACAAAACGCATTTCAGCAATAGTTGGATGATATTTGTATGGCTCATATCAATATATGAGAAATTCTCATCAATTATAAGTTAAGTAATTTAATTTAATTTTACATTTCACTCACTTAGATTTATTGTTTTTAATGAATTTGTTGTCATTTAATTATTAATAGTTTTACCCATAGCGGTGTTAACCTATAATTAATTGTTGCACCTGCAATTGAATTCTGTTTTAAATCTAATTATGCACTGCTGTAAACAAACGTTGATTGACCTCAATAAAATAAATAAATGCTAGTGAAGCCACGCGTCACACTTGGCATTCGAAAAATTCGTTTCTATTTTAATAACTGACTAGCAACTTATCTCTACTTCGCACGGTTTTCACGTATTGACAAAATAGTGATATTTCTTTATTATATTACTCACAAGTTATGTTTACTCTAGGACAACAAGTATATTTTTCCAAGACAGGACACGAAGATGAGTTTAAAAAAGGAGTTAACATGACCTGGAATAAATTCTGGATATAAAACTTAAAAAAAAAATGTAATGGAATCATGTTTACTACACTGTCTGACATGTATGAATGCCAAACATGAATACACAATAACAAAAGTAAAAAAAAAAAAACAATATACGAATATGAGAGCGATGGAAAGAAGTATACTCAACAAACAAAGAAAACACAGAAATAACAAAAGCAACTAAAATAATAGATCTGTGTGCTGGGGACGGCTGCAATATGTGCAGAAAATCTCAAACGCGCAAATACAACCACTTATTGGGAATTATGTATTTGAGCCGGTTCGCCAGCTCATCAAGTTTTTCGTGAAATCAGCAAGCAGTTAGTCCAAACTTTGCGTGACCAGAGGGCTGGTCTTTTTTGGTTAAAAAATCAGCATTGCCATTTAACGTGGAAATGCGCCAGTGTTCTGGGCACTTTTCCCGTTATAAAGCAAGATTGACAACAATTTTTTTCTCGCCCGACGAGTATGATTGAAATGGTAGCTGAATAACATATGGACCCTGACAAAGCTGTGTTTATCAATATTTCGCGATCACACGCCAGTGTTCGTCAAAATACGAGACATTTTCATAAGTAATTATGAAAATGTCTCGTATTGAGAAAAGGATTAAAGGTCACCTAGGTCCATCGAAGGGATCTAAAATTTATTATGATGTAAAGGTATCTGTTTGAATATATCACCTTTTGGAATATGACTGAACGTTCACTTACTGGTAGAAAAATATATCTATTTGGTGGATAGAAAAGTCAACATGTTGAGCGCCTTATGAATAGATCTTTCTACCCCAGCTGTCACGTAAAACCTCGGCAATAATAATCAAAAAAAACTTCGTATTTAGATGAGAGAGATATCCTCAAAAGTATACAATATAATCTTTCCATTAATTGTTTTTAAACCCCCGTATCCATAGACCCAATTAAACAGAATCATAATCCACGGTCGTAACTCCAAACATCGATTTATTTCGTCCGAAAATAACGGATTACAGAAACGGGATCGGTTCGAATAAAATTTGAAAGCCCTCTCTTAATGGGGATCCTTTGCATAACGGTTCTCAAATAAAAATTCAAATGAAAACCCTTTGTATTATTATTTTAATTTTATTTCGCTAAGTGCTTATAAATTTAGAAACACGGTTTGACTGGTTAAACAGTTGGAGAAAAGATATCACGAAACGCTTTCTGTTGTCTGTGTTTTGTGTCCAATAATGTTTGACGGGGTGTGCATTTGGTGGGCGACGGGTCTTTACATGTCTCTTTCGATAGCTGTTCCGTTCCGGCCCCGACCCAATCATCCACTAACATATGTATATTGGAACAATGCATTTACAACTGTTATAGTATTCGCCGGAAGAGCCGTGTTTTGCGATACGACACGGTTGTTTACTGTTACCAAGCCAATATAATATGCAAATGGCCGCCACCCCATACTATGGTACAAAGGATGGTGTATTGGCTACCATTGATACAAAATGTTTTCTGCAAAGATAAGAGCTTTGCTGCAAAAAGAGAGGACATTAATTCGTTTTTAAGGATGTGTTTGTGAAAGATTGACTTAATTTTATTAATTTTTAGTTTTCGAATGTTGGTATGTTATTGGATATAATTATGACTTGACAAAATTTATAACTGTTATTGTGATTCTTTTGAAATTACATATTACTAGCTGCTGCCCGCGACTTCGTCCCCGTGGAATCCCCGATTTTAAAACATTCTTTATCGCTGCTCCGCTCCTATTGGCTTAAGCGTGATGATATATAGCCTAAAGCCTTCCTCGATAAATGGTCTATTCAACCCAAAAAGAATTTTTCAATTCGAACCAGTAGTTCCTGAGATTAGCGCGTTCAAACAAACAAACTCTTCAGCTTTATAATATTAAGTATAGATTAGTTGAAGTATTTAATTTTTAGAGGTGTGATTTATATAATTATGTACTTACCTGACGTTAAATATGTCAGGTTCAGATTTATTATTTACATTTGCACACTCGGGGGTCGTCAAAATGTCACACGAACGGTGGTTGCTGAAAATCAGCGCCGTTGATTGTTGGACTTGTCCAGAGTTGCGGGCATTATGATAAATTATATTTATTTTGTAAGTAGCTTAAACATAACACTTTTACACTAACACTTTTATATTTCTGGTCATTTTAAGCTAAATGAAGCCGGCTATGCTGAGCAACAACCGATTCTTGCTCGGATGCGACGGATAAACTAGATTTATATATACGTATTTTCAAGTAGTTGTAAACAGTCTACGTTTAATTTCATTGTTTATTTTGCTTTTATGTTGTCACTGTCTGTCGGTGTCGGATGTCACAACATAGACAAAAGCTAAAGCTGCTAAACTCGTTTAGACAAAACTAAACTGTGTTTTGTTTTGTCTAAACGAGTTTTCTTCCTTTCTTTCTTTTATGTTTCCTAGAATTTAGAAAGCACCAATTGATAGGCGAAGGGCAGGCTTGTATGAGAATATACCGCTTGTAAAATTTCGTGTTTTGGAATATTTTTTTGTTTTAATCTTGGTACGTAAAAGCTTTAACAGTTTTATTTTTTAAGGTTATGTAGGTAGGTAGGTACTAGTATTACATATGGGTACATAAACATTGTTTTGGTGATAAAGTAAATATTCTAGATTACTTGTCGCTATCTTTGTAGTGTTTTCCTTACCATTAAGTTGGTAAAATGAGATGTACATACCACAATCCAAAACAACAAGAAATAACCGAACTGAAAAACAGATTTTCTTCACTTGTCAATAAATAATTGCCATAATTATGAACACAACAAATATTGATGACGGAAATGATTCCTATAATTAATCGTAAACTGTTATGATGTTTTGTAACAATTATTCAGTCTTTGGTATAATCTATATGTGTATATTATGTATTTAATGTTATTTCCCTTTCTAAATAATTCATTTCGATATTTGTATTATTTTACATACGGCAGTTTATAATATCATAATTGCGTTTAGTTTACGATTGTATTACGTTTATTTATTATTATATTTTTATCGATATCTATTATTAACTAATCCGAAGTTCTAAAAATAGTACACTTACATGAAAATAAATAGCTTAATTGCCTGAATAATGGTACGAATTCTATAACAAACAACAACAAAAAGTATGCTGTACTAAATCTGCCGTTCACCTTTAACCTTTGAAAATCTTTGGTAGAGTAACTACTGGTAAACTATTGAATAGTCTATCAATATTTAAGCCTTAGTATTGTTCGAAGCTCGCAATTAAAACGAGGATTCTTTCACTCTTCTTGTATTTTTTTAGTCCTATCACGGTTCGTGATAAGGATACACTTTCAAATCATAAAAATGTGCAAGTTTGAATAAGATGTGCGTAAATTAAAATCGACGGAACATTTGAAATTAAAATATTGACGACAGTCCATCAGATATACACACATTATAAAACTAGTGGCTCGTTCCGGCTTCGTACAGGTGTGCACTAATTTATTTTAATATAGCCTACGTTACTCAGGGATAATGGAGCATTCTGATGGTGTTAAAGTATCAAAATAAATAAAACAAAATATAAAAGAAACCTTCAATTGACTAACGCACAATCACACAACTTCCTCATTCAAATCCATTCCTACATTCATTCATTTCGTCCCTTCTGCATTATGTCAATTCTTTGACAATCTCACTCAAGAACTAAACGAAAAAATGGCGCGTGCGATCCTCTGCCGGCTATAAATTATAAATGAACAATGTTATAACCAAAACCCATATACGAAAACTTTCAACAATTCAGTGAAGTGTTAAGTGACAAACGAGGGACGTCCGCGGACTGTATTGGAGTGGTGCCACGAGAAAACCGTCGTTTGCGAAGAAGACCCGTGAGTACCTCCCTTTCAATTCCAGTTTTTCCCGTGATTGTGCACGACTTATGGTCGCCTATGGCCACAGTTCCATCGAAGGTTTTATTCAACATTTACCATAACAAATGGTGAATTAATTTTTGAAATCTTATTTTTTGAAAATTTTATTCATTGCAGACTAACAAATCTTTCCTCTTTATAATATTGGTTTAGATGAAAAAGAGACAATGGAAATAAAATATCTATTTAAATCAAAAGGATGATGACTTGTATTCGTGAGTAAAGTTATTTATACAATGCCCACCTAGTTTCGAGCGGGCTTTTTATTTCTTTTTGCCAGACCTAATTTTTCAAGAACTATAACTAATTGATTTCCAAGAATAGACACCGTTAGCCACTCTAATAAAATACCTAAACTAAATATCTGAAACTTTCACGACAAACACGATCAAAGCATAACAAATGATGAAACTCAGATTTGGTTTTAAATCTTTTCAGAATTAATTATAATTTTTCTCCCATTAACTTGGGGGTAAAGTGCTCGTTAATTATCGTTTTAGTTTCAAACAAAAAAAGAATAATAATGGCAAGAATCTGTTAAAATATTATTTTGCGTTACTTTTTCATTTAAATTATACCAATTCATCAAGCTTTCACAAAAGTGGAAAGAGGGCCGTTAATTACTTGGACGAATTTAAGCAGCAATTCAATCAATACTAACTATTGAATATTATTGTCAAGAGCAGCTATTAGATTATATATAAAGCACATCCATGTGTGCTTTAATTTTAAACATTTTCTATAGTTTTTTTCCGTATCAAGAAAAATATCCTGAAAAATATACCGAGAAAACTACATAAATAAATTCCTTGTAATTCAATCCAAGTCTTTATATTCGATATAACTGAAGTTTGCCACTAAAATTGTATGAGGGGTACACGGAGAAAAACGGTGCCGCGAAAAAGCCGTTGAAAAGTCTTGATACTTTATACCAAGTAACCTACCTAAGAATTACTTTGATTTTTTTTCTATATTTTATTCCCGTATTCCCTCGGGAACGCGGATAAAATATAGCCTATGTTACTCAGGGTGAATGTAGCTTTCTAGTGGTGAAAGAATTTTTTAAATCGGTGAGTAGTTTTCGCGTGAAAGCGTAACAAACAAACTTACATTCACATTTATATATTAGTAGGGATTGTTTATTTACCGTATAGAAAATGCAGATCACCATCCTAACAGGAAAACCCTGTATTCGATTTTGTATAGAATTTTGCTGTAAAGAGTGGGGTTTATCGAATAATAATGAGCTCTTTCTTTCTTTAAGTTATATTTAGGAAAGTAGCAATTAATCTGACGGGCCTTTTCCTAACTGCAACTATGTATATGGGCTTCCAGTGTAACTAGATGCAGATACATATGTATTAGTATTTAACCTGTAGCTACTGCTTATCTGGCAAAGAAGCTTAGGCGATTTTCCTTTGGCGAGACTGGTGTCAGATTTCCTGGCTTCTAACTAACCATCTCGACTATCAAAGATGTACAAATAACAGCTGGGATCAACAGCTTATCGTGCTTTCCGATCCGAGGCACGGAGGAGTTTCCGATGGGAAAGCACGATAAGCTCGGAGTCAACAACGAGAATGACAGCTGCAGTCCCAGCTTCGACAGTCGATCAATCTGGCTTCCGAATACCTAGTCAAGACAAGCAAGATTGATGGTCACCCATCCACTTACCAACCTCGGAAAGTGTTGTTTGACTTCCAAGATCGATCCGTGCGGCTTTTATTATTTAGCCACGAGCGCCTCTCTATTTTGACAAATCGACATTGCAGTATTTAGTGATAATTATTGTTTCATGATCGGTCGATTTGTGATTGATACTGATGCGAGTATAATGGGTAATTGATGAAAATCTATGTGATTAGAAAACTAATTGAATAATTCATGTGATGGTACCTAATGTAACGTAGGAATTGTATATGTTTGTTAATTTCTAATAAAATATATTAAAAGGATAAAATTGTTTGTTGATGTTTAAAAAAAAATCGCTGGAATTGATGATCCAACTACAAATATGATTCCACTGATTTAATTTTTGACAGATTGCAACTGCGATGCG
The DNA here is from genome assembly GCA_905332915.2 of Hecatera dysodea. Classification (NCBI taxonomy): domain Eukaryota; kingdom Metazoa; phylum Arthropoda; class Insecta; order Lepidoptera; family Noctuidae; genus Hecatera; species Hecatera dysodea. The sequence goes on from HG995309.1 coordinate 8,349,183, forward strand.
ATTGCGACCGTTGCTCAAAAATGAGTAGAAATAGCCCTCAGTTTCCACCTTCACATTTGCTACCACAGTAACAATCTATAGACTCGCACTACCTACTGACTCAAAGATAATAAAATCGAGTGACTGGCGATGGTTTCTCCAAACATCAAATGCTGGCTTTAAAAGCTCAACAGATAAATATAAATAATGACTTTCTCAAAACTGATATGGGTATGCACCGAATTGTGGTCACGGCGGACAAGGGATTCGTCCTGTTGTCCATGGCTAAGATGAACTGGCGCAAACCCAAAGACACTGCTTCGGCAATCCCCGCTGTGTCAAGTGCCTGGGTGCCTATGGCACCACTAACTGCCGCCGTTCCAAAGACCACTCTCAGTGGGTCGAACCACCCAGCTGTGTGCTGTGCGGCGGGACCCTGCTAACTACCGCGGTTGCTCGAAAGCTCCCAAGTCCTCCTCCCCCAAGCTGGCTAAGCGTGCAAGGGCTCGTCAGCAAAGGGAATGTCCTCAGCTGGCTGAGAAGCTAACCGTGACCTCAAGCCCACGTCCTTACTACAGATGAACGCAAGGAGGTGAGGAGCTTCACAGACGCCATTGTGGTAAAGCCACATACGTACTGCTTTTCTCACATCCAAAGCAGAAAAAAAAGTAGGTTGATATCTACATGTTTTATTAAACTAGAAACTCAAAGCTATGCATAGGTAAGATTCCCCAAATGGTCTTCAAGGACTTGAAATCCCAGGTTTACCAAACTGTGAAATGAAAGCAATTTCTATTCAGTTTGGTAGTAGCCCTTAGATTTGAATAAAGGTACTGAACACGTCTCCAGTGTAATCTTGACTTAAACCGATGTTATATATGTATTTTCTTTGGACGAAGTATTAGGTCCATGTTTGTTTTGTTTCCTAGCCTTGGTTTGTTTACGCACGTCGGTTTTAACAAACTTACAGAGCCAATCTAACCCTGATTTCGGAAACTTTTGGTTTGCTTTTTAGGAATAACATTTTTTTAAAATGTAAATAATTAATGAGATGCTGGTGGAGTCTGACTGATTTATTTTACACAAAATCGTGAAGGGAACAGTATTTATATACATGAACAGAAAACTTCCTCAGCCCTTTCATTTCATACCGATGTATGGAGGGACACTAAAAATAATTGATACGCCATCTTTTCGACTCCTTCCTACCATTTTTAGATTTCACCCTTGCGTGCTAAATGAAAAAGGACATGCAGCAGAATGTAGCTAGATGGAAAACGGATCTAAATTACTTTTCCCAGAGGAATTCTAATAAACGAGAGTCGTTGCAGTCAGAATGTGGTTGGATTTCACTGCAGCATCCTGGAACCACAAATCGATGTCCTTTAAATTTAAAGCTTTAACTAGAAACGAGCATAAACGTGAATCGTCCTCTGGGGAGAGAAATTTTGTCGAGGAAAACTTGTTTCCTTTGAAACGACAGCTAACAGCTGTTTGGAGAAGTTTTTACCTCTGTAGCTGCGATTTTATTTATTTATTTAAACTTTATGTACAATGGTGGTCCATGGGCGGACTTAATGCAACAAGACATTCTCTACCAGCCAACCTTCTGGTACAGACAATCCTCCACATTTTATTTATTAACAACAGTACACCTATCACAGAGGTGTACTGTTGTTAATAAATAAAATGCGGAGCACTGAAAATACTTATAAAATGTACGTGTACTATATCAGAGTCCAATAGAGCTATTTCAGATCACGATACAGAACGAATATAGGACACAGTTTGAACAAATCATCAGAAGACGTATTTGTGGCCACCAGATAAATAGACGATCACGAAAATTAGATAAAAGTTACACTTCCCGTTTCTTGGCATAATTAAAAAAATAAAGTGTAGGTAAACTTTTTTATCACCTAGTTGGCAAAGCTTAGGAACTGCTACAGCTGGTGTACATTTAATTTCAACACCCTTTGAGTCTTGGCAGTACAACGATGCTCTGAAGACTTGGTTGTAATCATCAGTGAAAGCATCCGCAAATATTGCGGCTGCACTGCAGCTTTTGGGTTTTAATAACTGCAGTGCACATTCACGCGGGCGGGGCCGCGGGCGGTAGCTAGTATAATAAATGCAATTGTGAGTTTGTTTGTAACGTTTTCACACCTAAACCATAAAACCAATTTTAAAAAATCATTCTTTCACTAAGATAGAGCTACATTATCAGCGAGTAATATAGGCTATATTTTATCCCCATTTTCAAGCAGGAGTGGAAAATACGAGGGTGAAACCGCGGGGCGCTGCTAGTATTATATGTTATACAGTACTATAGTATAGACTTGACTTCGTCTGCATCGCCCCACACAAAGCAGCCACTCCTGCCTGTCAGTTACAGAGCGTTACAGAAACTCTATTATATCCATGTTTATGTAGGGAGAAAAATCTTGTAGGACTGTAGAAAAACAGGTTTCTGCTTAAATCACATGGTCACAATAGAAACACAGTTACGTAGACACTCATTTTCGGGCCTACCAGTTAGCATGTAAATAGGTATGTTTATCATTTTGTAGTGTAAATAATCTATATGTATTTTAACCCATTTCAAAAACGGAGGAGGTTCTCAATTCGGATTCCGTTGATTTAATTTTTAAGCTAAGCGTTAGGCTTTTCTATATCCTATTATGAACCAGAGGTTCGTACATGAATTGGACAACTGAAAGATTATAAGCAAATGGTGATTGGTTATTAAAACTCTGTATAATAAGTAGTATCTATTGAATAAACATTCAAAATTAGGACTTGCTTATTACATAAACAATATCTCGTATCTCCAGTTTCTCCTGCTTGTCGTACCCAATAGTGTTGATTTTATAAACAAGAGTCCTTTATATATTTATAAATCATTTTCAGTGTATTATAGTGAGACGTATACAATCAATCAATAAATGGCAATTTAAGTCGCACATTAAGGTTGAATGAACTAATATATTTTGTATAGAAATAATGAAAAATACTCCGAGTTCAATATTTGCAGTAAATATGTGTGTAGTGAGGCACAAGTAACTGTTTCTTATTGCTAACTTAAACTTCTTGAATACAAAACAGAATTCACTAACTGAAACTTGCAGCAGACAGTCAGAAATGTAATTTTCTGCTTTTTATTAAAATTCTCTTGAAGCATCTGATAAATAGTTTCCAGTTGAATACCTGGGTGTTTTCGAAGTTTGAAAATAAATCATGGTTATTAGTTTTGAAGGTGAACTTCGTTCTAACATTAAATAAGATACACGAAAGTTTGCCAATTAGTTTCTTGTACCTAGGTACATTTAAATTACTTAAGCCTGAAACACGGGTCTAAGAAAGTCCTGAAAGCCTAGGCTTGTTACCTTTTGGGAAGGGAAAACGGTAAAAAAGAGAAGAGATTAATAAAACGGGATTGTTTTTAAGATCGATTTTTTGCCAAAACCTGTTTTATGCCCAGAAGGTATAGTGTTTACCTTAATAAATATACTAATCTTTCTATGATGAATTCAGTTTTTATAAAGCAGTAGCTTCTGCTTCCGCAGAGGTCTCGCCCTCGTAAAATAATCCTAGGGGAACATACTCCGGCATTTACTCTTCTCAACCCGTATGCCTAGTTTCATCCCGATTCGTTCAGTTATTAAGACCTTAAAGGGAAACAGACAGACCGAGCCTGCGGGTGGCGAGCCGTCTGATAGCAACCAGGCCCGGGTCGAACCACGAACGCCTCAAAAAGCTGTCAGCAAAGAAAACGGTGCCTCATAGAGTCATTGCCAGCTAGGGTTACGGAATTGGTTCGAAAGAGTCACCGCGGCACTGGAACGCAAAGGGCACTAGAAGGATCACGGGTAGGTTTTAGTCAGTAAGAGTCTGACACTCCGTTCCGATCCGCCCAGAGTGGGAGAAGTCATTTGATGATTGCCTATCCAGAAAAAAACAGGGGCAACTTTTTCATATACAATATTAATATGGATTATATGAAATACCTATGAAAATACATTCATACATCGCAATATACCATAGGAAAACCACTAGCGTTGAACGCTTGAACGTCCTCAAGCCAGTTAGACATGTTTGTATTTATCTTCCCCACGTACCAAGCAATGTCTTCATTACAGACCACCTTCTTTATCCCTATCACCAACGTCCTTAAACCAACGATTCAAGGCACAAATTGGCATGATTGAGTGTTATAAGGAGTTTGTAAAGCTCTTGAATGCATCCGAGCAGCTATTCAGTGCACTGGTGCTGTATAAATTATAACATCAGACCTGAGACGGAAGGTATTTGTTTGCTCTTCAGATTTTCTGCTGGATTTCTTTTCAGTGAATGGAGAGTTAACGTGGATTTGTCGTTTTTAGAATGTGTCTGACTTGCAATTTAAAAAGTGGTTGTATAAGAAATCAACGAGGCGTGCACAATTATACTTTTCATCTATTTGGTTTATTTAGTCGTGATAGTAAAATATGTTAAATTGAATTACAGGATGAACGGCAAAATAATGTAACATTTTTTATTCCAGTACATCGACACATTCGATCTTCAAGGTTATGCAGACTTACCAAGATCAATTAGTTAATCGAGTGATCATCCATAGATGTACTGGGACGGTCATTAATGGATCTATAATATACAGAGAACCCTTAGTGCCTTGGAAAGTACGTCAAGCCGTTTAGGGTAGGAAATCCAGTTGTTGGGTTGTGGAGGCCACATAGGAAGTCGCTACGTGTAAATAGTTGCATCCCGTTAGACCCCAACTAAGTAAAGAAAAGGTTAATCAGGCAGACCTGTGCTAGGAAACTGTTTGACCTTTGGTTTTCTATATTCGTATAAATTAACAGTAACTATAAAATTATATAGTCGCTTGGTTTGCCTCAGTATCATATATTGGAAATAGTGTTTGCTTGCATTTAATTAATGCACTGTTATTATAGTGCATTAATTAGTAGAGTAATGTATTTATTACTTCATGCACAAAAATAAACAGAGGCGGACTTAATGCCACGAGCTGTCATTGAGCAATGCAGTATCTATGTTTGTTTTTTTATTTCTGTTCATTCATAAAGCCGATTGCAGACGGAGACCTCAGCTAAGTAACTTTAGGTTTACCATTCGGATAGTTGAGATAATTAGAAAGGGTTTGGACCCGAACAGGACTAACGGGATCCTCTTACTTAGCGTCAGTAAGGTAGATTAAAATTTACACATTGTCTGAAATATATGTACATAAAATATCTTTGCAATTTTTGGAACACAGAAATGCATTTTTTTCTGTACGTTAGTGGAAATATCACTCAAGAATCAGTGATTGGATTCGAAATCTAGATACATATAATTATATTAATTGATATCTCGACTTATGAAAGGTACGTACATTTTATCTATGCGACAATGTTTGTTCGTATGAAGGCGACTTCATACACATGGATTTCGGCATAAAAACACAGCACACACAGCACAGCTAGTAAACAATAAGTATAATTATCACAGATTTCATACATTCTCCATTTTAATAACAATTTTGGTTCATCGCTAGAGCCAGTCGCTTTTTACACATATTTCAGTGTACCTGAAAAAAAAAAAACATTTTGGCAATGTACATAAAATTACGTATCTTTTGTAAGGTCTAACAAGGTTGCCAACAAAGGCGATGTGGGCTGTAATAAAAGTGAGGTTACAATATCTGACAACAATGCCTCGGGACATGCAAAATGAGGACGACATCCTATTTGGGTTGCTGATCAAAATTAAAATAGGTACCTATGTAAAGGTAAAATAGGTTGAAAAGGTAGTAATGTAGGTAGGTAATACAGATTAAATGTGTCGGTGGCTTTTGCCTTACCCCCTAATTTTTTTACGTATTATGGCCAGGGTTGTGGATTTTGTTGGAAAGAAACACCGCGGCCCTGGAAGATTGAGAATAAGTTATTCATATTTTTCTTACCGTATTATGAGTATTAGTTTCATAATTCTTGAAACATTAAAACCATTCCACGCTCTTTCGATTCCCGGTTCGGAAATCAAAATTTTACTGAAAGCCAGGTGATCCGAATGGCTATAGATATATTCAGTCTACCAAACGGAGCATTCGGCATGCGCTTTACAATACGCTATGTAGCTTTTTTGGTGATCTAGAAACCGGGCCTTAGCTTGCAAATAAATTAGAAACACGAAGATTTTGTAACAAGGATTTCAAAATACAATAATGTCCCGTGTAACCCTAAACCCATTTATTATTAACTAGCTTCTGCCAGCGACTTCGTCCGCGTGGAATAGTTACTTTACCCCCGATTTTGAAACTCTCAGCCCAATCGGTTTAAAATTGACAAAAGATAGACATGCTGTTTCGGGATATTTTTTAGATAATTTTATGTAGAACATTTCCGTAATACATGATTCTTCATGATCTATGTAACTTTAACCATTAAGGCTACACACGCGACGGAAGCTTAAAAAATGGAGTAACTTCTTCCGTTTTCCCAACATTTTCCTTCACTGCTCTGCTCCTATTGATTGTAGCGTGATGAAAAGTATACTATACCCTGCCCTGGAGTATGAAGAATAATTGCACCAAGTTTCGTTAAAATCGGTCGAGTAGTTTTTGTTTCTATAAAGAACATACAGACAGACAGACAGACAGACAGACAGACAGACAGACAGACAGAAAGACAGACAGACAGACAAAAATTTTACTGATTGCATTTTTGGCACCAGTATCGATCACTAATCACCCCCTGATAGTTATTTTGAAAATATATTCCTTGTACAGAATTGACCTCTCTACAGATTTATTATAAGTATAGAAATTTTACTGATTGCATTTTTGGCACCAGTATCGATCACTAATCACCCCCTGATAGTTATTTTGAAAATATATTCCTTGTACAGAATTGACCTCTCTACAGATTTATTATAAGTATAGATAGATGATGTGAAGTCATCAAATAACTTCTTCTACTCTGGGCGGAGCAGAAGGGACTGTCAGCCTCTTACCGACTAAAACCCATTCATGTTCCTCCTTATTCCACGACCCTGGCCATAATACGTAAAATAATTTGATTCATGCTGACATTGTAAAATTATGTGTCCATAAGCAATAGGAATGTTTCCAGAATAATCATAAAAATGCCTCTTCATGTTGATGAAAATGATACGGTAAATTATGAAATGAATGGTAATAATGGTAGAAAGGCTATCTATTGTCAGAATGTCGATGGAATAGCTTTGTGTTCACAGATTGACTGACAATAGTAAATTAAGTTTATCATGGTATAATATCAATTACAAGGTCGTTTCCACGGAGTTTGTTTCATATTAACGTATTCGTACCTACGTAGTACGCACACAGTACCTACTGGTGATTGGTAATTGAATGCATTCCATTCAAATGACGTCCCATTTCTGGATTCATTTTGCAATGATTCTGACCTGGGGAAATTAATAGAAAAATAAATCGTTTGTGTCTATGGGTATTAAACTATTAATGATTAAAATACTAGTAATCGGGATTGTTGGCCTTCTTATAAACAAAAATGATAATGACAAAAAAATAAAATGTTGGATGATTTGTCTGTAAACCGGAAAGTTTCAAAGATTTCTCTTCAAAGTTAGAATGAACAGGCTTCTTCTTGGTAAGCTCATTCCATCGTCGACTTTGTCTCTGTCACCTGCGACCTAGACTGGAGTCAAGAGCATATCCATCAACAATAAAATAATAAAAAAATTGTTCCGAGTACTAATTTATGAATATATTCTATACAACTTTAAAGTATACTCGTCAGTAATTTTCTTGCACCTGACAAAGATTAATTACAGAAAGGAACAGTCTTTAGTGCCTACAGTGAGTGAAGATGCCGATTTGTCTTACTCAGAGTTATGAATCTGGAATATTGTTCTGTTATTCATCAGCAGTCCTTCAGACAACATGAAATACTTTAGCTTAGCAAGTACCAGAATCAATAATACAATATTCAACTGTGTTAGTGTAAAATTAAACTTATATCATGAAGATACAAAAAGTGTAGCATAATTACTATGCTACATTTTCTTTTTAGTTATTCTTTGGAACCAAACTTAATGAGCATTGAGAAAAACTTAAAGTCTGTTCGCATTAATGTTATTTTGAAACGACTTTTTGGAGGAGGTACTCAAGTAGACTGTACCTATATTTTTTTTGTATGTTTGTACCAATTTTCATTATTGTTTTTATATTTTAAAGCTAAGCTAGTGCTTGTCATGTCTTCTCATTTTATTAAAGATTGAGTTATCCCTAATATGTGGGGCTTCGACTATATTGATGATGTTCTCATTCTCACTTGTTGATGTAAATTGAAAAAACAAAAACTTTACGATAGTTTGGAAGAGCATCGAAGTATTTCGAGGTGATTCCTTTCTAGTTTGGTGAAGATCTGATGGAGAAGTTCGAAGATAGGAAACGGAACTCTTCAATAAATGACAGCCAATCTTCCCGGATTGATGAAATCGCATGTCTGTTTATTGTTAACACTAGTTTAGTGTGCTGTGGTGGGTACGTTTACCTATGGGACCTTATTACCACTAAAAAGTGAAAAAAAAATATATATATATAACCGCTCATGTAGGTAAAAACGTATAAAATAACTTTAATTTCGCAAGCCAGATTTCAAAAAACGAAAGAACAACGACAAACACACTTGGTCTCCGCTAAAAAAATAAAGGTCTGGTGGAATCGACCTTAAAGTATGATATTATATTGAGGAATTGTGATAATACTTGAAGGGTGACTCTGTGTGTGTGGGTGGATTAATGGTGCAACCCCACATATTTTTTTTTTTGGAAAGACACACGTTATTTTCCATTTGGTACTTAATTTGATTAGTAATCTTGTGATCGGTCATAGAGATATTAATTTGTATAAAGTTTTATAATAATTTAATATATCTATGACCATCCAAAATCCACGAAACCGGCAAAGCATGATGCCTTTGGACTTTTAAGTTGAAGGTGAAAAATTATACAGACATTTTCCATTGAGCGTCGTACCGTCACATAATTAAATGTCGTCCCCAGAAATTGCTCCAATTTGTGTTTGATGTCGGACTGTGATGTCGCACAAATGTGCTTGTTTACAAATTAATTAATGTTTTCAGTTTAACGGTGTTTTGTTTCAGGACCACATCAAAATCTGAAACTATTTTCATAGTTTCGGATTTTGATGTGGAAGCCAACAAGAATTCAATTTAAGGCTTACCCTTAAATTGGATTCCTGTCGGAAAAAAAAAACTAAATGCAATCTAAACTAAACGTTCACGTGTTCATTTAGTTAGCTAAATGAACATTTTTATTAGATATGGATTGCATCTTGAAGACTTCCAGTCAAAAAATTAAGTTTTTTATTTATTTATTTTATTATTTATGTACACACATACAATAAGTAAGAGACAACATTACATGTTTTGTACAAAGGAACTGCTTATTTCAAACGAAATTTCTTCCAGCAGACCTGCGAAAGGATAAATGAAAAAGAAATGTAGACAGTGAGTAAGAGCAAGAGAAGAAAAGAATATGTAGCCTTAAACTAAAGTAACAAATCAAAATATAATAATATACTTATAAAAAAATATATATATAGTATATGTATATATATAGTACTGTAATAAAATACATATAATAAATATCACTATCACAGTTGGGAGGAATGGTAGTGTTCTTTAAATCGAATCTTAAACAAAGAAATAGATTATTTTTAATAATAATATAAATAAGAATAGTTTTTAAATAGAATGCTTTCATGTGGTTGTTAAAGCTAAGGAGTGAAATTCCATATGGGAGTTTTTGTTTCCTGAAAGCTATAATCTGGGGCTCTTTGAGTCAAGAGAAGAATACCTATTCTTCTCTTGACTCAAAGAGCCCCAGATTAATTCGAGGCAAGCATGCTACTAGTTTACGTGAGCGTAAGAATCACAAAACAAAATACTCGGAAAGAAAACTTATTACAGTTGAGATGTATACTTCAAAAGGGTCGCATTTCTTACCTCCCTAACAACGACCGTATTCGAAAACTTTAATGACGGATGATACTTGACTACAGTGCCTTAGGTCTCTAAGAGCCTGCTTAGTGCTGTTCCAATTGAATCCAAAAAGTCAGATTTTTTTGTCGATTAAAGTTATAACTTAGGTTTTCTGACGTTGTGTTTATTTTAAGACTAGCTGCTGCCCGCGACTTCGTCCCCGTGGAATCCCCGATTTTAAAACATTCTTTATCGCTGCTCCGCTCCTATTGGCTTAAGCGTGATGATATATAAAGCCGCCTAAAGCCTTCCTCTATAAATGGTCTATTCAACCCAAAAAGAATTTTTCAATTCGAACCAGTAGTTCCTGAGATTAGCGCGTTCAAACAAACAGACAAACTCTTCAGCTTTATAATATTAGTATAGATTATTATCGTCTCTTGCCTATTTTTTTTGTTTTTTTCAAAATATCTGCTCTTTTCTTGTGTCAAAAACGTTTGAGTTTTAATGATTTATTTACTAAAGACTTATTAAAATCTAATATGTATATTTTTTTTCAGGCATATTTAGCAAAAAGTATTATTATGTATTACTGTTTTGTTATTTTTATGCATTACTAAAAATACATTGTATACAGGTACTTAATGCCTTAGGCATTTTCTACCAGTCGACCTCGTGCCGTAAATTTGAAATTAAAAAATGTCAGCTCTTTTTCAGACATCAACTTAATTGAAAACGTGCTATTGCGTGACTTTATAGATCTAGTGAGACACTTTTCAACACTGGGGATTATAAAGTTTGATTAAATGATGTGCCTATCTGTCATACTAATTAACTGAATAACGTGACGACTCGTCTACAGACTCTCTCGGGACTGACTAGACATAGACACAGTGTTGCCGTTTTAAAATTCGAACTCTCATTGATAAATGCGCCTTACACTAGTCATAGAATCTAATGTCTTAGTTCCTATGACTAGTGCAAGGCGCATTTTTTTTTATGTAGAGCTAGTACAAGCTAAAATGACGCGCCCCACTTCATAATTTTGAATTTGCGTGTAAAATGGGATAGTGAGGCGCGTCATTTCAGCTTAGACAAGCTATACCTACTTATACAGACATACATTTATGTATATCAACTCGCAATAGTAAGTATTCTTGCGAAATCTGATAGACAGCGTTGCTTAAAACAAGCTGGCAGACCAATCGAACAAGAGGAAGAATCCAGAGGTTGTCTGCAGTTTTTATTAACAAATTAAATACAAAACCTTAGTAATTATAAATACGCGAAAGGTTGTAAGTATGGATGGATGGATAGATGTTTGTTAAGCTTTCACGTAAAAACTTGGTTGTATTTTAAGCGTTTTATTTTTCATTTTTTTTGGTCACATTACAGCGTACCGGTTATATACTGGAGTAAACAATGAACAGACATGTGATTTCAGCAATCCCGAAAGATTTGCTTCCATTTATTTAAGAGTTCCGTTTCCCATCTCCCAGTTCTTCATTAGATTTTCACCAAACTAGAAAGGGACCACCTCGAAATACTACGATGCTCTCCCAAACCATCTTATACAGTTTCTTTTTTTTATTTTACATCATCAGTGAAAATGAGAACATCATAAAAGTAATCGAAACTATGCATTATTAGGGTCTAGCAGCGCACTACGGTTTCACCCACGTAGTTCCCGTTCCCGGAAATATGGGGAAAAAATATAGCCCATGTCAACCAGAGATAGTGCAGCTTCCCAACAGTGAAAGAATTCAAATCGGTTCAGTAGTTTCGGAGCCTATTCAATGCAAACAAACAATCAAATCTTTCCTCTTTATAATATTAGTATAGATATCTCAACACTAGACGTCAACTCTCACTCAAAAATGGGACCACATGACAAGCTCCAGCTTTCGAATATAAAAAGGATCATCAAAATCGGTACACCCAGTAAAAAATACAGTAGACTTCATAACTTTTCCTTCTTAGGTTTACTAAAATACCTAAGCCCCGAACTACATCGACGACACTATGCCTGAAAAATCAAAAATGTACAACATCCTACTAATACCATTTATATAAAAAATCATATGTATTTAAAGCATTTTCAGGTTGACAAAGCCCACTTCACCAGGCCTTAATCCGTTGAACCGTGGTAATCCGATTTTTGCTTCACCCGGCCGGGCTATGAATTTAATATTTTAGGGACAAGCCTAATAAACGTATGTAAGGATTTATATACGGAACACTAGCGACCCGCCCCGTAAACACACGGGTGTAATGTAGATACTAATGTTTTCTCTACTATAATATGCATGTAAATATACATATAAACATTCCTCTCGAATCATTATATATATTAAAAACCGCTTCTAAGTTCGTTGCGTAGTATTAAAGATTTAAGCATACATAGGGGCAGAGAGACAGCGGGAAGCGACTTTGTAATAATAATAATGTTATATAATGTAATGATTGTTCTGTACTACTTCAGGATTTTACTTTACTTATGGATGGATCGTGAGGTAAGCGTCTTATTTACGCGGGCTAAGACTCTTAAGTGTATTTTTAAAACTCGGAGGCAAAATCGGGGTGGGAGAAGTTAGTTTTTTATTTATTTTCGTTAAAATTGCTTTACTTATTTGGAGAAAGTAGTGGAATCTATAGCTTATTAACTTGGTTGTTAAGACCGCTAACTTATTTAGAAGCTCTAGAAACTTAGATCTTATGACCACTTATGTATTTATTGCTCTGTATTATTGTAATTGTAACATAGATACCTAATAGAAATTCCATTTGGTAGGCTTAGTTTTATTGGTACTTAGTACTTACCTAAACATTTGCTATAGATGAACTGAAAAACATTGGGCATGATACAAACGTTCATAAACAGTACGTTTTATAAATGATAATTTTTGTTTTTATTTTTAGTGTATTGTTAGTTTTGTTTTTTTTTTAAGTATTTTAGTTTTTTTTGTAATTACATTTGAATAATCATTTGTACACCTTCAAAACGCCGACAAAACATAGCGCTCAAATACGTTAACCTAACAGGTTTATGTAAATACCTATGTATTCTGTATTCTGTATCGTGACGTAGACGAAACAACACCTTATAACTCCACCACGATAATATCCCCTCCATAAAATCACGTTTCTTATTAAATCATACATCCATCCTCACACATAATCACTTCACATTCAGGTACCTCCTGCAAGCCACATGCAAAATTGTCAGAGAACAACTTAAATTGGCTTGACCCTTGCAGACCTCAGCGTTCCAAACCCACTTAGCAAATGTATTGGGGCTCGATGAGTAAGCGGTTCCTCGCTCCGTGGGTATGATTTGTAGGATCGCTTAGGGGTTTAGCGTGGGCAATAATATTTTGTAATGGAAGTTTAATTTCACTTTGGGGAAAGGAGAAAAATATTGGCAATGGAGGCTTTCGTGTTATTTAAAGAAAAAGGGCAAAATTGAAAATTTTGAAAAATCCCACGACGGTAAAAGCGTAATTGAAAAAGAAGTCGGGGGTCTTTATTAATTATTTAATTCTTTATCAATTATATTTTTACCGCCGTGGGATTTTTCAAAATTTTCAATTTTGCCTTTTATTTCAAACTTTTTAGAGAGAACTTTATTATGAACATTGTACTACATATAGATACAACTGCAAACCTATTACTGAAAACCGCATCAATATCGGAGTAGTTTGTTTTTTTTTTTTTGCAAAAACATACATATGTTTACTGCAGCGCCCCCTCGTGAGTTGTCACCGTAACACTATCTAAGAATATGCAACAATCAAATCCGAACCCATCACTGAAAACCGCATGAAAATCGAACTAGTAGTACTGGAGATAAATGGAAACATTGGTTTGCACAAACAAAAAAACATCCTCTCACCCCAAACGCATACACTGTCTCCGTTCCGTCGTGGGTAACAAATTAATATTAAATACAAAATAGTGCTTTTGATAAATAGTATTTACAAATATTATTAAAAACACAAATAGGTCCCAAAATTATGCCACTCAGCCGAGGTCCGTATTCCATAGAGGATGCTCATAGCGGCGAGCGGTCATTTAGTATGTAAGCTTAGTGTTTAGCCCTGGCTGGGGCCTTAAATTCATTTGAAGTCACCCCAGGATAATCCGGTTAAGCAAAAATGAACCTTAGCGAGTTGAACTGCGATTGGCCACGTTAAAGAATTCACTAATATGTAGAAACGAGAACCGTGAACAACAAATTGATACAATAGTACATGGTTCATGTATGGGGAACATCACTATCAACATGCAGGCAATCGCACTAACACACATATAGCGTTATTGCGTGTATTTATTTATTTGCACTCATGCACATCACAAATTTTACAATATCATGAATATAAAGTTTTGTACATAAACCTTTTTAAGGCATTACATACCTGTTTTGCATATGTAGGTCTACACTTCCACTTGGGTTGCGGAATTTGTTCGAAAAAGTCACCGCGACCCGCGGTCCAGGGTCGCGGTGACTTTTTCGAACAAATTCCGCAGACGCAAAGGGCATGACGAGAAACACCGGTGGGTTTTAGTCAGTAAGAGTCTGATACTCGTTTCAGCTGCGTCCAGAGTGGATGAAGTCATTTGATGATTTCCCGTCCAAAAAAGGTCTACGTTTTCAGACATTGAAAAAGTAAGGACTAATGGGTATGCCACATGAAGTACTTCAAACTGCCAACTTGAAATTCACAATACGCTTCTGAAAGTAGGTTTATATGTATAAACATATATATTGAAAAACCTGGCCGCCTCTTGTAAAAGTTTTTTGTACATTAGTGGTTACGTGTGTACCTTCAGTAATTTGTGTAGCCTTCAGGAGCCTTTTAAAACTAACTCAACCTTTTCGTGTATTTCTTTTTCAGCTACCGTCGTCGTTTTGTTTGGAAAAGTTCAGATGTTTATGTGAAAGTGTATTTGTTCAGATGGGTTACGTGCAAATGTATCTGGACTAAGCTTACGGTGCCTACCTTTTGTAAATTTTTAGACAAAATTTTACAATGAAAAATGAGTTAGTGGAGTTTAAAACTTAAGAGATGAAAAACAACAGTCATTTATTCAAATTAGGCCGAGGGCCAACACTTTTCTAACGTAAAAGTTTAAAGTTTTAAATTCTCCACCTGTCGCCACGTTTTAGTTTTTATACCTAAGAAGAAACAAACTCCCCAGCAACACACTCACTTTTATGTTGGAATAGTTGCATGTAGTACCTATTCAAAAAGAAGTAATGTGGAATTAAGCATTCTCTACCCCAAAGATTAACACTTCACATCAATTACGTTACAGAAATCGACTTATTTCTGGTAAAATTTTGTTACAAGGTCAGATTCAAACTATGAACTGATCTTTGGTTTTCATTTTGCTATATAAAGCTGTATCTATAGTCGTAGTAGCTTTTCGAAATCCAATCTGTCTCATCAGCTACAGTCTTAAAACTAACATTTCTCAAATCTGGATTAACTCGATCTTTATCAAAAGTTCAACCATCTAGTTGACGAATAACAACGTTCATTTAAAGTCGGATATTTCTCAAAATTCGGGTAAACTTCTCACCGAGGGAATGAAAAAGTTTTCACGTCAAATTGAAAACTTTGGAGGTTTCGGCAATTCAGATTCAGAATTGAATTATAAGTGCTTCTCTTGTTTATTTAAGTTATCTTTCTGGTTGATGTTATGAAATGAAGGTATAAGGATAGATATTTTGTAGTATTACCTAAAATTGTAATTCCTGCTCGGAGCTATAGCGCAAACGCTCTGCTTTTTAACCGACTTCTAAAAAAGGAGGAGGTTCTCAATTCGGATGTTTGTATGTTTTATTTTTTTTTTATTTTTTTTTATTGTTTGTTCGCGCATAACTCCGTCGCTTGCCAACCGATTTGAAAAATTCTTTTTTTGTTGGAAAGGGTATACTTCCCAAATGGTCCCATGAAAATTTTATCGAAATCGAACAAGCGGTTTTTGAAAAATCTAAAAAAATATCTACATTGTCTACATTGACGACCTTTTAGTTTACTCTGCATTGGAGCAGTGCGTTTATTTTACACTAATGTAATAGGTTCGTTTAGGTGGGGGGAGGGGAGGGGGTTAAGGTACCACTAAAAAGTGAAAAATAAAAAACTTTTTACAAAAAAAATACAACCGACTTTTCCACAAAAAATCAAAAAAGTTCAAAATAACTTTAATTTCGGAAGTCGGTGTTCAAAAAATGAAAAAGGAACCACAAACACCGAGTTCCGAAATTAAAGTTATTTTGTACTTTTTTGATTTTTTGTGGAAAAGTCGGTTGTATTTTTTTTGTAAAAAGTTTTTTTATCGTTCTTACTCACCAAAATACCTAATATTGTATAATAATATTGTATAATTTTATGGCATGTCAATGGAATTAGTAAAAAGCTGTAAACTTAAGGTAGCTCCGAGTGCTCACGCGTTATTTAAAGAACCTGTTAAACGTTTACTTGACACTTTGCGTGACCCAAGGGATGGCTTCTACTTCGGACAGAGGATAAGCATTGCCATAGAACGTGGCAATGCTGCCAGTTTTTTGGGCTCACTTCCAGTCGATAGCGATGCGGACGAATTTTTTGATAGCATATTCTAGTTAGGAGGCCATAGGTATATTTAATAATAATTATAATAATTTATTTTCAGACCAGAGTACATAGCTTAAAATTGCATTAACACAAACAATCTGAAATATAACAAAATATATGAATTGTCAAACAACTTATTTAATGTAACTGAATGACGCACGGTGTGTCGTCGTCCAGTGCCACATCATTGGGCTATCATCCCTGCTGGCCATAGTCGCCACCAAGCTGTTGGAGCTATCGCGCACTCGCCGCATCAGGGATGCTATTCGTGTGCGCATAACAGCGTAAAAATCGGACACGCCATACTCCGCGAACATCCCCGACGCACTGCAAAAGCGCGGTAGCCCCGACATTACTCTGAAAGCGTTATTATTTATGTAGGTAGTTAGAATGAATGTTAAATAAGTTTAAATAATTTCTAGCATTTAGTGGTTTGTGATAATTTGCAGTCTACTGCTGAACTCCAATTCGTCTACAAATCTATTATTAATCACACTTATATTTAACCTACATATACATCTATTTAATTACATCTCTTTAAACTGCGCCGTAAAATTTATAGTTTTCTGGCATTTTGCTGAACTGAAACCATCAAAAAAAGTCGTGAGGCACACAATATTATTGTTTTATATTTATCCTTAATTTACGACAAAATGAACATAATTTCTTTTTCTTTCAATATTTAGAATAGAATAGAAAAACTTTTATTCAGGACAGACACAGCACAACGGTTACAAACACAAATTACGAATTTTTACATGTTAGATACATTTCCTAAATAATCAAAGATTACAAGTTTTTGTATTTGGTTCAACAAAACAATAAATTGCTTACAAATGGTATTGGCAGCGTTACATTGTGGGCAAAATCAGAGTCACGAAATTAAACTTAAGAATATTTCGTACTCGGTGGAAAATATCTGAAGGTTTTCCCCAAATCGTATTACTGAGAGCGTATTTGAAACACACTTTTACGGTATTATATGCTGAAAGCAAATCTTTGTTTCCGATCTTATGGGACCGTACCTATAAATAGTGTTGGCCTCAAAAAGCCAAAATGTGTTCAGCCAAAGACAAAACCAGTATAGAATGGAAAGAAAAAGTTAGTCAGTTAGACTACCAAAAAAATTGGACGGATATTTTATCTTTTGTCACGTGAACAAAAATGAAGACGATACAGTGTGTTGATATTTCTCGTGACGTCAAGCATTGTTACACATATTACCAACAAGTGGTGTCACAATAAACTAAATATTGGCATACAAAATGCAAAAATAATAACAATAATCTGAAATGGAACAAGAGCTATGTCAATTATTCAGTGATTCATCATTCAAGAAGACGTCAATTGCATAAAATGTTTATTTTCAACCGACTTCCAAAAAGGGGAAGGTTCTCAATTCGACTGTGACTGTTTCTTGTGTTTCCTCATAACCTTGTACTAGGTGTACCGATTTTGATGATTCTTTTTGTATTTGAAAGCTGGTAAATGTATACGAAAACGTTGGTTTTTTGAACACCGACTTCTGAAATTAAAGTTATTTGTATTTTTTTTTTTTTGTGTAAATGTCGATTGAACTTTTTGTAAAAAGTTTTTTAAATTTTAATTCAGTCATAATTATTTTAATATCACCCTTGATTAAAAATGCGTGGGGTAATACTAAAAAACTACCGCTTTTATGTATTCGTGCGGTTTTCCAATTCACTTGACGCAATACATTAGGTAATATACTGAGACCGTATTAGATTTTTTTTTGATTGCTGAAAATTTTTGGAATATATCTGGATTTTTTTTTAACAAACAAAGCCGTTTCCAATACATACAAAGACGGATAAGTTAAAATTTCTGAAGATATACTTTGTTTGTCTCTTGTACTTTATCTTTGAACTTTAGATTAAAAAATCTGTATTTAAAAGTTTCAGATACCTTTACAAATTGATAGTTTACCTTTGAGATATTATCAGGCATACCTGATGATGTTTCAAAAGGCTAGAGTAAGCAACATAATCGATAAACATATACTCTTTTGCATGTAGCTAAGGCCCATATTCCAAAACGTAAATATACCACTCAAATCGAACTTCAACTCCTACATGAGCATGAAAACGTCAATGAAAGCTTGCCTAATTGACGTTATAAATTGATGTTTTCGTGCTCTAGAGATTTTAGCTGAACAAGTGCGTTTACACATTTGCTTGCTCATTTGTCGAACACAAAGACTACAATTTTAGACAAGCTTTATTGACAGTTTGATCTATCACATACTGGAGATAGAAAAACAAATGAAACAACAGAAATCCTATATAATTTTTCTGTTGTTTCATTTGTTTTTCTATCTCCAGTATGTGATAGATCGGTTATTGGTTTCGGCCGTTAGTCGTCATGAATGAGCTCAACCGTAGGTACTGGCATGAGATTAAGCAGCCTTTGAAAGGCCGGTTTCGGTGAAAATGAGCGCGAAACCGATTTTCAACCGAGACTAAATTGGATTCTCGATATTCCCCACACTAGCAGCAAGTAATAGACTGGACCGAAGGCAATAAATGCAAGAAACCTTTTAACTGTATCCCTTATTGTTACCAACGTAATAGTCGCTCTTGAAGACTTCCATTTATTTTGCGTTTAACTTCTTATTTTGTTTGTTTTGCGGAATTGTTGTTGTTGTTACTTTTTTCAGTGATTTGAAATATTTAGGAAGGTACCTAAACTTATAAGCGATGTTCCATATTATATACCTACCAAAAAGGAAACTCGTACTTAGCTTGTTAGGCTG
Organism: Hecatera dysodea; assembly: GCA_905332915.2. Lineage (NCBI taxonomy): Eukaryota > Metazoa > Arthropoda > Insecta > Lepidoptera > Noctuidae > Hecatera > Hecatera dysodea. The sequence continues at coordinate 8,368,565 of HG995309.1, forward strand.
TAGCTTGTTGGTTTTTAATAATAATATTGTTAGGTTTTAATGTTCTAGTTTGTCCTGTCCAAATCCTGGGTTCATTTCCTTGATAAGGCTAAGCGTTATTGGGTTTTTACATCTAGAGTTACTCAGTAGCAACCTGTTTCTTTTCAAGATGGGAAATTATCATATGACTTCTTCTACTTTAGGCGGAGCGGAAGGGAGTGTCAGACTCTTACTGACTCTGCCTTGATGCCTTTTGCGTTCCAGTCTTTTGAAAAAATGTTGGCTGGTTTAGTAGCAGCCTTTTTTTTTTTTTTTTTTTTTTTTTTTTTTTTTTCTGGATGGGAAATCATCAAATGACCCCTCCCGCCCTGGGTGGAGCGGTAGGGAGTGTCAGACTTTTACTGACTAAAACCCACCCGTGATCCTTCTTGTGCCCTATGCGTTCCAGGGCCGCGGCAACTCTTTCGAACAAATTCCGCAACCCTAGCAGGCACCGACCCTATGGGGCCCCGTCCTCGGTGCTGACGGCTCCTTGAGGCGCGCGTGGAACACAACGCGTCGTCGACTCAACCTGGTATCGGACGGCGAGCCACCCACGCTCACCGTCCCCAGGCATCAGCCGCTGCGCGATAGCACAGCGGCTGACTTGTCTCTGGAGGGGGCCGAAATGGGACCATTACTGGCACTCCATCTCAGCACCCTCCCGAGTGTTGGGAGCCGCAGCACCCGCAGCAGAAGCGGCAGTGGCGGCGACAGAAGCCGCGGCGGCGGCAGAGGCGGCGGTGGCGGCGGACCTCTTGCCCCTGGTCGGGGCGGATAGCGCGCAGGCCCTTCCCCCAGTTTAGTAGCAGCCTCAAATCTTGATTTGTGCCTTGATTAAATAGGAATTAAAACAGGACTAAAAATGCTGGTGAAGTAAGTCCTTCCCTAACCCTTCGGTGACCAGGGTCTACCTATCAAATTAAATTGTTACAACCATTTCCAATTTCCTGTAAAGAACTTTTTCTTTTTGAATACATACAAAGCCATATTGTGAGGATTGCGTCATAATCCCTAGCTTATTTCACCTGACACGTGCTGTCTAATTTAGGTCACAAACATAGAACTTGTAACATAGTTTTGCGGGGAACAAGATATTGTTGTAGAAACAAGTATTTCAGGAACACTGTTTCATTTATTTGTCTCTCAAGCTCAGACAAAATAAGTTGCTTTTTATAATACTTTTTCCTTCAAAAAGTAACATTTACAACTGACGTTTAACGTGTAATTATAACTTGTTTTACCAGCAAAATCACGGTTTTAAAAAACTCTTAGGCAAACGTGAAATATTTTTACCTAATCAAGAATGTTAAGGGTTGAATTTTAAATAGTCACTAGCTGTCCGCACAACTTCGTTTGTGTCACATTTTTCACGACTGCTCCGCTCCTATTGGTCTTAGCGTGACAATATATAGCCTATAGCCTTCCTCGATAAATGGGCTATCTAACACTGAAAGATTTTTTCAAATCAGACCAGTAGTTCCTGAGATTAGCGCGTTCAAACAAACAAACAAACAAACTCTTCAGCTTTATAATATTAGTATAGATAAAATATAACTTTTATTTGAGGTATAAAAATTACGATTCAACCGATTTTAATCAACTTAATTTTGTTGTTTGTTACGTTATAACTTTGTCATTTATGAACCGATTTGAAAACTTATATTTTATGTGAATTTTCGATTAGGATTTTTCCAATTGGTACAAATATCATCAGAATCGGTTCAGTGATTTGGTTTTTAAATCGAAATAGCTGAAAAAAATTATCATTCAAGTAAATGAAATTGCGTATTTGGTTAAAAAAAATGAAAAAAAACTACTTTCAAATAAAAAACACGACAAATCTATACTAATATTATGAAGAGGAAAGATTTGTATGTTTTTATGTAACAAATAAACTCAAAAACTACTGGACCGATTGCAAAAATTCTTTCACCATTAGAAAGCTACATTCACCCTGAGTAACGTAGGCTATAATTTATCCCCGTATTCCTACGGGAAGGGAAACCACGCGGGTGAAATGAAACCGCGGGGCGCTGCTAGTATTAAATAAATTCGATTTCGGAAGTCGGTGTCAGAAAAAAAAAACGAAAAAATAACCAAAAAATACGACTTCCGAAATTCACATTATACGTCTACGAGCAAGTCAGTTTACACTAGATAGACTGTTTTTTTTGCTATATTTTTCCAAGAAGTGGGGTTATACGAAGCTTTCTTTGGTCTGACACTCTCATTCGTCCACCCTTTTAATTTTCCACAGTAAATTTGTTATTTGACTAAAAAGAAAAAGTTATAACAACTCTGACACAATCTTATTTTATTGTCACACACATAAAGCTCAAAGAACATGAAAATAAACAAGTCAGTGTAATAACATTTTATATTTGGATCAAAGAAAAACTCCCAGACTGTTATGCCAATCATAAAACACACTTGTATAGCAGGATGATTGACTCGGAACCGTTTTATTTGGCGTAGTACGGATAACAGGAAAAATCCCATCTGAAGTGTTTTTGTTATTTTTCAAGTTTATAACGATGTGCACCGACCAATCCTATTATCCTATCTTACTTATATTATATAGTAGTTACCGCTGGCGGCACGGCCCGCGTGGTTGACGAAAATTATCCCTTCTACGTGTTCTTATAGGCTATAAATCTACCTGTGTTGTAGACATGTCCTTCATACCTATACCCTACATCAACAAGTAACGGGTTTCCAGGATTAGGACTGGCAATATTCTTAGGGGTAGGATTAAAAGTATCTATGAATCTAAACAACATACTAAGTTACCTGACCGGGCGAAATACGAAATCGCACTCGCCTAGTTCCGATATAAACCAAACATTGCCAATGCGATGCGTTCGGGAGTAATCGGGACTGCTCGGTTCGAGCGAGTCTGCAAGTCATATTGCGACTCGCGAGCGCTGCTACCGCGCGCGTGATGTTTAGTGTAATGGTGTGATGCTTATTTTAGTCGAGTAATGTGTCATGTTACAGTACGCGCTCGGGTGATATTACGCGTGATGCATCACTCGATTGCATGTATGTGACTCGCTGCTGCAAGCTGTCCACCTCGGTGGTAGGCGTGTGGTAGCGACTCATATACATAGTATATTCATTGTTTTAGGTTAAGTTATTATAATAAGAACACTAACATAGGGATAAGAAATAATTGTTACTAACACAGTTGAGTCATGTTACTTGAAATAAAGATTTATTTATTTATTTTTATTACGTTTTTCAATATGAATTGAAAAAAAATGCAACGAAACAAAATTCGGAAAAATCGGGAACATGATCCAAGCAACCGGTGATCAGAGTTCCAGAGAGAGGAATCTTCTAACAATACTTTAAACCAATACAAAAAAGGAATTTCGCAGTATGTATCTAAAACCGACACACGATAATTATTTTGGTCTAATCGTATGTAATTTGGCTGACTATATGAAAACGCCAAATACAGTGAAGCCGATGAAATTGCATTTCATGTCGAGACAAGCGTTATTGGTTCTAAAATTTGTTGAATTATTTGCTTATAAAGCTTAATTTTAACTTAATAGAATTCACTGAGCTGTAACAGTAGTGCATTTGTGCTTTAAGGTTTAAACAATGTCCTTACCTAAAGTAACTGACACTTGAACACACCTGAGCGAGTTTTGTTATTATTATGCAATAAATAAATTGAAGAAGACCATTCTTGTCGAATTCTTGGTGACCCCAAAATAATAATTTTAATCAGGTCATAATACCGGAAACAATTACGAATCTACTTATGTTTGCACCAGTTGTGGGTCGAAAATATCTTCAATAAACATACCTAAATCTTGTTCCTATTCGCCGAAATTCCAGAGGCTGGCACTTGATATGTTGTACTCTGTATAGTTCGTGATGGTTCTCCGAGATGGAATTTGGGGACTGATAAACCTTTTTTTTTCTGAATGGTGGCTGGGAACCGCCCTGCGACTCCTGACGCCTGGGACATATTCTTCTGGTGCGGCGACTAAGGCGTGATGTTTCAATCTCCCTCCCGCGGTCTGCCTCCTCCTTGCCAGCATTACTGCTTCGCAGAAGGTGGTGACCGCTTTCCATGCCTCCTCGCTCCGAAACATGGATTCCGAAGGTCCGGAAGCGAGAGATTGCCGCCACCGATCACCTCGACGAGGACGCGGCGTTGCTTCCTCCACGGACGGAACCCGGACGTGTCCTACTTTTTTACTGTTGAATCCGAAACAGGTACCTCCCGAAACAGCCGTGTCAGGTGAGCACCTGCGTCAAGCGGAAGGTGAGTACGCCGTGGTGTCTCTCTAACTACTCCTCAAAAAAGAGACCTATCGCCACGATGGTGGTGTGCCCAGGACTGATCAACCTTGAGTGCTAATATAAGTGTAATCTGTTTTTACTAGTGTCTCCAAGGGTGGCAATTTGTGAATACTTTTATTAGATCAATCTTCACAAATTTGCTCCCTTGGACCTGTACTGGACTGTGTAACCTGTAAAATATATTGCATTAAAAAATGAATACGTAAAAAATAAAATGACATTAGATCCAACGTGGCAAGTACCCAAGCCATCTCCGTACAAGCATAGTTTACTTAAGTTTACTGTCTCTGCGGAGCATTACAAGGCATTGACTTTTATTTGATATAGGCAATATAAAGAACTCCTGACTTGCGTAGTTTCCTGATTTATGTCAAGTGGTTTGGTTTTTATTGACGCTGTTTCTTAGATAATTGTATGGGCTGTTGTTTTATTCCGCTTGTGGAATAACAAAGCAGTAACATTTATTATGTTAATAATTTACACGGTTTTCATTGCAAACTAAAGAAATTGAAGAGAGCTAGTTATAACTTACGTAAACTATTATGTGTAAAGCCTACTTGTTTGTTACTTGGTTTACGTTTACTAGATAATGGCATAGTAATTATAATCCTTCCGACTGATTTTCGACCGCGATGGTAAATCAATGGAGATCACGCAGAAATCTATACCCGATCTAGACTGGATGCCGACCCCAATATTGTTCGGTAAAGGCAAAGCAGATACAAAAAAGTGGTCAATATCCGTTGAGTAAATGAGTAGATACTGGTAGATGGAAAAATAATTACCAACTAGCTGTTAATAACAATATTATCGATACCGAAGTAGGTACAGTATTATGAAATTAAAAGCTAATTAGGACAGCGCTCAGTGCGGCGCTCCTCAGTAATCGAATCAGTTTGCCGCATCGGGCTGCTATGGTCGGTGCGATTGTGTTTACTGGTTCGTAATGTACAATGAGCTCTTATGTAGAGGTTTAGGGTGATATTGATACATGACTGGGTGCTATACTAGCTTTGGCATTTGAATTTATACGCATGAAATTCGAAAAAGGTCCCAAAGAAAAAAAAATGTGTGCGTATACTAGTGTACACACGTAAGAAGTGAAACTTCGAATTTCTCACAATTGAATCATCCAGATCATGTATAGGAGCTCTAAGACTTTGACAATTGAAAGTAAAAAGTGACAAACCTCTTCTGTTATTCATAAACTCAAAATAGATGGCGCGTAACGGAAAAATGTGACGGTATTTTTTTTTCCAACGCCGATAAAGAAGATTCAGGTCAAAAAAAAAAAACTGTTTGATAAGTTAAATCTAATGCAACTCGAGATCAATTAATAAACATCCAAACGTTTTTAATTTCAAACTCAAAAGCATTCACAGTCTTACCATAGTGATATATAGTTTTATTGTACAGAATGAGTCTTTATTATTACCTATAGCTTAAATTGTTTGCGTTAAGGTTAAGGGTCATTTTAACATGTTGCTAAGTTCTATGCAAATAAAAAACTATTCTATTCAACCGTAGTCGTTGACCACATTTAAATTTGGTTTTCAGCTTATTATAAATTTTGAAGCTCAAGATAACGCACAATATGACAAATCCATTGAAAATTCGAATTAGTTCACCGGCCTATAAACATAAGAATTCAAAGGCAAAAAAATCCTTAACATAAGTGTACATGTTAGATTATACTGAACAAACAAAGCCCCAAGTAATAAAAATACTGAACAAGAATCTAACTACGCATTTTTACCTTAAGAAAAAAATTTTTGTTTTAAGAAAATAATTTGCAAAGTAGGTAAAGAGATAGGCCTAATTTTGCCTGAGGCCATACATTGTTTGCTGGAAGTATATTCTTAGTAAGGGAAGGTAATTGGGATCTTTGTTTAAAGAAAAATATCATTAGGATTTTATGTACAATAAATACCTTATGCCTTGGCCACAGTCCACACGCTTAAGCGACAAGCGACAGCGACTTCAGAGGAAAACAAATGAACTTGTCAATGTCTCACCGTGTAAACTTAGGTAGAGTGAACCGACGTTTTATTTTATCAAGGTCTCACCGTGTAAACTTAGGTGGAGTGAACAGACGTTTTATTTTGTCAACGTCTCACCGTGTAAACTTAGGTGGAGTGAACAGCAGTTTTATTTTGTCAACGACTCACCATGTAAACTTAGGTGGAGTCAGTGTTGGGCACAATTGAATTAATTTTTTAATTGTAGATGCAAACAATTACAATTTTTATTTCAACTAAATTAATTGCAATTAAATTAATTCAATTATTTTGTAATTGTGAAATGCAATTAAAATCAATTGCAATTAAAGCTGTTAATTGTGGTTTACGATTAATTCAATTGCAATTAAAATTTTATTTGTAATTAAATTAATTGTTTTAAACAATTAATATTTAATTTAACTACGTATTTGATGAATGTAAATATGGTAGGAGTTTAAAACCACGTTTAGGATAACCGTGGTTTGTTTCCTTTAACCATCCAATCCTGAATTATTCTAGTTAGGTAGGTACCTGTGCTTACACTTTTACGTAATGTTCTGGCTTAAATCCCGGCTTTACATACCTTTGAGAATATTAAGGAGAATGCTCTTGTATTGTTTGCATTATGATTTTCAGTTACTGACATTTTAATTGTTAACTGTAATTGTAAACGTGTATCAAACAATTAACAATTAATCAATTGTAATTGCAAATTTTTACAAGCACAATTAATTTAATTGTAATTGCAAAGTTTTACAAGCACCATTAATTAATTGTTAATTGCGATACGTTACAATTACAGTTAATTATTTTAGTTGTTAGTTGCAACTAAATTTGGCAATTTAATTGTTAGTTGTTAATTGTTTTCACAATTAGTTTTTGCCCCACTCTGGGTGGAGTGAACAGACGTTTTATTTTGTCAACGTCTCACCGTGTAAGCTTAGGTGGAGTAAACAGACGTTTTATTTTGTCAACGTCTCACCGTGTAAGCTTAGGTGGAGTGAACAGACGTTTTATTTTATCAAGGTCTCACCGTGTAAACTTAGGTGGAGTGAACAGACGTTTTATTTTGTCAGCGTCTCACCGTATAAACTTAGGTGGAGTGAACAGACGTTTTATTTTGTCAACGTCTCACCGTGTAAACTTAGGTAGAGTGAACGTGAGGGAAGCTGTTATTTAATTTTTTTTGTATGGATACAGGTCACTTCATTTTCATTTCATGTAAAGTTACACGGTGAGATATTTACAGAATCACAAATAAAACAGTGATCAGCATTATTTTACAGTTTTCATGAACTTGAATGAAAACAAAGTGTTAGTTAACTAAGAAAAACTAGGCATGTTTATTCGTCTTTTTAGGGTTCCGTACCTGAAAAGGAAAAACAGAACCCTTATAGGATCACTTTGCTGTCCGTCTGTCTGCCTGTATGTCTGTCAAGACCCTTTATCTCAGGCGCGTTGAAGTAACGAGTTGAAATGAAAACCATATACTAAGGTCTACAATCCCTTGAAGCTGTGAAAAAGTCAAACTTCAAAGTTAATGTAAAAAAGATACCGTTTGCCGCAAAAAAATGTAATATTTCGACACTCTCATGGGAATCAAAATGTATAGGGTATTTTCCGTTGACCTAGAACTAGGAGATTTGGTAAGAAGATAGAGTTTACAGTATGAGTACAGGATTAAAAAAAAGTGTTTACTGTGTTATCACTAAAAAAAAAACATTTTCTGCGATTACAAACTGCGATAACAAGTTTTTGATTGAAGAATTGACCATGACGGACATGTATGGGAGAACATTTTGTTCAACAAAAAAGGTTAAGTTTCCCACCCTCGTTCTAATCTTCATCTATTTGGATTCTGACTTGTACTTGTCCGGTTTTTAAACATCACCCCACACTAGTAATTTTTGGAACAACTATCTTAAGGCCATAAAAATAATTGTTTCGTGCGGGAATCGAATCCAGGACTCGCAGCGCAGTTGTCAATCGCTCAACCACAGCGCCAACTATGCCGTCGATAAGTTTCTACACGTATGTCTAATATTTCATTAGCATTCTATGAGATCAATAAGATTAAAAAATGTACCTAAAATAAATTTAAATTAATATTATAAATAGGAAAGATTTATTTGTGTGTTACGAAATGGCTCAAAAACTAATTTAAAAGCCGATTTAAATAATTTGTTAATGCATGTAAATTACACTTTAAATTATTCAAATCGGATCTTTCGTTTAAAAGTTACGATGGTTATAAAATGCTCGAAGTATGAAAATTGTTGCAGTTTGAGCGAACTGAAACAGGTCTAATGATTTTTGTATAATCATCCCCTGACTGGGTGGTCATTACTTTTCTACCCTTTAAAAAGTGTTACAATACATTAACACTCTAAATCCACGCAGACGAAGTCACGGGCAAAAGCTAGTAAATAAAATTTGTGGCTTTTAATCGGAAAGCACCAAAGTGAGAGGGAGGGCGACACATTTTTTTCGAATTTGGAAGCACATATCTCATAAACTTTTGCCTTTAATAAAAAATTTTTTTAGAAATCTATTTCATTTTGAAATAGCTACCTATCTAATGATATCCCATACGGTTATGTTTGTTGGAATTTACTTTTTCATCCCTCTGTTACATGTATGGAGTGCCACCCCTAAAATTATATTTTTTCCATAATATTACAGCATTATTGAATAGCGGTTCACAGGTTGCACCTACCTACCAATTTTAATTTATGTAATAGTCTCCGAGTAAAACGGCAGTGATATACAAGCAGACGGACGGACATGACGAAATTATAAGGGTTTCGTTTTTGCCATTTGGCTACGGAACCCTAAAAAGAAGGAGTCAGTGCATTAAGTCACTAATCGCTAGTCGCGTCGCTTCGCAAGTGGCGTCACCTAAAGTCATGAACGAGGCCTTATACTGTAGGGTTTCTTTAAAAGGTACGGCAATGGAAAATAAATGTTATTTTTGTGTGTTTTTAATTTGTGAAATGTTTTTTTACTTCAATGTTAAACTTTGCTCTTTTGTAAGATCAAAGTTCAATTTCCATGTTTTTATACTTAGATAAAGTATTGTTTTAAAAGTTTTTTTTTAGCTCTCAATACGGTTTTAGTTAGGCATGAGTTTTATTGGTACCTAGCAGAGCCCTGCGGCTTCATCCGCTTAGTTTCCGTCCCCCTTTTTTTTTGGATGGGAAATCATCAAATGACTTCTCCCGCTCTGGGCGGAGCGGAAGGGAGTGTCAGACTCTTACTGACTAAAACCCACCCGTGTTCCTTCTTGTGCCCTTTGCGTTCCAGGGCCGCGGTGAGTCTAAGTTACATTATCAACGAGTACGCAGATAATGTAACTTTACAATAGTGAAAACTTGATTGAAATAGGTCCAGTTGTTTAGGAGCTTATTTCGTACAAACAAAAAACCCTTTGTTATTTATAAAATACATATTAGTATAAATAGTATAAGATGACAATTAATTTCAGACAGTAGTTGTTTCTGGTTTTTTTTTTTCAAAACTAGTTTAGGATAAGTAGATATGGTTCTCTTTAGCCTAACATGGTGAAAAGGTCTTGATCTTTATAAGTCCATATAGATTTGATTAGGGTTTTCTTTAAACTTCAGTTGAAGTTAATTTTCTATTCTGTCCTGGAAAACAAAAAAAAAAACTTGTTACAGTTTGTTTAGTAAAATAGACCTACTAACATCGCAAAAAAAACTTCCTTTTTTACTGAGACAAAACACATAAAAACAGGACCACTTTATAAAGAAAATGGATGTGACAGTACTTACTTCTCAAACTTTAACCATTTGTCATGAAACCTGAATCGGATATTTCGGATCTCCGGCGGAAATATTAGACATTCTACAATGACAACCCGACGACAGTCCCTCTTGCCTTATATATCTATATGTGGGACATCTTATAACAGTAAAATGTCGTATATCGTGAGGTAACGTGTCTGTCTCAAAATATATGTTGTTATTTTTGAGATTATGAAAAAGCCTCCCTGAAGAACTATGTAGCAGTAACTTGAAGAAATATTTTTTTGTTAAGTACATGATACTAAGTCAAAAGGTATGTACATACTTAACTAAACCTGTAAAGGTTAGTGCCAAGATGAATCAATCTGCAATCTCTCATTAAAAATGGTACGAGTAAAGAAAAAAATACAAAATGGCCGTTAACGTGCCAAAATTATTGCCGTATTGTAGCAAGGTAAGACCTATAAAATTCCGGTAGGTACCGGAGACCATTGATCTGACGGCATATGGCCATAGTACGGCTTAAACGTTCTCGTCCCGTAAGCGTAAATGCAAGTTTGTATTAAAACTGAATAAGCGCCACCTGGTGCCAGTTATGGAAAACCTTTTTTTTTCTTACAATTTGACATAAGCGAACGTTATTTACGCGATCGATTACGTTAAAAAACTCGCACGAAGCCCTCTGGTGCCTGTGTCCTACAGTGGGCATGTTTTATCTAAAATGTTCAAGTGGAAAGATTCATAGGGCATCGGAAAAATCGTCCACATCGCTGTCAATGGGAAAAGTGTCCAGAACACTGGCCGCATTGCTACATTTTATTAGTCTTTCCTCCTTTTTTTTTTTTTTTTTTTTTTTCTGGATGGGAAATCATCAAATGACCCCTCCCGCCCTGGGTGGAGCGGTAGGGAGTGTCAGACTTTTACTGACTAAAACCCACCCGTGATCCTTCTTGTGCCCTATGCGTTCCAGGGCCGCGGTAACTCTTTCGAACAAATCCCGCAACCCTAGCAGGCACCGACCCTATGGGGCCCCGTCCTCGGTGCTGACGGCTCCTTGTGACGCGCGTGGAACACAACGCGTCGTCGACTCAACCTGGTATCGGACGGCGAGCCACCCACGCTCACCGTCCCCAGGCGTCAGCCACTGCGCAATAGCACAGCAGCCGACTTGTCTCTGGAGGGGGCCAAAATGGGACCATTACTGGCACTCCATCTCAGCACCCTCCCGAGCGTTGGGAGCCGCAGCACCCGCAGCAGAAGCGGCAGTGGCGGCGACAGAAGCCGCGGCGGCGGCAGAGGCGGCGGTGGCGGCGGACCTCTTGCCCCTGGTCGGGGCGGATGGCGCGCAGGCCCTTCCCCCAGCCCAGTGCTCGGCCGGCTTGCCAACAGCCGCACATGCACTGCAGTGCGGCGTGGCCTCGCAAGAGCCGGCCTTATGACCGGGCTGACCACAGCGGAAACAGAGTCCGCTGCGGTCGACCTCCGAGGGGCACATAGCTCCCGTGTGGTTGCCCACATGGCAGCGGTAGCACCTCAGAGGTCTGGGTTCCAGCAGTTTTACCCGCGCAGACACCCATCCCACCAAGAGCCTTCGGCCCTCCGACACAGTTCTGGCCGCCGTCACGGGGCAGCTCACCACAAGGGTTTGCATGCCCGTGTTGTCAGGCCGGAGGGTGCCCGCCTTGACGAGCTCGGCAGAGCACCCCCCAGTCCTGGCGACGGCGGCCACAACTTCCTCCTCCGTCACGGAGTCATCCAGGCCCACTATGCGCATGTCGATGCGCTTAGTCGGCCTGGACACCCGGACCTCGTCCGCGGGTAAGACCGCCCTCAGCCTTTCGGCCAGGGCGTCCGCGAACGGGCCACTCTCCGCTCCGGCGAGCTCGAGCTTGCGGGCACCGGTTAAGGTCCTCCTGACCCCGATGCCCCCGCTGATGCCCAGCTCTTGGAGGCTCACCGCCTCCTTCGCCCGCTTCAGTACGGCGAGATACGTCACGCCCCTCTGTTCCGCTTCCGGCTGCAGTGTGAGCACCACAGCCGCGGATTTCGGGGCGCGAAGCCTCGCCGCGATGGCATTGGCCTTCCGCCGCTGCCTCTTGGCCTTGTTCCTCCTCGCCTTCTTGGCCTGCCGCTTCTGGCCAGCAACCTGCCACTCGGCCCCGGCCGCAGGAGGGTCCGAGGGTGAGGGTGGGGGCGGCTGCGGCACTACTGGCGCCGCAGCCTTAGCCGCTCCTCCTCCAGCCTTCCTCCCACTCCTCTTCCGGGCAGACTTGGTCGTCGCCGGCGTCGCAGCCGCCGGCGCCACAGGCGCTGGCGCTGCTGCGCCCTTGGCCTTCGCCTTCGCCTGGCCGGACGTTCCCGGGCTGGCAGCCGCGGCGGCCGCGTACGAAGCCGCCTTCTGCTGTTGGCCCGGGGCCTTCTGGTTCGCCTCCCCTGGGGGACGCCGGACCATGTCCTCCAGGGCGGAGAACTGCTTCCGGAAGGGAGCCAGCTCCTGCCGCACCAGGCTCCGCACCTGGCTCAGCACTTGGCTCCCCTCCATCGCCGCCGGACTCAGCCCCCCTTGCGGCTCCTCAGAGGCTGCTCTGGCCATCCCCGCCAGGTCCCTCCGGAGCGACTCATTCTCCCGAACGAGTCGCTCCGTAAGAACCGCGAGGCGGGCGACCTCCGCCCGCAGCTCAGACGCCTCTTTGGCCTCCTTTGCCCCGCCGACGTTAGCCGCCGCTGCCGCCAGGATGGAGGCTTTGGCCGCGCTGATGGCCTCCCGCTTCGAGGACTGCTTCCTCTTGAAGGCCACAGCGCGAATCGCGGCCTCCACCACCTCCTCAAATTTCTGGCCTCTCTGCTCCTCAGCAGCGGGAGGCACCTCTCCCGGGGACTCTGAGTCGTCAGAGTCGAGAGGAGGCGGAAGAGTAGAGGGAGCCCCACGACCGCTCCCTCCAGGGCGACGCCCCTCCTCCACCAACCTCCCGGCCCGACGCTCCTCCCGGGTAGAGGGAGTCAGCCCCCTCCCTGCCTCACCGCCCCTGCCCCGCCTAGCGGTGGGGATCTTGCGGGCAGAGACAAACTCCCCCTCGGAGGACGACTCCTTGTCATCCTCCCGTCTGGGCCGCTTGCGGAAGAACTTGATGTTCTCCGCAGCAGCCCCCCCTCTTCCGTCTCCGGAGCCCGCCGAGCTGACCGTTACTAGGTCATGTGCAGAGCCAGAATCTGACCCTGCACCTCCCCGGCGCTCAGGCGAACTCCCCGCATCACAATCGAACGCCATCAGCTCCTTGAAAGAAGCGGATCCGGATGACGTCGATCCTGAGCCTCCTCGGCTCTCGTTGCCACTGGCAAGTGGAAGGCGTTTGTTGCCCACCCCAGAGTACGGAGGGCAGCCCGCCGAAGCGGGGTGGGATTCCCCGACCGCTGAGCAGTCGGGACCCACCTGGGGACTCATTTTCCAAAAGCCTTTGTCCATTCTTTTCCTTTTAGAGGGTGCGGTCCCTTACTCCTGCGCCCTTTCTCCCTCACAGGGCCTCTCCTCCCACCCACTCACTGCCTTCCCAGCCACGTCTGATGAGCAGACGCGTACCAGAAGGCAGCGAGCGGGATTCCTCGCGTGTGTGTCTCTCTTGGTCTGATCCCTCACTTGCGACCTTCCGGCATGAGTGGCTCTACCGGGAAAGCTCGCAAGATCATTGGGACACTCAAGCCCCACCACGACGACAACGTGGAGACACATTCGGTGGGGTTAGTCTTTCCTCCTTCGTTTTTACTCCGCTTGTACATTTATATGTATTTAGCTTGTTTAGTTGTATTGCTTAAATAAGATTAATTACATACGTGTTCAGTAAAAACATCCTGCATGTAAGAACTACTCATACTAATGAAACAAATGACCACAGATGAGGTGAGACAGATTTCCTCATCCATTAAACTGTTAATGGATGAGTGACTGTTATTTTCTTTAACTATGTCCAACACAAATGCTTACAACACGAAATTAAGTCCAAAGCCAAATGGGAGACATACTATGCTAACATAATCGTTATGATAATCACTTTGATCCTCCATATTGATTCCTTCACTTGCTGGCTCTCTTACATTGTTAATTGTTTTTACGACAAAAGAAAATTACGATTCGGTCTGCCCTTATTCCATTCCTGTATTCCTAATTAATAAGAGCATCGTTTACTGGACATATATTCTCGAAACAGATTCTATCCGGATATTAAACTTCCTGCATCATTAGTTAGCTACATCTATATTGTAATCACCTCTGCTATTATAGTTTCCATGTTAGAAACTTGTTCTTAAGTTAGCTTGTTATACAGTCCTCAAGAGATGTTAGTCGTGTCTCCCGTACTGTCATTATTATGTATATTTTATAGGACTTTCGCGAACATAGTCGTTGTTAGGTAACAACGACTATGTTCGCGAAAATCCAGTAGATATAGGTATATCTACTGGATTTTATCATTACATATTTTAAAAGCATTATCTTGTATCGCTTCTGCGTTATCATCTTTTTGACGTTAACTGAAAATTTTACGAATACTATACTAGCTTTTTCCCGCGACTTCGTACGCATACAGCCCGTTCCCGAATAACCTTATAGTGTTGCTCATTAATTTGGCTATGATATACAAAAATATTTTTTTTTTTCAGATCCTTATAGTGGTGCGCAATTAAACAAACTCTTCAGCTTTATTATATAAATGTATCGATTATATTAGTATAGACAAGCGAACCACCCTGGGTGCAATCCTGATACTAAATATACTACAGAATGTCTTTATATACAACGTTCACAGTTTTTTTTTTTTTTTCATTAAACAATAATTAAAATTACATGCTGTAAAGGGCCATATTGATCTATATTAAATGCACAATGTATTTAAGGTACTTAATTGGATAAGGATTAATGCTGTATTGCTTAAAATCGCTTCGTACATAAGCCATTATTTCTTGTAAAAAGTAAAGGATAACAAATGGTTATTGTGGGTTATCCCTAAGAGATTGATATATAACATTGCAGACTTTTTTGTAGACCTTTTTAAGGTGTGCAATACTGTAATACATTATCTAGATCTATCTTCGAGGTTCAACCAGCGTTTGCAATGTAAGCGCAAAAAATGTGTTTATTCATGACCTCGGGTGATTTAGAAACCTCTAAAATGATCAGTGTTTCTCTTCTATATTATGCATGTTTTATACATATAAACTGTCCTCTTGAATTGCTCTATCTATTAGAAAAACCGCATCAAAATCCGTGGCGTAGTTTTAAAGATCTAAGCATACATAGGGCCAGAAGATGAACAGATGCGACTTTGTTTTACATATATTACGTAGTGATAGTGATGAGTAAAGTTAGTAGGTATAGATTTTATATGATTTTTAAAACGTGTTTTCTCTTATTAAACTTATTTTTTTCTTTCTATGTAGCTAGGTTTAATATTAATAATTAAAGCAACCTCGTTTCAAACTTTCTTGCAATTGCTAAATTGTTATAATATTCAACGCTTACGATTAAAGATGTAATGATAAGAGAATCGACGTTTTCAAAAATAAAAGATGATTTATTCAAACGAAAATATCTCCATGGCTTGACACATCGCAGATGATCTGAATATTCCATTTCGAAGAATAACTTTATCTCTTACAATCCTCATGAACCCACATAACATGTTCAGACGCTGTGAAATTGAAACATGTTTCATGAAATGATAATTTTGTTTTTTTTTTTATTCGATTTCCAGAAATTCGGAATCAGAGTGTAGTGAGTGACATTGACAACAAAATAGAGTTTAGAGCAAAACCGTTAAATTTTCATTATCTGCGTAGCCTTTTCCCAACTATATTGAGGTTGGCTTCCAGTCAAACTGGATTCAGCTGAATACCAACATTTTACGTGGAGTGGCTGCCCACCAGACCTCAACAACTCATTAACTGGGTAACACGGTACTTCTTGGCAAGACTGGAGTTAGATATTCTGGCTTCTGACAATACGTAAAGACTGCCAAAAATTTACAAATGACAGCCGGTTCCAACGGCTTAGCGTGTTTTCCGAGGAACAGAGGAATCTTTGTATGTTAAGATGATCACCCATCCACAGCACCTTAGCAAGCGTTGCTTAACATTGCTGTGTGTTATTATTTAGCTACGATCTTCTCTGCAAATATGAGTAGTAAAGTTTTTAATGAACAGCGTTCCGAAAGTTGTCAAGGTTGTTTGTCTGAGTAAGCAAGACAACAATTTACCCGAATTTTAATTAGAAATTAGTGTGTACAGTACGTGAGAGTTTACCATCTACTCAGATGAAGCAAACGCCGAACAAAACACTTAGAAAACAAGTTCAAATTTTATGCTAAACCACTTATTAGTTCTTGAACAACAATATGAGATAATGGAATGATATTTAGAAACGAGGTTCTTTTAACGAGTGCGACAGAATCCATTCAGAATTAATATAAAAAGTGAAATACAACATTATGTGAATGAACGGCTGAGTGGCACGAAAATGGTTTAGAAATATACATATTTTGTAAAGAGAACCAGTAAATGAAACGGTGTATCAAAAGAAGATTCTTTACGTATTTGGAGGGATATTTTTATAAATGAGTTTGTTTCATATAACATCGACAACATAGAGTGCATGTTTAAAAAAAAGGAAGACTTTAAAGCTCACTATCTGTCTAAAACTATATTTTTGACAGTCCACAGTTTTAAGTAGGTTTTTGCAAACAACAAAACAGTTTGTAGTAAAACGTTGAAGTTGGATAATTTATTTCTAACGTTTATTTGTGTCTGCAGACATGCAGTTGTGGTTTTCATGAAAGCGTAATGAATTCCAACGCTTGCTAACTGCGGTTGCATTTAAGCTGGCAGTACACTAACGTAACCATATTTTAAGGAATAAAACACAATTTAAACGAATATCACTATATTTATTTTACAGTACTACAGCTAGCCTATTTACAGCATTATCATTATTTCTAAGGCGCCTCGTCTCCTCGAAGGGGCAGATATTGATGGCGTCGGGCAGCTAGGATGGGTCGTCGTTTTGGAAGCATTGTCACTGATTCTACTGACGACCTGGACTGGGCCTCTTGCAGGTTTATCGAACTAACTGGCACAGGGGTGACAGCGTATCCAGCTGCTACCAGGGCAGCAAATTCCTCAGGAGTATACGCCTTGTTGTTCTTAGGGGGTGGAAGCTGCGCTCTTTGTTCGTCCAAACTCTGGCCATGCTGCTCAAGGTTTACTTGCTCAACGCTGGATGGCTGTTCCCTGTACACTTGTTGCTGAGGCCTCACCTGTTTCCTCGGCACTAAATTCTTGCTCACGTAAATGGACGACTGCGGTGCTTTCGCCTGTTCCGACACTCTGGATTGTTCAGACTTGATCTGAGCAGACATTTCATATCTGGGTCTCTGCTCATTGGTTCTGTAAATAGGACGGAGGTAGTACTGCTGCTCGCCAATAATTTGTGCTGGTTGTTGGGGTATGCCTTCAGAAATTGGTTCATAGATTTTTACAGCACGCATTTTCTCGTGTTCTGGGAAGCGTTTCAAGTACGCAACTGGTCTTTCGACATTCTGGCTTTGTAGACGGCTTTGTTCTTGGGGTCTGATTACTTGTCTAGGAGCTTCGTAGATTCTGTATTGTTTTGGTGATGCTTCAGGTTGCTGATATTGGGGTACGATTCTGTAGTTCAGCTGAGCTCTAGGCTGTTGTTGTTGTTGTTGTTGTTGCTGCAGTGGCTGAAGCTTGGGTGCTGGAACAACTTTCAAGCCCTGGGATTCAGGGCGTTCGTAGAGAATTTGCTGGGATGCTGCTTGTGGCTGTGGGACATGCACGTAACGCAGAGCTTGAGCGACTCTCTGTTGCTGTTGAGGCTGACGGTACAAAGGCGACTGTTGGACTGATTGTTGTTGCTGCACGTTCGTAGTCTCTATCAAGTATTGTTGAGGAGCTGCTGGAGACGGTTGAGGTTGAGCTATTTGGATTTTATTCCTCAGTTTAGACTTCTTGCTTGGTTTTGTGATGTATCTGTCGACCTGAAATTGAAACAATTCGAATGTAACAACAGTCGGGAATTACGTATTTTTAAAGACATATTTTTGGGATCATACTAACCTGCTGATATTGAGGTGCGACGCTTTGGACATTAGAAGCTTGAACTTGCTGCAAATGCTGAACTTGCTGAGGTTGAGAGTACAACTGCTGCTGAGGCTCCTCAGCTGCCCTGAGAGGAGGCTGTCCAAGTAAGGCTAGGAGGTCTTGATTGTAGGCATCATTGGCGTTAGATCCAGTATCACTGACTGATAAGGCAGCTCCTACTGAAGCTTCTCCTCCATTCGATGTGTAGTCGGGACGGGCGATGACAGCATGTGACGATGGTTGATAAGAGACCTGAAAAATTAAAAAACAAAAAACAAGTTAAATAAAGAATAACATTTCAAGTTACTACATTATTCTTCAGACGAACTCCTGTGGCACTGAACTTGAACGTAAAAGCAAAAATATATCATATGACAGGTGTCTGATTATATTCCAGCCAATTACCGTCAACATTTTATTTCGTATTTCAAAGTATTTTCTTTTGTTTTTTGTACAACATTGATAACACAGAGGGTGATTGTTTGGGCTTTCTATTTTGATTGGCAGTGCATTATATTTATTTAAGGCTAATCAAAAGTTGGCTTATAATTCTATTGAAAGGAGCACGGTTGTCTTCTGTCATTTTATCCGTAAGGTATTGTGTCACCTAGTTAGAAAATTCTCAGCTAAGTCAGTAATGAACTCAGATGCATTCGATTAGACTATAGCCCACCACAGCTTTGTTGAAAAAATTAAAAAAAAAACAGGGCAAATTGATATGTCCTTGACTGACAAATTAATTGACAGACATCTGCCAGTCCGTATGTCCTTCACAGTGCTGTGTCTTCAAAGAAAAATGTACCCCTTTTTTTCGTGTTTATGTTTACCTGACGAGCCGCCTGAGGTTCTAAGTAGTATATCTGCTGAAGATTTTGCTTCTGCTCTTGTTGCTGCGGCCGATACAGTTGCTGAAGCAGCTGGTTGCTGGATAGAGGCGCTTTTCTCTCTGGCTGCAGTTCCAGTAGTTCTTGGTTGTTCAGGGAGAACACCTGCCCTGGACGGTACTGTTCAGTGTCAGAGCGGCTGGAATACAAAAAATGTTGATGTCAGAAACTGAAGAACTTAGTCCGCATGTTTGGATTTTAAGATGTTTCTTAGTCAATCACGCTTCAACGGACTCAAAGGATTTCAATGAAATTTGAAATATCTGGAATTTAGACATGTTTTACTACTGCAGCATATATTCGTAGGGTTAAGTATTTTCAACATTTACGCAGGCAAAACCACTGGAAAAAGCTAGTTTTACAGTTATGAAGATGATTGCTCAAATCCTGTTTATCAATTTAAATAAAATATTAACATTTTGTTATCCTAAAAGGAATAATTCAATGCTGCGTATTTCATTTTGACGTTTCAAAAAAGCTTCGTCAATCTGTTTATTGAATTTACAAAAAGATTCCTATGAAATATTTGATTCTGTAAAGGAAAAATCAAATTTAGTAATAAACCTTAAAGTATTTGATTTATTAAAAAAAATGCTTGTAAGCATATTATGATAAATTTCACAAAACCAATTTAATCTTTTGTTATGGTTTGCCTTCTCTAGTATGCTCTTAAAAATGGGTTCCCTCTATCTGGCAGAATCTTGTTGCTCCGAATTTTACTTGGCATAACACACTTGGCATAATCTTTTTTAAACGAATATTTGTAAGGCATAAAAAATATTTAGTATAACCATTGTTTGGCAGAATGTTTATATGCTCGAATTTACAATGGCATACTATTAAGATGGCAGAATTTTATTTGGCATAATTACCTTTAGCATAGTTAACATGTCGCATATTTTCGTTTAGCACAATGTTTACTTGGAACAACAATCATTTTGTATAATTTCACTTGGCATACTATGAAGATGGCAGAATTTCATCTGGGATGAATCTTTTTAACCATTTCCATAAAAAAGCATTTATCTAATCTTAGGTATATTAAAATTTAAACATTGTTTTACCAGTAAACGCTTTTTACTACAAATTTATTGACAGAAACCGATCGCTGCAAAACCGACTCCACGTAGTCTTGTCTGCCCTACCCCTAGAGTGTAATTTAAAACCGCGAAGGCGCGGAGGGGCGAGGCGGCCCGAGAGTTGAGGAGCAGGTGGTTGTAACACTCGCCACCGCGGCTGAGGCTGGCCGGCGAAGCCGGGCAGCAAGCCGAAGCTGCGGTGGTGAGCGTTAAACTCATCTGCGACGATAAACTCGCGTGGGACCGCCGGAGCCCCGCAGCGCCGTAGCCGTGATAGAAACCATGCATGCTGCACATGTTGCTTGCTTGCTTGCTGCATGCTTGCTTGCTTGCATGCTGCATGCTTGCTTGCTTGCATGCTGCATGCTTGCTTGCTTGCATGCATGCTGCATGCTTGCTTACATGCTGCATGCTTGCTTGCACAAATTTTATTATTCTGGTAAGAAATTCAAAATTATTGTAACTATGATTTTTTTGTAATATAACAGATGTGTCTTTCAATCTATGGATGTGAAATGTATGCCAAAAGATGATTCTTACTGTTAACATTCTGAAATATGACAGTTCTGCCTTTTAATGACTACCGATATGAAATGTATGCCAAAAGACGATTCTGACTGTGAACTTTCTGCGATATGATGGTTCTACTTTTTAATTATTATGGATATGAAATTTATGCGTAAAGATGATTCTGACTTACAAAATTATGACTTTTTAATGTATGATAAATGAGGGTATACCAAACAATTTTCTGCGAAGTGAAGATTATGCTATCCGTTGTTATGCAAAATAATATTATGACATTAAAAGTTCTGCTATAAAGGGTAGACCCCTTAAAAATATGTAGATTTATTTTGGCACCAGAAATAAATCATATCCTATATTTGCCGACTCAGAGACAAATTTTAAAATTGCATTCTTACTTGTGAGTAATTCTGAGAGGAACAAAATTTGGCCATAAGCCATGCACAAAGCAGCATTTTCTAGGCAGGCTATATTAAAATGAATCTAATAAATAAACTATAGTAAATTTGTCTTTTGGCTCGTATATCTGGTGAGATAGTAAACTATAAGACATATTATATAGTTCTTTACGGTCGCAAATATTTCCGGCGTCAATGAATATGTTGCATAGTACTGCATTGTATTTATTTGTTTTATTGTTATGATTGTAGATGTAATGCAATAACAAAGGATCTATACATTACTCTTATTCTTTCTATTAAACTACAATTTGAATCTGATCGTTCAATGAACAAATTCAATAAACATTGGCTAATTTTGTAATATTCGCTGCATTAGTCCGCTAGGACTTATGTATAAGTCCGCTAAGTCCGCTAAGTCCGCTAGGACTTATACATAAGTCCTAGCGGACTAATGCAGCGAATATTACAAAACCCATAAGAGTTTATCTCAAAGTAATATTCAGAGTGCCAAAGGAAATTATATCTCACTAACTGTTATCTAGTTTGTTAATAAATTAATCTAAGTAACAGACATTTCCGGCAGCCAAATGCGAAATTGGAGTCAACAGATCCTATAATCAAGTTTTGGTCAGGTTGCTCTAAATTCCTGAATTGGATTTGTTCGAAAGTTGATAACAATTTGCTTACCTGACAGGCTTGTCATCATCCTGGGGTTCCTCAACAGGGGCCACTTGTTCCTGAAAAGATACAAAATAACAATTTAAAAGTTAGGATAAGTTCAAGCTTAAATTATAAAAATAGTTTAATAAGATATTTTGTGACTCGCCAGTCACAAAATCGTAATCGTAATCGTATTCGTCGTCTCGCATTCCGATGACGACGTTAACAAAATCGCGGGAAACATGGAAAATGATAAATAAAGAAATGAGGCCTATATATAAGTAGCATAGTCTGCTAAAATTATGATAATGACGACGAAGGAATCGTTTCCTATTGTCATAAATATATGAGTTGTGCGATTGATCCATACTATAGCGTAACAAAAACCAAACATCTTTTCCGCAATAACCAGACGCACAATAGAATCAAGCGGAAGGACACACTTCAACCGTTCACACAGTTTAAGAAAAAGTGTATCAAACAATCAGCTGGCCCCAACGAATTAGCGGTGTGACAACAATGCATGTCATAACACACGGTCCCCTACAATTATGTATTACATTAGATGCGCGAGCGCCGCTGAAAGCTAAGGAAAACGAGACAATGAGTCGCGATAATCGGCCATTTTCGAAACAGTGGGCGGAGCGGTCGGTCGCGTCAGTCAGTCGTTTGCACAATATGTTGATCAATCGTCCTGTGTGATTGGTTCGGTATCGAAACTGTTCGTTGCGCGTGCGCCAGTTAAGTCTCAATTAATCAATTTACTTACAGGCGAGCTTTGCGGTAAAATTATGTAATTGTTGGTTTTGCAGTAAACGGCCCGGTAGTAAAATCTTTACTATTGTTATTGGTTAAACTTATAACCTTGTGTCTTTGCCAATACTGAAGAGTGGTCTAAGCTTATTAGAGATTAAAGCTGTTTATTTACTTGGCGAATGTATCAAGAACTGTTCCGAGAGCGAATATCAATTTTTGGGTTTATGTATATTATAGGTAAATGTAAACCAGGTTTCTTTTTGTACACTGTTCCTGTGAGACTGAGCCATAGCAGCAAAGTTGCGGTAAAAAACTAGTATCTTGTAGGTAATTATTGTACGAAAAATATTTGCAAAAAAAATTAAATTAAATTGTACAAAAAAAAATTCAAGCACAGCTTTTAAATAGTAAGTTGATGAGCAAACATACTTACCATTAAATAGTCATGTAATTGCTATCAAAGGCCAAATCAAAACTGATTCTAATTTCTCGTATAAAGCCAGCATTTATTATTTATTTATTTATTTATTTATTATATACTTTATTGTACACCTTGTAATAAAAACAGGAAAAAAATTTATAAAAACAAGTGTACAATGGGCAATAGTAGTAAAAAATAATTTATTTTTATAAAAACAACTGTCACTAAATCTAATATTTGCATACAAACCACACTGCGGTAGAAATGAAACGGAGAAAGTATAATAGAATTAACTTAAGTGGGTGTATTATCTGTTGCCAATTGTCGAAGCGAAATGGAATGACTCATCTGTTCGTGCGATTGATTAATATTAAAAAGGAGAATGACTGATAAATATACGGCCGAGCTGGTACGCGTGATTTCATTTGCAACCAAACTGGAAGTTCCTATTTGATCCCCAACGATCATTATCTTTATACCAATTTATAAAGAGATGGTGTAGGATGTCTTCTTCATTCACGAATACTAGCAACCATCATTTAAGTCATCATTTCCCCATTATCATATGTGTATTTATTAGAAACTAGCAGCGCCCCGCGGTTACACATGCGTAGTTCCCGTTCCCGTAGGAATATGGGGATAAAATATAGCATATGTCACCCGGGGATAGTGTAGCTTCCCAACAGAATAAAGAAAGAAAAAGTTTTTAATTGCTACAAAATGACATACATTAATTGATTTTCCACTAAAAACTTAACGATAGTGGTAGTAGTAGTACTTAAATTATGTTAGTAAAGACAAATTAAAGTTTATTGATAATATAAATAACAAAAATGATGAAAGGATGAAAGAACAACAAAAACAGAAGCAGCAGTGCAGCAGCAGTTCAACAATGAAAGAATTTTTCAAATCGGTTCAGTAGTTTCGGAGCTTATTCAATGCAAACTAACAAACAATCAAATCTTTCCTATTTATAATATTAAAGTAAAGACGAGCAATTACTCCCTCGCACGGCCTCACAGCAACCGTGCACTGTTTCAATATGTAACTATAAAGCTTATAGTACTCAATGATAGTAAAGATCAGTGTTTTTTTGGAAATATCTTTAGAGTTTAAGCTTCTACTTACTGCAATTACAGTTTTGCCTCTATATCATATCTACACGATGCTTGTGTTAAATTAGTTAAAAAGAACGAATAATTAAATCAATAACGTAACAGCATAAAATCGGCGAAAATACGCGGAATATTACCTGGCTATAAACAACAATTTGTGCAATATTTGCTAAACGACATCTTTAATTCATGAGCGTGCAAAAATGGATCCATTTCAATCCGCTTCTGTGCTGACAGTTACAAAATAACGGACATTCCTCCAACGTGTGATTATAGTGCACTAGTAATCCGCACTTACGGTCGCGGGGTGATTATTCCGTCCCCAACCGTGATGCAAACGGCTATTAAAAGCATATTAGAATTGGATGACGGGGGAAATTTCATGAAGGTTGTCTAGATAAGATATTTTTTTAGAACAATGCTTTATTTGTTATGGAGAGTGATGATGTGATGCTAAAACCATGATTAAACGCAAGAGTGAATAAGTTACTTCTAAGCAAGTGTGCTATATCGTCCACCATATCATCGCTTTCCATCACGGGGAGATTGTTGTCAAACGCGAGTTTAACAATAACAAAATTAAAAAAAAAAACAGTATAAGTGTAGCTAGGTTGTTATCGTATTACTTGTGGATGTTCTGTATTACTTTTGGTAGACTTGTTAGAATAGAATAGAATACTCGTTATTATGTACACCATATAAGTTACAGAAAATATAGATGAAGAAAACATTACATAGGGTGACACAATGGGCGGCCTTATCGCTAAAAGCGATCTTTTCAAGACAACCTTGGGATGGATTTTAAAGAGAAAAGGAAAATACAGTACTGTATAAATACATAATAGATAAATAAATATAATAATAATTATGAGAAAAAAAATGCATAGACCCCAAATAAAAACGATTAAAGAGAGAGATAGTGAAAGATTGAGCACGCCTTTCCGATACGGGCAAGGCATTCCATAACCACACAGTTAATCTCAAATCGCATTGCGTTGACAAAATTGTTGTTGAGCGGTGAAGCTTGCCTGCTAGAATAGAAAGATTTTTTTATTTAGGACTCGCATAACACAAACAAAAAAAAACTGCTTTAAACATACGCGTTGCCTTAATTTACATTGCAAAGTATTTTAATCCTTCTTCAGACATATGCATATTATAGGACTAAAGGTTCGATATACCGGTATTGAAAACGGAACGTGCGTATAAAGAATGAAATGTACAAAAGAAGCCTTTTTTCTTTTGTCCTCCATTTATCCTAAAAGAATCTTTGTATCTATAATACATTGTATTCTGATACATACCTACACACGTATTCTATTCAGAATTGTTAAACGAGAATTGGATTGTTCGGGATCCATGATTTTTGTAAGTCGATCAGAAAACGAATTTGAGAACTTTTTAGTGCAAATCGGCTTGTCATGAGAGATGATTTCTGGAACGATTTTTTTTAATTAAATTTAATGTAAATACTTACGTACGTAAACGAAAAGTTACGGATAACTCTCATTCCGTCCTTTCACAAGTTGCTTCGGGCGAAAATTTTGGAAACCGTTTCACGTGTTTCAACGCTATTTTGTAGATGAAATGAAAATATAGTAACAAATAAAAAACCGTGGAACGCCTGCTGTGACTTTGTGCGTATTTTATGACATTGCTAATAAAAGCTGCGTCATAACGATAGTATCAGTTGCAAAATACTTTATAGCGGAGAGTCAATATGGAAAATGAGTCTGTTGATAGGTTTCAATCGTAAGATAATAAAATAATACGATATAAGAGAAAAGACAAGACACATAAGCAAATAAAATCGGATTGAGTGAGATAGAGGTGATACGTTTTTGTTTTTGGGAGAATTAAAACACGCTATCACGGCAAGGAATGCCCTAAAGTGAGTCTAAAGCCAATAGTTAAGTTTGAAGACTCACGCCATTAGTAATATCAACCAATCAACGCCGCTACCTGGTCAGATCAATGTCAAACCCAATCGCTCGATTGAGTTTGACATTGATCTGTCCACTGGAGCACTAGATGACTAGACTCTCCCATCATAAGCGTTGGGTCTGATTGCAGTAACGTCCCATATTGATTTATTGACCAGATACCGCAGCTGAATTGGATGTTAAAGGCACAGAGCGCTTTAACGAATGGAGGTAGACGGTCGGACGGACGGTAATCTAAGGCTTATTCCCATGGGGATGGGAAGACAAAGTATAGAAAGACACTTAATACGATCCTTACATACTCTTCTTGCATCGTTTACGTTCATCGCGTGCGTACCAGAAGACGCAGGGTACCCACAAGATGGACCGATGGCCTGGTGAGGGTCGCGAGTAGCCGATGTTGTGGCGACACTTGGGGTAGGCCTATATACAGCAGTGCAAAAAGTTGCGTGATCAATCCCAAAAATTATGGATTTTTAACAATCGTAGTGACGTGACGACTTCGATGTTTAACAAGAAGGCTGATACGTGGTGTCGCGGGAATATTATTTGTAGCACTTGGCTCCCCAAGTGCTACAAATGGCCTTTGGCCATCAGTGGGTCATACTTATGGGCTCACAAAAATTCGTCGTTCGTTCGTTCGTTTTATTGAAAATGTCATGCCGCTGGTTGCGATATACAACCAACTTGCGTTTCAATCTACGTTGTGCATGTCGTGTGTGTTTGTGGATGTCAAAGCCACCAGTCAGTGCTGGTGACTTTGATACCAATCTTATCTTTAGAGTTATTACGCACTTAGTAACAATGAAACCATTACCATTAAAAGTGGAGAAAAAACATATCTATCTATTTATGCCTTTTGATAGCTCGTGTGTTGACACTCACGCGGGTTCTAAATTAAGAACTTGAATAAAATATTCTTTCTCGTGGGATTGAAGCATGAAAAGTGGAGTTTGAGATGTTCTCAATTTCACATTCTCATTTCAGAAACTCAATGCATACTTGTTGCAATATCTATAGAATATGTACAATTTATTGGATGTTCTACTTTGCGTTATGAGTTTTCAATAGGTGTAAACTTAGAGCCCATTAAAATAGACCAGTTTCTAGCCTGTACTGTTAAATTACTAGCATCTTCAACAACCAGTTCACATGTTGCTTATCAATATGTACCTGCTGTGATTATAGATCATTATAAGTACTGTGTTCACTACTTAGAAAGGAATTTCAGATAAAATTACTCGTACTACATACCGCTGATCAGAAATCGGCGATATCTGATCCTAACTTAAAGCCTTCATTGTTTTGAATTGTGGGCTGAAATTCGTAGATTTTGCGAATGAGTTTCGTATCATTGAGCTACTTATGTTCTGAGTGTAGAGTAGGCAAAATGAAACTGGTTGATTTATGTATGGATTAAATTGATGAATGCATTTTTTTGTCTTGTATTTTTTTTCTGTTCGCCTACTGGTTCAATATTTGTAAATATGTGAGTACCATGAGCTTATTTAGAAGTGTACCTCTGCTGGTAATACTTGGTTCTATAACTAGTATACTTATATACATCGTATAGTATACATCGTCCTCACATATATGAAGTATTTTTTGTATACCAAATATTGTAAAACATTTATTTGAAAAGAGTAACTATGGAGTTTCTTGTCCGTTCTTCTCCATAAGAATCTACCTTTGCGAATGGGCGCTAGAGTCACTTAATTATGATAACTTTTAATGATGACGTTGAAAAGTGCCGTTTAATGGCCTTTTTTTCCTTTAGTATCTCAAACGTTTTTTGTGCGTCATTTCTGGCGGAATAAACGTGTTTTCTTTCTTTCTTTTAAACGCTAATACCTAAATAATGTCTGAACTTTTGAAAGAAACATATTTTGTTGTTGGTGTTTTTGGTAGTAGGCCTACATTACATGTACACTGTTTTGCTTTGTTTCTAGTTTTTCAGGTATTTTTTCTAAACTACGTCTAGTCTTATATTATTTTCTTGCATTGTTAATCAACCGATTTATTTTTTATCTCTATAGTACGAACTAACCATAAAGCTTTAGGGTTTTGCGTTTTATTTTATAGAACTATCTGTGAAGTCACTAATTTGGTAGAACAAGTTGCATCTTTGTCGAAATCGCTTAGCCATTCTTAAGTGGTAAGTAGTGATCTAAATTATACTTTAAACAAAATTATACTTTAAAATTTTGTGTTCTAATTTAGTTTTATAAGTGTTATTATTACGGTCTATAATTAGATATGTTCATTTTCAGTCAATGTTTTTCTTGAAGATGGGTAAGGATGGAAATTATTGCAAAAGACGTATTAAGTTTAAAACCAGCGTATTTTAGTCCTTCGGTATACCGAATAGAACTGAAAACATTATTCAGCAATGAATTTTATCATTTTATGACTGTCATAAATGTATTTTTATGCATAGCCTTCAAAAGAATTTAGCTCAGTATTTCCAGCGTTTAATTTTAACTTGGTATGAATGTCATTAGTCATTAATCGATCGTTAAAGCCATTTAAACAGACGTTAAATCTAGATGTTTTTGCGATAAAAAGTAAGCCGTGACAGCTGCGAAAAACGATATTTATCTTTAAGCATCAAGTACTACACAGCTTTTGTATATCAAGCCTAGTCATAATTTCACTATGCGATGCAAAAAGGTTATTTTCTTAGATAAAATTAAAAAGTCTTTGATTCAAATAGAACTCTGATAGGTATTACTTTTTTAAGAGGATTTTAGAGTTAATTTTGCATGAAATAGAGCTTTAAACTTAATTAAAAGAAAGACGGCTACTATTATTTGCTGCGTGCGTTAATTAGTAAATGTCATCTTAGCTTTTTAGTCAACCAATAGGATTCATTGGTAGAATCGACTATTTTAAGCAAACAATTCTGTTCTCAAATAGCTTGCTATTTTACTTGACCCGTAGGTCAACTAGTTAAGTAGATAATCATGATATCCCTCGCCGATAGGTTATCTGTAATTTGTCTCTTGTTTTGCATAATTAAACATTTTAGGTTTACGAATATTTCGTGTTTATTTTATAAATATCGTATTTATGGCTATATTACTAAGAGCGAATTGAGGAGATAACCTTTGCGACTTTCCGTGTATTAGTTAGAAGCAACTACATCCATCATGTCGATGCTAGGGTTGCAAAATTTGTTCGAAAGAGTCACCGCGGCCCTGGAACGCAAAGGGAAAAGGAAGGGTCTGAGACTCCCTTCCGCCCTGAGCAGGTGAAGCCATTTGATGATTTCCCATCCAAAAACGGTCCTAAATGTTGAAATGTCGAATAAACTAGTTTCCTTTCGATGAGATTTTCGAAATTTCTCGTATTCGGATAGTGCGCAGTGTGTAAAAGATCTTAACTTTTTATATTAAGATCTTTTACACACTGCTACAGCACTTCACTGACATGTTCCCATTTATATGGTGATATAAATGGGAACATGTCGTACAATTATTTTCAACTATATCCCTAAAATGATACCGATATCATTTTAAATTTTTTAACATATCTTTACAAATACAGCATACGTATTCATTCCGCACACAGTAATGTAAAACAATTTCATATCGAGTCCCGTAAAAATTTCCGTCTCGTCCCGACTCCGGAGGATTATAGTACCAATATTTATCGATACCGTGTTCCGCACACTAACAGTTTATAGGACTGGTCGTTCGTGACCAAATGTAGGGCATAGAAGTGAAAGGGCAGCTTAGGACATGATCCGGCGAAGTTGAATCACTTTGTGTTGGAGAAATAATACAATGTATTGGTGTGATGGGATCTTTTGACGTGACTTATCTTTTCCTAAGTCACGAAGCTAAAGTCAATATTTTTCACATGAAATACTAATCGATACTATGGTATTAAATGGCAATATGGGTACTGTAAGTTAGAAAGGGGATTTACGAGTTTTTGTTTTTCTTCCTGGATCTGTGGATTGCAGCAACGCGGCCAGAACTAATAATACCTACTAGTCCACCTAACAAAAGTGATGACTATAATGATACCAAACTACGAAGTCAGTCTTCAATAGTGAAGTTAAGGCAAATGCTCATCTTTACGAAAATGAATGTTTCCGCTCCAATACGTTTATAATAGCGGACTTAACATCACCTACTATCAACACACGAACACTTACAACATAATTCGAGATGAGAATCAGCAGAAACATGTTTTTGTTCCCATTTGCATAATATCACCATGGGAACATCAATAGAATATCTGCGTGTACACATCTTTATAGGACTTATCACGCCGACTCACAATGGCAGAAAATAGAATTCGGCGTGCAATAACAGATTAGCAACACTTTCAAAGGCGTTTGATTGACATAACATAAAATGGATTTCGAAGTAGGTCAGGTAAAACAGTTCTGTAAAGAAATAACTATGAAAATAAAAAAATAAAACCCCAAAGTTCTAAGGGATCAGTGTCCATTTCTTGTTATGGCACGTGCTTCAAAGATTTATGGGAGATCCTTAAAAGGAGTGCTACAGGGTCATTAGTTCGGCCCCATGCTTTTGCAAACATCTTCCATTAATAGTTAATTAGTTGTTAGTTTCGGATTTACATGTATCGCTGGGATTTATCGTCTATCCTCCTACAGATTCCCACGGTCCATGTTGAATTATTCAAGTGCTAGACATTCACTGAAAGGCTGTTTATAATCCAGGTGTTTGAATTTGATAGTACCCACACAACCCATCTCTTTTTATTCGAATGTAAAGGTCAGACTTTCTTGTTCATTTTATATAACTGTTTGCCTGTATTATGTTATGAAAATAAAATGAAAGTCTTGTAGATGCTCCTTTGTGGGATAAATACCACTTTAATCCATGAATAGAAAACAAAACACAGAAAGACACAGTTACGTAAACCAAACGGACGAAATAACAAATGATGATTACACATTAATTTTAATCAAAAATTTCTTTTAAAACTTCACAACCTACTTCAACTAATCATAAAAAAGCTGTGCCTATGAGCACGTAAAGTTAAATCGTTGTAAATGCGTGAGAGCTCGAACGGTATGCAAGTATAATAACTGCTGCCGTTACACTTAAAATGTCATAAGTACAGGTATTTAGTTGTCGCCTATATTTGGCGTCGCGTTTCCCACTAATCCATCACTACCGGTCGATATGTACATGATTGACATGAAATTAGCTACCGGTGATGTCAGGAATGCGGAATAGGAAATATTAATTTTTCATAATTTTTCTACTCTCCTAATGTTCCACTAATTTAGCAATAGAATAGTAATGTGGAAATTGATCATGTCGGAACGATAAGTGTAAGTCATCCATCATACTTAAAATTTTAAGCTAGGAAACTTCCTGTCAAGTTTTAGCAGCACGTTCGTACGCATTTTGAGGCAGCGAATTTTGATAAATGAGTGAATTTCATGTGAGTAATTTTAGGAGTGATTACTTTGTGTTTTGTAAGCTCAATTTATAACGTATTTATAACGAACGTTGTCTTCATTTGTCTGCAATCCCTATTACTATGTATATTTCAAAACTCTCAGAAGACTTGCTTACGATTCAATATGATGATTTATAGTTCGTGTACGGATATGTTCGTTAAAAATCGGTCTCATCTAGTTTATAACGGCCAAAAAGGATTGACGTGCAAAGTGTTTTTTACAACCTACTTACAAAATAAAAATGATTTATAATTTATAATTGTCATTCAAAAGCTTTGTGTCTGATTTTTTCGGTTTAGTGGCCGTTTGATATGGTCAACTAGAAACTTTTCTTATCCTATTATTGGGCGAGTCAACCAACTGGTTGGGTGGTCTTTCTTATGAACGATGGTCACTGTATTTGAGGAAATCTACAACATACATATGAATGATCAGAGATTTCATGTCATTCAACAGATCAAGCTGAAATGTATCTCATGTGCCTATTTTGACAATTTCTCTCAGTTTATCCTGTTTTTTAACCGACTTCTAAAAAAGGAGGAGGTTCTCAATTCGGATGTTTGTATGTTTTTTTTTTTTTTTTTTTTTTTTGTTTGTTCGCGCATAACTCCGTCGCTTGTGAACCGATTTGAAAAATTCTTTTTTTGTTGGAAAGGGTATACTTCCCAAATGGTCCCATGAAAATTTTATCGAAATCAACCAAGCGGTTTTCGAAAAATCTAAAAAAAATATTAACATTGTCTACATTGACGACCTCTTAGTGTACTCTGCAAAGGAGCAGTGCTTTTTTTTACACCAATGTGATTGGTTCGTTTAGGTGGGGGGAGGGGAGGGGGTGTAGGTACCACTAAAAAGTGAAAAATAAAAAACTTTATACAAAAAAATACAACCGACTTCTACACAAAAAATCAAAAAAGTGCAAAATAACTTTAATTTCGGAAGTCGGTGTTCAAAAAACGAAAAAGCAACCACAAACACCGAGTTCTGAAATTAAAGTTATTTTGCACTTTTTTTATTTTTTGTGTAGAAGTCGGTTGTATTTTTTTGTAAAAAGTTTTTTATACCAATTTATTTGGGTTTTTGATTTCACAGTTTCATTCATTATTCTGCCCGAAGGATCACCAAACTGAAGTGACAGTGGGCAGTGTACATTGTTCGCAGAACAGGTGGTCGATGGGGCTGAAAAGTCCTAGAGCGGCGACCGCGTAACGGAAGACTCAGCGTAGGAAGGATTCCCACAAGATGGACCGATGACCTGGTCAGGGTCGCGGGTAGCCGATGGATGCGAGACGTACAGGATCGGGTATTTTAGCGACGCTTGGGGGATGCCTATGTCCAACAGTAGACGTCTTTCGGGAGATAATGATGATAGTAATGATGATGATTAATTATCAAAATAATCTTACCTGTTTGCGAGCTATCCTGTATCCTAAGTGTGTGTATTCGCCCTGGGTCTGTCTCTTGTCCTTGTTCATCGCAGGCTCGGCTGCGTTTTCTGCATCCTTCACATCAGCAGCGTATGCGCATAGCGCGAATGCTGAAACAATAAGAAATAGTAAATCAGATTGTGAGGTACGATGTAATTTTGAAAAATTGGGGATATAACCGAAACAGTGTCGCAATCCATAACTGTAAGTCATGAGCCTATCTCTCGCTCTGTGTAGTCATTTTGACACTTTTGTTTTCAAGGAATGAAAATTCTTAATGGTATCTTAATCGTGGTTCTAGTCTCTTATACTACAGATTTGCAGTATTACATTATCAACTAAAGTATTGAGTTCGCCTAAATATTAAATGAATAAACTACTAATTCACGAGAAACAACTTTCAGCAAACCTTAAAGATATTGCTAAACACTTTCGATCTTCGAATAACTTTTGCAATATCAATATAAAATGGCTAGATGCTCCATTTGTAATCAGCAAAGTACTCAATCGTAAAATAGTGATAAAATTTCTATATCCCAGTACTTATATCATTGGTTGAGCTTTAGTACCGCTAAAAGCAAAGTTTCGAAACAACGCGGTTCCAATAAATGTAGGTGACATTTAAGTACAGAGGATCAATAATGTTTGTTTTAATGTTTGTCGATGTTGCTGCAAGGATCTTGAGTGATTTGTATTAATATTGTTTTATCGTTCTAATCTCCTGTTTTGTCATGATTATAGTGTTGAAGTTTGGTGTAGTACCTAGTTTATTACCATAAATCTTTAAATGCTTTATTTAATTAAAGATCTTAGGTAGGATTTCTAATAAATTTGAGCAGTATTAATTTTATACGTAATTTGAGAATTCATATCCTGTTGCCCACAGTGCCTATATTAAATAAAGTAACCAGTTAGGTAGTTCTTCAATATCATTTTTGCAATCTCTAAGAAGTTTTTACATTCTTATTTTTTCCACGGGTCCATTTTCCGTTTGAAATTGAAAACTTTTAGCTTAGATTAGTAAATATATTTGAACCAAGGGATCTTAACCTAGATCTTACATAAACTCAAGGTAATTTCATTTTACTCGTCACATTCCTTAGAACCGCTAGCAATTGAGTCAGACAACCATTACTTTAACTAGATTGAATCCAATCCCTTCATTTTATCTTCGTTACTATCTTATATCACAAACTTTACCGCAAACCGTAACCTAACTGAAACGTAACCCACAAACGCAAACTGTAACGTAACGTAAACCCTTGACCCAAAAACAACGTGAGATTGGCACATTTATTTATAGCAAAACGATTTCCGATGAGTCCTGTGACGATGAAGGTGAACTTTATGGATTCCCGAGGATGTGGTTTTTTTTGGCAATTTTCTAGCAAATGATGATCTGCTATTTTTTTTAGCAATTTTGCTGTCAATGGAAAATTAGGGCAGCAAAATATATAATGACCTGCCGGTAATCAGTCCTGATTATCCACAATTTAGCATATTTTTCGTAGTGACATGAGTCACATCATTTGTGTAGACAGGGAGTAGCAAAATTAAACACCAGATTATTGTCTTAGTTATTTGCAGCCACATTTAGAGGGCGCATCCCTCTATAGGTGACTGCAAATACAGATAGTAAAGTCCGGAAACCGTCATCGAAAAGGGAGGATCCTCTAACCGGACGGTTTTTGTGTTGTAATCGGGCTGTTGTATATTTCCAAATCGTACGGTAAACTCTAATACCGCGATGCAGGATTTTAGTTCGTCGCGGGTGAGATAGATGACGTAGCGGTTCGTATTGTTGCTCGTATATTTGCTTTGTTAGGGTCGATTTCAAGGTAAAGCAATGCTTGCCGAGGTTCGTCTGCGGATAGGTGACCATCTTAACATAACGAGACTTCTCCGTGCCTAGGAAAGCACGTTAAACCGTTGATTCCCGGCTGTAATTTGGAGATCTTTAGCAGTCGTTACGGATTGTTAGAAGCCAAAAAATCTGACACCAGTCTTGCCAAGAAGTATAGTAATAAGGTAGGCAGCGGCTCTACGTAAAGGAGCCGGATTCAGCTGAATACCAGTATATTCAGCTGAATCCGGCTTGACTGGGAGCCGACCCCAATATAGTTGGGAAAAGGCTAAGTAGATGATGATATTTGCTTTGTTAGTTTTTTCTTGTGACAGAATTAATAGAAAATGTGTATTTTCTATTTGAACTGGATGGAATAGTAATCTGTAGCTCTAAACAATTTTGTCCTACATTCATTTGCCGTTCTATCAGCGAATGCGTGTCTCGAAATGCCAAAATTTAACGGATTGACCACGTGACATATCGCTAGCGTTTTTCAACCCCATACGTTTTCGACTTTTTGGCAATAGCCACACTATCACTTACAGAATGCTATTTGTCTGAAGCGTTTTTTTTTTCTGGATGGGAAATCATCAATTGACTTCTCCCGCTCTGGGCG
This sequence comes from Hecatera dysodea, assembly GCA_905332915.2. Classification (NCBI taxonomy): domain Eukaryota; kingdom Metazoa; phylum Arthropoda; class Insecta; order Lepidoptera; family Noctuidae; genus Hecatera; species Hecatera dysodea. Next base: position 8,403,940 of record HG995309.1, read on the forward strand.
GAGCAGAAGGGAGTGTCAGACTCTTACTGACAAAAACCCACCCATGATCCTTCTTGCGCCCTATGCGTTCCAAGGCCGCGGTGGCTTTTTCGAACAAATTCCGCAACCCTAGCAGTACTTGTTTGAAGCCTCAGGCTACACTTTTTTATAATGAGTCAATTACTTTGTATTCAAATAATAGCGGTAATGTTCATTCCAGTCCGATACTGGACACGACTCTCTTACAGAGCAAGATCAAGTCACTCACGACAAAGGACCTAATATCAAGGTTATAACATGCTAAAACATTAGCCTTCTACAATTTCTGCAGTAATCACGGACTATTACGAAAAGCATTAGTAGATCGAAATATACTATGTATCTGTCACGAGTTTAAGGACATTTTGAACATTTGTGGACGATCGATTAAAATGTTTTTGCTGTCAATGTCATCATCATTAGAGTGCTAAATGATAGTCTGGATATTATAATAGTAGCGTATACTATTTTGTTTATAACCTTCAGTTTTGTACGTTCAATATGTACTAATGAGAATAGTTTGTGAACCACATTTGAACATTATTAAGGATCTCTTTAAACAGTTTTTCAAATGTCGCTCATAAACTAGCAACTAAGTTCTAGTTTTCGGTATCTGGGCGTAAACTGAATCAATCTCGAATTCCATTGTCAGCCATATCTCATTAGAAAATATCTGTAGTATAGTATCGTGCATTAGTTATAAGGCCAATACGAATTTTGGCTTCAACGATCTAGTGCACAAAAAATCTACTGCTAAAGATTTAACAAAAATCACCGACGTCACCCGCAAAGGATCCAAGCTAAATGGAAGTGGGCCGACAAAACTGCAGCATGTCAAAAGGTTCATGGGCTAAATCAATCACAATATGGGCCCCAGAGAATGTCTGGCGACATCACGGCAGGCGAATATGGTGGCCCGAGTTTGACCAAAACCGGGAAGAGTGACAAAAATGGGAGGTCTTTGTCCTTCAGAGGTATAGAACAGGCATAAATTAAATAAGATTTTGTACGTAGATACTACATAATTCCGTATTTTTTCACAAAGTAATCACGAGACACATTTCGTTACATAGGTACTGGACAAAAAGAAACAGGTAAACACATAACAGTAGTCATCAAGGCGATTATTATAAATCTATTGCAATAGTTCTACATGCGGAACCCTGACATGGATTTTATTCCGCGTTGCTGATGACACTGCAACACTGTTAAAAATACAAAAATAAAATAGAATATGTAAATTGTGTGAGTCAATGATCCCATATACATAATGTAGGTAGCGTTTTTTAGAGAAGTAGGTTAAAAATATAAGTTGGGAAATAACATTTATTAATTATGCTCAAAAAACTGCATTTTAAAGTCAATGACACTGACAGATTTTGTAATAACTACAGTTACACATTGCATTATTTACATCATAAAAAATAATATTAACAAATAATCTAAATTTACAACAAACTAAAATATAGCATCAAAGAATTCGTCCCCAATGCTGTCAGCTGGTAATGTGCTGCGAGACTGGCGGCATCGCCACGTTGAATGGCAATGCTTAGCTTTTAGCCAAGAAAAAAGCCAGCTCTTGGGTCACGGCTGTTTATCAAATAATGAATAATAAAATCTTATGATTATGATTTTCGTGGTAAACGTGATCATTGTTGAAACAAACAGCTTTATCCTTAACAAAATCCAACCATGTAATAAGTTTAAATACTGATCAGCAGAATTCTTCTGAACTGAACTGAAAATCAATTGGTTAGATTTGTTTTATTAATATGCCTAAAGATCTTTTACATTCAAATAATCATGTCACAAACCAACCGTTCTGAAATAAACATTTTGTCTCTCTCATCAATATTTGAAAAAAGAACGTTTCCAGTGGTAAAAAGCCTTAGCCTGACGTCACTAAGTGCCAGCGCTCGGGAGAGCACGTCAGAGGTCCCGAACTTGTGGAGCGTGACGCAAATGGCTGAGTTCGGGGTGACGTCGACGATCGTATACCGATCATATCTATATAGTTGCGAGCAATGAGACTGGGAGAGGCACAAAAAAATTCATGTATTTTATCGGCTGATTATCAAAAAAAAATGATCACTTGTACCTGATGAACGAAAATGGCTGTTTGACAGCTTTTATATCTATACCTACTAATATTATAAAGAGGAAAGATTTGTATTTTTGTATGTAACGAATAAACTCAAAAACTCCAGGACCGATTTCAAAAATTCTTTCACCATTACTACTACATTTACGCTGACTAACATAGGCTATATTTTATCCCCGTATTCCCACGGGAACGGGAACTACGCGGATGAAACCGTGGGGCGCTGCTAGTAGAAAATATGTATTTATTTAAAACGCAGTAAAACAGTGAGTATTGAACCCTTTATAAATTTAAAATATTATGCTATAATATTGTTGTAATAAAAGTAACCGGATTTTTCTTAATTAATATTTTTATTACGGAATACAATTTAGGTAACCTTTTATGCAGATACGAACTAACAGCACTTTCAATCTCCTTTATCAAACCATACAGCACGGACGTTTTCAAAGTCTCTCCAATTGAGTACATCACACTATAGCAAAATGCGACACAAATGATTTGCAAAAGATTTGCTATTATTTATTGAAGAATTTCGTTGCCTTTCTCCGAAGATCTTCATCAGTTCTTCACCAAATTGAAATGAGAACAGTCCGGCAAAATAATTTCAAACAAAAAAACCAAAACATCCACATCGGTTGACAGTTGGCGCTTATATTGCTAAACAAACATACAAAATTAACAGTCAAATTGCCTCCTCCTTTTTCTTGAAGTCGGTGAAAAAGGTCTCTAATGGCTAAAGTTCACAATAAGTCCATCTTAGCAGCACTCGGAACGTTCTTTGAAAGGCTATTATTACTTCTTGAATGGACTCCGTGTATGGGTCTGCTTTACTATTGTGTAGGATTGGGTTTCCTTTACTTTACTATTGTGTAAGATTGGGTTTCCTTTACTGTTGTGTGGAATTGTGTAATTTTTTTAATGGGGTAAATGTTAGTTATATCTAGTTATATAGATATCCGGGGTTCTAGATAAAATTGAATTCTTTTAGTGATAAGGATTGGCCAAAGCATAAAATGGTGGGGTTTGAACAAGTCACATTTCAGTAACGTATGTCAACTTTATGTTTTTTACCTTTTCCCAATTTTTATCACTTATAGAATTACAATTTGTCCGGTTAATTTTTAATGAAGGTTTTCAAAGAAAATTTACGCCAACAGTTGACACCACTTAGGCGACAGATGTATTCTCCTTTGATAATGTAACTTCGATTTAAACAATGATATGACGTTGATGTCAATTTAACTTACGGACCCAATAAATCAGTACTGCCACCTGAAAAAACTTCAGTAACATTTTGTCGTGCGCAAGTGAATTCTGGAACCATTAAAAATCATTATTAGGCGTTACTAGCGATAAATAGCTAGAAAAATAAATTAAGAATAACTAAAAATAAATTAATTGGAACTTGGCATTACTTTCATCAAATGAGGTGCCTACTAATTGGTGAAGAAATCAATTTAAATTGCACATCAACTGCAAATAAAAAGTTGTGATACCGTTCAACATCGATTTAATTTAAGACCATAAAATGCGCATAGTAATGAAAGTGAAGACTTTAACTCATTAAACGTTTAGGACTTTCTACAATTTGAAGTTCCAGATCGGTGTGAATATTGTAAACTCATCCGGTACCAACTTGTATTCCTAGTTCATATTCTCCATTTCGTTGAACTCTCAATTTGTGTTAATCTTGTACCAATCGTTTTTAAACATAATATGGCCGATGTGCTTTAGATACCAGGAGAAAGATTTACGATTGCCCATAAATATTTTAATTCCCTATTTTATATGTGCAGGAGATTAATTTTAAACAAATCAAAATAGTGGATTTCGTGTTCATCTAAATAAAAACAGTCGCAAGATTCAAGGTTAAGCATAGCTTGCTGAGGCCGGGCCATGGATAGTTGACCAGCTGGGAAGAACCTGGCATTAAAGTGTTTATGTTCCCCTTTTCTTAATGTTTCTACTTATTAGTAATAACTAGCGACCCGCCCCGGCTTCGCACGGGTGCAATGTAGATACTAATGTTTCCTCTACTATAATATGCATGTATTATACATGTAAACCTTCCTTAAGAATCAGTCTATCTATTAAAAAAAACCGCATCAAAATCCGTTGCGTAGTTTTAAAGATCTAAGCATACATACATAGGGACAGACGGCGGATAGCGACTTTGTTTTATACTATGTAGTGAAGTGTTACAATATAGACCATTTCTATGCTATTGCAAGTACCAAATGAACCTTTCAGCATACTGTGAAATTTCAGGAATAAGAAAACCGTTCTCGTATACGGTTAACGAGTTTGATGCGACGCTGGACGGTCCGACAGTTCTGTTTGATATTTCTTGTTCGTACAACCATATCCTTTGTGCTCACAAGTTTTAATTAACAGTTCCGTTTTTCACATCAAAGCTTTTTGTTGGTTCTGCGTTGTAGATAACTTTCATATACAGTTGTTAGTACCTAATAAAGATATTTTATTGAAACTGTTTTATAGTTAGATATTTATTACACAATATTGTTGAGATTGTGCGTTCCGGATATATTATGACATAGGCGTAGACTTTGAGAAATATTGTTTGATTTTTCTATTTTTACTACAAAAAGTGACATTTTTAACCACATCAACCATTGTAATCCTAACTATGAGTACACTGTTATAAATGTCAAAGGAAGTTTGTTTGTTTGTTACCTTTTCATCGCAATGGCTCAACGGGTTTGGATGACACTTGGCACGAGAGTAGACCATGTCCTGGACTAGCTCAATGAAGTATACGCAAAAGGGAACTACAAACAATTTCTAACTACTGACAATATAGAAAACCAGGTGCCGAGTCTAACTCGCGCACCGAGGGTTCCGCACAAACTCGTATGTCGTACTACTCGTACTTTTTCGTCTATTACGTATCTTTTCCGAGTTTACATTGCCTACTGAATTTTATAAACTATACAAACACTCGCATTATTGTAATGAAACGATATGTATGATTGAAGTACAAACTTAACTTTGTAGTAAACAACTACAAAGATGAGTTTGTTAATGCAAATGAGATGAGATTTTTTTTGTGAGATTAAGCAATAAATTAACAATTTTCTTAGATCTTACATTACTTGAGCTATAAGACCTTGTTTCATGCCAAATTTCATGATTCTAGGTGAACGGGAAGTACCTTATTATAGGCTTTGATTTACTTGCGAGTACCAAAATATGTCGCAAAAATACTTTTCAGATACTTTCCGAGATTTGGCTGATGGTCTATGAGGACTTAAGGACCGCACTTTAAGGGCTGTAGTTTTAAAACTATTCGTTTACAAATATCCAATTTTGTTCTACAATTGTTTTAAGTCTTCTACTAAATCTTACTAATTTTATTTGCGAAATACCAGTTCGGTCCCTCACGGTGCGTCTAAACACACGCATATGCAAAAATGATCCATAGCAATCTGTATCTTTTTAATTCATTGACTTAGAACCTTGAATTTTTAAGAACACTATGGGACCATCGATCGACCTTCGTATTTGATATGAATTTAAACATACGAGTAATACCTCCACGAGTTCTTGAGAATAGGGTAGTGACAGACCGACTACGAGAGATCCGTTTTTGCCTTTAGAGGTACGGAACTCTAAAAATGCTATGATATACAAAGCTTAGTTCCAATGCTTCTATTAGATTGATTACTCGAATTCCTCGGAAAAATGATAAATTTCGTTTGAAATGGGAGAAACACTTAAAAATCAAAAGGCTTCGGGGACTGGCGCTTTGTTAACTGAAGAGTCCTTCTTTGGATTTATTGTACGATTTCTTTTACTTTATCTTTCAATTTTAACATCGCTGTTTCTTTGTTTCATTGTTGAAAAAATTTCATCCTCATATCCTTCTATTTGTTTTTGCGTATTTGATTTTCATTCGTTTAGGAACATAGAAAAAATATCTTCGTTGTTCTTGTTTGGACTAGATTTTTAACTACGCACTAGTGATAATCGCTATTTCTTTTTCACTTTCGAGTAAAAATTAAAGCCTAATGATGCAATACGACAAAACCGTTAAAGGTACATGTTATTTCTTTAGTACCTATTACATCTCTAACACTATCACGCAATGCAATATTCAGCTAAATTAAATTTATACAGCACTACGTTAAAACCGAGAACACAACAAATTTTATGTCAATATTTATTTTCTAAAACATCGTAACTACAATATGGCAAACGATACTTACAAGATACGTTCAAAACACATTACATAACATATCCAAGTATTTATTTATTTCCCCTTTGTCCGGTCTCGAGCTTTAGTAAAAGAGACAAATAAAAAGTATCGTTATTTTCAGTTACGGAAACTCAACAAATAATCTTCGTACATTTATAAGCGTGCTGGATTATACTGTAAGACGACTAGCTCAGATAATCTCGTTTGCGGTAGCAAGAAATTTAATTAACAATACAAAGAGATGTGTAATGATTAGTTTTTTAAGTAATAAAACTTTGTGTTGTTATTTTTGTTTTAAATGTTTTGTTTTTACGTGACTTTTATTTTATCTATCTACGTAATACTGCCTTACTCGTGTGCTCAGGTGGTCTAATTAAAATCTTCGTCTTTTATTCCACAGGATAAAAAAGGTTCCCTATCCATTAGCATAAAATTTTAAGACCTAATATAACTTAGCATAATGTTGTTTGGCGTAATTATTTTTTCGCATAATATAATTACGCATAACAGCTCATGCATAATTTTTTTAAGCATTATGTCTGTAACCATAATAATGATTAGGCATAATATTTTAAAGCATAAACTTATTAAGCATAAAGTTCTAAAGCATAACTTTTTTAAGCATAAAGTTCTAAAGCATAACTTTTTTAACAATTTTGTGAGTATTTTTTCGCTGTTGGAAGCAAGCATTGCAAGCATACAGCATGCAAGCAAGCATGCAGCATGCAAGCAAGCATGCAACATGCAAGCAAGCATGCAAGCAAGCAAGCAAGCAGCATGCAGCAGGCAGGGTTTCTGTGACGGCTCCGGCGCTGCGGCCCTCCGGCGGCCCCACGCGTGCTAATCGTCGCAGACGGCTTTCGCTCACCACCACAGCTTCGGCTTGTTGGCCGGCTTCGCCGGCCAGCCTCAGCCGCGGCGGCTCGCTCGCAGCCGCCTGCTCCTCAGCCCGCGGGCCGCCTCGCCCCTACGCGCCTACGCGATTTTAAATAACACTCTAGGGGTAGGACAAACAAGACTACGTGAAGTCGGTTTTGCAGCAATTCGGTTCTGTGACTAACTTTTGTTGCACAGCATATTAATTTTTTGGTTTGCTCAGAATTATGTATGGGGCCTACTAACGTTATGCTACAAGTCTTTAGGCCTAATAACGTTATGCTAATAGTCATTAGGCCTACTAACGTTATGCGAATCAAATTTATGCCAAAACAAATTAGTCTTTAACATGATTATGCCAACATAAAATGTATGCCTAAAAAAATTATGCCAAAGTATTATTATGCCAAAACAAATTGTGCCAAAATCGTTATGCCGAAGTATATTAGGACAAAAAACATTATGCGAAAAGAAGGGATCCCGATAAAAAAGATGGACAAAGTATACCGAGTATCATGTTTCCTCCTAATGGGTTTAGCTGTTGAGGTGTGATTGGTTAATTAACATCAAAACAATAATTCACATTAAAATATTAGTAGAATAAAATGCATTAACCACAAACGCACAAATTAGAAGGTGTACAAAGAGTTCCTTTTTCAATAAAAAAACAACCCAGAAATGTTAGCAAACATTACTGGCGCAATATTAATAACGTTCCAAATCAACACTGGCCACAAATAATATGAAAAAAAAACATTCGGCTTCAAATCGAAAGAACGCTTCAAAAAGTTTGATTAAGATCTTCCATTCAATGGAAGTTTAATCGTTAATTAACAAAGAAACGCATGAGTGAAGCTTTTCAGCTATTTTAAGAATGAACTGATGCGTAGTTTATCCAATACCTAAGCGATATAACCATTTATTTCTGACAAATTATTGTGAAACTTCGCTTCGATATGGCGGATTCCTATAGATGCCTAACCAATTATTTTGATACAGGCATCGAATGATTGGTTTCTAGAGAAGGATATGAAAAAAGAATAAACTTGTTTTCACGATTTGTTAAATATTTTTAATTGAAAAGGAGGTCAAAAGATGACTAAACGTAGAACAGCCAAGAGCGAGCTTAGTTCCAGCTCATAGATATAATAAACATTTCTATGTTCCAGCCTCATACATTAAAAGATTATATCGGGAACGTACACGGCGTAGACTATGCCATCTAGTGTTACAAATCTGAAACTTTTACGCTGTAAATATTTGACGTGTGCTACCACCGTCTCTGTTTAGGGGAAAGTGCACGAAGTAGACTGTGCCATCTAGCGTGGTAAATTTGAAACTTATAAGTAAAATATACTTGACATTAAAGCGTCTGTGCTGCCACCTATAGTTTCTGCACGTTCCCTAAAGATATATACCAGCAGACATATCTATGTAGGTACATACAAGGTGCATACCGGAGGTTAAGCAATACTCTAATGTCCAGTTGCCGTTCAAAAGGAAGTAAAACAGGTTAGGTACGTTTTACTGGCAGTCTTGTTACTAAATATTATAGAGCCTAGACCTGTTTGTGGACCTATGTATGTACATAGAAGTTATTTACCGATGTATGTCAGCTATGTATAATGAGCTACTGTGATATTTCAAGGGAGCAAATCCACAGGACTTGGCTTTCAATAAAATGCTTGGCTTGTTTCTTAAAATATCAAAACCATCTTTATTTATCTATACTACTTAATATTATAAAGCTAAAGAGTTTGTTTGTTTGTTTGTTTGAACGCGCTAATCTCAGGAACTACTGGTTCGAATTGAAAAATTCTTTTTGGGTTGAATAGACCATTTATCGAGGAAGGCTTTAGGCTATATATCATCACGCTTAAGCCAATAGGAGCGGAGCAGCGATAAAGAATGTTTTAAAATCGGGGATTCCACGGGGACGAAGTCGCGGGCAGCAGCTAGTATCTAATATTTTAACTAAAAGGTAGCTTCAATTTGTCATGGATCCGATCAACAGGACGGTATTTTAATAAAAATGAGAACAATCGGAAAGAGATTTCCAAACGATTCATTCATAACGGAGTTCTAGGGAAAATTGAAGACTGGAAAAGTAGCCTATGGCAATTACACATTTGCATACTTCGAGTTATAAGTATATAGTAAGTAAGTGAGTAAAGTGCCCGATCGTAAGTAAAGTGTTATTAAAGTTTAGTTCTGGCTGATCTAATAAGTATGTGTAACTTATGCATTAAGATAATTTATTTCCTACTTCCCACATTTTTTATAAGATGACAAACCGTCGATTTTGGCAACTTAATAAGCACTGAGTCATGCACTCTTAGAAAACAATGAAGTTTATTGGTAAAAAAAAAAACAATGAAGCTTTTACAATTTATAAAACCAACTAGATTTAGCCGCGGCTTCGCTCACGTTGATATAGATTTTCGCAAAAAAGTAGCCTATGACCGTATCCCATCAAAATGAGTTAACGAATTTACGTCTAAATGGCAAAAATTCGTTACTAACAATCACACAATTTTCGCATTTATAACTAGATAAGGATATATAAATTAGATAAGGCTTTGCGAGCAAAGTCTTCGACTGCCTGACCTTTTAAGATGTTATTTGAGTAAATAACTTTATAGAAAATCCTACACCGCAATGAAAGTACACTCACCTTCTATTTGCCAAAAGCTCGCATGCCGCCATTCGTCTCTTTCGGTATTACTCAGCGGTGTCCATATAAGCTCCTAAGTCCATAAATGCGATGTCCAGCATTATGCTAAGTCCAAAGACAGTCTACTGGAGGTCAAAGGTTCAGATGGCCACTGTCCTCTCGCATCGAAGGCCACTCACTCTCACTTGCAAGTAGCGTTAGCAAAAATATCATAAACTCGCCTTAGGTTATTTTAATAGTCTCAAATCTTAATCCAGTAAAACTGGTTCTAGTAATCGTGTGAACGGGTTTTTTCAGTGGATGACTGATGTTCATGACCCAAAGGAAAGGAGAATGAAAAAAAAATTGCCTTTGGGTCAAAATTAAAGTATTGTTTAAAGATATTTTATATATTTGTGAGGGTGTACCCTACTTTATGCATTTACGGATGTAAACGCATAAAGTAGGGTACACCTTCCTAAGTGTATACTTAACCATCTCTTGAAATATACGAATATAGCTTAGTTGTTGAAGTTAATAGAAATATCTACTAGCAACGAAAATGATGTTTACTCATTTTTCTTTAATTTCTTGAAAACCAAATTAGGTTAATTAAATAAATAAAATAATGTACAGTATTTGTTTGACTATGAGTGATTGTTGCACTGATGTATATACAATACATATAATACAATTTATTGGATATTTTTAACAAAACCAATTTGAAAAATTGTTGGTGAATTAATAATAAATTAAATAAAACAACATATTTTTTCACGGTATTAAACACAGAATATTGTAAAGAAAAATGCGAGAAATAAATTTTAATTGGTTTTATGAACTCTCCACTAAGCGCCAATTAATGGAAGATTAGTCGAACAAAACTGTTTACGTGTCTTTCAAGTTTTAAATCTAAAACATTAAAAACTAATCTAAAACTTTAATCTCAGTTTAATATGAAGCTACTGTAAAAAATCTAGTCATAACAATAAAACGGTGATAACGCCGTGTGAATTCAAATAAAGTAAAATATAATTGCCGTTTTTATTTTACTTTTGGAGGCGCGAATAATGGCGGTTTTTTTTGCTGACTGTACCGTGCTCGACCTAGTTCCCACAGATGTTTATAATGTCAAACGTAAAACGCATAATAACGAGTATTTAGCCGACTGCGTCGTTTTTGTGAGAGTTTGCAACAATGACCTTCACGCTACCGTTGTCAAATTACTATTACTTTTGAAGATGGGATGGGAGGTTTCGTAGGATTTTTTTAAGGTCGACTACATAACAAAAGGTGGAGGAGCTCACCTACACTAATATTATAAAGAGGAAAGTATTGACTGTTGTTTGTTTATTTGTTTGCATTTAATAGGCTCCGAAAACAATAATAAAAAAGACGCGCCGACTTCACTCACATTGTCACTCTTAATGCGAACGGACGTGGTTCTTATAGATTCTTCTCGGAATAAGCGCGCTTTAGATTTTAAAAATACATAGATACGTAGTTTTCTATACTAATATTATAAAGAGGAAAGATTTGATCCATTATTTGTATTGAATAGGCCTCCAAACTACTGAACGGATTTGAAAAATTCTTTCACTGTTGAGAAGCTACACTACTTCCGGTGAACATAGGCTATATTGTATCCCCATATTTCCATGGGAACGGGAACTACGCGGGTGAAACCGCGGGGCGATGCTAGTGTCTTAATAATAACAGCCGCATAGGTCGATCATCAAGGTTCAGCAACGCTTGCCGGGGTCGGTCTGTGGATGGGTGACTATCTTAACATACCGAAATTCCTCCGTGCCTCGGAAAGCATGTTAAGCCGTCCTCACAGCTGGCATTTTATAGATCTTTGGCAGTGGTTACGGATTATTAGTAGCCAGAAAATCTGATTCCAGTCTTGCAAAGTAAACCATGTTAACCAGTTAATGGATTGTGGAGGTCTGGTAGGCAGCCGCTCCACATAAAATACTGGTATTCATTTGAATTCGGTTTGACTGGAAGCCGACACCAATATAGTTGGGAAAAGGCTAGGCAGAAGATGATAATAATATAGCAAAAGTTGAAACCGCTCGCAGTGATTCTCTATTTCAAATTCATAAAATATATTAAATCTACCTTTTAATAGGAATAAATAAAAACATACAGCAGATTGAATATGACGTGGAAGTGTGGAACACAACTTAAGCAATGTGTTTTTTCTTTCTTCTAACCAAACCAATAAATTTAAAACCATACCGATATTACCGATATGTTTCGTTAGAAGAAAGGATAGTTTATTCTATACTAATAGCATTAAAGAGGTAAAGTTTGTAAGGTTGTAAGGGGTAATCTCTGGATCAAAAATTCTTTTACCAATAGAAAGCCACATTATTTGTGTCGTAGGCTAAATTTTATCTCCTTATTCCCACGGGAACAGAAACAACGCGAAACCACGGGACGCTGCTAGTTTGCTGTAAGTAAATATAACGTATACAAAACCGAAAAAAAAATACAAGGCAAAACTAAAAGACTCTCTGGTGGCCAGATGTATGGCCAGGTCGCAAAAACCTTATTTATGAATTCAGTTATCAAAATCGACAACTACTTTTTACACGCTTAGGAAACAATGAATCAAATGAATGAGCAAATGCGCATTGTGTTTAGATAGTTCGGGAAAAACCTTCTATGGCTAATAGGTAATTGAAGTAGGTATTTAGTGGGTGGAGTAAATAGAATGGAAGGTTTTCTTGTAGCTCAAAATCAAAATCAAAAGTCATTTATTCAAACTAGGCTGAGAACCAGCACTTTTTGAACGTCGTATTTTACATAAAGACAGTCCCTCAAAACGCCCGCCCGTCACCACTTCCTAGTGTTTTAGCTGGGAAGAAGAAGTGGCGCAACTAACTCTCCAACAACACTGTCTGTTGCGTTTCAAGAACTTGAATTTATACAATAGTATGCAAGTCAAGCTAATGGTCGACACAGAGGGAAAAAAATCCAGCATGGAAATCATAAATCAATTCACTATAAAACATTTAAAAAAATAGTAGCGTAAGAATAAGCATAATGAGCCTTTTAATATTCCCACTGCTGGGACTCAGGCCTCCTCTCTAGAAAAGGGAATGGGCCGTAATCCACCACACGGGCCCAGTGCGGGTTGGTGAATGTCACATGTCTTCGAATTATTGGTTCTAGAACATGCTGGTTTCAGGCAGGTAAGTAGATTAAGTCAATAAAGTAAAGCTGCTGAGTAGACAGACTTACAGGAACATAGCATAAGCTATTGGAACTAGTTGCCTGCTACATAGAGCCTTTCAACATATGACAATACTAGCTTCTGCCAGCGACTTCGTCCGCGTAGATGTCGGAAATTGTCCCAAGGGAACATAATCCTGGGATATAAAGTATCCTATGTGTTATTCCAGACTATGATCTATATCTGTGCCAAATTTCATCAAGATCCATTCAGTAGTTTTTGCGTGAAAGAGTAACAAACATCCATACATCCATACTTACAAACTTTCGCGTTTATAATATTAATAGGATGAGCCGAAATATTTGTCGCTCATCTTGCCAAGGGTTTATTGTTTCACCCAATAGAATAGAATAGAATACTATTGATTACGTACACCATATAAGTTACAGAAAATATAGATGAAGAAAACATTACATCCAATAGTCGAGGGCAGATCACAATCCGGCCACATATGGTTCAACTTAAAAAAGCGTAGCATAAACAAAAGCATAATCAGCCTTTTAACGTTCCCACTGCTGGAACACAGGCCTCCTCTCTAGGAGAGGGAATGGGCCGTAATCCGGCACACGGGCCCAGTGCGGGTTGGTGAATGTCACATGTCTTCGAATTTTTGGTTCTAGGACATGCCGGCCGTTTTCCTTACGATGTTTTCCTTCACCGTTTTGAGAGCAGTGGTGATGAAATGAACTACACAAAGTAATGCGCCTGGCAGGGTTTGAACCCGCGACCTACAATTCGTAAGTCAGGGCCGTTACCACTTGGCCACCACTGCTTCAAAAAAGCGTAGGCAGATTTAGAAATTCTGTTACCTAAGGAACGACATGTTCCTATAGTACCTACATATAGGTAGGTCGTAGTGAACTACTCGAATGTAAATAATTGCCAGGCGTATCGATCAATCTTATTTAAACGTACATACATACATAACTAAGTTAAGTTTCCCGGCATAATCAGATAGAATAAATTAAATAAAGAAGCTACCCTTACCCGACCGTATCCGTGTTCCGTTCCGAAACTCATTTATGAAAGACTCGGGGCTGTTCGCGACTTTACTCGCCGATAAATCAATAATTAAATATATTTTTCTTCTCAAAATTGAGACGATGGTCTTTTCAATGGAAGTTCATCAAAAGAAAAAGAAGCATAAATCAAAACAAATCAATGTGCTATTTGTGACTTTTTGAGCTTAGTGTTGTTGTGACTTAACATTATGTCAAACAACAGAACAAAACAACTATACATTACCACCACAAAAGCAATGAGAATTAGCTCGTCAACTAACCATGAACCCAAATTATCAGACGGTTTGCACGTTCTTAATGCGCTGCCCTACTAAATACTAATTCGAACTAAGAATAGCAATGTGGCAGAGAACTTAAAGCAACTAAGAGCAGAAACTGATCTCTACAGAAACTTAAATGGATTTCAAAATGTTGTTTGCCCTGAGAAACGTTTGGTTCGTTCACTGCAAACACATTCGAAAAATAAAAACTATTGTTACTTTTATATTTTTAACAAAAATTTAAGAGTAACAATAGTTTATAACCACATCGCGTGTCCAACAGCACGTGTAGCTCGGAATGATATTTGATTGCTTTCCATCGCAATCAACAAACTCGATTTCGTACGCTTTGAAAAGTCCACAAACGAATTGTGTATCTCTGCAAAACGCCATCGTGAATATTCCGATCGACATTACCGGCCGACATAACGTAACATAAAAATTCCTCATTTGGATATATAAAAATAAACTTTTACTTTCACGTATTAGTCAATCGAATTGAATAAATGTCTGTCGTAAGTAAGTAGGAATTGGCGAAAAACTATGCGTGTATTAGATGCTGGACGGATCGCTTCGTTGCCGGTGCGCGGCTGAAAGTCGAAAGTGATTGCGTGCGCGCAGCAGAGGAACGCACAACATAGTAAAAGTAAACTTCCTAATCGCGCGCATCGTATCACAATGGACAATTATTCGCATTACGAGCGCTCACGCGACCGGCTTCGAGATTTAGAACACTGTGTCAGTATTTCGGAAGGTCAACTTTTATACGTTGAGATTTTTTGGCATTTTAATGATGAGTCGAGCTCAGTGTGAAATTTTTACTCTCGCTCGACTTAGTTTGTTATTGTCAATGAGTCATGGCAACATTAGGGAGACTGTAATTAGAATGTGACCGACATTTCTCGCAAATGAGACATCAAATGGTCAATTTTTGTGAAATCAGTACAGTTTGATCTCATCGCAAACTTTCGTTAATGCCTGGTATTTAGAAAGATAAACTCTTGAACTAAAAAGCATTAGCGCGATTTTCTTTCATTCAAATGATCCCACATTATGAAGTTAAGATAAGATAGAATCGATGGCTATATTAATAATTGATATTATTAAAGCCGTCGATTCAGCGCCGTATCAAAAATATTCGTCGAAGCAGAGATATAAGTAATCGACTATAATAACTTTACCGAGTCTACAAGGATAACTAAGTTGTCATTTCAAGTAAAAACCAGTAAGAGTGAATTGGCTTTCACTGAATGCGTTCTGTACGTTCACAGTTTAACGTCTTCCTATCTAATTCTCACAGTAAACTGGTATCATATTCAACGTTTAAATTATGCGAAAATGTATTGCATATAAAACCGGATACTGTGTCATTTCATTAGCTATACATAATTAAGTAAAAAGTGATAGTGAATAAATAAAATAGTTTCAACTAGTTCGATGATTATTTCTCATCTTCTCGCACTTTGTTAACCTCTCGAATATTCTTTCCGAATAGTTTTTAATTTTGGGCTCCCAACTATTTTATTATGTCTACTCAACCCAAAAACACAAAAGCCTGCTGAATCATTGTCTAAATTGCCTTGTTTTGAACCAAAGAACTTATCCCATAGTTTTGTTACACGACAGTTTTGTCCGTCGTCTTGGGGCTCTGCAATAAATCTGTGTCATTTCATTTATGGTAGGTTAGCATGGGAGAACGGAGGTCATTCACCTTTGACCTAATACTTTGAACTTAACGTAATGTAAAACTCATATTGGTGTCAAGAAAATCTGTTTCTACATAGAAAATTGAGGAAGCTCATCAGTTTATAGAAGTTTTAACTATAAAGTTTAAATTAACTGATCATTACCGTAATTGAATGTACGTATATTACTGGTAATATTAAATACTAACGTCACTTTTCCAGTAAGGTCAGTCATGTCATTTCCTATGTTGATTTAATGATTAAACAATCCTATCGTGACATCATCTCAAGGAGTGATCATATAAAATATAATTTTATATTGCAAATATAGGTGCGTTATGATATATCAAAGCTCAGCTATATTTGACCACTCCGCATACAAACATTTACATTATTTATGAAACATAAACTTACATTAAAAAACCAGAGCAATAAAAAATATCATTACAATTATCATTCACATAAATTATCATTATTTTAATTCTATTCTATTCTATTCATTCATTATAATTTATCAATTAATTATCAAAGGCTACTTTATCCCAATTTATCACGACTCGATGCAACATGTCCTGTACCTGCCCTACAGTCGTAACCCCAGTTTTATTTAAGCTAGAAATCATTATGTAGGTACATCGTCATGAAAAAAAAAACTTAGATTTTTCTTGTATAATTATGGTTGTTTTTCCGCCAGAGATGTATGACGTGGCTAGGTCGTGCGAGGAAATATGCACCGGTGCTTAGGAAAAGTGTTATTGTTTCCACCAAAGCTGGACGATGCGAAGCTGTGTACACAAACATATCTCGCTCGCATCTCTATTTTTTTTATATATCTAGCTCAACTAACCCTTGCACTAGAGCTGCGCTAAGCCAGGCTGAAAAATTAAGTGATCCCATTGGTGTTTTTTTTTTACATCACATCTATGTTGTCAAAGTACCTTTAGTCTACTTCTTTCTCCATCCTGGTACAATTTCATAATTTTCCTTACAGTTGCGGTCAATCCTCATGAAAGTTATCGTCCATTCAGGTTTAGCGTCAGCCGGCTGACCTCGGCAACCCCTAGAGAAACGAGATACCACACTCGTGTGTAATTACATTATAATATTATCAGCCTACGAGGTAATGAAGATGCTGCCTTATGCTGTAGGTAATTTATTGTGTCTTTGTTCGGCTGGGAGTTTTGCTAGTGATGGATTGTTTTGTGAGTCTGATGTCACGGTAAATGAAGTGACAGTTATGGACCAAGTGATTAGTACGGATATTTCAAAACTAATTTGAAATTTCGTGCCTTAAACTCACGCTTGACTATTTCTCCTTATCTATGTCTACGTTTCCGTGACATTATCGTGAAATTTTCTGTTAAATAAATATTTCAACTTAAAAAAAAAAACAAGTTTATTTTCGTTTAATTTATCAATTTGTAATGGATGTCACCTATAGGGTAGAGTAATAAAACGTAGAATCAATATTTCAAAATTGTGTCAAAATGAAATCTACCATTTCATAGGGACTCTGCTGTCTGATTTTAGCATATCAATAATCAAAATCATAATTTATAGCTGGCAGATGCTTAGGGCGTTCATAGAATAGGGTAACCGTTTGACGAAAATATATGATATATTTAATTTTGGGGATATTAAATTCAAGCAACAATTGATTTCAACATTTTAAACTCAACGACGGAGCTCCGCTACTCGGGCTCCTATTTCTATATGCTCAGGATTTAAAGGAAGCTAACATGAATGGCAGAACGGGAACTAATTTCGTTCGCGTTTGCCATTCGTGCTAGTCGAATTTCATCATACCCATCGAACCTACCCTTCGTTTCAGGTCGGTCTTCATTCGTGTCGGGGTTTCAAACATTTCATTCATGTGCTTATTTGTAATTCTATCATTTAGGTACGTACTAAATCTGAGATCTCCTATCAAGAGCCCAGAAAATACCTAACTTTGCAAAAAAAAATTGAATGATTCAGGCGTTACTTTGCGGAAATCCATTTTAAATTTGAGAATGAAAACAATATATCTAGTTTTAATTTCCGCGAATATTAGTGGGTTGCAGGTATGCACCTCCCTCCCGCCCGCTATATTATGCACATGC
The DNA here is from genome assembly GCA_905332915.2 of Hecatera dysodea. Classification (NCBI taxonomy): domain Eukaryota; kingdom Metazoa; phylum Arthropoda; class Insecta; order Lepidoptera; family Noctuidae; genus Hecatera; species Hecatera dysodea. The sequence goes on from HG995309.1 coordinate 8,422,120, forward strand.
AAAAGGGGGTGCCTTGTACTAATTTCTCAGTCGCAACTCAACGGTCAGCGAGTCAACACGTCCCCTGAGGATGCCTCGTGGAGAGGCGAAACACGTGTCGGTAATGGTGTTGGGTTTTGCATTGCCTTCCTGCATGTGCTTAAAATCCTTGCATTTGCCTAGTAATCTTCCATGTGCATAATATAGCGGGCGGGAGGGAGGTGCATACCTACAACCCACTAATATTCGCGGAAATTAAAACTAGATATATTGTTTTCATTCTCAAACCTAACTTTGCATCCACTTGCACAAAACAGTTATCTTATTAACTTCGATTTCATCGCTAACACAAGGCCATTATGTATAAAACATTTGTTTTTTTAACTTCAAGTTAACACTAACTCTGAGTTAAGTTTTTGGCGTATTTGGGCCTAGTGAGCTTATATAATTATGTACTTATACAGTATGTTAACTAACAGAGGGCGTTCCCGTTAACCCGCAATAGTATAGCATCCATATATGATTTTTAAAAAATTACCATTCAAAAACAAAATGTTTTTATTTTTTTAAATATTAAAATATTCACTAAAAATGTTAAATTGATACGTTAAAGAAACACTCTGTACACGCGTACTTACCGGTTTGAGCATAGCTACTACGAGCTACTATTTTGATTTTAAACAGGATGTTTCGAATTTATTGTGTTTTTTTTTTAATTCGGATTATTTTATGCTTATTTTTCAATTTTGATATTTTTATTTTAAACTATTTAAGGGAACGCCCTCTGTTATTTAACATACTGTATAGCAGTCTCCACTTAGCTCGCTATATTTCAAAACTACTTTTCGTCAACCTTCTTTTCAAGACAATCCCGTTTGACTTTCCTAAACCTGCTTCAACGCAAAGTGAAATTTTAAATCCTCGATCCTACAACAAAGATATTGCAGGCAGACAATGGAACCCAACGTGGGGTCAAATGCAACACGTTAGAGTCGTGACTAAGAGGCTTGTTACAGTACTAGAAGACTTACTGTTACTGGCACTCGACAATGGGATTGCCCAAGTTTAAATTGATGGTGTATTTGTGTGTATAATGGACGATTGAAGTGGAAAAGGCCGGTATAATTTAGGTTTAGAAAAAATACATGTTTACGAATCTTGAAATACTAGCTTAGATTTCACAAGCGGCTCGATTGATAGGTACCTCATTGTTTTACAGCTGTAGAAAAATATACATAAACAAATGTACATATGAATGTGTGACGTTTCGAATAATGTTTATTATTGGGCAACTAGAGCCATTTTTATGTTATGAAGGGTTTTTATTTTGTATAAAAGTTTTCATTTGCAGGTATAGAAATGCCAAACTAGTACGCTGTTGGAATTAGCTTTGTGATTTTAACGCTTCAATGTTCTACACAAAAATACCTACTGATCATATGAGAATTTACTACCTGTACTCATTTATTACTTCGCTCCGTTACTCCGCGTTTCAATTGCACAGTATGTATGAAGAGATTAAAGTTTATGTCTTAGTTAATAATATCTTTGGGGGCCAGCTGCGTTAAATAATTCAGATGTTAGTAAGCGTACTAACATGGGAATCTATAATTTTCAGTAACGACTAAAAAGGTTTAATTAGAAACTTGATAATATGATCACTTTCGTTCATGATTCTGTTTTAGCTTGATCTTGTACCTACTGATTTAAATATAGTTATCTTATAACTTATTGGCATTCTGGAAATTAGAACAGGCAGGTCAATAACCTGGTTATCAATGTCTTAAAACGCGAACATACATTGAGCAACTGTGTAGGCCATACGTTTTAACTGTATAAATCTGCTAAGGCATTTCTGTTTTTTTTTTCTTTTTTTTTAACTTTGCCCTACACTAGGATTTACTCCTGTATCGTGGGTGCGTTCACAAACATGTAAACTCACATAAACGACACACCCAGACCGGAACAATTATCTGTAGGCCATACAGACATTTGTTCCGTGCGGGGATCGAACCCGCGACAGGTAGCGCAGTGGCCGAACGCTCAACCACTGCGCCAACCGTATCGTCCGGGTCTTTTTCCAGTCAAACCAGATTCAGATGCAACTGAGTTACAGTTTTTTTTTCATAAAGCGACTGATTAATCAGTAACTGGGTAATATAATACCTTGGCAGGACTGATGTCAAATTTTCTGGCTTCTGTTTAAACTAGTACATGGTTATTTTTTTTTATAAAACTTTGTTACCTTACACTCTTAGGACTTACATACGATATACCTGTTTTAATACATTTGCATTGAAAAAGCTCAATACAAAACAAGGAAGTGCACAAGAATTATGAGTAACTAGCTGCTGCCCGCGACTTCGTCCCCGTGGAATCCCCGATTTTAAAACATTCTTTATCGCTGCTCCGCTCCTATTGGCTTAAGCGTGATGATATATAGCCTAAAGCCTTCCTCGATAAATGGTCTATTCAACCCAAAAAGAATTTTTCAATTCGAACCAGTAGTTCCTGAGATTAGCGCGTTCAAACAAACAAACAAACAAACAAACAAACAACCAAACAAACAAACTCTTCAGCTTTATAATATTAGTATAGATAACAAAAAACAGGCCAACTGCAACATAGTAGGACCTAAAACAAAACAGTTTGCGGTCAACGGTTACACAAGCCGCAAGAACAAGGAACGAAAGACCGAATGAATGAACAGAAACTTGAATGAACCACATAACTGCATGGCACGAGGTACTCGCTTACCGCAGCGTTTCCTTCAAGGAAATGTTGTAATAAATTATGAATTTCCTCCACTATTATAACACTTATCTATCTAAAACTCATTTGAATAAATTGTACGTTAGCAGTTTACTTGTTGGTCTAGTGGATGCTAACGCAATAGCTGAGTTTTATCATGGGTTCGATTCTTAAGTCAGGAAAAAAGTTGATGTTTTTCCGGTAGCCGTTTCGAACTAGTAAGGAATTTTGCTCTTTACACAACTAATCTTATTAAGCGTCGTACTGCTTAGGACACATAACTGGCAAATTTTTTAAAATTAGTTCTTTCTCGCTCGTCAACCTTTGAGGTTTCCGTCTGCTCAACTGGATTTGTCTATGGCAGCCTTAATCATAATATTAAAGCCTCCACCCATTTATAATCCTATACACCTCTGAAATCCCTCCAAAAATATAATTATATACAGGTGTCTTCTTCTTTTCGTGTCGATGGTTAACTTCTTAGATTTTATTTGCCCAGTAGATAGCCATGTCAATTGCAGCGTCCACTTGGGGTACTTCAACGTGTGGCTCATGTTCTGAACAGGAGCACCATAGACACATTGAGTATCTGACGGGTCTATGAAACAGCGTACCTACTCGGGTACGCGTGATGTGAAGTTATTACAATCTTAATTAGTTATTTCAACATAAACATATTATGTTTTTGTAACGACGCATCTTACGAGAGGTGATTACTTAAAATTATCGCAACATTATTGCCCAGAAATGGCTCGTTTTAATTTTATTTCACTTATATGACTTAGGTATCATTATATTCAGCCTGTTAATGTTCTTTAGACTTGTGCTTTCCTAACGTTAATATTATTTAAGATGAATGATGATATTGTAATTTATAGTCACGTCTATTGACAAATCTTTGGCGATTACATAGAGAGTACTTTAACTACTGTTTGTCATGTCCGTGTATCCTCTCTGAAAAGCTGTGTTTCTTGACTGTAGAATAAATATAGGACGATGACAAGAAGGGTTTGGTAATGAATTGAAACGACCTCTTTCAACCGAGGGTCGTAGAAGCTAAATAAGCAATTAAATATCAAGATACATAGCTAAAGATCACCAACAGATCTGTTTGACCTAATTACTGCGACAAATGGTGATAATAATCCATAACATACAAGATCTTTTAACATAACTTTTTCCCGCAGCTTTCCTTACGAAACCTCTCACAAAGCCTTAGGTAATCAGTGACAGTGAAGATGTATCTATCGGCGACAGCAGATGTGTCATCTCATAAGAAATTCCAGATATTACATAATTATAATACATTACGTCTATAACAAAAATTGGCAAATAATCGGTACTACATATTATAATACATTATGCCAGTAAATTGTCATGATAACAAACACGATCGGACAGCAAAAAACTAAAACGAATGTGCCTAATAACTAAATAACACACACGTCTCAATTGACACTAGACCGACATTCTTAAGTTAAAAGAAGATTACTCTGTAATGTGACATTGACAGTTAGGTAATCAATGGCAAAATACGATGCGAGTACTACCGTTTATACTAATATTGTATGTTTGTAAATCAAACACACCTCAACGGTATATTGGAAGAAATTGGAAACACAGTTAGACAAATGATTCCTACTTTTTATACGTATAAAAATAATCAAGTGACTTCTTTTGCTCTGCGTGGAGTGGAAGGGAGTGTCAGATTCTTACTGACTAAAACCCATCCGTGTTCCTCCTAAAGTTTTTGCGTTCCTGGGCCGCGGTGACTCTGTCGGAAAAAATCCGCAGCATCCTAGTACAATCTCTACGGAATAATATTCAACTATCTTACAAACGAATTCGCTTATAAAAGTTAGTTCAAGAATAAGGTTCGTTCATCAAAACACCGGTCAATTGCGAGTCGAACTCTCAAGCGACGGGTTCCGTACAATGAACCGAAAAACACAATTCTTGTATGGGAGCCCGCTTTAATTTTTAATTTAATTGTATTAATTTTGATTACTGAGGCAATAGAAATAAACACGTTGAGATACAACCAACTGGCAGACGTATGAACAGATGGAAAGGGGAGGCTTAGTAATATGGCTTCTTTCGTTATTCAATCGGAATAATAAGAAGTGGGAATTCTACAAGTGACACTTAGTTGCCATAGCGACAAACTCGATCGTATGATAACAGACAGCTAGCAAATTAAACGAACCTTAGTAACACGCGCGCCTCAATCGAAACGAAATCGAAATTCTCCAGTGAAAAGATTACAATAAATCAACGTCTTGTGATGGGAAGTACTCATAAACGTTTCAAACGAAGCAAGATCTTAGCTCACGCAACATTCTTACATTTATAATTAATAATCGTTAACTATCTTAAGCGGCTCATCTGATCATGATCTGTATTAGACATAATGGATTCGACGAACGCATGTTATCACGGGCAATAATTTGTGCTCGCAATTGTAACAGATACCTACTTTCGTGAATTTGATGATATTTGTATCGGAAATAGAATCAGAATCAGCTATTATTTATTTGCAAGCAATGTAGGTACAATTTTAAGATGTTACAGAGTTGTTGATTCCGCTACATTCTGCCTTACGGTATGCAAAATCATTATTTTTGGAAGTTACCTTACATTAAAATAAATATAATCGTTCTCAAAATTCGTATATATATGTCAGTTATCAAATAAATATAGTCAGTTACAAATCAAGAAGTTTACCTAGAAATTACAATAAATTATTATCATTTTTATTTGTTTGAAAATTTAGGTTTTCTGATTATTCTTTTAAGTAAATAATGTAACCCAATTTAATTTAACTTATTGTTAGTTTCTGCATGATTTCGTAAACTACTTTGTATCCCGGAAAAAGAAGCAAATCCATGTAAAAACACTAGGTGTTTGTCGATGACTTCATAGATAATCTATACGTCGATTCGTAGATAAAATTCGTATTGTTAACTTTTATTACTTAATTATAACCTACTGTTTGTTTTTAATTTGTGTTACTTTTTTCTTTGACTCGTGCAAGTCCCAAATAAACAATCTTTCACATTAGTGGGTATCTCTTCGACTAATATTAAATTAAAACTAGCCGCATCATTTATGCCGTACTGAAAATGCTAGATCATTTATTATTACGGAGTACGCGTCTTAACCTAGACTCTCAGAGAGAACTCAGACAAAGACTTTACAACAGTCATATATCAATATTACGTTTAAAAAACAATGAGCACGTCGTAAAAATAACATAAAGCAGCTATAAAATATCTCGGTATGTATTTTATGTCAGAAAATTTGCTGACCAGACTGTGTTTACAAAGTGTTACAGTCTTTAGCATGAATACTCCAACAGATTCGCGCTATTATAGTTTTTTTTTTCTGATTTTATTTCAAACAAAGTTTCCACGAAAACGCCTTGTTGCTTTGTCGCATCGTTCCCGTCTGTGGAAGTCTTACCTCACGAGCATTTCCGAACCTTCCCGATGTAACCCGACCTAAGATTTGCTGAATTATTTAGTGTGAAACTATTTCGGTCACTCGCGTTATGTGAACGTACAGTAGGGTTGTCAAATGTACCCGTTTGTGACCCAGTTTTCGGGCTCGGTTTAAGCTGTGATTCGAGAGAAAGCCATGATGATATTTGGGCTTAAGCTTCAATTCTGCCTGGCTTTGGAAGCTGAATTTACAGCTTGAACACACCGATTGAGTTGATAAAATAAGTAGAAATTCAGGAAACAACATGCAATAATAATTTAGTTTTCTGAACAGACTGATTACAATGTTTTGTGTTTTTTATGTGTTTTCTGACTGTGCAACAGACATAGATGAATTTTACTAATTGTATAAGAACTTTAAACATAATACGGTATCAGAGAAACTATTTAGGAAATTCACCTTCTTATTTCCTAACTAGTTTTCTTGATACACAAGTATTTTATATACCTACTCCACAGTAAGTTTAAGGAATTTAATAAGATTTTCTTATAAATCTACAAGGATAAATTAAGCATAACACTTTAGAAAATGAAATCCACAAATGTTAAGTATTTTCCGTTTCAAATAACTTGATGAAAAATAACATTTATATAATAGTTTATAAAGGTCTTTGTTATTACAGTAACTTTCAATGTTAGACAAAATTACATTAATTTTAGAATAACTAGGCCACCCAAATATGTACTTTTCCATTTGTTATTCAACTTTGGCAAAATTACTTTGTACACATTATAATATCCATTATCATTTATATTACTTATGTGCAAGGTCGTATTAACATAATTATATACAGACATACATACCTACATTCTAGTGGTAATGTGTATTGTTTAAAACCTGATAAGGTGGTAGATTAGGTAATTATTGCAGTAATGGAATTTGTTCTAAAGAGTCACCGTGGCCCTGGAACGCGGTGGGCATTAGCAGAAACGAGGGTGGGTTTTAGTCAGCAAGAGTCTGACACTGCCTTCCGCTCGGCCCAGACCGGAAGAAGACGTTTGATGATTTCCTATCCATACTAAAAAAGGGTAATGATTGCAAAATACCCTATGGTGCCTGTCTGTCCTGTATGTCCTGTATGTCTAATTGACTAGCTCATTTCGTTCATTATTTTGGAGTAAGGAGTTAGAACATAAATAGGTCCAAAAGGAAAGCAGTTATTATCCATTGAATGTCGCTGTGTTTTTATTCCTCAGTTCAAATTTTCTTTGGCAAGAAGCTCTTGGCTATCTTTTGGATTGGTCTAATGATAGGCCTATAAAATAGTTTAACAGTATAAAGGCTCCTAGGGACATGTACATGACGTCACAAACGATACAAAACCAACGTGACGACCATTATCCATATAAATTATGCTACGGTTATATCATTAGAAATTTACATATTTTGTGAAAAATGGCCGCGACATCTGTGTCCCATTGTAGCATCGTGCCTATCTGTGAGCCTAAATATTGTGTATTTAATGTGTTTTAACACTTTTGGTGTCCAGAACTCAGCATATTATGTGTCGAAGATACCCTACAACTCGTCGTCATAATTATGTTGCTCCGATACGAGTTGAGGGCACACGAACCAACTACTGTTCGATCTTTATGCTGAGTTTTGAGCTCAAAAGAAAGTGTTCAAACGTAAGCAGTACTATTTTAATTCACAAATGTCTCTGCACATCAGTAGAACGATTGACGTTCCAAAAATGATCGGCTACCAACGACATAATTTTGTTTACCACAAGATATCATTATATAATCACACTTTCCAAAGAAATTGGCGTGACCGCTAATAAACTACTCGAGTACGTAACTAGGGCCTAAAAAGGGAAAACATAAAAACACCATTATTTATGTACTTATGTTGTTATGCTATTATTAGTAACCTCACGTACAACGAAAGGTTTCAAAAATAGTGTCATTGCACGGAGAAATTGTATCATAGAAATGTTTACATAAGTACTTAACTTATGTAAACATTTGATACAATTTCTCCTAAGTAGCTAGCTAAGTAACTAAGTACAACAGCGGGCGTACCATGAGGTGTTAAAACGTGAGTCTTCCGAGCGAGAAAGAGAGACAGAGAGAACTCAAAGGGCACTAGGAGGAACACGGGTTGGTTTTAGTCCGTAAGAATCTTACACTCCCTTTCGCTCCGCCCAGAGAGGGAGAATTCATTTGACGTTTTCACATCATTAAAAAAGAAACGATTATTTCATAATCTTCAGTCTCTCCCCGTTAAAATGGCAAATAGGTATCGAAGTGTAAAAATAATCTAGTTTTCCGTATCTCAATCAAAACACTGTAGCTTCTTCATTTGCAGTAATTTTAAAATCCTCTCGTAATCTTTGTTATCTAGAGAGGGAGAAGTCATTTGTCACAATGTTATTATTTTAAATTAAAGTTTCCTTTTATTTCTATCTACTACTATCTACATTATGTGTATATGTATGCGCCAATTAAATTCATTTTATTGCTTTCTTTATTTAATGTTTTCCTATATTGCTAAAGAAATAGGTTTGACTGGGAGCCGACACTAAGTTAGTAGACAAGTAGTTGGAAACATTGACTGATTTTACCCGACCTGGGAGTCAAACCGAGGAGATTTTTCAACTGTCGCATTTGTAACCAACAAGCCAACGAGAGCTAAGACGAATCATAAATAAAACTTGATTACATTATTTTATTACTGCGTTTTATAATACAGTATCACGTGCTATGATAAACTTTTATTTGTATATATTGAGTAATTTAAACTGATTGTTATAAGGAACTATGGAAGGAAAGCCGTTACGTTCTAATAATAGTAATACTTAAAACTATTACAGCTTTTCCGGTCTTACTGTTACGAAAACATTCCAACCAGAATTAATGCACAGTAATTGTTAAATAGTCAACTGTTTATTACTGTAAATTAGTGTGTGTACTCATTCATAATATTTAACGTATATCTTGATATGATCTTTTTTTGTAACCAAAGACAAGATGTTTTTGTTCCAAGTTTCCAATTCATAGCTTCTTAGGTCCTTCACAGAAAATATTTTGATTATAATGGGTCTTGGGAAAATACTTCATAATTTGGAAGAGATCCGTCGTTTATCAATTTACTGATTGCTAAAACTTTTCTTAGTTAGTGTGTAAAAATAAAATATCCCTTTTGTAAGAGTTGATCGGAATTAAAACGCAAAAAAAAAACCTTATAAGCTCAACTCTCTTCTTACAGAGGAAAAATATTTGTTTAATACAAACTTTCAAACGCAAAACTTTTGCCAAAATACAGACGTCATACTCAACCAGAAGTCTACACAACTTAACTTTCGCATTCCATTTCTCTTTTTAAACAACTCTATTTTGCATTGCGTCAAGAAAAAACGGAATGTACGTCGCCACAGGAAAAAACAATGAAGTAACTTTGTAACGTAGTACAAATTCCGTAGTTTAGCACAAAACGATCGTTTAGTAGAAAGCTTGTTATAATCTCGCACCTTTAGCAGGAAAATGTTCTGTCGTATGAAATAAGAAATAGACTGTCATTTTGTAAGCAATAGGAAAGACAAATGAAGGTCTAGTTTTATGACTAAAATTGAGTGTAGTAAATATTATTGGTGGTTATTAAATTGTATCCGTGTTACAAAATTGCGGTTATTTAAAAAATAGTAGAAAAATATAAACCAATGTAATAAAAACGTCTAAACGAATATTGTAAGACAAAAAGAAAATGATTTTTTTAGAGATCTCAGCAAATACCTACTTACTAATTCCATCGCCTAAACTTCTAAATATTTATAAAAATGTACAATTTCGCTGAATGCTACGGTCTAAGATCTTGAAAAGATCCTACGGTAAAAGCTATGAAAACCAAGTCGCGGCAAAACACTAGGTCAAAACTTATTTCCCAAAAAAAAACACCTTAAGTATACATTATAAATGTATGTACTACTACCTAGCCAGAGGAAGTTTAACGAAATAGAAACAGAGATAGTTTTCAAGAAATGAAATCTTCCCCTTTATTATTAAAGACTACAAACTGCTAATTATATTAAGTTTGTCAACGTCGTTGTCGGGTTAGTCTCCAGAATTAAATACATTAAAATTAGTACTACATTGTCGGTATTACGTAACATGTTTCTAGAGAATGTAGTTTTCAAGGTTGATAGAATAATTGTATGAATTTCTTATAGCACTTCTCTAATTATTAGTTCCCTCTGTGTTTATTTTAGTTGGAAAATATTTAGGAATAGAAGAGTTAGTTAAGAAATAATCATTGCAGCATCCTAAAGAATTGCTGTTGTTGCAGCTTCAAACTCTCACTAACTCTATTAAAATCTATTATAAAGGCTCAATATTATTTTTTAGACAGTAAGCAGTCAAGCAGTGCCCGTGGTTTCACCACGTAGTTCTCGTTCCTATCATACCGGGATAAAATATAATCAATGTTATTCGCTGATAATGTAGCTTTCCATTGGTGATAAAATGTTTAAAATCGGTCCAGTAGTTTTGGAGCTTATTCGGTACAAACAAACAGACAAATAAATATTTTCTCTTTATAACATTACTATATATATAACATCATCCATTCAACAGTTTCTATGAAAATGCGTAGTCACATCATTGACGCATCACGCCTGTTTATGTCAGAATTTAAGCCTTACATTCCAATTTACCTTTCTACCTAATTTTTCTAGAAAAAAATCCTTCAAAACAAACAGCGAAGTAGGCCACAAGGCTAATCGCAAAAAAAAAAGAAAAGGGAGGCGAGGAGGGTGTGTCTAATTGATTGGCTCTCATTGACGCACCAACAATGGATTCCCTTGATTAATTCTCCAATAAATTGAACCAGGTTCCTTCTGTTTGTTCGTAAGAATTTATAGGGTCTTACAACAGATGGCGCAGGTGCGTGCTTTGCATTAAATTACCATCTGCTATGCTAAGACAAAAGATTGACGACCTGTGTACCGCTTCCTAAATACTTGTTTACATGGTTGGCAAAAAGTTACACTACAATATCTTATGATTGGGAACATGTTGCTAGCCGTCTACTATGCTAAGACAAAAGATTGACGATGTGTGTACCGCTTCCTAAATACTTGTTTACATGGTTTGCAAAAAGTTATGCTATATTTTTTTATGATTGGGAACATGTTGCTAGCCATCTGCTATGCTAAGACAGAAGCTTGACGACCTGTGTACCGCTTCCTAAATAATTGTTTACATGGTTGGCAAAAAGTTACGGTACCTACATTTTATTTTATGATTGGGAACATGTTGCTAGCCATCTGCTATGCTAAGACAAAAGATTGACGACCTGTGTACCGCTTCCTAAATACTTGTTTACATGGTTTGCAAAAAGTTATGCCACATTTTTTTATGATTGGGAACATGTTGCTAGCCATCTGCTATACTAAGACAAAAGATTGACGATGTGTGTACCGCTTCCTAAATACTTGTTTACATGGTTGGCAAAAAGTTACGCTACATTTTTATTTGTCATTCAGGAACATGTTGCTACCAATACAAAGGTGAAAAGTTTGGTCTGCTACTTCTTATGATAAGTTGTTTTGCATTCGAATTGATGAGATAAAATGGGCATACCACTGAATCTCACAACCGTCGACTTCGGATATGGCCGACAGAATCAAATTTATTTATAGATCTTTATCTCAACTGATTAATTTCGTTCGGTAATACATAGTAGGACAAAAGATTGTCACAAAAAAAAATCTTGCAAAAAAAAATTATAGACCAATTTATTTTAAGGGCGCCAATGATTTATTTTTTACCAATCTGCTTCTTTTCAAAAACTCCACAAAATAAGACTTGTAGCGGCTGGCTCTCGCATAATTGCTAGTTAACTTAATTGCTGAAAAGAAAATAGTATTTCAACAGCATACGTGACTAAAAACAATGTATGTTCAACAGCTGTTTTTCAATTTTTGGTAACCCACGATTTATAGGGGGCAATAACCCATAGTTATCCTAATTGTACTTACAATGCAGTCATTCTAATTCATATGTTTCCACATAAAGTATGTTCAATAGAAAAGGATTCGTCACAGACATGAAAATAATGAGTTTATTGATAGAGAATCATTAGAAAACCAATTAGACTGAAACTTTGAATAGAATATTTTTTTACGCGAATATGTAAATTGTCTACGTTTATCAATAATTTTAGTGGAATGACCCTTGCCATACAATAAGAAACGAGTTTTTGTCGTACGCTTTTGTTCCACAGTTTTTGGAACAAAGTTATGGAAATTGTATAGTCTTTAAAAAACGAATTCTTTTCATACCAAGACTTCTCCGAGAAATTTTTCGATAGATTTTAGGATGGCTGAAACTGTTGAAATCTAATCTAGTATCGTAAAAGCGAAAAATTTTGTTTTTTTGCCGGGGGTAATCCTGGAACTACCGACCTAATTTCAAAATCCTTTCACTTTCTATTTTCGACTGAACCGAAAGGGATGCTAAGGTTCTTTTGTGATATAGTCATTTTCCCAAAGAACACTTGTGGGATTTGTCAAGGGCTTGAAGACGGAAATAAAGCTAATTAGGTTTATACTGTTTGGGCACGCCACCATTATAGCGATAAATCCCCTCTTTGAGGAGTGGCTGGAGAGGCGCCACGTCTCAGAGGACACGTCCGGGTGTCAACAGGTGTAGATCGTCGAACACTCGGTGGAGGGCTGCCCTGCTTGGCCAGTACAACGCCGTGTCCTCGTCGAGGTGATCGGCGGTGACGGCGACCTCTAGCTTCCTGCCTTGATTTAATCCATGGTCCGGAGCGAGGAGGCATGGGAAGCGGTTACCTCCTTCTGCGAAGCAGCGAAGGAGGAAGCAGACCGCGCTAGGAGAAGGGGAACCCAAAACCTCAGCTGCCGCAACAGCAGAAGACGGGCGTCGGGAGACGCCCCCGGCGGGATTCGATTCCCGGTCACCTTAGGCGTAGGTCTGCGGATGGCGAGTGATGGGTGACTCGTCATCCAATAACAACCAGGCCCAGGCCGACGGTGAGAAGAGATGTCAGCAAAGAAGACGGGGTCCCATAGAGTCAGTGCCTGCTAGGTTTGCGGAATTTGTTTGAAAGAACCACCGCAGCTTTGGAACGCAAAGGGTTTATTATTATTATTATCGCATTAGTAGAAACACGGGTGGGGTTTTGTCAGTAAGAGTCTGACACCTCCTTCTGATCCGCCCAGAGAGAAAGAAGTCCTTTGGTTATTTCCCATTCAGAAAAAAAAGGTGTATACTGTTACGTAGATAGTACAAGCTAGAGCAATGTTCACTTACATAAGGACAGTATCTTCATAACACAATGTAATCGTATGTAATTAGAGAGACGTTGATATAACGTACACATTATCGTATTTTATGTAGTGGAAAATCATGGTAAATGTTAGTTAGGTCATTTTTCATAACGGCTGGTTATGTATCACTTATTATACCGACTTCCTCAAGTAAGTAATGAGACAATTTGTGGAAAACGGAAATCGAGACTATTTTTACCAGTGTTGCAAGAATGTTTCTACCTATTTCATTTATCGTAAGCGGAACCGTAAAAAACAGAGGATTATCGATGTAAAATATGGTAGCCTTTTAACGCAATAAATCTCTAGACGGCTAGAATAACTCATACTGTCGTGACTCATATTCATAAACATGTGAGAACTTAGGGCAACGACCTCTTTTTCTGTCTCAATCTTTTTCAATTCTTTGCTATGTGAACTACCAAGACTATAAATATCTGACCGTAGAGACTTAGAGAGAGTGAGCTTCGACTGAACTGTCTTTCCACTTTGAGTTTTCACAGAAGATTATTTCTTATTCTATATATTATGTATATTAATTAATTATAAGATTAATTACAGAATAGCAGAACTGGATCTGTAGTCACCGTACAAGCAAAACCAAACATTCAAAATAAAAAATAAATCCCTTTATTTCAAACTGGGTCATTAAAAGGGATCGTTTAATTAGTTTCACTAACCGAAAGGAAAACTCACGCCAAATGAAAAGTAATTAATTTCAATTAAAATTAAATGTTTATTTAAACCTTTCGCCTACGTCATTTTAATTTTAACCAAATATTCCCTGATTTTGCCCAAAAGGAATTTATTAAGATAACTATGATACCATTTCCTAGTGGCTTCGCCTGTGTGAAACTCGTAAATCCTAAGGAAACAGAATCTTATGTCCTAATTCAGCGCAGAGTTTCATAAAAATTCGATGACATAAAAAGCTGAAAAACCGACTGACAGACGGAATTACTTTTCCATTTTATACCTTTTTGGAATTAAGAACTAGCTGTTGCCCGCGACTTCGTACGCCCATTATAAATTTCCCGTTCCGATGGGAATTTCAGGAAAATCTCTCGTATTTTCCCTCTCCTAGAGAGGAGGCCTGTGGACACAGAGTGGAGGACACTGGGGAGGGGACACAGGCCTCTTCTCTAGGAGAGGAAAAATATAAAATCAGCCTTTTAATGTTCCCACTGCTGGGAAGTAGTGGGAACATTAAAAGGCTGATTTTACGCTAATGCTTATACTCTCGTAATAACGTAACTCCCCTATAGACCCAAAGAAGCTACATACCAAATTTCAGCTTTCTACGACCAGTAGTTTCGGCTGTGCGTTGTCTGTCAGTCACAACATACATAGGTATGTATATTGAAAATGGATGGATAACATCAAAACGGAATAAAATACCAAAAATTTCTAATCTGTCACCCATCCAATTAGCATCCACAACATTGCTTAAGAGCAGACAAACGTGCGGATATACATTGACCTGCTCTTTGTTTTAACAATAATGTGAATATACCACGAGGTCAGGTATAAATACTCGATTGTATTTACTATCCCACATTCATTAGCGACTACCAAGGTCGACGAATGCTCTATATACTTAGTTTCTCTTAAACTTATGTAAACAATTAATGTGAAGACAAGGTCTTGTGCTCCACGATTGGCATTTGAAAATCATTGTTGTATCATGATTGATTTGACGTCCGATCGACAAAGTAATCGATTTTTTTTACTACAATGATCTGTTGCTAATCTTGTCTATAACTTTTAGGATCGAAAAAACGTGACTCTAATTTGACTTTTGATAAGATAATAAAGGATATTTAAAACAATTTAGCCACAGTAATGTTTCATGCGGATATAAGTTATTTATTTATGATTAATTTAAAGTAATAATGCCGTTTTTTATATTAAATTCTCACGCCGCAGACGATTCGTGACCGCGAATGCGGAATGTCGCGAAAACGAACACGGAATACAATAAATAAATGGGGAAATATTGTTAGCAAATTGTTTTGTTGTTTTTGCTTCGTTAGTTCAGGAAAAAACAGGAATTTCATAGTGAATTTGTCACCTTCAATTAATGTTTTTGTACTCTATAAAACGTAACGGTTACAGTAATTAGTGTAATGTGCAATTATGTGCATTTTACTGTAGAATGTTTGTAGTTTCTTAAGGAAAATGCTATAAGATCATGAAAATACCAACAATTTTAATATTCAGTGGTACTATTCTTTAAATCTCACCGTGAAAATAAGCATCATTATAAAGCATAGGTAATCAGCCTTTTTTAACTTCCCACTGCTGGGACATAGGCCTGCTCTCTGGGAGAGGGAATGGGCCGTAATCCACCACGCGGGCCCAGTGCGGGTTGGTAAACAAGTGCAAGCAAGTGAAAACAAGGACGAAGTGAATTCGTAGCGAGCCGTGAATCTTTAACAGTAGTGCTAGTTCGTCTCACGGAACAAGCTAAAGTGAACATGAACTGAGATGTCAATTCATCCAATCAAATCGAATATGAGGTGTACCTCAGGCTCAGAACACCTAAATTTGACGGTGATATTTTAACAGATAAACCAGCTGTTTTGATTATTCGGTTTAAAGAACTTTATTCTCATTAAGACAATCGTCACTTACATGAGAATTATAAATGATCAAATGACTTCTCCCGCTATGGGCGGAGCGGAAAGGAGTGTCAGACTATTACTGACTAAAACCCACCTGTGATCCTTCAAGTGCCCTTTGCGTTCCAGGGCCGCGGTGATTCTTTTGAATAAATTCCGAAACCTTCTTTTACATCTCTTGGAAGTTTATTATAGAGCTGTGCTAGCATAGATAAGATTGTTTTTACCGTACTTCGTTGTTACTCTAGTCGTCAATACTAGATGACAAGCTCAACGAGATGAGTATTTGTTTATTTCACCTTTTATTGTGAATGTCACGCGTGAATGAATAAGTTTGTGAATGATTTTATAAATCACTTCGTTTAAGGTAAATCGTATACGAAATAGATCAACAAAAACGAAAAAAATCCAATATAAAACAAATTCTTATTTTATCCAGTAGCTATTGGATAAAAAGGTTTGGGAAAAAGTTCCTAATTAGCTTATTAAAGCAGGAATCTCGAGCTCGAGAGCCCCGAGTGAAGAAGAGTACTATCCGATAAAAGTGAGAGGTCTCAACTGTAAGACTGTGGCGCTCTGCCAAGACGATATCATTATGAAAATTAACATAAGAATTCTTAAGTTTCAAGGGATTTCTGGTCTAGATGCTTTTTTACTTGACTACGGAAAATCGAATGTGTAAACGGTGCAGAGTTTTTTTTCTGTAGATAATCTACAGAAAAAAATTCTGCACCGTTTGAGAGCTTTGAGTATAAAATAAAAAGCATTTTACACATTTTAAAATGATTTTTATTCTACACTCTTTCTCTCTCTCAAATTGTTTGTTACTAAATAACAAAAAAACGCAGATTGCAACTGAGATGCGAATTCAAACGTTGCTTGAAAATTGTAAAGCTTTGCGTTAATTGTAAACATGAATTCTTAAAAGTATAATTAATTAGTTATGTGTATCTTTCTAATACATTCACTGAATTCTTCCGCAGACAATATAATTGAATGTGTTACAGTATAATTAAATTTAAGTGTGAAAACAAGATATACATACATACTTACAGAGTAATTATTTACGTATTTTTAGTAAAAAAATATGTAAGTTCATTATTTACTTTAGAAACGCTACTAACTATAATTACCACTATGTTATACATGTCTAAATACTTGTCGTTATATAAGATGTAAATACATTATGTAGGTTAGATAGTTATTATGTACTTTCATCATCTTATTTTTTCATTGATGTTCTATCAGTTACTTCAAATGCAGCATAAATATTATGTAAGGCTTCCACAGGCAGGCGCGATGGATCAATGCGACGACGATGTAAAAACAGTGTTCACACAAATTGTTTTACGGATAGCAATTTCTATCGAATTGAGCACCACTTTATCTTGACTTATTAGACGGTAGTTTTGGAACTGGTGACAATAATTTAGAAACATAGATACCAACTTATGTCGTTTGCAATAAAATTAAAAAAAACACTGATTAAAATTCTACCTAAAAATACACGAAATAAATAAACTACGAATGTTTTACAATCTCGCCGTTCAAACAACTGAAACCTGCGTACTTGTTTACTCGCGCACGATAATCTCTGTTTATCAAATTACTCTGTGATCTTGTGTTGATCACAGAGTAATTTGATACACAAAGTATTGAACTTGAGGATGATGTTGTAGGTAAATTCGGTGATTTCGTAAAATCTGTAATTTGTGTACTGGTGGTTGACAGTGTTTGCTAGCTTTTACAAAAAAAAAGTAGAACGCTCTAAATTTTTATGCAATACATTAATACTACTTACCACAGTGTAGTTTTAACCGAAAAGGTTGACTGGCAAAGAATGTCTTGTTGCATTGAGTCAGCCCAAGTATCACTATTGTAGATAAAGTTTAAATAAATAAAAACATAGAAAACATCGTGAATCGAAATCAGTTGTTGGTTTGTGGTTTTCGTTGTCTCTGACCGGTACAATATGTCTAATTCTTCCACACTCCGCTTTTATTCATCTTTTCTGTAGTAAACCCACTTTCGAGCCACACCATCTTTCACACAAGCCATCGATTATTTTCTTGTTACGGAATTTATTCGAAAGAGTCACCGCGGCCCTGGATCGCAAAGGGCATTAGGAGGAACACGGATGGGTTTTAGTCAGTAAGAGTCTGCCACTCCCTTCCGCTCCTCCCAGAGCGAAATAAATCATTGAATGATTTCCCATAGTTAAAAAAGAAACGATTATTTCATCATCTTCAGTCTCTCCCAATCAAAATGGCAAATAGGTATCGGAAGTGTAAAAATAATCTAGTTTTCCGTATCTCAACCACAACACGGTAGCTTCTTAAATTGCAGTAATTTTAAAATCCTCTCGTAACCCTTGCTTCTAATCAAACAAAAAACTTACCAAGTATATTCCTGTCAACATGATAACCGAAACTCCAAAACTTCCTCAAAAGCACAAATCCCCATACTAACAGCGTCACCACTAAGCTTGTTCATTTCTTATGTCTATATGAACAGCGTGTGAGCAGTAGACGGCACCACACTATTGACTTGCGATCTGATTTCATTAAAACTTACCAGTCGTGCGACTGTCCCAACTCACTAGAGCTTGTGGTACAAGCGGTAGTAAGTTGGGGCAGGTAATTGTATTACATTGTAGTTTGGTAATATATATAAAAATACGAATCGATTGCTCTATAAATTGATGTGTGCATAACTCGACAAAATCATGTAAAAAATCAGCAGTACAGTCAACTGTACTGCTGATTTTTTACATGATTTCTCTATGTTCCCGTAGTAAAAATATTCATAATGATGAGTACATTAATACCTACCCTTTTTCAGGTTTTAAATTATTTTTGTTACAACGTGTACTGATTTAGATGTTACGTGGATTAGTTTTTATTTTTCAGAATAAAAATGAACCATACTTTTCTGTTTAGAGTCATCCAGCTTTGTTTTCCTGAAACCTGCGTCTTCTTGCATAAAATATATTTAAATTCATGTATTCTGGTGAATGACCACACCTCTTCTCTCCTAAAATATTCCTTAACAAGCAAACATAACAAAGACAATCAATTCTTTACATGACACAATTCAAAACATTTCCGAAATAGGTCACTGGAGTTTTCAACAAATCTTTCAGTAAAATATTATCAAAAGAATATAAAATAACAATAATAGTTTCAGTTTATTTCAAGCGATGCGACAAAGCGCTGTCCGTATTTGTAAAGCGGTTTTGTCCGACATTCTACTCTATGGTATAATTCTTTAAATAACGAATTGTTTGGACTTTGGACTGTAGCCCGGGACTGTGGAGAATGAAGGAAAAAGGATTTTAAAAGAGTTCTCAGTTTAATTTGCAACGGGAGTGTGTCAAAGCTTTGGCTTTTTGTTTTTAGATATTATTGGACGAATTAGGAGTAATTGTTTATTTGTATTATTTGTGTACATGAGCAATACATAATCTAGACTAATAGGTATTGAAAAAAAAGTTTGTAAGTAGAAGTTTATTAACTAAAGACTCTCGTTTTTTTTTAAATACTAGTATCGCCTCGCGGTTTCCCGTGGGAATATGGAGATATAATATAGCCTAATGTTTACCGGAGATAGAGTAGCTTCCCAACAGTGAAACAATTTTTTAAATTGGTCAAATAATTTTGGAGCCTATTTAATGCAAACAAACAAACAAAAACAATCAAATCTTTCCTCCTTATAATATTAGTGTAGATGTACACTTTTCACTTTTCATTTCTTCATTACACACAGCATCAAAAATATAAAGAAGTGTTTATTCAAAGCGAGCTTGTATTGAATTAATGTAGACCATTTAATTATAAATAAGTGCAAGCAAGACTTTGAATTTATATCTACTTGGATCCAATTCATAAATGCCACCGATAGCCATATCTGTACCAACTATTCACATAAACTAGCACAGTATTACTAATAAAACACCACCCACAGGATATACCAATAAAACCATATTCCAAAGTTAGACATCAGCTAAATCTTTTAACAGTCATTAATATTAAAAGTGAAACGAAAACGAGACTACACGGATGTACAAATTTCCAAGCAATTATGAAATGTATCTGGATACTAGATGAGCCATAGTTCGCCGTGGCGACGGCTATATCCTGGTGTTTAATAGTTACGGGATGTTACGTGGGTACTTGGGTACTAGAATGGGCTCTTGGCTGGAGATGCTCTAGACAGCTATGGGCGTACTGACTTAAGGCGATGTGTTTTGACTTTAGCAGCTTGGATAATGTATGATGTTGTTATGTTGCTGGGGAGTTTGTTGCGTCACTTCTTCTTCCCAGCTAAAACACTAGGAAGTGGTGACGGGGGGCGTTTTGGGAAGGGTCTTTATGTAATATTTGACATTCAAAAAGTGCTGGCCTTCAGCCTAGTTTGACTTTTCGTTTTGGTAACAACAAAAAAAAAATCATTAGGTAGTATTTAATCAATAACAATAAGCAATTTTTTTTTTTTCTTGTGAATGTTTACACCTTGGTAACAAATTCGTAGCAATTTTTGGGCCTGTTTCAGAAAATAAGGGTGTTGTTTTAGTTCCATCGAGTTTCGAAGTTTGGTTTTACATTATTTTTGCCCATTGTAGATAGAAATACCTATTTTGAGACCTTACCTAATTTCTTTATTATAAAATAATTTAATTCAAAAAGTTTTCTTTTTTCTATAAAAATCCTAAAACCACTGGAATATTTACATTTTATGCAGAACTCTGCATAAAATGTAAATGCGTTGAGACGTCCCCTTAAGTATTACTTTCCAACTGTGTATTTACTAAAGTGTATGTTTGCGGAGCTCTTCCATTTCCCTCCGCGAATTCATCCGGTTCACAGATTGTAGACATTTCAGTTGCAAAGCGTTGCCAATCTGCCTCGTAAGTATACTCGTACGATGGAAGGAAGAAATAAATATTTAATTAATAAAGCTTTATGCACTAGTAAAGCACAGTACAAAAATGCCTTTGACTGTAATATTGTTTTACTTAATTCTTCAACGTATTACAACTTTTATCTATACTAATATTATAAAGCTGAAGAGTTTGTTTGTTTGTTTGTTTGTTTGAACGCGCTAATCTCAGGAACTACTGGTTCGAATTGAAAAATTCTTTTTGGGTTGAATAGAACATTTATCGAGGAAGGCTTTAGGCTATATATCATCACGCTTAAGCCAATAGGAGCGGAGCAGCGATAAAGAATGTTTTGAATTCCACGGGGACGAAGTCGCGGGCAGCAGCTAGTTAGAGGATAAAGAGCAGTGGTGGCCAAGTGGTAACGGCCCCGACTAGCGAATAGTAGGTCGCGGGTTCAAAACCCAGCCAGGAACATTACTTTGTGTAATTAATTTCATCACCACTGCTCTCAAAACGGTGAAGGAAAACATAGTGAGGAAACCGGCATGTCCTAGAAACCAAAAATTCGAAGACATGTGACATTCATGCCCGCACTGGGCCCGCGTGGTGGATTACGGTTACGGCCCATTCCCTCTCCTAGAGAGGAGGCCTGTGTCTCAGCAGTAGGAACGTTAAAGGGCTGATTATGCTATGATTATTATTAGAGGATTGAAATTGGGATTTAAAAAAATGTGTAGTATGCGAGCACAAATTTCGCAGTTGATCCAATAGTTTCATATGCTAAATATTGTTAATGAATATTAAAAAATCCTGTGTCCAACCACATAAATAAAATGTTAAGTTACATTTTATTTCGAACACGAAATGTAAACTTGAAACAAACGAAGTGTAAAACCGAGGGTGAAAAATTACTGCAACCCACATTTTCATGTCGCCATGTTGCTGTTAACTTTTTATTTAGGAATGTTGCAGTCCGCTTAAATCAGAATGTGTTTTATGCGTCAAATATTTTACTACGTTTGTACTTGTACTTTTTTTGACGTGGCCAATTGCAGTTCAACTCGCTAAGGTCATTAAGAGCGCATACGCCGAACGGCATTTCATACAAATTTTCAAGTCGTTATTTCCCGAAACGACTTAGCCGATTTTAATGAAACTTTACACACATAAGCAGCATACATAGGTCTAAAAAGTTAGTTGAAAACATTTTCGATAAAACGGTAGTGTTACAGTTAAATAAGACCCATTTTAAATTTTCCAAAAAAACATAAACTTCCGGTCACCTTTTTTGAAATAAGACATTTCGAAAATGTTTTTAACTAACTTTTTAGACCTATGTATCCTGCTTAAATGTGTAAAGTTTCATTAAAATCGGTTCAGTCATTTCGCAATGGTAACTTGGAAATTTGCATGAAATGGCATACGACGTACACGCTCTTAAATGCTTAACCGGACCGGACCGGACTATCCTGTGGTGACCTCAAATGAATTTAAGCCAGGTGTACTTGTACTTAAAAAAAAAAACAGTACTTTACAGCTGAAACTAAGATGCAGTGTTTTAGAGTTCAAACTATGGATGGATTGAAGTGTTCCGAAATAGTTCGTGTAATATAACTTTTAATCCGAGGACAATGGTGTGGGTTGTGTGTTTGCCAATTTATTATTTCACCAATCGTTTCATTTAAATCTCAACATATAACTGTTTTATGTCCCTAATAAATAACTAACGGGCGTGTGTCCACATCTGATGGTGAACCTAATGGGATATTTACCTACAGGACGTCAATGTATCAACCTAGGTAGATTGATGAGGATCATCCAAATAAAACCACCGCAGTGTCAGGTATCCGCTAATCTGTCGACATGGCGACGATCATTTGTTTATTTATTTATAACCAACTTACACTAACAGTTAAGTACACCACACTTACAAGTTATTGGTTGAACCACAGAACAGATAGTGGGTTGAACTTTAACAACTAGTAGAACTCCATGAAATCAGTCAGACTTGAAATATAAGTCGCTCCATATAAAATAATATTACGTCGGGTTAGACTGGAAGCCGACCCTAATACAGTTCGGAAAAGGCTAGGTAGATTGTATCGCTATTAATCTTAAAAATCGCGCATAGCGTCGCATCGCTTCTCGGTGTAATATGACCCTAACCCGAGATTTCTCTAAGTTCCCTTTTGCCATTTACAATTTCCATCTTATAATTTCCTACATAGACTAAACGCTCATTATTTGAGTAATTTTCAACAGACTTTTAGTGTTAAATAAACCTTTTTACTGCGTATAAACTGTAGGTGATGAGCTGCCAACCGGTTCTTTATAGCTGGGTGTAAACCTTTGGTTAGGTAGGGGCATGTAAACAACGTTTTTAACGCAATAGGGCAGTTAACTAAAAAAAATCTAATTAGTCCGTCGAATAGATTTCCAAAAAATATTGGACACGTATTTTTTATTTTTTCACGTAAACAAAAAATGAAGACGATACAGTGTGTAGAAAACTCGTGTGTCACTACTCGCTACAAGTTTTAGCGAGCCTTGACGTCACAAGCCCCCACTCCTGATCTTTGATGCTTTGTATCTTCGTCAGTTTTTATAGATTTGATAAACGAAAAAATACGTGTCCAATATTTTTCTATAATCTAACTGACGGACAAAACATAATCATATACTTTTTACTCAGGAAACATCCCTATTAACAATTGAAAACAAAAGACGCTCGAGCTATGTTTTACAATCATTTTTAAAATGCTTTAAACAAATTAAAAAGAACTGAACTAAACAGTAAAGCCATTACTGTTTAGTTCAGGACTTGGTTTGGTTTTATTAACTATATCACTACATAAGCCTGCGTCCGTTTATCTGAGGAAAGTTCATCATCATCTGCCTAGCGTTTTCCCAACTATATTGGGGTCGGCTCCCGGTCAAACCAGATTCAGCTGAATTTCAGTATTTAACGTGGAGCGCCTGCCTACCAGACCTCCACAATCCATGAACACGGTACTTCTTGGCAAGACTGGAGTCAGATTAACTTGGTTCTGACAATCCGTTACAAAAGATCTACAAATGACAGCCGGGACCAACGACTTAACGTGCTTTCCGAGGCACGGAGGAAACTCGGTAGGTATGTTAAGATGAAAGTTAATAAATAATTAATGCGTGAAATAATTACTCACAAATTTTAACATAAGTCCGTTCAACATTGATTTATTTTTACGACTGTACAACACTTTCTAATATTATTTTAAACAAGTACAGCAACCTAAAACGTATTTTTTGTCATAACATTTTGCATAATAAGTATACCTAATTATTTACTTCCCAAATGCATAAGAACTTTTATCAACTCCATATTACATACAAATGTCCCAATTGTTTAAATAAAGAACATACTACACATATGCACTATTAAAATACGACATCAATAAACATCAACATAAAACAAAAGAATTAAGCTAAACAATAAGAACGACTCGAATTAGATAAAAATAGAGACATTATTCCTAAACAATATGTCTTTATGATTTTATAAGGCTATTGTCGGCTAATCTAGCATCTGTGGACTATAATATAAAAGCTGGTCAATTAGTTTTTAATACGGAAAATTTATTTTAATCGGATAAGCTCAATAATGTATACAAGTTGGCAGGTTTCTATAAGTAGTCGTTTGAAAAATTTGAATAATTATTTATATTGGAAGACGTAAAAAGATGCTGAATAGTTCTGGAGTGGCGTGACCGCGTACCGGAAAACGCAGCGTTCGTGAAGGTCGCAGGTAGGCGACGAATGCACTACGGGAACGGGAACGAGGCACTAGAAGGATCACGAGTGGGTTTTAGTCAGTAAGAGTCTGACACTCACTTCCGCTCCGCCCAGAGCGTGAGAAGTCATTTGATGATTTCCCATCCAGAAAAAAAAAGAACATAGGTGACGAATAAAAAACGCACACGCCCCGCCTGCTCCCTCCAAATGCCCATTGCGTTCCAGAGCCGCGGTGACTCTTTTGAACAAATTCCGCAACCCTGCCAGGAGGATAGCCGCTGGGCTGAGATCTCTCTTACAATACCTATCTATCTAAATATATAAAACTCAAAAGGGACTGACTGACTGACATAGTGATCTATCAACGCACAGCCCAAACCACTGAACGGATCGAGCTGAAATTTGGCATGCAGGTAGATGTTATGACGTAGGCATCCGCTAAGAAAGGATTTTGATTAATTCTACCCACAAGGGGATAAAATAGGTGATGAAAGTTTGAATGAAACTTTGTCAATTTTAAACCGATCGGGCTGAGAGTTTCAAAATCGGGGGTAAAGTAACTATTCCACGCGGACGAAGTCGCGAGCAGAAGCTAGTTGATAATATGCATCTATATATAATTCCATAGATAGTGAAAGGTAACAGTAACCCAGTGCAGCAAATCTATGCAATATTTCTGCGCGTTTCTCCTGACTGAGTCGTTCGTTATACTGCGTTCACACTTGACCCTGTGGCATTCATCTAAGGTCACTTGAGAACCATTCAAATAACCTTTTATTACTGTTGTTAGAGGAATTTATTCAGTTTCCCATAAAACTTTGTTTAATTTCATAAAGCTTTTGACAACTTTAGACTTATATTTTTTGCGTTAGAATTTTTTTAATGTAAGTAAGCTTTTACCGTTGTAATATGTGAATGTGATGAAGTAAATGATAAATGATATTTATTTTGTAAGTAGGTTAAACAAAACACTTTTACACGTCCAATATTTCTGGTCATTTTAAACTAGATGAAGCCGGTGTTTCTTAGCCGACTACCCTGAGAAGAAACACACCGAAACAAACTCGGAGATCAAAGTCTCTTTTAAAGTCTATACAATCCGTACTGGTCAAATCATTTGAGAACCATGTAGGTTAATGTCTGAGGTGACCTTTTGAGGGAAGTGCCACACAGATTTGAATGGACCTGTCCAGACAGTACAAACATTTGTCAGATACCGTGTAGCTCAAACCTAGGACTTTTAGGAGCTCAACGATTTGACGAACAATACCAAAGTAAGGTCATTTGAGTAGGCCGCATTAATGACGAGCATAAGCCAAATCAAACTGGCAAAATAACTGAAATAAGACCCTAATATGATGATTTACGTAGTAAGATATGTTTCCGCCGTTCTGTGGCCTAACATTATGCTGAATACCCAGCTTTTCTGCCACAATCATCACGAAAAGCCTTGCCTAATTTCCGCTTCACCAATTTCCTTTAAAAATGTTGTGGATACTCGGTAGAAAAGACATTACACATTATGAGGTACTTATTTCTCTTTACACCACCATGTTTCCGCCGTCAATCCCATTATTATTTACCACACATACATTTTGTAACCTAACAACCAGTAACCGATACCGCCGATCCTTCAAAGGACCGTAACAATTGCTCCTCACAACACATCATCATTAAACTATAGTCATTTCACCATCGGCCATTAACAGTCACTATGACATACAACGATGGCCCAACATAATTTACTTCTCGATATTCGCAACACACTTGCTATGGAAAGTTCAGAGTTGTGTCTGTTCCTCTGCAACCCTACCATGACGTCTTAAATCCAGCATGATTCCTGTGTCAGAGAGAGACGGAGTTACACAAGACGAATAGCACTATCCCTTTCCCTTACATTGAATCATGATAGCATTGGCACTTCGTAGTACGGCCACAGATCTGTCATTTGAACTGGATTAGGGAACTTTGAATCTGTGAGTCAGCGATGAAAGTAGGATTTTCCAAGACTACGATATTTCATGTTTTTTTTTTCCATGTTGCTTTACGGGTCAAACAAATTCTATGTAAAACGTTGTTGTCGTATTGTCGCATCGCATTTATCTGCGAAAGCCTTTAAGAATATGATGATGATGAAAACATTTAGGTGTGTGATTTTGTATAAGGCCTAATAAGCCTTATAAAAACGTGCTGAAACAAGCTAGCAACTATTTTACTAATGCGAAAAAATAAAATTAAGACTCTGAACCATTTGGTCTTCGTTCAAAGTTTTTTTTTTTAACGTATCTGTATCTTATTGCGAGTCATGGAATCAGTGGGTAACTGTATTGTTTTAAAGTTAACTCACTTCAGTAACATAGCACAGTAGATAAATCAAACTTTTTTATGATCTATTTCAATCACAAATCACAATGTCCAATCTAAAACATATTGCTTCTATTGTATTAGTTACATATCAACAAAAACTCTTTAAACCAACACATTCGTGGAACTACGTAGATATAAGTCAGCACGACCAGTTGGGAATTTTGTGCACGGTCGCATAATAAGAAAAAAGTAAAATCAATAACAATTTGACGACACGGTTGGCGCAGTGGTTGAGTGATTGGCTGCTGCGCTACGTGTCTTGGGTTCGATTCCCACACGGAACAAATATTTGTATGACCTACAGGTAGTTGTTCCGGGTCTGGCTGTTTGTGTATGTGAGATTGTATGTTTGTAAACGCACCCACGACACAGGAGAAATTTCTAGTGTGGGGCAACGTTTAAAAAAAAATACTATTTGTACTAGATTTATCTCACGGCTTAGCTTGTGTGACCATCTCACAAGAACCGTACGTTTTCCTAAGATTAAAATTTGTCTATGAAGATGACACAATGGGATCAGTATAGATCTAATTCCTATTAAAAAACCCTTTAAAGAACTTAAAAATAAACAAAAATACTTTACATTTATTTAGGTACTAGCTTACCCGTGCAACTTTGTCTGCGTCACAAAAGAACCGTTAAGAGATTTTAGAAAATAAAAAAACAATCTTCACAAAAAAATAAAAATCATGGATGCTCCGATAAAGGGGCTATCCAACAGTAAAATAATTTTTCGTTTTAATTTTCAATCGGAAGCAGTAGTTTCAGAGATAACCAAACAAATAAACTCTTCGGTTTTCTAATATAAGTAAGTACAGATTATTTATTAGCTTATATAAGTTAGGTTATTTATTTTTCCTATGAAAGTTACGTAAAACATAAGGCTAAATTATGTTTTGCCACCGACCATGCAAACTAGCTATTATTAAATAACAAAGGACACCATGAAAGGTCCACATTCATCAAAACTATAAAGTCTATTTTAGCAAGATTTATTCACAAAACAATTCAACACTTTTGTCATAAACCGTACACGCAAAAACGGTTATAGATTCGTAGATAATGGCTAATTCTCTTTACAAAGTGACTTGAAGGACCAGCATGAGAACCGTTTTCAGATCGAAATCAAGTAATTGTTATATTAACGGTTCTGTCTGTTCCCACATTCATGCAGATAGCTAACGGAAATAGCGCAACACTAAACCTTCGAACTATGTTTAGAGGTGAGAATTCATTGCTAAAATCATACCTTAAATTAAATACAGTTTGAGCCTCTTGATGGATTTGAGAACTAAAATAAAATAAATTTACTTGGAATCTTTTCATACAAAAGCAAAAAAAAGTGGAATAAACCGTATTTTTTTCTATAAGTACTAGCAGCGGCCCGCGGTTTCACCCGCGTAGTTCCCATTCCCGAAATATAGCCTATGTCACTCGCTAATAATTTAGATTTCAAAGGTAAAAATCGGTCCACTAGTTTCGGAGCATATTCGGTACAAACAAAAAAAAATCTGTCGTCTTTAAAATATTAGTCTAAAATGCGAAAGTAACTCTGCCTGTTTGTTTGTTACCTCTTCAAACTTTGACGGTTGTATTAATTGTATTAAGACCTCATTATGAAGTGAAGAACATAACAAATAATTTTTCTTCCTTAGTCCGTACCAAACAATTTAAAACCTTCTTCGTAAGCTCTACATCTTCACATTGCACTGGAACGAAACTTTCATGTTAATTTATCTCCATATTAATAACTTACTTTTATATTCAGATAGCATGTAATATATGTAATATTACACAACTCAAATTCCTCCTCAATCAACATAAATTTGCACGATAAACAGTCAATACAAAGAGGAAGCATTAATCATAATTATTTCATAACAAAATTGTGTATTTATGTTTTCCAAACCAGAATCAAAGGCAACGGGAACTTTTAACGAATGTTCGAGCTCAAATGACAGCGCAGCCCGAGAAACGGATCCATTTTAAAGAAGCCCATTTATATCCCGTTTGTTTTGGTAATGGAGGAAATATTATGAGAATTTTATTTATCCGACTTCAAAAATAGGAGGTTTCTCAATTCGATCTTATATACATATGTATGTGTGTTGGCGGATAACTTCGTTTATGAACAGATTTTGATCATTCTTTTTTTGTTGTAAAGGAGATATCCCAAGGGTTAAGATATAAGAGTTCCATGATAAGGAAACCAGGATCTGATAGTCGATGGGAGCCTTCGAAAATCGCAGTGGCAACTAGTGTGTTTATTATTTTTTCATTAATCATCTTAAAGCACTACTATTTAATGAAGGTCTGAAGTTACTATGATGATGAAGCCGAAAGACAGTTGAGGGAACTTCTCAATGAGTTACAGCAATTAGCCGGTGTTTGGACAATTCATTTCTATTGATGAGAACACTTTGCACCCATATGGGTAATAAGTGCTATTACTGGTCTGATGATATATACATAGACAGTTGAGGGAATTCCTCAAAGATTTACATCAGTTCCCTATTGTTGGGCTTACTATTTGTTTACACCAGTTTATACCGTGTACGCTGTGATGGGTATGCACGATTCGAGGGGGGGGGGGGGGGGGGGGGTGTGCCACTAAAAGCTGAAAAATAAAGAAAAAACTTAAAAAAAACCACCGAATTCTAAAAAAAGACACAAATGTCGATGTTTTTGGTTGCTTCTTCGTTATTTGAACACCGACTTCCGAAATTAAGGTACTTTTGTGTGTATTGTTTAGAAATCGGTTGTTTCTCTTTGTGATTGTTGGAAAATACAGAGTTAATGTAGTATGGTACTTTAAAACAATATTATTGTTTAGATGTGTCACCGAAAAATTGCAAACGCCGCCGAAACATTGTAAGATATAAGTAGCGTAAAATTATAAACATTTGTTCTTAATTAGACATAGGATGTTGCATGGGATGTATTCTTTAACAAATGTGTTTTTAAAAATACATCACGAAATTATAATCTAATAGATATTTTTACAATCTTACGGAGTTTGCAATTTGATGAAAGATATAACTCTGTTTTAAATTCATTGTAAAATGTACTGAAGTTTGTGACATGGTTAAAACTAGGAACCTATCCTAAATCTCAGGGTCTTTTGATTAAAAGACACTTGGACAAGTTGTGTTTAACTTATTTAGGAGCTGCACTTGAGAAGAGTTACTAACTTTTACAGTAGCTTACCTTTTATATTTTCGAGTACCAAACTATTTATGAAAAGCCACTGCGAGTGTATGCATGATTAAAACCTTAAAACATAGAAGACATAATTGTATGGAAATGGAATCCAGGCCCTTGCTTAGTAGTGTTCTCGTCTAATTTGAAAATCGAATCGTCCACTAAGAAAATACATATAAACAAATTAAAAAAAAAGAAAGTCAAAAAGCGACATCATAACGAGGTAGTGTCGGTAACGCCCCACCATTCCACCAGAACTACTATAAAACTCATAAATCCTAACCTAACACCTTATTAAGGCTAACAACCACACATGAAGTGACAAACAATTCTATTAAAATCATCATTACGAGTGTAACGACAGTAATAATGCCATTATTGTCAACAGCGGTATATTAGAAAATTCGCGCGGGAAAAACGGCGGCCATTGCCAACAGATAGAAAAAGTTTGCGAGGCCTACGTACGATGCATTGTTCAGCCTATTCTAAGAAATTCTTACAATGTAAGTAGGAATAGGTTTCTTTTGGGACAGGGAGATCTGGCGATGTTTAATTGTAGGTTTAAACAATGTTGCAATTGTAATATTTAATACGTTGATATTTTAACATAGTTGCCACCTATAACGTAACTTTTCTTGCTGGCTTCTTTTATTAGCTTTTCATCATTCAGTTTTCCTCATGTCAATGAGAGGTAAAGAAAAAGAACCGTCTCCACACAATATGCATAAACACTTTTCCGGAATATGCTTTCAAAAATGTAACAGCAGAAATTTTACATAACTGAAAAGAATAGTCAAATTAAAAGTTCAAACAGCCTTGTTTAAGGCGTTAAATTATTCATAACAAAATAAAGAGCGTTTTAAAATTAAATTACTGTGAGAACACACAGAAGGCAGTTATTTTATCCTCATTCTTAACCTACTATCTTTATTTTCCACCTTGACAAATAGTCGTTGACCTCCTAAGCCACCTCTAGACCTCTAAACAAAAAACGACAAATTCAATGTTGCCATTACAAATAAAAAACAAAATAAAATGTTTATGGTTAGTTTCTCACGGTATTAATTGTTAAACAATTGGTTTATAAGTATACTGATATAATAACTGGAGCACCTCTTGCTAAAGATGTGGATCGCGATCTAGCAACGGAGCTTCATTAGCAACAAACCCGTCCAATTATGTTGCATTCTGGGCCGGTTACGTTAAAATGCAGTCACGAAGTACAATCTATACCTAATAATGAATGCTATTTAAGAAAATTTAAAGTAGGGACCTTCTGGGTTTGTATTCGAACTTAAATTTGGCTCAAGGAGAGTTTTCGTCTGAAACACAACAAAAGTGATATATTATTGTATATCGGGCAGTTCTTAAACTTAGAAATTGTGATGCCCACAAATGCTGGTATAAAATAAAAGGGTGCTTATTATTTACTAGCTGCTGCCCGCGACTTCGTCCCCGTGGAATCCCCGATTTTAAAACATTCTTTATCGCTGCTCCGCTCCTATTGGCTTAAGCGTGATGATATATAGCCTAAAGCCTTCCTCGATAAATGATCTATTCAACCCAAAAAGAATTTTTCAATTCGAACCAGTAGTTCCTGAGATTAGCGCGTTCAAACAAACAAACAAACTCTTCAGCTTTATAATATTAGTATAGATAAACGTTTAAGGTGAGTACTAGTATTCAGCTGTGTCTGGATGCCGACTCCAATATAGTTGGTAAAAAAGAATGCTTAGGTAAGAATAAGAATGCTTAAAAATATATTAAGTGGTAAAATATACTTTCGGCCGCAATGAGATAAGCTTTTAGGAACCCAATTCTAAAAGTTCGCTGTTGTACATTACTTACTGACCTAATGATACTAACTTTGGTTCAATTAAAAATATATAGTGTCATTTCTAGCAAATAACCCTGTGAATACTGCAAGCACAGTACGGTACGGCCAAATCAGCTGATTATAAACCAATCAGGAGATATCTATCTCAAACTGGTCACCCTAATCCAAGATGGAGACCTCAGCTCTTACTGTGAGCGCTGCGACTCCTGATACTCCGGAGGGGGCTGAAATGGAGTGCCAGTAATGGTTCCATTGCAGCCTCCTCCAGAGACAAGTCGGCCGGTGTGCTATTGCGCAGTGGCTGATGCCTGTGGACGGTGAGCGTGGGTGGCTCGCCGTCCGATAGCAAATAGGCTGAGGTCGACGACGCGTTGTGTTCCACGCGCGCCTCAAGGAGCCATCAGCATCGAGGACGGGGCCCCATTGGGTCGGTGCCTGCTAGGGTTGCGGAATTTGTTCGAGAGTCACCGCGGCCCTGGAACGCAAAGGGCACAAGAAGGATCACGGGTGGGTTTTAGTCAGTAAAAGTCTGACACTCCCTACCGCTCCGCCCAGGGCGGGATTTGATGATTTCCCATCCAAAAAAGACCTCAGCTCTCTTTTATTGTTTCAAAAAGCATCTAATGTTTCTAAAATGAATAATTATGCCATAAGCAAACCAAATACCAAAATATCGCAACCCAATCTCAAAAGTCCAATTATTTCTGATCTGAAATAAATTCCCAAGCTTAACCAAACAATAACTAGATAAAGACGCAACATAAAATCAATACTGACAACTGACCCGCATTATAAGACCATTACTATAATCACAGCACACGACCAACAGTAATACAGGTCCACAATGCACTGTGGAAACTGTTTCACAATACTAAATTACTGATCCCATCTTCACAGATAATTTCTACGTATTGCGAAGTCTTAATTGCAAAAATAATGAGTCTGTTGGTAATGTGTAAAACAGTTTCAATTTCGTTTTATGAGGTTTTTTTCGGTTTTTAACTTTTACTCTGTATCTCTCTGTTGGATCTTAGTATTATTTCTATTTCAAAACTCACACGAAGTTACATGGTACATAAACGTAGTTATTTATAAGATAAGTTTTTATCAAAAGAACATTACAGTTTATGGAATGTTTTTAAAATACCTACATAGATATCTGTTTTTAAACCAAAATAAAGAAGCTTAGTAAAAAAAAAATGTTTTTGATAAAGTATTTTGTAAGAAAACTATTATGCTAAACGGAAAATTGCCAAATGTCGGAAAAACCTTACCTTTAAGTTGTATGCTCACAATGTAATTATATTCATATTAATGCAAAAAATGTATAATTCATCATAATAATCAAATCAAATCACAAAACAGTAGTGGCATCATTCTTCTTATAATTTTTCATGTTACATGTACCTCCGGCTTAACACCTTTTTTGGGAATGCAAGCATGACGGTATTATGTAAAAAATAATAAAATCGCACATGAAATAATGGCAGATGACTAGCTCATGTATCTACGAGCTCAACGCTCTAATTAATTAAACATTAGTTTTACTACGTTATGTTTTTTACTATGTACCGAAGCAATCGCAGAACATACTCTCTTTATTTTTTTTATTTTTATAGGAATAGTGAATTAAGACCGTAAGCGGTAAATTGAACGTTGAAACTGAAAAATATAAAATGTTGTGTAGAGCTTTGCACTAATATGTTCAGGAGCTCTACTTACTATTTCAATACAATCAAAATAGGCTGAAAATTAACTCCGGAATATTCTTTTTTTTTATTATTGACTCCTAAAAATCGCAACCTTCCTACTCTCGGAACACCTCACTTTGTGTGCCATTACATTTTTTTTATTTTATTTATTTATATTTCACCGTCAATTTGTCATGCTATATTTACAACCGACCCAGTTAGCAAAATTCTTCTATAAAAAAAAAAACAAAAACATTAATTAAACACACGCAAACATTCGCATGTCGGCTTGCGTTCCATCAACATACTATTTAGCTGTTTTTCACTATCAAAGAAATCATAATTACATTGTCGTTTTATTCAAGACCTGCGTGTTTTAATCCGCCACTCACCTTCACATTTCCTTATGATGACAATTGAATCTTTTGTCTAATCGTCATTTTGTTGCACTTAGGTGATAAAATTAATAAAAGAGCAATGACTCCGTACCGCAAATTTTCACCAAAACTTCGTCATCTGCAGTATCACAGGTACGTTCAACGCACAATTTCAATTTCACTTGTAAATTTGTTGTTATTAGTTTTTATTTGGAAGTCGGATGTTTTAATAAAATCACCTGACTATACAAAGTTTTGCGGTTACGTCTCCACCGCAAAGAACGCGTCAGTAACAAATTGGCGGAAAATTGTCGCGCGTTTTTTTTTTCGTAACGCGCCAGCTATTAGCCATCAAGAATTTTCATGCTTTGTTTAATGTGTAAATCAGGAAGCTATTGGCACTTGCGTGTTATCATTTTGCTTTTCAAATAGACGATCTCAAATATCGGAAAAAATCGCATGCGATTTGTATTGCTAACTCAAAAAATCCAAGTAGAAAATAATAATAAAGGGACTTACCGAGAAATACGTAAATCTTCATCGTTAGGTTCAAACAGCTAGCAACACTGACACAAGTTTGAAAATAACAGACTTAGTTCGAAGTTCGAATATATTTGAACAGCGGCGTTCGACGTAGTCCGTCGCCGAACCGCGTGTGTTAGATGCGCGCGCGCCGCTTCTGTGGCCGGTAGCGCCTTCACTTTCTACGTGGTGGGGCTCAGGAGACCCGGGAAACCAAGGGTTTGTTGACATTACTGCATACGCACGAACGCGTAATCGGACGAATTCATTAGTGAGCTGATGGACGTTGCACAATGCCCGAAATTGTTTGCGATCTGATTTGACGACCTTCGTTGTTCTAGCATACGTCTCTAAATAAAACGTGCATACTTCGAACATAGGCCAGATTTCAGCCAATCAGATTTCAGGCCAATTTTATGCTACTCTACTCAATATCTTTATCTTTGTCAAGTCTTTTAGATTTTACTGAAGAACTATGCTCAAAGACATTTTGATTGTGAGAATGGGAGTGATACTTGAAACCAATTAACCTCTTGGTGTCACGGAATAATTTTGACAACATTGTTTGCGCAGTGGTTCAGCGATAGGCTGTTCGATAGAAATGATCTAATAATTACAGCTATCGAGAATGCAAGTCGGCTTTAAGACTACTGATAAAGATTAAAAATGATTGTAATTTTGGATAAAATCGACTTCGTTTTTTGACACCGACCGCGACTTCCGAATTTAAAGTAGTTTTATGCGTTTTAGTACCTAATTTATTATTTTTCGTAATTCGTATAGGTAGGTACACCACCGGAACGCAAAATACGCAATTTCATTTTTATGGCTGACATACTTTTTCCAGTTATTTTGATTTGTTTTTTGAGAAAAACCAAACTACTGAGCCGATATTTATGAAACTTCTACGGGACCAATCGGAAAGTATATCCTTTCACATAAAAAAAAAACAAATCGGTTCATAAATGATGGAGCTATGAGGTGACAAACATTAGAAAACTAATTGAGAACATCCTCCTTTTTTAAGACGTTTAAAAATATAAATTACTAACTTTGAACACTGCTGGGCATAGATATTACCTTTTTAATACTAATCTCTTCTAAACCCTTTATTTTTTCGGTTGAAAATCCTCTCGCATGTTGTCCGCTCTGAGAGGAGACTCTCAGACTTGTACTCACTAAAACCACCTCGGTGTTCCTTGCCTTCGGGTTTGCGGGTGTGTCTTCCTCTGCCCCGGACGAAACCTCCTCACTTCTGAGCCAACCTCGCCATGGTTCTACATGCGATGGCAATAATATTGACCACACTCTAATTCAAAAATTTATTTGTCACCAAAATTGTTCGTCATTCTATAATCTATTAAAAAATCTCTTGCATTTTTCTGTACGATCCGGCTTGAGCACTGCTAATATTCGTGCATCAAACTGGTGTCAAACTGTGAAAAACTCTTATCATGCGACCGGACGACCAGTCGACTAACAGCAAGTCAAAGTTAAATATATTATTTACTAACAGCGCCCCGCGGTTTCACCCGCGTTGTTCCCGTTTTCGTGGGAATATGGAGATAAAATATAGTCTATGTTACCCACGGATAGTGTAGCTTCAATCAATCAATTTATTTGTGAAACATAGGTTTACGTAAATAGGGAGTAAAATAATTTTTCAAATCGGTTCAGCAGTTTTGGAGCCTATTCAATGCAAACAAACAATCAAATCTTTCCTCTTTATAATATTAGCATAATGTGTCGAGTATCTATTATCTTGGTCTATGTGCAGTCAGGTAGGTGCTACAAAGATCGCGCGTCAGATATACTCCAGACATGCTGCGCAGCCTCGAACCATTAATTTCACTTGTTTTCTCGAAAACTGGTAATATTTTGTGTTTACTTTCTGCTAAGATAAGGTGTTTTGCTGAGTTGAGCTCATTTTGATACTTTTGCCAAGCCATCTTGTCTTGTGCAAATTTTGGGCAGTTTATAAATAAATTAGAAGATTTTCCCCGCAGCCTGAGGTAGGTACTTCTTTAGTCAATGAAATATTTTTGTAATGGTGTTTCCAGATATATTATTATATTTATTTACTAGCTTCTGCCAGCGACTTCGTCCGCGTGGAATAGTTACTTTACCCCCGATTTTGAAACTCTGAGCCCGATCGTTTTAAAATTGACAAAAGATAGACATATGCTGTTTCGGGATATTTTTTATATAATTTTATGTAGAACATTTCCGTAATACATGATTTCTATGTAACTTTAACCATTAAGGCTACACACGCGACGGAAGCTTAAAAAATGGAGTAACTTCTCCCGTTTTCCCAACATTTTCCTTCACTGCTCTGCTCCTATTGATTGTAGCGTGATGAAAAGTATACTATAACCTGCCCAGGAGTATGAAGAATAATTGTACCAAGTTTCGTTAAAATCGGTCGAGTAGTTTTTGTTTCTATAAAGAACATACAGACAGACAGACAGACAGACAGACAGACAGACAAAAAATTTACTGATTGCATTTTTGGCACCAGTATCGATTACTAATCACCCCCTGATAGTTATTTTGAAAATATATTCCTTGTACAGAATTGACCTCTCTACAGATTTATTATAAGTATAGATAATACCTAGCTGTGTCCCAAGGTTTAATCCGCCATTTTTGGATTTGTCTTTTTTGCTCGGTTACTACGGGTGTACCTTGTGCTGGTCTTAAAAATTATCCAGTTTTGTGCAGTCGTTCTGAAGTTATGCGCGTACATACATTTTGGCGATTCAATTTTATTTATAAAGACTAGCTACCGCATTCCAAGATACTATTCTCTCGCGAAAAAAAATATCAAATATTTTATTCCAGACTACCTATGTATGATCTACCTCTGTGCTAAAATTAATCAAGATCCGTTCAGCCGTTCTGACGTGCTCGAGTAACAAACATCCATCCATCCATCAATCCATCCATACATTAAAGGTAATGCAAAACCTTTAATGTATAGTATTATTACAGATAGATTTATAATATATGTGTATATATATATATATCAAAAATAAAAGAATCATCAAAATTGGTACACCCAATACAAAGTTATGCGGACACACAAAAAAAAAATACAGTCGAATTGAGAACCTCCTCCTTTTTTTGAAGTCTGTTATAAGTAAGCATACCAATAATAATCAGTCACATTTTTGTGTTACTTTTGGTGTAGGTACAATAAATTATATTATATATGAATTACCCATTTGCATCTTATATGAGATAATAATGGAAACGTAACACTTATTTATGGATATTATTTCTTTGACTCAATATTGTAATTAATTATATTGCTATTTTATAACAGAAAGTAGTAGTAGTAGGTATAAGATTTCCGTATTGGTGCTGTATTATTATGTATTTGGGGGATGGACTGCTCGCGTCCGTAGGATTTACTTGACCTTTGACCGCCCTACACGTGTCCCCTGGGTAGTGCTAAACGAGCAGTAAAAGACGGTGGTAGGCCATAGCATCGGCTGCCGGCTTAAAGGTTACCACCCACCAGATAAAGTCATGCCGCCAAGCGATCTATCGTGTTCCGGCATGTAGTCTGGTGAAGCCGTGTGGTGGAAGATGGGTCTGAGCAGTTGTGTTGCGGTGTTTGCCGGGTATGATGCACCAGTTGCTGTTGTGTCGGATGTTTGATCGCGGAGGGTAGCGGGATCCGAAGCACGGTGCTCCGCTGGCCGACCGCAGGTAGTTGGGGGCCCAAGTAGTGTGCCAGCCACACATGAAAGGCTGCCCCGCCAACTGCGAAAAATCCCAGGGTGGCCCCATCGTGCCGGTTGGCGACCGGGCGAGAGGACCCGATGGCGATCCCTGGGGGGGTTCGGGCGTCCCCGCAGTCTCCGGACCAATCCTCCACTGGCGCAGCAGCTCTGGGTGTGTTGTTGGGCTTAGCATCGCATCACCTCGCTCAACTGCCATCGTCCACCAACCCTATTCACTCTACATAAAAAAAAAAAAAAAATTATGAAAGGTAAAAAGAAGAGTAAGTGTGTACAGCGGATGCACGTCCTCTCGTTTCATGTGCATCTCTCAAACATTCGAGGACTGCACTCCAATCTCGATGCAGTCCACTACCACCTCGAGACTGACAAGCCCCACTTACTTTTCTTGACGGAGACGCAGATCAGATGT
Organism: Hecatera dysodea; assembly: GCA_905332915.2. NCBI lineage: Eukaryota > Metazoa > Arthropoda > Insecta > Lepidoptera > Noctuidae > Hecatera > Hecatera dysodea. Next base: position 8,461,075 of record HG995309.1, read on the forward strand.
CCGTCTGATGCGGCGTATCTCGACTACCCGGGATACTCATTGGAGCACCATTTCCTGCAGCGTGCCGGGGTCTGTGTGTATGTCCGCAACGACATCTGCTGCCAGCGTCTCCGTCACCTTGAAGACCCCAGTTTTTCAACCTTATGGTTGCTGGTGGACACCGGTGTGGACAAAATTGTCTACACCTGTGTCTACCGATCGCACAGCGGCGACCAGGAGACAACTCAACTCTTTGGCCACCTCAGTGAGGCCGCCGATGAGGCTCTGCATCAGCACCCGGATGCGCAGTTTGTCGCTCTGGGGGACTTTAACGCCTGCCACCAAGACTGGCTTTTCCCATACCAGAGGACCGACCACGCTGGGAGAGAAGTGCGAAACTTTGCAGTATCGATGGGCCTCTCCCAGCTGGTAAAGCAAGCGACTAGGGTGCCTGATGTTGTTAGTCATACTGCCAATTGTCTGGACCTACTGCTGACAACTGATCCGGACAGATGTATCGTAACAGTTTCTTCACCACTTGGAACTTCAGATCACTGTCTGGTGAAATCTGTATCGTCCTTCTCCCCACCTGACCGCGACTCTCGTGGCGAACGGCGAATGTGGCGTTACAAGTCAGCAGATTGGGATGAGATGCGGCACTTCTTTGCGTCTTATCCTTGGCAGCAGGTCTGCTTCTCTTCCGAAAATCCGACGAGCTGCGCGGATGCTGTAACCGATGTGATACGTCAAGCTATGGAATATTTCATCCCTTATAGCAATGTACCCATCGGTGGCTCAGCTCACCCATGGTTCAACGCCGATTGCGTTCAGGCTGAAGAGCACAAGCATTCGGCGTTTCTCGCCTGGGTTGATGCTCGTGATCGCAAAGCTCCGGATCTGATCTCAAAGAAGAGAGCCTTTAACCGTGCTGCCAAGTCCTACAAAAAGGCACTAAAGAAGGCTCGCTTCGACCATATAAACCATATTGGCACAAAGCTCTCTGCACAACCTTCAGGTAGCAGAGCCTTTTGGTCCCTTGCCAAGTCGGTCGAAGCGAACTTCTGTCGGCCCTCATTGCCTCCGCTGGTAAAGCCTGATGGAACACTGGCTCATACGGCGAGAGAGAAAGCAAGCCTTTTTGCGTCTCTTTTCGCCCATAATTCTCGTCTGGATACTAGCGGTGCTACTCCACCGACTCTGCCTCATTGTGACACCTCTATGACCGAGGATCGTATAAGGAACAGAGAAGTTCTGAGAGCGCTGTGTCGCCTAGACGTGAATAAGGCTAGTGGACCGGATGGCATACCAGCGATTGTTCTCAAGGAATGTGCGCCCGAACTGTCTCCTGTGTTGACACGCTTGTATCGCCTCTCGTTCAGGACTGGTATAGTGCCCAAGTCCTGGAAGCTTGCCAACGTGCAACCCGTGCCCAAAAAGGGCAGTCGTGCCGATCCTGCCAACTATCGGCCGATTTCGGTAACCTCCATACTCTGCAAGATTATGGAGCGTGTATTGAATTCGCGCCTCATGGCATATCTAGAAGGTCACGATCTCCTCAGTGACCGACAGTATGGGTTTCGCCGTAATCGGTCAACTGGGGACCTACTAGTTTATGCCACCCACTTGTGGGGCGAGGCCCTCGAGAGGAACGGGGAAGCGATGGCCGTTTCCTTAGACGTCTCGAAGGCCTTCGACAGGGTATGGCACGCTAGCCTTTTGAGCAAGCTTCCAGCGTACGGCATTTCTCCTGGTCTGATTAACTGGATAGGAGACTTCCTGAGTGAACGGTCTCTCCGAGTTGTTGTCGACGACTGCTCATCAGAGCCCATGACGACTAATGCCGGAGTTCCTCAGGGGTCTGTTCTCTCTGCAACTCTCTTCCTACTGCATATCAATGATCTGCTGGTGCCCGGTATCTATGGGTATGCAGATGATAGCACAGTTGTAGAGAGATACCTGCCTAGTGCTCGGGCTAGTAAGGAGCTAATCCAGTCCGAACGAGAGTCTATGGTGGAGCGTACGAATGTCTCACTTCAGGCAGTCTCCAAGTGGGGTGAAGCCAATCTGGTGGGATTCAACGCCGCCAAAACACAAGCGTGTCTGTTCACCGCCAAAAAGAGCCCGTTCACCTTGGCTCCTACTTTTCAGAATGTATCCCTGGAGTGCACCGACCGCCTTCAGCTTTTGGGAGTAGAAATCTCTTCAGACCTAAACTTTGGGCGGTTCATTGAGTCCAAAGCCAAGGTGGCTGCTAGGAAACTCGGCGTTCTCGCAAAGGTCCGCCGGTACTTCACATCAGAACAGCTTTTGATGCTATATAAGGCACAGGTTCGTTCGTGTGTGGAGTACTGCAGCCATATATGGGCTGGTGCTGCGAAATGCCACCTAGCGGCTTTGGACTCGGTGGAAAGGCGAGCGAAGAGGCTAATTGGTGATCCAGATTTGGTTAAATCCAATCTTCAAAGCCTTGAGCACAGGCGTAAAGTAGCCAGCCTTTCGGTGTTTTACAGGTTGCATTTTGGAGAGTGTGCGCAGGAACTGCATAACTTGATCCCGCCATCCCTTTTTTACCATCGGACGACCCGACGTACGGCGAGTATCCATCCATACGTTGTTGAAACTTCTACGGTCCGGACTAAGCGTTTTGCCTCGTCGTTTATACCGCGAACATCGAAGGATTGGAACAATTTGCCTGCGGCGGTCTTCCCGTCCGATTATAATCTGAATGTCTTCAAGGCAAGAGTGAATAGGCTCATAAACTAGTGCGCCTTACCATCAGAGATTGCATCGCTGCTTACCATCAGGTGGGATCGCAGTCAAGCACTAGTTTATAACAAGTTAAAAAAAAAAAAAAAAAAAAATGCTATGATTATTGCCATATTTCTGTTATCTGATATCGTGCAATTCGTGCGTGCATTTTCGAGATTAAGAATTTCAAAGTTTGTATGAATTATCGCTAGGTGGAAACGTTCTTACCTACCAGTCATTACCGCTGGAATTGAAGATTTGTGGGTGTCAATCATCAAACATTTTGACTGAGGGTAACATTGGCTTTTGATTGTTAGTTTATCGGTGCATCACATCGATAGTTGCGTGGCTATTATCTCCTGATGACAAGCTATAAAGACACGAGAGCCGCAGTCTCTAGACAATCCTTTATTGATCATTTTGGCCCTGTGGAACTTTCTTCGAAACACAGATTGTCCACACACCTTTGTAGGTCCTGGAAGGTGAAGGTGGTTGGCAGGTCAGGCAAATAACTGCGAATGTGCTTCAACCTAGCTGGGTGTATGATACCCCATTTGACCAGTTATTTATAGGCCCGCAATCGGCCATGAGATATGCAGATTGGCCACTGTAGTTCATGTCCTAGGGGCAGATGCTGTGCTGGAATGATGTAGTGTGGAGGGGTGGCCTGTACATAAATATAACCCTTAGAAAAAGCCCATTTTCCCCGACTTTTGCCTAATGAGCCAGCCCGCGCTGCTGAGCCATTAGCTTTAAATCCCCAAAATAATATCCCAGCCTGTCTCTTGCTGCCCTCCCTCAATAACCCCGCTAAGCCGAGGCCCGTGTCCCACAGGGGATGCCCTTAGCGAGCGATCATTTAGTATTTAAGTAGTTTTAAGCCCTGGCTGGGGACCTTAAATTCATTTGAGGCCGCCACAGGATTGTCCGGTTGAGCAGTAACCAGCCTTAGTGTGCTGAACTGCGAGTGGTCCATTCAAAAAAAATCCCATTTTAAAAAGCACACATACCATCTCAATTGACTGTGTACTTAATTATGTCCGTTGATAATCCAATTGTCATGTTTTCACTCATCAAATGTACCAGAAACACATAAGATTACGTCGGTGTCCGTTGATTTGTAACACTCGATTACATCTCCGTTCTTTGATTCAACTTACGTGATGTCGCGGAACTCAGAAACTCTGTTATTTTTACTGCAAATGGTGCAGAACATTTCGCTTCTAGATAGGTGGCAGTATCGAGTCTAGGTACTCTCAGAGCGTAAACGACTTCAACCATTAGTTAAATTGCTATCAGTGTCAAGTTGACGTCATAAGTTACGTTTTCAATGACGAGAACCTCTTGCCAGAGTGACGTCAACTGCTGGCTGCTGGCGAATTTTCCTGAATTACCTATAGAAATGGCAGCTGCTTTGGTGATGTTCATGCTCCTTGTCCATATCTTAACAAGAGCATATATGCTTACCATGAGGGCTGACCATGCCCCATTGAGCTACTGCATCCGTGGAAGTTTTAAATTCGCAGCGTCTATCGAAAATCGGAATCGCCCTGCGATTCCCGACTCCTGGGGCGTCTTCTTCTGTTTCCACCTCCTCCTTCACTAGCATTACTGCTTTGCAGAAGGAGATGATCGGTTCCCATGTCTCCTCGTCGAGGACAAGGCGTTGCTTCGCCCAAGCAGGGCAGACCTCCACCGTATGCCCCAGGCAATCAGTGATAGCAATGGATTCAAATTTAGGTACTTACTCTTTGCGTGTCGATTTTTCCGGCCGTGAATAGAAAAATCCAAATAAATTAGGTCTTTTCCTTGATTGCTATGAAAACGTTGATCGCATCGTCGTTGCAAGGATCGATCTTGTCAGGGTTGCGGACTTTGTTCGAGGGAGTCACCGCGGTCCTGAAACTCAAAGGGTATTAGGAAGAACATGGATGAGTCAGTAAGAGTCTGACATTCCCTTCCACTCCACCCAGTAGGGAAGAAGTCATTTGTTGATTTCCCATAATTAAAAATAACATATCTCCTACAAAACAAAACTTGAGGCAATGCTACACCTTCTTAAGTTTTATTTTGTTTATAGGATGATGACACACGCACAAAAGTAATAAGGTATGTTTAATGCCATTTTAATTATCCTGATAATGATATCAACAGACATACACTATTACTCAATTGAATTTCAAGTCTCTTTAATGCTCATCCAGCGGATGACATAAACCCGCTTTGAAACAAAGTTGTATTTATGAATATCTCGTAATCTAAATGCCACTCTGTGATGTCAGTAGAACACAGAAATCGTTATATGAATTTATATCTAAAAAACATTCTATGCCTGTTTCAGCAGGCAAAAGGACCTAATGGTCCTTTTGCCTGCTGAAATAATTCGGTTTTTATAATTAAAAACCGAATTATTTGAGACCATTTTAAAAACCGAACGGACAGGTCAAATGAAAAGGCCAGCCCTCGGAACATGTGAAGAGTCAATTAACTGCTGGCTGATCTCACGAAAACCCCGATAAGCACAAAAAAAAAACAATGCCGTTTTCGTTTTCACCATACTCATCATTTATTCAATTAAATTGCTCGTGCAATTCGAGCATCTATTACCAAGATGAAGGATTTCAAAGTTTGTATGAATTACCGTTAGGAGTAAGCGCTTTTAACCCTCTCGTCCTTCCCGCTAGAATTGAAGACCCTTGTTTGGGTCACAAAACTTCGTTTTATTAAGTGTACCAATTTCAACTAAATCGGTCAAGTACATTCGGAGAAAACTAAGACAGAGGGACAGACATCCAGATACGCGTAAATGGACAACCCCGAAAACATTCAAATTCATAGTTAAAAATCGTCTTTAACTTACTTTAGTATGATTCTGCAATTATAGATATCAAACGGGTAGATTAACAGATTATCTCACAAAACAGTACCACTTCTGCGGTTGACGTTAAATGCTAAATGTCATCTCCATGGCGACGAGAACGCGGATTCTCTGACAGCCAATTAGAAGCCTGTATTGTATTTATTAATTAGCCAGCCTTCGGGCTGTTTACGTGTATCGGATTACCTTTATGTGTTCCAGTCTTTTGTCTGATCAAAGAGGCTCTATTGATTTCTCTGTGGGCTGAATGAAAAAATATAGGCGACATGTTTTTGTGGTCTTTGGATCTCTGTGTTTGTTGAAGTAAAAGAGAAAAAGATGAGCAGAGTTGTGGATTTTTTTGTTTTGCCTTGTGTATTATATTTATTATATTGTGTACTAGCTTCTGCCAGCGACTTCGTCCGCGTGGAATAGTTACTTTACCCCCGATTTTGAAACTCTCAGCCCGATCGGTTTAAAATTGACAAAGTTTCATACAAACGTTCATCCCCTATTTTATCCCCTTGGGGGTAGAATTAATCAAAATCCTTTCTTAGCGGATGCCTACGTCATAACATCTACCTGCATGCCAAATTTCAGCCCGATCCGACGATAAACGTAAGATTACTGCTAAGCTATCGGGAGTTACACGTGTTATTGTGAGTCAACCATAAAAGATAGACATATGTTGTAGTGGGATATTTTTTAGATAATTTTATGTAAAACATTTCCGTAATACATAATTTCTATGTAACTTTAACCATTAAGGCTACACACGCGATGGAAGCTTAAAAAATGGAGTAACTTCTCCCGTTTTCCCAACATTTTCCTTCACTGCTCTGCTCCTATTGGTTGTAGCGTGATGATAAGTATACTATAACCTGCCCAGGAGTATGTAGAATAATTGTACCAAGTTTCGTTAAAATCGGTCGAGTAGTTTTTGTTTCTATAAAGAACATACAGACAGACAGACAGACAGACAGACAGACAGACAGACAGACAAAAATTTTACTGATTGCGTTTTTGGCACCAGTATCGATCACTAATCACCCCCTGATAGTTATTTTGAAAATATATTCCTTGTACAGAATTGACCTCTCTACAGATTTATTATAAGTATAGATTATATTATTATGTATCATCATTTTATAGACTTTTGTCATGACTTGTTTCACATTGTATAACTATGTTGGAAAAACTGGTTAGATGGCGTTGCGGTTTCTTTTGTTGCCATAGGAACAAAAATCACTCAGTTAGCTTTTCTTGTGGTGGCATCAAAAAAATCAAAATATACTTATTTGTCACACATAGGTAAAATGTTGTACATTGGTGGTGCATTGATGCCGCTATAACACTTCCAGTTAATTATTTACTGTCCACTTTTAAAGTATAATAAAGTTCACTTACAAAGGCAGCAACTTCATGGTGAGTTCACTCAAAAATTGGTTGGGAAACAAACCTTTGAGTGATAGAAAGATATTAAAATAGGGTCAACAAACATTCTAATCGAATGCAACTTAACACTAAAGTTTTACAGGAAACATCATCAAATCAACCAAAAGTAATTTATTCAAACTAGGTCAGTAAGTCAGTACTTTTTGAACGTCTTTTACAAAATGCCCATTTACCTCCACTTCCTAGTGTTTTAACTGGGAAGAAGAAGCGGCGCAAACTCCCCGACGACACATCTGCCTTACGTTGTAAGAACTTCAATTTATACAATACTAGCTGCTGCCCGCGACTTCGTCCCCGTGGAATCCACGATTTTAAAACATTCTTTATCGCTGCTCCGCTCCTATTGGCTTAAGCGTGATGATATATAGCCTAAAGCCTTCCTCGATAAATGGTCTATTCAACCCAAAAAGAATTTTTCAATTCGAACCAGTAGTTCCTGAGATTAGCGCGTTCAAACAAACAAACAAACTCTTCAGCTTTATGATATTAGTATAGATGTATAAATTCAAGTTCTTCAAATGTCTTCAGCAAAGCTAATGTTATTACTCGTACAACACACGCCATCAATATGACACCCAATACGCATGCTGCTAAGTGCGCCAATCAGATTATTCACGTATAGGTTGAATAGCGTAGGCGAGCATAACCCCCCCCTTTTACCCCGCACTCCAACCCATACGGCCTAGACAGGACACCAGCCCACATCACACTATTGACCTGGTTTCCATACCAATATTTTAAAGTATTTGTGATCTCTGGTGGCAAAACCTCTAATTTATTTTGAGATACAGCTTTTTGCCTTCCGATGGCAGTTGGAAAAAGGTTAGGCAGATGCACGTCCACATTCAGCAGTGGGCAACAAATCGCAAAACTGAGCTGAGTCCAATATGCGTTTTTTAAATTGCCAAGTAATTTTATGTTTTAATTACATGCTAATTATGTATGCAAGGTATGCACAAACGCAACACCTAATAAAATTATGTGAAATATGCATTGACGGTGCCAGAAACAAAAGGCACTGATCCCAAGTATCACGTAACACTATCACTTGCATGCACTGAATATTTACATTTCAGTGAATGAGGCAATTAGCTTACCAGCAGTAGCTGTTATATGCTAAATAATAATTGCTCTTAATAATAATAATTTATTGTAATGATCCTGATTGTACTACTTATATTAATTTTAAAATCTATACTTATAATAAATCTGTAGAGAGGTCAATTCTGTACAAGGAATATATTTTCAAAATAACTATCAGGGGGTGATTAGTGATCGATACTGGAGCCAAAAATGCAATCAGTAAAATTTTTGTCTGTCTGTCTGTCTGTCTGTCTGTCTGTCTGTATGTTCTTTATAGAAACAAAAACTACTCGACCGATTTTAACGAAACTTGGTGCAATTATTCTTCATACTCCTGGGCAGGTTATAGTATACTTTTCATCACGCTACAATCAATAGGAGCAGAGCAGTGAAGGAAAATGTTGGGAAAACGGAAGAAGTTACTCCATTTTTTAAGCTTCCGTCGCGTGTGTAGCCTTAATGGTTAAAGTTACATAGAAATCATGTATTACGGAAATGTTCTACATAAAATTATCTAAAAAATATCCCGAAACAGCATGTCTATCTTTTGTCAATTTTAAACCGATCGGGCTGAGAGTTTCAAAATCGGGGGTAAAGTAACTATTCCACGCGGACGAAGTCGCTGGCAGAAGCTAGTTATTAATAAAATTAAATTTAATCTATACTAATATTATAAAGAGGAAAGATTTGTATTTTTGTATGTAACGAATAAACTCAAAAACTACTGAACCGATTTCAAAAATTCTTTCCCCATTTGAAAGCTACATCTTTTCATATTTCATCCCCATATTCCCACGGAAACGGGTACTACGCGGGTGAAACCGCGGCGCGCTGAAAAAAACAAACAAACAAAGTTTTCCTCTTTATAATATTAGTATAGATTATTTTTTGAAAATGCTTGTCGATCTAACCTCTACAACCCAATGACTGGGTAACAAGATACCCTTTAGCCATACAAGTGTTAGATTTCTTGGCTCCTGAATACACGTAACGAACGAGGCACGGAGGACACCGTATATTAAGATGATCATCCATCTAAGGACAGACCTCGACAAATGTCGTGTTTGGTGTAATTGTTCCATTAAGATTGACCTAGCATAATCGGCCTTTTAACGTTCCCACTGCTGGGACACAGGTCTCCTCTCTAGGAGAGGGCATAGGCCGTAATCCACCACGCGGGCCCAGTGCGGGTTGGTGAATGTCACATGTCTTCGAATTTTTGGTTCTACAACATGCCGGCTTCCTCACGATGTTTTCCTTTACCGTTTTGAGAGCAGTGGTGATGAAGTTAATTACACAAAGTAATGCGCCTGGCTGGGTTTGAACCCACGACCTACAATTCGTAAGTCGGGGTCGTTACCACTCGGCCACCACTGCTCAAGATTGACCTGCGCAGCTGATATTATAACTCAAATGACTATGCTAGTTGAATTGATTAGCTGCAAACACGTTTTGTGTTTGTCATCAAGTCATCAAGAATCATTTTAGTCTTCACGATTTGTCAATTTTTCTTTGACCAGTAGTCATAAAACGGTTGGAAAACTATTAATTTGCATGAAGCATGGTCGATTTGCTTTCGAGTATGAAAATGTTGATTTCAATGTTTAATTCCATGCATTTTACATGGTCTCAAAAATCTCTGTATTTTGTTTCGATGTCTCGATTGAAAGTTAGTCAGTTAATCTTTCCCAACTATATTGGGATCGGGTTGCAGTTAGACTGAATGCAGCTGATTGTTTATCTGGCTGTTATCTGACTTTTGTTTATTATTAGGATTGTTTATCTGGCTTTAAATTTAATCACAAGCTCTCGTCACTTCCAGTCGACACGCTTAGAAAATGTTTCATGATCATCATTATAACTGAAAGATGTCTTCTGCTGAAAATAGGTCGCCTCCCGCAGCATAACAAGTCATCTTACAAGGTAGACCTATGGCCCAGTGAAGGAATTGCGAGTCTACCGAACGCGACACACACAGACGCTTGGAGGAGTTGTAAAATGACATATACATACATACAACGTACATATGTCCAATTTGTCATTTTCCAACTCAGTCCGATCACCAAACGTTGACCCCGGATTTCCGGTAGGCAAAGTAGTCTCTTGATGATTAATCATTCATTTCTATCAATATTTATTAATGTTGTATTTTTTTATATATTTTACCAAATCCTATCAATGAATGTATGTAATCAATTTTATTGTATCAAACTTATTTGTTATCAATCAATTTATGGGAATGTTACCGAATTTAAATTAATTTGATCAATATCATAAAATTATGTTGCTTGGCGCTTATTTCTTTGTAAGTTAACTTAACCTTTACATTTTTTATTTTATGCATTTGGTGTTTACCTATAAGTAATTGTTACACTATCAATTAATATTTAAGCATGTGTTTCTTAGAAGAAATCAGTGTAAATAATTGTTGGTGGACCTAAAATAAAAAAATATAAATAAATAAAAAAAATACCCATACTGTAGTGTAAAGATGAGTCAGTCAACACAGAATTACCGGAACTAACTGCCCAGGGTAAATATAATAAAATAATCTTTAGTATAAACTAGCTTCTGCCAGCGACTTCGTCCGCGTGGAATAGTTACTTTACCCCCGATTTTGAAACTCTCAGCCCGATCGGTTTAAAATTGACAAAAGATAGACATGCTGTTTCGGGATATTATTTAGATAATTTTATGTAGAACATTTCCGTAATACATGATTTCTATGTAACTTTAACCATTAAGGCTACACACGCGACGGAAGCTTAAAAAATGGAGTAACTTCTTCCGTTTTCCCAACATTTTCCTTCACTGCTCTGCTCCTATTGATTGTAGCGTGATGAAAAGTATACTATAACCTGCCCAGGAGTATGAAGAATAATTGCACCAAGTTTCGTTAAAATCGGTCGAGTAGTTTTTGTTTCTATAAAGAACATACAGACAGACAGACAGACAGACAGACAGAAAGACAGACAGACAGACAAAAATTTTACTGATTGCATTTTTGGCACCAGTATCGATCACTAATCACCCCCTGATAGTTATTTTGAAAATATATTCCTTGTACAGAATTGACCTCTCTACAGATTTATTATAAGTATAGATATCATGTTAGATATCGAAACTATAGAAAAAGAAAACGATACACCGTGTGAGAGATAATTTAAAAATAACCTTTTTTTTAAATTATTTAAAAGAGATGAGAGACAGCTCGAAAGATCAGCTTGTAGTAAAAAATATCACCAATCGTTTTGGCGCAAAATGTACTCTTTTGTTCATAAATGTAACTCTTTCTCCAATGAGGAGTAGTCTGGAACTACAAAAACCCAGTTGCTACAATCCTTACAAAATTCGCTCCCTATCAGAACATGTGTCAATCAGTGCTAGTATCTTAGATATCAGGCGTTGCAGAATTTATTTGGAAGGATCACCGCGGCCCTGGAACGCAAAGGGCATTTGGAAGAACATGAATGGATTTTACTCAGTAAGAGTTTGACACTCCCTTCCGCTCCGCCCAGAGCGAAAAGAGTCATTTAGTGATTTCACATCCGTAAAAAAATGTATTTTAGATAGGAAGAAGTGGCGCTACAGTCGACGTAGTCTTGTTTGAGCATTGGTCATAAGAGCACCAATATTTGCAACCAAGGTTCTATTATATTTGAAGCTATTAGCACCGTAGTAGAGCACTTAAAACAGGTGATCAAACGGGAATATTTCCAACAAACTCCCCAGCAACCCAATTTATGTTTTCACAGCCCCAGTTTAATTACAACGCGACGTTAATTTTGCAACATTCATCACAACCCAGATGTAGTAAATCATTACATATCTGTTGTCGAAAATCCTCATCAACTGAAACGGTACATTTTGTTTGAGTTTGGCTCCGATTTAAATTAAACTGAAATTGGATTTCAGACACGTTACAATGTAGGTGTGTCCGAGTAGGTTTTATATTTAAAAAGTTTGAGTAAAATTCCATGTTATCTAATAAGAGACTAATAATGTCAACCTTTTTTATGTTCCTCATGCGGAATTTCTACGAAAGAGCGGTGGTCACTCTTTCGTGAAAATTCTGCAACCCTAATAGGCACTGGTAAGGCCAGTGCCTACCAGAGTGGGCCGCCCTGTTTTCTTCTGTCTACGTGGAGCGCGTGGGACACAATACACCGTCGACCCGGTTGTGATCGGACGCGGTTCCCTATCCGAAGGCCCGTGCCTACGGTTGCCGGGAAGTCGGGAACCTATGTTGGAATCGGCTTCAAGTCTAAGCGATATTTCACGAGGAGCAAGTGTGTTTCTGATCTCCACATTCCACAATATCGTTTGGCAAGACTGGGATCAGATTTCCGGGACTCTGTGTGTCCATCCAATTAACATGCTTTAAAAAGTACGGAAGAGTGTCAGTATCTAATGAATTGTCACTAATGTATATATAGATCGACATAAATGATAAATGATATTTATTTTGTAAGTAGGTTGTAAATAACACTTTTACACGTCAATATTTTTGGTCGTTATAAACTAGATGAGGCCGGTGTTTCCTAGCTGACTACCCTGAGAAGAAACACCGAAAAAAACTCGAAGATCAGTCTCTTTTGAAGTCCATACAATTGTACTGGTCAAATCATATAAACATAGTATCTATATGCCTACTATATAGTAATTTTTAAACCATCTGATATTATTTAGCCACTGGCTCTTCTAGATTGCTAATTATTATGTTTATAAAATACATCGAGTAAAATGACATTTTATTGAAAAAGTTTTTATCCAAATACTATGATTGATGAAAATTACTGGAACTGAATGGAACTCCTGACACTTAATAACGACATTACAGTCACACTAGAAGATCTTTTAAACCAATAAACGATTAAGAAACAACAATAAATCAAACGCTCCCGTTCACAGTCACTATCCATTTATTTTAATGATGCCATAGAGTATGAATTAGATATACTTGCTGTATGCTATACATCATTCATTTGCAATGACCTAGGTATCTTATAAGTATCATCGTTGCTACAATCTCCTTGCAAATAAATCGAGCTATTTACCATAATTTGACTGCTATAAATCAGCCTCCTCATCATAATTTATAAAAGTTACAAAATCTAAAAGAAGCAAATACTTTTTGAGATGTAACAAATGTTCTGATAATGAGAGACTATGTTCTCTATCTGTTAATTGAAAGTGTTATAAATACCTTGAGCAAAAATGAAATTACCAAAGATTCACATTGAAGAGACGTACACTGGAGCCGAAAGATTCTGTAGTGGTTACTGCGTACCGGAATATGCATCGTTGGAACTGTTTGAAGGCGCGTCCCTCAAGATGCACTGATGACTTAATGAGAGCCGAATGAGTCTGATGGATGCGAGAAGCACAGGATTGGTCAATGTGGTGAAACTTCTGGGAGACAGTTAAGATGACACTGCTACCCCACCAAGTGCATGATAATTATAAACCCACAAGCAGCGCCCCGCGGTTTCGCCCGCGTAGTTCCCGTTCCCGTGGGAATATGGGGATTAAATATAGCCTATGCTCACCGGAGATAGAGTAGTTTCAAAGCAGTGAAAGAATTTTTCAAATCAGTCAAGTAGTTTCGGAGCCTATTCAATGCAAACAAACAAACAAACAAAAAACAATAAAATCTTTCCGCTTTATAATAATTAGTGTAGATATGGTGAAAATATCTAAAACATTCCTCCCATGTTGAAAAATCAACGCATAAAACCGGTCATAACAAAACAAAAAGGTTTTACATCCATAATTCTCATAAAACACATAACAATCAAAACATTTTTCGCAGCCTTGAATCAAACTACAGTTCACTAAATAATAGTTAAAACGACAATTAACCTCTAATCGTTACTACAAAGGATAATAAACTAAACTTTAATCTAGATTGTATATAGTATATAGTTTATATAAACCGTGAGAATATTATGTTTCGAAGTATGGCTGTTGCTAATCTATCACATGTCTTCGATGCGAACCCAATAAATCATATTATTACTGTCAATATTGGAACAGTAGTCCAACTGCGAAAAACTGACCATATACGATATCCTTTAGGTACTTAAAGCATATTGCTAACACTTCAGACCTGAAAGACACAGTGGTTTATGAATAAAAAAAACGATTACTATCCACAATATATTTGACGAAAATCACACATATTGTGTGTGGAAATTTTCACACATTGTGTGGATAATGTTAATTTTAAGTACGTATCTTTCTAAATATAATAAATATTAACTGGTCCAAAAATCTTTGATATCTGCGGTCATAGAGCCTCTTTAATTTTTGAAGTAATTTCTCTATGGTGCACTGGATACTATATAATCATGTAGTACTTCAAATGCTATGCTCAGACTTCTTTCAAAATTGTAAGGTAAAAACTAAACGTCTTTTGACCAAAATGCTGTATTATTTTATTGAGTGTTTAAGCACAGAAGAAGCTATTACAGAATTCTAATCAAGACTACTCGTGTCTAGGCTGAAACAACCAATTAAGTAGGTCATTATCTCAAGGAAACAGCCCACTAATGCTACTGCTACCAACATATAGGCACTGTGGTCGTACTACACGTAATTATAGTCCTCCAATAAATGTACGCTTCACACATTAAGTAAGAGTGATAAACTTACTTAATTAAACTTGTTACTTGATGTAGCGGATTAAGCAAAACTAATAAAGCTAGCTACTTCAGTGCTAAGTTTACTGCAGTTGCTCAGTATTGCATGGTTGAGAATTTTTGGAATAACACTCGATTTCAGGAAAGACACCTCAAATTAAACGCGGTCTAGTCAGTTGATGTGATTGATGGTTGAACTTTCATACAACCGATTAGTGCATTTATCAATTTGTCGAGATTTTCAAGAAAGAAAAATACATAGAACACTTTTTTATTTGACACACAATGTAGGTAAACATTTAAATAAACTTAATTTAAAACAACAACATTATGTGCTCTACGGCAGCGCCAAATCGGAAAGATAGAATAATAACATTTCAATAACAGAAAAATATTTATTTTTTATATAAAACGTTGCCCTACACTAGCATTTACTCCTGTATCGTGGGTGCGTTCACAAACATGTAAACTCACATACATAATACACCCGGACCCAGCTATCTGTAGGCCATACAAACATTTGTTCCATGTGGGGATCGAACCCGCCACACGTAGCGCAGCAGCCGAACGCTCAACCACTGCGCCAAGTGCTTCAATTTTATTTCCTTCTTTGAAAATAGTCGTAGGTAATAATTTAGACGGCAAGACTTAGGTATTGGATAGGTCGTAGCAACAACTATAGAAGTAATCAGGGCTAACCTTTTTTTTATCTATGGAGAGCCAAGAGCAGAGAGTGCGTTAGATATCTCTTCCCTCACCAGAAACCTTAATAATGTCTCTCTTGAGAACTCTAAGGTAAGGAACGCTTGATAACACCGTGGCCCCAAGTAGAACTAGTTCTACTTAGGGCCAACTGGGATTTTGGCTCCCAATTATATCTGACAAAAAAAGCTAATTACATTTCCTTATCTTTCCTCTACTGCTTAATTAGGGCACAGTTTTCCCTAAGAAGGATTTTAGTTTTTCCTGCTATCGAGCGTAGGGTTTAGCCAAAGTATTAACATATCTGATGATTTCCTCACAAACATATGTGTAAAAAAACAACATCAATGTACATTACTGAAAAAAATATAATCAGTCCATCAGGTAGATTTTCAAAAGATATAGAACTTTCTTTTATGTGAATTAAAAATCAAGACGAGTTGAAAACTCGCGTGACGTCGCTACAATGGTACAATTTTACTTAGTGAAGTCACAACGGGAACTGGTGACTTCACTCTTCAATTTTGATGCGCTTTATAATTTATTATCTAAGTATTTGTAATAGCAAAAAATACGTGCCCAATATTTATTGAAAATCTAAATAACGGACTAATAGAATTATATTTTTTTATACTTAGTAAACCCCAAAAGCACTCAACATAGATTGGAGATATCGCTGAACACATATCAAAAGGTGAAAAAAAAAAAACTTTTTTTCAAAACTCTACAAGTTTTCTTGAATTTCATAGTTCTAGAACTAATCTATTTTTCTAAAAAAAAAATGAATAAGCGTAGAAAGAAGAGAAGGTAGTTTAATTTTCCTATTAAAATCTAGTCTAGAATTTTCTTAGGACTTTAAAATCGAACACTAGCTAATAATAAATGGTTCAAGTCCGACCTTGTTTTGAGAAAGGCACATATTCTGCAAGCACAGCAATCCGGTTGCAAGTCTTGCAATTCCAATGAATTTAACGCTGTAAAATGTAGATCGTTTTGAAAGTTCATCCTTGGTATTAAAAATTAATAAGTTCAAAAGTCTTCGATACGCCCTAGGCAATTTAGTCTTCGAGAATTGAATGTCCTTTGATTTTTTTAATACATTAAAAAAAAAACTAACCGTGACTCAGAACGCCTTACAATTCACCAACACGTTTAAGATGGTGCTGGGGCTGTAAAGATTCTTTAGTGCTTCGACTATGTTCGTAGAAATAGACAGTAGTGGCTTTCATGCTGTTTTAAGGAATCAGTATGCGTCGCTGCCGAGCATAAACTGGTGGGACTCTCCAATACTGTGCTACCAGTGAACGCAAATAAAACATGGAAGCATTCCTAACTCAAAAAAATGACCCAAAGCACATTGCGCTGCGGTAGGCGGGGCTTACCGATTGCGCCGCTAACGTGTTTAGTTACACGGCCTATTCGTTACATGGTAATTTAAACCCAAATACTTGGGAAATAAGGTCAATTTTTAACCGTGCATCGTATTAGCAATAATGTTGTTGGTGTGGTTCGGCGAATCAGCGACGAGGTTTCGATGTGTGAGTTTGTTCGGATTTTTGGGTCACGATTCGCGCTTAGATCCCTTGAAGTAATGCTTCCATGTTTTATTTGCGTTCATTGTGTGCCACTGGATACGCTTGCACGCTGCGTGGAGAAATATCTTATTGTGAAAACGAGCATGAAGTGCACTGTCATTCCAATTGATACTAGGGATTGAAAACCCACTTCAAGCTCACTCCATCTAACGGCCGCTTTCTATGTAATAATAATAATAAATCATTTATTTGCGTAAAACATGGTATAAAATGGTGTTAAATTAAAAATAAGTACAAACATGTTTTGCTATGTTATAGCATGCAAATATTTTTAGGTAATTATAATGAAACTAATCAACATTTAGCATCCATAAACTCTTTCAAATTATAAAAACTACGTTCACTTAACCACTTATAAAACTTGGTCCTCAATATTCTTACATTCAGTGACTTAAAGTGGATTGGCATGTTTATAAATACGCACACACATGGCTAGGCAGTTCCTATCCAATCCTAATCCCTAATTCACTGGTCGAGATTGATATTTTAATCCATTTCCTAATTTTAGTATTTCAATAACCGATCGATGGATCGTAATCCCGATCTTTTTTTTTTTTTCAATCTATCTTTGGGAGGGAGGATAGGATTTTTAGATTGGTATTTGTATGAAAGTGACAGTAAGTTAACACATTTCACAGAATAGCGCTGTAGTTCCCCCCTCACCGAACAAAGTGAGTCCACTTTTTAAATTTAATTTGTATGTAATGTGTTATTTGAATGTGTGTTGTAATGTTTTTTGTATGTGTAAGGACGGATACAAGTCTGGAATAAATGTTATTTTATTTGATAAATTTACGTTCTTACATATTTATTATTTGCAATATTTAATCTACTATTTACTTGTTTAAAAATGTTGCATTACAGGTTCAAAGAATTCACACCTCTTATAGGAGCCAAGTAAGCTAAGATCTATTAATTACAAACTACACAATATTCTTGTTAGGTCCATAATTATAAACATCCAGATCTATGTTGCCCAACACGTATCTAATTTATTAAACCAGCAACAGCTTTACACAATGCACTTCTGTCAAACGATGTAAGGTTTCATCAAAATAATTATGGTTTACCGACTAACTACCAAGTTATGTGTGTGTTTGGTAACTTAGCCGCGACCACGTCTGAAAATGTGTAGGTAGTTGTTTGCAAAAATGGCTGTCTATTGTTCTGAAAGAAACTTTTGTGGGACGTGTAATTTTGTTATGACGTCAAATGAGATGGTTTTCTTTTATCTAGTTGTTTGGGTTTTTTTCTTCTGTGTGAGGATATTTTTTTTTTACTATTATTGATAGTCTAGCGTTTGACCAATTTGTCTTTGTCTAGCTGTTATAATAGTGTAGGTATTATTATTTATACCTGATGGTAAGTGACAGCGTAGGCGACGATCCGTATATGGAAACCCTTCCAGTATTCAGAACCCCAGTACTACTGAGCTGCGGGAGCCTTTAAGCAATTGAACGTCCAGTTTGATGGATACTTTTGCTTCTGTATTCCGTGAGGCTTTACAAACGCTATCCTAGCGTTACGGATATAAATTCCTACCGTTGCTCAGATTAGCCTACCCTGCTTTTAGTTCTGTAATGCGGGAGGCGTAACAAACGCTATTATAGCGTTATGGATATGAATTCCTACAGCTACTCAGACTAATATTTGGCTTATCGGTTAAGCAGAATTCGCACGTTATGCTTCTATGTAAACGAGTGAAGATTAAAGAAAATAAAAATAATTTGATTGACATAGTACCTAAAGATAACCAAACCCACGTGATTCACCAACAATAGAAAAAGATCCTGGCGCTAGGCGGTCGGCGGCGACCTCGTGCACTCATCACAGCTTAAGTTAATATAAAAAAAATGCGGAAGAAATTGTTTTCGCGACAAATTGTAACGGAACTAATGTTTCAAATCAAAATAAACAACAGTGCGATGCACATGAAATCGCTCTCTGTCTCCCGCGTGTCAGATCGCACCTAAGTACTTTATTGCTTTTAAGGGATTTGAGTAGAAAAAGAGTTTTAATTATTAAATTTTATATACTATACCGGAAACAACACCTGAATCCAGATCGTTCGCAACTTTGAATTGCGGAATGGTTTAACGTAACTTTCTGTGAATTAATGCTAGTAAACCCTCCCGCAGCTCAGAAGTACCTGGTTTCTGAATACTGAAAGGGTTTCCATATACGCCTCGACGATGGAGCATGTTTACCTAGAAGTAACTTATTTATTCACTCTAACAGTAAGCACATGGGGAACAATAGGGAATAATTATGCATATTATACATACAATCTTTTTTTTTGTTGCTAATTATTGGCTCTTGTAAACAATTATGAAATAATTTTTAAAATATCTTCATTAACGATAAATTTATAAAGCTTCTAAGTTGACAGTGAGAAGTAAGGGTCCGATACCAACTCTAAAGTAAAGTACCATGCACATGCAGATGCCATAGAAAACGACGTTTTCGCGAGAGAAACAGATAGGTATATACGTTTGAAATGTATATCTCTCTTGTTTTTGGTACCTACATCTTGATTATATTTTCACTGTTAGTATTATATTTTTGTAAATTTCGATTTAAATTGGCTGTGACGGACAGACTGCCCAGACAGACTGACTGCCGATGATCCTATATAGTTTGGATTTTTAGATGTTGAAACCCTAAAAACATGCGTGATTTTTATTATTATTAAAAGCAAAGTAACCTATACCGTTTTGATAGGTGCCGAATTCAACTTCCCATTTTTGTTGGATCGTTTAAACTTTTCTCAACAAATAAAACTTGCGTAATTCATAAGGATAATAAGTTTAAGTCAGTTTTAGTGCATAGTAATTGCTATTGTTAACCAACTTCATTTAAGTTGTGCAGCATAATTATAATATTCATGAGATTTGAATAGTTATTCTCAATTTGAAATTTAGATCAGGAAATTGCGTTTGATTTATGGGTTTTATTTTTTAATGAAAAATTATGAGAAAATTGAGCAGCATGATGAAAATTTATCGGAATTTATCCATTCGTCACAAATTCCAAAGTCTCATTTATGTTAATTTATTTTACCTACTGTGGGTGATAAAAAAGTATAAGGAGGTCGTGGCTAAATTATAACGCACGGGTCGATCTTCGAGGTTAACCAACCCTTGCTGAGGTTGTTCTGTGGATGGGTGACCATCTTACCATTACGAGACTTCTCCGTGCCTCGGAAAGCACGTTAAGCCGTTGGTACCGGCTGTCATTTGGAGATCTGTGGTAGTCGTTACGGAATGTCAGAAGCCAGAAAATCTGACACCAGTCTTGCCTTGGCAACTGGGGAACATGGTACTTCTTGAAGTACCATTTTCCCCAGTTAATGTGTGAAGGTCTGGTAGGCAGCCGCTCCACGTAAAATACTGGTATTCAGCTGAATCCGGCTTGTCTGGGAGCTGACCCCAATAAAGTTCTTAAAAGGCTAGGCAGAAGAAGAGGTGATAAAAAAGTATGTGAATGTATGAATGTAGGAACTTAATGTTTTGTGGAATTTGTTCGAAAGAGTCACCGCGGCCCTGCAAAGCGAGGAGGATTAGGAGGAGCACGGATGGGTTTTAGTCAGTATGAGTCTGACACTAATCTCTTACATACTCGTAAATCATCAAATGTCTGAAATGATTACCCATCCATACAAATTTCTCATTCTTTTGTAAATACGCACCCACGACATAAAGTTTCGCACCTCTCTAATTAATTTTCCAAACCAATTACTTCGGAACCAAACCAATCCTAATTATCTTTACACAAATATCTGAAGTAAGCAATAGTTTCATACACTAATAAATATCAATAACATAATTTCCTAAGGAGTCATTTCAAAATCGATAAAGTTGTGAAACATTTGTAACATCTCTAATTTATAACCGTTTTTACTATTCAGTAGTATTGTTACCAAACAGTGACGTCTGTTCTATACATAATTTAGTTCACGAGTATAAACCTGAAGTGGTTCGACATTAAGTAAAGTCATCCGTCCACTACTGCGAAAGATGCGTTAAGATATTAAACCATTTTACTATTCAACAGCCAAAAACCTGACTTTGAATCAAATACTCGTACTCAGAATAATAACTGTTTTCCCTTTTTATTTTTTTCTTTCATTCAAACCTTCAATTTTTCAATAATGCATAATCTCTATGTTATTTCATTTATTTGATGAACTATCTTATACATACATTACGAGATAATTAATATACCAAATATATTATTTCAAATGTTATGTTCCATTTTGTTCGCACCTACCATTATGATCTCTCCACCAGCTTTGGTTGAGAGCTGGTTTCAAGTAGAACATTTAATTCAGTTCAAGACCAAGATTTAAGAAAGGATTGTTTTATCGTAGCTCGCAAAGCTGATATTATTTTTAATTCTTAACTATTTACAAAATATGAAATAAATTTCGGACGTCGGTGTCAAAAAACGAAGAAACAACCAAAAACATAGACTTTTGAAATTTTGCAACCTTGAAACAAAACAAGCATAACAACTACGACAGCTCTTCGACTTAAAATGAATTAGTTTTACTTAGCTTTTAGTATGCAACCGTCTTTTTAATTATCCGTCTAGTTATGGTCTACATGATTGCATTGGATGATTCTGCAAGTAATGTATGATCATAATGTTAATATTGATGTTGTGTAATTATCATTATTATTATATCATATCGATAACTTCAAGTGTCAACAGATGTAAAGACTTAGTAAAATAATCTATATCTATATCTTTATCTTCTTCTCTATATAAAGCTGAAGAGTTTGTTTGTTTGTTTGTTTGTTTGAACGCGCTAATCTCAGGAACTACTGATTCGAATTGAAAAATTCTTTTTGGGTTGAATAGACCATTTATCGAGGAAGGCTTTAGGCTATATATCATCACGCTTAAGCCAATAGGAGCGGAGCAGCGATAAAGAATGTTTTAAAATCGGGGATTCCACGGGGACGAAGTCGCGGGCAGCAGCTAGTTATAAGTATATGGACAGTGGAGACTAATGTATAAAGTTTTTAACTGTATTTCAGGAACGATTATGTATTAATAACAAAGCCATGTCTATTATTTGTGAAACTGATGTGTTAGATTTAAGTATCAAGGACTTTAAAAGCTTATTTACCGTCATTGAATACAGACAAACTGTCAAGTTTATTTGGACGGATTATTAAACAGGATACCAAAATAGCTCGAAGAATCGCCAAAGTCTAGTGCAAGCTGGCAGGGCACATAATATCTCACAGAACATAGACAGATAGTAAATCAGGTCTAACAGGTTCTGGAGTCGATACTGCGTTTCGGAAAAAGAAGGAATCGAAGGTCTGTTACATGAATCAGCTGGATGCGAGACGCACTGGACCAGTCGATGTGTGTGTGTATTTGGGGAGAGACTTCTCCACATTCATCATGTGTTTAAATTCAACAAGCAGAGAGCTGCCTACCATTTGCACGATCTTATTAATATAAATTTTATATCTGTTAATATGCTTAAGTAATTTCAATTAATATTTGTACGTCACCTACTGTGGCAGGACACAGAGACACATTATCCTGTAATTGTTCCACCCATTTTTACCTGTGTACACAAATAAATGTATTTGATTTGATTTGACATTGGCATCCACATCGACAAGCCGATCATTATCATCGTCGAGTAGACGTCTCATTACTGAAATGATGATGATGAATCAACAAATATCACTTCCATTGTTTTACCTACAAGTTCTTTCTATGGCACATCTAGAAAACTTCACCAAGTTTCACAACAATCCACAAAATCAAATTATGTGCATTTTATCTGATTTCGTGTGACCTTTATTACAAATTCATAATTTAGTATGGAAAACGATTTGTTTTAGCATTTGTTGACACACCTCTATGGCCATTGACGTAGGTTCGGGCCTAGATAGTTTGTTGGCAAGTATTTCTATTGCACAATATTGGCTTGCTTCTTGATTTAATTACAAATGAACTCAGCATTATTGTTTAAAGGAATTCTGATATCATTTATTTCTTAACCAAAGTAGCTACACACTTAATACGAAAATTAATTGCGTCCTTCTTTTAGTACCTACTGTTGTCAAAAATTAAAGTCTGTAGACTGACAAAATGGGGCAGAGTTAGTATTCATTTAAAATGTTTACTGGGCTCACGCAAGCCCTCCATATATTCTTTTCTAGAGCCACTTCGTACCGCCCCTGTAGGTAATCGTCCAAAGGCAGAACATGGATGGGTTTTATTTAGTACCTTAGATTCTGTCATTCCCTCCCGCTTTTTCAAGAGCGGAAGGTGTAAGTTGGCGATTTCCCAACCTTATAAAAACGCTTACTTATTTCCTATGTGTTGGTATGTGTTCACATCATCTGGTCAACTGAATCTGGGCCAGCCTCGGGCACCCGTTGTGTGTAGACTTTTGTTTGTCACCGGTCACAGTGCATGTGGCTCGCGTGACCCGCCTATTCCTATTATATCCTGGTAGCCTTCATATCCACAACATGTATTCCCTTTTCAACCGACTTCCAAAAAAGGAGAAGGTTCTCGATTCGACTGTCTTTTTTTTTGGAAAGCACTTTTTGTCTTGCCTGGCGAGTCTCAATGATTTCTGAATTAAAGGTACATATAATGTAATACTAATAACTGAAAAAGAAGTTGCTTACCAATCTAATATTTTCCTACCGTATTAATTGTGAAATAGGTACCTATGTTACTAAATTGCATATTATTCTAAAATTTTAACAACATACCCTGCCTATTAATAGCTTCTAAAGTCTCCAAAACGAAAATATTTGCATTTAATTGATGGTTGATAATAAGTTAATTTGAATATATCTTTAGTAACTAGTTGTATCACTATGTTAATAAAGTTTTATGTCCACTTTCTTAGGCTTTTATGATCTGATTATAATTTGATGTTCAGATGTCAAGGTGAATGCATAAAATTAACTACTACTATAGACCTATTATGACAATAATGACGTAACATTACGTCATTATTGTCATAATAGGTTTATGTGGGTCACTCACTTTATTTATTTAAATTTAATGTACAATAGTTGTACATGGGCGGACGGCATTCTCTACCAGTCAACCTTTAGGTCAAGACGACTACTAAAAAATACTAATTCTCTCTAACAATTAAGTTGGCAGTTCGTAGAAATTTTGTTTTACGTTTTATCGTAACTAATTACTACAAAATGATTTCAAGAACGAGTGTTAATTGGTAATAGGCAATATTGCCTTACTAGTAGAATGGATGGTTAATGAGTCAGAAAGCTTTTGGACTACCAATCATATTCTGGAAGATGCTGGGTAGGAAGGCCTTCCACATGGCGGACCAATGCCTTGGGAGCTGATACGGGACCGGTCGGGAGCAACGCTTTGTCCAGCAGTGGAAGTCTTTTGGATGAAAATGATGACAGCAGTTGATTGCAGTTTACTACATCTGCAATCCAGAGTAACCAAATACTATTTTACCTAATCGTTTGGTGGGTTCAACTAACTTCCCTAACTTTAGTGAACGTGATTGTAGAGAACATTATGTTATTACAGTAACGCCCTCTAGCAACGATTTGTGTAACTAAATGGAAACGGAATGTCGTGCAAAATTAGCGCCACCTTGTGTAAGATATGGAAACTATTATCCATTAACAAACACAGTGATGCTACAAACAAAGAGAACCTCACTTTCACCTCCAGTGAAACGCATTCAGTTTCACTGCACTGGCGCGAGATGTCACTGCCAAATGCAGACTAACAGCAAGTTTATTTCGCTGTTACTTCATATCGGAATATTTTCTTTAGAGCTAACTTTACTATGTTATCTTGTCAGCATAAGTTATAAACACGACAGTAGATAGCAGTTTAGACAGTAAAATGGACTTTGAGTTTAATGTTATCATCTGACTACGTCCTCGCAGCCTTTTTTGGAAGCTACTGTTACTCCTAGCTATTTTACAACTGTTGCCTGACCTCTTCTTCTGATAACAACTGATAGGTAATTAGATCTGTGAATACTGTCATTCATTATGCTATATACTAGGGCAATCTTTTGTTCTATGGTGAAATCTACGGTACTTATACCTACTAGTGGTGAAAGATAGCCACCTGAAAATGTCTACTGGTTAAACCATTCAGGTTCAAACTCCTAGAGCTCCCAGATAATGTTAGGCATTCTTTTTTTTTCTGGGTGGGAAATCATAAAATGACTTCTTCCGCTCTAGGTGGAGCGAAAGGGAGTATTAGACTCTTACGGCTAGCCGTATTCCTCCCAATGCTCCTTATGTTCCAGGGCCGCGGTGACTCTTTGGTTTCAAATCGTTCAAATTCAGTAACCGTAGCAGGCACTGACCCCGTCTTCTTTGCTGACATCTCTATGAGGCGCGCGTGGAACACGACACACCGTCGGTCGGGCGGTCGACCCGGGTAGTTGTTATCGGACGGCGAGCAACCCATCGTTCGCCATCTGCAAGGCACTATATGACTTAGGTAGTGTTATTATTTACTTTGCTTCCGTGCTAGATTGGGTCAACGACCTAAGATCTTGCTTTATTAACGGTAGAGCTCGGAAATTGTCAGATAAACTGGCAATTTATCTACCTAATTTTTTGAAGAATTCAAAGGTACTGTAAATTTTGTTTCTCTGTTGGGTTTTGTATATTGTTTATATACAAAATACAAATGTAAAGATAGAAACAATTATTTTACTTCTAGATACTTATATATACATATACTAACATATTATAAATCCAAGTCCCCCGTCGCGTCTGTCTGTCTGAATGAATTAAGTTGTCATCATCATCAGCCACAGCCCGATTTTGCCCACTGCTGAGTACCTATAGGCCTCTCCTTTCTTGTGCCAAGCACCACGTTCCTGTGCCAGCCTTATCCAATATCTTCACATGATACCAACAATATCGTATAGGTACCCATCTCGCAGCCTGACGACTCACACTTCTTCCAATCCGCAGACGCCACTCAGTCACCGTCTTACCCCACCTTTCATCATCATCCTGTCCAGGTGTCCTACCTAGCTCCATTTCAGGTCCGTTATACGTTTTCCGATGTCGAAAATTTCGTAAATATTAGAATATCGACGATTGGAACTTGGTCTATTAGCCGTTTGCCAAGCATGGCACGCTTCATGGATCTCTGTGCAACTCTCAACCTGTACAATTTCGATGTAGTAGGTGGGTAATAATTGCGAGTGAGAGAGAGGGAAACCTCACGCCCCATCCGCCGCAACAGAAGAAGACGCCCCGGGCGTCGGGAAAAGCACGGTGATTCCCGGCCACCGTAGGCGCGGGCCTGCGGATGGCGAGCTATGGGTGGCTCGCCATCCGATAGCAACCAGGCCCGAGTCGACGGCGCATCGTGTTCCACGCGCGCCTCAAAGAGCCGTCAGCAACGTAGACGGGGCCCCAAGGGGTCAGTGCCTGCTGGGGTTGCGGAATTGGTTCGAAAGAGGCACCGCGGCCCTGGAACGCAAAGGTGCTTGAGAAGGATCACGGGTGGGTTTTAGTCAGTAAGAGTCTGACACTCCCTTCCGCTCTGCCCAGAGCGGGAGAAGTCATTTGATGATTTCTCATCCAAAAAAAAAATGTTAATAATTCTACCTAAAATAATAAAACGTAACCGCATGATTAACGATGTGTCCAGCCGGATGGACAGCCATGTTGGGTCCGCGGAAATGGCCCGCCCTTTCCGGTACATTTGCAAATTTTATACCCAGATACTTGTGCCCCTTCGATGTTCCGCAGCACTTGAAAACAATTGACCTAATTTTTTATCAGAAAGGACTGGATACTATTAAAAATGCCCTGTTGGTTAGCGATGTTAGCCAATAATCGTTTTCTTTTCGTCTCTGGCAACTATACTGACGTTGACTATTCTTCTTTTTTGTGGAGTTATCAAAATGGTAACTGACTGAAACCAGACTCTTACTGACTAAAGCCTATCCGTGCTCCTCCAACCCTATTAGGGTTAGATTAGAGTTAAGCACGGGTCGGAGCGGGCCCTGTCTAGTCTGTTGACATACATATGTATCTTTGAGGCGCGCGTGGAACACAAAGCGTCATCGACCTGGCCATGTCGACTGTTCTGCTCGTCCGTGTCATGTGAGATTGAAATTCTATGTTTATCACACTTTAGACAAAAAAAAAAAAAAACAAAACCACCACAAAAAAGACGAAAAATGTCAGGACTATTTTAAGGCGATTTTTTTTCACAATTTTCTGCCTAAATCCCTACACAACTGAATGCCACATTTTCTCTTAAATAGCAATTTCCCAAATCTTTGAAATTAAAAAGCACTTTCCTTTGAATTCTAAACAAGTATGATACCTAAATTATTATTTTTTAATTTGGGCTTGATCTTTTTGGGTCTAAAGAAACTCTTGAATTATAAGGATAGCTACAAATCAGGGGTTAAAGAGTCAATAGAAACTCATAGACTGACCTTCTTTTGAAAAAGGGTATCTTTAACCCCTTCAAAGTCTGTCGGTATTCAAAATAAATCACATTAGGCTGTAGGGAAACTTCTGAGAGTCGTAAAAAAGGTTTTTTTGTGATGGATAAATAAAAGTCAATGGATTTTCTTTATTATTTATTTTGACTAGTCCTACTTTCTTACAAATAAATTTTGAAGATGTTCAAACTGTAACAGATTTATAAAAGTAAAAAAATAATACACAATAAAAAAGTTCTTAATGAAGAACCTACATAGTACACTATTCTAAGTTGTTCAAAAGAGCTTTCGAAATTCACGTACAGATTTAACAATTTAAAAAAAAATAAGCACTCAATAAAAAAATCTAATAACTAAAAAACAATCCGAGTTAGTTGAGAGTTTTACTGTATCCATTGCACATACATATGTGGCAACTAAATGGAAGAATTCACGGGTTAAAAATCTTATGCAATCTATTTATTTAAACTAAGAAACATACTCATTCCATTATTGTTATAAACCAGGTTTAACACAAAAAGCATATTAAAATTAAAAAAGATTGTCTTTCCCTCCCACAGAGAGCAGTGCGAAATGCGACAATATCGCACATGTCTGCGAGAGGCTTTAATTTTTTTATTTTTTACTTATCGTATTTTACATAAAATAAAATAATACGATACAATATTTTATATATTAGCCTCTTCATGTGATGAATGTTACCTACATACAATAGTAAGGCCCACAAGCAACTTAAATGCGTTTAGCACTTAATATATTTGGTGCTTTTTGCACCAAATATATAACGTACGGTACGTTATAAGGCGGGTGCATTTCCGGTCACCATATAGTACTGTGACGAGATTGGTCGTCGGAGAGCCAATGTGACGGGGGGTCACATTATGTGAGGCTTTCCACCTCCCAACTCGTCCCAGTGTGTAGGATGGTATTATTGTATGTAATAATAAACTTGATTTGTTTTGTGACTTGTTTATTTTTAAAATTAGATAAGGAAAGAAACTGTAACAAAACAAAAATAAAAGGTTACAAAAGGAAGGTAAAAAGTTATAAACGGAAGGTAGGAGGTAGATGGTTATTACAAAACTACTAGAATGTTTATTATAAACTTACCCCGGGTTTCTAAAACTTGTTACATGTTACTATTGAAACTGGTAATAACTATTGAAAATATTATTGACTGCTCTGGTTGAGCAATTTGATAGGACTGAATGAAAAAATCTGAGCAGTCAATAAAAAAACGAAATTTAAAATATTTTTGAAAATAGACATTTTCTTTTCACAATAAAAGTAAGGAGTTTTCAGCCATCGTGGAGGTTTAAAGTCCACGAGACTGAAAACGCAACGACATCGTTACAGTACTAGTGGCATGTCCCGGCTTCGCACGGGTGGCTTTTTTTGACGTGAACCACTCGCAGTTCAGCACTCTAAGGCTGGTTCCTGCTTAACTGGACTTTCCTGTTGTGGCCTCAAATGAATTTAAGGCCCCCAGCCAGGGCTAAAACAACAAACTAAACCCGCACGGGTGGACATTTAATTATTTTAATATAGCCTATGTTACTCAGGGATCACGTAGCATTGTAAAGGTGAAATGAATTTTGAAATCGGTCCAGTAGTTTTCGAGTTTATTCGCTACAAACATACAAATCTTTCCTATTTATAATATTAGTGTAGCGATTTAGCTTGTCAGACATTTGGTCGGCTTTTTACATTTTACCAGTCACATAGTTTTTCATAGACAATGGTATAACAAAGAGAATGGTATGATTAATTAAATTATGGCAATATAACTAGCAAGGATAATGAAACATAGTTACAAATATGGAATTGGCTGGTCTGTTCGACGTATCAGTTTTAGTCCCTGACAAAACTAAATGCATTTAGGGATATCTGGTGCAAGTGGGCCTTAAACTGGGTTCAAACACCAAAACTAAATAATATCCTACAACTTCCGTGAAAAAATATTTATCCCGGGATTATGTTCCCTTGGGATAATTTCCAACATTAACGCGGGCGAAGCCGCGGGCAGCAGCTAGTATCAAGATACAAGCAAGTATGGTAGGTTCATCATTTGTATTTGGAAGATAAAATTAAAAAAAAATAAGATTAATAATAAGCTACATAGGTAATACCAATCCACTTATTAGTAATTAATAAAAAAGGTAATAACAAAGTGATAAACTTAATCCAAGATTTGTTTAGTATATAAAATATTAAATCACAAAAATAGGTAACTTTTAATGCGCGCGTTTAACTTAACCTTAAGAGTTATAGTTAACTACTTAACCTTTAAAAACAATAAAAAAGTAACGTTTTATTTAACTTAATTATCATCACGATATATTGATGTGGTATTATTTTAATTATTACTAATAATTTGTTGTTTTTAATGTTTATTTTGTTCCTAAATAATTAAAACTATGAAAAGGTAACTTTTACACATGTGAACACATTTAAGTGGATATCTACGTGAAAAAAATGAAATATGCCTAAATTATAATTACTAATATACAGGGTGTTTCAGAAGTGCATGGTCATTTTAACTATAACGATGGTGTTCAGTCATTGAAATCTAGTAAAGAAACAATTTAATAGCAAAGAAAAACTATTTCTTAAACCCGAATGAAAATAAAAACGACTAAAGAATTTCAACGAAATCACTTATCAAGTCCATATTTTCAATTGAGATTTTGCCGTATGTTTTTGGCATTCACTATAGGTCACTCACATATTTGATATATCAGATACAGGACATCACTCCTAAATATTATTCTGAAACTCCCTGTACATGAATATATTTAAAAAAAATATTCATGAATTAAAAATAATAACATAGGTTAAGTGATATTGTGAGAACCAAACCTAAAATTACAAAATTTTTGTAAAATAAAAATTATATTATAATTACACATTTGCCCGACATAGGGAATCGAACCCACAGAGAGTACCTAAACTATACTTTTAAAACTAGTTAAATTAAATTTGCTAATTACATATATCATTTAATTTTTACAAAGTAGAGCCCCAATTCGAATTAAGATTAATACAAAAACCAATCCACGATACACGATATTATGTATGTGTAATATTATTAATTATTATTATACATAATAAAGAAATAACATTAAAAATAAAATATAAAAAGACTATAATTATATAATACAAATTTTATAAAAACTAGTTTTCACAAAATATGTATTATAAATATTTATTGTTTTTATACTTACATATACAGGAATATTTCTTAAGCAGTGCACAAAAAAATGGTAGTTCCATATCAGTAATAGAACAGTCATTTCCATTATTTGTACAAACATTTTTTGATTATTTTATCCGGCTTTAAATCAGTAAAATATGGACACTGTCTATTCATCATATTATAACAATGACGCGAGAATATCACTTTTACAAGCCAATTTTCGTTACTTTATACTAAATGTGGTTGGTGATTCCTACCTGGCTATCCTGAGAAGAAATATCGAAACTCAGAAGTCAAAGATTCTCAATTTTTCGTTGGAGCTCTATCTATAAACACATTTCCCAGAGAGTCACGGCAATCAGTAAATAGAAATTTTACGCTACGCCATACTGCTGGCTGTCACAACTCCTGCGCTTGCCGAGCTGGTGGCAGAGTTGAGGAGAGCCCACGATGTCACCCATGAACACACTTAGTAGGTAGAACTCTTTGTCTTGGTCTGGGGACCGCTTGTACTGGCTGTAATGAAAGCAAACATTTTAGAATAGGGATGTTTCCTAAGGAATAAAAATATGATCCTATTTAGTCCGTCAGTTAGATTATCGAAAAATATTGGACACGTATTTTTTGTTTTATGAAATCTCTAAAAATTGACGAAGATAAAAAGCTTCAAAGATCATGAGTGCGGGCTTGTGACATCACGGCGTGGTAAGAATCGTCGCACGAAGTGATGTCACACGAGTTTTCAACGCACTATATCGTCTTCGATTTTTGGTTTACGTGAAAAAATTAAAAATACGTGTCCAATATTTTTGGGAAGTCTATCTTATGGACTAATTATATTTTTTAGGCAACTAGCCTATTGCTAAAATAATAGATAATATGTACCATTATTTAGAACATGAACCTGAGTCATAAACTGTAGTCCACGAGCTCTCTGTGAAGTAAAGTAACGCGCTGTCACCAAATATGACGTAAAAGTTTATAATATACGTTAGAGTCATATGCATTCACAGCTGGAGATAAGTCTAGTAAGAAATTATTATTAACCAGTTAAAACTCCAGACTACACATTTTTCTTATAAAGAAAAGAAAGAAAGAAAACTCGTTTATTCCGACATAGGTGACGCACAAAAAAAAAATGAAATAAACAAACTTAAAAACAAACAGAAAATAAACGTTTAATTTAAATCTAAAAACAATGTCAGGACCGGGCACGACTACCACGAGCCAACAACACAACCACGCACCACCATGTTACATCCTTCACATCCTAGGCAGGAATTTATGCTCATCAGCGACTCTTGAGACCACAACGATGCATTTAAACAATGACCCCGAAAACAACAGCCTAATGATCGATGTGGGTAGACCAAGTCTATCTATTACAGAATACAGACTAGGCTGAATTATATTTGAATTGGGACAGCCCAATTCAGATATAATGCAGCTCCAATGCTCCCCCACAACTGTACCTACCTAGACAAATATGCTACAACAACATTTAAATACACAGAATAGGGACAAGAAAATCCTTTACAAGAACCAACTTAAAACCATAACAACCACAAAGAAGTGAGCGTCGTAATAAACAAACACTGACACACATTTGCACTCCGTCGCTACTTCGCTAGTTGAAACCCTTTCAAGCTTCAACTAAGTGATTAACTTCATACAAAAATAAGAGTTTATTTCAAAGCAACACTACCACAGCTTTTTTCATAAAACCGTACAAAGGTTTTCTCAGAAAAAAGGTTTTGTTAGCAACTGGTAGAAAAGTTTCTTTGGTAGCAATAGGTAATGTTAGGTTCTACGTTTGTAGAATCTATAATTCTGCGTTCAAAAGCAACATTGTTAAAACCAAAAGTTATCTTTGAGAATTATCTGGCACGTAATGGACAAAACACGAAAACTAAAGAAAGAAGAAAAAGTAAAACAAAACATTATTTCCCAATTTTCTTTTGTGTTTCGTAGATTCTAATTTTCAAAGGCGATCTTTAATCAAATCGACTTCGATAAATCAAGCTGAAAATCTTAGAAAAGATTATAATCAAGAACTAGGTAATTCTTTCTTACCGATTAATCACTTAAATATGTGTATTCAAAGCCCGATTTTTTCTGAATTTATCAAAAAAACGAGTCATATGAAAGTAATAGAACGCATATTATATGATATCTCATAAAAGCAGCATCGTATTTCTAACACTACCCAAGGGCGTTCTGAAAAGCAGTTACGATGACATTACTAAAAGAGATTGACACTTGTCCAGTTAGAAAAAAGAAAAGAAGTTAGAAATTATGTTGATCTTTAGTGTGCTCTCGTCTGACCACTGCCTCAACTTTTTTTTTCTAAATCATCAAATTTCTTCTCCCGTTGTGGACGGAGCGGAAGGGAGTGTCAGACTCTTACTGACTAAAACCCACCCGTGTTCCTCCTAGTGCCCTTTGCGCTCCAGTTCCGTTCCTTCCTGTGACTGTTTTGAACAAATTCCACAACCCTAGCAGGCACTGACCCTATGAGGCCACATATTCTTTGCTGATATCCCTTAGAGACGCGCGTGGAACACGACGTGTTGTCGACCCAGGCCTGGTTGTTATCGAACGGCAACCCACCCATAGCTCGCCATCCGCAGGCCCGTGCCTGCGGTTGCCACCACTACCTCACCTGATGGTAAGCCATAATATGGTCAGCGATAGAGCACGCTTGCCTAAAAGTATCTCGTATGCTCTTGATATTATTGAGTTGAAAACTCGTGTGACGTCACATTGCAATACACTTTATACGACGACGTGACGTCACAAGCCCCTACTCTTGATGCTCTTTATCTTTTATTTTTTATTTCGTAATTTTTTATTGATTTGATAGAGAAAAATACGTGTCATTTTTTACTTACTCAGGAATCATCCCTATTCTAGTGGCTCAATTAAAATATTCTCAAAACATTTAGTGCTTACGGGAATCGCTTTCTCATTCCAAGTTCATGAGCCTATCCAAACAAACAGAAACCGAAAGTTATTACAGTAAATAACAGCTATTAGAACTCGAATGATGCGATAATACGGAACTGCATCTCTGTAACAATCTCTAACTGTGGTAAACCACCAACCTGACAATTGCTATACCACGGTAAAAAACACAGTATAATTTTAGACTCAAGATGAAAAGTCTAAGTGTGATATTTCAATGTAATCTAAGATGTAGGGAAACATAAGTGTTATTTTTTTACTGAGCTTTATTTCCGGGTATTAAGGTGCGTTTTTGTTTGAAGGCTTGGAGCAGTGAAAGTATTTTGCGGTGTTGCATAATAGTGGTTCACCTCGGACGTCGAACGTAAAGCAGCCGCTAGTCCTCCACACAGAAAGATTATAATGCTCGTCTGCTTCTTCGATGTTTTGTGCAGAAAAAATTGTATGTATGAACAGAATTAGACAGCTATGATAAAACTGTTTGAAACACGCTTTCGGTTACCTATGTGAATCAATTAAAAAGTATAGCCAATGTGTTGTTTAAAAATTATAGGTAGCACTTCGAAATTAAATACTCGCAACAAGTGTACCATTTATTTATTGTAAAAGTCCCATAAATACGGTACTTTGATGAAGCAAGGTACTTATCGCCATGACCTAGTAGGCACAGGGCATAAGGGTATGAGACACCTATAAATAAACTCAAACCTCAAATAAACCTTGATTAATTAGATGTTAATTAAGTTTAACTAATTATATAATTTTAATCAACGGTTTCTTGTTAAGACTAGTCATCAACTTAAAAAAAAAACTTCTAACTAAACATTTTCTTTATGCAAATGCTTTATTCATTGTAAAAAATATATAAAGCAATAATATTCATTTACATTTTACGTACGCTTGCTTAACTACTGCCTGCTGGTGAAAGTATGGTATTAAATTCATAATTGCATTTAATAAATTTATAAACACAACAAATATTTCTAAACCCACATAATTATGAGTAAAAAAAACGAAATAAATATTCAACAGCAAGAAAACAGTTAGCAAAAAATTTCGCAACATCTTACAATCCTCATGGCTGGGTGACTACGCGAGCGTTGAGCGGCGATGACCCGCGCGGTTGCGTAGAGTATTACATCAATGTCCCACTTGCGACCACTGGACACACTTAGCTGCATTCTTGTACGAAACACTACCGACCACTGACCCGGTTCCTCACAATTGGACGTGGCATTGAAAACATTTGAATCAACCGTTATGAAATATTCATAGAAACTCCGCGACCGATGGAGCGATGGACCGTCATGTCAAGGTCGTTTGGAAATAAAGGGGTGGAGTAAAGGGTCTGAATTTTATAGTAAGTCTGTTGACATATTTAATATATAATACTAATATTATAAAGCTGAAGAGTTTGTTTGTTTGTTTGTTTGTTTGAACGCGCTAATCTCAGGAACTATGGTCCGATTTGAAAAAATCTTTCAGTGTTAGATAGCCCATTTATCGAGGAAGGCTATAGGCTATATTTTACCCCCATATTCCCACGGGAACGGGAACTACGCGGGTGAAACCGCGAGGCACTGCTAGTATATAATATAAAGCTTCGGTTTGTGTTTTGAATCGATATACTTAATTATATTTATGTAAACACGAATACTTAGAAAGTCAATGAAATATAGTCGAATATCAAGTACAAATAAATCGCTATGGAAAACAGCCTATAGGCAAATTTAAAAAAAAAGAGAATTTAATTTTAAATTTAATCATTAATAATGATTTTTATGAATATTATCTGCGTGACGGTTACTTAGTTCAAAAACTATGATGTTATACTTTGTTGGCAATTTTGATTTTTTTTGGCAATCGGTCTATTTACTAAATAAAAAGAATAACGCTTCAACAATTAAAAGTGGGAAAAGAACTGTTTTGAGCAAAAATGAACTTTGAAAATGGAACCCGAACTCTTTTTAACAAACTTTTCAACTTAAAGTGCGCAGCAATTAGTTTCCCAAAGCACTTTACAAGTATAAACCTTATAATTTACGAGGGGACAACGTTCACTTTTCCATGGTTGGTGTCTTTGAAATTCTTTCCTATTGATTGACTGTGTTGATTGAGAATAAGTAAAGGAACACTGACGAACGCGGAAAACTTGACGAAATTAGACGAGTTGAAAAATTACCTGAAAACATCAGGCCAGTCAAACTGCGGGCGAGGTTGCGCTTGTGCCCTTGTTGCATAGTGTGCGCACACGCGCTCGAAGATACATGCGCGCGCGCCGAACTCTCCGACAATGTACTTCTCCACTTCGGCGACATCGAAAGACTCAGGATCATTTGCTAGGGTCAGCTCTCGGCGGTTGCGGGAGCGGTAGGTTGCTGAAACAGGTGAATAAGGAAATTGTAAAAAAGATAATAAAATGTATGATCCAGGAGGACCCTAAAGGCAAATTTGAGAGAGGTCCTTATAAAACATAATAGACACCGAGAACTGATAAAGGTGATCATCTTACGTAGGGTTTGTTTTTTCAGGTTTCATGAGCTATGCCATCTCCTCTTCTTAGTATTCTATTGGAACATTATATTCTTAAAACTTGCCAATATGACCTAGGTGCAGTTAATTCGCAATGTGATTCAAAGGCATCAAAATAAGTTAAACTTTAGCATAAACTTTTGTACAGGCAAACTTCGAATTGTATGAGTGAGCTTCTAAAACTATTTTAAACGTAACTCCATCGATGGACCTGAATGACGTCACAGTTGAAAGATCGAACAGTCTTATAGCCTCTAAAAAAAGTCTAAACTTTTAGCTAAGCAAACCTCTATCATATGGGAACACGAACATAGGTATCAAATAAGT
Source organism: Hecatera dysodea (assembly GCA_905332915.2). NCBI lineage: Eukaryota > Metazoa > Arthropoda > Insecta > Lepidoptera > Noctuidae > Hecatera > Hecatera dysodea. The sequence goes on from HG995309.1 coordinate 8,497,628, forward strand.
ATATCCAATGTAACATCATCCAACGATGGACCTGATTGGCATCACAGTTGCGAGATCTAATAATCTTATAGCCCCTAGGCTAAACTTTTATCTAAGCATCTTCGATCGTATGCGAACACGAACACAGGTAGCGAATAAATTTAACCAACGTAACGTCATCCATCGATAAACCTGAATGGCGTCACAGTCGCGAGATTGAAAAATCGACAGGTCATCATTAAGACAGCAGACACGTTTGACATTACATCATGGTGAATTTACGCTCATCAAGCTGCCTACGTGTGTAATGTCACGCAGACACACTATGAAAAGTATTCGCAATAGAGTAACCTATCGACTTACTAAATTTCAACGACCTTCAGTTCCTTCAATTGTCGGCCTTTCAGTTGTGGATTTTCATCAGAAGCAGCTATAGAGCTGCCTTGCCATTTTCAACTCTGTTCTCATAGGATCAAGATCCAGTCGCACTAATTTTATCCATAAACATTTTTAATAGCTTTTACCGGAAGCTTAGTTTACTCGGTAGGAACCAAGCATTTAGCCAAAAAGCTATGCCTAAAGCCATGGGAGCAAAAGATTTTTCGTGCTTTGAGAAATTATCTATACTTATAATAAATCTGTAGAGAGGTCAATTCTGTACAAGGAATATTTTTTCAAAATAACTATCAGGGGGTGATTAGTGATCGATACTGGTGCCAAAAATGCAATCAGTAAAATTTTTGTCTGTCTGTCTGTCTGTCTGTCTGTATGTTCTTTATAGAAACAAAAACTACTCGACCGATTTTAACGAAACTTGGTGCAATTATTCTTCATACTCCTGGGCAGGTTATAGTATACTTTTCATCACGCTACAATCAATAGGAGCAGAGCAGTGAAAGAAAATGTTGGGAAAACGGAAGAAGTTACTCCATTTTTTTAAGCTTCCGTCGCGTGTGTAGCCTTAATGGTTAAAGTTACATAGAAATCATGTATTACGGAAATGTTCTACATAAAATTATCTAAAAAATATCCCGAAACAACATGTCTATCTTTTGTCAATTTTAAACCGATCGGGCTGAGAGTTTCAAAATCGGGGGTAAAGTAACTATTCCACGCGGACGAAGTCGCTGGCAGAAGCTAGTCTTTTATAAAAACCCAGAAAAAAAAAACCTTAATTTATTCAATTCGTTTTGATGGAATAAAAATCCCCGTCCTACATAGCATACAGAAAGAAATTTAAAAAGCGAGAAAATAAACGGAGTAATGAATACCTATCATGAATCCCAAATCAAATCCAAATCGTCTGAAATTCAAAGGAACGCTATAGGAATACAATTCACTCAATCATCCATTGTCAGGAAATTACACTCAGTAGATGAGATATGATAAACGATGTTTGAACAGAATTAAATTGTAAGCACGAGCTGTGATGAAGTACCGAATTTAAAAATGAAAATCTAGCAAAATTGATGACGATTTAAATAATATAATCTGAATTTCAGCCTTGCAATAATATGAAGCGCAATCATTCTCTAGATTTTGAAACCGAATGTGTGCTTTGGGAATGAAGTTTCCACTTTATTGCCTTAAGAAACTGTGGGCTCTGGCGTATGATATTATCATTTCCAATCATGGACTGATAACGATTGGTAAGAGGCTTTTCGTGATAAAATAGGGAAGACGGAATAGGGCAAAAAAAGACAAATAAGCAAAAAATAATCCTACTGTGGTGTCCCGTACTATCTACTTGCTATCCCGTTACTGGCTTGTGATGGGTCACGTACGAAGTCTATTCTATAACTATGAAGGCAGATTATAAGTTAAAATCACACCCTAAACCAGACTAGGTAACTTTTTTGGAGTGAGACTAAGTTGCATGTTGTTAGGAAATGACGTAATTCTTTCAAGACTGTCATGCATAGGTAAGTTTATAAGTAACAACACACTCCTAAATATTTAATTGAAAGTTCTAAACTATGCGTTTTTTGGCAAAGGATCAACTATGCAGGTCTGACACGTCATGTAAAAACCATTTCTCAAAAATCATTTAATTATCGCGCTCAAACTATCAGACGCAAGTTATCCGAACTATTTTTATCATCTAGCGGCCATTAGCCAGTTAATTGCCAGTGTCTTCGTCCTAATTACTTGTGCACTTTATCTCTGCCACCGTCCACACAGTTCGGGCTTTTTTCTTTTCCATTGTATTTCCGAAAGAAGGCACAAGAACAATTACTCGTATTAAAAATTGCATTTAACTCCCATAAAAAGTTTTTATCTGATTAAAACTCTCTTTGGTCTCAAAGCTAAATATTGATGAGACCAAAAGTAATCCTGTTGTTAAGGTTTTGCTCACACGTTATAATAAATGAATGTGTTGAAACTTATTTTTTTTTAAAATTTAATTTATACAGTTTCTGTGTAATCAATGCTTGGGTTCTAAGCGAAGTAATAAACTACCAGCGAAAAGGAAAGTGAGAAGTCCAAAATTCTTTGGAACTGGCCATGTAAAACTAATCGGTATCCTTACATTTTCATGGTCAGTTACGGAATGTTGAACTTTTCGAAAGTCGTTTTTGTAGTAAAATATCACTGTCTTTATGTTGAGCCCAAAGAGGGCCCTTACAATGTTCAATATTTCAAAAAATAAACTTAGGATATTACACTGCAGTTTTAAATAAATGAACAGTATGTCACTAATCGCCAATCCGGTCGTCCAAAACCCAGATTCGACACACACACTTGACATGTTCAAGTAGTCCACGTTATAATCGGCAATACAAACAGTGGAATGACTGGTTAAGTTCCAGGGTAGTTATTAATGAGACAGACTAACACAGCAGCTACGGTGATTTACCGACAAACATTATGCAGTTAGATGCGGCTAACGCACGATAAAGTAATCGGTGTACAATAGAAAAATAGGTTGGTGTGCAGGCTTTCTTCAATTAATCGCTTAATTCTAAAATATAATGCAGCCAAAATGACCTATGCGCTGCCACTGTGATGCCGAGGAAATGGTGTTTTTTTAAAACACTGAAATCTAACTTACTGTTGTAAAGTGACACATAGAAGAAGACCATGCAGGCGTCTACATAATATTTATAGCAGATAGATTATCCTTGTAACGTCCAAATTTTATGAATATTAATGTTCATAAAATTTAATAAATGTAATGAAAATTAATGAAAAGGTGTCTTTCAAACATGTAATGACACCCATAAAATGTTGGAAAGAGACCTGGTCTCTTGTATATGTACATGTCTCTTTTGTTGATTGTACATAAGTACACTTCATAAATCCCGATCTTTATTGTTTCTAAGAAACAAGCATATGTAACAGTTTTTCGCATGAAAACTTGCGCGGAAAACTAATCTTTTACCGTACGAATAGCAATTTGGCTTTCAAGTAAATCTGACGGTTTTTCGTTTGATGTGAGCTCGAAATGGAGGATTCTAAAAACTCGAAGAGAATGAATTATCTAAGCAGCTTAACTTGCCAGCCTTGGCACTATTCTGGGAAAAACTAGACCAAAATAAAGTACGTAATTAATTGAAGAGTCAGCGGCGTTTCTGTGGGATTTTTTGTTGGAAATTTTTAATTTCATTCCATATGTCGAGTCCTCTTCTCTACCCAAGATTAATTTTGTTTCAAAGCCAAAAATGGTTTCCAAGTCATGCCAAGACGACATTTTAGAAAGCATTATTATCTATTGTAGTAGATACTAGAATATTTACATAGATACATTACACGCCCTTATCCCGTCCCTTTGTGCCCTTTCTTATTGTAACCCATATCCTTTAGCATCGTCTTTACAGAAAAATAAGGAGCATTATTCAGCTTTATTTTTATGAAAGTTAGGTGTTAAAATATTCGCAGCAACATCTCGCGGCCACGGAAGTACTGAAAAGCATTTATCAAAGCGCAACTTGCACCAGTAGGGTGCTATATATTCTGCTTCTTGTCATAACGTATATTACGTGCGAAAAACTAGGTTTCAAACACTTTCATGTATCAGTATGTACATACTTTTGAAACCGACGTTGAAATAAAAATGTCCTAACATTTTGTCAAAAGCAATGTTTTTATTCGTTGGATACCTAGATGATACGACACTGAATTTGAACAGAATTTGTGTCAGAAACAATATCAATTCAACGGTTAATTTAATACATTGAATGTCGAATGCCGCGTAGGTAAATCTATCCCCTCAACGAGTTGTTTGAATATTAAAATATTATATTAAATTAATATTTGCAAGTAAAACGTTTATAAGAAATAGATTGTACCAAATGGTACATTCCTGGAAGTACCACTTACCTGGGCTCACGGAATAAGAAAACCTTTTTAGGAAATTCGTAAGTTTCACACTGGCTATTATGAAGGGAAAACCTATCAACTGCACTGGTAATTCAAAATTATTTTCTTGACTTAGCACATCATCACAAAAATTTACTAGAAACAATGCTAACAACAAAACAAATGATATCTTTCTGCTCTTCATTTTCAAAAACAATACACGTTCGTAATAATAAAAGAAAAACTCGCAACGTTAGTTCGCGCCTAAACGCATTTATAAAACACAGATGAATAAAAATGACAAAATTCAAATAGCGAATGTTCGTTTCGCGCGCGGTGACCGCGATCTAAAGGTGTTCTCAACTAGCCAGTACTACGGTTAAGATTGCACTGCAAAAGCTCTCCGTACGTGAGACGGAACGCAAGCACATTCTCTTTGGTTTACTTTATGTAATGATTTTGTAGGTCAATCAATCTGAACTCGTTACACTTTTGTCTCCAGTAGAAGTATTACGGAATCTTTGTTTATATTTTTTACTAGCAGCGCCCCGCGGTTTCACCCGCATTGTTTCCGTTCCCATGGGCATATGAGGATAAAATATAGCCTATGTCAACCGGGAATAGTGTAGATTCCCAAAAGTGAAAGAATTTTTCAAATTCGTTCAGTAGTTTGGAGGCCTATTCAATACAAACTAACTAACAAACAAACAAAAAAATCTTTCCTCTTTATAATAGTAGTATAGACAACAATCAATTGTAGTGTAACTTGTTTTGAAGTTACCTAATGTCATTAAATCATTAATCGATAAGTATGTTGGCCAAATCATTGTTTGGAAAAAATGGAAGAGTTAATAATTGACGCACTTTGATTAATTGCCTTAGTTGGAATAATTAACAGCCTAATGTTTGCGTATTAAATTAAATAATAAAGACTTCATTTGATACATTTATTATCAGGATATTAAAATCGCTAATTATAAAATCAAGGAACAAAATTTACCTATGTATTTCTTCTTCTTTTCATGTCGATTGACTCATATTAAATTTTGACCGACCAGTATTGAGCAATAAAAAAATGTTACCTAACTATTCATCAATCATCATCATCATCAACAGCCTGTTGCAGTCCACTGCTGGACATAGGCCTCTCCAATTGCACGCTACTTAGATCTATTTTCGGCTTCTCCCATCCAGTTTCCTAACTATTTATTATGATTTTGTAAAACTAGGGTTTTACCGTAGTTCAGGCTATAATAGCAGAAAGGTCAGTACACCATATACTTACTAAATTTCTTTTACATTCCTATAACTTAACAGACAGGCAGCCTTTTTCTCTTGCAACCAAACCAGTGGGTTATAGTGAACGTCGGGGTTTTATTACGAGATTTACGCTTTTGACGTTCAAAAAGAGCTAATTCTCACCATAATTTGGATAAAAGTCTTGATTTTAAATCAAAACCTTGTACTGAAAATCATTAACCAATGCAACCATTTAAATCCTTAAATCATGGGCTCCTAGACATTAAATAATTACCTGGATTCAAAGCATAAGACAGTTTCTTCACAAAGTTAGTGAGCCGGACAGCGATAATGATGAATGGAAATCCGACTAGCTGCACTGGCAGTTCAAACGAAGCTTCCTGAGAAGAACCTTCCATCACGCATTCAAACAGCAGCAACGACAACAGAGTCCAGATATAACACACTTTTAAAACTTGCATTTTTGTCTATGACGAATACAAACTTCGAATGAATTAGAACTGTCAATCAATTTCACACACTGCAAATCGATAAAGGTAACAAATTAATAAATCAATTATCACGATTTTGTTCCAGTCCCTGTATTGTATAACACTACGACCTTAGCGGATTACTGCGTATAACTGACCGTGTACAACAGTCGGCCACCTAGTTACCCCTATTTCGTAATAATCAATGCAGTCACATTACTAATCATTGAACATAATATTCTAATGTCAGGTACCTAACGAGTTTCGGTTAGGGATTTCGCAAAACGAATGCAATTTGGAAATTCTCATATTGGAAATATTAGAAGCCAATGCACTTTTGAGTAGAAATTGAAATGCTAGCACAGATACTCGTATAAACTCTGAATTCTGCTATAAATAAAGCAAAAGCCAGACTTATTGATATTAAAACGGTGAGTAATATGTTTGTATGTATACTATGTTTACATTTGAATATGAAATGTATCATTTGCCGAGACTTCGCGTATATTTTACGTTGCTTGCCAATTCTTGATGCAATCTCATGAGTTACCTAAAACTGCATTGGATTTTAAACAATCATTGTGGTTGAGCAATGCGTTTTGCGAAATTTTTCAATGCTGCGACACTGGTGTTTATAAATATATCAAGAGAAAATGGTGAAATAACTAAGTCAAGTTTGATTGTTTGAAAACTGACTTTTGAAATATTGTGTCTAAAATTGAGATTAACCTACTAAAACTATAAGTTCGCTTCACAACACTATATTATTATGTATTTTATACTTTTAGATGAATTGATAGCACTAATAAGTAGTTATTCGGACACAAACTGGCCATCTACAAAAAATAAACCGATGCATAAAAGCGCAATGTTGCACCACACATTCGAATTTCAAATCGCATTTTTTTTCTTCGATGCTGACACAAATAACGCAACGCATCTAGAACAAGATCAAAGATCGAAAGTGATCGGAAACGTGTCTACGATCAACGATTAGCCATAGACAGACTTTACCGCGCGGTTTGCTCGCAAGAACTGCAGTTCGGCAAGATAGATCTATGCTCAATCCCTCCCGACATAGCTCAACTAATAGCTTTTAACATTATGCAATGGAACGTACTTGAAAGGAACGAAGGTTGATAAGATTGTGCGATTAAGTCTAAACACGGCCGGTTTGGGTATAATAAACACATCAAAAGTATCTAGGGATCAACATATATTTTTGCAATAACTTTTCTCCTGATTGATATTAATTAAAATTTTCTTTAAGGATTCATCAAATAAAGTGTTTTCGTTTGTCACAGTAACGATAAACCAAGTCACCTTTGCATTAATAAAGAAATTTGCCATTTTCCTAATAAAGGGATTTTTGACATTTGAACCACTAACATTAAAGTTCGAAAAAAAGACTGAAATAACAGTTTTCTTTAAAATTTTATTGGGTAACTTAAACAATTAATAATCCGTGTTTCTACCGCGAACACTAACAACACAAGAACATCGGTTTGGCATACTCAAAATGAGTTCATCCAAATCACGCTGTGGAATGGCCGCCCATGTTCGTTGCAACAACAAAAAAAGGTCTTCTTGCGACTGGATACCCTCCATATTCGGCAGAGCTCTTCTCTGTAGCATATCCCATGCATGCTCAATCGGGTTCAAGTCTGGCGACTGAGCAGGCCAGGGCAGGACATTGATGTTAGCTGCGGCGAGAGTCTGTCTTACAACTCTTGCGGTGTGCGGTCGTGCATTATCATGCATTAACTGAAATAAGGGACCGATTTGCACTTGTAGAGGAACGATGACGTCTGATACAATCGTCTCAGCATAAATTTGAGCGTTGAGGTTGCCTCTGATCCAAATCAACTCAGTTCTTCCGCCGATCCAAATACCCGCCCATACTATGATGGTTCCACCACTATAAGGATGGACTTCCTGGCAGGATTTTAATCGCTGTTGGCGTCCAGGGGTTCTCCAGTGTCGTATACGTCTTGTATCCGGTCTCATACCAAAACGAGACTCATCAGAAAAGCACACGAAACGCCATTGTTCTTCTGCCCAATTTCTGTGTTCAAGAGCCCATTGATATCGAATCCTACGATTGTGCATTGCTATAGGTGGTACCCGTAGCGGTCTTCGGGAATGAAGGTTCACTTCATGCAAGCGGTTTCTGACTGTTTGGTCGCTAATTAAGTTCCCTGAAGAGTGATGAAGCCTCACGGCTAACATCATGGCGGTTATTGTTGGAGCTCTTCGAGTTAAGATTTGAATGTATCGGTCTTGTCTCCGTGTGGTGCAGCGATACCGTCCTCCATGGCGCTCAGCCAAGGTAAGCGAAGAGCTCTGCCGAATATGGAGGGTATCCAGTCGCAAGAAGACCTTTTTTTGTTGTTGCAACGAACATGGGCGGCCATTCCACAGCGTGATTTGGATGAACTCATTTTGAGTATGCCAAACCGATGTTCTTGTGTTGTTAGTGTTCGCGGTAGAAACACGGATTATTAATTGTTTAAGTTACCCAATAAAATTTTAAAGAAAACTGTTATTTCAGTCTTTTTTTCGAACTTTAATGTTAGTGGTTCAAATGTCAAAAATCCCTTTATTAGGAAAATGGCAAATTTCTTTATTAATGCAAAGGTGACTTGGTTTATCGTTACTGTGACAAACGAAAACACTTTATTTGATGAATCCTTAAAGAAAATTTTAATTAATATCAATCAGGAGGAAAGTTATTGCAAAAATATATGTTGATCCCTAGATACTTTTGATGTGTTTATTATGTTTACCTAGTTTTTCTATTGTAGCAATAAGTTTTAAATGGTACCTAAGTATAGTACTGTTTAATATCGAGTTTTTATCTAGTATTTGGACATGCGTTGCAGAGGAAGACGAAAGAAAAATGTCGGATGGACTCTGTGACATAAGTATTTAGTATGGCTAGAAACGAAGACTAGATATATCAACGAATATAAATGTAACCAACAAGAAGATGTCTACTTACTTCTTCCTTACATTTCTATTCGTTAATATAGTAAATTTATTTAGTGCTGTCAAGCATGTGCTTCACAGCACTAAATAGATTGTATAAGGGTAAGAACAAGAATATCCTATCTACTTTTTATATTCTCTAATTCTTGACAGAAATGTAGGTAAAATAAAAAAAAATGCCGCTAAAATCTAACTTGGAAAAAAAAGCTGCCTAAAATCTTAACTTGGAATAATCCCATTCCATTTTGGCAACATATTCTGACATTGTATTCACAATGGTTTATTGAATTTCACCGTTTACAATGTCGTTTTTACTATCCTTGGCACTTCCAATCAATGGACGGCTATGAAATAAGGTAGGTAGGTACCTATTACAATATCACAGTCATACACATGGGACCTTTCAACTTTGTGTCTGAATAGAATTACATAACTTCCTGTTGTTTTTTTTAGATGGGGGGCGTATCGACCTTTTACTGGCTGAAATGACCAGAGATTCTTCAAATGCCCTTTGCCTTTTAGGTCCGGAGTAACCCTGGCAGTTACAGGCCCTAGCATGCCCGAAACTGTTTTTTTTTTGGATGGGAAATCATCAAATGACTTCTCCCACTCTGGGCGGAGCGGAAGGGAGCGTCAGACTCTTACTGACTAAAACCCACCCGTGATCCTTCTTGTGCCCTTTGCGTTCCAGGGCCGCGGTGACTCTTTAGAATAAATTCGGCAACCCTAGCAGGCACTGACCCTATGGGATGCCGTCTTCTTGCCCGAAACTTAAGATTAGTTTATTCTTTTAGAATCTTTTATTCACTTTTAAACATTTTTTTAACTACTACCCATTGTTGTCCCTTTAACTCAAAGGTTGACTGATAAAGGACGTCATGTGGCATTAAGGCCGCAAATGGATTTTAAGACTCTATATACATACATAAAGTATAAGTAAATGCCGTAAGATAAGAGTCCAAGGTTGACGATTTGACCTGAACCTTTGTAGTTTTACGTAAATTGGAGACCCATCCGACTTATTGCAGTGACAGCTAATTGACATTGCTGCATGACATCAGGTATGACTTCTGTTGATTTCTAAATAAATCTTCATAAACTTGTAACAATTTCCATGAGGAGAGATCCTTACATATTACTTTAGTTTTTTTACAACTGTAGGCCAAATACTCGTATTTAAATCGCTAATCGGCGCCAATGAATCGAAATCTGCCGCTGTCAAGTTCTATATAAATAATTAAATTTAGAGGTGTTTTTGACAGTTTTCGACTGAGATGCGGTTACTAAAAGGACGACAATTACTGATCATACATGCACGCTGGTTGTGATTTCAGTGAACCTGAACCTTCTTAAAAACTTCTCCAATAAGTTCGGTCTATATGGTTAGAAAAGAAAAAAAAATGATATTTGGGACTCGCATAAGACAAACAAAGAAGCAAAGAAAATAATAAAGTAAAACTACTAATAAAAATAAATTAACAAAAGCTATATCAGTTTAAAGTGTGAGGTCAAAAAGGTATTACAGCATTTGCTGCGATATTTCATATAAAACGTCCTTTCCCAAGATTGACACACCAGCTTTTTAAATACTTTTTGTTAGTATTTAAACAGCCTTTCATTCATTCTCACAACATGACCAAACCATCCAAGTCATGAGGTTATAGTATAATCAATTTCATCACTTAAGGTTTTCTAGTACCTACCTAAGTGATCTTCTGTAATCGCGCTAAAATGGCAAAGGATAATCACTTTATGATTGGCAGCATCCTGTTGTATGTTTCGGTCTTATGGGAATGTCTTCATTTTTAGGCCACAATATTTTCAACAACCCTTGATTATAGGTGTTACTGAAGTTAATAACCACACGAGACTGCCTACATTTCGTAACAATATACAGATTCACCGTACAATGAAACCTATTCTCAAATAAAAGTCACGGACACCCTTTTCTCACACAATGAACCGCAACGTCGCAAGTGAACCGCATATAGATTTTACACCGGAGTAGAGCCGCAAATATATCAGTTGTACGCTAGATAAAGACACATATTGAGGTAGAAGCAAACTGCACTTCATACTGGGCTTTGAAAAATTACGAGATGAGAAGATTCTAATAAGTGAGATTCCTATGAAAACTGCTGATTCGTTGGGATTTCATATTATTACCGTTTCCGTGGGAATATATATCCCCGATAAAATATAGCCTATGTTACTCAGGGTAAATGTACATAGCTTTCTAATGGTGAAAGAATTTTTGAAATCGGTCAAGTAGTTTTTGAGTTTATTCGTTACATACAAAAATACAAATCTTTCCTCTTTATAATATTACTAGCTGCGCCCCGCGGTTTCACCAGCGTAGTTACCGTGCCCGTGGAAATACGGTGATAAAATATAACCTATGTTACTCAGGGTGAATGTAGCTTTCTAGTGTTGAAAGAATTTTTTTTCGCGTGAAAGCGTAACAAACAATTTTTTTTTTTTTTTTTTTTTTTTGGAATGGACCACTCGCAGTTCAGCACACTAAGGCTGGTTACTGCTCAACCGGACAATCCTGTGGTGGCCTCAAATGAATTTAAGGCCCCCAGCCAGGGCTAAAAACTACTAAAAAGCTAAATGACCGCTTCGCTAAGGGCATCCCCTGTGGGATACGGGCCTCGGCTTAACGGGGTCATTGAGAGGGGCAGCAAGGGACAGGCTGGGTCAATTATTATTATTTAGGGGATTTAACGCTAATGGCTCAGCGGCGCGGGCTGGCTCGTTAGGCAAAAGTCGGGGAGGGATGTTACTGGGGCGTCGCGATGGGCCTCGTCGGCGAGGCCGGAATACGGAACGGGCGAATCTTACTAATCTTGGAGGGAGTGTACCGGGCGGCCGATACAATGAGAGGGTTCTGATGGGAATCAGCGGACTCAATGAAACGCTTGTTAAGGCGCTTCATGAATTGTTTAATAGTTGGAATGCGGAGGTCGTTTCTAACGAACCACGGGGCACCCGTGGCCTTCCGCAGAAATCGGTTTTGGATTACTTGCAACCTATGGATCCGGTACGACTTAGTGTGCGCAAAGGTAGCACACGCATAGGTCATAATCGGGCGAGCGTAACAAACAAACTTATATTCACATTTATATATTAGTAGGGATTATAGATTATAGATACATAGACTACATTTGTAATAAATTAAGAATATTATTAAGCGAAATGTACCACCTAAGCTTTAAGGTTCCTATTAGCACATTAAGATGTATATATGTACGTGTCATTAGTAGATTCTATTATGAATAATTATGGATTTGCATTCAAAACTAATTTGAATAAATTAGAAACTCTTCAAATTCGATTCTTAAAACTATTTGTTACTCCAAAAACTATATACCGTTGTAAAGTAGAATAAAGGAAGCTATTTAAAATACAGACAGACAGACATAATATAAATCAAATTCTAGCAGTTAACCACCATGGCACCCTAGAGCATAACTTTTAGTCGCGTAATAAGCAGCCAAAAAACACAATCTGTGGCTGTTGGCAAATTCAATTTACCCCAATGTAAAATTCTTAAGTTTCCTCTATCTATGGTTTTCTACAAGTTTTTAGTTGTTTAATCTGTCCCGCAATGGAAACCGTTTGTTTTTGGCACGAGTCTAAATCCCTCCTAACTATGATCCAAGTAACCTCCGTGGATATCATCAATAGTGTCAACGAGTTACATCACAAGGATGGGCTGCTTGCCATTAGCCTGTCGCCACCACTTGTGTACTAATAAGGACACTATCAGTATACGGTATAGAGCTGTGGGTGGGTCGCCTCCCAGCTACATAGACCGACAACCTTCAAATGATGGCTAGGGTAAAGTAAATGCGGAAAGTTGGCTGGTTCAATTTAGAACAGGCATATGTCAAGCAGTGGCAGCAGCAAATTAATTTGATCAGAATACTTGACAAAGAAAGAAAAAAGAAGAAAGAAAGAAAGAAAACTCGTTTATTCCGCCAGAAAAGGCGCACAAAAAATAAAACTAAAAAATAATCTATAATCAAAAGATTTATTTTTTTGGTAAAATTTTATGTTTAAGTGAAAAATACACATACAAATGTATAGCTAATGCCAAAGGCATTTAGTACAGGTTGACCTAAGGTTGAGGCATAGAAAAAAATATTTAAGAATGGTAAGAGACGCAAATATAAATATTTTTAACATATATATACTTTACATATTACATATTTTGTAAAATGTTTTTATGTATCGCTGTTGGTTACCTAAATAAATAAATAAATAAAAGATAGAAGAATAAAACATTACATATGATGACGCATTGGGCGGCCTTGCCCATGAAAGCGTTCTTTTGACACAACCTTAGCGTGAATTTAAAAGGGAGAAAGAGAGAGTAATACAAATAGACAGAAGATTCTAGAATGTATTCTTACCCTTGAATAAAACATCGCACCATTTAACATATGTAGAAACGAGATCATCCAAATGAAGTGAAGTAATAGATGTGTAAATGTGGTACTTTCAAGTATAAAGTGAAAACTTAATCCCACAATTTAACTGCATGACTATAAATTAATATCCAAGTTGAATAAGTAAGGTGCGTCTCGAGGTGTCGCGATTAAATTATATGATCGTCTTTCAAATTGAAGCTCTTTGTAGTAGAAGCTCTAAGTAGATAACGGGAATTTAAACGAGTTTAGTACTGCAATATATCAACACAAGACAGTATAATCCTTTCATGTCTGACTATTTTATCAGCATCCTGCAGATCATCTGATCACATCTTGCTCCGCTATCTACGCATCACAGTCTATTCCAAACTATGTTTCATTCAGTTTCCATACTTACCAGATTCAAGTCAATTCCAGTATTTACATGGTGTGACTGCGACCTCCACAGCCCAGCTACCGGGTTTGGGTGAGCATGTGTCCAGGACACATCACCCGTCTAAGCAGAGGATCCTCACTTTTTAATATAGCCAGGGAAATATATTAAAAAGATAGAATTCTGAACAGTTCGTTTATTCTTTTGATATGACCGGAAGCATCGATTTGATCACAATAATTCTGCCGCTTGTGTAATGATGACCTACCACTAACTGCCATAGATTCCTCTTTAAATGCACATTCCCTATTGAATAACATCAAAACGTATCCGCGAAACGCTAATGTTAAATCAAAATACAGCTTGCTTAAAAGCTAAAGCACGCAAATATCAAAATCAATTAAAATAATGTCATCCTCCTTATTACTATAGATTAACCTGATTTTTTGTTAGTTTGTTTTCAATTTCAATTTTACGTTTAGAACATAAATGGTAGTTTTCGTTATTAAACGTCAAAGAATTAGAATATTTGAGATAGTAGCCTAACCATTGTCAAAAGTCCAAAAAGTTTGGGATAAACCATAATATGTCATTTTGGTTACGGATGTCAAAACACTGATAATATAACCTTAGGTAACAACAAATTTTCATCTCCAAGTGCGGTGATGATTGCACAGCTCCTCAAGTGACAAAGGGCGGTAAGCACCCCATTAGGGAACACCACTGCGAGGCTTGTTATTCTGGGATTATGGCTCTACCTCCTATGAAATAAAAATAACGTGTTTTTCGTTTACTTTACAGTTTGCTGGGAAATAAGGTAATTTTTAATAGGAATAAGTACGTATTTATTCAAATGATTTTTGTGTAACCTTTCAAATGAAACCTTGCCTTCTACAAAATAATAGACAGGAGTGCATAACATTTTTTATTATTCGTTAAAAGTTCTACGTGTGGTAAGCGATGTGGAGATTGCGGAATTTGCTCGAAAGCGTCACCGCGGCACTGGAAGGCAAAGGGCACTGGAAGAACAGAAAAAAGTCTGACTCTCCCTATGCTCTGTCTAGAAAGGAACAAGTCATTACCCATCCAAAAAACCGTGTGGTAAGGTTGGGTGCGATTAGGAAAACTACGACAACACTATGACCGACCAAAAAATTAAACCTTTACTCAGCGCCTAGTAGTCACCCTTAACACCGTAATACCAACGGAGTAATAAATCTCGGGTCTGGCTTGGTATTCATTTTCACATACATATCTAAATTGGAAAAAAGAATATAGGAGTTTAATAATTATAACTATTTCATTCTTTAATCTCTATCTTCAAAGAGACGTCATTTTACTGTTTTAACTGTTTTGTTACAGCTCTAAACTAATTTGAGACATTGAAATAACCTATGTTAAAATTTAATCAAACAAAATCTACATTTTATAGCACAATGTTTGAGATGGTTAAACCCTTTGAATGTCAAATTGGACATGTTAAGAACACTCGCTACATAATATATGTAATAAAATATCTAATACTAAATGTTGCCAGTGGTTTCGCCTGTGTGAATGTAGAAAATATCCCAGGAGAACATATGTACAAGTACACACTGTACATAATTATGTATATTCCCGAATAAAAAGTTACTCATATACTAATCCAAGACATGTTCTAGGTAGCCGCGTGTTTGATTCACAACAGTTCAGACTTTCCAGACTTTCATATTTGATCAGTTAAAAAAAAAATTGATTGTAAGCGTTGGTGCCTGTGATACAATGATTTTTAGTTAGCACAGTTACCAAAGATACTCTGTTTCTGTGATTTATCTTTTCTACTTTTAAAGTATTGTTTTATGTTGTAAATCTTGTTTTTTCTTTTTAAGTAATTCTAACTATAACTACTTAAATTATGGTTTACTTGTTGTCCTGTCTTTACTATGAATATTGACATACGAGTTTAACTGGCCATGTGAAAAACAATGGATTTTCAAGATTAATACCACAAACATTTAGCGACTGCGCTTGAGATTTATTTATCGACATTGCAAATGCTAATCTTACTGGAAATTGTATCCGTTTAAAGTCGAATAGCATGTCGTTCGGAATCAAAGGAATCGATGGAATAAAAACGTCTTCGCCTTTGTACTTCCCTTTCAAAATTGTTGCTTCGATGACGTTGTTATCGTATCGTATTTATATTTTTAAAAACATCTACCTTCCTACTTCCTTATTTTTAAAACCAGTTATCTTCTTACTTAAAAACATCTACGTAGGTATTGCACAAAACGGAATAATATCAAAAGCAAACTCCTCTGTTTAGTTTATTTTGCACTACATTTCCATAGCGCACATTAGCTCCTACCCATAACAATTCGTTACAGGCGTTAAAAACAAAGTATACCGCAAGAAATCCCCTGGGTATACACCCAGGGGATTTCTTGCGGTATACTTTGTTTTTACTTTCCCGACACGAGGGAATAATGCCACAGATAAGGATTAAGCATTAAATAATTTAAAACCTTACCACGGCTTATTCTTTTAATGAAAATGTTTCCTGCCCCTGCATAGGACAGAAGGAAATAAGAAAACGAGATGGCATCCGTGTTCTTTTTTTTTGGAAAATAAAAACAAAATATGTTAACATAAAGGCTGCACAGGTGCAAATTCCATTGCTTCCTTCTGGAGAAAAAGAATAATTTAATGGTGTTCTTTTTTCAAATTTATCTAATAAAAATTGTACATAATTTATTACTACTTACTGGCGCTACCTTAATTTGTTTTCTCAGAACGAAAATGAGTAAAAATGCCTCTGCTTTATGGCTGTCTTTCATTGGTCTACTAAATGGCGGTTATTAATCTCAATTTCCCTTACCAAGGCTAGGTACGTGTAATGATCGTTTATGCTGTACGTGAACTTTTTCTATGCTACCTTGTATCTGTCACTATATGAGCAAGCATTAAATCATCATTAATGTTGGCAACACCAACAAAGCACTATGCAATCAATACTTGCAACACTGTGCCCATAGTGAATAAGTTAATTGTAAGTTCATTTGTTCTTTGAACGACTTTCAAAAATATGGATGTCTGACGAGTAGACGTGTTGCTCTTGTGTCCTAATAAATCTTCTCAAATATTGTCAAAAAATGGTGTTTAAATTCGACAACAAGCCTCCACCCGCCCACTATCACCAGCAAATACAAAATTACAGTCCACGAAGTAAACAATTAACATCGTTATTTAAGGCGAAAGAGCTGCTGGGCATAGGCCTCCCTTATACGTCGCCTCATAGACCGGTCATCAGCGTCTTGCAGTGATTCCATAATGGTTGAATTTTACAAGTTTGGTAATCTACTAACATAAAAGCGTCACTATGACTTTCCAAAGGTCAACCACTGACACTCCATTGAAAAAAAGGCATAGAATGGTAATCTCGTACATAATGACAAATGAATGACAGACTTACGCAGTAATCTTCTAAAATTTTGAAAATTCCTTTGATCAGTGACCCACCATTAGAACGTCTTCAATTGCTTTTAATAGCTCGATTGTCAAAAAGTACCTAAGTATTACAAGACCATTGACCGGCCAATGATCGATCATTATGAATGTAGCTGATTACGAACTTTTAGCAAAATGACAATGGGATCGTGTTGGAATGACAAATTTATAAAAATATCAGACTTGGGGCCCTGATCATCGGTCCACCAAGCACTAAAACTGAATAATTATAGTAATTTTATTACATAATACCACTTTCTTAATGCAAAGGCCATAAAAGGCTTACTACGGTGGTCAGTTTATGAAAGCATTGGCACGCTTTGCGACACTGAGATACCATCAGATTTATGCTCAGAGCATTAAAATTAATTAAGCGTACCTTCTGTGAATTAGGCAGTGTTTTGCATATTAATTAACGTCTGCAGTGATCTTAAATGTTGTCCGTAAGATAAGTTAGTTCCTCGGTGATACAGGTTCTTCATTAAAATGTAGCTAATATTTGAGCTAGACAAATTGCTTGCTTCAGCATCAGGAACAACGGATTTCTCTTACTGGATATAGTGGAAGGAATTATATCATAATATTGTCACCATGTACTAATGCGCTAACAATTGCGTAAATGTATGCACCACAATCAGAATATAGCTTTCTCTCCGACAGTTTATTTGTGATTTCCATTGCGTAAATCTAATTCTCGCCAAAAAGTTTTTTCAAACCTACTTGGCAACTTATATTGTCATTATAACTGTCAAAATCATATTCATTACACCAAGAGATGACGATTGCAAGATAAAATTTAAAACTCATTTATTCAAAATAAGCTGAGAATCAGCACTTTTAAACATCCCCGGTGCTTTAGCTGAGAAAAAGTAGCGCAACAAACTCCCCAGCAGCACATCTAAGAGCAAAGACAACACACCATAACGCACGCGTTAACGTTACATTAATACAGTAACAACAAAGAAATGAAAGTCCAACTCACCTTTAGCTAATGATATCTCGACGACCACCAGCAAAAGAAACATTACAACGGAACACTTATTTCCTGCCATTACGTAATATTTATTACACGTATAATTTTTGAAATAAACCGGTAACTGTCTCACACCGACACTGGCAATGTTGCGACGGTTTGGACTCGAATGGCAGTTTTTTAAGCAAATCATTTGAAGAAACAAAGCTTAATAAGCATAAAATTATGTTGGAAATCGTAGCCTTCATGTGGGCAATGAAGCATTCAGAAGTATAAACATGTCATTGCTTTTTTGTGGATGGGAAATTATGAAATGCCTTTTTCGGCTCTGGGCGGAGCGAGAAGGAGCGTCAGACCCTTATTTAAACCCTTCCGTGTTCCTTCAAATGCCCTTTGCGTTCCTGAGCCGCGGTAACTGTTCCAAACAATTCGGCAAACCTGGCAACATGTCAGTGTTACCGCACTCAGAATGTCCATTGCAAGGCGTAAAGGCATCTGGGGATAGAACCAATCAATGTCATAGTTTGAGCCTAATTCATTGCAGAGCTAATTAGATTACTCTGCAACTAACTTCACAATGAAAATGAGTATTAAAATGGTAATACTTGTGATGGTACTAAAAGTAGGTAACTTTGAAAGTTGAAGTTGACTTAATTTACTGTTCATATTTTTGGGGGTGAAAGTTTGCCATGAGTATAGTCAACTTTTACCATCGCAACTTTCTAATTTTATAAAAATAATATCAGATGTCCATTGCATTTTTGCGAAACTTAACAAACCATTTATTTGCAGCATGTGGATAAAAAGATGGGCTCACAAGGTATCCCCGTAGCGGAGGTGCACCGCATGCACCGCCGCGGGGGGGAATCCTTTAACATGGTCCTCGTGGTCTGTGACCCGACCGAGGGCCATCACCCCATTTTTAAAATTGCCAGGATCTGTGGCCTCTCTGGCCTATCCGTGGAAAAGCCGAGACAGAGTGGCATTATTGGGCAATGCCACCGCTGCCAGCTTTACGGCCACTCACAGCGGCATTGCTTCGGCAAGCCGAGGTGCGTGAAGTGCCTGGGAGACCACGGCACTCCCGACTGCCCCCGCCCCAAGGACCGCTCCCTCTGCGCCGACCCGCCCAGCTGTGTGCTGTGTGGAGAAACGGGGCACACCGCAAATTACCGCGGTTGCCCTAAGGCCCCCAAATCTTCGGCTCCCAAGCTGGCGAAGCGTGCGAACGCGCGTCAACAAAGGGAGTCTCCCTCCACCATCCCCCTCAGCCCTCAGCGTCCCAGCCCCTGGAACGCTTTGAATCACCAGGCCCACTTCCCGGCCCTGAAGTCCAGTGCGCCCGCCCCCACGACTGGTTCTGCCCCTAAGGCCCCCGCTACCCCAACCAAGGCCATTCCGGCCCTGATGGACGTAGCCATACCCCCCTTCCCTGTGTCTCCACAGACTCAGGTGCCAGCCCCGGTGCAAGCAGTTGCACCTCCCCCCCCCACCACTGTTTCTGGAGACATCTCCAGAAACATAATCCTGGTCACGTACCAGGCGTTTTACTCGCCTCGTGCGCTGGCCATGGCTAGGGCCCTAGAAAACTGCGGTGGGAACCACCCCGCAGTTTTCAAAGACTTCGGTGACGTTGTGCACCACGTCTCCGTCTATACCTCTCTAATCTCCCCCATTAATGGATAAGTCCCATTATAAAAGTAGGATTAAGCCGACAGCCCTCCGCGTAGGGTTTTTTAATGCCAATGGCCTTAGGAGCCAGCGTGATGAGATCGCCCTCTTCCTCCGCGACCATCACTTAGACATACTTCTGATTCAAGAGACCTTCCTGAAGCCCCGGCATCGGGATCCTAAAATTGCGAACTATCGTTTAGTTCGCAATGATAGGACCCGATGTCACGCAGGAGGTACTCTGATATATTACAGATCTGCCCTCTACTGCATCCCTATGGATCCGCCCCCACTAGACATCTTTGAGGTCTCAGTCTGTCGGCTAGGCATGACTGGCCACCAACCGATCACGATCATCTCAGCCTACGTCCCGCCTAACACCTCGTCGGACGGCCCCGCTGTGAAAGATGATCTGACAAAACTTCTCGGCATGAGTAACTCCGTCCTTCTGGCGGGGGATCTCAATGCCAAGCACCCCTCCTGGAACAGCAACACGACTACTGCCAGAGGCAGAGTAGTG
Source organism: Hecatera dysodea (assembly GCA_905332915.2). Taxonomy (NCBI): domain Eukaryota; kingdom Metazoa; phylum Arthropoda; class Insecta; order Lepidoptera; family Noctuidae; genus Hecatera; species Hecatera dysodea. The sequence goes on from HG995309.1 coordinate 8,518,083, forward strand.
TTTGATCTGTGCAGCTCCCTCAACTTTGATGTCATCGCTCCGATGCATCCAACCCACTATCCCCACATAACCTCCCATCCACCCGACGTGCTCGACATCGCTCTCCTCAAAAATGTCAACCTTCGGTTGCATTCTGTGGAAGCGCTCGAAGAGCTTAACTCGGACCATAGGCCAGTGATCCTGGAGCTTGCTCCTAGGTCGGGGCCCATGGACCCCTCCCATCCTCCTCCCACCAAACTGACCACTGACTGGAGACAAGTAAGCGAAAAGCTGAAAGTCACCACGTCAGCTCACCTGGACCAGATCCCAGACAATATCGAGACTGTCGCAGACACGCTGGCCGCGGTCAGCTCACTCACGGATCACGTGCAATCGATCCTGAACGAAAGTTCAAAGGAGTCCCCGGTGACGAGCGATCATCACTGGAAACTCCCGGACGAAGTGCGTGAGCTCGTGACTGAGAAGAACGCGGCAGTTCGTGCCTACAGTGCTTTTCCCTGCGAAGCTAACAAAGTTCACATGCGCTACTTACAACGCAAAGTAAGTAAGAGCATTGCTGAGCTGCGTGAAAGTCGCTGGGATAAAATGCTGGGCGACCTCGAACCCAACCATCAAGCGTTTTGGGAACTCCAAAGGAAATTGCGCTCCTCTGAAGTTGCCTCTATGCCTCCCCTCACCCGCCCCGACAACTCCATCGCTTTTGAAGACGATGAGAAGGCCGAATGCCTGGCCGACAGCCTAGAGGCCCAGTGCTCTCCCAGCTCTCAACCAGTAGACAAAGCACACCTGGACAAGGTGAACGCTGAAGTCGAACGTAGAGCCTCCCTCCCGCCAGTCGAGGACCCCGAGGATCCTCTCCCCCCCGTCACTCCTGACGAGGTGAAGGAGATCATCGGGCGACTCAAACTCAAGAAAGCCCCTGGGTCTGACGGAATCACCAATAAGGTGCTCCGTCTCTTCCCGGCAACCCTGATCATGTTGATGACCGCCATTTTCAACGGCGCTCTGTCCAACAACATGTTCCCACAGACGTGGAAAGAGGCTACCGTCATAGGTATCCCCAAACCAGGGAAGCCCAAGTCCTCCCCGTCCAGCTATCGTCCCATTAGTTTGCTCAAAGCTCTCGGCAAGGTCTACGAGAGGCTTATTTATAAGCGACTCAAAGACTACGTTGAAGCTAAGAGCCTCCTCCCCAATGAGCAGTTTGGTTTCCGGTCAAACCACTCATGCGTCCAACAGGTCTTCCGTATCGTTGAGCACATCAGCGACCGCTATCAGCGCGGCTTAGTTACGGGGGCCCTGTTCTTCGACATAGCGAAAGCGTTTGACAAGGTCTGGCACAACGGACTGATATACAAGTTATATCAACTGGGTGTGCCAGATCGTCTCGTGCTCATCTTGCGAGACTATTTGTCAGACCGCACCTTTCGGTACCGTATCGAAGGTGCGCTTTCGTCTCCCCACCCCATTCATGCCGGAGTACCGCAAGGCGGTGTCCTCTCTCCCTTGATATTCTCGCTGTACACCAGCGACATACCCACCAGTGCTCAGACGCAACTTGCCCTATTTGCCGACGACACGGCCATCTACCGCTCCGGCAGATGTGTAAAGTCAATAGCCAGCCACCTCCAGAGATCCGCCGACGCACTAGGCGCCTGGTTTCGGAAATGGAGAGTGGAAGTCAATCCGGAAAAGAGTCAAGCGATCCTGTTTCACAGGCCGCGGGCTCGATTCCCTCCACCAGACCCCAGTCCGATCACCATGTTTGGCAAGCCGATCCCTTGGGTGAAGCAAGCCAAATACTTAGGTGTAATCCTTGACCGAAAGCTTACTTTCGGTGAGCACATAAAGACGGTGCGTAATCGCGCCGCTTTCGCTCTCGGTAGGCTCCACCCCATGCTGAATGCACGCAGCAAGCTTTCCCTTAAATGTAAGTTGCGCATTTATATAACGTGTATACGCCCGATTATGACCTATGCGTGTGCTACTTTTGCGCACACTAAGTCGTACCGGATCCATAGGTTGCAAGTAATCCAAAACCGATTTCTGCGGAAGGCCACGGGTGCCCCGTGGTTCGTTAGAAACGATCGACTCCATGTCGACCTCCGCATTCCAACTATTAAACAATTCATGAAGCGCCTTAACAAGCGTTTCATTGAGTCCGCCGAATCCCATCAGAACCCTCTCATTGTATCGGCCGCCCGGTACACTCCCTCTAAGATTAGTAGGATTCGCCGTCCACGGCACTCCCTAGTCGAACCCGACGACCCCATCACCTTACTACAAGAGAGTAATAGGGAAACCAGTACGATTAGAAAAAACAAAAACAGACCGCGTTCCGTATTCCGGCCTCGCCGACGAGGCCCATCGCGACGCCCCAGTAACATCCCTCCCCGACTTTTGCCTAACGAGCCAGCCCGCGCCGCTGAGCCATTAGCGTTAAATCCCCTAAATAATAATAATTGACCCAGCCTGTCCCTTGCTGCCCCTCTCAATGACCCCGTTAAGCCGAGGCCCGTATCCCACAGGGGATGCCCTTAGCGAAGCGGTCATTTAGCTTTTTAGTAGTTTTTAGCCCTGGCTGGGGGCCTTAAATTCATTTGAGGCCACCACAGGATTGTCCGGTTGAGCAGTAACCAGCCTTAGTGTGCTGAACTGCGAGTGGTCCATTCCAAAAAAAAAAAAAAAGATGGTGTCTATGAAATGTATAAAAATAGCATTACAAAAAAGGTTCAACCTAGAAATAACTAGTATCTTCAGGCAAAACTAAGCTTAAAATACATAGACTTGAAGATAGAAACTTGAAATACTTATTTTTTTAGCAAAGGTATAGAAAAGGTTAATCGAATTTAGTCATTAAATTCATCCCCAATATCTTTTTTTATTCATAAAAAGTTGGGCTTGGGTTGGTTACAGAAATGAATACTGCAATATTCCATAAATTTGTTACTGCCTAATTAATAAACTACAACATTAAAATTAGCTCCAGTTTCGCTCGTCTGCTTTGAATGTCATTCTGTATACCAATATTTGTAAATTAATATATAACCATACGCATGGAGACCACAGTTAAATGACTAGTAAAACCCAGCAGATTAAGAAATATTAAGGTAAACCTTTATTTTTCCAGATTGGAAAACATAAAATGACTTCTTCTGGTCTGGCGGAAGGAAGTGTCAGACTGTTACTGACTAAAACCCACCCGTTTTCCTCGCAATTAAACATTGCGTTCCAGGGCCGCAGTGATTCTTCCGAACAAATTCCGCAACTATGGCAACTCTTTGAGGCGCTAGGCGTTGTTATCGGACAACGAGCCACCCGTAGCTTGCCTTATGCAGACCCGCGGAATCGCCCTGCGACGCCCGACGCCCCGGGGCGTCTTCTTCTTTTGCGGCAGCTTGGGCGTGAGGTTTCCCTCACCCTTGCGCGGTCTTCCTCCTCCTTTGCTAGCATTACTGCTTCGCAGTAGGAGGTGACCGCTTCCCACGCCTCCTTGCTCCTGACTATAGATTGAACCAGGGTTGAAAACGAGAGGTCGGCGATGCCGATCGGCTCGACGAGAACACGGCGTTGCTCCGCCCAAGCAGGGCACACCTTCACCGTAGGCTCCCTCGTGCCCTCGGGGCGATTGACACAGTGTTAAAACCTGGACGTGTCCTCCCGCCGAATTTGAAACAGGTACCTCTCGAAACATACATGTCCCGTGAGTACCTGCGTCAAGTGGAAGGTGAGGACGCAGGTACTCAGCAGTTTTTTGCCCCGATATAGCGGCTCCACGTGCAACGCGTGGACGTGCACGAGTTCTTTTGGCAACAATCCGGTAAAGCCTCCTTGCTGGATTGCTGCAGAGGAATCCACTGCCTCGCCGGAGAACGTGCGTTATCCGGGCTATCCATCCATCCATCCGGCCATGGCCCTCTGGGACGCTTTCAGGTGGCGCTGGCAGTCGCTTTAGTAACAGCACCCACGCCGGGGCCTCACAATTCCCACACACAGCCTTTGGCACCGGACCCCCTAGATTGGGCTAGAGCCGCTTGAAGGCAGCCCGGGCCTGCCACAATTGGGAGCCAAACGTCGGAAATGTTCCGCAAAGTTCCATCGACTGTCGAAGACGAGACCCAAGCGCTTCATCGTAGAATCAACGCCGATATGAACCCCTCTCACATTTATCTGCGATCCTGATAGTGGCATGTTCTTAGAGCCAAGAAACCACATGGTCTCGGATTTGTGCAGGGTCACCTCAAGACCCAGTTGCCGTATCCTCTCGACGACCGTTGCAACCCCGCATGTCATCAACTTAGCCACGACCATGCGTCGGATGTAGAGCGGCATCCGGTGATACCGGAATGGCTATCTGATGCAACTCCAGGGCAGGGTGTTGAAGGCATTGGCAAAGTCAAGAGACACCGCCAAGACCACCCCGCCTCGGGGAACCTCATCCCCCGTCGCGTAGGCTCTCACGCACTTGATGGCTTCTTCCGTCGATCGCCCCGTGCGGAAAATAAACAGGTTCTCCGCCAGATCCGGCCCGTTCTCACCAGATCTCCGACGAGGCGGTTTGCAATCTCTCACTCTTTCAAAGAGCTTGTCCTCCTCTTCGAGCAGCACGATGGACCGGTATACGAAAGGAGAGTCCGCAAGCCCCGATTAAGGCATACCTAATAATAGTTGTCATGTGTTAATTAAATTAGGGAGGGGGGGGGGGTACCCTATGGAATTCTTGTCTTCTCCTTTATCAAAAATATAATATATTTTAACCTTTTATTACGTACTTTGGTAGATGATAACTGTTTGAAAAATTGGTTCTGTATTTTTGTATAGCATAGATAAAGACACTATAAATCCTTTATAATATCTAAGAATTTTTAACCAATGTTGTCGACATTTAATTGACATTTAATTTGGCCTTTCATCAACAAAAGTAGGGATGTATTTTTTGCTAAAAGTAATATAATTACTGACATAACTATTTAAATAAATAACTAGGTATATAACTACTATGATAACTACTAATAAATAATAATAGCTCGTAAACTAATCGGCGCTAATGAAGATGTCTAAAAACTCGTTCATAACGAGTTTTTAGACATCTTCATCAGCGACGAAATTTGATCGAAAGTTTAATTTAATAGAAAGAAAAGTTTGACACAGGCTCAAAGACGTCAGAGTTTGAACTGACGTCAGTCTATGTTTAAGAAAGTCTAGCATACAAAACAGCGCTATCGCGATAGACTATTTGTTTATTTGCCTATTTGTTTAAATTTGTTAAAATTTTGCCTATTTGTTTAAATTGCTTATATTTTTATTGTTTTCGGTCGATTTTAATTCACAGTAAGTATTTTTTTTAGTACATTAATCGAAAAGTAGGTTTGTTAACAAATTATTATTCAGTATATATTAAACGATACCAAGTATCTTATAAAGGAGATACTTGGTATCGTTTTAAAGGGAACTCTATTCTGAAGTGTTTTGTCTGTGTGCATCAAGTTACGTGATAGTACATTTTCCCTCGAATTGCCAAAATAATAAAAAGAATTTCTCTTAAAATAATAAAAGCGTCCATTGTACATTGTTTCAAAGTTCAGTCGCAGTTTTAATTTTATCTGATAATACACGGTTATTTAACGTTCATTTTTAGAGTTCCGCTCCAGAATAGTAAAAAGGGCCCTTATGTTGTGAATCGTCTTCGTATCTAGAATAAGTCTAAGTAAGTATCTACCTATTATAAGCTACATACTTACGTATTTCAGACCTATTTTAGCTTTTGAAATTTCTAAACGATGCTTTTGAAGTCAAATAAGGAAGAGTTGATGGAGGTTTATGCTACAAAAAATTAGTTTTTTTGAAGCATAAAATTAATTATACCTACTACTAAGCCTAGCACATCTACAAAACCCTCGATGAACGTGTGCGACTCACTCTTTGCCAGTTATTTATAATAAAGTCTTTACATTTTTGAATTCTTCTTCAAACAATAGAAAAATATAGACGCAAGCTGTATATTACGCGGGCTGTGTATTACATAAACAGTAAATATATAACAATGGAGTACCTAAACTGGTTGCAAAAGTACCTAAGTAAAACTTGCGTGTCTATGATGCCATTAATATAATATCACTTTCATATAGGAAATGATACGTGTGATATATTTCCATAATCATAATCAACTGTAATCGAAGTCTATTGCATAAGCCTATAGTAAAAAGCGATTAAGCTTTGAGTGGTACTATGATGGGTACCCCGGATGATTATAATACATTGCGTAAATACAGACAGGACAAATGGGGCTCGCTAGGGTCAGTGCCTGCTAGGGTTGCGGAATTTGTTCGAAAGAGTCACCGCGGCTCTGGAACACAAAGGGCATAAGAAGGAACACGGATGGGTCTAGTCAACAAGAGTCTGACACTTCCTTTCGCTCCGCCCAGAGCAGAAGAAGTCATTTGATGATTCCCCATCCACAAAAAAGGACTCAAAATTATAATCACATCAAAAAAGTACACTGGCATATGGCTCGCCATCCGATAACAAAAAGTCGTCGACCTGAGCGGGTTCGACGGCGCGTCGTGTTCCACACCGCGCCTCAAAGAGATGTCAGCAAAGAAGACGGGGTCCGATAGGATCAGTGCCTGCTAGGGAACTTTTTCGAAAGAGTCACCGCGGTCCTGGAACGCAAAGCACTAGGAGGAACACGGGTGGATTTTATTCATGGGTCACAAATATAATAATTTCCGCTTCCGTGAATATCAAGCAGGAAATAGAACAGTCACGACTGAACACTAATTCGGTGCTTTTCTGCATACAGGATATTCCCACAATTTTCATCAGATCACGCCAGTGTTTGGGAGGCTTACACACGTTATGTTTACGGTAACCAATTCCCCTAACAGAACGTTTTGGAAATATTTTCAGTGCGCTGTGTGCATATATAACTAAGGTGTGGATAGTCCTTTTTTTAAGGATTCGAAATCATCAAATGATTTCCTCCGCTCTGGGCGGAGCGGAAGGGAGTGTCAGACTCTTACTGACTAAAACTCATCCGTGTTCCTTGATGACCCTTTCGTTCCAGGGCCGCGGTAACTCTTTTGAACAAATACCGCAACAGTGGTTTGCCCTGCCGGAGATGGGATTCCCTGATAGCTACTATCTGGCGTATTTACTTCATGGCAAGCGTGATCCATCGCCGATCACATCGTTGTTTCCATGAGATGAGGTTGTGGTCGAATGCGTGCCTATTATAAATAAAAAAAAAGAAAGACCTTACCAGACCACCGAGTAAACCGCTCTATCTCTTTTTTTTGTATCCTCCTGGGGGAAAAATACCCTACCGATACCTTATGCCCTCGATGAATAAACATTGAAAATTTTGAGAGTTTTAAAAGAGAATAAAATATCTTACGAGTGCCTAAAGCGTCTTTTGAACTTTTGATATATGTATTCACCAGATTTAAATTGGATTTTTTTATGAAATACCTCAATAAAACGAATGTAAATGTTCGGAAAGTTTTTTCATCAGTTGATAAAGCAAAGTCAAAAATAATGAAGAATATATCTACGGTTCTTTTTTTACATCTGTAAATCAAAATGACTATCAGAGTATCTTTGATTTTCGTTGAATTTTCAGACCTAATGCATTAACTTATCTTAAAAATAGGCCGTCAAACATTCGAAGTGTTCCGTATCATAATCGAAGAAACGTTTTTCCATAAATATAATCATTATGGTTTGTTGTTATGGAACAAAAAAACAACAACGGTCGTCCAGCTGGGGCTTAGATAAGTTTCCACTGACTACCGTTTAGGTACAGAACCAAAACACATATCTAATATTAGGAGCATTCGATTAGATGAGCTACCAGCTTATTTTCTTATCGACGGTATAAACAAACATGTCACCATTTCTTTTTAGAAAACTCTGTAAACCACACTCTTTGCTAACAGGAATCTTTTTTTTTATCGAAGAGCATGCATCGCACTAACAAAAGTCAATCAAACCTGTTCTTCATAATAAAATAACTAGTTCTAATCTAACTCCATGATATTGCACCCAAGTGTACTTATTGCGTGAATTACGTGGCCGCATGATACGTAATTACTCGTACTTATGTGCATAAAAATTAGGTCGCCCGTCGCACTGAACGGGCCCCGGTTTTTTGACACTCCAGTGCTTATTGAATAACACTCGATTATTCACGTTTGTTATGTAAACAATACATAATAATATTTTGAATAATAACTCTGTTGTATTCTGACTTGAATTACTTATTTTTAAAACTACTTAGTTTAAAATGATGGAAGTAAAATTTCCAAAGCCATACAGTCCGAAACCAAAGTATCATAATAGCACAGGGATTTCGATCCTATAAAGAATTTATTTTATTTAATACTAGTGATCCACCCCGGCTTCGCACGGGTGCAATGCTGGTACTAAATCTTTACTATATTATGCATGTATTATACATATAAACCTTCCTCTTGGATCACTCAATCTATTAAAAAAACCGCATAAAAATCCATTGCGTAGTTTTAAAGATCTAAGCATACAGTCATAGAGACAGACAGAGGGAAGCGACTTTGTTTTATACTATGTAGTGATTTATCTATACTTATAATAAATCTGTAGAGAGGTCAATTCTGTACAAGGAATATATTTTCAAAATAACTATCAGGGGGTGATTAGTGATCGATACTGGTGCCAAAAATGCAATCAGTAAAATTTTTGTCTGTCTGTCTGTCTTTCTGTCTGTCTGTCTGTCTGTCTGTCTGTCTGTCTGTCTGTATGTTCTTTATAGAAACAAAAACTACTCGACCGATTTTAACGAAACTTGGTGCAATTAGTCTTCATACTCCTGGGCAGGTTATAGTATACTTTTTATCACGCTACAATCAATAGGAGCAGAGCAGTGAAGGAAAATTTTGGGAAAACGGAAGAAGTCATCTACATAAAATTATCTAAAAAACATCCCGAAACAGCATGTCTATCTTTTGTCAATTTTAAACCGATCGGGCTGAGAGTTTCAAAATCGGGGGTAAAGTAACTATTCCACGCGGACGAAGTCGCTGGCAGAAGCTAGTTCATAATAACTACATAACTGACCTTAAAAAAATGTCATATTTCATATTTAACATATTTGACTTGAAGAATGCAAAATTAGTCTTCATTTCGAGACTAGAGTAGATTTTCAAGACTAGGACTCGTTAATCACATGAGTCCGAGTCCTTTGAGTCTTCGGAATCCTTACGAGTCTTTTGAGTTCTTTGAGCTAGACTGAGACATGATGATTGAGTTGGTGTAATACAATTTTTTGTTGCTGTAATACTGTATGATTTTATATCGTCATACATATTTATTTACTGATTGAAAATAAATCGCACGATAAAAACTTGTAACAATTAATTTATATTAAACGCAAATAACCTAATTATAAATTATCCACCCGAAGACGTCGAATTGCTGAATCTGGATTTAGAGGACTCAGTCATGAGTTTTTTTAAAAAACACTCAGTCATGAGTTTTTTTAAAAACACTCAGTCTTTGAGTTCTTCTTGGCAGGACTCAAGTCTTTTTACATAAGACTTCAAATTCTGAAGGACTTGAGCTCTAAGTTTTATTTATAAGACTCAAGTCTTCAAAAATAGCTGCTTATTAAATAAGACTCCAAGACTCGAGTTTTTTACAACACTAATTCCCCGCCTTTGCATCAATTTGTTATTGTTTTGGACACTTTTTCTTTAAGTTAAGTAGGTATATGTTTCTTTTTTTTGACAAGGCAATATAATGAACTATATACTTATACCCAAAGCAAAAAAAAAAAACATCAAGAACAAACAAAACAATAAAGTTATGCCCGAATAGTTGACTCCAAAATATTTTACAAATTTACGTTACACATCGTACCGGCGGGAGGTTATGTTATAAACTGGTGTAAATAATAAACAGACATGTGATTTCGACAATCTCAGAAGATTTGCATTGAGAGTCAAGAGTTCCATTGCCTATCTCCGAATTTCTTCATCAGATCTTAATCAAATTAAAACGAAACCATTCCGGAAAAATACTGTTTAAAAAAAACATCCAAAACGGTTGACAATTGGCAAACAAAGCAGTTTAATTGAAAGCCTCCTCCTTTTTATGAATTTGGCTCAAAACACTCAGTAGCCCACAACATGAGTAATTATTCTCATTACATGCAATTATCGGCCCAGTCCTTGAAAATATCGCGTGATACCGTGATACCCACCCAGCTGAAACTAACGCATATAACCTTACTATAATTATAGTACACTAGAGAAACCAAGACTTTTCGTCTTGACCGAATTTCGCCCATGGCAGGAAATTTCAACGGGGATTAGTCATCGACGCGGAACATAATATATGCATATACATATATGGGCGCAAACACAGATGAACTCTCTCTCTCTTCCCTCTGTGTTATAGTGCGATGGGGTTGCAGTCCGATACGACTGTAAAGAGATTAGGCGCAGAAATAACGGGTTTATTTGCTTTCTAAGGATTGGAGTTGAACACCGCAAAATCCAACTCTACGTTACCACTGAAAAATTCCTAATAAATACGAGTATACACCCAATAACAAAATAAGTGTCTTGGCCAAGTAAACTGCCATGCAATGGACTGCTCCATTGCAAGGCAATTTACCCTTGGTCCCCCCTACACTCAGCACTGGGTGGTAGATTGAAGGAGAGATTGAGGGAGAGTATTCCACTTGGGGATCGAATTCAGGACCCACGTCCAGCCGTCTTGCGACCACAAAATCAACTGGCTAGTTGCAGCCCAGGCAAATTAACCTAAGTTAATTTTCCACCAAAGCTGTTAGAATCAAGCGCGGTACGATACACAACGATTTGTAGCTGAATGATTTGAGGATCACACATCTCCCTTTTTTTTGGAAAAGCTCTGCTATTCTTTTTCCAACAGGGCTACGCTGAGTTAAGGCTGGCTGAGAAAATTAAATGATCCGATTGAGGATATTTTCCACGCGCGCTGTACCTTTCACACTTGGTAGAAAATAACCAGTTAAATGTGGCAGTGAAACTCCGTTCGAAATGAGCTCAAAGCTTATCAACTGCAAGTAGTATCAACGAGTAGGTGACAACAATTAGGAATAGGAACGCTTGCTGTTCGTTACATCAACATGTTCTCCCGAGAAAGTTCTAGAATGTTTCACAACGACGGTAAATAGGAATGGACTAACTGTGTCTACTACTAGTAAAGAGACTCCTCTGCAACTGTTTGATAACGAAGTTTTCGCTGCATTTGATAGCTGTAGATATTTTGTACATTTTAGGTATGAATGCAATCTTCAATGTTTGAGTTCTTTGATAAGCGATTTTACTATACTATCAAATGTATTACGATTTTGTATCTGCAATATTGTATCAAGCAAAAAATAAATGCAATTTGAGATAAAGCAGCTAGTTGCCCTCTCCTTTTTATCAGGTGCTCTTAATTAACACTGTATTTTAAGTATTTACTTATGAAGTTGCCGTTTTAACGAGCATTTAACGGACCACGAATATTTTTATTATTATTTTTATTTTGCTATCATTCATAATTATATCGACCCTTTCCGCTCACAAAGGACGTAATTTAACACCTCCTAGTTTTAGCAATGAGCAAGAAACTAAACGTTCTTGTGTAAAAATTATGTTTAGCTGTAGTAAAACCATTTTTATTTTTCACCAAATCGTAATTGTATTGTATACCTAATGTATACGCAGATCGAAAGATAAAGCAGTAGTGCGTCAGAATGATCTTAACAGCCTTTGTAACGGACAGAGTAGAGTAGATGTGGCTAAATAATAAAAGCTGCACGTTTCAATCTTTGAGGTTAAGCGACACATGTCGCAGTTGCTCTGTGGATGGTTGCCCTTCATTACATACCGAGATTCTTCCGTTCTGTACTTTCAGATGAAGCACGTTAATGGTCGCCGCTGTCATATGAACATTTTTGACAGTCGTTAATGATTATCAAAGCTGAATTATATACACCAAGTAGCAAAATAAACGCCACACCTTATAATAAAATTATGAATAACTTTTACTATGGAACCAAACAAAATCGCGAAAAAAAATCAGATGATCAGTGTATGGGAAAATCGATTTTCATTTCGCTATTCCAGTCTTAGTCCCATTGTAAAAGTTGTTCATAATGATAAGTACAATGACCCCCAATTTTATTCCGTTACACGTTGCATGTACCCAACCAATACATAAGTTTTGCTAATTTCTTTCATTTCAAAAGATTTTCTTGGTATTTCCCGACACAAATACGTAACATCTGCTTAGTAACCGGTGATTCAATAATTAATGTCGGCGGTCGAAAGTCATTAGCAAAACATAACGGTGGTGTTACAGAGGCGTGTGTGGCGCGCATTCCTAATCACCGCGCAATGTATAGTACTCATGAATATTCAGCGGCCATCATAGGTTAGCTTGTGGTTCGTCTTAGAGGTATGGGACTTAGTAAACCTACCTATACTGATTATGATTGTCTTAGAAAAATATTACAGTTCTACTACATCCACACCACGATGACAACATGTGGGCGGGCACTAATTTTTTTGTGGAAACTGCTGAGTGAATTAATCACACGGACTACATTTTGCCATCAAATTCAACGGGCTATGCGCATTCGCACTTCGTCCTACGTTTGCAGTAGGTTACTTTGTTCCATTCGCACATAGTCCGAATGGGACAAAGTGCTAATGTGACCCAGGGACGTAGTGTGCATAATCAAAATTCAACATCGCAACCATCAGAGACCCCAGGAACTATCAGCCGGCATCCTCGTATAGAACGAGCTATGCGCACTTCGTCCCATTCGCACTTCGTACCACGTTCACAGTAGGTTCCAAAATTCAACATCGCAACCGTCAGAGACCCCACGAACTATCAGCCGGCATCCTCGTGTACAACGAGCTATGCGCACTTCGTCCCATTCGCACTTCGTCCCATGTTCACAGTAGGTTCCAAAATTCAACATCGCAACCGTCAGAGACCCCACGAACTATCACCACGACTTATGCGCACTTCGTCCCACGTTCACAATAGGTTTCTTTAGTACTGCTCCATTCGCACTTAATCCGAATGGGGACTTAGTGCGAATGCCCGGAAGGACTAAGTGCCAATGTGACAAAGTGCTAATGTGACCCAGGGAAGAAGTTCGCATAAAACCCAAAATTCAACATCGCAACCATCTCAGACCCCGTGCACTATCAGCCGGCAACCTCGTATACACAAAATTGAGTCGACGCTATGGCACCCACATCGGCGTTTTGTAGTTGCCGCAACGACGCAAATGCAAGCAAGAGTGTAAGACCTTGTTCACACGTATGTGCTCACACTAAGCCACGAAAAAGTCAAGCAGCCCACTGCTTGACCACTTCTGCGAATGTTCTCTTATTGCTGGTACTCTTAAATATGCTGATCACATAAATGATCGACGTCATTATTCTCGCCACTTAACCTACACTGCCGGTCAAAAGTATTTGGCCACCTGCATATTGAGTGGCCAAAGCTTTGTAACGGCCTCTTAAAGCTTTGGCTTCACAATTTAAATAAGGCCTCATTATAAACAAATATGAGTACGTAAGTAACATCTAAAAACAGTGATATCATTATATTAAAGAAATTGCTAATAAAATTACTATGAAGTCGTTTAATTTTACAAAATGCCAAATTGAACGCATGACGCCATACCCACAATATCTTACGACACACATAAGGACAAAGACTCATCAGTGCGACGGCAGCGTTATGCACAAAAAAACAAACAAGTACAAGCCTGAATCGCGCACCAAAGTTTACGTACAAACTTGTATGTTCGAAAATTCGTTCATTACATTTCTTTTTTCTATTTTTGTAGTATGTATTAATCTACTGAAATGTATAAACTATTCATGGAAGTGTTTAACTTATTTCTTACGAAATAGAACATGCTGGATAGTTATAACAACAAAAACACTAACTTAAATAGTAGGTAGAGTAGTCAGAAAAGCCAGAAAGTCTGCCACCAGTTTTGCCCAGGGGCATCGTGGTACTCAGGTTGTGGGGGTCATATGGGAAGTTGCACCATGTAAAAAGCTGATCCCGAAAATGAAAACAATATATCTAGTTCTAATTTCCGCGAATATTAGTGGGTTGCAGGTATGCACCCCCCTCCCGCCCGCTATATTATGCACATGCAAGATTACTAGGCAAATGCAAGGATTTTAAGCACATGCAGGAAGGCAATGCAAAACCCAACACCATTACCGACACGTATTTCGCCTCTCCACGAGGCATCCTCAGGGGACGTGTTGACTCGCTGATCGTTGAGTTGAACCCTTATAGATACCTGATTTTTTTTTTTTTTTTTTTTAAGCTGATATTCAGACGCATCCGGTTAAACAGGAAACCTACTCCAAACATAGTTGGGAAAAGGCTCAAATCGTTCAAAGAGTATTGCGATGACAAAAGCAAAGAGAAAGGTTTTAAACTATGCGGTGTCTTACTTTGCCTTCTCGAATATCATGGTTTTATTAATTATAAAGTAAGTAGAAATATTATAATTATAGCAAATTTCTTAGAGACCCTCTAAGAAAGTACTACCTCTCTAAGAAAGTTGCATATTTATTGAACAAGCTGATTCCGATAATCGCGAAGTATGTGGTGTACTTGATGAGTTTATCACTTATTCATAAATTGTACTAATAACAGAATGAGCTGGAAAAAACTAGCTGGGTAATAAATACATACATTTCTGTATCTTATTCGTTATTTATTTAATTTTATATTTAACTAGCAGCACCCCGCGGTTACACCCGCGTACTCCCCGTTTTCGTGGAAATACGGGGACAAAAATATAGCCTATGTAACTTAGAGTGAATGTAGCTTTCTAATGGTGAAAGAATTTTTGAAATCAGCACAGTAGTTTTTGAGTTTATTCATTACAAACATACACACACACAAAAATACAATACTTTCCTCTTAATAATATTAGTGTAGACTAGCAGCGCCCCGCGGTTTCGCCCGCATAGTTCCCGTTCCCGTATATACCGTAACGTAACCGTAACCGTAATACGGGGATAAATGTAGCCTATGTCACCCGGGAATAGTGTAGGTTTCCAACAGTGAAAGAATTTTTCAAATCGGTTCAGTAATTTTGGAGCCTATTCAATACAAACAAACATAAAGTTTTAGTTTAAATATATTAAAAAATAATCTATACTATACTTAAGATTATTTTCTAATTTATGTATGTAAACGTAGAGAAAATAACAGATATACAAAGGAACTGCTTTATTTCCAAAGAAACTTCTCGCAGCAGACCTGCGAAAAGACAAAAGAAAAAGATACGTAGACCATATATAATGAGGGATTTTTTACTGGATGGGAAATCATCAAATGACTACTCCCGCTCTGGGTGGAGTGGACGGGAGTGTCAGACTCATACTGACTAAAACCCACCCGTGATCCTTCTTGTGCTCTTTACGTTCCAGGGCCGCGTTGACTCTTTCGAACAAATTCTTCAACCATATAAAGTGAGCCTTAAACTAAAGAAACAAATAAAAATATGTATGTTATGTAAACCACAATGCAATTGTATTAACACACACGCAGTGAAAATGTTAGCTATGGAATCTGCAGAATGCTGACGCTATTTGTTCATTATTATTTTTATGTTAAAAACGTGCAATTAGTAAAAATATAAACGAATAGTATGTTACTAAAGATTAGATTCGGAAAATTACTATTTCTAACATTGTTGAATTTACAGGGAAACCATAAATTGTTTTCATTCCATGAATGACATCAAATGTGACAGCTGTTAATAATTATTAGGTCTTAACATTTGAAATTGTAGATTTCAATGAAAATATAATAATGTTGGTATTTTAGCTACTCAAATTTTCTATCTTGCCCTAATTTTTTTATACAATTTTGCCATTTTAATGGCAGTTTGTTTATCAATTTACTGTAGAAGTCTGCAGGACGGAAGGCCATGAGGTCGGCGAAAGTGTTGACTTTCTCCCCATTTATAAAATCGTCTAAATTTTGGAAAAGTAGGAAGTTGTTGGGGAGTCTAAATTTAGAAAAAAAGTAGGAAGTTGTTGGGGCGTGGGCCTATGAGTACGGTGGGCGACGAAGAGCTTCCAACTGTAAATCATGTAGCTTTGCGATGGTCTGTCATGAAATGTACGATCGCGCGTTGTCGTGGGGAAGCAATGGGGAAGAGCGATTGGTTTTTTAATTGCGAGCTTCTCCATCATTTATTACAATAGACATCAGCCGTCACTGTTTTATCATTGGGTAAGAAAACAACTGTGTTAAACAAATCCAACGCTGGTCCACCAGACAGTTACCATAATCTCCTATGGGTAATCTTTTTTTAGCGCACATATAATGTGCTGTACCCGGGTAGCGTTCGTCTCAGTGGGTGGACCCGGGTGCACCTACTGAGAAGAACGCTTACGGTTGTTGTTCAGGATCCACTTTTCATCGCAGCTAACAATTCGATTTAGAATTCCCTCGTTTCTATGCCGATGCAGTAGTGCTATGCATGCGTCGATCCGTAAGTCTCCCTGTTGCTCACTTAGTTCGTCTGGCACCCACTTATCTAGCTTTTTTATCGGTTCTCTATTGTGTCACCTAACTTTTTTATCCATAATTTAAAGAGCCATAACTTTTTTTGTCCTAATCATCATTTGTCCGAATGATAAGTTACCCGAACTTAATATGACCTAATATCTGATGCCATAAAATTGAAATCCCTAAATATAATACGTCCTAAATCCGTTTGTCATAAATATTACAATCAATAATATACATAATTTATAAAATCGTTTTCAATAAAAGTTATAAGTCCTAAATTCAAGTTACTTAACGTTTATTTATAATAATAATATTCTTAGATCTTATAACAAAGCAATTGCTATGAGCTTCTCTCATTTGTTATAATTAAAAATATCTGATCATGCATTATAATCTTCATCTATATTTTCTGTAACTTATATGGTGTACATAATAAAGAGTATTCTATTCTATTTTATAATATTTTATTATACGTAAATAAATATATTATACATGTACTCAATAAAGCAGTTGATTGTGAACATGTGGTTTTTGTAAGCAAGCAAGCATGCAGCATGCAAGCAAGCAAGCATGCAGCATGCAAGCAAGCAAGCATGCAGCATGCAGCATGCAAGCAAGCATGCAACAGGCAAGCAAGCATACAGCGTGCAAGCAAGCATACAGCATGCAAGCAAGCACGCAGCATGCAAACAAGCACGCAGCATGCAAGCAAACACGCAGCATGCAAGCAAGCATGCAACATGCAGCAGGCATGGTTTCTGTCACGGCTCCGGCGCTGCGGGGCTCCGGCGGTCCCACGCCTCGCCCCTCCGCGCCTACGTGGTTTTAAATTACACTCTAGGGGTAGGGCAGACAAGACTGCGTGGAGTCGGATTTACAGCGATTCTTTTCTGTCACTAAAACCTATTTTTAGCAAATGTTTTAGGACAAAAATATTTATTTTAAATGAACATTCGGAATAATACACATTATTCAACACAATACTTAGGACATATGACTTTATGGCATGTAAAATTAGGAGATTCAATTATTATGGTACTCGATATTATGACAGAATACTTTTAGAACTAAAGATAATTATGCTGAACAAAATTTCGGGGTTTTGAACATTATGGTTACTGTAGTTTATAGCAAACGTGTTATGGATAATGATTTTCGGACAAACAATTTTATGTGAAGAAAGGGAGTACTTTTTTTATCTTCCCAATTAGACGCAACTGCTTCAATTTTGTTTTAACACTAACTTCAGGGCTCTCAACAAGCTTAACCGTAGATTGATTTGGATCCGCTTCCACATTGCTTTCAATTCGTCGTTGTCTACAATTACCGGCCGACAGTGAGGCTTTCTTCAACTAAAAATTATTTATATTACAGAATTAAAATATAATAAAAATTATTTATACAGATTTAAAAAGATTGAACCAATAACGGACTATGATTATGCAGCAGTGTTAGACCCGTAAACCTTGTTAATTTTTCGTGTTGTTTGCGCAGCGGTATTTCCACGTAGGAATTCATATTCGAAAAAATTACATTTTTTTTTTGTTTTCCATGTCGCCAAAATACCACGATTTCACAGAAACAAAACTCTATTTAAAAACAAATTACTGAATTCGAAATAAAAATAAAAAAGCTTTCGAATAAAGTTTAAGTATTTTGTATTCGAACAGCGCGCCGATCCATAGATAATTAAATCTCCAATCCCAATCTCTCCATCCAATTACATAATATACAAACCTATTATCATTTATAGCAGACTGTTTGACTATATTCAAGTTTTCAAAAAAAAAATCACGTCATTTTATTTTACATTCCAAAAGTCGTATGATTTCTAAAAATCTACCCTGTCACCTTTCACATGGATACCTACTTCTTTCCACCTGATGCACAGTTATAACGATGTTCGTACTTTTGTTCAGAAAACTTCCCATTTCTCATTTTAGGATTTCCGTAGTAAAACAACAAGGAACCCTAATTATTTTCAACAAGTTCGTTTTTCTGTGCGCGATTAAGCTCAGAGACTTAATATACTAAAAATCAGTAATTTGTCATGGTTTTACATATTAATCACGCCTAATAAGTTTTGTGTTTTTGGTTCAGCTTCAAGTATTCGTTTGCCAAATTTTTGTAACCATTTTATCATAATTTGCGGACAACTTGACGATTATTTATTTGACGCATGCCCAATAGGTACATACACTAACACGTTTAAGTAATAATTATTGTTTGAAAAAGATATCTCTTTTTATTACTGCATTCTTAAAAATCAAAGTTTGTATTTAATTGGCGTATAAATAACAGAGTGTCAGCCAAACAAGTTACAGTAGAGTTTGTTGCAAGTAATTATTAAGTATATATAAATATTTTCTAAACTCGGTACAAAAATCTAAAATTTATAGTTTCTCACGTAAAAGTGGCCATGTTTTTAATACACTATTTGTGTTTAACAACAATATTACTTCATGGAATTATAGCATCGGAAATTCAAAAACTTATTGGTGACGCCCATGGCTTTCGACCACATGTGCATAAATATTTAGTCATGTTACATATATCGTATACAGGCCAGGTTGACCAATTTTTTTGCAGTGGATCCATCATCGACAAGAAATGGATAATCAGCGCAGCACACTGTTTCCGTGATAATGTAATAAAAATTAAAATAAAAAAGATAATGGGCTCAAGAAATCTGGTTCTAGGATTTGGAAGAAAAATTTATAATCATCCCGATTACATTCACGTTCGCACTTTCAATTTTTATAATGGAGAAAACGATCTGGCGCTTGTGAAGACTGCGAAACCGATTCAATTTAACGCGTTCACGCAGCCAATTGGTCTGGCGCGACTCCGATCATTCGGGCAGCAAGGGATAATTGCTGGATACGGAGGTTATAGAAACCTGATACGCCCTTTAGAGGGCACTGTCGTGGTAAATCGCTGCGGGTATGGCAGTAAAATGTTGTGCTCAGAGTGTTTCGCATATACGGAAAGTGGGGATTCGGGAGGAGCATTGATGACGGATGACGGGCTGGTTGGCGTCATTAGCGCAGGATCGTTCCCAGTAAGCAAAGGAAGCGTCTTTGTCGATCTCTCTATACATTTTAACTGGATTCAAAAAGTTACGGGAAAGAACTTTACACAACCTGAACTCGAAATTACCACATCTTGAATTTCACGCGATGTTTTACAATATTACGGCGTTTGCAATTTTCCTTTGACATTGATTTTGTCCGATTTATTTTGGACTATCGTATTGTTATCGGATTAATGTGTAATTCGGACCTATTAGGAAATAAAAAATATGAGCTATATTAACGGTGTTTTATTTCAATCTTATACTTCTTTATTTTGTTTTATTTTTCAATGATTGGGGACAAAAACAGTTAAATGGTTAAAAGAAAACTAGAAATACTTAAAAATAATATCACACATGTAAAACATACCAATGTCCACATAATCACAAAAGAATAATAGAAGTGAAGGACTGTGGCAAAATTTAACTGATAATACATCTCTGTGATAGCTTCATTTAATATATTATTATCATAATTATATAAGTTTATATAATAATTCTAATTTAATTGTACGGATTAATAATTAGTATTATTTAATATTTAGTTCAATTCTATATCACGCGTACTGTCTCCACCTTCACTTGCATAACGGCACAAGGAAGTGGCTGCTTCCCATGCCTCCTTGCTCCGGTCCATGGATTGATCAAAGGCCGGCTTCGAGAAGTCGCTACCGCTAACCATCTCTACGAGGACACGGTGCTAATCCACCCAAGCAGGGCAGATCTCCAACGTATCGTCCCTGGAACGCGGCGGGCATTAGGAGGAACACGGGTGGGTTTTAGTCAGTAAGATTCTGACACTCCCTTCCACTTCGCCCAGAGTGGAAGATGATTTCTTATACAGAAAATAAAAGGAAGGGGCGGAGGGGATAGAAATAATCATCGGCGAGGATATTTAAATTAATTATTGGAATTTCATCTGATATAGTATAAATGCAAAGTATGAATGATTGGAAACACAAAAAAAAACTTGTTACAAAAAAACAACCGACTTCTAAACAAAAAAATGTGTAAAATAACTTTAATTTTGGTTGTTTTTTTGTTTTTTGAACACCGACTTCCGAAATTAAAGTAATTTTAAACTTTTGTTTTTTTTTTTTGCTAAAAGTTTTTTTTGTATTTATCAACAGCGTTCACGGTATAAATTGGTGTAAAAAATAAACAAACATGCGAATTCAGCAATCCCAAAAGATTTTCTATCATTTATTGAATAGTTCCGTTTCTGTTATACGTCAGATCTTCACCAAACTAGAAAGGGACTACCTTGAAACACTAAGATGCTCTTCCAAACCATCGTATACAGTTTTATTTTTACATTTTACATAGACAACCTTAAACCTCGCCTTATCTTACTCGTGTTAATAATAATATACATTCTTATAAATTTTATCATAGTTTCGGCATATAAAATGAATGCTGCCAAACATGCCACAGCAGAGTTCGTTCCAAAGTAATACCTATACGACGACTTACGTGAAAGTAATTAGACCATGTATTCTTTAAAGTATTTTTTGAGTTTATCAATAATTCATAGTTGTATCATTCATATATCAGCTGAAATCCCATTATTTACATGTAATGCCGACAATATTCGCCCAACTGTGCACAACTATTTAGTAAAGTTGTGTATACAAATAGAAGATGAATACGATTACTACGGACATAGAACAGATTTTTGTATTGGATCAATTATCGACAAGAAATGGATAATCAGCTCTGCGCACTGTTTTCAAAATAATGTAACAAAAGTTACAATAATGGGTTCAAGTGATCGCATCATAGGATTCGCGACAGATTTTGTAACTCATCCTTATTTCATTAATGATCACAATTTCAATTATTATCATGGACAAAACGATATCGCGCTCGTGAAGACTGCGAAATCGATTCAATTTAACGCGTTCACACAGCCGATTGGTCTGGCGCGACTCGGTGCGTTCGGGCAGCAAGGGATCGTTTGCTAGATATGGAGATCACTATGAAAGCTCGGGAAATCCTGTACAAGATACTGTTGTGGTGAGTACCTGCGGGTGTGCACCGCATGACAGTAAAATGTTATGCTCCCAGATTTTATTCTATATAGAAAATGAGCGTTCCGGAGGAGCATTGACTACTGCTGATGGTCTGGTTGGGCTCATGAGCGCAATCGCATCGTTACCAACGGGGGAACAAATTGTTTTTCTTGATATTTCGTTACATTTTAACTGGATTGAAAAAGTAATGGGTAAGAAACAAACCAACAACGGCACTTATATATGAGATCAGATTTATTTATCTGCCAGAAGTGGTTTTTTTTTTGTAAATCTGAAACAAAAACTACCATCTGCGGAACTGGAAAATAAAGAGTATGCGCTACTTCATGTGTTTATTATTTCAATTGAATATGTAATCTCTATATTTGTCGTATTATTTTAGCATATACCTTTTAGTAGTTGCAACAAGAGCTCTGCATTGAGTTGATTCCGAAGAACGACTGTCTAGTTTTTTTTTTTTTGGATAGGACAACTCGCAGTTCAGCACACTAAGGCTGGTTACTGCTCGACCGGACAATCCTGTGGTGGCCTCAATTGAATTTAAGGACAACCACACACCACCACACCACACACCACACACACACCACAGGATCAAGGTGGGCAAGGGTATCCCTGTGGGATACGGGCTTCGGCTAAACGGGGTCATTGAGGGAGGGCAGCAAGGAACAGGCTGGGTCTGGTTATTATTATTTGGGGGGTTTAACGCTAATTGCTCAGTGGCGCGGGCTGGCTCGTTAGGTAAAAGTCGAGGAGGGTTATTACGGGGCGTCGCGATGGGCTATTGCGAGAACGCGATCTGTTTTTGTATTTACGAATGGTACTGGTTTCCCTACTGCTTTCCTGGATCAGGGTGATCATCGGTAGAACCCGATGACCGCAAAAAGCCTACTATCGGGTGCCGAGGTCGGCGAATCCTACCAATTTTGGAGGGAACATATCGGGCAGACAATGCGATAAAAAGATTCTGGTGCGAATCGGCGGAATCGATGAAACGCTTGTTAAGGAGCTTCATGAACTGTTTTATGGTCGGGGTGTGGAGGTCGACATGAAGTTGATCGTTTCTAATAAACCACGGGGCGCCCATGGCCTTCCGGAGAAATCCGTTTTGGATCCTTTCACAATCTATGGATCTGGTAAGGCCTAGCGTGCGCGAAGGTGGCACATGCATAAGTCATTTTCTGTTTTCATTTTTCAAACTGTATTTATTTTGTGAAGACTTACCTTCATGTGATAGGTATATATCGCATGAAGATAGTCTTCGAACAAGTAAGAAGTCAACAAAAGTATTTTCTAAATAAACTATGTGAAAACTAGTTATTTAAAAAATAAAGAATATTTTGTCCTTCACTTTATGAAGGCGCGTGTGCACATTCGCAAGAAATTGGAAGAATGATCACAGCGTTAATTCGTTGGATTCGTTTTTCTCAACGCTTTTGTTAATTTTATTTGTATGTATGTATTTATGATTGTATATTTCCCCTCCCCGTTTGTCTATCATTTAAGTTGCACATGCCATGTTGTCTCTGCCCTACCCTAAGGTCGACTGGTAGAAAATGCCTTTTGTATTAAGTCCGCCTTTGTACAGTTTTTTTTTTTTACTAGTGCATAAAGTTTTAATTAATAAATAAATATTTACCATATCCTCTTGTTATCCCTGAAATATAGGCCTAAAAAAGAAAACAAATAAATAGCTTTTTTTAGAAATCAAGAAAACAAGTCTACGGTTCTATAGTAACACGTATTAAAATGATTTAATTTATAGTTCAGAATCATTAGCGTGCAACTCTGAACCCCATTTGACTAGTTTTTTTTTAATTTTTTTTTTATCATGTGTATCAATTTAAAGAATTCTGACACATATTGGTTATTATACATATGTACCTAAATACGTGATATTCCAACAGTACGTGGTTATATTTAAGAGTTATGTTGGGTAGCCAATATATATTAAGGAATAATTTATCAAAACATAAAAAAATAACGGACTGAAAATATTTTTAAAGCAGTCTGATGCAGTTGGCGACATAAAATCTGTGGTTGAACTGCGGTTGGTTACAGTTAGTGGCGCTTACTTAGCGCCACTAACTGTAACCAACTGCTATAAAAGTAATTATTTATTCGAAACTTTGTTTTTATTTTTATTTTGTTTGGTCTTTTTTTTTAGTTTTTTCTTATGTCTGTTTTTTATTTGTAGTATTACTACATATATACATAGTATTTCTACTATTTCATTAATGTTCTGCTCCATTGTTTACGTTCAAAAAGTAATACAAAATGAGCACGAGCCTACTAGCTGATAAATGTATGATGAAAAGGGTATTTTTACAAATCAGTTAGGTACGTACCTATAACACATAAATAAATAAGTACACACAACAAAAATGCTCATAATTATTTTGTTTTATTTTCCAGTTTCTAAAAACCAAAGTTACACATAAGTTTAAAAAAAAATACTACTTCCTTCTTACTCAAATTAGTTTTATATTTTACTGTAATTAGATCGAATAGGGTACGATAGGGTTGGCGTATCCATGTGGTTATAAACCCCGCATAATTAAAAATAATTTAAAAAAAAGCAACCACTCCTGTGCGTCTCGTATCCATCGGTAGTAGTGGCTTTCCAACGCTGCGTCTGCTGGTTTACGGGAACCAGGAATGATGATATCCATAAGAGAAGCAAGGTTACATAGCCCAAAGGATCGCCAACTGAAGTGGCAGTGGACGTTGCTCGCAGTGGACATTGCTCGCAGAACAGATGATCGATGGGGCAGAAAAGTTCTGGAGTAGCGAATGATTTCAGGACGACAATGTTGCTTAGGTTCTTTCCCGATACTTGTAGAATCCAGTCAATGATAGATAACAATAATATGATAGAAAATATTAGCAAAGATCTTGCGCTCCAAACTGACTGAGTCCTCATTTTTTATATGGACTAAAGACTGGGAGTTCAGCATTCTACTGACTAGCGGCGTGAACTCTCTAATTCACCACAACAGAGTCTATGAAAACAAGTGCCGAGCTTTCAAACATCCAAAACCAGCAATGATTCCTTTCTGCACAAGCCGAGTACGTGAACGCGTGAAATTGAATCATTTTCGCAGTCTTCATCAGCGCCAAATCGTTTTGCCAATAGTTGAAATCGGATTAGTAATCTTCCCGTAAATTCTAAGACGCACATTGGGTTTTTTTTAATATTTTTGGCGAAACTTTATCAGAGAACCAGTATGCTGCGCTGATTATCTATTTCTCTTCTGTAATTTTCACGCCATTTACAGGGCAGTCGAGTTCCACACATATATGCTCTTATCTTAAGTCCTGGGCCGTTGGCCTTGCCTTTAAGATTTTGAATTTGAGCTGCTGTAATAATATTAATTAATAGAATTGATAACAAAAACCAAAAATACTTGAAAAAAGGCATGGTCACTTTCATGGACGACGTTTATGTTACTTTGAAACAGACTCAGCTGAACATGTGAATGGTGTTTTGAACAGAGGCTTCTCATTTTATATACTAAAACTTTATTACAAATTCAAAGAATGCAGCCATAAAACATATCTTTCTTTATCAAATAAATATTATTACCTACACGAGTTAGTTCTGCATATTTCAAATATATCCTTGCTATCTTGAGTCGCATATTTTTTGTGATAAACTAGTTAATTCCTAAACTATTCCTATAGTAAGCATGTTTAACAAACTTTGGTTCAATAAGTATAGCCGTACGTTCAGAAACCCTTGCCGAATTTGTAGATGGGTAACCATCCATTTTATACCGACTCCTCACTATGCCTACCCATTCGTCCCGGCTGTATGTTATTTGTATTTAGCTGTTGTTACGGGTCACTGCCAAAGATCTACAAATGACAGTCTTAAAAATATAGTAACCAGTCTTGCCAAGGGGTATTTGTGGTACCACTTGGATGTGGTTCTATAACCACAGCCAAGTGGAATATATAGTGTGTGTAGTAGAATAGATAGTGACTCTATGTAAAAAACATTCATTTTGCATCCGATTTGACTGGAAGTCGACCTGTATTTAGTTGGGAAAAACAATCCGATGCCGCGGTGTTAGGTGGTTATGTAGGATGGCCTTAACGAATACCATAACCAAACACAAACGTAAGTACTTAAAGTGAAAATAATGGATCCTTCTTATCGCTGCGACAAACAATAGTGTGTTTTCCTGTGTCTATTTTTGAGTATTTTATACGAAACAACAAAAATAAAAAAGTGGTTTTGATAAAAACTGCGTAAAATTGGTTATTAAATGAATAACCGATAATAAGTTACCTTAAAAGGTAGGTAGGTTGTTAAAGGTTGTCTTGAAAAGATCGCTTTTAGCGATAAGGCCGCCTATTGTGTCACCCTATTTGACCCTATGTAATGTTTTCTTCATCTATATTTTCTGTAACTTACATATATGGTGTACCTATATAATAAAGAGTATTCTATTCTATTCTTGCAAAAATCATATCAATCAAACAAAAAAGTAAATACAAGAAACAAAAGGAAGTCAAACATGCTGCCGACCGGTTTCGGTGTAGAAGAGGGCACCTAATCTTAACGCATACATACAGTTAATTTAACGGGAGATTAACATTAACAATAGCGATACACGAAGCAGAGGCCGCTCTACTGTCAGAATGACAATACAATACGGCGAGGATATAGTCCGGCCCCTCGCCACGGCCGGTCTTAACGGCAACATCGGACTCCCCGACTATACACAACTGACAACGCTTCATAAGCTAGAAGCCAAGAAAACTTTGATTGCGAGATGCAGGCCTCGCAGTGCCATTGGTCAATCCGCATTCACAATTTGAATTTCGTGCCGTTCCAGTCAACGAGCTGCAACAAAAAATGGAGGCCGCGGAAGTAAACTAGCGGTAACAGTCATTATCTTGGGTTGTCGGAGCCAAGTTTAGTTTATAATGTACCATGAAGGCTTACAGTCGTTTATGTGTTGTGAATGATTTATGTTTGAAGCCATCATTATTTGATTGAAAGACACAGGTATTGCCGACAGAAAGAAAGGGATGTTGTGGGTGAAATGAATGGTACCATTCTGGATTGCGAAAAAAAATCGTATCCCATATTTCAAGTGTGAGAAAGTGACTTCAAGTTCTTTCGGTTTGGATTAATTTATAAGAACTGTTGAACCCAAAATACCTATAAAATAATTTTGTATGAAAACTCTCAGTGTCTCAAAATAAATAAGTATGCAGGTGAAAGCAGCACCGGTCACAATTGGCTGGACTGGGTCGGTTTGCGGTTCTGTTTCGCATACTTTGTGCCAAACTTAACAAACGATGTGGCTACATATTTTTTTGTGCCCCCTTTATTGCCAAAACCTTTTTATTCAAACCCTTTTTTAACAATGCTTAAGTTCTTTATTCTTTAACACATGTAACAAGCACTCTGATTCACATAGAACTGTAAGATTCTAGATTCTTGTAGAATTCCTAATTATGGCTTCAATACAGAACACTCCACCACATGAAGGGAAAGTACCTTAAATACGTTTGACAGAAAAAAAATGCAACCTACTTCCAAAATAAAGACACTACAAAGTATAAAATGACTTTAATTTCAGAAGTCAGTGTTTTTGTTGTTTCTCCGTGTTTTGACACCGAATTCCGACAGAAGCTAATTATTATTTTTTAAGAAGTTTTTTATTTTTCACTTTTTAGTGGTGATACTCTTCCACACAATCGTTTACAGTTTTATTTTGCATTTCACATCGACAAGCGAAATTGAGAACATCATCAATGTAGTTGCAGCCTATCAAATACGTATTATTAGGAATAACTCAAATACGGGTCATCAGATCTCAATCAAATTTAACGGGACCACATGAAAAGCACCAGCTTGAAGTGCTAGCCAGCGTTAGTGCTCACACAAGAACCACAGGACCACTCAGGCCTCAAAGAGATGAGAATTTACACTGATGGGTCAAAAACAAACACCGGAACTGGAGCTGGAGTTTACTCCATCGACCTCAATATTAAGATATCCAGACCACTAGGAAAGCTCAACACCGTCTATCAGGCGGAATGTGTAGCTATCATCCTGGCAGTCCATGCCATAGAAGCCAGGAGAGTTATGGATACGCATATTCGTATACTCTCCGACAGCGCCTCAGTACTACAATCACTAGATAAGAACTACACTACCTCGAAACTCATACAAGAATGCCACAACGCCTTAGAACGTGTCACGGTGAGTAACCGCAACACCGTGACGCTGCAGTGGATAAAGGGACACAGCGGATCACTAGGAAACGATGCGGCCGATGAGCTGGCTAGAAGGGGATCCGGAACGGTGGCCGTTGGACCCGAACCCATAGTTCCACTCCCCTTCACTCAGCTACGCACATGGCTAGGGCTACGAGAACACACACACACACAAGCAGAACGATGGTGGTCTTCGGTATCTGGCTGTAGGCAGTCCAAGGAGTTTATGCCAACCCTGGACTGGAAACTGACCAGGCGCCTTCTGCGCATGGATAGAAGCAGCCTGCGAATGGTGGCGGGGACCATCACCGGACACTGCTCACTGAACAAACACCTACACACGATAGGTATCACAGACAGTCCTCTGTGCAGAGCATGCATGGAGGAGGAGGAAACGGTGTCGCATGTGCTCCTTGAGTGCACAGGTGTGGCCGAGATACGAAGGCATACAATGGGGACACCGAGTTCACTTGCAGAGATGCTGAACAGACTGAGTGGACTGATCTGCTTCTGGAGGGAGGTCGGCTGGTTGGAGTGACGGCCGCCATGGCTCACGCACAATGGTCCAATATTAGGACTAAGTGCGGAAACCAAAACCCTAATAGAATAGAATAATAGAAGCACCAGCTTTCGAATATACAAATAATCATCAAAATCGGTACACCCAGTAAAAAGTTAAGAGTCAGTGCCTACTAGGGTTGCGAAATTTGGTCGAAAAAGTCACCGCGACCCTGGAACGCAAAAGGCACAAGAAGGATCACGAGTGGGTTTTATTGAGTAAGAGTCTGACGCTTCCTTTCACTACGCAGGAGGGGGAGAAGACATTTGATGATTTCCCATCCAGAAAATAAAAAAAGATTCCATGGAGTGTTGGGGATGTATTTTAGGATTTCCCTTAATTCCTGCAAGAACGGGAATAAAACGGGATATGCACGTACAAAGTCACGGGCAAAAGCTAAATTGCTAAACCAATTTCAATCAATTTTGATACTAAGATGAGTGTCTGGAGTCGCGCTGCTTTTTTTGTGCAAATCTATTTAAACGCGAACGAAGTCACGGAAAAAAACTAGCATATATATATATATATATATATGTATGTATAAATAGCAAAAAGCTACTATATTGAATGATCCTTTATCCATCACTAGCAACATTGTAGCGTTTAGACCGTCAAAAAATATCGTTAAGTTGGTTTCCAGCGATACCTATACAAAGATCATAATAATGAAACTTCTACCAATATTGTCCGACATAGAAAACTATAACAAACACAGGTTAACCGAGATAGTGTATGAGCTACCGAAATTCTGCATGAAACGGATAGCTTTCTGATTGAAGTGAACCTTTTAGTGGAGTAAAGATAAACGGACCCTTTTCTACGGTCCTGAGATGTTACTTGATAGCATATGAAATATATTAGTTTTACTTCCTATCCTTTATACGTAGATAGTTAAAAGATCCCTCACGACTCCTACATTGAAAGATGTTTCTGATTTCAATAGCAATTTTTCAAGCAATCGCTTTGTCGCATCGTTGTCTCAGTGTCCCAAATATCTGTGGAAGCTTTTATAAAAGATCCGGCTCCAAGGACCGATTATAATCGGTCCTTGGAGCCGGATCTTTCGGACATGAGTACTTAGTCTAATAAATTAATGGTTTAGTATTGTTAGGTAAGAATACATAGTGCAAAGTTGCAAGAGTTTTATATATGGAATGTAAATGCTATAAGGTCGAGTGGTATGGTTAAATTTTGTTGGGTTTAATTCTCAGTTGGTGCTTGGAGTATGGAAATTAGTAGTGTGGGGAGTCACCTCAGTCCCTCAAAAAACAAGTAAACCTGGCCTTTCTTATTTATGGATCATCAAATGACTTCTTCCGCTGTAGGCGGAGCGGAAAGGAGCATCAGACTCTTACTGACTAAAACCCATCCGTGTTCCTCCTAATGCCCTTTGTGTTCCAGGGTCTCGGTGACTCTTTGGAACGAATTCCGTACCCTGGAAGAAAATCTTTCAGTCCTGCGCCCGCTCTCTTTCTCCTTAAATATTGCCGTTCCATCGGACTGTGTCTCTGTCTACAGGGCTATTGTCTTTTGAGCCACCGTGTCAAGATTCAAAGCATTTATTTGAAATAAACCATTTACAGGCACTTTTGAATTGTCAAGGTCGGTCAGTCAAAGATTATCATTATCACGAATGTAAAACCTATTAAATCGATATTTACCAAAACATATTCAACAGTTTATCGGATTGTCCCAACACATCTACAACAATTTCGCTGTAAATAGGAAGGACTTTTTTACAACAACACAACCATAATGAGAATGTAAGGAAAATTGCAACTATCCAATTTATAGTCTCAATTTACTTTTTACGAAAGTAATTGTAACCATTAATGTCTTTACTTTTTACGGTGGCTATAAAAGTAACACACAGTCGCAATAGATAAGGAAACTGTAATAAAATGAAATGAATTATTCAATCAATTTGAATTACTCTAATGTAATATAACTATATGGTGGTAGTAGGTATATAAAAAACCTCTATTACAAAGACAATATATCTCTATGCTCTATTAGGAAATACTACTTTCCCACTTTTTAAAACACCCCTTTCCCACTAAATTCTGTTTTTATATGCGAGCCTTCCTTTCCTAAGTAAGTTATATGTTACCCCACCGTCAAATAGAAATCCACCTTTCAAATCATTGTTTTCATTCTTTACGTTTTTCGACAGATAGGATTTTTCTAATGTATTAATGTACTCTTTTTTTTTTCTCTCTATTAAAAACACAGGAACATTTTGGGTTGATAATTTTTCTGAGATCGCATTCTTGGACCTTATGGTTTTTTCTGCGATTATTTTTGTGGACACACACACACACAAACACTTTTGTTGAAACAATCGGTAAACAATGACAATGCAAAATGGTCCCCGTGTCTTAGTAGATTTTATCTACGAGAGACTTTAAGCGGAATCTAAAACTATTATCACGAAACCAGCCCACTAACTAAGAATGTACCTTATCTATACTAATATTATAAAGCTGAAGAGTTTGTTTGTTTGTTTGTTTGAACGCGCTAATCTCAGGAACTACTGGTCCGATTTGAAAAAATTCGTTCAGTGTTAGATAGCCCATTTATCGAGGAAGGCTATAGGCTATATTTTATCCCCATATTCCCACGGGAACGGGAACTACGCGGGTGAAACCGCGAGGCGCTGCTAGTATGAGATATTCTCTAAAAAATAAAAACCTGCCAAGTGCGAGACGGACTTGCGCATGAAGAACCCACTTTTAAATACGTTTGTAAAAAAAAACACAAGAGAGGCGTTATAATATAACAATACGGTAAGGTTTGTAAAATAATTGTTGTCTAATTTAACCGTTATAATTCATATAGGGAGAGCCCCCTTCAATTTATAATTTAATTTTATAATTGTTTGTTGTTATAGCGGCAACCGAAATACACACTCTGTGAAAATTTCAACTGCCTACTTATAACGGTTCATGAGATACAGCCCCGGATGGTCAGACCTTTACGGCTGGACCTAAACGGATAATAGGGCCCTTGAGTACGGAACCCTTTTTTTTCTGGATGGGAAATCATCAAATGACCCCTCCCGCCCTGGGTGGGGCGGTAGGGAGTGTCAGACTTTTACTGACTAAAACCCACCCGTGATCCTTCTTGTGCCCTATGCGTTCCAGGGCCGCGGTAACTCTTTCGAACAAATTCCGCAACCCTAGCAGGCACCGACCCTATGGGGTCCCGTCCTTGGTGCTGACGGCTCCTTCGGCGCGCGTGGAACACAACGCGTCGTCGACTCAACCTGGTGTCGGACGGCGAGCCACCCACGCTCACCGTCCCCAGGCATCAGCCACTGCGCAATAGCACAGCGGCCGACTTGTCTCTGGAGGAGGCCGAAATGGGACCATTACTGGCACTCCATCTCAGCACCCTCCCGAGCGTTGGGAGTCGCAGCACCCGCAGCAGAAGCGGCAGAAGCGGCGACGGAAGCCGCGGCTGCGGCAGAGGCGGCGGCGGCGGCAGACCTCTTGCCCTTGGTCGGGGCGGATGGCGCGCAGGCCCTTCCCCCAGCCCAGTGCTCGGCCGGCTTGCCAGCAGCCGCACATGCACTGCAGTGCGGCGTGGCCTCACATGAGCCGGCCCGATGACCGGGCTGACCACAGCGGAAACAAAGACCGCTGCGGCCCACCTCCGAGGGGCACATAGCTCCCGTGTGGTTGCCCACATGGCAGCGGTAGCACCTCAGAGGCCTGGGTTCCAGCAGTTTTACCCGCGCAGACACCCATCCCACCAAGAGCCTTCGGCCCTCCGACACAGTTCTGGCCGCCGTCACGGGGCAGCTCACCACAAGGGTTTGCATGCCCGTGTTGTCAGGCCGGAGGGTGCCCGCCTTGACGAGCTCGGCAGAGCACCCCCCAGTCCTGGCGACGGCGGCCACAACTTCCTCCTCCGTAACGGAGTCATCCAGGCCCACTATGCGCATGTCGATGCGCTTAGTCGGCCTGGACACCCGGACCTCGTCCGCGGGTAAGACCGCCCTCAGCTTTTCGGCCAAGGCGTCCGCGAACGGGCCACTCTCCGCTCCGGCGAGCTCGAGCTTGCGAGCACCGGTTAGGGTCCTCCTGACCCCGATGCCCCCGCTGATGCCCAGCTCTTGGAGGCTCACCGCCTCCTTCGCCCGCTTCAGTACGGCGAGATACGTCACGCCCCTCTGTTCCGCTTCCGGCTGCAGTGTGAGCACTACAGCCGCGGTTTTCGGGGCGCGAAGCCTCGCCGCAATAGCGTTGGCCTTACGCCGCTGCTTCCTCGCCTTCCTCCTGGCCGCCTCTTTGGCCCTCCGCTTCTGGCCAGCAACCTGCCACTCGGCCCCGGCCGCAGGAGGGTCCGAGGGTGGGGGTGGGGGCGGCTGTGGCACCACTGGCGCCGCAGCCTTAGCCGCTCCTCCCCGAGCCTTCCTCCCACCCCTTTTCGCCGGGGCCGACTTGGTCGTCGCCGGCGTCGCAGCCGCCGGCGCCACAGGCGCTGGCGCTGCTCCGCCCTTGGCCTTTGCCTTCGCCTTGCCGGACGTTCCCGGGCTGGCAGCCGCGGCGGCCGCGTACGAAGCCGCCTTCTGCTGCTGGCCCGGGGCCCTCTGAGTCGCCGCTGTTGCCGCTGTTGGGGGACGCCGGACCATGTCCTCCAGCATGGAGAACTGCCTCCGGAAGGGAGCCAGCTCCTGCCGTACCAGGTCCCGCACCTGGCTCAGCACTTGGCCCCCCTCCGGCGCTGCCGGACTCAGTCCCCCTCGCGGCTCCACGGCGGCCGCTCTGGCCATCCCCGCCAGGTCCCTCCGGAGCGACTCATTCTCCTGAACGAGTCGCTCCGTAAGAACCGCGAGGCGGGCGACCTCCGCCCGCAACTCCGACGTCTCGTCTGAGGCAGTCCCGCCAGCGTTGGCCGCCGCTGCCGCCAGTATGGAGGCTTTGGCCGCACTGATGGCCTCCCGCTTCGAGGACTGCTTCCTCTTGAAGGCCACAGCGCGGATCGCGGCCTCCACGACCTCCGCAAACTGGGCCCTCTGGTCCTCAACAGCGGGAGGTACCTCTCCCGGGGACTCCAAGTCATCAGAGTCGAGAGGAGGCGGACGAGTAGAGGGAGCCCTGCGACCGCTCCCTCCAGGGCGACGCCCCTCCTCCACCAACCTCTCGGCCCGACGCTCCACCTCCCGGGTAGAGGGTGCAAGCCCCCTCCCTGCCTCACAGCCCCTGCCCCGCCTAGCGGTGGGGATTTTGCGGGCGGAGGCAAATTCGCCCTCGGAGGACGACCCGCTGTCATCCTCCCGTCTGGGCCGCTTGCGGAAGAACTTTATGTTCTCCGCAGCAGCCCCCCCTCTTTCCTCTCCCGAGCCCGCCGAGCTGACCGTTACTAGGTCTAGCGCGGAGCCGGAATCCAACTCCACGCCACCCCGGCGCTCAGGCGAACCCTCCTCTGCGAATTCGTGCGCCATCAGCTCCTTAAAGGAGGCGGATCCGGATGACGACGACGAATTGGAGCCTCCTCGGCTCTTGTTGCCACTGGCAAGCGGAAGACGTTTGGTGCCCACCCCAGAGTACGGAGGGCAGCCCGCCGAAGCGGGGTGGGATTCCCCGACCGCTGAGCAGTCGGGACCACCCTGGGGACTCATTTTGCAAGCGTCTTTCATATTTTGTGCCTTTTAAGGGTGCGGTCCCTGTTCGCTCCGCCCCTTCTCAGGGCCCTCTCCTCACCTCACCTCTCCACCTGCTCGCTGCTCCCACAGTCACGTCTGATGATCAGACGCGTACCAGAGAGCAGCGAGCAAGCGTGTGTGTGTCTCTCTTGGTCTGATCCCTCACTTGCGACCTTCCGGCATGAGTGGCTCTACCGGGAAAGCTCGCAAGATCATTGGGACGCTCAAGCCCCACCACGACGACAACGTGGAGACACATTCGGTGGGGACCCTAAAAAGTACCTACTGTGTCCAACTAGTTGGCATTTTCCATCAGTTTGGTAGGCCGAAGGAAAACAGTCTAATATTTTACATATCAAGGGTTATCGCAACTATATATCGTGAGTTATATATTATTATCATGCTTGGATGACCCCGCTGAAGTGGGGTCCAATTGACCCCTAATAAAGTTCATGATCTACAGCAAAGCTTGGGTCAACGAGGGAATCCGCACAGTATGCGTAAGTGTGATCTTATCGTTTACAGGTTAAAGTTACTGCCGTTTGTGCCCCATTTAGGATAATATAACTCTTTTATACGTTACTAGCTGACCCGCGCAACTTCGTCTTTATAACATAAAACAGAGAAAAAAAACGTAAAGTAAAGTATGAAACAAAGTCGCTGTCTGGTTCTATTTCTCCACTTAATTCTTCTTAACCACGCAACGGATTTTGATACAGATTTCACCAACTGAAAGAGAAATAACTAGGTGGTAGGAACTAGGTAGGTATGTGTATATAATTTGCACATATGCAAAACCTTCTTTAAGTAATTTGTCAAATAAAAATATAGCGTAACGTAGAACTGCTACGCTACGCAATAGTGCAGCGTAGTAGTTCTACATTACGCTATTGGTGAGTGCCATAGGATTGTGAATGATACACGCGGATGTAGCCGCAGGCTAATATTCGAAATAAAGAGTATAGAATGAGATGGCATGTTTCAGCTACGTTGTTTTCCGTAACCACCACTAAACCCAGCCTTTTTTTCTAGATGGGTAATCATCTAAACACCATACTGCTCAGAATTAATTATAAACTTAGAATTACAATGAATTCGCCGCCTATCTGAAGAATTCTCTGTGCTTCAGTCTGTCAATTCTGTTGTGCTTCGGCCAAATTATGTATAAATTGTGTGTTAATTCAGCGAATGAATGGTTCGCACGCGAACAGACCTTTTCTTCGGCAGTCGACTTATATACGTTTATAATATTTAAATCAGGAAAATAATCGTAAGGCGAAAGGTAAGTATTTCTAAATTATTGGGTGTAATTAAGAAACGCTTTAGGAATTAAAATGCTTTTGTTATTTTTTTCTTCGGGCAAAAAGCCCTATACCCTCCCCTGAAACCCTGAGGGATTTTGTAAATGGCGTCCAAATCAAATTAAGTAGATTGTTAAATGAGGAAGGGCGGAGTCTGCTAAACGTATTAAAATATAATTTTAACTTATTTATTTTAGACTTGATGAGAACTAAGCTCCCGATTAGATCATTATAATTAGACCTAACACGAGAGTACTCTGGTATGTATGTCCTTTGACAACGCCCTTAGACGTGCTCAAGACTGGGAGGAGCGGAGGAAAGTGAGTCATAATTATCCGAAAACTCCGAATGAATACGACTTTCAACCCTGAGAATTAAGACTGAAAAGAGAAGAACTAAATTGCAGGGTTGTATCCTCCACAAAAGCGGAACTCCACACAAAATCGCAGCTCTGCTTATGGCTCCCCTCCAGCAAGTTTTCCACGAATTTAATAACAGTAATTGGTAAAAAATAAGCAAGGACTATTTATGACGTAGATATAATTAAGTTCTACCTAATGTTGTTACAGCATTAAAGACCTAGCAGCCCAATATAATAACCTAAGCTACCAAAAATTACGGAGACACAATGAATTTGCTACAAAACTGCAAAATCACTCGCCATTATCAACTTGAGCCTTTATAGCCACGTTTGTAAGGTCATCACCGTCTGACGTCATCGTCTAGCAAACGTTACGCGAAAAACTTCATATTATGACGAAACGTTGCAGCAACGATCCTACACAAACTCATTAGCCTCTGTGAACATTTCATGCGGAAGAAGCTACTTTACTTGTTTATTTATGAAAAGCAGCAAGTTTTGCTGTTTTACAAGTGTTTAAGAGATTCATGTATTTGTAATTAGGGGGAAAAGATAAATTTTCCTTTGTAAAGTGTGCAACGATAAAGCAAAGTCCGTTTTTTATTGGGAAAGTCTTTCGTATAGCTGCAACAAACCATCAGTCTGCCTAGCTTTTCCTCAACTTTTTTGGGGCCGGATGCAGCAGAGTACCAGTTTTTACATGTAGCAACAGCCTATCAATCAGACTATCATAATCTGGACACCCTTTTACAAGATGTCCTAGCTTCTGAGTCATCTCATCTGCCTAGCCTTTCCCCAACTATATTGGAGTCGGCTCCTAGTGAAACCGGATTCAACTGAATACCAGTATTTTACCTCCACAACCCATTAACTGGGGAACACGGTACTCCTTGGTAAGACTGGTGTCAGATTTTCTGGCTTCTGACTACCCGAACGAATATCAACGATCTGCAAATAACAGCCGATTTTAACAACTGAATGTACTTATCGAGACACGGAGGTATTTTGGTACCTATGAAGCGTTTCTAACCTTGAAAATCGACCCGCGCCGCTGTTATTATTTAGCCACGAGCTACTCTGTATAACTACAATAAATCATTCAGAGAAAATACTGCCATTTTTACTAAGCTCAGCAAAAATATTTGTGTAGTGATGTCGTTATTGCATAGGGGAACATGTTCACTCATTATCTTGATATACATAATAGTGATGTTTCCTGAGGAATAAAAATATGATTCTATATAGTCCGTCAGTTAGATTATTAACAAAAAATATTGGACACATATTTTTGCTTCACCAAATCTATAAAAATTGACGAAGATAAAAGGTTTCAAAGATCAGGAGAAATGTCACGGGCGTGGTAAAAATCGTAGCACAAAATGACGCCATACGAGTTTTCAACGCACTGTATCGTCTTCGTTTTTTTTTTACGTGAAAAAAGAAAAAATACGTGTCCAATATTTTTAGGAAATCTATATGACGGACTAATTAGATTTTTTAGTCAATTACCCTATTCCTTATAATCCCCTTATAATCACTATAGAACATTCGAACACTGAAATGACAATCTCAACAGTCTACCTACGATCATGAGATATAATCCGCTGAAAAACAAACAAACAATAGGGTCCCGTCGTCGCGTCGGTTCTCTTCTGGTAGGAAATCCTAACCACGCTCCAAAATAAAATAAGCTTCGTTCTAAGTGAACTGCTTGGGCACGCTTAAAGCGGCCTATTCACAGTGAGGCACCAACTTGAATTAATCATGAGCCATATGATACAATTTCACCTGAACCAGATGAAATGCGACACTGACGTCAGATGAATGGCTCCAGCAAACCTCTGCGACGCCTGCGTGCGAAACACGAAGCTATTTACATACTAATGTCGAGATTTTTATAGAAATGGGGTCTGTTATTATGGCCGTTGGCATTAATGCCGTAAAGGTTGAAGAAATAATGTATTTTGTGTCGTAGTTGTATATTTCATAGTGTTTGTAAATTGCAAGATTTTTTAGTGTGTCCTGGAAAACGACATAACGAATTGTTATGACTCATAATATTATTAACATTAAATCTTCATCAGGTTTACTTTTAAAACAAAACGTCTCGTAACCACAGAGAGGTATTTCATACAAACTAGCTTATACACTGTAAGTGACAGATTGCTTGTAGTCTATGCAAAGGCACTGACTGGTTTGATGAGGTAACACTAGCAAAAGAAAATTGTAATTTACGTGTATAAGCGTTTTTTTTTTTCGGATGTCTGGCCTCTCGCAGTTCAGCCGGACTTGCCTGTGGCGGCCTCAACATAAATATTAAAGCCTCCAGTCAGGGCTTACGTGTATGAGCGATTTTTATTGTAAACATTTAAAAAAATTGCTGAAAATTGGTGCACTAGTAGAGAGTACCCTGGAATTGGACATACCTTTAAATTGGAATAATATCCGGATATATCACAAAGGGCAAAGTCGCTGACACAAGTTACTTTATACCAATTTTAAAGAGCAAAGTTTTGAATATTTTGTTTGTAACGATAAACTCACAATAAATGAACACACCAATTTTAAAAAATCTTACGCCTGTCAAATAGAAAAGTCGACGATATTAACACCAAATCAAGTCGTGATCATCTGCCTAGCCTGTTCCTAACTATATTGGGGTCAGCTCCGGACTAGTCCGGACTGAATAACAGTATTTTACGTAGAGTGGCTGCCTACTAGAGCCCCACAACCCGTCAACCGGGTAACACGGTACTTCTTGACAAGACTGGTGTCAATTTTTATCAAAGATATTCAAATGACAGCCAGGACCAACGGATTAACGTGCTTTCCGGGGCCCGAAGGAATCTCGATATGTTAAAATGTCCACCCATCCACAGACTAACCTTTGAAGCGTTGCTTACCTTGAAAATTGATCCAAGCGGTTGTTATGGTTTAGCAAACAGCTCCTCAAAAAAAATCAGGTCGAATCAAAAGGGTATCTCAATATACGAATTACGTACGTAATTCTATTTACACTCGTATTATCTCTTTATTCTCTACTAGCTTCTGTCCGCGACTTCGTCCCCGAGGTATCCCCGATTTTAAAACATTCTTTATCGCTG
Organism: Hecatera dysodea; assembly: GCA_905332915.2. Classification (NCBI taxonomy): domain Eukaryota; kingdom Metazoa; phylum Arthropoda; class Insecta; order Lepidoptera; family Noctuidae; genus Hecatera; species Hecatera dysodea. Next base: position 8,556,988 of record HG995309.1, read on the forward strand.
CTCCGCTCCTATTGGCTTAAGCGTGATGATATATAGCCTACAGCCATCCTCGATAAATGGTCTATTCCTTTATGGTCTATTCAACCCAAAAAGAATTTTTCAATTCGAACCAGTAGTTCCTGAGATTAACGCGTTCAAACAAACAAACTCTTCAGCTTTATAATATTAGTATAGATTTAAACACAGCACATTTTAATTTGATCATTTTATATAAAAGTTCGTCTGTAAAGATTCATACCCTTCTCAAGTCCAATTTACTTAGGCGACAGAATATAGACATATATTATATTCATAGCTGCATCCGAACAACCACATTCACATCGTGTTCTATCAAAACTTTTCCGATTTAGAACTATTTTCTCATGCATTTGTTTCATGCTCGACGAAATTGGACGTAACGTCTTCGAATAGTTTTAAAAGGAGCACTTTAACATTCCTTTGTCTTCTTGTACATAGGATATATAGTAATATTACAGAACAGGCTATTTATATCTAGCTACTTAGTTTGAAATAATTTCAATACAACATATCGCCACTAATTCAAGTATCTTTAGCGCAATGCATTTTAAGATGAATTAAGTAAGAATTTGTATTATCCAGTCAATGAATAACTGGCCAAGTGCGACTCACATACTAAGGGTTCCGTACAACAAACCAAAAAAAAAATCGTTTCATAATTCAACCTTTAATTAGGGTTACGTAAGCCCAAATGAAACAACCTTTATTATTATATCTCGTACGTTTGTCCTTCTATCAAATCCATTTTTTTTCACAATGTACTTTTTATACAAAAGTGAATTTTGGTCTTCAATTAAGATAAATATAAAGCTTTCTCAATTTTTCAAAGAAAACATGTCAGCCCTAATACTATTTAGTGCTCATTATACATGCAACCAAACCACATTAATCTGCAGCGATAATCCACGTACAATCCCTAAACATTGACGTAACATACTAGTATGTTCTCCGGAGATTGCTAGCATTATATGCAGCTCCAACATGTAACCCAATTTCCCCAGTCTACTCTAACAATATTCTTGATAAGATAGGCTACTTACACACTGTTGTTGTTTCATTCTGAGATGAATGTCAAGAGAACAGACGTTCGTTGTATTAGCTGTTCCTTTTGCACTACACCTGGTATATTACATACTAAAAAATGGTCTCCTATATTTTAGCATACGTAACCAACCAATGCCTATCCTTTTCCCAAATACGATACAGTTGAGTCGGTACTCAACTCATATTTGCCCCCACAATCCAGTAACTGAGTAACACTCCTTGGCAAAACTGGTGTCAGATGTCTTGGCTATTGACTACCTATAACGACTGTCAAAAGGATAGACGATTGTTACGATTTCATAACCAACTGATAAAAATGGTACCCAGGTTTTTTCTTGTCCCTCTTTTATTCTCCCGTCTGATTTTATATCTGTCAGTACTGTGCTCACTGACATTTTATTCGGAGAACTTTGATACTAAAAATAGTAATAGCACTCTCAATACACATTACCGGAAGATGAAATTGAATAATCAGTGCACAATCTTCCAGTTTTGGGGCAGTATTCGTATAAGGCACGTTTGTAAACCCACTCTAAGCTTCTCGCATTTGCAAACTATAAAAACACGTTTAATTTCTTCGCGTACTGTAAATTTTTTGACATTAATTCTGTTCTTTAAACATGGTATGGATAAGCTATAGTGGGTCTATAGTACTATCCGAATCTAATATTATGAGAAGTGTCCTTACAAAACGAAACTGTATACCTATACTATATATATACCTATACTGTATATAATAATATTCTTACTTAACTAACATCAGAATGGGCAACACACCTCATGCTGACATCATGGAGTGGTTATTTTAATTAAATCATTTACAGGCACTTTTGAATTATGAAGGTCATTCAGTCGAAATAGGTGAAGCTATGTATGTGCACGTTCCAAGGCGTAGATCTCTATGGAGAAGAACGTGCAAGAACCTCCATGGATACTCTTCTAAATCAATAAATTGTTACAAAGTTGTGGATAGTTTGTTCTTTTTGAAATTATTCCTATATGTGAGATCGATTTGAAAGACGTGTATGATACAGGCATTCGGAAAAAACGGAAAAATTCAAAGTACTAATAATTAAAACAAACCGTGGCAGCTGAGAAATGACCTGTCCCAGTTGACGGCGCCAAATGATGAATGAAACACATACGCCGCCATCAGAGGGACTTTTGAGTGAGCATGATACTCCTAATCGCTAGGGCACATTCCAGACTTACACAAAAAATATAATTTAAGGTACATAATACTCACATATGTGCCGTTAATTCATGAAATTATACAATGCTAAATATATTGAGTCTATACAATAAAAATCTTATGTTCTTACGATCTTCAGCGGGTCCTACAGGGTTTTCAAATATTAGAGGATTGTTTTGAAGGAACAGGTCCAGCATTTAGCCAAGCATTATTATCTTCAATGTAATCCCGCAACTTATAATATGCTTGCCTGCATAATGTGCGTTTAATACACATAATCCTATTTATCATACATATAATATGTTATTTTTTCACCATGTGACAGGGCACTGAAAGATTTATGCATTTATATCTGTGGAGGCTCTATCATTTTTTACATATTTCAACCAGACGTTGACTTTGATTTATACGAGTGGTCACCAAAAAAACTTGTTTGGGGAAAACCGTAGAGCATCATATCGAAACGCTGAAATGGTTAATTTTTTCTGAGGGTTCGTAAAGCAATTATTAGTTTAATCCTTAGAAAAAGTGTCACTTTATGGAAATTAAAATATTGTAAATATCTAATTCATCAATCATCATCAACAGCCTGTTGCAGTCCACTGCTGGACATAGGCCTCTCCAATTGCACGCCACTTAGATCTATTTTCGGCTTCTCGCATCCAGTTTCTGCCAGCCGTCCTGCGCAAATCGTCACTCCACCGTGCCTGAGGACGTCCTACACTACGTTTGCCGAGACGCGGTCTCCACTCTAAAACTCGTTTACCCCAACGGTTGTCGGTTCTACGACTAATATGGCCAGCCCACTGCCACTTCAGCTTACTAATCCGGTGGGCTATATCAATTACCTTGCTTCTCTGACGGATCACCTCATTTCTGATGCGATCCCTCAGAGACACACCGAGCATAGCCCTTTCCATAGCCCGCTGAGCGACTTTGAGCTTATGGACCATACGAGCCGTCAGTGTCCACGTTTCGGCTCCGTATGCCATGACGGGTAGGACGCACTGATTGAAGACTTTCGTCTTTAGGCACTGTGGGATCGACGATGTAAAGACTCGACGTAGCTTCCCAAATGCTGCCCAACCCAACTGAATTCTTCTGTTCACCTCGCCCTCAAAGTTGTTTCTACCTAACTGCAGTGACTGCCCGAGGTACACATATTTTTGAACAACTTCGAGAACGGCACCGTGAATCGCAATCGGTTCCGGTAGAACATGTTCGTTGAACATGACCTTGGTTTTATCCAAGTTCATCCGTAGGCCGATGCGTACAGAAGAGTCAGCCAGGTCATTCAGCATCTGTTGTAGGTCCTGCAGTGTTTCTGCCATAATGACGATATCGTCTGCAAATCGCAAGTGAGAGATGTACTCGCCATTGATGTTAATGCCACGTTCTTTCCAGTTCAGCGTCTTGAACATATCCTCCATTGCATTAGTGAACAATTTCGGGGAAATAACATCCCCTTGTCTCACTCCTCGATGCAACGGTATGGGACTTGTTTGCTGATTCTGTACTTGAACGGACATGGTGGCGGCCTCGTAGAGACATCTCATCACTTGGATGTATCGCCAGTCTACTTGGCAGCGCTGCAGGGACTCCAGAACAGACCAGATTTCAACCGAGTCAAAGGCCTTTTCATAGTCCACAAATGCTAGACACAGGGGCTGATTATACTCTTCGGTCTTCTGTATAATCTGCCGCACTGTGTGAATGTGGTCTATGGTGCCGTATCCGCTCCGAAATCCAGCCTGCTCCGGTGGTTGGAATTCGTCGAGTCTTCGCGCAAGACGGTTCGTGATCACTCTTGAGAACAGCTTATAGACGTGGCTTAGAAGGGATATGGGTCGATAGTTCTTCAACAAGGTCTTGTCTCCTTTTTTGAAGAACAAGACGACCACACTTCTACTCCACGCCTCTGGAGTTCTCCCTTCAAAAAGGACAGCGTTGAACAGCTTCTGGAGCTCCCTCAGTACGGGGTTACCCCCAGCTTTCAGCAGCTCTGTGGTAACGCCATCTTCTCCAGGGGCTTTTCCATTTTTAAGCTGCCCAAGAGCGATCTCGATTTCGCCAGTACTGACTTCTGGCAGGTCTTCGGTGAAATGGCGTGTCAATGTGGCTCTAGGACCCTCATTTTCGGGATCAGGACGAGATGCATGCGATGCGTATAACCGGCTATAGAAGTCCTCCACTTCCGAAAGGACTGCTGGCTTCGAAGAAACGACTTCTCCACTTGCTGTGGTCAACTTTGTCAGGTGGCTTCTTCCAAGAGATTGTACGAACACCTTTGACCCCCGGTTCTGCTCGATTGCTCTTTCAACCGAAAGAGCATTGAAGCGCCGGAGGTCGCGTCGTACGTGCTTGTTGATCTCTCGGTTTAGAAACCGCTTTGCCGACGAAGTGACAGGTGGGTTTTCACGTCGTTCCTTCATTAGGCCTAAAGTCTCTTCTGAAAGCTTAGACTTCTTGCCCTTACGCTGCATATCACAGAATCTTGTTCCTTCTTCCCTGAGGATCCGAGTCACATTTTCGAGGTTCTGGTTTACGTCTGTTGTGGTTTCCACGGCAGCGAATCGGTTTTCCAGGTTTGCCTGGAACGTTTCAGATCCAGCCATGGTCTGGAGCAGAGTTGGTCGGAGTCTGGACTTCATCAGAAGGACACGTTCGGCCTTGAAGTTAATATTCAGAGTGCCTCGGACAAGTCGGTGATCGCTACCGGTATTGAACCTGTTGATCACGGAGACGTCTCTGAATATATGCCTCTTGTCCGTCATGATGAAGTCGATCTCATTTTTGGTCATAGTGTCGGGGCTTTGCCACGTCCACTTCCTTTGGGGCTGTTTCTTGAAGAAGGAGTTCATCAAGAACAACCCCTCTCGTTCGAGGAAGTTGACGAGCATTTGCCCCCTATGATTTCTGCTTCCAAATCCATGGTGTCCTACTACCGATTCGCAGCAATTCTGTACTCCCACTTTGGCGTTAAAGTCCCCCATGACAACGGTGTACTGTGTCTTTGCGGTGGAGTGGAGGGCTCTCGATATGTCATCGAACATATCCTCCACTTCGTCGTCCGAGTGTGTCGAGGTCGGTGCGTATACTTGCACTACCTTGAGGCTATACCTCTCGGTGAGCTTCACAATAAGGTACGCTACCCTGTTCGACACACTTGACATTTCCACAACGTTGTCAGATAGGGACTTGTTTACCAGAAACCCAACGCCGCCTTGAGATTGCTGGTCTCCCTCTCGGAAGTACATTAGGTGACCCGATTCCAGGGTTATGGTGTCCTCCCCCTTTCTTCGGACTTCACTCAACCCTAGTATGTGCCACCTAATTTTCCCAAGTTCCACCTCGAGTTGCGCCAGATGCGAGTCAAGCCGTAGCGTGCGTCCGTTGTACGTCGCCAGGGTCAGTTTATTGTTGTGGTGGCCTCCCGTAGCCCGGAGATTCTTGGCACCCCCCGCCCCGCCGTTACCGTGGTCGCCACCATGACCAGGAATAGCGGGACCACCGGGAACTGGGGGCCGTGGCTTTTTGTTCTTCTGCATTTGGAGGTATTTGCCCATAATCGCCACGCTGGGCAGGCGGGTTGGCGATCGCAGGGGGGCGTAGCTTCTCGCACCGGTGACGCTGCTGCCCATCACCGGCCTGTTACATTTAGCTACGCCTATTTGATGGATATACCGCCATCGGTCGGTCGCCAGAGCCTCGTTCGTCATTCAGCAGGATGCACCACGTGCAGGTGAGGTTGGCTTGGGGCGAAGGATGGTAGTTCGCCCCTTACATCCATCCCTTCCTTCAAATATCCATCCCTTACATCAAATATCTAATTGAAAAACCATAATTGTTACCAAAATCAAACTTAGACTTTTTGATTTTTGTTTTGTTGGTTATACAAGGTGACCCGAAAGGGTGAGTGCCGTTTGAATATAAAATACAAAATAATATGAAAATGACAAATCTGTTATAAACATTTTGTTTTCCAATTCAGGGTAACTAGACATTTATTAACTATACATTATAATGTCTTAATTACATTACGCTCCTGTTACTCTTACAATCTTGAGCGAAGATTCTCAGCTACGCGAAGGAACAGCGACTGATATGTCGATGGCATTTCTGTCTGATATTTTGCTTTAATTGAGTTAATGTCCTAAGTTTATTTTCATTCAAGCCTTTATCTATACTAATATTATAAAGCTGCAGAGTTTGTTTGTTTGTTTGAACGCGCTAATCTCAGGAACTACTGGTTCGAATTGAAAAAATATTTTTGGGTTGAATAGACCATTTATCGAGGAAGGCTTTAGGCTATATATCATCACACTTAAGCCAATAGGAGCGGAGCAGCGTTAAAGAATGTTTTAAAATCGGGGATTCCACGGGGACGAAGTCGCGGGCAGCAGCTAGTTTAATATAATTCCGTAAGAAATAGCCCAGAGGGCGCAGGCTTGGGCTTCGTTGGCGCCAATTGACATCACTTCTTCGTGAAATTAGTTTGTTGGGGAGTTCTCAAAATTAACAAACTTCTGAATCATCTCCTCTGCGAAATTCACTCCATAAACAAAATCTGTATCTATCAATTCTTGCACTAATTGAATTTTGTAAGATGTAAGTTGTACTTTAAGATCGAAAGAAAATACATTTTTTATGTTCTTTTTTCGTTTGAATTCTCTTACCAACAGATTACGTAGGATTTTTAACAGATTCATTCGATTACATAATTTTCAGTCCTTATTTCCGATCTTATTTAAATCGATGAAAGGCCCTATTACAAAATCTTCAATTCCCTTTCTCGTGCACAAATCATTGATCCTTAGATAAATTACAATGCAGACAGAATCTTTTAAACTCCTAATTTATGCAGATTGAAAGATCTAAGAATTGGCTTCGAAACAATCCAATTCTCTTCTACATTGTTTCCCATCGCAGTCTTAAATACACTTGAAGGCAATGTATTTTTAATACAACGTTCTTTTACAAATACATACAACCAACTCAAAACCAAAGCATTTATTTCAATTAAATCATTAACAAGCAATTTTAAACTGTCAAGGCCTGGTCAAGGCCCGTCAATCAAAAAGGTGAGCATTTAGGAGGCGTGCACTTTCCAAATTCGTAAATCTCTAAGGAGAAGAACGTGCAAGAAACTCCACGGACTCATTTTTATATCAATATATCATAACAAAGTATCGGTTATATATGTAGCTGTTGTTGTTATTGTTCATATGTGTGTGCATGATTTAGAAAAAACGAGCAAGGTAAAAGCGTCCAGAGTAAACAAAAAACAATTAAAAGAACAAATAAATAAAATATACCAAATTATTAAAATAAACCGTAGCATTTGAGAGAGGACCAGTACCAGCTGACGGAGCCAAATGATGAAACTCATGCGCCACCATCAGAGTGAGTTTTGAGTACTAGGTACTCTAGTTTCGGAAGTCGGTGTTTTCGGTTGTTTCTTGATTTTTTGACACCGACTTCCAAAAAATCAAGTTTATAAAATTGTAGTGCTATTTGGAAGCCAGATGTACTTTTTCTTTTCACTTTTTACATCCCAACACTTAATAGATTATTCCTATAATGATCAGTTGCGCAATTTACCGTTAAAGAATTACTTTGTGTGCGTGTTCAAGTCCAAGCCAGCTCATAGTTAAATGTCTACTTTGCTTTGGGATTGACATAAACCTAACAATATTAAGATACTAGCTTCTGCCAGTGATTTCGTCCGCGTGGAATAGTTACTTTACCCCCGATTTTGAAACTCTCAGCCCGATCGGTTTAAAATTGACAAAAGATAGACATGCTGTTTCGGGATATTTTTTAGATAATTTTATGTAGAACATTTCCGAAATACATGATTTCTATGTAACTTTAACCATTAGGGCTACACACGCGACGGAAGCTTAAAAAATGGAGTAACTTCTTCCGTTTTCCCAACATTTTCCTTCACTGCTCTGCTCCTATTTATTGTAGCGTGATGAAACGTATACTATAACCTGCCCAGGAGTATGAAGAATAATGTTAAAATCGGTCGAGTAGTTTTTGTTTCTATAAAGAACATACAGACAGACAGACATACAGACAGACAGAGAGACAAAAATTTTACTGATTGCATTTTTGGCACCAGTATCCATCACTAATCACCCCCTGATAGTTATTTTGAAAATATATTCCTTGTACAGAATTGACCTCTCCACAGATTTATTATAAGTATATAGATTGTTAGGTTTATATCTCTAGATTTTATTGATTTTAAGTTGAGAAGGTCACTAGTTTATATATGAAGTTCAACTTCCAATGCACATTATTGAATGTGTGATTCGTTTTGCGTTGGGTTTAGTCAAATGTATCACCAAGACCGGTCCATCTACTTGTATGTGTGTGTATGTTTGTAATGATTAATCTCAAAAACTACTGAGCCGATTTCAAAAATTCTTTCACCATTAGAAAGCTACATTCACTTTGAGAAACATAGCCTATATTTTATCCCCATATTCAAAACCTCCTCCTTTTCGAAGATGGTTAAAAATGATATTAAGTACTTACGTCTTTTCTCTTTGATTGGAATAGTCGGTCTCGGATTCGGTAAGCAATAGTTATGGCCTGATTTTTTTATTTGTTTCAATTTTACCATATTAATTTGTTATTGACGGACTGTTTTGTTCATAGTAAATTAGCTTTTGCCCGCAGCTTTATTCGCGTTAGCATAAATTAAATTCTATATAGCCTTTAGCCTACAACCATCTCCAAGCTGATATCTACATGTGTGCTAAAATTGATCACAATTGTTTTATCAATTGAAGCATTTAAGCGTAACAAACAATCAAAATCAGTTTCGCGATTATAACATTAGTTAAAAGTAATGATAGATTTACCAAAAAAAAACGCACTGATTTTTGGTAAACTTAGCGGCATATTTAATACAGTGATTTCCTCTCGATATTTTTATCACGTTCATTTTTAGGGTTCACTTTGGTGTACGTCTGTCTGTCAGACCCTTTATCTCGAGAACACGAGTATCGAATTAAAATAAAACCATATACCTACTCAGGTCTACAGTCCCTTGAAGCTGTGAAAAAATCAAAACTCCTAAGTTAACGCAAAAAAGAAAGGCCTTTTATAACGTTTTAACTCTCAAGGAAATCAAAATTTATAGGATAATTTCCGTTCAAATTATGATAGGAAAAATCTAAAAATTATGCATTATTAACTATTTCGTCGTCTGCCTAGCCTTTTCCCAACTATATTGGAGTCGACTTTCAGTCAAACCGGATTAAACTGAACACCAGTATTGTAACATGAAGCGGCTGCCTACCAGTCATCGTCGAATTAATACGGAACCCTCGGTGGGCGAGCCCGACTCGCACTTGTCGGTTTTTCATAAGAACTTAACATTTCTGACGTAGGTAATGAAAAACACTTAAGAACTACCAAATGAGATTGTGAATTATTAATAGGTACAGCTTTAACTTCTGTTTATATACACGTACGTCTCGAACGGGAGGAGTAATAAGGAATTGCTATTATGAACTGAAAATTCAATTTTTTATCGCGCTTTTCCTATTATTATTAATAGTGGCTGGAATAGGTAGATGAATGCAGAAAGCTGTCGGAAATTTTATAACTTCGAAATGTCCTTTGTCGGTTGCGCAGAGATCGGTATCTCGAGAAGTGCTTTCTAGATATCTTTCTAAGGCCCACATTTCAAAAAGTTAACTCGAACTCTAACTCCAATACGAGCAAGATCACAAGTCAATAAAAGTTTGTCTAATGGCCGTTATAAATTGAAGTTCACTGTTCGAGATATAAGTATTAATAATAATAATAATTCATTTATTCATCAAGTAACAAGGACTCATTAATACACAGAAATACACACAACTTAAATATATCAAAAACACTGAATACATTATATTAGGTACAACACAACAACACACAAACAACGTACAAAACAATAACTACACAAAACATTTAAATTGACAGCCGACGACTGTAGGTGACGTGCAAGTCACTGCAGCGTCTGATGTAGGGCATCTCTCGCGCGAAAACGAAAACTCAAGTTCAAGTCAAATTCAAGTCGAGTTGGAAAAATGGGCCTCAGTAGGTTTTTCATCGATGTAGGTATTACACCCAGGTAGGCTGCTACGGCTCGCCGTCTGATAGCAACCAGGCCTGCGGGTCTACGGCGCGTCGTGTTCCACGCGCGCCTCAAAGAGCTGTCAGCAAAGAAGACGGGGCCCCATAGGGTCAGTGCCTGCTAGGGTTGCGGAATTTGTTCGAAAGAGTCACCGCTGCCCTGGAACGTAAAGGGCACAAGAAGGATCACGGGTGGGTTTTAGTCAGTAAGAGTCTAACACTTCCTTCCGCTCCGGAAGAAGTCATTTGATGATTTCTCATCCAAAAACAATATAAAATAAGGTAGGCTGCTGCAAACTGAACTTGGCGAAATGAGGTTTTCATACACCCATTGGATATCTAGAGTAAAAGCGGTGCCCCTGATCAGAACATGAATAGGTCTGGTGCAGGATTTTATTAATGCCACCAATGCTGCAATTAAAATAGCCACCTACTAGGCTCAAACTATCTGAGGAGTAAACCTCGAAAAGAAAACGACAAATCGGTGGAGTTTAAGCTGAAATTATAATTTTAAACTCTGAAAAATCGTCTTGAATTATTCTAAAATATGGCTTAAGTATGGTTTCCCGAAAACAAATTTAATTTTTTAGCCATTCAGCCCCTTACAAGTTACAACTTTTTCAAAATGAAAGATATTCTACATTACTTCATTTTTAAGTATTATTTTCCTAAAGCGTATTTATATGATACTGTTGACTTTTAACCAACTTAAATAGCCTCCTATACCCGAAGACGGTCTGGAATTAACCAAAAGTTTACATTACAATACAACAATAGCTGCGTACAGCGTATACTTGACTTACTTCGACGCTCCAGAGCACAAAGTTGCCAACTTTACTCGTCCAACTAAGCCTATATAGAAAGGTAAACTAAGCTCCCCTCAATTCCCAGAATGAAAGTCTTTCGAAAAAATAAATGATATTTCACATGATGCGACCGCCCGACCCAGAAGCACATTCACCGGTTCAAAAAAACCGCTAGATATCATCTCCCCACTAAATTACCATTTTAATTGAATACACTCGCCAAATTAATTTTTTTCAGTGAACTTTTTACTTTTAATTTTCAACGTTTTCGTCTCGGTTTATAGTTTGCTTTTCATTTCCAGTTATCATTCCACGAAAATTAATTGTTGGGAATTAAATTTTCATGCTGATTCTGTTGAAGTGTGGGCTTCGTGGAATTTTGAGTCTACTCTTCCTGAAAATTAAATAAAATGGAACTGACATACCGATTTGTTTGCCTTTACCTTTTATAATTACACGAATATAACTCGAAATACATTTATGAGTTAGGTACTAAACTAGCAAGAGAAACGTATAAGACGTAACGTAAAATCAACTCAGCAACAGATTCTTCCTAAAGATCCTTAGGCAAACGTGTCCATGCCAACTCTTAACTAGATAATCATTCTGTTAATTACTTGTCTAAGAACTTTTGAAGCTTTTGAATATTGTAAGATATTCCACGCTCAAAAAATACCACAGAGGTTCTAAACAACTCGACATTCTATTAATGAAGGTGATTGTCGCAATGGCGAAATAGAAAAGATTGATTATATGACATTCCGGCAGCGTTTGTCAATTCAAACGATTGTCAAAACTTTTCAAATGTATGGGCATTTGAAAAGTTTTGACAATCGTCTACGCAACGCTACCGTTGACAGAATGTCACTTGCCTAGAGCCTGTGTGAAAACAACTACAACTAAAAAAAAAACATATCCACACACTTGCTTATTAGGTGCCTATTATCGCACTTTCTTTAATACCCCTAATCTTTAACCCCTTACACTAAAACCGCAAAGCCGTTTACAGGAATTACGGCAAGAAACGTTTCAAGCTTCAGTAGCGCGGCAGCCATGGTTGAATGAGGCCGCATTCTCGACGCGCCCGTACCAACCCTCCCGAGAACGAAAACTCTACGTAACTTTATGATGTGTTTCAAACAAACTGATAATAAATAAGGACTATTTTTCCGTGATGACGTTTTAAAACAAATGAGTGCTGTTGTTAGTGACGTAATCAACTTGGATTGTTCTTCGCTCCGCAGTTAGACCTGTTTAAAGTTAAAAGGTGAGTCAGTTAGTTGTATAACCCATGTCAACCCTGTTTAAATTGGTGTCGGCATGGTTAAACGGCTTTATTCAGGCAAGGTCGAAAACTCCTTGACAAGTGTTGGAAAAGTTTTTATGGTGAAAGTTTAGTTTATGATAATGCCAACGTTGAGAGGATTATTTCTAATGCATTACTTTAAAATATTGGTACCATAAAGTTATTAATATAATGTTATGTTTAGTTGCAATTATCTACCAAGACGCCATCCGTACGATAACGTGTTTCTTTTCAGAATAGGAAGGTGTCATTAAGGACAAAATCCGTTATTATCAAAACTAAATTAAGGTCAAGTCTTAATGTAGTCCACACGCAAAACTGAAACTAATGATTGAGTAGGTTTGTAAGTAAAACTTAAGTAGCTGTGTTAATTTGGTGTACAATCGATGCTAGCTATAGTAATAATATTTTTAAAAGACGTAGTCGCTAGCATAAGCCAGTAAATTTTATTCTATCCATCTCTTAGCAAACAAACCAGTAAAGTTCAAGATTGTTTTGATAACAATCGTTTGCTATCTACTGTCTCTTAACAAAGCAAGCTACTTGGATCCATTGAACAGGTGTTCACTGACTGTTTTCACAAGAATTCTATTTATTAAAATTTATTTATTTATTTATGTACACACAGAAAATCAGAAATACATAAAATTCTTACTGTGAGTACAAAGGAATTGGGAAAGGGGAAATGAGAAAGGGGTAGACAATAATGTATAAGAACAAGAAAAGAAGGGTATGTGAAGCCTTAAACTGAAGTAACTCAAACTAAATATCAAAACGATACGAAAATATACTGATAAAATATGTATATGCGGAATACTATAACTATATAGATACGTTTTTTATTGGACCAACCTTGAAAAAAAATCTGCAGTTCAGTACATTTTGTTGAGAAATCCGCACATTAATATATGGGGCTGACGATTTTTTCTCGTGTTTTCAGTGTTGGTCCTATCGTTAATGTTGGTCATAATTATGAGTACAATGACCCCTTAATAGTTATTGCATTTATTCTGTTACACGTTATATACATACATATCTAACTATCACTCATATTTATCATTGTATATATACATACACATGGCATGCAAGATTCATATTAGTAAGATACTAAAGGTCTAACATTTTTAGGCCATCTGAAGGTTTAAAACTCAACTCAAACTTGACGAACTGAATAAGCGGGGTAATAACCAGATAACAAACTTAAATTTTAGTTACAAAAGGCAAACGACTGTCTTATCAGTCTAGTGTCCTGACTGTAACCCCAAATTCAGTCAGTTTTATTATGTTCATCTATTTTTTTTATTGTGAAATTGATTTGCTCTTGACTCTAGTCTAGGTTACAGGTCATCTGTAAGGAAATTAGGATAGTATCGACTACAGTCTGGATATTTGCACGCACAACGCGTAAACGTGCGCGAGGGCTCTCGCCTCCAGATCCCACGGCAGTAATCCGGCAAGGAGATTCGCCGCCTCGCCAGAGACCGTGCGGTATCCACGGACAAGCCGAGTGGCCATGACCCTCTGGGCCGAGACCAGGTGGCGCGCTGGCAGTCGCCTTAGCGACAGCGCCCACACTGGGGCCCCGTAAAGGGCCATGGACCGCACGATCCCCGCGTACAGCCTCCGGCAGGAGGCGTTTGGTCCCCCCAGATTGGGCAAGAGCCGCTTGAAGGCAGCCCCAGCCCGCCCCAGTTTGGGTGCCAAACGTCGGAAATGCTCCGCGAAGTTCCACCGGCTATCGAGGACGAGGCCCAGGTACCTCATCGTTGACCCGACGCCGATGTGAACCCCTCCTACCGTTACCTGGGTTCCCGGTGGTGGCCGGTTCCGAGGGCCATGAAAACACATGGCCTCGGACTTGTGTAGGGCCACCTCGAGACCCAGTTGCCGAATTCTGTCAACGACTATCGCAACCCCGCGTGTCATCAACTCAGCCGCCGCCTGGTGCGACCCCCCTTGCGCTAAAACCAGCGTGTCGTCAGCGTAGCAGACTACGCTGACGCCGCGAGGGAGGTCGGCGCGCAGCACCCAGTCGTAGCCGATGTTCCACAGGGGCGGCCCCAGAACCGAACCCTGTGGAACACCGCACGACATCTCTCGCCGGTTCCACTCTCCCCGGTGACCGGGGTAGATGACGGTGCGTTCCAGGGCTGCGGTGACTCTTTCGAACAAATTCCGCAACATCATTTTTAATCTTTAGGTCTGTGTCTAGGGTGGGAGATACAATCAAAACTAAAGGCACCCGGTCTCTCGCCAGAAGAGTCTTCTTGTTCTTCTCCCGCTACGCCCAGAGCGGGAGAAGAACAAGAAGACTCTTACTAACTAAACCCCACCCGTGATCCTTCCTGTGCCCTTTGCATTCCTGGGCCGCGGTGACTCTTTCGAACAAATTCCGCAACCCTAGCAGGCCCTTTGGGGCCCCGATTTTGTTATCCTTGCATTACACATTTTAGTCGCATCTATACTGCCATATACATACGAACTAAACAAAGAGACTTGACGTCACACAGATCCTTCTTTGTACTATCAAAATTCTCTCAAATTTCTACGATGTTAACTTACATATACAACAGCTCGACCACAACCAATGAGCAGTTGCCCACCAGACACAACCCGTTTGGTCGGAAGAACCCACCTTTTCAATTATGGTTTTTATTTTCTATTGATAGGCTACCGTTAAAACACAATCACAGATCATCTCAGTCCCGCTATAGTAGTTACAACCAAAAATAGAAAAGTACACTGGCTGAAATTAGTCTAGTAATTAGGGGGACGGTTCCTTTATATAGTTCTTTCAGGTCCCCCGACTGCAATGAAAATATTATTATCTATCTTGCTTTTAATTTTTTGGATCACTTTGTCAAGGCAGGTGTTTTTTTTTAATTTGTTTTAATTTATTTGTTTTTTATTTCATACCGTTTTTAATCTAAATTTCATGAAAACCTCCAAAAAAATATCATGTGTTTTTTTTATTATTTATGAACCTTGGTTCCCTCTTTTTAACGTAAATAATGTTCAATGTCCTATGTTATAACTCAACGCTTCTAACGCCCACATACGTTGATATCGGTCAAGCCATTAAGCAGTTATGGTGAAATAAACAAACTGACAAACATACATACATAAACTTTGAAAACATAACACTCCTTTTTTGGGCAGTCGTGTAAAAATATCTAGTCTTCTAGCAACAATGTGGTTGTATAACTGAGAACCATAAGTAAGAAACACAAATCCATGCAGCATTTTACCCACAATGTGAACTCGCTGGCATCAACGAAGTATTGTCAGCAAACACTCTAATATTTAGCCGCCATTGAAATCCGTCGATCAGAGCCATTAGTCCAAATAACAGCGCTATTGTTCTACGTGGGACATGGCAACACTATCAGCTTAGTTTAGCTTATTTTAGTTGGTTGCCTAATTTGAGCTAAACCTCTACTGTCGGTATTTTGATATTATCCTAGTATACTAGTTAAGGTAAATACAAAATGAACTTGGAACTACTTAAATTGATTTTATTGTTCTAATTTTTTTTTCTTCGACTACAAACCTCAGAATAGAGACGAACCAAAAAAAAAACAGATGCCATTTTTAAGTTTATACGAGACTAACGTGCAGAAAATACTTTTATATAGTTAGATGTAAGTCTAAGTTCTCGACAGCTGATTGGCTTTGAATGAAACATGACACAAGTCACAAGTCTAGACCATTTTCTGGTTTAGGGCTCAGGATACTTTTTAATCCAGCAGTAAGTTCTCTTGGTCTGTCTCTGTTTCCCATTTCATTACAATGGACACTGAGCTAGGATGATACCTGATTGCAGAATGTGTTCGAAGACGGGGACCCATAGGGTCACTAGGGTCAGTGCCTACTAGGGTTAGCGGAATTTGTTCGAAAGAGCCACCGCGGCCCTGGAAAGCAAAGGGTATTAATTCACTAAGAGTCTGACACAACATTCTGTTCCACCCAGAGCGGAAGAAGTCATTTGATGGTTTACCATCATTAGTTCTGTTTTTCCGTTTAAATAAACCACTGTCTATAATCCTGTATCGTAATCCTTGTAGGTACATATTTCGTTTTGGAAGTAACAGGTGTGATGTTGAATGATGCATTAAACTAGAGTGAACATTCACTCTAGATTACCAGTACCTACAACTACTAACTTGAGTAGTCAACCTCAATATAGCAGAAGATTTAGCCGCTTGAAGAATCACGTGATATACAAGCAATCAGCGAAGTAGACAGCTCTCGATAGTTTTCCAAATCGAAAACTTTACCTTAGTGGAATTTAATCTAACCATGTTTTATGGTCGACAGTTCATCTCTTTATTCGCGTGGAAAATTACTAGAATTTTCTAATGTAGTGTTTTATTTCCATGTTAAAATTGAAACGTCCCACAAACCCGACCACAAAAACGACTGAAAAGTTCCAAACAGATCACTTTTTAAGCAGTCTGATGCAGTTGAATTTATTTAGTTCTATCATAGATTTGACGCCACAAACAGCGCCAGACTGCTCTCGAAAAACATTACCTTCCTTATGGCAGTCGGCTCAAAATCAATCGTAATTTTTCTCCCCCACATTATGTATGTACATTTATGTCGATGCTCCACATAGTATGTGTACTACCGAAGATTTACAAAACAGAGGGCTTAGTGCGAGTTTTTTAAACGTACTCGAACGCGTTGTCGCTTATATCAAATTGTATGGAAAAGAAGGTTTTCCGTTACTGTCACCAGACGGCGCTTATTAAATTTCAATACGAATTAACGTTTACGCTGACGCGATCGAGAACGTTAAAGAACTCGCACTTAAGGCACCGATGAGTGGTAGCAGTAAGCTTTTAAGATTCCTAAGGGATACCGATTATAGGATGGAAGCTATACTCCCATTTAATCCAACTCCATATAGTATAAGTAAAGGTATATCCATAGGACCCTTTTTTTCTGGATGGGAAATCATCAAATGATGAAGATGATCTTCCCCCGCTCTGGGCGGAGCGGAAGGGAGTGTCAGACTCTTACTGACTAAAACCCACCCGTGAACCTTCTTGTGCCCTTTGCGTTCATCGAAACGGTCATCAATTTGATGTCCGCCCTCCATTGTCCACATCGGCGTCAAAGCCGAACTAAAATCAAAATTAACTGTAGAAACCAATTAATTGGTTTCGGGCACATTGAATTCATTGAATAAGACAATTAGTTTGTGACAGCGGCCGGCGGTGTTAAAGTTAGAATTAGGGTCCGATCACAGGTTCAAATTAATATGTCGACGAAGTTAAATGTTACATGTTCGATCTAAATTAATGTTTCTGGCTTTAGGTTAAGCATGATTTATAAAGGTTTATGTTTCGACTGTTTTATATTCTGCTATCTGCCTCGTTGGTTTAACTGGGACGAACTGGGCTCTAGTCAAAGGATTTCTTTTTCAATTCGGCGGGAGGACACGCTCGGATATCAGAAATGAGAAAAAAAAAAAGAAAGTGTTTGCCAAACCATTCGAAATGAATGGCAGAACATTTATACATCATGAAGTTGTAGAATCTTCGAAATTTTGAGTCTTTTTTGTGGTCTGTATGAATAGTACGTTTTACTTCTAAGTGTAGGTAATCATCAGAATCAAATGACATCTTCCACTGTGAGCGTAGCGGAAGGGAGTATCAGACTCTTACTAACTAAAATCTATCCGTGTTCCTCCTAATGCCCTTTGCGTTCCAGAGCCACAGTGACTCTTTCAATGAAAATCCGCACAGGTACTGGGCCCTAGTGGGCCGCGCCTATTATACTGAAATCTCTTTGAAGCGCCGTTTACGTCTACGGCAACGTAAAAAGGCGAGCGACTAAAATAAATATTCTATTTTCAGCGACAAGACACTTGGTTTAGGTTTTATCCATTGACAGCTGTCGATTCTGTCTGGTCGATAGCTGAGGATTGGTTCCTGGAATCTACCTCCAACTTCGGCAAAGTGTTTTCGGTTTTTCGAACTTTTAAATGCTCATCAAATATTCTCGCTAACAGTATATGCTATCCTTTTTGTATTTGTATGTTTTTATGAGTAAAATAAATAATGATAATAAACTAGCAATCTACCGATTTCCTCGCCCCACTGACAAATGATTTGATAGGCTCTCATTAGCTGAATGTAAACGGCACGTGTATACTCACTTGCAGCCCTTGCAAAGTTGTTTGAATAGCTTTAGCGCTGCAGGATTGATTGTTACGCAATGGATTAATGCTTAAGTAACCTAAAGCATGTTCATGGCGTATTTGTGAGTATCAAAATACCGCACAAATAACTGGATTTTTAGAGCTCCAGGGGACCGTAGTTTCGTATTTGATTCGATACCTCCTTACGTCACTGAGAAAAATGGTATTGAATGACTGACAGACAAACATACGTAGGAACACGAAGTGAATAACTCAAAGATGACCTTGCAAGAATCAGCACATGGGCTAAATCCTTTGGATTCTTGCTGAATCCAACTAAATCTCAAGCGCTCATTATTGGTGGCAGATACATGCTCAGTCAATTAAATCGCCAGTCTCTGCCGCCGGTAGTGTATGAATCGGTGCCTATCATATACTCTGAAAGCGCTAAGAACCTCGGCGTCCATATGGACACTTACCTCTCTTGGGAGGTTCACGTAACTCATGTTAGTAAGAGGGTATTCTACACTTTCCAGTCCCTTAAACGTCTCCAAAAATTCTTACCATTTCACACTAAGGTCAGTCTTGCTCAATCTCTTCTTCTACCCCTTATAGACTATGCCGATGTCTGTTTTCTAGATGCGACGGAGGCGCTCCTAAATAAACTCGAACGACTGCAGAATTTGTGTATTCGCTTCATTTTTGGCCTCCGGAAATACGACCACGTGTCGGAGTTCCGGACCAGATTGGGGTGGCTGCCGATTCGGCGTCGGCGAGATACTCACATCCTATCCCTTCTCTATACTATCCTGCACAATCCTAATTCTCCTCAATACCTTTGTGAACGCTTTGAGTACCTTGTCCCAAGAGGTAAACCGTGCCGAACTGCCACGTCTCTTCTCCTTCGTACTCCGCGTCACACTTCCAGTCGCTATGGTGGTTCCTTCTCTGTGACTGCAGTGCGTCTCTGGAACTCTCTTCCACATTCCCTACGCGACAGCCCTTCTCTTGATGTGTTCAAGAGGAAAATTAAAGAGCATTTCCTTTCGCTATGACATAATATTCGTGGATATGTATATATATGCACTGCGTACCGGGGAATCCATATGTGAGGCATTTTCAACTTATTTTCACTCCACCTTTTTAGATCCAAGTCATGGTGGTAGTTCTAGTTCCGACGCCCCTTCCTCTTCTATCTCCGAATCCTCAAACCTGTCGTCCGATATCAGTCGTATCACGGTGAACGTCGAAAACATCGCCAGCTTACTCTGTAAACTGGATACATCGAAAGCGCCAGGCCCGGATAATATCTCATCACAGCTTCTCGTACGTTGCGCTGCATCTATTGCACTTCCTATTTCAATTCTATTTAAAAAATCTTTAGATGCTTGTGTTGTCCCCAAACTTTGGAAATCGGCATTCATAACGCCTGTACATAAAAAAGGTGCCAAAACAGACATCACTAATTATAGACCGATATCTAAATTATGCATCATTGCCAAGGTTTTCGAGAGGATTATTTATAACCAGGTCTATTCTGCTTTGAAACAATCCTTTAGTCCCCTCCAACACGGCTTTCTTAAAGGTAGATCAACTGTCACCAATCTTATTTTACTTAATGATTACATCACCGACGCAATGGACCACGGTAAGCAAGTCGATGTTGTCTACACAGACTATAGTAAGTGTTTCGACCGAATCGACCACGTCATCCTATTACGGAAGTTAGAGGGTATCGGTATACGCGGGGACTTACTCAGATGGTTTTCCTCTTACATAGAAAATAGGTCGCAAGCTGTGGTACTGAATAATTATATTTCTAGCTGGGTTTTAGTCCCCAGCGGAGTCCCCCAAGGTTCGTTGCTCGGTCCGTTATTATTTATCATCTACGTTAACGACATCGACTCCTGTCTGACCTCATCCAAATTACTGTGCTTCGCTGACGACATGAAAATTTATGCTACCATATCATCAACTGCGGACATGATCGCACTTCAAGCTGACTTACAGTGTCTTGAAGTATACTGCCATAAAAACAAGCTTGATCTCAATCCCAAAAAATGCTCAGTTGTAACGTATTCCCGGGGACGGTCACTCGTAGCCACAGCATATACTCTCGCTGGTCATATATTACCTAGATGTAGTACTATTCGTGATCTGGGGGTTCATCATGATTCCAAACTTATTTTTGAGAAGCATGTAGACTCTATCGTCGCTAAAGCCTCGAGATCCCTTGGTTTCATAATGCGACTATCCAAGTGCTTCACACAAGCTAAAACATTAAAAATTCTATACTGCACTTTTGTTAGAAGTCACTTGGAATACGCATCTGAAATATGGAATCCATGCTATCACAAATATATTGACCGTATCGAGCGCGTGCAAAAAAAGTTTATAAAATTCTTATGTTTTCATCAGAGGGTACCGTATCAGTCCAGTAACTATCTCGGTCTCTGTAAAAAATATCATCTCTTACCACTAACTACTCGTCGTGAGATCTCTGACTGTATTTTCTTGTTAAAAACGGTTCGAAGCGACATAAATTGTTCAGAAATTTTGTCGTCTTTCTACTTCAACGCTCCAAGCAAGTCCAAACGGTTCAATCCACCACTACGAGTGCCATTTGCAGCTACTAAATATAGACAAAATTCGTACGTTGTGCGTGTGAGTAGGTACTTTAATAGGGTGTGCAAACAGTTCGATTTTGATCTTTTTGAAACTAGTGTGACCAAGGCAAAACAATGTTTGTCAATGGATTTCTTTGGAGATTGAATTGTTTATGTGTACTTTGTTTTTATTCTTTAAAATTTAACATCTTGGTTTTCATGAGAAATAACGTGTCAACATATTATCTTAGTTGATGATCTACCAGCACGTTTTTAATTGTGTTACTGTTTTTATATTATTATTTTTTTGGCATTTTTTTTTTGTACTTAAATGATATTATGTTCCACAGTACTTTTATACCATTCTGGCTCTGGACGTGAAGACTTATAATTGGCTACCAAATTATCAATCTGTTGTACATTACCATTATATTTAGCTGTAAGTCTTCCATAGTATTTAAATAAATTTAAATTTATATATATATTTTTTTTTAAATATTATATGCATTTATATATGTATGTAGGTATGTCTATGTATGTATGATAAAATATGTTGTATTGTAGAATTTGTGCACTGGATCCTACCCTCTATGCTTATCTCTCTCTATCACTCAAAGGTTTGCTGGGAGAAAACTCAACTTTGAGTTAAGCTCGCCTTTGTACATGCACTTTATTATGTCTAATATAATATAAGTTGTTTTAGTGTACAATAAAGAATTAAAGAAAATATAAATCATCTTCCTCTCCTTTTCCCAACTATATTGCGGTCAGCTTCCAGTCAAACCTGATTCAACTGAATACAAGTATTTCACCTTCACAACCCAATAACTGGGTAACACGGTACTTCTTGGCAAGACTGGAATTCTCTGACTTCTAATAATAATAATAATAAAACATTTATTTATCCAGATCCATACAATCCAATTTGTTAGTAATCACATACAACTTAAAACACTAATGTTAGTAACATACATTTGGCAAATTTTGGTAATAAGGACTAATAACGTCACAACAATAAATAATTATTAATAATAATGTCATAATCACTAGTAATAATGTCAAAATAACCATTCATAATGTCAAAACCACCATTAATTATGTCACATCATTAACAATACAATAATCAAATAAAACATTCGCAATGGGTACAGGAAAACAACATTACCCGTTATTTCCGAGTACGATTTGAAGGTAATACTTGTGTCCTGGTCCAGTGGCTAAGTATTAGTCCTTCTGCCCTATCCGCCACAGTGACCAAGAGGCTGTTGGCGCTGCCCCGCACCCGCCTCATCAGGGAGGCGACACGCTTTCGCATGATTGCGTAAAAGTCGTCTATACGTGCCTCTGCGAACATCCCTGATGCGCTACAGTGCCGTGGCAACCCCAACAACGCCCGGAAAGCGTTGTTAATTGTTATACTGGACACGTAAGGCGCTGTAAGCTTTCTGCGTGTAGTCGACCCACAGACTGCAGGTGTAAAAAGATTGGCAGTATGCCCTAAACAAGGTAGTTTTTACACCCCTCGAACACTTTGCGAACCTACGGATCAACATATTGCTCCTGACTGACAGCGCCCTCTAATAATCCGTAACAACTGTCAATGATCTACAAATGACAGCCGTGACCCACGACTTAACGTGCTTTCCGAGGCACGGAGGAGTCTCAGTATGTGAATGTCGCCCATCCACAAACCGACCTCGGCAGGCGTTGCTTTACCTTGGAGATTGACCCGTGCGGCTGTTATTATTTAGCCAGGAGCTTCTCAATATGCATGTGTAAAATAGCTAAAATAAAAGGAATTAAGCAATCAATCGATTTCACAGCCCCACTGACAAGCTGATAGCCGCTCATTAACTGAATGCGCACCGTACATTTTTGTCCACTTGCAGCCCTTACAAAGTTGTTTGAATAACTTTGGCGCTATTACACACGTATTTAAATAACTCACGATTGACAATTTTTCATAATATTATTAAGTAGTGTCTACATTTTTTATCCCACTCTTCTGTCGCAGGTCTGCTGGAAGAAATTTCTATTGAAATAAGCAGTACCTTTTTGCTCTTGTTTTCTTTATAAAATTTTATATTTTAAGTATATTGTGTGTACATAAATAAATTAATAAATAAGTTATATTTGTCGTTTCATAAACTGGACCTTTAAAGCAAAGAATTACAATGATTATATCAGCTACTTCTTTTGATAAATACTAGTTGGAATACCTGTATGGATATGCTTTGTTGTTCACCAAAATAATAAAAGAGCACTTCATAAGTTTCATTTACAAAGAAACTAGTTTACCTGCTTTGAACAAGACAAAGTCAAGTAAATATTTTTACAATTTGTTTTTGTTTGTTTCATTGAGAGAATGAGATTCCTCTTAAACAATGAAGAGAATTCTCAATGATACAGATCAATACACTCCTATTGTGTAAACCTAGGCTTGATGTTTATTCAGTGCCAGCCGTATTTGTAAATAAATCTAACCAGCCATGTTTAGTTAAAAATGTATTAGCAGATTCTTAATTCAAATTCTCTGAATGACCTCCAGAAACCCTCTGAAGGTCACTAGGTCGTCAGATCCAGGGACCTGTCGAAACGCTAATACGTTCTTCACTTTTGTTAAATTGACATTAACGTCATTTTATCTTCAGTTACTTTTCAATTAAGAGGATATTTCGCATATGTGGTGCCAACTGGTGGCGTTTCCGTGAAACATTGATTAAAAACCCATAAGTTGGTTGGTTTAGAGTGTACTTTATTGAACTCCAAAATTTTATTACACAAATGTATTACAAAAAATCCTGACATAATTTGATACAATGACGGTCTTATCTTTAAAAGCGGTATCGCTGAAATCTACCAAAAACCTTTGGAAGTACTGAAAGAACTTAATATAAAAGAGGTAGTCTAGGCCCTAGGACATGCTGGGGGAAGGGCCTGCGCGCCATCCGCCCCGACCAAGGGCAAGAGGTCCGCCGCCGCCGCCGCCTCTGCCGCCGCCGCGGCTTCCGTCGCCGCTTCTGCCGCTTCTGCTGTGGGTGCTGCGACTCCCGGTACTCGGGAGGGGGCTGAAATGGAGTGCCAGTAATGGTCCCATTTCGGCCTCCTCCAGAGACAAGTCGGCCGCTGTGCTATTGCGCAGTGGCTGATGCCTGTGGACGGTGAGCGTGGGTGGCTCGCCGTCCGATACCAGGCTGAGTCGACGACGCGTTGTGCTTCACGCGCGCCTCAAGGAGCCGTCAGCACCAGAGACGGGGCCCCATAGGGTCGGTGCCTGCTAGGGTTGCGGAATTTGTTCGAGAGAGTTGCCGCGGCCCTGGAACGCAAAGGGCACATGGAGGAGCACGGGTGGGTTTTAGTCATTAAAAGTCTGACACTCCCTACCGCTCCACCCAGGGCGGGAGGGGTCATTTGATGATTTCCCATCCAAAAAAAAAAAAAAAAAAAAGCCCTAGGACATAATCTCTTTATACAGTTCGTGCCGTACCTTATAGTGTGAGTTACGGGTAGGTTGGGTTTTAATAATTAAACTACATACCTACAAGGCATATCACCTGTTTGTGTCCCACGCGACCGTAATAAGTGTTAGGTACCTACATGATATAACAATACAGGTGTTAGGTTATGTTGTGCCCACTTGAAAACAACCTTTTTATTACAACTGAGGTAACTGAGGCTATTTCAGTCAGGTTATGTTTAAAGCTATAGGTATGAGAATAGATAGAATAAAAGAATGGTTTGTAGACAGAAAAGATTGGTGAATTGTGTGAGGAGTTTAAAAAAAAAATAGGGAATGATGAATTTATTCTTGAAAATTGTGATCTTATTGTGATATTCTACCTGACTTGTGGGGCAAAGTAGAATAATCCGGGATGATAGTATATATAGCATAATCAGCCCTTTGATGTTTCCATTGCTGGGATACAGGCCTCCTCTCTAGGAGAGGGAATGGGCCATACTCCACCACGCGGGTCCAGTGCGTTGCGTTAGCGCCGTCCCCAAGTAACGTGAGACAGCGGCGGGCAAGGGGGACATAATTTCAACAGTATTCACTGCATGATTTACACTGTCGAGCAGACGAATTTTTGAACATATGAAGCAATGGATATAGAACTCGATTGTGTGATTTCGTTTGTGAAAGAATGTGCGAATTTGTTGGTCACACACTTGGGATGCTGGTTGCGAAAACTTTGTCGCTTATAATCGCAGGTTTAGGTACTCTTCATGTATTTATCTCCTTAATAATAAAGCCAGTGAGTGAGTGATGGGAAAGAGGTTTAATAACACCTCTCTAATTTCTAACCGTTAACAAACAGCAATCAATAACTAATAACTACTTTACCGTCAAAGCAATGTCGCTAAGTACTGGTTAAACGGCATATGTAATAACTATGAATGACGGATAATGACCGCATAATAACATACCTATTCAGCATGTAATAGTAATGTATTTTAACAATCAATCGATGGTTTGTAAGGAAACTCTAAACATAGACTAAGTGTAGGCCATTAAAACAGTTGTCTTAGTCTCCTTTTCTCTGCTGCCAAAATGCTGAATAGGACTTAGACAAACTGACATTTTATCAGCATAATTACAGCCGCCATTGATCAAAATGGTCGTGATAAATTCAAATAAATCAAATAAAACATATTTCGATTAACCTTTTTATCTTTTCTTATTTTTTTTGTATATATTTATTTATTTCAGATACCATAACCCATATTAGAAAATAGCTGAAATTATACAATAATAAATACAAAATCACACAATAATGAATACAAAGTAATTAATAGTATAGAAATAAAACACAAACAATCAAATTAAAGATTAAATAAAATGAAATCAAATTAAACAAATTAAAGTTGATGTTATGGCCGATCCGAACCCTGCGCACCTTAGATACGGTGCGCTTGCGCATAGTCGCGTGGATCGCGTTAATCCAGTAGTGTTATTCTGTAAAATCCTCGCCGTGAAAATTAAAGTGAAGAGAATAGACTGACAGGAAACCATAACTCTACTACTACCACATTCACTAAGCTAACTCCCTCTAGCTCTGCTTAGCTGCTCGTCTTAGCTAGCTAAGCCAGGGAACAGCGTCTCTGTCATCTAGATTGGAATGACAGTGGCAGACACCAATGCAGCATATCTGCGGCAACAGTGGTGCGTGCAGCGGGATTCGGAATTATACCTTCAAGGTACAGCGCGACGCCACTGCCGCGCCGCCGCCGCCGATTTATTCGAATTCTGTCACTGAAATCTTTCGGGGTTCAGAACCCCAAATATAGCCTACGGAACCCGGGACAAAATTGCTACACGTTCGTTATCTGTCTGCTGTCTGTCTGCCATTGGGATGTCTATATTGCATGAAACGTAGTAGGTAGATTTGAAATTTACACAAAACGCGTATTTCTTTTGACGGTGTAACCACAAATAATAAAAATATTTCCAGCTTATGGTACGTAAACCTTGTAGTGTGAGTCCCATTCGCACTTTTTCTTGAATTTCCTTATCGTATGGTAGTCTTAACAGTTTGCGAACTGTCGCGTCGCACAGCTATCTGTGTGAACCGACCTTACTCACATACTAAGAGTACAAAAGTGTAATAATAAAAATACAAATGAACGAATATGTTCTTCTTTCATTCCCAAAACTAATTAACTTTGACACGCATTTTTTTACCCACCCTATAAACCTATCTGTGTTTTAATTAAGTGCGTGTATCACGCTCATGTACTCAGAGATAACGAATCCCCTCTACCTCACTTATGTAGAAGGACGGTCCAATAAATAACACTCTCACTTTCGTTATTTATTTGTGGAACTTTTATATCTGCAAACCAAAAATATGAAATTATTACCTATCTGGAACAGGATTAATCTACAAGAGTTACGGCGATGCGCCACTGCGGTACACGTTAGACATCCCAACCATGGGCATAAAAACATTTAGAAAGTACTTATATGCTAACATGTGAAGACAGTTAGGCTGGCCCGGATCTAGAGGGGGCACACCGAGGTTATCATAAGTATGGATGGTCAATAGAAAATCAAATTAGCTGAGATGTGCAGAAAGTTGTTTTTATTTGTAAAAAGTAATTTTGATACTTTGACCTCCAATATGCTCAAAACCAAAGATTTTCCACCCAATATATATGTGGTCATCATTATTGTTAAGGGTCTTTTCATGACCCTTAAATAATAATTAATCCCAGCTGTGGAAGAGAGAGGGCGCCACTACCAAGTTTGCTCCGGTTCTGAAAAATCGTAGAGCCAGCTGCAGTTACAAGTCTTTGTTTCCTGATAGCTACCACCTGGGAGTCTTTGAGTCAAGAGTAAATAAGGTACTTCTAGGCAAGCGTGCTTGATTGATGGCCAGAATTTTCATCAGATGATATAGTGGTCTCGAGTGTATTCATTAATAATGAAAAACAAAACTAAAAAGTAAAAATTACAAGTACGTAGCCAGCGTGCTATTGTATGATAACTTTCCCCACCCCTACCCCAATTAAGATGGGATAATACAAAGAATGAAGAAGAAGAAAAGGTTCCTCCTTAAATGCACACTTATCCAACAAAAGTAGGTAAGTCACATTCACATTGGTCGCCTGATTCTTGCAGTAAACAAACTTCCAAGTAGTTGGGTACTCGCAAAGCATTACCTACTTAAAACTTAGTTCATATAATACAACTTCATACTTTACTGTTACTACACTGAATAATGCAACCAGAGTACTTATTCTGCAAATTTTCGTATTCGCACCTCAGTTGCAATCTGTCAAAAACCTCATTTTTCATACATTTTTCAGGAGCATAAATAGAGATTTTCTTTGGAAATTCTAAGCTACTTACCTAACTGTGACAGTTAATACAGTCGTTAATATCGAAATACAATATCCTATGCATGACTGAACTAATATCAATGTCGCAAGTGGAGTAGAATTTCAACTCCTGCGCCATATGAAATTAAGCGCCATTAGGAAACCAGCCAGTCTGAACTCTGTCTCCAGTCATTTGACGGCAGGCTGTATTCCAAAAGCCATAGCACCAAAAAGGTGATAAAAGTTGAAAGTAAACTCTTCCAAAATTAAATAATCTTACTTTTACATCGAATCAAGATGCCTTTGCCAACGAATCAAGTTTATGTAGTGTATGTTAGATACAATTTTTTTTGTCTAATCTTTCTTGAACTTTGATTAAATTTCAAAAAGTAAACGACACTCTTGAACTACAGAATACGTCATAAAAAAAGATATCTCGTAGGTCAAAGCAGAACAACGAAAAAGTTTTATTCGGAAATAGTTTTTTTTATTAAACAGGTCGTGATCAGTGTGTGAGTGTGTTATCGATCCGTGTCGTGCCAGTCGGTCACTAGCCCTACTGCCAACATATCGATTTTAACCGCAACCATTTAGACATCCACCGCTGTTACGAATGAATGACTGAATATTTAGCCGATAGCGCGGTAAGCGTGATTCCTGAATAGTTCATGGGTATGTTCTAGTTTGAAGGAATTTAACTGTATAGTACTTTGGTAATGGCTTTAATTTAATGGAATTGTTTATGGCATTGGGATATGTTGCTTTTACATTTTGAGCTATTCTATAAGGTGTTCCAGATCTGAATGGTAGAAAGATACATAAAAATTTAGCTTCGTAGTGCAGTGTTAGTGTAGTGTGTTGTTACCATTTTTTTTTAACAAAAATGGTAATTTGTGGTCATGAGAAGCTGTCAGATTGAAAAGGAAGAATTTTTTGAGAAATTGAACTTGAGATTTTTGGTTGGCTGGATATCACCAAAAAAATAATTGTGGGATTCAAGCCACTGGGGTGCGCGGGCGCCGACGTTAACGCGACTGTGCTGTGGGCCACCAAGCCGCTGCACGAGCTGGTCAGCATGGCACACCTAGAGCCTGCGTGAGCTCTCTTCTACTGGAGAAAGCACGACCCCCATATTTCTGAATTGCCACGGTCAAGTCAGCGCTCTCACTAAAGATGTACAGGACAGATTAGCTTATGAATATCGAGGCCAGTGTGTTCTGGGAGCCTGCAGAGTTGCCAAGCCAATTTTTTTCTTTTTTATATTATTTTCTGGTTCGAACAAGACACGATACTACCAATTGAGTTTTTGTTCCGCGGAGTCTGTGCTTTATTTGGTAATTTTTCCCGCTTTTAATTTCTTCCAAATTGTACTATCAGTTTAGACCTAAATAACTAAATAAGTAAATATTTGTGAATAGGTATCGTTGAACGAGTGGAAGAACATTTTTATGTGGCGTAGGTGTTATTACCTCTTCTTCTTCTTTATTAAAAATAAAGAATCTGTAGAAACAATTCACTTGAATAAGTGAATTGTTTCCACGGATTTTTTATTTTCAATTTTATGTATTTTTGTTATTTAACTGACTTGCATTTCAATTTATATTCAATTGTTTATGTTTCTTCTTAAAACACTTCCTACAATGCAATTGTCGTATACTTAATTTTCTCATTTTATGTAATACTAGCTTCTGTCCGCGACTTCGTCCCCGTGGAATCCCCGATTTTAAAACATTATTTATCTCTGCTCCGCACCTATCGGCTTAAGCGTGATGATATATAGCCTAAAGCCTTCCTCGATAAATGGTCTATTCAACCCAAAAATAATTTTTCAATTCGAATCAGTAGTTCCTGAGATTAGCACGTTCAAACAAACAAACAAACTCTTCAGCTTTATAATATTAGTATAGATTTATTTTTCTAGTTATATTTATTTATACCCTATAAAATTACACAGAGTCTGTAAATAACGCATTTTGTTAAAAAATACAAACATAGAACAAATTACCATAATCCCTGAAATTTGATACTCAAACCCTTTACCATTCTTTTTTTTATGAGACTTTCTACCTTAGAATCTTAATAGTTTGATCAATAAAATATAATAGTTTGATGACGGAACGTACATTTAAATACAACCTACGCGAAGGCAGCTTGAAACTAATGGTTCGTGCGGAGGCCCACAACACGCGATTCATCATTTAGGAGGGGCTGCAACAAAAGAAGCCTTGATTTATTTACCCGGATTAGTGGGAGTTGTGGGAAATATCCACACTGGCAACATTTATTAATCATTCGGACGGGACGTGACGCTCGCTTTGCTAAATTATACTTTGCTATTTCTTGAGAAAGTCGACTGCAGCGTGGCGATGGAAATAACTGCAACGTTTATATCTGCACTGTAGGGTTATATTTACACAAGATGATACCCCGTCAGTCAGGAGTCGCAGGGCGATACCTGGCCACAGTAGGCGCGGGCCTACGACAGGCGAGCGATGGGTGGCTCGCGGTCTGATAAGGACTAGACCAAGGTCGACATGTCATTATCTATATACTAATATAATAAAGCTGAAGAGTTTGTTTGTTTGTTTGAACGCGCTAATCTCAGGAACTACTGGTTCGAATTGAAAAATTCTTTTTGGGTTGAATAGACCATTGATCGAGGAAGGCTTTAGGCTATATATCATCACGTTTAAGCCAATAGGAGCGGAGCAGCGATAAATAATGTTTTAAAATCGGGGATTCCACGGGGACGAAGTCGCGGGCAATAGCTAGTTACTAATATTTTAACACATTCGAAATTAAAATAAATTAGCACACAAAAGTAAAAACATTTTAAGTACACAAACCATTTTTTAGAGCTTCATATACATAAATATAACAAAAAGTTTTAACTAAGTAGTTCCTGTAATCAATTGCAACATAAAACCTCGCAATCTCTTATTCAGCTTGATTTATTGTGCACATACATTTGTGAAAACTACAGTATTATGAGTACCTGTGTGTCACAAGAGAATATCTGCACAACTACATTAGCATATTTAACTGCAGTGTAACTTAATAAAACTAGATACTACTTGACTATCCTTCTTTAATCCCCTAAGGCAGCCGTTCCCAACCTTTTTAGGGTTCCGTACCTCAGGATAAAACGAACTTTGTTGTCCGTCTGTTTGTCCGTCTGCCTGTCAAGACCCTTTATCTCAGAAACGTATGGTATCGAGTTGAAGTTATACTCAGGTTTACAGTCCCTTTAAGTCGTGAAAAAATAAACTTCTAAGTTAACGTATAAAAGATTATGCCGTTTATGTTGCAAAAAAAAAATCGATATTCTCAAGGGAATCAATATTTATAGGGTAGTTTCCTTTGACCGAGGATAGTGAAATTTAGCAAGAAGATACATCTTACAGTATAGAAACAAATTAGGAATTTGTAGTTCTATCATATAAAAAATCATTCTTTGTGATTACAAACTTATATTTTCGATTAAAGAATTGACTGTGACTTACATTGATGTTCGGGAGAACATTGTGTTCAACAACAAAGCTACATATAATATCATGCTTTTATAGTTTATGAACATTCGTAGGTAATGTATACTCGGGAAAACATAAGACTTGATGGGAACCCTCAGTGCGTAAACCTGACTCGCACTTGTCCGATATTTTTTAAACTAGAACCTCTTTGATATCTATCGTTGTTAACAGGGTCCAAAAGATAGTATTCAATTAAAAATAACATAATCTCATACCTACATTAAAAACTTAAAGCAAATCTACATTTTCTATAAAACCAAAAATAACAAGAAGCATAATTCATATGAAACACAAAAAAAAAACAGTTTTGCATACGTTAATAAAGTGTTTTTTAAACCTTTCGCGGACCAAACTAGCTCTACCGAACTACCAGTGTACCGGTTCCCAAAAAAACATCTAGGGAACAGATACCTTTTAAGAACAGAAGCAAGATAAAAACAAGACATACTAAAGTGTTATAAAAAGTGTGAGAGATCTCCCTTTATGAGGAATAATATTTTATGGCGACCATCAATGAGACCCAATCGGAATATTTAGCAGACCTAATGCCCGTTGCGGACGAAGATATCATGAAAATGTTCCAAATTAATGGCGAATAAAACGGCGATGTTTGGTGTCGTTATTATTTTTAAATGTTCCATAAAGTGCTGGAGAAGTCTCATATTAATTTTATGGCCATATTATAACAAAATAGTCAATCAAATTAAATAGTCTATGATTTTAAGAAACGTTGTTTCTAATGCAGCACCACATTTTCCCTCTATTCATTTCAATCCAGTTTAATTTGTTCAAGTAACCATGACTCATATGTTGGTAAACACTTATCCTATGTTAGTAATTTTATTAGGATAATTTCATATACATACTTACATCCTAAAAAAGAACAAATTCCTGTACAATATACATACACAACGGCAGCACTGTCCGACACTTCACCGCGGCTGAAATATTCCATGGAAAATGGCGCAGCAGTGATTTACGATTGGACTATACCACGGCAATGCCAAAACAAAATAAAATTAGTTCGAAAGACTTAAAGGCCTCAATAGCCAGGTCATTAAATTCCCACTAAAAAATATACCAAAAATATTTACCGAACAAGGAATCTAAATTTAATGGCTTCACATTCCAAATGTTTTTTTTTTTTAATTTAAATGCATATTTATTCATAAACTCAAAAACAAATGCGTGTACCAACTCGGATATACACATAGAAATATTATATCTATGGATATACACGACTAATATGCGCTATGGAAACGGGGCAGTGCAAATACAGAGAAAAACTATTGTGAAATATTATTTAATAACAATTTTTGCTCTTGTACCAACAGCAATAAATCATTCTAGTTGCTTTATTATTTACGGTTATATTATTTTTTGTTTTTATTTCTTATGTGTATATATTTGAATGCGGTAAGTACCTATATATGAAGGTACTATAGAAGTATCAACTCTCGTTCAGTTTAATTTGATCAATAGCTAATAATATTGTATTTTAATGGCTTACAATAAATTTAAACTGTAAGTTAAAATTGATTAGTGTAATTGTCTTGTGAAGATAGATAGATAGATAATCTCTGGAAACAGTTATCATATACAGCAATTTTTCAAATCTGTCCGCTAGTTCCAAAGATTAGCGCGTTCAAACAAACAAACTCTTCAGCTTTATTATATTAGCAGTAGAAGTCGTCAAAGAAATGTGTTTTCCTTAATTTTACTTTGACAAATTAATATTTTACTTAGACATAAAGCACCGAAAACCACCGGAACCATAGACCATATCCACACAGGGTGGCAGATTATACTGAAGAGTATAATCAACCCCTGTGTCTAGAATTTGTGGATTATGAAAAGGCCTTTGACTCGGTTGAAGTCTGTTCTGGAGTCCCTGCAGCGCTGCCAAGTAGACTGGTGATACATCCAAGTGATGAGATGTCTCTACGAGGCCACCGCCATGTCCGTTCAAGTACAGAATCAGCAAACAAGTCCCATACCCTTTCATCGACGAGTGAGACAAGGGGACACTAATGCAATGGAGGATATGTTCAGGACGCTGATCTGGAAAGAACGTGAGAGATTTATTCGCCATTGATGTTAATGCCTTAACATCAATGGCGAATAAATCTCTCACTTGCATTTTGCAGATGATATCGTCATCATGGCAGAAACGCTGCGGGATCTACAACAGATGCTGAATAGCCTGACTGACACTTCTGTACGCATCGGCCTACGGATGAACTTGCATAAAACCAAGGTCATGTTCAACGAACATGTTCTACCGGAACCGATTGCGATTCACGGTGCCGTTCTCGAAGTTGTTCAAAAATATGTGTACTGTAACTTTGAGGGCTAGGTGAATAGAAGAATTCAGTTAAGGTGGGCAGCATTTGGGAAGCTTCGTCGAATCTTTACATCGTCGATCCCACAGTGCCTATAGACGAAAGTCTTCAAGTCCCACCCTTCATGACATACGGAGCCGAAACGTGGACACTGATGGCTCGTATGGTCCACAAGCTCAAAGCCGCTCAGCGGGCTATGGAAAGGGCTATGCTCGGTGTGTCTCTGAGGGATCGCATCTGTCAGAGAAGCAAGGTCATCGATGTAGCCCACTGGATTAGTAAGCTGTAGTGGCAGTGGGCTAGCCATATTAGTCGTAGAACCAACAACTTTTGGGGTAAACGAATTCTATAGTGGAGACCGCGTCTCAGCAAACGTAGTGTAGGACGTCCTCAGGCACGGTGGAGTGACGATTTAAGCTGGACGGCTGGCAGAAACTGAATGCGAAAGCCGAAAATAGATCTAAGTGACGTGCAATTGGAGAGGCCTATGTCAAGCAGTGGACAGCAATAGGCTGTTGATGATATGCTGTCGCTGTATATCGCATAGAGATACTTTTCTACCCGGAAAAAATGCATTAAGAATGGGAAAATCCTGATAACTAAAATATTTGAAAAACAAAATATAATTATACTGGATGCAAAAAATTCAAATACCTCAGCAAAACATTGCCATGTTCTATGAAAAATTCCGTGAATTATAACTGAAAACTTTGAGTTATTATTTTTCGATTAAATTAATTTAACTTTCAAATAAAGCCCCGATTTAACTTTGCAGTTATTGATGTTTCAATGTAGGGAATTAAAACTTTTGTGGAAAGTTTAATTGCCGGTGTTATTTTTTTATAATTACTTGGTCCATTAATACGTGGTATGATGTTTAGCTAAACAAAATTATTAATTAATGAAGTTGCTATGATGTTTCGTATTAGGAACTACTGCTAGTATTTAAGCGTAGATTGGTTGATTAAAAACTCGCTAAGAAACTTTAGAATTCAATTTACTGTGATTAACGGTACACAACGGAATGGTGGCACTGATACAAAAAAACCATCAGATTTGGCTAGCCTTTACTTATTTATCTTCAAGCGCTACTGCAAATCGTGGTGTCCTGTAATCGAATCCCAGGTCGGACAAAAAGTGTAATTAGGTTTTGAGAGAGTGGATTATGATTACTTCATATTAAGACATGGATAACCAATTGGTAGTACCTACTCATTGTAATATAGAAAGAAAGAAAAAATGAAAGAAAATATTTATTAAGGACTCGCACAAAACAACACAAAAAAATGAAAATAAAAGCTTATTATTAATTTTAGTTTGATTTAAGCTAATTGAATCTATTGGTAATAGAATCAGTGATCTTAGGATGGGTCTTAAAAATACAAAGATATTTTCACCAAGTAAGTCGTATATAGACGTAACATTTATACACTAATAAGGGAAACACAAACACTCACACGCACACACACACATGCATTAATAAATAAGGGATTAGGTAAACTATGAAGGAAATTCAACCTTCAAGTGGTGAAAAGGGGAAACATTTTTTGTAGGTACTCTTACTTATCGCGGGCGAAAAGCTAGAAGTTTTATAATAACCTATCTTTTTTTCCTCCATTGCTCCATCAGTAGGAGTACTTAACTCCAACCAAAGTAATTAGCACTCGATCCACGTCGAACATGCACCACCATCAGCCATTGTGTGCAGGGGCCATTACAACTTAATGGCTTGGACAACTTTATAGGCCACACGTTTATTTTTATCAGGTCAGATTCAGGTAGATATTGACTTTTTGATTTGTATTGTTTCATTTCATTCTTTAAGTTACAAGTTAGGTTAGAATTGGCTTAGTGATCCTTGCTGTTATTTTTGTTTCGTTTATATGATTAAAATGTTTTTTTTTTTCTATGACCTGTTACTTTTTTGTGAGCAGTCATTTAAAAAACTGATCTCAGCTGTTGAACCTTCGCATAGACCTGCCTCTACCATGACGTGCCATCATGAAGCCGTTGTGAGCTATCCCTTTTTAACAACGAAATCATGATGGTATTGTTAAATGGGTGGTTTTTTATTTATTAGGATTTTCATATCGTTTAAATTAGAACATATCCCATTTGCTGAAGTGTCCAAAATATCCGTGCACCTGCACTCTAGATCACACCTTTCAATAAGCACTCTTTTTTATAAAATGACTTCTCCCGCTCTGGGCTGAGTGGAAGGGAACGTCAGACTCTTACTGACTAAAGCCCACCTGTGTGCCTAATGCCCTTTGCGTCCAGGGCCGCGGTGACTCTTTCGAACAAATTCCGCAACTAAATAACCACCCTGTCATATTTATAAACATCAGTACTAAGTTTTTTACAAGCTAACTAAACACCACTCCCCTTTTAATATCGTAGCTAAGACATGAGATTAACGAACGTAAATCTGGTGGTTAGGACGTGCTCATAAATTGAATAACAGCAGATAATGCGGTTTCAAGTTATCTTTACGAGGGGAACCGCTGTCGTCGAGCCTATAAAAACTAACTATAACCGGGCATGATACTCTCCTACAATGTATGTTTCATAGAACATTATTTTCACTATCAATTATAAAGTTAAGTAAACAGTAAAGTGCTTATCAATACTGATTTTTAGAAAAATCAGTAAGCAGTTAGTCCGCTCTGTATGTAACCTGAGGGATGGCCTTTTCTTTGGTCACTTTTCCTGTTGACAACGATGTGGATGATTTTTTGGATGCCCTATGAGTTCTTCCCCTTTCACCTCTTTTTACTGCGCTTCTATATTTATATATATTTTCTATATATCTAACAAGTATATATATATATATATATACTATCTAACAAGTTTTTATGTAAAATATATCTTTTTGTTTCTAAATGTTGACTGGTACACAGAATGCCCTGTTTCATTATGTCCACCCATAAACCACAATTGTACATAAAATTAAGATAAATAAATATGTAATTATAAAGTTTAAATACTATAAAAGTTCTTTGAATCTATGTTTTCTTAAAATGTGAAATGATTTCGTTTTCGCCTTTCATGTATTTGTCACCGCTTTACTGCAAATATCGTAAGTTTATAATAAATCGCTTGAGATTCGAATGACTTTCTGCTCAAGGAGACGTTTATACCGTAAACTATTTAATTTTGGTGTACGTATAATGTTCGAATTAAGATTACTGTATGGTCACACGGTGTCTGCAATAGGTAATGCAGTGATATAATCTTATCATATTTAAATAGCATTTGAATATCAAGTGCTACATATATTTACAATCTGTACTCAATATTATAAAACAGAAGAGTTTATTTGTCTGTTTGGCTGAACGCGCAAATCGCAGGAACTACTGGATCGAATTTAAAAATTTGAATTAGTGTTGGATAGTCCATTTATCGAGGAAGGATATTATAAGCTATAATATCATCACGTTACGGCCAATAGAAGCGGAGCATCAATGAAAAACGTTGCTAAATCTTTTTTCTCTCTGTTACGCAACGTAGACGAAGCTGCGCGGATCAGCCATAAATCTATACTAATATTACAAAGCTGAAGAGTTTGTTTGTTTGAACGCGCTAATCTCAGGAACTACTCGTTCGAATTGAAAAAATCTTTTTGGGTTTAATCGACCATTTATCGAGGAAGGCTTTAGGCTATATATTAACACGCTTTAACCAATAGGAGCGGAGCAGCGATAAAGAATGTTTTAAAATCGGGGATTCTACGGGGACGAAGTCGCGGGCAGCAGCTAGTCTTGAATATTTCCTTTCAACTTCCTTCAGCAACATATTTTTATCAGACATAAACGAATCAGAAAATTGTACGAAGATTTTATTATATTTTGCCACAGAGTATGCTGTTCCACCTAATTGTCCTAAATTATCTAAAAAATGTACAATCAAAGAAAACAAAATACAAGTTTTCTTGCAATTTTATCGTCTTCTAAGCTAACACATTTATAAAAACTTAGTTTCAAGTGCCCGTAATTACAGCACGACTAACCCCGCGGAGGTCATAAACTTTGTGTGCTGAGGTCATTATGTGTTACATCTTTTACTTAAGCTTTCGCCGTATGAATAATAAAGAAAGTTAAAAGAAGCCATAAAAACAGATACTTATGAGGTTTAATTTTTCAATAATCATCTTATCTCTCTCATCAGTCAATCCGGATTCAGCTGAATACCAGTATTTTACATGAAGCGGCTGCCTACCAGACCTCCACAACCCAATAACTAGGGAACACGGTACTTCTTGGCAAGACTGGTGCCAGATTTTCTAGCTTCTGACAATCTGTAACGACTGCCAAATATTTCTAAATGACCGCCGGGACCAACGGCTTAACGTGCTTTCCGAGGCACGGAGAAGGCTTGTTATGTTAAGATGGTCAAAAATAAACAAAAAATGAAGACGATACAGTGCGTTGAAAACTTACGTGACGTCACGTCGCTGGTAAAAATTGTAGCAACGTAGTGACGTCACGTGAGTTTTCAACGCACTGTATCGTCTTCATTTTTTGTTTACGTGTAAAAAGAAAAAAATCGTGTCCAATATTTTTTTGTAAATCTATCAGACGAACTAATTAGATTTTTACAGTAAAATACCCTATTGGTTCTTGACTTTAGTCGAGCCATTACATAATACAAAATAAGTTTAATAAGTTAATAAGTTTTTATAGCCACAGAAAAAAGCGCGTGCTGCACTTTAAGGTTAATTACGACTTAAACCATATTATACAGGTTGACTAATAGTGGCTCGGAAAATTTCGATGCGCAGTTGCAAATTCATGAGACAGAGGGGGGGGGGGGGGCTAGTGCGCATCGAAAAGCGAGTTCCATAGACGTCATTAAGTTTGAATCAGTCGGAAAGGACACTGGGAGGAACACGAGTGGGTTTAAATCAGAAAGAGTCGGATACTCTGTTCCTCCGCCCAGAGCGGAAGAAGTTATTTGATGATTTCAAAGGCAAAAGGGTGTGCCTCCAACTTCCCGTACATAATATAATTCTTTACCGTCTATAAGGGTCATACACATGATGCAGGTTATTTAAACGCGACCTGGTATAAGGTTATTTCCCGCTTACTGGGTCAAGAGAGAGCTGGAAAAAGTTAGAATTAGAAAATATGACGTCGCTCGCTTGAAGCAGTTTAATAAAATTGTCTCTTCGTGCGTCCAAGACCTATGTAGAGGTTAAGTAGTTTAAGATGTCTGAAGCTAGCTTCCGGGAAATTGGATTTTGTAATAACGGCAAATTGGTGATCACCTGCTTATTATGATTAGGGTTACTTAACATGAAACCATCCAAAGTTTGTCGTTCGATCCTTCTTATGGTGTAGTTCTTCAATTAAACTTCAACTATAGTTCTTTAGGGCCTAGCCATGTGTGTGCGTATTTATAACCACATGCCAATCCACTTTAAGTCACTGAATGTAAGAATATTGAGGACCAAGTTTTATAAGTGGTTAAGTGAACGTAGTTTTTATAATTTGAAAGAGTTTATGGATGCTAAATGTTGATTAGTTTCATTATAATTACCCAAAAAATATTTGCATGCTATAACATAGCAAAACATGTTTGTACTTATTTTTAATTTAACACCATTTTATACCATGTTTTACGCAAATAAATGATTTATTATTATTATTTCATTTATTTATTTTTTGTACATACTTGTTACATTTTTAAATATTTCTATAAAAAAATAAAAAAAACATTTAAAAATATAAAAAATAGTACTAATAGAACGGTGGTCAGGGCTCCCGAGAGAGAAACCTCCTAACTATGCGGGCCGTGTCAAGAAGCACTGCTTTCTGGATCAAGCCCTTGATCCAGCTGCCCAACGAGAGCCTCTTAAGATGTTGGTCGAGGCTCTTGGCAATTATGCCATTGGCCGTCACGACTATCGGCACAATGACTGCTCTGTTTATTATTATCTCTTCATTTATTTTCCTATACATACAAATTTTATATTTTTAAATATTTCTTAAATAACACATACAAAAAAAAAAATTTTAAAAATACAAAAAGCAGTAGTCCGCCGGTGTCGGGAGCAGGGTCCAAGCTACCGGTGGTTAGGGCTCCAGAGAAAGGAACCTCCTCACAATACGAGCCGTATTGAGGAGTACTGCCTTCTGTATCAGGCCCTTCAACCAACCGTGTAACGCCAGCTTCGACAGATGGTCGTCGAAGCTTTTGGCCATTAGGCCATTGGCCGTAACGACTATCGGCACAATGATAGCCGAGTCCACATTCCACATATCGACAACCTCGTGTGCTAAGTCGAGATACTTGATTTGTTTCTCTTTCTCAGCTTTCACGAGGTTCTCGTCATGTGGAATGGTAACATCGATTATCATTGTGCGGCGCACTAATCGGTCTATCACCACTATATCAGGCTTATTGGCAACAATAGTCCTGTCAGTGATGATAGACCGATCCCAGTACAACGTGACATGGTCATTTTCAAGAACTGGGTCGGGCACATACTTGTAATACGGTACCTCAGAATCCACAAGTTTGTATTTCAAAGCAAGTTGCTGATGGATAATCCTGGCTACTTGGTTGTGCCTGTGCAAGTACTCGCCGTTAGCCAGACGAGAACAACCAGAGATAATATGTCTGATGGACTCACCCGGACGGTGACATGCCCGACACACGTCAACCGTCCCGTCCCTCATAATATGCCTCCGGTAGTTATTCGTCATGATAACTTCGTCCATAATTGCACAAACAAAACCTTCAGTTTCTCCAAAAAGATCACCGAAACGTAGCCAGGCCACGGACGCTGAGAAATCAACATCGGACCCATAAAGAGCCCGATAGAAGCGCCCGTGAAGCTCCTTGCCTCTCCATACCTCCTTACGGTCATCTGTAGTAAGTATTACAGGTTTGCGCCAGTTCTCTTTAGCCATGGACAACGGGGTAAGTCCTTTGTCCACTGCGACCACATCTCGGCACATCTCGCGGTTGTGGAGAGTCTTAGCATTTAAAAAGCCTCGACCTCCACATTTCCGTGGGATGTACAGTCTCATCACCGATGATCGTGGGTGATGCATCCAGTTTGCGGTCAGCAGTGTACGGACTCTCCTATCCAGGGCGTCGAGTTCGGTTTGAGTCCATTTGAGTATGCCGAAAGAGTACATTAGTACCGGCATGACCCAACCGTTGAAGGCGCGCACCTTATTTCCGCCCGACAAAAGGCTGTTTAAAACCTTTTTCAGGCGGCCAAAGAAGCGCTCTTTCAGCGATTGTTTCATGTCAGCACCGTTAATGCCTAACGCTTCCGACATACCCAAATACTTGTAGGTTTCGGTCGAGCTGAGGGATCTAACGTGTATGGAATCCGAGAGTTGAATTCCCTCAGATTCCACAATCTCCCCTTTCTTTACATGCATGACTGCACATTTGTCCACACCAAATTCCATCCTGATGGCACTACTGAAGTTTTCAGTTACCTTCAGTAACTCCATCAGTTGCAATTTGTTGTGGGCAAAGAGTTTCAGATCATCCATGTAAAGTAGGTGAGATATGGCTTGACCACCTCTTCTCAACCGATAGCCTAGGCCTGAATCCTCCAGCAGTGTGCTTAGAGGATTCAGAGCTAAGCAAAACCAAAGTGGACTCAAACTGTCGCCCTGAAATATTCCCCGTTTAATCCATACAGGTTCATCATTCCCTTGAATCGGTCGACATCCTGGATAGCGAAGGACCGTTTTCCATTGCCTCATACATGACTCAAGGAAGGTGCGCAGAGTTTCATCTATTCTGTACAACTCCAACACCTTCATGAGCCATGTATGTGGCACAGAATCGTAGGCCTTCTTGTAATCTATCCAACATGTCGACAGATCCTTGCGGGTGCGACGAACCTGTTGGCTTATGGCCATGTCTATGAGGAGTAGCTCCTTAGTGCCGCGGGACCCCTTCCTACATCCATTCTGAGAGGAGGACATAATCGAGTTGTTCTCAATGTGTTTATTAATTTTCACTCTCAGAATGGATGTTATTATTATTATTATTTAACGATAGGGATATGAATTTTATAAATGCACCGAAGACTCAATCGTTTATGTTTTAATTTTGTTTAGACTATCTAAAGTCTGTCTTGCTCGTGTGGATTGAAGCTCTTCACTATGCTAAAGTAGTAAACTAGTTTATCGGTTGTTATTGATTTTAAAATCGATTACCCTCTCATCTTATGATGATCTAGTTATCAAATCTTTAACAGTTAAATTATTAAGTGCTTTCCATCCGTACCATTTCCAAAATTCAATAGAGTAGGTATACTTAAGGTCGGCACACACATTTTCTGCTTCAAACTTTAAGAGACTTGCTGAAGAGAGAGAGAAAACAATGTGTACCTACGAAATCTCAGATCACAGAAACGCTGTGCCGGCAGTGAGAAGAGATTCCTTTTAATATACGTTATATACGAAAATTGCAACGTTTCGGCCATTAATTTGGAATCTAAATTATCGACACAAAGGTTTACCGCCTTAAGAGGTATTTCTCATCTGATTGAATCTAAATTAGGGGAAGGTGACATAAGCGGAGCAGCCAGGATTCTTTTTAGTAGTGATGTGTTGGCTCCATGTTCTCCAGATACTCTCGCAGCTCTGGAGAGCAAACATCCTGCTCCAGCGGATGGTCTTTCTTTTCCCGATCCCCCTGATCCGGATATTCACTCCCTCACCATTACAGGTCGTGAGGTGATCACAGCCGTCTGCTCCTTCCGGAGTGGCTCTGCTGGCGGACTCGACGCCCTAAGTCCTCAACATCTTAAGGACCTTATCTGCTCAGGCGCCGGGGAAGCTGGTGAGATGCTTTTGAAGGAGCTCACGGCTCTGATTAACCTCATGCTCTCCGGCAAGGTAAACGAGGCCGTCATCGACGTCCTGTACGGGGCCAACTTATGTGCCCTGCGCAAGAAAGATGGCGGAATTCGTCCTATTGCCGTGGGAACTACTTACCGTCGTATGGCAGCCAAGATTTGTTGTAAATTTTATGGTGAGGTCGTTTCGGAAAAATTTCAGCCCCTGCAGTTGGGTTACGGCTCCAAAGGGGGCTGTGAGGCTGCCGTACACGCGTTATCGACCTACCTAAATTCTGGTAAAGGAGAGGTCATCCTGAAGGTTGACATAAAAAATGCATTTAATTCTGTAAATAGGGACACCTTGCTGGCTGAAACTAAAAAAGAAATACCTCAAATTTTCAGTTTTCTCTGGCAATGTTATAGACAACCATCGAAATTACTATATCGGGACAAACTTTTGGAATCCGCTGTTGGTTGCCAACAAGGTGATCCCCTCGGGCCAGTGATCTTCAGTTTAGCTATTCATCCCATTATTCGACAGCTAAATTCTAAATTTAATGTTTGGTATCTCGACGATGGAACCCTTGGAGGCGATGTAAATTCTGTATTAACTGATCTTCAATTTTTGAATGATCATTTTCATTCTATAGGACTTGAACTGAACTTTTCCAAATGCGAATTATTTTTATCTGACAGTACTGACCGACATCTAACGCTTTCTAAATTCAACGCAATAGCCCCTGAAATCAAAATTATGGACAAAAGTTCTCTTCGCCTCCTTGGGTCGCCAATCTTTGAAAATTCCTTTCCCAACTTTATCGAAGAAAAAATTCAAAATTTCAATGACGTGTCTGAAAGATTGTTCCAAATTAACATGCATTCGGCCATCACCATAATTCGTTACTGCTGTTTCGGCTCTAAATTAACTTATTTCCTTCGTGCTTCCCATCTATGGAATTACCTTCACCTTTTAGACAAAATGGACCAAATTATCAAACATACACTGTCTTCAATTTTAAATGTGACCATGGACGACCGAGTTTGGGCACAAGCTACTCTTCCCATCCGTATGGGAGGTCTTGGCGTCCGCAAAATTTCCAGTATTAGTTTACCGGCTTTCATATCCTCGGTTCACGGCACTGATAAATTAATCAGGAATATTCTAGCTCCCACACTGGTTGATTTTGAAGTGCCGTACTTCTCCGAGGCCGTGAATGCATGGAGACTCGCTTGCCCGAATGCAAATCCACCCGACAACCCATCAAACCAGAGACGGTGGGATGAGCCGCTTTGCAGAGAAGTTCAGAAAAAGCTTATTGCTACTTCTGCTACTCCTGTGGAGCGTGCGCGCCTGCTGGCTGTGGGCGAGTGGGAGTCGGGCCTCTGGCTTCACGCACTACCGTCGTCGAACATAGGCACCTTGTTCGACGATACTACTTTCCGCCT
Source organism: Hecatera dysodea (assembly GCA_905332915.2). NCBI lineage: Eukaryota > Metazoa > Arthropoda > Insecta > Lepidoptera > Noctuidae > Hecatera > Hecatera dysodea. The sequence goes on from HG995309.1 coordinate 8,601,196, forward strand.
CGCTGCTTCCCTTCGTTTAGGCGCTTCTTGTTGCTCTCCTCATCGCTGTCACTGTGGCGAAGCTGTCAACAGCCTCGGGCACCACGGCCTGTCATGCAGCCGTAGTGCGGGTCGCATAGCACGGCACGCAAACATCAACGACATTATCCGACGTGCTCTTGTTGCCGTCGGCGTTCCTGCCGTATTAGAACCCAATGGCCTGGCACGCGACGATGGCAAGCGACCGGACGGTATGTCTTTATTTCCATGGAAGATGGGTAGGCCTTTAGTGTGGGACGCTACTTGTGTCGATACTCTTGCGCCATCCCATCTTCCTAACTCGTCGTGTTGTGCTGGTGCTACAGCTGCGGCTGCTGAGAACCTCAAACGGCGGAAATATAATAACCTAGTCGGCAATTATATGTTTGAGCCGTTTGGGGTTGAAACTCTCGGACCGTGGGGTCCGAGTGCTCATGCGTTATTTAAAGAACTTGCTAAACGTTTGGTTGACACTTCGCGTGACCCAAGGGCTGGATTTTACTTCGGTCAAAGGATAAGCATTGCCATACAACGTGGCAATGCCGCCAGTCTATTGGGTTCACTTCCAGTCGATAGCGATGCGGACGAGTTTTTTGATGCCATTTTGTAGTTAGGAGAATTTTAGTTTATTTTTAGATTAAGTGTATATATAACTAATATTATGAAGAATAAATATTAACAGACCCCTATATACGTGCCAATGATGTATTATAAATTGACGCGTTATGCACCAGCACAAGAGCTCTTAAAAACAGCGCTTATCTATGTATATGCGCATGAGGTACAGGATGGTGGTAGTTTTTTTATTTTCATTTCTTTTTACGTGCCATATCAGAATGTGGGTAACGCATTAATAGTTTTTATATATCACTAGCACCACCCCGCGGTTTTACCCGCGTAGTTCCCGTTCCCGTGGGAATATGGGGATAAATACAGCCTATGTTACTCAAGGTTCACGTAGCTTTCTAATGGTGAAAGAATTTTTGAAATCGGTCCAGTAGTTTTTGAGTTTATTCGTTACATACAAAAATACAAATCTTTCCTCTTTATAATATTAGGTAGTATAGATCGACTCGTATGTGTCCGCTACATGTCCTTTGAGAACAAGGTTTGATCGTGATAGCTATAGTAAAAAAACTCCGTGAATTTCTAAACGTAAAACTGACTAACAAGCCATGTTTAAGTTTTATGTCTGGCAATGGCTGCTTAAGCATCTCTGTACTCTGTGGTAAGTTCTAAGATGGACTGGATGTTGCTCCAACTAATGGACATCACTCATAACTAAAGAGCACTTGCTCTATTATAACTGTTATTGAATGATATTCTGATGGAAATACTTTTTAAATGTCATAATATTCTATGATGGGTAATATAATCTATCTTCTATCTAGATATATATAACTCAAAAGTGACTGACTGACTGACATAGTGATCTATCAACGCACAGCCCAAACCACTGGACGGATCGGGCTGAGATTTGGCATGCAGGTAGATGTTATGACGTAGGCATTCGCTAAGAAAGGATTTTGATTAATTCTACCCCCAAGGGGATAAAATAGGGGATGAAAGTTTGTATGAAACTTAGTCAATTATAAACCGATCGGGCTGAGAGTTTCACAATCGGGGATAAAGTAACTATTCCACGCGGACGAAGTCGCGGGCAGAAGCTAGTTTATATTATATACTTACTTTTCTTTAATTGGGTTTCAATACAAAGGCTTCATCAGGATGGAGAAAAAGAAGAGAAAGCATGCTTATCGCAATCAGTGTGGAACAGCGCCTTCAAGATGTAGCATGCCTCTTCGCCATGCAGCACCGAGGATGCAACTGTACGTGTTGACATTGTGGAGTACATTCGGATGAAGACCAACTGGACCTTGAGGGTGAAGAATTCCACTGTGTGGTTCGCCCGGAGGACACGGTGGAGCATACGGTGGAGGTCTGCCCTGCTTGGGCCGAGCACCGCCATGTCCTCGTCGAGGCGATCGGCGGCGGCAACCTCTCGCGACCGGTCCTGGTTCAAGCCATAGTCCGTAGCGAGGAGGCATGGGAAGCGCTGGCCTCTTTCTGCGAAACAGTAACGCTAGTGAAGGAGGAGGCGACACGCGGGCGAGAGAGGGAAACCTCACGCCCCAGCCGCCGCAACAGAAGAAGACGCCCCGGGCGTCGGGAAACGCAGGGTGATTCCCGGCCACCGTAGGCGCGGGCCTGCGGATGGCGAGCTATAGGTGGCTCGCTCGCCTCGGTGAAGAAATTGGAGGCGCGCCATAACACCATTTCAAGTTGTTAATATCACTCAAGGAAGAGCTTTGTCTGAAAGGTGTGCTGTATCGGCATTTCTGCGGCCAGCTACTCGACGCCTCGCAGCGCAAAACGACGCCATCACTTCGTGAGCAGCAGTTTTTTTATAAATATATATTCGTTTCTATTTATTTTTTTATACTTATATATGTATTGTAAAACACATAACATAGGTATGGGCCTTAGTTACCTGAAAAAAAGGATAAATAATTTGAGTCGGAACGAGCCATGCTTCTCATGGGATATTTATCAAAAGAAAAAGATCCTAGAGCCTCCAGACATTACTCATGTTCTGTGTAGTGTTTTTTTTTTGTAACTTTCGTACCTACATATGATAAAGTATGCGTACGTTCAATGTGGTTCAAACTATCACTACCGTATCGCTCACATTTTGTTACAGCGAAAATAAGAAACATCTGGGGCATTTCTATTCAAAAAATTACTTTGATTATAATTATAAAAGAATTTACTCAAGATCAAGCGTATCTACCGCGAACTAAGAGAGTCCATAGCTAGTTATATATTGACCTAATTGCAATCAGCAGAGCTGGATGATTAATTATATTATTAATATTGCATACATTAATTAATTGCCTTATTCCCCTATGCACTATGGTAAACTACAGCTCACTAATTATCAAGCAGGAAACCCTAGTTTCCTGCGGTAAAGCGGTTATTTCAATATTACAAACAGACGTTCCAATTTTATTTATATAGATGTATAGATAGGTTGATTAAAAACCTTCCAAGCCCTGCATTCCATCAAAGTACCAGGAGACCAGGAATGCAAGGCGATGTTAAGACACGAACGGACGAACGCTCGTAAATAATGGTCAGTCTCCAAGTTGTTCAGTAACGCGGAAGCGACGCAGACTTAAACTTGGAACGTCTTGGAACGTTTGCATTACGTAGCCAAGGGGAGGGAGCAATGTCTTCCTCCCCTTGGTAATGGAAACGTTATATATATAACGTATGGTGGTAACTTACATAATACTACCCCGAGTATACCAACCTGTGTATACAGCTGTGTATTTATGCAACTTTTCAGTTTTGCAAAGCAAAAACAGTATTTAACTGATCATACTTTATAACTTATTCAGACATTCAATGTAACTTAGTATAGGTACTTATTAAAGTAAGTAGCTCTTCCAAAAATCATTTAAGATTACCGCGATAAGCCAAAATGAAACCATTAATTAAAATTTTCCTCGTCTAAATTTCTTTCCTTACATAACGGGCGCAATCCCCTCACAATCACATTTGCATAGCCACATTTCCCCTCTGTCTACGTAGATTTTGCGTAAAGGAAAATCTCAACACAAGGACACCGCACGCCGCGCTATCAAGACAGGTCTACACTGGCGTATCAATATGTGCTTTAAAACAGGGGGTGCACTGGTTGACATAGCCGTCTCTAAACAATCAGCGATAGATAGGTCAGGTTACGTAGTCGTAAGCCTAAGCTGAGGCCACACCGAATGCAACCTATTAGCTCACGTTGTACACACACCTTTGAACGCCAAGCTACTAATTCGCCGTATTTTTGTCACATATGTTTGGATTTGGAAACAAGTTTGGGACAAACCTACATGTGACAATGGCGTACAAAAGGTTGTGCAAGGTATTCAAAAGTGCGCTCAAACATTTCTGGGTATTAATCGGAAATAGCTGAGGATTTAGGAAATAAATCAAATGCTACACACGGAGGTGAATCAATGCAGAAGGGTTTCACAGTTCATGCAACTTAGTTGTACAATGAATTTGGTCAGAAAAAATACTTCAGGTACACAGCACACTTACAGGATAAACTACAAAATAAAATGTAAAATCAACAAAATTGTTCTTTTACAATCCCATACAGTTCAACTAGCTGGTATAGCTTAATTATGTAGTATAAACCGCAGTGCAGAAACGCCGTAGGTAACTTCGTAAGCTAAGCGAGCGAGTGTTTTATTATCTGTGGCTAAGCTAAACGTAGTCTATGTTGAAGTGTAACCTATCCTTTACCCGTGTGTCCGCGACCTTTCAATTACCAAGTCGAGGTTACAATAAATTTCGCGTTATAGGTCCCTTTGGAGCCCCTTAGATATTCATAGTGGTGAAGCAGATCGAGGTATTACGAATACCGTTTTATTATATTTTAGATATATTTTTACATGGTCGACTTGAGAATAAAGACGGTTAAGTAAAAGTTGCCACAGGTATGTATATTTTATTTTATTTAACTTGAAACTCTCAACGAACTACGATGACATAGACCACCAAGAAATTTTTATATGGAATATCTAGATACTCCATATAAAATTAGGTGTTACATACAAAATTTAACCATGTTATTTATTTCTGACTAGCTTCTGCCAGCGACTTCGTCCGCGTGGAATAGTTACTTTACCCCCGATTTTGAAACTCTCAGCCCGATCGGTTTAAAATTGACAAAAGATAGACATGCTGTTTCGGGATATTTTTTAGATAATTTTATGTAGAACATTTCCGTAATACATGGTTTCTATGTAACTTTAACCATTAAGGCTACACACGCGACGGAAGCTTAAAAAATGGAGTAACTTCTTCCGTTTTCCCAACATTTTCCTTCACTGCTCTGCTCCTATTGATTGTAGCGTGATGAAAAGTATACTATAACCTGCCCAGGAGTATGAAGAATAATTGCACCAAGTTTCGTTAAAATCGGTCGAGTAGGTTTTGTTTCTATAAAGAACATACAGACAGACTGACAGACAGACAGAAAGACAGACAGACAGACAAAAACTTTACTGATTGCATTTTTGGCACCAGTATCGATCACTAATCACCCCCTGATAGTTATTTTGAAAATATATTCCTTGTACAGAATTGACCTCTCTACAGATTTATTATAAGTATAGATTATTTAGAAACTTAAGAGCTCCTCAAGCTATAAACTGGAAAAGTCAGAGTCGGATCAAGAAATTATCCAATTTTTTGTGTTCCAGTGTAGGTATGATGTACATATTCAATCTGGCCTATACATAATGTATGAACCGTTCACAAAATTATCAAAACGAGAACCGCGCTTAGCACGTCAATCTAATTACATATCCTAAATTTCATATTCGAACGAAACGTTTCCCAGCAAAGGGAAAACCGGCGTTAAATTCCATTTACTAATGCAATGGGTACGAAAACAGAAATATACCGGTATCACCTTGCCAAAGTAAGTCGGGGGCACTCAAATTAGAAGGTGACCTGGTTTTCCAGCCACTAAAATAAAGTTAGATATCAAAAGAGCTCGCTTCACAGGTATGACCTTTTGGAATTAGGCGTGGTCTGAAATAGACGCGACCAGTGCTGTCAGTGGGACTGTTTGATGAGCCCCGACCGCAGCCCGACTGTGACGGACCTCTGGGCTACATGTAATTCATGTTAGAGGGTACTTCAGTTGTGAAATGTTGAGTTTAACACAACATGTAACCTTCATCCCAGACATACATATATATTCTATTTTAAACCCACACTTAACACCAACTCTATTTGAGTTTATACCTGCACGTTACAAACTCAAATAGGATTTCAAATATAAGAGTCGAGAATGAAACTTTCAAACGCAACTTTGCACATGTAGCTTGGTCACCTTAGATACACTGTCACTGAAGAAATTATATAACTACAAAATGACAGATAAAATTAAAACAAGAAATGTCAGTTGGTACCTATATAAAGCTTTAACTATTTTTCATAGAACACAGATAACAGTAGTAATACCTTTGATGATAGTACCTTTGTACTATCATGCGGAGGTAAATGGAATTACCATACAGCAAGTTTGAGCTGAACCGTGTACTTGACGTTCTCAAGCATATTCTCCCGTAGAGAGAGCAAACATTTTACCCTACACCAATATATCACACTTATTAGACATAACTTGTGTGTGCTTTTCAGCGGTTGAACAGCAGCCAAAGACTTCTCCACAGATTATTAAACTAAGAAGATACGTACAACAATTTGGCCACTCACTACATTGACTGCAGAGCCAGGCTAGACATTAGTGTCTCATTGGCACATTCTAAGTGCAAGCCCAAGTGAAGCTATTTCTCCAGTACAAGCTTGCAGCGTAGAATACAAACTACATACCAATAGTTTAAATGCAAAAGTCAGTGCAAATTCAGTCCGTCTGCCTGAGTATCTGGCTGGTTGACTGTCTGTCTGTATGTCTGATGATTTGTTACCTCTTCTCGTCTTAGCGGATTTGGATGAAATGTAGCACATAGATAGATAGACCATATCTTAGAAAAAAAAAGAGGATATACCTTCAATCCCGAAGTATGTTTCCTGAAACAATTTTCGATATTCACTCCAGCGAATCCGCTGACAAAAGATAGTATGTAATATTACTGTTTACAAGAAAAATCGCGTTTGTCGCTGTGAAAATAAAGTTAGCATAGTAACGTCTGCTAGCAACTTACACTAAAACAAAACTATCTTGAAAGCGTACTCCATATTCTATTGCTCCCCAGACACCTATAAAAAGAGAGAGATTTCTTTTAAAAATAATGCAAATGTTCTTTTCTTACCTGTGCCAATTCCAGGGGTACTACACACAAAGTAGATTCACAAACACGTTTCCCAATGCCCGAATCTTCACTTAGTTTGGATATGAAGCACGCTGGCGCAAGCACACGACACAAATGCGACACAACAGGCACTTTACAGCAAATTGGATCTACTGAGTGCACTGCACAGGGGTTGCCAAGTACAATATTCTGCGAATTCAAGAGCTGACGTACTTAAATCTAAACGCTTGAATGGCTCACGTATGTAAACGTGTAAGGAGTTTAGGACGCTATTTCACGGTAGGAAGGCTACGATATATGATTATATTTTGCTCACAGATAATCACAGGATGTTCGGAATTGGTTACTGGATATGAATTTCTTGTGTCAGACTCTTAAAAGAAATACGGAATGATGTTAAACGAGGCTGAAATCATAACTTATTTCACTTCTAATCCGCTGCTACTGTAGTATTGTATTATCTGTGCCGCTGCGCAAATTGAGCGCGTTAACACTCTATTTTAGCGCGAAAAGTAATGTCATATTCGACATTTCTTTAACATCCACAATTGAATTGTCGAATGAGACATGGCAATAACTGAAACACAACACCAAAATCACCAGGATTGACACGTCGAAACGTCTTCGAGGCCTTTTCGACGTCTTGCTTACCGTTATCACTGTCATACTTAGGGGACGAAAGGATGGTTGCGCAATTTGTTTGAAAGAGTCACCGCGGCCCTGGAACGCAAAGGACACTAGGAGGAACACGCGTGGGATTTTAATATTGGTAAGAGTCTGACACTCCCCTCCGCTTCGCCCAGAGCGGGAAAAGTCATTTGAAGATTTTTCATCCAGAAAAAAAGGGTGACGAAGGGATGTTCTTAAAACTTTTAACTACATTTTACCTCACCAATAGCTCTTAATAATGCCTAACATAATTATACTTTCAGCATACCCTGTACTATCAACCCCGCTAACACCTTTTTCGCTAAAATTTAACCACCAAAATTGTTGTGTTGTTGTTGTTGATTGTTGTAATTCATGCTGATAGGCATAGGTGAGAAAAATACTTCTCATCCCCGATTCATCAATTAAACATTTTAAGTTGAGTATTTTGTCAAACTCTAATTTAGCCTAAATACCTGTCAAACTTTAGCATAAAACTAGGGTTCAACCTGTTCTTAACTCTAATACTTAAATTAGAAACTAGCCCTTTAATAAAAAAAAAACAACAAAACCCGTTTCACTACATTACAAAAAGACAAATAAAAAACACAGATAAAACGTCTTCTGAACAAACATTAAAAACTACGCCGTTCATAACCCAGAATGCTGTTTCCTGCCAATGTAATATATACCTGGCAATGAGTTCAAAAGCTCTTACGCTAATAGGCTACCTATCTTTGTGACCTATTTACCTGTCCTATCGTGTTTCACGGGCTGCAGTCAAGGGTAATTATAATTTGATGTTAATTACAAATTAATTAATAAAGAAAGTTTATCATTTTAATTCATTAGAGCACGTATAATGGCTAAACACAGATAATGACGTCAGGTAGACTGATATAGGACATGCAAAGGTCGCCGTTATTTTAACATTGTTATTTATCTAGCTAGATCTTAAGGTCCGTATACTACTACAGTCCATGTCACCCTTAGGTTACCGCTACATCGATGCCGCTCAGTGAAGGGTTATGTTATATGATTAACTGAAGCTCGGGACACATTACTGCAGTGCAATTCTGTATACCGAACGTGTGTACACCGTGTACCGAGCGTGTGTACCTATATGAAGTAAGCTGTCAATTCTTACTAACAAGCTGGGCCCCAAGTCTGCTATTTTTATAAATTTGTCATTCCAACACGATCCAATTGTCATTTTGCTAAAAGTTCGTAAACTGCTAAATCCATAATGGTCGATCATTGGTCGGTCAATGGTCTCGTAATACTTTTTGATAACCGAGCTTTTAAAAGAAATGGCTGCACAACGACGTTCTAATGATAGGTCAAGATCAAAGGAACTGTCAAAATTTTAGCAGACTGCCGCATACGTCTGTGATTAATTTGTCATTATGGACGAAATTACCATTCTATGCCATTTATTTCAATGGGTTGACCACTGGAAAGTCATAAGACGCTTTTATATGAGTAGATAACCAAACTTGTAAAAACAGCCATTATGAAATCAATGATAGACCATTCTGACACTATTGTAATAGCAGACTTGAGACCCTAGTCTGACTGTTCAATTTACGCCCACTTCACCTAAGTTTTGACGGTGAAATGTTAACAGATAAGACCTGCTGTATCATGTCACTGTGTCGCCTTTTGGCGGAGTTACTACAAAACTCACTGTGATATGACGTCATGCTGATCGCCATGACGTCAGGTTAGGACATGTAAACCCGATGTCATACGACTTCTACAAAACCACATTTTGTGACGTGACTGATCACCGCCGTGACAGTGAAGTTCACGTGACTGACCTTTACTCTAGCAGTCGACAATCTTGATTCGTTACGCACACTTCTCAAGACAATAAATCTTCGGATTTTGATAAAGGAAGGATAAAAAGCGTTTCTCGGTCGAAAACGATAGATTTGCCGCCGTAACGTTCACCTCTCATTCCTCAGAGATTTTTATTCCAATTCTTACGAATAAAAAAATGTGGAGCTTCTAAGCTTACATAAAAAAGAATTTATTGTAATCGACAGGTATTTTAAAATGGAAATCTTTATCCTGCTAGACTTCTTTTATTCAAACAGATTTTATATCCTTTGCTACCTACCTAGAGATGGGCAAATGACCGGGCATTTTTGGCAAATTGGGTAACTTCCTAATAAGTGCCCATAAATTTCTGACCCTTTTTTTTTTTTTTTTTTTTTTTCTGGATGGGAAATCATCAAATGACTTCTCCCGCTCTGGGCGGAGCGGAAGGGAGTGTCAGACTCTTACTGACTAAAACCCACCCGTGATCCTTCTTGTGCCCTTTGCGTTCCAGGGCTGCGGTGACTCTTTCGAACAAAATCCGCAACCCTAGCAGGCACTGACCCTATGGGGCCCCGTCTACATTGCTGACGGCTCTTTGAGGCGCGCGTGGAACACGACGCGCCGTCGACTCGGGCCTGGTTGCTATCGGACGGCGAGCCACCCATAGCTCGCCATCCGCAGGCCCGCGCCTACGGTGGCCGGGAATCGCCCTGCGTTTCCCGACGCCCGGGGCGTCTTCTTCTGTTGCGGCGGCTTGGGCGTGAGGTTTCCCTCTCACGCACGCGTTCCGCCTCCTCCTTCGCTAGCATTACTGCTTCGCAGAAGGAGGCGACCGCTTCCCATGCCTCCTCGCTCCGGACCATGGCTTGAACCAGGGCCGGACGCGAGAGGTCGCCGCCGCCGATCGCCTCGACGAGGACACGGCGGTGCTCCGCCCAAGCAGGGCAGACCTCCACCGTATGCTCCACCGTGTCCTCCGGGCGATCCACACAGTGATGACACCCGGACGTATCCTCCCGCTGGATCCGACACAGGTACCTCCCGAAACAGCCGTGTCCGGTGAGCACCTGCGTCAGGCGGAAGGTGAGGACGCCGTGACGTCTCTCCAGCCACGCCTCAAAGAGGGGACTTATCGCCAAAATAGTGGCGTGCCCAGCACTGGGTTGCGATAGTCGCTGTCTCCAAACCTCCGTGAGATCCCGCCGGAGCTCCGTCCGCTGCGCAGCAATTTGCCGTGGCAGCAGAGTTTCACCCCGGCTTAGCGCCTCCACGCGCAACGCGTAAACGTGCGCGAGGGCTCTCGCCTCCAGATCCCACGGCAGCAATCCGGCAAGGAGATTCGCCGCCTCGCCAGAGACCGTGCGGTATCCCCGGACTAGCCGAATGGCCATGACCCTCTGGGCCGAGACCAGGTGGCGCGCTGGCAGTCGCCTCAGCGACAGCGCCCACACTGGGGCCCCGTAAAGGGCCATGGACCGCACGATCCCCGCGTACAGCCTCCGGCAGGAGGCGCTTGGACCCCCTAGATTGGGCAAGAGCCGCTTGAAGGCTGCCCCGGCCCGCCCTAGTTTGGGGGCCAAACGTCGGAAATGCTCCGCGAAGTTCCACCGGCTGTCGAGGACGAGGCCCAGGTACCTCATCGTTGACCCGACGCCGATGTGAACCCCTCCTACCGTTAGCTGGGGTCCCGGTGGTGGCCGGTTCCGAGAGCCATGAAAGCACATGGCCTCGGACTTGTGCAGGGCCACCTCGAGACCCAGTTGCCGGATTCTGTCAACGACTATCGCAACCCCGCGTGTCATCAACTCAGCCGCCGCCTGGTGCGACCCCCCTTGCGCCAGAACCAGCGTGTCGTCAGCGTAGCAGACTACGCTGACGCCGCGTGGGAGGTCGGCGCGCAGCACCCAGTCGTAGCCGATGTTCCACAGGGGCGGCCCCAGAACCGAACCCTGTGGAACACCGCACGACATCTCTCGCCGGTTCCACTCTCCCCGGTGACCGGGGTAGATGACGGCTCTATCCGTCAGGTAGTCCTCGACCACGCGACGGAGGTAGGTTGGCACCCGGTGATACCGGAGTGCCTCCCTGATGCAACTCCAGGGCAGGGAATTAAAGGCGTTGGCGATGTCAAGGGACATCGCCACGACCACCCCACCCCGGGAAATCGCCTCCCCCGTCGTGAGGGCTCTCACGCGCATGATGGCGTCCACCGTCGAGCGCCCTGTGCGGAAACCAAACTGGTTCTCCGCCAGATCCGGCCCAACTCTAATCGAGTGCTTGACGAGGCGGTTTGCAATTACTCTTTCAAAGAGCTTGCCCACCTCGTCAAGCAGCACGATGGGCCGGTATGCGGACGGAGAGTCCGCAGGGCGCCCTGGCTTCCCAATGAGGACCAGTTTCCCAGTCTTCCAGCGACGTGGGAACTGGCCCCTCTCCATGCACGCGCTTAGGAGCCCACGTAGTCGAGGCCCGAGAGCCTCCGAGGCCAGGACCCAGGCTTTCCCAGGTAAGCCATCGGGTCCTGGGGCGGTGTTTCTGGCCTTGAGCCTATTAACCGCCGCTCTCAGGTCTACCTCGGTCACCTCCGGAGTATCGTCGTCGTCAGTGTGGTCCGCATCGGGCACCGCGGATGGCGGAGCCATAGGTGGGGGAGCATGGTCCCCTCGCAACGGGAACAGAGCGCTCACCACGTCCTCCACTAGCTGGGGCCGGAGACTCTGCGTCAACGGGGGGGCCCAGGTGCGGAGTTTGTTCCGCACCATTTTGTAGGGCCTTCCCCACGGGTCCCCGTCCAGAGACTCCAGCAGCTCTCTGCGAGCCAGATCCCTGGCCCGCAAGATCCCCGCTTGGAGGGCGGTCTTCGCCACTCTGTACTCCTCGTACAGCTCCGCCTCCCTGGCCTGCGCATTCGGAGGGCGAATGCGGAGCCGGCGATGCCTGGTGTACGGGCGACGCGCGGCAACACACGCTTCTCTCAGCGTCGTCAGCTCGCGCGACCACCAGTACACCTGACGGCGGGCGCGTCCTGGTCGGACCCGGGGCATTGCCACGTCGCATATATCCGACATGGTCTCCCGGAACCACTCCGCCTCATCGTTGATGTCAGCAGGCCTGTCCGGTGATGACACCCAGGCCTGCACGATCGAGGCTTCCAGGAGAAACTCCCGGTCCAGCTGCTTCAGCGCCCACCGCGGACCACTCGGGGTCTGTCGGACTGGCGCGCTTGAGGTCTGGGCGGAGACGTCGAACCGGATATACCGGTGGTCGGAATAGGTCTCCACCTCCTCCACAACACGCCAGTCGACGACACGCGGCGACAGAGCGGGGCTGGCGAACGAGATGTCCACCACAGAGTCACCCCGCATCCGCACACACGTGGGGACAGATCCCCGATTAAGGACGACCAGGCCTGTCTCCAGGGCCCAGTCCTCCACCATCCTACCCCGTACGTTCGTATAACGGGAACCCCAAGCCAAATTCTTGGCATTGAAGTCCCCGAGAACAAACACGGGGAGGGGACGATACCCGACGACGACGTTACGCAACTCTCCAAGGGAGTTGTGGAACTCGGCGAGAGTTCGATTCGGGGAGAAGTAGACTCCCACCACTACAATCTCCCCGAACCGTGCTGCTACGCACCCCCGTCCTCTCCTAACACGCTCGAGGGACGGGGTACCGGCGGCGGCCGACGAAATTAGGGCCACTGAGCCGTCTAGGTCCTTCACCCAGTCCTCCCTGGGTGGGACGTAGTACGGCTCAGCGACTACGGCGACATTAATCAACCACTGCGCCATGCTCTGGAGCAACAGGTCCTGAGCAGCGGCGCAGTGGTTGATGTTCGCCTGGAGGAGGCGTAATGGAGCCGTTATTGGCATTCCATTACAGCCTCCTCCCGGGCCTCCTGTGGGGCCGCGGCACTCGCAGCGGCGGCAACAAAGGCGGCGACGGAGACGGCGGTGGAGGGCTTCTTGCCCCCGGCTTTGACGGGTGGAGTGCAGGCTTTGCCCCCAGCCCAGTGTTCGGCCGGCTTGCCAGCTGCCGCACATGCAACGCAGTGCGGCGTGGCGCTACACGAGCCGGCCTTGTGACCTGGTTGACCACAGCGGAAGCACAGTTCGCTGCGGTCAACCTCTGAGGTGCAGAGAGCTCCCGTATGGTTGCCGACTTGGCAACGGAAGCACCTCAGAGGTCTGGGTTCCAGCAGTTTGACCTGCGCAGACACCCATCCTACCAGAAGCCTTCGGCCCTCCGAGATCTTCTTGGCCGCCGTCACCGGGCAGCTTACCACTACGGTTCGCATGCCCGAGAAGTCAGGACGTATGGTGCCTGCCTTGACTTGCTCGGCAGAGCACCCTCCCGTCCTGACCACGGCGGCCACAACCTCCTCCTCCGTGACGGAGTCGTCCAGGCCCAAAATGCGCATATCCACACACTTGGTGGGCCTGGACACTCGGGCATCGTCCGCATTTAAGGACGCCCTGAGCCTTTCGGCTAGAGCGTCAGCGGTCGGGCCACTGGCTGCCCCAGGGACCTCCAGCATCCGGGCACCAGTCATGGTGACCCTTAGCCGGAGGCCCCCGACGATGCCGAGCTCCCGGAGGTCCACCGCCTCCTTTGCCTTAGCGAGCACGTCGCCGTATGACACGCCCCTCTTGACCGCGTCCGGCTGTAGTGTGAGCACTACAGCCGCAGTCTTCGGGGCGCGGAGCATATTCGCGACGCGTCGCTCCTTCTGTCGCCGCCTCCTTGCCCTCCTTTTGGCCGCTCTGGCTGCCTTGCCCGCCTTCTTTTTCTCCCCGGCCACTTGCCATCCGGCTTCGGCAAGGGAGTTAGAAGGCGGGTTTTGAGGAACCTGCTGCGCCGCCAGCGCTGGAGCTTGCGCCGCCTGCGCAGCGGCTCCGCCCTTCTTCTGTTTGGCCGACGCCGGTTTTCCCGGTGCCGGCTTCGCAGGCGCCGATTTTGCCGGCCTGGCCCCACGGTTGGCCTGACCAGGCGCACCCGGCTTGGCAGCCACGACCCCCGCGTACGAGGTCGCATTTTGGCCCGAGGCCTTCTGACTCGCCGCTAGTGGGGGGCGCAGGACAATACCCTCCAGGACGGAGAACCGTTCCCGGAAGGCAGCCATCTCCTGCCGCACCAATTCCAGGACCTGGTTCTCCACCGTCGCGGGCTGGCCCTGCCCTGGATTGTCCTTGCGTCCCCCAGATCCCTCTCGGTTGCCGGCTCCCCGGAGCTCAGCCAGGTCTGCACGGAGCTTCGTGTTCTCCTTTTGGAGAAGCTTCGTGGCGGCCGCCAAGCGGGCAACCTCCGCCCGCAGCTTGGACGTTGAGTCCGTCAGAGGCTTGCGGTAGTTGGCCTCCGCTGCCGCTAGAATTGAGGCCGCCGCTGCGCTTACGGCCCTGTTTTTGGACGCATGCGTCCTCTTCAGGGCCACGTCACGGACCGCGGCCTCCACGGCCGCCACAAACCCGGCCTGGCGCTCTTTATCTGGGCCGCCAGGGGCGTCTGACTCTTCGTCAGAAGAAGACCCGGATAGAGCAGCTCTGGGACTACTCGCTCCGGGGTGTCGCCCCTCCTCAGCGATCTTCGCAGCCTGCTGAGTGGCGAGCCGCCTCCCCTCACCTCCTCGGCCCTTACCCCGCCTACTGGTGGGGACCTTTCTGGCTGACGCCAGCTCGGCCTCGGAAGACGACCCCTGGTCATCCTCCGGTCTGGGGCGCTTGCGGAAGAACTTAGAGTTCTCTGCAACCCCTACGGCCTCGCTGCGCCCTTCCGACACCTTGTCGGGCTTTTTAAAGTCGTAGCGGATCAGGTCCTCAAAGGACGCTGACCCGCTGGAGCCTCCTCGGCTCAAGTTGCCACTGGCAAGCGGAAGACATTCGTTGCCCCCCCCAGAATACGGTGGGGCAGACGCTCTTTCGAGCGTGGCGGATTCCCCAGCGGCTGAGCCGCTGGAACCGCCCTGGGGTAAATCTATTTCGACTGCCTTGTTCATATTATTGTTCCTTTTAAAGGGTGCGGTCCCTGTTTCTCCGCCCCTTCTCAGGGCCCCTCTCCTCACCTCTCTACTTACTTGCTCGCTGCCCTCACAGTCACGTCTGATGATCAGACGCGTACCAGAGAGCAGCGAGCAAGTCTCCTCCAAATGAATCGCACACCGTCCGCAAACCCGAACACGGCTCAGGTCTCCGAACGGTGTGCCCTTCCCGTGTCCCTCTTGGTCTGATCCCTCACTTGCGACCTTCCGGCATGAGTAGCTCTACCGGGAAAGCTCGCAAGATCATTGAGACGCGCAAGCCCCACCACGACGACAACGTGGGGACACAGTCGGTGGGGATAAATTTCTGACCCTGGACATTTATCTGGGCATATATTTTTTGTTTCAAAATTAATTTAAGAAAATGACGTTCGCTTAGAAAACTGATCTAACTTGTTGAGTTTACCTAGAGTTAATTCTTTAAAGGTGTATTTTTATGAATTTGTACATTTTATCTAAATCTATGTTTTGCAAAACCATGTTTACGAACATAAATGTTACAAATTACCCGGCGGCGGCGTGAAAATACTTGCATCGTGAGAAGAGTGTAGGGCGAGGGATGCGTATACTGTTAAGATTACTTGGTACATTATAATTTTATGAATTAAGTTACATTTTATTTAATTATTAAAATACATATTTAAATATAAAATATATCATAAGAATTATATAAATGTTTCAAAGTACGCTGCGCCGGTAAAAAACACTTGTACCAAATGACGATTGCGGGGTAAGGGATGCGGGGTGAGGGATGTGCACACGCACTCGCCGCGCCGCCATTTTGTTGATAGTCATCCTGTGTCAGTTGCAGATACCGTCCGCATATTTTATTCCATTCGAGACTTCCGTTTACCCAATTTATGCAAATATTAGTTTTAAAATCTGTGCTATTTTACCGCTGCTTGGGTGTTTCTTTTATAGACGAACCAATAATAATTTCAAATAAATATAGGTAATACATTTTTAATAACTTCTGCATATTTTTGATACATCTACAATAAGATAAACAGTTCCTAAGAAACGTTCTTGTAAAAAAAATACCAAAGAAATATTGTTAAATAAGCAACAAATAAACTTACGTACATACATATACATAATTAAGTGTGCTTATTTTAAGAAAAATATTTGTTGTTTTAGCGCTACGGGACTAAAAAAACTATATTAAATTACGTTTTACGACCCCATATTTTTATGCCTTACGATTGGGCATGTATCGGGCAATAATAAATTTATGCCCAAAATGCCGGATTTTTACCATATTTTCCTGCCGGGCAGAAACACATTGCCCATCTCTATACCTACCTTATCTCATTACATAGAATTCTACAGAATATCCCATGTAACATGAAAATTAAAAATTCGACTTTGCAGGTAAATTAATCAGTTAGCCCTGTCAGCACGAAACTGGGAGAGCAAAAATTAAAGCAATTTACTTCAACTACATCCAACTATGCTCGACATTAACATGAATTATGAGTAGATGGCCGGTCCGAACTTTACGCCAATATCATAGAACAAGCATTTGCAGAGGCGAAACTCCTGCAGCATAAGAATTACAGGGTTTAATTTATAGACGTGATGGATATCGATACCTTACACCAAACAAACAGCTACATTACAAAAAACTACAACCGACTTCTAAACAAAAAGTGTAAAATATCTCAAAATTCGTAAGTTGGTGTCTTTGGTTGTTTCTTTATTTTTTGAACACCGACTTCCGAATTTAAAGTAAAAAGATTTTTTATTTTTCACTTTGAAGTGGTACACAGTGGTACACCTAAATATACCCATCACAGCGTACAAGTTATAAACAATAAGCAAACACATGATTTAAGCAACCCCGAAAGACTTCATATCTATCATTTATTGAAAAATTCCGTTTCCTATCTTTGTTCTTCATCAGATCTTCACCAAACTAGAAAGGGACCACCTCGAAATACTAAGATGCTCTTCCAAATCATCGTATACAATTGTTTCTTCATTTCTCATCGACAATTTATTGTTAATATCATCAACGTAGTCGAAGCCACACGTTATTAGGGATAACTCAAATACTAGTCGTCAGATCTCACTCAAATTTAATGTAATTGTATGTAAATCATCAAAATCGGTTCGCCCAGTAAAAAGTTAGGAGGTAAAACAAACAAAAAAACAATCGACTACAGAACCTCCTCCTTTTTTGGAAGGCGGTTAAAAAGGTCCCGGATGGTTTAAACTAAAATGTTAAGAAAATATTATTCATTTGGTACCCTTTGCACGTGAGTCCAACTCATCAACATAGCCGTATTTTTGACTTGACCTTAGGTAATGAGGAGTAATAAGCATATGATTGATGAGACATGTACTAATTACAGGAAGTGACCAGTGATGTGATGACACATCACAGGTCTATAAATACTTACGATTTCTGGGCAAAGCCGGCCATACTTCTAGTACATCAAAGTTCTTTCCCAAGTCAGCTGCGAGTACAACTACTGCAACTCCTCAAAGCCAGAAGCAACAGTGGCGAACACCAGAAAAGCGCCCAGTCAATAACGAGTCTCGGAGAACCGATTCAAGTTGTTGGGTAATGAAATCAGTCAGAAAAGAACGGTGAAGGTATAGGAAAAACATAATTTTCACTTTCCTCCTTATCAAGTTGGAGACAACAAACCTTAGCTGATAGAGTAAGTCCAGTTGCCAAGCTCCACAATTTAAAACGAATATTGATGCGGCCTTTATAAATAGAGAGGTATGAAAAAACTCTCAAAGCGAAAATCGTTCTGAAAACTCGATTTGCCATTATTTGAGCTCTTACTCTACCAAATTCGCTTCCGTCAGATTTTCGTATTCTATGCCAATTCCCACCCGCAGTGAAACAAGGGGCGCGTAAAATTAGTAGGTAACAACACACTAACTAATCTGAACGTGTCCGTCCAAACTTTATAGCAGTATCGACAAAACGTTCGCCTGAACTCGTCCGAATAGTAATTATTGGCTCCCGGAATAACTTCGATTGGGCTGAAAATTTAAAAAGTTTCCGATGAAAATTTGTTCGTTAGGTAGTCTTAGAGGTGAGGTCTGCTCTGCTTGGGCGGAGCAACGCCGTGTCCTCGTCAAGGCGATCGGCAGCGGCTACCTCTCGCGTCCGGCCCTGTTTCAAACCATGGTCTGGAGCGAGGGAAACTTCACGCTCCAGCCGCCGCAACAGAAGAAGACGCCCCGGGCGTCGGGAAACGCAGGGCGATTCCCGGCCACCGTAGGCGCGAGTCTGCGAATGGCGAGCTATGGGTGGCTCGCCGTCCGATAGCAACCAGGCCCGAGTCTAAGGCGCATCGTGTTCCACGCGCGCCTCAAAGAGCCGTCAGCAAAGAAGACGGGGCCCCATAGGGCCAATGCCTGCTAGGGTTGCGGAATTTGTTCAAAAAAATTACCGCGGCCCTGGAACGCAAAGGGCACAAGAAGGACCACGGGTGGTTTTTAGTCAGTTGACGAGTTCCCATCGAGAAAAAAATAATAATTTAGTCTTGGAGGAACGAGTCGATGTACAGGGATTATGCAACGCTGATCGAGGTTGGTCTATGGATGGGTCTCCTGGGTCCCATCTTACCATATTGAGATTACCCAGTGTCTCAGGAAGCACTTTAAGCTGTTGGACTGTTGGTGCTGCATGTCTGTTGTAGATTCATTATCAATCGTGTAGCTAAGAAATCTGACACCAGTCTTGCCAAGGAGTATCTTATTAACCAGTTACTGGGAGCAGTGGTGGCCGAGTGGTAACGGCTCCGACTTACGAGTTGTCCGAGGTCGCGGGTTCTAACCCAACCAGGTGACATTACTTTGTGTAATTTATTTCATCACCACTGCTCTCAAAACGGTGAAAGAAAACATCGTGAGTAAACCGGCATGTCCTAGAACCAAAAATTCGAAGACATGTGACATTCACCAACACGCACTGGGCCCGCGTAGTGGATTACGGCCCATTCCCTCTCCTAGAGACGAGGCCTGTGTCCCAGCAGTGGGAACTTTAAAAGGCTGAATATGTATGTAGTTACTGGGTTGTGAAGGTCAGGTGGGAAGTGGCTTCGTGTTGAATAGGTACTGGTAATGGTCTTACCTGCATAAAGTAAGACTTGAAAGTGTCCCCAACTTGTTTGAGAAAAGGCTAGATAGATTGATTATGAACCCATAAATCTATGATGAAAGTTTGAATGAAGTTTATCTATATCTATGCTAATATTATAAAGAGGAAAGATTTGTCTTTCTGTATTTTTATATGTAACTTATAAACTCAAAACTACTGGACCGATTTCAAAAATTCTTATACCATTAGAAAGCTACATTCACCCTTAGTAACATAGGCTATATTTTATTTCCATATTCCCACGGGAACGGGAACTACGCGGGTAAAACCGCTGGGCGCTGCTAGTAGTTCATAAATTTTATATTGATAGCTTGCAAACTGTTAACATAATAATATAGTAGTAGTACCTAAGAAATTGTTACTAAATAAATAACAATAATTGACAACAAACTATGCAACCAAGCTCAACACATACTTACACAAGATATCTTAGACATAGCTTCACATGGTCGTCGTGACAGATTTTCAGCTGCTCGCCGGGAAGTGCCGTAATAATCCATTTTACGCTGTTGACATCTTGACACGGAAGATACATAATCCCGGAATACGGTGAAAAGCATGAGTGGCATATCACGCGAAAGGGAATTATTTATATGTTTCTTTATTTGGGTTATTTGTATGTACTGTGAAATAGGTTATTTTTGTCTTTGATTTTTAATAATACCCATGTGAAATTCCCTCAGATAGCTAAAACTTGGGTGTCATTGAGACTAGAGTAAATTAACAGGCTGGTATCTATTCTGGCAAAGCACTGCTACTGTGCAAGCGTGCTCTATATGATTGGTTAGTTACAGGTGAGATAGTAGTCAAACGGGATCCTATTAACAGTACAAAAGACCACGCTAGACCAAGATTACCACTTTAGAAATAAACAAGCCTTAGTACGGAATCCTTGACCCATATCAAGTACGGTACCAGTATGGATAACGACATGGGAACCGCCTTCAAGAAATGGAGAAGAAGATTCGTTACCAAAAAACGTCTGAGATAATACGCGCATGACGTCATGAAGGACTTGAAGATCACATGATCAGACACTGAGCTAGGCTAATCTGGATGTATGTCGCAAAAATAACCAGAACTTAAATTTCTTCATGAGTCAGCAAAAAAACAGATACATCTGACGAAGAATGACATGAGAGCCGACCCAAAATAATTGGATTAGCCCAGGCTGGTGAAGTGGACCAAATTCAATAGATCTGTAGTAGAAGAGAGCAATTCCATAGTGTTCATTACAAAAGAATCACAACAATTCGTAAATATGCTTTGAACTTTGGAGCATAATACTAGAATATTATGCTCCTATTCTGTTGAGAAAATTCGGTGGAAAATTGTTACGAGTAGGTAAGAATTCTCGCGCGCCCGTGTAAAATTGTAATCAACATTATTATCTAGAGGCCAACTTTGTCCATTTGTTTCACTGTTCAAGATAACATCAAGTTATTCCTGAACTTGAAACTTCTACAATTTGATAGGCAACTCCAGCCAACTTGTTATCCTACGAGGAATGGCTTAGCTAAAGAATATTTTGAAATTGAATTCTCTCAGGTTCTTTCTCAAGTTTTTAACGGGATTTGAATCTATAAATCTTATTTATCTATTTTATTTGCAAGTTCTTTTAATTATAGTGATTTTTGAGGTAGCTAGATATTTTTAACCGACTGGTTAAAATATAGTTACCATACCGGGACCAGGATTTTAGTGTTTTATATAACATAGCAGCGCCCCGCAGTTTCACCTGCATTATTCCCGTTCCCGTGGGAATATAGGGATAAAATAATATAGCCTATGACACCCGGGAATAGTGTAGCTTCCAAACAGTTATTTTTTTTTTCAAATTTTTCAAAGCTGTAGTGCAACTATAGGAACACCCACATTTCACCAAATATGTGTTAGGGACGAACTTGGGCGAACCAAGTTCCACACTGTTATTGAGAAATTCCATTTCGTAAAATACTGAATCTTATTGATAGACAGCCCGGCAGTACCAGGGCGCCATCACACATACACAGGTATCCGTGCCGTTACAAGCGCTCATGCCTGAAATTGATCCCTATTTGGTAGTGCCACGTTAAAAGGACTGCACTGCAAATAAAATGTCCCCATTCCAGTGGACATTTGAATCGACTGCGTCAGCGGAAACATCAGAAACCAACTACAAACATTCTATGCTGACCTGGTACATTCGCAACATTGGTACATTCGCAAATATTAAGTCAAAAAGCGGAATGAATGAATGAACATCAAACATTATCTTAGTCAATCATTTATACATATTGTATACATTCATACTTAACCAGCCTTTTAATGGACCCACTGCTGGGACACAGGCCTCCTCTCTAGGAGAGCGAATGGGCCATAATCCACCACGCGGGCCCAGTGCGAGTTGGTGAATGTCATATCTCTTCGAATTAACAAACATATTGTATCCGACGAATGAAATGCCAGAACTTACCAGAAATTTGGCTCCCATTGCAATTATGTACATACAAGATAATTTAATGTATACCAATCAAAAGTTAATCATAAAAGCAAACTTCAATTATTTTCATTCGTCCCACCTGCAGCTGAAATAAAACAATATTTATCAGCTGTTTATCTGACCGTGCAAACTATATGGGAGTGACCCTATTAGCGGATGGCAGACAAATGGATGTGGGCCTCAATTCCGTCGACCATAAACTAACAATGTACCTTTTGCAGTGTATTAACTTAATAGAAACGATTATGTAACCCACCTTGAGCTATTATTGTGTATTGAATTGTACTCATGAATGTTAAGGATTGGATTTGGGTTATAATCTATCACTGAAATATTTTATTTATCCTTTGAACGGTATTGTAACAAATATATAACACGGTGAATTTATTTCTTGAAGTGAGGGGAACACCGGTTCGTTTATATTGCTCTGGCATTGAAAAAGTTAATCCGCTGTTTTAGTGATTTTAAACTATTGCCCCTGGCTTTGCTCGCTTTAAAATAGTCTATAACCATCTCCAAGGCTGCATCTATCGCTGTACCAAAACTCATTAACGTCGGCTTGGCAATTTAGGCGTAAAAGTGTAACAAACAAATTGACCTTCTCATGTATCATAAAATGGTAGTATGGATTATTTTGGTGTTATAGCAGCTAGAAATAAATACATTATGATGTGAGCAAGAATAAACCTTCTTGCCCATTCCGAATGATATATTCTTCTATAATGTACACATTATTCTACAAAAATAGGAGCGTATAAACTTTTACCCCTCCAGCTTCTATAAGCTCTTCACACTATGTATTGGAGTGCCTCAATTTTGAATAGTTGAACATCACCGGGGATAAACGGGGTCGAGCTCTTTGAACTATCAGCTTAGTTGCATTTACGCTATTTAACATATCTGGTTATGATTGTTGTGATTTCACTACAATCATAAATCAAGGTTTAATTACCCAATAGTATCTTCCGTTCAAATGAACGGAAGATAATATTGAGTTACCTATGATGATGAGTGATTTTAAACTTTCTACACAATACTTAAAATTGCTCTCACTGTCGCTCTCCTATCTTTTTATATTTAGATATCGTGCGTATGCGTATCAAGTTTTATTAAATATAAAAAATTCATATCTCTTTTTTTTTGGATGGGAAATCATCAAATGACTTCTCCCGCTCTGAGCGGAGCGGAAGAGAGTGTCAGACTCTTACTGACTAAAACCCACCCGTGTTCCTTCTTGTGCCCTTTGCGTTCCAGGGCCGCGGTGACTCTTTCGAACAAATTCCGCAACCCTAGCAGGCACTGACCCTATGGGTCCCCGTCTTCTTTACTGACGGCTCTATGAGGCGCGCGAGGAACACGACGCGCCTTCGACTCGGGCCTGGTTGCTATCGGATGGCTCGCCATCCGCAGGCCCGGCATCCGCTATGGTGGCCGGGAATCGCCCTGCGTTTCCCGACGCCCGGGGCGTCTCCTTCTGTTGCGGCGACTGGAATGAATAATTAAGATTAAGCCAAAAACTACAGTTGAACAGTACCTTCTCGTCTCACGTTCCACTGAATCTCGATACGAAAGTCTATGACCAGTGCGTGCATCGAAACGTGGTCGCTCACGATGAACGTCATCAAAAGGCTTAAAATCACCCAAAGAGCAATGGAGCGGGCAATGCTCGGAGCTTCCTTGCGTGACAAGTTGTGGCGATACTTGGGGAGGCCTATGTCCAGCAGTGAACGTCTTTTGGCTGATATGATGATGATGATGTTGAAAAACAACGATCGTAATTAAGTGGAAAACATCCAAAGAAAGAAGCACACAAACCGTATTAAACCAATATGAGTAGCGTAATTAACCGACAGTGCAACAAAAGTTCAAGTCGGTAATAAAGCAGTTAAGTTTCCAAGAGTCTTTAACGGCCAGTTTATCAGTCAGGCCTGCAACGCGTGACGCACGCAATGGCATGGGACATTCCGCTACGTTGCTCCACATAGCCCGGATATATTGCCTGCGAGGGGAGGCAATATTGTAGGAACAGTTTTATATTGCCAATGTTATATATAAAATTCTCGAGTCACGGTGTTTGTGGTTGAACTCCTCCGAAATGGCTCGACCGATTTTCGTGAATCTTAGCGTGCATATCGGCTAGGGTGGCAAATCGGGCAACATCTACTTTTCATCCCCCTAAATGTTAAGGGTGGTCCACCCCCAATTTTTTATTTTATTTTATGTGGCAAAACGACTTACGGGGTCAGCTAGTAATAATATAGATATTTCACTAATAGAGAGCTACATTATCGCTGAGTGTCTGTTATTTTTAATTTTGTAAAAATGCACGGTTCGGGTGGTATAAGCTACGGTAACAGCTGGCATAATTTGAAATCTATCTACACTAATATTATAAAAGAGGAAAGACTTTTTTGTTTGTTTGGATCAAATAAGCTCCAAAACTACTGGACCAATTTTAACCATTTTCTCACTAGTAAAAAGATACACTATCAGCGAGTAACATAGGCTATTGTACGGGGCGGGCGTGATCGACTGGACTGTAGGGTGGCCAGGGTAGGTTATCCTATTCTTCAAAAGTGGACTGTATGGTGACAACCCACCTAGGTATAAATGATCCAGACGCGCTGACGCTCCGTCTATGAGCTACGGGCCATGAGGATGCAACCCTTAGCTGAATACTTGCTATACTTGCTGTTATTGACACAGTATATAGGGGTAGGTATTGAGGGCTTACCAATAAAGTCACAATAAAACACTATTTAACTTGTTCACTATGCACTTAGCGATTTGAAGGGTGAAATTCGCGACTATATGATTCTACATTTAGGTATAAATTCAAATTATCTTGACAATGACTACAAATTTCTCTAAGTTTCTATGTTACTATTGTACGGCGTAACTATACCGTACCGACACCCAAAAAATCACCGTGTGTGATGAAGTTTATTAACAAGATTTTTCACTATGACAATCCCAGAATTTCGACTATATCTAGGCTTAGGTCCATATAAGTAGGGGTTGTCGTACCTTTATGGATAGCCCTCGGTAAGCTCCATACAGCGGAGACACTTACAACGGAGAATTCACCCCTTCATCCCCCTCCATGCAGGGGTGGGATGCCGAAAACACTATAAAACTATCATAGGCACGAAGCTATTACCCATTTGGGGTGAATTTACCGTAAATCTATGCTAGGAGGGCTATACAGCTATATGTATCTCTATAGATACGACAACCCTCTACAAAACTACATATGTTTCAACCCTGTCACTCAAGGGGTTGCAACTCTATAAGCGTATATATTTCAGGGGGATAAAAATAAACAGTTTTATTAAAACCTTAATTACGGCTTTATGCCTTTACATACTATGAAAGGATTTTTCAAGGCGGTTCTATTTCAGATATCTAGAAGTCTAGAATCTAGACTTGTATTTTCGGGAAGGGAAGAGGGTAGATGCAAAGTGTTTTATTTGTGTGCATACCTTCACCAGGGCTATTTATCAAAAACCATTGACCAATCACGTACCAGCACCCTCCTGCTCTGTGATTGGTCAGTGTCGCTTTTAGCTATGCGACTACCTTTGACCTGAATATTTTAGGTCTCAAATTACCAAGCCCTTTTCTATTACCTATGTATGTCTGTCTATGTGTGTAAATACCTTGTTACCTTTATATACCTTGATTACCTTTATATACCTTTATATAACTTGATTACCTTATATACCATCGATTACCAGGGTTACCATGTGTTCACTGTTATGTGTAAGGGATAGGATACCCTACCTAACTACATTCTATTTACTTGGGAGAAATAAAGGCTCCAAGGGCTTATATACTGCCTCTTGAGAGCAAACGACTGTAACGAATGTGTTTTATTTCAATAACAAACTATGTATCAACTATAGCTACCTATAACTATCCATACTATGTAGCTTTGCTTTTATTTGTTATAGCATTCTATGTACTAACTATAACTACCTATAACTACCTATACTATGTAGTTGTGTTTTTATTTGTTGCAACATTCTATGTACTAACTATAGCTACCTATAACTACCTATACTATGTAGCTAAGACGCATCGTCGCGAACAGCTATATTTTATCCCCATATTCTTACAGAAACGGGAACTACACGGGTGAAACCGCGGGGCGCTGCTAGACAAAAATAAAATCACAAATACCCGCATAATTAAATCGAGAAATACAAATTCAGCGAATCGCACCGCTTCCCACTACGCATGGTATAATAAATACTCTTATATTACAACAAGGCAATGTAACTGTAATTGAATAACAAAGAAACGCAACATCACGTTGTTATATTGCAGTCGTGCTACCAATACATATTGCCGTGAGTTTTCCAATAAATACATACACAAGCTGATTGGGTAAACGATGGATATACTCAATTGTCGCAGGTGTTTATTCGATTTAAAATATAGAATTTATATTTTTTACACTTTTGGTGTCCAAAACTCAGCATCCCATATGCTGAGTTTTCGACACCAAAAGTGTAAAAGTCAAAAAATAATTTGTTAATGCTCTCTCTCGCGCCTACTCGCATCCGAGTTATCGCTACATATACCGACTTATTGTGAGCACATGAACAAATAATTGTTAGACCCATATGCTGAGCTCTAGGCCCAAAACACGTCACTATTTACATAGATTAATAAGATTATATATAGGGACGACAAGGTTGTGAGTTGTGGCCGCACTAAAAAACAATTGGTCGACCCATTTATGTAGAAAGTTGGCAGCTTCTTTATGGATGAAAGATCATTCGTTAATCTGCCACTCTGGGCGGAACACTGAACAGGAGTAAGTATCAGACTTTTACTGACTATTAACCTACCCAGTGTTTCTTCAAATGCCCTTTACATTCCAGAGCCGCAATATTTTTTTCGAACAAATGCACTCTTAGATTATGTGCCCGATGGAATTTGGGTCGACATTGAAACACTGACGATACCGTGCTTATTTTTAACCGACTTCTAAAAAAGGAGGAGGTTCTCAATTCGGATGTTTGTATTTTTTTTTTTTTATGTTTGTTCGCGCATAACTCCGTCGCTTGTCAACCGATTTGAAAAAATCTTTTTTTGTTGGAAAGGGTATACTTTTCAAATGGTCCCATGAAATCGACCAAGCGGTTTTCGAAAAATCTAAAAAAAATATCTACATTATGTACATTGACGACCTCTTAGTTTACTCTGCAAAGGAGCAGTACGTTTTTTTACACCAATGTGATTGGTTCGTTTAGGTGGGGGGGAGGGGGGGGGGATGTAGGTACCACTAAAAAGTGAAAAATAAAAACTTTTTACAAAAAAATATAACCGACTTTTACACAAAAAATCAAAAAAGTGCAAAATAACTTTAATTTCGGAAGTCGGTGTTCAAAAAACGAAAATGCAACCACAAACACCGAGTTCCGAAATTAAAGTTATTTTGCACTTTTTTGATTTTTTGTGTAAAAGTCGGTTATATTTTTTTGTAAAAAGTTTTTTTTAAGCTGCTAAATTGACATGTTTTTCAGTACTCAGAATCTATCTACCTTTGTCACTAGTTTAACCAGTCATACTGTATTATGGCAAACGAATTGAATACCCTGACCACAGTCACATTCGTGCGCCGCGCCGATAAACGAGAATGTCGTGTACAAACCAATATTCTGTTAATTGTGGTCACTCCGCGGCTTGGACTACCCATCTCATTAACTCAATTTTACAATTCTACTATCGGTAGTTCTTAGCATAATCAGCCTTTCAATGTTCCCACTGCTGGGACACAGGCCTCCTCTCTAGGAGGGGTAATGAGCCGTAATCCACCACGCGTGCCCAATGCGGGTTGGTGAATGTCACATGTCTTCGAATTTTTGGTTCTAGGACATACCGGTTTCCTCACGATGTTTTCCTTCACCGTCTTCACAGTGGTGATGAAGTTAATTACACAAGGTAATGCGCCAGGCTGGGTTTGAACCCGCGACCTTCAATTCGTAAGACGGGGCCCCACTCCGCCACCACTGCTACCATGACTTCGTTTGAAGCAATTCGTTGCGGGATCCAAGACAGTTGAATGGTTTTGCTGGAACTCGTCGAGTTTCGTTGCCTTTTTTTGCCACTGTTGACTCTGGCGTTCAGAGGCTAACCAAGTGACATTATTTTTGCAGTCCAGGCAAATTACCCTGAAAACTACCCTTACTTTGCAATGATTCTAAACTCTGATTGTTTGCTGTTAACGTGTAGGGTATAGGCAGGGTGGTTGCGGAATTTGTTTGAAAGAGTTACCGCGGCCCTGGAACGCAAAGGGCACAAGAGGAACACGGGTGGGTTTTAGTCAGTAAGAGTCTGACACTCCCTACCGCTCCACCCAGGGCGGGAGGGGTCATTTGATTATTTCCCATACAAAAAAAAGGGTATAGACAGGGTTAAAATGCATTCCGCCAAAAGTTATGTATTCTTTACAAGTTGTTACAAAGAAAATAGAGTCATTTAACTTGATTTTCCAAGATTTTATTTATATAAACGCTCTTTTGTTTTTTTTTTCAGTATGACCCGTTATAGTATACGAAAAGTATAGAAGAAGAGCTAAGATCAAATACACGGTTCAAGAGAAAATTCAAATTTTGAAATGTTTGCAAGGTTTAAAGTTAATTTGACCGGCCTATACCGTAGCGCAGCGGTTGTCAGAACATCAAAAAAGTATGGAATTGACAAACGCTGTCGACATGTAACGTGATAAATCCTCTAGAGTGGCCAAACCCGATGTATACAACTTTTTATTGCGATTTTTTTAAGCTTGTCAATTTTTTGTGCTAAATAACGCCAGCCAAATCTCCACCTTTTTGCTGTCTAAAAATGCAATACCTTTAGGTCGTGTTTTTCGTCAAATTTTCACTATATTTTTGGTTTTCAAATAAACTACAGTACGTCCCTTAAAATAACTACACTACACCACTACAGGATCTGTACATCTAGTTTGCTCTATCACTCAAAGGTTTACAAGAACAAAACTCAGTTTTGAGCTAAGCTCGCCTTTGTACATGAAATTTTTAAATCACTGTAAAAGAGATTGACCAAAAGCAGTCCAGCAAAGATGCATGAAACAAATCAAATTAATATAGTTCAAATTATTTGCTTATTTTTTACAAGCTTTTCTTTTCGCATCCGGAATTATGATTTTAAGATAAACAGTAAATTAACGATTGCTAGGTACATTTCCATAGAAAGTTATGATAGACGTTTCGTTCTTTTAATTTGTACGAGTTACATATGTATGAACCTTTAGATAAAAACATTACAAAAATGAACGCATAAATAGCTAAATAATTACGGATGCCGATTCTTCCTAAACAAGATCGATTTTTAAATCCATTCGAGTCCAAGTCTAAAGAATCGATTCAGTAATAAATCGAGTTTTAATAATTCGATTTCCTAAAGATAGATTCGTATCTTAAAAAGCACGATAGGTACTGATGATCCACGTGTGGATCAACTATAGAAATATAAAATACAGTACATATGTACACTTATTTATTATATCTATGGGATCAATGCACATATTTCATGACTGATGAATAATCGAGTGTACAACATTCACTTGAGGAATAATAAAGGTAATTCACACAATGATATTTCTGCTGATTTTACGTGACAAATACGTAGGACATCTATAGGTAGTCTTGTTCTAACATGAAATAATAATAACCTTGTGGCGCCATAGTCGCCATAGGCGCCATCATCAGTTTGGAGGTATGCGGAACAGAGAGTAAAGTCCCGCAAACCTCCGTTGAAAAGGGAGGATCCTCCGGCCAGACGGGTTGATATGTCTGGTGGGCAACTGCCCGATAGATGATTGCGGGCTGTCGTATATGTTCTAATCGCGCGGAGAACTTTTGATTGCGCGATGCAGGATTAGTTCTTATGTGGCGCCATAGATGTCGCTACATCACTCCCCTCCGGAGATCGGAGATCGATGGTTCTTGATGCGTGCCAGGCCAGTGGTAGGTTGGTTCCAGTGGGTTCCAGTGGGTCGGAACCGAGTGCCGCATAGTTCTCGGTGAGTCGGAACTGTCTGCGGTGATGCCCCAGTGAGTCGGGGTGGTGCTGTCCCAGTGAGTCGGGATGATGCTGCAGGCTCCAGTGAGTCGGAGTAGTGCTGCTGGCTCCAGTGCGTCGGAGCGGTGCTGTGCGACGTAGTGGCTTGACTGCTTGCGTCGACCAGGAGAGGTTCGTCATGGCTCTTCATGTGACTGGCCGAAGGTTCAGTGTGCTTCACCAAAGTCGCTGATGAGGCTGAGGGTGATGACCAGGTATGACCAAGTAGGCATGCTGGTGGTCAGGATACCCTTTATAGCCGTGGGTGCTGGCTGTATGGCTGCTTGCTGCTCGAAAGCTTGAGAGAAGTGATGATGACGTCACGAAGTAGTAGCTGCACGAAGGCTGCGCTGACGTTCTTTGTCGAGGGTCACCAGTTTGGAGGTATGCGGAACAGAGAGTAAAGTCCCGCAAACCTCCGTTGAAAAGGGAGGATCCTCCGGCCAGACGGGTTGATATGTCTGGTGGGCAACTGCCCGATAGATGATTGCGGGCTGTCGTATATGTTCTAATCGCGCGGAGAACTTTTGATTGCGCGATGCAGGATTAGTTCTTATGTGGCGCCATAGATGTCGCTACAACCTAATGACTACCGAAATAAAAGTCTGTTCATAAATATGTTTTACACCATATATGTACATTAGGAAGATACGAGTACCTTATTTATTTGTGTAAATCTCTGTCACAAATTGAAGTTGTCGTTTTATTTCGAAGTTCGCCAACCGCAGGCCCGACATTAGCGCTACCTTGATGTAAACGCGCCATCCATAGCTCGCCATCCGCAGGCCCGACATTAGCGCTACCTTGATGTAAACGCGCCATCCATAGCTCGCCATCCGCAGGCCCGACATTAGCGCTACCTTGATGTAAACGCGCCATCCATAGCTCGCCATCCGCAGGCCCGACATTAGCGCTACCTTGATGTAAACACGCTATCCTTAGCTCGCCATCCGCAGGCCTGACATTAGCGCTACCTTGATGTAAACGCGCCATCCATAGCTCGCCATCCGCAGGCCCGTCATTAGCGCTACCTTGATGTAAACGCGCCATCCATAGCTCGCCATCCGCAGGCCCGACATTAGCGCTACCTTGATGTAAACACGCTATCCATAGCTCGCCATCCGCAGGCCCGACATTAGCGCTACCTTGATGTAAACGCGCCATCCATAGCTCGCCATCCGCAGGCGCGACATTAGCGCTACCTTGATGTAAACGCGCCATCCATAGCTTGCCATCCGCAGGCCCGACATTAGCGCTACCTTGATGTAAACACGCTATCCTTAGCTCGCCATCCGCAGGCCCGACATTAGCGCTACCTTGATGTAAACACGCTATCCATAGCTCGCCATCCGCAGGCCCGACATTAGCGCTACCTTGA
This sequence comes from Hecatera dysodea, assembly GCA_905332915.2. Classification (NCBI taxonomy): domain Eukaryota; kingdom Metazoa; phylum Arthropoda; class Insecta; order Lepidoptera; family Noctuidae; genus Hecatera; species Hecatera dysodea. Next base: position 8,632,648 of record HG995309.1, read on the forward strand.
TGTAAACGCGCCATCCATAGCTCGCCATCCGCAGGCCCGCCATTAGCGCTACCTTGATGTAAATGCGCCATCCATAGCTCGCCATCCGCAGGCCCACCATTAGAGCTACCTTGATGTAAACGCGCCATCCATAGTTCGCCATCCGCAGGCCCACCATTAGCGCTACCTTGATGTAAACGCAACGTTTTACTATAGCCAATACGTCAGAGCCTCCATAATTCAGTGCTTCTTTGCTTGTGACGCTGATGCACCCAATCAGTCTCCTTCTTGCAACTCTAAATGAGACAAAACTGTATTGCGTACTTACTTCACTCACCCACATTAATATAATTATTTTTAAAGAGAAGAGAGGGGCGACGCTAGTCTGGTCAAGGAGAATCGTGGCAACCAGCTACTGGGTCGTGAATGTTAGATAGGCAGTTGCGACATATAAAATATTAGTATTCCACAGTAGCCGGTTAGGCTCGCAGTCGAACCGAACATTGTTGGTAAAGGCAGCAGTTTGTTTTTTTTGTCCCTCCTAATTAGGGCTGCCATCATCGAAATTGCCGAAGCCGAAAAAAATCTTAACTTAAACTTAAAAACCACAAACTTATTGGTGAAATGGATTTTTTCTACAAAGAGACCCGTAAAAAAGCCTAAAAAAAATACTTTTTTTTAATGTATTATAGCTTGTTTGCAATATAAACTATAGCGTCGGCTATTTTGCATCACCGGAATTACTCGTAGATTGTGTCCCGCTTACAATTGCGAATGAATTTTTAACTATGTTTTGTTTTAATTTGTCGCTTATCTTTCAAATTTTCAATCAATGGAGGTTCCCCTGATACAAAAAATTACCAGGTTTTAAAAGTTTTTAAATTACTAGGCCATCTTTGAAAACCCCGCTCGAAAGCCCTCCAAACTAGGCCAGATCCGGGGAAACCCGGACGGATGGCAACCCTACTCCTAATCAATATCAATAAGGTAAGAAACAGAAGCCCTTTGGGTTTCTTGTTGATTGCGTACCTAACATAATAATTCATAAGCTCATCGGAATTTATAGAGCTGTTTATCCACCTACACCACTTACGAATATTGTAAAACGATAACACCAATCCCTACAGGGTTATTTGCGGTGTCATTATGTTATTGGTACTGCACACACGATGTTAATAACACTTCAAAGCCATTAAGCCTTTGACATGATGTGTGAACTCCGCCTGAATGACATGTTAATATTTGAAGAATTGAAAATGGGATGGTGATACGATATTCATTGTTAAATGGATTTGTAATTTGTGTTTGATGTAGTATAATGTTAGAGGGGTTAATACGAATATTCTCGACATGTTTATGAATTGATTATATAACAGGGATCATTAGTCTGTGTCTCAAGCGTCTATTATACATGAAATAAAATTGTAACAGGTTGTTTGTATAGTTTGCAACAATAGATTCTAAGTACCACGCGTACAAAGTCGCGAAATATAGTCCTAACTAATTTTATAAATGCGAAAGTCAGTTTATTTCTTTTACGCTTTCACGCTCGCCTAAATCGCCAAACCAATTTTGATAAATTTTAGTACAGAGATAAATGGATGCGTCGGTTGTATTTTATTATAAAAAGATTTTTAAGTTATATTCACATTATCCTCATAATGAGTGGTTGCGCTATTTACCGTTTAGGAGTTACTTTGTATGCCTTTATAGTTCAAGTCCAGACCAGCTCATAGTAAAATATCTACTTTGCTTTGGAACTGACAAAAACCCAACAATATTTTTCACTTTACTAGGTTTTATTGATTTTAAGTTGAGGAGGTCAATAGTTTCCCTTTGAAGTTCAACTTCCAATGCTAATAGGGATGTTTCCTGAGTAAAAATTATATGATTATGTTTAGTCCGTCAGTTAGATTATAGAAAAATATTGTACACGTATTTTTTCCTTTATCAAATCTATAAAAACTGACGAAGATAAAAAGCATCAAAGATCAGGAGTGGGAGCGTGTGACGTCACGGCTCGCTAAAAATTGTAGCGAGTAGTGACGTCACACGAGTTTTCAACGCACTGTATCGTCTTCATTTTTTGTTTATGTGAAAAAAAAAAATACGTGTCCAATATTTTTTGGAAATCTATCAGACGGACTGATTAGATTTTTTTAGTCAACTACCCTATTCAATATATGTAACTAAACCCAATGCTAAACGAATCATCAAGACCGGTTCATTAACAATAAAGCGTACCGTTCACAGAGTAACGTCGTGATGTTATATTATAAATTGGTGTAAATAATAAACAAACATGATTGATTTCAGCAATCCCTGAAGATTTGCTAGCATTTACTCAAGAGTTACATTGCCTTTCTCCGAAGTTTTGATAATGTGTATATTCATATGTTCACTAAATTGAAAAGAAAAATACTTTTCTAAACAAAAAAATAATCATCTAAATCGGTTGACGATTGGCGGAAATATCGCTATCTGTCGAATTGAGAACCTCCTTTTTTGGAATTCGGTTCAAAAAATCATAGCTATCTTCTTCAGCCTATATTAGAGAACGTCTTGTTTTTATTCGACATAATCCAGGCAATCTGTGGTTCCGCTGGAGTGTAAGTAATAGCGATCGTAACAATAACTAGACCTTTGCCAAAAACGCGATTGACTTAAACACAAAGGACGGCAAAGCGTTCATTATAAAGTGGCGTTGTAGGTATGAATAGGATAAGGGTCAGTGTTTACTTATCTATTGAACAATTAATATACAGATATTCTTTTTCATATTTTCGTGCCGATGGTAAATGTAATAAACATTTTTAATTAAATGATAGAAAGAAAACTTGTTTATTTGGCACACAATGTAGATACAAATAAAGTGTTACTTAATTTTAAAACAATAACACTGCGTATCCTAAGACTTTGCCAAATAGGTCCAATTTAGCAAAATGCCAGACCACTAGATGCTGCCTTTTTTTCTGGATGGGAAATCATCAAATGACTTCTCCCGCTCTGGGCGGAGCGGAAGGGAGTGTCGGACTCTTACTGACTAAAACCCACCCGTGATCCTTCTTGTGTCCTTTGCGTTCCCGGTCGCGGTGATTTTTTCGATCAAATTCCGCAACCCTAGCAGGCACTGACCCTATGGGGCCCCGACTTCTTTGCTGACGGCTCTTTGAGGCGCGCGTGGAACACGACGCGCCGTCGACTCGGGCCTGGTTGCTATCGGACGGCGAGCCACCCATAGCTCGCCTTCCACAGGCCCGCGCCTACGGTGGCCGGGAATCGCCCTGCGTTTCTCGACGCCCGGGGCGTCTTCTTCTGTTGCGGCGGCTGGAGCGAGAGGTTTCAATCTCCCGCACGCGTTCCGCCTCCTCCTTCGCTAGCATTACTGCTTCGCAGAAGGAGGCGACCGCTTCCCATGCCTCCTCGCTCCCGACCATGGCTTGAACCAGGACCGGATGCGAGAGGTCGCCGCCGCCGATCGCCTCAATTAGGACACGGCGATACTCTGCCCAAGCAGGGCAGACCTCCACCGTATGCTCCACCGTGTCCTACGGGCGATCCACACAATGTTGACACCCGGACGTGTCCTTCCTCTGAATCCGAAACAGGTACCTCCCGAAACAGCCGTGTCCGGTGAGCACCTGCGACCCCAGACTACTTCAATCGTGTAACTTGCCGCAGCTAACAAAAGCTAATATTTTCCTCAGCTTTTGATTTCGATCAGGAAACTTGTGGCCTTTGTTTCTTGTGAACTTTGCTGTAATCTTGAACTTAGTTAATATTTCCGTGTTTACGATCTAACCAGGACCCGGTTTCTTTTTAATGAGGATTTCAAGTAATTTATAATGAAGGTCCTATTAAAATGTGTTAAAAAATGTGGTGGCCCAATAAAAGGCTATGCCTATTTTGGAAGGCACTTTTGGGTAGGTTTGTCTTCTTAGAGTTCCGACCTCTACACGAAAAAATGGAACTCTTAAAGATTTTGGTTGGTTGTCTGTCAATCCGTCTGTCACATCCGATTTTCTACGAAGCAGTTCCCCACCGGTTCAGTTGAAATATGGTAAACATATGTATAATACATATAATCTTCTATGACTCAAACACGCATGTGTAACTAAAATATAATATAGTTTTTAAAAGGGGGTCAGTTTTTGGGGAGCTACATATATAGGAAAAATAAAAAAGTTTTTCCAAATTTACCGTGTGACATATCAAATAAAAGGAAGTATTGTGAAGATTTTGAATATATTTGTTCATAATTTTAATAAAAATAGTTTTGAAGCTATTAAAAAAAATAGAAAACATTTGACGTCACCTACGAAACCACTGCTAGTCTAAAATTTAGAAAAAAGTACAGATAATAAATTGTTCTTTGCCTATAAGTTATCCTAAGTCTATGGTTTGAAAGTAGAATGTTACAAAAATGAGATTCGTTTGGAACCCTTTGCATATGACTCCAACTTGCATTTAGCCGGCTTTTCTTTGCTAAATTGTATGTGATAGGTTAAAAAACCCTGAGAAAAGAAATACAAAGTGCTTGTATCGTCGAGTCCTCAACCTAACGTATTGACCCTCACAAATATTTAAAAGGACTACGATCTACACGATCCAGTAAGAGATCTTAGTACCAAACACGACTAACCCTAAAAAGCGGCCGCCATTTTTCGTCCTTAGCGGCCACAGCGCGATCTCAGAGTCGACTCGGGCCGTCGACGACGTAATTTCCGACGCGGGTCTAAACGACCTGCCTCAATGAGATACCGTTTTGATAAAACCCTGTATCAAGCGTGCTTGAGAGGGTTAAAGGGCTCCGTTATTGGGCAGTTTCATTGTAATTATATGAAACTGGAGGTACATGGAGAGTAATGGATGACACAAACAATCTATAAATAAACCATGTAGGGGCTGTAGCTTATCTTACTAATTTAGATCGAATGGGTTTCGCGTGTATGTACAGGTGATCCTATTGTATTGTTGTTTCAAGTTGTCTATTGTTTACTGATAAAATTATGAAGATAAGTGACGAGGGTATAAAGGTCTGATCGTTTTTGCATAAGTAACTCGACGATGATATTAATAAAACAGTATAGGTACATGTATAGTGAATTCTTGTTCTAAAATAGGGTAGTTGATTAAAAAAATCTAATAAGTCCGTGAGACAAATTTCCAAAAATATTGGATAGGTATTTTTTCTTTTTTTTTTCACGAAAAAAAAAACGAAGACGAAACATGGCAGGTTAAATACTTGCGTCGTGAAGTCACTACTCGCTACAATTTGTAGCACGTCGTGACAGAACAAAACCCACTCCTCTCATCTTTGATGCTTTTTATCTTCGTAAATTTTTACAGACTTGATAAAGCAAAAAATACGTGTCCAATATTTTTTCGATAATCTAACTGACGAAATTCATATTTTTTTATTCAAGAAACTATCCTATTCTAGAGTATGGAAAATCAAAATTTTGGCACATTATTTTTATGTATATCAAAATGTTCCGTTTCAAATGCAAACGTATGTTTCTTACTGCTACGCTAAGCTACGCCATTCGTCTACGTCGTAGTCGCTGCTACGCGGCCCCGCTACGCAGCCTCGTAGCGGGATGCTTTGTATTGCCATCTTATTTTCTTGCTCCCCAGATTTATTTTCGCATTGAATCCTTTTACTAACACACGTTTACGACATATGCTACACAACTTCCCTCGTAATCGTAAAACGTATAACATTATCACAGCAAATACCATTCATACGTCTGTTGGAATTGAAAACATAAAATAAAACGAAGCATCCACATTATCTCGGCTTTGCGCATATACATGCCGAGGGGCAGACCGTATTCTTATGTAGGAAGGCTCAGGGTTAACAGGAATGAAACGTAATGCCTGTAGACCTCATCTGTATTCCTCAAACGTGATACGGTACCACAATAGTAGCTAGTTACTGAAGATAGATGGAAGAGGGATTCGTGGTGCTACAAGGCACTTTGTGGGACTCTGGTAATATGGCCATAGGTGTGGAGATTTTCTAGAATTTCTTGCTTCATTTAGCTCTACAATAACTGTATTTACTCGTACATCTTTTAGTTGAAATAAACCAATCAATTTTGACAAGTTTATCCACGAAGCAATTTATTATTTCAACTCTAGATCTATGATGAGATTTCAAGTTTCAGGTCGACCTTTCAGGATTTGAAAGTAGCAAAGCACAGAGCTGTCTAATAAGTAGCCGAAAAAATACAACCGACTTCTAAACAAAAAAAAGGACACAAAAAAGTATAAAATAACTTTAATTTCGGAACACGGTGTTTTTGGTTATTTCTTCGTTTTTTGAACAGTGACCAGACGTACCCATCACAGCGTACACGGTATAAATTGGTGTAAACAATAAACAAACATGCGATTTCAGCTATCCCGACAGATTTGCTATCATTCATTGAAGAGTTACGTTTCCTATCTCTGTTCTTCATCAGATCTTCACCAAATTAGAAAGGGACTACCTTGACATAATATGCTCTTCCAAACCATCGTATACATTTTAATTGTTTCATTTTACATTGACAAGAGTGAATGAGAACATCATCAATGTAGTCGAAGCCACGCATTATTAGTTATTACTTGAGTTATAAATGCCTAATTTACGACTAGTAGATTGCGATGTGATGACTATTATTTGAATTAAATTTGAATAGGACCACACAACAAGCACCAGCTTTCGAATATAAAAATAATCTTCAAAATCGGTACACCCAGTAAAAAAAAATTACAATCGACTTGAGAACCTACTCCTTTTTTTGGAAGTCGATCAAAAGAAGAAGAGAAATGTTCGATAAGTATATAATAGCTCTTGTCAGAATTCACGACTTAATAAATACTCGTACAATGCATTTGGTCATATGAGAAACGCGAACATAGCCATCCGTTAACTCCGTTTTTACGTAGAAAGGAACAGAGCAAAAAAAAACTAAACAACCATTTCCGACTACATTCACACCCAGATACTCAACGTAGACAATGATTCTTTCACCCCCATAACTGATGCTCCCCAAAAACTACTCAAAGCGTTTTCACCATGACCCACCAACTCGAAAGCACCCTCATCAGTATTCCTCAAACAACAGACGTTTTATTTTTACTTTCCCTACATAAGAGAATCGATAACTTTCCTTCGTTACTCCGATGATGATAAACAGCCCCAAAGGTTCCAGAGCTCCCCTCCATTTGTTATTATTGCCCCCTATTACTCAGGGGCTACCGGCAGATTCCCGCACGGGCTATTAACATGAAGGTCGGTATATCTTAACCTTTTTTCTTATATTACCTACGTGTAATTTACTGGCTAATTAGGCGGAATTTACTCTCTCACTTTTGTAATGTAATATAATGTAAATTGTTTGTTATAGACTCATTCACTAAGTAATATCTCTTCTTTTTCTGTTTCTATAAGCATAATGTTGCGCGCCAGAATTAAGTTAGGATGATAGCGGCATTCGGTACCACTAGCGCCATCTAGTATCGAGTAGCAGAACTATTGAAGTCAAGGACCTTCGAGATTTTTCTATGCTAGAATACTCGGACCTTAGTCGGTCGCGACCGATATGTACGCGAACTTTCTGGAGTTCTACTCGGCGCTCTATATAAGGCCGGCGCATGTACCGACCGAGTCAGTATTGGAATTGCGATACAAGTGATAACTTGGAGAGCGATCTTCGACTGCGAACTCAAGTGATTAATAGTGCGATTGTGTTGTGATTAGTGAGTTCATAGTGTAATTAGTGTGGTGTAAATTAAAGTGTTAATTTTGGTTATTTAATCGGCTGATTTCAATTGTAACGAACCTGAAGCTCGTAACAATTGGTGTCAGAAGAGTGGATTTAAAAGATGCCGATTCTACCAAAGGACGACACGGAGGGTATCCGTACCCGTAGTCAACGCCAGCAAGAGACGGACCAGAGGCGTTTTGGAAGTGCAACGCCGCAGGCTACGGAGAGACAGCTGGCGACCTTAGAGGCCGGCCCGTCCACCGCCGCTCCAGCATCATCGTCAGCACCAGACTTTGCTGCTCTGATGCTGATGCTGCAGGAGCAGGCCCGCCGGCAGGAGGAACAGGCTCGTCGTCAGGAGGAACAGGCCCGCCGACAAGAGGAACAGGCGCGTCGATTGGAAGAACAGCTCCAACGTGACAAGGAGGAGCAGGCGCGCCGCCAAGAAGAACAGATGTTCCTCATAAAGGATCTGCATGCCACTTTCGGCAAAGAAATTAAGGTTGTAAAGGAAAAGGTGGTCCAGCACGAGAACCGCCTGACGGAAGCTGAAACACGAATCGACCAAATGAATAATCGAGTTGACAACGTGATTGCTGACGTGAAGAAAACGCTGGACAACCTTAAAGTAGGAGATGGAATTGCAACCTCCGTAGCAACTACTCCTTCGCCACGGGGATTCAAAGTGCCGCCGTTCGATGGAACATCTTCCTGGTCGGCCTACAAAATACAATTTGAGGCCGTTATGCAGGCGAACGGGTGGAATAAAAATCAGGCCATGACTGCCCTCACACTAGGTCTGCGGGACCAGGCCTTAACTGTTCTGGAAGCTCTGGGCAAGGAAGTGACTTACGAGCAGCTCCTTGAGGCGTTGGAATCTAGGTATGGCGACGCTCATCTGGAACACGTGTTTCGTGCGCAGTTAAAGGATCGCGTGCAACGCAGCGGTGAAAACCTGCAGCAGTGGGCCCTTGAGGTGGAGAAGCTGGTCCGAAAAGCATACCAGTCTGTACCTGCGCTCATTCAAGGGAACCTGGTGCAGGCATTCATTGACGGCATCCGCGACCTTGAGGTCAGAGCTGCTGTGAGGCTCGGTCATCACGGGACGCTCAAGGACGCCTTGGCTCATGCTCTAGAGGTGGAAGCTGCGCGGCAGGATTATCGTTCCCATCGCGTCAGGGAGGTTACAGTGGCTACAGTTCGCGACCGTTCTAAAGGATACAGCCCTAGATGCTATGGCTGTGGGGAAAGGGGCCACCTACGGTCCAGTTGCCCTAGGCGAACTTCAGAAGGAGAAGCTGTGCGGCAGAATCATCGTTCCCACTATGGCAGGGAGGTTGCAGCAGCTGCAGTTCGTGACCATTATAAAGGGCGCAGCCCTAGATGCTACGGCTGTGGTGAAAGGGGCCACTTGAGGCCCAGTTGCCCTAAGCGAACTGCTCAAAGGGCAGATAGCCGACCTCTAGCAGGTAGAGCGGCTGACAATCGCGGACAGCGATTGGATGAGTACGACTTGGTGGTCGACGGTCGTAGCGGGAGATCTCATGGCAACGCAGATGCATTATCAAGAAGACCTTGCCCTGAAGACTGCAAGCATTGTACTCGGCAAGAGGGTAAAGAAGTCGTACCTGTGAGGATGATCAAGACAGATCTCAGCAACGAGTGGAAGGAAAACTTAGAACGTGCACAACAGGATGATTTGGACATTAAGCCGATTCTGGAGTGGATGAAGGACAGTGCTCCGAAGCCTACGTGGAGTGATGTCTCAGCGATGAGTTCAATCACAAAAAGCTATTGGGCCCAATGGGACAGCTTAGTGATTCAGGATGGAGTCCTGTGCCGTAAATGGGAAAATGTTCGGGGAGACAGCTGTCATTTGCAAATGGTTGTCCCTAAAGCTAAAGTACCGGATGTTCTACAGCTGTACCATAATGGTTGTTCAGGAGGCCATATGGGAGTTAAACGGACTCTACTGAAGATACGGGAACGGTTTTACTGGGTCCACTGTCGTGACGATGTTGAGGACTGGTGTCGCAAGTGTACAAGTTGTGCGGCTGTAAAAGGACCTCAGACTCGTAGCAGAGGTGCATTGAAATTGTACAATGTTGGTGCACCATGGGAAAGGATAGCGCTAGATGTTGCGGGACCGTTTCCGGAAAGTGAAAGTGGTAACAAGTATTTCATGGTTGTTATGGATTACTTCACTAAGTGGCCGGAAGTCTTCGCCATTCCAAACCAAGAAGCTTCAACAGTTGCGGATAAACTAGTTCATGAAGTCTTCTGTCGTTTTGGAGTACCTTTGGAGATTCACAGCGATCAAGGAAGGAATTTTGAGTCTCAAATATTCCAGGAAACTTGCCGAGTGATGGGTACTTATAAAACGAGGACAACTTCTTACCACCCACAATCGGATGGAATGGTAGAACGATTTAATCAGACATTGGAGAGATATCTGGCCAAAGTTGTGGAAAACCGGCAACGAGATTGGGACAAGCACATACAACCGTTTTTGCTGTCATACCGAAGTGCTGTTCATGAAAGCACGTCAGTGACACCAGCTTTCGCAAACTTTGGAAGAGAATTGCGGCTACCTGCAGACCTGATCACCGGAATACCACCTGATGCCCCACGCAGTATAACCGATTATGCGAATGACTTGCGGAACAAAATGAACGACATTCATGAGCACGTCAGACAATCGGGCCAGCAAATGTCTGAAAAGATGAAAACCCGCTATGACCGCAAAATGAACAATAAAGGGTTCGAGGAAGGTTCACTAGTGTGGTTGCATAATCCAGTTCGCAGCAAAGGGAAATCTCCTAAGCTTCAAGCTAAATGGGACGGACTGTACCGGATTGTGACGAAGATCAATGACGTAACCTACCGTATACAGAAAGGTACAAGAAGCGCTCCTAAGATCGTTCATGTTGATCGACTGGCGCGTTATTATGGCGCTGATAATGCTCGGGACGAGCATGTCTTAGGAGGGGGCAGTGTTGCGCGCCAGAATTAAGTTAGGATGATAGCGGCATTCGGTACCACTAGCGCCATCTAGTATCGAGTAGCAGAACTATTGAAGTCAAGGACCTTCGAGATTTTTCTATGCTAGAATACTCGGACCTTAGTCGGTCGCGACCGATATGTACGTGAACTTTCTGGAGTTCTACTCGGCGCTCTATATAAGGCCGGCGCATGTACCGACCGAGTCAGTATTGGAATTGCGATACAAGCGATAACTTGGAGAGCGATCTTCGACTGCGAACTCAAGTGATTAATAGTGCGATTGTGTTGTGATTAGTGAGTTCATAGTGTAATTAGTGTGGTGTAAATTAAAGTGTTAATTTTGGTTATTTAATCGGCTGATTTCAATTGTAACGAACCTGAAGCTCGTAACAATAATAACAGCCTCTTAAGCAATGTGTAGGTACTTTATGAGAATCAATTTTTCAACAGTTTTCCGTTACATTACGAAATTGGTAACCAGAGCCAACCACAGGAAAACCAGTGACATGCAACATGCTTCAGTCTTAATTGAGCCAAAATTCCCCATAACTAAACCAATTATTATAAAAAGGGTTTCAAGAGATATGTATTGGTATCGTCCTTATTGATACAAACTCACAAGCATCTAAGGCTGAACCGTTTTGATGGAGTACTGTTATTACTAGTGCTTTTGGGAAAGTAGTTTTATATCGCCATCGATTGTTATCATAATTATACTGTATTTATAATCAACTTTTCCAGTCTAATCCGCTGCAACTGAGTACCAATATTTACCATGGAGCAACTGTCAGACCTCCACAACCCAGTAACACAAGACTGTTATTACAGACTTTCTAGTTTCTGACTATCGGGAACGACGGTTAAAAATGTTCACGTAACAACCGGGACAAACGGCTTAATGTACTTTTCGAGCCATGGTGGAGTCTCGGTAGGCGATCACCCATCCACAGACCGATCTCAGCAAGCGGCGCTCAACCCTGAATATAGACTTTTACAGCTGTTATTATCTAACCACAGCATTTCAGTAATGTTAAACGTATATGTATAATGATAATAATTGTACTTTGGCGTTTGCCTAGCATAACTTCTTAGTAATATCGTTCTTTGGCATTTTTACTTACACCACCCTTTAGAAAACAGAAGGTCAAAGTGCTGATAGAGATATTCTTTACGGAAAATAGTTCATTTTCTAAGTTCCAATCCAACCAATCCAACAAAAAATACAAGAATTCCAGCACACGTTTTCATCAAGAGATAATAAATTCCCCCGTAGTCGCCCGTATTCACCCGTCCAATTAAAAAAGGTAAAATATTCAGATCATGAATACTGGGCCACTCGCGGCGTCGAATGGAGAGGATACTTAAATTTATAATTGCCAAATTTAAAGCAGAATTGTAAAAGAACTGGCGCTGCGTGTAACTCACATAGGGCTTTAATGAAAGGACTTACGGCTGGGGATTTTGAATCGAGTATTCTGAAGGGTAATTGATGCTTTTGAATGAAGGGAATTAAGGAAATAGAAGTCGGTGCTTATATCTGAGTTTTTAAGAATCGGCGTAGGCACTTTTTTTTTTAGATGGGAAATCATCAAATGACTACTCCCGCTCTGGGCGGAGCGGAAGGGAGTGTCAGACTCTTACTGACTAAAACCCACCCGTGATCCTTCTTATGCCCCTTGGGTTCCAGGGCCGCAGTGACTCTTTCGAACAAATTCCGCAACCCTAGCAGGCACTGATCGGCGTAGGCATTGTGAGGTGAATTTTGAACTCCTAATGCTGCTATTTGATGCTTCAATCTATTCAGAGTGTAAATTATACTATTTAAGCATATATTTTTTAACATATATATAATACAACGCAGCTCAAATAAGTACTTATAGTTTTATTTACATAGTGTACTTGAGTGAATGGTATACTATATATTATACAAGTTTATATAGATGGTTTTCGTTTCGTCTTCCAATCGCAGATTTCATACTTTATCAAATGCATACAATAATTGTATGGTATTGCGTACATAATATGCATGGCTTTTCGGTACTACACCAACGAGTTCCAATGTAATTATCCCAAACTTGAAGCAAATAAATTCAATTTGTGACATAATTTAATTTATTTCAAGTCTGACATACTTATTTGTTGTATGATGATAAATTATTGAGAGGCATTCTTGAACTTCAGCGAAAATATCCAAATAGTTGGCGAATTGTTCCCGTTTCTTGTAAAGTCACATTAATTTTGTCAACAGTAAACAAAAAATTGTAGGCGAAGTTTTGTAACAAAAGTTGAAAGTACCTGTGATCGGGTTAAACATTATATTTGCATCGTTTGACTAAACTATTTAACTCCCTGAACCTTCTTCTGTAAACACCGGACTCGTAAATAAAAAAAAAAAATAAATAAAAAATTTTTAGTTGAAATGTTGACTGTATACATATTTATACTTTTATGAAGTGCCTTAGAGTTCGCATTTATTATTACTAATATTTAAGTTACTGTTGCGTCAAGCTGTGTTGTTCAAACCAATTTGAGCGTGTTACTGAAAATCTCATATCTCTAAAAGTATATAAGCTATGATGTTCAAACCAATTTTCGTTGAAAGTGTCTGTGAAATTCTATTTGCTCAATTCTTTTTAGAATTTTCTACTTGATAGTTTAAAAGTTAGAGGAAGCGAGACATTGTTTACGAATTTGGAAGCACAAATCTCAAAAACTATTGCCTCAAATAAAAAACTTTTATAGAAACCTCTATTTTATTTTGAAATAGATATGCAATGATGCTCCACATGATCATGTTTGTTGGAATTTATTTTTTCATCCCTCAGTTACATGTATGGAGTTCCACCCCTAAAACTATTTTTTTTCCATAATATCACAGCACTATTGAATAGCGGTTCACACGTTGCACCTACCTTCCAATTTTCATTTATGTAGTTTTAACAGTCTCCGAGTAAAACGGCTATGACATACACACAGACGGATGGACAGGGACATGACGAAATTATAAGGGTTCCGTTTTTGCCATTTGGCTATGGAACCCTAAAAACTATAGTACAAAAAGCTCAGTGCCCAACAGACTAAATTGGAGTTCTATATTTTGCGTAAAGAGCCAGGCAATTAACAATACAAAAGAATACATTTATAATTTCCGGCTCGTTTCGTCTCTATACAATTACAGGAATTTTCCGAACACCACGTAAATCGTTTCCGACCACAAATTCGTTTCCAAATATAACGCACCATTTCTTCGTGTTAAGCAAATTATTTAGTACCTAACCATTTTCAAAGAGATATCGCTCAGAAGATTTTATTCATCCTATTTCCTTAAGATAAGCCTGTATAAAGGAGGTAATGTACATTTTTGCCTTCGAAGTGTTCGCTGTGCCGGCGTCAGATTAGCATATCTACACGTAAGCTTACTGCTCTGCTTACATACTGTACTGCCTAATAGGGAGTGTGCGCTGCAGAATCTTATACTACCTCGTTCTGAATTCGTTCTTGTTTTTTAAACAAGAGCTTGCTTTATTTCGGTCATGGTGCCCATTTTAGCAGAGTTATCAATGTCAGAGATACCTATTATAAAAATTGCACTAGTGGGTTCGCAAATACAGCTGACCTTACTCATATAGTCCTATCATTCAGCAATCCGAAATGACAAACAGCAGAATCAGATGCAAGACAAGTGGCGGGAACAACACCGCCAACTAGCATACCCCTGGCTGCTACTAATTGCTCAGAGTGCGTTGAGCGTAGAAGATATTGGAATGAGCAATTAATTATTCTTAAAAGACCGGCAGAAGATGCGTACCTACTGTTTTTTCTGACTTAAATAAAACTGACCTGATACAGGCCTGTACTTCAATCTATATAATATAGAAGGGAAATACCACTCGCTGATTAATCACTAAATCTCAGAAACTATAACACCTACAAACTTAAAATTTGCCAGTCAGCTAGGAAACACCGGCCTCATCTAGTTTTGGCCAAAAAAGATTGACGTGTAAAAGTGTTTTTTACATCCTACTTACAAAATAAAAATCATTTATCATTGGCAGGTAGGTTCCTTATTTTACGAAACTCCACCGGTAGGGGGGTAAAACGGGAGTGGAAATTGTTTGCACTAAATCTGCGCAGACTAAGTCGCGGGTGACGTGCTAGTTAAACTATAAAATCGATTATTTCATAATCATTGGCCCATAATAGACCACTGTAGAACAAAGACTTTCAAACTGCTGACTTTTACTGTTATCTACAATAGTCTCCGTTGAAATTGCTTACTTGGCCAGATATCCGGCGATGTTCCGAGTCCACAATAGACAGCGATAGTTCGGCAATACAAAGATAGTTTGGAAGGATTTCCTGTAACTTTCAAAGTATTATTGTTGAGCAGTGTTGTGGAATTAAAGCAATCCCTCTTATACAGGGTGTTTCAGAACAGCGTGGTCACGTGGACAATAATAAGGATGATGGCTTTTATTTGCATCAAAATGCATGATATTTGTTTTGTTTTTTTTTGCTATTGTTTATTTTACTGAATATTAGATATAGAATTTCATTCTTGAATAATAATCGCGCACTTGTGAAATACCCTGATTAGCCGCGTCTGTCGACACAACAATTAATAGGTAATCAAATAGAAATCTGGACGCCATTTAGATTATTACACCCGCATACATAATCTTATTCTTGTTACAATATCAATCCATTAGCAAAATTATTATTCTAGGTCTGAGGCTTACAACAGCTTTATTATATACTAGCAGCGCCCTGCGGTTTCTCCCGCGTAGTTCCCGTTCCCTTGGGAGTATACGGATACATTAATATAGCCTATGTCACCCGGGGATAGTGTAGCTTCCCAACAGTGAAAAAAAAATTGAAATCGTTTCAGTAGTTTTGGAGCCTATTCGATACAAAGAAATAATCAAATCTTTCCTCTTTATAATTTTAGTATAGATGTATGTATGTAGTTGAGAGTCATACATGATTTTGCAACATTGACATCAGGAGCTGTTATGACGTTCCAATTCCATGATAATTCCATTGTGTTAAAGTAATATAGGTGCCTTGAAAGCTCCGTATCTCTCTCAGAACGGAATCATGATAGCACGCAACCTTTACAGTACCTACTTACAGGTAGTGCCTGTATGTTCTATTTAGGTTGCTTGTTGAAACTAACAGCATCTGGATAATAGAAAAATATTCCTAACTCAACTTTGAAGAGTAATGCGAATTAAGAATCATTTGAAATTAGTTGAACCTAGATTTAAACAATCACTGAATATCAATAGGAACATTATAAAGAGGAAAAAAAATTGTTTGTTTGTACCCAATAGGCTCCGACCAATTTTAACCATTTTTCACCAATAGAAAGCGAGTAATATATACATATTATACATACAGCGATTAACATATATAATATTTTATCCCCGTTCGCCCACGGGATTGGGAACTACGCGAGTGAAACCGCGGGGCGCGGCTAGTATTCACATAAATTATGAAGTACGGGTGCTGTTTTTTATTTGTTTCATCATCATAGACCAGACCCGGTCTCTGGAGCTCTAAAAATACCTAATGCTATGTGAGAACCCGTTTCCAAATTGGTACTAATTACGGTACAGGCACAAACGTACTACCACCTTTTATCTTCAACACTTTGTCTGCGTCGAGAATGCTCTGACGAACTCATAAACAAGCGGTTACCCTTCTTTGTACCTTCCTTGTAACTTTTATATTTATTTCGTCAAGTGTAACTAATTGGGGTCGCTACTTAAAGTAACCTTGATAAAGGAAAAATTTGAGTCAAATGAATTGAGATAGGTCCCAGCTGTTAGGGCAGTCATATTCAAACTTTTTTGTTCTTGTTTCAGCCCTTACTCTTTTTTTTTAAATAAAATTTCGGTAAAAGCCCAAAAGAAACGTGACATTGAAAAAGAAATGATGATAATTGGTGAAAATTCCGATATGCTAGGTACATTATATGCGTAACTAACTGTCAGGCTCGTTTGTGAGAGTCACCGCGGCCCTGGAACGCAAAGGGCACAAGAAGGATCACGGGTGGGTTTTATTCAGTAAGATTCTGACACTCCCTTCCACTCTGCCCGGAGCAGAAGAGTAATTTTCCATTTGATGATTTCCCATCCATAAAAAAGTAATATCTAAGAGTTTGAAAGTTGGAATGTTCATAACATATATAGGTATGCAAAACGCCTGAGCGGATATTGATAGGCTTGAAGGTAGAATATTCTGGTTAAAGTGGAAAGGGCGTTTTTCGACTTTATCTGATGATGCGAAGGTTTCATGTTTATCAATCCAATCACACCGTAAAGGCGGAATGAAATTGGAATATTGTGATAAAAGTAGACCATAGAATCATTACGGTTATCACTCACTGCCTGATTTCTTCTCTTGTAATGAAGCGACTTTTGCATAATTGATCTTTTATTCGTAGTACCTACCTAATACGTACATAATAAGTATAAATAATGCAGCTGGTCAACATAATCAGACTATGGCGTTCCCATGATTGGGAAACAGACCTCCTTAATGAAAACGAGTGGGTCAATATTTCCACACTTGGCCGGGTTAATAAATGTCGCGCGTCTTCGAATTGTTGGAAGCTTCTTGCACTTATTTGCTAGCAGTAGTGATTAAAGAAAATACAGGAATTAATTTGCGTACCTACGATACGCAAGTGAGCCACTAATAAACGATGATGAGCAAATGCAGAAGTCATACATTTAATACGCTGTTTGTGGTCTGTATTCTAGCACGGTTGCGGAATTTGTTCGAAATTTTCACCACGGCCCTGGAACGCAAAGGGTATTAGGAAGAACATGGATGGGTTTTAGTCAAAGTAATCTGACTTTCTCTTCCGCTCCGCCCAGATTAGAAGAATTCATTGGATGATATCCCATCGTTCAAAAAAAGCCTCATAAATTAATACAATAAAATAAAATTACGAGCAAACCCACGGCCACAGCTAGTCTATATCAAATTACTTTCCCCTTGACAGTGCATTCATAAAGTATGAGCCAGTGATGGATTAATCCATTTAGTGGCACTCAACTTGTCTCCAGCGGAGCCTTGTTTGACTAACTCGCTCCAGTGGCTGTGCAACGTTCCAGCGCGGCCATTTTTGCTAAAACGACACTGGCTGTAGTCACGTGAACTGAAAATTCACAGCAAAAATTTTACACGTCTACACTAAAGATATTTAAAAAATTCAGATTGTTATAAACCTGTTAAAATCTCATACAAGTATAGGTATAATAACTTTTCAGTATCATAATTTATATCTAGACTATATTTTCCCTCGTTTTTCGTTAATTGAGATTTTCTTTTCCATTTTTAGCTTTGGGTGAATTTAAGCTGAGGTTTCACGGGTCACTGCCACATCCACAGCTGCACGCAGGTCCCCCGCCGATGTCGCCACATTCACATTCAGCAGACTCCACTTAAAGCTATAATTCTACTAACCAATTCTACCTAAGTAACATGAAACTAACTTAGTCCTCAAGGGAGGGAGGGTCGGTCAATAAGTAGTCACTCAAAAGAAACGAAACAGTAATAAGCCAAGTCAGGTGGACGTATATGGGTGTGTACCTAATATAATCTTTTATTAACCTTAACAATATTTTTCGTAGCTATTCGAAAAAGAATTTTCTGTTTACAAAACAAACAAAATATTGAATCGAATGTAATTTAATTTCTGTGAACTTACAACATATGAGAGTTGGTTTATATAACTAGCATCGCCCCGCGGTTTCATCCGCGTAGTACTCGTTTCCGTGGGAATATGGGGATATAATATAGCCTATTTTCACCGGAGATAGTGTAGCTTCCCAACAGTGAAAGATTTTTTCAAATCGGTCAAGTAGTTTCAGAGCCTATTCATTGCAAACAAACAAAAGAATAATCAAATATTTCCTCTTTATAATATTAGTGTAGATGGAGGCTGTATTTTTTAAATAATTTAATTAAAAGCAAAAAAAAGACGATGTTTCGAAGCAGCAATGTAGCGGTGTACAAGCGTCGAACAAAAAAAAATATAACTTTCCAAACAATTTGCAGTATCGTGATCACTCTTAATATCCGAGCTTAAAATTGTATTCTCGTGAGACATAATTAAAAGAAGGCTCATACAAAAAATAAATGCTCTGAAATCAGGAACATTATTAAATCCAGCCAAATGCGAGCCGGACTCACGCGTAAAGGGTTCTGAACGAATCATTTTTTTAAATTATTTTAAACCTTAGACTTGTTGTAACCTTATTATCTGTATTATATTCAAATTATAGGCTTCGGAATAGTATATTCATTTTCTTCAATATTTTAGATTCCATCAGTACAATATACTTGAGCCCTACATAATAAGCCCTGATATCACACAATACAGATTAAACCCGCTTGTGTATTTATTTTTAATTTTACATTTTGATTCAGAACACATTTTTTAATGTGACCCCATCCTCAAAATCTTTCAATTAACGCTACGCATCCGTGCTTGGGTCACAAAGCTTCATCAGGTTTACTTCACCTGCAGATTCGTCACACGCACACACACATCACAGGATCACTCGTGGTCGGTTTTTATACGGACGTTCTGAACCCTAAAAACTAGCAAATTGTTAGCTAACAATTTTTTTAATTCAGTCTCCCCGTAGCTCAGCCCCCGAGACTCCTAGTTCCACCTCTATCTGTAAATCTTTAATCACATTAATTAGTGCATGGAGCCGTGGTGGATGTTCGCGCGGAAAATTTCCTTTATCTCATTCTTTATCACTTCTTGTCTCGTAGGGGATTGTTAATTAGTCTGTTACTTTGATTGCCGGCCAATGAAGGTCTGCTACTTACTACTTAAAGAGTGTAGACTGAATTAAAAACATGAAATTACTTCATCTTGATAGACATCGCATTTTTTAAAGCATCTACAAAATTCTTTGAATAGGCGATGAACGTTTGTATTTAAATCGTTATTTTGAAAATCCTCAGTGATTTAAAATTAAAAAAATTCGGAAATCACGTTTCTTTTATGGCTTTACCCATCCCTTTAATTTATTTTTATTTTTATTATTTGTTGTTATAGTGGCAGTGGAAATACACACTTTTGAAAGTTTCATCTGTTACAGTTCATGAGATAGGTACAGCCTGACAAACAGATGGAGCGAACGGATTAGGGTGATTTATTTGATCCGTGATATAACTAACTATCAGGTGCATAATCATTGCAATGATTACGGCAGTTTCTAGACGGGGAATTGTCTTAAAACGACACTGCCCGCAACGATCACATCCTAACGTCAATTACGTGAGCCCTAACAAACCTAACCTATTAAAAAGAATACTTTGCAATTAAAGCTACCAGCGTACAAGTGGAACGAATACTTTTCAAATATGAAAAATAATGTGTTAGCGGCAATATTCCATTCGTTCGGAAGTTTCAGTGGTGATAAGGCAGCAGGCATGCATAATGCATGGGTTCAGAAAAGTGCCGTGTTTGGCTGCTCGGCACTCCTGCCTCGGACGTGCCTCACCGCTGCCTTATATGTGGGTCAAGCTCGATAAGTTACGTGGTAGCACTGGTAATGTCTTAAAATAGTCTGGTTTACTGTCTTATGATATATATGTGGCACTATCTTTATACATTTATGGTGAATAAAAGTTGTTGTCAAGCGTCGTCAAACGAAACATATTTGTTTAGCAAAACAAAAGTGTCTTGCCAAACCCGTATGTTTATTTCAGTGGCGTGCAGTGGTTCGAGTTAGGGTAGACCAGAGAAAATGTCTGGATGATCTGATCTGAATGGGTTGGAATGTGGTGTTATTTTTTTTTTTAATATGCTATTTAAAAAGAAACTCATTTCATTAAAAATCAACCCTGAATAATGTGGTTATTTTTTAAATTTATTTGGACATTTTCTCTGGCCTACCCTAACTCGAACCACTGGTTTATTTTCAAATAAATAGAAAAAAATAGAATCAAGGTCCAAATCACCTACGCGTTATCAGCATGGTGATTATTTTTTACGTACACCTATGTTGTAGGAAACGAAACTAAATCATCACGTATCAATTTTCTGGCTCCGTGAATTAACAGTAATAAGTACTAATAATGATCCATGATCCAGTATAATCTTATTCCGGTAGTATACGTTCCGTAGAAAAAAAATTGAACTTGATTTGCTTGAAGTAGCTCGCAAAACCTAATCATCAATATACATACATACATAAAAGCTGAGTGACTGAGAAACCCTGTTCAAACGAAAGTACTGGTTGAAGCTTGGCTCCTTAGGGAGTGTAAGGAAACACTAAGAGAGGATTTCCCGAAATTCCTACGGGAACAGGGAGAAACGGTATATGCGCGCACGAAGAACGCGGCCAAAAGCTAGTTAATTATATTAAACTAGCAGCACCCCGCGGTTTCACCCGCGTAGTTCCCGCTCCCGTGGGAATACGGGGATAAAATATAGCCTATGTTACTCAGGGTGAATGCAGTTTTCTAGTGGAGAAAGAATTTTTGAAGTCAGTCCAGTAGTTTTTGAGTTTATTCGTTACATACAAAAATATATAAAAAAAAAAACAAATCTTTCCTCTTCATAATATTAAGTATAGAAGTATAAATTGGTTAATAGAAGGTAGAACAAAAATTATCACTGTGCAAAAGACTCCAAAATCTACCACAGACGTCTCACCAATTAACTAATGTCTGTGGAGGGCGCTACGATCGCAAAGTGTACAAGTTCGGCTCTAAGCCAATTTACAAATTTAAATATAAAACTCAAAGTGATTCGTGGAAAAACATTAAAAATCAATCAGCTATTATGCGATAGTCAAGTGATATCGTTTGTAGTGAGAAATAATTGAAGATTAAAGTTAAAAACCTAGTAATGTGGTGACTCAGTGTTTATCAACAAAAAACGTAAATAAACAATAAAGTTACTGTTTAAACTATTGGAACACTAATATTCAAGTATGAAAGATTATCATAAGCTATAAATATATGTAAAAGTGCTGAAACCGTGGAAAAGTGAGCCTAATTACGCAAATTGAACGTTAAAATTTAAAAACATCAACAACAACCCACCAATTACCGCGAAGCCGGTGGGCGCGTTCCAGATCCAAACACAGTAAAAAACTATACTCTTAACATAAGCCGCTGCACTATCGCCATCTGGTGCCGAGTAACGGACACTATAGAAAACGTTCCGGTTATGACTTTTTGATAACTAAAGCATTAATAAAATTGCGTTATTTTGTTCATCATATCTGTATATTGCTGTGAGATTGATTCTAAAAAATTATAGTACAAGATGACGCAATGTGCGGGTTGTGATCAAAAAATCCTGAATAGGCAATACCTAACTTGCTCGATCTGTAAGAAATACTATGACCTTGAATGTTCAAACGTCTCAAAGGAACAACATGCACGCATGAACGGCAAGTCTAGGTTGACCTGGGAATGCCAAGAATGCAGGTGCAAAAAACCCAAAATTAATAATACAAATACACCCGCAAGATCGCAACGAATAGATTTAAGTCCTACAACACCAGAGCCTAACATTACTCTGCGACAAAAACCAACTCAAAACAACTTGAATGATACTTTTTACTCGGAAGATATAAGTATACTCGGCGAGACATTACACAATAAAACAAACTTAGAAAATGAACACCAACCTGAACTAACACTACATAATCTGAGCGAAATGATATCGATGAAACTAAAAGAAAATAATAGATCGATAGTGCTGGAAATAAAAGCTACAATTCAATCTGAAATAAATAAAGCAATTTTAAAATTAAAAGAAGACATACAAAAAGACACAGGCGCTCTGTTCTTACAAAACGAGCAACGAAAGAATGATATAGAAATGATGAACATACAAATAGAGCAACTGAAAATTCAAACAGAAACACTGCAAATCGAAATAAAACAACTAAAATCGGAGACCCCCACCTACTACCCCCCTACTACTACAACACAACATACACCTGAGAACAATGAAAAGAAAATTGTGTTATATGGACTTACTGAAATCTACAAAGAACCTGAACAAGACCTCCACGAACGAATCAGAGCTATATTTTGGGATATTCTAGGAGTGGACGTGCAAGGCTACATTGAGGATACCTACAGAATTGGAGGATATTATAAAAATCGAAAACGACCAATGGTAATTGAATTTATGAGCAAAAGAATGACCAAATATATTACAGAAAATAGCCGTTATTTCCAAGGTACCGGACTATATACTTCAGAATTTCTAAACGAAGAAGCGAGAAAAGAGAGGAAAATCTTGAGAGACAAAATGCTCATAGCACGAAATGGAGGACAGCAAGCTGTTATCAGAAATAACCAACTCTATATTGAAGGGAAACTCATAAGTCACAAAGACGAAACAATATCGTATCCTCCACCCACAACCAAAAACAATTTAAATAGAAAAAGCGGCCCACATACATTTCGAGAAAATGAGCAAGGTACCCGATTTCGAAACCCAAGAGCAACATTTTAATATTTTATTTCAAAACATTCAAAGTCTTTTTAATAAACAACACATAATGGAAGCATTTGTAAACGAAAACAATAAATATCAGGCTATATGTATCACTGAAACGTGGCTCACAAAAGATAAATTAAGCATGATTGACTTCAGCGGCTACAAAGTCGCAGCAGCTTTCTGTCGGGAAAACCGTGGAGGCGGCGGAGTTTGCATTTTGCTAGAAGAACACAAAGATTATATAGAACGAAACGATATAACCGAGATGTCGCTTGAGTATATATTAGAAGTTTGTGCTATAGAAATACCTAACGAAAATTTGCTATTAGTAACTATGTACTGGAACAGAAGAGAGGAAAGTATGTTTTATAAGCAACTCAATCAAATACTAGCTTACATAAACAATAAATACGCAACACTAAACTTAGTCATTGGAGGTGACTTTAATATAGATTTGCTAAAAAATAACTCAAAAGTAAGTGCTTTCTTAGACCTTATGTCAGAATACAAATACACACAACACATAAAATATCCCACACATATAACACAAACAGCGTCGACATGCCTAGACCTAATATTTACAAACTTTAATAAAAACGGAGATTTATATACATCTGTAGAAGAATTAGGTTTTTCGGATCATTATGGTACAACTATAACATTTAAAATTCCTCAACAGCTGAAGCAAACCACTTGGTATGTTGAAAAACGATTGTTTAACAAAAATAACATTGAAAATTTTAGATCTGCATTACAGTCTGTTATCTGGGAAGATATTATAATAGAAAGTAATGATGCAAACCAAAATTATAATGTTTTTAGCGACTTATTAACTAATATATTAAACAAAACTATACCTAAAATTAAAACTAAATTAAAAACACACTATAAAAAATATTGGCTATCGAAAGGTCTAAGGATCTCATGCAAAAACAAAAGGTTATTAAAAATCTTAAGTATTAAGTCGGACAATCCAATTTTAAAAAAGCACTATAGAAAATATGAGAAAATATTAAAGCAAACGGTGATAACGTCTAAAAGGCAACAGTACATTAAAAAAATTAAAATGTCTCAAAATAAAGTCAAAGCTATGTGGAATATAGTAAACGAACGTACAAACAAAAAAACACCTTCTGATAAACACAATATACAATTAAGTATTGATAATAATTTAGTTTCAGATCCAAAACAAATTGTAAATCATTTCAATAACTTTTTTGCATCAATTGGGGAAGAGACCTGTCCTGTCGGAAGTAAGGCTAAAGGTCAGTCTGTACTCAATCCCTCTGAAAATACCCTCTTTCTTAGACCTTTAGACTATCGAGAAACGCATAGACTCATTAAAAATTTAAAAAACAAGAAAAGTCACGGAATAGATGAACTACCACCATCCCTGATCAGACAATGTGCAGATGAACTCGCTGGACCTTTTTGTGTTTTAATAAATCAATCATTTGATGAAGGTATTTTTCCTGATCAACTTAAAAGTTCTGTTATAAAACCATTGTTCAAGAAAAACACTAAAACTGACCCCAATAATTACCGGCCCATAGCTCTTCTACCTACGGCCTCAAAAATCTATGAAAAGGCAATGTGCGACCGGGTGTACAGTTTTTGCGAACGATACAAAATCTTTGACGAATGCCAAAACGGTTTCCGGAAACACCGATCAACAACCCTAGCTGTCTATAAATATATGCAAGAAGTTTTGAATATTATTAATGATAAAAAATATCCGGTTGGTATACTCTTGGATATGACCAAGGCATATGACAAAGTACAATTTAAAATTTTACTTGATAAGTTATATGGAATAGGAATTCGTGGAACTACACATAAGTGGTTTGCATCCTACTTAAAAGATAGAGAACAATATGTACAAATAGAATATTTTAAGCAGGACCAAAGGCAAATAATTCAAGTAAGATCAGACAAGAAGATTATAAATGCGTCAATACCTCAAGGTAGTGTCATTGGATGTCTCCTATTCATTATATACATCAATGACCTTCCCAAAATCATGAAAGAACCGTGTGTGCTATTTGCAGATGACATTTCCCTACTTACCACATGCCAAACAAATAGTAATATAAATGAACAACTAAACACGATTTTCAATAAAACAACAAAATGGATGGATGAGCACAACCTTGAAATTAATTATAAAAAAACTAAACTAATATGTTTCTACCCTCGTCAAAAATCCCCATTATCGGTCAACTTCTCAACAAATGGCACCAAAATTGAAGTAGTTAACGATTTCACACTATTAGGACTCACAGTAGACACTCACATTTCTTGGAAGCCCCATATAAATAAAATACGATCAAAATTGTCAAAATTCACATACGCACTTCGAGAAGTTAAGAAAACTACCGACTTTCAAACTGCAATTACCACCTACTACGCCTACGCTCATGCATGGCTGAGCTATGGCATTATTATGTGGGGAAACAGCACAGACGCGCCTACACTTTTCGTTCTCCAAAAAAAATTAATTCGTATCGTTGTCAATATAGAACAAACAGATAGTTGTAAACCATTTTTTATAAAACATAAAATACTCACCTTGCCATCTATCTATATCCTGGAAATATGTAAATTTGTAAGAAAATACGCGAACTTTTTTACAACCCGCGGTGATAAACATATAGATCGATCAGTCAGATATAAAAACATGTTAATGCCTCCTTCTTCGCGTATGAAATTACATTCAAATAGTCCCTACGTAATGTCTATAAAAATATTTAATAAACTACCCGATGCATTAAAATGTGAAACTAGCGATACAAGCTTTACCAATAAACTAAAACAATTATTAATTACTAAAGCGTACTACACAATAAACGAATACATAGATGACAAAGAAATATTTTACACACAAACGGACACCATATATTAATATTTCAAATTCTCACTCATATATTATATGTATATTTATTGTAATAGAATAAGTTAGAATACCAAATACTTCTTTTTTTTTTTTGCTTTTTATGATCTCAAATGGAAATAATATAATTGTTTTATTAAGTTAATAAATACTAAAAATAAGTTTAAAAATTGTTATAAATATCTATTAATTTTATTGTTACTTTATTTTATACCATTAATTTTATACTTTTTGCTGTGCCCTACAGGGTCCATAATTGTACTTAGCTTTAAGCACATTGTAAGATCTTCAGACACTATGGAATGCAAATAAAGATATGAATATGAATATAACGACGTATGTGCAAAGACATAGAGCTCTTACAAATCCATTTCATTACAGCTCTAAACCTGTGTACACATTCCATGTGCATTCAGTTTTACCTGTGTAGTGTACATACATATGTACACTATTCATGTACAAGTGTACCGGTGACGCGTCTGCTAGCGCCGTACCGTGTTTGTCTTACTGGGTACAATATCTGGAGCTCGGCTAGCGGTGACAAAGCGGTTTTAACCCTGACACTGCTACATATATCTGTGCATTACGTTCGGCTGCATAAATTGTCGGGTTTACGATCGGTTTGCGGGGACGTGGCTCAATATTGAAATTTCTTAGCCTAAACCAATAGGTAGACTACAGTTGGATACACTCCTATATGTGTTTTTTTTACAATACCTACTTATTGGTTAAACTTTGTCGAACTGGTTTGGTTTTTTACGACAACGTTTGTTGACATGGCAATATTTTGTTGGTAAATTCCGATAGTAAATATTATATCTATAAGATTATATCTGTATACCGGCATAATGGGAAAATATGCGTCACATTCGCGATATACGGCAATCGCTCAACATATTGCTGGAACAGAGAACTCATGTGCAACACATAGCCACAGTGCTGGTTTTCGGCGACAACCGGCGTTGACTGGCTGATGTCGACCGGAGCAGCATAAAAACCAATTTATTAATACACGAACAAATTTAATGTACTGGCAGAAAAAAAAAACCGATACCTATGTACACTGTTGCTAATCCTCTGCCTATCGTTTTCACAACTATATTCGAGTCAGTTCCCAGTCAAACCGATTCAGCTGAATACCAGTATTGACTTGAAGCAGCTGCCTACCAGACCAGACCTCCACAACCCATCAGCTGGGGAACATGGTTCTTCTTGACAAGACTGGAATCAGGTTCTGAAAATTTAGCATTAAGATAGAATTTGACAATTTCTTAACTTCGAATTCTCAATACAGAAACCGGTTGACTGTCTCCCATAATATTAGAAAACCCCTAAGGTCCATTAACAGTCAGACCTTCGCCTAGACTAAAATATTCCATCTCAGATTATTCCGAAACTTTAACAACTGACAAACTTCATTAATCTTGGTTCTGCTGTCCTGATCTACGAAGAATTAATATATTTTCTGAATGAATATTCATGGGTGATATGACCGGATGGTTCGGTAGAAATCATAATATTTATAGTTAGAAATTATTATGTGTAACAATTTTATCCCTAAGCTTTGATGAAAGATTCGCTAACGACCCGAGAAGAAAAACTGAAAATGTCATAGCAAAGGATTGGAGCGTAAATAAAATTAGAGTGTAGGTACTCTAATTCTATTTACGCTCCAATCCTTATATAATCCTAATATAATTACTTTACAAATACTAAAGCTTTATTTGCATTGGTGTGCCACCAGACTATTGCAAATATATTACATTTACATTTTACAACGTTGTTGTAAACTGTCGATGTCTTAAGATCAGATAGGTACGTTAATTATAATACTTACGTGTTTCACAGAGATAAAAAGTTTGTAATTTTAATAGTGTTCCGCCCCTAAGATGACACACTGACCTAACCAGGTGACATATTCTATCAACATACAACTAACAGCACATACAAGTTAATAGGTGTATGCAAAACTGCAATAACATCCCATTTCACATCCAAACGTTGTTTTAGAGCCAACCCGGGCTTGCACACAGCTAATTACAACTACAAAGTACCTCAAATCCTATTCACATACAGCAAAACTTGATATTCAAGTGCGACTGAGCCCCGTGTGCTCGCTAATTATTATCTGACATGAGGCCGGTGTTACCAACTTAATTAAACTATTCCTACCACAAATATATCCCTCCAGAATATATGTAACTTATGTGTACTTAGCACTTTATTTAATTAACTACATTGCTCATTGTAAGCCCCAATTTAGGGATTATTATTTTAGGGCAGATTAATTATTTTGTCTTTGTAACATGTTACCGTAGTTTGTGCTCGCGAATGTTATGTGCCCTCGGTTTGTTCGTAAAGACTATTATTAAGGATCTTTTTTCCTGAAGGCAGTTAGATTTACATCTGGTACTGCTTATTTTTCCAAGTAAAAGAACATTAAGGTTGAAGGCTTTTTTTACTGTTCTCTTGAACCTATTTGCATAGCAAGAACGGACTAAGTATTCGTAATAAGCTACAAACTTTTTATTCCTCCGCCTTATTCGTGTTTCATCCCGATATCTTTGCTTGTACAAGGAATTGAATTTGCAGAAACACAAAAGGGACCCCTAGATCTGTCTATTTTAAGATGGCCGAGAGTCGAGACAGAATTTCGCTGTATTACGTGAATGTTTAATGCGGCAGCGGCAGACGACTCGGCAAGGACGCTACCTGAAACTAAATGACAACTGAAGTGGAATGGAAAATGGCGGCCACGGATAAATACAGCTCCGAATCCTATCAATCATCATTTGACCGTATTGATAACGAAAATTAAAATAAACCGTGATGAAAATTGGAGTTCTGAACACTGAACAGCTCTCGAAACTTTCCCGGTGGAAGTGAGTGAAAACAGATTAAAGTTCCGAGATGGTTTTCGGTCGGCGTTTGATTTTCTTTGTCAAACTCGAAAACGTGACGTGAAAACGAACTAACTTTTTACGTGTTAAAAGCTGAACATGATTCCTCGGAAACAACGGACTTTTTTTGCTATTCGACGAAACAGATCGAAATTCACTCAACTGTTTTTCATCGAATGCACATACGGATGAACGGAGTTATTTTTATATTTTTATGCAAACGGTATCTATCGCCATGTTGAATTTATAGTAGGTAGGTATCTAGCGGCACTTCCTGCGCTCATATATTCATTTCACATAAAAAGGAATGTTAGGTTCATTTTATGAAATAAAATATACCATCCTATTTAAATTTAGTTTACTTTTCAACCATCAGACTCATATTAAGGTCGTGAATTACTCGCTTGTTCGGAACAAACACGAGGACAAACATATTTGCCTTCGTTAATTTAGAAAATCAGAACCCAATTACTGGCTGTCCAAACAAGGTTTCTGCTAAGGACAGCTCGCTTAAATCAGGGACGAGCTTACTTGATTAGAAATGTAAATAAATTGATTGCTCAGTATCATAACCAGTACCTACGAGGCCTCCCCAAGGGTTTCCACATCTAATAGTCTTGTAATCTTTGTACCCAGCGGGCTCCTGTGGCCCTCACATATTAGGTAATATAGTTTCAACGTATGGAAGGACTTCCAACGCCTCTTCTACCGGTAGGCAGCCACCTTTCGCATTTGGACCAAAGAGCCGTCGGTTCTGAGAGCAATGTGTACTGCCCACGCTTTTCGGGTTGAGTCGGTTACCCTGGAGACTTGGTTCAAATACGGATCTCTTCATTTCTCATCAGAATACTGAAAGCCACCCAAAGGACTATTGGAGGGCTTTATTTGTAAAATTTGCTGCCGTATCGTAGCTACGAACCTCAAAATATTTCATGAAGACGAACGTAACAACCGCAAACTTTGCAGCGCAATAATTCTATCCGACCAGCTAAAATGTTACCAGTTCCACCGCCCGTATACTTAGCATGACATGGTCACAAATAAACAAGGCCCCATAAAAACAAAACTGAATGGACTCACGCCAAATGTAGTCCAGCTGAAGCCATTACTTTTGTTCGACCAAATAATTCGCTTTTATTAACTCCTGCAGTTAGAATTTATGTATAGTGTATTCCAGTAATGAGGCGTTTTGTATTGCTAACATATATTTTCCTAGTAAGCATGATTATTAACCGATAGCATGAGGAATGATTGGTTATTATATTGATGTTATGTATTGACCTAGATTTGATGAAATTATCAGCAATCTTTTTAAGTGTTATACATATTTATATAATGGACGTTCGAACGGTATTACGGCGCGCGGCGGTGGGCTTGATAACATCTGATTTTTGTAAGCATTGGTTATTACTACGGTGACTGATATGCCACTCAGAATTTTCTCTTGACTCTAGTCTAGGTCACAGATGACAGAGACCGACAAGATTGTAGCCTTTTTATGGATGGGAAGTCATTCATTCATCAATTGGCTTCTTCCGCTCCGGACGGAGCTGAAGGGAGGATCTTACCGACTACTGCGTTCCAGGGCCGCGGTAACTCTTTCGAACAAATTCCGCAATCCTGGCAGCCCAGATTGTAGGTACCTAGTTCGAAACTCCTAGTAAGTCTGTGGGTACATCTATAGTTACTAAACAATGCTTGTCCATAGTTCACGTGGCCAATCTGTTGTCGTGCTCAAGACAATAAGCGTTAATGTTGGATGAGGCGCTGGGTCAACCGTCTGACCTACTTGCTTAGCATATTATTATTTCACGGCTTCTCCTGTCACATTGCTTTATCTGTATTTAATTATAGAGGTGTAAATTACGTCTTGATACCGTTGGATTTTAGTTTAATATTTTTCATTTTTTTTTTTTCTTATCGGTGCAAAATGAAAAAATAAAATTGTGTACGATGGTTTGGAAGAGCATCTTAGTATTTCAACGTGGCCCCTTTCTAGTTTGGTGAAGATCTGATGATAGGAAACGGAACTCTTCGATAAATGATAGCAAATTTGAAAATGAAAACAATATATCTAGTTTTAATTTCCGCGAATATTAGTGGGTTGCAGGTATGCACCTCCCTCCCGCCCGCTATATTATGCACATGCGAGATTACTGGGCAAATGCAAGGATTTTAAGCACATGCAGGAAGGCAATGCAAAACCCAACACCATTACCGACACGTGTTTCGCCTCTCCACGAGGCATCCTCAGGGGACGCGTCGACTCGCTGACCGTTGAGTTGCGACTGAGCATTTAGTACAAGGCACCCCCCTTTTATACACTGCCACCGTTGGTTATTTGTGCACAACTACCCACAAACATTCGCAGTAAAGGGGAAGAAACCAAATTCGTCTGGTCATTCAACAGTGCAAAATTATTATTATTACTATGTTTAAAAATCTCTAATTGTTCTAAAACACACAGCCGGAAACCCTTATCACAAATATGTAGTATATTAAAACTATTGTTGTCGCGCAAAGAATGGCCGGTATCAATTAGATGTTTCGCGAAATTCGATTTGTCCGAATGGCCATTTCTATACGCGGCAACATGTTCCCCATACCTTATGTCAAAGTTTCGGCCCGTCTGACCCACATACACCCCGTTGCATTCATCACAGACCAGCCTATACACCCCAGACTTTTTACTATTTTCTAAAATATCTTTTCCGTTACAAATACGGCGTATATTCTGGTCCGTTCTGAACGCTACATAAACGTTGTTTTTTCTAAGTAAATTACTAATTCTATCTGAAATGGGGCCCATATAGGTCAGACTGGCCACATATCTATTAATATTAGTACGCGGACATGCATATAATAGTGAACGAACCCTTTCTTTCTGCTTTCTACTAATTAAACTGTCTACCATTGACTTTGAGTAACCGTTAGAAATTGCGATCTGGTAAATAATATTAAGTTCTTTTACATAATTTTCTGCTGAAAGGGGGAGGGCAAATAATCTATGAATATAGCTGCGGAAGGCGGCTAATTTATGTTGAAGAGGGTGACAAGAAGAGGCTGGTATTGTCGTGTCAGTGTGTGTCGGCTTTCGATAAATTTGGAAATCTAAGTCACTATTGTGTTTTGTGATAGTTAAATCCAAAAAGTTAAGGGAGTTTTGGGACTGTAATTCTAATTTAAATTTAATTTTTGGGTGAGTTTTATTTAGTTTTTTAACAAAAAGGTCTATTTGTCGAACGGTACCATTCCAGCAGATAATTATGTCATCTACATATCTATAATAAAACAGAATATTAGGTTCGTTCACTATATGTTTACATTCAAAGTTATCCATAAAAACCTCCGCCATTAGTGGACTTAAAGGCGACCCCATAGCCAACCCTTCCTTTTGAATATAATATTGGTTATTAAATCTAAAATAATTTTGTTTCATGCAAATACTAGTGAGGTTAAGTAAATCCGCAATTTCCCCAGGATGTAACCGTTGCTTCTCAAATTGGATACCCAGAATACGTAGACAATCATCGATTGGAACATTCGTGAATAAGCTGTCAACGTCTAAGGATAACAACTTTGCATTGGAAGGAATTTGGATATTTTTTACTTTTTCAATTAAATCTAAGCTGTTCTTCAAACTATATTTGGGATTAAAAGAAGTTCTACTTCTCAACAAAGTGTTGAGACGTTTAGCTAAATTGTACGCTGGGGCACCAATGTAAGAAACAACTGGTCGTACAGGCATGTTATCTTTATGGGTCTTGGGTAGACCATACAATAAAGGAGCCCTCGGATTCATAGGAACAAGGTTTTTTAATTGGTTTTTTGATTGGTTTTTTTTGGTCTCAACACTTTGTTGAGAAGTAGAACTTCTTTTAATCCCAAATATAGTTTGAAGAACAGCTTAGATTTAATTGAAAAAGTAAAAAATATCCAAATTCCTTCCAATGCAAACTACAACAACAACAACAACAACAACTGGTCGTACAGGCATGTTATCTTTATGGGTCTTGGGTAGACCATACAATAAAGGAGCCCTCGGATTCATAGGAACAAGGTTTTTTAATTGGTTTTTTGATTGGTTTTTTTTGGTCTCAACACTTTGTTGAGAAGTAGAACTTCTTTTAATCCCAAATATAGTTTGAAGAACAGCTTAGATTTAATTGAAAAAGTAAAAAATATCCAAATTCCTTCCAATGCAAAGTTGTTATCCTTAGACGTTGACAGCTTATTCACGAATGTTCCAATCGATGATTGTCTACGTATTCTGGGTATCCAATTTGAGAAGCAACGGTTACATCCTGGGGAAATTGCGGATTTACTTAACCTCACTAGTATTTGCATGAAACAAAATTATTTTAGATTTAATAACCAATATTATATTCAAAAGGAAGGGTTGGCTATGGGGTCGCCTTTAAGTCCACTAATGGCGGAGGTTTTTATGGATAACTTTGAATGTAAACATATAGTGAACGAACCTAATATTCTGTTTTATTATAGATATGTAGATGACATAATTATCTGCTGGAATGGTACCGTTCGACAAATAGACCTTTTTGTTAAAAAACTAAATAAAACTCACCCAAAAATTAAATTTAAATTAGAATTACAGTCCCAAAACTCCCTTAACTTTTTGGATTTAACTATCACAAAACA
Source organism: Hecatera dysodea (assembly GCA_905332915.2). Lineage (NCBI taxonomy): Eukaryota > Metazoa > Arthropoda > Insecta > Lepidoptera > Noctuidae > Hecatera > Hecatera dysodea. The sequence continues at coordinate 8,666,335 of HG995309.1, forward strand.
CAATAGTGACTTAGATTTCCAAATTTATCGAAAGCCGACACACACTGACACGACAATACCAGCCTCTTCTTGTCACCCTCTTCAACATAAATTAGCCGCCTTCCGCAGCTATATTCATAGATTATTTGCCCTCCCCCTTTCAGCAGAAAATTATGTAAAAGAACTTAATATTATTTACCAGATCGCAATTTCTAACGGTTACTCAAAGTCAATGGTAGACAGTTTAATTAGTAGAAAGCAGAAAGAAAGGGTTCGTGCACTATTATATGCATGTCCGCGTACTAATATTAATAGATATGTGGCCAGTCTGACCTATATGGGCCCCATTTCAGATAGAATTAGTAATTTACTTAGAAAAAACAACGTTTATGTAGCGTTCAGAACGGACCAGAATATACGCCGTATTTGTAACGGAAAAGATATTTTAGAAAATAGTAAAAAGTCTGGGGTGTATAGGCTGGTCTGTGATGAATGCAACGGGGTGTATGTGGGTCAGACGGGCCGAAACTTTGACATAAGGTATGGGGAACATGTTGCCGCGTATAGAAATGGCCATTCGGACAAATCGAATTTCGCGAAACATCTAATTGATACCGGCCATTCTTTGCGCGACAACAATAGTTTTAATATACTACATATTTGTGATAAGGGTTTCCGGCTGTGTGTTTTAGAACAATTAGAGATTTTTAAACATAGTAATAATAATAATTTTGCACTGTTGAATGACCAGACGAATTTGGTTTCTTCCCCTTTACTGCGAATGTTTGTGGGTAGTTGTGCACAAATAACCAACGGTGGCAGTGTATAAAAGGGGGGTGCCTTGTACTAAATGCTCAGTCGCAACTCAACGGTCAGCGAGTCGACGCGTCCCCTGAGGATGCCTCGTGGAGAGGCGAAACACGTGTCGGTAATGGTGTTGGGTTTTGCATTGCCTTCCTGCATGTGCTTAAAATCCTTGCATTTGCCCAGTAATCTCGCATGTGCATAATATAGCGGGCGGGAGGGAGGTGCATACCTGCAACCCACTAATATTCGCGGAAATTAAAACTAGATATATTGTTTTCATTTTCAAATTTGGAATGGATTTCCGCAAAGTAACGCCTGACTCAATCAATTTTTTTTTTTTTTTTTTTTTTTTTTTTTTTTTTTTTTTTTTTTTTAAATGATAGCAAATCGTTCGGGAATGCTGAAATCGCATGTTTGTTTATTGTTTACACCAATGTGATCGGTACGTTTAGGTGAGAGAGGGGGGGGATGTACCACTAAAACGGTAAAATTAAAAAAACTTAAAAAAAAAATACAACCGTCTTGTACAAAAAAAAAAAAAATTATAAAATAACTTTTATTTCGGAAGACGGTGTTCCAAAAACGAAAAAGCAACCACAAAAACCGAGTTCCGAAATTAAAGTTATTTTGTACTTTTTGGTTTTATTTTTACAGGAAGCGACTGTCTATCAGAGTTTCACAATTCAGTTGTAGTGTGCAGCTCGCCTAACCTTATATTTGTAACCGCACACACTAATTATTGGCATTATTACACGAATCGTTACTCTTTTTTTTTCCTACATCACTCCAATTCATGGCGACCAGCAATTAAAATTTTGCAACATCCTACGTGAAAGCGAAGATGTCAGCAGTTGAAGAAGTCGTGAGGATTTTTCTGATGGAAGACAGTGAAGACTGGCAGTTACGAAATGAAAGCTTAGAAGAGTAGGAAAATTACAGAAGAAACAGAACCGTTATAGAAGACCTTGTTTAGGTAAGCAAACACAGTAATTAAGAAGACAGAAAAGGAGACGTTGCTGCCGAGTGCCGATGCCGAGAGAATGCTCAAGCTTTATGACTAGAGGATAGGCAGGGCACCGGGAGATAAATTGTACGGGTCCGATGTGGAGCAGCTGGGAGTCAGTTGGCTCCTGACTACCCGTAACGTCTGTCAAAGGTGTACAAATCACAGCCGGAATCAATTTAAATAGTGATTTGGCTCATTTTTGTAGACCTTTGCAACACGGAAGAATCTCGTATTAAGATGATCACCCGCCAACGGGCCAGACTCAGCAAGCGCTGTTTAACCTTTATTGATAGAGAGAGATAGCTAACCGTGCGGGAATCCAACCCACGACGCGTAGCGCAGCAGCCAATCGCTCAACCACCGTGCCAACCGTGTCGTCTAATGTCTTAATCTAGAATCTAGATTGAGACATTAGACGACACGGTTGGCACGTCATTATCTAGATTCTAGATAATGACGTCAATAGGTTTCGTATTTTTCTTGATCTAGATAAAATCTTCCGCCGGGAAGCTACCTTCTGAACTTGCCTATTCACAATAAATTTTGTCGACACCCACGAAAAGGGGTTTATCTATCATACTTGCCAGACCTCTTTAAGAATTATATAGGTAAACGCCTACACACCGACTATACACTTCGGATTACAGGATGTATATTTATAATCTCTTTACCAAATCTCAGCTTACATAGAGTTAAGATTACGTACCCTCAGAAATTCGGTTTCGCAACCAAGACCGTTAAGTGCTACCAACACCACTATAATTTCATACATACATAGATTTACCTGGTTGGAATGTAACTACCATTGAAATTATTTCGTACATATCAGATAGGTACAAACGTTACTGGTTTAGACCAGTTACGTTTGTGGTGGTCTTAGGACGACCCTGGTATTATTATGTACGAGTGACCATTGACCGACCAATGATCGACCATTATGAATTTAGCAGATTACGAACTTTTAACAAAATGACAATGAGATCGTGTTGGAATGACATATTTATAAAAAATAGTACACTTGGAGCCCTGGAATCTTAGCTGATTCTCGTTTCAGAATCTTGATTATGGCAGCAAATGTGTCCCATGTTGGATTAATGGATTGGGATTCACCAGGTAAAACATACCGTCTTTGACCATTCCTGGCTTAATCTTCCCTGGTGTCAATATTCTATCTATATGTTATCCTGGTACGTTACGTGTGCTGAATTCTCCTGCTAATTAGAAATTCGATGTTCCTAGCACGCGGTGCAATAAAGATAATGGAAGCTCTGTTTATTGTCAGCCCCTTTCGGACATGGCAATCAAATATTCTGGATACGGATCTAATATAGAGCGAAATGTAGGCCGCTCAGAGACATTGTGGTCATTATTGTTTAGCAATTAATGTTAGTATATTGGTATGTTTTTATGACTACGTAGGTACGTACCATAAAAGAAAGATAAAAGAAGAGTAAGCAGCGGTGGCCGAGTGGTAACGAATGCAACTTACGAATCGTAGGTCGCGGGTTCAAATTCAGCCAGGCATTACTTTGTGTAATGTATTTTCATCACCACTGCTCTCAAAACGGCGAAGGAAAACATCGTGAGGAAACCGGTATGTCCTAGAACCAAAAATTCGAAGACATGTGACATTCACCAACCCGCACTGGGCCCGCGTGGTGGATTATGGCCCATTCCCTCTCCTAGAGAGGAGGCCTGTGTCCCAGCAGTGGGAACATTAAAAGGCTGATTATGCTATTATGCTAGGTACGTACCTACGTTTACAGTATTACATTGTATGTAAGCTCAGATAAGTTTAAATTCCATCTCTTAGGCTAGAGCAAAAGCCTAAGTTTGAGAGAAAAAATGCACATCCATATGTATGTACATACTTTCTGACCCATTAGAACACGTTGTCTAAGGGTGTCTACAATACCAGTCGATCGATAACAACTATCAACGATGATAGGCATCAGTCGATTGGTGTGGGCCAATCGACTCGCGTCCATGAGGTGAGTGCTCGCCAACTTGAGGCAGGTACAGTAAAAACTGTCGTCCAACATCGAGTAATCCATTCTACCATCGACACATTGCTGTGAAAATCCCCTTACAATACTTCCCAGCACAATCAGTGGTGTCTTTAGCAACACTAGCCCTTGTCAATGCTTTTTTCTGAATTCTTTACTGTAGCGTCTCAGTAAATAAGTGGAACAAAGCGAGCTACGGATGAGCGCAAGGATTTGTCACTGTCAATATCATGTTTAAATAAAGTAAGCAGCAGCTGGAATTCTGCAAAATGAATTATTTATGGAAAAAATTAAAACTATCCATGTTGCTTTAATATAATAACGTCGAGTTCTCTCATTACTTTCACAGGTAACAGTTTAATATAACAGGAATGAAAAAATAACACTCAGTTACTTAATTAAGTTGTAAAATACTTTTGTGAAAATGAAACAAAATTAGAAACTTGATATATTAAGATTGAAGTAGACAATTATTTTAGCTCAGAGCTTAATTCTACAAATTAAGTATTCAGGGATTTTATTTCTTACTGACTTTCGAGCTCGGTTTTGCTCGCAGAAGAAATATGAAACTGTACCAGAACAGACAGATGTTTATTTTACTAAACAGAAAAAAAGCTAGTTGCCGCCTGCAGCTGCGCCCACGTGATTGTCTAAAATTATCCTTATATTGACCAGTACGGATTGTATGGACTTAAGGACTTTGACCTCTGAGTTTGTTGCGGTGACGACTCAGATGAATAAATGTCTCTACTTTTTTCTATCAACATCGCTTTTTTTGCTAATATCCATTATTTACAATAGTTTCAATTAAACAGGATTATTACTGACTTGTGGAGTAGGCCTACGGGGGAAACCACGTCAAAAAATGCGCTAAATACACTTCCTCATAGGTGGCGTGGAAACGTGCATTTTATGACGATTACAACTGTTCCGACGTTTTGAATCACTATATCTCCAATTTTTATAGATTTGGTCTAATTTGACCAATAGTCCGGTCAAATTAGACCAAAAAATTATGGTGAAATTATATGTACTAATTACACGGTTAAATTTATGAATAAGGGTGACAAAGTTTAGTTTATAGGCACTTACATATATTAATATCTACTCAATTTAGTAACACGCCTGTCAATAGCACGGAAGCATTTGAGTATTTTATTTCCATAAACAAACAGACAAACTAATTTTCTAATTAGGTAGGGTACGGGTAGGTTCGCTTCTCGATGTTGTATCTAAAAAAAATACAAAGTAAAAATATTCATGCCTTTCACCCTTTTGTTATATTACTTTAAATAAACAGAGAAGGATTAAATTAAATTCAGAAGCTATATGAAAAAAAATATACAAATTAATACCCAAATAATGTAGAAGATGTATTAAAATTCAATACCGAAAAATAACAACGAAGCTAATTGGACATGCCTAATAATATGCGTGTAAAACATAAATTTTGAAAAGAAAGCAGGAATAAATTACAATATTCAAAGTAAAGGCCTGGTTCCCCGACTTTTGAACAAAGAGATACCAAGTTCAGTATTGAATTCCTGAAGTTTTTGTATCAAACTCCCAAGTTAGTGTACTATCTAAGGAAATTGTAGCCGACGTAGATACTTTAACAAGTGAGGTAGCAGCGTTGATCGTGTTGTTGTGGTTGCTGTTCCAAAGAAAAGGAGTTCGAAGTACTATTATGTTCAAATAAATCACACAGACCACGATTAGTTACGGTATTAGCTATGAAAATATATAAACACTAGCTTATGCCCGCGACTTCGTTCACGTGGAGTTCCATGCAAAATTTTAACCCCTTTTTCACCCCCTCATGGGACGAATTTTCAAAAATCCTTTCTTAGCTGATGCCTACGTCATAATATCTACCTGCATGCCAAATTTCAGCCGTTCAGTAGTTTGGGCTGTGCGTTGATAGATCACTATGTCAGTCAGTCAGTCACTTTTGAGTTATATACAGTACTAGCTTCTGCCCGCGACTTCGTCTGCGTGGAATAGTTACTTTACCCCCGATTTTGAAACTCTCAGCCCAATCGGTTTAAAATTGACAAAGTTTCATACAAACTTTCATCCCCTATTTTATTCCCTTGGGGGTATAATTAATCGAAATCCTCTCTTAGCGGATACCTACGTCATAACATCTACCTGCATGCCAAATTTCAGCCCGATCCGTTCAGTGGTTTGGGCTGTGCGTTGATAGATCACTATATCAGTCAGTCAGTCACTTTTGAGTTAAGTATATATATTTAGATCTTAAATAACAGAGGGCGTTCCCTTAAATTTGTTAATCTATATCATTAATAGATTCAAATAAAAATATCAGAATAGAAAAATAAGCATAAAATAATCCGAATTACAAAAAAAATGACAATAAATTCGAAAAATCCTGTTTAAAATCCAAATAGTAGCGCGGAATAGTACCTACGGTAGTAGCAATGCCCAAACCGGCAAGTACGCGTGTACAGAGTGTTTCTTTAACGTATCAATTTAACATTTTTAGTGAATATTTTAATATTAAAAAAATATAAAAACATTTTGTTTTCGAATGGTAATATTTTTTCATCATATATGAATGCTATACTATTGCGGGTTAACGGGAACGCCCTCTGTTAGTTAACATACTGTATATTTAGATAACCTCAAAAACATAATTCATATTTATTCGACTCTCCGACCTTTTAAAAATATATGAAAGGCCGCACTTATTTATATTTAAATAGACAAATGAAACGACATATGTTTTATCAAGTTACGTTTTGTTAAATTTTACTAGTCCAAGCATGTTAGCCGACTGGCCATTGTTCTTTGCAGTGTTTAGTTTTTCACAGTTGAGGTTAGCCAATCAATACTAAAAAAAAAAGGTAACAAATCACCACCACAACAAAAAAATAACACAGCGACATCTATCCACCAGCAGCGAACTACTGAACGAAGTCCTGCATCGCGGTATCAGAATTTTCCATGCGATTAGAACATACGCTACAATCCGAATATCAGCTATTAGCCAATTACCGACCAGACACAACAACCGTCTCATCGGAGGGTCCTTTTTCTATAGGGGTTTGCGGGACTTTACTCTGTGTATTGCTTAAATTGGTAAGTAATTAATAAGATAAAGTTACTTTTTTTTTAGACGGGAAATCATCAAATGACTTCTTATACTCTGGGTGGAGCTGAAGGGAGTGCCAGACTGACTAAAACCCATCTGTGTTCCTCTTAATACGCTCCAGGGTCGCGGTGACTCCTTAAGACTCCCAAGATAAAGTAACTACAAGAAGAAAAAAATATTAATAAAGGTTTAATAAATTACTTTTTTAGTATACTATAGCTCAATCTTTGCCTAACCCTTTGAAGGACGCAGTTTCATAAGTTTACGTAAATCAAGTATGTGCATCTGCCTCCACATACCAACTTATCAAGTTCTTCTTCAGATAGATGCTGAATATGGAAAAAAAATAATGACAGCTCTGAAAATGGTAGCAGGCTTATAAAGGTTAAATAAAACTCTGTCGTCAAGCAAAGTAACTTAGTTTTACTACGTCCAAAGACAGACAACACAAATAAAACTAAACTCCTAGACAATTCCTTTAAACGTCTACAATTTCCTTTTAGTATCGATAACCTAAGTGTCGGCCTTCTGAAGTTTAAGTAGCGAACTTTGACAAAGTTAGGCCCCAGGGATACAATCAGCCTAAATAGTGATTGCTGATTGGTCGATAGTATTACACTACCTTTCACTCCATATTGAACCTTAATTGATCAACTTTAGAGTGCACTTTGGGTTTAATGTATGGACGCTAAAGTGAACATCTGTTACAGGCCATGGTTTAATAGCGGCAGGGTGTTTTTGTATTAGGAAAGAAATTTTAAAAGTTCTTATTTACGTATTATAACTTGCACAATAATGAAAATTTAACTTGGTACAAACAGCTGCTGTATAATTTTATTGCGTCCGTGGAAAAATGGATCACTAAAATATAAAAGTTAAAATAAATTAAAAGTTGGTAGGTATGGTAGCTTTTATTTTTAACCGACTTTCATACAATTCTTCATTCAAATTCTCAATTCGACTGTAATTTTTTTTTGGTTTTTGTGTGTAATTATAACTTCTTATTGTGTGTACCAATTTTCACGATTCTTTATACATTTGAAACCTGGGGCTGGTGCACCCGCAAAGAAAGTCGAAATTAACCCAAGGTAACACTCCTGAGAAAAAGTGTCTATGTCTGAATGCAGGAGTTAGTCTAGCTATGAAGACTTGAAGAAGTAATACATTATTATTGATCTTCTATACAAACTTTATAGTTGTGAAAAACGAATAATGGAATCATTAATTATTTACTTTTTTAAGTATTTAACTATACTGTTTCATGTAACAAGATCCCAGTAACAATATTCCTCTATAAGAACTTTGACACCCCATCAATATTTTGATAGTAGTCGTCAAAAAGGTAATGACTGAATGAAAGGTCACACAGCCTTTATAATTTACTTGGGCAATGTTTCACCGTACCTACATTGTCCCAAGGAATAAGATTTCTCCATACGAACATTAACAAGTGTTTGACCAACGGTTTAGGCTGTGCGTTCATCAACAGTCAACCAAGCCTTGTATATGTTATATGTATATATATATAAATAACACAGCAAAAACCAGATATGTATACAATACTCAAACATAAAAATTAATTTTTATTTAAATATCAAAACAATTTTGCTAATAAAAAAACACGATGAAATAAAGAATATGACCGTATGTCACAGTAGGTTAGTTACTTTAAAACATGTCACATAAAAAAATGTAAAAGAAAGATGAAAGAGAAACTCTTTAGAGTACAATAAAGTATATTCCTTATACATACCTACGTAAATAGATCCTAGGTGCTTATGGCTTCAAGGTTGCACCAAATGGGAGTCCATCTCAGCATGTGTGGCATGCCGATATCGAGCTGAAAATTGTGAATGAAGAGTTAGGTCTGTGTATAATGTGTGTTAGTTTTATATCTGGAGTAAATTTCGTAAGTATACCTAAAATACATTTAATTAAATATTTCATTGAATGCGAGAATAATTATAGTTCTCAATTACTTGATTTAATTCCAGAGCTATAAAGTAAACGAGTTAAACAGATTAACAATAAATCAATTGAAGTAGGTAATATACGTGTCATAAACAATAGGTAGGTACATTTACAAGTTATGTGAGTATTTAATAAAGGCCCCGAATCCGCACCCTAACCCCAGTAATATAATATAGATGCGTTAAAGCACTCTAAAATGGCAACGTAAAAAGAAAGTAACTACCGCGACTCTATATATCCCGCAAGCTTATACATACCTACTGCCAGGTATGCGGAATTTATTTGAAAGAGTCACTGCGACCCTGAAACGCAAAGGACATTTGGAGAAACACGGATGGGTTTTAGTCAGGAAGAGTGATACTCCCTTCCGCTCCACCCAAAGCGGAGGAAGTCATTTAAGTCATTTGACTATTCCTCATCCTAAATGTAAAAGGCAAAATTGAAAATTTTGAAAAAACCCACGATGGTAAAAACATAATTGAAAAAGAATTAAATAATTAATAAAAAGAATATCCGTCAGGGCTGCCATTCAATGAGCTAGTTTGCAGATAGTGATGACAGCCCCCGTCGGATACTCTTAGGTTACATTAATTTTGTAAGTCGGGGGTTTTTCTTAATTATTTAATTCTTTTTCAATTATGTTTTTACCGCCGTGGGTTTTTTCAAAATTTTCAATTTTGCCTTTTATTTCAAACTTTTTAGAGAGAATTTTATTATGAACCAGCAGCGCCGCCTGGTGAGTTGTCACCGTAACACCTATCCAAGAACATGCACCAATCAAACCCGAACACATCACTGAAAACTACATCAAAATAGGAGTTCTGTTTTTTTGCATAAACATATGTTTACTGCAGCGCCCCTTCGTGAGTTGTCACCGTAACACATATCTAAGTACATGCACAAATCAAACCTTAACCCATCATTGAAAACTGCATCAAAATTGGAATAGTAGTTTTGAAGATAAATGGCAATATTGATTTGCCCAAATACGCTTGACTGCAGCGCCCGCTGGTGAGTTGTCACCGCAACACCTATCTAAGAACATGCACCAATCAAACCCCAACCCATCACTGAAAACTACATCAAAATCGGAGTAGTTTTGTTTTTCTTGCAAAAACATGTTTACTGCAGCGCTCCCTTGTGAGTAGTCACCGTAACACATATCTAAGAACATGCACCAATCAAACCTTAACCAACCACTGAAAACTGCATCAAAATCGGACTAGTAGTACTGGAGATAAATGGGAACATTGGTTTGCACAAACAAACAAACATCCTCTCACCCCAAACGCATACACTGTCTCCGTTCCGTCGTGGGTAAAAAGGGTTCATTCTCCCATCATTATGAAAAACTATTACTACGGGACCAACCCTGAAATCTATCACACGTTATATAACAAAACTAAACTATTAATTTTCATATATAATGCACGTACTAGTCCCTGAACAAAACAGCAATAGAAACAAGTCTCTAACCAAAACCACTGCAATAATTAAAACTTTCTAAAGAAATATTAAAACCGTCTGCTGCGCCAAAACCAAGCGAGAACATAATTCTGTCGCAGCAACCTCATGTCAACGTCTCCAGCTAACATTCCTCTCTCGACGAAAACTTAACCAATTACAAAATCCAAGCTGTAGAATAATGCAGTGTATAAAAGTGCACCTACTTATAAAGTGGGTCCCTTTTTGCTTATATTATTATTATTTATAAAATCAAATCTAGAACTTTTTAAACCGTTATATTATCATCCTCGTTTTTCAGACAAGTCTGTTGGATGAAAACTAATTAAGCCTTGGCTTGATTTCTGAGTCACTGAAACTTCTGCACTTGATTTTACCTAAAAAACTAGAACTTGTATAAACTTGTATTGCATCTAGCGATAAACTAGCTTTAGAATCCACAAATTAAAAAGTAAATCTTCCATTAAAATAGAACAGAACGAACGAACGGCAGATTAGAATTTTAAAAAGTGGACTCTTATTGGGACACCTTTTACATTTTAGTCCGGAGACGAATCTAATCACTAAATTCAAGATGCAGACTTAATACAGTAGGAGTCAATATCTCACTCAAACTAGGTGACTATCCCAGTATTTTTATACAGACTTCATAAATCTGAACCCTCCATGCCTCCCATAAAGGTATACCTCACAGAGGAGTACACAACTGGAGCGATCAATTGAGGAAGATAGTGCGCGCTCATTGTTTCAATTTCTTTACTGTCTGTCTGACAGAATTTGTACAAGTTGTCAACCCATGTAATGGCTTTAAACTCTCATCATTAATACATTAAGGATCATAAAAATCATCGAAGGGGCTATGTATGTACTCGCATCATTGCTTTAACCTGTTTGCTCATCACTGTCCACGTGGCTAAATGGTCTGTGGTCAGCCCTTTTTTTAGATGTCGTTTATTTGTCGTTTTTGTCGAACAATTCCGTACTCATGGCAGGCATGCCATGGTGTAGAGTGCCATCTGTTTGAAGCGCGCGTGGAACACAACGCGTCGTTGACCCGGGGTTGGTCCTTATCGGATGACGAGGCCCACATTGCTTGCCGTTACGCCATTCGGGTCGTACTAAGGTGGCCCTTTTTTTTTTGGATGGAAATCATCAAATGACCCCTCCCGCCCTGGTTGGAGCGGTAGGGAGTGTCAGACTTTTACTGACTAAAACCCACCCGTGATCCTTCTTGTGCCCTATGCGTTCCAGGGCCGCGGTAACTCTTTCTAACAAATTCCGCAACCCTAGCAGGCACCGACCTACTAAGGTGGCACTAAGGTGGCCGGAAATTGTCTTGAGACTCTATGGCATATAATAACGTAGTCCCTTTTTAACTCAGACGTGAGACACACGCTATGTTTTTTGTTTGTTTGGATTACTTATCACTTTATATTTAATTGCATGTGGTCTTTCGACCGTCATATTTTTTTTCCGTTTTCCTTTTTCTAATCTTTCCATTATCTGCTTACTCCATGTCACACAAACACGTTGGTCCCTTAATCCCCCGTGAGCCGAACGACACTGACACGACGGCAGGTATCAATAATTCAGCACGCAATCTGGCCACCCACGAATATTATTTTAATAAAACAGCTTGTAATAAAAGAGACACGAACTTTGTTATTCTCTTTTACGAGTACATATATCTACTGGGGTTGCTGCATTTGTTATAATTAACTTTTCTGAAGGATGTTCCTACTCGTATGCTGCTATATATTTCCAACGTTTCGTCCAAACTATTTCTCTCTGTAATTTTTCAACAATCTCAGCTTTATTCCCCAAGAGTAAAAGTACATTAAATATTTCACGGCTGATTTTATTTCACCAATCAATACGAAAATTGGGCGTTATATTCGTAATACTCAATCAGGCAAGTTAACAGAACTAACAGCTACCTATACCTATTCAAAAAGGTTCTTAACCTCCACCATAATTTCCTTACCTAAGAGCCAACCAAACACAAGTCCACATCATTTGTAGATTCGCTTGCATCTACAAAAGTAATGTGGTACAATCACTTTCTACTGAAAGCGTACACTCAGCTAAATGGCAAAGGCAGTCATCTGAGGAGATATAATCTAGTCTGCATGTAAGATTAGACATGGCAATTTCCTGACACAGTTCATGTGAGTGGTATCTGATGTTCTGTAGGCAACTAGACATAGAACGTTATGTAGGAACATAGACAAGCTTTCTGAACGAAACTGTGTTTTGTTCTTGAGTTTTTTGCAACCAATCTTACCAAGAGTTATCATGGAACACAGTAACTGTCTTGTGGTCTTGAGGAGGTCGGAATAAGTATTCAGCTGCATCCAGCAACACTGAAAGCCGATAACAACATAGTAGGAAAAAGATGATTCCTTTCCCTACTTCAATAATTTACTTGCAAATAAAGCAGATACACCGTGCAGACAAATAAATACATGCGTAAAGAATTGAATCCGTGAGCCGAAATGCAAATAGGGATCGATTACTCAAACACAGTGATTCAATAGGTTTATAGAGTCACCAAAATGGACCGATAACCTGGGCCCCAAGTCTGCTATTACAATAGTGTCAGAGTGGTCTATCATTGATTTCATAATGGTTGATTTTAACAAGTTTGGTAATCTACTAATATAAAAGCGTCATTATGACTTTCCAATGGTCAACCACTGACACTTCTTTGAAAGAAATGGCATAGAATAGTAATCTCGTACCTACATAATGACAAATGAATGACAGACGTATGCGGTAATCTGCTTAAATTTTAACAGTTCCTTTGATCAGTGCCCTACCTTTAGAACGTCGTTGTGCAGTTATTTCTTTTAATAGCTCGGTTATCAAAAAGTTTTACGAGACCATTGACCGACCATGAATGATCGACTATGAATTTAGCAGATTACGAACTTTTAGCAAAATGACAATGGGATCGTGTTGGAATGACAAATTTATAAAAATAGTAGACTTGGGGCCCTGGTGAGAGTCGCGGGTAGCTGATAGTTGCGAGACACAGGACGTGTGTGACACAGTTGTTGTGGTGACACTCTTTCGATTAATATGATGATCAAATCATGTCAATAAGGCCAAAGAAACTTACAAAATATATACCCAAAGGTTAAAGAGCTCCATACTTCTAACAACAACGTTTTATTTCTTCGTAACACTTGACCTTTTTTGCAAAGGTTCCTTGTTGCGAAACTTTTTCATATTTATTTCGTCAAACTTTCATTTGTTTACTTCTAAATACATATATGTACTTGTAATAAGTTTTTCGGTAACTCCTAGCGACATTTTGGGTTTTTTCCCGAATTATTATTTTTCTTTGTTCTGTTTAGCTTTGAAATTTATTACACCTAAGAGGATTTAGGACTTTTGCATGTTTTAAGGTAATTTATGAAAAGTCTTTAGGGATTGTGTTGCGTTGCCTAAAGCGTGGATTTATTGCTATGCTTTGTAGGTACCTTGCTTTTAAATTGGTATGTTATTAAAAATCAACGTATCACGTGGTTTGACAGTAAAAAAAACTTAGCAAGAATTCTATTATTCATCGCCTATACAACGAGTAAAAAATCAAACACGATACCTGAAATAGAGTATTGTACTCCTCATTATGTTGTTCATAATGATGAGTACAATACTTTTACTACGGAAATGATACCGAAATCGCGATAAAAAAACCAGCTGTTCAGCTGTCGAGCTATGCGCACAGTAATGTATGGGACAGTCGATTTTTGTTCGCGATTTCAATTTTGGGTCCCGATTTCAATTTTACGTCCCGAAGCATAACTTGTTCCCAATTATGAGTACAATGACCCCTTTTCAAGTATTGCTTTTATACTGTTACGTGTTGTATATAAGAGGTAGACAGGGGTCAGGTCAGGGGATGAAAGTTCATATGAACAGCTTTTCTTCCGTAACTATGTATCTACCTACCGACCTATATGGCTGAAGTTCTCAGGCAGAATGCTAAAGGAAAACCTATGTACATTATTTATTAAAAATATTAAGATATCGGAAAATAAAGAACCGTTTCGTAAAAAAAAGTTTCTTTATTTTCGATAGCTTTTAATATAATTTATTTTAAGTATCGACAAGATTTTCACGCATCGATAATCTTAGGTTCCGTTAGATTGTCCCTTTAGATATGGCTATTTTTATGACGGTTCCATAATATTTAACGATTTACTTTTGAGACAGTTTTTTTAATCGTTCTTTGAAAATTGATACCAGATGGAATGAAATTCGTTGCTTATCATAAATCAAATGAAAGTACCTAGTATAATTTAAATAATCCTTTAATATTAATACAAATTGGCCTACGCTTAACCCAGATCCTGTAAAATTATCTCATAAAAGCATAATATTGAAATGCAATTGCGTACATTTAAAATTCAATGTTGATCTGTTAATTATTATTTTGCATAATAAAATAGTTGGTTGTATCAGCACGTTTTATTTATCACGGATAGGTATTGTTTTATGTACGGATTATATTAAACGATAAATAATACATGAATTGCCAACTGAACATTTGTAACACCTTTTTACGCATCAAAATACGATAGGCTTTCGAAATCTTTCCGAAAATTTTCAGTTTACAATTTAAATCCGGTGAATAAGGATGATCCCATAGCTCATATCATCGTGCTTTAAGAAATTCCCGAATTAAAGTTGCTTTGTGTGCTATGGCATTGTCATGAAGAAGCACTGTATGGCGAAAATTTTTACCCCCTAACCACTGAGTGATATTGTTATCAAGGAATGGCTTTTGTCCTTCTCCGCAAAGATGCCAGAATGCCACACCGTTGAAATCCATTGCCAGAATCAACATCCTTTTCCTCTCTCCCATCCTTAGCGCTGGTATCATTGGTGCTTTTCACCTTTTCCAGCCAGAACTTACACTTGTCTCTTGTAGGGGGTCTTTAAAGAGACAACCAAGTTTCGTCTATGGCCAGAGTCTGTGTCAACTCGTTAGGATGTTCATTCAGGAGCAGTAGGTTATGGCGGGAGCAAAGCCAATGACGTTCCATTTCTTCGTGAGTGAGTTCGTGTGGTACCCACTTTCCCAATTTCTTTCTCAACTGTAGATCTTCAGTGAGAACACGGTACACAGAAAACTAAGAGAGCTCAACTCTGTAGGCAAGCTCCCTCACAGACCAACTCCTTGAATCGTCAAGAAGATCCTTCAAAACCCTCACACGATCTTCATGTTCAGGAGCTGTGTTATGAGGTCCACTGCGAGCCTCTTCGATGCTGGTTCGGCCTTGTCTAAAGTGACCAAGTTATCGCTGATCCGTCCTTAGAGGATAAGCTCGTTGACCTATTGCGGCTGTAAGATCGCGGTGGATGTCAGGTCTGGAATGTCGAAGCAAAAAACCAAACTTTATAAAGACACGTAGTTCGATATCGATCACAGAATTAATTAAATTTTGGCGATCAATTGCGAAGGAGGCAATTTAAATGCGCGGTGCCGCTGATAGCTCTTGAACGACTGATTCGACCGCACAGATAGTTAATCAAATAATCTCTAGAAATTTCGAGAAAACTCAAGATTACAAGGTGTCACTTTGAATGGGACAACGTATTACATACCTACATATAATTGTAAATTTACTCCCATAGATGTGTATCTAAATTTGTTTTAATAAATACTTTGATTTCAGTACTATAGTTTTTTATTACCTCACGTAAAAGTGTCTTTGCCTTGGGCTAACTCGAATGGTCCCTTCTCACGTGAGTTAACTGCGAATCTTTCATTAGCTCGGCATTCAATATGGCGCCCGTGACATTAGACCTGCCTGGTTGCATAATCTACTATTAATAATCTCGCTGTCCATAGACAAGGGAACGTAAAGAAAATACTACTGTTAACAGAGATAATAATTGATGGAAGTGTGAACGACAGAGTAACGGACTGCCCAAGATCTACAACTGCCCAACTCTACTAACTTGTTGAAACCGACTGCATGAGGTGCTATCCGAGGCACGTACGAGTAGGTCTCGATGTGGTTTGAAAACGAACCGGAGTCGCTACTATCTCCTCTGCACAAATAAACTGGTAAAAGAGCATCTTCTTATTAACATTCATTTTCTTGTCCACAGGACCCAGATGATGATGACGGCCACCCACCCATCAGTATGGAGGTGAAGAAGCATGACAAGCCCGGCAGTCTATCGCCCGTGAAGCTAGCAGTGAAGAGAGACAGTGGGGACGAAGGCAAGACCTCCCGGTCCAGCAGCAGATGCGACAAGGAGCTGAGGCTACCGCCAGAGAAGTCGCCCAGTGAAGATGCAGCTCTGAGACGTGAGAGAAGGCTCTCCAGAACAAGTGACAGCTCTAAGGATACTCTAGAGAGGTAGGTATGATGTTCATTCTATCTACTTGTATCAATTTATCTATACTAATATTATAAAGCTGAAAAGTTTGTTTGTTTGTTTGAACGCGCTAATCTCGGGAACTACTGGTTCGAATTGAAAAATTCTTTTTGGGTTGAATAAACCATTTATCGAGGAAGGCTTTAGGCTATATATCATCACGCTTAAGCCAATAGGAGCGGAGCAGCGATAAAGAATGTTTTAAAATCGGGGATTCCACGGGGACGAAGTCGCGGGCAGCAGCTAGTCATCAATAACGGCCGAACCCAATAACCTATCTATCACATACTGGAGATAGAAAAACAAATGAAACAACAGAAAACCTACATAATTTTACTGTTGTTTCATTTGTTTTTCTATCTCCAGTATGTGAGAGATCGGTTATTGGGTTCGGCCGTAAGTCAGTACGACATCCCGATGCCGGTCGGTAAAGGTATAATAGGCATGATGTTACCTTCTGTAGAAACCACTATTCCATATGAAGTACATTATGCCGATCAGAATCAAATATCTAAGCACTCAATAAGTACAAGAAGACACAAAGGTACTAGGCGCTCATAAACCGCCATGCAACTAGTAATACTTGATCGCACTGTTAGTTCGTATATATGTATAAGCAAAACTGTTCTATGTTCCTTTGAAATATGCACCAATGCTGCTTCGAGCCCCATTACAAGCGAATATTTCAAATGTAACCTAGATATTTGAGCACACTGGACACAAACGATCCAAGATGGCGACCAAAGAGTATAAAATTCATGGTTCATTATCGCTGAAACATTTTGCAAAGAGCATCTTATGTTACAACTTAGTTTGAAAGTGGCGATTTTTAAATAAGGTTGTGTTTATTGTTGACTTCAAATTGTCTTAAGAGAGAGATTAATAAATCATTAACTAAACTAAATATAGAATCCAAAAATTAACGTTTTGCCCCGATAACATCAACAAAAATATAATAAAGGGGTCGAACAGCCTTAATTGAGAGGCATCGCGTAATCCATCACGTTAGCCCGATGATCGATGACTTACGTATTTAGCAGAAGGGCCTAATAACTCGCATATTTCGAGACTAGAAATATCCGTAATCAGTTTAGTCACATCTTGATGCCATAGTTTCACAGCTCGCTCGTTAAACTTCATGATTTATTAGCAGATTCCAGCAGGATTTACTACAGTTGAAAACAATGCGTTGAAAATCACATACAATGGATAATTTAGTGGCGATCCCAAATTTTAGAGGGTCGAGATGTCATCAAGATAAGATGAACGGTTTCTGTTGTGTGTTACGAAGGGATGAGGACGAAACTGGAGTAACAGTGGAGCTTTATTTCTTAGTTCTCAAGCAAGTTATGACACTAGTAAACCTTAAAGGTATCTCCTTATTTTCTTTATTCTACCAGGCGGTCATACACGGCCAGACCATACGGTATCCGTTTTTACTGCAGTATCCATAGAATCGTAAATTGCATCACAAAAACACAACACATTTCGTCGGCTGAAACTGATCGCTCGCCGATTTGTCAGTGGCGACAAATATACGTGAAAATATGGGCGACTGCTGAACATTTTTCATTGTCACTAGCTGTTTATATATTCAAAAGGAAAAAATCAATACAACAACACATACACGAGGTCGTGACGTTCACAAATAAAGTTCTTGAATTATTCTTTGTACTGCGTACCTGTCGTTGGATACTTGAATAGATATGTATCTATAGCTGATGCGTTTAAGCTTTGCAATAGTGGTTATTGATCTTTCTATATTTATGGACAGTCTTCATTTTAAAAAAGGGAAATACATTAAATATTCTTGAATCGGTACCTATTGAGATCCTTTGCGTTTTTAACCGATTTCCAAAAAAGGAGGAGGTTTTCGAGTCGACTGTATTTTTTTTTTGTGCCCCATAACTTTTTCTGGGTATACCGATTTTGATGATTCTTCCTATATTCGAAAGCTGGTGCTTGTCGTGTGGTCCCGTTTAAATTTGATTGAGACCTGACGACTATGAATTATCCCTAATAATGCGTAGCTTCAACTTCTTTGATGATCTCATTCTCTCTTGTCGATGTAAAATGAAAAAATAAAATTGTATTCGATAGTTTGGAAGAGTGTCTTAGTATTTCAAGGTGGTCCCTTTCTAGTTTGGTGAAGATCTGACGAAGATATGAAACGGAACTCTACAATAAATGATAGCAAATCTTTCGGGATTGCTGAAATCGCATATTTGTTTACACCAATTTATACCACGTACGCTGTGATGAGTACGTTTAGCTACCGTGTACCACTAAACAGTAAAAAACTTTTTACAAAAAAATACAACCAACTTCTAAATAAAAAACCACAAAAAGTATAAAATAACTTTAATTTCGGAACTAATATAATACACCAGTTATCTATACAGATCAGTACCTATAACACATGACAAAATTAGCATATCGCTAACGTTAAGATGCAATTAAATAAAAATAAAATAATTACCTGCTTTTCGCAACACGAGACTAATTAAATGACGTATACAGTCAAGGCGCAAAATATGTATTGCATTGATAACCAAACCAGCACATAGTGTTTCCACTGCCGTATTACAAGGCTCCTCACTGTAAAAAGGAGGCGACCCTAATCCACCGTGCGGACCTAGTGCGGTTTCTTAGATGACACATAGCATAATAGCATAATCATCCTTTTAATGTTCCCACTGCTGGGCTGGGACACAGGCCTCCTCTCTAGGAGAGGGAATGGGCCATAATCCACCACGCGATCCCAGTGCGGGTTGGTGAATGTCACATGTCTTCGAATTTTTGGTTCTAGGACATGCCGGTTTCCTCAAGATGTTTTCCTTCACCCTTTTGAGAGCACTGGTGATGAAATTAATGACACAAAGTAATGCGCCTGGCTGGGTTTGAACCCGCGACCTACAATTCGTAAGACGGGGCCGTTACCACTCGGCCACCACTGCTCTCCTGTGATGACACATGATTTCGATTTATTAGTTATAATAATATGTTGCCATCGAAATAAATACTAGTGCCTAATACTAGTATTTTACTTGGAGCGATTGCCTATCTGGCTTCCACAATCCAGTAACGAGGTGATACGATACTACTTGCCTTGGCAACACTGGTGTCAGTTTGTCTGATTTCTACCCGTGGCGACTGACAAAGGTGTGCAAATAACTGCCAAGACCAACGGCTTAACGTACTTTCCAATTCAACGAGGAGTCTTGATATAGAACGGATGCTTACCCATCCACAGAGCTACCTACTACTACGCTGCTACGGGAAGCGTTGCTTAGCCTCAAAGGTCGACCCGTGCGACTGTTATTATTTATCCATGTTATTTACATAGCTTATATTTCATGCACAATGGTCCAACATCAGGACTAAGTCGGAACCAAAATCCGATAGATAGATTAGATGTTCACACAATAAACTAAATAAGCCAATCGCTTAACAAATTTTCGCCCTCAACAGTACCTACGTATTTAAGCCAACTAACCAAACCACTTTGTTCGCAGACAAGATTCGAAGTCCATCTCGCTCTCAAGCCCGAAGGTCTCGCGCAAGTACTTCACGAACTGGCGCCAGGCATGTGACAAGACGAAGGACAAGACCAAGGAGCTGCTGAAGCGCTGGAGGACGCTGCCGGAATCCGAGGGGGCGGAGTCTCCGATGCAGGCCGCGGGGCATAGCGACGAGGACAAGCATCGGGGCTGGAGCGTGCATGTCTGGAGTGAGTTTTACTTTTGTTTATTTTACTAGTCACTTCTTCTTCTTTGTGTCGATAGTTACGTTTTTGTTGACCCGAATAATCGCTATTTAACCGACTTCCAAAAAAGGAGGAGGTTCTCAATTCGTCTGTGTGTATAACAATTTTTTTATGTAGGTTCACCGTTATTTCCGTCAGTTATAGACGGATTCCAAAAAAAAAATTGTTGTTTTTTTTTTGTAAAAACTTTTTACAACAAAAAAGAACAACAGAAAAGGACAGCAGGAATGTAGGTGAAGCATGGACTGCAATGCAATTCCACAACAGCCATTGGCCACTGCTGGTCTCGAACCACTCTTCAGTTATGCTTTGGCAGCTTTTGATAAAAACTCGTGAACAATAAACTGAAGTCAACTCATCGCACGTTCGTCAAATGATTTTTTTACATTTTCTTTGTCAAATTTCTTTATTTTTGACAAGGAATACACACATAACTACTATTTCTAGCAAATGAAACAAATCAATAAAAGTTCACAGTTTGGAATTTCATAAAAAATATTTTTACAAAAATTGTAGGTAAATTATAACAAATACCTAAGCATGCTTAGGTATTTGTACTGTACTTAGGTACTGTAACTGCTACTGTAACTGCAGTTACAGTAGCAGTAGATAGTAGTTTTTCGCCCTACAAAGATCTAATTATAGGGAACAACAATTCAAATCTTCGACATTCCTCGAGGACGGTCCCATAGACTCTCCAACAAAACACTGAAAATAATTTACGCTTACAAAACCTTTACACAGAAGAGAAAATTTCTGGCATATTCCCCTTTATTACATCACTAATTCCCGGAATAAAGGACAAAACGTGTTCGCCGGGCGCGTGCCGGTATATACTATAGCTTAATAGGAAGTTACTTTTAAACGAAAGAGGGAAAACGACATTTACATTAGTTCCAACTTTGCTCGGGCTTTGGTCACGGAATATTAATTTTATGCGGCGCAATGGACCGATGTTAAATAACAGTTAATACCTATGTCGCACATGTTACTTGTTCCTTATTGGTTGTATGTCAGCACAAAACGACTTCTTACAAAGGCAGTTTCAAGTTCAGCGGGCGTACCATGAGGTGTTAAAACGTGAGTCTTCCGAGCGAGAAAGAGGGATAGAGTTATACACCCTATATAGCTCCATCCCTTTTTCTCGCTCGGAAGACTCACGTTTTAAGACGTCATGGTACGCCCACAGTGCGGCTAAAATTTGGAATGATCTGCCTCCACCTCATAAACAGAACATCTCTCCGCCATCATTCAAGGCGGCAGTTAGAAAAAAAAAAATTGCACACAAATAATGTCTATAACATGATTGATAATATGTTGAATCTGCTCTCTGCCTAAAAACGGGGTATCATTTTAAAATTGACTATAATCTATATTATTTAAGGAGATACAGTTGTTCTTACTTTTTTTTCCATCAAATGGTATTTATTTTGTTTTAAATATTTCTAATTTTTTCATTTGGGTTCTATTTAGGGTGTTTATGTATGTTTTTCATCATGACTATGGGGTATTTATATTTATGTATTAAATAATTTAGACTAGTTACGGTATTTATTTTTTGTGTTTTTGCCATGTTGGTTAGATAAGAAATTTTTGTTCGTGACTAAGTAGTCTACGATTTTATTATATGTATAGATAAGTTTTTTTTTTTTAATTGTAGTCTTACAGTAATGAGAGAGGGGCGGGCTGTAAATCAGCGTTGACCAGCATTGTGGCTAAGCTGCTCACTGCTCAACATTTGCTGAGCCCGCTCCTTTTGCCACACTAAATACTGTTATTTTTATAAAAATCTTCTTTTTTTTCATAATGTTATAACTATAGTGTTGCCATTAAATGTTTCTTTCTTTCTTATTCCGTGCACAAGAATCGATAGCAAATAAAAACTAACCTATTGAGGGAACCGGCCCTGTTCCTGAACCCAATCAAACTCTCAATAGCCATTGATTTGGAAAGTTATCTTTCAAGCAAAGTTCTTCCTGAACTGAAGTACCGCAAAATATGAAGCTATCGATATCAAACCAATAGCACTTTTATTGGCGAATTTATATGTATGTGTAGCTACTTCAATGGATATGTCGCTGCCAAACCAGAGAGTTTTATTAGCGGCCTAGTGTTTTCGTTAAAAATAGGCAGGTGCCAAGTTGATATCCCGGCATTTAACTGAACAGCGAAGCAAAATAGTTAATGCATATGACATGGTTCAATGTCGTTTAATGATTTCCCTAGCCAGTCATTTGGGTACTTAGGACACTGGGGACAGGGGGCATTCCGACAAGAATAAGCATAAGCATAGAGCATAATCAGCCTTTTAACGTTCCCACTGCTGGGACACAGGCCTCCTCTCTAGGAGAGGGAATGGGCCGTAATCCACCACGCGGTGGGCCCGCGTGCGGGTTGGTGTATGTCACATTTCTTCGAATTTTTAGTTCTAGAACATGCCGGCTTCCTCACGATGTTTTCCTTCACCGTCACAAGAATAAGGTTAGGTTCTAATGGGATGGCAGGAGCTAGCGAACTTATCACCCGCTATACAATTCATGTTAGGGTACTTTAAACTCTGGATTTTTACCTGCGATGACAACGACAACCATTAGTCTCGGTGGGTGGACTCGTTTACAGAACCTAATCAGTGCGCTAAAAAGGATTACTGGTTAATCTGGTGGACTTGTACATCACAGGTTATAACCGAATGGTGCAAGAGTAACGTTAGATATCTATTGCCCAAAAATTGCAAACAATGATGGAGAAGCTCTCAATTCAACAACCAAGACCGATCAATCGTTCTTCCCCGTTGCTTCTCCATGATAACGCACGACTTCACGCTTCACGACAGACTTTCGCAAAGCTACAAGAGTTACAGCTGGAAGCTCTCTGTCGCCCACTGTACTCAACGGATTCAAAAGATAGACAATTTTTAAGTGGGAAGAAAATCTACACCCTAGGGGCAGTACAAAACGCTTTCGCTGACTTCATCGCCTCCCCTCCGGCAGACTTCTACATTAAAGGGATAAACAAACTGTCATCAAAATTGTATTACATATAATCTGGGTCAGTTTGAATAGAAAAAGTTATTTTTTCTTTATATTTTAAGATTTATTATGTACAAATTTCCAATTTGACAGGTTATATCAGCTAATATTAAGTATAGAAGTAGCGTACTTGGCTAATCTCTCTTGAGATTGGTCACAGTGCAGAGGCCAATTTTATGATTAAGTTAAATTATTAACCGGCTAGCCTGTTCCCATTTTCAGCATCATTAGCCTATAGTAGTCCACATTAACCATACACGAATCCAGACTCTGGCCTCTAACAGATAATTCTTACTTCATAAATCAGGCAGTAAGTGGACAATAAGCTCAATCTGAATAAAAGTCATCATGCCTTGCCACGTTATGTCGCGTGGCTATGATTTCAGTCGCTGAACTGATTCAACTGAACTGCTGTTGAAATATGATAATCAGTGTTATATATGCTAATGAATTCTGAAACAATGTGACCGGGTTTCATGTGTTTTCATATTATATTTCGGGCGCATTGCGTGCTACGGATGGATTTTGATCATCTGGTATTGTCATAGGAGATTAGGCTGTAATTAGAAGACACGAATATGCATTCTTATTGAAACTAGAATTGGTTATACGTAACATACATATTTGTACCTAAATATTTTAATAAGATATCGCTCGTCGTTAACCACCCACGCTTACTTAGACTTACAAGAACCAAGCAAAAAGAAAAACTTTACAGACATATCAAAACATTGTTTTCAGCCATATTTCGTCCTAAGTAGGTACTCCAATGTTTCAGATATTCCCACGGGATCATAAAACAACGCTCCTCCACAAAAAAGAATATAAATTATTTTGATACAAAAGACTTGGAACAATATCTTCTGAAAATAAAAGAGATGAAAATAAACGTAATCGTATTTGTCTTACTTTACTTAGTAAACATTGGAAATAACGTTTATACAATCCACAAAGGTAACTAAAATCTGAATATTTATCTAGTCTGAATCAAAGAGAAATTGTTATTTGTACCTACTTACTTATCAATTCTAGAAATTAGGTCATATATGAAAATTAAAAAAATCGTACCTAGTGGAAAAGGGAAAGCCTTCAAGCTGATCGAAAAATGTGATCATTCTAGGCTGTATGGGGACTGACGAGTATATATGTATGTTGTACTAATAAAATAAATAAAAGAAATTAAAGAAAGATTTTTTTTTATTTAGGACTCGCACAAAACAAACAGTCACATCATCATCATCGTCGTCGTTTTTCTCTGCCCATTTAATTTTTAGGGATGGGAAATCATCAAATGACTTGTCCCATTCTGGGTGGAGCGGAAAGAAGTATCAGACTCTTGCTGATTAAAACTCATCCGTGTCATAATGCCTCTTTCGAACAAATTCCGCAAATTGTCTCTGCCCATACTTATTCCATTTTTTTAGTTTCGGTATTTATTGTTATGGATGAGAAATTTTCAAATGACTACGATTGATACTTAGACTCTTACTGACTAAAACACACCCGTGTTCTTTCAAATGGCCTTTGCGTTCCAGAGCCGTTTTCGAACAATCCCGCAACCCTTAGCTTCGGTACGGCTTTTAATTCCTTAAAATTACTTTCCATGGGGTCATATTTTTCTCAAAGCCACGTTCTTAACTCTTCCAACTATTATTTCTGACATCATAAACTTTCCTCACGCCACGATGAAAACTAGAATTAGAATCGCAAGTCGGTTTTTTTTTTTATAATAAATCTTTATAAAAATAAGTTTAATTATAACTTTAATATAACAAGCGGAGTAAAAAGGGGGAAAGACTCATAGGTCATCGAAAAAGTCGTCCACATCGCTGTCAACGGGAAAAGTGCCCAGATCACTGGCCGCATTGCCACGTTGAATGGCAATGCTGATTCGTTGACCAATGAAAAGGCCAGCCCTCTGATGAAGAGCCGACTAACTGCTTACTGTCAAAATACAGTGATATTTGGTTATCACTCACTTGGTTAGATCCTCGTAGGTATCTACAGAAACGTTAGGACATACATTCCTGATTGCGATCCAATACACATGCATAACGTATTACACATACAAACTTACTATATGTACAGTCAACCAACATCATGGACCATTAAAAAAAACTTTTTACAAAAAAATACAACCGACTTCTCCACAAAAAATCAAAAAAGTACAAAATAACTTTAATTTCGGAACTCGGTGTTTATGGTTCCTTTTTCATTTTTTGAACACCGACTTCCGAAATTAAAGTTATTTTGTACTTTTTTGATTTTTTGTGGAGAAGTCGGTTGTATTTTTTTGTAAAAAGTTTTTTTTATTTTTCACTTTTTAGTGGTACCTACACCCCCTCCCCTCCCCCCACCTAAACGAACCAATTACATTGGTGTAAAAAAACGCACTGCTCCAATGCAGAGTAAAGTAAAAGGTCGTCAATGTAAATAATGTAGATATTTTTTTTAGATTTTTGTTGATTTTTCAAAAACCGCTTGTTCGATTTCGAAAAAATTTTCATGGGACCATTTGGGAAGTATACCCTTTCCAACAAAAAAAGAATTTTTCAAATCGGTTGGCAAGCGACGGAGTTACGCGCGAACAAACAATAAAAAAAAAAAAAAAAAAAAAAAACATACAAACATCCGAATTGAGAACCTCCTCCTTTTTTAGAAGTCGGTTAAAAATCGCCCTTATTGCTACAGTAATATGGCGCTATCAACGTCAAAGTGTCAATCCTGTTTTTTTTTCTGGATAGGAAATCATCAAATGACTTCTCCCGCTCTGGGCGGAGCGAAAGGGAGTGTCAGGCTCTTAGTGACTAAGACCCACCCGTGATCCTTCTTGTGCCCTTTGCGTTCCAGGGCCGCGATGACTGTTTTGAACAAATTCCGCAACCAAAGTGTTATCCCTAACGGCCAATGGTACTCATTTTTAAATAACGTTCGCATTTCAGTCTCGATCTGTCAAAAAAGTCAAGAACACTTAAATTAGTAAAATAGACCCTATGCGAGCCAATTAGAATTCTACAATTTTTTAAGCATCGCCTTCTCAACTAATCCGCGTGTCAGTCGCTATCTGTCGAAAATGTATGCAAAAGGCTTTTCTGATAGCTTGCCACCGAGGTGCGAATGCGAATTTTGTTTAAATTTAGTACAATAAATTGGCCCTCTGATATGTGGTTGACTGTATATTATGTAGAACAATATTGACATACGTTACATAGCAAGGTATCGGCACGTATGCTGCAGCGAACTAATCTTGGATTCAACCACTAAATGGATTTCGATGCCCGTCCCACTATCTCGAGCCTTGAAACTGCATATACTGACGTTACATCTATGTTCTCGAAGGAATAGGCACATATCAACTGTTGTAGACCCACGTGTTACCCAAGACGTTCTATTGTGTACGATAGACATGATTCTGCACTGCAAGATGGGATTAAGAATTTTCACAATAGGATAATCCAGTAAAAATAAGTGGTCGATCTTCTGGGTGTGCTTGTTCTATCGTAATCTCCTAATATTAATTAACAAAATAAATAGGTACCGATTCATTTTGTTAAAATAAATAAATATTTAAGGGTACTCCCATACAACAAACGTTTTTTTTTTGCTCGAGTTAGATAACCGCAACAGACGCTTGAAATATTCACAGAATAATTAGTTATATATTCATTTTAAAATAAATAATTAAATTGAAATAAAACAAATATTCCCAAACAATAGACATGATTTTTTTCCGTTTTATAGAAATTGGTACAGAACCCTTCGTGCGCGACTTGGCCAGTTTTTTTGTGAATTTATCATTCATCGATCTCTATTTTCATCATTTTCTTACACCAAGCATATTTTGACCTATGGTGCACAAACTTGCTATTTGACTAACATCCAAAAGTTCAAACTCAAGGTTTGCCAACGTGCTATGGAGCGCAGTATACTTGGTGTTAAATTAACGGATCGAATTCGAAAAACGATACTACGCTCAAAAACACAGATCGTTGACGTGTCTCAGAAGGCTGCCCAGCTTAAATGGGACTGGGCTGGAAATGTCTGCCGTATGTCCATTGAGCGGTGGGCCTATAAAACACAAAATTGGTGCCCTGAAATAGTGTTTCGGGGCCGCGGCAGACCACGAAGGAGATGGCGGGACGACCTGGATGTCTTCCTTGGGAATTGGCAGGATGTGGCACAGGATCGGGAAAAGTGGAAAGAGTGGAGGGAGGTCTTTGCAAGCTATAATATTATAATAATAAGCATATTTTGCTGGAAATAAATAAATAAATGACTGTTCTTTCTAGCAGCCCAGCTGCTATTTCAGTATCACCATCCAATTAGCTCCCACTGCTGCAGCTAGGCTGCGCTAGACGGGGATCCAGTATTCTATTTTTACCAGCCAGCGTTGACGTGATAAATAACTACACGGTTCGCCCCTCAATTTTGCTTGCATCGCATTTTTGGCGCTCGTGTTTCTAACTTGATAATTTTAGACTTTTTAATACACTATATCCAAGCGTATTTCCAAGACTTCCATGAACAAGGTTTTATAGAGTCCTGTCTACCTAGTAAGTTTTTACCAATTCATTGAACATTCTTTTCTAAACTACCTTAGGGAGGGAGCATTACAAAATTCAAACAATTGAAGTCTGCTTCTGAACACAAAATTAACTCACATTTAACAGAATAACGCAATACCAGAAAATGGGTTATTGTACTCACTCATCATTATGAATATCTTTTAAACCAGGTATCTCGAAAACAAGACAGATGTTGAGTACTTTTTGTCGTAATTAATATGCGCACATAAATGTGTGGGGCAGTAAATAGTGGTAAATGCGATCGTAACACGAACATACCTAAACAATTAGTACAAATAAATGTAACATAAAATAAGCGCTGTGAATCACTGCCAATAACTAGATCATGGGATTCTGGATGGAGATTACTGCCTATGACGCTTTTTACATTTACCCAATGTCGCATTGTGTTGAGTGACATGAACTAAAATGTGTGTACTAAACTTAAAGCTGATCCCATATGTACCAACCTTTGAGCATTGCACCATTATGCCTGGTGAAGGTTGAAGAGGCGCCAAGGCGTTCTCACCTTACGCCTGACGCAGGGAGGTACTCACCGGAAGCAGATTTTTCGGCAGGTACCTGTTTCGGATTCGGCGGGAGGACACACCCAGATAGCAACACTGTTTGGATCGCCTGTAGGACACGGTGGAGCATACCGTGGAGGTCTGCCCTACTTGGGCGGAGCAACGGCGTGTCATCGTCGAGACCGTCGGCGGCGGCGACCTCTCGACTCCGGTCCTGGTTCAATCCATGGTCTGGTGCGACGAGGCATGCCGGCAAAGCGTCACCTGTTTCTGCGAAGGAGGAGGCAGTTCGTAAGCGAGATGAAAGCCTCACGCCGAAACAGAAGAAGCCGTCCCTAGAGTTGGGAGTCGCAGAGCGATTTCCGGCCACCGCAGGCGCGGGCCTGCGTCATCAATCAATAATTCCAAAAAGGGCCAACGTTTAATCGCTGGTATAATTTTCAGTCTTTTGATGGGGACCCAACTTAATTGTATGTCAATCAGAATTGATACTCGTTGGAAATATGTACTACGAAGTGGTTCGTCAAATTACTGTTCAAATCAATAGTCCTGAATCCTGTTAAAGCTACAAAATTGATCGTTCTTCTTCCTGTATTATCGTGATTTCTGGAAAAGTATTTACCTTAAAATAAAAATCACATTAGTGGATAACTTACTACTCTGAGGTAATGAAGGCAAGGATCACCAATCTCTCAGAAACTCCCCCATTTCTCACAGGTTACAATGAAAATGTGACTATACGTTCTCCCTAAAATTAGCCTTCCCAATATCAAAACCTTACTATGACCTCACCTTACTATGATCTTGAAAACTCAGGAAGACACAAAATCCCTAGTGTTGACATCAAAAATAGAACCCCGCGCGTTAACGGTCCTGTAAGCAAGTAATAAAACTCCTTCCATACCGGTAACGTGCCACATAACTCTGATAACGGTAATAGCTGAACCGCAACAAAATGGAAGCTCCAGTTGTCGTGTACCTAAACAGCTGCAACTAACTGGAGGCTCCAGCCGGCTCCCGTGTACCTAAACATCGAATAAAATTTCATACAAACGTCAAACATAATCTGGACCACAGCACCGTTATATTGAAATAAGGTGTCGTTAGTGATAGCGTGATGGCTGACAGGACAGAATGGAAGAAAAAAACGTGTTGCGCCGACCCCAAGTAACATGGGATAAGGGCAGGAAGATGAGGTGTCTACTTTAGATTTTTTCAAATCGGACCAGTAGTTCCTGAGATTAGCGCGTTCAAACAAACAAACTCTTCAGCTTTATAATATTAGTACAGGGCACAACTAACAAACAAGCAGGGGCCTAGACAAGTGGTAAACTTCGGTGTCGATTCGATTTCGAGAATCGATATCGCTTGTGCGATTTACTAATATTTTGTTTTGAGATTTAATTTCAACATAATTTCAGTCGAAATGTGGGATCGATGGGAGGCCCCCAGAACCTTTCGATATTTACTTTAACTATTTATTTTCACTGACAAAGAATTTAGGCATGTTAGATTTATTGACTAATAGAAAAGTAAACATTTTCGGGGTAGCATGGACTCTCAATAACCTATATATTTGGATACCCAATTAATCTTGTATGAAAGCACACGATTGACCTAATTTTTTTAGAAACTGCACGCTAAAATAGCACATAAGTGCAATGCATCAGACTTCCATGATAAACTCATTTCGCAGCTCCTTCAAATCGAGTTATAGGAAAATCCGTGGCTTAGTTAAATACATTATGTTCCTCTCACAGAGACCGCCGTATGAAGTTATCTATGGAGTATTATGTTTAGGTTTTTTGTGCCTAATACATTTTTGATGGACTTGACTGGCGGTATAATACGCTAATCTTGCCGAATTTCATCTATGTCTGACAAAAACGATATTTTAAAACCATTTCGGAAGTATTTATAACAAAATCTTTTGCATCAATTTGGCTTTCCTTTAAATTTGTCACTCAAAAGAAAATAAAGGTGATAGAAATCCGGAATCTGAAAATCCCTGAAATGTTTTCGGTAACCACTTCAAAGCATTTTCTCTGACCCAGAATTTTACAGGGAAACCATTATTATTAATTAATATAATATTATAAAGAGGAAAAATTTGTGTTTTTGTATGAAACGAATAAACTCAAAATATACTGGACCGATTTCAAAAATTCTTTCACCATTAGAAAGCTACATTCACCCTGAGTAACATAGACTATATTTTATCCCCGTATTCCCACGGGAACGGGGACTATGCGGGTGAAACAACGGGGCACTGCTAGTTATTAATAAACCCTGATTGAAATAAGCTGTAAAGTGTAAGAATTCCGTTCTCCGAATCGTAGGGATATCAATTTTCGCTCGTGAACTTAATCCGTTCAATAAAATTGATTGAGTCAGGCGTTACTTTGCGGAAATCCATTTTAAATTTGAAAATGAAAACAATATATCTAGTTTTAATTTCCGCGAATATTAGTGGGTTGCAGGTATGCACCTCCCTCCCGCCCGCTATATTATGCACATGCGAGATTACTGGGCAAATGCAAGGATTTTAAGCACATGCAGGAAGGCAATGCAAAACCCAACACCATTACCGACACGTGTTTCGCCTCTCCACGAGGCATCCTCAGGGGACGTGTTGACTCGCTGACCGTTGAGTTGCGACTGAGCATTTAGTACAAGGCACCCCCCTTTTATACACTGCCACCGTTGGTTATTTGTGTACAACTACCCACAAACATTCGCAGTAAAGGGGAAGAAACCAAATTCGTCTGGTCATTCAACAGTGCAAAATTATTATTATTACTATGTTTAAAAATCTCTAATTGTTCTAAAACACACAGCCGGAAACCCTTATCACAAATATGTAGTATATTAAAACTATTGTTGTCGCGCAAAGAATGGCCGGTATCAATTAGATGTTTCGCGAAATTCGATTTGTCCGAATGGCCATTTCTATACGCGGCAACATGTTCCCCATACCTTATGTCAAAGTTTCGGCCCGTCTGACCCACATACACCCCGTTGCATTCATCACAGACCAGCCTATACACCCCAGACTTTTTACTATTTTCTAAAATATCTTTTCCGTTACAAATACGGCGTATATTCTGGTCCGTTCTGAACGTTTATGTAGCGTTCAGAACGGACCAGAATATACGGCTGTGTGTTTTAGAACAATTAGAGATTTTTAAACATAGTAATAATAATAATTTTGCACTGTTGAATGACCAGACGAATTTGGTTTCTTCCCCTTTACTGCGAATGTTTGTGGGTAGTTGTACACAAATAACCAACGGTGGCAGTGTATAAAAGGGGGGTGCCTTGTACTAAATGCTCAGTCGCAACTCAACGGTCAGCGAGTCAACACGTCCCCTGAGGATGCCTCGTGGAGAGGCGAAACACGTGTCGGTAATGGTGTTGGGTTTTGCATTGCCTTCCTGCATGTGCTTAAAATCCTTGCATTTGCCCAGTAATCTCGCATGTGCATAATATAGCGGGCGGGAGGGAGGTGCATACCTGCAACCCACTAATATTCGCGGAAATTAAAACTAGATATATTGTTTTCATTTTCAAATTTAATCCGTTCATTCGATTATAACTGGGTCGTTTCTACAGGCCGTCGACTGAACTTCAATGAGAAATAATGATGCTTATTCTGTTGTTTATGAACTTAACATAGGCTATTGTTCAATTTTGTAGAGCACCTTTTTCTGTGGTCTCCCAAACCTGGCGGTTTTAAAGTAATTCCTAGATATTCTTAGTAATCTAATGGCTGACTTTCAATAGTCAAAAAGAAAACCTGGCGATTTGACAGTTCCTTTATAGAACACCCGCCCCGGCTTCGCACGGGTGCAATGTAGAAACTAATGTTGCCTCTACTATAATATGCATGTATTATACATATAAACCTTCCTCTTCAATCACTCTATTAGATCTATTAAAAAAAACCGCATCAAAATCCGTTGCGTAATTTTAAGATTTAAGCATACATAGGGACAGAGAAAGCTGTTTTATACTATGTAGTGATATGTCAAACAACTATTTATTCATCAATAAAAAATATGATTTTTTAAAAATTTGTGCTATATAATATGTTGATATTGTATGACCGAATTGACTCCTATAGTAGCTAAGCGACTTATCTCGTGACTGCTTTCATGGAATAGCTAAATTATTCGTGCTATATCAACGACAAATCACCGCTACGTCACGTCACGACTAATCGATTGTCACCTATTTCTGTCGCACGCTAATAGTGACCGGCAACCGCGCCTCTTGTTTGGATTTCAGTCGGCGCCTACTTATACCTCTACAAACAAACTGAAAGAGCTCATTGTTTGTCTAGGAGCCACAATAATAATCCACGCGGTCGAAGACGTCTCTTAGTATAAAAATGTCCGGAATGCAACCAATCCCGGATTTGGCTAGACCTCAAGCTTCAAATTAAGCCTCCATCCTACGCCTAAGTCCCCGTTCTCTGGATTAAAGTGCAATTTCCTGAACTTAGTACAATACTCCGGTTTAAGTCACAAATGTATGGCTTAAGTGCGGTTTGGCTAAAAATACCAGAGACCTACCGGAAAACCACAATTTTCGGAATAAGCCGTATTCGAGTGGAAATTGGATTGGCTTTCCGGAGTTGACGGTAATATAATCGATGTGGTAGATGATATCGAAGTTTGAAATCCAATTATTCAAGAGTGTGATGCTGATGATCGAATAACTACCGAGTTTTTTCTCGCAAATGTAAGAAGTTAAATAATACCTGTAAACAGTTAAAATAGCTGTTGGTGTTACTGATTAAACGCAAAACCTGAACTCTTGTTCCAAAAACTGGATCTATCGATACTTTCTCCTTCCTTTTGGTGTTAAATTTCATAAAGTGTTCAAACAAGAGCCGCTATTTTACTTCATTTTAGCCATTAAAGTTATCAGTAATGTGAGCTCGTTAACAGCGTGTGAAGGCGTTTTATTACAAGAAGGTTCTAAACCAACAAAATAAGGGGTCACATCGTATTTCTGGTGCTTCTTGCGACTTCAAACGAGTACCTAGGTTCCGTATTTTTTTTTCACGACAAACTTTCATGACTTTTTGTGGTTGATTCTTTATGCAGGATGATTGGTAATTAAGTGCGTTCCTTGAAATAGGTTATACTAGAGCGACTAGAGAGACCCCGAAAACATGAGAGCCATAATTAATTATTTTAGATTTTTTCTGCCTCACGACCAAAAACTGCAAATGGTGAGATATCTGTTCCTCTCCGGATAGTCAACTGATACTTTTAAGATTGCTCTTGAATGAATGCAACCCTTAAACAACAATTTATACAAAAATAGGCATATCTTTGAAAATTAAGCGCCTTAAAGTAAAAGCTATGAAAATTTCTTGAATCATTTTTTGGTTGCTGAGACAGTTTGCTCAAAATAAATGTATGGCACTTGACGTACAAATTCTACGATACACTTTCTAGTTAAATAAGCTTTCTTAAATGTTATAATAATACCCACTTCTGGCACGTGTTGGAAAAATAAATTATATTTTTCTCGACAGTCTTAACGTACATCGAAAAATTGTTCTCGTCACATTATCGTTGGTAGTTTATATAGGTAAACTCTACTTGAGAACCTCTTTCAAGAAGAGTTTTTACCACATCTAGAATTTAGAAGAAATGTTAGTCAGATCCTGAGAGCGGAATGGGCAGACGACATTGTTGTTTTTACGGATAGTACCTAGATGATATTGGCTCTGGAGTGTGGAGATTGGCACTAGAAATAGAGGCTTATTATGCTCAGCAGTGGGCGAAAGCGAACTGTGTGTTATGATCTATATTTCCAAAGATTATCTACCACAATCAAACAAGAAAAGTTGACTTCTTTATAATATTGAATGTATATCACATTTTGAAGCGATGTATAAATCTAACTATATATACCTAACCTAAAAATAAACTAAAATTTAGAATAAAACTTATTATATAATATTAGTTTGGATACAAGAAGAATAATAGGCCCGTGTCGACGGCGTGTAGTGTTCCACGTGCGCCTCAAAGAGATGTCAGCAAAGGAGACGAGGTCCGATGGCCCTAGGGTCAGTGCCTGCTAGGGTTGCGGAATTTGTTCAAAAGAGTCACCGCGGCCCTGGAACGGGAGGAGGAACACGGGCGGGTTTTAGCCAATAAGAGTCTGACAATCCCTTCCGCTCCGCCCAGAGCGGGAGAAGCATTTGATGACTTCCCATCCAGAAAAAAAATGCCTGCCAAGATGAACAGATGAGGAAAGTGGGAGTCCGCTGGAGGCGAGAAGCATGGTCTAGAGTTCTAGATGATGTGTCGACCGTTGGAGAAAGTCTGTCTCCAGGAATACGCTTTCCACCTAAATGACAATGATAATGTGTAAAACCTAGTTTTCAGATAGTAAAAATAGATCTCGATATTGGAAGTTTACAACCAATCAAGACCTAGCGTGGATGTAGACAAGCTCTTCAAGTATTCGTTAAGCGCCAACAATGAAGCTGAAGCGAATCCTTTTATTGAAAGTTCCATCGCTATTGTCGAGTTCTCAGAATGATCGATACTTGGTAAGTAGTTCGCTTAGTACTGAAGAATGGATGTTTATAATGAAAATGAGATTATTGTCCGAGTAACTGACCATTTCTCAGCGATAAACTTGTCAGTTTTCCGCCTTTACTTTAGACCGGGATATGAAAATTTAAATTATTATAATACATGAAATACGTCGACGGCTATCATCGTCATTATTATCCCACCAAAAGACAGTCCCATTCTCCTATCATTCATCTTCCTATCATTCACTTCATTTTCGTTCATGGTGTTATTCACGTAATGGATCCATTTTTCAGCAAGATGCTATGTATGTACATATATGTGCAACGAAGAAAAAAGCTATTTTCCTATAGTGGTATTTAGCAAACCCATGTAATAGGAAGCTAGCCTATTCATTTTGTCGATTTCCAAACTTCGAGCTTGGTTATAGGTATGCGTATCCCTATCACCAAGCCCAAAGTTAGGAGATCAAATCACACATAGCTTGCACTGAAAATCGAGATCATTGCTCTCGATTTTCAGTGCAAGCTATGTGAGCTATCTTTGTAACATATCCAAACGTGATGTTTGACAATGTTGCCGCTATTAAAAATCTAACCCTATAACCTTTTCAAAGATCTTTTATAATAAAATATAAACAGACACAAAAAATGTAATTACTCATTAATTTTTATTCACGCATTTATTTAAATGCGAGCCTATTCCAAAAAGAAAATAATAATGTGTGTTCGCGACGATGCGTCTTAGCTACATAGTATAGGTAGTTATAGGTAGCTATAGTAGTACATAGAATGTTGCAACAAATAAAACCGCGACTACATAGTATAGGTAGTTATAGGTAGTTAGTACATAGAATGCTGTAACAAATAAAGCTGCATAGTATAGATAGTTATAGGTAGCTATAGTTGATACATAGTTTGTTATTGAAATAAAACACATTCGTTACAGTTGTTTGCTCTCAAGAGGCAGTATATAAGCCCTTGGAGCCTTTATTTCTTCCAAATAGATAGAATATAGTTAGGTAGGGTATCCTATCCCTTACACATAACAGTAAACACATGGTAACCCTGGTAATCGAAGGTATATGAAGGTAATCAAGGTATATAAAGGTATATAAAGGTATATCGGTGGTATATAAGGTAATCGAGGTATATACACACACAGACAGACATACATAGGTAAATAGAAAGGGCTTGGTAATTTGAGACTTGAAATATTAGGTCAAAGGTAGTCGCATAGCTAAAAGCGACACTGACCAATCACAGAGCAGGAGGGTGCTGGTACGTGATTGGTCAACAGTTTTTGATAAATAGCCCTGGTAAGGTATGCACAAAATAAAACACTTTGCATCTACCCTCTTCCTTTCCCGAAAAAACAAGTCTAGATTCTAGACTTCTAAATGTCTGAAATAGAACCGCCTTGAAAAATCCTTTCAGGGGATATATAGATGTCTATAGTGTATGCAGGCATAAAGCCGTAATTTAGGTTTGAATAAAACTGTTTATTTTTATCCCCCTGAAACATATACGCTTATAGAGTTGCAACCCCTTAAGTGACAGGGTTGAAACATATGTAGTTTTGTAGAGGGTTGTCGTATCTATAGAGATACATATAGCTGTATAGCCCTCCTAGCATAGTTTTACGGTAAATTCACCCCAAGTAGGTAATAGCTTCGCGCCTACTATAGTTTTGTATAGTTTTTGGCATCCCACCCCTACATGGAGGGGGATGAAGGGGTGAATTCGTCTCCGCTGTATGGAGCTTACCGAGGGCTATCCATAAAGGTACGACAACCCCTACTCACATAGACCTAAGCCTAGATATAGCCTAAAATCTAGAATTAGCATAGTGAAAATTTTAGTTAATAAACTTCATCACACACGGTGATTTTTTGGGTGTCGATACGGTATAGTTGCGCCGTACAATAGTAACATTGAAAATTTATAGAATTTGTAGTCATTGTCAAGATAATTTGGATTTATACCTAAATGTAGAATCATATAGTCGCGAATTTCACCCTTCAAATCGCTAAGTGCATAGTGAACAAGTTAAATAGTGTTTTATTGTGACTTTATTGGTAAGCCCTCTATACCTACCCCTATATACTGTGTCAATAACAGCAAGTATAGCAAGTATTCAGCTAAGGGTTGCATCCTCATGGCCCGTAGCTTATAGACGGAGCGTCAACGCGTCTGGATCATTTATACCTAGGTGGGTTGTCACCATACAGTCCACTTTCGAAGAATAGGATAACCTACCCTGGCCACCCTACAGTCCAGTCGATCACGTCCGCCCCGTACATTTTCTGGTCCATCGGAGCCGGATATTTTGAAGATAGCCTGATCTAGCTATTTGGAAGTTGGATTTATAGAACCACGCAGCTACCCTGAAGGCGCAACCCCTATTGTGAAGTCGCACCCCCTTGAAGAAAAAACTACCCTTCAACATTTCAAGACACGAAGGGTGTCCCTAGAAGCTGAATAGAAGTCGGACCTTGAAGAAATCATCCCTTCAAGAAAACTACCCCTAGGCAGACTGATGTTGAAAAATAGTGAAGCAACAACATAGAAGAAATTTAATCAAGCTGAACTTAGAAAATTCCGAACGACTTCACACTTTGAAAATTTTGAGGGGTCCCGACACTTAGAATATTTTTGAAGATTTTGAACTTGGAAAATTTTTTGAAGAATTTTGAACTTAGAAAATTTTCAACAATCCGGGACTTGGAAAATTTTTTGAAGATTTTTGAACTTGGAAAATTTTCAACAACCTGACACTTAGAAAAGTTTTGATCAAGCGGGACATAGAATATTTTTGAAGAATTTTGGACTTAGAGAATTTCGATCGACTTCACACATAGAAGATTTTGAACAGTCTGGGACTTAGAAAAGTTTCAGTCAATCCGAACTTAGAATATTTTTTGAAGATTGGGGACTTTGAAGAATTTTGAAAATTTTTTGAAAATTTTTTTTTTTTTTGGAAACTTGGATTGAAGTTTCACCTGAGGCTTACCAGTGGACTACCGAATAGTTTTGAAGATTCATTGAAGACTTCAACAATGCCGATCACGAGGTCGCATGGCAAATCATCCGAGGCGTGGACAGTTCCGATACAGGAACCAACCGAGAGGGTTCCTGCTATCCATCATCAGGTGCCGCCGCGTTCGCCTTCATCGTCTGGGACGGCGCGATCGATGCAGCAGCGCAGTGAAGACGTGTCTCCGCCTGCTGCCGCTGAACGAATAGAACAGATAGAAGCTTCAGCAATAGAACGAGTACCTGCACCATTGCCGACAACAGTACAGAAACAGATGCCATCGACCTCAAGGAAGGGAACCCGCTTTGAGACGACTTCAGATAGTACAATGAAGCCGTCAAATAGAAGAGATAGCCGAGTCTTGCCAATGACTACCCGGGGTGACGCCCGTATAGAACATAGACGTCCGCCGTCGACCATTGACAGGTCACCGCGGTCATATAGAAAATTACAGAAGGCTCGCGAAGACTTATTGAAGATTAAGTTGGAGCTTGCCCAGTTAGCACTTCAGAGAGCCGAACAAGAGTCGGACGAAGAATATTTGGACGATAGAAACTCAAATGAAGAGTACGTGCGTTCCTGGCTGGAAGAGGCGCCTGAACCTGTTCCTGATCAGAGAGAGACCAACGCCGCCGAGGGGGACATCCGTGATAGTCGACAGCAACCGCCCCCCCCTGTGGACTTCGAACCAATAGTGGACTCTCGTCGAACGCACATAGATCCAGATAGTGCTAAACAGATAGAGCCACCACCTATGAAGAAAATAGAAGACGATAGGAGCGAGGATAATTTACGTCCATTCGTTACGGACCTTACGGCTGCTATAGCATCTTTAGTTGACAAGAAAACAGAACAGCAGTCACAGAATTCCTCCTCGGCGTCGAAGGTCATTATGACTTTACCGAACTTCAGTGGTGCGCATACAGAATGGTTGTCATTTCGAGCCATTTATGAAACAACTCGAAAATATTTCAACGATGTCGAGAATACAGCAAGACTTAGAAGAAGCCTGCATGGACGCGCTTTAGAAACAGTCAGTTCAGAACTCATCGGCCATGCAAGACCAGATGACATCATGAGGGAACTCGAGCTGCAATTCGGCCGACCAGATTCGATAGCACAGGCCGAAACAGATAGATTGCGAGGACTGACACGATGCAGTGAAAATCCAAAGGATATTTGCTCATTCGCAAGCCACGTGAGGTGCGCTATAGTAACGCTGCGAGCATTGAAGAAGGATCATTACCTGATCAACGCCGAGCTCATGCGAACCTTGACAGAGAAGCTACCGAACTCGATACGTGTACAGTGGTACCGTATATATACAGAAAAGTACCAGTCCTTGCCAGACTTGTCGCTGTTTAGCGAATTCATTACCGAACAAGCTCGATACTGCAGCGCTTTCGCTCCTGCTGAAAACATCAAGACAGAGGGCTCATCCAACCGACGCACACCGCAGCAGAGGACTCACACAACAACAGAGAAGTCAGCAAGCAAGTGCCGACTGTGTGAGAAGGATGGCCATATAGAACGCGATTGCTCGAAGTTCAAGAATAGTAATAGTAACAAGAGATGGGAAATTGCGAAGAATCTAAACCTGTGCTTCCGTTGCCTGAAGCCAAGAAGAGAGCGGCATAAATGCAACGCGAAGAAGTGTGACGTCAAGGGGTGTACAGCCACGCACAGTCGGCTACTTCATTACGACAAGAAGCCTGCTGCGGTGGCAGCCGAAAAGCCCAGACAGACCGAAGTCAAAAAGGAGCCCAAGGAGACAGTCGCCAGCTCAAGATCATCGTCGAATCACGCCTATTTAAAGATCATCCCGGTCCGGGTCATTGGACCGGCGGGAGAGGCATCTACGTTCGCCCTACTCGACGATGGATCGACCGTATCGTTGATCGATGAAGACATCGCCGACCAAGTCGGAGCCGAGGGCAAGATCGACCCACTGAAGATTGGTGCGATCGGTGACACCATGATCGACACTCCTTGTTCGAAAAGAGTCACAGTGACACTCGCGAGTCAGCATAGAAATAGGGTGCCATTCAGAGCGCGCACCATACCGAAGCTTAATCTCGCGTCACAGACAGTCCGTGAAGAAGATGTCACACATTGCAAACATCTCATCGACTTGAAAGAGCAGCTAGTCTATGATGTTGGCGCGCCCAAGATTTTGATTGGCCAAGACAACTGGCACCTTCTCCTTGCCAGTGAAGTCAGAAGAGGCCCCAGGCACCAGCCAATAGCGTCACTTACAACGCTTGGATGGACGCTACATGGCGCGCACACTAGAATACTCGGTCAGCAGGTGCATTACGTCAGCGCATGCAGAGAAGATAGAGAAAATAGAGACGATAGACTGAACGAGCAACTTCGTGAATTTTTCGCACTCGAGTCCCTAATAGTTAATCCTCGGCGTCCAGATTCTGATCCAGAGAAGCAGGCTGAAGACATCTTGAAAAGACATACCAAACAGTTGACAGATGGGCATATAGAAACAGCTATGTTATGGAAAAATAACAATTTTGAAATGCCCGATAGTTATGGGACAGCACACAAGCGGCTGATCTCTATAGAAAAGAAGCTCGACAAAGATCCGAGTCTTCGAAATAAATATATAGAACAGATGGACTCGCTCCTTTCAAAAGGGTACGCAGAAAAAGCGCCCAAACAGACCACGCCAGGAAGAACCTGGTATCTGCCTCATTTCGACGTCTTCAATCCCATGAAGCCGGAGAAGTTTCGAATAGTACACGACGCCGCAGCTAAATCGAATGGAATGTCGCTGAACGACTTCCTACTTACAGGACCGGACCTGTTACAGTCGCTGCCCGGCGTCATGATGAGGTTTCGTAGATATCCGATAGCCATTTCAGGTGACATTACCGAAATGTTCATGCAGGTCAAAGTACGATCTGAAGATAGAGACGCCCTCCGATATTTGTGGAGAGGCAATAGAAGAGAAGGAGCCCCCGACGAGTATCGAATGACGTCAATCATATTCGGCGCGGCAAGCTCACCGTGCACGGCCATATTCGCGAAGAATTGGAACGCGAACCGGCACATAGAACAGCATCCAGAAGCAGTAGAAGCAATAGTGAAGAACCATTATATGGACGATTATCTGGATAGCTATAGAACAGTAGAAGAAGCGACACATATAGCAACAGCGGTGAAGAAGATACACCAACAGGCTCGTTTCGAAATTAAGAAATGGGTATCGAATGACATCGACGTCATACAAAATATAGAACCGTCGCTTATAGAGACAGAAGTCGTCGACATCGGCGACCATACAGAAAAAATTCTTGGCCTAATATGGAGACCAAGAGCAGATACGCTGGGTTTCAATCTGAGCCTAGCCCGATTACCGAGTGGCGTATTACAGAAGGAGGTGCCCACAAAGAGAGAGGCGCTGAAAATAGTGATGTCACTATACGACCCACTCGGCCTAGCCTCACCCGTAACGATTCGCGCCAAACAGATACTCCAAGAAGCATGGAGAAGAGGAGTCGACTGGGACCAGCCGTTCGACACAGACTTGGCCACAGCATGGAGAAGTTGGGTTCAACATCTACAGAATCTTGCACAAGTCACAGTACCAAGATGTTACCCAGGATATAGCGACGCCATAGAAACGCAAGTCCACGTTTTCACGGACGCGAGCGAAACTTCGTACGCCGCAGCGGTGTACTGGCGTATCTCTACAGAAGATGGCAAGACTCACGTGAGCCTCGTCATGGCCAAGGCAAAGGTGGCGCCACTCAAGCTCCAATCGATACCCCGACTCGAGCTGCAGGCCGCGGTGATGGGGACCCGCGTCGCTGCAGCTGTCATCCGAGAACACGGAGTCAAGCCGGCCTCCGTGACGTACTGGTCAGACAGCAAAACCGTGCTGACCTGGATCAGAAGAGGAGCTCGAGTTTACAAACCGTTCGTCGCGCACCGCATAGCTGCCATAGAAGAGCATAGTAGAGTCGAAGACTGGCGATGGGTGCCCACTAAGAAAAATATAGCAGACGCCGCCACTCGTGATGTACCACAGCACTTTGATTCGAGACACGAGTGGTTTTGTGGCCCCAGCTTCCTGTATGAAGAGTCGACAACATGGCCAATAGAGAAGCCTCCACTAGAGGAACAGACGGGTGAGGAGCG
Source organism: Hecatera dysodea (assembly GCA_905332915.2). Lineage (NCBI taxonomy): Eukaryota > Metazoa > Arthropoda > Insecta > Lepidoptera > Noctuidae > Hecatera > Hecatera dysodea. Next base: position 8,708,720 of record HG995309.1, read on the forward strand.
AACCTTAGTCGCTATAGAAAATATAGATAGAAGACTCACAGAAGTCATACCCGATCCAGCAAGATTTTCGAAATGGGAACGACTGTTGAGAGCGACGGCGACAGTACTACGCTTCGTCGCCAAATGTCGGCCGCCCAAAGAAAACACGTTCTATAAAAGAACGAGGAAAAATATAGAAGCGGATCCGGATTGGAGGAAACGTACAAAGACGGCAGTGCCCCCTCCTACAGCATCAGTGACGTCCCCAGTTACGTCAAAATATAGTCAATTAATAGAAGCCGAATACCTCCAACAAGCGGAGAGGTTACTCGTGCAAGCTGTACAGCAACAGATGTTTTCCCGCGAGTTGACAAGTTTACGTGAAAACGAAGAAATAGATAAGGACAGCGCCCTACGACCGTTGCAAATAGAATTGAAGGATGACGTCATACGCCTCAGAAGTCGTATAGATAGAATCGACAAAATAACAGAAGACGTCAAGCGCCCACCCATATTACATGGCGACCATCGTATAACTCAGCTCTACATAGACTGGACACACCGCAGCTTACAACACAGTGGAACCGAGATGACCATCAATGAAGTCCGACAGCATTACTGGGTCGTCAGAATGAGACCCACAACGAAGATGGTAGTGACACGTTGTTTACCGTGTCGCATTAGGAAGACGTGCGCACCAGTACCAGCTACAGGCGACCACCCCAGAACGCGTCTAGCTCATCATCAGAGGCCGTTCACATTCACTGGACTCGACTATTTCGGTCCGCTATCCGTTACAGTCGGTCGCCAGCATCAGAAGAGGTACGTGGCTCTATTTACGTGCCTGACCACCAGAGCGGTACACCTGGAAATCGCCGCAAGCCTCAGCGCAGACTCCGCGATACTAGCACTGCGCCGCTTCGCTGCACGCAGAGGATGTCCAACAGAAATACATTCAGACAACGGCACCAACATGCACGGTGCCGACAAAGAGCTCCGAGACGCCTTCAAAGAAGAGGCAAGTCGCCGAGGCATAGTATGGCGCTTCATCACTCCGTCAGCGCCTTTTATGGGTGGCGCATGGGAGCGCCTAGTCCGATGTGTGAAGACAGCATTACAGACTATACTTCACGAAAAACACCCACATGAAGAGGTGTTACACACACTGTTGTGTGAGGCCGAATATACGGTCAACAGTCGACCACTAACCCATGTTTCAGTTCACAGTGACGATGACGAGTCCATCACGCCGAACCACTTCCTCCTGGGTGGTTCAGCCCGGCTGCCGACGCCTGGCGTGTTCACAGAGCACGACATCAACAGCAAGCGCCACTGGCGGCGCTCACAAGCACTCGCCGACCAGTTCTGGCGCCGCTGGGTACGTGAGTACCTACCCGAGCTCCAACACCGGCGGGAGCCTCATAGCCGTGGCCCTAATCTGCAGGTGGGTGATCCCGTACTCATCGCAGACGGCCAGCTGCCTCGCAACACGTGGCCGCGAGGCCGCATAATCGCAGTTTTCCCGGGCGCTGATGGAGAGGTCCGGACAGCTGAGGTGCGCACATCCGGCGGCACCTTAAAGCGTCCAGTGAAGAAACTTGTCCCACTACCAAAGTAAGACAACAGCAGGCGATGCTGCTCCCACAGCTCGCCAACCAACAGATAGATGGGTGACGCTGCCAACACGCGCAGCTCGCCCCCCGTGCGGGCATATCCGGCCCGCTACCAACTTACTTTCAGCGGACAGTGAGAGTGTGATGCTGCCCACCGGCGCAGCTCACCTCCTGCGGACATGTTCGGTCCGCATTCGGCTCGCATTCAGCGGGCAATAGCCGGCGATGCTGCTCACACAGCTCGCCAACCGATAGATGGGCGACGCTGCCCGCAAGGCGCAGCTCGCCCCACTGCGGGCGTATCCGGCCCGCCACCGCCTTGCTTTGTGCAGGCGACACAGCAGGCGATGCTGCTCTCACAGCACGCCAACCGATAGATGGGTGACGCTGCCCGCAAGGCGCAGCTCGCCCCACCGCGGACATATTCGGTCCGCAACCGGCTCGCATTCAGCGGGCAATAGCCGGCGATGCTGCTCACACAGCTCGCCAAATAGATGGGTGACGCTTCACAGCTCGCCCCCCGCGGACATATTCGGTCCGCAACCGGCTCGCATTCAGCGGGCAATAGCCGGCGATGCTGCTCACACAGCTCGCCAAATAGATGGGTGACGCTTCACAGCTCGCCCCCCGCGGACATATTCGGTCCGCAACCGGCTCGCATTCAGCGGGCAATAGCCGGCGATGCTGCTCACACAGCTCGCCAACCGATAGATGGGCGACGCTGCCCGCAAGGCGCAGCTCGCCCCACTGCGGGCGTATCCGGCCCGCCACCGCCTTGCTTTGTGCAGGCGACACAGCAGGCGATGCTGCTCTCACAGCACGCCAACCGATAGATGGATGACGCTGCCCGCAAGGCGCAGCTCGCCCCACCGCGGACATATTCGGTCCGCATTCGGCTCGCATCAAGCGAGCAGTAGCCGGCGATGCTCTCACAGCTCGCCAACCATAGATGGGCGACGCTGCCCGCAAGGCGCAGCTCGCCCCACCGCGGACATATTCGGTCCGCATTCGGCTCGCATCAAGCGAGCAGAAGCCGGCGATGCTGCTCACGCAGCTCGCCAACATAGCGAGTGATGCTGCCCACTGGCGCAGCTCACCACCGCGGACATATTCGGTCCGCATTCGGCTCGCATCAAGCGAGCAGTAGCGGGCGATGCTGCTCACGCAGCTCGCCAACATAGCGGGCGATGCCGCCCACGGGCGCAGCTAGCCCCCATTGCGGGCATATTCGGCCCGCCACCGCCTTGCTTTGAGCAGGCGATACAGCAGGCAATGCTGCCTACACAGCTTGCCACCGCAGCAGGCGATGCTGCGCGCACTCGCAGCTCGCACAGACAGCGGGCCATCCGGCCCACAGCTCGCACATTTGCGAGAGCCTACGCAACAGCCTTGCGACTGCAGGCGACCCACAGCAGGGAAGCGGCAGACCGGCGACTGCACAGCTGCATCGAGCACCGGCATCGAGCACCGGCGCCGCGCAGCGGGCGACGTGGCTACAGGCGTCGCTCACCGGGTTTCTGCAGCGCCGCGACGTCATCGCACCGAGTCATCGCTGCACTGCACGGCGGGAGAGATGTTCGCGACGATGCGTCTTAGCTACATAGTATAGGTAGTTATAGGTAGCTATAGTAGTACATAGAATGTTGCAACAAATAAAACCGCGACTACATAGTATAGGTAGTTATAGGTAGTTAGTTAGTACATAGAATGCTGTAACAAATAAAGCTGCATAGTATAGATAGTTATAGGTAGCTATAGTTGATACATAGTTTGTTATTGAAATAAAACACATTCGTTACAGTTGTTTGCTCTCAAGAGGCAGTATATAAGCCCTTGGAGCCTTTATTTCTTCCAAATAGATAGAATATAGTTAGGTAGGGTATCCTATCCCTTACACATAACAGTAAACACATGGTAACCCTGGTAATCGAAGGTATATGAAGGTAATCAAGGTATATAAAGGTATATAAAGGTATATCGGTGGTATATAAGGTAATCGAGGTATATACACACACAGACAGACATACATAGGTAAATAGAAAGGGCTTGGTAATTTGAGACTTGAAATATTAGGTCAAAGGTAGTCGCATAGCTAAAAGCGACACTGACCAATCACAGAGCAGGAGGGTGCTGGTACGTGATTGGTCAACAGTTTTTGATAAATAGCCCTGGTGAAGGTATGCACAAAATAAAACACTTTGCATCTACCCTCTTCCTTTCCCGAAAAAACAAGTCTAGATTCTAGACTTCTAAATGTCTGAAATAGAACCGCCTTGAAAAATCCTTTCAGGGGATATATAGATGTCTATAGTGTATGCAGGCATAAAGCCGTAATTTAGGTTTGAATAAAACTGTTTATTTTTATCCCCCTGAAACATATACGCTTATAGAGTTGCAACCCCTTAAGTGACAGGGTTGAAACATATGTAGTTTTGTAGAGGGTTGTCGTATCTATAGAGATACATATAGCTGTATAGCCCTCCTAGCATAGTTTTACGGTAAATTCACCCCAAGTAGGTAATAGCTTCGCGCCTACTATAGTTTTGTATAGTTTTTGGCATCCCACCCCTACATGGAGGGGGATGAAGGGGTGAATTCGTCTCCGCTGTATGGAGCTTACCGAGGGCTATCCATAAAGGTACGACAACCCCTACTCACATAGACCTAAGCCTAGATATAGCCTAAAATCTAGAATTAGCATAGTGAAAATTTTAGTTAATAAACTTCATCACACACGGTGATTTTTTGGGTGTCGATACGGTATAGTTGCGCCGTACAATAGTAACATTGAAAATTTATAGAATTTGTAGTCATTGTCAAGATAATTTGGATTTATACCTAAATGTAGAATCATATAGTCGCGAATTTCACCCTTCAAATCGCTAAGTGCATAGTGAACAAGTTAAATAGTGTTTTATTGTGACTTTATTGGTAAGCCCTCTATACCTACCCCTATATACTGTGTCAATAACAGCAAGTATAGCAAGTATTCAGCTAAGGGTTGCATCCTCATGGCCCGTAGCTTATAGACGGAGCGTCAACGCGTCTGGATCATTTATACCTAGGTGGGTTGTCACCATACAGTCCACTTTCGAAGAATAGGATAACCTACCCTGGCCACCCTACAGTCCAGTCGATCACGTCCGCCCCGTACAATGTGAAAGTGCCACTTATCTACCGCCGCGTCGTGGCGCTGCTCATTGTAGTTTACAAATAACATTCTGAGACTATTCATGCCCAGTTGATGGAAATAGGATCCCACCTACAACACTACTGTAGCTGTAGATGACTGACTTAAAACGTGGATGTTACGTGGCGCACCACTGCTTAATCCTTCGGTGAATAAAGGCATATTTTATGTTATTTTATTCGGAGCTATGCTACGCCTAGTGTTACCAGGCTTGCGGGCTACTGAATACAGGCATTTATGTTATGTTATGTTATTCTAAGCTACGCAGCTCCTGGTGTTATCAAGCTTGCTGGCTATTGAATACATGCATAATATTTTATTTTATGATATTCTTAGCTACGCTACGTCTAGTATTATCAAGTTTGCTGGTTACTGAACCTTTCAAAATTCATCAAATTAAAAGTATACGTGTAACACGCTTAATCTTTTTTTAATTTTCCGTTTAATTCACTACTACATTGTCCCAAAAGCGATCGCTTTCCCAAAAGTTGTCAACTTGAATCTGGCAACACTTAGCTGCCCGAACAAGGGCCCTTGAATTTTAATAACGTTTGAAAGTTTCTCCGTCGGTATTTTGTTAGTCACCTGCCTAAGTTTAACCAACTTGTTTGCTCAGTCTGCTGGCAATATTTGGGTACCTGCCTAATAATGGATAGATTATTATTAGAGCAACAGCTTTAAGATTTGTTTCTCATAATACTATAGAATTGCATCTTTAATATTCTGAGAAGAGTAACGGTTCCACAAGGAAATAAGAAAATAAGTTTCAGGTGATATAAACAAACATTTTGCATCCACTTCCGTATTCCTTTTATGCACAGATTAAAAACATAAATATGCATTACATATATGTAGAACAATCCGCACACTAGGAATCTGGAGAGAACAGAATAATAATAAGCTATTACAAAGTACAAAATAAATATTGTGTAACGAAGAAAATAATTAAATTCAGGCCGCAGTAGCTGTTCTTTGTCGCGATCGAAAAAACTCATTACAAACTTTATAGAACGGGAGGAAGAGTCAAAGCATGCATAAAAAGATGATTTAAATTTTATTAATGGAGTATCGATCGCTACTTAGTTAATTTTTTGCTATAAAAGAAGCTGTACAATGTCTAACCACATTTTTACAACAACCCTTGAGAACTCGCTGTTCTTGTTTTAAAAATAAATAATTAAGTCGCACGTTCGTGTTTCTTCCGCCCTTTTCATTTTTTATTGTAGTAAAGCGTTTACGGGCGGCGTTACAAAGGGCTTGAGAGTTATAACAAAGCGGCATGTTTTCCGTGATTTGTGCCGCGATGGCTCCCTGGCACGCATAACACCCGTATATAAGAATATATATCGATTATTTTCTACATTTACTGCTAAAGCATACTATTTCCACGGTGAAAGGCTCCGACCTCTACGTGTATTGAATTTAAAAAAGAAATAACTAAAGAAGGCTTTTTTCACGCAAACGTATTACGTGAGCGTGAAATATGAGCGGAAGTGCGTACTGAAAACTAAATTCCTTGCGAGAACTTTCGGAATCAAACGGACCAGAACTGCAAATTGCCTTTTTACTTGACGAACTATAAAAAATGTTTTGGTGAGAAGTACTGTTTGAAAATTGAGTTCGTTATTTCAATTTAAACTAAATAAATACCTTCTAGAAGGAATTACAAGTAACTACGTAGGTACTAAAGGCTACTTCCATCGAAAACTGGAAAAATCACATCGTGAAGATTAAGTAATCTTAACACGCATGAAAGACTGCATTCTCCCTGAAAGCGATATTTTACTGGGAATAGCTTCTCAGGAAATAATCTACAAAATTAACGACGAGGTGCAAAAAACTTTCAAACTTAATCCTACGCTTGTCGCTTTTCCTGAAATTATATCCGAGTTTGATGAATAGTTTCCCAAAATATTCCCCAAAACTTTTAAAACCTCTTCATAGAGCGTTCGGAACTTTTTGATAACAAACATGAAATAAGTCAACTAGATTTTTAAAAGGAATTGACTACGTCAAGTGTTTCTGACACTGTCAAACAAATAACTATCCCGTAGGCTTAATTTAAATAATGATTTTTAAACAACTTAAAGCCACCGCATAAAGGTAGGTGATTGCAATCATGACGAAGGAAATAAAAGGGAAGGAGAGAGGCAAACGAAAGCAAAGCAAACAAAATGATAGCAAGGTGAAGAAAGCGTCGACGTCCGACTCCGAGCAGATCAATAAACGAACGAGGACGAGCAATATCAAAGAGGAAGGATTCTACAAGTTCAAAAACATGATGATACGTAACATTAAACTACAATCAATCCCCTCTCCTAAAAAGGTGACCAAACGAGGTAAAAAGCGAATGAGGAAAAGTGGAAGGTCCCCAAAGTAATCTCCTTCTATCAAGCCAGCGGATTCACGACTACAAAACGGTGATATCGAAGTATATCCACAGAGCCGTTTGTCTAGCCGTTTACCAGTGAATCTTAAGATACGTTTGTAAATTTATTACTTATGTAGCAGTATTGATTATTTGAATAAATGATTATCTTGTATTTGGAACACGTTTTACATAGTTTGGATAACTGTAGACGTAACATAAACCTTGTGTACCTGCATAGTATGCTACTGAAACTGAAAGCTTCTGCAAAAAAAAAACTTGAAATAGAGATTTTAAGCCGCTTTGGCTAAAATATTAAACAGCCGACAAGAGCGAAGCCTGGAGCGCACACGACATGTTTTATTCTTTTGTTCTTTATCCGAGGTGAATAAAGGAATATCGGAACCGAACTAATGCTTGATTCGTTTGTGTTTCATTCATGAAATATTAATAGGAACATCCACCCAACAGCGGAGAGAGTCTATGTAAATACCAGCTCTGTTTGTTATCGTTACAAAGTTGGTACAAGACTTTTGAACTTGTTAACAATGTAGTTTTTAGCAGTCGCAATACGCAAGTGCTTTTAATAATTTTATATGTACGTTCTTTTATTTTCGTCACAAACTTTGGAGCGGAAATACATGAAACACGTCGAGCTCTCCGCACGGCCCGACGAATTTTATTGAAAACCTCTGTCTGAATGGAAAAATACGAGAGTAGTCTCGGTTTACGACATCAAATAATAGACTTGCCTGAAATATACGTCATTTTACGTGAAAACTTAATGTGCTTGCAATAAACCGCTTTTCCTATGTTTCAACAATACGACTAGCGTATTTTAGTTATATCATGAATGCAATGCCTCTTTAGAGTTTTGTATGACGCGGCCGCATAAATCTTTAAACACGTTTCAGAAATTATATGATTTGGAAAAACCAGAAGGGTAAATATTTGACTACTCTCACATTTTTTTATTTAAGTCTTACGTAATCTGATTATGATTTATTAGCTCATAGCTAAGTTAAATCACAAATAAACACAGCCGTGCCCCCAAAGGACATAATATTTGCCAAACGTGTGTGACATATTGTGCAGGTAAACATTACAAAGATTACAATTTAAACCTATCTCGTACGTCAACTGTTTTCACTTTATATTAGTGTATTCTAACATAAACAGTCTGTGGTTATATATTCTCGTGAATCTTGGCATTTTGCAATAGAGCGCGAGCCTCCAAGGAACATGTACGACAGGATTCCCAATGGTTACCTTCTGAGTGAGTTGATTTTCTTTCTTTAATTATTTATTGCCTGCGGTTCTCGGCTTTGAAAAACCAATAATGTCGTCCTGTCTGCTTATACAACAACATAGTTAGATCCTGTCCAAGGCAAACAAATCATATTAATTTGATTATTTCCCTTTTGATTAAACACTTTTACATGTCAAATAATTTCATTTCAAAACAATATACCTAATCAAACTAGATAAAACAATAAAAAACACGCCTGCTTTGTCAAAATATGAATTAAAAACAAGATAGATAATAATCTTTTAATTGCAACCGGGCTCGGTTCGAATAGTTATTTACAGGTCCCCCGGCAGGTGTTTTTTTTCTATACCTTGTACAAAACAAAACAAAATATTTTATTTTTACTCCCCCTATTCCCCCCCCTCCCCCTATTTACTTTTCAAAATTTTAATTTTAATCAGCATATGTTACCCGGGATAACTCAACACTTCTACCGATACCACATACATCGATATCGGTTAAGCCGTTTCGAAGTTATGGCCGATTAAAGAAACTCACAATCATACATACGTGAACCCTGAAAACATAACACTCCTTTTTTTGGGCAGTCGTGTAAAAATGAATAAATTACTCATGATGAACGTCAACGTTTACATACAGACTGTCCTCTAAAATGGCCGCCCGTCACCACTTCTTAGTGTAATATCTGTCCAGTCTTATTATAACTGCTGCTGCACTAGGTATACAAAAATCAACTCCCGACTCGCTACCATCAAAGGATAACTTTTATAAAATGCAAGGAGCTCATAATGTTAGTTTATAAACTGCAAAATGTTTTAGAAGATAAATTATAAGTTTAGATTCTATCATAAGAGGACAAGAATGTTTTTGAAACAAGTTTATAATTCTGTAGAATTTTTAATAAAAAAAATTCTGCAGTGTTCTTGACTTAACTTTTAGTGCTGGTTTTAGTGAATATCTTTAAAATAAAGATATGTATATGAGACAGTTTATTGCTCTAAGAGTCTTAGTTAATTGTTCAACAGTAAAATCCTTGAGTTATTAACAAAAACATAAAAAAAATCTGTTTTTTCGGTGAATTAGATTGTTCTCTTTTTAGGGTTCCGTACCAAAGGGTAAAACCGTCCGTCTGTCTGTCCACTTGTCACCAAGCTGTAACTCATGATCCGAAAGACAAAAACAAAACAGAATTAAATAAATATTTAAGGAGTACGAAACTCCCATACAACAAACGTGATTTTTTTGCAAAGTCCGACTCGTACTTGGCCGGTTTTTTGACTGATATGTTGCTACACCATTGACAAGTGTCATAGACTACTTTTACCACAGATAATATTCCTGTAGGAGCATAGACATAGAAATACCAAAAACAAACCCTCAATTCGAGATACGTGTACATTTATAACGCATTGTATTATTTATCCACGAAGTTAAATCCGAACTTAAAACAAAAGTTTCGCATTGTCCGAAAGAGAAAGGGTACGTTTACTCGAATTTGAGATTTTGTCAAAACACAATGGTTTCCGCAGTGCGACGCTTTATTTCGGCCACCCTTAAGGGTGCTGTTCCATCAAAGATGTGCGAAGTAGCTAAGCGGTGCGCAAGGTAAAATTCCACAAATAAAATCACTTACATTTCTATTACAGTGCATATCATTACTATGATTCTTATATATTACTCTGTTACATTACATTACTATGTTTTTATATATTAGCCTCAAGTCTACACTATATACACATAAAACTGATTTACGTCCGTGATATGTCACATCCTCAGGTCCAGTTGGAAATCAGCGTCAGGCACTAGTTGTTTAGCATTGTATATGCTGAACTGGACCTATTTGGCACAGCCGTGGGGCGCACACCTCTTATTTATTTTTTCATTTTGTTTATATCTTTTTCGTTGTGTGCCTCAACTGTGGCAAATAAATTAATTTTCTTTCTTTCTTACATTTCCTAGACCGGCTTAGCTCAGTGCTTGTGGAAAATGGCTAGGTTAGTAGGTATTTTTACATTCAGAAAAGAAAAACAAGCGAGAAGTAAATGCCAGCCAGCCTATTCTGTAAACATTTTACCATGAAACATAGGTGACGTGAACTATCACGCCATATTAATTGACACTTCTTCTATGATAAAAGAAGACACGGTGATACTTTTACAGAATAGCACCACATGAATTTGTGCGCGTACAGCGTGCAGCTCAAAAGAAACCGCTACTCCTGCCTGCACCAATCAGCTGAACTCGTTTGACAACTTCGCTACGCAGGTTAACACAGCGCAAGCTTCTCGCACATCTCTAGTGTCAAAGCACCCTAAAACGAGAGGTACTTTACCGCGCCAGTTTAATAAGTAATCTTTACGTAAGGTCTGAAGATTTTTTTCTGGTAATTTATCGTGATGTGAAAGCAGACGTCGATTTTAAATTAGACCTGTACGCTATCGTAAGTCTCCGGCAAACTTCAGCTTTTATGAAGATGGAGTAATTTATCTTCGAATGAAAACTAGTGAAGCGATTGATTGAAGTTGTTTCAGTGTCCATAGGTACTGTCTCATGTTAGCAGTTCTGTTATACCTCTTATATTAGCAGTTCTGTCAAACTGAACCGATCGATTATGTTTTGACACTAAAACAATTAAAGTTATTACGTTTAGCTTCTGCTACCGACTTCGCCCGCGTTCTAGTTGTAAATTATAGTAAGCGACCCGGAATAAAAAAGTATATTATGTCCTAATCTGAACATTTTTTTTAAATTTTTATTGTGAAATGATTTGCTCTTGACTCTAGTCTAGGTCGCAGGTGACAGAGACAAAGTCAACGATGGAATGAGCTTACCCAGAAGAAGCCTGTTCACTCTAACTCTGAAGAGATTAGGGTTAGATGCGTTCGGAAACATGGTCTAGTCGTGTGCCAACTTTATGCAAATTCGTTTAGCCGTTAACACGTGAAGATATATCAAACAGACAGACGTAGTACAGACAGAGTTACTTTCGCATTTATAGTATTAGTATGGAGTAGTATAGATTAAATTCCACAACAACTAGCAAACTATGTCAAACAAAATCGATTGAACCTTAGTTAAATAGCTGTAAAAATAACTACATTAAATCCCCCACACAGCAGAAACGACACAAAATTATAATTTACCTTATTATATTATAATGAAATAAAAAAAACCCTTTTATTTCTTGCCATTTACAAATTACATTAAATTATAATACATTAAGTACATTTAGAATTAAACCATTTTGTTTTAAATTTTTCTTCTATTTTTATTGTTAGTATTTATTAACTATAGGTATACGTATGTATGTATTTCAACGTTAATTATATGTAATTTGATAACGATTTAAGATACATTTGTGTTTTTTATATAATGATACCGTGAAGCAATTATTTTTTCTCATCCCCCCCCCTTGGGGAGTATGTTATAATGTTAAAATGTTACAATGGCACGCACGTTCTAACATATTATGTGGGTACAGTACGACACACCATAAAAGCCCCATTCGGGGACATTCATCAACGCGAGAAATTGCGACTTGCATTTATGCAGTGCCTGAACCGTTAATTTGACGCTGTCCTGTAGCGGCTAAAGAATAACAGCCGCACGGGTCGATCTCCAAGGTTAAGCAACGCTTGCCAAGGTTGGTCAGTGGATGGGTGACCATCTTAACATACCAAGTATCCTCCGTGCATCGGAAAACACGTTAAGCCGTGCACGTTGAGCCGGGACCACGGCTGTCATTTGTAGACCTTTGATAGTCGTTACGGATTGTCAGAAGCCAGTAAATCTGACTCCAGTCATGCCAAGAAGTACCGTGTTACCCAGTTAATTGGTTGTGAAGGTCTGGTAGGCAGCCGCTCCACGTTAAATACTGGTATTCAGCTGAATCCGGTATAACTAGAAGCCGACCTCAATATAATTGGGAAACGGCTAGGCGGATGATAGTCCTGCAGTGGACTGCTATAAGCCTATAATAATTATGACTCAATCAATCAATCAATCAAAAGTCATTTATTCAAACTAGGCTGAGAAACAGCACTTTTTGAACGTCAAAATACTACTTATAAGCTTTAGTTATTTCACGTGTTTGGCTCTGTAAAAGTGTCAATTACTTTTAAAATGTTTCAATTGGTTAAAAAAAAAAATTGATTGACTCAGGCGTTGCTTTGCGGAAATCCATTTTAAATTTGAAAATGAAAATAATATATCTAGTTTTAATTTTCTAGTTAGAATTATATTCGCGGAAATTAAAACTAGATATTATTTTCATTTTCAAGTTTCAATTGGTTAACAGATTCTAAATTCAAATTCTCAATAGAAGAATAAAGAATCTCGCGAGACCGTCACGAGACACTCGCTCATCGATGTAACGTTTAACTTATGTCATACTATCGGTACTACCATTATTCAGGTAAAACACAAGGTCAATCACTCGCAGACAAGTCGGTTTTCATGAAAATGCTACGCCATGGGGTAGTCATCCATTTTTGATGTGACGTCACAGGTTTGTACACAAAATACTATTGCTATTGGTTTTGCGGATTGCGTGTTGATTGTAGAGCACTGACTGAAACCGCGAGCCAATAAAAATTGGATTTTTTAAAGCTTACAGTTTCAATCTAGGGATCGACCTAAAGCTTACTACATATAATCGTTTTGGAAAAACTGAAAACTCCGTCGATGACTTAATATTTGTTTACCCCTACAATCCACCCCCATTTTTCAATTTCTGCACCACCAAAAATATAAACGAATTTCCAACCATTTGATTCCATTCCCAAACTATTTCGAACACTAACAGAAAGCTATAAAAAATCAGCTCCTGAAATATTCACTTCATGAACTTGTCAGGAAAACTGAACGTGCAGCAAAACTCATGCGGAATAGTTCACAGAAAATATTTTCAATAAATTGAAACATCGGACCGAGTCGCCGGAAATATCGCAGCGATCGATTACATCGGGCGAACGAAAATACACGCCTTCATTTCTTCTTTTACATTTACTTTAACTTTGTCCCAGGCAGCAATGAAAAGGCAAAAAATTACCTATATTATTTAATCTACCCGTATTTCTTTGCCTTTTTTTGCATGATGTAACTCAGTTTGAGTTGTTTTTCGGCCTACTCGAATATCGTCATTTGGGTAGTGTTCGTCAAATCGTTGAACTCCATTAAGTTCTATGTTGAGCTATGCGATAACTGACAAATGGTTGCACTGTTTGGACCAATCTACGATACACTTATGTCAGGATGATCCTTTCCTTAAAAGACAACATCAGACATAATAACCTAAATCGCTGTCATATGACATTACATGTCCTAACCGGGGGTTTTTATAAATTATTTAATTCTTTTTCAATTATGTTTTTACCGTCGCCGCGTCGTGGGTATTTTCAAAATTTTTAATTTTGGCTTTTGTTTCAAACTTTTTAGAGAAAATTTTATTATGAACATATTATTGTACTAGGTACATATGTATAGATACAACTACAAACCTATTACTGAAAACCGCATCAATATCGGAGTAGTTTTGTTTTTTTTTGCAAAAATATATGTTTACTGCAGCGCCCCCTCGTGAGTTATCACCGTAACACTAAGATCAATCTAAGAACATGCACCAATCAAATCCGAACCCATCACTGAATACCGCATGAAAATCGGACTAGTAGTACTGGAGATAAATGGGAACATTGGTTTGCACAAACAAACATCCTCTGACCCCAAACGCATACACTGTTTCCGTTCCGTCGCGGTCATGGGTAAAAAGACTGAACTTTAAGTTTCTGTCGGTGTTTTTATTCAGGATAATCAGCTAGGAAACCAGTCTCGTCTAGTTTAAATTAGCGAAAATTGGCAAGTAAAAGTGTTATTTACAACCAATTTTCAAACCTACTCTAATATTCGTGTATAAAGGTAAGCCATGAAAGAGGCTCGTTAGTTATTCAGGCCTAGCTAGACAGCCCCCAATGGATTCTTAGAGCCTAACTATGTTATCGTCCTATTACCTAAATGTTGCTTTGGACTAATTTTACCAAAGATAAATAGCATAGAATAGGCACTTCTCTTAATTGCTCTGGTTATTTAGGCAGTGTTTTGTTTTCACACAAGTTTACTTCACGCACGGGGAGCAGTGGTGGCCGAGTGGTAACGGCCCCGACTTACGAACTGTAGGTCGCGGGTTCAAACCCAGCCAGGCGCATTACTTTGTGTAATTAATTTCATCACCACTGCTCTTAAAAACGGTGAAGGAAAACATCATGAGGAAACCGGCATGTCCTAGAACCAAAAATTCGCCAACGACATTCACTAACCCGCACTGGGCCCGCGTGATGGATTACGGCCCATTCCCTCTCGTAGAGATGAGGCCTGTGTCCCAGCAGTGAGAACGTTAAAAGGCTGATTATGCTTATGCTTACTTCACGCTCACTCCACGTCTAGTTTACACTGTGAGACTTTGTGAGAAAAGACCGGCTGTAGGTAGTCCAGCCACATTTCCCGGTCATGTTTAATTTAAGTTCCGTGTTAATAGGAGACCGAGCCTATTGATATCAACAGGCCACAATTTGAGTCTTCGGACTGCAGCTATTCCAGATGGAAACACCTAATACCTATTAAACATTTTCAGTTGAAAATTCCAATTCTGTATACCGAATATAGAAAAAAACGGATACCATTGAAACATCGAAGCTGCATTAAAAGCACCAATACAAAAGCGAGCCAGACTCGGAATAACTTTGAATATATTCATATGAGTCTATTTGACTCCGCACTAAATTCATGCACGGTCAAACTTTGTTTTATTTGTGGCGAACGCCATTCTCGAGGGACGAACACAATCGTACTGTCATTCTATTTCAATCGAGCAATCGATAGTCCCACATTTTAGCTTGAATAAGCTTAAAGTTTTGGGTTTGTGTCTCGTTTTAGGCAAACTGGCTTTATATATTCGCTTTTTCTTCTATATTAGGCAAGTACAAGAGGAGCTCGTGGATGAATAATAACAGCCGCATAGATCAATCTTCCAAGTTAAGCAACGCTTGCTGAGGTCGGTCCCTAGATGGGTGAACATGCCTCTGAAAGCATGTTAAGCCGTAGGCCCCAGCTGATATCTGACAGTGGTCTCAGATAGTCAGAAGGTAGAAAATCTGACACCGGTCTGTCCAAGAGGTATCGTAGTACCAGTTACTGGGTTGTCGAGGTCACAGAAAAACCAACGGCCAATCAAATAATTTTTACATAAGATTTACAGTAGATCAAAATAGAATACGCTTTTAGAAAGTGGGACATGGTCGCCTTTTACGATATACCCACAGTAGAAAACGGCTTGAGCGTATTCTTTGCTGGAAATCATACTATGTTTACTTACGTATTTCGTGCGAGTCTTGTGAGGTAAGCGAAAGGGTTTACGATGACAATAAAGGATTAAATGGCTGCGGACGCCGATATACCCAACCTTTTCGTGCCATATAACTTTCGCCACCAAACATATGTGTTTCTTTCTTTCGTTGACATTTTCCATCTTTCACAGCGACATGGGTCAACCGGTGCAGCGAAGACCTGGAATGTCTGGACCTCGAAGACGAACAACCCCTTGCCCAGCTCAGTTCAATGCAAACAGACAAGATGACCCTCTTCTTCACAGAACTCCTCGACCACGATCGCGATGACGTCATCATCGACAGCGACTTCGATCAATTCTTCGAGGTAGGAAGGTATCAAATTTGTCACATCTTGTCTTTATAAATCTGTCGAAATTGATAGGCCGTATAATTGCCTGCCATCGATCGGAAAATTTCGTGTCCATGACAATTTTCATTACCATTCGAGGTACAATTTCGTTGAATAAAACAATCATAGCAATAATCAATATTAGAATGACAATAATAACTTTTATAATGTACCTACAATTAAATTAGTAATTCTGAGATTTAAGTACCATAAACTTTTGTAGTCAACAACTTATTGAATCAAGACTTAATTACTTCAATCGTAGTCAGGACTGTTCTAAATATGAACAGCTCGTACTTTGAATACAATTAACTCGGCACAGTTCAAATAACTCAGTTAAAAGTTCAGCGGAATTAAATAACGAAGTTATATCTTAAAAGCCCTCGAGTTGGGGCGAAGTCAACACAACTACAGACGAGAATCTAGCTTCACCTGGCAAATAGAACGGGAAAAGGCAAATATGGCTTCTAAAACTCAACATTAAGTCATTTCAACCTCACATAACTAACAGAGAATAATGAAGGAGAATAATTAAATTCGTTGCTCGACGTATTTCACAGAGGCTGGCGCATTTTGCGGACTGGTCGCCTAACTCGTCGGAATTCCACATACTGCTCGAAGTCAAGAGGGAATTTATCGAGCATTTCATCAATCCGCTGCCAACCAAGTAAGTTCCTGTTTAACACGTAACACAGGGATTAAGTCATAAGTCCTACGTACGGCCTAGACCCATTAAGAGCTTCTTGGAAATAGGGACACCTGAGTCGAATTATCACCTTTCTGAGCTTAGGCAAATAGGCATCTTAAAAAGTCATCAGAAACACATTTTCCTTATTTACATAACTGTAAAAGTCGGGCTGAAAAATGTCTGAACAAATACGTGCTGAAAACCGTTATTTTGTAAGTACTATGATATCCCATAAAAATGAATGTCAGCCAGATGCTAACATTTCATGAAAGTGGCCCAAAAATATGAGCACTTTATAATGTAATATGCAATTCTGTAGGCTATATATTTCTCCTAACTGGCATTTTCATGGAAAGCCGACCATTTTTATGATACAGTATCATGAGAGAATAATTTTAGGTCGGACACCAGACAGCTCAAGAAGGAAGCTAATGAAAGAAAACATAAACTTTATGACAAAGGAACACCAGCGAACAACAGTGAACTGTAGCGCACCGCAGCCAAGCGTAGCGCAAGAAATATCACAAGGAACAGAGCGGCATTCATTCTCTAAGTCAGGGGTTTTGTAACTTTCCTTCGTTATTAAATTCTCTGTGTTGTGCCGAACTCTTTTATGCCTTATCACATGTTCTGTTATAAGAAAAGTATGCGGAAAATCTGATGTAGGCACAAATTCATGTTCTGCTTTTTGTACTTAATATTCACAAATTCCTGAATGAAGATCGACCCATGCAGATGTTATTATTTAGCCACAATCTTGTTACACTTTCATAATAGGGATGTTTCCTGAGTAAAAAATATATGATTATGTTTAGTCCGTCAGTTAGATTATAGAAAAATATTGGTAATTTTTCCTTTATCAAATCTATAAAAACTGACGAAGATACAAAGCATCAAAGATAATACAAAGCATCATAAAAATGGTAGCGAGTAGTGACGTCACACGAGTTTTCAACGCTCTGTATCGGCTTCATTTTTTGTTTACGTGAAAAAAGAAAAAATACGTGTCAAATATTTTTTGGAAATCTATCTGACGGACTAATTAGATTTTTTTAGTCAACTACCCTATTAAATTCCTGTGTCCCTTTGCTAGATGGGCTGAACTGCCGTACTACAGAAGGGTCTGCGGCCCGGAGTCCAGCGGCATCAACATACCAGGCAGGACCACACTGGAGGGATGGCTGGCGCGCTGGGCCTTACACCTGAGTGAGATGAAGAGGTTCAGTGACCTGCCGCTGTACCTACAGTACCTCTGCAAGATACTGTTCCATGTGGTTGATAGGACAAGTAAGTTTTGATACGGATAATGTTGACTCAAATAAAACTTTATTTGAGTCAACATTATCCGTATCCGTATCTGTAATGGGCTCATAATACATATATTAGATTTTTAAATCGGAACAGCAGTATTTTTTTTAAAGCACTCTTTTATGAAATAGTAAAAAGCAGACTATATATCGAATCATTTTGCGTCAGTTTAGATGATGATAAAAGTAGTAGTACTTAAATAAAAGTCCTAGACAAAAATATGTACAGTTAAGAAATGCCTCAAAAGTTTATTTATTCACGAAGTTTCTAAACTTTTCGCTCTCTACATCTCATTGTATAAACAAAGTTAACTTCTTCCTTATTTTTAGCCTAAAGCAACTTATTTTCCGCTTGATTGAGAACAAACTTCGCCTGTTGCCGGTAATAGAGGGGTACAAGTGACGTGTGTCGATTCCCAGGATGGCTTGATAGTCAATCGACGGGATTAATTTGACACGGAAGTGTGACGTCACTCCCCCGCCCCTCAGGCCTCCTGAATCACGTTAATTGTCCTACATGAAATATTCCCCTACGCCATAGGGTCGAGCCACAATTTATCACTAATTTCAAGTTAATTATTAAAGTAATTTAGCCACAATGTTTGTTAACGATGCTATTGTTGCTGCATTGCTTTAAAATTATGCTTGCTCGAATTATTTTATGCGCAAAATGATATTATTTTAAGAACTTAAATTTGAAACATCATAGCGCTTTTATAAGAGTAACTTGCACACTAAATCATCTCACGTTGAAGCAATAAGATTGTCTAACGTTTAGATTTATTGTGCCATAAGTAGTCAGAAACTAAATAAAATGTTAACGTTTGGTTGTTCTCCAAAGGTTTAAAAATGTTGGCACCTAGCTCGACATTTGAAGCCAAAAATCTCTGCGGGTGCACATTGAAGCGAGGCAGCCTTTCTTGTCGCACTTATTTTTCTATCGTGTGCTTTAGCCTTTATTTTAACTTTTTAATCTAAAACGAGTTCGCTGATATTCTCGCTGCTCCGCGGAAGAGTTATCGGAAAATTATTCTGTCAATATTTTACGTAACGTGACCTATATTTTACTGTACTTTATTAAAATTGTACACCATTCCGTTCAAAGGACTTGATATTTCTGCAGTTAATTAATTGAACTCCTTTTAAGCTTGTCGTTAGCAAATACTGATTTAAAATTATAGTATTTTATGTTTGGTTCAGTACTGAATTGAAAGGAATACAGAGTTATGCTCTTTGATATTACAAGATGGGTTACATGAAAATAGCTAAGCTTTTATTCGAAAATGAGATACACACATTTAACGACGATGAAATAAGTTATAAATAGGTACTTCAGAATACCATCACAGAGGGATTTTTTTCCTAAATGCTATATTCTGTCATGCTGATTCAAAAGTCGAAGCAATTTATCACGAAGATGGCTCAAGGTGAACGATTCCATTCGCTTAAGTAACATCTTCATATTTCGCCAATATGAGGTAACCGCTCAGCTTCTACTTCATTTGTCAACGTGATGGATTTGAAACATGACAATATATTTATAACATAGAAAATAAAGATTTTACTTTGTCGCAACGTACCAAGCGAGAAGAGCCGGACTAAAAGCGATACAATCCAAAAAAGCAGTTTTATGGAGAACTGTTGAGCACAGGCTTAGACCTGTTAGACTTTCTCTGGATCTTCTTACTTCATACTTGAGTGGTAGGACTTTTTTCTGGATCTTTTTACTTCATACTTGAGTGGTAGGATTCAGAGAGTTGATGTCAATGGTAAAAGGTCTCCTGGATCGGTAGTCAGGATGGGGGTCCCCCAAGGCTCAATTTTAGGTCCCTTCCTGTTTCTGATATATATTAATGACTTGCCGTACCTCATAAAAGATAAATATGATATAGTGTTGTTTGCAGACGACACGTCGCTTTTGTTCAAACTAAAACGTCAGGAGATGGTTACTGACAATATAAATAGTGCCCTTGCGACTGTAGTTAACTGGTTTAATGTTAATAATCTTCTACTTAACGAGAAGAAGACGAAATGCATAAAGTTTACTTTACCTCATGTAAGACAAGTGAATACTGTTCTAACAATAAAGGGTGAAGAGTTGAAACCCGAAGATACCACAGTGTTTTTAGGCATCACTTTGGATGCGAAGCTTCAGTGGGGCCCCCATATAGATAAACTGTCAAAAAAACTCAGTTCTGCAGCATTTGCCGTTAGAAAAATTCGTGGCTTAACTGATTTAGAAACGGCCCGTTTAGTGTACTTTAGTTACTTTCATAGCGTGATGTCATATGGAATTCTGTTGTGGGGAAATGCCGCCGATATGCAGACAATATTTGTTTTACAAAAAAGAGCTATTCGTGCGATTTATAAATTAAATCCCAGACACTCCCTCAGAGAAAAATTTAAAGAGATTAATATAATGACTGTGCCCTCTCAGTATATCTATGAGAATCTCTTGTACGCACATAAAAATATTAATCTGTTTAAAAAATACAGTGATATCCATAGCATAAATACTAGGAACAAACACAATTTTGTTGTTCCTAAAACCAGGCTCAAGAAAATAGGTGGTTCGTTTCGATGCCAATGTATACATTTTTATAATAAACTTCCTGGCCGCATTCAAGAACTAAGCATAAATAAATTCAAAGTATTTATAAAACGTAAGCTATGCCAGAAAGCTTTTTACACAGTTAAAGACTATCTTGAGGACAAGAAGGCTTGGGATTGAGCTGCTTCAGTTGTGTACATGGCCCAATGTTTTATGTTGTTGTTTTGTTTCTGTCTTTTTTTTTATATTTTTACACTTTGACATGTTTTAATTTTCGTTTAGTTTACTTTTGACATGAATGTTTACTTTTAAAGTATTCTTTTTATTTTATTACAATTTCTTATTTTGACATGAATACTTACTTTGTAAAGTATTATATTTTTATTTTTATTTACTATTGTGAATATGAGGACTATATGGGTTGTTATTTGCTTTTTCCTCTTCAAGTATTTTTTATTTCCTTTTTTTTAGCGTTGTCTGGCTGTTTGAGTTTTTTTTTGTGGCCTACCCAAATGTCCTTTCATTGGCACTGTTCGTCGAGTCGTTGAGCTCCTTATTGGTTCTTAGTTGAGCTACTCGACTACTGACCAAGGCTTGCAATGAATAGACAGGTCCACTCAAATCTGTGTGTTTCTTTCCTCAAAAGACTACTTCAGACACTGACATGGTCCTCATATAACGTATTGTGGATGTGAGGACCATGTAGATCGCTATGTTAGGGGTTCATTTTTTGTTAGTCTGGCGGTTTGAGTTCTTTATGTGGCCTACCCAAATGTCCTTACTTTGGTATTGATCGTCAAATCGACGAGCTCCTTAAAGTTCTAAGTTTGAGCTACTCGGTAACTGACAAATGCTTGCACTGTCTGGACAGGTCAACTCAAATCTGTGTGGTACTTTCCTCAAAATACCACTTCAGACATCAACCTACATGGTTCTCATATGATTTGACCAGTACAATTGTATGGACTTTAAAAGAGACTGATCTCTGAGTTTGTTTCGGTGTTTCTTCTCAGGGTAGTCAGCTAGGAAACACCGGCCTCATCTAGTTTATAACGACCAAAAATATTGACGTGTAAAAGTGTTATTTACAACCTACTTACAAAATAAATATCATTTATCATTTATCATTTACTTTTCCCATGAGTTTGGTTTCATGGGACAAGTCTTGTTCCTCATCTCCAGCTCGTCTTTATTGAATAGCTAGAGTGAAAATGACAATGCACAGAGCTTCCACCTCCAAATGATCAAAACGAAGCAGTAATGCTAGTGGAGGAGGAGGCAGAACGCGTGCGGGAGAGGGAAACCTTGCGCGCAACGCAACCCAGCCAACGCAACAGAAGAAGACGCCCCGGGCGTCGGGAAACGCAGGGCGATCCCCAGCTACCGTAAGCGCGGGCCTGCGGATGGCGAGCTATGGGTGTATAGCAACCAGGTCTGGGTTGACGTTGCGGAATTTGTTCGAAAAAGTCACCGTGGCCCTGGAACGCAAAGGGCACAAGAAGGATCACGGATGGGTTTTAGTCAGTAAGTCCGCTCCACCCAGAGCGGGAGAAGTCATTTGATGATGGATGAAGGCCAGGGTTGACGGCGCGTCGTGTTCCACGCGCGCCTCAAAGGGCTGTCAGCAAAGAAGACGGGGCCTCATAGGTTCTGCGTCTGCTAGGGTTGCGGAATTTATTCGAAAGAGTCACCGCGGCCCTGGAACGCAAAGGGCACTAGAAGGATCACGGGTGGGTAGTCAGTAAGAGTCTGACACTTCCTTTCGCTCCGCCCAGTGCGGGAGATGTCATTTGGTATTATTTTTACAACCGTTACATGAAAAGTACAATTAATATATATTATTATGAAAACAATGTTTGTTTTAGTTTCATTTATTCATTACGGCTGTGCAAATTTGTTAATATTAAGTTCATTTTTCGCCACTTTCTGGGACAGAATTTGAAGCGCTTCGATTTAAAGATTCTTGGCCTGAGGTACAAAACACTATGTGTTAATTCTGCACAAGTACTATCAAGTTTTTTATAATATAAACTAGAGACATCAGGGTTATTCCGTAGTAATAAAACTTTTATTAATTAAAGCTGATTTAAAACGCACCTGCTGCATGATGATTGCGAGTCCACTCCCCAAGCAGACCGAAATTGTATTTTTAACGGAATTTCCAGCAAACGCCGATATTTGGAACAGTGCCCGGTAAATATCAATAGGCTCGCGGTATCACGCGGGATCCAATCCCGGAAATGTCGAACAGCGGGTGTTCGGGTGTACGGTTGTACCAATAAATCTCAACCGACCTCCTTTGGGGTTTAAGGGTTCGGTGTTGCCATTAAAATAAATGTTTTTCTTGCAGGTACAGGTGCTATAACGAAACCGGCTCTGGCTGCTTTCTACCGGTCCGTGATCGGGCTGAATGCGGCAAGGGTTGATGAGATCATAGACACGGCTTACGATAGGATGACTAGCGTGAGTTTTTGTAACCCAACATTTAAAACAGAAAAACGAATTTACTTCAAGTTAGCTTCAATTGGATAATATTTGTTCAGTGTGTCATAATGTTTATAGAAGTAGTTTCATAACTGACTAAAACTATTTGTTTCTAAATTCGCAAAGTTGTATTTCCAATTTGAAAGTTAGTAAAAATCGTTGGTTTATATATCTCATCTCGTCTTTGCTTAATTTTGAGTTGTGGTACTAGTGTATTGACTACCTAGTTCATAGACAAATAATATATGTACATAAGTTGCACAACTTTCTAT
This sequence comes from Hecatera dysodea, assembly GCA_905332915.2. Taxonomy (NCBI): domain Eukaryota; kingdom Metazoa; phylum Arthropoda; class Insecta; order Lepidoptera; family Noctuidae; genus Hecatera; species Hecatera dysodea. The sequence continues at coordinate 8,732,173 of HG995309.1, forward strand.
GACAATTGCCTAATTAACACTTTTTCAACAGAACGGCTACCTAATACTGGACTATGGCACCTACGTCCACTGCTTCACTAACTGGCTGATGGGGAAGAACCCCAACGGGCCTGGTCAGTGGGTGCTCGTGCCCCCAAAGGACTCGCTCCCCCAACCCCCCTTCCCCGTCGACTACAGCGCCCTCAACACGGAACCCGCGAAACTGGAACCTTACGCACCAGACAAGAAGACAAACAGACACTCAGTCATAGTTTAAAGACTCAAAAACAATCCTACGTATCCCTAAAAAGTCAATTTTTATATGTGTTCCATTTTGGTACGTTTTGGACACTTGACTGCTATCATAGAAAATATCCTCGGCACATCGCTTGTTGGGAAACCTGCCATTGTTAAATAAATTCTTGAGAAACTTAGGAATTGATGCACTGAGCTTCGTAAAAAGGACTATTGACGTAGTGCGAAACCTCAATTCTGGACAACTGAACTTTATACTAAAATAGTTCTATATTAACTATTATATGTAATAGGTTTCTAGTTTAATTGATGGACATTACCAATATCCTCTCAATATCAGTGTAATTAAGCCTAATCAAAATTGATGAGTGCAATTAACAGGTACCTAAATATGATTTACTGACTTGTTTTACGGAGAATTTTAGCTGAAATATATTCAAATGAGACCTATTTTGGTAGCAAAAGAACGTAAGTTTCTTACAGCAATAAAAAAAATCTGAAGATAACATTCTCTGTAAAATATCTCCTCAAAGTGGAATAAAGTTCACATAAAATATACATATTAGTTACATAAGTCTCTTTGTAACTGCCTTTAATCAAATAATTTACTTAAAACCTATTCTAGACTTGCTTGAACGTAAAAAGGAACGCTTTATCTAACGTGTAAAACGTGCAATTCGACCAATTCTTGTCTCTATTCCTAGATCTAGACTTAAGTCTGTGTAAATAGTAGTTTATAAAGATGCACGGTATGCAGAACTGCCTTAAAGTAAGCATATTCACATCTCACGACATAGCCTTATTTTATACCTTAGATGTAAAATAAGTATTATAAGTTACTTTAAATATATTAGATATCTACACTTTGATTCACTGAAATAAACCCTTTCGTTTGTTTGAGTGTTGTTTTTTTTTTTGTCATTACGTTCAACGACAACCTATATAATTTGCAAATCCCAAAGGCAGACTAAATCACTGAACCTGCCTCCTCAGGTAGAAAGGAATCAAACAGCCAAGTTAAAAACCTCATTTGCAGACTGCTCCTATAGCAACAAATATTTCTATGTACCTAGTGTTCACTACATGGTTGACGCAAGTGGACAAGACATCCTATTCCATAACTTTGATACCTTCTGTGCGACTAGATAAGTTTCTTATAAACAAACTGGATATCCAAAGTTCTAAACTGCTTGAACAAACTAAGCTTGCTTCCCGGAAGCAATTAATTCGCTTATTTCTAAAACATGAGAAAACATGTCGGGTCCCAGCCTCGTCCTCAGAAACAGAAGCTCTTTTAAAAGCTTGTTATGATTGATGGAGGGTTTCAAAAGATGTTTGCGACGGCCGCACCGCAAACTCAGTCGCGGGATCCATTGCGGTTCCGTCTCGGACATTTTTCCAAATTACCATTAATCATCCAACGCTTTGACAAATTCGTTTTATACAACATTTTTTGAAAATCTGTTTTCAAAGCACAACCAAACCTTTATATAAGATTCGGGTAATCAGTCAAATCCATTTGAAAAATAAATTCTTTATCCGAAAATAGTTCAGCAAAATTTAATGAAGCCATGAAAGTATTACTCCTCGTAAAATTCATGTTTTGTGTGCAGGACGCCCCTGTACCTAAGTGATAGACAACATTCCTATGTATTTGATAGCTATTACTCGTGTATATAATAGACAGCATTCCTATGTATCTGATAGCTATTACTTATGTGTATAATAGACAGCATTCCTATGTATCTGATAGCTATTACTCACATGTATAACAACTAACTAAGTAAGAGTTTTTGAATAGTATTGTAATTCATACCTTGATTAATAGCTAAGTTTGATTACTGTTAGGATCACGAACACGCTCCACTCGACAGGTCGAAACCTGTCGAAACCTGTATGAATCTGTCCTGAAGCAACATAAAGCTGATTGGTTGACCACGATTGGGGCGTGGTCATGTATAAAACTAATTGGTGAAAATAAATAATTAATAGGATCAACCCTAGCACTACTTGTACCCACGTGCAAGGATATATAGGTAGGGCATTTTCATAATTGAAAGTCAGTTCACATTTTTAATAAGTTTAATATAGTCTTAAGATGGTACAGTCAAGTGTAAATAGTGCTCAAAAATAAATAGTGTTCAGTTTAAAGGAGTTTTATTGAACTAAGTGTCTCCTCCAATCCAGCGCACACGTTTGGGGTGTCACGAACCCAAACATTGGTCCTTCGAGAGCCGGATCTGAGGAAAATCACTATCGAAAAATACTCCAGTGAATTTATTGAAGAATTAATTACGAAACAATGCCAGTTACGAGGTCTACGGGGAAAAGAGACGGACGAGCATCAACTACAGTGACAGAACAAACTGAAACTACCACAGAAACGACCACAGAGACCTGCACTACAGAAACTACAGGTACGACAACCAACACGTCAGAGGCACCCGCCGCGACCGCGTCTACAGTCAAACATGCCGCGCCACAACAGAACGTCGCGACTGAAAATAAGAAAAGTGGACATCGCAGCAGCCCTCCGTCACAGAAAAGTAAAACGCCCAAATCACGCCGCCTAGCCAAGGCCAAGGCAGAACTAGCTCAAAAGTTAGCAGATTTAGCCGCGGCACGCCTCGCCGAGATTGAAGCCGAATCAACAGATGAAGACTTATCCTCCGTCGCCTCAGAAACTGGAAATAATCACCGAGTGAATACATGGTTGCAATCAAGTCAGCTACTTGCCATCTCGAACAGACCTTTTCAAGCCGATGTGAAGTCGTCAATTGAACCTGCAGTCCCAGTGACCACTGCCGAATCCTGGAGCATCTCAGCAACCCTACCGGCGGGAGTCGACACCATGCACCAGCCAGTTGAACTTGAACAGAACCCCGCGCCCGCGCAGCCGCACCTGAACCCGCCGCCGGTAATCTCCGCCGCGACCTGGCAACAGAACCCCGCGCCCGCGCAGCCGCACCTGAACCCGCCTCCAGTGAACTCCGCCGCGACCTGGCAACAGAACCCCGCGCCCGCGCAGCCGCACCTGAACCCGCCTCCAGTGAACTCCGCCGCGACCTGGCAACAGAACCCCGCGCCCGCGCAGCCGCACCTGAACCCGCCTCCAGTGAACTCCGCCGCGACCTGGCAACAGAACCCCGCGCCCGCGCAGCCGCACCTGAACCCGCCGCCGGTAATCTCCGCCGCGACCTGGCAACAGAACCCCGCGCCCGCGCAGCCGCACCTGAACCCGCCTCCAGTGAACTCCGCCGCGACCTGGCAACAGAACCCCGCGCCCGCGCAGCCGCACCTGAACCCGCCTCCAGTGAACTCCGCCGCGACCTGGCAACAGAACCCCGCGCCCGCGCAGCCGCACCTGAACCCGCCTCCAGTGAACGCCGCCGCGACCTGGCAACAGAACCCCGCGCCCGCGCAGCCGCACCTGAACCCGCCTCCAGTGAACTCCGCCGCGACCTGGCAACAGAACCCCGCGCCCGCGCAGCCGCACCTGAACCCGCCTCCAGTGAACTCCGCCGCGACCTGGCAACAGAACCCCGCGCCCGCGCAGCCGCACCTGAACCCGCCTCCAGTGAACTCCGCCGCGACCTGGCAACAGAACCCCGCGCCCGCGCAGCCGCACCTGAACCCGCCTCCAGTGAACTCCGCCGCGACCTGGCAACAGAACCCCGCGCCCGCGCAGCCGCACCTGAACCCGCCTCCAGTGAACTCCGCCGCGACCTGGCAACAGAACCCCGCGCCCGCGCAGCCGCACCTGAACCCGCCTCCAGTGAACTCCGCCGCGACCTGGCAACAGAACCCCGCGCCCGCGCAGCCGCACCTGAACCCGCCTCCAGTGAACTCCGCCGCGACCTGGCAACAGAACCCCGCGCCCGCGCAGCCGCACCTGAACCCGCCTCCAGTGAACTCCGCCGCGACCTGGCAACAGAACCCCGCGCCCGCGCAGCCGCACCTGAACCCGCCGCCGGTAATCGCCGCCGCGACCTGGCAACAGAACCCCGCGCCCGCGCAGCCGCACCTGAACCCGCCTCCAGTGAACTCCGCCGCGACCTGGCAACAGAACCACGCGCCCGCGCAGCCGCACCTGAACCCGCCGCCAGTGAACACCACCGCATCATGGCAACCGAACCAGGTACCCACGATGTCACGATTGACATCAGTACCAGCAGATCCTGTCTCCACACCCTGGATGTTACCGTGTCGACCATCAACCAGTATCGTACAACAGCCTACAACAACAGACGTCCAGGAGTCAAGAACAGATATGAAGGAACTTGCCGCTGCAATCACACAAGCCGTGCACGCTGCACAGTACCAACAGCCAATGAAGCACACCGAACTACCCAGTTTTAACGGAGCCCATCAAGATTGGCTCACGTTCCGTGCTGCCTACTGTGAAACAGCGCATCGTCTTACAGCAATGGAGAACATGTCCAGACTAAGAAGAAGCCTTCGGGGAATAGCAAAGGAAGCAGTGCAAGGTTTACTGATCGTGAACGCGGATCCTGACGAAGTCATGAAGACACTCGAGTTACGTTTTGGACGCCCAGACTCAATCGCAATGGCAGAAATGGAACGCCTACGAAGCCTACCACGACTCACTGAATCTCCGCGTGAAGTTTGCACCTTCGCTACCAAAGTGGAAAACATAGTTGGAACTCTACAAGCACTCAATTGCAGACATTACCTCTTCAGCCCAGAAGTAACGAAGACTATGGTTGAGAAACTCACACCAACTCTGAAGAGACAGTGGTTCCAGTTTTCTGCAGCACAACCCAGAACGGAACCTGACCTTTTGAAATTCACCCGATTCATCAAAATGGAAGCAGAGATATGCAGTCCGTATGCATTACCTGAGAACATTGTTACGACTACACAACCTGCACAGAACACGCAGCGACGCCAGCAACGGGTACATGCAACACAGGAAACGACCAAACCAAAGTGCAACTTATGTGAACATCAAGGGCATAGCATCCTGGAATGCGAACGATTCAAGAAAGCCAACGTTAACGAAAGATGGGATATCGCTAAGAAGCATCGCCTGTGTTTTCGCTGCCTCAAATTCAGATCAAAACAACACAGCTGTAAACCAAGAAAGTGCGATATAAATGAATGTATACATCTACATCATAGACTGCTACACGCCACTAGTACTGATACAAAGAAGAAAGAGATCGAACATTCCGAAGAAGAACAAGAGAAGGTTCATTCAGCATGGACACCAAAGGAATCGTTTCTCAAAATAATCCCAGTATACCTTTCCGGACCGGCGGGAGCAGTAGAGACCTTCGCACTCCTCGATGATGGCTCTACAGTGACATTAATCGACGAGGACCTAGCCAACCAGATCGGCGCAAAGGGATCCTGTGAACCACTGCGAATAGCGTCATTCGACGGCGAACCTACAGTCGACGTAACATCTCGACGAGTGAGCTTCTTCATCAAAGGACTACACACAATCGAACGAAAGCTGCGAGCAAGAACAGTCAGTCAGCTAGAATTGGCAGCACAAAGGATTCCTATAGAAGCAGTTCAGGATTGTGATCATCTCCGAGGCATCATCAAAGAAATTACGACTAAGGAAGCAAGACCACGACTATTGATTGGCCAAGATAACTGGGATCTTCTCATCTCAACGGAAGTCAGAACAGGAAAGAAAAATCAACCAGTGGCTTCACTAACGCCACTGGGTTGGGTCTTACACGGCAGTCACACTCGAACGCTCGGACACAGAGTAAACTTCATCAGACACGCTGACGCAGATGATAATCTACATGAGTTGGTGAAAGAATACATCACAATGGACAATATACAGATCAACCCAAAGAAACCTTTCAACGATCCAGAAGAAAAGGCGCTTCGAACCCTTCAGCAGTACACGAAGAGAACACCAGAAGGAAGATATCAAACCGCCTTATTATGGCGAAGCGAAAATATCAAGATGCCGAACAATTATGACAGTGCTTTGAACAGACTCATCAACATAGAGAAAAAGATAGACAAAGATCCCGAACTGAAAAGAAGGTACTCTGAACAAATGGAAGCCTTAGTATCAAAAGGATACGCCGAACCAGCTCCAGCCACAACATCAAAACAACGAACATGGTACCTACCTCACTTCGCAGTGCTGAACCCAATGAAACCAGACAAAGTAAGAATCGTCTGCGACGCTGCAGCCAAGACCAGAGGAGTCTCATTAAATGACCAGCTGCTCACTGGTCCAGATCTACTGCAGTCACTTCCAGGAGTAATCATGCGCTTCCGCCAACACTCGATCGCCGTGACCGCCGATATCACCGAAATGTTCCTGCAAATAGAGCTGCGACCCGAAGACCGAGATGCTCTTCGATATTTGTGGCGAGGAAACCGAAGAGACGGCCAACCACCGGAGCAATACCGCATGAAATCCTTGATCTTCGGAGCCTCCTGCTCCCCAGCAACAGCTATATACGTAAAAAACACGAACGCCGAGAGGTTCCAGCATGAACATCCAGAAGCAGTGGAAGCTATCAAAAGGAAACATTACATGGATGACTACTTGAACAGTTTTGACACTTTAGAAGAAGCTGTGAGGGTCTCACAAGCAGTGCGTGATATTCATCGAGAGGCACATTTCGAACTCAAAAAATGGTCATCAAACTCTACCGCTCTGCTCAAAGCGCTAGGGGAAGTTCCCAAGAACAAAGAAACAATCAAGCTAGAAGAACGTATCGAGACGGAACGAGTCCTCGGTTTAATATGGAAGCCGACAGAAGACTCTCTCGCCTTCAACCTAAACCTAGCACGCATCCCGCCGAACATACTGCAAAACGACACGCCTACTAAGAGAGAAGCCCTCCGAATAGTAATGTCCCTATTCGACCCTTTGGGACTTGTATCACCGGTGACTATTAGAGCTAAACAGATACTTCAAGAGGTTTGGCGTCGTGGAACAGCATGGGATGAAACCTTAGACAGTGACCTGGCTGACAGCTGGAAGAAATGGATCAGCCAACTCAAGAAATTGGAACACCTCTCAATTCCACGAACATATCCAGGTTTCAGCGCTGCGGTATCACTACAGCTGCACGTGTTCACAGACGCGAGCGAATCTGCATACGCGACGACGATGTACTGGCGAACGGTCACCAGAGATGGAAGGGTATACATCTCCCTGATAACAGCTAAAGCTAAGGTAGCACCACTGAAACTTATTTCTATCCCACGATTGGAGCTGCAAGCCGCAGTACTTGGCGCACGCATGGCATCAGCTGTCAAAGAAGAACACGAACGAAAGCCAGAATCCACTACATTCTGGACCGACAGCAGAACCACACTGTCATGGATCCGAACCGGCTCTAGATCTTACAAGTCATACGTCGCTCATCGCATCGCAGCCATCGAAGAACATAGCTCCATCAATGAATGGCGATGGCTACCGACCAAGCTGAATCCAGCAGACGACGCAACAAGAGATGTACCAGAGGACTACAGTCAAGATCATCGCTGGTTCAATGGCCCAGAATTCCTTTTGGGCCCTCCGGAAACGTGGCCAGCCGACGAAAAGGCTCCTGTCATAACCACAGGAGAAGAGAAAACCTGCAGCCTGCAGAACGTCAGAGCGAAAAATATAACCATCAGCGAAGCTGTGCCGGATGCAAGCAGATTCTCGCGCTGGGACAGATATATGAGAGCCACAGCACGAGTTTTACAGTTCCTGCAAATATGTCAACCAGCAAACCAGAGAATCAACTACAAGAGAACCAAAAGAAATAACCATGCAGATCCGGATTGGAGAAAGAACAGACAAACGTTGCCAGTCAAAATAAGGGAGAGGCGAGACCCAGCTGTTTCGAAGAAATACATGCCTCTTACCACTAATCTTTTGCATAGGGCTGAGAGCTTAATACTGCGGGCTTCACAAGAACAATCGTTTCAGCAAGAAATAGAAGCTCTGAAAAACAAAAGGAATTTACCACGAAGCAGTCGTTTGAACACATTATGTATAGAACTCACAGAAGAAGGGGAAATTCGACTTAAGAGCAGAATAGCCGCCGTGACAGACGTCACGGAACATGTCAAGAAACCCATGGTACTAGACGGTGACCACCCAACAACACGATTATGGATCGAACATATACACCGCCAACTTCATCACGCCGGCGTTGAGACAACACTGAATGAATGCAGGCAACAGCATTGGGTGCTGCGTCTACGACCGACCATCAAGAAGATCATAGGAAGATGCCTACGGTGTCGTATAAGAACAGCGTCACCACCAGAACCAAGGACAGGGAACCTACCTTCATGTCGACTGGCACATCATCAAAGACCATTTTCTTATGTCGGCCTGGACTACTTCGGACCGCTGATAATCACAACAGGACGAAGCCATCAAAAGAGATATGTCGCCTTGTTCACATGCCTCACGACGAGAGCCATTCATCTTGAACTAGTAACGTCACTTAACACAGATTCAGCAATCATGGCACTACGACGCATGGTAGCACGCCGCGGATGTCCTACGCAGCTGTGGTCCGACAACGGGACTAATTTCCACGGAGCCGAAAAAGAGCTACGAGCCTCCATCTTCGCGGCTACAGCCGAAGAAGCATCAAAGAAAATGATCGATTGGCGGTTTATACCCCCTGGTGCACCTTTCATGGGAGGTGCCTGGGAACGGATGGTGAGATCAGTAAAGATAGCTCTAGCCGCCACCTTGAATGAACGATTTCCGAGCGAGGAAGTACTTCATACGTTACTCATCGAGGCAGAACACACCGTGAACAGCAGACCACTCACTCATGTATCAGTGAACCCCGAAGACCCTGAAGCCTTGACACCAAACCATTTCATTCTAGGCAGTTCAGGTCGCATTCCGGCTCCAGGAGAATTTAATGATAGCGATCTGCACCTCCGAGCCAGTTGGCGGGCGACCCAGAGGCTCACAGATATATTCTGGGCAAGATGGCTCAAAGAATACCTCCCAGAACTACGGAATCGCAGAGAACCAAATACTAAAGGTACAATTCCTAAAGTCGGGGACTTAGTCCTCATCGTTGATGGGAACCTCCCACGGAACACATGGATGAAAGGACGCATCTGCGCCACATTCCCCGGACCCGACGGAATCGTGCGCACAGTAGACATAACCACGAAGGGAGGGATTCTACGACGTCCAGTGAAGAAAGTTATAGTGCTGCCCATCGAGAACAGCGACCCTGCACCATCTCAATCAACTGCGACGTCAGCGGCGGACGACGCACGGCGGGAGGAATGTGCAGGACGCCCCTGTACCTAAGTGATAGACAACATTCCTATGTATTTGATAGCTATTACTCGTGTATATAATAGACAGCATTCCTATGTATCTGATAGCTATTACTTATGTGTATAATAGACAGCATTCCTATGTATCTGATAGCTATTACTTATGTGTATAATAGACAGCATTCCTATGTATCTGATAGCTATTACTCACATGTATAACAACTAACTAAGTAAGAGTTTTTGAATAGTATTGTAATTCATACCTTGATTAATAGCTAAGTTTGATTACTGTTAGGATCACGAACACGCTCCACTCGACAGGTCGAAACCTGTCGAAACCTGTATGAATCTGTCCTGAAGCAACATAAAGCTGATTGGTTGACCACGATTGGGGCGTGGTCATGTATAAAACTAATTGGTGAAAATAAATAATTAATAGGATCAACCCTAGCACTACTTGTACCCACGTGCAAGGATATATAGGTAGGGCATTTTCATAATTGAAAGTCAGTTCACATTTTTAATAAGTTTAATATAGTCTTAAGATGGTACAGTCAAGTGTAAATAGTGCTCAAAAATAAATAGTGTTCAGTTTAAAGGAGTTTTATTGAACTAAGTGTCTCCTCCAATCCAGCGCACACGTTTGGGGTGTCACGAACCCAAACATTTTGCTTCAGTCGGTTATTCAGCGAGAAACTCGTATTTTTGCCGAATGAGTTTGGAGAGGACATGATGCAAATGAAATTGTATGAAGCACCGACACGGACGCGTTCATGAATCATGTAACATGTAGCTAGATATATGATTCGTGAACCACACATTTACGGTTTTTAAATAAACCTTTTTCCTACAAAACTAGAAAATTAGAAAGAAAATCCATCTACCATTGCCCAAGAAACGAGAGATGAAACGTAGTAAGCATCACATTCGTGAGTGATAAATAGATATAGAAATGAAATGCCATTAGGTGCTTTCTTACTAATTAGATACTTTATTAGTTTCCCGATCACGTCTACACAATTTATGTGAGTAAGTATTTCAATCAATCGTTCCCAACTAATGGATGGGAAACGATTTCGAAGTGTGCTCATCCAACCGAAAAATTCAACCACATTCACGGACCTGGAAACAAAGAAGTAGATACAACGATGGCATTTATTTTGCAGAGAGAGATCTCATCTTCTACTTAATGTTCACGAAATATAACGTTCAGTTTGTATAACAACATAATTATGATATAACAACACTTTCTCTAGCGTTCGTTTAGTAGGTACCTATAATTTCATTTTGATCTAATTGTCTTTTTACTCCCGTGATCCCATTCATGTTAGATTCCTTTAAACCTTCGAAGCAGCTATAGGAGCCCCGCGCAAAGGGGCTTCGTTGAATTTCCTTGATCTCGACCGACCTTTTAGCCGAATTCACATTATATAAAATGATCATTAGTTCAAAGAAATCCCAAACAATAGATATGAACATTATAACATTTAATCATAAGTGTATGTTATAGCCACTGAAGCTTATATTTTATGAAATAATATTATATCTCATGGAGGTATATCATAAGATGTTATTAAATGAAATATGCAGAGCTATTTGCGACATGTTTACATAGTAGGTATGGATATTCCCAGATTCTTGGGTTTCAAAAATATATTTTTTAAGTTTTTTAAGATTATTTTTAGGTAGGTTCCTACTTGTGTTAATGTAGGTTTGCATATATCACGGGTAATATATATCTGAACTTAAATAAAACTACTACGATACTCACGAGCACGACCGTAATTTATACTTAATACAATGGCAAATAGATAAATGAAATCTTCTACAATACTATTACTATTCAATGATTACTTTAAGGTTACTGAAGGGCACGCCACCATTGCGTCGACAAGTCTCCTCTTTGAGGAGTGGTTGGAGAGACGCCACAGCGCCCTCACCTTCCGCCTGACTCAGGTGCTCACCGGACACGGCTGTTTCGGGAGGTACCTGTTTCGGATCCAGCGGGAGGACACTTCCGGGTGACAACACTGTGTGGATCGCCCGGAGGACACGGTAGAGCATACGGAGGAGGTCTGTCCTGCTTGGGCAAAGCAACGCCGTGTCCTCGTCGAGGTGATCGGCGGCGGCAACCTCTCGCGTCCGGCCCTAGTTTAAACCATGGTCCGGAGCGAGGAGACATGGGAACCGGTCACCTCCTTTTGCGAAGCAGTAATGCTAGGAGGAGGCAGAACGCATGCGAGAGAGGGAAACCTCATGCCACAGCCGCCGTAACTGAAGGAGACGCCCCGGGCGTCTGAAACGTAGGGCGATTCCAGGCCACCGTAGGCGCGGGTTGCTGCGGTAGCTGTGGGTGGCTCGCCGTCCGATAGCAACCAGGCCAGGGTCGACGGCGCCTCTGTTCCACATGCGCCTGAAAGAGCTATCAGCAAAGAAGACGGGGCCACATAGGGTCAGTGCCTACTAGGGTTGCGGAATTACTTCGAAAGAGTAACTGCGGCCCTGGAACGCAAAGGGCACTAGAAGGGTCACAGGTGGGTTTTAGTCAGTAAGAGTCTGACACTCCCTTCCGCTCCACCTAGAGCGCGAGAAGTCATTTGATGATTTCCCATCCAGAAAAAAAGGTACTTATGTACTGAACGATATATGAAGTCAAATTGTATCTTAATATGATTGATGGTCTTTTGGTGGCTTGGTGGTCTTGAGATGTTATAGCAATAGAAGTTAGATCATAACAAATAAAAATTAAATAGGTAGATAGGGGTTTGGGTAAAGTTGGTGTTGTTTTAAAGTTGAGCGGCCAATAATGAAATTTGGATATTATGAAAGAACAGAATAAAGCAATTCAAAGTTATTATGGTTACATTTCTCTAAACCATATCGGAACAGAGATATTTGGTTTTGTATTCCTCATTAAAATTGAAGAAGTTATTATTGCATTGTTTTAGTTTCCTGACTTTTTTTGCTAACATAGGAAATAATAAATCGTATACCTCACCATAGTCCTCGGAATCAACTAGGCGAGTATGTCATTTTAAATAATATTAAACAAATCCTATTGGACTTGTCGTTCAATTTTGCATTTTGTACTGGGAAGGTGTTAATAGGTGAAGGGCTGAATTTGAATATTATATGAATGAAGTTCCTGGGCGGATGACTTTCCTAATTTAGGTAAGTACAACCAGCTCGTACCTAATGTGTTTGAAGTATGCAGAGATAATTGATTTTTCGGCGGAAACTTTAAACTGGATTAATCTATGGCTTCTTAGACGCAGGACACAATCCAGACATTCACCTAGACGGGCATATTACGTGTAGGTACATTTCTAGTAAAAAGAGCTACACAAGGGCTGGATGCAATATTGGGCCTCTATTGTTCATGTATTATTGGAAAACGGACCCTAGGCTGCTGTTTGCATGTAATGTATATTATATGGTACATGGGATAGGGCAGATCAAAATAATCTGACTCTGAGAGTGTGAGTGACGAGAGTGACGAGATTTTTTACCGCATTTTTCACGATCTGTCGACAGCCTACCCATTTTCACAAGAACAACCTTTGCGCGTCATTAGCAAACTGTTAAAAAATTTGGCCGTAGAAAGGCAGGTCATCTCACTTATTATAGGATCGTCAGCGCGCTCCTGATATTGTTTTCCCGACTCAGTAATAGCATCATTAAACGCGGGCGGGCCACCATTTTTCCTCTGCAATATACCGCTCATGATAAATGGAGCGCAATATTTATCGATGTTGGTAGGAAACAAGCCTTGCATGTTTTTTGTGAGGCAACGGCAGATGTGGGAAATGCCTATGTTGGAATGAGTTGGAACATAATGGTAAAATGATTGGACTGGTCTTTTGGTACTGGAGGTGTTATTTAATTATGTCAGTTGATTATTAAACATATTACGAATGGCATTGTATAGTAATTAACACAATTTGTTGCACTTACGGATGAAAGTGCTGTGCTAAGCTTGCCTAATGAGTTGCGGAATTTGTTCGAAAGAGTCACCGCAGCCCTGGAACGCAAAGGGCACAAGAAGGATCACGGGTGGCTTTTAGTCAGTAAGAGTCTGACACTCCCTTCCGCTCCGCCCAGAGCGGGAGAAGTCATTTGATGGTTTCCAATCCAGAATGGATGGAATGGAATGGAAATGGAGAAAAACTGGAGATCATTAATGAGACGGTTTTCCTGGGAATTACTTTAGATGAGAAATTACAATGGGGACCTCATATAAAATCTCTTGCTGGTCGTCTAAGCTCAGCCGCTTATGCTGTTAGAAAGATAAGACAGTTAACAGACGTAGAAACCGCACGTTTGGTCTACTTTAGTTACTTTCACAGCATTATGTCATACGGTATTTTGTTGTGGGGTCGGGCTGCTGACATTGAATCCATATTTATTTTACAAAAGAGAGCTGTCAGGGCCCTTTATAATTTGCGTCCCCGCGATTCTCTTAGAGAAATTTTTAAAAAGATCAATATTATGACAGTCCCTTGCCAATTCATCTATGAAAATATTATGTGTGTAAGGAAAAATCGACATCTTTTTAGTAAAATTAGTGACAGACACAATTTTAATACTAGAAATAAAGACAAATTAGACCAACCATTTTATAGATTAGCTAAAGTACATACATCTTTTATGGGGTACTGTGTTAAATGTTACAACAAAATACCTTGTAACATAATAATATTAGAATTAAATGAAAGAAAATTTAAAACTTTTATTAAAACCACCCTTTGCCCCCCTTCCTTTCTTCTTCTTCCTTTTTTTTCCCTTTTTTTTATTTTTTTTATTACAAATTAGAAGATTACATTCAGGATAAGAATGCTTGGAAACATGCTGGTCTTGCTCCATAGGGCAATCAAGGGTGTAGACAAAATCAAACTGGTTGATAATTTATGAGTGAATTATATTTTATGAATGCATTTTTTTGTGTCTTGTACTTTTTTTTTCTTTTTATTATTTCAATATTTGTAAATATGTGAGTACCATGGGCATGAGATATTTAGAAGTTTACCTCTGCTGGTAATACTTTGCTCTATAACTAGTATACTTGGTGCATCGTCCTCACATAAATGAAGTATTTATTGTATTACCAAATATTGTAAAACATTGATTTCAAAAGAGTAACTATGGAGTTTCTTGTCCGTTCTTCTCCATAAGAATCTACCTTTGCGAATGGACGCTAGAGTCACTTAATTTATGATAATTTTTATTGATGACGTTCAAAAGTGCCGTTAATGGCCTAATTGAAATAAACGTTTTGAGTTTGAGTTGAGTTTGAAGAAAAAAAAGTTTGCTTAACGAAGCTGTGGGAAATCGCAAGGAAGATGAACATATTTTTATCCATCTACAGTGTTGAAACCCTCTATGGTGTCATAGTTAACGATATCTTTTTGGGGACGCAGATGGAAAATATTCTATCCTTCCCATTGATGCGTCTTACGATGAGGTCCAGGCCATCAAGATTTGGAATCGGAGAGAAAATCCAACTTGCATTAAATAATGTATATTGACACACGGTAATAGTTAAGAACAATATTGATTATGTAGGTATAATTATTAACTATTTATTATTAGAATTAGTATTAGTAATCGGGCTGGTTTCCGCAACTCCACGACTAAGCGCGTATTTTGCGTGCAGGTGGGACAAGTGTGTCATTCGATCCACCCCAGCTCCCCAAGGAAGGCCAGCAACGCCTTCGTGTTACTAATGATCTCACAGAGGGTACCTGGGTTTCCGAAGTACTTAGCCCTGTAATCGGCGACTACGGGGCAGCTTAGAAGCAGATGTGCTGCTGTCTCATCCTCCTCCATGCAGGCTCTGCAGACCAGGCTGTACCTACGTGACTCTTATGACATAGTTGTTTATTAAAAGACCCGTGGCCAGTCGTGACAGCTGTAACTGTACGTAACTGCTGTTTGGACAGTCTTAGGGCTTGTTTTGTGAAACAGCCATCAATAACTATTAGATACCTACTTACTAGATAGGTATCACAGTATGGACTTAAGTAGTCCGTGTTAGGCTGCGATGAACAAGAGAGAGAGGGACGCTAAGGGCGCCCCGAATCGTCTCTTGTGTTGCCACTTAGAAACGGTGTGACATAAATATTAGAACATGCAATACTATTATACATCTAAGGTACGTTCACTTATGCACAATACATGACGCCACATCTTTTCACAAAAATATATCTAGGTACATACAATGCCTTGACAATCTTGTTAAACTCATGGCTATCAGACTATATACAAAGACTCCGCGTTTGAGATTACCCACACAGAAACGTGATTGATAATAAATCTTCGCTAGTAGGTATAAAGGAGCCACGGAACAAAGGCTTGGTGGCTGGAACGAGGAGGGTTAAAGATGAAAGAATGACAGGCTTATTGATTCGATAGCGGTTTTATTAAACAAAAAACTACTCAATTTTGTTCTTATAACTATGGAATGATTTAAGTATTTTAATTGATAATCTCTTTCATTTTCTTCACAATCCTCTCATCTGTCACAAACACATGTTCACTGTCACTAGTGCCCATTCTCAAACCATTCTTAATTTTGGGCAGATATCTAATCCTTTTGCACGAACTGTGAACAATCTTGCAACCAATATCAATAAAAGTCTTCACATTATCCAGATTTATTCCAGCTCCCGGCATAATCTCCACCTTATCACCAACACGGACGATGAGTGTCTTTATTAGTTCTATAGCTTCAGCCTCATTAGCTGTCGCCTTCTGTCCGCTTGTAAGTACTCTGTCAAAACCAAGTTCTGATATTTTCGTAATGGACATAGAAAGGTTTGTGCACACGTCAAAGGCTCTATGAAATGTAACAGGAATCGGATCAGCTTGGATCAATAATCTTGTACAGTTTTCCACGTCCACGTGTTGTGTTTCAGTGAGGGCGCCAAAAACGAATCTGTCTACGCCATAAGCTTTGAAGACGTCCACATCAGATAACATTGTATCCATCTCTTCCACAGAGTAATGAAAGTCAGAGCCCGTGCGACATCTGATCATTACGTTTACTTTTGGTCTCTGAAATCAACAAAGAGCAAACAGTAAATAAATAGGTCCTTATACGAACATACTCCATGTATCAAGTGGTAGGTACCTTTGTTAATTTATCGCAGCCACAATCGTGACATGATTTACGGATTGGTTTCCCGGCAGCTATGTTGTTTACCTAAAATATCAAAAAATTGCAACAGTGATATTGATATGAAGAGCACTCCAATAAAAAAATATTATATAACCCGGTAAGTCCAGATTTCGCTTGTGCGATAGTGTCTAAGGGCAGGGGGTCCATCCAAGCCTAAATTCCCAGGTCACGTAAAATGTAATTTAAAAGTTCTCAATAGGTATTTCACTGGAGCTGCTCTAGATTCTAAATTATTTAGATCCAGACTCAATAACGAAGACAATTCTCATGTTATACTTATAATTTTATGAGTATATTTTTACCATTTCCAAGATTTGTTTGACGAGCCCCACAGAAGGTGTGAGTCCCCCTTCTGTGAGGGAGCTGCATACTTCCAGCTCGTCCACTCCGCCATGAATTGCATTTATTGCAGACTCCAAGCTATCTATACAAACCTCTAGCATAGTCTGAAAAATAATAACCAACCTTATATTTCGAAAATCATAAGCTAACAATATAAACATACCTAGCTTGTATGGAAAAATATTAGAAGCGGTGATTGGCGGTGATATAGGCGCCAGTTTTTGAGTGTTTTGAAAACTTGATAGCGCCCGTATCTGCCTATACTTTGGAAACAACAAGCTGCGTGAAATAATTTTGTGTTAGTAGTAATCCGCTAGATGGCCAAATATCCTTCTGTCGTCATGCGATCGATAGATGGTGCTGAATTCTACACATTAGTGTAGCATTCAGCACCATCTATCGATCGCATGTACCGAGCGGTATAGCAAGGATATTAATCCTTGCTATACCGCTCGGTAGATGTCGCTGAATCACTGAATACATTACATTAATGTCCGTACAACTTGTCACTTTCTTTTTGTTATGATTCCAAAAAAGTCTTCTAAAATATAATTATAAAATAATAAATATTTAATATAAAATGAGCATAACAATGAATATATTATCTTACCGTGGCTTCGGGGCACCGTGGTGTTAGGATTTTATAACTTCTTGGTATAATTCAGAATAAAGTTGCATTACAGGTGAAGTAGGTGGCTAAAGCAGGGTAAAGTACAATGTTGCCTCGGCGAAATAAATATTATTTTGAGAATAATTGATGTGTTAAAATTTTCAATTGTCTACTCTTATCAGTGCCTAGTAGTTAGTAGTATTTTTAAAACTCATGAAAACTCATAAAAATCGTTTAGAAACGTTTTATAATTTTAAATTATGATAAATAAACTGTTAACTTTTTACATTTCTATGATTTTCGGTCTACATATACGGCCTATAAATGAGATAATTTATTAATTATGAATAAGTTTACCTATTTGGACTAGGTGAATGTTTTAATAATAATTTTGAACGTAATGCCACTTGGCTAAAAATGCATAGCTACATGGTGCTATGTTCACAATGGTTTGTTCCTTTTGACATTTCGAGTTCGATGTAAAAGGACACGCGAACGTAGGCAAGGTATCGCCAGCGTTCGCTTTCTTTTTTTATCAGGTATTTAGAATTATCCATAATGTTCGATGACAAAATAAAAGATCACATATTTTCTTCGCTTGAACCTGCAGTCACCATTTAATAATAAATAATTGTCACGTCCTAGAAATTGAGGTTATATCGAAGTCTGTGCCACATATCGGAGAGTTGTTTTTGTATATTTTCAATAAATTGTGTAGGCATTTTTGTGCTAAAGTGTATTTTTTTGATAAACAGTTATGTCTCGAAATAAACACCATGAGGAGACCGACAAACTTACGCGTATCGCTATCGTGAATGCGGATCGCTGCAAGCCGAAGAGATGCAGGCAGGAGTGCAAGAAGAGCTGCCCCGTGGTGCGGATGGGCAAGCTATGCATCGAAGTGACGCCAAACGACAAGATCGCCACCATCTCCGAGGAGCTGTGCATCGGATGTGGTATTTGTGTCAAGGTAAAACTTTCCACTGTGTTTGTAATTTTTGCTGACCAATGTAAACACTTGGTAACTCCCAAATGTAAATTTTTAAGGTAAAACAAAGATTTCTTACAGTTATATCTTGATATAAAGTGTAATACCTAGATGGTTACATATTTGTTTTAATTTTTTTTTCTTATAGGAAAAGTAGTATTTCTATTAGTTAGGATAATAGTGAGCCAAATACTTCAGGGCCATACATCTACAAAACAAAAAACAATTTAACGCATTATAATTTTTAGAATATACTAACATGCAGTAACTTTTCAGAAATGCCCCTTTGATGCAATCACTATCATCAACATCCCATCCAACTTGGAGAAGCATACAACTCACCGATACTCAAAGAACTCGTTCAAGCTCCATCGGCTGCCAATCCCCCGTCCTGGAGAAGTCCTGGGGCTGGTAGGTCAGAATGGTATCGGCAAGTCTACTGCACTGAAGATTCTTGCTGGAAAACAAAAACCCAACTTGGGACGTTTTGCTGTAAGTTATATTTTACCAGTTCTCAATTAGGATTTCTCATTCTGTTTTATTTAATTAGGTTTTGAATGTCATGTTTAGGTATTTCTAATGTTAACAAAATCAGGCTTGCTCTAATAAGCTGGTTTACCTTTTATATTATGCAATTCACCTGTTGTCTGTTAACTCAGAAAGTAGAAGCATTCCAGTTCGATAATATTAGCATATCGTTGCCACACTAACTTGTGTAAGCTTGCAAAATAAATGCTCCCATACAGTATAGTTGGAAAGACACTATCTAAATTGTAAATCCCCCCAAAAATTGATAGCCCATGTAATCTGTTAAACTGAAGTTAACTTGTATCTAAGGAAAATATAAAATTATTAGATAAGCATTTTATGGCCTTTACCATTTATCATTTAAAACTAGCATCTGCTCATATCGTCTCTTATCAATCTTTCAACAGGACCCTCCAGACTGGCAAGAGATTCTTTCTCACTTCCGTGGCTCTGAACTGCAGAACTACTTTACGAAAATCCTCGAAGATGACCTGAAAGCCCTGATCAAGCCTCAATATGTGGATCAAATCCCTAAGGCCGTCAAGGGCACTGTCGGATTTCTCCTTGACAAGAAAGATGAAATGAAAAATCAGACAGAAATCTGTAGAATGTTGGGTAAGTTACATTATTGTAAGGCACCTCCATGAGTGACGGGAATAATATCCTGTCACTTCATTCTATATTAATAATGCTATTATATTATATTAATATTAATTAATGCTATGAATACGTACAAAAAAGGGCAAGAAAGGGCGAAAACAGGCACTAGAATAATCATCTCGTGTAGATCACCCAATGATAGTAGGGCGGATTCGTGATTATAAACTAGGGCCAGAGTATTGTACCATATACCATACCAGACAGTTTTTGGTAGTTTTTCGATATAGAAATCACATGTATATTACAAATGAAAAAAAAACGAAAGAATGTGCAAGAACTCCATGGACACTCTTTTGAATCATGTTATGTGTTACAAAAATTTTGGTTAATATTGTCTTGATTGCTTCTATATGTGAGGACAATGAAAAGAAAAAAAAATCAATTCAAAATATGAAGATTAAAATAAGCCAATGGCAGCCTTAAGAGATGCCCATTCTCAGCTGACGGCGCCCGTTCACATACATGACGCGTGTATAAGCACCATTCAGCTCAACCATTTTAAAGGGAACCTTGTGACTATACACTTCATGGAGGAGGTGCCTAAGAGAGAAGCCACATTTTGCCATCCTTTGGCGTCATTATGCAAACACACTGTAAATTGAGACACATTGAACCAAACACTAGATTTAAGCCTTAGCCAAGATGCGAAGCTGCACCACCGGGTACAGTAAATTCAGTACAACAACAACATTACTTGATATTCTGTTCAGATCTATCGCACATCCGCGACCGTGAGATCGCCGCGCTGTCTGGAGGAGAACTGCAGCGCTTTGCTTGTGCCATGGTGTGCATACAGAATGGAGACATCTTCATGTTCGACGAGCCCTCGTCGTACTTAGATGTCAAGCAGCGTCTAAACGCTGCCCGCACAATCCGGTCGCTCATTCATCCGGACAAGTAAGTCGATTGTTACCACTAAGTATGGCAATCACGTACATAGTAGCTCAATGACGTATAAAACTAAGGGATTGACCTTGGGAAAATGCGGTCAACATTTTTAAGCTAACAAACTTATGGCCGAAATTTGGGCATTAGTGTAGCTGGCTCCAGGCAGATGACAAATGAAAAGGATACTTCAACCTTGGTATTCTGCCTAAGGTTCCAGTCTCAGGTGGGCCCAGCCACCCATCTATAAACGAAACTTATGTACAACAAAATATAGGAAAGAAAATACATACAACCAACTCGGCAAAAATTAATAACATTTGAAAAAATTACACTACTAAAACTGGCTGAGTTTTCTGTATTAAACAAATGTAAAATGTGTCCTGACCGTACAGGTTCATCATCGTAGTGGAGCACGACTTGTCAGTATTGGACTACTTGTCTGACTTCATTTGCTGTCTGTACGGCGTTCCCGGTGCTTACGGTGTTGTGACTATGCCTTTCTCTGTTAGGGAAGGTAAGCTTTTACGACGAAGTATATTTTGTTGTTTTTTTATGCAATAACATACTAATTCATATGTTTATTTTAAGGTATTAATATATTCCTTGATGGGTTTGTGCCCACTGAAAATATGAGATTCAGAACTGAATCATTAGTTTTTAAAGTTGCTGAGTCTGCCACTGAGGAAGAGGTAAATTGCACACATTCAACGTAATATGCTATCAACCCGTAAACAAATTCTCACGTCGTTTTATTGTTTTAACAGATCAAAAGGATGAATCACTATGAATATCCTGAAATGTCGAAATCGATGGGCGAGTTTAGTTTGAAAGTTCACTCTGGTGAATTTTCGGATTCCGAGATTCTGGTGTTACTCGGAGAGAACGGCACTGGCAAAACTACATTCATTAGAATGTTGGCCGGTAACTTGGAGCCTGACGACGGTAAGGAATGGCCTAAAATAAATTGCTTTTTACTCTCGTAACTCACATTGATTTCAACTATTTTTATATATTTTTTTGTATGCGTATCCGAAACCGCTTTAGAATTACCATTTAAAAAAGTATTTGTAATGGCAACACTGAGTATTGAAACGTCAAATTTGTGAAAGTTGTCAAATAGGCTTCGGTTTTGTTGTAAAAAATTCTTAATTCAACAGATTTATGTTCAATCGTAGCTTTTACTGTGATATTTAACCGAAAAGAATCGTTTACTTAGAATCTCCAATGAATATGCGTTATATAACAATGTAGACATCGCTTGAAAAATGAGGTTATAGGTGTATTGGAATAAGTGTATTTTAATGATTTTAGACATAATAAGCTATTGAAATGGCTAGAACTGAGTTATTTGATTTGTTTTTCCATCCTGTTTTTCAAAAATGCTTAAAACACGCGGAATCCTGTGCTTCAAACGAAGGTATGCTATGAAAATGTTTGTCTGACCATAAAAGTCAATATTTGTAGATTCGTTGTCGACGTTATTATATATTTATCAATAAATCATCATTTGCGTGTTAATTGGGAATTGGGAGAGTTTCAGAATAGAAAACAAACATTATCTACACTAATATTATAAAGAGAAAAAAAAAAATTCTTTCACCATTAGAAAGCTACATTCACCCTGAGCAACATAGGCTATACTTTATCCCCGTATTACCACAGGAATGGGAACAACACGGGTGAAACCACGGGGTGCTGCTAGTAATTCATAAAAAAAGAAAGCATGCTTAATGTTAACAAATTGGCATGTTTTATTATGAATTGAAATAAGTAGGTACATACTACATCTCTGCTGTCATAAGAAAAAATGACGTAATTACATAAATCTAAAGTAACCCATTCCCGATCTTAAAATTACTATCTTAATGTCGGAAATCGGTTACTTCGTTTTGTGTAGATAGTCCTTTTTTCTTATGATGGCAGATCTAAGGTTAATCATTAGTCTTGTTAAACTATAATATTGTTTTGATTAAAATATAACAACTACATCTACTGTCAGCATCTACATGTAGATATGTGTATCAGCATTCAAGTGAATGCTGATACACATATCTACATCTCTTATAAAAATAGAATCACAAAAGCAGGTTATGTGTACACTTCACAGGTAACGCTCCTGCTATTTCATAATGATCTGATTACAGAACAAACATTTTACGAAAAAAAAATGTTGTCAACAGGTTCCGGCACACTACCACAGCTGCACATTAGTTATAAGCCACAGAAGATATCACCCAAGTCACAGGGGCTGGTGCGCAGTCTACTGCATGACAAGATTAGAGATGCTTATATTCATCCACAGGTAATTATTATAATACACAAGTATTAAACAGCATTTGCTCAGCAGTGGGTCTGCAAATGCCAAACAAATAAAAATGTGTTAATTATTTATCAAAGATGGTTAGGCAAATACATGTAGTTACAATACATTGCAGAAGCCAGGTTAGTCACCTGTTAAATGCATTCTTCGATCTTCACTCATTTCACTCACATTTTTGAGTTTAATAATTTGAATACAAAAACAAAACTGAACTGAACACAACACAAACAAGACACTGTATCAAACTGTGACATATCAAATGAAAGGGCTTATTGTTAGGGTGTCAAATATCCCTACTAATATAAATGGGAGAGTTTTTAAGTATGGATCTTTGTTAATCTTTAATAATAGTCTGTAATAACACATAGGATACTTTTTATCCCTGGAGTATGTTCCCTTGGGATAATTTCCGACATTCATGCGGGCAGCACCTAGTTTTTTAAATGGTTATATGAAGTTATTCAAGAAGATAAAAACTTACCAGTGTTCCCCACCTTTAAAACTTGAAATGAGGCTTTTTGTTTTGTTATTTACTTATAGATTACGGGATTATAATAAAATCAAAAAATCTTCAGCATCTATAATTCTTTTGGATCCAATTTTCAGTTCAGTTTTAACTATATTGAAACCACAAGCCAGGAAGTTGTTTGTTTATAAAACAACAACAAGTGCTTATTAAAAGGTTAAGAGAAGCTATTTTTATGTTATAATGTGTTTACAACTACCAACCAACTGTAGTCTTATTATGAACATAACTTTTGAAAAACAAACATAATTACAAAAAAAGTTGTAAAACCTTTAACGAAGAAGAACGAATTTGAAGAATGTTCCTCTCAAAATAGTTTACACAGTATTCAATGAAGACCCATATTTGGTAGCATTATAACCATCAAGGTTCCTAGTTACCAAACATCTTGAAAAACAACTGCATAACTAACCATTCTGGATTTTACTTTACAGTTCATCACAGATGTGATGAAACCAATGAAGATAGAAGAGATAATGGACCAGGAGGTTCAGAACCTGTCTGGTGGTGAGTTGCAGCGAGTGGCCCTGGTGCTCTGCCTCGGCAAGCCCGCCGATGTATACCTAATCGACGAGCCCTCTGCCTACCTAGACTCTGAACAGCGTTTAGTTGCTGCTAAAGTTATTAAAAGGTGAGAATGTTGCTTATAAAAAGGAATATAACACTTTTAACTCATCGTTTCAATTATACATAGGCAAACACAAAACAATAATGCTATTATAATTTACTGTCTGCCCAATAAATCTGTTACCAAATCATGTAAACAGAAAACGGACCAAAACTATTGGTTTACAAAACGGGAGTCCTGAATGCCACCCCAGATATTTACCTACTAATTTATCTGGTAGATTAATTTATTCTTTAGGTCTTTTGGAAGCAATTTCAAACATTGCAATAAATAAATAAATAATAAAATTGCGATGAATATACTTTTGATACAGATCATAATAATTTAGATTAACCTAATTCACTATCTTCTCTCCCCAGGTTCATCCTCCACGCAAAGCGTACCGGTTTCGTAGTAGAGCACGACTTCATAATGGCGACGTACTTAGCGGACCGCGTGATCGTGTTCGAAGGCACGCCGTCCTCTAATGCCACTGCGCACGCGCCGCAGTCGCTGCTCAACGGCATGAACAAATTCTTAGAGCTGCTCGGCATCACTTTCCGAAGGGACCCCAACAACTTCAGGCCGAGGATAAACAAACACTCTTCTGTTAAGGTAAGAACTTTGGAGTGGTATTTTAATAGTTTACATTGTAGTTATATCCTGATTCTCAAAAGACGCTCATCCTTATTTCGCTCGTTTCGTCATTGATGACCTCAGGGAGTTCAATTGAGTATTGTTTGACAATTCGTCCAAAATAAGTAAATAAAGTGACCTACAGAGTAGCAAATCCGCTGAATTCGAGATGCACAAGCCGGTTTTATGTAGCGATGCTTGGGCAGGCCTAGAACATCTTCAAAACTAATGAAGATGAAGTTACAGCTGTGCAAAGTGCTCGCACTTCTCACGGACTCGGGTTTGCGAAGCTTAATAAAGAATTGGTCTCAGACTGTTAAACTCTTTTTCGAAAATCCTGTTGCTTTTCCATAATCTAGTTTGAACTTTCTTGGGCTAAGTTACGCCAGATTTCATTTGAGATTTGTTGAATACTTGAAGCTGTAAAATTATTCTAAATATAACGCGTATCAGAATAAACGCAATACCTGAAAAGGGGTCATTTTACTCATGAACAACTTTTAATAGGGGAACAAACCGGAAAATGCGAAATAAAATCAGCTTTTCAGTACATTTTGCTGAATTAAGTGCACAGGAATGTATGGGACAGTGGATTATTGAGTAAAATGACCCCTTATAAGGTCTTTCGTTTATTCTATTACACATTATAATATTTTAGTAACTTTAATTGACCAAGACTTATCCGACAAATGGAAAAAAAACTTATTCTATTGAACTAACGCCATGTTTCTTTTTACAGGACATAGAGCAGAAACGAGCAGGCCAATACTTCTTCTTGGAAGACTAGTGCTAAAGACAACTGTATTTATATATATTGTATCTGTCACAATGGTGACGGCCTGCCACCCGTGTATTTCCAATTAAATGTATTACTGTAATAAATCATGTTTTATACAACCAACCTACCATTAACTTATTTATTGTGTTATGTTGGTTACGGTAACGGGTATATTGAGTTTTCGAGAGCGGCACACACCAAGCCAGCTTCATGATCGAGTATCGTAATCTATACTAATCTATACTAATTATTAATATTATAAAGCTGAAGAGTTTGTTTGTTTGAACGCGCTAATCTCAGGAACTACTGGTTCGAATTGAAAAATTATTTTTGGGTTGAATAGACCATTTATCGAGGAAGGCTTTAGGCTATATATCATCACGCTTATGTCAATAGGAGCGGAGCAGTGATAAAGAATGTTTTTTAAAATCGGGGATTCCACGGGGACGAAGTCGTACTCTATAAAGTAAAACAAAGTTTAAGAGTAAGCACTTGTCTAAACTAAATATTATAAAGAGGAAATATTTGATTGTTTGTTTTTATTAGGTTCTGAAACTACTGCACCCGATTTGGAAAATGCTTTCACTGTTGAGAAGCTACACTATCCCCGGGTGACAGGCTATATTTTACCCCCATATTCCCTCGGGAACGGAAACTGTGCGGGTGAAACCGCATGGCACGGCTAGTCCCAAATACATCCACAGTTTTGCTTCTAAACCTTGTTCCCTCATAGACCTCATCTATCGCTTTTCATCAGTCAAAAGCTGGCTAAAACTAGGAAAAAAATAGTGAATCTCTTTAGAATCTCCTTTTCTTTTACTTTGTATGGTGTACATAATAAAGAGTAGGTATTCTATTCTATGAAGGATCAGATGTCTGGGTACAAAATGTCAGCCAGCAGGCTTTAACAACCCCGTTATAGAATTGGTGGTCATCTCAAGCCACATGTCGTTTAGCTATGAGTGAAAACAAGCACTGCGGCCTGTTCCCAAAAACATCGCGGCATAAACTAATGTTTTGTGACAGATACAGTCATGTAAAAATATTGCTTTGACATTATTCGTGCTCTCTCATCGTGACGTAGGTCAATGGTACAATTATTGTGGTGGTGGACGATACATAACATAACGCCTGTATTCATAAAGGGGGGGGGGGGGCAGTAATGTGGTACGTACACCAAATAAATCCTCAATAAAGATCGCGATTCGAATGCGATAAACCAGTCACAAATTCTGACTTGCGGTTGCAAACGGAAGAACTGAATACCTATACTATTAGTATTTGTCATTATTTACATACCTAGGTAATATTAGAATCATATGAATGATACAATGTCAATGTGATGTAGCCGGTATTTAGAAGGACTTATGTGCGTAGTCAAATCGATTAGCCATGAAATTATGGGTCAGCGCTGATGACCGATTGTCATCGAGCAATCATAGGTAGATTAGAGTTGTTTCCTAGGACCGATAGGTACCTACCTATCTACCTATCGGTCGATTTGAACATGCATAGGTAATTCACGCGAAACTTCCATTAAATTAACGACTACCTACACTAGTTATATGACCTATAGTTTGACCCCATTCTTCAGCTTATATATACATCGAATCTACGAAGGAATGCAACATAGCAACGAACAGATGAAAAGTTTTATGTGCCCATGCCACAACCCCCACAACCACATAATATTAATTATTGATCCTAAAACAATAGGTACCTACGAGGTATACCTGTAGGTCGGAGGACACGGTGAGTCTGCCATGCTTGAGCGAAGCAACGCCGTGTCCTCGTCGAAACGGTCGGCGGCGGCGACCTCTCGCGACTAGCCCTGGTTCAATTCATGGTCCGGAGCGAGGAGGCATGGGAAGCGATCGCCTCCTTCTGCGAAACAGTAATGCTAACGAAGGAGAAGGCGGACCGCGTGCGAGAAAAGGAAACCTCACGCTACAGCCGCCGCAGCAGAAGAAGACGCCCCGGGCATCGGGAAACGCAGGGTGATTCCCGGCCACCGTAGGCGCAGGTCTGCGGATGGCAAACCACGGGTGGCTCGCCATCCGATAGCAACCAGGCCCGGGTCGACGGCGCGTCGTGTTCCACGCGCTCCGCAAGATTCGAGAGAACTGATAACCACGTCTCCATTGGAGCGTGACGTCACTGAAACTAGCCCGCAGAACAGAGTACCTATAGGTACCCTGTAACCGTTCTTGCCCAAGAGAGGCGACCAAGAAGGTTACCGCAGATTACCGAAACTCGAGATAGGTGACTGACGAAGTAAGAATGTGGATTGGGAAGATATCTCATTCTCTCTGTCTACACAAGTATACAGTAGGTATTCCGTATAACCTTCGTCGGATCAGTTCATGAACTCAACTCTAATGAGTATGACTAAGACAATATTTGCATATATTTACCGTGTATGACAGAATGCTAATATAGACTGAAAATTTCAAGAACACTGACGCGTCTGCTTTCTAATTACACGATCATCACGTGTCGGGTGGCTTTCGAAGAAAATATGCTCCGATAGTGTCAACGTTGTTTAGGTACGATATTGTTCATTAGAATTTAGATTACCTACCTAGAAATGAGAAAAGTTTTAGAACTTCAAGTTAGCTTAGGTACAATTCTCGGTAAAATTGCTATAGGGTCCAGATCCCTGCACCCAAGTAGGCCGCTGCAAGTACGATTTGCTGAAATGGTAACGGGGTATTATATATATCCCATCGAACACCCACTGCGGTGATCTCGACTCGACCATGCTCCACTAGCTGGAATATCTGAAATGTCCTTCTACCTAGCAGTTTGATAATCTGAAAAACGCCAGCTATGCTGTGAGCTCAGGCGCCATCGGTACGAAAAAAGACCAACAAAACACTTCGATCAAGAATATATGAGCGAAGGACTAACAGGAAAAAAATTAATACCTACTCGTATGTAACTTTTAACATCCTATGAGGAATGCTCGGCCACTCTACCTACGTACAGTCTTTAACTACCTACCTAAAAGAACAGATAAGATCGAACTTCCAAACGCGCAAGTGAAGCTAATAAATTTCACTAAGTTTATTTTAACTCACAGACAAACAGCGAATGATAAATTTAAGGTGTGGACTGTCCTAAACGTCCGTCTATTTGCAACTTTGATATGTTTAACGCAACCGATGCCTTTAAAGAAGGTACCGTAGATACGAAAGAAGAACATTAGGAAATAGTAAGGGTACGTCCATACGATGAGGTAATACTTATTAAAAAAAAAAAAAAAAAAAAAAAAAAAAAAAAAAAAAAAAAAAATTGATTGAGTCAGGCGTTACTTTGCGGAAATCCATTTTAAATTTGAAAATGATAACAATATGTCTAGTTTTAATTTCCGCGAATATTAGTGGGTTGCAGGTATGCACCTCCCTCCCGCCCGCTATATTATGCACATGCAAGATTACTGGGCAAATGCAAGGATTTTAAGCACATGCAGGAAGGCAATGCAAAACCCAACACCATTACCGACACGTGTTTCGCCTCTCCACGAGGCATCCTCAGGGGACGTGTTGACTCGCTGACCGTTGAGTTGCGACTGAGAAATTAGTTTTTTTTTTTTTTTTTTGTTTTTGGAATGGACCACTCGCAGTTCAGCACACTAAGGCTGGTTACTGCTCAACCGGACAATAATACAAGGCACCCCCCTTTTATACACTGCCACCGTTGGTTATTTGTGTACAACTACCCACAAACATACGCAGTAAAGGGGAAGAAACCAAATTCGTCTGGTCATTCAACAGTGCAAAATTATTATTATTACTATGTTTCAAAATCTCTAATTGTTCCAAAACACACAGCCGGAAACCCTTATCACAAACATGTAGTATATTAAAACTATTGTTGTCGCGCAATGAATGGCCGGTATCAATTAAATGTTTCGCGAAATTCGATTTCTCCGAATGGCCATTACTATACGCGGCAACATGTTCCCCATACCTTATGTCAAAGTTACGGCCCGTCTGACCCACATATACCCCGTTGCATTCATCACAGACCAGCCTATACACCCCAGACTTTTTACTATTTTCTAAAATATCTTTTCCGTTACAAACACGGCGTATATTCTGGTCCGTTCTGAACGCTACATAAACGTTGTTTTTTCTAAGTAAATTACTAATTCTATCTGAAATGGGGCCCATATAGGTCAGACTGGCCACATATCTATTAATATTAGTACGCGGACATGCATATAATAGTGAACGAACCCTTTCTTTCTGCTTTTTACTAATTAAACTGTCTACCATTGACTTTGAAATAAAGGATGCCATTAAAAACACGTCATTCATATCAAAAGACCAATTAAAAAACCTTGTTCCTATGAATCCGAGGGCTCCTCTTTTGTATGGTTTACCCAAGACCCATAAAGATAACATGCCTGTTCGTCCAGTTGTTTCTTACATTGGTGCCCCAGCGTACAATTTAGCTAAGCGTCTCAATACTTTGTTGAGAAGTAGGTCTTCTTTTAGTCCCAAATATAGTTTAAAGAACAGTTTAGATCTAATTGAAAAAATAAAAAATATCCAAATTCCTTCCAATGCAAAGTTGTTATCCTTAGACGTTGACAGCTTATTCACAAATGTTCCAATCGATGATTGTCTACGTATTCTGGGTTTCCAATTTGAGAAGCAACGGTTGCATCCTGGGGAAATTGCGGATTTACTTAACCTCACTAGTATTTGCATGAAACAAAATTATTTCAGATTTAATAACCAATATTTTATTCAAAAGGAAGGGTTGGCTATGGGGTCGCCTTTAAGTCCACTAATGGCGGAGGTTTTTATGGATAACTTTGAATGTAAACATATAGTGAACGAACCTAATATTCTGTTTTATTATAGATATGTAGATGACATAGTTATCTGCTGGAATGGTACCGTTCGACAAATAGACCTTTTTGTAAAAAAACTTAATAAAACTCACCCTAAAATTAAATTTAAATTAGAACTAGAGTCCCAGAACTCCCTTAACTTTTTAGATTTGACTATCACAAAACTCAATAGTAACTTGGATTTCCAAATTTATCGAAAGCCGACGCACACTGACACAACAATACCAGCCTCTTCTTGTCACCCTCTTCAACATAAATTAGCCGCCTTCCGCAGCTATATTCATAGATTATTTGCCCTCCCCCTTTCAGCAGATAATTATGTAAAAGAACTAAATATTATTTACCAAATCGCTAATTCTAACGGTTACTCAAAGTCAATGGTAGACAGTTTAATTAGTAAAAAGCAGAAAGAAAGGGTTCGTTCACTATTATATGCATGTCCGCGTACTAATATTAATAGATATGTGGCCAGTCTGACCTATATGGGCCCCATTTCAGATAGAATTAGTAATTTACTTAGAAAAAACAACGTTTATGTAGCGTTCAGAACGGACCAGAATATACGCCGTGTTTGTAACGGAAAAGATATTTTAGAAAATAGTAAAAAGTCTGGGGTGTATAGGCTGGTCTGTGATGAATGCAACGGGGTATATGTGGGTCAGACGGGCCGTAACTTTGACATAAGGTATGGGGAACATGTTGCCGCGTATAGTAATGGCCATTCGGAGAAATCGAATTTCGCGAAACATTTAATTGATACCGGCCATTCATTGCGCGACAACAATAGTTTTAATATACTACATGTTTGTGATAAGGGTTTCCGGCTGTGTGTTTTGGAACAATTAGAGATTTTGAAACATAGTAATAATAATAATTTTGCACTGTTGAATGACCAGACGAATTTGGTTTCTTCCCCTTTACTGCGTATGTTTGTGGGTAGTTGTACACAAATAACCAACGGTGGCAGTGTATAAAAGGGGGGTGCCTTGTACTAATTTCTCAGTCGCAACTCAACGGTCAGCGAGTCAACACGTCCCCTGAGGATGCCTCGTGGAGAGGCGAAACACGTGTCGGTAATGGTGTTGGGTTTTGCATTGCCTTCCTGCATGTGCTTAAAATCCTTGCATTTGCCCAGTAATCTTGCATGTGCATAATATAGCGGGCGGGAGGGAGGTGCATACCTGCAACCCACTAATATTCGCGGAAATTAAAACTAGACATATTGTTATCATTTTCAAATGTAATACTTATTGGCCACTAAATAGCTAGGAGAGCAATGGTGGCCGTATGGTAACGGCCCCGACTTACGAATTGTAGGGTTCGGGTTCAAACACCGTCAAGCGCATTACTTTGTGTGATTAATTGCATCACTAGTGCTCTCAAAATGGTGAAGGAAAACATCGTGAGGAAACCGGCATGTCCTAGAACCAAAAATTCAAAGACATGTGACATTCACCAAGTCGCACTGGGCCCGCGTGGTGGATTACGGCCCATTCCCTCTCCTAGGGAGGAGGCCTGTGTCCCAGCAGTGGGAACGTTGAAAGGCTGATTATGCATGTTATGTAATAGCTAGGTAAGTAACTACAGACATATTGAACATAAACAGCCAGATAAGATCGAACTTCAAAACGCGTGAGTAGAAGGTAATATCTAAATAGCTAAAAAGAAATGTAGCTATTCTCCTTAAACAACAAACGAAAACGTCCGAAATATTCGCCCATTTGCACTTGTGATGAAATGTTAAAGTAGGTTATGTCGATACGTAAGAAGCCACCATCATCTTCCAGCACGTAATCCATGTTAGACATAGAGAGGTTATATTGTCTTTGATGTTAGATAAGGTCGGCGAAGAACGTTTTTTTCCTCAATTCCTGTCCTGTCAGCCATTCGAAAGATGTAGAAAAGGAAAAAAAATATGTTCCATACGATACCTTTATTTCTATAGCGAGACGCTAAACGAGCTTATAAATAACAAACTTTTTTTTATTTAAATTTTCATAGTACGAACAAATGCAACGCAAATTATTTAGATAGATACTCCGTCTGCCCTTCATCTGTTAATGAAACTAGAGTACAACATACTCTACTCTAAGTTTGTATGAATCAGACCGTTCTTACTACTAACTGATGATCTAACGATAGTGAATAAGATCTGACGAAACAGTATCAACTGAATACTTAACTTGATGACGTAGATTCTTTATGTCTCATATAATATAAATTTAAGCATTGAGTCAGTTTATATTGAGACTTATGATGACTGATCAACCTGATGCTAGACTGGTTCCGGAAATCGACGGTTAGAATAATGATAATGGAATATATGGAATCAGAAGACGATGCACAATGTATAATGCGTGTCTATTATAGGAATGCCGCAAGGGCCTATACTAGGACCGGTTTTGATCTAGGTAGAGGCTAATTTTTATAACTTTATTCAGTTTGCAGATTCATATTGCATTATTCGCTTAGGTACGGAAACGCTTGATACATTGATCAAAATACTCAATTTATTCTGTCGACATAGTGTAAAATCAAATAAATGAAGGAATTCTAAGAAAAGAGTTTTTTTCCGGATTATTTGTAAGATGCGGTTATTTAAAAAGAATAATTACGTGGGTAATGATTAATGAATTAATTATGTCTATTTTATGTCTAAAATTAATTGGTAAGCATTTGTTCCTATGGAGTGAACGTTATCCGCAAAACATACCAGGATGATGGATGATGTAACAGGCTGTATGACCAGAGCTATAGGTAATTTCTGTAAAATAATGTTTAAAGAGAGAAGTAAATAAATATGTAAGTAATTAATAGGAATTGATCTAAGCAGCATCAAACCTTTTAACTAAACAGTGTTCAGTCTGCGCATACTCTGGCGATAACTTTCACTTCAAAGAATCGGGCAATGCGCCCATACAGTAAAGTGAAATCACTAACCTATGCACGCTTCCTACATAACAATTTTATGGATATCAACAAATCTGGCCGGCAAGTTAACTTTCCAAAACGACTAGACATGAAAATACCGCTAATATTACTAAGAAATATGAGAATAGAATAGGAGGATAATTAGAGTAGTTTTGAAGGCTTTAAGTGGTCGGGAAGCAAGACAATGCGGTTGGATAGCTGTGTGGTTAGACTTTAGAGGGGCCGGTAACAGACGCGATGCCGGACTTGCCGGTAACGCAGCATTGGCCGCAAGGGGACGCGACAGCGGCGCAGGCCGTCGACGGTGATGTCATCGGCTGGCGATTAAAACGTGGACCAGGGGTCGGAAGGCTAGGCATCCTCATTTTTTTTTAGCGGGTACCATTTTTTGTAGGCAACTGGAATTTTGTCTCGTAAAATGCTTAACATATTATCTGCTGAAGAGGATGAAGTGTCGATTGGAGAGAAAATATGAAGAAAAGATACTTACTTATAACTCTTTGGCTATCCAATGTGATGAGAATTCATGCAGGCTCTGCTACCGCACATAAAACGAAATCACTGTTAGGTACGAGGAACCTTTTAAGATAATAGCTCTTATCATGAAAAATTGAGATGAATAATTTATGGATTCTGATAAGCCTAATCATTTAATCAATGAGCGGAATGTGTTTACAGATACGGGATATCTTTTATTTTGTTTGGCTATAACATGATTTATGTGTCATATCGGTTAGTGGAAAAATGTGTCCTCTATTGTTTTGCATTAAAAAGCAGCATCCTATTAAAACTGCAGTGAATCGAGCTAAAGGTTTGCAGTCTCTGAACGGAGCGAGAGGCAAGAGGGCGACGCACAAAAGCGGCTTCGACCGACCTCACCGCGTTTCATTCGAGTCGAGCGTATTTCGGAATTCGGCCTGTAGTGATTTGGGTGTGTCGTGTCGCTGACTAAAGTACGTACAATTTTACCGCATTTACCTTGTTTTATGCTTTGAAAATTTGCAAGCAAGCTTTGTAGCAACAGTTTAGTGCGCATAAATCAGTAGTAGCTGCAGTATTCCAAGTTTAGGTCGATATTCACCGGCACGCCGATGTTTGTTAATCGCTAAAAGCCGGTCCGCGTTGATAGCAATTGAGTTTTATTTTTAGCGCATACGTGAAAGCGACTGTTTGTAACTTAATTTTCTATTCTTCAGGAATATATCAACATGAGTGGACAACAGTACTACCCCTACAAGGTAAGCTATCCACCTACTTACTTATCTACCTACATGACTATAATTCTATAGATTTCTCACGGGATGATGTCATCCTTTTAGCGCGAGGTTACCGATAGGCACAAGGCGCAAAATTACACTGTTATTAACTATGATCTCCATAAAGTTAACACTAATTTTAAACTACCTATGTTTGCAAATCAAAAGAGGAAAAAATCTTCTGAAGATAAATTCTGTTGCTATAGGCAGACTATGAATTTCGCCTTCCCCCAGAAACTGGGAAACTAATCAATTAGGGATAAGATAGCTATAAAATATAGTGAGCTTTTATCGTTAGGGGAGCGGGCCAAATCACGCCCTTTCCGCCCCATGACTAAGCCAAACCATGCCAAGGCCAAACAAGTTGACTACGGGGAGGAAATCTCCATAAACATACTTATATCTACTTAATGACGTAATTCTCGTCCCCGTTTAGCAGTATTATGTTAAGTTATAGCAGGTGGATGAATGATAAACTTTTATATAATGTTTATTCTACCTGTTTGCCTTAAAGTAGAGCAAAAACACATCAACATAGGTACTATGGCTACAAGTTTATAACGTCCTCTTTAAAACGAAGCTAAGTTTCAAGTTTGTCCATTACTCATCAGTGAATACTATGAATTTGAATAGGCGAGCCAAACACTTATGATGCGGGGTGCCGAGTCTGAATAGCAAGGCTATGGCTCATCCTGTCGTCTGCGAGGTGCTGTAATACATCGTGACATGTTTTGTTTTGACTTCTAGTTAAACAATGATTTAATATGTAACCTGATTTTATTTATTACTTTAGAACTGTGTGTATGAATAGTTTTTAGCACACTGGATGCCCGCCACTAAATAGAAAGCTGCAAATTTGCGCAACTTTTGCAATCCTGGATTAAATTTTCAGGACTTTGACTTATACACCCCTCAACCTAGAATCATTTGTCTGTACAAGAAAATATCATACAAGTTTTCAATCACTTCGGCAGAAACTTAAAAAAACACCCTTAATTTTTTGATTAAGGGCTTCTATTTAATACATAAAGAACACCAAATTTTAGCAGCGATACTTCGAAGGCTAAACTAAGACCCAGATCTTTCGGACTTCAAAACCCCTAAGCAATACTCATATTCCTTTTTACCCCACAGTGCACCCCCACGGTGTACCCAGCGGAGCCCTTCGACCCCGTTGCGGACGCCGAGACCCTGCGCAAGGCGATGAAGGGAATCGGCACCGATGAAAAGGCCATTATCGACGTCCTCTGCAGACGCGGCATCGTCCAGCGTTTGGAGATCGCCGAGACCTTCAAGACCAATTATGGCAAGGTAAGCTGAAGTTACATTATAGGATGTTACGCCTTTATACCCCATAGGTGCGGCTGAGGTGTACAGTTGGTTGATTTCTGGGCGGAATTTCCAAACAGAGTACCTAACTCGAAAACACGTTTCCATGGGTAATCAGCTAGGAAACACCGGCCTCATCTAGTTTTATAACGGCCAAAAAAAAAGATTGACGTGTAAAAGTATTTTTTACAACTACTTACAAAATAAATCATTTATCACACAGATTTATCATTATCTAGAATCGTACTAGGAAATTAGGAAGTGAGGCTCACCAGTGGCGCTTAATAGATCGACAAAATTTTTCTGGTCGTCTCTTCCTCTCCATAATTTTAACCTTCACTTACGTTTTAGCCTCCAGTTTGTTTCGGTAGAATTAAATGTCAGTGTTGTGATTAACATCTGATTCGACCTCCACAACTCACGATTGTAATGGAGTGTAACATAAGATAGCAACATAGGTGTTTCATTGAGGAGCCAGTAGTAAATGGCCCATCAATCGATGTTCATAAAAATAATGGAGCGGAAAAAGAGCCATGTTATATCAAAATCAAAAATCAAAAATCATTTATTTCTACAACATATTTGCAAGAACTTAATTAGTGATCAATGTTGCCAGTACCTGCGTCAACTTTCGGACGATTCACTACTTGAAATGGGACGATTTTTACCCAAAAAGGACGGCTGGGGAAATATTTATTGTTACGATTGAATGAAAAAAAAAAAGTACATGAATGAGTACTAACATATTTTTAGGACACAAATAAAAAGTGAAAAAAAAAAAACGAAGATATTCAATATTTGTTTCTGGCATATCTTTGGTCGGCTCAAACTTAACTACATCCTTGATTCCTGAACTCGTTACCATCAAATACACTAAGGTATTAGTGTTGAAGCGGGTTCTACTTTTCGTCTTGATCCTTTTCAGTTTACTGAAAACTCTTCCCACCCTTGCATTTGCAAATCGTAAAAGCAACAGCATTCCAATAAATTTTCTGATGTGTGGGTATTTTACATTCCCGGCAATATCCTTCATTTGGAAAACTTTTTCCAGAATTCAGCTCAATAACCGAATGATTGTGGTTGTTTGTGTGCGTGGAACGTAAAGGCAAGCGATATGGGATCACTGGGCGTGAAAAAAGGATGGCTACCTATATGATATTCGGCAGTAGTCTGAAATTGCATTCACATGCCGCGCGTATCGTTTTTACTTAAAGTTTTACGCATTTCTGTAATTTTTAAACCTGCGTTTTGTTATTTGCATAAACGCATTTTTGTACTAAGAAAAGTAAATTATTGTAGTTGGCTATTTGAAAAGGGACGGAAAAGGGACTGAATATATGAACGGACATCAAAGGGACGTAAAGATGTCTAAACGGACAAAAATCGTCCCTTTTGGGACGTTCTGGCATCACTGTTAGTGATTGAAGCCTCCCTTTAAGCAAGTAATGCCTGTATTGGGAGATTCCGCTCTTCCATACCAAATATTATTGTACAATTATGTGTGTGAGTGTGTGAGTATATGTATGTGTATGTTTGGTAGTGTGTGAGCAAGTTTGAGTGTGTGTATAATAAGTTTTCCAAGATGTGAATAAAGTTGAGGACGTGCCACCACACTACCATCATACCTACAGCGCTTAAACTGTTAAACTACCTAGCATGCAGCAGTGGACAGAAAACCAGCATCATGATACAAGTGTTAGTAGTGCTTCTGTTTCATCATAGTTTAAAAGTTTTATCCAATTGCTTAAAGATTGTTTGCAGTCATAGTATTTTTTGTATATATAAGTATTTCCCTATTTATCCTATTATATAAATGGGCCGATCGTTTTTGTAATTGAATTCTAGCAAACCGTGTTCGTGATATAGAGGCGTTATTCGCCACCTTTTTTGCCATCGGTATTGATTGGCCTAGTGTATCAGTAGTTACATTGTAAACGTTATCGAAACAGAGTTGTTGGTAAAGCTTTCAAAAACCGACCTTGACGTAAAATTTCCAATTGTAATTTACAAGTGTAGTGTTTACAGCTACATGTAGACAAACATATAAAGTATAATTATAATTAGTCACCATAATCATAATTTGGAGTGACCTTTCTGCTCTGTCTGTGAGTTACTATCAAGATAATAGTTGATGTGTCACGCTCACGGATCCTCTAGATTTCGGTTCAAACTATGACTGAATTTTGGCAGTATTCAATCCTCACTTTCATTATAAAAATAAACCTTTAGGTACCTACCTACTTAATTAATATGATAATTCCTTCGTGGCACACAATAAAAAGAAGTCATTACATTACAATCGGTTGTTATTCTCCAGTAATCTCCAGTATCTAAGCGCCATTGAAAAACCCAGATGCACACCTAGAAACAAGCGAAAAAACTGCTAAACAAATAATCCCACGTACCTACAGTTAGGTACGTCATTCCTAATTATCTTAATTATGACGATTGTTATATTTCGAGTTTTAGGCCTCACACACAAAACCTCCAACTGACTTGTAAATGGTTCAACTGTACTTGGCCTTGCCGTCAGACAGTCTTCCGTTGTTACTCTGTTAGTCATCGTTGATTCATGATCATGATTCTTATTGCATTGACATTAGAGCAATGATTTTAGACGTTTTTTCTTGTTTCACGGACGCTGTTAATCATTTTTGTTTGCGGTGTTGTTTTTTTTCATAGGAGCATAGTTTCCTCACTATCTTAATACGTTACTTACGTTCTTGAATCAGTACTAAAGTATCCACATGGGCGTACCCACATGCATAAGGGTGGGGCAATTTGATAAGTAGTAATTAAGGATTTAAACGTTCTTTTTATAATGTCCTTCCCTTACTTAATTAAATTGGATGGGGTCTGGTACAAACTGCTTCAATGACTTCAGCTAACGACTTATGGTAACGGTATGGCGGAATTGTTTTCACATTCGCTTTTTCATTTGGCCACCCAGAGTCGGTTTTCATTTATAACTGTTCAGTAAAGTAAAAATGAATAGCCGGTACACGGACGTCGAAAGTCTATTAGGGTTGTGGGCATGCCAATAGTGCCCACAACGATGGATTCGGCGCTTGGGTGTGGTAAACCGCACCCTGTCCCACCGTGGGTACGAGTTACGACCATGCTGAATTGTTGCAATCTGTCTCGCAGATTACATACATTTTAATGTCAAAATCAAAATCAAAAGTCATTTATTCAAACTAGGCTGAGCGACAGCACTTTTTGAACGTCAAATTTTACATAAAGACTGTCCCCCAAAACGCCTCTGTGTGAATAAATAAATGTGCCTCAAAGATAAACGAATTACAACATGAATGATGTTAATATCTACTATCAAGTATATTCTTGTTTGCATTTGCAATCTTATCACATGTTATGGCCACATGTTACATTATTATATTATGTATCTATATTTTTAGCTGGTTGTGTATTTACCAGAAAGGTCTATTTTTTTTCCTTCCCGCAGCTATTGTTACTATTATGAATTGTTTTGTATAACATTTATAAAAAACAATTTGATAAATAAGTAAAATAAATGCGAATGGTGGAATGTTGCACAGCGTGCCTACATTTCCACTAAAGTTTACAATGCTAATAGGCAAAGACAATATAACCTTCTCTATGCTAATAGGTAAAAGTTCTAGTGCCCTGCATATGTCGCACCTTTAGAATGAAAACTCAAAAATTGCATTTTTTGGCAAATTAGCAAGAATTAAAATATAAAAAATGTTTTTAGTAAAAAAACAAATATCTCCAAAGACCTATGTATAAGCTATCCCCACAGCTGTCCCTTTCCCAGTTATATTTGGGAACTTTTTCATTACTGCATTTAAGAATATGTTTTATACGTTCAGTTTATACCAAAATTATAAATAACAGGAATTTTGTGTTAAGCCTCTTTCATTTTGATCTCGATTTTAGATTTTTCCAATATTAACTTCCAACACAGTAAGTAAATCTCCTTAGAGGATGTTTTTTTAATGCATATTATGTTTTTCAAATTTTCAAGCCCTCACCCTTCCCTTCATTAGGTATAGTTTAGCCCTTTTAGCAGTGAGAACGCAGTGGCAGCCAGACACATATAAATTATTAGTATATTTTCAATTAAACCGTTATAGCTTTAGTTATACTAACGACTTTAATTTAATTAAATAGTAGAAGTACTACCTACATGAACAGGAAAAAATAAAACAGGGAAATATTAAGTACCTACCTACAGATTTTGATTCTATGTAATAAATAAATATGTGTCAATTAGTTTGTAACATGAAATGTTACTGATTCTAGTTGTCAGCATTATTAATTAGGTACATTCGCTACCTAGCTTCTGACACCTAAGTCACAGGTATTCCTAGTATAGGAGTCAGGGTTTCAACTTTTGTGCGCCTTAACTATTGTGAAGTTTGCTAGATATTAAGCATATTGTAATGATGTGTATAAATAAAGTATATTATAGTTTATACCTACGAACTGCAAAATAATTTCCAACTTCGATCTTAAGACTTTTATGCACCAGCATGCCATAAATGCTCAAAAATTTTGTTAGACCGCCAATTAGGAGTCCTAGCTACATACACTATTAAGTTCTAAATCCACGTAAGCATACAATAGGGTAGTTGACTAAAAAAATCTAATTAGTCCGTCAGATAGATTTCCAAAAAATATTGGACACGTATTTTTTCTTTTTTCACGTAAACAAAAAATGAAGCCGATACAGAGCGTTGAAAACGCGTGTGACGTCACTACTCGCTACAATTTTTACCGAGCCGTAACGTCACAAGCCCCCACTCCTGATCTTTGATGCTTTGTATCTTCGTCAGTTTTTATAGATTTGATAAAGGAAAAAATAC
Organism: Hecatera dysodea; assembly: GCA_905332915.2. Taxonomy (NCBI): domain Eukaryota; kingdom Metazoa; phylum Arthropoda; class Insecta; order Lepidoptera; family Noctuidae; genus Hecatera; species Hecatera dysodea. Next base: position 8,772,952 of record HG995309.1, read on the forward strand.
GTGTCCAATATTTTTCTATAATCTAACTGACGGACTAAACATAATCATATATTTTTTACTCAGGAAACATCCCTATTATCACAGTATTACAATACTGTGCAATTATGCACGGCTGACATAAAGATTGCCTCATTATACGTGCAGTGCCCCTTCGTACCCACTTGCTCAGTGCGATTAGCCAGCGCCGCCGCCAGCGCAGCTCGAACTAGCGAACAATGAGTAGATTACTCATTGTTTAAATATTCAATTTTCCTCAGTTTTCCTGGCATAGGTACTACGTTGCCTATCAACGTTCACGACTGCGCTGAGCCATTGAGTCAATACTTCGATAAGAGCAGCCTGAAGTCACCATTATTGTTTTACGCCTCAATTTGATTCGCCTCCGTTGGTACATGTCATGTAAAATGGAGGCTAATCAAGCGCACGCCGACTTACAATGTTGTGACTTGTGACCGAGTTACGAAAGGTTGGTACCGGCAGGTGAATGGTTCCAACTGATTGAATGATTACGGAGCCGTAAGTTTGTATTTCAACTAGATACAGCTCGGGCAAGTGCTTGAATTTGTTTACAAAGATAAAGTAGGTAGGTACCTGAGTACTCGGTCTATCGTTTTCATATTGATTCTAGCAATTCTAGTAGGTATTAATTTACGCGACCGCAATAAAAACTAAACAACATACACCACTATGACTATGACCTACTTACTTACACGCATTTGCTCGGAAAACACGAGTTACACGCTTAAATGTTAATAATAGAAACAGACTGTCCAGACTCCAGTGTCCAGACAAAGACCATTATAGTGAAGAGATTCAAAGTTCAGTTTGCACTTCTTTTCAACCAATCCTAGGGTGAACAGTGTAGCATAGATATATTTCTATGATCTGTAGTATGAGCTGCCTGTGCAAAGTTAATTAATTGATAGACAGCAGAACTGCACTGCGATTCTGGCAAAATCTCACAGTGTAAACTTAGGTGAACTGAACATGTGAGCTTTTTAGTCTTACAAAAAATATAGAATGTATGTCAGATCACTTCATGCTCACTCCACCTACAGAATACATCGGTTAAGAATCTTCGCTTCGAGACTGAAGTGGGACTGTGCACGCAATGTCTTAGAAGCTGTGGATACTTACATTGGAATACTGGATTCGAGTATCTATTGTACAGATCAGGCTGATAATCTTAGTACCTAGGTACTATTATAAATGTGAAAGTTTGAATCTATGGCTAAACGAATCTGGATGAAGTTTGGCACCGATAGATTTAGTATACTAGGAGTATGTAGGTATGTTCCCTTGCGATACATTCTTACATACCTACCGCCGGAAATATTGTTATACTGTGCCGCCGCCGGAGGCGCTAGTAAAAGCTAGACCCCAACCCTATGTTAAACCCCAATTTTGCTCTCGTAGGACTTGATCAGCGAACTGAAGAGCGAGCTCAGCGGCAACCTGGAGAACGTGATCGTGGCTCTGATGACCCCCCTCCCCCACTTCTACGCCAAGGAGCTGCACGACGCCGTCGCGGGGCTCGGCACCGACGAGGAGGCCATCATTGAGATCCTGTGCACGCTCTCCAACTATGGCATCCGTACTATCTCTGCTTTCTACGAACAGCGTAAGTTGTCTATTATTTTTTTAAGTAATACCTAATTGGAACATCCAGAAGGTCAATGTCAGAACATCATCAACTTTGACGTCATGATTTTAGTGGACGAGAGAGATGGGCTGATAGCATTCTCTTTTTCGGAATGTGATCATGATTGGTTTGATAGATAGGTACCTACTTACTTCATAATACGGTCCCAGGATAGCCAAAACTGCCAAGATGGTTGTACATGATCTGTCGGTAGGTTATTCTTGAGATGAAACCTATCTCTGGAGCCTTATGATTTTTAATACTTACATTTCGATTTTACATTTATCTATTCTACTTCAAATTATATATAAAACGGGATTGCTCAGTTTTAATAGCTCATTTCAATTTAACTACAAGTCATGAACAGAACATAACTACCGTACTGTTGCAATCAATCAATAAATTTTATTGTGAATACTACAAAGCAATTTGCTAGTTTGTGTAGGTAATCGAGGAAAAATGATTACGAAATGGCCTGAAGGACAATCTCAATTATAAATGGCATTTCAACACTTTTGTAGTTTGTAATAAACACATGACTCACGGACTGAATGAAATATTTTGCACTCGTTAAATATAAATAAATCATACGATAACGCAGTAGCTCTCATTTGCATTTCAATGATATTTTATAAGGACTTGGCCATGAGGAGCAGGGCAAGCAAAGGATATTTGCTTACGTCAACGTTCGTGACACAGCACACAGTGTGCCAACAATCGAACACACAGGCTGGCTAATAATGTTCATGCAATCAAAATTGTACAATTAATTAGTTGGCTAGGCATAGTGATAAACATTGTTACTTATTGTAGATACAATTTATTTTATTTAATTAAGTATGTGAAAACTATGAATTAGAACCATTTTAGGCGATTTAATTGGCACCAAATAAATTACTTTCCAGGATATTTTAATAAAATGCTGAAAATACACTGGTTATTTTGAATCGACTCCAAAAAGAAGTGGGGTCTCAATTCGTCATAATTTTTTGATAAGTACTTCTTTAGCGACATTTTCGCCAGGTAGATTTTTTTAATGCAGCCAGAAACCAGAACCTTATTTACCAAACAATAAACCAAATCCTAAGGCCTATATTCCTTTACCACAGTGTACAACAAGAGCCTAGAATCAGACCTGAAGGGCGACACCTCCGGCCACTTCAAGAGGCTGTGCGTCTCCCTCTGCATGGCCAACCGAGATGAGAACCAGGGCGTGGACGAGGGCGCTGCCAAGGCTGATGCTGAGGCCCTCGCGTCCGCTGGAGAAGGACAGTGGGGCACCGAAGAGTCGGTGTTCAACTCCATCCTGATCACACGGTCTTACCAGCAGCTAAGACAGGTGAGCTTACGGCATTGATGCTAAATGGCTGCCCTACGTTTCGCGGGGTTTCATTTTCGCATAACTGTGTATATTTGAATATTATAATGATTCTATCTTCAGAAGTACAGATTTATTGCAGATATAACCTAGCCGTTTTTGAACGTGAGACTTTTTGAAACGCATCCAAGGCAAAAAAATATCTAGTTTTGTTGAACTAGTTAGACTACATGGAGCAAAACTTGTTTTGAAAAAAAAAACAATCTTACAAAAAACTAATTTAATAAAAAAATAGGTAATATTCATGTAAGATTATTATAACCAGGATTCTAAAAGGGTTAATCCCTCGAGATATTTACTTAGCAATTTATTGTTCATTCATGTACCTAGTGGTTTTCTCTTAATAACGATGCAGAAACTTCAAGTTATTTGTTCCAATATCGCTTTATCCACGGTCCAATAAATTTTAAATAAAACTGCGTCTCTAATGCCCGGTTTTCCGCTAAATTGTTTGAAATGCTAATACTACAAATAAATTAATTTGCATAATACAGCATTTTTGCTACAAAATAATATGCATTATTCAGGCGTTTCAGTGCAGACGTGTAGTCTCGCAGAACTTGAGAATAAGAACAATGTACAAATGCTAAATACCTATAGCATATACATAACGAGAATTTTAACTACTTTTCCTGTACGATGCACATATTTGTATAGTTGTTTGGTAAAGTAGAGCCAAAACTGTGACGAAGGTGACACTATACAATACACACAGTCGTTTATTTTGTGTGCATTTATGTCAAAAGTAAATCTAGTTTTTTCCTTGAGCACTGATCGTTCCGTTTTGCATAGCATTAACATTCATTAGGTATTTTATGAGCCATAAAAATCTAGAAAGCTCGATCCGATACAATTGGGCCGTCAGACTGCAATCACATCAATTACTCAATGTTCGTCTGACGCATTCGTCTAATTGTCTGATGACTTCCAGATCTTTGCTGAGTTCGAGGCCCTGACCGGCAAGGACATCGAAGAGTCCATTAAGAAAGAATTCTCTGGAAGCATCGAGAAGGGAATGCTTGCTATCGGTAAGTAAAAAATATCACTAAGGCTAGGTACCTAGGAACTAATCAGAGTCGAGAAACAAGGTAGAATTCGTTAAAAGCCACTAAGTACTCCCTGACTGGTGTCAGTTTTTCTGACTATCTGAAATGACAGTAACCGATCTTCAAAAAAAAAATATAGCCTCAACAGCGTTTTCCCGCTCAAATGTGTCCCTAGCCTAAACAATCGCTCATCAGTCATACATAACACCAAACATTTTTTTATGATAACAAACTTCCATGCTTCGTAAACTAAACCACAAAATAGCCATAATAGAGTGCCAAAAAGATTTCATTAGTCACCTCTAAACAACGTCCAAGGTCATTTAACAGGAAGTTAGTGTAGCGGCCTTGTTCAGTCGTTCAACTTTTTGTTCTAACTGGGAATTACCAGCGTAAAGTTCCCAACATTGTCATTTGACACTTCCAGATTAGTTACAATCTGACCTTCCCTATATGTTCCAAAAGCCTTTTTTTATAAAAAAAAAACCTAACGCGTGTTATGCATAACTACTACTAAGGACTACCTACTATGCTAACTAGGATTAAATTGTAACAACCTGTATAGCATCAGGTAAGTATTGACCGCGACGTATTTTTAATGTTTTATCTATAGTCACGCGGAATTCTCGCCCTCTTCGTTTCTACTTCTCATTCATATATTTTCTCCTCTTAGATTTTTTTTTAAATTAATTTATCATTTATACTAAAGAATACCTACAGTTTGATCTGAATTAAATAGTAATCAAAAACCACTAAGGTTTAAACTTCTGCTATCATGAATCTATCACATAAAACCCCTAACATTAACAGTGCCTCCTTATAACTAAAACAAATTGTTACTATTGTCGAAGGGTGTTTGTAAAGATAAGTGTTCATGCAGGCTTATTTTCTATAGATAATATGATTCCAAAAAAGACGCCAAAAACTATTGCGTGAGATACAATAGAATAACCTGACCGTAAAAACGCGCACTGTTTGATCAAACCTTGCATTTTAATTTTCTAGTAAAATGCGTAAAGAGCAAAGTTGGTTTCTTCGCGGAGCGCCTGTACTACTCAATGAAGGGCCTGGGAACCAACGACAAGACCCTCATCAGAATCATCGTCAGCCGTTCAGAAATCGACCTCGGTGACATCAAGCAGGCCTTCCTTGACAAGTACGGCAAGCCCCTCGAGAGCTGGATCGCTGTAAGTCACTCTTTTATTTTTACCGCATTGATTTTGGGAATTACTTAAATTCATTATGACGTCACTTGGGATTTCATGGTTTATCACCGCATCCATCTTCTTCAATTGACTTTAATTAATGTCGTTTTGGAGTAGCTACATATTTTGAGACATATTATATGACCTCCCAATCAGACATGGCTGTTAACACTAAAGTCTATTAAAGAAGATGCTCTGAGATCTGTGTTGTTATGTTCTTAAAATTAGAGTCATGTGATTTTATTTAGATTTTTATTTCTGTTTTGTTAATGATTTAGTGGCTTTTGTTTTTTTTGTATGTACATATATTACCCCATATAACATTTTATGTCCTAACAAGTGTCTATAGTCAATCAATATTAATATTAAATATCCATTCGAATCATATCTACAACCATGAAACAATCGCACCTCTCCATTGGTCAAAACTTTAACCTCCACTCACATAATTTGGTCCATATTTTATTCACACGAAATATTTATCTTAATACTAACAGCATGAATTTTTGTGGTATTCTATACTCTAAGAAACTGACCCAAACTTTATGATTTGTGAAGTTCGACACGTCTAAGCTTCAATAACTAAATTCTTCTCAGCGCGCATGTGGGGTGCATATTGCATATGTACGTGTGTCGTAGAGAGCCACTTGAAATCATCTTGTCGAAGCCATGTAGATATTGATCCATCTATTAACTGAAAAACCATTCTTTAACAAGATTATACAGATCTATTTATCGTATTTATTGAAAAGAGATAATTATATTAAAACACATTTTTATTTTCGTATTTTTTATCTGCGAGTTTTGTTCGATTTGTTTTTACGTGTATTTTGCTAACTATGTGTCCATAAAGAGTGATAAAACACTAAATGTGTCTGAGTATGATAGCAGTTTAGAATAGTGGTCCATTTTGATTACAGGATGACACTTCCGGAGATTACAAGAAGGCTCTGTTGACCCTAGTTGAATAGATTGCGAAAGGTGTCTCCAGACAGCGAATGCGATAACCACCTAGCTCGTTAATTTAAGTTTGTCTGTGTCAATTTGTTAGGAAACTAAGTGATCCGTTAGGGTACGGGCACACTGACGACTTCGCCGTCCGACGCTCAAAGCACTACTAAACAGAAGGGCCGTGAACTTCATCCAACGGTCAGTCTAGTCATCAGTGTGCCATTATCTTTAGGTTATCCGCCGGGTGTAAATTTTATTTAAAAAGATCTGTATATTTGCTTCCTATTAGCCTTACTCACGTTCATGTAATTCCTGCACTGTAGCTAACTGCTTCGTGTCGTGTGCGTGCATGAGGGTAGCGGTACACGTCGCCTGCTCGTGTATCCCTGACTAGTTTTACAAGTAGCTGTTACATTTTCAGGAGGACTTAGGAGGTCCGCTCGGTGATCTCCTGTCGACAATGTGTTACTAGTCTCACACACGCTAACATTAACACTCAGTATTACGAGTTGCGCCATAACGTGTGACTATGCTGCAGTGTGAAGTTTTATTCTAATCACGATACGAGAGTCAGCATAATCGACCGAGTACAATCACCTATGTTGCATTTTAAAGACATTTATCTGATAATTTTAAGATTTTTATCTTCGTAAGATTATTTTGTGATACAATTTCGACTACACGTGTGAATAAAATCATAAGTAATGGGCCAGTTTCTTAATATTCGTCACGAACTGTGCAAGCGGTAGATTTATTTCGGTATTCTTTCCAGGATGACCTAGGGGGTGACTTCGGATATACGCTAGTCACACTTTGTGCTTAATCCTGCAGAATGAATTAATTATATTTTTTTATTTAATTAAAGTTATTATTTTTATACAAGTAACTGTTTTCGCTTAGCATGCTACTTTGATAAAACTGAGCTAACGTTACAAAGTACAATGTAATAATTTGCAGGACGATACGAAAGGCGACTACAAACGCGTGTTACTCACGATAGTGTCCTAAAGTAAGCGCATAATACTACGCGATAAGCGATGAGATCCGCTGGATAAGTTCCGTTAACTAAACTACTGCCTTTACATTGTATAACTGTTGAGATGTTGTAGAAATTAAAGCTTGATATTTTTGTGAAAAATGAGATATTTATTGGTGCTGTAGTTTTGTTTACAATATACACATATTTACATTAATTATTAATTAAACTACTATGTATGTTGCTGCGTGTTTTATTCTACGTCCCTTATTCCCTCTGCAGTGATCTGAAAAAAAAATAGGTACAATTTTCTCCTTGACATGACCAACATTGCTGAATTTGTTCGAAAGAGTCACCGCGGCCCTGGAACGCAAAGGGCACAAGAAGGATCACGGGTGGGTTTTAGTCAGTAAGAGTCTGACACTCCCTTCCGCTCCGCCCAGAGCGGGAGAAGTCATTTGATGATTTCCCATCCAAAAAAAATAAAAAAAAGACATGACCTACAACTGTATTTATAAAGATGGGATGGGTTCATCGCTTCTAAATATTGTCATTGATAGAATATTTTCGACATAGTTTTTATACGAGTGCGTATGAACTTGGCACGGCGTCGACTTGTGAGTGAGCCATTACTAGGAAAGCCCTGTTTACGTTGGCGCCGTTCCAGAATGTTCATCAATGATCTGCCTACATCAAATATTGATTTGGTCTGAACATTTGGGTCAGCCATAATGGCCTTTTCCTACAGCATTTACGCTTTTATAGCTTGCTGGAATATTTTTAGTGCGTCACTATTTCTTATATAGAATAGAATTTATCTTTAATCGAGTATCCATGACTCAAAAACTGTTAGTAAACACTGACACTAAACAACAACCACTTACTAATATTTGAGCTAGTAGACATTGGGGACTGTCTACTAGCTTTTGACGTTCAAAAAGTAGTGATAAATTAAAGCTTAATATTATTTATATAAATTAAAGAATTTGAATTACAGAACAAATAATATGTGTTCTGTTATGTGTAAAGATAAGCGTCTTTGGCAATTAGTTATTTTCGTATCCAGCGGAGATTAAAAGAGCATCTTTAAGTCATGATATAACTCAAGTGGAATGCACCACTATCATTTTATTTTTAAACATGCTCTCATCGACGTTATGAAAATAACTTTAAAATCTTTGCACGTCTGAAGTGACGGCATAATCTTTTAAATATTTATTACGGAGGTTACTTTTACACCTCATTCATTATTAATAAAGAAAGCAAATACGATCAAGGCTGAAAAACACGATCTCCTACATAGATAAGCTACATCTGTGTTTAGATTGAAATAATAATCTATATCTACTAAGTAATAAAACTGAAAAGTTTGTTTGTCCGAACAATTTCTGGAACTACCAGTCGGATTTGGAAAATGATTTCTGTACCTATATGACAGTCACATTCATGAGGATGGCTATAGGCTACACGGGAACGGGATATCCGCGTACGAAGTCGCAGGAAAAAGTTATCTCTAATATTATAAAGAGGAAAGATTTGTATTTTTGTATGTAACGAACAAACTCAAAAACTACTGGACCGATTTCAAAAATTCTTTCATCATTAGAAAGCTACATTATATGCATATATTTTATCTCCGTATTCCCACGGGAACGGGAACTACGCAGATGAAACCGCCGGGCGGTGCTAGTAATAGATATTTTTGTGATTTCTAAACTCAAACCTGTGATTTTCATTTTCACTTGCCGCATCCGACGAAAGCCTGCGGTGTTACACTAGCGAATCCATGAGGGGTGGGCTACGGAGCTCACCCAACGCCCGATGGTACCGTGATATATTTGATAGTCTACAGGCTACAACCTAATGAAGTAATTGAGGAATAGGTATACGAGAAGTAAGTCCAAGAAGACTAAACTAGAAAATGTTGTGTTTTTTTTGTTGGCTTTGCCTAACCTACACTCATCGGGGCAAGCAAGAAATGAATTAATATGCAACGATTTTGAACCAATAACATGGAGTGCAAATTGGGTTATTTTTCAGTTGGGTGTTTTTTTTTTACACAACTACCAAACCAATCCCCATCAGGGAATCAACAAGACAATTATGTGATCTCTTAGTAAATTCTCGAAATCATAACAAATGACCAGAAACCTTGTGAAATTAAGCGTCGTTTAATGGTGTATTTGGATGTATATATTTTTCGATGTAAGGATACCTTACATAAATAATTTAAAGAAACTCACACGAAAATACCAGTATTCCAAAAAACTAGAAGTAAGTATCACCTGAAACGTCGCCACAGCACTAGCAGCAACGCTACTCTTCATCAACAACGCGAGCCTGTGCTGGGCGTCCCGCGCAGCATGCGGGCACGTCAGCAGCACGCGCACGTTGCAGCGGTGCGCCCACGCGTCCCCCAGCGCGCCCACCACGCTGCCGCCCGACAGACCCACGCGGGTGCTCATCTCGTTCGCTAGTACTACCTGGAATAAATGAAAAAAAAAAAATATATTATAATAAGACTCTTTACATACCAGTGCATCATGATTACTTACAGATGATTCTTTTCGAGCGAATAATTCAGAATATTACCTACTCCATACTCGCGGATATTACGCGAATTATTAAATTTGAAAACTTCGGAATATTTCTTCCCGGCATCACTAGTTGCTACACTTATTTTATTTTATTTTAATAAGTACAGTGACAGACTACAGACTAAGACAATATTTTTTAATTAATAATAATATATATTTAATAACTTTTATTTTTATTATAATAAGATTAATTATATTATTTTTTTATATTCGTATTAGATATTCAGCTTTTATATTTAATTATATTAAAATAAAATGATTTAAAATTTTTAATTTAAATTATTACTTAAATGTAATATTCTTTTATTCCAAGCACAACTATGACAATATACTGTAAATAAATCTGAAGTCCAATTATTACTGTACACAGCGTTCATTGTCTAATATGCTTCATTAGTGACAGTTAAGGATAAATAATATAGAGAAGCTGCTAAATAGGTAATAGCCTGAGGTGCTCAAGTGGAATCAGGAAAACGCGAGTATTCTCCCATCAGTAAGCTTTAGCTATCAGAGTCAGGCTAATTCTGGCTATTTGCCACTTCAGCTATGTTGATATACAATGCATTCATAAAAACAGTGGTTCTAATAAAAATGCTGAAGGCGAAACGGTTGAGCAGTCTTCGAAATGTAGTATGATGATGATTTGATAAAACAATACTGATTTAATTCAAATAGATTCCCCCAGATTCATACAAATAGATAAAGTAAATAGATCTCTTACAGCAATTTGGTGTTGTACAGCAATTTTCTGTAGTTCTGCCATCTGTCTGAACAGCAAACCTGTTCTCTGCCTGGTTGAGATGCCATCTTTGAATGGGAATGCTATTGAGTCTATTGCTATCAGTTTCACCTGAAATATTTAGTTATTCAATGAGTTCAATCAATAACAAATAACTTTTTCACAGATTCAAGTATTCTGTAAGTTATGTATCCTCTGAGACACTCCACACTGACTATATTTTATCCAAAACCTAGAGATCTTTAGGTGTCAGTTTATTTTTAACAAATCCTTAATCAGAAACTATTTGTATTGACATCAATTGTTGCAACAATCTATGAAGTTAATGTAGTGTACTTTAATGATAATGTATCTAGAGTTAACACTTTCAGTGCATAAACTCAGATATGTTTCAAGCAACAATTTATTCCAGTGCCCACAAGTTGCAATTTGTGGGCACTGGAACAAATTGTTGCTTCATTGTTACATTACTAATTATTGTTTGACCTATATCCGAGTTCTATGCATGAAAAGTGTTAAAAAAGTAATAAAATAAAAGAAGGCTTACATTAGGATGATCCCCAATAAACTTGGACAGTCTATACATGAACGCACAGAACTTCTCCAGACCAAAAGCATTGACATAGTGCAGTTTGTTCAATGCATCTTCTTCAGTTATGTTTAGGGGCTCATCCAGGATGCTTTGACATCTCAATAAACTTGCACTTAGGATCTCTAAAATAACATATTAATTAAAACAATATTACCTGACAGGAAAAATAGAAGATAATGTGTTACGCTCACCCTCAGTAAATTTCTAGAGAAGGGGAAAATGATGATGATTAATTTTAATATTATAATAAGTATTTAAAGGGATGTAATATGAAAAAGGCCTTGTCAGGCGACAAGGTGCATTCCTGTGTTGCAGTCTGGGTTCATATAGGTAAACACATGAGGTATTGAGCTTGAAGAGTAGCAACATATGTAATTATATACATACATATGTTGCTACTCTTCAAGCAATTGCATTTACATTCCATGGACTTCCAGACTTACTGGATGGAGCTGAATAAATAGAGTGGCTACCTGTAACCCTACCATGACGTCTTAAATCCATCATGATGTGTGTGAGGAAAAGGGATAGTGCTATTCGTCTTGTGTAACTCCGTCTCTATCAGACACAGGAATCATGATGGATTTAAGACGTCATGGTAGGGCAGCAGATCGCCATAATTAACCGGGAAAACAAATTACCTCTAAACCTGGATATGGTGAAATTAGTATTAGTATCAATGTAGAGTGCCTCTGCATTCAGCCCGCCCAGTTCTTTAGGTATTTGAACTGATGCACACAGCTGTAAACTAAAAACAATATTAGTATAAACGACAAACCAACAATAAGTTCTATAAGCTCAATTCAAACCTGCAAAAGTTAGCTGCGTACCATAGTTGAGTTTTACCAGAGCCAGGCAAGCCTAGCAGTTCAGTGATGCAACCAAGCTGGAAACCATCAGTTCCCAACATATTATCAAAGCTTTGGCTGAAGGATGCCACCGCGGGAAGACTCGTTTCCCTCTGGAAAATACAATGTTTTATGGTATCGAAATATAGTTATTTCACTGCAGTTGTACGGCCTGTACCTGCCATAATTCCGTTTCGTTAGATATCTTGAAAGATTTCATGTGATATATTTTATAACATCGCGGATTCGTAAAATAAAATGTTGACACAAACAAACAATATTCAAACAAACAAAACATTTCCCTACCGCCAAATAATCTGTCAGTGTGTGTCAGCCAATCAATAATTTTTTAAATATTTTTATGGCCTGGTTGCGAAGACCTTTTGGCATAATGATTTTTTTTTTCCCTGAAGGGAGTCCTTTGACCATATTGCCTAGTTTTATATCCTGGATTTCTTGCGAGATAGGTTTTGATTTGATACTTTAAATACTCTCTCGTAGCAGATCCAGTGTTGCCAATTTAGCGACTTAGTCGCTAGAACTGACGACTTTTGCTCAAGTCTTAGCGACTAAAATAAAGTTTTGACGACAAAAATTATTTAGCGACATATCTGGCGATTTTTGAGTATAAATTAAAACAGCCAGCAATAGATATTTCAAAAAATATTCAAAGCAGCACATCCAATTTTCTTTCAAATCTAAGTTTTGCTATTGAATACGGCCAGTTCTCCTATAATTTCTACTATTTCGTTGGTATGCTCCATTGAGAATAGATCAATGGTATGCTCTGTATAGATAGGGGAACACAGGAGAAATCCCCGAAGTTGAATATGTTTGAATATTGAACAGTCGACTGCTCGCTTGCTTTAATTTTAAGGAATTATAAAGTGCTTAAACGTGTGTCGCAATAGCAAAAATAATTTTGAACAATTTTTTTTTCACTTATCCTAATATTTCACGCCGCCTTTTCGGTCCCCGACAAAATTATAGGTATTCTCCCAGACAAAATCGTGAATCCACTCCTGGTGGAGCTAGTTTTAGCGACTTTCTAGCGACTTTTGATTAAGAGTCTAGCGACTCGGTAGTTTTGGAGTTGGCAACACTGAGCAGATCTTTGATTCTCTGATCTAACGATAAGTAGACTGCTGCTCTAAACTCCATAGTGTCCGTTCACAAAACTGGGAAGCAAAGACTTTTTGTGATATTTTGATTAACTACAAATCAACAAAATGATTAAAAGTAGAAAACCTATCGCGCAAGAAATCCATGATGTAAGATACAATATGGTCAAAAGACCAAGACCAAGAGCCTTCCCTAGTTCACCTAAAAAAATCAACAAAACGTCACTTTTGACGTGAAGTTGACGACTGACAGAATTTTTCCGAAGAATTTCCCAACAAGCATCAGTATCCAGCTCAGTAAGACAAAAGTATAATTACATATAAATAGGTAAAAACTCATCACAAAGATGAATCATAACCAAATGAACATGCATGTGCCAATGAATACTGTTGGCGCGACACCAAACGTGGGGATGCAAATGCCAGTACCGGGCACAATAATGCAGCAACCATCTCCACAACAAATGCAGCCTCAGCAATTGCCACAGCAAGCTCAGCAGCAGGATAAAATGGATAATATATCTAGAGTTAAGACTCTTATGGGCTCCCTCCGTGAGTCTATTCCAGTAAGTAAATAACGAATCATAAATAAAATCTAACTTAAATAATAAGTATTTCAGTGCAAAGTTAGGATTGATTTGATATAAAAAAAAACTTGTTTACAGATGACTCTGAAGTCTGCAGCCCAAATCTTACATCAGAACCATAATATAGATTCTAACTCTCAGTAAGTAACACAATTATTATAATTGGGTTAACACTACCAGCGATATTAACAAATACGATACATCTTCATCTTGACTATTGAAATATTATAATATTGGTATTTTTACCTTAGTAAAGCTTTACCTACATATGGCTACATAGGTATATTGGTACATATTGTTGCTTATCAAACAAAACCATACAAGTAATTGGATTATCTTTACAATAAAGTGAACATCGGAACAAATTCTTACAACCATCACACAGGGGCAATGAGACAATTATTTGAATACTGGCCTGTGTTTGGTTAACTGCCTAAAAAAGTAATAGTTAAGTCATTGGATCTTCGACAATGAGCTCATCTGATGACATTAAAATTGCCAATTTTTCAACTTGTGTTTGATAAGTGACAATAATGTAGTTTCTTCATTCCAACCCAACTGGCTTGAGTGTAATATGTATAAAATTACCTTATTAAAAATACATCACTAAAAGATAGCTAGACTGATTGTAGCTACGCAAACTAAATAGACAGTTTTACAATGAGATTAAAATGAATCAAAATTAGTTGAATAATGATTAAGACATAATAATCAGTCCACCATTAAGCATTATTATTTGTAAATTTAGAGAATGAATTAATTTGAAAAAGAACTTGCAGCCACATAACACATTACTGAGGGGCCTTTAAAAAGGTCCAATCAACGAGTTGGGAGCAACGTCCATCACTTTTTCTGGGATTAGGTTAAAATATGAATAATATCTTAACAAAAATAACTATCCATACTAATTTCTCCATAACTTATATTTGCAGGAAAGGAATTGACAACCCAGTGCCCAGATTCGATAAAAATCTTGAGGAGTTTTTCTCAATTTGTGATCAAATGGAACTACACCTGGTAAGTTTATTATCATCTGGTAACTAATTAGAATCACACATCCTAGGTTATTCTAATCAGTTATTACAAGACTACAACTCAAGTCAACTATAAGTACAAGCCCATTGCTTTATCATGGATGTAACCAGTTAGCATCATGGGTATCACTAAGTTCTCTTTGTAAGTAGCCAAATTCAGTGGCTGTAGTAAGACTAAAGCACTTCCAAAACTACCAAGACTAAAGTACTACACACACTGAAGTGTGAGGGAAAGGAATAGTGCTATTCGTCTTGTGTAACTCCATCTCTCTCTGACAGAGGAATCAGGATGAATTTAAGAAACCTTTTTTTAAGGGTCTTCTACATTTCTATTCTACGGAATTCAAATCATTGCTTTCCATATAGTTTGTCATTGGAATTCAATTTTATGTGGCTCTTTAAGAACTGTGCAGATAAGAATTTTCACTACTAGGCAATGTAAAATGTAAATCTAAGCTTCAAGGATTCAAAATCTAGAATTTTCTTGCAGAATCTAGGAATAAGCAGGAGGACGCAACATTGTGTGCATGTTGACGTAAATATCGTGTATCTAAGTGCAACAATTAACTTCTTGACCCGGCAACCGTCTCTAATCACTATTATTATTAATTCCTTATCAGTGATGTCTTTGCGTAGCTCCCTAGCTAACGTCAACACCATCATATGATACACAGGGACCTTCAGGCCACTAAACTAATGAAGTAAACAACAATAAAAAAAAAGAAAAAAATAACACTTAAAAAGAAAGGGTTACCCATTCTGGGTCTTCATTTTCAATAAGGGTTAACCTGATAATATACTGTAGTATTATATTATCTGTGCCTGATATATGCCTTTAGTTATATTTGGATCTTATTCCAAAATAATATTTATTTTACTGGTAGCAACTACCAATGCAAATAATGTTATAGCTCTCAAGATGTTTTTAACACATTTAGAAATCCTTCCTAATAGAAGTTCCGTGTTTTCGGGCGGATGGAAGATTTCTAGACTCATGTCATACCTACTAACTTATGCCATTTTTTATTATTACTATTGCTTATAGATAAGTAGGTATGCAATTTCAATATGATGGAACATACGATTATAATAAGTACGTTACAAAGTAAACAGTAACATTATCACGAACAGTGTCCATGTTGTTTACGATATTAATATAGACTCATCCTCTCTAAACTATTGGTAGGTATTTACTGTACTTAGCTGCGGGGTGTTATTTTAACCTAGGTCAGTATTGTTTTCAGTTAAAATTTTAAACCCGGATGAGGAACTTAATTGTTACATAACATCGTCTCCGAGACGAGATGATAAATGAATCAATAAGACAAAAAAGAACTGCAATTTTTCCACAAAATATTGAAGGGTAAACTAATATCGTCGTATTTTTCTAATAAATATATTTTACCCTTCGAAATTTTTAAACGTAAATTAATTTATCCATCAGCCCCCATGATCCCTTTCCAGTAAGGGAATAGTGCTATTTGATCTATACCTACAGCTCCGTCTCTCTCTTACATCGGAATATGATGGCACTGGCACGTAGCATGGGGTATTGATCGAATCTAAATAAGAAGACTTTTTAGACCTAAAAATATCCTTCAGCTATTTTCGTCTCATTGATTATTTATTGAACGTTCTATTTGACAGCGTACGGCCATAACGTGCATCCAACAAGCGCAGTCTGCAGCCCACTACCTACCTCTGACCGTCATGCCGTCGAGGCTCGACACTGGACCAACCTCAGGGGTAAGAATCAACAATGTTATACATCTTCTTTTCATATCGACTGTTCATTTATTATCAAGGACGCCAAACGACAGTTCTGCAGGCCGCAACGCATTTGGTATGGCCCATCAACAGCTAATACCAACATAAATATTTCGCTTCTTATGAAATATGAAATTCTAAATGACTAGTGTAATATATTGCTAGAAAATAACAAATTCTAAAAGTACACTTCATTTTAACCGAATAAATGAACATTTTTGAAAAAGAGAACAAAATTAGGCGTCAGTGTTCCACGTCTAACATATCTGTGAAGAGTTTTACCCACCTTAATTTTACGAAAACGAAATTGGCTCACCTACCAAATTAGCCGTCGTCCTTGATCTATACCTTATTGTTTTGGTTCATAAGATAAGGCGTGGCCGCCTTTTTCAGATCGTCAAGTATCAATATTATATTAATTCTGAATATCGAGGAAGGCAACAGATTTGAATAAATTTGTTACTTTAGAAGAATAAGAGAACTTTCACATTCGGGGTTTTGCTAATCAAAAGATAGTGTAACAAGGAAATAGACAGCAGTTTCCTATGGGTCGTTCCGTCACATACACATTTACCAGCTTATAAGAGCTAATGCTCGATCATTAATATAGGAACGCCTTTCCATTTCAGGACAACATCAGCTACCCTCAATACTTAAACACGGTGCGCCTTCAAATAACCTACGCGAAGGATATCCACGACACATTAGTAGCGGCCGCGCAAAATATATCACCCACCGAGTGAAGGCAATAAGGTTATTTTTAGCACGTAAGAGTAAATTATATTTATATTGGTATAAGTATGGGTGTAATAAAGCCCTTTCAACATCAAACATGGTTTTTTAATATAAAACGTTTAAAATAAAATGGTAGACTAGTAGTAGTACCTAGTTAATATGACTTGCTTTAAGAGTGAAAATAATTAAAAAAATCAAAGGTTACTCAAATGTCTGTAATTCCTGTTACTGTTTTATGCACTCGAAACAAAAACAGCCAATCGATTCATTTGAAAAATACCTGAATCCAACTAATTAAAAAAAAATATGCAGAAACGAGGGCTAATTCTACCAAAAATGTGATAACTGTCTATTATTAGAAACCAGTAACTTTCCTAGACATTGAATCGTAGTCTATCGCACAGTGTCACGTTAATTAAACATTGGTTATCTTATTGCATAAGGTATTAGTAAACAACTTACATCCTTAGTGAAATGTAGGCATATAAAGTGCACATTTTATACTTAATGACTCTTAATGTTGGTATTTCTGTCAATACACCTTTTAGCAGTTTTTCGCAGTGGTGGTTCAACTCCACTTAAAAGTAGATTAGGCTTATTATTCTGGTAACTGATCGGGAAAAAGGGTTTACCTAAAGAAGTTAACTAAACCATGCAAGGGTTACTCTAAGGGTTGGGGGATTTACCCTTATACATTACTACTTGTTAACTAACCCTTTCACTATGTACTCTGAGGTATAGAGCAGGGACAGCAAGTTTATATGAGTAAGTCGTTCTCGAAAACCCTTACCATAATTATACGCTAACCGAAGTTATGTGGCAGGGACACCATGAAACTTAACTTCAATATATTCTCTATATATATATATATATATATATATATATATATATATATAGTATAATATATAGTCTTTTTATTAGGTTTTTGTTTCTCCATCAAATATATCAGTCGTAAGAGTGATATTGAAGCTTGAGAGTTAAGTTGAATAAAACCAAATCATTATTAATAAAATATATTAGACTGTAAAACATATGGATACATCAACAGGAAATATTTTAACATAGTTTTATTCAGCCCTTTACAGCTACATAGATAATACGACATTTTATGTGTCCTTTATTTACAATACATGAAGGGACACAATACGTAAGCCTTAAAATAATAATAATTTACAGTTGGATATATTTTCGAGATCATAAGAACAAAGTAACCACATTTTATTGAACTTATTTCATTTTGGAAATGATTATAGGGGCATTTTAGAATAATTAAAGTTAAGTTTCGAATCAAAACTTTCATACGATCTCTTACGCAGCCGGTCCGGACATTCTACGCCATACAAAATACATATGTGAATGTGACTTACATATAAAACTTTAAACTAAAACTATCACAATAGGAAGAAAATAGAATACTATCAGTCTTTAAATTAGAAGACACCAGGAACATTAGTTTACTCCAATTTCTTGTGTGTACCTGAAACAAAAAGTTTGTTTATTAAAAAAGAGCCATATTTGTGGTCGGTCAATTATTATTAAATTGGACCAAATATTTCCTTAATCAAATTCTCAGAACAACATCCTGATTGAATTTGATCCTCCATTTTGAATAGGGCAGTAAGACCCTTGCACTCTTTTTACTGGCATACCATTTCCTTGAATAGATAATAACATCCTGAGTTATGCTCGGCAAATAACGAATCCACTACAAAATTAAATTTTTGTCAAACCATCATTACAAAAACTAATCAGTAATTTCGACTTGAAAACAGTCAGAAAAGCAACATAATTATATCAGTAGTTAGTCCTATACCAACAAAACAATAGTCGCACAGCATTAAATAATAATTCTAACAAATACTAATAACTACCAACAACACAACTCTATATCTGTAGTATATTTCCCTGACAACAGACCCTGGGGGGCTACAATCCACAATATGTAATGGAAGGGACACATAAATCGATCCTTATCAACAGCAAAGAGAAATACAGGCCTCGGCTCTTCCACTGGATGTTTGTGCATCGTGACCCTAGATAAACTTATTATGATGACATTAATTATGTTCTGTCTCACCCACTGTGTGCTATGGAATAATACAGGTTCGGTTTGTGGTCCTACATATACTGCTAAAGAGTAGGTGTGTGTTGTTTTCACACAAAGGGATTATATTGTTGAGAGCTTTTGTAATAAATGTATAATATGACAAGTACTGCATATTTTTATCTGAAACAAGTATATACTGCCATGTGCGTCGCAATTTTGAGTATTCCATTCATGTACATAGATCAGAAGATAAGGCGTTCAGCTACTTGGCTTAACAAAATGTGATGGCAGTAGGCATCTAAAAGAACATAGAACTAGGATTATTAATAAGAATTTTGTTTGGCATCTTTTAGATACCTAATTAAGGAGACATGCTTAGTTAATGAGGATCATAAATGACAAAAATAAACTCAAGAGGTTAAGATCAAATCAAAAAGAATATTATTTTCATTTAACATATTTGTGAACTACAGCCAGGATAAAAGCTAGTCTAAATACAATAATTAGTATCTAACTAATAACATTTCTGCAAAGGTCAAACTATTTTCCTTCGGTTAATTAGCAGTAAGTTAAGAACTAACAATCACGAATAGTTTGTATGTAACCGGATGTTTCTAGATTATGATTTAATTTTAGACTTGTCGGTTGAGCTATGAGACATTTGGCAGTGGTTTTCTTATTTTACTGCGACACTCAAATTATTTTGCAACCACGATGTTTGATTTTATTATTTCAGTCTACTGGGAGTCCCATATTAGACGGCGGAAGTTGAGTGATAATGATGTATTATCTACATAATGGGTTCATTAAACTATAGGAACAAAATTTACCGAAAATCCTCACCAAAAAATTGTGACAGCTTGTACAAAAATCATTATTGCTTCTATTATAAAATTTAATCGAGGGATTACAAATCTATGCAAATAAATACAATACATTAGTAGATATAAGTATTTCACTAATAGTGGAGATAAAGTTATCGTTGCACTTAGCAACAGTTGATAACCGAACATTCACCCTAACAGACACATAATGAACTTACATAATTTTCCTCACATAAAAAGTAACTCGATATAGGTAACAATAACAAGTTTTTTTTACAATATGATAATATTATCGCGAACAGCCTCCGTTGTACTCATGTTGCTTTCATTTCCACAATATCCCTGGCCCGACTGATATCGACAACTGCCAGACGGAAAGATATTTTAATACGACAGACCCAATTCACTGTCGTATTGATTGTAAAAAAAGTAATTGTGTATTTCATGATTCATACAGTGTTATTGGGCGAATGCAAGGCAATGAACGATGAGGGTCGGGCTGGCGATTAAAAGATCATTTTCTTTACAAACCACCAACATTGAACCGGTTACGACAAAGACACTTTTGCAGATAAATAAATACCAAATATAATAATCCATTATCGCACTGATCAGCAAAATTATAGTGAACCAACGTGCCTGTTGTAATGGGGTAACCCTTACCCCGGCAATTCATTTTAAAACGTGTAACCCTTTACTACTGCGTTAACCCAACTAACGCACGTGCGTCCAATACGAAACGAATTACTTTACAAACATTTTACATTCATATGTCATAAAATGACGTCTGAATGTACTATGCAGACTATCAAGCTGATCTAGCACTAACTACAGCGCAAAGTTTATCAACGATACTTAATAGTACTTATTTTAAGTGCCAACACATTAAGAGTTTCACTGCTTATCATATTATATCAACAAAATCAATGACTGCTTATGAATAACACACTTTTTGAAGTGAAAACTGCTTTAGCCACGTTGGGCACTTCTTGGTAGGGGAAATCTTATGGGTTCGCGTCAACGCGTGGACGGATTTAGTGAAAATTTCAATGTGTATATACTGTGCATTGTTTAAATAGTGATTTTGTTTTATTATTATTTTAATTCAAACAATGGAATTTCATATTTTAATACTAAAATTCTAAGTTTTTAATTCTATCGGCAGTCCCTATAACTGGCATTTATTTTATTATCTAGTTGGTAGGTAAGTACTTAGTTGTTTATAGAACTAAGTATATTGTAATACCTACCTATCTATTTTCATAGATGTCTTTTAATGTTGTTGATTCTCAGAAGCTGTTTAATATTTAAAGCCTTCCTGCTAAGTTAAGAGTCACGTAAATTGTGACCAATATAGGTAACGTAGACAAAGCTATCAGAACTGTCCGAAGATATAATTTACTTAATTATTTAGATTATTGTCTTCTTTAAATAATAAGACTTTGGAATTATTATCATGACAATATTAATATCGGTCGTTAAATCAAATCCCAAGTACTGTAGGAGTGAATTGATAACAATACAATATAAGTCATTAGAAATAGTGTCGTTTTCCGAAATTCATTAAGAAAAAAATGACTGTATCCATTATACTTTTGAGCATAAATATTTGAGTACCTAATATACTAATGAGTATTAAACGAGGGTTCATTAAAACGTCTTTTTAACCTACGTTAAAAACAAAATTGCACTATTACAAGAGATACCTGATTTTGTCGGCATTTTAAATGAAAGAAGTAGGTAAATACAGTCAGTGCCCTGCATTACCTTACTTCTATTATATTCTTAATTCTAAGTGCGGTCAGGTTATGAAAGGTATACTGTACGAACATTTTGTCTATGCGACACTTTTTCATTCCGACATCCACGCGAACGAAGTCACGAGCTCTGCTAGTTTTGATAATAAAATAATATTAAGAGCACATCGACTTCTAGTTAGGACATAACTTTTGCATTTAATAGCAGTATATATAATTTTTATCAATACTTTATTACGTACATCGTCTAATAAATCTGAACTTGTTTTTATACGAGTAAAGTACTTTGTTGCAATTTAACTACCTTCGTAAATCAAAGTAGTTGTTGATAAAGTATTATCTGGAACAAATTATTACACAAGACTTGTGTTTGGTCCTTTTAAGGACCAATTCAAGGCTGATGAGCTGTAGCTCAACAGTCCGACTGCAGTATTTAAAAAATAGGCAATGCTTCCAAAAATATCTGACTGTGGAAAAAAACTGCTATCGAGACTTGAGGGCTGTAGCATGCCATACAATACCTAAATTCTATTTGATTTGGAGTTACTTATGGCTTTACTATATAATGTAATCAATTAACCATAGTGTACCTATATAGTTCTAACAATGCAAATTAGTAGCATGGGATGATAATGCTTCCGAAGTTGACTCACTTGATTATCAAAATGGGTTTAGACACCCATTTTAAGAAACAAGTATTGTTTTTCATATTACCGGAACTCATTAAGCATTTTCCTAATTACCCAAAAAACTGCGCTGTAAATTCATATATGTATGTATTATGTCTAGGAAATAAAAATTGTTATTTTTGCCCAAAAATATTATGTATAGCAACTATTTCTCGAAACGTCCGAGCTGTTCAAAAACAAGGAGCATCAGGGTCGGGGTCGCGCCACGTCCACGATGTAGGTAATCGTTATCAACGCAAAATCCTTGTTATTGTAGTTAATAATAAGTCCCTCTATATTTTAATGATAAATGAACGTAAGATGACATTACCATATTCATATCTTGGTTACCCTTGACTGTGAACATTTAACTTTAATAAACGTTGAACCTTATTTATTGATCTTGTTCGAGCGTCAAACAACATTATGATACGTTACGGCTTTATTTTCTTTGTTTTATTTTTAGGCTTCGATCGATATTGAAGTATCGATTTCAACAGTTAAACTTGTATATAAAATTAAAGGTGATAACAATGTTATGTCTGTATTTTTTTTCTGTGATTATTATAACAAAAATCTTTTTTCGGATTGCTTTCGTGATTTGGTTCTGACAGTCTTGTAAACGATTCTAAACTTTCCAGATATTTTAAGCTGGATAGCGCTTGTTACTTATCTAGCTAATATGTATGTTATTCATGTAAGTAATAGTTAGACACTCAAAATTATCTCTTACTAGCTGACCCGCGCAACTTCGCCTGCGTTACATAAGAGAGAAAAAATAACCCAGTTTTTGCAACATTCTTCGTTGGTGCTCCGCTCCTGCTGGTATTAGCGTGATGATATGTAGCCTATAGCCTTCCTCGATAAATGGGCTATCTAATACTGAAATACTTTTTCAAATCGGACCACAAGTTCCTGAGATTAGCGCGTTCAAGCAAACAAACAAACAAACTCTTCAGCTTTATATATTAGCATAGATGAACCCAAATTATATTTGTAAAAACATTAAACAAGTCCTGGTTTTCCAAAAAAAAAACTTTTCCTCGATTTATACTGCGATCAATCAAGTACCACTGGCCAAGTAGAAGCACAAATATAAAGTTTTAGGTAACATTTATACACGTAACTATGAATTTTAGGTCAACCGTCACAAAATCGCGAACGCCCACCACCTGGGCCCTAGTTGTAATGACAGAACTAGGGCTCCGGGGCGATACAGTGGCTATCTAAAATATCAATATCACAGTAAACTACTTACATGGTTCATCCGAACACCTGCTGAGCGGCATATGTGATATGTAGATAGCCATCGTGTGCTCGGAACTGCTCATACGCCTGCGCCATCGTCATGCTGTGGCTCACGAGGACTTTGTCGTTCACTAGCAAGTATAGTGCCTGTGAGAAAACAAGATCAGTATAACATTTTATTCAATTGTACGAGCATTCGCTATCCAGTATGAGTTGGCAAAAAAATAGGGTTTAGTAGGTAGGTAGACCAATGAGCGACAAAATGGAGCTACGATCGCCAGTCATATAATGGTGACGACGTAAATTAAGATGACCAGTGTGACGGTTCTACTAGTATTTACATTCTGTGGTGATAAGCATAGTATCTAGGATCTTCTACTCTCACGTTTTCTTGCTAATATTAAAGTTTTTAACCGACTTCTAAAAAAGGAGGAGGTTCTCAATTCGGATGTTTGTATGTTTTTTTTTTTTTTTTTTTTATTGTTTGTTCGCGCATAACTCCGTCGCTTGTCAACCGATTTGAAAAATTCCCAAATGGTCCCATGAAAATTTTATCGAAATCAACCAAGCGGTTTTCGAAAAATCAACAAAAGTCTAAAAAAATATGTACATTTTCTACATTGATGACCTCTTAGTCTACTCTGCAAAGGAGCAGTACGTTTTTTTTACACCAATGTGATTGGTTCGTTTAGGTGGGGGAGGGGAGGGGGTGTAGGTACCACTAAAAAGTAAAAAATAAAAAAAACTTTTTACAAAAAAAATACAACAAATTTCGGAAGTCGGTGTGTTCAACAACAAAAAAGCAACCAAAAACACCGAGTTCCGAAATTAAAGTTATTTTATACTTTTTGGTTTTTTTTGTTTAGAAGTCGGTTTTATTTTTTGTAAAAAGTTTTTTTTTCTTACCTGTGAATCCCTTAGTTTCATCTTCGTCCGTATGATGTAAAGGAACTGGGACATAGTGAGTTCTTGTGGCACTAGGAACTTGTTTCTGCCCAACGCGGGCACTTCTCGCTCTCTCGAATACCGTTCCACGTACAACTGGACGCATAGGAACATAATATTAGTAACGAAAATTGTCCAAATAAAGAAAAAAAAACATATAAGTACAAAAAATGTATTTACCGGCACTTTATTTGGAAATCTATGTCTAATTGCCTGAACTTCTTGATTTGACTGTTTGATGTTCATATCTGTAACAAAATAGTGTTAGATTAATTTAATGTCAAAGTATGACTGAGGGCGATAAATATAAGAATTTCTGTGTCACGAAAACTGTAAAACGTCTAAACCCACACGCTGTGGTTCAATAATGAGCCTCTTGTTTTTTATTTTGGGTATAATATGATGCAAGTTGGAGATAAGGACATAGAATGGGGCTGTTGTGTACCTACCTACTTTGTAAAACCAGGGCAGCTGGACTATACTAAAATCTTTCATTAGTTATTTCCTGTAGGTGCCTCTTTTATAGACCTACAAGAGGCTTTTATATGTACCTAAATATTGCCTACTGGCTGTAGCTTTCTCGTTAATTTAGACTCTAGAGTCAATTCATGCAAAAACGTGCCCAACATTCTATAGTTCGTTCAATAAGTCAGACAAAAGTCACAAGTTTAGCCATAAGGAGGGTACTCGAAAAGACAGAAAAAAATGCAAATGGTATAGAATAGTAAAGATAAGGCCGAGTGGTGATTAGTGATAGGTTGCCTGAAATTACTTTCAGCGATAACAAACGCACGTTGTAACGGCTTAGCATTTTTTTTTGTATAATTTTGACATACATGCCTACTTGTGACTTATCTGAAAGAAGGGCTAGTACGTAAACTTTGGATAACAAAACGCTCACCATCTTTATAACCGAATACTTCTTGTGACGCGTATGTGATGTACAGGAATCCGTCTTCATCGCCATAGTTGTCGTAAGCCTGGGCCATCGTGAGGCTCATGCTCAGCATTGATTTGTTGTTTATTATCAAATATAAGGCCTGAAACAAAGCTTCGGAGTTATGACAGCCCAATACGGGTAACGGTAACCCTATGCTTATGGACTTACCACACTCCTTGCCTACGCCAGACATAAGCGTTTATCGAACGTGCATGCAGCGTAGACGCTGTGCAACTATATATGTGGTGCATATGGAGTAGCATGGGATTGAATAGAATAACGTCTACGCGATTTTCACGCCTTCGATCAGTGAGTTACAGTTTTAAATTATAAAGATTTGTACTTTGCACATTATTAGGACACCTTTAGTGCATCCAGATACCCCGTGTTATGCTACCGAAGCAGATAGTTTGGGTCACTTCCAACACCTCTTAGTACTATGTAACATAATCAATTAATTAATTTCATTTATCTCCAGAGCTAATTGATTGATAACGGGATCACATAAATTATACTTTTATCCGACGATAGTGATCCATCCAGATTGAACTAGACGCCAGCTAGACTAAGCAAAGGTTCACTTAGGTATTTTTTTCATTGGTAGAACTCGATTAGTTTTAAATTTCTATGGAATCAAACAGCTAACCAATTTTAGCTATTGATGTAATAGTGTAGGTACTTACTATTCTGTCTGGGTACCAGTTTAGCGCGTATAACGGAAACCCTATACCACTAATGACTTTTAAACTTTTTCAAACATTTAGGTTAGTATGCGACGAAAAGTTAGTAAAATAATAATAAATATAAAATAATAATTTCAAAAAAAAACCCTCAAAAAGTGATCTAAGTTTTCGAGTTCAATCGACTACCCAAATTACAAGGCTAACCCTTTTTAATGTGCCTGTATCAAATTGACTTTCGGAAGGGTAACCTTTCATTAGGTTACCCGTATGAAGCAGGTTGAAGAAGGTAAACGATTTTACTGCCTATTTTTATTTCGGTCTATCAATTATTATTAATATGAAATAAGTACGTAGGTAAACGACAACTGTTAATATTTTTGGTGGTGATTAATCATTCAGATGTCCAACTTTGTGTACTTACTTGATTTGGTTTTATTCTTATCCTATTCCGTATTATAACTAGAAACTGCGACATGGTGATATCTTCAGGAACTAAAAACTTCGATTTGTCCAACGTTGGTAGATTTCTTTCTTTGTGATATCTCTCGACTATTAACTGCAAAGGAATACCAAAAGTATTAGATATAGCCGTTAAACTTGACTGTTTTAATAAGTACTGCATTTATTTTATTTTTTATTTATTGTCACGGTAGTCTTAATTTATTATTTTATGTGTAATGTTTCTGTGACCGTGTCGTTGGAGTGCCATAATTAATAAATAAATTACCTAAATACCATTTTTCTAAGCTAAGGTCTTTCAATTGCTTTTAACTGAATATGTTAGCCGGAATCGAGGGAGGCCAGAGTCTAATATCTTTTAGAATAAATAAGTTTGAGGGGATGCCTAATATTAATATTAGGTAAGAAATACTCACGGGTATTTTCGTGGGGAATTTACTTTTTATAGCCATGACTTCTTCTTTTCTGCTGACTGCAAAGAAAAATACAAAAACATTATGATCTTATAGCGCGTAACATTGGATATCGACGGTCAATAGCATTTAAGTTCTCTGCAATATTATCAGTTCAATTGCCCATCTTTCACTAATGAACTTTTGCCTTTGCCTTTGGTAATAACAACATTAAATAACAAACGTTGAGTTGGTAAACAAAAGAGTATCGCTATTTTGTTTGTATAACTTTAGCCATAAACTATGCTACTAGGTTGAGAGTCTACATGCACATTTGTGCGAGTTCCTGTGAAGAGTACCTACAATTTAAGTTAATGCAAAATTGCTGCAATAAAACTGGACAGGTGCCAGTCTGACTTGTGCAACAAGGATTAGGTACAAACTCGTATGTAGATATTTCGTCTAATAGGGGTATCGTGTCTCGATTTCATTTCCGATTTGACAACTGTTAAATACTGAAGTTTATAAAGATTATAAGCTAGGTATGCAAACGCACGCATGAATTTTATGAAACTATTAGTACTACTGAAAAACAAACTTAACTTTGAAGTTGAAAAATGTTCTCCCAAGAACATTTTTCAACTACGTAAATATGCACGGTTATTTCTACAAACGCAAATGTACCTAAGTTTGTATTTACAAAAAAAAGACAATTTTCAGACGTTTTCCATTACCTATTTTTGTTGTAAGACCTGGTTTCATGCCAAATTTCATGATTCTAGGTCAACTGGAAATAGGTACCAAATGGGTTTTGATTTACTTGCGACTGCCACATAAATAGCCGTATCTTTTTATAGCGTTGACTAAGAAGCTTGATTTTTTTACAGCTTCAAGGTACTATCAGCCTTCGTATTTGATTAATTTGAACATGGTACCTCGACGAGTTCATGATACAAAGGGTTGGGACAGACAGACGGAAAACGAAGTGATCCTATAAGTAATATCCCATTGAGTAAAAGCCTCGAATGCAAAGTATCGAGTACAAAAGTATGGGTATCGAATGGAAATGTACTCGATACCACAAAGTATCAATACCTACTTTTTACGTGACCCTAGTAGGTACTACATACTAAAAATAAAAACACCTCAGAGGAAAGTTAAGTGCTGTCTTGCTGACAAAGTGCTTTGTTCATAACATGGATAGTTTTGTATTTAGTTATTATAGTAGATATGTATCTCATATAAACGTAGCGGACCCGGTTACAGAATACTTCCTTTGCCCAACATAAAATGAATGCTGAAGAACATATTTTAGTATAGGTAATAAACGTCCAAGATGATAGAAAGCTGCAGCCGCTGCAGGCACTAATGAATGGTTAATAAGAACGTTTTTAAACACCATAGGGTTTGCAAACATATGGGTAACCCTTTCAAATTAATAGTGATCTCAAATAAGGCCACCTTCGATCAGCTGTGGCCTTTTTAGGGCACACATGCCAATGGTCACGTTTCCTTACTAAATTAGATCAAATATAACGAACTGATAAACTAGAGCATAAACAATACCAACATTAACAACTACAAAATGTGGAAGTTCAATGAACTATACCTATCAAAGCAAACTTAATTACATTTTGCTAATATTATAGCATTAATAACAACAGTTTCGCGCTCTCAAATGGGCTAATTACATAAATCTGGACGTAAACATGAATCACTCGGGGTAAACAAAATTGAGCTAATTGATTGTTTGTAAAGTTTAAAGTGTTTACTAAACATTATTAGACGGTCAATAAAGTATGGAACAAAACTAAAGCGTTTGAGAAAAATCTTATATCCAAAATCATTTATGATGGCATAACTGAACAGCCAGTCCTGAAAGTCCAATCGACTGTGTCTTGCGCCGGAAAACTTAGGCTTGTAAGAATCTAGGTAGATATAAATTATGTGGAAAATGGATTTATAAATACATAATACCTATCTTTAAAATAGGATAATTGTATTGAAACTTGAACACTTTGTTGCAATGAATAGTTTAAAACAAGCAATCCAAAAAAAAAGTTTTGGTACTTACTGAAAGGCTTTTTTGACTTGAAGCACTGTTTCACATTATGATTCACATCGTGTTTTATTAAAGTTGTTATGAAGTTTAACTCCATTTTGAAGTTACCGATCGCACAGTGTCGTGGTGGTCTCGCGGCGACGTGCACTCGTGGCGCAGTTCGAACCCCGACTACACCAATGTAAATATCATCGGTACTTTTATCATTCGACATGGAGCACACTCGTAAACAAGCCGATAATCAGTTCCCTTTTAATTTCTATTATTCTGAGTTGCATTTCACTTAATGTGATAGCGATTACCGAGTTACTGTTGGCCAGTCACGTATTTTGTTATTGCTTATTTGCATAATACCCGCCTTTAGAAATAGTAATGTTGTACCTAGCTTTAGGTTTTTTTCACAGGTTCGCTTGTCTGGCTCGATGTGGGATCTTTCTTATTTATAGAACAAACCAAAATATTAACATTATCTGCGATTTGGTACCTCGTATTACCATATCTACCACTGTTCATCATTTTACAATTTACTTGTTTATTTGGCGCCTGTTAATACAGGAAATGCAATGTTTTTCGTTAGTAGCAAGCACTGCGGGAATGACTGTTCAGGCTCAATAAGAGCAAAATATGCCTTTCATATTTTTCTTCTTTTATTAGCTGTATTCACGCAATAATGCTTTATGCTTAAGATAAACCTCTTCAAATGTTGATGGTAAGTGCCAGCGACTTCGTTCGCGTGGATGTATGAAAAAAATATGTCACATAGATAAAATGTACGTACAGTCAATACCCTGCATTATTTGACCAGTCTTAGAAATAAGAATAAGTTTACGTAGGGCATTTCTTTCGTTTAAAATGCCAACCAGCCCTGATATTTCCTGGTACCTCGAATAGTCGAATTACCTACTTCAAATGAATATTAATAATACTGACCAGTAACCCATATTGTTTTTTTTTTTCCAAAATGCTTTCTAGAAATAACATGAAAAAAAATTAATGAATCTCCGTCATCCACAGACCAACCACGGCAAGTGTTGCTTAACCTTAAAGGTCGACCCGTACGGCTGTTATTCTTTAACCACGAACTCTTTCTTTTTTCTTCTTCGTTATTCTCTCAGTTCCGCACAATTTTAATGTTTATAAGTTAAAATAAGTTTTCTACATTGCTTTTTGTACTTTGTACGTGACGTGATGCGTGCACATCGCAACAGATAAACAGACATACCTACAGACAAACAGACAAAAATTGAAAAATGCTAGAAATGGGCAAATGGGTTGCCCTTCACCTGGCTGTTATTCTTTTTTGAGATTTTTGTGATGTAGTAAAACGACTCTTCTACTAACAGATTTATTAGTAACAAATCAGACGGGAAACTATCTTAGCATCACCCTATTGACTACATCAGGGTCAGGTCGCGTACGTGTCAACATCACTAACTACTTTTATCCAGTTAATCAATAAGCTAAGATGGCGGGATGAAAATGATAATTATCTTATCTGTTCTGGGTGGCTACGTGCTTTAACACTATCACAATATGAAATTGGTCATTAGGTGTTGCAACACAAAACCTTCCTTTTGATAAATTTACTGTCTCAAATGGCCATCCATTTGTGAGAATAAGTAGGTAAGAGATCAGTCAATAGAGGGACAAAATAAGAAGAGCTACCCTACCCTGGCTATGTCTTGCAGTATCGACAGCAGCACAGAGTAGGTACTAACAGTAGTTCAGTTAGAGTTTCATAGTAGGTATTAGCTTAGGTAACGGTTAGGTAAGTTGATGCGTAAGCGAACATCACTACATATTACTTACAAAACAAAGTCCCCCGCCGCGTCTGTTCGCGATAAACTCTAAAACTACTGAACGATGTTTCATACGGTATCCATCAATGGATGGGGTTATTCATGAGGAAGGTATAGTTTTATATTATTTTTCTTTTTCTATAAAATTCATTCTTTAGCGTGCGCTGTGTAAACTGTTTATAATAAACTAGCTTCTGTCCGCGACTTCGTCCCCGTGGAATCCCCGATTTTAAAACATTCTTTATCGCTGCTCCGCTCCTATTGGCTTAAGCGTGATGATATATAGCCTATAGCCTTCCTCGATAAATGGTCTATTCAACCCAAAAAGAATTTTTCAATTCGAACCAGTAGTTCCTGAGATTAGCGCGTTCAAACAAACAAACAAACTCTTCAGCTTTATAATATTAGTATAGATAACTGGGCTTTCGCCCGCGACTTTGTCCGCGTGAATTTCTTTCTGAACCTTACGAACTTCAAATTTCCTTCATTCGTAGGTATCTAAGGGTACCTAGAACTGTTTCGGGTGGTACATACTTGCTTCGGATCCAGCGGAAGGACACGTCCGGGTGTCAACACTGTGTGGATCGCCCGGAGGACACGATGGAGCATAGGGTGGAGGTTTGCCCTGCTTGGTCGGAACAACTCCATGTCCTCGTCGAGGCAATCGGCGGCGGCGACCTCTCGCGTCCGGCCCTGGTTCAATCCATGGTCCGGAGCGAGGAGGCATGGAAAGCGGTCACCTCCTTCTGCGAAGCAGTAATGCTAGCGAAGGACGAGGTGGATCGCGTGCAAGAGAGGGAAACCTCACGCTCCAGCCGCCGCAACAGAAGAAGATACAACAACAGAAGAAGAATGCGTTTCCCGGGCGCCGGGAAACGCATGGCGATTTCCGGCCACCGTAGGAGCGGGCCTGCGGACGGCGAGCTATGGGTGGCTTGTCGTCTGATAGCAACCAGGCCCGGGTTTATGGAAAGACCTGTCAGCAACGAAGACGGGGGCCCAAAGACTCAGTGCCTGCTAGGGTAGGGTTGCGGAATTTGTTCGAAAGAGTCACCGCGGCCCTGGAACGCAAAGGGCACGTTAGTTGATGATTCCCCATCCAAAAAAAAAAGTGTACCTACCTAGAACCGACAGCCAGATTTAAAACTTCAATAATGACGTGCCAGGACCCGTCGCTAGTGTATAATACGAAGACCTTTTCGTTTTGTCAAAGTCATCAAAAACACTATCAAATCCATTTTGTGTGCTGCAGGTCGTGGCTACATAATAATAGCAGCCGTACGGGCAGATCCTTCAAGGTTAAGCACCGCTTGCATTGGCGATCTGTAGACCATCTTAACATACCGAGTTTCCTCCGTGTTGTGGTAAGCACGTTAAGCCAATGGTCCCGACTGTCATTTGTAGATCTTTTGCTGTCGTTACGGATTGTCAGAACCCAAAAAATTGACAGTGTCTTGCCAAGAACTACCGTGATAGGTACCTAGTTAAGTTAGTGGGTTGTGGAGGTCTGGTAGGCAGCCCCTCCACGTAAAACACTGATATTCCGCTGAATCCTGTTTGATTGGAAGCAAACTTCGATATAGTTGAGAAAAAGCAAGGCAGGTGATGAGATCTAATTTGTGTATGAGTGGGCAATAGATACCTACCTACTACGTAGATATTTATTTTACAAAATAGGATGGTATGGTGGAAATCATCAAATGACTTCTTCCGCTCTGGGCGGAGCGGAAAGGAGTGTCAGACTCTTACCTATAGCCCTTTGCGTTAACTATATTGAGCTCGGCTCCCAGTTAAACCGTGTTTAGTTGAATTTTACATGGAGCTTGTGCCTACCAGGCCTCCAAAACCCTTCAACCGAGTAACACGGTACTTTCTTGATATTACTCGTAGATTTTCTGGCTTTAAAGATAAGTGCTAATGTAACATAACACCAACCAACATTGTACTCTTAATTTGCTTAGTAGTAGCATACAAATTTTTTAAGCAATATTTTAACTAAGATGTTTTATGGATAAGCCTGTTACATCGTATCTATCACCAAATTTAACGCTAGTAGGGTAACGAACAGAAAACTAAAAAGAGATTTGTTAAAAATAAGATCTTTCTGTAGTTTGCCATGTGTTATAACACTTATTCCTTCCCAGAATTTGATTTTTATAAGCGACACTTTCGGATGGTGTAAAATACAGTGTGTTTATTTTTCCCAAAATGAGAGGGTTCGATGCTTGGTTAGGAATAAATATTGATTTATCAAAAATCCAATGATTCAGTTTTAGTTTTCGACTTTCTTCGAGTGTTTTTTGCCGTTCTCATAGTTTCGGTTTGGCCATACGCACTCACTTGCAAAATTCTCCCAGTAGGTACCTATACATAAGTAGATATGTGTATGTACATAGGCTATGTATGTGAAGTTACAGTACCTATGCATCTAAGTATAAATAAATTAATGTTTTGATGTTTATGAGATCGGCAGTGGCGACGGATGACGATAATGAGATAGAGGACATCAATGAGG
The DNA here is from genome assembly GCA_905332915.2 of Hecatera dysodea. Classification (NCBI taxonomy): domain Eukaryota; kingdom Metazoa; phylum Arthropoda; class Insecta; order Lepidoptera; family Noctuidae; genus Hecatera; species Hecatera dysodea. The sequence continues at coordinate 8,806,509 of HG995309.1, forward strand.
GGTGTCTAATTAGTTTCCACACGAGAATAAATATGTGGTGGATAGGTATTTATTCTCGTGTGGCTTTGGGTATAAATATATTTATGGAAATAGAACTCCCTATTTGTCAATAGTGCTCTTGTAAACTTAGTAGGTACCTACCTCTTTTAGATTTCGATGCCTTTTGTAATAATAAAAGATTGATGCGATTCTATAAACTTTTGCGATGCCCATGTTAAGTAATCGGTAGGTACTATTTGTTTTGTTTGTTGCCCGACGTAAAAAGAGGGGTGTTATAAGTTTGACGTGTCTGTCTTTCTGTCTGTGGCTCCGTAGCTCGCAAACGGATGAAGCGGTTTCAATTTAGTTTTTTTTGTATGAAAGGTGAGTTACAGCTAGGCGACTTAGACATGTTTGATGAAAATCGGTTTAAAAGTTGTGGAGGGTGAAAGCGGGGAAGAGTAACTGAATGTCTGCAAATATACTTGAGTGGGGTCTCAAATGAAAGCGGACTGAAAGAATACTGATGGTGACTTAATCGAGAGTGTTTTTATAAATATGAACTTACCTATAAAAAGTATAAAATACAAATTAAATTAAAAAACCCCCGACACAAAAACCTAATTTCCCTAAAAAGTAAAAAATAATTTTAAAAATCTCAATCTTCAAGTACCTACCTAAGTAATGTAAGTATTAATAATTCTAAAAAAAAATACGTCGTTTTGGGGGACCGCGCTGCTTAGTTAGGTAATAGACTATTTGTAATTAAACTCTTAGGTTTGGAGCGGTCCCCCCAAGGCCCCCAACGAGACGTATTTTTTTTTTAAAGGAACTTATGTTTTTGTTTTATATTCTAGTACATCTAAGTAAGTACCTACCTAATACGATTTATGGTGATAATAGCTCACAGAGAGATCACCTATAATAATAATAATGGTAATAGTAGGTATGTATTTATGTGACCTCTCAACTTCATCAGCTGGGTGGTAGTGCAGTACGGTGCCTAGTTACCTAAGTTCCTGATGGTGGTACCTACCTAAGTATCACTTACTTACTAATGGAATTAGGAGAGGGTACCTAATAAGTCGACACCATTTTATAAGTAGATCTGCTAATCTAGACCTGTGAAGTCAATGAATAAAGTGCCACCTCACATTATTCATTGACTTCACAACAGTTCTCGGCCAGTTGTTGTGGAAGTCAATATTGTCAATTTTGTAAACGAAACATTTAGTGATAAACGAAATTTTATACTGTCAAGTCCTCCTATCTGCAGAAATAAAACTAAGATCTTAACTGCTTTAGTAGTACACTACTCATGTAGTTTTTTAAGAGAAATGGTTATATGATTGTAGTAAGTAGTACTTATTAATATAACCATTTCCCAATACATTGATTGACTTTTTTGTAGGAAATTAAAAGAAGAATGAACGCATTATATTTCTTGAACGCAGTTTCTTTGACAGCCGACTAACAGATTTCTTTACACGTAAAACAACATTTAGAAACACACGTTTATTAAAATGCTTTGAGTTAAAATTTCGCTTTTTTTTTAATTTATAAGTAGTTTTAACAACAAATGTAAATTTTACACTAAACCATATAATCAAGAAGCTCTCAATGAATCGGTGTCATTAAAATTAATTCACATTGAGTCTTCGCCTCCTTCAGGCACGTTCCAGGAAAACGGAACGCATTTGACTCCTAGCGACTGAAAATGAATTATCGAATTTCTGAAATAATTTATTAGGAATATATAACAAAGTGTAGCCGTAAGTGTACTGCGTAGGCGTAAAAACATTCTATGGTCTAGGTATTATTAGTTTACTGTGTATTTTATACGGTTTTATTTACTAACACTTTTTGCTTCATCGATGGACTTTAGAATCGATAACCCAATTTCTTTCAAGTTTTGAATGACTGCAATTGTCCGTTAGTGCGTCGCTGTAAAATGCTGCTGTGTTAGGGTTGTGTGACGGTGTTGTGCTCGTTGTGACCATGCTTTTCACACCGATTTATATTGCTATGACCTTTATAAAAACCTGGCGCATTCGCTCGTTCAGAGCTCGTCTACTCGAGTTTTTGAGCGGTAACACGAGTGTCGCATTTTGCAAAGTTCCTGAAAATGCAGCTGGTAAGTTTCCCAACTTAATACCGACACAGTTATGTCACACATTTGTATTTTACATGTTAAGTACTAAATTTAGTTTATTATCTCACTTATTAATTATTTACTATTTTTAATTTACCGACCAGCTACATAATATCATTTACACAATGTGAAATTACTAATTTAATGTTATTCACCTAATTTACACCTACTTTAACTCATAAAATTTCATTTACAGAAACTCCTACACTTAGTTCTAAGCTGTGTACAAACCCAAAAAATGCATATCTATGTGACTTACTCGACTATACCAATGCTACTCGGATCTGCAGCATGAAGCCGACCCAAATGATAGAGATCAATGACTGGGTGTCCTGTACTAATGGGCTGCCGCTGGGTTCCAGTGATCAGTCTCCTGTTACTGACTTAGATGTAGATGTGCTGTTTGAATGTGAGATGGAACCTCATGATAACTCAGGACAAGATATCATAACTGTAAGTTTATTTTCTGCAAGATATTTTAACTTATTAATAACTTTTATAATTGCTATAATGCTAAGAAGAACAGATATTTTAGTTTTTGTGTTACATAAATAGATCCCACAGTTTGCACTACTTAATTAGATGCTAGTCTTGTTAGTCCCACTACCAATTAAATCAGTGCAATTATTTTTATCACAGCTTATTATATTTTTATTCTTATTAATTATTATCAAAGGTTATCTTATCTATCTTATAAAGTGATATTTTCTGTATCATCTCTTGTTTTATTCCAGTTAGAGTCAATGGGTCAGCCAGTGGCATGGAAGGCAGGCTCTCATCTAGCAATAATAGTGAAGACTAACATAGAACATCTTTCTGTCATTGGTTTCAACTTCATTGGAGGAGAGTTTGTCATAGACCACAATCTCCCCGTGGTCAGAATACAGAGTAAGTAACATCACTATTTTGACATATAAATTGTAAATAAAGTAAGCTGGATATGGCATTAGTGAATTTTAATGCCATAACCAGCTTATTGGGTTTTGCTAGAAGTATTAAATGAATCAGTTTACCAGTTATTCAAATACATTTTGTTTCCTATTTCAGCTGTTCAATTATCAGGAGAACCAAACAAGGCTTCAGATGTCTCTATGAGGAGCCTCCGCAGTGATATCCAGTTCAATCTCCAAAAACCAGCAACTGAATTCCAATGGCCTGTTCATGCAGCCCTGCTCAGGAAACTGTCCAAAGTTGTAGATATCAAGTCTGACACTAAGAATACTATACAGATGAATGGAAGCAGTGGAGATATAGTGCTTGAAGTGCCACCTCCTAGGAGAACTGTTACCTTAGCAGATGTCAGTGTCAACACAGGCAAGTCACTATCAGGAGAAGAAGACCCTCCAGAAACTAATAAAGTAACAGAATCTGTTGCAAAAGCAGAGGAAACACACAAGCCTGAAGAAGAAAATGAAGTGGTAGTGGAAAATGTAACTGTAGAAATACAACACAATATCACACCAAAGAAATCTAGTTTAAAACTTGACTTGAAGAAAGGCACAAGTCAGCTCTCAACTTCTTTACTAAACATATCTAGTCAAATTAAGTCTGTAACTACTCATAAAAGGATAGTTAGTACAACTGGGCCGAAGAGGCCGCAGTCACAGATAGAATGTTACCCAGTTGTTAAGGAAGAAGCGGCAAGAAGTTCCACGTCTCAGCAGAGTACGCCGAAATCTGTGAAAAGTTCCCGTCCATTAGTGAATACGAAGTCACCAAATGTGTTGATATATTCTGATAGTGTAGTAGCTAGAGATAATTTGGAGGCTTCCCTTAGGAAAGTACTGGATTGCGATAGGTGAGTGTGAGTGTCTTATGTGTTCTAATGATATGCTGAGCTTTCGTAAAACTAACACAAGCTTGGCTCATATCAAATCAACTGCAGTTTCTCAACCCTGATTTATCATTTTTGTTATCCTTATTGGGATTTGAAATTATAGCATTGCAATAATTAAACATTTCGCATTGGCAATCAAAATTGCATTTGTCACCAAAATCACTACACGGCAGTCACTGCAGTAGCAAATAGTTAAACTAATGTAGTAAATGGAATGCATGCACATTACATTTACTACATTCTCTGCAGTTTTCAATTATTGCGATTCCTACAGTCAAATTCAACATGTTTGATTGTGCATGAAGTAACATAAAATCCTTTATTTAGCTATTTTTAATAGACGATCGCGAGATCATATTGGTGCTTTACGCGTTCTTAGAGTGTTAGTGTTTGCTTATTTCAAGATCAATTAATAAGAAAACTTAACTAGTATAAAAATTCAGTATATCATTAATCCCATGAAGAAATTGCCCTGTAATTGATTCAGGCCATACCAATTAAAGTATTGGGTTGGTAATAAATATTTGACCACCATAACATAAAAGTTGTAGTTGTACTGGGTGCGCCTCGCCACAGATAGGCCACGCTAAAAATTCAGCATATACAAATAACATGAGTCAAGTCTTCAATAAACCCTTGGCGCGCAGGTCACCAAAATGCTTAATCTCTATAGAAGACTGTGGTTAAAAGGTTTAATAAATACCAGTTATGACGTGTACGATCAGGTATACGTTATACGTGGTGTCCCGCGAGGCGCTGGAGGGCGGCGCGTGGCGGGGCCGCGCGGCGCTGGTGGCGGTGGCGGGCTGCGTGGGCCGCGCGGCGCCGCTGCTGCTGGCGCACTTGCTGGCGGGCGGCCGCCTGCTCGCGCTCTGCTCCGACCTGCTGCATACTGTGCTGCCCTATTATAAGACTGCTGAGGTACGAAGGCGGCACTTCTAAACCTTTTGACATAAGGGTGACAAAGTGGTCGACCGGAACGTTCTTGTAACGATATCTTTATTTATGCCTCATATGATTATGAGAACGTTAAAAGGCTGATGCCTTTTAACGTTCCCACTGCTGAGACACAGGCCTCCTCTCTAGGAGAGGGAATGGGCCGTAATCCACCACGCGGGCCCAGTGCGGGTTGGTGAATGTCACATGTCTTCCAATTTTTGGTTCTAGGACATGCCGGTTTTTCCTTACGATGTTTTCCTTCATCGTTTTGAGAGCAGTGGTGAAGAAAATGAATTACACAAAGTAATGCGCCTGGCTGGGTTTGAACCCGCGACTTACGATTCGTAAGTCGGGGCCTTTACCACTCGGCCACCACTGCTCTCTTATTTATGCCTGCTGGCAGTAAAATAACTTGTCAATACTCACCAAGAAACTTTTTCTATGTTTGTTTACTGACATACTTCCGTGATAACCGTGGTAATTTGTTTCACCAGGTTCGTGAGAACGAAATAGTACAATTCACTTACGACAAATGGAAGTCTGTGAAAATGAAGCATCACATATTCTGCTACCAAGCCTCTCCTGCCAAGAAACAGTTCTCCACTGAAAGCGATAGACAGTAAGAATATCCTTCATTCATTATTCTTGTCATTCTATGTGTGTGATATGCGTTTCTTTCATACACAGAGTAGTGAGCAAATGGATTGTTAACACAGTAATTTCTTTTCAAATAAGAAAATCTCAATATTGCAAGTCAGTGTATCGAGTGGTGTCCCTCTATTTGTTTATTATTCTGTGTTCTCATATAATTATTGTGCTTATAAATAACATTTTGATCAATTTACAGAGCAAGTCAGGAAAATAATATGTATCGGTACGCAAAACATACTATTGACTTAGAAGTCCTTTAATTCTCAGCCCTCATATTGTTATGACACATTATTTCGCCTTGAGATTTAGTGTATGATTTATAAAACAGTGCTATTTTCACGAATGACGAGTACTTGAGACAGATATATTTTAAAAGAAGTTTTTTTATATGCTTTATTTGAGTTTTTAATACAAAAGATATGCATGTGTGTGTGTAGATGTGTTGTCTTTCTATAATATTGATTTTCATGAACTTTAAATACCTATACATATCTTTATTACCTATACAATTTTACATGACTGCATTCAATAATAATATATAAGCTAATTACATTATTTAGAGAGTGGCTGAACAAGGAATATGGCTAATACTAATTATTATTATTATTGTAGCTTAGAAGTATCACAATGCAACGAATGCCATTTACATTATTATATTATAATAAATCCACAGTATTACACAACTTATGACGTAGTGAAACTTGTTAAACATCATATTCTACCTGATCTACACTACACTATTACCTTACTTACAAAGACACAAGAAAATAGCAGCGTTAAATATTCTTCAAGTAAACAAAACCATAGCGAATTGTCTTTGGGCGGGTCACGCAACACATTATTTTAGTTGCCTATTGAATACGCTTTTAGACATAGTTAATGCTCAGATATTGCCGTGGGACTCGCGCCATTTCTTGACTGACCTAGCAGAGCGCAGTAAACGGTGGTTTTCTCTGTCAAACAGATATGTAAAGTTAGTTTCTTAAATAAAGCCGAGATTTGATTACCTTAACTGCGTGCCTTTGTCCCCACTGATGGATGTCGAGGACAATAGGAGGTTTATTTTCAACTTTACTGTAATCGCTTCAAGATTGATGTTTGTTTGCCTGTGAAATGAAAACCATGGTCTGCTCTGCTTTGCCGGGTATGCGTATGGAACTGAGTGTAGCAAGTAGGTTTTATTTGTACAGTATTTACTCTATGAGTTAGATCTGTAAAAATAACAAGTGTAAATAAACTAGCTGCGTCGCAAGTTGTAAAATAAAAATAGTGTTGTTTATGCCTGAGAGTCTTTCATATAGAAAAGGAGAAATGCAAATAAATCATCATCATATCAAAGTAATTAATATTGTTGCGCGCCAGAATTAAGTTAGGATGGTAGCGGCATTCGGTACCACTAGCGCCATCTAGTATCGAGTAGCAGAACTATTGAAGTCGGGGACCTTCGAGATTTTTCTATGCTAGAATTCTCGGACCTTGGTCGGTCGCGACCGATATGTACGCGAACTTTCTGGAGTTCTACTCGGCGCCCTATATAAGGCCGGCACATGAGCCGACCGAGTCAGTATTGGAATTGCGATACAAGTGATAACTTCGAGAGCGATCTTCGACTGCGAACTCAAGTGATTAATAGTGCGATTGTGTTTTGTGATTAGTGAGTTTATAGTGTAATTAGTGTGGTGTAAAATTAAAGTGTCATCTTTGTTTATTTAATCGGCTGATTTTATTGTAACGAACCCGAAGCTCGTAACAATTGGTGTCAGAAGAGTGGATTTAAAAGATGCCGATTCTACCAAAGGACGACACGGAGGGTATCCGTACCCGTAGTCAACGCCAGCAAGAGACGGACCAGAGGCGTTTTGGAAGTGCAACGCCGCAGGCTACGGAGAGACAGCTGGCGACCTTAGAGGCCGGCCCGTCCACCGCCGCTCCAGCATCATCATCAACACCAGACTTTGCTGCTCTGATGCTGATGCTGCAGGAGCAGGCCCGCCGCCAGGAGGAACAGGCCCGTCGTTTGGAAGAGCAGCTGCAGCGTGACAAGGAGGAGCAGGCCCGCCGCCAGGAGGAACAGGCCCGTCGTTTGGAAGAGCAGCTGCAGCGTGACAAGGAGGAACAGGCCCGCCGCCAGGAGGAACAGACCCGTCGGTTGGAAGAACAGCTCCAACGTGACAAGGAGGAGCAGGCGCGCCGCCAAGAAGAACAGATGTTCCTCATGAAGGATCTGCATGCCACTTTCGGCAAAGAAATTAAGATTGTTAAAGATAAGGTGGTTCAGCACGAGAACCGCCTGACGGAAGCTGAATCACGAATCGACCAAATTAATCATCGAGTTGACAACGTGATAGTTGACGTGAGGAAAACGCTGGACAACCTTAAAATAGGAGATGGAATCGCAACCTCTGTAGCTACTACACCTTCTCTACGTGGATTCAAAGTGCCGCCGTTCGATGGAACATGTTCCTGGTCGGCATACAAAATGCAATTTGACGCTGTTATGAAGGCGAACGGGTGGAGTAAGGACCAGGCCATGACTGCTCTCACCCTAGGCCTCCGCGACCAGGCCCTCACTATCCTAGAAGCCCTCGGTAACGAGATCACTTACGAGCAGCTGGTTGAGGCACTGGAAGCTAGGTATGGCGACGCTCATCTGGAACACGTGTTTCGGGCGCAGCTGAAGGATCGCGTGCAACGCAGCGGTGAAAACCTGCAGCAGTGGGCCCTTGAGGTGGAGAAGCTTGTTAGAAAAGCATACCAGTCTGTACCTGCGCTCATTCAAGGGAACCTGGTGCAGGCATTCATTGACGGCATCCGCGACCTTGAAGTTAGAGCTGCCGTGAGGCTCGGGCACCACGAGAAACTTAAGGACGCATTGGCCCATGCGCTAGAGGTGGAAGCTGTGCGGCAAGATCATCGTTCCCATCGCGTCAGGGAGGTTGCAGCGGCTACTGTTCGCGACCAGTCTAAAGGATACAGCCCTAGATGCTATGGCTGTGGGGAAAGGGGCCACCTACGGTCCAGTTGCCCTAAGCGAACTGTAGATAGGGAAGATAGTCGATCTCCAGAGGGTAGGGCGGTTAACAGCACCGCCCAGCAACTGCAGGGAAACGAGTAAAAGCCAGGACTGCGGGGCGGGTGCTGGCTGATGTTCAAAGAGCCCCAAGGATTTTGATCTCACAAACCCATGATGGGAACAGCCTAATCATCAAGGGCGAGGTAAACGGAACGCCATGTAAGCTGACAATAGACACTGGAGCCTCTCGCACGGTTGTCAGTTCCCAACTAGTAAGTCGGTTCCTTGGGTACTCCGCATACAACCGAGACCGCATAAATTTGGTGACGGCCACCGGTCAGCGCATACCCGTCCGTGGAGAGAAAGAGATGGAGTTGAAGCTAGGAAACAGGATCTATCTTCACAATGTTATCGTGGCTGATATAATGGACGATTGCATCCTGGGCCTAGACTTTATGAGGAAGAATTGTTATGAGATCGACGTTAAGCAAGGAGTTTTGAAATGTGGACAAGAGGAACTTTTCATGGAAGGGGCATTACCAGGAAATGTGTACAGCCTAAAGAAGATTGTTCTTCCGCCGAGATCCGAAACGATTGTGCCGGTTAGTCTTCCTCGGAATTCTGGGCAGACTCATCGTTGTGTGCTTGTGGAAAGGGTAGACAATGACCTTCCTTGGAAAGTGGCCCGAACTTTGGTTAGAGCCACTGAAATTTCGGGGGTACGTGTGCTGAACGTTTGTAATAAGGAACAGATGATAGAAAAAGGCACACTGATTGGTACTTGCGAGGAAGTGGATTGGTTGCGTCGGTGCCAAAATCTATCGACTCGTATCGTCCTCAGCAAGGACGCCCAAACGAAAGTGACCACACTTTTAGATGACTGTCGCAGCGTTCTGTCTCAAAATGAAATGGTCAAGGCGAAGAGAATGTTACTGAAGTATGCCAATGTTTTCTCTTCAAATGATGCTGACATCGGGAAGACTGGCTTAGTTCAACACAAAATAAACACAGGAGAAGAGTTGCCTATCCGTCAGCGGCCAAGGAGATTGCCGGTAGCGCGTGAAAAAGAAGTGGAAACCATGATTGAGGGAATGGTTAAGGATGGTGTCATAGAACCTTCATCGAGTCCATGGTGTTCACCTGTTGTGCTGGTAAGAAAGAAGGACGGCAGCATGCGGTTTTGTGTTGACTACCGTCGTCTGAATGACGTTACGAAGAAGGACAGCTATCCTTTGCCAAGAATTGATGACACGTTGGACATGCTTACTGGAGTTAAGTGGTTTAGCACGTTGGACCTAAAAAGTGGCTACTGGCAAGTTCAAATTGATCCCAAGGACAAGGAGAAAACTGCATTCTCGACGGGAAAGGGTCTGTGGCAATTTAAAGTCATGCCGTTTGGATTGTGCAACGCTCCGGCAACGTTTGAAAGGTTGATGGAACTAGTACTAACCGGGTTAATTGGCGATGCTTGTCTGGTCTACTTGGATGACATCATCATCGTAGGCCGTACGTTTGATGAACATCTGCAAAACCTGGAACGCGTGCTCATGAAGATCCAGAGTGCAAACCTCAAGTTAAGTCCGAAGAAGTGTTCATTCTTCAAACGGCAAGTTAGCTTTTTGGGATATGTAGTGTCGGAAGAAGGTATCCGCACGGATCCGGAGAAAATCGCCGCAGTCAAGGACTGGCCAATTCCAAAAGACAAGACGCAGGTCAGAGCATTTTTGGGTTTGTGCTCCTACTATCGGCGATTTGTCAAGAACTTTGCTGACATAGCGAAACCCCTGCACAAGCTAACCGAGGAGAAGCGACATTTCTGCTGGGATGAGAGTTGCGACATTGCATTCCAGGAGCTCAAGGAACGTCTGTGCAAAACACCTATTTTGGGGTATCCTGATACCGGCAAGGAATTTATAGTTGACACAGATGCAAGCGACGTAGGACTTGGTGGTGTGTTATCTCAACGGAATGGCGATCAAGAGGTTGTGATAGCGTACTTCAGCAAATCTCTGTCGAAGCCAGAAAGGAATTATTGTGTCACGCGACGGGAATTACTTGCTGTGGTCAAGTCATTGCAGCATTTTAGCAAATATCTGCTGGGGCGGAAATTCCACATACGGACTGACCATGCTGCACTGAAATGGCTATTACAGTTCAAAAATCCAGAAGGACAAGTTGCGAGATGGATTGAACTACTTCAGGAATACGACTTTGTGATTGAACATCGCAGTGGGAAAACTCATGGCAACGCAGATGCATTATCAAGAAGACCTTGCCCTGAAGACTGCAAGCATTGTACTCGGCAAGAGGGTAAAGAAGTCGTACCTGTGAGGATGATCAAGACAGATCTTAGTAACGAGTGGAAGGAAAACTTGGAACGTGCACAGCAGGATGATTTAGACATCAAGCCGATCCTGGAGTGGATGAAGGCCAGTGCTCCGAAGCCTACGTGGAGTGATGTCTCAGCGATGAGTTCAATCACAAAAAGCTATTGGGCCCAATGGGACAGCTTAGTGATTCAGGATGGAGTCCTGTGCCGTAAATGGGAAAATGCTCGGGGAGACAACTGTCATTTGCAAATGGTTGTCCCTCAAGCTAAAGTACCGGATGTTCTACAGCTGTACCATAATGGTTGTTCAGGAGGCCATATGGGAGTTAAACGAACTCTACTGAAGATACGGGAACGGTTTTACTGGGTCCACTGTCGTGACGATGTCGAGGACTGGTGTCGCAAGTGTACAAGTTGTGCGGCTGTAAAAGGACCTCAGACTCGTAGCAGAGGTGCATTGAAATTGTACAATGTTGGTGCACCATGGGAAAGGATAGCGCTAGACGTTGCGGGACCGTTTCCGGAAAGTGAAAGTGGTAACAAGTATTTCATGGTGGTTATGGATTATTTCACTAAGTGGCCGGAAGTCTTCGCCATTCCAAACCAAGAAGCTTCAACAGTTGCGGATAAACTAGTTCATGAAGTCTTCTGTCGTTTTGGAGTACCCTTGGAGATTCACAGCGATCAAGGAAGGAATTTTGAGTCCCAAATATTCCAGGAAACTTGCCGAGTTATGGGTACTCATAAAACGAGGACAACTTCTTACCACCCACAATCGGATGGGATGGTAGGACGATTTAATCAGACATTGGAGAGATATCTGGCCAAAGTTGTGGAAAACCAGCAACGAGATTGGGACAAGCATATACAACCGTTTTTGCTGTCATACCGAAGTGCTGTTCATGAAAGCACGTCAGTGACACCAGCTTTCGCAAACTTTGGAAGAGAATTGCGGCTACCTGCAGACCTGATCACCGGAATACCACCTGATGCCCCACGCAGTATAACCGATTATGCGAATGACTTGCGGAACAAAATGAATGACATTCATGAGCACGTCAGACAATCGGGTCAGCAAATGTCTGAAAAGATGAAAACCCGCTATGACCGCAAAATGAACAATAAAGGGTTCGAGGAAGGTTCACTAGTGTGGTTGCATAATCCAGTTCGCAGCAAAGGGAAATCTCCTAAGCTTCAAGCTAAATGGGACGGACCGTACCGGATTGTGACGAAGATCAATGACGTGACCTACCGTATACAGAAAGGTACAAGAAGCGCTCCTAAGATCGTTCATGTTGATCGACTGGCGCGTTATTATGGCGCTGATAATGCTCGGGACGAGCATGTCTTAGGAGGGGGCAGTGTTGCGCGCCAGAATTAAGTTAGGATGGTAGCGGCATTCGGTACCACTAGCGCCATCTAGTATCGAGTAGCAGAACTATTGAAGTCGGGGACCTTCGAGATTTTTCTATGCTAGAATTCTCGGACCTTGGTCGGTCGCGACCGATATGTACGCGAACTTTCTGGAGTTCTACTCGGCGCCCTATATAAGGCCGGCACATGAGCCGACCGAGTCAGTATTGGAATTGCGATACAAGTGATAACTTCGAGAGCGATCTTCGACTGCGAACTCAAGTGATTAATAGTGCGATTGTGTTTTGTGATTAGTGAGTTTATAGTGTAATTAGTGTGGTGTAAAATTAAAGTGTCATCTTTGTTTATTTAATCGGCTGATTTTATTGTAACGAACCCGAAGCTCGTAACAATATATAGTGTGCCCCATCTTTGTTTTTTATTAACAGAACAGCAGCATTACATTATGACAGAGTATGGTCTGAATATTCTATACAATATAAATGTGCGTATTGTTATAAAAATAAACTCTTAAACTATTTAGTAGGTACGCGGTGGTACTTAGAATTTTGTATTTCTTATTTCTGAGTAGCTAAATGTAGCCTTATAGGTATTTTAAGTTAGGCATCTAACAGTAGAGCGGTGAAAACTGCAGTATATATATATATATATATATCCATGCAGTAGTTTTTGCGTGATGCGCGTACAAACATACAGACAGAAAGACAGACAAAAATTCTATAAACTGATGTTTTGGCTTTTGTTCCGCTAATAAAGGCTCCCCATAGCTACATTTTTTTTTTCAATATCTTCACTTCAATTTACCGAAATCAGCCTGTTACAATTTTACTATACGAAATGCTCTCAAGCGTGATTAGTCTACTCGGGGCTGCATTACTTGTTATAAGCATAATTGTTCCGCAAGTGGGGGATACAGCTATGTAGAACAAAAATCAGTATCCCTGTCTCGCTGCGGCACATTAAGGCTTTAACACTTTATAAGACGACCATGGAACAGTTCTACATCGTTAGTTTTATATGCAGGCCGTCCAAATACGCGGGGCATCCTGGCCACGAGCTCGACATCCAGGTGTTGGCTTCGGAGGAGACCTGGCGCACGCCCTCACTGCTTCAGGCCACTGACCTCACGAATAGAGGCATTGCTATCTTCTCACAGGTTTGTATTTACGGCGTTTTCAATTTACTTTCCAAAACTTAAACAAAACAGTGTTATGAAAATTTAGAAAAAGTACATCCATACTTAAAATTTAGTTTATGCTACAATTTCAAGAATTAGCATGACTATCAAAAGTACTGCTCATTTTGAACGTAACTAAATAAACATTATCTTAAAGTTTATATTTGTTTTAAACAGGAGCTTAATTGAGCTACATACATACTTAAATATGTTATAAACACATTACACTATTGCTTTGTAAAAATGAACGTTTATTTCTCTCCTAGATTCATTTAGAGGCAGACCCCAGCGACTACTTAGGCGACGAAGGCATGAAGAGCAACGAGGCTCGTCTGGGAATCATCCACAAAATACTAGGCGATATCCTCGGGCTCCATGTCAGGGAACCCAAAGAACTCAGCCAGATCGACTACACGAGAGGATTTTTCTTAGGAAACCATGTGGTAAGTCCTTGTTCCACCCTCTCATTAATATCACTGTATATGTTTATTCCGCATCACCATCAATGTAGCAATTGCTGAATATTGATATTTATATTTTGATACACTGATGTTTTTGGAGATTGTTGACTATTACTCGATTGTTTTAAAAGACACGTGGTCGTTGATAACCCTTACCTTCGTCCGCTGAGACAGTTCAAATATTAGGCTTTGGGATCACATGATTGGCTAAACAATAAAGTGATTTGTGTTTTTCTTTACTTCCTTGTTTGGTAAACAAATGTGGCATGTATTTAGAAAAAAAAATATTATAATCTTTAACTCAAACTACTCAAGTCTGATATTCATTAATTACCTAGACAACACACAGTGATAACTCTGGATGAAATATCGGTCTTAAGCATGAATTTATATAACGAGAGCCCCCTTATATAAAGGATTTAAAGACTAAAAGTGGATTTTATCTTGATCGAAAATGTGACGTGCTTAAATGGTATATGAAATTGAAACTCATCATTTTGTCGATGGGAAATCCCATCCAGCGCACGGCTTGTTGAAATATAATATCCAGTAGTGAGATTAACGCGAACCTTGTGATTGTATTTGTTTACCAAATAAGAAATCTGAGGAAAAATACACTAAAATAACCGCACTTTCGTAACGTCAAACAGTTGCTTATCAAAATATAAATGTCGCCCCTAAGCAACTACTAGGAAGTACAGTAGATAAACATAATTTGTGATGTGCATACTTGCATACATTAGATGTAATGTTTGAATTACTAGGTTTGGAAGTTTAACTAACTCTTGGTCTCTGTCACGTCTCGTTGAGCTTAGTAGAAACACCTTCATTTGGGGACATTCATAATAGGGATGATTTTTGAATAAAAAATATGATTATATTTAGTCCGTCGTTTAGATTATCGAAAAATAATGGACACGTATTTTTAGGTTTATCAAATCAATAAAAAATAGCGAAGATAAAAAGCATCAGAAATTATCAGGAGTGGGGGTTTGTGACGTACAGTTTTGGTTAAAATGCTACTCAAATATGACGTCATACGACTTTTCAACGCAGTGTATCATCTTCATTTTTTGTTTACATGAAAAAAGAAAAAATACGCGTCCAAAATTTTAAAGCAGTCTATCTGGCGGATTAATTAGATTTAGTCGTCTACCCTATTATGAATAAGGTAGATCATTCAATCATAATATTGCATTGTGTATTCTAGCCGCGATAAAACTCTGTTCAATACTGATTGCGCTCAAGTGTATTTCTAGGTCGCATTAATAAATAGAAATTAACTTCAATCAACTCGTATGATTTTAATTTTTATTGGAAGAAATATTACGGCGACTGTCTGTTTTGTAGTTCTTGTTATTTTATAAATAAAAATAATTCACAGTGACACTTCCTACGCGTAAAAAATAATCCTTTTACTAATTAAAATAATACAAAGTAACCACGCGTTAGTTGATTTGATTGGCTTTACTATCAAAATCAAATCGGGAATTAGACTTCGAATGTTTCTAATCCTTAATGCTGTGCATGTTGATGCGTTCCATCTTTGATTTAAAATCAATGAATATTCGGAATCTTTAAGGAAAATCGCTCGCGAATATAAATCACCCGGTCATACAAAACATGTCATAGAATACAGAATGTTTGAGTCAGCGTCATCCAGTCCATGGTGGTCGCCTGTGTATACGATAGTGACATGTTCCCCTAGGCGGCGTGGCCCAAGCGTGCGGCCGGCCCCGGCCACGTGACCGTGTGATGCCCGGTGAGACGCACAGCTTTGACAGCACAAGTGCTAGTAAACACGCTACCTAACACGGTTTTAAGAGTGAGCAACACGATTTTAAATTAAGACTCTATTTGAGCCCCAAACTGACATATTTTAGCACTCATGACTCAAAGCTTAAAGCGCAAAAAATCATTTTGAATCAACTTGACTTGGGCCTTTAAATGTAACGGAGAAAAGGTAGAATGATAATGTGAGAAGGAAATCCTTTACTCATGAATGAAAATCGGTAAAAATGCGCCCATTCTGTACTTTCTCCATACCGATGAGGGGACTCTCTGTTTTGCATTTAATAAAACAGTTATAAAGCTCACTCTTAAAACTAATGTATATTTCAATATTTATTAAATTTTGCTTTTATTTTGTGCATTAATTAATCACATTTTTGGTATTATAATAATGTGCACGCAAATCGCTTCAAAAATTTTCCTTTAATTCAAAGTTTTTAATGTAAAAATTATTATTATTAATCACCTCTTATTTCACAGCTCAATCATATCTCAACATTCGATAGAAGTTAATAAGTCATAACAACATTAGAATCAATTTAAATACCTTAAAATCATCGCTTCGGTCACCGCGATACATTCATTTCAACCGAGCTTAGTCGGCAGCTGCAAATAAAACTAAACGTTATTAATTTATTATGTGAATATTTTGATCTTTGATTTTTTCTATCGATGTTGCATGTTGTGTTGGTCGGAATTTTCTGTCAAAAATAATGAAAAATTACCTAATTTATGAGATCTCTAAACACAATAAACAGTCCTTAATTAACTACAGCGGTAATTGTATTTTCAGCCTGCCCGGGGTGTCCATAAATACTATGCTGTCCGTTTTCTCATTTTATTTAATCTAAGCACTCTGCCCCTTCAATAAAAAACAAACGTCTTTTTAGGGTTCTGAAGTAAAATAAATAACAAACAACGTCCATCCGCTGTTTTACTCGGAGACTGTTGATGCTACGAAGATATAGATATTAATTTTGAAGACAAAGTTGTCAAATAAATTCTGGAAAATCTTTTCTCTTTAAGAATCTCCCATACAGGTAAAGTAGTATGTTTTGTTTGTGACATGTGTGTGAGTGTGTACTTTAAAGAACTAAACTGTTGTTTTTGGATACATGAAAAGGTTGCACAATACTGAACCCTTCACTGTGTGTGGCTTAGAATTTTGCGTCTCTTTAGGCGATTCTGTAAGTCTTTTTAAATAAAATATTCTGACAGAAGATTTCGAGCATTTTGTCAAAACTTCGCTAGTGTCCTTCCATCACATAGTATAACTAACACTCTTCTCATAGCACAAGCTGCGGCTAGTGGAGGCGTGCCCGCTGGTGGAGGGCGCGCGCGTGCAGACGCTGGGCGACGTGCGCGTGCAGTGGTGCCTGCGCGGCGAGGAGCCGCTGCAGCCGCCCGGGCCCGCCTTCCTGCCCGTGCACGTGTACGAGTGCCCTGAGCACTTCTCTACCCTGGAGTACTTCGATGTGAGTATGTTAGTACATGACACAGTGGTGCCTGCGCGGCGAGGAGCCGCTGCAGCCGCCCGGGCCCGCCTTCCTGCCCGTGCACGTGTACGAGTGCCCTGAGCACTTCTCTACCCTGGAGTACTTCGATGTGAGTATGTTAGTACATGACACAGTGGTGCCTGCGCGGCGAGGAGCCGCTGCAGCCGCCCGGGCCCGCCTTCCTGCCCGTGCACGTGTACGAGTGCCCTGAGCACTTCTCTACCCTGGAGTACTTCGATGTGAGTATGTTAGTACATGACACAGTGGTGCCTGCGCGGCGAGGAGCCGCTGCAGCCGCCCGGGCCCGCCTTCCTGCCCGTGCACGTGTACGAGTGCCCTGAGCACTTCTCTACCCTGGAGTACTTCGATGTGAGTATGTTAGTACATGACACAGTGGTGCCTGCGCGGCGAGGAGCTGCTGCAGCCGCCCGGGCCCGCCTTCCTGCCCGTGCACGTGTACGAGTGCCCTGAGCACTTCTCTACCCTGGAGTACTTCGATGTGAGTATGTTAGTACATGACACAGTGGTGCCTGCGCGGCGAGGAGCCGCTGCAGCCGCCCGGGCCCGCCTTCCTGCCCGTGCACGTGTACGAGTGCCCTGAGCACTTCTCTACCCTGGAGTACTTCGATGTGAGTATGTTAGTACATGACACAGTGGTGCCTGCGCGGCGAGGAGCCGCTGCAGCCGCCCGGGCCCGCCTTCCTGCCCGTGCACGTGTACGAGTGCCCTGAGCACTTCTCTACCCTGGAGTACTTCGATGTGAGTATGTTAGTACATGACACAGTGGTGCCTGCGCGGCGAGGAGCCGCTGCAGCCGCCCGGGCCCGCCTTCCTGCCCGTGCACGTGTACGAGTGCCCTGAGCACTTCTCTACCCTGGAGTACTTCGATGTGAGTATGTTAGTACATGACACAGTGGTGCCTGCGCGGCGAGGAGCCGCTGCAGCCGCCCGGGCCCGCCTTCCTGCCCGTGCACGTGTACGAGTGCCCTGAGCACTTCTCTACCCTGGAGTACTTCGATGTGAGTATGTTAGTACATGACACAGTGGTGCCTGCGCGGCGAGGAGCCGCTGCAGCCGCCCGGGCCCGCCTTCCTGCCCGTGCACGTGTACGAGTGCCCTGAGCACCTCTCTACCCTGGAGTACTTCGATGTGAGTATGTTAGTACATGACACAGTGGTGCCTGCGCGGCGAGGAGCCGCTGCAGCCGCCCGGGCCCGCCTTCCTGCCCGTGCACGTGTACGAGTGCCCTGAGCACTTCTCTACCCTGGAGTACTTCGATGTGAGTATGTTAGTACATGACACAGTGGTGCCTGCGCGGCGAGGAGCCGCTGCAGCCGCCCGGGCCCGCCTTCCTGCCCGTGCACGTGTACGAGTGCCCTGAGCACTTCTCTACCCTGGAGTACTTCGATGTGAGTATGTTAGTACATGACACAGTGGTGCCTGCGCGGCGAGGAGCCGCTGCAGCCGCCCGGGCCCGCCTTCCTGCCCGTGCACGTGTACGAGTGCCCTGAGCACTTCTCTACCCTGGAGTACTTCGATGTGAGTATGTTAGTACATGACACAGTGGTGCCTGCGCGGCGAGGAGCCGCTGCAGCCGCCCGGGCCCGCCTTCCTGCCCGTGCACGTGTACGAGTGCCCTGAGCACTTCTCTACCCTGGAGTACTTCGATGTGAGTATGTTAGTACATGACACAGTGGTGCCTGCGCGGCGAGGAGCCGCTGCAGCCGCCCGGGCCCGCCTTCCTGCCCGTGCACGTGTACGAGTGCCCTGAGCACTTCTCTACCCTGGAGTACTTCGATGTGAGTATGTTAGTACATGACACAGTGGTGCCTGCGCGGCGAGGAGCCGCTGCAGCCGCCCGGGCCCGCCTTCCTGCCCGTGCACGTGTACGAGTGCCCTGAGCACTTCTCTACCCTGGAGTACTTCGATGTGAGTATGTTAGTACATGACACAGTGGTGCCTGCGCGGCGAGGAGCCGCTGCAGCCGCCCGGGCCCGCCTTCCTGCCCGTGCACGTGTACGAGTGCCCTGAGCACTTCTCTACCCTGGAGTACTTCGATGTGAGTATGTTAGTACATGACACAGTGGTGCCTGCGCGGCGAGGAGCCGCTGCAGCTGCACTGGCCCGTCTTCATAATATCTCCTTTCTAAATATTTGTAACATTTCTAGAATCTAACATCGACAAGCCTGGGGCGCCTGGTGGTGTACTCGGACGTGATGGCGTCCACCACGCACGTGACCAGCGCGCCCCTCGCGCATGGGGTGGGCTCGGTGGCGCGGCGCCAGGCGGCCGGCAGGGGGCGCGGCGGCAACGTGTGGATCACGCCGCCCGGCCAGGCCGCCATGTCGCTGCAGGTACACTACGATTCAAACTTTATGAGCCCTATGCAGTACGCTATTGCCTTCGCAATACTTAGGCAGCCCAACCTTTGCTGTAACATGAATTTTGGAAATCGTTTTATTATTTCTGAACAAGTACATAATATATATCATACATACAAAGTACGAGTTTTCGTCAGCAAATTTCGATAACCAATAGTAAAAAAATGACCCACTGTTCACTGTGAGCTCCTGCCAATCTTAGTCATGTTCTACAGTTGAGCAATGAAGTTAACAATCATAATTATTGTGATACAGGTGTGGCTCAAGATGTCGCCGTCTCTCCCTCTGGTGCAGCACGCCGCCGCACTAGCTGCTGTGCGGGCTATACGATCACAACCCGCCTATGAACACTTGGATATTAGGTAAACTATTCTAAAAGCTTGTGGCTAAATAATAATAGCCGCACGGGTTGAACTTCAAGGTTAAGCAACGCTTGTATCCGCCGTATAATCCGTGAGATACCGAGTTTCCTCCGTGTCCAGGAAAGCTAAGCCGCTGGGTCCCGGCTGTCATTGTGACATCATTGATAATCGTACGAGTAGCCTAAAGCAAGAAAATCTGACGGCAGTCTTGCCAAACGGTTTCGTTAAGCCCATTTTCTGGTTTGAGATGTCGGATGGACAATAGGGTAGTTAACTAAAAAATCTAATTAGTCCGTCAGATAGATTCTCAAAAAATATTGGACACGTATTTTTTCTTTTTTCACGTAAACAAAAAATGAAGACGATACAGTGCGTTGAAAACTCGTGTGACGTCACTACACGCTACAATTTTTAGCGAGCCGTGACGTCACAAGCCCCCACTCCTGATCTTTGATGCTTTGTATCTTCGTCAGTTTTTATAGATTTGATAAAGGAAAAAATACGTGTCCAATATTTTTCTATAATCTAACTGACGGACTAAACATAATCATATATTTTTTACTCAGGAAACATCCCTATTGCTTCATGTAAAATACTGGTATTCATCTGCATCCGGTTAGAGTGAACGTGGACCCTGACATTTGGGAAAAGATTAAGTAAATTTATTGAAGATCTATTCTAGGCAAATACTTGACATCATGACCATTTGCGCGGATTTTGATTAAGTTTGAACAATCCATTTCGTCGTATTCATACTGAAGTCAAAAATGATTTTCCTTTTCTAATCTGATCGTTTACTGGGCAGGATAAAGTGGCCTAACGACATTTACTTCGGCCGCGAAGTTAAGATTGGAGGCACCATCACCACTGCAAACTGTATTGGCGACGAAGTCTACGTTAATATTGGTAAGTTTCACAAAAGTTAATTGTATTTATCATCATAACCATCAAAATCGCTACCCTCAGCAAGCACGGCGTTAAAAGGTCTTTCCCATAGGTAAGTTTAATTTTTCGGAAGAGTTAACTTGTTGTCTATCTTGCCATCGATTTCTCTACAGACCGACAAGGTAATGACACGACTCCAGGTCTCACAAACATTCTGCGGTTTGGCACGTGACATTTGACATCTCGCCAGTGCATGTCAATCCTGTATTCGCTTTGTCAAGAGGCTCTTGAAATAATTTGTTCTCCAGGTACCGGTGTAAACATATCGAACAGCGTGCCGACAATGTGCCTGAACGACATCATCGCAGAACACAACAAGGTGCACGGCACTTGCCTCGCGCTCATGACGATAGAGCGCTTCCTCGCGCGCTACTGCTCGCAGCTCGAGCGCATCCTCGACTACATGAGCACGGACGGCGGGATCGACGCCTTCCTCGAGCAGTATTACCAGTATTGGTTGCATACGTGAGTGTTTCACTAGTTAGTATTCACGGCACTTGCCTCGCGCTCATGACGATAGAGCGCTTCCTCGCGCGCTACTGCTCGCAGCTCGAGCGCATCCTCGACTACATGAGCACGGACGGCGGGATCGACGCCTTCCTCGAGCAGTATTACCAGTATTGGTTGCATACGTGAGTGTTTCACTAGTTAGTATTCACGGCACTTGCCTCGCGCTCATGACGATAGAGCGCTTCCTCGCGCGCTACTGCTCGCAGCTCGAGCGCATCCTCGACTACATGAGCACGGACGGCGGGATCGACGCCTTCCTCGAGCAGTATTATCAGTATTGGTTGCATACGTGAGTGTTCAACATGATTATATTCTCAGTGGTAATCTAAAATCCTGATTGACTATCAACGCACAACCAAAAGTGCAAAGTCTAAACAGCTGAGGAATATAGTTTTATTTTACAAAATAACCATCTGCTAGGAAAAGGAAAACTCAACTTTGTATGATGGGACATTGTATGAAATTGTTAGTCATCTGATAAAACGATCTTCCAACTTCGTTATGTGACACATCCGGCTTTAGAAACTACTATTATGGCTTTCAGAACTTTTTCTAAAACTCGACGTTTGTCGTGTTTTGGTTGTGTATAATCAGTTTTTAAATTATGTTCTATATCAAAATTAGAAATAAAAGCTGATATGTACAAACTTTAAAAAAAAACGGAAAAATTACAAATGTTTACCAATTTCTTAATAAAACACCAAGCTAATAAGTAAACACATATCCAAACGTAATCTTTAACCTATAACTATGTATTTTATCTTTTACAGTGGCGAATCCATACGTGTAAAAAGCGAGGTAGATGTCACTCCCGTTGACGGTACAATAAAAGGACTGGACGAAGCGGGATGGCTGGTGGTCAGCACAGCCAACGGTGACGTCACAGTGGCGCCCGACGGCAACACGTTTGACATGTTGAGCGGGCTCGTGGCGCCGCGGGTCTAGACAACGACATTTTGTAAAGGAATTGGAACAGATAGCCTCTAATAAAGGCCCATGGCGGCTGTGCCGGCGATTTGAATTATAAAGGTAGCATTACACAAGTTGCTTAGCGGGAGCGCGCGCCCAGTAGCTTTTAGGGAAGGTTCATATCTGACGGAACATGCGTCGCGTATTATCGGTCGCGTAACGCCAGAACAGACAAATGTATAGAAAAATACTTGACCGTTCACATTCGACGCACTAACGTATCATCGGTTGAGTGTGAACGGTCAGGTGTTTTTCTATACATTTGTCTGTTCTGGCGTTACGCGACCGATAATACGCGACGCATGTTCCGTCAGATATGAACCTTCCCTTATTTGAATGGACATACAAGTCCATATTGCAAGTATTGACGCGCGCTCCAATGCAACAACTACACTAGTTATACCTTGAAATTAAACTAGACTTATTGGGGCCCCTACGTGTACTAATGAGGTTTCGCCTTGAATAATGGGCGGTATTCAATTTGGTGAAGCATTTTATTTTTTATTTAAAACTCGGAACAGAAAAGAATCTGGTTAAGATAGATCCAAATCTTGTACGTATTTCCTATATGAAACCGTTGATGTTAAGTTTGTCTTAAAGCAAAACTTGCGTATAGAAACTATTTAGTTTAATATTATTATTCCCTCTTTATTTATTTAATTATACATACATTTTTATATTTTTAAATATTTCTTAAAAAAAGACAAGAAATAAAAAATAAAAAAAACATTTAAAAATATAAAACGCAGTAGTCCCCCGGTGTCGGGAGCAGGGTCCAAGCTACCGGTGGTTAGGGCTCCAGAGAAAGGAACTCCTCACAATACGAGCCGTATCGAGGAGTACTGCCTTCTGTATCAGGCCCTTTAACCAACCGTGTAACGCCAGCTTTGACAGATGTTCGTCGAAGCTTTTGGCCATCAGACCATTGGCCGTAACAACAATCGGCACAATGACAGCCGAGTCCACATTCCACATGTCGACAACCTCGTGTGCTAAGTCGAGATACTTGATTTGTTTCTCTTTCTCAGATTTCACGAGGTTCTCGTCATGTGGAATGGTAACATCGATTATCATTGTGCGGCGCGCTAATCGGTCTATCACCACTATATCCGGCTTGTTGGCAATAATAGTCCTATCAGTGATGATAGACCGATCCCAGTACAACGTGACATGGTCATTTTCGAGAACTGGGTCGGGCACATACTTGTAATACGGTAATAATATTATTATTATTATTAATAATAATCAAACTGCGCGTTCATAAATTTGAGGACGGACGATGACCCCCAAACCAGACATTTGCCTGTATCTTGGAGTCAGAGTTGCGACACGTCAATAGTTGACAGACAGAATTGTCCACAGTGTGGTCATTATTGAAGATTGTAAGTACGTGGTATCATGAAGCGAGTCCAAGAGAGGGGGAGATCGAGTAAGTCTAGTTTGATTCAACAGTTAAGTTTACGGTGATATTATTGTTAGTGATTATTTACAGCTCTCTATGCGGGATATTTATGGGAATAGTTTCGTTAGAGCTAGATATATTTGTGATATTTTCTCAAAATATAAATCTATGTATTTAAAATATTCGTCGTTATTAGTGTACGATTTTTATCGAGTTTCATTCAAAAGTAAAAACATAGATCATATAGAAAAACGTTATGAATAGCGACATTTTATCATTAGGCACATTAAAATAGTTGTTTAGTGAAATAATTATTTGAATACCCATTATTTTAAAATAAACCCGTGCTGAAATGGGCTCACAGTGAGACTAATTAAATTATTTGTTATATACATATTTAGCATACAATGTGTTTCCTATTTATGCTACGCTATTATTTGCAGAAAATATGATTATATTAAGAGTAACGACATCCTAAAGTTTGCTCATAATAATTAAGTAAGTTAAATCTGTTAAATATTGTATTGCTTTATTGTTATTAATTACCTACTTAAATAGTAATAATGAGGAATTTATGTGACGGAATATTATCAATATTAGAAAAGCATTAGACACTATTATTACGTTAAATGTTAGCTAGCCAAATATTAAATACTAATATTACCTGGGTACCGGTGAAGGTATTCTTATCCTAGCAATATATGCGAAGAGTAAAGATCATATAAGCACAAATACGGAAAACATCAATATCGATAAAGTAGGTATATTATAATATTAAAAATTATTTCTGAATTTTAAACTACATAAAACAATAAAAATAGTAAGTATATGGGGCTCTGTCAAGTAAGAAGCTAACAAAAACTCACATATAGTGTAAAATCTATTGAAATAGAAGTGATATCTAATCGACTAATTAGCATCTAGACTCATAAAATTAGATATTTCTCTCCAAGTTTATTTTGTCCAGTGGGCGGTAGAGGAGCCAAAGTATGAGGAAGCGGCATCGATATAGGTAATATACAGGCAGATATGCCCCGTAGTCGAAAATGTATCTGAAACCTGAGTCTTCTGTTTTCCCCTACCACATGTCAACTACTACGCATGCAGTTCCTGAGCATGTCGCGTGGACACTGACACGCGATTGACACTTCCTGTATTTTATATTTCTATGGGAATTAATGTATTTTGTTTCGCCCTGCTGATAGATTGATAGGAATTCACAAAGATGCAACTGCTGTTACGGCATTTCTTTTATACCATCAGATTCAGAGTCAGGTTTGACTACAGAAATCCATCGCATTTGCGGCGTCTAGAGGCTAAATAGTCGTTTCAATTTGGTAAAAGCCATTGGATTCCAGTAGATATTCTGATACATGTTCCGCTCGAGCCCCTTTTAATTAAAATAATGAAGACAAGTAATGATTGTAACTCGTAGTATTTGGACAGCCACACCACTGCCAGTGCTCTTATATCGAATAGTTGATAGTTTACACTACGTGTGAGAATGTGCTGTACGTATCCGTTCATAGAGAATATAGAGTTGATCTACATCTTGTATAGTCGCGTATAGAGGGTGATTGCGTTCGTGTCAATTACTCAACGGAGTGTTATATTTACGGGATATGGAAGTGGAATTATTTATCCGTCGTTAGCTCTTTTTAAGAACAAGAATTAACGCCGATTTTTCAATAGTCAGATAAATTTTACCAGAGGAATAAAAATGGCGGTTTGAGAGATTTCTTATAGAAAATATGTCAAACAGCCATATTTATTATTTGTGTAATATCGGACTAATGAACAATCTGCAACTCATCGACTAACCTACTTGAATGTATATTTTTAGCTAGAAAATAAGTTATAACAATTATATTCCACCAATGTAGTTTTGTAGACGCATACCATTATAATAAATGATGTATAAAGGAAAAAGGAGTAAGACCAAGTTTATTTTTTTAACGGGAATGCAAACAAGTAGTTTTGTTCTTCTACATCTGTTATCTAGCTTCCTATTTATTAAAACTTTTGATACCTCTGTGATGAGGACTTTAAGCAAATTCAAATTATACACGCCTGAGTGTATAAGTATATATGTGCGTATGGGTTATACATAAATGAATATGTAAAGTATAAGTCAGTTTAATAGAGCTTTTTATCGTTTATTAATTACAATATTCTTTGTATAATATGAGAAAAAAATGTGCCTAAACAAAGTTATTGTAACACTGCAATTGTTCTATTTGTTAGATTATAAGTAGCGTTGTACAAAATCGCATCTTTACATAATTTCGGCGTAAATCTCAAAGAGTTTCGATGATTTAAATAAATACTATTAAATAATAAATCGAATTAAAAATTTCGCTAACTTAAAAGTTTTGAAATTCGACTATTTTGAAAATGAATCTTGTTAAATGATAGAAGCGGTAATGTTTCCGCATCGTTGGCATGTGGACACAAAACTCACAGATTCTAGTCACTCCTCGCTGTTGTCGTGTGCCGTTATGTTGTTTAGGTGTTATTTATTGATAGAGTCTAAAATGTTATACAGTCTCTTGTTACATTACTCTGGTTGTATTCATGTGCTCTAATAAATTATTTCATTAATAATTATATCTTTGTTTTACTCTAGTAGACGTACGTAAGCAATAACAAGGTAAAGGCGAAATCATATTTAATTGATATTGATAAAAAAGGACAACCTATTGTTCAACAAACAAATAAAGTTCTAATAAGCAAAGGTACAATGTTTTACACGAGGCGGCTCTGGCGTAACGTCCTCACACTAAAACAAAATAATCCCTTCTGATTCTTATCTAACTCACAAACACTAACTAATATTCATCAGCATTATTAAAAACGAAATTATTAGTCGGAACCCCCCTCGTTCCCATGTTATGTAGTACAAAGATGGCGCCGGCGAGAGGTTGCTCCATCAGTTGACCAGCTTGCATATTCCTTCGCGATGTAGTGACAATCAATTCGTCTAACCGAGGTCCTCCCCATGTCATGGACGTGGTTAGGGTTACAGGTAACTTGTAACGTTCCACTATCTGGTGGGTGTCTGGATTTATTCGGACTATCTGTGGAGAGAATGAGCCTTTAGAGGGGAGGTAGAAAGTTGGTAATGTCGGATATCGCTTTCACGTATTGCATCGTTGCCTACTGTTTTATTGTGTCAATCGCAAGACTATCCTATCTATTATAAACAGATAAAAATGTTGTCTCTACAAGTACTAGTAATTTAATTATTAGTAATAGCCATCGCACAGCACCGTAGGCACTTGTGCAAAATACACAATTGCATGTCTTAAAGCCATGGGGTAGAAGCCAGTTTTAGAGTAAGTCTGAAAAATAAATATTCTATATAGGTACTCAAACATTACTTACGCAGCCGTGAAACATGAGAGCGATCCAGATGAAACCTTCTTCGTCAATCGTCATTCCATCTGCGATGACATCGTCATCCCAGTACTCGTCTATATCCAGGATTGTGCGACGTTTGCCTTTAAGTAGTAACAGAAATTACCATGGACGTTGAAATTTATTTGATTTATTTAAGGTTCACCAACAATTTGTTTACACACTTTTAATAGGAAACCATAATTATGACAAAAATAATTCATAACTGCGTGCAAACAATAAGTCATACGCATTTTTAGGGAATGTTGTTTTATCTTCTCCTTCTGAACAATAAATCTTTTTCGAACATGTAGCTTCCAGTCTAAACTGTAACTTTGTGCATGAAGTTTTAAAAATAAATAACACGATACCCCTTAACGACTGCCAAAGATCTACAAGAGCTACTGCTTAATCATGAGCCTTAATAGAGCTTAGACAGGACGGGTAGCCATCAATTGGAAAAATTAAAGAAGTCATACTTATATGAGCCCTTTCCAAATCAAAGTCGAATGCTTCAATCTTTCTCGCCAGCGAGTCTATGTAGTATAGTACGGTGTTATTGAGAGACCACGCCAGCCCGTTGGAGATGGACACCGGCTTCAACTGGATTTGCGGCACAAAGTGAGGCGGTTCCAGGCTGTAGAGGGCGCCCTCGTCGTGCATTACCTCGTTGCCGTGTTGACGACCTTTTGTGCCTTGGTGAGGGATAAAATAAGGTACACGTCTGTATTCGGTATGAAGATACTGATTTATAATGGTACCGGACCACTCAAGGGATCTGATACCTGGGACGTACAGTCAACTGCATATCAGTGATTACTAAAAAAATATATAATATAATGAATATTATTAAAAAAAAAAAACAAGTTGACATTGACAGAGTTTTATGTCGTAAGTATCGTAGGTAAGTAGGCTGGTTTTCGAAGGGACAAGTTGTACCAATAACGTGCAGTTGACTGTGCCTTTCCTAAATATCTTTGTCTGGCCTAATATTTGGTTGGCCTGGTTTATTAAAAGGCTTTTCAACCCGAAAATTAGCTAAATCTTGTACCTAAATTAGGTATGGCCGGTATGATAGTCTTTTATGTTGATCTAATCTTAAGAAAAGAGGTGTTGGCCTACGTTATTTGTCAGTTTATATTACCTCCCCAAAATCTGCCCAACGCGTCCACCTTCCCTTCATTCAGAATGTTATCGGGCCGGCCTTGGTCGAACGCTGCAACGAACCTGAGCGCAGAGTCACCGGGCTTCGACCAGTCCATCAGGAACAGCGCATTTCTGACGCCCACTAACAGACGACTGCTGTTATGTATGGGTATAACTATGTTCACTTCACCAAAATCTGCAAGGGAGGAGAAAGAGAATATAATTTTATACACCAAAATCTGTGGGCTATTGAGGAGATGTCTTTCTGGATCGGTCGAGTAATCGTCTCCTGGCATTTGGGGTCCACTGAATGGCAATTTTTGGTTTGTTTTCTGTTGTTGTTTGAATTGCTGCTCTGACCCATGTCCAGTCTAGCCGGATGCAGTTGAATAACAGTATTGTACATTCTGTTAAATGGGTAACACGCTACCGCCTGTCAAACTTTTGACTACCCAGTTGTCAAAGACCTACAAATAACAACCGGAACAAACATTCAAATGAGCCTACCGAGGTACGAAGAGACATCTCGGTATGTAATTGAAGGTGGATGGCAAGCGTTGCTTAATAGAACAACGGTGCGCCCGCGTGCTCCCATACCGAGTGCACGTCAGATACTTACTGATATGTTTAACTTTGTGCCGCTTGCTGGCGTAGTGCAGCGCGTGCACATCTTGTTGCAGCACGTCGACCCAGAACAGCGTGCCGCTCTCGTGCTCCCACACCGGGCTCTCGCCGTGACTGAACGTTAGGTTTGTGTACTCAAATGTCTTGAAGTTGTCTGATATGTATTTTACCTGGGTGGAGACACATTGTTAATTTATTTCTTTGTTAAATTGGTAGGTACATACGTACCAATATGGTAGCTTTAAATTATTTGGTTTAGCTAGCTTTCGGTCTGTTTTTAATATGCAGCCAATAACCTCGTAGTAGTCCTGTGTGATCCGGCCAAAATGCCTATAATTTGACCGCCCCAATGCGTTTTAGGGCCTTGGCCAGTGGAAGAAGGTTGTGCGGATACAAAGTAAAAAACGTATAACATATTGTGACAATGGTGGGTGTCAAGCGGGGCTCAACGGAACAGCCTCGCTCCAAGCGATTGTCTACTGTTTTACGCAGTGGCTAAAAGCACACGGTTTTACACAGAGGAACACTTCTAGCCTGCCTGTACAACTCGTGCTGTACTGTGGCCATCTAATCGACTCCGTTCTCATCCTAGTCTTCACGCGCGTTCTAGGCACGGATACTAGCTATCTTACTAGACCTATGTACATAATTAATTACGAAAGACTCACATCGTACAAAGCAGCCGGTTTGATACAATATATATAATAAATAGCAGCAAAAGACCATAGTGACATGGTCGGTAATATTCACTATTTGGTTGCAGGTGTAAGAATGTGTCTCACATTTGCTAAAACCTATATGGTTCGTTCCACCTTTAGCGAATTTACTCATAGTTTTAATAAATAAGCATGCAACACAGAATTAGTGTTAATTAGCGTACAAATACACATGTGTGAAAATCTAATATTGATTGTCTACATAATACCTATTCACAATCCGTTACATCATTGTTGTTTGGAGATTAGCCTGTCTGGGTTCTATACAGCGAGGAATTATTTCTAAACCTGTAATTTACGTGACCCAATCTAATTATAAAAACTAAACCATTGTTTGTTTTTAAGTTCTAGGGCCCGAAAACTACTTACAGTAAAATTGGTAAATAGGTAAGGTGAGTAAGGTATAACTTGGCCAAATAGTTTTCATCGAAATTCGAACATTACCTATAAGTACAGTGTACTCATAATGTCTTCTGTGCCACAAAGAAGACAAGAGACCTTTAAGAAGACACACTGTCATTATTATTATTTGAATACTCCTTATTAAGAAACTTGTTCTTATTATCAAATCATTAGGATGGAATGTCGTGCCTTATGCAAGTTATCAAGTAGTTTATTTATTAGCAGAAAACTTGTTTAATAATCATTTTTTTCGAGCAACGACCTCTGTATGAATTCAGATAATTTAATGTTTCTCTGTTGTATCTACATTATTATTTCATTTCTTAGAAAGAAGCATTATGTCGGAAAACGAATTACGGAATTCAAATGATGGGCAGGACATAAAATCAAATGATGGAAAGGCGCGGTGATGAAAGGTGGGGTGAGTCGGTGATCGAGTGGTGTACAAGGACTAGAAAAAGAATGTTGGTTATCTGACGGCGAAATGGGCAGGTAGCATTATTGCCATTGCAGGTAGAATCTGAACGAGGGTGGCACAGAAACGTGGGGTATTGCCACAGATTAAGGATAATGATGACGGAGGGAGTAATGAACACGCATGAAAAAGGTATGTTCAGCACATTTTCTAAAAGATCGTTATACCAAGTAATCAGGCAGTCCACAATACGAGCTCGTTACGCCCACAAAAGTCGACGTCGACGAAAACAAAATGCGAGCAATTTTTCACATTAATTTGTTACAAAATATTCTTTGTATATGACACTGCATAATTGCAAACGCCGAAAGATTGTAAAATATCGTGTGAAATTGTAAACTATTTTTTCTTTATAAGACACGGATATATTGGAAACTATTGAATTTGTATGGAATTTATTCTATACAAACCGATTAATATTTTATATAAATATAAAAAAATAATTAAGTAATAAAGATTTTTAATAAACACATGAAATTTTATTAACTTGTTCCAGTAAGTCTGTTGAAAAACGTTGTTTGATACACGTGGGCATTTGTCAGTTCCATAGCGACACCGCCTTAGGCTGTCCATTGTACCTCGGCTGCAATAACAAACTTTCCCCATTATGAATAGTACCTACATTTTGATATATGTACTGTATGCGGCATTGATGCCGCAACAAGAAAAACTAACGAAGCAATTTGAACATAATAGTCCGAATATCAACCATCGGACAACAACCGTCGGGTCGGAGGATCCTACCTTTTCAATGGATGGATGGCTTGCGTAAAGTACTTTTAGAAATTTCGGCTTAACATGACGAATATCAGAGATAATGAATAAAAACAACCCTTACAAAAATACTAATTTATTTAACCTTAATAATATTACAATTAGAGTTTGATCAATAAAAATCCGCGTTATCGAATCGAAACATATGTGGCTCGACGCCCCTGCTGCCGGTGCCTCGTATCGTGAAGATGGCGCCGGCGAGCGGCTCTACGGTGCTCTCCAGCTTGTCGCGTGACGTCATCACGAACAGCTCGTCCAGGTTGGGTCCGCCCCAACAGACTGACGTCACCCGGGACACTGGCAGCTTGTACCCGAACACTACTTCCCGCTTGTCGGGGTCTACGTGTAGTATCTGTGGGAAAATACCAAACATATAACTTCTTACGGCCGAACCCAATAACCGATCTATCACATACTGGAGATAGAAAAACAAATGAAGCAACAGAAATCCTATATAATTTTTCTTTAATCTCGTTTGTTGGGTTTTTCAGTTAAGAATTTTTCAATAGCAATCTAAAATTGTGTGAGGTGGCTGTAGGTTTCCAGGTACCTTCCATGAAATTGGAACATAAAGCCTAATAATGCCTCTTTCTACCTATTAGAGAATCACAGACGAGTAACTTTAATTATAAGATAATATTCCAATTTCTGGAACGCAAATTAATGTGGCAATTATTTATGTACCAGAAACTGGGTCAATATCTGGTATACTTACAGTTCCTCCGAACATAAGCGCTACCCATAGATTGCCGTGGCTGTCTATGGTCATACCGTCAGGAATCGCATCTTCGTAGCCCAGCGATTGTATGTCTATCACCGTCCTGCGACCAGCTGTTAGAAAAACACAACAATTTTATGTTATGCCGAATAATAATTTCGTTTGCATTTTTTTAATTGTGAGAATTTACTGTAGTCGGAAATAATTTTTTCAGTCATGGGTTAATAACCTGTTTACAGTCCCATAAACCACATGTGGTCTTCGCTGATTGTTTAGCTATTGTGTTTGTTGTGCAGACAGTGAACCTATTGAAAATAAATAGTTTTGAATTCCTAAACAATGCAAAATTGCACCTTTATTCAACTTCTGACTTTCTCATTCACTATAAGCAATATAGTTAATTATTTCGTAGGCAGACACAATGTATTAAAACAATTTTTTATTGCTGAAAACATTTTTAGTTTTTTTAACCAATGCGCAGCGTCATACTAATGCAGCCATACAAAATTATAAGTATAATCTGTGCAAAATAAAGCTGATTGTGTACTTGTGTAGTCTATTTAGTCACTTGCGAAGAAATAATTAATGAAATAGAAACTTCTTTTTTTGTACAACATAATATCTATGATGAATATTTATGATTTTATGTCTTGATTTATTGGTTTTTCTGGGGGCTGGCCAGCAAAATCAGTAAGCAAATCATCTATCAGTATAAATTTAGCTGGAGCAGCAGAAAAAAATATCATCGTGGAAAATGTTCTTGAAGGGATTACAAATAAGGAAACGTAAAACGGGACACCCTCAGACTTCATGGGATAACCATTTTCACAGGTTGTCTGGTAGCAGCTGGATGAGAGATGGCTGAGAATAGAGATGAATGCCTCCATTCTATTACATCATGCATCCATACGCTCAAAGCTTACAGCAGTTCATTCAAAATTGGAAGCACTTAGCTTGAATACACCGCATAGCGAGCCTTGTAGTGGTGTGATAGGAGTCGAACTGTTAATAATTTTAAATAATACATACACAAATCTCCTCTCTGCAAATCAAAGTCGAACGCCTCAACCTTCTGCGTGACCGAGTCGATGTAGTACAAGACAGTGTTGTTGAGCGACCAAGCGATGCCGTTAGAGATGGACACCGGCCGCAGCTGGATGCGCGGTCGCGTGAAGCACTCCTGCTCCACGCTGTAGAACGACGCCTTGTCGGGGACCACGTCGTCTCCTGTTTGTGGGCCTTTTGTTCCTGTTGGTGAAGAAATGTATTAAGAGAGGGCTTGTGAAGCCACTAGTCATAGACGTAATTAAGGTGCAACCCCTTAATATGAGACGAGGCTGTTCGGAAAGAACTTAGTGCAGCCGACCTCGTAATTGCAATACCAATCTAAAGTTGAATTAATTGAACGTCTGAGCTCGAAATATTCGAATCGGGGTATCGAATTCTATCACTGAAATCTACTATTTGACTGAATATTTTGTTTGGTGATTAAAGTTCTATAATGAATAACTATACTTCAGATTCGGTGAAACCATACATCTCAATTAATAAAAAAGGCCCGTAAAAAGCCCCTTCAATAGAAAGAAGAATCAGTTTGTATTTGTCAGCAAAGTTATACCTGCCCAAAATCGTCCTTCCGCATCAGGTTTTCCTTCGTTGATGACGTTATCCGGTAGGCCGATGTCCACTGTGGTCAGCAGACGCATGGCCGCGTCTCCTGCGATGGACCAGTCGAGTAGGTACAGCGACGAACGAGCGGCTATAAGTAACCGGTGGGAACCCGACACCAACGATATTACGTTCACTTCGCCGTAGTCTGGAATGATGATACGATGTTATAGACTGATTACACTTATTTATATACATATGTAGTACTTACTTAAAGGCAACCCAAAGCTGATAGTATTCAAAATTTCTCGACAGTTGCAGGTTTCCTGTCTGCACAGATCAGTCCTGGCAACACTCACGCGGCTATCCTATCCACTCCAGACGAACATAGATAGATAAAGTAGGGTTGATATCTGTCAACCCTACTTTGTAAACGCATACAGTTCATCTGAACATGCGTTTCCCAGTAACCATCGTAGGGTGGGTGTTTTGGGATGGATAAAAGAAATAACCGTAACTTCGGGTAATTTTATGCAATAAGTACTGTTTTTATTAATGGCATTATTATGAGAGAGAATACATTCTAGTCATGCTTAGAAATTATACCATAACAAAGTGTATAACTTTATTATGGTTGTCAGTATTCGGAGTAGTATGATAGAAGCTATGATACGAAAACTTTGTTATGATTTTTAACTTACTTATATGCTTAGTATAAATCTTCCCGGAAACATAGTCGAGTCGATGCACGTT
This sequence comes from Hecatera dysodea, assembly GCA_905332915.2. Classification (NCBI taxonomy): domain Eukaryota; kingdom Metazoa; phylum Arthropoda; class Insecta; order Lepidoptera; family Noctuidae; genus Hecatera; species Hecatera dysodea. Next base: position 8,840,890 of record HG995309.1, read on the forward strand.
GCTCTGTTTGACGTCCACAAAGTACAGGCTCTGCAAGTCGGGGTCCCATACGGGACTCTCTCCGTGGTTGAACAACGCGGGTGTACCTGGGTGGTCATGCGACGACACCTAATGGTTGTATGCTTATTAATTTATATGGAATGGTGACTACAAAGCTTTGTGAAGATCAGTTGTCGTGGTTGAAGGATATGGGAACTACTGGGAGTATCGGGAGCACAATTAAACCTGGACTTCACGGATAAATGTATATTCGAGCACTGACTCGCGGAACAACGATGACCGAACACTTATTTCCGAGTACCCACTTTTACAAATATATCACAGTGGTAAGGGTATGTGATGCGGAATAATGAGAGAATTTATTGGTATGTGAATATGGCTTTGAAAGTAGAGGAAGGCTAATGGAACGATGGATGGATTATTTGAAAGATGTAAAACAGCCTCAAATCTACTACTGTTGCCCATCAGACAACAGTCCATCCACCATCACCATCCCCCATTGTTGTAATGGAGGATTAATGACTTTTTTAATGCGGATCTTCCAAGCACCGCATACTTCTATACATGTTTATGAAAATCTGTGGACTGCTATGCAAAAAAGCAGCACGCAGGCATATACAGGATTGAAATTCCCTGAAGAAAAATTTAAGTAAGAATCATTTTGGAAATAATCATCACATTTTCGGAGCACATTTTAAGTAGCAGCGGAATTTTGTCTTTAGATCAAGTCAATTACAAATAACATGCCTTCACCGTGCATCTATTCGCCCTTTTTACATTTAATTCGTCATTAATTTTATAGGTATATATTAATATAATATAATAAATACAAAAAGTCTGGTTGTTTTGATGGATGAATGGAGGTTTGTTACTCAATCACGTCAGAACGGCTGAACGGATTTTGATGAAAAGCACAGAGGTAGATTATAGTTTGAAATAACACAGGATACTTTTATCCCGGGAGTATGTTCCCTTTAAAGTAAATAATAAACACAGTAGTAACACTATTTATGACGTCAATTCTAATTATCGTGATATTTGTGTCACGACCCCGAGTGTAATCTCATATAGTGATTAGGTATAAACTGATATTAATCGATCGCAGATTGATTACATTCCTTCATTAAGTACCAATTATGAGAAACTAATAAACTATGAGACTGCAAGGCATCAATTTATCGATTCCGCATCAATGATCACAATATTTTGTTTCACACATTCAAGTCATTATTTTAATTCAAATCAAGAAGAGATTTTGCGCCGCGTGAGGTTTCTAAATTTCAAAGATTTTATCAGTTTTGATTTATCCCTATATGCAACGCATTATTTTCCTTCGTGAAGAAAATGAATATTCCTTCATACTCTTGAAGTAAATGTGATTGCAAAATAAGATAATAGAATAATTTCATCATAATCATCTGTCTAGTCTTTTCCCAACTATATTGGGGTCGGCTTCCAGATGAACCGGTAATTCTTGGGAAGGTCGGCATCTGATTTTCTGGGTTTACGACCGCCAAAGATCTCCAAATGACAGCCGGGTTAACGTCCTCAAATACCATAAGTGAGTTTGTGTGTAATTTTGATGAATTTTGGTACAGTAATAGATGGGGCCATGGAGTGCGTGTGAAGCCACAGGCTTTTGCTAGTTAATAATAACAACGCTATTTCACATTAAACTATATTATGAGAATATTTTCAAATTAACTACTTACCATAGAAATTCTATAAAATGCTTGTGACTCTTGGGTTGCTTCTTGCGTTTCGGTAGCCAACGACAAATAAATTATACAAACTAAAGAAATTATCAAAACCATTATTTATTTCGACTTAAAATTTAAATAAAATTATTTACGGTACTCCCGTGTAGGACCGCACCGGGGATTGTTTTCTGTACAACTGTGCATCAAATGTTTCCAAAACATGTCAAAGCAATAAAATGATACGATAATGAGTTTTTGTGAAAAAGTGAATGTAAACAAACAGTAAGCGGGATCGATAACGCGGGACAAAATGACAACGCAGAGTGAAACAATACCAATCGACTCGACACCTTTTATTTGAAACAGTCGACCCCTACTTACACTTACAATATACATTATTAAGAATATTCAATCGAATCTCTTACACCGCACTCTTCGTTCGCACAGATCACTCGTTCAAAAGTATTATCTTATTTCATAATAATATTAACTTGAAATTCTAAACTTATTATAATATTTGCTTATTACTAAGTTACATCCTAACGTCGATAGTTGACCATTGGGACTGCTTTATACTTGAATTCTGAATTTTAGCACTAAATCAACTGTTACACAATAAGATATCTATTGTAGCGTTGTTGTCTGCTGCTTCCTTTTACTAAAGGCTCTAACGGAAAGGCGCGACGGGCAAATCCGACTACAACATGAAAACGCAATTTCATGAAAGTTGTTCTGAAACAAGTTTACGTATAGAAGAATTTCCGTGAAAACGCGTCGTTGAAGTGGCGCGTCGTGCCTGCTTGCGGGAGTCGTAAGGCCAAGTGGCACGTTGCGCGTGGTATGACTTACGGCTTTTTAAGACTACAAGTTCATTTTGAGTGTCCATTTAAATAAAAGGGTTCTTTGACGAACTTTTTGTAAGCGAATTGAAACTTTGCCTAGCAGGATCTAGAGGAGCTATTAGACTTAGGTTCTGTATTCATGGTAGCACGCGCGCGCTCGGCGCGCGCTTGCTCGGCGCGCGCTCGCTGGGCTCGCGCTAGCTGGGCACGCGCTTGCTGGGCGCGCGCTAGCTGTGCGCGCGCTTGCTGCGCGCGCGCTTGCTGGGCTCGCGCTAGCTAGGCGTGCGGCGGCGGCGTGGGCTCGGGCACCGCGTCGGAGGCGCCCGCTGCCGCCGCGCCCGCCGCCGCCACGCCCGGCGCCGCCCCGGGTGCCGCCACTGCGCCCGCACCACCGCTCTCGGCTTGCAACCTGCACAGAACACAAGCGATGTTAAAATTACAAACGGCTCATCGTACTGAGAGCTTATAGCGTGTCCTGTAGCCAGAATCCTCTTTTATTTCCGTTACAGAAAATGAAGGACGGTTCTGGTGACGCCGAAGCCCAATACACTGAAACTCGCGCACGAAACAGATAATCCCTCTCTGGTAAACGCACCAGCGTTAGATAGCGCTGATCATACAATTTTTCAGATACCAGAAAGAAAAACCTCGCGAGTGTTAGTATTGCTCAAGTTTTGCGCCAAATCATTAATTATTTTCGGCACACTAAGATACGAAAACATTGCTTCCTTACTTGCGTCTTAGATTTAACTTTAATACGCAAAAACTATTTAAAAAAACATTAATTTGTAAATACATATGCCCAAACTTCAATGCCCAAATATTTCCAACAATATTCGCATACAATCTACTGACAAATAACGCAGTTATACAAACGCGTTTATTTGTAAACAGAGCGGACGAAATAGTCCAAAAAAGTTTGTTTTATTGCACAGCGAATACGATAAAACCAATCAGTGCCACAGGCCCGGTGACCGCATTTAGTCGTGTACAGTATGACCAAGTTATTGAATGGTAACCAAGGGCGCTTATTTTACTGGCAAACTTTATTACAAATTATATATATTATACAATGTGGATCTGGACTTACGACATTAAATTAAAACGAGCACAGTACTAGTCCATTGAAACATTTTAAAACACGAAAATTAGTAGTTAATGGAAAATTGAACAATTGCAATTTTCAAACAAAATAAATATCAAAATCAACTGCATAAAAAGTAAACACGCTTTATCTACGCAGTCACTGACAATGACCTATTACGCGGCGTGGTGCAGGGTGCAGCGGGCAGTTGCGGTGCGGGACGTAGGTAGGTACTTTAGTCGGTGAACAAAAAATCACCAAGTTGCGCGTTCGCAACAAATCGTACCTATCGTACCTACCATACCTACCTTTTTGCACAGGTCCTTACCTTACAATGTTTACCTATTATTACGGACTCAGATCTACAGCATGTTGAAAAATAAGAAAATGAAAAATAATTTCCTGTAGCTAAAGTATTCCTTGGATTTGATTGATTTTTTGTATACGGGTAAAGAACATGATACTCTTTAGGTGGCTTAAAGGAATGTCAATCGTCCTGCTCCACTTTGTATACAAATAAGAAACTTTATAATATAAAACCTGGGATTACTCCTGGCCTGGTTCGATGTATAAGACACAGAGATAAACTTCATCAGGCATCTAGGAGAAACCCAGGTAACATTATCCTTAAAACCACCTATAACAAATACAGGAATTTTTGTAACAATCTCTTAAAGAGCTTAAAAATTAATTACGATAAAAATGAATTACTTAGAGCAGGAAACAATAGCAAGCAACTTTGGAAACATATTAAAAATGTCACTTATATGTCAAAACAACGTGAATCAAATTCGAGTTTATTGTCAACTAATCGTTCAACTCTAGCATCAGCCAACCTTGTCAATAACTTTTTCGTGAATGTTGGGAAAAAGCTAGCCGAACAGATTTCTAATCATTACTGTGCTCAACCACCTTCCTCAGAATTGAATAGTAGGGGGGCACTACAGTCTTTTGGCTTATTGGACACTGACGAAGACGAAATAACCCAAACCATTAGTGGACTAAAACATGACTGTGCAGTGGGAGGGAATAATATTAGCAGCAAGATCCTTAAAAAATTCAAGCATATCCTGGTACCTCCCTTAACACACATATTTCGTATGTTTTTCCGAAGGCGTTTTTCCTAGATGCTTAAAAAAAAACAGTTGTAGTCCCTATCTTTAAATCCGGGAAGAAAGACTTAGTTAATAATTATAGGCCAATTTCGTTACTCCCCTCTATATCTAAAATACTAGAGAAACTCATTAACAGAAGGCTAGTTGACTATTTAGAAAAAAATAGTCTATTATCATCTGCGCAATTTGCTTTTAGAGCCAAATTATCGACATCCGATGCGGTGCACCACCTGACCGATTACGTCTCCTTGACCTAGCGAAGGCGTTTGATACAGTATCAGTTTCTATGCTCCTAAACAAATTGGAAGCCATGGGAATAAGGGGAACGCCGCTGAAACTCTTTGCTGACTACCTAGACGAGAGAAAGCAATCTGTTAGGATAGGCAATATTACGAGCGATGAAGAAAAAATACTGGTTTTGGTGTTCCCCAGGGAAGCATTCTGGGCCCAACCCTATTCCCGATTTATATTAATGATTTGTGCAATTTAAACATTAAACAAGGCAAAATTGTTACATATGCTGACGACACGGCCATACTTTTTACCGCTAAAACCAGTAAAGAATTGTACAAATACGCTCAATTAGGTTTTAATACTGTGACTAATTGGCTTCAAAATAATGTACTAACATTAAATGTTGACAAGACCAAATATATTCACTTCTCCATGCGTAAACCTCAATTTAACTTAGCAAATCCTCATCTGTTTGCTCATAAACATTTATGAGAAAACAGATGAGGATTTGCTATTTTTAGGTAGAGTCCACATGGACTCTACCCAATCAGTATATGTGATTGCCCTTTTATGCTCCAAACATGCAACATTAAATATCTCGGAGTAATAATAGACGAAACACTCTCATTTAGACCACATTCTGTTTAAAAGAGTGCGCAAATTAATCCATGTTTTTAAAAAACTACGAGCTATTGTGGATTCAAAATTAATCATACAATTTTATTTGGCCTTAGGTCAATCTATAATCCAGTACTGTATCACTTCGTGGGGTGGAGCACCCAAAACTCATTTACTTCCACTTGAAAGAGCTTATTTGCATCCCTTCCTCTATCCCACAGAGCTCCTGTACAAATCGTGCAACGTACTGACTGTTCGCCAGCTTTTCATTATGCACTTGATATTAAAACAGCACACCATGCTTTCTTACAACACCAGTATTACTAATAAGAGACGGAACGATACTGTATGTGATTCCAATGCGTTTTCAAAATATGTGTTTGTAAAAAGATTTTTTAACATTTTTAGGTCCATTTCTGTACAATAGATTAAATAGAAAATTAAGTATCTATAAGTTAAATTATTATAGCTGTAAAAAGACAATAGGGATGTTTCCTGAGTAAAAAATATATGATTATGTTTAGTCCGTCAGTTAGATTATAGAAAAATATTGGACACGTATTTTTTCCTTTATCAAATCTATAAAAACTGACGAAGATACAAAGCATCAAAGATCAGGAATGGGGGCTTGTGACGTTACGGCTCGGTAAAAATTGTAGCGAGTAGTGACGTCATACGAGTTTCAACGCTCTGTATCGGCTTCATTTTTTGTTTACGTGAAAAAAGAAAAAATACGTGTCCAATATTTTTTGGAAATCTATCTGACGGACTAATTAGATTTTTTTAGTCAACTACCCTATTGTGCAATATTTACAAAGCATCTCTTACGAAGAGACAGAACATCTTTTTTGTGTCTGTAAATAAAACATGATGTGTTCTTTAATTTAAGTTTTAATTATATAGTCATTGATTCATTGTTAATTTATTATTTTAAGTTAGTATAAGCACTGTCTAGCCTGAAACACAGGTTCAACCTAGTTCAGGAATATAATTAATCGTGTTCTGTATAAAAAAAAATGCATTATTAGTTTAAGGATTTATTTTTAGTGGTCTGATTTGTATAATTTGTTATTTTTTACTTACCTGACTAAGTTTTAAAGAACAAATGTATTGTTTATATATAGACGGTTGCACACTTGAGTGGACGTCAAAATGTTACACGAACGGTGGTTGCTGAAAATCAGCGCTGTTGATTGTTGGTCTTATCCAGAATCGCGGCATATGCTGAGCAACGACCGATTCTTGCTAGGATGCGACGCACAAACTATATTTACTCATATTTTACAAGTAGACAATAAGTTAACAGTCTGCTCTCAATTGCATTGTTTATGTTTATGCAATTTATTCTTTGTTATTATTATGTTGTCACTGTCTCTGCCGCGCTAATTAGAAACGCAGTAAAGTAGGTTTTTTGGAAAATTGAGTTACTTATTGATTCTGAATCCTCTTAGTGAGCTCTACATGGTGATTTGATCCTTATTTTGATAGCTGTTCGGGAAGTGGTATTTTTAATAAGCAAAAACGCAGTATGTTTCTTGCTGAGAACTAGATTACTAAGCACAACTGCAGTAAGACACATTGCTGCTCTTTGCCTTACAGTATTTGCCTTATTTATTTATTTTTTACTAGTAAGAAACGCAGTAAGAAACACTTGCTGCTGTTATGATTTGTAAATTATGTTTAATTAATAATTTAAGGATGCTACTTATAAATGCAGTAATATTGCATACTGCTCTTTTTCTAAGCACTCCATTTCAATTGAAAGAAGACAAAATACTTATTTAAAATGCAGTAAGATGCGTGACTGCGTTTATCTTTAGTATTTGTACGTAAATAACCTATTATAACATACCAACTAGAAATGCAGTATGCTTCGTTACTGCATTACTATTTAGTATTCGTACCTCATAGATTTTTTTTAAATATTTAAGATATTAGCAGTAAATATTTCTCACTGCTTTATTATTTAGTACAAGACAATTTTATGCATATCGAAGTACGAAGAAAGTCCGCAGTAACGTAAGTTAGACTTTGTTTAGTAAGTTAGCGGGGGTTGAGAGGTGAGTTGGGCGGGGGTGACTGAATTCGCCGAAACGCACGCGCCGCGGCCGCCACTCTCATGCCGTCAGTCGCCGAGCATCGCTCTTGATAAACGTGTGTCTGTGCTATGTAGCACGGTGCGGTTCCAAAATTACGTGAGTATTAGAGGTTTTGATAATAATATTAAATTTAAATGCTTTTAAAATAAGTTTCTGTCCATTGCTGGGTGGTTTAATTTCGTTAGGTACGCTTTATCAGCTTCGGTGTATGTTATTGCAAAGATAAAGGTGATTTAAAATATTAAATAATCTTTGATTATATAATGTCTAGATGGAGCGTCGCCCTACTGTCAAACCAAAGAAAACGAGGCAACAATATTTCAAACATGTGTGCGTGCGGACGGTGTTTTACACTATGCGTCTATGTCTCTGTGTGCGTGAATTCTCCCATAGATCATATATTAAAAAAAAATAAGATAAGTTTTAGTTGTATGTATGTAGTATTATTTAGTTTTAGTAGTGTCTGAAGATACTTTTTTAAATAAATAAAATACCTATACAATTTAATTAGAGTTGTGTGTGTGAATATTGTATTAAATCAGTTAAGTTAATCAAATTAGACTAATATACTTTTAAGGCAGTTTATATAGATTGAATCTATGATTTAATTCTATTAATCAGTACCAGATATTAATCTATACTTATAATAAATCTGTAGAGAGGTCAATTCTGTACAAGGAATATATTTTCAAAATAACTATTAGGGGGTGATTAGTGATCGATACTGGTGCCAAAAATGCAATCAGTAAAATTTTTGTCTGTCTGTCTGTCTGTCTGTCTGTATGTTCTTTATAGAAACAAAAACTACTCGACCGATTTTAACGAAACTTGGTGCAATTATTCTTCATACTCCTGGGCAGGTTATAGTATACTTTTCATCACGCTACAATCAATAGGAGCAGAGCAGTGAAGGAAAATGTTGAGGAAATGGGAGAAGTTACTCCATTTTTTAAGCTTCCGTCGCGTGTGTAGCTTTAATGGTTAAAGTTACATAGAAATCATGTATTACGGAAATGTTCTGCATAAAATTATCTAAAAAATATCCCGATACAGCATGTCTATCTTTTGTCAATTTTAAACCGATCGGGCTGAGAGTTTCAAAATCGGGGGTAAAGTAACTATTCCACGCGGACGAAGTCGCTGGCAGAAGCTAGTCATTACCATAATGAGAACAAAAAGACGGTACAGTATTCAAACTTTATGGCGGCTCGTAAAATTAGGCGAGTCGCTGCGCAGTAACAAATTCGAGTGTCAGCGGGGGTGAGGGATGCGGTACTGCGCAGGGAGCAGCGCACTTCAGAGCCGTCACAAAGATCGAATTGGAGTGTACCAAGTAAATTATTTACGGAGCTAATAACAATTTTTACTTGGCATTGGCTTCAAAAGCATATAAAAAAGGACTTAATAAATTAATCATATTAAAATTACTCTTGGCATTTTTTAAATCTGTTTATTGAACCCAATGCAAAAATAATCATTAAAATTGGCTCATAAACAAAAAAGTTATTCGCGAAAATTATATTATTATAAAAAAGTAAAAGTATAGATGAATTAAAAAAACTCCAACTTTTTATAAATCGAATAATAAACTACATCAACTAAATTATATAAACGTTACCATAAACCAACAAATATACCCACAAAAAAAAAAGTTAAGTTGGGAGAATAAAAAAAGAAACTGGCAACACTGACAAAATATGGCGTAATTTGGTGATCATAAAAACAATAAATAAATACGTAGTTTTCTGGTTACTTAGCGATGATAGGTGATGTGTTTGGTACTTTTTACCCTTAATTTATAATTCCGTCGCAGTTTAATAACACATACCGTCATTTTATCGCTGATTTTTGTTTATTACTCAGCGCGCGTAATACGTGGTGACACCAAAGCGGCACGATCGGCACTAATCGGCGGGTAAGACCTTATAGGCCAACAGTTGGCTGATATTTTTTGACACGTTTCCGCGCATTTGATGCTCTATCTAGACATTATATAATCAAAGTAAATAATATTATATTTTTTCTCACACTGACTGATCTCCGTATTTGCCATAGACATAAATTATTATTTAGCTGTGATTAAGATAATTAAAATTTTAGTTCGAAACAAAGAAGGAAGTTTGGTTGAAGTTGATGAAACTGATCTTAAATAAGTGTGACCTATTTTTTATATTAATATTCCTAGATTTTGTAAAGACCCGAGAGGTTGTTACTATATTTCATTATTTCAGTGTAATTAGTGATAAGTATAAGTCCTTGTTACTATAACAGAACTAATATTAATCTATGATTTTGATCTCAACATAATGTTGGCACTTGACTGTGACAAAACACTTGGCTGTGATTATAATAATTTTTAGTTATAAGATTTATTTGGTTTCTAATAAAAATTAATTTAAAAAGTTGTATTAATTATCTCTTCCTGATATTTAATTGTTATAACCTAGTTATTGTGGTTTTTTACGTGTGTACACTAATTTCAAAGCTACTAGTCACTCTTTAACTGCAGTTATGGTTTGTAGTCAGGCTAAGCAAAACTATATGAAAATATTGTATTACTAATTATAAAGGCAGTAATTGTCTGTGATTAAGATAATTTCAATATTATGTTTCATTTGCTACTTAAAATAAAGTAATTCATTAAATATACGTTGTTTTATTTAATTAAGAAGTGGTTAAGATGAATATAACCAAGTAATTCGCATTTAAATACTATATTTAACAGCTATAAGTCACTATTGCACTGCGTTTATAGTTTGTAGTCGAAGTGATAATAATAATTGAATAAAATCAAATAAACGCAGTAAGCTGCGTTTGCTAGTAGAAAGCGCAGTAACTCCAAACTTACTGCTGTTACAGCTTGTAATACTGGAGTTAGTTTTGAAGACCCTGCTAAGCATAAATAGTTTTTTTTTGTTTTAAATTTGTTGTATTAAACATATAGAGAATTGGGTTAGTACATAACAAACAGTGCATATTCAACTATACATGTAAATCAAAACATATTTGCAAAACTTCAAAATTATATCTAAAACAACTCAATTCAATTCAATTCAAATCATTTATTTCAATTAAACCCTTTACAGGCACTTTTGAATTGTCAAGACGAAAGAGATGAAGCTATCTGCACGTTCCAAAGCGTAGATCTCTATGGAGAAGAACGTGCAAGAAACTCCACGGACACTCTTTTAAATCATGTTCTGTATTACATAACCTTGGTTACATCCTTGGTTGCTTCTATATGTGAGGACAATGCAAAGAAAAAAAAAGGAAACTATGAAAACAATTCAAAGTATAAAGATTAAAACAAGTCATTGGCAGTCAAGAGGTGACCAGTCTCAACCGACGGCGCCCGTTCACGAACATGACGCGTGTATCGGCACCATTTAGCTCAACCATTTTGAAGGGAACCGAATGATCCAACACACACGCCGCCATCAGCGAAACATTTAAGCGAGCATGACATGCTCTCAACTGCCATTTTAGTTCATGTCACAAAGTAAACCATAACTTATTACATGTAAATGGCTCCATGGTACTCACATTTACAATATTTGAAAATAAAATGCTTCTACATTATACAAAACTATGGTTTACAATAACCAAGCAACTATAAGTACAAAAAAAAAAGAAAAGGAAATTATTTATTATCAAAATAATATTATAAAAGGCGAGCATCTCTTCCAAATATGAAATCCTAACTTGTTTACCCAAGTGGTTGAGGCTGTGGAACAGGACCGGCATTTAGCCAAGCATTATTATCTTCAATGTAATCCCCCAACTTATAATATGCTTGCCTGCATAATGTGCGTTTAATACAAGATTTAAATTTCGTTTCATTCAGTTCTAATATATGGGGAGGAATTTTATTGTAACATTTTAAACAATACCCCATGAAAGATGTGGCTACTTTAGCTAGTCTGAAACCTGGTTGAACTAATTGATCCCTATTTCTAGTAGCATAATTGTGTCTGTCGCCTCGTTTACTAAAGAGATGTAGATTTTTTCTAACGTACATAATGTTTTCGTAGATATATTGACAAGGTACCGTCATGATGTTAATTTCCTTAAACAGTTCCCTTAGAGAATCGCGCCGGCGGAGATTGTAAATGGCTTTGATGGCTCTTTTCTGCAGAATAAAAATTGACTCGATGTCTGCAGCCCGTCCCCATAATAAGATACCGTAAGACATTATACTATGAAAGTAACTGAAATAGACTAGTCTCGCGGTATCAACATCTGTAAATTGGCGGATTTTCCTAACAGCATATGCTGCTGAGCTTAGTCGTCCTGCTAGAGATGCTAAATGAGGACCCCATTGTAGCCTTGAGTCAAGCGTAATCCCCAGGAAAACCGTTCTATCGACGAATTCTAGTTTTTCCCTGTTCAACACTATATCACAATCACTACTTTTGACATTTGGTAAAGCAAACCTTATGCACTTCGTTTTCTTCCCATTTAAAACCAAATTATTAGCAGTGAACCAATTTTGGACCTGCAAAAGGGCGTTATTTACGACGTCAAGATTATTACTACGTCTATTTATTTTAAAAATCAACGAAGTGTCGTCGGCAAACAAGACCATGTTTAGCTTGTTTTGCAATAAATGGGGTAAATCATTTATATAAACTAAAAATAAAAAAGGACCCAAAATTGAGCCCTGTGGAACGCCCATTTTCACGTTTAAGCCCGATGAATTGACACCGTTTATTTGCACTACTTGCTGTCTATCATTCAAATAAGATTTAACAAGGCTTAAAGCTGTTTTCCCCAGTCCGTAGTGCCCAAGTTTCAGGAGTAATGTTTCGTGATCCACACAATCAAACGCCTTAGATAGGTCGCAGAAGATGCCTATGGCATCTTGTGCCTCTTCCCACGCATTAAAATATATGCTTCAGTAAGGTGACACCAGCGTCAGTAGTACAACGTCCTCTGGTGAAACCATACTGTTTATCATGCAAGATGTTATTCGTGTTAAAATGATAAAGCATTTGATTTAGCATCACTTTTTCAAATACCTTACTGAAGACTGGCAACACGGATACTGGTCTATAATTATTTGTGTCTTTACTGTCCCCGTTTTTAAAAAGTGGTATTACTTTACTGAATTTCATTAGGTCCGGAAAGACTCCTTGATCCACACACAAATTAAATATTAAAGCTAAGAAAGGGGCTACAGTCTCAATAATTGAGGTACAAACTTTGATAGACAATCCCCATAAATCTTCCGTCAGTTTAATTTTGATTTGTTTGAAAGCCTTCATTACTGTTAAGGGGTTAATGTGCTTAAAATTAAATTCAGTCGGGCAGGCTGACACATTCGACTGTAATAAATCAAAAGCAAGCGAAGGCGAAGAATTTAAAGCTTCAGTAGTTTTAATAGGGATACTGGTAAAGAAATTTACAAATTCTTGAGCAACTTTTAGGTTATCACTAATAAGACCCTGAGTAGTCTCCAATGTGAAATCCGTATTATGTCTTTTATTCCTGTTTGTTTCGTTATTTATAATTTTCCAAACCGTCTTTACTTTGTTGTCTGCTGTTTTTACCTTATTGCTTATGTATAAAGCTTTAGTTAACTTACAAGTATTTTTATAAATTTTTGAGTAAGTAGCTACATACTTATTAAAAGCTTCAGTATTAATATAAGGCTTAAGGCCGTATAGCTCGTAGAGTCTTTCCCTACTTTTTCTGAGTCCTTTAGTCGCCCAGTCACTAAATAAAAACTTAGGGCAGATAGTTTTAGTTGTCTTTTTAAAAGTATTATTGAACTCAGTTTGGACAACAGAAAAAAATTCTTTATATAGAATATTAACATTATTCATTGTGAAATCCCGATCACTTAACTTGTTGCTTAAAGTGCTGTTAAATTTATTTAATTTACCTGATGTTATTGGTCTTGATTGTATCTGCACTTGTTGTATAGGTGAGGTGGACTCAAAAGTTACCGTTAGCCCACTGTGATCAGAAGGAAGACAATTTACAATGGCTTTTTCTAAGTAGTTGCCGCAACAAAAAACATTATCAATGCATGTAGCAGTCGTTAACGTAGTTCGGGTTGGTTCAATGAACACATTTGATAAATTGAATGACTTAAAGAGACTTAAAAAGCGACTGCTATCTGAATTATCTTCACCAATATTAATATTAAAATCTCCACAGATAATTAAAAGTTTATTACCACTTGCAAGTTTTGCCATAACATCTTCCATCACCGACTCAAAAATAGAGTAGTTTTGATAATTAGGGGGTCTGTAAACGCACACTATGACATGCTTATCTAGCTCAACACAGGACAGTTCAACGTTATGTTCAACCGACAGTTCAACTATATCTTTTCGAGTTTTATATTTAATAGACTGCTTAATTAAGATAAGTGAACCCCCGCGCAGCATTGATTTACGGTTAAAACAACTGCCCAAACTATAATTATTATAATTAATTATCATTTCAGAATCCTTTAGCCAATGCTCTGTTATACAAACAATGTCATACATTGTTTTTTCTAAAAATAGTTCAATTTCCAATTGCTTCGAAGAAAAGCCTTGAATGTTTTGAAGGTATAGAGTAAAGGATTTCTGATTAGCTCCCTTTTTGTTACTGCTAGAAGATACCGTGTTGTTTACAAGCTCAGCCAATTTGTCTATGGTACCTTCTGTTGTCTTATTACCTAGTTTAAATTATTTGAGCCAGCAACCAAGACATTAGTACTATTACTAATTGTGGTGCTAATACCAGAGTACTTCGACATACTAATTATGTCTGAGTTAATATTAAAAACTAATAGCCTCGCTATTTGACGTCTAAAACTAACAGGCAGATACACAGTATCCCTAGTCGATTTAAGCTTATCAACAAAATTGTTGATGTCAAAAAATAAAAACTTGTCACTATGGTGACTTACTAAAAATTGCATATGCTTATTTAGCATGTGTATGTACTTATTTTGCCTATAAGATAACTGCTCAAAGTACGGAAAAGCACACAAAATGATCTTTTTACAATTAATCTTCAAAAGTCCAGTTATACTATCAGTCATATCATTTTTTGTTACATTTAAACTATTCCCTACAATAATAGTAATTATGGCATTAGGATCATACTTATTCTCAGTAATAGATGATAGTATGCGGTGGTAGGAAGACTGAGGAGTGCAATAATTTTGAGAAGGAAAAGGAAGGCTGTTACTAACTAATTTCCCTAACCCTCTTCCCATACTGTCTGAAAACACAACAAAATAAAAGTAAAAAATTGTTGGCGCCATTTACTCGAAATTACGAATAACCTCCTTACTGCACTTCTAATTAGCGCGGCAGGTCTGTCGGTGCAGGATATCACGCCATAGACTAAAAATTGACTGTTTTATTATTTTTTTGTCTGTGGTGCGATCAGCTCGTGGTCGTTGTGTCCGGTCCTGACACAGTTTTATTAGTTTTAGTCGATAAGTTGATTTCTTTTAAGTTTGTCTATTTATAGATTTTTTTATTAGTTTTATTTTTTTGTGCGCGTTTTTCTGGCAGAATAAATGAGTTTTCTTTTTTTTTCTTTCAACTTATTTTATTGTATGTGTGTGCCCTGTTTTATAAATAAACAATTATTATTATTATTTATTACTGCCTTGTGAGTCGTATTATCCTCAATTGCAATTGAGGATAAAAAAATAGTGACTGGCAACTAGGCCCTTTGGTACAAGTGTATCAAAGGGCCTAGTCGCCAGTCACTATTTTTCATTTTCATGAAAATTTCACTATGTTACTGTGGAGCGAGGATAATTCACCAAAAAAATAATCCTTACCTACACAGAAATATTTTTTATTCAGTGCACCAACCTAAAAAATTAAACACGGATTTTTTATTTCGAATTTTAAAGTAAACGATTACTTTATTTGTTATAATAAGACATCTTGATACAACAAATAAACTAATTGTTTACTTTTAAACTGATTTTATGGCTACTCGCTGACGCACGGCAAAGCGAAACGCGCTTAAGTACCCTCCTATCAGTCGTGCACTCGTGCGTAGGTATTTTCGCGGATTACGACGTGCTGATTGCTGATTTTAACAGATTTTCTTTTTCAGTCGAAGGTTTTTTCTTCAAATTTAGGCCATGATCTTAAGTTATTTAAAGAGTACGTTCAAGATCATCTAAACACCGTAAATAAAACGCACGGTAGGAATTTGTTTTGGAGGCAAACGGCGGCAAGGACTAATGGGGAGCTTGACACTTCTTATTAACTTGTTGATAAGTTTATGATGACTGGAACTGAACTGAACTGTTTTTGCAAGAAAATGTCGCCTTATATTCTTCCTGGTATCATTTTTGCTGGCCAGCGATATATTTCCTTATCCATATGTATTAATACAGTCTATTCTCAAACCGTGCCTCAAACCGGTTTGACACGGGCGAGCGTTCCAATTATAGTTTTGGCAGGCGCACGCAATCATCTATGCCAGAATACGTGGCAACCCAACGACGAGCCTGTGTTTACGGGCCGCGGAGTACCCCCGCGGGCAGAGGATGAAAGTCCCGTGGCCGCTCGTCACGCCCCGTAACGGGGTCGCACCGACTTCAGCAATCGTTCAAACCGGTTTATTTGTTTTTCAGACGTCGCAAAGGTAAAAGATTATATATTATTTTATTATGCTTAATAGACGTATATCTATACACCTAATTGGTCTAGTTACATAAACAATGACAGAACCGATTTACATACCTTTTTAACTTTACACTTTCTACTAGTTTTACATGCCGATTTACAAATAATAGTTAGCTTATATTAAACGTTCTTATTTCCTACTTTACGTAACACATGATAATTATTTATAGCTATAAACTTGCATAAAAACGAAAACGGTAATATAATATGTGCAGTCTCAGAGAATATTTTCTCAAAGCCGATGTGGGTATGTACCGAGTTGTGGTCGCAGTGGACAAAGGACTCACCCCGTTGTCTATGGCTAAGGAAAACTGGCGCAAACCTGTGATACTTACTACAGATGACCGTAAGGAGGTATGGAGAGGCAAGGAGCTTCACGGGCGCTTCTATCGGGCTCTTTATGGGTCCGATGTTGATTTCTCAGCGTCCGTGGCCTGGCTACGTTTCGGTGATTTATTTGGAGAAACTGAAGGTTTTGTTTGTGCAATTATGGACGAAGTTATCCTGAAGAACAACTACCGGAGGCATATTATGAAAACCCGGACGGTGACATGCCCGACGTGTGTCATGTGGCATGTCACCGTCCGAGTGAGTCCATCAGGCATATTATCTCTGGTTGTTCTCGTCTGGCTAACGGCGAGTACTTGCACAGGCACAACCAAGTAGCCAGGATTATCCATCAGCAACTTGCTTTGAAATACGAACTTGTGGATTCTGAGGTACCGCATTACAAGTATGTGACCGACACAGTTCTCGAAAATGACCATGTCACGTTTTACTGGGATCGGTCTATCATCGCTGATAGGACTATTGTTGCCAATAAGCCTGATATAGTGGTGATTGACCGATTAGCGCGCCGCACAATGATAATCGATGTTACCATTCCACATGACGAGAACCTCGTGAAAGCTGAGAAAGAGAAACAAATCAAGTATCTCGACTTAGCACACGAGGCTGTCGATATGTGGAATGTGGACTCGGCTGTCATTGTGCCGATTGTTGTTACGGCCAATGGCCTAGTGGCCAAAAGCTTCGACGACCATCTGTCGAAGCTGGCGTTACACGGTTGGTTAAAGGGCCTGATACAGCAGGCAGTACTCCTCGATACGGCTCGTATTGTGAGGAGGTTCCTTTCTCTGGAGCCCTAACTACCGGTAGCTTGGACCCTGCTCCCGATACCGGAGGACAGCTACTTTTTATATTTTTAAATGTTTTTTTTAATGATATATTTAAAAATGTAAATTAGTGAGTAAGTGTAATTAATAAAGGATTTTTTTTTGATGATTTCTGCCTCATGGCAATCTGTTTTCCTACAATAAGCCACTTCTTTGTTTGATTTCTCAGATTATGTTTTCCTCAAGAGCCATACTTGTGTGAGAATTCTTTTTACACGACTCTCTTGTTGTCAAGTGGTACACCTTTTATGTAGGCTCAGTATGTCACTTCTTTTTAGCCGGGTATGTTTAAGAGCGTCTTCTCCACTTAGAGCATGTGCCAGTTTGTTTACATGAACGGTCAGTTTCTCCTGATATTTCAGGCTGTTTTGAGCTATTTCCTGCCGAACTGTTTTTAGGCCGAGGTCGAGGTATATGTATCTATTACTTATACAATGAGGGATGCCAAACATTGTTCTCAGAGCTTTGGTCTGGAATCTCTCCAGGATATCTATATTACTGTTGCTGGCCGTTCCCCACAGTTGTATTCCGTAAGTCCAAATTGGTTTTATGATAGTTTTGTACACTAGTATCTTGCTGTCAGGATTTAGTTGTGATTGGCGTCCCAATATCCAGTTCAGTGACCGCAGTTTTCCATCTAGTTGTTTGCGCTTTGTCCAAATATGTTTTTGCCATGTAAGTTTCCTGTCTAGGTGCATGCCCAAGTATTTTGCGTTATTATCTTGAGGGATAACTTTGCAGTTAAGCGTTACCGGTGGACATGTTTCTCTCCTAAGTGTAAATGTTACATGTACCGATTTGCTCTCATTGGCATTTATTCTCCAACGCTTTAGCCACATCTCAACTTCTGTTAGGTGGTTTTGCAACTGTGATGATGCCGTTTCTGGGTTGCTATGAGCCGACAGTAGCGCCGTATCCTCAGCGTATGTCGCAGTCGTGGTGTAGTCAGTTGTTGGGATATCTGCTGTATAAATGTAAATAAAGGATATAATATTAAATATGTACATGAATAATGCTATTCTTATGTGTAACTTGGTACACAACAAGTCACTTGATGGATCTTTCGTATCACTACTTGCGACCATGACCGACGTGATGTCAGGGGCAGTCAGGGTGTCGTGCACAGAGTAATTCCAATTTTGCCTTCATGCTTTCATCAAAATGCAAATAAAAAGCATTATGATCAATTAATTAGTACAGTATTAATTAATTAGATTTTAAGTAGTATTACCCAATTCTATATTTTAATACCATTGCTATCACGATTAATTTTTGTGTTGCACCTTTATTACATAAAACATCCCGAGCGACGGATGGTGGGCACAGTGGGCACAATTTCGCCAATAAATGTCGTTTACGGCCTATACATTAAATGGTAATTTAAACCCAAATTCAATACAATACAATGAACAGTTAAATTCAAATTTAACTGTTCATTGTAATAGTAATACTGTTGTTCGGCGAAACAGCGACGGGGTTTCGATGAGTGAGTTTCTTTGGGATGTTGTGTCAAGATTCGCGCCTAGATCTCTTGAAGTAATGCTTCCATGTTTTATTTGAGTTCACTGGACGATATGCTACTGATACTGGGGAACGTCTATCAAAATCGGGATTGACGGAATACCTACTTAATAAAGCCCAAATCTCAGTTTTTGCAAGAACAAGACTAAGCCTGCGAGACTCTCGCGTCTCGCAGGCTTAGTCTTGTTCTTGCAAAAACGCAAGAACAAGACCAAGACTGCAAGACCAAGACCGATTTTGGGCAACACTAGTGTTCTATAATTGATATGAAAAAAACTTATTTTTTGTGCGCTTCTAAGAATTGTTCCTGTACACACACACCACACCAGTGCCATATTGCCGAAATATTATGATTTAACGTTTTCATATCAGAGTATCCGAACATTATGGCAAACAGTCTCACTTGCATACTCATTAGCTGTAATGAGTATGCAAGTGAGACTTATTTATTTTAATAATAATACCTATGTAAACTGTTACATAGTTATTATTATTAAAATAAATAAATAAAATAAGCCATAGATACAATAAACAAAGAGATATGCCCTGTACCCGAAAATGTATCAGAAACCTGTGTCTCCTGTTTTGCCTTACCACACGGCAAATACTACGCATGCAGTTCAGTAAAAGCAATAGATACGCCCGCATATCTTAAATTGGACTGTGCTACACAATCAATTATAAACCTTATCCTACTAAGCACAGAATGTATTTACCGTACACAGTACAACTTACTCATACAAAACAACGGTCGCTATCGTTGTGATATAATTTATTTTACGCTAGTGATTGACTAAATCGGAAAGTTATCGATTTATGCATTTATTACACACACCCATGCTGCCCAGGCATGACAAACAAATAGCATGAATATGTTGACTTATTTTAACAAAAGTCACTAATATTATCTTAACCATGCCGATTACTATGATGCATTCGAAGCTGTATCGGAAGCAAATCACAATTACCATAAAAAAGTAAGGACGTAGTACGAGCATAAGGCATAATATACGATAATTCAAAGCCAAAAACACCGATTATTTAAAATCTAATCAACTCTAAGAAAGTTGGTTTTTGTATATTTCATTCGTAAATCGACACAAGTCCATCACTAACTCGTCGCAAGAAGCAATATATCCGCACGGTAAAGTATCGTTTTGTGATTTTTACATTGCTTATTCAGTCACTTAGTGACAAACATACGTAGTGATTAAGGAGCAATGTATTTATTGTAAAAATGTTATTGTCGCTGTGACATTGAAAACAAAAACAACATAGTAGAAGCAAAAAATATTTTGCGATTAGTTGTTTTTCATGATTAAAGATTAAAGAAAAACATAGTAAAAATACTTGTAATTTAATATGATAAGTGATTCCATGGTTAACAAAATTTTGTTTTAGGCTTCGGTCTTTACAAGAAACCACTGAACAACACGGCATTCTTATATCTTATCATGCTCACGGTCGGAAGCGCACTAGTTCGCGGATTCGACCATTTGCGTACGACATGGCCGCTCAGACCATGTCGCGCGGACACCAACACGCCACTTCTCCTGTATTTAATATTTCTATGGTATAAAAATTATAAACGATTCACAAACCTTTGATGCGCTTGATGCCTTGCGCGGAACTCCGCGGCCTTCAACTGCTCGAGGTGGAACTGTTGTCGCTCCTGAATCAACTGCTGTCTCTGGTACTCCAGTCCTGAGAGAAACAATATAATATCATGTTACTTATTACTCAAATACGGCGACGCTTCAGGAAGGCCATGTCCAGAAGTTAACGGGTTTTGACGACAGCTTCATTTTTTTTGCATGCGACTAAATAAGGCATCAAAATAAATAAAAAGTATAACTATGGACGTGTGGATGACTGAATCTTGAAATTCAAAACTAATCTACAATATACAGTTTCTACTTAAAAATAAATAAAATAATGTGATAACAATATGTGTGATAACTCTAAGAGTTATTCTTGGTACAATCTGAAAACCTGTTAACAATCTCATCACCTGTCTACAAGTTAAGCTCCTTACCTTCCCGCTCCCTCTCCATGGTGGCCTCCAGCTCCTCGAAGTGGCGCAGCTTGATCTCCAGCTTCTTCATCTGCGTCTCCACCAATAAGGCGACGAGTGACTTGATCTTCCGCTCCTCGACGCCGGCGAGGTGCTTCGCTTTGACGGCGGCCGCGGCCAGCGCGGCGGCGGCTGCGGACTGCAGCTTGGCGTCTACCGTCGTTGGGGCTTCTGCTTTTTCTGTGATTTTTACATTACATTGAATAACCTTACAAGACTTAAAAACCGAAGGGATAGGAGTTTTACCTGTAAATTCAAAGTCAACTCATTTATTAAAAGGCACTTTTGAATGTCAAAATAAATAATGCCAGCTAAATTAATTTGAATAAAACCAGGTACCAAAATACTCTGTGCCTTTATCTGGTGCAGGAACAGTCTTCCTGACCGATTTCCGCCATGGCGGCCGACCTCAACGGATGCTACATAACAATCGTCGCGGGAGATATTATAGTGCGCACAAGTATGTTCGCAAATTCAGACGCAATCCCTCTTCTTACTCTTATAATATAATCCGATGTGCAGACGATACGAAACGACCGGGAAGAGGTCTGGCAGTCTGTGACACTACCAACTTCCAAACTCTGGGCAGAGACATCCCTAATGGAAAAACTCAGTAACACTTTGCCCGACAGTACTCGATATTGTAAATGCTTTTAGCAGTAATATACTTTAGGTATTAATTTTTTTTATTTATAAAATAGCACGTATTTAGAGTCAAGAACGAGAGACATTAATAAGAAATAAGCCAACAACCACTAAGTTAGTTACCGGGCTGTGCAGCAGGTTCCTCCTTGGGCTCCTTGTCCGGCTCAGGCGCAGCGGGAGCGTCGCTGGGCTCGTCCTTCACCTTGGCGTCGCCTTCCTCCACTTCCATAGGTTCTGCTTTGATATCCGATGAACCCTCCTTTTTAGGTTCAGCTGAACATAAAGATGTCACAACTCAAAGCATTTATTTCAATTAAACCATTTATTGTCAAGGTCAGTCAGTCAAACGCACGTTCTAAAACGTAGATCTCTATGGAAAAGAACGTGCAAGAAACTCCGCGGACACTCTTTTAAATCAATATTTTTTTACGATGATGTGTCATTCGTGTGGTAACTATACAAATATATAAATGAGAACGATGTAAAAAGATTTGCACGGTCAAGCGTCCGGAGCAAGTAGAGAAAGAACGATTTTATTCAAAGAACGAATAAGTACGAAAGTCTGAACAGGTAATTGTGAACTTGACTTTATAATAAAACTGTATGCAACCTGATTGGTCGGGGGGCGTAGCTATGCGGCGGACAAGGATGACTTACTATTTTCTTAACGCCAATGGACTACAGCGTGATATAAAGTACTTGTAATTATTTTAATCGTATAGAGAAGCCTGGTCGAATAACTTGATAAGCCTTTGCGAGGCCCATGATACCGTTGTGGATGAGTCTTGAATTGTGGTAAAAACTCGTATATTTTAGAATCAGGAAGATTCCCAAACAGATAGTAAGAGTAAAGTAGCGGTACCCGTGGGCGAGAGGTCGGGCGCCGTGCCGGCGATGCCGGTGGCGGCCAGCGCGGCGGCCGGCCCGTGCGCGCCCGCCGCCTTCACGTGCGCCTCCATCATGGCCGCCGGCACCTCGTCCTGCGGGCCACACAACGCTGCTAATATCAATACGCCAACAACGAAACTAAACAAGATAATTAACCAAACGTAACTCTAGATATAAGCGAAATCAAATCAAGTAAACGATTTCGTAACAGAACAGAGAGAACAAAAGATACGAGTTCATTTACAAAGAGCTGATTTCGTCCAGGCAAAGAAATATATTTATGAAATTGATTTACAGTTCCAATTTGACGTGTTATGTGTTGTAACAGTTGTGATTTGAAATTTTGAAAAAATTAAGCATGAATTCAATGGGGTAAACAATAATTTCCCTAAAGCACATTTTCCGATTAGAAGGATTTGTGGGCGTTAAAAGTCGTAACAAACCTATGCATTACCTCTTTAGTATTTATGATAGGCCATTTGGCTTCATAAAAAAATGTCGCTGTTATTCTTTCTAACCTTGATAGCAGCGAACTCTTCCATGGCGGCCCTTGTGGCCTTGGACGCGATGCGCGGGTCCACCACGGACGCTAAGAAAGCGACCGTGCTCATTACGGGATTGCCGGTCTTGCTGAACGGAATCGGCTGGTAGGCTAGCGGGCCTAGCACGCCACCTGTAACAACATGAAAATAGCGTAAAAAATCTCCTACTTAATTTTGTAGAGTCGACGACGCGTCATGCAGTGTTATATTGTTTAGGCTCTGTAGGTGGCTACGTCTTAGTGTTGCTAAAATTTTAGCTGGGAAGAAGTGACCGAATAAAGTTTCTATATACAGTCCACTCCTCGCAGTGAGGAGATTTTTTTGTTATAATGTATGTAGCAGCAGCGTCTGCTGTATAACACTTGTACTGTACCGGCTTGCGCGTCGTGCAGATAGGGCTCCTCGATGGGCAGGCGCAGGAAGTGCAGGATGCACTCGTCCTGCGTGCGCGTGCCCACGTGCGCCGCCACGCGGTTCCAGTCGTCGCGGTGCAGCTCCAGGGCTTCCAGCAGCAGCAGCGTCTCTTGTTCTGTCCAGCCGCGGCCTCGTACTCCACCGCGATACTACAAGCAGAATAACAATACAGCAGACGTCTTTCTTCCTTAATTGAGTAAAAGGTTGGCACAATATGACAATCTCTTCTATAGAGTGCATTCAAGTTTTAAAGTGGCAGCTGGTGCCGGTTTGCCCACGCAAATCAGCCCGAAACGATGCCATACAATTCTCATACGACTGTTAAGAGTTTGTCAGCGCTTGTAGACGTTTGTTGGCGCTGGCGCTGGTACAAGATTCGTACAAACATTATGCCTGGCCCGGCTAGCGTGCACAAGCTAAGTACGTAAGTTCCAATTACAAGCAAGTTGACTACTTCGTCTGCGCTAACCGACAATTTGCTTTTCTAATAACACACGTACATAAACACATTGGATTGCCATGTCAATAATCACACAGAACTAATATTAAGATCAGCCCAATAAGTTTCGAGTGAGTTCGTTACCTGGTCGAGCTTGAGTCCGGACGCAGCCCCCAGGTCCAGAGAGGGCTCGGGCTTGATGGGCGCCACGGGCGGTGTGGCGCCGGCGCCAGCCTCGGCGCCGTTGGGTAGGCCAGGTTCAACCTTTGGCACGTTCTCCGCTGGAAAAATAATAATATTAACATTTCGTTCTATTTCCATTTTCTGAAAGTTGCAGGACAAAATGTAATATCGGAAAGATGAAATTCGATTCAAAACATATAAACATGCTGTTTTTTTTTTTTTGGAAATATTATGATCATATTGTGCCCACTCTTCCACAAAGTTTGTACCTCAAAATGACACCTTGATGTTTAGGAAATAAGTATTGCACATACCCGGTCTTGGTTGCGTGGGGCGGGTGACGAGCGGCTGCAGGCCGGACGGCGTGTCGGACAGCACGTGGAAGTGCGACGTGGGCGGCGGACCCATCGCTGTTGGACGGGATTCTGCCTCCAGCTGAAAATAGACACAATACATTGATACGCACAGCATAAAGCTAGATATGCAAGCTCAATGGAGGCTAAAAAGTGACTTCGTCATTTATGCCTTCTTTTGCCGTGGGATAACCTTCAAAAGGCGTATGGTTCTTTAGGGACCAGGGACATGGGTGACATTATAACCTCACTAAAACCACAACAGTTAGCACTTAGAAGGAACTCCGTAATATCTTTAAAGACCACTCCAGAACCTCCTCAGTGCAACACTTGTTAGAGCACATCCCTGGGGAGACTGTAAATGAACTGAACTTTGATCTCCCCTGAGCCTCACTGTGCACGGTAGCACGTGATCACTATACCACTTCTTTCTTGGGGTTACTACGTATGCAGTATCCATTCTGAGCGCCCACGACTCCGAAGTCCGCTTTTTGCAGTGTTAGGTATCGGGACAGTTGCTTCCAAAACGCTTTTTTAGCGGGATCTCCCACGATCACGCTCGAACAAGAAATTGAGTACTCGGAATGTGAGTGACATTCTCACCTGGTAGTTGATGAGGCCCCACTGCTCGAGGAAGCCGTGCACGCGCATGATGGCGCACACGTCTCCGGCCAGGTTGCGGCGACATGCCGTGCTCGTCAGGTACTCCGTCGGGTTCAGGCGGTACGTGTCGATCATGAAGTTCCTGGTCAACATTGCAAAAAGGTTGAAGGTCGGTACTCTCGCGACATTGTTCTTGCTAAACATTAATGAGCTACTAAAACCTGGTGCCATTGGGTACGCAGACGAAAGCACTGTTGCTGCGAGATACGTGTCCAATGCAAGAGCAAAGGTTTGAGTTTTTCGTCAATTCAAAACTGAAGGTCGGTACTCGCGCGACATTGTTCTTGCTGAACATTAATGAGCTACTAAAACCTGGTACCATTGGGTACAAAGAAGAAAGCACTGTTGCTGCGAGATACGTGTCTAATGCAAGAGCTAGCGGGTCGCAGATCCAGTCTCTTCAAGAGACTATAATAGAGATGTTTCCTGAGTAAAAAAACATGATTTTATTTAGTCCGTCAGATAGATTTCCAAAAAACATTGGACACGTATTTTTTGCTTTTTCAAATCTATAAAAGTTGACGAAGATATAAAGAATCAAAGATCAGGAGTGGGGGCTTGTGACGTCACGGCGTGGTAAAAATTGCACGTAGTGACATCACACGAGTATTCAAGGCACTGTATCGTCTTCGATTTTTGTTTATGTGAAAAAAGAAAAAATACGTGTCCAATATTTTTATGAAATGTATCTGACGGACTAATTAGATTTTAGTCAACTACCCTATTGTGTGAATCAATCTGTCCCTGAAGGCTGCCTCTCAAAGTTAAGAAGCAAAAGGTAGATGCCAATAAGTAGTGGTCGATCCAGGCATGGGTCATTGCTGGGTAATGGAAAGATGATTTATAAAAACAGATAATTTCAATCCATACCTGTAAGCAAGATAAATCTCCGGAGTCTTAGACTTGTTCTTGCCGTTGAAGAACTCCGGTAGAGCCCGCTTCTCGATGGTGTGGATGGAGTTGTAGTCGAACCACGCCGAGTACGACGGCACCACGATGTGATGCGTCTGGTCCGTCACGTTGTCTTCCAGCTCTTCTTTAGTTAGCATCTCCTGCGCGAAAAGATATCTCAAACTTTAGACAACAGACTATGGTTGTGGAAGGCTGTTGTAAGTAAGATTCTAATAATGAAGTTGTTGTATATAATAATGAAAGAGCAATTAATTTCACACTTCTTAGTTGTGAAACATTGTTGCTACATCATGGTTTTGTGTAGCTTGAAGCTTGTTTCACACATATTGCACGTTATGATGCTACATGTTCCAACATTACAGAAATATATTGGTTCTTAATTTTTTTTATAAAAACAACCTTTTAAACTTAGTCCAAAAAGATTCGATTTTCATCCTTCAAGTGTGTTGGGCAGCTAAGACTATTTTCTACATCGCTCGTGATGACGGTAGCGGGAATTCTCTTGATTATGGTGGTACATTAGTACTAGTTTAGTATCAATCTCACCGAGATAACTTAGATCTTGAAGCTGGTTGTCAACCCCTAACATCAATTATGCAATATTAATTACACAGTATTATACTAATGCAGTTGTTATGGAACATAGAGTTTCTGTGAACTGAGTTTTTCGTTTCATATTTTTATTTTTTATTTTGCGTAATAAAAAATATATTGGAATTTTGATTGACAGCTAACTTCACTTAGGTTTTATGTAGTTTTTTTTTTAATTGACTAGCTCAGACTGATTGTTGCGGGAATCCTTGGGCGAGGCCTATATCCAGTAGTAGACATCTTGGAAGTGAGTCGCGTGGGTGTGCAGTGCGCAGTAAGCGTACCGTACCTTTTTTTTTTGGATGGCAAGTCATTCACTTTACACTTCTCCCGCTCTGGGTGGAGCGGAAGGGAGTGTCAGACTCTTACTGACTAAAACCCACCCGTGATCCTTCTTGTGCCCTTTACGTTCCAGGGCCGCGGTGACTCTTTCGAACAAATTCCGCAACCCTAGCAGGCACTGACCCTATGGAGCCCCGTCTTCTTTGCTGACGGCTCTTTGAGGCGCGCGTGGATAACTACGCGCCGTCAACTCGGGCCTGGTTGCTATCGGACTCGGCCCGCTGCCGCTGTACATGAAGCGTACCGTACCTGCGTGTTGGAGTCGCTGTGCTTGCCCTGCGAGTCGTCGTGCGCGTCGAGCGGCGGCGCGGGCGTGGCGGGCGCCTCGGCCGCGCCCGGCTCGCTGCCCGCCGCGCCCGAGCTGCCCGCTGCCGCTGTACATGAAGCGTACCGTACCTGCGTGTTGGAGTCGCTGTGCTTGCCCTGCGAGTCGTCGTGCGCGTCGAGCGGCGGCGCGGGCGTGGCGGGCGCCTCGGCCGCGCCCGGCTCGCTGCCCGCCGCGCCCGAGCTGCCCGCTGCCGCTGTACATGAAGCGTACCGTACCTGCGTGTTGGAGTCGCTGTGCTTGCCCTGCGAGTCGTCGTGCGCGTCGAGCGGCGGCGCGGGCGTGGCGGGCGCCTCGGCCGCGCCCGGCTCGCTGCCCGCCGCGCCCGAGCTGCCCGCTGCCGCTGTACATGAAGCGTACCGTACCTGCGTGTTGGAGTCGCTGTGCTTGCCCTGCGAGTCGTCGTGCGCGTCGAGCGGCGGCGCGGGCGTGGCGGGCGCCTCGGCCGCGCCCGGCTCGCTGCCCGCCGCGCCCGAGCTGCCCGCTGCCGCTGTACATGAAGCGTACCGTACCTGCGTGTTGGAGTCGCTGTGCTTGCCCTGCGAGTCGTCGTGCGCGTCGAGCGGCGGCGCGGGCGTGGCGGGCGCCTCGGCCGCGCCCGGCTCGCTGCCCGCCGCGCCCGAGCTGCCCGCTGCCGCTGTACATGAAGCGTACCGTACCTGCGTGTTGGAGTCGCTGTGCTTGCCCTGCGAGTCGTCGTGCGCGTCGAGCGGCGGCGCGGGCGTGGCGGGCGCCTCGGCCGCGCCCGGCTCGCTGCCCGCCGCGCCCGAGCTGCCCGCTGCCGCTGTACATGAAGCGTACCGTACCTGCGTGTTGGAGTCGCTGTGCTTGCCCTGCGAGTCGTCGTGCGCGTCGAGCGGCGGCGCGGGCGTGGCGGGCGCCTCGGCCGCGCCCGGCTCGCTGCCCGCCGCGCCCGAGCTGCCCGCTGCCGCTGTACATGAAGCGTACCGTACCTGCGTGTTGGAGTCGCTGTGCTTGCCCTGCGAGTCGTCGTGCGCGTCGAGCGGCGGCGCGGGCGTGGCGGGCGCCTCGGCCGCGCCCGGCTCGCTGCCCGCCGCGCCCGAGCTGCCCGCTGCCGCTGTACATGAAGCGTACCGTACCTGCGTGTTGGAGTCGCTGTGCTTGCCCTGCGAGTCGTCGTGCGCGTCGAGCGGCGGCGCGGGCGTGGCGGGCGCCTCGGCCGCGCCCGGCTCGCTGCCCGCCGCGCCCGAGCTGCCCGCTGCCGCTGTACATGAAGCGTACCGTACCTGCGTGTTGGAGTCGCTGTGCTTGCCCTGCGAGTCGTCGTGCGCGTCGAGCGGCGGCGCGGGCGTGGCGGGCGCCTCGGCCGCGCCCGGCTCGCTGCCCGCCGCGCCCGAGCTGCCCGCTGCCGCTGTACATGAAGCGTACCGTACCTGCGTGTTGGAGTCGCTGTGCTTGCCCTGCGAGTCGTCGTGCGCGTCGAGCGGCGGCGCGGGCGTGGCGGGCGCCTCGGCCGCGCCCGGCTCGCTGCCCGCCGCGCCCGAGCTGCCCGCTGCCGCTGTACATGAAGCGTACCGTACCTGCGTGTTGGAGTCGCTGTGCTTGCCCTGCGAGTCGTCGTGCGCGTCGAGCGGCGGCGCGGGCGTGGCGGGCGCCTCGGCCGCGCCCGGCTCGCTGCCCGCCGCGCCCGAGCTGCCCGCTGCCGCTGTACATGAAGCGTACCGTACCTGCGTGTTGGAGTCGCTGTGCTTGCCCTGCGAGTCGTCGTGCGCGTCGAGCGGCGGCGCGGGCGTGGCGGGCGCCTCGGCCGCGCCCGGCTCGCTGCCCGCCGCGCCCGAGCTGCCCGCTGCCGCTGCTACAGTACAACACATTTTTTTTTAATTATTTTGATATATGTGGTCCTGGTCTTTCGGTAGGCATACGAGAGGCCGAAGCCAACACGCAGAGACCCCGGTAGATTCCTCATAATTATTATTTCAGTTTGAGCAAGGATTTATCTAGACATTCATTTTGTTAGTAGACGGTGTACCTACAGTTTACGTCCAGGCTTCTGCCCGAGATGGAGTAGATGTCACTAATTCCCGTGTGCTACACTAACAGTCAAGTACTGTAGACTTTTATACCGCCACATAAAAACAACAAAAAGACCTGACTGGCAGTGGCGGTACCTTCATATAAGCCCAAAAGCGCCGGACTTTTGCCTTACTAAAATGCTCGATAGAGAATCAATATCAAACCCGAACTATTTAAAAGTTCGCGCGCTTAATTCCTGTCAAAATCACAGAAAGTATCTACCTATGCCACACTACTACACATCGCGATTGTTCGCGCGCAGAATTTCGTATTTGCAGCATCTACATGTAGTTATCTCGCTTACACTTACTGGCTTTTGCCGGGCTTTCAAATACTATTTCTGTCACTTTCGCACTTATGGCGATGTGCCGTATAACGAGTTAGAACCTTGTGCGTCTACAAATCGATCAATATGGAAGACTAGCTGCTGCCCGCGACTTCGTCCCCGTGGAATCTCCGATTTTAAAACATTCTTTATCGCTGCTCCGCTCCTATTGGCTTAAGCGTGATGATATATAGCCTAAAGCCTTCCTCGATAAATGGTCTATTCAACCCAAAAAGAATTTTTCAATTCGAACCAGTAGTTCCTGAGATTAGCGCGTTCAAACAAACAAACTCTTCAGCTTTATAATATTAGTATAGATTAGATTAGATATAGAGACCTTGTCACCTTGCCAACACTGCAGTGTTGCTGTTTTAGCGACGTTGTGAGATCTTGGAGATTTTTAACGAGTTTGGAGACTTTTTTTAAGATTTAGCAAAAATAAAAACTAGCGACTTTTTAAAATAACGAAATTAAATATTCAAGTAATATCTTAAAAATAAAAAAATTGCGACATCTAGCTAGATTTTTCATATACCTGGCGACTTTTTTTGCCTAAATGACAACACTGCAACTCTGCGTAAGTAGCTCCTGACACCCGAGTGCAACTAACTTCAGTTTCATTTGCTTGAGTTTTGTTTTGTTATGAAAAGTTTTGTTGTTAAAGTTTTTTGTGTGTTTTCTTAGAGTTTCTCAGTGATACAATCGTTTTGGTGACTTACCTACAACAATGGAGGTAATTGTACCTTGTGAGGATTTAAAATGCGTTCAAGTTTTGATTGGCGAAGATAAGGTAAAATCTTTAAACTTTGCTCAGAAAAAACAGTTAATTTCTTCATTAAAACCGACGCCTAATCTGTGTATTTCTCAGACTAGTAAATCGCATAAACGAAAATTTAATAGATCAGTGTATAAAACTAGTTGGATTGTTGGCTGTTCGCACACTAATAAGTTGTATTGCTGGTGCTGCATATTTTGTTCGAATGAAGATTCCGTTTGGAATACATCTGGTTATAATGATTTAAATAACATATCTGGCGCCATTAAAAGGCATGCAAACTATTTCGACAAACAAACATTAAAAAGCCAATTGATTTGCTTGTATACTAGTCCTGATCTGAAAGATCGTAATGTTTTCGAATTAATTGATTTCATTCATGAGAATAACCTCGAATATGCCTTCCCGCGCTGTTAAAGTTAGCGTATCTTGTTGTAACTATTCCGGCTACAAGTTCTTCCGCGGAACGTGCTTTCTCTTAAACGTATCCATACCTATCTGAGAAATACACAAGGTCAAGAGCGTCTTTCCGAATTATCAATGATAGCTATTGAAAAACAGTTGTTTGTAGAATTAAAACGATCACCAACATTTTACTCTGATGCAATTAAATAATTTCTTATGAAAGATAGACGATTCCAATTAGAATATAAATAATTTATTTAAATTCCTTATTACATTCTATCTAGCTATATTTTAACTTTCGTTTTGTAACTTTGTTTTGTTTGTTTTTTGCTTTTTTCAAAGCTACCGGAGGTATGCAATTGCTGATATGTTTATTATATTAAATCTAGCACTAGCATGCCTTCAGTGAGCTTTGGTTACCTGATTACCTCATTCACCGCATGACAAGCAAGATTGAAATTGAAGAAAGAAGAGGAAAGAAGAAGATGGATGAATTCACTTTTAATTTATTGTACCTACCTAACCAGTAGTTTATGAGAAAATTGCGATGATACATACGTAGGTACCTACATACTCAGTCGGAAACTGAACTTTCTTCTTTTGTAATCGGTTAAAATTTTACTGGGCTTGCCTTATTTTGAAACCCTAGGCACGCCACTGCTGACTGGCTGCACACAATTCTACTTCTCAGTATCATCTTTTCAATGCAGATTTTTGCGGGACATACCTCCTAAGTAATCTATACTAATATATAAAGCTGAACAGTTTGTTTATTTGAACGCGCTAATCTCAGGAATTACTGATTTGAAAAAATCTTTCAGTGTTAGATAGCCCATTTATCGAGGAAGGCTACATAGGCACGCTAAGACCAATAAGCACCGAGCATTAATTACAAATGTATCGCGGACTACGTTGCGCAGGTCAGCTAGTCCAATATAATGTCAGTGGCGTGCAGTGGTTCGAGTTGGGTAGGCCAGAAAATATTTTCCAAAAAAAGACACCACATTATTCAGGGTTGAAATGTGGTCTTTTTTTTTAAATAGCCAATAAAAAAAACTCATTTCATTAAAAATCAACCCTGAATAATGTGGTTATTTTTTTTAATTTATTTTGACTTTTTCTCTGGCCTACCCTATCTCGAACCACTGCTGCACGCCACTGTAATGTGTACAGCTTGTACTTACGCTCAGCCGGTCGCTCGCTCTCCGGGGTGGGTGCAGCGTCAGTGTTGTCTCTGGACGCGTTGTCTTCTTCCTCGTCCACGTCATTCTCACGGCGCTTCATTATTCGGCTGCACTCACAAAGTTTCTACTGTTGTACACATATTTCGTAGTTTCTTTTTTTTTTGTTTGCAAGTTACAGGAAGAAAAAAGTGGAAATTGGGGTACGTGCAACTGCGCGTGTTACTCGTGGAACTCGTTTCGACTTTAAACCCCGTACATACGGAGGTCACACTGAAAGTTTTTAGAATAGGGCAGTAAGAAATGGAGCCGATTAAAAATTATTTAAATTTTGTATTAGGAACTCTTGAGGAATTTGTAGATATAGAATTTTAATTTGTGGATTCATTTGGCATTCGTTTTAACTAATTGGCGCCAATTTAAAAAGTGTATTTCTCGCGTCGAAACGGATTTGACTGGAGAAATTATCGCTCAATGCTTTATTACGACTTTCGTTGCGGTCTTATTCAGCAACAATGTTACGATAGACTTTGACAAGCATATCATAACGAAGTCCCATCCAGTGCCATTGTTAACAATTTCTGCTGGTTTAATTCAATCTTTACTGGTTTAATGACTCTTACCCAGCAACAATGTTGCGATGGACTTAATGATGGATTTAATGAGTTTAAACGTGGCCGAAACAAACTCACTGGTGATTCTCGAGAAGGACGTCCTTCTACGACAACTACTGAAGATAACTTGAGCGCTGTGCGGCTACTGATAGCTGATAAAAGGGTGACATATCAACAGATTCGGGCAGCTTTGGGATGAGTTAAGTACATAAGAGAAGAGATCCCTGTAGAACGGTGGACCCACTTCTCCAATCAATGGTTCCATCGCATGCGACGGTGCTTGAAAGGAACGGAGTCTACTTCAAAAGCAAAAAAATATCAACAGGCTTCTAAATCATTCCATTTCTTTTCTAAAAATTTTCGGTGCGACACATAATACGGTTGAAAAGTGGTCAGTGGTCGATCGGATACTTTCACATATACTTACATCAAAATTGCTTAATAGATAAAATATGAAGTGTGAAATCAGAATCAAAAGGGAAACACGAGTTCCATGTAATTGGTGACTTTCAAACAAAGTAAATCATACCTCTTTCTCTTGCCATGTTTCTGTGGCGGTGGTGACGGCGAGCGTTTCCTCTTGCTGCCCTTCTTGGACTTGCTGGACGGCTCTGCGCCCGGGATCAGATCATCCACTGAGAGACGCAGTTTGTGCACCTATAAAAACAATATTATTGATATCCTGTATTCATTGTAAACCATTAAGTGGCAACCCAGATTAAATGGCCAGTACCTTGGAAAACACGTTAAACGGTTGATCCCGGCTGGCAGTTGAACAATTTTGATAGTCATTATGGGATTTCGTATTACCCGTTTTCTGGTTTATGGAAGTCAGATAGTCGGTCTTCCCATGTAAAATACTGGTCACACATTCACCAGAATAGAATAGAATACTCTTTATTATGTGCACCATATAAGTTACAGAAAATATAGATGAAGAAAACATTACATAGGGTGACACAATGGGCGGCCTTATCCCTAAAAGCGATTTTTTTTTGACCAGCTTCGAGTTAGACTGGAAACTGATTCCAACAATGTTGGGAAAAGGAAGCATAATAATATTGACTTTATGGTCTTGTGATAGAACAGAAGAATATGTTACCTTCTTCTTGCCATTAGCATCCAGCTCATAATCCTCCTCGTTCATCCACTCGTTGTACTGCGGCAGGTCCAGCGCCCATGATGCCGATACGCGCCACGGTTCCGCGCGATTGCAATCCCAGCTGACTGTCTCGGGAACGTCCACCTATAACACAAGATATTTAGATATAGATTCATGTTTGTTTCTACTCCATTGCGTCGAGGCTAGAGGCAAAGGCTTCGATGCGTACATAATAGGGTAGTTGACTAAAAAAAACTAATTAGTCCGTCAGATAGATTTCCAAAAAATATTGGACACGTATTTTTTCTTTTTTCACGTAAACAAAAAATGAAGACGATACAGAGCGTTGAAAACTCGTGTGACGTCACTACTCGCTACAATTTTTACCAAGCCGTAACGTCACAAGCCTCCACTCCTGATCTTTGATGCTTTGTATCTTCGTCAGTTTTTATAGATTTGATAAAGGAAAAAATACGTGTCCAACATTTTTCTATAATCTAACTGACGGACTAAACATAATCATATATTTTTTACTCAGGAAACATCCCTATTAGGCTACCTCAGACATTAACCTACATGGTTCTCATAAGATTTGACCAGTACGGATTGTATGGACTTTAAAAGAGACTTTGACCTCTGAGTTTGTTTCGGTGTTTCTTCTCAGGGTAGTCGGCTAGGAAACACCGGCTTCATCTTGCTTAAAATGACAAGAAATATTGGATGTATAAAAGTGTTATGTTTACCCTACTTACAAAATAAATATCATTTATCATTTAATCCAATTACAAAATCACAGGCCAGTTTAAGGTTACAGGTACAGGCTGGAAAGCCCTGCAAACCTCCATTGAAAAAAGAAGGATCCTCCAGACTTAAGGTCGGTTTTGGCATACGTACCGGCAGCTCGGCCTGCGCCCAGGTGTCGTGGGAGTCGGGCAGGTAGTACCAGTGTACCAGCACGTGGTTGCCGCGCCGGAACACGGGCCGCGCGTACTCCTCCTCCAGCGGGTCCACTGTGGGGTACACGATGTGCGTCGCTTCTTCTTCGTCTTCTGTTATAGAAGATGAGACATTTTTATTAGTAAGGTTATAAAGCCAAGTCCCAAAGGTTGACTGGTAGGGAATGCCTTGTTCTATGAAGCCCGCCATTTACTTCTTCTGTACATAGAGTTTAAATTTACAAAGTACATGAAGGGTAATCGGCTGACAGTGTTATTTACTGATTTTGACCAGTCTGTTTTAGCTGTGATTCTTCCATAATGCTTAAATAAATAAGTTGTTTATGAAGTCTCTAGAGTCATATTGTATTTTTTACTGCGAACCGATTCGCGTTTTCTGTATCGAGTTCGTCATAAAGTTAGCACCGAGCGCTGCGGGTAGTGAATACCACAAAAGTTCGACAATTTGGCCAACATCAGGATGTAGATGTGGGTATGTCTTTGAAGCACATTGGACGGTCTTTCTAGTCAACAAGTTGTAATATATATTAGTCACAATGAAAACAGATAATAATAAAAGTTAAGTACCCGTTCTTTTTTGGATCCAGTCTACATTTTGGCTCGACATATTAGGTGTAGTCGGAAGCCAAGCCATCTTGACACAAGTCTCTAGTGGTAACGTGTTACTAATTTAATGGGTTGGTAGGTCAAAAAGGCAGTCGCTCAATGGCAGATGCATCCGGTTAGACTTGAAGCCGATCCCAACATCCAACATTTTGAAGACACTGTTGGCGCAGTGGCTGAGCGATCGACAGCTGCGCTGCGTGTCGTGGGTTTGATTCCCGCACGGAACAAATATTTGTATTGCCTACAGGTAGTTGTTCCGGGTGTGGCTGTTTGTGTGTGTGAGTTTAAATGTTTGTAAACGCACCCACGATATAGGAGTAATTCCTAGTGTGAGGCAACGTTTTTTTAAAACAACACAAAAAAAAATGGAAAAAAGGATAGATAGGCAGATTGGTGTTGCTTTTTGATAACTCACCGCAAATCTCTCCCTGATGATTGACAACTATATCCTTGACTTTGTTGGCGGTCGCCTTATCGACGTCCGGACGTATGAAGATACACGGCGATCGGATGACGTCAGCGCCCAGCAGCGCCGATTCTATCTCCATCATCATCTGCACGTTCAGGTCCTTGCGGGAGGGGTTCTGAAAATGTGGGAGTGGGGGAGGGGACAGAGACGAGTTTAGTGTTAGATGATAACTTCAGAAGAGTGAAATACAAGCATTTGAATACAGAGTGTGTGAAAACCCAATGTAAGGCCAAGGGCATTACATTTCAAAATAGGACAGTAAATAAAGAATCTTTACAGCTTAGAGATTTCGGCTTTGCTTTAGGTATTTTAAACTGTAGACGGCAACGGTTTTTCGTATTTTATAAATTATGTTTTTTAGTTGTTTTTTATTATTATTCGGAAATGCAAAGTAAATAAGAAAAGGGAAAATTGTCTTTTTTTATCGTAAATTACTTAAAAATATGCCAAATTATTTTGAAAGAAAATATTTCATAAAAGTAATCCCAAGATTGTAGATGAAAAAAATAATAAAATAAACACATGCAGTACAGACAGACAGACAGTAAAGTGATTCAACAATCAACATCCCACATTGTATTAGTGACATTACATAAGAGTTAAAGGTTATTAATCACACAAACACACACAAGTACATGTTATAAAAGTGCCCATTATTTACACACAGTTTCACCCAATTCAATAATCCCAGAACAAGTCTGCAACATAATGACCCTTGCATGAAATGGAATACATTGGGAACTGCTACCTTCAAGCTAGAAAAGTCGCCAAGTGTTAATCTAAAGATTCCGTGTGTGTGATCTAGGAAAAATGTGATCAATAACAACACATCACTACTGAAATATTTTACAACAATTGTGCATTTAAAGTTGCTCTTACATAACAGAAGTTCTATTACTGAAGTAAGGGAGCTAATTCTTATAATAAACTTACGTTAACTCTTTCAGTGCCCAGAATTCAGTATATTGGTCGAACAATAATTCGTGGCATCCGAGTCATCGCTGCATATAACAGCGAAAATTATTGTTGGACCCATTCATTCTAAATTATGGGCACTGAAGGACGTAATAAAGAAAAAAAAAACTTTTTTTGTTGTCTAAATTATCTAAATTATACCTTCATGTTAATAAAATACCCTCATTTCATTTCGTGCATTTGAACTAGTGACAACACGCGTCTGACATGTGAAAAATGTAAAAAAAGAACGCAAACAGTCAATAACCAATTTATTTTTACATCCGTTAATTTAATCTTTATACTCTAGTCACGATTCTGTTCACATATGGAAGCTGACAATAGTTTGATTGACTTAAGTTTTAAGACAATCGTGTCATACAAACTCCTAAGCAAGCAAGTACAGCTATATAAAATCACGCAGGTGTCACTCGGAGTGATAGACAGGGGTGTTGTGTGCCCATATTTTTGCCAATTTTATAATACAAGATTTGACGTCTTCGATATCCCATCGGCGAAAAAACAATTCGGCTTCCTATACAAAATGACATCCACTTTGGGAGTTGAATTTCCAAAAATCTTTCCTCAATGCTCGTTTTTTTTTGCCAAACTCACCTTTTTATTTCGTTTTGATTTCCAGACGCAGCGGTTTGGGCTGTGCGTTGTCTGTCAAGGTGGTGGGAGCGACCCTATAAAGTACTAATATTATAATCAGACGCATGTTATCACATGTCAAGTGATGCATTGTTATAGAGCCGCGGTGTGCGGGGCAAGGTCTGCGGGGCGGCGGGGGCGGCGGTGAGCGAGGCGGCGTGCGGGGCAGTGCATACCTTACCGACCTGGAAGTCGAACTTGCGCCACCGCTGCTCCGACTTGAAGCGGAACATGGTGGCGAGCACCGTGCACAGGGAGCCGCCCGGCTTCATGTCCATGAACGCTTTCATCTGAAAATATAGTTAAAATACCCTTTAGTTACGTCTAAATGCGATATTCCAGTTATTATTGGATGTTGTTATGAGGGATGGCATGAATGGATAGTGCGTGAGAGTCATTGATTGAATTTTAGTAAGTAGAGAGCTTTAAAGTAACGGGAGCTCTTTTTTGTGGAAACATTATAAACGAAGTAAAGTAAGCTCATTCCATCGTCGACTTTGTCTCTGTCACCTTTTTTTTTATGGGAACAGGTCCCGCCCTGGGCGGAGCGGTAGGGAGTGTCAGACTTTTACTGACTAAAACCCACCCGTGATCGTTCTTGTGCCCTTTGCGTTCCAGGGCTGCGGTGACTCTTTCGAACAAATTCCGCAACCTTATCTCTGTTACCTGCGACCTAGACTAGAGTCAAGAGCAAATCAATCTGACAATAAAAAAAAACATCCTCATGAATCCTCCTACCGATTCCCGTTCCTACCGTCTACATCTCCACAGTTTCTACTACTGCAAGGAGAGAAGACAGGAAGGAGACAGGACAGAGAGGAAAAAGTATTTTTTTTACAGATCCTAAGTTACATAGAACCGGGCATTGGCGGAAAAAATGTGTACAATATCCATTTATTTTAGAACACGTATACCCACAAAAGTACAAACAATATAACTCTCACGTCAAGTTCATGGCCAGAGACACTGTTAAGTTGCTTAAAATATTTCATTGTAGACCATGTTAGGCAACAAGTGCCGATTGTTAGACAATGGGCCATTTGGCATTGCAAAATTATAATACAGCTACATATGGACACTCGTGTATCCCTAAATATATAGTTTAAGACATATTTGTTAGCCATATCAATACTTTATGCACTTCCGTTACTCTGTATCGGTTCGCTGGTAACCTTTTCCTTATCAAAGCAAAATAATCTTAATTGATATTAAGATTATTTAAAAAAAATCATGATTGTAACTTAATGTTGTATTAATGAATTTTAATTGCAAACGTACTTACGAGTACATAAGTATGTTTGCAATTTAAACGTATTAACAATTAAGTTTGAATGATTTCATTTAAAAATCATCTTAAAGAAAATATTCAATATAAAAAAAACAGTGTCTCTCAATGGTTTACGCTGTCAGCAATGACAATACTTATAGCAACACCATGATTGCTGTTGGCAATATCCGTGTTGTAACAATCGAAAGTAAACATAACGAAGGGAAACTAAGTAAGGCAGTAAGGGCAAGATAATTACACATTGTAAAAAGGAAGTAACGTTGATTAGGTGCGACAGTTTACAAGACAGGATGTGTCACATGTCGGATGTATTGTTGATATTAGTTCTCGGTCATGGAAAGGCTACAAGAACTTATTAAACGTTCAAGACTATACATTATTTGCCACAAACCTGTATTTGTAACAAAATTATGTAATACATATTAGTTTTGCACGCGGCTGCGCTCACTTTCTATCGATTTTAGCAAAAAATAAGGTAATCAATAACCGTTTCAAGAGCCTCATCTATCTCTGTACCAAATTCGTCAAAATCGGTTCGGTGCCATAGACTTGAAAGCATAAAAGCAAACAAACTTACTTTCGCATTTATAATGTTGGTTAGGAATAAGATTCCCCACTGTTATAAGGTAAATTGGAGGCCATACAGACATAGCTACTTAGCTTTTATAAGCATCATCACCTGCCGGACCTATCCCGGCTTAAGCTGTGTACCCGTGTATTGTACTTCTGGCTTTTACAAAAAAACAACAGCTACCTATTTATCGCAAATAGAACATTCTAAGATACTTAAGTTTTTCTCTTCACGCAACTAACTTAAAAAACAAAAACAACCAACAAACTTGGCGCAGGTCTTAACAATTTGGAAACAAAGAAAAAGGTGCTATCGGTATTTCCTAAGATGTCACATAATGAATAAAGGCCTTGTTTGAGGTCACACTTCCGCGGAATCGTGTGTTTTGAGCCGTGACAGTGCAACGGAATCGCGGCCTTCCTAAACTAATTAACAACATTGCAAATTGAAGTGAACATCCAAAAATGTAGATCTGTATGAACGATCACTTGGATGTACCTACTTGTGAAATACCTTATTAAAACGATTGTATTCTTACATTGTATCGACTAAATGGATCCCAATACAGTCACTCAGAGCTCCCTTCCCATATAAACACTACCGTCCAAAAGTTTGGAAGCAACAAGATAAAATCAAATAAAATAAAAGTAAGCCATCTTATTTTTTTTTTATTGATACATAATTAAACCATAGACAAAAACACACTTCTACAATAGTGAAATTTAATAAGTCATAAAATTAAATTAAATTTTAACTTCATCGAAGTGTCCACCCCTCTCTTTAACCATCTTCTCGCATATTCTAGGCATCCTACAAAAAACCTGTTGATCCAACTTCTTCCATTCGCTCTCTAATAGTTGCCACACATATTCTGAGCTCGTAAGAGATTGATTTTTCACCCTTCTATCTAATTCATCCCAAACAAGTTCAATGGGAGAAAGGTCAGGCGATTGAGACGGCCACTGCATGATTTTTACAATCTTTTTTCTTCCTTAAAAAGTTCTGGCACAGTTTAGATTAATGTTTAGGATCGTTATCTTACTGAAAAACGGATCCAGGTCCAATGAGATTCAGTCCACTGGGTATGGAGAAATCCTTAAGAATTTTCAAATAGCGTTCCTCGTCTAGTTTTTCGGTTATCCTCACAAGACTTCCGGATTTACTGTTGCCGAAACACCCCCAAGCCATGACATTACCACCACCATGTTTGATAGTAGGCACTGTACAAGCTTCTGAAGCTCTTTCGCCTTGAGACCAGCAGCAGTTTTTCTTATGCGGCAATTGTTAGTTTTGGTTTTTTAACAGCAACACAACCTCTTAGCCCCGCAGGCAGTAGACGTCTTTCAGTTGTTATTGAAATGGGTGTCTCTCGCGTATCATTCAAAGCTGTGGTAAATTGTTTTGCAGTTAGCTGACGATTCCGTTTAGAAAGAACTCTGATGAAGTTGTCCTCTTGACTTGTAGTGGATTTCGGCCTATCAGACCTTTTTCTATCTTCATTTTTGCCAGCTTCTTTTTTTCTAGCGAGGATGTAGTGGACACCTTTACAAGAAATTTCGAGATTTTTTTGCGATTTGGCGTTCACTGTAGCCTTCCTCAAGCAGAGTATAAATAGCGCTTCGCTGTTCAAGCGTGATTTGCCTGCGTTTTGCCATTTTCAATAAAAAAACACGGTCAAGGAAATAGTCAAAACCTTTCGAATACAGACGATGTTAATATCACAAACATCGCGTACTAATGCTCAAGTGTGACCAAAGAAGATCCAAAAAGATAAAACTACAAAATATTTTCAATAAAACCGCATCAATGCATGAAAGAAAGTACCCGACGAATGAAATAATAAAACACGTTTCGTCAAAAACCAGGAATTTGTTAAACCTCAAGGAATATGCACTAGTAATCCTTTTGTTTTGTGTTAAAAATCATTAAAGGTTATAAAACTTTATTTTATTGCTATTTTATTTACCGCAGGGAATCGGCAATATTTTGCTTTGTTTGAAATCAGATGTGCTTCCAAACTTTTGGACGGTAGTGTTGAAGCCAGACATTTTTAACCGACTTCAAAAAAATTGAAGTTGTCCATCGGACTTGTAGTGTAGATGCACTGTACCTATTTAATATCATTGGAAGTGCAATCATAGCTATCTAGCCTTTTCCCAATTATATTTGGGTCGGCTCCCAGCCAAACCGGATTCAGCTGAATACCCGTATTTTACGCGAAGCGCCTACCAGACCTCCACAATCCATTAAATTGGTAACACGGTACTTCTTGGCAAGACTGGTGTCAGATTTCTGGTTTCTGACAATCCATAACGACTGCCAAAGATCCAGGTACAAATGACAACCGAGACCAGCGGCTTAAAGTGCTTTCCAAAGCACGGAGGAATCTCGGTATGTTAAGATCGCCATCACCCATCCACAGACCGACCTCGGCAAGCGGTGCTTAACCTTGACGATCGACCGTGCGCCTGTTATTATTCAGCCAGTCAGCAGTATATCCTAATTTTTTTTTATTGATCAGGAGATAGTCAAAATTGCGAAAACAGGTTAATATGATATACATAGGAACAATATAATCTATTCATTAGAGCATCCAAACAAATATGCATAATTTTATAGGTGTATTTATGTAGATACCTATGTTTTTTGTCAAACTTATTGATATTTATTAAGATATGTAATTATGTATGTTTGACCACACATTTCTCGGGAACTAAGTATTACAATAATGACTTAATAAGATAAACGCATTTATATAATGATGACGCTATATGCGCGCGTTCTATTTAGTTGTGTGGTGGTACCTATAGCAATATGGGTACTGATACGTTCACTTGCTCACGAGCTCAAGATCACCAGCGACCGGTTACAGGCACTTAGCCAGCGGTGGGTGAATGACGTGTGAGAGGCCGCGACGGTCGAACGTTTCACAAGTGTCAGATAGACCACGTAAAATGGTTGTGTTGTTCAGAGGGTTCATCCTCACAGTTCTACTAGTGGAATGTTTAGCTTACAGAGCTACTACACCGCTTATTAAAAATGTAAGTAGATGAGTTATTTTTATTCGATTTTTAAGAGAATTTTATATCTGCACTGTCAAGTTTTGGAATATTTACTAAAATCTAGAAACTTGTTAAACAAGCTTATCTACCATCCGTGTGAAAAATAGATAGGTACTTAGATTTATGATTGTTTTTATTAATACTTATTATTCATTCAAGTTCGTAGAGGTAAATTAACAAATAAAATTCATTACATTAAAGCCCCACTCATTTAATTTAGTTGTAACTTCATTTTTATTATTTGAATGCATTGTTTAAATAATTTTACTCATGACAAAATACAATAGTTATCATGAACAATATTATCTTAAATTATTTGAAACATTAAATAACAATTACATATTTGTTTACTCAGGTGCAGAGGGGTGGTACACACTTCGAGGGTCCCCATTGGTCAACAACAGAGAATGCACTATATTGGGTCGACATACATGAAAAGCAGGTGTATAGATTTGATGCCGAAACTACCAATATTACCTCTAAAACAATTGGTATGTATGCAAGCTTAAACAGACCATAGAATTGATTATGATTAATTAGTATGAGATTGTGATTACCTATTTTATTCTAAAGTGGGAGCAATATATTTTTAATATGTTTTTTGTTTTTTTTTTTTAAACTTTACTAAGCTGGTTTAGTAATTTTGTGGGGATTAAATGAAAGAAGATTAAAAAGAGGAATTTATAAAAAAAATGTTAGTAGCACACCGTCGTTTGGGAAGCCATAGAATGATAATCCACTGATGTCATTACTGAAGAATGTCCTCCAAAAGTTTGGGAGCGTAAAAATTTAACGTAGCGTAATGAAGGATGTCAATTATGGTATGATCGTAGAACGTTACCTACCCGTGGAAGAAATGTGTAGGTATTTATCCTGACATGACTTAAGTAGGCTCATATTTTGCCCCAATATAAATAATTTTAGAATGAAATATATTATCTTGCAACTTGTATATTCTAGGTTACGGCCCAGTCTCGTTAGTGGTCACGGTAAAGGACTATCCCAAGCTGGTCCTGGTATCAGTCAGGACGGAGCTCTACTTCCTGCCGTGGGATGCACTGGACGGTGACAGTTCCCTCAGACTACTGAGTGTGGTAGACTTGGGTCTGCCAGACAACAGATGCAACGATGGCAAGGTCGACGCTAAAGGAAGACTTTGGTTTGGTATGTATTGCTAATATTCTAAGACACATTCCAATTCAGTGTAGCCAGCAAAGACTATAATTTATCTATACTATTACTGCAAGGCGAGTCATTTCAGCTTTCAAGGGTTTTGATGCTAAATTTTCTTCGTGTGTTATGTACTGATGTTTTTTTTTCATGTAAATATTTATCTGTTTCGTGTTAAAACATACGAAAGAAAGTTTACTTTACAAATAAGGTATTTTCATTTTGAAGACACAACTTCATATCATTTTTAATCCAGGTACAATGGGCAAGGAAGTTGACGACAACGTCGATAAAGATCAAGCTACGTTATACATGATGGATGAGCACAATTACTTAGACCCCGTGGAGAAAGTTCGTCCCGTGTCCATCTCCAACGGCATAGCGTGGACTGCCGACAAGAAGTTTATGTTCTACATCGACACCCCTACGAGGAATATTGACGTATTCGACTTTGATCTCGAAGATGGAAGTATTCGTAAGTAATCTACATATCTATACTAATATTATAAAGCTGAAGAATTTGTTTGTTTGTTTGAACGCGCTAATCTCAGGAACTACTGGTCCGATTTGAAAAAATCTTTCAGTGCTAGATAGCCCATTTATCGAGGAAGGCTATAGGCTATATATCATCACGCTAGGACCAATAGGAGCGGAGCAGTCATGAAAAATGTGAAACAAACGAAGTTGTGCGGACAGCTAGTGTATAAATAAAATGAAATGCTGTTCGTTGGTAAACGCCTTACTTGAAAACGAGAGGACCGATTTGACTATTTTTTGTTAAAAAATGATCTCGTAATCGTAGCAGACCGAAGTTCAATGGAAGTGTTTTTTTTTATGGGACTCTTGTATTAACTCACGACGTGTATTCAGAACAACGTCTGTTTAGTCAGCAAGTTGTAAATAAGTTACTTTATAGATGGCGTTTAGTCATGGCTTTCTACTATACATTTTTTCAGAGTAGGAACCATTACACAAAAACTAAAAAAAACCTCAGTTTTTACGATTGGCGCAGTGTAAAACGAAAAAAAAGGACCCTAGGCCTAGCGAATACCTCTAGGGTGGGTGTCTAGGGGCAAATCGAAAAATAAGAGGTAATGTAACCAAGTG
Organism: Hecatera dysodea; assembly: GCA_905332915.2. Taxonomy (NCBI): domain Eukaryota; kingdom Metazoa; phylum Arthropoda; class Insecta; order Lepidoptera; family Noctuidae; genus Hecatera; species Hecatera dysodea. The sequence continues at coordinate 8,885,579 of HG995309.1, forward strand.
TCCTTGTTGAATTCCAGGTAACAGAAGGACACTATTCAGTTTCCAAGCCAACAATGTGACAGGGTTTCCTGACGGAATGACAATTGACACAGATGGAAATCTATGGGTTGCCTGCTTCAATGGTTGGAAGGTAATGATCATACAAATATTATAAATATGAAAATCGGTAGATATTTGTAAATCTATCACTTGTCAATGGATTTTGATGGAATTTGGCACATGGGTACAGCGAGACCTGGATTTTGAAATAATTATTATCTCAGTAATACATTCCAGAAGAAGGCAACACATCATGAACAATGGATGTCTATGGGGGAGACTTTTGCTCAGCAATGGAACGATTGATAAAAAATGAACATTCCCATGTACTGTGATAGATGACTTTCGGGCGGACAAAGCCGATGGCAAAACAAAGGTTTCGTCTTAAGAAATGTTTTATTTAATTCACACGCTTAGTTTGTAAAGCGATTAGAACACCTTCGCGACATTAAGATAATCATAACTGTTTTTAAATGTAATCTCAATATTTTGTTGTAGGTAATTAAGATTGATTCAAGAGCTGGGAAACTGTTAGAACAGCACAGGTTACCAGCTGCGAAAGTAACATCAGTGATGTGGGGTGGTCATGACTTGTCCACCCTATTTGTGACCACCAGCAAGGTTGGGCTGTCCCAGGCTGAGCTCAATACGCAACCCGAAGCTGGCTCATTATTTGCTATTGAAGGAACTGGAGCTAAAGGACTGCCAGAAAACCAATTTGTTTTTGCTAATGCAGCAAATTATTAAAGATGTTGTTTATTTTGTTTTTAAAAATAAAATATTATTATAATAAAAGCCTAGATTCATTTGTGTGTTTATTTATTATGTCACTGTAATCAACACGATTAGTAGGTTTGTCTAACATTAGTGGCAAGTTGATACCTTATCCCAGGCAAATTTAACTAGACTTAAAAAGGTGACAATGTGGGCCCCTCATTATGTTTATAGTGCTATTATTAATTAATTTATGGTTCAATGGCCTTATGGGCGGTTTACACATATTAAGTTGTCAAGTAGATAATTAAATTTTATCTGACATAATACATGTGAACACAAAAAAAGTAAAATATTTGAAAGTTAAAATTTAGCTTCGTTATTTTTTTATTTAAATTTATTTTAACTTGATAACTAAACTTTAAGTGATTTATTACAATAGTTTTATAATGCCAATTCAATAGTATTTATTTCGTGCCATATTGTTGAGCAGATGCGTTTTTTAAACATATTGATGTATGGAAAATGCAACTCACTCACTATTATATTTTAACAACAATACAAATATGGCATATTTATAGCCCTTACATTAATTGATACTTCTCTTATTGATATGAAGCAATGGATTAGAAATTTCATTAAGTCTTGATTGAAATTTTTATGTGTTACAAAGATCATTGTGAATGAAAGCAACATTCACCAGTATAACCTAACAAAATGGGTAAAAAATGTTTGGTTGGTGAAATGGCAAATCAGTACAAGGTGACACTATACAAAGCTAATATCAGCCGCAATCATCTTATTGAACTGAAAACCAACCTAACATAAAATACTAAAGATTACTATAGGTAAATAATACAAAAAAAAATATAAATTGTGCAATAATATCAAAAATCTTACCGGAAGCCTCAAAAATGGAGGGTCTGAAGCATTTTTTCCTAATTTGTTCTCCTGATACTGAATAAGCTGGATTACTAGTTGAGCCAAGTTTTCCTTGGTAGGTGGATCTGTCTGCACATGCTGAAATAATAACAGTAAAGATTGTATAACTGTAAGTTTTCACAGAATTGTATGATAAAGCTAATGAAACATTTAAATTGTGAAGGTTTATGAGCCACTTTCATTAATAGATTAAATATAAATGTTTATTTGAACGGGTAAAGTAAAGATTACTACATTATTTATGTTATGTGCTGACTAGATGTGTATGAAATCCAAATGGTAATTGACGTTGCTACATATTGTTTAAATTCGTTTACGACAAAGTAAACTCTAAAGTTACTGTTAAAACATTATCTTTTATTCGTTTTGTTTCAATTTCTACTTACCTTCTTACAATTCTTTTGCAGCCAAACACGAATTTGATCAAATTGTGCTAGTGATTCCGGTGACTGAAAAAAGTCGATGTTTGGCCCTCCATCCTTCTTCGGGCCTATGGTTGCCATTCTGATTCAATTATATTTATTATTTCACACAGATATATTCGGTTTTCAATGCAATATTATATTCTATTTCGTAAAGAAACTCTCAAACTGTAAAAACAACAAGCCTAGGACACGGCGTCGCTGTTCACGATTTTGACATTTGTTTTTAGTGTTGCCAAACTGCCAGTCACTTGAATTTGTAGCATAGTTTCAAAAGTCTGGATAGGTTCGAAAAGGTAACGCCTTTTTTCAACTTTATTTACTTAGCACTTACACTTTTGAATATAATAGTCTTTTTCGCAGCCTAAAAATTCCGAATACCATTCTCCGAATCAAAGATTGACCGTATTAAATCGCTTGACAGTATATCCCCTGGATTCTTTGACTTGCCGTGAACCTAAAGTTGGATCCACACGCTTGCTACTTGCCGTAAAGGTATGGCTCATAGAGTATAGTAAGTATAGGTTTGGCTATCTAGGTATCAACCACAGCCATCTACATGCCTGTGCGTGCGTTAGTATGTTTATAATAATTCCTTTCGATGTATGCCAAAAAATCAACACTTGATCGGATCAGCTATAAGTACTTGCACACCTACACAAAAAAAAGTCAAACTCTATCCATACGGATTTGTGACGGTTTGTTGAAGTTTGGTAAGTTTGCGGCTCCGGTTTTACATCATTGCAGTGTTTGCACAATGGCGGAATATGGCAAACTAGGCTCGTACCGACATATGCCAGATTACAAAGAGGCGTGTGCAGTAAAAAAAACTCCCAACCCAAAAAACTCCCCTTTTAAAAAGAAAAAAAAAAACAATTATAAAGTAGAACAGAATAGGTACTCTTTATTATGTACTCCCTCCATAAAAACATTACTTATGGTGACACAATGGCGGCCTTATCGCTAATAGCGATCTTTTCAAGAGAACACTTGCATGGATTTTAAAGAGTAAAGGAAATACAGTACTGTAGGTAGTCGGGGGTTTTTAAATTTATTTTTTTATTTTATAGCTATAGGCTATTAAACTTATAAAAACACTTTCGATTAAGTAATCAATATTCTCTTTCAGTGCGCTTTCATTTGAAACCCCACTCGAGTATATTTGCAGACATTCGGTTATTCTTCCCCAGTTTGACCCCCCACAACTTTTAAATGACTCAACCGATTTTCATCAAACATTTCTAAAAACACTCACCCGTAAATCGCCTATCATACAAAAAAAAAAAAAAACAAAATTAAAATCCCTTCATCCGTTCGCGAGCTACCGAGCCACAGACAGACAGACCCGTCAACCTTATAACACCCCTCTTTTTGCGTCGGGGTTAAAAAGAGGAATTATCTAGCTGTGTTACTTTTTTTGTTTGGTATAACTAAAACGGCAGTTGTTTTTGAGTTTATTCATTACAAACACACACACACACACATAAATAATAATAATATTAGTGTGATTCTAATACTTGATAAAAACCTATGAGATTGCAGGAAAAGAGGCTTCATTTGTTCGATATTTCGAATTCGTCTCAAGGATTTGGCGCTCCCATGAAACTTCCACCCAGTGCAAGTACCGGTTTGCCCCCCCTTAGATCCAGGGCTACTCGTAACCACCACAGGTCGGCAGTTACCACGCCAGTAACTGCCGACGAGATGTTTGCCTATGGCGCTGGCACCATTTAATCAGCCTCTGGATTAGCACTTAGAACAACTGTACCCGAGATTTACTGCACCGGTGCTATAAAATTAAGACTCGAGCTAATTTGCAATTGCACTTCATTTAACTACACTTTAGGTGAACCTTCGGATAGATGAAAGTTTTTTAATAGTATTTAAAATTTAAAATGAATCAAACAATTAAATTATGACTTTTTACTGTTTCAACTTTACATCATTAACAATACATTTGTAATTTTATTTGTTTGGATACTTAATTTCTAAAAAAATAACATACTAGTACGACTTCATAGGTAATTAGTAATTTGATCCAAAACTCATAAATATTATTTTTCGGGCTTGTAATTAACATTGACAATAATTGGCTATACATTGATATTCGTAATATTAGAATTGACAATACACCAACATCTGATAACACTCAGCACATACTACATTTACATTATTGTCTTGTAACACCGACCTAGGGTCATCAGTCCAATTAAATAAGCTTTAGCACAAACCGTAGTTATAACTAGTGGAAGACTTCATTAATATAGAAACAAAGCCGCCTACGGTTATGTTAAAGCTTAAAGAATTCGACTCTAGCAAAGCAAACAGTATGAAACTGTGCATTAGATAATTAAATAACAATATACTTGTTATATTTAAGATAAATGTTGCTTAAAACAAGTGTTTTGTCTTTCAATTGCAAACAGTTAATTTACATACACCTATCTAAGCAAATACTAGGATAAATAACTGTTATGTTACTATATAAGATGGACATACCTATAAAATATTGAATAGGTACGAATCAATAAACAGTTAACATAATTTTATTTACTATGTTTACTGCAGACTAAACCTTTTACATTGAAACTAAATGTTAGATTAAAATATTGAATATTTTAATCTGGCATGTAGTTTCTATGAACAAATTCGTTACCTTTTTGTTCAATAACATAAATTTGTTCAGATGATTGTTTCATAAATAAGTTTATAATAAACAAAAGATGATTATATTCGACAAAATATTGCACTCATACAATTTCTTGTTTTATCATTTAATACAGTTATATAACAATTTTAATAACTCGATAAGTAAATAAGACATAGTTCTGTAAAATTTGGAAATTCCCTGACTGGTGTTATTACCAGTTCGAAGGTTGTATGATAGGATAATAATTAAACAATTGTTTATTGAACAACATCCTCGACTTGCAATCATTTGGGCGACCCTCGTCTTTGTAATTACTCACACCAGTAAACAAATAATTTTACTGAATTGCTATATTTATTTAAATGCTCTATTACATTATATATAAGAGTATATATTTATAGGACTGTATTCGATTGTTTTATTGTCTCTTAACATTGTGTTCTTCTTTGAAGTTTTATTTGTCCTTTCGCTACTTTTTTACCAATCAATAAATGTAATAATGGTGTATATTGTAAAAGCATAATTAATGTTTTTTTTTTAACAACACTAACAAATTCATAAAATGTTTTACATGATTCAAATACAATAAGTCATGTTAATAATAATTGTTAAAACATTCCGAACAAATTGTCTATAGTCATACTGTTTAATATCATTTCATCGTTTGGGTGGCATTATTTTTCATAGCTGGGATAATCTATGCACAATAAATATCAAATCATAAAATCTTACATCTTAAAGGAAAAAAATACTACTCCATATTCATTTTTTGCTTCGAAGCAAAGCTGCAATCGACTAACATTAAATATTCTAACCATCCTAACATTACCATACTAAATGCATAGTTCAGTTATAATTACTTACAGCCGAAAAAGGTGGTTTCACAGCTTGCTTTTGAAACTGAGATATTATTAAACCAATAACACATTATCTATGATCGTTTTACACACAGATGGGAAGAATAGTTAGTTGGAAAGAGGTTCTTCTATCGATAGAAGTAAAAAAATGTTAGTACCACATTCATTTAATTAATTAAAAGGCAATGTTTCAAATTAAATCTGAAAACAAAGGTAAAAGAACTTTGGTATGAGACGGTACTTGCTAGAGAGTTAGTTGTCATGGAAGCAGGCTGGTAGCCTAAAATACAGGCTCCGCATGATGGCACTTATTTGTGAAGTTCCAAAAATATTTACAATGCTGTGTGAGAAAATATGGCTACTTATTTTTGTCGGCGCTGCAACAAGTAAGTAGAATTTTATACTTTTAAGACTTTCGGGACCGTCAACTATATATCCTGCCTCCATGATAATTGACTTTCAAAGACCCAGGTCAAACTTGGCGCATAGGCCGTATTACTTTCAGTGCATACATAAATGCTTCTATGTATTATAATGCAGTTAGATGTCATAAGTGCCATATTGTGCTACAGTAATGAGTCACCCGTTCATTTAATAATCCAAGTCCTTTTACATAAGGTTATTATTAAAATAACAAAACAAATTGTCAAACAAAGACAATTTAGCAACAACAAAAATAATATTAATATCACCAGCATTATTCACTTAAAGCGAAACAAAAAAATAAATATTATCGTTGAGCTAAACTTTGCTTTATAAGCTTATGATTGCATAAAATTATTCAGCAATGTTTATTTAAAGCTTTAAATAAACATTTCTGAATAATTTTATATATAAATATGAACGTATTAAAAATGTTATTTTTATAAAAAATAATATTTTCCAAAAAAAAAAGAAGATAATTTATTAAATAATGCATTGAAACTCTCAGTTTGAGCAAATGCTGCAAATCAGGAGGTGTATAATCAGATAAAAAATAAATAATTTCATTAAAAAAAAAAAATCGTGTGGACATTCGACGACAATTTAGACGATCGTGGATCGCTTGTATCCAAGTAAATATTCTGCGATGCCAACGTAGTAGACGGTCTGTGCGATGCCGAACAACGGCGCGATCACGATCATACGGCACGCGCCGCCTTTGAAGAAAGCCTGGGGACCCTCGTTCTTCAGTATTTTGCTGGATAGAAAAACAATGTGTAAATTAAAGTTGCTTTCCGTATCTGTCCGAGTGTAGGTTAAGTTCTCCTAAGCTACCCAGTGACTTGAAGGGAATGCGAGATTTAGATATTTATTTATTTATTTATTATATACTTTATTGTACACCAAAAGTAACACAAAAAGTAGACTTAAAACTAAAACACATACAATGGGCGGTCTTATCGCATTCCGCGATCTCTTCCAGACAACCTGGCATGGACAGTATATGTCTGGACATGAAATGGGGCTGTCATTGCTGTAACAAAACCAACTCAACAATAATATAATATACAGTGTGAAATCTTAATGGTTGTTTTCCCGCGGCAGGACGATTACCCATCAGTAGTACTATCGAAACACAATGTTAAACTAAAAAAAAATGTTTTTGTTTTTTCAAATCATTGAAAAAAGTGTTCATAAACTCGAAAGAGCGAGAATCAATAGTAGTGCACTAGACATAACGTAGGTAGATACCTACATGAGACGCGCGTCGCGTTCCGCGTACCTACATATCGCGCGATGCACTACTGTTGGTTCAAGTCGCTTTCGAGTTTTGTTTATCACAATTGTTAATCTGCCATTTATGGAGTCTAATATTTTTTATATATATAAATCGATTGTATTACCGATACAAACTCATTTCGCTTCGGGAAAACAACCATTAAAATTTCACACTGTATATAACAAGATAATATAGATACCTACATACAAATTTCATATAATAGATACATAAATACATACATACCAACTATACAGGCAGTAAAAATACGGAGGACTATCGATAATCACAGCGACAGGTAATATTCCTTTACAAGTCTTTTAAATGCAGGCAACGACTGAGCGCGTCTTACGGGGACTGGCAATGCATTCCACAGACGAGCAGCCTGTACAGTGAAGGATTTATCCAAAAATGTTGTGGAATGCATTGGCATTTTTAGTCGTAAGTTATCTGATGATCTCAAAAATTTAGAATGGGAATCACAAAGAAATTGGAAGCGACTCTTAAGATAAAGAGGGGATAGTGTTTATCGTTCCGGATTCAACTTCATTCTCACACACACACACATTTCACTAAGGACATTAAACTGTGTTTACCAAAATCTTCATGTTTTGTCAAGTCGTAAAAAGCTCAAGGTTTATATCTCCGATATCCCGACTACAGCAATTTTTTACTTATAGAGCTTTTGTTCAGTATAAAATAAATTATTTATTTATATTTACTATTACCACCTGCTTGAAAATCCAAAGTTATCCAATAAGCACCTACTACTTACTGGTGTATAAAGTGAACTATCCTATAGTCGTAATCCAGCCCGGTCTGTCTGTGACCGAAAGACGAGGCGCGATTGATAAACTAAGACCCAAACCACATAAATATAACTCTGAAAGTCTAGATTATTAGTAGGATTTTACTTACCCTATACAATCCGGAACGGACTTGTATTGCCGGTCGCCGCTGGTGACGCTGAGCGTCTGCATGCGCGTCTTCACTACGTCCAGCGGGTTCACCGCCAGCGCCGCGATGGAGCCCGCCGCACAACCAGACAGGAACGACCACCTGCGGATTACCATTTACCATGCAGTCAACCACAAACAACTTACATATAGAGACAAAAACAAATTTCCGAACATCACACTTTATGAAGCACAAGACAAAGTGCCATACATTTGTAATGCATGCAGGTAATTTAATTGCTTTATTTTGGTTTGATATTGATAATTGATTCGTAAAATATCTCGCCTCTTATAATAGTACACTTTCTAAATGTTGGACATGACTAACATACATAAGTAAACAATGTGTTAGGAAACCTGAGTAGTTGGTATTATTCTGAAATTATTAACAACCCACATTAAGGCCTAATCCTTGCTCTTTCATTTGCAGCGTGTACAAACACTAGAGAGAGAGAGTAGTAACTAGTTTTTACCAGAAAGGTGGTGTGAGTTCGTCTGGTTTCTTTCCCAGTTTACTGAGGATGGCAAACATAGGGAAGTAGACGACACTGAAGGATATGTCACGGCATCCTGTAGCTCCTACGCCCTTGTACAGCCCGAAAATACCCTTCTCAGCAACCAGATTCTTGGTCAGTTGCCAAGCAGATATGCTCTTGATTTCTTTTGCACCCGCTAAAAAAAACAACAAAAAAAAACTTTAATACCACGCACGGCAAGTCTGTTGGCTATGCCTGCAATTCCACGCACAATGGTCCAACATCAGGACTAAGTGCGGAAACCAAACACCAACATAGATTCCTGCAATTCTATAAAATCCCCCTCCTCCCTCAAGACTTGAAGTCTTTGTCGTAATATGAGACAAAGGCAAGAAGATGATGATTATAGTCCTACTATGATGATAACCATCATCTGCCTAGCCTTTTCCCAACTATACTGGGGTTGGATTCCAGTCAAACCGTATTCCAGTATTCAGCTGAATAGCAGTATTTTACGTAGAGGGGCTGCCTAGCAGACCAGCACATTCAATTAACTGGGTTATACGGTACTTCTTGACAAGACTGGAGTCAGGAAATCCCTAAAGACTGCCAAAGATCTACGAATTACATTGTCATTTGTAGATCGGTATTTGTGAAATCTAATCCCAGTAGGGATTAGATTTCACAAATACAGAATCATTACTAGATGTTCTACTATAACAACGATACTAACCAGCTTTGGCCTCTGCTGCTATGCGCCCAGCATCCTGCATTTGGATTTTCAAGAGCTCCATAGGTGTAGTGATGATGATTTGGCACGCCCCGGCTAGACCACCGGCAAGCATCTGACGTGGGATGGGTAGGCTTCTGCAGTACATATTAAAGAATGGTATTAAGATGTAATAATGTTACAATATGAAATGATGGGCAGTTTGTACCATCACTTATTTGCAGCTAAACACTAGGAAGTCGTTACTGGCAGCCATTTTGTTGAAACTTTTAATTGGCATACAAGCTCCTTCAAAGTAATTTGGAAATAAGATACTATCGCATCACAAAACAATTCGGTCTATTTTTGCGTAAAAAACTAACTTGACTGTAAGATGTGTGTGAGTGACTGATGCCATCAGATTCAGGAGGTTATCGATTACATGACGATACTCTTTTCTTAGATTTATTCATTTGACTGGACAGATTATATAATTTATTTAATATCTTTTGTCTGATACACCATTTTCCAACCGAATTCCAAAAAAGGAGGAGGTTCTCAATTCGACAGTTTTTTTTTTTTGTGTGTGTGTTACCTCATAACGTTGTACTGGTTGTACCGATTTTGATGATTCTTTTTATATTTGAGTGAGATCGGACGACTAGTATTTGACTTATCCCTATTAATGCGTGGCTTAGTTTACATTGGCGACGTTCTCATTCCCTCTTGTCGATGTAAAATGATAAAATAAATTTGTGTATGATGGTTTGGAAAAGCATCTTAGTATTTCAAAGTGGACCACGTTGAAATACACAAAACATAGAATTATTCACGCTTATCTTTCTTTATTGTTGTAAAAAGTGGAGTGGTTTAGTGTTAGTAGTTAAGTAAGTTCCTGTGTGTCCTGAAAGTGTGGAAGTAAAAATCAGACATACCCATCTGGGAGAGATAGATTCATGCGGAAGATATCATTGCAAGTTAATTTAATGGCTTTCTCTGGTGTGATGAGCAGGATGTTGACACCAGACCCTCGGTACATGCCGAAGTAGCCCTCCGCTTTATAGGTCTTTTTAAAACAATCAACCCTGAAAGACAAAATTGTTATGGTCAAATACAGTAGTGGTACAATTTGCAGCATCACCATTTCGACGAGACGATGACGAGCTACTTAGACATTTTCTGCTGGATACAGTTTCAGCTGACCACTACTGGCCATTCACAACCATTCGTTTTCATTCTGAAATAAGCAAGCAAGGTTGTGGTCTGGTGATTAAAATGTAAAAAATGTTTTGTTTGGAAAAGACTTGCTTTCGTTTAGTGGGAATGAAGTATTTTCCCTAAGCGAACCTTACGGAATCACAACCATTCGTTTCGGGATGAAATAGTTGTGAATGGCTATGTTTGGCTGAGTTTTCTGGTATGTACTCCGTCGCTACTAAAAAAAAACTCGAGCATAGCCTCTTACTGAACTGACTGAGCTTTCCCAAGAGGCCCATTGTCACGTTTTGTGTTCTTGCGACTTTGGCCGCCCAGTCGATATAATAGCCATCAGACGTTAATGCCTTTGATATATTAATAAAGATATCATAGTATTATGGATTCCTGATATTTTTACTGTCTACCCAGGTAGGATTAGGGGTTCTATGATACTCACATACTGGAATATTGCTTTTCGCCTTTCGGCCCAATTGTTTGGTTCTGGAGTCGCGTCTTTACTAAATCCAGTGGAAATACGATAGACACTCCCACAATTCCAGCAATACCGCCATTGATGATCTTTGGTATTAGACTGAAATGAAACAAAAAAATACACATAATTTCGCTTATAAGGCGCAAGTTCCTAAAGCTAGCAATCTTCGCTTTGTTTGTGCAAGTAATCTTTTTTTTTATAGATGGAAAATCATCAAATGACTTCTTCCGTTCTGGGCGGGGAGGAAGGGAGTATCAGATTCTATCATCTGCCTAGCCTTTTCCAAACTACATTGGGGTCGGCTCCCAGTCAAGCCGGATTCAACTGAATACCAGTATTTTACGTGAAGCGGCTGCCTACCAGACCTCCACAACCCATTAACTGGGGAACACGGTACTTCTTGGCAAGACTGGTGTCAGATTTTCTGGCTTCTGACAATCCGTAACGACTGCCAAAGATCTCCAAATGACAGCCGGGACCAACGGCTTAACGTGCTGTCCGAGGCACGGAGAAGTCTCGTTATGTTAAGATGGTCACCCATCCACAGACCAACCTCGGCAAACGTTGCTTAACCTAGAAGATCGACCCGTGCGGCTGTTATAATTTAGCCACGAACTCCTCGCAGATGTGAGGCAGTTGCGACATATAAAATAATGAAACGGAACATATTTGGGAAAGACAGCAGTTTGTCTTTTTTGTCGCTAGGAGTATCAGATACTAAAATTCTTTGTGTTCCAGGCCCTTTTTGCTCTAGGGCAGGGGTGGCTTTTTCGAACAAATACCGCAACCCTGGCAGGCACTGGCTCTATCGGATCTCTTTAGAGGCTCGCGTGAGACACAGCGCACTGCAGTCTGGAAGACCTGGGTGTGGTTCTACGTATGTAGAACGCTCGCCGTCCGTAGGCTCACGCGTACGATAGCCGGGAATCGCCCTACGAGTCACGACGCGACTTCTTTTGTTGCGGTGGCTGGGGTGTGAGTTTTACCTCTCCGTTACACGGTTCAACTCCGGAGGAGACGACCGCTTCCCATGCCCCCTCGCTCCGGTCCGTGGATAGAACCAGGGCTGGAAGCGAGAGGTCACCGCCGCTGTTCGCTTCGACAAGGAAACGGCGGTGCTCCGCCCAAGCATGGCAAACCTCCAAGGTAAGCTCAACTTTGACCTCCGGGCGACCCACACATTGGTGATACCCGGGCGTGTCCTCCAGCCGTATTCAAAACAGGTACAAGCAACTCTTCGAAATTGATAAAGTGTGGCCGCAGCTTCACGATGACCGGTCGCCTGCAGCCAAAGTCTCATCTTGGCCGGAGTTTCTGCCGCCAAGATTGCTCCTAGTATTGGTCCGTGGTCGTGGCTCTTAATAGCCATATTATTTAGTTTATTTTTTTAAGACCGTGCTAGAAATATCTGTCTTCCATTTGTGGCTAGTTTGCCGTGCAACAAGATGTTAAACTAATACGAAGGCATTCATAATAAAGAGTATTCTATTCAATAATTTTATGATCTTCAGATCTTAAAAGATAAATAGTAGGTACTGGCGCGTTTATCTAGATCACTCACAATCAGATTATTTTATCTGATATTGCTTCATGATCAACCTCCCGCGATTTATATCTGATAACTATGGTTTCCATCTTAAAACATCTCTAATTTGGGGTGGCAAACTGTGTGTAGTTGCCACTTTTTGTAATAATCTCCTTTCACCTATGACATAATTAAAGATTTAAAGACTGAGTAGGTATGCTTAGAGGGTTTGGTCATGTTGAAATCCAACTAAAACAAAAAGTATTATCAAGGCAGACGTGAGTAGAAACGCCCACGCCCTAGATGGACATACACAGATCTTAAAACTTGAAAAACCGTGTGCATAGTACTCCTAAAAGGCGTGCCTATATAAGTGCCAATTCTACTATTTCTAAGCAATATTGCTGGAAATTTAGTAGAATTGGCACTCTGGTGTACGAACGTTCATGAAGCAAATCGAATAAGGATCGTAGCATTGTCATCGTCGTGGCGTCCATAGGAAACAAGCGTTAGTTTTTGTGTGTGTTAGTATTTGTCAAATAGAATAATTTGTAAAATCTAAGTAATACCTGAAATGGTTTCAAGTAGGTATTTCTTAGGCAGGTATATTTAGAAGTTACCCATCAGATGGATAGATAGTTCATGTAAAATACTGATATTCAGCTGCATCCAGTTTGACTGGAAACCAACTCCAAGATAGTCAGGCAAAGCCGGGACAGTGACTGTGGAGATGATGGGGTATGAGAAGTTTTGATCTGAAATATTTACAACATGCAGCCATTAATATTTCACTCTGTTGAATTGTTAATTTTCATACAAAAGAAACATTTCTTGGTATCTTGATAACCTAAATTCCAGTTTTATATCTAGGTCATCTAATTTGAGAACATCTTCTAGGATTTACGTTTTTAAACTGCAGAGTGGACATTTACAGTAAATATCAAACTATTAAGACCAGTTCAGTTAGAAGTGATTGTATTGAAGGTCGCACAGGCATTAGGAGCGGCGTTTGAAAAATTAAAGATCACAGGAAAATGAACACTACATCTTGAACAAAAGGTCTATTTTTAAAAACAGGTAATTACTATATACAGAAAATCAATTTGCATATGTTAATGTTGTCATTATAGCTGCTCGTAACAGAAATGAGAAAACTTTGTATTATTGTGATGCAGATAGTGTTATACTTTGAAACATCCATAGCATACGCACACACACTCCGAATGCTGTTTAAGCAAACAGTTGACAGCTGTTAAAATATCCATAGTTGTTAAAATAGTTGAATCTAAGTATTACTGTACAATGTTATAAGATAGCATTTCCAGCCAGTCAACTCAGTCAATAGCAGTACTGGACATGAGCTTCTCCTAAATTTTTTGTCTCGTCAGAATATTTTGTATATCAGTAGCATAGACTCATGCCCATGCCTCATGACAATGGGCAGATAGTGCAGAGCACCTGCTATGATCCTTTTTTTTTTTGGATGGGAAATCATCAAATGACTTCTCCCGCTCTGGGTGGAGCGGAAGAGTGTCAGACTCTTACTGACTAAAACCCACCCCCCTGTCTTCTTTGCTGACGGCTCTTTGAGGCGCGCGTGGAAAACGACGCGCCGTCGACTCGGGCCTGGTTGCTATCGGACGGTGAGCCACCCATAGCTCGCCATCCGCAGGCCCACCTGCTATGACCCTTATTGCTTTATTTACATTCATACATCTGGTCTTACAAGCACACTGGTTGGACATTCTGCAATTGCCCTTTCTGAAGAATATCACCTACAATCTGTGTATGTCCTTTTATAGCTATGTCAATAGATGGTATTTATTGTTTTCAGAATGGATTACTGTTACAATCAATTATTACTTACACTTTTGATGTGATTGGAGCGACCGCTGGCGGAGGCTTTGGTGCATCCTTACCCGACATTCTGACTTAATTAGAGCTGAAAAAATTACATTTGAAAAGATTGTTTATGCTGGTTTGTTTTTTTAAATGATAGAGCAGGTTCAATTAAAAATTTAATAGTAAATATATAAATTAAATTAAGAAAATGAGACATTTAGAAGTCTTTCTGACTAGACAGTCAGAAAGACTTCTAAATGTCTCATTAAAGACCCATCAATCAAAGTGATCTAGGCAGCTTTACCATAGACATGGTAAAGCTGCCTAGATCACTTTGATTGATGGGTCTTTATTTTTTTTTATGCACTGTACAAGCCAATTTGAAAAACTGAAGCATGCTTTACTCATCAATTCCTCTAAACATGCTAGTGTCCCAGTACCAGTTGAAAAACTAAACAGATTTCTTGTCTACTGATAAAGACATGCTAGTCTTGATTAGAATAAAATAATCTAAAGTCAAATAGAGTGTACCCTTACTGTTTGATTTTAAATTCAGGCATCTAGAAGTTATTATAATGAATCAATTAATTTAGTGCACACCCAGTGTCCCACTGCAGGGCAAGGGTATTCCTGTTTTTGCATTTTTGTCAATCATGGGCAGTCTGTGCCCAACCCTTTTAGGTAGGATTCCAGCATGTCTGACTGTACTTGTGTGTCTTGGGTCTGCTGCGGTGCTGGTTCTTTATTTAATACACTTGGTCAGGGGGTTGTACTTAAATAGACACAACTTAATTGTTATAATATCTAGGCCCTACTTGTACTTAATATAACATAAAGAATCGTAAAAACTATAATCAGATTAGAGCTCTCTCTAAATCACGTAGGTATTGTGAATAATTGGGCCGGCCCCTTATTGTGTTTTTGTCACAATTATGTAGTTAAAAAATGTACGAGTGTTCGCCAATAGAAAAATCAATAACATCGTACATGATACACACATGACACTTTTAAATGAGATACCTCTAAAACGGAGGATTGTTGACAGGAAACTAATTCTAATATTTAGAAATAATAGAATATATACTCAGAAATTGTTTAAAACTGTATTTTGAGAAATTGGATTCTTCCGATCGGTATTTTACGTAATCGCGACAAACAAAATGTTACTTACCTAATACTATTTGGTGTAGACTATAGTAAATAGCCCATGAACTATGTATTAACTTAAATGATAAACATATTAGATTAACACAGTTATTTTCGGAAATAATAAAGTCTCGGTTGTCTGAAAGTCACAATGCATTTGACGTCTGCGTCTGCGAATAGAAGTTGTGGTTTGAATTTGAAGTTTGATTGATTGATCGAAAGACTGAATGTTGCCAGAAGATTACTGTCCTTGTTTTGTATTGATTAAAATCGATTGTGTCAAGAGAGTTTAGTTTTTACAAGATTTTAGTTTGAAGGGTTAATTTATGTACATATTATGTGTGTATATTTTTAGAAAATGCTTTTTAGCCTCAAAGGATATAGGAGGTTTTAAATAAAAGTACGGCATGCTTTTACTTCATTGGATTTGTATTAACATTGGCAAACAAAATTATAATATATTTTGAGGATAGCAGGCCGAGATAAACAAAGTTATGTAGCTTTGATTTCTTCGTTTTGTGGGTAGAGATAGAGAAGCCTGAGAATTCAAGATTGCCGTGTATGCGGTAAGTTTTGGCTAGTTGGCAACACTGATTCAAAAGTCAATTTTTTTTAGAAGGTATGATCATGGTCATAGTGTACAATAATAAGTCCATGGGTATGATACATTGGTAGGTCAATGGTGTGATCTCAACTTTTTATGGAATTGCCAACAGTAATAAAATGAGAAAAATATTATTTACCACAGGTTTACCACAGGGAAAGTAGCTCAAGCTGGCAGACAAGAATTTCCTTTAAGAACTTGACCAATGTTACGAATAAAATGTTTAAAATAATATGGGTCCTCCAAAACCAACCCTACCTAGATTCACAGCAATTTTGTGTCTTGAAAAGTTTTTCAATGAGATCATAACATGTTATCTGAATTCCTGGAAGGGTTAGGCGCAGATGTGTATAACTAGTACACTTATAATTATATAGCCAGTGAACGCAAATAAAAAATGGAAGCATTCCTAAGTCTAACTCTATAAAATGACCCAAAGCAAATTGCGCCGCGGTAGGCGGGGCTTACCTACCGATTGCGCCGCTCACGTGTTTAGTTCGTCCGCAGTAGGCGACAGTGGCGGTCGATTATTATTTACCGGATTTTGCGTGATATAGTATGTTTAAAAATGCCTTCAAAGTGGTGCTAGAATTCGTTTTCACATGTAAATACATCGCTATTTATTATATTTCTATTAAAAATGGAGTCGTGTTATGAATTGTGACACGATTATAAGAAGTCAGTGGCAAACAGAAATGGAAAGGAGCATGTTGAAAATTAGGAAAATTCAAAAAGTGAAGAATGTGACCATCAGACAGAAAACTAAAGTCACAAACGCTCTTGTGCATGCACTCATATACTGACAAAAGATGGACCATTGAAACCGCACGATGGAAAGGCCCATCAGGGAAATGAAATTGGAAAACCAATGAGACGGTGGGCTGATGATTTTAGTAGGAAACGATTGGATAAATTCTGCGAAAGACACAGAGAGAGATATAAGAGAGTTATGGAAGAAGATGGAGGAGGCACATTTCAATCATAGATACCTACTAATATTTCTAACATAATTTAATGTAATTTGAAATGTACAGTAGAATTGTGGAATAAATGGCTTTATTATTTTTATTATATTAAAAATAATAAGTAAGTATATTTACAGTTAACAAAAAAATAAAAACCAACTTCGTTGTTTGTGAATGGCGATTTTTTAAAAACGAAAGCGTGGTATGAATATTTTTACTCTTCGGATAGCTTGTGCTGTGCTGTCGTAGCTCATTGTAGCTTGCGCTGTGCTGTTGTAGCGGTTGTCATTCAGCAAGCAGAAAGCTACGAGTAGTTAGTTGAATTAGGTACGCAGAAAAAGTTGAAGATTAAATAAGTATGTCATCTTGCGACCGAAGCGAGCTCGGAAATTTTTACATTCCGCCTAGGATAGGCTCGACACTAGTTCGGCAGAAGCTAGTGCACGGTTCGAATTGGTCGTTTACTATGGAGATGAACCCATAATGTAATTTGTGGGCCCCCCAATAAAGCTGGGCCCTGGACACGTAAGGGGCACGTGCCCTGGGCCACGCTTCATTGGGTCCCCTGTGGTAAAGACGGAACTGGAGCAACGTAGTAGGTACCTACTTCTTCTCGTGTAAACTCATATTTATGTTTGCTTTGTCGTTAGCCTTATTTATAACTCCTTGAAGCACGTAGGGTAGCAAACATGCAGTAAAGCCATACTATGTACATATATTCTGTTTACTCTCACACCTCGTTCACTCGTTTCTGTATACACCCAGTATCGCCAAATTAAACTTAAGACCTCATGCTCAACGATTAAACTTGTAGGTATACTCATCAAAATCCTTAGACAATAAATTGTATAACTAAGGATATTGAGAGTAACCTAAAAAGATCGATCTCTTTTAATTAAAGTACCTACTAAGTCATGATATACCTATTGTTCCTTAAGAAAGTGAAAGAATATCAATTTAGTGACAGGTTCTGCTCGCATTTAGACGGGTACTGTAGTAGGTACTTACTTAGTTCATTCTCCCTTTCTATACCTACGATACGGTACAGTCTTTTCCGGATTCTACAATATAAAATGATCCATGTCCATCAGTTGTGTATCATAGTTTCTTGTGAAGACGTCAAGTAAACAACAAAAACAGAAAAATGGGTTTAATTACTTTGGTAAGTAAACAATTGTTAAAAAAAATAGAACTAACACCTTGAAAAAATGTCTTTAGCTAGCGCCTAAAGTTCAGAAAGTTGTTTAAAAAAACGGTACGGTCAGCAACAAAAGTTTACATTCGATTTAGATTTTGTTTATTAAAATACTCATAAAAAGCAGACTTGCTTAATTACACATTTATAGAGTGTACAATCTTAATTAGCTATGAGGTAAATGAAATGCTGAAAAGTATTGCCCTCTTTGGTCCCGTAAAATTCCCACAGGACTCCTCCTAGCTCGCAGATCTTAGGGCATGTTCATAACGTCACCAATGTCTCCAGGTGCTGGCCATCTGTCTGGGCGCAGCTGTGTCGGCCAGCAGCCAGGACAAGCGCAGCGTCATTAGCGTGGAACCGGCTGCGTGGCCAGCGGCCTGGGTGCAGGGAGGACATGGTAATATTATTTCTACTAACAGCCTTTTTTCTATTGCTATTGATAGGCTTGCGTTTAACCACGATGATGTGGTGTACGATGGAGCACGCTCGCTAAGAGGATTTTCATTTCATTTCATTTATTCATTTTGTGAACATAGGTGATTACAGGTGTTTTCAATCTTTTATTGTACAATCTATGTCCCGACGATAGGCATACAAAATCAGTACTTATTTCATTCAACTCCGCTTCCGTAGCCTATTCCACAAAAACCGTGTAAGCCTATGAAACTTAGGAACATTATCCTTTAGCTGTGTATTGAGTAATGACTCGAGTGTCTGTCTGTTTGTCCGTCTGGCACAGCCAATTTTCTCAGAATCCACTGGGCCTATACATAATGATCTTCTGTGACCCAAGCACGGACGCGTTACGTAAATAAATAAATGTTGAGTGGTCATTATTGGAAGAAAAACTAGACGCAAAAAAAAGTTTTTCGAAGTGTATCGTGCGTGTGACATAAGTACATAACAAATGTTATAATTTTATTTTATTTTAACATTTTATTAATATAATTTTAGAAATTATTCAAGAAATTAGACAAAAAGTTACCACCGCTCCTATCTTTGAAACTTCAAAGCCCTAAATTTGAAAAAATGCAGTAAGTAACTTAATAGTTTTTTAATTATAGATTACAGGGAAACCTATAAGAAGCCAATAACAGGTTGCCAACTTGATTAGACCCAAGATCTGTTTTTAACTGATAAAACCCTGTGCGATCTACCATTTACATACCATCTTCTTAATTTTTTAAATGAAACAGTACTGTACTTATACATAGTTCAGTGTACAATGATGATCTTGCTTTTACAATGATGATACCTAGTATTTTTTTTATTTTGATTAAGAGGAAAATTATAAAAAATACCACGATTCTTTTAAATTGGATATACCTACTCGATGTAATCATTGCCCAGAAATCTATACCTAATTTCTGGGCAATGATTACATCGAAATCATAAAAGATAATTCAGCCGGACCGAGTTCAATTTGACTTATGTACATCACCCGCTTAAATGCATTCCCCAGGAACATGGTCATCGGATACCAGCTCGGACGTCGCCGGTGCAGTGGCGGCAGCTAAAGCAGCTGCGATGGCAGTGATGGCGGCCCAACACGAAGTGGCCGCGGCCAAGCATGCTGCCCTCGAACAACAGAGTGTTGCTAGCGCCAAGGAAGCTGCGGCCGCACGTGCGGCTCATAAGAGGTTTGTTATAAAAAGGAAGCGGTCAATTAATCGATAGATACTTTTTACTCTACCCCAAAGGCAGCCAGTTGTTACATACAACTATGATCGATTTCATTAACAGCGAGGAGGCAGCAAGGAACGCCCGTGCACACGCACTAGAAGCCGCGCAGGCAGCGGTACAGTCGCAGGCGCTGCTGGCAGGGGCGAAGGCCCGCGCCGCTGCCGCGCAGAAGATCGCTGCAGCTCGTGAGGCAGCCGCCGCCAAGGCTATCCAACGCGCCGCGAGCAACCAAGCTGCTAGGCTGCAGAACGCTGGTAGGTGGTCAAATCAGTTTCTTACAGCCTAGGTTATCGGGGTCGACCGACGACCAAAGGTATTCGCTACCAAATGCGATAAAGCCAAAGACATTAGAGTTTTTAAAAAATAGAACATGGCATTTATTAGTCTTTCGTTCATTAGAAGCTGTTGGTGTACACCACTTGCGTAGCACACTAATTCCTTTTTCTATTTCAGACTTAGAAGCTCTAAAGCTATCCGTTATCCAAAGCTCTGGTGCGGCTGGAGCTGCAGGGGCTGCCCAGCACGCTGCCACGGCTGCCGCTGCCGCCTTGCGACCCCAGACTCCTGAGTGGCCGGCCAAGCCTTGGGCCCCATCTGCCTGGGTTCCAGCCGCTTGGGGCTGGGCTTAGGGTTACCACAACACTATGCTACTGCGAAGAGAAATCAGTACCAACGAACTTGTTTTTTTATATTTGTTTAAGTATAAGACTAAGGAAATAAAGACGCGCTCATAATTTTAAGATTTTGGTGCTTTTGTCTGTGTGCTGCTATAATGTTTTTTTTTTAAGATTTTAGAGTATAGGTACATAAGTTGGATACAAAAATAAATGTTATTAAATTTAAATAATCTATGTTTTTCTTGCTTTATTACGTATCTCCCTCGGCCAGTGCTCGAAAGAGTAAATTCGTTCGAAAGAGTCACCGCAGCTCTGGATCGCATTACATTGGCATTTGGAGGAACACGGATGGGTTTTAGTCAGTAAAAGTCCTACAGCCAACTGCCATGGTAGTGGCTAGATAGGTACCTAACACAATTGCATTTTTGTTAGAACATATTATTATCTCTGAGTCAGTTGCAATAAGTACCTAGGTATGTAAGAGAGTGACTATTGGGTACCTATTACCGATAAACTAAGAAAATGAGCAGGCAATAATCAACATCCCATAATCTAGAATGTTAGCATGAATCAAAGAAAGGGAAACTCAACCACTAAGTACATATTGTACATAGCAACGTAATCATGTAACAGGAACGACATATTTATACTATAGTTAAGAGCCTTTTTTTTTTTGGATGGGAAATCATCAAATGACCCCTCCCGCCCTGGGCGGAGCGGTAGGGAGTGTCAGACTTTTACTGACTAAAACCCACCCGTGATCCTTCTTGTGCCCTTTGCGTTTCGAACAAATTCCGCAAATAGCTAAGAGCCTACAATCTAGTTTCTAGCGGCATGGCATGCCTGCATTTTGCACCAACAGCGCGCAAATATTTGTAACGGTAGGTGGCGGGTACAGTACCTAAGACCCCCCCAGATCCCAGTAGATCTAAGTGGCGTGCAATTGGAGAGGCCTATGTCCAGCAGTGGACTGCAACAGGCTGCTGATGATGATGATGATGGGTACAGTACCTAATCAATAAAAATACCTTACTGTTTGTATATAAAGAGTTTTCTCTCCACTTAAAACACTAAAAAAGACACATGGCAAGGATGGGATTGATTTTTACGTAGGTAGGTAGGTTTATTTCTGAACTTTTAATAGAGGTTAAAGAAGGAAGGACGGCCACAAAAAGAGTAGGTATTATTTTAAAGCTTTTATTGAAATACAATATTCAACTTCTTGTATTAGTACTTTAGAATATTCCTTCACGTACCTATTGATTCGGTGGTTACGCCTGCGCGGTTCAATTCATGCCGACTGAGATGAAGCTCCACAGATCTTGCTTTTACAGCATCCTACGTCTGTTGTTCATCAAATAATTTTGTAACCCGGTGAATTTAACTCTTTTTATATCGAAAATGGGCAGAAATTAAGCCTAACGCAGAACACCATAAGGTAAGATTTAATATCCAGTATGTTAGCGTCCTTAGCATGTGTAATTTGGATTGTTTACGAAAGGGGTGTCTGAAATATTCATGCTCAATCTAAAGTTGAGCGGTTATGTACCTAATTATTACTGCCGCTTGTTTATTTATAATATGTAGAGGTGGGTAACTTTTGTTTATAAACCGTAATTTTGTGATGATTCTACTACCTAAAAGCTAATTGGTACCTACCTATTAGTTTTATTGTAGTAGCTAAAAATAAAATAATCTAGCCTAAAGAGGGTTTCGAAGTTCGATGCGTTCTGATGCAAAAATTATTCGAATCATACTGTATCGAAGCGCTCTTTCCAAAAAAGAAGAATAAAGTGTTTGCTTTTTCTTTAAAAAATATTTGAAATTTCTGCTAGCTGCCGCTCGCAGCTCCGCCCGCGTGATGAAACATCCAAACTAGAATTTATTATAAATTCTGATGACTTCAAATCGGTAGTCATTCTCCAAAATTCGTATTCGCGTTTTGCGGGCGCTTACCACGCGCGGTATGACGTGAGAACGATTACGTCATCTCATCATCCGGCTAGGCCAGGCCACAGTAGAAACTGTGGCCAGGCTTTGGACGCACGTCTCGCATGCGCGCCGCCCGCGCCGGCGCCGTGCCGCTTCCGCAACAGCCAGCTTTGCTACGCATCGGCAAGAGCCACTAGATTGCGCGTTTGCGTTTCTCCAACGTTTTTCTGTCCACTCCAATACGCTCTACCCTGCGCCGGACGCCGGTTACAACCATCAAAAAGCTGGCATGCATGATATACTGCGCTTTGACCACCCCGATACCTACGCTACATCGAAGAACTAGTTAGACACAGATTCAAAGACAAATATTTGATATCACCAACTGCATCAGACTGCTTGAAAAGTGAATTTATTGAAAAATTTTAGTCAGCCAGTCGGTTTTTACAAAATGCGTTTTTTTTTTGTTTGTTTTGCCAGTTTTAGGGTTTCGTAGCCAAATGGCAAAAACGGAGCCCTTATATTTTCGTCATGTCTGTCTGTCTGTCCGTCCGTCTGTCACTATGTTACAGCCGTTTCACTCGGAGACAATTAAAGCTACATAAATGAAAATTGGTACGTAGGTGTATGGAAAAAAATAATTTTAGGGGTGGCACTCCATACATGTGACTCGGGGGTGAAAAAATTTATTCCAGCAAACATAATCGTGTGGGGTATCTCTTTTATTGGATACCTCTTTCAAAATGAAATGGAGGTTTATGAAAAATATTACATTTTTTGAGATATATATGTGCTTCCAAATTCGTAAAAGTTTTATTTATTTGTACCTCTGTGTGTGTATGAGTGGAATAAATTATATTTCTTTCTTTCTAAAAAATGTGTCCCCCTCTACTACTTTTAAACTATGAAGTTGAATTCTAAAAAAATTGAACAAATAGAATTTCACAGACACTTCTAACGAAAATTAGTTTGAACATCACAGGTTAAATAATTTGAAAGAGATATGAGATTTTCAGTAACTCGCTCAAATTGGTTTGAACAACACAGCTTGACGCCACATTACTTAAATATTAATATGTAAGTAAGTGATACACACATAGACGGACAGACAGACGGACATGACGAAATTATAAGGGTTCCATATTTGCCATTTAGCTACGGAACCCTTAAAATATTGGGGCTTGCCATTTCAAATTGATGAAACGCAACAAAGTTCAAGAGTGGGGCTGGCCTGGGTAACGTCACGTTTTAGGAATAAGTTTAGGTAGCAGCTGGCGTGCAGTAAAAATGCAATCCTATCCTTCTATATTACATCTCGCTAACAATGATACTGACGATGTTCAATTCTTCATCGATAGCAAGATGTGGTCCCACCACATCCTTATTGCAATGCTGTGCTGCACTGGACACCTGGTGACGGCCGACATTGACCGGCGACGGTTCTCAAACCCCACCTACTACAATGTGGGTGGGGTCCTCTCCAGCAACGAGTCTATTGCATTCTACAAGGACACTATATCGGTAAGTTGACAGCTTTAGCCGCTTACTTAGAATGGCGACGGTTCTCCAACACCACCAACTACATTTTTTTTTTCAACTTTGCCCCACACTAGGATTTACTCCTGTATCGTGGGTGCGTTCACAAACATGTAAATTCACATATATAAGACACCCAGACCCGGAACAATTATCTGTAGGCCATACAAACATTTTTTCCGTGCGGGGATTGAACCCGCGACACGCAGCGCAGCAGCCGAACGCTCAACCACTGCGCCAACCGTGTCGTCAAAAAACATTGTATGTGAGTCCTCGGTAAGTTGACCACGTAGGCGTTGTTGGTAGTAGTCAATTACGTAGAGTGGAGGGTTTCCAGGGTTGCGGAATTTGTTGGAAAGAGCCACTGCGGCCCTGGAACGCAAAGGACATTAGGAAGAACACGGATTTTAGTCAGTAAGAGTCTGACACAGCGGAAGAAGTCATTCAAAGAATTCCCATCCAGAAAAGGTCTCTGTGGGCCCCGGCAGAATTATTTTTGAGCAGGTGAATCTTAAGCTCACCCTAGTGTGTGGCCTGCGGGCGCTGGGTTGGGGGACCCACCGCCCGATCAGTAACAGGGCCGAGTAGGCGACGCGACGTGTTCCACGCGTGCCACTCAGAAGGACGTGGGGCTAGCCCCACAGAAGAGAGGTCCGCCAGGGGCTGGCGGACCGAGACCTGCCGGGGTTGCGGTGCATGCTTTTGCGAATCCCGCGACCCCGGCCTACGGTCAAGTGACGAAACACCGTGGTGGTTTTAGCCGGTATGAGTCCGGCACACGAGGATTTCCCAACGATAAAAAAAAGGTGAATCTTAAGCTACGGCATTAAGATGGTGGTCGATCTGAATGAGGTCTCATTCGTATTAGAACGAACAGTGCGTTTAGTCCAAACCGTACATGATAGAAATATAATAGTTATTTACCTAGATACATTGTCAGATTCTGTAAAAAAAACTAAAACCTTGCATTAGTAATGCAAGAGTTAGCAGAGCGAGCTCATTGTTTTTAGGAGACTCCATCGATCGCCTCTATCATCTATGTTTAGTTTTTATAAGTCCTCTTATTACAGAGGACGAAATTCCATTGTATCTGTAAAAAAAACTTTATTTTTCACTTTTTAGTGGATCATAGCGTACGTGTTATAAACTGGTGTAAACAATAAACAGACACGCGATTTCAGCAATCCCGGAAGATTTGCTATCATTTATTGAAGAGTTCCGTTTCCACTCTCGGTTCTTCATCAGATCTTCAGCAAACTAGAAAGGGACCACCTCGAAATACTAAGATGCTCTTCCAAACCATCGTATACATATTTTTTTTTTCATTTTACATCGGCAGTGGGTGAATGAGAACATCATCAATGTAGTCGAAGCCATAGGTACATTATTAGGGATAACTCAAATACTCGTCGTCAGATCTCACTCAAATTTAAATGGGACCACACGACAAGCAGCACCTTTCGAAAATAAAAATAATTATCAAAATCAGGACACCCAGTACAAAGTTACGAGGAAACGCAAACAAAAAAATACAGTTGACTTGAGAACCTCCTTTTTTGGAAGTCGGTTAAAAACATGGGTATTTAGTGCGGCATGCATAATGAATTATTCATACCGTAAGCCACCAAAGAAATTTCTAACTACAGGGCGACTATGTGCCTATTACAAACGTTTCAATTGAACGAGTTAATGCCAATTTTCATTTCCTTTGATATGCATACGAAACAATGAACCAGCATGAGCCAGTTTTATTAACAACACAATGACATTTTTAAATAACTTGTTTTTTTTTCACAGAACCTGAACTTCAAAGACCAATATGTACCTCGAGGAGTCACTTACCACGATTATTCCATGCTCATGGATCCGAATCCTATAAAAACGGCGCTGAATGTCTGTAAGGACCTGATTGCACATCGTGTAAGTACACAAGTCAATAGAAACGAAGCATTTATCGACAGAAGAATCTATACTAAAGATTCAACTCTTCCAGGTATATGCGATCGTGGTATCTCACCCACTGACCGGCGACCTCTCCCCAGCTGCGGTATCATACACCAGTGGTTTTTACCACATCCCAGTCATCGGCATATCTTCAAGAGACTCCGCCTTTTCAGACAAGAACATCCATGTTTCTTTTCTTCGAACCGTCCCGCCATATTCCCACCAAGCTGACGTATGGGTGGATGTGTTGAAACACTTCAATTACATGAAGGTCATATTCATTCATAGTTCTGATACCGATGGTAGGGCTATTCTGGGGCGGTAAGTTGATAAACAAATTCTATCACATGACAACTTAACATCATGCCTGTTTGTATTCTCTAAATGGCTAGGCAGAGTTGTAACTACGCACTACCCCATTGCAGGTATTTTAAACTCCAAGCTTGTACCTAGTATCTGAAAATTTCTGACTATTATTTTTGACTTCAATATTTTTGGCAAGAATAATTGACGATACTGAAGTTTAATATTTGCTACTTAAAAAATAATTTACCTACTACGTTTACAGGTTCCAGACGACTTCTCAAAGCGTGGATGAGGATGTAGACCGTAAAGTAGTAGTCGAACAGGTGATAGAATTCGAGCCAGGGCTTGATTCCTTCAGTGACCGACTCATGGATGTCAAAGGAGCTCAGGCGAGGGTGTTTCTTATGTATGCCAGGTAAGTTACAGTTACATTTTGCCTTAAATCTCGACCCCCGACCTCACATCCCCCAATATGCTCCACTGCAATCATTTTGTGGTTTAATTGCTCTGGTAGACAGTAGTCTCGCTGTAGTTAATTAACATGTTTATCCACAGTAAAACTGATGCTGAGATAATATTCCGCGACGCGACTTTCCTGAACATGACGACGGTGGGTTACGTGTGGATGGTGACGGAGCAGGCCCTGGACGCTGCCAACGCACCCGAGGGGTTACTGGGACTACGACTTGTTAATGCTACCAACGAACACGCGCATATACAGGACTCTATGTAAGTTATAGCTATGATTAATTTGCAATAGGTTTCTAGAATGCTGACTATAAGTACTTAATTGAAACTAATAATATAAACTCGAACTCCATTTTATAGCTGCTGGTTTTTGAAAACTTAATTATTCCTAGAAGTAGTTCAAAATAAAGTTAAAAGATTCCGTTACATAATACAGGTCAAGCTAATAAAAAAGTAATAAATTAGTTCCATACTATAAAGGTTCTATCAACAGAACTAACTGTTCGTGCAGGCCGAATTAGAGGAAAAAAATATACGACCGGCTATATTATTTTGTGAAGAAAAATAATTAAAAAAAAAAGGCAATGGCATCTTGTAATATTTTTGAACAAAAATGGCCAGTAGCTGCAATATTTTTAATAACCACCTTAAAGGCTTCAAAAAAAAAGATTCCAGTTCAGTCCAGTAACTAGGAAATATCCATTCGCACTTAGTCTATTTTCCAGAAATTTATGAATGTTGTTTGCCAAATCCAATGGGAATTTCCATAAAAGTTGATTGATTTATGCTTATTATATTGTCAGTTACGTGCTAGCATCCGCGATCCGTGACATGAACACTTCGGAGGAGATCCACGCTCCTCCATCAGACTGCGATAACTCAGGATCTATCTGGACCACGGGTCGACTTCTGTTCGACTATGTCAGGAAACAACGATTGGAGAACGGAGCTACTGGCCATGTGGCCTTTGATGACCATGGAGATCGAGTGCATGCGGAGTATGACATGGTCAATGTGAGGGCTCAGGGAGAACATGTGGCTGTCGGCAAATACTTTTACTCTAAGGTAAGCCCTCCACAACGGTGGATCAATATATTAGAGAAGGTCCCCGGAATCTGCTGATTGAACAAAGAACCCCTAGATGTGGCAACGTTGTGGGGAGTCCTATATTCAGTAGTGTAGCTAGAGAACCAAATGATGAAAATAAAGATAAAACTGGCTACATTATTTTGCCTATTTTGGAAATTAGATAGGATTTTTTATGCCATAATTTATAGCCTGATGTATGTATGTATGTATGATGTAACCTACCAATCACAGTGCAAAAAATATTAAGACTTATATGTTTTTTAGGAAACCCAGAAGATGCGATTGGAACTAAAAGAGCAAGAGATAATATGGATGGGCCGTAGTACTTCGAAGCCAGAGGGGTTCATGATCCCGACGCATCTCAAGGTGATATTAATCAACAATATGTAGCTCATAGACAGCATAGCTGTATTGTGCGAGTTGAAAGAGTTTAATATATTTTTGTAACTTCAGGTATTAACGATCGAAGAGAAGCCTTTCGTGTACACTCGTCGAATTGATGACGGCAGTGATTGCACTCCTGATGAGATTCCTTGTCCTCATTACAATGCGACTGAGGATACAGGTACAAACCAATACCCTAAATGTATGTTTATCAGGAGTTTGATGCAAGTGCATTTGTTAAAACGACATCGTAACATTTTGATCAAACTAGTTAATAATAATAATAATAATTTATTTTGCTCGGACAACTGTGATCCACAATGTTAGTTAGTAACAAAAAAACCTAAAAACTATGTTAGTGTTAATATAACAACAAAAAAAACAAACAAACAAAAAACATCGATGATGAATCATTCCAGCCTCACCAACCTCTGTATGAAGTGGTTCATCAAAAGCGGAAAGCATATGCTTTTGGACTTTTTCTCTGTTTTATACTATGTTACAGGGATTTAAGCCCTGACTATATCTGACCTATTTTCGTACAATAGTGTACTATTTATTTGAATACCTTACTCATTGAATCTCTACATTGCTGCAGCCCAAAGGAAGCGGGGCGATCTTGACTCCCATTGAAGGGATTTTCTCGCACTAGCAAAAGACAGAATTGAGTAAGAAAGGGAGATGAGTACCTTTAGCAGTGGCACAATATCAGCTAGTTAGACAAGGCTAGAAGAATTGTGGAACTACCTATCACGATTTAAATCTTTGCGTGTTTTAATCAAGTTATTTTACCACGTTTCAGATCAACTCTACTGCTGCAAAGGTTTCTGCATGGATCTCCTGAAACATCTGTCGAAAGCGATCAACTTTACGTACTCCCTGGCTCTGTCACCTGATGGTCAATTTGGGAACTATATTATAAGAAACTTCTCCCAACCGGGAGCCAAGAAAGAATGGACAGGGCTTATAGGTGAGTGACATGCACCAACAGACAAAGAGGCACAAAATTATAAGTTGAATACTTTCATATAAATAAAAACGATTGCGAATTTTCAGGTGAATTGGTGTACGAACGTGCAGACATGATAGTGGCTCCCTTGACGATAAATCCTGAAAGGGCTGAATTTATTGAGTTTAGTAAACCATTCAAATATCAAGGTATTACGATTTTAGAGAAAAAGGTATGTACAGAATTCCATATTACCTCATATATGTCTGGCAATTTACTGGAAGTTTCTAACAGATTTGTTTTTATTTAGAGTTCGTAATTTATTAATTTTGTTTCAATCGAATCGTAATTGATTCGATTGAAACAAAATTAATAAATTACGTACCTACGTTTATTTGTGTATGTCACCGGATTATTGCAAAATGCCTAATATTATAAAATATCTGAGATTGTAAACTCTCGATAAATTGTGAACTGAACATTCGGAATACATTTTCACGCATCATTATTGATTGTACTGTAAGCTCTCGAAGTTATTCCGAGAAATGGTGAACCGACATAAACTGATGACAACTTGCCGACTAATTTATCGGATTTTCTTTCCTAGCCAAATTGCGGAATATAGGGCACAGAGAACTTAGGGCTACCCGAGATGATTTTTTTTAAACCTACAGGCAGAAAGGGCTCCGTCGTCGGTTAGAAAGGAAATTGTAATACTTAACATTTTGTTACTTGGTATTCCACAATTTTTCGACCTCCGATTTCCGGACTTAGTTTATGGTTTTCAAGTGAGTTGTTATTGTTATCTACTACTAATAGCGATTTAACTGCCTGTAATCGTTATTGAAAGAGCGTTTATTATAGAGAGAGCTGTAACTCTGAAAGACCGATAGAGCTGCTACTTTTTTCAGTAGCAGCTCTATACCCTGCTAGGGTTGTTGTTCGAAAGAGTCACCGCGACCCTGGAACGCAAAGAGCACTAGGAGGAACACGGATGGGTTATAGACAGCAAGAGTCTATCACTCCCTTCCGCTCAGCCCAGAGCGGGAGAAGTCATTTGAAAAAAAGTGGGTCAATGTTAAATTACCTCTAACAAATTTATTTGACGCCTACCATAGCAGTTGTTAGCGAGAACTGTTACTGATAGAGCTGTCCCTGATAGCAATTGTTACCGATCGAGGTGCTAACAATAGCTCTGTCACCGAAAGAGATGTTACATATTTAGGGTTGTAACTGATAGAACTGTCACTAATAGCAGTTACTCCCGACAGATGTGTTAGTGATAGAGCTTTTACTGATATATCTGTTATTGACTGTAACTAAATCAGATATCACCGATAGAGCTGATGCGGATAGTACAGTTACTGACGCAGATGTTTCCGATAGAGATGTAGGTATAGATAACGCTTTTATCGATTGAGTTATTCTCAAAGCGCAGTAACGCTGTTATCGATAGTAGGTACGTACTTCACTATAGGTAATAACGTTACTAATACTCATTCACTAGAACCGACATTGATAGAGTGTTATTGATAGCAGTCATTATCATCAGAGCTGTTACTGATAGAGCTGAGACCTATAGCGCTGTTAGTGATGGCCATTTTTACCGACAGCGCCTTCTCCTCCTTTTAATTATTTCAGTCATTCACAACAGTCTTACTTCGCGTGATTAACTATTTTGACAACAAGATCTATTGCTTCGAAAGGCTTTCTCACGTCAGTACCCGCAACGTCTGATTGTGAGAAGAAAAAAAAAATGGCACTGTTATTCTGCGTGTCGCGGGTTCGATTCCCGAGACATAGTTATTCCGGGTCTGGGTACTCGTATATTCAAATATTCGCAAAAGTACCCACGATATATGAACAAATGCTTGTATTATGTAATTTATTACTTAAAAATAATAAAAGAAATCACTCATGCTCAAAGGTGAACGGTGGATTACACTTTAACAGTGCACTCACTCTCACAGAGGAGACCTGAGTCAATGTTCCACCTAATCTAATTTTTCTTAAACCGCTTGGCGGATAATAACAATCAAATAAACCTTTTTCTTTTTCTATTTTCAGCCGTCACGTTCCTCAACGCTGGTATCGTTCTTGCAACCGTTTTCCAACACGCTCTGGATCTTGGTGATGGTATCAGTTCACGTGGTGGCTCTTGTGCTGTACCTACTGGACAGGTTCTCTCCCTTCGGACGGTTCAAACTGGCCAATATTGATGGAACGGAGGAAGATGCTTTGAACCTTTCGAGTGCTATCTGGTTCGCTTGGGGCGTGCTTCTGAACAGCGGTATTGGTGAAGGTGAGGCTATTTAGCTATTATTTTTAACATAATCACATTTTGTCAATGTTACTTGCTACCTGCTAAATCTCTGATCCTTTAATCTATTACCTATCAAATCTTAATATTAGTTGGATGCTTGACTTTTCGGAAAAACAACTAGGTACCAAACATAAAACTTGACACAAGATTCGCTTTCAAAATCCGGGGTTCGTTTTCTGTGTAACATTTATTTTGCAAGATATATCAATAAGCAAATCCTAAGTTGTTGAAACTTATGATTATTTCAGGCACTCCCCGGAGTTTCTCTGCACGCGTGCTAGGCATGGTATGGGCAGGATTCGCCATGATCATCGTTGCCTCCTACACTGCTAACTTGGCTGCCTTCCTCGTGCTCGAACGCCCCAAGACCAAGCTTACCGGAATCAACGACGCCAGGGTACGTAAACGCTTCCCATTTAGTTGTTTATGTTATATCAACATTTAGTTTAGTTAGATGCAGTGAGGTTGTGGGATCTTTGGATGTCGCAAAGGTTAAAATCATTACGGGGACTTAAATTCTGACAGTTAATCACTTTTTTAACAAGTACCTATCCATCAATCAGACCACATACCAAGATTAATTGATTATAGCAATATTTCCCTAGGACTGTTCGATGGTGCAGTTTGAAGGGGAGGTACAACTTCACTGATTAATATTTTCGGGCTAACGTAGAAGCATAGACTAGTTTAGACAGTAGCTAATGCTTTATTTTTTTATTATCTTTAGCTTCGCAATACCATGGAGAATCTGACGTGTGCCACGGTTAAGGGATCAGCTGTTGATATGTATTTTAGACGACAAGTCGAATTGTCGAATATGTACCGAACAATGGAAGCGAATAACTATGATAATGCTGAGCAAGCTATCGAGGACGTTAAGCACGGGTGGGTCCTTATACCTTTGTTTTTGTAGTTGCAAAATGACGTAGACATAGACATTTTAGATGTCCATGGAACTTTTTTTTTGTAGCTAAATTTAGACCATGGAAACTCTAATTCAAATTTGAACAAGTAGTTTAGAAGATTGAAGTAGGTTTTTAACATGTTTTTTAATTGCCTGTTTTCTTATTCTGGCACGTGGTTGCAGTAAACTAATGGCATTCATTTGGGACTCATCTCGCTTGGAATTCGAGGCCGCTCAGGACTGTGAGCTAGTGACTGCTGGAGAACTGTTTGGTCGTTCGGGGTACGGCGTTGGATTACAGAAAGGCTCTCCTTGGGCGGATCTTGTCACATTGGCTATATTGGACTTTCACGAAAGTACGTATTTCTTTTTAAAGTACGTCTTTAAGATAAAAGTCTCCTAGTAAACAATTAACTGAAAGATGAAATCATAAAATTCAATGAACTTTCAGGCGGTATAATGGAATCTTTGGACAACTTATGGATTCTGCGAAACAACATGCTAAACTGCGAGGAGAACGAGAAGACACCGAACACTTTAGGCTTGAAGAACATGGCAGGGGTGTTCATACTTGTATTAGCGGGTATAATAGGCGGAATAGTACTGATAGTGATCGAGGTGGTGTACAAACGGCACCAGATCAAGAAGCAGAAGAGGATGGAGATCGCGCGCCACGCCGCCGACCGGTGGCGCGGAGCTGTCGAGGTAAACAGAGTCAAGGCGGAAGCCATGGATGTGGACCACTTCAATAACGTCAAACACAAACAGCAGTTAGAAAGTAAAATATAGACCCGCGGCCCGAGGCTCCACTGACGACTGATATGCACTGTATGTAGCTCAGGGATTGCGAACCATTGCTACTCAAATATTTTTAGTCAATCCCAATTTTAATACTATAGCATAGCAACATATCTTTATAAGAATGTTTATTATTAGAATACTCAATCTAGTGTTAGTCTGCTTATTGAGGTTCGCCATCCCCGACGTAGACATCAAAATATTGTTAACGACCAATATTTAACTTATATTCAAAATAAACACTTTTCATGTTCATGTACATTGTTAATTTTGATCACAATGAGTCCCCGCCGCTTTGTGGAGCTTGTACACCAACTCGCTGGACACGGTAATAGTCTATTGCTGTTGTAAGTAGATGTCATTGTGTTATTCATGTTTATTCGCTTGACTGTGCAGCACAGATTAGTAAACGAATGGAGAGATAACACGCATAGATAAAGCCTAGTCCACTCTAGAACTGTAGCTTCGGATAGACAAATGTTTCAGTTATATTCTGCATGGCCAGTCACACAAATGAGCTCGCGCGTTCATTACTTTCGCATTAGATATCACTCCACTTGTTTATTCCTCTGTGGTGTACAAGAACAGTTGGGTGAACTTGAAACATTTTCAGAAACGGAAGTCTCTTCGGGCCGCCATCATGCCGTCGCAGCGCAGGGCCAAGTCCAACGGAGTGAAGGAAGCGGGCACTATCAGCTTGGCCGT
Source organism: Hecatera dysodea (assembly GCA_905332915.2). NCBI lineage: Eukaryota > Metazoa > Arthropoda > Insecta > Lepidoptera > Noctuidae > Hecatera > Hecatera dysodea. The sequence continues at coordinate 8,919,651 of HG995309.1, forward strand.
AGACCGGGGCGCACGTCGCCGAGACGAGCCGCGTGTACCACGATATCTGCCCGCCTACACACCAGATGTCTCACATCTTGTCGTGTAAAGCGCATTAGAATAATTTTCTAAACCTTTTGAACGCCTCTGTCAAATATAGCCAATCGAAAAATCAAGTGGGCTGAACATTTTGCGCCTATTAAAAATCAAACTTAATTTTGTGGCATGGTGTAAGTAGGATGTGTTAATTGTTACACTAGTGCATTTGGCAATGGCGTTCAAAGGGTGGTCTGTTTATAAAGTGCGAGCGAATCGTTAGCTACCTAGCTTAGTACTGATACAGAACAAATGCTCTGTTGCCGAGGTACAGAAAAGCTTAAACTGTTGACTCAATAAAAGTTAGTGTAGACTGGTTTTTGAACTCGCATCGTGTAAACAAGACCTACGTTGGTGTTGTTCGTCCTCAAGTAGTTAGAATTTGAATCGTTGCTGTGACTTAGCTTATGATATTGAGAAGAATTTACTAAGCTCAATTTAGGTATTTAGCAATCAACTATTGTACTGTCTGTTGTAGCACCTTTAATGAGGAGCTATCACACTATGCAATCTAGACAAAGGGCCATATTATATGGATCTGCCCTAGATAATTAAGTGCATTGACAACTAGAAGCTCTGCACTGACATTACAGATACGCCAAAGGGCCTGTTTGTTTCGGTGCTCTATAATTGATTGTACAGTCCACGTGTGTAAACTACAGGGTATGGCCTCTAAATTAACTTCTAAAATCCATTATAGTTGTGATTAATTGTAAGGTTCGCAGAAAAGTTGTTTTCGTGTGGTTTTCTTTACTAGTAGGGATGGATATTGACTCGTCGCCCTATTTTGTTTTCTAGAATGTCCTATCAACTGAATGTGGTACTAATTATTAAATGTCTAAGAATACCCGTTAAGTATAAAACTAGCTAGTTATTATTGCCAGTAAAGTGGTTTAAATAAATAAAAACTCAATGGCAATAGATATTCCGTAAGATTATTTTTTTTATGCCGTTATTATTGTCCTATTACCTTCTATTACTTGTTTACTATTGAATAACTATATTGTTGTGTAGTTTATTGAATCGTCTACATGTGACATGAAATAAAAACTGATTACTCCATGTGGTTTATTCATTGGTTCTCTAGATTTAGGTGTCTTAATTTAAAATGAAAGACCATTTTCAACACATCTATATATTTACATAAGGATTTTAACAGTGCTGTATGGGAATAATATGTAGTAGGTAACAAGAGCTATGGTGCTCTGTGTAGCCACTGTCAAAAGCAAGCCAGAATGTTAGATTGCCAGGATAAACACTAGCAGGAATGTATTGGAGTGCTGCAAGGTTCTAGTGTCACACCACACTGCGCACAGTCAAATCTTTACGTCGATTTGAGTGGACATAGCGTGAGATGCTGCCGTCACACGACAACCTTACAGCCCGCAACGATTCCTCGCCGATAACACGAATGGTACATACGAACAATATTTATCCAGAACATTCAGTAACAACGATCATAATACATAGAAGGAAGATTATTAAAATACAATTATATGCTTCACATAGAAATGACGCGGATCTACCAAGACGTGTTCTTGTGCTATGTAATACTGTAGGACAAGTTGCTGCGAAGTCCAGTTTCAACAGTATCAACTTTAGATAATGGTTATTTGCGTGACCTAATATATGGTAACATCTTAATTAAACCGTCTCCAAATCCTATAAACTACATCCTCTAAAATACATATAACATTATGCTATATGAATGAATTGTTATAATAAAATATTTTATGCTCAGTAAGTAGGTGTCGACATTATTGAAGCAGGCGAAACTAATGCACAGTATAGATTACAAGCTATCTGGCGGTACGATTGCCAGAAATCAGAAACTCACATGATCACACATTGTCAGTTGTACATTTTCTGGCGACTTAACGGGACCACTCATCAGATTACATTCTAAACAGCGATAAAATTGTACGCATTATTACGATATAATTAATTAGGCAAAGGAAAACACTTATTATAATATTATTTTAGTTCTACAAATTATGAACTTTAAATAAATTGTTAGTAGTAACAAGTGTGAATATAGGTCACCGTCAAATGTTTAATCGGTGAATTTACGGTTAGGGTTGCCGCCGAAGAGGGCGGTGCGGATCTCCGGCAGCAGCTGCTGGGCTATTAGCTCCAGGCGGGACTCCAGAGTGTTGCAGATCTGCGCAAACACACCACACTTGACACTGCCTTATTACACACACGCACAAACGACACAACTACACTGTTCTCTCACACTCAGGTGTAGCTAAACAATATACCTACCTTATCAAGCGAGACCGTTCCACTATAATTCTACGGAATTATAAGTTTCATTTCATCTGTACGAGATTCACTAACAAATCTGATCACGAAATTTTAAAATTATAGTCAACTTTTTTGTATCGTGATGGTCAAGCGAGGTTCCACGCGATATGATCGAAACAGGAACCAAGACAGGGTGAGTTTATGTTAACTTTAACACAGCTGTACGTTATTTTATTTTTTAGTTTCATCAACAGCTGTTTTATTTACATTACGAAGACAAATCATTTCCATACGTCGTCTTCATCACGAAGTAGCGACATTTAAAAAAAAATATAGATTTGTAAAAAAAGGTATAAATGTGAACATACCTTGATGCGTCCCTTGAGAGCGACCAGCTCGACTCCACCGCAGGTATCGGGCGACAGCCAGTGCTCAGGGTCGATCTTTAGGGTGGTGTCCTTCTTGATCTTGTTCTTGTAATCATTCTGGGCTTTACCGAGAACAGACTCGACCAGCTGTTTGTCTACTTGACGCACGCGAAGCATGACTTGGTTCTCCATCAGCTGAAATGTGCAGTCTGTATTACTTCCAATAATACCCCAAGTCTATTCAAATATTTATCTTTAACTCGAAATAATGTAACATCATACATTCAGAATGACTAAAGTAGTGCTATTTAAAAAAGCTTTTCTTTTTAAGTTATATTTGCAAAACCACAAATTCTGAATCTAAATCGCAGACGCAGTTACACATTAGAGACGACAATGGGTACATTCCGAGTGGTACTGTATCTAGGGATAAAGGCACAAAGTGAGTCGCCTAATTGACTTTCAAACTGCTCAACTGACCTGTAATTAATAGATAATCTATTAGAGGCTAAATAATACTGCCTGTAGATTATCGAAGTCTAGAATGGTACAAACCTGGAAGAGGGCTTGCACGATGAGGGTGGTTAAGAGGTCACCGTACATCTTCTGGTTCCTGGGTACCTCAGCCAGACGCTTGCGGGCCTCATCCAAGAGGTTGCGTACGTGGTCTTCACGTACTTTGAGCACCTTCAGACGGGCCTGGTTCAGCATGTTCGAAGATTGGCTGCCGAACAAGAGTTGTAATGTATTTTTTTCTCACAATAGATTGGCACTAAACTATGGTTTTATAGTATTAACTATTCTACTTGCTTGCCTATAGATACAGGCTTAACTTATTAGTTTAATAAAATTTAGGAGGCGTTATTCTTATTTAAGAGTTTTAAATATTTTTAACGATTATGCTTTCTGCAAGCTAGAAAACCAATAAATCTTTTCTTTTTTTTAACATTCTCAGGGGCTTTTGGAAACATACAGATTGTCAATCACACCATTGCTTATCATAAGGTGAGATAGTCAAAAGCGAGCCTATCATTTAAAAAAATCTATTCAATCGTACAAGTGACAATATAATGCAAAGTCAATATTGACTTGTAACCCACTTTATTGGCTTTAAACCGATTGTGTTGCCAAGTGTACAAGATATTCCACATAATATAAGATCCCAAAGATTCAAATAAGAAGGTACTTATGTAGTGCTAGATCACTATGCCATTGCAAATACGACGGTGACCTAATTTCATGCAAATCTAGACTATATTTGCCATAGGGGTCATTCAACTTTCCTCTCAAATACGAACTGGCCTTTACTTGGATGACCTAAAGTGGGATGGGTAGCAGTTACATTTATATTATATATAACTCTGAGATAACTTCTAACTGAGATATAAAGATATATTCTGATGCCATATGAGGATAATTACTTTTGTGTTTTTAACATCACTTTACCAGTATTCCTTTGAAATTAGTCATAATAACAGTTTCAGTTTCAACCATAATTTTTTAAAACCCTGAAAATGAAAAACTATAACATTGAGACTTAAAAAGAAACCTATTGTAAGTCTTATCAAACGAGATAACTTCCATGAAATCATTGTTATCACTTTATTCTGTTCAGTACAACAAGAAAATAATTTTAATTGGACTTACATTCATAATCTTATTTGAAAACGCAGGTTATGTTAGCTAGCTTTTACTATAAAGGATTTGCCCAAAGGAGTCTAAAATTATCCCATGGGAACAAACCATTTCGCTAAAACAACTTACTCTATGCCTAAATCCATGCCATGGTCTACCCATGTTCCAAATTTTGTGTAGTGTGATTGTTTAATAAACATACGTATCTACATACTGACTGACATCTATAATATTAAAAGGAAAGTAATAGGATAGTAGAAAGATCAATTCTTGGAAATAGTATACCTAATAATATTTTCATTCAGGATTTGCACATAATGTAACATGATTACTACTATTGTTTATGGTATGGTCATGTGACAAACTTATTTCACTAATAACCTATATCGTCCCAGTTTAAATAAAACTAATGAATGAAAGAAGTAGATGGAAAGATTTCATTTACAACAAAGTACTGTAGTTGGTATGATATAGAATTTGATTTGTATGACATGAGTTACTTCACTCATAAAGTTAACACTTAGGTCACATGACTGTCAAAACATTTAAATCTATAAGATTTAAGTAGTTTGATCATGGTAAATTATATATTCAGTAGTCACCATAATTCTACAACAATCTCAAGATTTCAATCAATAGACAGGTTGTATTGTATCTATTTCCCTTCAATAAACAGTCAAATTTGAGGACCAAAGCTAGAACAATGTAACTTATATGGATTTCAAGATCAAGTATCCTATGAAAAAAAGTAAGTCATGATTTATGTAATAGTTCTGGTTTAGTCTAAAAGGAACTAACATTCAATGCCATGTTCAATTACGTAGAACCAAACAAGGTGCTTAGAAAAAACTAGAATAGAAAGAAACTAGAATAAAAGTTATTTGTGAAAGAAATTGTAGCCTAAAGAGTTAACTGTTATGGAGCAGTGAGATAAGTCTTATATTTGTAGGATCGGTAAAGTATTAGTTATCATTAATGGCTGCAGAGAAAAGATGAAACTAAACAAGAATGATATAACCTAAGATCTGAAGAGTTTTAGTTGATATGAGATGTAGGAAGTGTCAGATACTGGGATTAGAGTGGGACTTTTGCAAAAGGGAACCTACATCTTCTTTTGGAGTTCAACCTGCTTCTCCTTTTTCTCATAGTACTCCATGATCTTCAGCCGCTGCTGCTGCACAAGACGGCCCTTTTCGATGTTGAACTCCTCCTCGGCCTTCGCATCGATTTCCTCAGCCTTTTCATTGGCCTCTTGTTCGATGAAGGCCATCATGTGCTTGATCTATGAACAAAGAATGCCATTTTTCATTTAAAGAAACCATTACTTAAGAGTAAGTCAGTTTTCAAGTCCATTCTGACTTCAGAGGCAATTTGGATCAGAGTCGGCAAGTGCCTCATTTTGGATCAATTATTCTGACAAATCCATGTCGACAGATTTACGCTGCTGCTAAATTCCATTGACATACCTGCTTTTGAACATCTGCATCGCTGAGCGCCATGGCTGTAGGTTAATATTTAGCACCACTAACACGAAAAAACAACCGATAAAGAGCCAGAAAACTAAAAACTGGCTCAAAGAAGTAAGTCGACGCCTATCAGACGTGCTTCTTCATTGAACAATCATATGATCCCGGTGTTACCAAGTAATGAAAATTTTCACTCCGTACCATAGACAGGTACGGTAATTAGTGTCGTGTTCTTATTTGATTCTAATATGAGTTGATAAAAATACTCACTTGAATCTAATTGAGTTTTGTATAAATGACGTTGTTTTTTTTCAATAATAAAGTAAGCTCTAATAATATTGCAATCAATCAATAAATTTGTCAAATCAGCCTAAGTTTTGCCAATTACTAATCGAGTTCGGGCAGTCCTCTCATAAAATTGGATTTCAAGTCACAACCCCGCTTTCTGTATTCATTTTAGTACGATATTTATGTAGGTATTTTTGCTTACTGCAGGGACTAACATATAATTGAAAGCTACTCTCAACACACAAACTCAAAGGGCATTGTGATCTAAGTAAGTGGGCTAGTATAGTCGGCAAACTTACTCATTGCAGTCAAGGCGGACGCAATGTCCGTACTGAAAGCGAAGGTCTTATAGAGTCAAAATTGAAGCAGTACGAAATAAGCCAGTTTTCGAGTTAGCACATTGATGTTATTTCTTTTGGACTTTATTTTTGAAGAGAGAAACTAAAATGATAAAATTCGAAAATCACCGAAGATCCCAAAAATACTAGGTGCTTTGGAAAACATCGTCGAAATGAAACTTTTGGACTGCGAACTTATTCCTTCTGGACGGTCCTTTGGGATTGTGGTACTTGGTTACCCAACTACTAGTATTTACCGTTACCTACACTGCAACCATTGCAGGGATCTGCCCCTGATGCATTCCTCTGCTTTGCACATTAGTAGCTACTGATCCATGGATATTCGGTTCGCGTCATGTAGCACAATAACAATTAAAGTGGCTCACACTTTAATTGATATTGTGCTGCAATATATCTTAGACCATAACAGTAGCGCCCTATATCATTCCGAGCGGCCGCGGCACAACAGTAGGTTTTTGAATTTTCTTCGGGTTTAAAATTGGATAGGTACTTGTCAAAAAAATTAAAAAGAAATTTGGCTTGTCAAAGGTTTCATGTCTACATGACATTGGCGTAATATCTTTTTTGGCGTTTTTTCTGAACTGCAATTGATTAATTTTCGTATAATAATCCATTGGTCAATTATTTTGTACGCCCACGTGAGACAACGCTATTTTTATTGGAATCATAGACTAAACTAGTTTTAATTTTTTTCACAGTATAATTTTCAGTAGTGATGGGTCGTTGACGGTTTTTTCGTTAACGAAACGTTAACGTTGATTTGCGTTTGTCAACTGGTTAATCAACTAGTTAAATTCGTCAACGAGTTAACTTACTACAAATGTCAACTTGCAACGTAAACCGTTCATTCGTTGAACGGTGCTTAAGACTATCCTTAAGTATTTCTAAAATCAACTCTGCAACACGTTATTTAGAGTTCAAATTGGATGAAATGTCCGTCGCTCGCAATCTATAACGTTATTTTAAAATTTAGTTTTTTAATTTTCTTAGTTAGTTGCGTATGCGTTAACGACTATTGAACGTGACGCACGAGGTAAATTTATAAACGTCGTTGACGAATTCAACTAGTTGATTCATAAACGTTGACGATTATTGAACGAAACGCACGAGTTAAAATAAACGTCGTTGACGAATTCAACTAGTTGATTCATAAACGTTGACGATTGTTGAACGAAACGCACGAGTTAAATTTATAAACGTCGTTGACGAATTCAACTAGTTGATTCATAAACGGTTAACGTTTAATACGTTGACGGAGATTAACGGTTGATTCAACTAGTTCGTTGATTCAACGCTCATCCCTAATTTTCAGTTTTTTATTTACGTGTGGTAATTAGATTGAGTGTTGGCTACAAAAGTCAAACTAAAAACTATTTATTCGTACAGTGAATTATTTTTTTAAATTACAGTTATGTCGATGTTTATAAATAATATTAAAATTAAAAATAAAAATTGACAAGTTCTCTTGATTTCCCTTTTTCAACGTGGCTCATTCGCATAATAAATAAGTTACTAGAGCGAAAATTGTTACAGTTTTCCGTCCGCTTTCAACAATATGGCCACCAGTTGTTTAGGGTAATGTGGCGTTCGACAAAACTGAGTGAAATTGTTAAAATATTTATAAGTGACGTAAAGATGCATAAAGTTTTCAGCGTTTTATAGCAGTGTTTCATGCATAGACGGTCTTGAGCATCTTTTTAGTTCGTCTTAAAATTTTTGAATGCATAAAAATCGTCGTCTAAATTGGACAGTCAACAAACTTTTGTTTATTTCATTGAAGTGGATTTATTTGTTTCTGCAGAGAATACTCGATTATGAACCATTTGTACTGGTATTGAAATAGTGGAACAAGGACTGACGTCGACACATTAGGTAAAAAAAATTGTAATTTTTGAAGAATCGAGTGTACCAAAAACAGGGGTCGCCATTGTTTGACAGGGGACGAATAACCAAACCATAGTAAAATACTGATAAAAATGTATGATACCTTCTTCATTTGTTGTTATTAACCAACGTTATCTCGTTTCCCTATCTCTGCATTGAACACCTAAAAGCGTATGTATGAAATTCATTTGGTCTCGTTTCATAAACACCTCAAGTTTGAACTGATAGTTGTTCAAGTCAACACAAAGTTTTACCGTAAGGTATCGTATATTTTACTGAAAATCCCTTATACCTTCGAATTCACATTCATTATTATTCGTATCAACTATTACGGGTTCAGTTTTTATGGCTTTATCTTGGATTATTGTCTGTAACAGTACATTTTGAGGTGTTTTGACCTATCATATTTTTACTTGTCCTGTGAAGTCATTTAAAATAATGGCTAAAATATTATTTATTTTCCATTTAGGGTTTACTTAGCTCAAGTAAATGCCTTACTCAGCTGAATGCAATACACTAATGTCCAGCCAAGATATTGGAAAGTGGGTATTGAAAATATTACAAGTTGGAAGACTTTTGAAACAGACTTTCTTTAGTTCTTTGTATGATATGTTAGTAATCACAAATGTATTTATAACTTGTGACTTGTATTACTTTAATAATGAAGTAATTTTCATGAAAATCTCTTTAAACACAGTCAGCTTCATTCCCACAAATTTACTCATGTAGAATGATTGATATACATACAAAATCATCATTTTCATAGTTAATTCAACATAACAGCCAAAAGAAAATTATTTGTCTCAAGGAAAAAAATTGCTTTTAGATATGTAACTGATATGAATTGCACTTTGTAAACAATAATTAGTTTTTTATAAGATTCTTATTCTATTTTAGGACGATACTTTGTTAAAAAGAAGTATAAATTGTCACACAGTAATTACTACACTAGCCAGGTGCATAAACATATAGTGATAGCCCATTAAAACCACCATTTGATTGTAAGATGCCATGTGAGTTGGTTGCTAGCTAGGATATGTATGTGGCCTAGATAAACATTATTCAGTAAAGCGTAAACTGTATTGTTAAAATTCTTTTAGTGTGAGATATGTGGTTGTAAGATGTCACATATGAAACGGAAGGTGTAACTTTTGCAGGTTATGGCAAACTTGAATTTCCAACAAGCACCTAGAAGCCTAGCGAGCGGCGGTGTGGGTGGTCGCGTGAGCTCGGGGCTGGTTGGCGGCGTGTCGGGCCATGTGACGCCCACGTTCGGAGGCGCACTGTCGCCCGGCCGGAACTCCACCGCCATGCCTGGGGGCGCTCCGCCCTCTATGGCATCGCGATCAACACTATTCGGCCAGCGGGCGTTTGCCGACCGCAGGGTACCCATACCAAACGCGTTATCGCAGCCTAACTCAAATTCCATGGTGAGAAACTCATTTTCATTGAATTTAATAATTTATAAATGAGGGTAGAGAGAAGAAAAAATAACTTTTGCTCACCCACAGCAAATAGTGTTAAATCATATTTGAGAATAGCATAGAATAATTTGTGACTTTTTATTTTCCAATCTTGTTGGAATAATTTAATTGGAATAAAGTGAGTCATTTTGCAGTTAGTTCATAATTAGAATGTGCAAAATCCATATACATATAATGCATTATGCATAGTATGCTCTAAGAAATCTACTACTAAATTGCTGAGAAATAACCTGAAAAATGTTATTCAAACATCAATACTGCCTACTTTGATTTTCAAATAAACGCAACAAGATTTGTGTCAACATTTGTTCCATTTCATTCAAATAATTTTCGAGTTTCAACTCTTTATTGCGTAATTTTATTGTTTCGTGAGAACTAGGAAGTTCAGAAAAAAATCCGTTTTTTAATATGTACATGTATTTTTACTCAGTTCATGATTCCACATTTGGAAATGCTTAACTTATATTCAAGCTTGAGTAATATGTGTTAGATTGGATATCTTTTCCGCATATTGTAAAAGATTCCTTTTAATGATAAGACTAACCATTGATAATCCCCTATTCATCTTAATAGTTTAAAATTGTATTTTTTTTAGTGTACTATAAAGAGTATTCTATTTATGCTTGTATTGTAATCTTCAGTCGAGTATGGGCAACCTGTCTCGGTTCAATACCAGCAGCAACTACCACTCGGTGTTCGGCGAGGGCGGAGACACGTCAACGCCTCCGCTGCTTGACCTCAGTGAGTTCCCATCGCTGACGGCGCGGGGAGCCGGTGACCAGGCGCCCGCAGCCGCGCCGCCGCCGCCCGGCTCTAAACCTTACGGTAAGTACTAAGTTGGCTCAAAGAAACAATATTAAAAATAGTTTAAAAAATGGAAAGTACTTGCCTTTTATGACTGTTACTACACCAATCGATCGTTTTTCGATCGATGTCTTGGGCGGCGTCGGTTTTTTGTACTATCAATGTCGTTCATTCTGCTATTGATTGACTAGGTAATATAATTGAGTATCTAAATATTTATGTAAAAAGCCTGGCCAGGTATTCAGCTGTTTTAAAGCTTCTAACATGTATTTTACTTTAGTGAAAGTAGAAAGAGCATTATTCTTTGTATGGTTCTGGTGCAATGCTGTAAAAAGTAAAGGATATAAATGGTTATTGTGGGTTATCCTTATGAGATAGACATATAATATACCATCGGGGAATTTTGTAGACCTTTTTATGGTGTACAATACTGCAGTGCATTATTTAGATCTATCTCGTAGGGTTCACCCTACGAGATAGATCTAAATAATGCACAGATATAATAGATAGATTTAAATAATTCAAAAAACCTCATCAATATCCATTTCTTTGTTTTAAAGATCTAAGCATACATAGGGACAGACAGACAGCGGGCAGCGACTTTATTTTATACTATGTAGTGATTATACTTGACTAGGCTATACTGACTTGATGATACTGTGTGGCAGTGGGTATGGTGAAGCAGCCAACATCGGAGCAGTCAGAGTTCACGATGTCGTCGGAGGATTTCCCAGCGCTGCCCGGCACGTCGAGCGCGGGCGGCGCAGCGCCGCAGCCGCCGCCCGGCCCGCTGCCGCCGCCACCGGACTTTACCAACCACACCAACGACAAGCCTCGGAAAGGCATACAGACCTCCCCCGATGGTAAATATATACCTAACATTAAATACTAATAACGTACCCCCTTTTTAACTTCTTAATTATATTTGTCCACTACAATTCTATTGTGAATAGCAAAATAATTTTGGTTGAAATAACACAGAAATGCACTGTTTTTTAGCGTGTCAAATCCTGCAAATGAACGAAATATTGTGCTGCATTTCTTATTAATAACACAAAATGTGTTTTTACTAACTTTGTGTTTATTATAATGCATGCCATATTTGAATGTTCTCTATCTGTGGAATTTTGATTTAGATAGTTTTTAAACTGAATTTGCACCTGACATGTAATTTTTTTGTCCCTAAAGTTATCAGTCAAGGAGCACATACGGAATTCTACGGTGTGTATACTAAATAAGTGCTGGAAATATATTAAAATGCATGCATTTGTTACTATAGCAATATAGCAGTTTTAATATATAATCCAGATAATATTCCATTAGAAGTAGTATCTGTGTTCTGGCAATGTGTTAATAATTTGTACTTAATGTTTTAGGTAAAGTAACGAATATACCAGAGACGATGATACCGAACCAGTTTGGTATCGTGGGACTATTGACGTTTATTCGCGCGGCGGAATCGGATCCCAGTTTAGTGTCGCTGGCGTTAGGGCAGGATCTCACCGCGCTCGGACTGAACCTAAATTCACCAGACAACCTCTATCTCACCTTTGCTGGCCCGTGGGCGGATACGCCGTGCAGGTAATTTCTGTTACTATCACATTCAGATCATCAAATTCGCCTATCAGACATTCAGAGCTATGGATTTGGCTTTTTGGTGAATATGTTTTCATTTTTTGTCTGTTTTTATTAGCTGTAAGTCCTCTATGTACTAAAATAGTTAAAACAATTTTTAAAGTTCAGGTAAAGCAGATTGTATTTACACTATACTTTACCTATTCACTAAAATCTCTCCTGTATAGTTTTTGAATAGAGAATCTGATAGACTTATAATTTGTTTCAGACCACAGGATATGGACTATCATGTTCCTCCCGAATATCTAATCAATGGTTCAATAAGAGAAAAGTTGGCGCCTCTACGACTGAGTCGATATAAAGAAGACCTCTTGTTTTATTTGTTCTACTGTTTCGTGGGTGACGTGCTGCAAATCGCAGCTGCAGCCGAACTGTGAGTCAATTGTTTTTAGGTAGTTTAACGGCCGAACCCAATAACCGATCTATCACATACTGGAGATAGAAAAACAAATGAAACAACAGAAAAATGATATAGGTTTTCTGTTGTTTCATTTGTTTTTCTATCTCCAGTATGTGATAGATCGGTTATTGGGTTCGGCCGTTAATGTATAACTTCAATGTCAGTTATTAACCTGTTGTTATTAACAGGTTGATATCATCGAACTAGCAGTACATCAAAATCTTGTCCGATCAGAGCTAGAGAAAATTGTTACGCCAAAAAGTATCTGATAAATGTATATGCAACATGCTTCATACCATTTTTATAGAAATCGTTAAAAAAACTCAAGGCACACCTGTCAATGTTTTGGCTGGTTCAACAATGCTCTGACAATCGACATTTGGGAGATATACCGCCCGTCTGGGTGCACTTTGCTTCTTACCAGTGACGGTAGCTGCGTCGGAAGTAACTGGTCACTCTACTAGCTTCGAACATTGTTTTTATATCAGTTTTATACTCACCTGTGAACCCCGACACAAGTGTTATTAACCACTTACTGGGGCTGTTTCATCCACATTTGTTATGTAAATCTTAGAGACTCAATAAAGTTATTATTACTTATTAACTGTACTGACTAATAATACTTTTAAACTAGCAAATTATAACAACTAAAGACCATTTAGGCTATAGCTTATATGGGTAAAACATAAAGCAATATGCTGTCCAGCTGCTAATGGTACCGTTATTGCTGCAGATCTTCAATGAATTAACAGAAAAAGATGCTAGGTAATCTGTACATAGTAATCAAATGAATGTTCTTTGTTCCAGCTATAATCGAGAATGGCGGTATCACATGGAGGAAAAGGTGTGGATCTCTCAAGCGCCCGGTATGCCTATGGTGGAGAAAACATCAACGTACGAGCGTGGCACCTACTACTTCTTTGATGCGCACAACTGGCGTAAGGTACTATTGGCGTTTATTTAGATATACACTATATGCATGTTGCATGACATTTTTTAATAGAAAAGCATGAATAGATGAAGGCACTGCATGCTTATTAGGAAAGACAATTCCGAATTGCAATTGCGAAGTTTAAAGTGATATTCTCTCGCCTAGCTTGCTAGCGTGTGCTAGCTATGCGTTAATCTTGCATGACTAGCTTATGATGTCCAAATAGTGTTATGTCTCAGCCTTTTTTTGACACATATGTATTTATATTTCTGATAGTTGTATGGTGTAATCATGATGTATTTGTCATCAGGTGGCGAAGGAATTCCACTTGGACTACAGCAAGTTGGAGGGGCGGCCGCAACTACCACCGCATGTGCTCACGTAGCGTCCCCGCCGCGACCTCTCTCATACACCTATTGTAGTTTTGTTATATAAAAAGTACAAGTTTAAAAAAAGATTCACTCTTTTATTGGATGTAATGTGCGCGTGACCCTTAGCAACTGAGTCAGTGCAAGCCGATATGAAAATAATACATGATACTGCACAGCTGTGCAATGTATTTATTAGATAATTTAATCACACAATTGGGTATTTTACTACATATAAAAATCATAATTCTATTTAGTCCGTCAGATAGATTTTCGAAAAATAATGGACAGGTATTTTTGTCATTTCAAATCGTAGAAAAAAATATAAACTGCATCAGTCAGTGGGGGCTGGTGACGTCACATCGCTGGTAAAAATATAAAACGTGGTGTCGTCTTCATTTTTTGTTTAGGTGAAAAAATAACAAATACGTGTCCAATATTTTTTGGAAATCTATCAGTCGGACTAATTAGATTTTTTCAGTAAAATACTCAATTATAAACAAAAAATCTCAAACATTTTAAAACCTAAGTTAGAGAAATGCTTCGTGTACCTAGTACGTTTGGGGTTTAGGATCTGTCTCGTAGATGCCTCTGGAAAAATGGAAAATTGGTCAACTATTAACATCATACTGACCGATTGTGACGACGGCAAGCGCTAATTTGGCGGAAGTTGGGCGAAATTGATCCATACGTTTACGCACAATAATTGCTATAAAAAAATGTAAATGGACGATTAGAGATGGTATCGTCATAATTAATAGGCGTCGTCATGTAACGAAGCGATCGCATCAATTTGTGTGGCAAGCATGAAGGTGTTATAGTAGTAGGACGACGCCATAGAGTGGACAAGGCGTCTGCATTCGTTGGCAAAGCCTTCTGGGGTCAGTGGTAGGCCATAGGATCATCATGTGATTAGGTCTGATATCTGGTTATTTGTTCCATGCGGGAATTGCCCATCTTGAGTAGAAGTAAACTACTCAGCCGCTGTACCATTTTATTATTCTTATAGTCTAATAAGTTAAGTCAGTCCAATAGAATCTAATGGACAAGTTTGAACTTGAATCATTCGTACAGCAGATGAATGTCAAGAAACAATACGAAAAGGCTCCTACAGGAGAGCATTAAGACTAATACTCTCCTATCTAGAGGATTCTCATGGGGTGCCTACGATCTTAACGTTTTCTGCACCGTCCGAATGAATTAATCAATCAAGTCTGTAGCCTAGGAGGATTCGGCTCGGCATACTGCGAGTCACTGTGCAATAGTCAATCCATGTGTCAGCGGGGTTTTGCGCTGTCGCAGACGTTTTAATCCACCTATAATTAATTGTCTTTCATAGTCTGGTACGTCTATCTGATTTCCATGGAACTAACGGCTTTCGTAAGCGGTCTAGGGATCGTGCTGATTATCACGTAGGAATAGTCTACGTGATAATCAGCACGCTCCTTACTACGGGCGTAGCAATCACACAAGTTACGTTATAATAATATTATGCCGTATTTTCCCAAGAACTATTACGCCATAGAAAGGTATAAGTAATCAGCAGCAAGATTGTGGTTGCTTGCCAGTTAGCCACAGGTACTAGTTCAACAGTAGGAATATTGCTGTTAATTGGCTAAAGGCATGAATGAATTAAATAAAACAGTTCCAGAGATAAATATAATATATTGTAAAATCTCATAGGGGCTAAATTTGCTGTTGGTAAAATATGGTACACTGCATGGAAAAATATTAATATAACAGCACTTGCGAGATTTACAGTAAAATTATTGCAATTACAGATTTTTTTAATGGCAAAAAAACAAAAAACATTTAATAACTTAAGATATCCGAAAAAGTATTATGCTTTCTCATTTATCGGAGCTCACTTATAATTTGAGGATACAAAATTAATACTATATAACATAAGCTTAATCTAAATGTCCATGTGTCATAATGGAAAATGCCAACATTCTGGTTCTAGCATTTCAATGATCTTTAGCAGACTTAAGTCTAAATACTAGCACACTTTGATTGAGTCTCAGTCAACATCATCAGTGCTTGCCGAGGGGGCTGGTGCATCACCGGCAGGCTGTGAGGAGCTAGCAGCATTCTCCTTCATGGTAGGTTCATCATCACTGTTCTTTCCGGGCACCCAGAGTCCTGCATCCACACATCTCTTCATGAAGTAAATGGCTTCTTGCTCTGGCATTTTGGCAATTGTTGCTTGGAGCAATGGCACGTCTTGGGCATCAAAGCATTTCTTTAATTCCTGTAATGATGAGATTGCAAAAAAATGTTAGTCTAAGTAGTTAGTTAACACTTGTCTGATTATATAAATCTGAAAGATTGGTAGGTAGGATGTTTGTTCCTCAGTCATGCCAGAACTGGATCACACTATGGACAGATCTGGATGAAATTTGGTACAGGAAGAGAATCTTCTAAAATTTTTTGGACAGAGAGCTGAAGATGAGGCTTTTGAATTTATCCATAGTAGTTGTTTATCTAATAAACCTTAGATACTCACATCAGGTAACTCCTCATAGACTTCAACGGGGTCCAGCCCACCAGGTCCCAGCCTGGCCTTCCGTTCCTCCTCCTCCTGCTCTTTGATAGCCTCAGCAATTTTCTCTGCAGCTCGCTTCTTGATCCTTGCTTTGAACTGCTCTAATTCATCATCAAATGAGTCTTTATATGTCTTCTCTGCAATTTGAATCCTGTAAGTAAAAAAGAATTGTATTAGAAAAGTTTATAATTATAAAAACATAGCTAAGTTAAAGTTGCATACTTTGAAAAGAAAGAGCTGACACAAGCCCTGGGGTCCACATCCAGTTGTTTTGACAACTCCAGTATGTACTGCATGCAGATAGTTTGGTGGGCTACATGAGCCATAAGGTCATGTTTCTGAAAAAAGGAACAAAACAATAATGAAAATTATATAGAAGCTTAAAATTTGTTGTACAGATTAAAGAAATAAAAAAACATCTGTGTTATTATAATCTTACAAGCATAATTGATACACAGTATTGTTACACGTACATTACAAAGCAAAAATGTAGCATACTACTGACCTCTTCCATTTCCAAGTTGATACACCAGATGACAAGATAGTTGGCAGTCTCCTCACACACAAGCTGACTGTGCTCTTGTAGAAACGCTCGCGAGTCCTCGTAACGCCGCAGCATACCAAACTGCTTCAGAAGCTTCTCATTTTCTTTGATAAACTTCTTCATCTTAGCCTCCTTCTCCTCCTCAGTCAAGTTCTCATCCTTGGGCCTCGCGGGTTTGGTGTTGATGACGGTTTTGGTGAAGCCCGGCTCACTGATCGTGTCCACATTCCACGGAGTCTGTCGCTCCTTCTTCTTGAGATCATCTTCTTTTTGTTGTATTAGTTTCTCTTCTTTTTCTAGCTCAGCTAAAGCCTTCTTTAAAGAATCAAGGTCAGGGCTATCAGGGCTTGCTTCGCTTATTTTTTTCTTAGTTTCGTTTATCAACCTGAAGTTTTCGGTCTTCTTTTGGAGGAATTCGTCTCTCTCTTTACGCCGCTCCTCCATGCGCTCAACACGCGCTTGGTGCCGCCAGCGAAATAGCGACGGTGTGTCGATGTTAGGGTGGGTCTCGTCTTCATCATCGGATATCTAAAATGGGTTGACAATATGGGTTAACGTAGGAGTATAAACAACGGTAGAATAAATTCATTTCGAATAGTACGGAGTAAGTACTTACTTCTATGTCTTTCCACTTGCTGTAGTCGACCATTTTGGGTTAAATTCAAGGATTTCACTTACGATTTAACGTTTTAACTTTCTTTTGTCTTTGTAGGAATACGAATAACTTCGAGAAACAGTAAAAAAGTCCGGAAAATTCTCTCAATACATAACGCTCGCCACAGATTATAAACAGAAACGTCATGTTATAGCCATCATAGACAATCTGTAGTCGTTTTTATAGAGAAGAGTAGCCATATATCATGGTAGGATTTGTGATAAAACGGCCTACTCATACACAAGTTAAAATACTTTTTGCTTTGTATAGACCAAATTACCGATATATGTAGATCCTCTATAAGACGTAAAATGATCATATCTAGCCTCCATTTTTCAGAAACTGTATAACATGATATGGGGCCAATTGGCCAGACAGGGGTCATTTGTAACGCTGGCTTCTGATTACCCGTAACGACTGTCATAAATCTATAAATGTTAGCCAGGATGATAGGTTTGTCATGATTTTCGAGGTACCTAATGCATAGACATTAACTACAGACCCATATTGTCAAACTTGAAGATCGACTCGTGTGCAGGCGCCGCCTTCGCAGTCAAGAACTTTGCAGGGGGTTAGCTCACAGAACAGTACCTATACTAAATCGAGCATTTTTTCGATTGTTGTTGATTATTGTCTGTTTTTATAATGTCCCCCTCTGGGACTGCACCTGTCATGTGGCGGTTATTATTTGGCCATTAGGTCTTATACGTTACCTATATACATTACTAGCAGCGCCCTACGTTCCTGTTGCCGTGGGAATACGGGGATAAAATATAGCCTATGTTACTCAGGGTGAATGTAGCTTTTGAAAGAATTTTTGAAATCGGTTGAGTATTTTCGCGTGAAAGCGTAACAAACAAACTTACATTCACATTTATATATTAGTAGGGATATAGGTATGTTCAGTGTTCATTCCTAAAGCTCTGCATGACTTTATTAATACCTACCTAAATACATTAGTAGGTACACTTTATTAAAATAAGTTTTTACAAATTAACATAAAATCTATACTAATATTATAAAGCTGAAGAGTTTGTTTGTTTGTTTGTTTGTTTGAACGCGCTAATCTCAGGAACTGGTTCGAATTGAAAAATTCTTTTTGGGTTGAATAGACCATTTATCGAGGAAGGCTTTAGGCTATATATCATCACGCTTAAGCCAATAGGAGCGGAGCAGCGATAAAGAATGTTTTAAAATCGGGGATTCCACGGGGACGAAGTCGCGGGCAGCAGTTAGTATATATATATTGTACACTTTGTATTGCGTTGTGCTAGATTATTCGTTGAGGTCCCCCGCAATGCCCTTTAAAAACTTTTATTGTGACTTATCACATTATTTTGCTATGTCACAATAAAAGGAAAAGTAAAAGTTTAAAAAGTCTTGATGAGTTTATGAAAATATCATAATTATTACATATTTCATAACAAAACACAAAAATCTTGTTTCTTGATTAAATTACAATTTTGTCACAAAGATTATTAGCAGATTTAGAACAGGTATCTAATGAAGCATCTCAAAGTAAATTTTGTCTTTAACACTGTTGGGCGAACTCCTTTCAGAAATCGTCTTGAGGAAGCACTTTTCTAATAACTAAATAAATTCTAACAAGCCAAATTAATGAAGTTTTATCTCGAATATGTTTTTAAATCAAATTCTTCCTCTTCTTCTTTGCAAGCGTGGTGAGAATTGTTGTCATGACTGTGGTGGCTGTCGACATCGCTTCGGTTGTCGCACTGGTGATGTTCAGAGGCTCTTCCATATTTCCACCTTGGTTCTGGGACTCATCGGGAATACTGATTTGGAATTGAAGCAGCACTACAAGGTATGTCACCATTGTTGCCAGCAACTGTAACGGAAGGATTTAATACAAAACTTTTCTAGTTAAAACTTTGACACGGTGACAGAAAAGTTGTTGTGGCTGGATTCAAATCCACCCATGATTTGAACACATCATCACCTAGCCTTTTCCTAACTGTATTGGGATCGGCTCCCAGTCATGCCGGATTCAGCGGAATACCAGTATTTTACGTGAAGCGGCTGCCTACCAGACCTCCACAACCCATTACCTGGGGAACACGGTACTTCTTGGCAAGACTGGTGTCAGATTTTCTGGCTTCTGACAATCCGTAACGACTGCCAAAGATCTCCAAATGACAGCCAACAGCTTAACGTGCTTTCCGAGGCACGGAGAAGTCTCGTTATGTTAAGATGGCCACCCATCCACAGACCAACCTCGGCAAGCGTTGCTTAACCTAGACGATCGACCGGTGTGGCTGTTATAATTTAGCCACCAGCACGCACACACATAGAACACATACCTATTCGAATTAAAAAAATGTATGACAGGTGTACGACACTTAGGTACAAGGCGTGTTTCAAAGAATTATTTAACTGAATATTTTTTAAACTTCTGAGAATTCGCTTCTTTTTTAATGCGATCCCAACCTGTGTACCTACATAGGACAAAAGTACAATATCCAGGTAGATAGGTACGGACCACACTTAATTGGATTGTTCGACTTTAAAAAGAGCGCGAGAATAATCATCGTAAAAGTGCAAGGTTTCTAGAGCGTTGACTCATGTCCTTGGAAGTGGAACTCTAGAGCTCTTGAACGTTTTTAATGTGAGACCTTCAATATAACCAATGTCATGATGAATGTCTCATGGCATATAGTTCTACTGGGTTTATATATATGTACCTATCAAAATGAAAGATAAGCAGTTTCCACATATAGGGAAAACGCGGGGGAGGGGCCTTGCGAGTGGGCCGTACCTAATCGAAGTGCAATCGGAGTACCAATTATAAAAACGTATAAAGAACAATGCCAGGGTCAGATTGGTCATTCATCCAAGTCTTTCTCAGTTCAGGAGCATTCCTGCGTTAGTCGAAAATAGTTTCTGCAATGAGATAAAAATTAGATAAAAATGGAATTAATCGAGGTAGAGTGCAAACAATTTACGAACTCGCTGCGCTCTCTCTTGAATTCTAGTCTCTCAGTGCTTGATCAATCCTGTATGAATCAAAAAGTTACTTCTATTTATCTATCATGGTTATAGATACTAAATCGAAAACCATCTAATAATTTGCGAGCTCGCTTAGCTCGCTCTTTCATTCTGTACTCTCTAAGTTTTTCAGCTTTCCTGAATCAACAAAGTTACTTCTAAATTTGAATACATAAAAGGTATCAGACTTATCCGAGGTGGGGTAAGAACATTCTATATTCTATCCCCCCCAATCAAAAAATATATCAATAATTTGTATATTGCATTATTTTCCGATTTTATCCCATCTATCCTCAATTCTAAGTGTTCAAAAATAGTTTAAGGTACACAGTACTCACACATTTTGTTTGATTTATTTTGTGCTCCCCGACTATGCCTATACTGGGCGTCGCACCTTAGTATAGGGGCCAGAACCCCTGGAAAACGTCCCACGATACGCCAATGCCCACACCTTATCACATTCTGTTAACAGTGGAGTTTACGTTTTCTGTTTTTTGCTTGAATAGTTACGGAGGTGTAAATTACGTTTGGCAGCAGGCGTGCGATGTATACCTATTGAAAAGAACATTAAAATTTTGAACTATGTTACGTACAGATTTGAAAAGTGTCCTGTTAACGTTGAAGAACCCTCCCAGGCTAATTTGTGAAGGATTCATCTCAGTGGCTCGGAGGAACATGTTCACTTCAGTTTGGGCATCCGTGTTCATCCAGGACAGCTCCACCATCAACAGCTTCTTTTGAAAGTTTGTTCGCACCTGTAGGGAGACAGAAATCTGGAGACACTAGACTACTAAGAGGTTTTTAAGAGTAATCTTTCGCACCTGGCGAAGGCATTCGTCAAATACGCAGCGCAATAGCGACGCCAACGCCGCGCGCCGTATCAACCGTCGCCAGATAAAAGGCACGCTGAATTTCATAGTTGTATGGTGGTGAAGTGTAGTTACTTACATTATGCGAAGCGTAATGAGCTTCGTCGCAAATAAAGAAGAGTAGTAAGATACTGCAGACCGCCGTTAAAGCAAGACCAATGTCTTTTATACCAAAACCCTCGGATATTTGACTCAGCAGCCCGTAGATAGAGAGGGTAATGATGAGGAAGAGGTACAGATTGACGAAGGTAAACGTATAGCAATTAGCAATGCCAGTGTCACGGGAGAGCTTGCTTAGACGCAGCCACAGGGCACGGTACTCGGCGACTTTTCCTGCTGGGCCAATGTGGCGGAGAGCCTGAAAGAAATTGAACATTAACGTCATATCAATTCACACAAGACAACCATTCATATGGTCGTGTTCTATGATTATGATCAATGATGTGTTATGTATGATATCACGAAAATCATAACACGATGTTATCCGGGATCGACTTGGGGACGATTTCAGAGATAGCTTTGAATGAACCGCATTCAGTTTAGTCCAATGACTTAATAGCTAGCATGTCAGCTGTACATTTATTTTGTGTAATGTAGCATTTATTTGAGATGGGGACTTACGTTTTGAAAATCCTCAGCTAAAATATTAGCACAGATGCTGAGAGTCTCGCACAACAGATACCAGTATCCACCGAGCATGTATGTCAGAATCTCCAGGAACACATAGGGTACCAGCTGCAGAGGCTTGAAGTGAACCATGGTGACATGCGTGACGATGACCGTCGTGGTGGATAGGATCGGTATAATGACCGCTATGGTAAGAGCTTTTTTGTAAAGCTTCACTGGGAGTGTACGGCCTGATAGCTGCTTGTAGACCATCTATGATAATGTAGAGAATAATGTAAATAGAAGAATATATAAAAATACTTGAATATAACGTCCCCAGATTGGGAGACCGAGAGGATTTTTTCGCCAAGATAAAAGTATATTACTAGCACAGGAGAGATGTATCGATACGCAGCTGATTGAAAAGGTAAAATAAACTCATCAAAAATTCAATTTTATTGACAAAAAATCTTACCTCAAAATCCACCCATCCGTTCAGAACATTCGCAATTTTTCTTGTTTCGTACCACAAGATTGGAACGACTATCATCGGAAACAAGTATACCGTGAAAAGATATTCAATAACGGCCTCCTCGAACTTTCCTTCCGCTGTCCGTAAGATTTGCACTTTGTGCAGAGATAGGTACAGTACGTAGCTGACTAGAGAACAGAACACGAGGATTGAGTACAGCATCGATGACGACGCTATCTGGAACTGGTTCACACACGAGGTCGGTCTCGTTAGCGGCAGAACGCCCATCACCCTCAGTATAGTAAACACTGGCTTGATGTTCTCATAGATAATATCGTTTGAGATTATTGGCTCTACGAGAGTATTTCTCTTTGGAGCTACAGCATTCGCCGAAATCGCTTTCACTGGCGTTCTAACAGGCGTAACATCCAAGAAAATGATCTTATTTTTCGGCCTCACATTCATCTGAACAGGAAACCCATTCGGTATGGGTACGGTCGTAGGGAACAAACTGTTACTGGTGTAGTACGACATCTTTGCGGCGTATCTCTCAGTTTATGACCGCCGCCTGGTTGTTGATGCTCTACACTGACTGAATAGAGTTTTTACTTGAGGAGGAAGCTTAACGAGGCAAAGGAGGCGTCACATCATCATATTTCAAAGGCTGACAAGTTGATTGTAGCTACGTAAGCACTGAGTCGACCTTGCATTAAATTTTTAGTGACTGCGTCACCTTGAGCGAGACCTTCAGTGGGTTACACTCCGTGTGTCAACATGGCACATTGGCACCTCCTACTTCATGCAGGTAGGTGATGCATGCAAGCACGTGGTCACGTGTCGAGGCGCTAGTAGGTCGTTAGTTTCCTATGAGATGAAGAATTCATACAATTGAACTTGACCATTCGACCTTGTATGAACTTATAGGCTTCGTAAATTTTTAATACCAGAGTAAACATCCGCGGTGAAATTGTGCAATTGCATCGACATTTTATGAAGGACCCGACCGTAAAGCTAGTTTAAAATCGATTTGGTTTCGGATTTGAATATTTTCACTGTGACATCAACATCATTGTATTTATTGGCAAAATCTTTCGAGGAATACTGCGAGTTGAACGCCAAATAAATAGGAAAGCTACAGTAATGAACTGCCAGTAATAAAATACGAGGAGATTTACGATGTCGTAGCTGCAATATCCTAAAGATGTTAATTTCATTATTTATCAACGTTGGAAAATGAAAGGAGATTTTCCCATCAGTGTATCCGGGCCAATTTACCTAATCCTCGATTAACCCGGCCGCGATGCAGCTCAATTTGATTGTGAGAGACTTAAGAAAGCCCTGCGGCCAACCTTTCTTCATGATTGCTCTCCAAGGAGAGACCTATATCTCGTGGAAGCTGGAAGAACAGGCCTCTACGTTTATTGGTAGGTTTATCTTGGATTACATGAAATAAGGCGGGACTCAGAAATTACGACTATCACTACAGAAGGGATGTTATCCAAATGTTGATCATTTATGCCATTCTGTTTTTACTACTACGCATTTTGCTAGATTGTTGCAATAAAGAACGTCTGCAGATAGCTATATCAATACGAGATTACATATTTTCAGTAGCTTCCTTTTAATATTTTTCGTCAGATTTTCCCAATATCAAAGATACCCTCAAGCACTCGAAGGTGTAATATTATGAGAGTTTTTCACCTACACCGAGCGATTTTTGCCTTGCGTACGGAAAAGTTCCGTAAATTTTCTTGGTCGTAATATAGCGCGATGCGACGTAGGCTGGCATATTGAAATCTCAGCAAGTCTCGGGCTTCGAGTGGTCCCGTCAGTCACACACCCTCTCAGGTTGGATCCCCGCTCATTGATAATATTCCCTCTGTATGATTTATATCCTCAAATATTTGCTGGCGTTTATATGAAAACAATGACTGGTCTGCCCTTTGTTACAAAAAGGGAAAGTTTGTCTGGGTTTAGTTAGATAACTTTTTTTTTTCTTTTAAAAAGTTTGGGGTTGTGTTAACCTTTCGAGTTTTTGTGTTTTGTGTGTGGATTCAAATTCTGTTTTTGTTTAGTTATTTTATTCCTTGGGAAACGGGTGTATCCTTTATAGCAAAACTTTTAATGTCATAATATTATTTTGCATATTAGTGGATAGCATAATCTGCACTTCGCAGAAAATTGTTTGACATACACTCATTCATCATACCTACATATTTTTAACTCAATTTTGTTAGTCAGAATCATCTTTAGGCATACATTTCATATCCATAATGATTAAAAAGTAGAACCGTCATATCGCAGAAAGTTCACAGTCAGAATCGTCTTTTGGCATACATTTAATTTCATATCAGAACTGTCATATATCTTCATTCTTCATTAAAATTCTGCCAGATAGAGGGAACCCTTGGAAAACATTTACTTTCATTGTTTTGGCATCTACTGTCAAATGGTTTGTGTATTGTTTACTTTCCTCGATGCCATTTCCTGTGATTACTTTGGCACTCTGTAAAAACAAGCTGCATTTAGATATGCTGTGCGAATATAACACTAAAAACATACCCAATAGGTATGTTTTTAGTGTTATATTCGTTTTCACGTGTGGATCTCCTCTTATGTTTAGTATTTTTTTTTAATTCTAATATTAATGACAACAACGCATGCAACACATGCAAGATTACTTGGCAAAAGCAAGGATAATATGCACATGCAGGAAGGCAATGCAAAACCCAACACCACCGTTGAGTTGAGCAACTCAACGGTCGGCGAGTCAACACGTCCCCTGAGGATGCCTCGTGGAGAGGCGAAACACGTGTCGGTATTGGTGTTGGGTTTTGCATTGCTTTCCTGCATGTGCATAATATAGCGGGCGGGAGGGAGGTGCATACCTGCAACCCACACATATTCGCGGAAATTAAAACTAGATATATTATTTTCATTTTCAAATTTACATGATACCGAATTAATAGCGCTTCAACCAATGGCTTCAACCATATCGTGTTCAAGAAACAAGCTAAAATTATAATGTCCATGAAGAACTAGGAGGAAGCACTTTAAACTGATGCAGTACCACGCAGTAACAAAATTAATGAATAACTGCATTATTCCGTCACTATGTTATTTAAAAGTTTGTCAGCGACGTCAGCTCAAAGTCTTTGTCAGATACCGAAAGTTATGGGCACGTAGGATCGCAAACTTGGTAACCACCGTCTTGAGTGACGAAGATATTCTGCTAAATTACTTTGACGTACGCTTGCTTGTTTATTGGGAAGTAAAAAAAAAACAGTAAACGAGATATCGTGTAAATTGCTATCTGTTAATCAAATTTGAATATTCATGTAACAATTGTTGCAGTGATAACAGAAAAAATATTTATCAAGTAGGTAGGTACCTTCATGAAATGTTCGAAATTCCCTGGTATTGAATTCAACTATATGGATTCATTTTTTATGGAAAACAATGGATAAACACAAAAAAACGATTATTTTTTTATCATGATTTAGGTACCTTTGTTCTATTTTTAGTGCTGAACAACGAAATAAGCATTGGTATTGTAGAAAGTACCAGTTTTCATTTGATGAAAACACTACGAGAAAATCACGGGAAAATCCGCGAAGTTTTAACAGCTTCTGTTCATTAAGCCAAACAGTTTGATGAACGTTTTTTTTAATCTATCATTTGTCGCCTTTTGTTTGTTTTCTAGCCTGGAGTAAAATGCGTCAGTTATCTTTGGTGTCAAAGTATTCAATATTGAAATAGTGAAAATATCTCTGAGTGTAAATTAACGTGTGAAAGAGTGTACATTTTCCGGTTTCCTTTTTTGTTTTACGAAAATGAATAAGTCCTTAGTTTTTAGTTGGGAAAGAATTTTTTTTTATTAATTAACTTAATTTGACTTATTTTTAGATTATTAAAAAAATAAACATGACTTAATTAAAATGGTGTTTTAGACATCCTAAATTCAAACACTTTATAGAAAATTTTGAATCAAGGATCTGCTTATACTTTAATTAATACGGATGTTAGTGTTTATTATATGCATAGGCATTAAAGAAAATTCCACTTAACTAGAATGTGGCCCAAAAGGTAACAAAGCCCAAAAATATCGATTCAACATACATATGAACATAAATAAGAATTATTCACAGTTCTTATAAAAGCGTCGTCCTCATAAAATCCTATCAGACTTACAAACGAGTAATATAAGAACAAGTTTATACTGCGAGATTACAGAAGATTAGAGTGGCACAATTGGAGGCGTTACAAGTACTCGTACGGTTCTTGAAGTCAATGACTATATAGTAGTCAACTGAGTGTGTGAGACTAGTGAGAACACGTAGAGTTAATTCCATTCATAAGTGGTAAAAGCTCGTAGGTATACGATGGTTTGGAAGAGCATCGTAGTATTTCAAGGTGGTTTGTTTCCTTCTAGTCCCTTTCTAGTTTGTGAAAATCTGATCAAGAGCTTCGGAGATAGGAAACGGAAGTCTTCAATCAAAAATGAAAGCAAATCTTCTAGGGTTGCTGAAATCACATCGTCGTCTGTTTATTGTTTACACCAGTTTATAACGTTGTGATGAGCTGTGGGGGGGGGGGGTTGGTATCACCACTAAAAGTGAAAACGACGACGCCTAGTCTTTTCTATAGGTTTTGAGATAGGTATGTAAAAAAAAATATCCAGCCACATATTCCTAGAAAATTGACGCCACTATAGTTGAAATTATATCACACTGCGCCGTAGACAAATAAGGTTTATTTTTATTGTTATGACGTGCACATAATGACCATGGGGTGGTAAACCAATTACGAGACCAACTATACCTGTTTTCATGTTAAAAAAAGGCAATCTACGTCAATCATATGTGATCAATAAAACTTACAGCGTTTTTAACATCTTTTGCCACTTTTAAAGAAATGTTTTGTATACTAGTTAATTAAGTACCAATAAGCAAAGTAATCGTGAAACAAATGTTTGATCTTTGCTAAAAGCCAGTCAAGGTTCATTAAGGGTAAGGAAGGACCTTTTTACCTTCCGACAGGTGGAACCATAACCCGGCTAAGATGTTATTTTTCCCAATAGACCCGTCTGCACTAATCGACTCTGTTAGGTTAATTTATTTCACGATCTTTTGAGAGATAAAAAGGGCTAAGGGTTAGATAGTAAGGTTCTTAAGTGGTAACTGTGGGTTCTGTATCGGACGACATAGTGTTGGCTTCACGCAAAGTGCACTGATGACGGTGAAGGCCGCGGGAACTCGAATGCGAGACGAATATTGTCTGATCGATGTTGCGATGTTTGGTGGCCTATATGCAGCAGAGGACGTCTCTAGTTGAAACAGTGATGGTACTTATCTTTTAGTGTCGATGTTGCAGTTACATTTAGTTAATCCAATATTTTACTACTTCTACTGCATCGTCGGTTGCAGCGACGATGTAGTTTCACATCACACTTCAAACGTTTCGCCGAGGTTTCCCCAATCTATCGCAGTCGGAACAGAAACTTCCACGTTTTAAAAATAGTACCACGTTAGAAGTAATGCCCTATGGTTGCGTATAAAACGAATTGCCACATTACTAGAAAGATTTACAACAGAGCAGTAGAGAGCTTTGTATAATTTTATATCCTTGCGATGTCTTGAATTACTCATGTATATAAAGGCTGTCAATAAATTATCCTGCCAGCGATAAAAAGGATTCTAGATCAATATCAAGGAAGGGCTTGAATGGGACCAGACAACACAAATCTTTTACTTACCGTCACTATTTTATAATCTGAATATTTCGGTTTATTTTCGGTTGAGAATCTCTATCTATTAGAAGCAAAAACCCGGAAAATTCATCAAAATTCATCTTCGCAGCACCAGTTTGTATCGACTAGCTAGTTTTTGCCACTACGCTTTCGTGGCTTATTGCACAGGAAACACTGAGCTGTAGTGTATCTAGCTATAGCTCAGTCATCATCTGCCTAGCCTTTTCCCAATTATATTGGGGTCGGCTACCAGACAAGCTGGATTCAGCCGAATACCAGTATTTTACGTGGAGCGGCTGCCTAGCAGACCTCCAACAGCCCATTAACTGGGGAACACGGTACTTCTTGGCAAGACTGGAGTCAGAATGTTTGCTGGCTGACAATCCGTAACGACTGCCAAAGATCTCCAAACGACAGTCGGGACCAACGGCTCATCGTGCTTTCCGAGGCAAGGAGAAGTCTCGTTATGTTAAGATTAAGGTCACCCATCCACAGACCAACCTCGGCAAGCGTTGCTTAATCTCGAAGCGATCTTCGCCACACGGGTCGATACCCGTGCGGCTGTTATAATTTAGCCACGAGCTCCTCTATCTAGCTATAGCTCAGTATTAGTAAAATTATTTTCTAAATCATGCCATTTAGAAAATTATTTCACTACACGCAGAACTTCTAGAGAGTACTACCTAACAGAAATAATTTCGTCTCATATCTATACTAATATTATAAAGCTGAAGAGTTTGTTTGTTTGTTTGTTTGAACGCGCTAATCTCAGGAACTACTGGTTCGAATTGAAAAATTCTTTTTGGGTTGAATATACCATTTATCGAGGAAGGCTTTAGGCTATATATCATCACGCTTAAGCCAATAGGAGCGGAGCAGCGATGAAGAATGTTTTAATATCGGGGATTACACGGGGACGAAGTCGCGGACAGCAGCTAGTTATTATATAAAATAATCACATTGAAATCTATTAGCCTTTAAAGATAGTCTTCCGAATAAACACAGGTTTGTTCCAAAGAAATAGTATATATAACAAACCGTATTTATCGCGTCTGTCCCTCGGGATAAATTTCCCATTCGTAGGGAAGGCGCATGGGGTTTTTGCTTCAGTGTAACTCGGTGAGGGACGGCTGGCATTATCTCGGGTCCTTCGAGGGTTATCACAAAACCGCAGTATCTGTGATATGAGTTATTAACTGGTATTGATATGATATAGATGTGATGGTCTGCGTTCGCGATCGATAACATATAGGTTTGTAGATATGTATTGCTGTGGTGAGGTCAATGTTATTCAGATACGATAAATGGTTGAATGGTTTTGAGAACTAAACTATAGTTATATTTTTGCGGTAGCTTCGTAATGAATGGAAGCTTAGTTTACTTTTATTTACCGTCGTGAAGCCTAAAAGATTGACAAGCCGATCAGAACCGTGCACTAGCTGCTGACGTTTTATAAGTGCCCATGAGGGCCTATGAGAAATAAAATACTAAGAATTTGGATAATGTTACCCAATTTCTGGGATAGTTGAGGTCAAATAGAGAGTTGTTCTATGAAATATCGATACAAGAAGTATCAATTATCGTAACGGACATTTAACCAAAAAGCCTAAATGTTCCTTATGACTGTTGACATAGGGCACATTTATTTCAAATGCCGATATGTCTCTTACGTTAATTGAAATTTCCGGTATCGATATACTGGTATTCAACTATATCCGGATAAATAGTAAGATTAACCCAACATGTCAATGTTAGAAAACACATTAGTGTGACTATGTCAAGGCTTAGTCAAGGTACCGACTTTCAAATGAAATGGTCAAGGAAACACGGGTTATTGAAACAATGTGTCAATGTCAAACGTCAATATCGATTTGCTACGTAAAATATTTATAGTTAACTGACTAGGTCTTGTGCGCGGTTTTAATCGAATATTAGAGGAACTACTACTACTGTATGTATGTATGTATGTGTGTCACTATAGGTACATATATTTTTTCATGATTGTCACTTTTATTTTATGTGTGTGTATCTGATGGACTGTCGGCAAATAAATGTTTTAATTTATTTTTCTGTACACGAATTTCAAAATAAATCTGTGTGAATTCAAAACATGTCTGTAGGTCTTGAATTCTATTTATTAATTCTTAATCTAATTTTTTTACCTACACTCTCACTAAAAGACCTACCTAAGTAGGTATCTTTTATCCAGATTCGTTTAGCAATTTGTGTGGAACTTACATCATCAAAAACTTTGTCATTTATAATCATAAAACGAATTAATCATTTTAATTGCCAACAGCTTCAAAATACAACAAATTAGTTGTAATTCCATTAGGGAGATACCATAAACAAATTAATCCCGAGTCAGTTATGCGAGATGTTTACGTATATAATATATCAGGGACGTCTCCGGCCGTGTCAGATGCGGAACTAACAATATCCGCTGCCGTCCGCTCCCGTGATTAATAAACATCAAATATATACCTACACAGATACTATGTTTGGATCTCTAATTTTCAATATAGGTATCATGCGCGTATTACGGCATGGTTGGTGCAGTGATTGAGCGATAGCCTGCTGTGCAGCGTGTCGCGCGCGCCCTCGGCAGATTACAGCAGATAAATTTTTTTATGTTTGGAAATCCACATGGACTTCCTCCTTCTTGGGGCAGATGGAGGGGTCTGTCAGGCTCCTTCTGACTAAACCCACATGGTGTTTCTTTTCATCACTTTTGGCTGGGATACGGACACACGATCGCATTCTTCACAAACGCCCCGGTGGTGACAGATTGCGCTTGCAATCCCCATCTAGGGTAAGAGGAGGAGTGAGCTTCTCCTGATCCTTTTATAATGTGAGTGGCGCACGGAAACTCTACGCGATATCAACATGGGCCTGCCTGCTTGGACGACGGACTTCGTCAAGTCCGTCACCCGCAGGCCGCTGTACAGGGGACGGAAGAGGGCATTATCAGCCCTCCTCCGGTGTTGCGGAATTTGTTTGAAAGAGTCACCGCGGCATTGGGACGCAAAGGGCACTAGGGAACACGGGTGGGTTTTAGTCAGTAAGAGTCTGACACTCCCTTCCACCCTGCCCAGAGCGGGAGGGCATTTGGCGATTTCCCATCGACAAAAAAAAGCTCTCCCTCGGCGCCCCGTCCTTCGGGCATAGTGAAGGATATCTCTATCTCCCTTTCCGTAGGCTATTTCGTTGCCATCACCTCTTCGGCAAAGGAGCTATTGCTTGCCATCAGCTCAACCCAGACTGGGCACCGCTCAATGGTATGCAGTGCCGTGTCCTCGCTGCAGTCGCAATGATAGCAGCTGGATGTCGGTTCTCTGCCGGCAATGTGACAATCATGTCACAGGTACCTGTATCAGGGTAAATCCGAGGCTATTGAGATATACCAGATGAAAAAAAAAACTTAACCTTCTCATAAGACAAATTTTCTTATGAGAAGGTTAAGTTTATTTTTTTTTCATTTTTCTGAAACATGATCTGATTTTTATGAATTCCAAATAAGACAGGTTTGCAATGAAATCTAAATATGTACATATATAACAATGAATCTTTGTTTCTCATAGTTACGCCATAACTTGAGAACTATTTAAACCATTCTTGTAACTGTCAGGGGAAGATTAGTTAGAATGAATTTTTTTTTGAAAAAATAAAGAAACATCCGAGCGAAGCTGGGGCGGGCTACTAGTTGTAGGTATATATTTTCACTGTTTTAATAATGTGTTTACAAGTACAAGTTTTGTTAAATAATAATCATCAAAACATGCAAATAAGTAGGTAGGTATACACTGTACACAATTTCGTTCATTATTTTTCCTCTCACAATGTTTTTTGTCAGAAACTGTTGTCCCTCTAATATTCAAGTAAGATACTGATTACGATTATGGGTCCGACCTTAGTTACGGTAACCGATGATGGCTGCTGAACTCAGCTCTATTGTGGCTCGACACCACAAATGGGCCACAGCAGCCGTTACATCCATTAAGCTCCAGCTGTAACTGCGTGAAGCCACATGTGGTCTCTCTGTTAGTTTCACTTGTACACGCCATAATGGCAAGTTAACATTTAATTTTAAGTAAAGCGCTAAGTATAACTACATTTACAAACAAAGAAACATTTATTAAACAATCATAATAATAGGATCACAATGTTAAATATCTACCTATATTCTTGCAAATAATTTCATTCAGTAAATATTTCTTATTACTGTATACTGGATTTCAGTGTGGCAATATGAGTGGTACAGCAACATTTACAGCGCGCCTTCTTTCTCGCTATTGTAGACTTTTACATAATTATATAATCTTTTAAACTACTAGTTATACTTAAATATAGTGACTGCAAATATAGTTTCAGGTAGGTACCTGAAAAAAAAAACTGTACTGAGTAGGTACTGTTTGCGCTAGGAATAGAGATAATTCATCTTTGATGTCGTATTTTGGCTAAAAATATATGTTTTTAGCCAAAATACGACATAAAAAAAGAAAAAAAATAAAGAAAAAAAAAAGAAAAAAGAAGAAGAGAAAAGAAAGGTAGTAAAGGAAGAAAGATAAATACACATTTATTTATCAATGAAAAACAATAGAAAAAAGACCTTTACCTCGGCTTCTTATACCAAACTTGCTGCTGCCCGCGACTTCGTCCCCGTGGAATCCCCGATTTTAAAACATTCTTTATCGCTGCTCCGCTCCTATTGGCTTAAGCGTGATGATATATAGCCTAAAGCCTTCCTCGATAAATGGTATATTCAACCCAAAAAGAATTTTTCAATTCGAACCAGTAGTTCCTGAGATTAGCGCGTTCAAACAAACAAACAAACAAACAAACTCTTCTGCTTTATAATATTAGTATAGATTAACTTTAATAACGATATGTATGTTAACTTATAAGATTCAAGAAATAATCGGCAACACTGAAACAATTGGCGGTTTTAATTAGTTTTACGTAGTGTTGCTATATTCGTTTTTTTTTTAAACTTTCACCGTGGAGGCATGCTAAAAGCAAGCAAAGGCTAACTAAAGACCTGGAAAACAACGGATTGTTCGAAAACTATCAGTTATTTTTTAGATAAGCCCTTAATTAGCCTTAACACTGCCGAATGCTATTAGGATAGGACTGAGATAGATAGATGGTACAATATAGGTACATATCATTTGGATTTCCTAAGTTCTGCAGTATAAAGTATCTGGTATCCTACATATATTGCGTGGGAAACCGGCTCGCATCTCGCGACAGCTAAGTATAAGTTATAAAGTCGGTACAATAGACTTCAGAATAATGTCGCCGCAAAAGTTCCAACTGCCTCGGCTGATGTTAAGATATTATTCCATGTATTTTTAAGTTGCGTACGTATGTGTTGTAGCTTACTGAAAAATAGGTAATATAAAACTGTGAATCATTTATGCATGCAGAAGTATAATATTGTTGCGCGCCAGAATTAAGTTAGGATGATAGCGGCATTCGGTACCACTAGCGCCATCTAGTATCGAGTAGCAGAACTATTGAAGTCAAGGACCTTCGAGATTTTTCTATGCTAGAATACTCGGACCTTAGTCGGTCGCGACCGATATGTACGCGAACTTTCTGGAGTTCTACTCGGCGCTCTATATAAGGCCGGCGCATGTACCGACCGAGTCAGTATTGGATTTGCGATACAAGTGATAACTTCGAGAGCGATCTTCGACTGCGAACTCAAGTGATTAATAGTGCGATTGTGTTTTGTGATTAGTGAGTTTATAGTGTAATTAGTGTGGTGTAAATTAAAGTGTCATCTTTGTTTATTTAATCGGCTGATTTTAATTGTAACGAACCCGAAGCTCGTAACAATTGGTGTCAGAAGTGGGATTTAAAAGATGCCGATTCTACCGAAGGACGACACTGAGGGTATCCGTACCCGTAGTCAACGCCAGCAAGAGACGGACCAGAGGCGTTTTGGAGGTGCAACGCCGCAGACGACGGAGAGACAGTTGCCAACCATGGAGGCCGGCTTGTCCGCAGTAGCTCCAGCATCATCATCAGCACCAGACTTTGCTGCTCTGATGATGATGCTGCAGGAGCAGACTCGCCGCCAGGAGGAACAGGCCCGTCGCCAGGAAGAGCAGGCTCGTCGTTTAGAAGAGCAGCTGCAGCGTGACAAGGAGGAACAGGCCCGCCGCCAGGAGGAACAGACCCGTCGGTTGGAAGAACAGCTCCAACGTGACAAGGAGGAGCAGGCGCGCCGCCAAGAAGAACAGATGTTCCTCATGAAGGATCTGCATGCCACTTTCGGCAAAGAAATTAAGGTTGTAAAGGAAAAGGTGGTTCAGCACGAGAATCGCCTGACGGAAGCTGAATCACGAATCGACCAAATTAATCATCGGGTTGACAACGTGATAGTTGACGTGAGGAAAACGCTGGACAACCATAAAATAGGAGATGGAATCGCAACCTCTGTAGCTACTACACCTTCTCTACGTGGATTCAAAGTGCCGCCGTTCGATGGAACATCTTCCTGGTCGGCATACAAAAAGCAATTTGACGCTGTTATGAAGGCGAACGGGTGGAGTAAGGACCAGGCCATGACTGCTCTCACCCTAGGCCTCCGCGACCAGGCCCTCACTATCCTGGAAGCCCTCGGTAACGAGGTAACTTACGAGCAGCTGATTGAGGCACTGGAAGCAAGGTATGGCGACGCTCATCTGGAACACGTGTTTCGGGCGCAGCTAAAGGATCGCGTGCAACGCAGCGGTGAAAACCTGCAGCAGTGGGCCCTTGAAGTGGAGAAGCTTGTTAGAAAAGCATACCAGTCTGTACCTGCGCTCATTCAAGGGAACCTGGTGCAGGCATTCATTGACGGCATCCGTGACCTTGAAGTTAGAGCTGCCGTGAGGCTCGGGCACCACGAGAAACTTAAGGACGCGTTGGCCCATGCACTAGAGGTGGAAGCTGTGCGGCAAGATCATCGTTCCCATCGCCTCAGGGAGGTTGCAGCGGCTACTGTTCGCGACCGGTCTAAAGGATACAGCCCTAGATGCTATGGCTGTGGGGAAAGGGGCCACCTACGGTCCAGTTGCCCTAAGCGAACTGTAGATAGGGAAGATAGTCGATCTCCAGAGGGTAGGGCGGTTAACAGCACCGCCCAGCAACTGCAGGGAAACGAGTAAAAGCCAGGGCTGCGGGGCGGGTGCTGGCTGATCTTCAGAGAGCCCCAAGGATTTCGATCTCACAAACCCATGACGGGAACAGCCTAATCATCAAGGGCGAGGTCAACGGAACGCCATGTAAGCTGACAATAGACACTGGAGCCTCACGCACGGTTGTCAGTTCCCAACTAGTAAGTCGGTTCCTTGGGGACTCCGCATACAACCGAGACCGCATAAATTTGGTGACGGCCACCGGTCAGCGCATACCCGTCCGCGGAGAGAAAGAGATGGAGTTGAAGCTAGGAAACAGGATCTATCTTCACAATGTTATCGTGGCTGATATAATGGACGATTGCATCCTGGGCCTAGACTTTATGAGGAAGAATTGTTGTGAGATCGACGTTAAGCAAGGAGTTTTGAAATGTGGACAAGAGGAACTTTTCATGGAAGGGGCATTACCAGGAAATGTGTACAGCCTAAAGAAGATTGTTCTTCCGCCGAGATCCGAAACGATTGTGCCGGTTAGTCTTCCTCGTAATTCTGGGCAGACTCATCGTTGTGTGCTTGTGGAAAGGGTAGAAAATGACCTTCCTTGGAAAGTAGCCCGAACTTTGGTTAGAGCCACTGACATTTCGGGGGTACGTGTGCTGAACGTTTGTGATAAGGAACAGATGATAGAAAAAGGCACGCTGATTGGTACTTGCGAGGAAGTGGATTGGTTGCGTCGGTGCCAAAATCTATCGACTGGGAACCTCAGCAAGGACGCCCAAACGAAAGTGACCACACTTTTAGATGACTGTCGCAGCGTTCTGTCTCAAAACGAAATGGTCAAGGCGAAGAGAATGTTACTGAAGTATGCCAATGTTTTCTCTTCAAACGATGCTGACATCGGGAAGACTGATTTAGTTCAACACAAGATAAACACAGGAGAAGAGTTGCCTATCCGTCAACGACCAAGGAGATT
The DNA here is from genome assembly GCA_905332915.2 of Hecatera dysodea. Lineage (NCBI taxonomy): Eukaryota > Metazoa > Arthropoda > Insecta > Lepidoptera > Noctuidae > Hecatera > Hecatera dysodea. The sequence goes on from HG995309.1 coordinate 8,956,138, forward strand.
GCCGGTAGCGCGTGAAAAGGAAGTGGAAAGCATGATTGAGGGAATGGTTAAGGATGGTGTCATAGAACCTTCATCAAGTCCATGGTGTTCACCTGTAGTGCTGGTAAGAAAGAAGGACGGCACCATGCGGTTTTGTGTTGACTATCGTCGTCTGAACGACGTAACGAAGAAGGACAGCTATCCGTTGCCAAGAATCGATGACACGCTGGACATGCTTACTGGAGTAAAGTGGTTTAGCACGCTGGACCTAAAAAGTGGCTACTGGCAGGTTCAAATTGATCCTAAGGACAAGGAGAAAACGGCATTCTCGACAGGAAAGGGTCTGTGGCAATTTAAGGTTATGCCATTTGGACTGTGCAACGCTCCGGCAACGTTTGAAAGGTTGATGGAACTAGTACTAACGGGGTTAATTGGCGATGCTTGTCTGGTCTATTTAGATGACATCATCATCGTAGGCCGTACGTTTGATGAACATCTGCAAAACCTGGAACGCGTGCTCATGAAGATCCAGAGTGCAAACCTCAAGTTAAGTCCAAAGAAGTGTTCATTTTTCAAACGGCAAGTTAGCTTTTTGGGATACGTAGTGTCGGAAGAAGGTATCCGCACTGATCCAGAGAAAATCGCCGCTGTCAAGGATTGGCCAATTCCTAAAGATAAGACGCAGGTCAGAGCATTTTTGGGTTTGTGCTCCTACTATCGGCGATTTGTCAAGAACTTTGCTGACATAGCGAAACCCCTGCACAAGCTAACCGAGGAGAAGCGTCATTTCTGCTGGGATGAGAGTTGCGACATTGCATTCCAGGAGCTCAAGGAACGTCTGTGCAAAACACCTATTTTGGGGTATCCTGATACCAGCAAGGAATTTATAGTTGACACAGATGCAAGCGACATAGGACTTGGCGGTGTGTTATCTCAACGGAATGGCGATCAAGAGGTTGTGATAGCGTACTTCAGCAAATCTCTGTCGAAGCCAGAAAGGAATTATTGTGTCACGCGACGGGAATTACTTGCTGTGGTCAAGTCATTGCAGCATTTTAGCAAATATCTGCTGGGAAGGAAATTCCACTTACGAACTGACCATGCTGCGCTGAAATGGCTATTGCAATTCAAAAATCCAGAAGGACAAGTTGCGAGATGGATTGAACTACTTCAGGAATACGACTTTGTGATTGAACATCGCAGCGGGAAATCTCATGGCAACGCAGATGCATTATCAAGAAGACCTTGCCCTGAAGACTGCAAGCATTGTACTCGACAAGAGGGTAAAGAAGTCGTACCTGTGAGGATGATCAAGACAGATCTTAGTAACGAGTGGAAGGAAAACTTAGAACGTGCAAAGCAGGTTGATTTGGACATTAAGCCGATTCTGGAGTGGATGAAGGCCAGTGCTCCGAAGCCTACGTGGAGTGATGTCTCAGCGATGAGTTCAATCACAAAAAGCTATTGGGCCCAATGGGACAGCTTAGTGATTCAGGATGGAGTCCTGTGCCGTAAATGGGAAAATGCTCGGGGAGACAACTGTCATTTGCAAATGGTTGTCCCTAAGGCTAAAATACCGGATGTTCTACAGCTGTACCATAATGGTTGTTCAGGAGGCCATATGGGAGTTAAACGAACTCTACTGAAGATACGGGAACGGTTTTACTGGGTCCACTGTCGTGACGATGTTGAGGACTGGTGTCGCAAGTGTACAAGTTGTGCGGCTGTAAAAGGACCTCAGACTCGTAGCATAGGTGCATTGAAATTGTACAATGTTGGTGCACCATGGGAAAGGATAGCGCTAGACGTTGCGGGACCGTTTCCGGAAAGTGAAAGTGGTAACAAGTATTTCATGGTGGTTATGGATTATTTCACTAAGTGGCCGGAAGTCTTCGCCATTCCAAACCAAGAAGCTTCAACAGTTGCGGATAAACTAGTTCATGAAGTCTTCTGTCGTTTTGGAGTACCCTTAGAGATTCACAGCGATCAAGGAAGGAATTTTGAGTCCCAAATATTCCAGGAAATTTGCCGAGTTATGGGTACTCATAAAACAAGGACAACTTCTTACCACCCACAATCGGATGGAATGGTGGAACGATTTAATCAGACATTGGAGAGATATCTGGCCAAAGTTGTGGAAAACCGGCAACGAGATTGGGACAAGCACATACAACCGTTTTTGCTGTCATACCGAAGTGCTGTTCATGAAAGCACGTCAGTGACACCAGCTTTCGCAAACTTTGGAAGAGAATTGCGGCTACCTGCAGACCTGATCACCGGAATACCACCTGATGCCCCACGCAGTATAACCGATTATGCGAATGACTTGCGGAACAAAATGAACGACATTCATGAGCATGTCAGACAATCGGGCCAGCAAATGTCTGAAAAGATGAAAACCCGCTATGACCGCAAAATGAACAATAAAGGGTTCGAGGAAGGTTCACTAGTGTGGTTGCACAATCCAGTTCGCAGCAAAGGGAAATCTCCTAAGCTTCAAGCTAAATGGGACGGACCGTACCGGATTGTGACGAAGATCAATGACGTGACCTACCGTATACAGAAAGGTACAAGAAGCGCTCCTAAGATCGTTCATGTTGATCGACTGGCGCGTTATTATGGCGCTGATAATGCTCGGGACGAGCATGTCTTAGGAGGGGGCAGTGTTGCGCGCCAGAATTAAGTTAGGATGATAGCGGCATTCGGTACCACTAGCGCCATCTAGTATCGAGTAGCAGAACTATTGAAGTCAAGGACCTTCGAGATTTTTCTATGCTAGAATACTCGGACCTTAGTCGGTCGCGACCGATATGTACGCGAACTTTCTGGAGTTCTACTCGGCGCTCTATATAAGGCCGGCGCATGTACCGACCGAGTCAGTATTGGATTTGCGATACAAGTGATAACTTCGAGAGCGATCTTCGACTGCGAACTCAAGTGATTAATAGTGCGATTGTGTTTTGTGATTAGTGAGTTTATAGTGTAATTAGTGTGGTGTAAATTAAAGTGTCATCTTTGTTTATTTAATCGGCTGATTTTAATTGTAACGAACCCGAAGCTCGTAACAATATATTATTCAATAACTGTTCTAATTTTCATTTAAAATGGAGCCTTTTGCTTGCTTTCGTATGTATCCGGACCATAAAGTACCTACTTTATACCAAAAATTAGGCAGAGGTGTACTTATACACATCCACACATTCTATATTTTGCATTTCATACTTGGTATGTCGCCACTTATATATCGGTAAGACCCATGTACCTAGGTAGATACCAAATTGAGGACAAGCAATTGCCATCAAGCAGACTCATATTATAAAGAGGAAAGATTTGTATTTTTGTATGTAACGAATAAACTCAAAAACTACTGGACCGATTTCAAAAAATCTTTCACCATTAGAAAGCTACATTCACCCTGAGTAACATAGGCTATTTTATCTCCATATTCCCACGGGAACGGGAACTATGCGGGTAAAACTGCGGGGCGCTGCTAGTGTAAATATGTAAAAGGCAAACCTGACTGACTCATCTATCAACGCACAGCCAAAACTCCTGTACAGCACATCACCGGCGAAAAAGCTACTATAATAACCGTGCAAATGCACTGAACCAGTAATAATGCGCGCCTCGGTCGCGTATCTTCAATAACACATTGCTTGTCTTGGGAAGCATAGATGAGCGCTAGGTTTTAGGTTACCTAGAGCTCATGTATACTTCCATACTAATATTATAAAGAGGAAAGATTTGATTGTTTGTTTGTTTTTTCCATTGAATAGGTTTTGAAACTACTGAATAGCTTTGAAATATCATTTCACTGTCGGGAAGCTACACTATCCCCGAGTGACATAAGCTATATATTTTTATCTCCATATTCCTACGGGAACGGGAAATACGCGGGCGAAACCGCGGGGCGCCACTAGTTTATTATAAAAATAAAATAATCAAATCAAAAATTGGGTAAAACCAATTTCCTTTTAAACGTCAAACCATGTTCTCTTTTTGGACAAGTACTCAAGTCTAAGTTGCCAGCAATCGGCTCGTTAGATCTGGCAGAGTGCCGACTATCCGGAGCAGCTCTAATTGGTCCGTCCTCTCCTGACTAGAGGGGGCCCTCTAGCGTACGATTGTTGTAGGATTGACGTATTTGTTTAGTAGTAGTCTACGAACAGATATCACAAACAATTCGGCATTGGCTCGGCAGGATATCAAGATGGATGTGTTTGTTTAATTGGCTTGTTGATTTTGTCATTAATAGTTGGTTATTAAAGCTGCATGATTAAAGGATAGGATATTAGAGATCATAATATGAATGAATCCTCAAGCTGGGTAGTGGGCAGGCAGGATTAATAATTATTTCTTTTATTTACCTTGGACAAGGAGTATAAATCAATACTACCGTTCAAATATCGTTCAAACAACTATGAGAGAATCTTAGTTATATTAAAATACTTGAGTACCTAATTAATAAGTAGGCGGAATAATTAAGGATCACACAAAGAAATAAACTCTTGATCCTATACAATTAAATCACTTTCCTTAAAAAAACATAGTGAATTATACCAATAACAAATTAAATCACTTTAGTTGAAATAACACAGTAAATTTGAGCTGTTTTATACCTACAACTTGATTTTGTGAAGGAGCGTCGGGAAGGCTATTAAGAACTTTCTAGTAGGTAAAGTTTGGCGTCTAATTGGCGGGACTTGTCTGCGAACGTTCTGATCCAAGTGTTATAGGTATCTATAGACACGGGGATATCGCTAAAACCTTTAATTAAGTACCTTTTTGCATAGGGCTTACTTGACAGCGGTGACAAATTCGTAGCGGTTTCGTAGAGGTGCGTGTCCGCGCAAAGGTTGCTACGAGCTACGGAAGATTTCAACGACGTAAAACGAAAAAAAGAATGGGCAAAAATGTCTGAGGTATGAATGAGAGGTGCAGCATCATAGCCGACACTTTTCATCAGGATTGTCAACATTTATTAATAGAACTTTTCAATGACATTATAAGTTAGAAACAAGCTAACTTCTCTGTTGACTTGTGACGTCGTCAAAGCATTGATTGGAGTTGCCGAGATTCTGTTATATTTATTATTCCGTTGATTGTTGTTCTACTATTTCTATTGTGTTGTCTTCATATAATCTAGACATTCGTCTATAGATATAAAGTTCGTTCGTTTGGAAAATTGAGTTCATTGTCACCTGAATGGGTCTCAGTGCTCCGATTCATCATTGAATTTCGTTTAGTCTAATAATACTTTGCTTATCCGTAAATCTTATAGAACCGTTTCTATATAAATGATGAAGAGCCATCGATATTCGGAAAGTTCAGGTGCACTTAGCGGGCAGGCATGCATGAAAATATGCATTATAGAGTGGAGCCAGGAGTGTGAGGGTACATTCAGACGGGCTACACGATGTGCACGGAAAGCGCAGACGGCGGGTACTCAATTGTTTGCTTTTGTTAAGCCGGAGACTGACTAATGACGTTTGTTTGTAATGTATCGAGTTTTTGTAACGCGTTACAGCGGCTCTACACATAAGTCGATGTTCCATGAACAAGTATCATTAAACAACAAATTAAGCTATGTGAATCTTGCTCTTCAAACATTTTTGTTCGATTACGAGCAAGAGTCCTATGTTGTACTGGTACACACGAGCACTCACACACACTGGACACACACACAACACACACACACACACACACACACACTCGCACTGGTATATACGTTCGATCTTGCTCGAGCGAATGTAAAAACGTCGATCATGCACGCACATGTGTACTTAGCATTACAGTGCGAGCATTATGAGCGCATGTTCATAAACACGTCATTGCAGGATGACGCAAAATAGAGCACGCTTGAGTTAAGTGCTCGAAGTGAGCGTTCTTAAGTTTTGTGTATCGCCATTTTGTATTCACGTTCGCCTCGAATGACACATTACAAAAATGTGTTGCAAGTCAGTATCCGTCTTTATAATACATACATTAACATGCAAATACAAGTATTCGGTTATATTAAAAATGCTTATGTATATATCGACACGGTGGAAGGTTCATTGATGGCACGGACGTGTCTAACGACAGATCATTTCATATCGATTCGTATTATACAACACGCTCTTCCATAAATAAACTATTGTAGTACGTGACAACGCCGAACAAAAGAAACTAGTGATAAGTCAACAGGTAATACAAACTCGTAAACCACCTGAATTAAACTGCAAAGCTTTTAATGTAGCCTCGGAAAGTTCCAGCCAGTAACAAGGACGTATATAGGGATTTCAGAATGGTGTATAGTAATAAAAACAAATAGGCGAGTAGGTACACCGTAGTGAGCCACTTAGGGCAAACAGACTGGCTGTGCGAGGCGCGCGGGGCGAATCGGTTTACTTTTCAATCCGAACGGGGGCTCGCGTCCGGGAAACAATTTACACTGTTGGCGCGACTGGTACGTTTAGGTTAACGTGTTAAACATACATAGGTATGGATATTTTATGTGTACACAAGGGATATTGTATGTGTTAAGGGTTTGTATGGAAAGAACATCTTCATAATGCTTTTATTTAATTTTTTTATAATCCTTCGGATAACATTGGTGTCTGCAAGTAAGAAAAATATATTTGAAATATTGACTGTTACCCCATACGTTGTGTATGGGGTAACAGTCAATATTTCAAATATATGAGAACATAAAGTCTTTAACGCAGAATATGATTGTTACGGCCAAGAATGTATTTGCGTGGGACTTATTAATGTAGCCAAGTAATAATTATAAAAGCAACAAAATAAATTATAAGAAGCTAGTGTAGACTGGTCCATTGTTTACCATAAACAATAATATTTTTACGTGGTATACCTATAACATTCAAATAATAATATGTTAATTGAACCTAGTACACAGAGTCGAGAGTACGTCGTCACTGTCAGTGTACATCCGCAAGTGTCTCTGACGATCTTGATATTCTATTGTAAGAGAAAAATACTCTGAAAATTTCATTTGTGGAGTCGAGGACTTATAAATATTCATAAGTGAGGCAACGCGACGGTTTCATTCCAGCGCAGCCTGCATTAGTCCGCTTACTGCCTCACTATGCACAAAATGTTCACTCAACCTGATTTATTTGCACTTTTGACTACATGTTTTGCTATAAACCCGTTCCACGAGAACCTTGCTTTAATATATCAAATCTAGCCGTATATTCTCAAGAGATTTATGTTGTACAATTTGCGTAAGGAGTTAGGCTTAAAAAAATTGAACACCGAAGCGTCTCTTCGTAATTTAAACGTATTAATCCCGAGTTCAAATTAATGGAAAAGTTAACAGCGATGAAAGTTTTTGCATGAAGGCTTTTAAGTAATTGTCCGTTGAAAGTTGTCCTAATTTAAAAAGTGAATTAGTTAAAATAATACTAAAACTACGATATAAATATGTATGACAATTCTCCGGTTTTAATATCACTGGCCTAGAGTGGAATATTTTCCTCCGATGTATTTATTAAGAGATGGTTTTCATTCATTTCCGTTGCTCGGTCTTACGTATTGTTCGGAATGTAGGCTATTGTGAAAATCCATTCTAAAACTACAGGAAAATCCCTAAGGCTTATAGCGCACTGACTGGTGCTTGAGAAACTTTCACTATTTTTTCTATACCTTTGTTTCAAGTAATGAAACGAACGTTTATTTTATGTGCTAGTCAACTGAGGGTGTCTTCAAAGAAGTTGGAAGGCAAATGGAGGTTGATTTATGATACCATGTCAAACCCAATGTTGCAAAAAGGTTTGTGCCTAAGTAATTTGGGAATAATTTGAATCCCAAATGGCTTGATGAAACGTAACATTCATGTTATTAACTTAAAGTGTACCTAATATAAGTTTATTGGTAATAGTACCTTATATTATTATTAATTTACTTCTTAGGTAGGTTTCCGAGCTTGCTACCGTGAGTTACCCCAAAACAAGATCCATGCATATTTTTTTTGGGATAAAAAGTAGCCTGGGTATTAGCGAAAGAATTTTCGCAATGGGTTCAGTTATTTTCAATTTGACCTCTTTAAATAGTACCTAGGTAATACTTCAAGTGTTGTTCGATTGTTGACCTAAATCCTAATAAAATCAGCTTAATTTTTCTCATGACCTTGACCTTCACATCTTAGCTAAAAATTCATCAAACTTCACCATGACCGTCAGTGTGTCCGAACTTAACCGAAGGGGTTCGTTTATATTCACGGCGCGGTTCTGCGCTCGATCTAATGACCTTGGTCGTCACCCTCCGGATGGCGACGCAGGACTATTCCCTTCCCATGGGGACGTTGTGGGGAATGTGTGGAGGAGGTATAGGCGTATAGCCGCTTTCTATAGACGGCCTTGGCCGCTGGATGCTGTGAAATAAATAACGGTTTTAGTTTCGCTCGAACTGAAATGGCTATCATGGGAAAATGAAAATGTTAGTAGGTATATGATTGGATAGGTTTTCCAAATAATAGTTATGGGTGGGATCGGATGGTAGGTATGGGTATACTACAGTTTATACTATGTACAGACTAGATTTTTCATTTTGTTTATGCTTAAGTGTTTATATCTATAATATAAAGCTAGGCTATAAATCAACCATAAATCAATCTTGCGGAAAATAGACGCATTGGATCGGAATGCAGGCCAGGGAATCAAAAATTCTCCAGTCCATATCTCAAAAACGTCGCGGTCACTTAGTTTTATTTAGTGAACCATTGTTTCTGCAAAGGTAAAGGTACTCAAACATTTGCTACATTTAACATGAGACATTTTGTTGTGACCTAAGATTCATTTAACGAGATATTTCTTCCTTTTCTAGACATGTCGTTGTGGCTGCTTAAGAACACAGAGATTAAATTGTCTCAAGAGGCGAAACTTATAGTGATTAAATGCTCTAGGATGCCAGTGTAAGTTCTTTTGTTATTCTGTGGCAGAAATGCAGCTCTGGTTGGGTTTATGGGCATGAGAAAAACACTCATTGAACGACTTCAATATTAGTTAATGGCTTGAATGGAGCGAAGCGGTTTTTAAATAGAAATCTGCAAAAAAAAGATTAATGGTTTCGTAAAGTCTCGTTTTCATGCGCAAGTACAAAATATATACAATAGGTAGGTATTCTTTTGAATTGGGTATTCTTTTGGATTGATTTGCACTCAACGTATACAGACGTGCTCATCAATGCAATTTAAAAATAATAAATTAACCTCTGCATAAATAGTGCCCTACTTTTAAGTGTACCTACTAGCGTGTGTGACAAATACAATTTATAAGTGCTGTTTAGTCAAAAATGGACTGATTTGATTATAGTTATCTAAAATATGGAAAGCAGCCCCTTTAACCGAAGCGGGTTGACGCGACGCAGCCCTCCACCAACCCCTACACCGATACAGCCCCAACAACCAAGACGTGACCAAGTCCTAGAAAACGAGGAAATGGAGACTGTTTCGACACCCGAGATTCAGACCTGGATGAACTCCATTGAACAGTGTTTGAATGAGGTATGTGCAATTGCTTCTGACGGGAAGTTAAATTCTGAACAAAAGCTAAAAATAAGCAATCTATGCCGTAAAGTTGGAAATGGAGTTTCGCAAATGGCTGTTCAATACCAGTCACTTAAACAATACGCATACAAGACCCACAACTCCCTAAACAAATTGACAGAAGACCGCAACCTTAAGGACTATGTTATGGAAATGAACCGGACCATTAAAGAGTCCTGTACAAGGTCGGAATCGGGACCAACTTCTTTTGCAGACATGGTGAAGAAGGGGCCCAACAGCTTTGTTCGTCCCAATACTTTCAGCTCCGTGGCCATTTTTCCTTGCAACAATTCTCAGACCAGTGACGAAACCAAGAACATGGTCCAAAAAATCATATGCCCTGGTGAAATGAAGTTAAAAGTCAGAAGTGTACGCAAAATAGGAAAAGGTGGACTTATTATCAGCACGGAGACTAAAGAAGACCTGGAAAAGCTCAAGCAAACAGTCCAAATCTCTTCGTCAGCTCTAACCGTCGATGAACCTCGAAAGCGCAAACCACGTATTATAGTTATAGGGGTCCCTGCATCTATGGCTGAAAATGAGGTTTACAAATGTATTTATGAACAAAACTTGGCCGACAAACTGCCCACTATTTCCAGAGATACATTTTTGACCTCAATTAAACTAAGCCATAAATCTGGCAGAAAGGATGCGGATAACTGTAACTATATTATAGAAGTTCCAGCTAATATTCGTAAGGCTCTCATCACACAGAACAGATTGTTTATCAATTGGACGTCCTGCCCGGTTCGAGATTTTACACTGGTAACGAGGTGTTACAAGTGCCAGCAGTTCGGTCATGCAGCCAAGACGTGCAAAGCAGCTGCCCCTACATGTGGACACTGCGCTGAAGAAGGGCACTCTATTCAAGACTGCACTAAAAAAGCCGTTGCGCCAAAATGTGCAACATGTTTGCGCTACAAAAAAGCAGCAAACCACAAGACGGGAGATACAGAGTGTCCTGCTAGAAAAGCTGCCGAAAATAGGTACTTAAACTCGATCGATTATGAAGGCGCCTAAGAGCGCCACATATTTGTGTATATTTTAGTCTTAACTTACTCTTATATTCTTATTTTACTACACATTATGGATAACAACTTAATTACCGATATAGACAACACTTTTGTACCAGATTCAAAGTCATGCCAGGTTGAGGACTGCATTCAATATCTTTCCGGTTATAAAAAGTCATTAACCATACTAACCCAAAACATTCGCAGTATTTGTAAGAATATGGATAGCTTCAACGTTTTTCTCCATAGACTTAATTTTGATTGTGATGTAATGGTACTAACCGAGTGCTGGCTATCTAAACGCCAGGAAAACCTCCCAGTAATGCCAGGCTACAACGTATTCTACCAAACAAAACAACAACCAAAATGATGGCGTGGTAGTCTTTTCTAAGGAATCATTAATGGTCACAGTGGAAGAACCTACTCTAGAAGACTGTATGAGTAATTGCTTAATCATCAAAATTGGTACTACTGCAGCAATTATCGCTATGTACAGATCCCCTTCTGTTAGAAACCTGGATTGTTTTAACGTTGCATTAAATCAGATTTTTCAAGAGCTACGCTCATTCAAGAATGTTATACTAACAGGTGACATCAATATAAACATAAACTCAGAAAACTGCGATGCAGGGACCCAAGAGTATCTTAATGTCTGCTCATTCCATGGTTTTCTACCTGCGCATACTTTGCCGACACATCATAGCGGTTCCTGTCTAGATCTTATGATCATCAAATCCAGTTTATCGTATGTTACGCTTGTTACTAACTCAACAATTACTGACCATCACGCTGTACTACTAACCCTAAACTTAATGTTGCCTAAGCTAAATCGTCTCCAGACAAAAACGCAACTAAACACAAACAAACTCGAGTATGATTTATGCAAACTTGACTTTAGCCCAGTTTACAATACTGCTGACGCAAATTTTGCTTTATCGTACGTAATAAAACATCTTCAATTAGCAATATTACATAACACTACTGTTATTTCAGCAAATAAGAAACTTTATAATATAAAACCTTGGATTACTCCTGGCCTGGTTCGATGTATAAGACACAGAGATAAACTTCATCAGGCATCTAGGAGAAACCCAGGTAACATTATCCTTAAAACCACCTATAAAAGATACAGGAATTTTTGTAACAATCTCTTAAAGAGCTTAAAAATTAATTACGATAAAAATGAATTACTTAGAGCAGGAAACAATAGCAAGCAACTTTGGAAACATATTAAAAATGTCACTTATATGTCAAAACAACGTGAATCAAATTCGAGTTTATTGCCAACTAATCGTTCATCTCTAGCATCAGCCAACCTTGTCAATAACTTTTTCGTGAATGTTGGGAAAAATCTAGCCGAACAGATTCCTAATCATTACTGTGCTCAACGACCTTCCTCAGAATTGAATAGTAGGGGGTCCCTACAGTCTTTTGGCTTATTGGACACTGACGAAGACGAAATAACCCAAATAATTAGTGGACTAAAAGATGACTGTGCTGTGGGAGGGGATAATATTAGCAGTAAGTTCCTTAAAAAATTCAAGCATATCCTGGTACCTCCCTTAACACACATATTCCGTATCTGTTTTTCCGAAGGCATTTTTCCTAGATGCTTAAAAAAAGCAGTTGTAGTGCCTGTCTTTAAATCCGGGAAGAAAGACTTAGTTAATAATTATAGGCCAATTTCGTTACTCCCCTCTATATCTAAAATACTAGAGAAACTCATTAACAGAAGGCTAGTTGACTATTTAGAAAAAAATAGTCTATTATCATCTGCGCAATTTGGTTTTAGAGCCAAATTATCGACATCCGATGCGGTGCACCACCTGACCGATTACGTCTCGGAGGAACTTGGCAAAGGAAACCAGACCCTGGGGGTGTTCCTTGACCTAGCGAAGGCGTTTGATACAGTGTCAGTTTCTATGCTCCTTAACAAATTGGAAGCCATGGGAATAAGGGGAACGCCGCTGAAACTCTTTGCTGACTACCTAGACGAGAGATATCAATCTGTTAGGATAGGCAATATTACGAGCGATGAAGTAAAAAATACTGGTTTTGGTGTTCCCCAGGGAAGCATTCTGGGCCCAACCCTATTCCTGATTTATATTAATGATTTGTGCAATTTAAACATTAAACAAGGCAAAATTGTTACATATGCTGACGACACGGCCATACTTTTTACCGCTAAAACCAGTATAGAATTGTACGAATACGCTCAATTAGGTTTTAATACCGTGACTAATTGGCTTCAAAATAATTTACTAACATTAAATGCTGACAAGACCAAATATATTCACTTCTCCATGCGTAAACCTCAATTTAACTTAGCAAATCCTCATCTGTTTGCTCATAAATGTGGACTCTACCCAATCAGTATATGTGATTGCCCTTTTATCCTCCAAACATGCAACATTAAATATCTCGGAGTAATAATAGACGAAACACTCTCATTTAGACCACATATAGAAATTCTGGTTAAAAGAGTGCGCAAGTTAATGTATGTTTTTAAAAAACTACGAGCTATTGCAGATTCAAAATTAATCACACAAGTTTATTTGGCCTTAGGTCAATCTATAATCCAGTACTGTATTACTTCGTGGGGTGGAGCACCCAAAACTCACTTACTTCCACTTGAAAGAGCTCAGAGAGCTATTTTAAAAGTAGCTTATTTCCATCCCTTCCTCTATCCCACAGAGCTCCTGTACAAATCGTGCAACGTACTGACTGTTCGCCAGCTTTTCATTATGCACTTGATATTAAAACAGCACACCATGCTTTCTTACAACACTAGTATTACTAATAAGAGACGGAACGATATTGTATGTGATTCCAATGCGTTTTCAAAATATGTGTTTGTAAAAAGATTTTTTAAATTTTTAGGTCCATTTCTGTACAATAGATTAAATAGAAAATTAAGTATCTATAAGTTATATTATTATAGCTGTAAAAAGATAATTGTGCAATATTTACAAAACATCTCTTACGAAGAGACAGAAGATCTTTTTTGTGTCTGTAAATAAAACATGATGTGTTCTTTAATTTAAGTTTTAATTATATAGTCATTGATTCATTGTTAATTTATTATTTTAAGTTAGTATAAGCACTGTCTAGCCTGAAACACAGGTTCAACCTAGTTCAGGCATATAATTAATCGTGTTCTGTATAAAAAATGCAAGTTATTTTATTGTATATGTGCCCTGTTTTATAAATAAACAATTTTATTATTAAAAAAAATAAACAATTATTATTATTAAAAAAATTCTGTTCCTAAACTTCAAGTTAATTTCACACTCGGGTTAACAATAACAGGATTTGTCCACTTGCATTTAAATGTATCTTCCAGGTGCTACCTTTTAAAAATTAACATTTTTATAAGGTAAAACTATCGATTCGATTACCAAAATTACTTTACAGATAGAAAACTATACTATCGCTGATATTTGAAGTCCCAAAAATTCCACAGCTACATTTTCTACGGTACCTGAGAGATAGGTCACGGAAGCAAAGCCCTGGGTAGGTAGTTAGCAACGGATACGCCACCATTGTGGCGTTATGTCCCCTCTTTGAGGAGTGGTTGGAGAAGCGCCACGGGATCCTAACCTTCCTCCTGACGCAGATACTCACCGGCATGGATGTTTCGGGAGGTACCCGTTTCTGATTCGGCGGGAGGACACGTGCGGGTGTCAACACTGTGTGGATCGCTCGGTGAGCACTCACTCGAGGTCTGCTCTGCTTGGGTGGAGCAACGTGTCCTCATCGAGGCCTGGCCCTGGTTAAATCCATGGTGACTGCGGACTGCGTGAGGAAGAGGCAAACCTCACGCCCCAGCCGCCGCAACAGACGAAGACGCCTTGGGTGTCGGGAGGCGCAAAGCGATTCATCACACCGGAGGCGCGTGCCTGCTGAGGTTCCGAAATTTGTTCGAAAGAGTCACCTCGGCCCTGGAACGCAAAGGGCATTAGGTGGGTTCTATTCAGTAAGAGTCTGACACTTCTTTCCACTTCGCTCAGAGCGGAAGAAGTCATATGATGATTTCCATCCATAAAAATAAAAAATACGTAGTTGGTTACGATTGACCATTCCGGAACCGTCTAGCGTCGGAGTCTTCATGGACGATCACGCGTTAAGTCCGCGTATTCAAACGAAGTTCCACTTGCGATCTCGCCGCGTGATCTCTAAACAATCACAAACTTCAAAAGTCACACAACTTCTTGAAAACTTTAGAGTCAACAGTTTATACGGGTTATGTTTTCAAGGTTAAGCAACGCTTGTCGAGGTCGGTCCGTGGATAGGTGACCATCTTAACATACCAAGATTCACCTGTACCTCGGAAAGCACACTAAGGCGTCCCCAGCTGTCATTTGTAGACTTTTGGCAAACGTTACGGAAAGGTAAAAGCCAGGAAATGTGACTCCAGTCAAAGGGTATCTGATACCTAATTACTGGGTTGTGCTTGTGGAAGTCAGATAGACAGTTGCTCCTTTTAAAATACTGGTATTCAGCTACATCCGGTTGAACTGGAGGCGCACCCAACATAATGAGGAGAAGACTAGGCAATTAATTGATTGATTTATCCTTCTAATTATCATACAGTTATATGTTTGATAAATTAATCAATTACGCCTTAATTGATTTAGATTAAAATTTGCAAACAGGTAGACCGTGCCCTGGATTAAGACATAGGTTGGAAAGGTTTTATTATAGTATTTTTCCTTGGGATTATTTTCTAAGTTCACATGGGTATCGCCGTGCCATAAACTAGTACAGTATAAAAATAAGAGTAACATTTTAGTCAAGTTTATGAGGATAAAAATAGAAATCTCAGTTTCTGAGAATCTATCAATAACTTCGAAAATTTTAGATGGTCATAATTAATTCTCTCTGTTTTACTCTAATACCCTGTTCTAAAATGTATAGTGAAGGTAAAATAAATAGAAAGAGATCCGCCGAGACGCGGGTGGCGAATCTTTCTCTTTGAGACGTTTTCGCATCATTCTTAAGCGGAATGTTTAACATTTCTTAAATATTTACTTTGTCATAATGGAAGCTTAATGGTAAGCGGGAATACTTATTCCATCCCTTACCTGAAATTCAGAACGTTTCGTAATACCTACTTCTTAAATAAGTGGACTTTATTTACAGTTTTCTATTTTTAGGCGCTTAAGTGCTGGACATAGCCCTCGCCGATTTCTGTCTCGCTTAAATAGAACAAATATGCATAACTAATAGGAATGTTTCCTGGGAAATAAGAATATGATTCTGTTTAGTCAATTAGATTATCGAAAAATATTGGAAGAATATATTTTGCTATAGCAAATATATAAAAAATGACGAAGATAATAAGTTCAAAGATCCTGAGTCGGGGCTTGTGACGTAATGGCGTGGTAAAAATCGTAGCACGAAGTGACGTCACACGAGTTTTCAACGCACTGTATCGTCTTCGTTTTTTGTTTACGTGAAAAAAGAAATAAATACATGGTCCAATATTTTTTTGGAAATCTATCTGACGGACTAATTAGATTTTTTAGTCAACTACCTTATTGGCTGCGCTCGTGTTAATGTCGAATCGTGGGAACGTACCCACTACCGGGATAAATAATATCTCATGTCCGCTTCCAGGTCATGGTCATGGTGATCCAACTTCCACTCAAAAAAACAAATGAATCAGCAATATAAATAGAGATTTCTAAACATTCAGACCGATTCAGCAACCGTTCTCCTAAGACCGATTCGTCATTGGACTGTTCGTCGACAGGATGATTTATTTAATTCCGTTTCCCCAGCAGGGCCTTTCACCTATGGACATTTCGCCGACAGAACCTTTCATATGCGTCACTTTCAACGACAGCCCTTTCCAGCTACAAAATGTTTCACCGACACAAAAAGCATTACTTATTAATTTAGTTTTAATTACTTACATTATAAGTAAAATAAAACAACCCCAAAATATGCGTACCTATACCTATTAAAGTGAATAATAGTATGTTTTGGTCGATGTAGATAAAAACATATTATTTTTTACTTTTTAATGATTTTTTTTGTCGGAGGTTGCTTATTTTTTTTTCGTATTTGCTTGTTTTTAACAGCATAAACAAAAAAAAAAAAATAACAAATACACGCCTGCCATGACAAATGGTCGGGACGGTTCCTTTAATAATTCTTTAATCGCCCGGTTGCAATGAAAAAAATATTATCTATCTTCTTCTATACTTATAATAAATCTGTAGAGATGTCAATTCTGTACAAGGAATATATTTTCAAAATAACTATCAGGGGGTGATTAGTGATCGATACTGGTGCCAAAAATGCAATCAGTAAAATTTTTGTCTGTCTGTCTGTCTGTCTGTCTGTCTGTCTGTATGTTCTTTATAGAAACAAAAACTACTCGACCGATTTTAACGAAACTTGGTGCAATTATTCTTCATACTCCTGGGCAGGTTATAGTATACTTTTCATCACGCTACAATCAATAGGAGCAGAGCAGTGAAGGAAAATGTTGAGAAAACGGGAGAAGTTACTCCATTTTTTAAGCTTCCGTCGCGTGTGTAGCCTTAATGGTTAAAGTTACATAGAAATCATGTATTACGGAAATGTTTTACATAAAATTATCTAAAAAATATCCCGGAACAGCATATGTCTATCTTTTATGGTTGACTCACAATAACACGTGTAACTCCCGATAGCTTAGCAGTTCGGAGCTTTCTGATTATATTTGTTTACTCTTACGTTTATAATACTCTCACTCATCCTTTTTATTTAATTTAATTTCTTTTTTTGTTGTAAGTTGTACATATTTCACACACACACGTGATCTATCAATGCACAGCCCAAACCACTGAACGGATCGGGCTGAAATTTGGCATGCAGGTAGATGTTATGACGTAGGCATCCGCTAAGAAAGGATTTTGATTAATTCTACCCCCAAGGGGATAAAATAGGGGATGAACGTTTGTATGAAACTTTGTCAATTTTAAACCGATCGGGCTGAGAGTTTCAAAATCGGGGGTAAAGTAACTATTCCACGCGGACGAAGTCGCTGGCAGAAGCTAGTATTATATAATATAATAATTTTTATTTCTTGTTTTTAATTTTTTAGTTCACTTTTAGCATGGCACCATGGCAGGCGTGTTTTTTTATTTTTTTTATTAAGTTTCTTTTTTATTTCGTGCCTTTTTTGCTATGTACTAAGCTTGAGACGACGATAGTATACGTAGTCGTAATTGTCATGAAAACCAGATATTTTCGTATTTATTTATGAACCATCAACGCTTCTAACGATACCACATAAATTGATATCAGTTAATTTAGAAGTTATGGTGGAATATACTCACAATTTCACAAACATACATACATACATGAATCCTGAAAAAATAAAACTCCTATTTTGGGCAGTTGTGTAAAAAGAAATCTAACCATATGCCTAGGTGCTTAGGCATTCCCTTCCAATTAATGTATAGGTCCTTAAATCAAAATTTGTCTATAAAGAATTGAATTTAAGCATCTGCTAATCAGTAAGTATTTCAACTTTTTTAACAAGATGAATATTATTCTAAAGAACTCAACGCGAATCTTTTGATTTATAAGGGTTCACGCTACTTAAAGTTAATTAGTTAGATTAAGGCCAGAGGGTTAATTGTGTGCCCTTTCGGTGGCTTAGAAAAGATTTTGTTATTAACTCCTAGAAACTAAACAACCTTGTTTTTAAAAGGCTGTAATTCCTTACTAAGTTCCGCAAATTGACCTTGAATAGTAAGTTATTTTTTTTTAAATCTTAGAATGTGTATGAATTAGTTTAAGTTTCTAACTAAACTATTGAAAAGTTAGCTATATTTTTATTTCAATTCATGGGTACTGGAAACTGGGTTTTTCAATCATACTGTTAAAAATAATACCTACTTACTTAATTGTCCAAGACACGTCAGAAATATATTTATTAAAACTTTATGCACTAGTAAAAAAAACCTACCTACTGGAAAGCTGAAAAAAATAACAATAAACAACAGCCGGAAAAAAAACTTTTAAACGTAAAAATTTAATGTTGCGATCCATTTTAGTACCTATAGGTAAAAATATATTGGGCCAAGCTTCGCTGCCTCGAGAGCCGCAATTTTTTCATTTACGTATTATTTTTTATCTATTTACTTTTATAGTTTCGTTTATCCATTAGCTACTACTATAAATCCTACGATTTAAACTTACATAATCAGCTCTGCATAATTATGATGCAGTTCATGTAATCAAAATATGATATCACTCGAACGAGTAAGAGTAACTGATTTTGTAGCGGCATCATAGAAATATATATTATATCTATGAGCGGCATCAATGAAGCTTTGTACGGCAACATAAAGAACCGTTATGCCATCTATCCCCTCAGCGACGAACTAAAATCCTGCATCGCGGTAATTAGAGCTTACCGTACGTTTTGAACATATACAACAACCCGAACATCAACTATAGGGCAGTCGTGCGGAGGATCTTCCCTTTTCAATGGAGGATTGCGGGACTTTACTCTCTGTGCACATACAAAAACTCGCTCACGCGCTCTCCCGTCGTACCACTCGAACCTAACTTATTCATGTCGGGGTGCTCTAGGCCTATATTCCAACTTCATTGGAGTCAGTCATAAAATTAGGTGTTTGTACTCGACAGATGAGCTTTACTTGAGCAAGCGCTTTTACCCGTTACTTGCTCAACTCTGGAGTACGAAAACGTAAATTAGACAAATTTTCAACAACATTTTCGTACAAATTTTTGGAGCAGGTACATGCCTACATCTTTCTATACCTACCTGAAAGTAGAAGTCTAGATATTTTTTATCAATCTACAAGAAACTTGGCGTACGTAGTAGGTATGTCTCCTAGGGATAGTATTTGAATTAAATGCGGGCGGAGCCGCTGGCAAATCTATCTTATACCTCAATATAATAAAACCTATCCTACCTCCTTGACAATCGCGTATTTAAACCACAGGTACTTAGAATTAGAATATGCCAATCAGTCGAGATGTTTTATTCACGTTCCCTGCTACATACTAGAAACCGAATTTTCCCTACAGAAATTCGAGATTATTCAAATCAATACAGTAGGCTGGGACGAGTGGGACGCGGCTCATTGGGAGGCAGCTGAACTCTCAATACAAATGAGGTCTATAAAGAAAGGTTCTCCAAGTGATGTACTCCTACGAATTGGACAAATCACTTCAATTCTTTCTTTTATAAACCCGCATCTTTTACAACCTGAATGACTTCATTCGATTCAGATTTAGGTGTTAAGTTTAGCTTGTTCGTCTTTTAAACAGTAGGGACAGTGAAGATGATAGGATTAAAAAAAATCGAGTGAACTAGTGAAAGGGAGATTGAAGGTTTTGTCCAGAGGTAACAATAACGGGCTATTTAAATAGATGACAGATATTTTTGAATGGTTATGCTGGGGTCGGCTTCCGTCTAGCCGGATGCAGTCTGCCTATCTGACCTGTCAACCCCGCAACTGGGTAACACGACACTCCTTGGGAAGACTGGTGTCAGAGTGTTCAAAGACTCCACATAAAGGACTGATTTATTTAACCTATTGAACAGCCTACTGATTTTAACCTTAGATACACCATGCTTGCATGCATGCTATGTGACTTCAATCTTTGCCACTGTATAATACAATATTGATTGCTTTATTTATTATTATTTAGTACAGCAAATTGACGACTTGAAGACTGAGTGAAAGTTTGTCTAATTTTGTATAAATACCCTACTTATTTTTATTCTAATTTTATTTAGGTAACGTTTAACATTTCACGTTGTCTTATTCCGTAATCAAGACGCATGTTCCTCCTGCTTTGAGCAGCTCTGTAGTTGTCCCGTCATCCTCTGGAGCGTTGTTGTTATGAAGTGGTCCGAGAGCTTTTCTAATATCGCTGGCCCCGGGCAATATAGCGGTAAACACCGGTTACGCCCTTTTTAATGTTATTTGATTTTTGGCTTCTCTGAGTATCAGTCTATCACTCTAATTTTTTTCATATTTTTTATACAATATTTCAATGGAATAAATGACAATAACAGCTTTTATTGCATGGAAAATTCTCTTATGACTAAATTATGTATTATTGCATTACTCTAAGAAACATTACACAAAAAACCGTAAACATTTAATACGAACTAATCATAAGAGATTTTATTCTGTACAAGCTATTACGCCTTTCTTCCCGGAAATTTATTGTAATATTACGAAAAGTAAAAGGAATAAAATGCGACCCTGTGGTACCCTGGCAGAAGTACTACCACGAAGATGATATATCTTCGATGCATATACGTTGCCGGTGACCAAACAGGTAACTACAAAACCAGTCAATCACCGATAGAGATACATTAAGAGAGCATAGGATGCTAAGAAAAACATCGAAATCAAAAGCGTTGCTGAAATCAAGTAAGACCGTTACATTACCGCTTTCCATGGCTGACCTAATATCTTCAGTAACATTCAGAAGCGCTGTATTAGTGCTGTGACCAGGACGAAAACTGGACTGAAAAGGGTTGAGGAGATTATTTTTGAATAGTAAAAGACTAATTTGATTGTGGATTAACTGTTCTAGGACTTTGGATAGGAATGGTAACACGGGTATTGGACGGAATTCAGAGAAGAATGTGGGGTTGGACTTTTTGGCCATGGAATAATTTGAGCGTCTTTCTACGAACTAGAAAAGACACCGGTAGATCAGAAAAGTTGAGGATGTGGCAAATGACGGGAAGGATTAAGTCCAGCACGGGCAGTAATATTTTGCGACTGATACAGTCACTTCCTACTGCATTCGAGGTAATCGATAGTATGTTCACAATTCATTATATTAACTCTTGTTGTGTTTTACCAACCCCCAATGATCTTAGAAAATTCCAAACTTTGGATGGGTCCCCATTTTGGACAGAGTTTTGAATGTGTTGGCGCTTTGCATTCCTACATACTTTATTTACAGCGATTGCGGATTGCGGCTTATTTGTCCCTATTTACATCAGTGCAGACGTTTAAATTTCGACTTTGCCGTAACCTTCTTGATCATCAACTTTTTAATGTCATCTGTCAGCCACGGCGCCGGCAAATGTCTAACTTTTACCGCTCAAACAGGTGCGTGAAGGTCATAATAGCTGCACTAGTTGTGAAAATTTTACTTGCTCGTCGACTGACGTGGGTGCAAACAGGGGAGACCAATCTATATTTCTCACATCCTCGCAAAGACTGTCAATGTACATCCCACCAAAATTACGTTGCATAAAAATTTAAGCTTTTGTGGCCGAATTTTATATGAAAGGAAAATTAGGTAATGGTAGGAAAAGGCTTCAGCTGAGTATTGACCATGGTTAACGATGTGATCAAAACAAGAATCAAGTCAAGAAGTCAAGGAGTAGAGTTTTGAAAATGGTGAGTGGCACTTAGTGGAAGAATTGAAAGATGATTACATATTATTATAATTAGTTAGAGACGAAGAGCGATGGGCCTTTTTGAGGAGGCAAGTATTAAGTCACCCATGATTATACTGTGACTGTAAGAAGGAATCATGATTTATAGGAGTTTTTTCAAATGAGGAAAAGAAGTTGATATGTAAAGGTTTTGACCATTTTATTTTTGTTTCCAAAGTATAACAGCTAATATAAATTATGTGATTTTATTTAAATACCACTTAAAAAAAAAATATTGATTTAACCTTAAATCAATATTTTTTTTTAAGTGGTTTTTGTGTTTGTTTCCAAAGTTTATTAATTAATAAAAATTATGGTAGCTTAGTATTTTTCTTTTTTAAGGGGTTTTGTGTGATTGTTCCTTAAATTTTTGTTTGTGATTTCTAAGGTTTTTTTTTATAAGTACAAAATATGAAACCTTCTACTGTTAGCGAAGTAGACAAAATATTGTAGTTAAACTATGGCGTCAGACCGATTCAGTCGGGGTTCACAGACGAAAGTATTCATTTAAAATTTAATTAAACAAAAATAAGGTAGTAGTAACATGTTCATTTTGTAAAATACTGTCTAAAATGGTTAAAAATAAAAATAAATCACATTATAAGGTTGGTCTGTTACAATGGTTACATAAAAATATGTTTTATTGATATGATTCTAAAATGGCGATTAGTGAATGATACATCTAAGATTTGGCTATAAAATTTCCCTGAAGAAGGTGGTAATCGTCTAGTACACTCGAGATTTAAAGTAGAAATTACGTCGTATTATTTTCTTACATTCTTGAATCTCAGTGGTCGATGTGTTTATAAAGACATTAATGATGTTACAATTAAAAGAGGATCGTCTATAATTTGTATTATACATTTTTCAATTATTTCATTAAATATTTATACTATGACAAATATTTTTAAAAGGTTATATTGGTAAAAAAATTAGCTTTCATTTGACATTTTGAACGCCTGTTTTGGATCACTGTACGCTGCACTATAAACAAATTAGCTTCTTTTATTTCTCCTGTAAAATTCGATTTTTGATATTACCGCTTTATTGCCCGGGGCCAGCGATATCATCTATGTCAATTTCTGGAAGCTTTGATTTCTTTGCCAATAGCCGAATGGCCCCACTCTCGATTCGCCTCTCTCTTGTGCTCCCGCTTTAGCGTTGAAGTCACTCATAACAACAGTATAGATTTTTTTCGTACGAGACATAGCTTTCATGATGTCTTCGTACATGGTCTCGTCTTTGTCGTCAGGGTGTGTGGGCGTTGGGGCATACACTTGATTTTTAAGGTATACCTTTCTGATTATCTTAAGTATAAGGTAAGTACATACGTCCCCTTGCCGACACATTGCCGCATTCCATAACGTCGCCCTCGAGTGACTTTTGAACCATAAATCCGATGCCACCTTGAGATGGTTGGTGTCCCTCTCGGAAGTAGAGCAAGTGGCCACTATCGAGGGTTATCGTCCCCTGTCTTCGGATCTCCGATAGTCTCACGTTGTGCCAGTTAAGTGTGGAGGGGATTCGCCATAGTTACCACGCTTAACAGACGGATTGGTGACCGCAGTTCCTGGAATGATTTCTCTCATAGTGCTGCTGCCCACTATACGTTTCAGCATTTGAGAGTATTCCAGTGAAGTTCATGGATATACCGCCATGTATCGGATACTGAAACCATGTCGCCTCATAAACCGTTAGTGTGTCGTGTATCTTACGACACCCACAGGAAGAAAGGGGTGTCCTATTCTTTATACTTGCCGGATAGGGAATAGTAGAGTAGGGTACATATATGGGAAATTTCTAAAAACGCGCTTAATATGTAATACCTTAATACCCATAACCTAGCGGCCACTAATCAGGTCATAAATCTAGCACATTGGAAACTAGTTTACACTGCTTGAACACGATTGTGGCCTTGTATAACTAGACTCGGTAATTAGGTGGTAAATTTGAGCAAAGATTCATCCATCATATAATGTGAATTGTTTTATAACTTCCTGACTTACTACTTCGTCTGCATTCAATAGAGAGAATAAAAAAAACTTTTTTAAAACAAGCGACTAATAGTTAGTAAAAATAACTATAAAGTTATTAATTCTTCCGCTCTGGCCGGAGCGGAAGGGAGTTGCATACTTTTACTAGCTAAAATCCATCCGTGTGTTTTAGGGCCGCGGCGAATCTTTCGAACAAATTCCGCAACCCTGGTTCTCAATTGCTGGGCAGTAGGCGGTGACAACGACATCCGAACCCTAAGGGCCACATTCAAATCATACACCTAATATAAGATTAATTATATTTATTTTGTAAGTAGTTTAAACATAACACTCTTACACGTCAATCTTTTTTGGTTATTTTAAGCCATGGTTTGAAGCTAAATGAAGCCGGTTATATGAAACCTCTTCCAAAGTCTTGTAACATCTAAGGAGATTTTTGTTTTCTAAAAACATGTCACGTGGGTTTGTTGTATGGTTCAGGTAGGTGCCAGATTTTGATTTTGGTGTTAACTCATCCATCAGTAGAAGCATAGATAATACACTATTATAATAGCTAAGTGGGGACGAACATATTGCCATTTTATCGGGCAAAGTTCCAATAACTAAGCTGTGAATCAAAATCTAATCTATTCTATTTATTTAGGTAGCTACCGCGTATGAATTTAAGGTCGACTCTGAACTCGTGTATTAGCTCGCTCTATGTTTTTATTTATGGATGGGAAATCATCATTGTCTCTTCCTGCCTTGGGCGGAGTGGAGAAGGAGTGTCAGACTTTTAGTAACTAAAACACATCTGTGCTCCTTCAAATATCCTTGCGTTCCAAAGCCACGGTAACTCTTTCAAACCACCCCACAATTGCGACACTGGCACTGGCTCTAGCGGGACCCTTCAATCTCTGTTTTACTCGTACGTAGCAGTATAAATCTGGATAGGTACCTACCTTCACAGGGTACTTGTACAACAGCACATTATTAGCGAGATTATCCGGGCGTTGCTCTTAGATCTTGTTATTGTGTTGTGCGACGCAATAAAACTGCTGCCCCATGTGTGTTAAGTGAACTTTAGGTAGGTACCTAAGTATGTAATTTAGTAAGGTAGGTACCTACCTACAATTTTTTAATTCGGTAAATAACAACAAGAAGTAAAGTACCTAGCAATTTTTATCTATTTATTTTATTTATATATATTTTACCTATTGTACATTGTACACCTCATAAAGAACAGGATAAACATAGATGATAGATATTAAAAAAAAGTAGGTACGTTCTAAATAATACTAACTAAGTACTCATGATAATATAATATACTAATAAATAACAAATATGTAATTGAAAATGGAGAGGATGAGGAAATTAATGCAAGATCGGTAAATTGGAATGATAATATCAGCCAAATGAAGTCTCTCTTATTCGTTTAAGCTTTGCATTCATTTAAATCTTTTAACGCTTGACCCTTCTGAGTATCCTAACCCAACGGTTAATTAATATTTCAACGGCTTAGCATATTTTGATAGGAATAGTAATTTGCCGGTTAGTTTTTTTAACACCTTGTGGATGTGTTGGTTTTTGGCAGTTTAGCCGATTAATTGGTGCAGTTATGTGGGTTTTCGTTTAATTTCTTTTGGTTATTTAGAAACCTACTACTTTATTTATCACTATTGTGACTGCGACTTCGTTCACGTGGATTTTGAAAAAAATGTTTCGCACAGATAAGACGTACGTACAGTCCCTGCATTACCTAAGTATTTGACTCCTCTTAGAATTAACAAAAGAAAAAGAAGGCTACACAGGGCACTGAAAATGCCGATCAACCCCAATATCTCCTGGAACCTCGAATCAATTTGACTCTTAATTTCATACTACTTCAAATAAATTAATAATATATAATCCAAGTTGAAACAGTTGGGTCCGGGCCCACTCGACCTGCTTAGACTCGACCCGAAGAACCCTGATCTTTTGCTACCAATGATAGTCTTTAATCAGTGCGACCTACCCGTCAAGACATACGGAGCCGAAACGTGGATACTGACGGCTCGTATGGTCCACAAGCTCAAAGTCGCTCAGCGGGCTATGGAAAGGCAGGATCGCATCAGAAATGAGGTGATCTGTCAGAGAAGCAAGGTCTTTGATATAGTCCACCGGATTAGTAAGCTCAAGCGGCAGTGGGCTGGGCTGGCCATATTAGTCGTAGAACTGACAATCGTTGGGATAAACGAGTTCTGACTAAACTGGATGCGAGAAGCAGAAAATAGATCTAAGTGGCGTGCAATTGGAGAGGCCTTTGTCCAGCAGTGAACTGCAACAGGCTTTTGATGGTGCTGATGAGGTACCTATATGAATACCTTTATTTAATACTTTGGTAGGATACATAATTTATCCTGGTTGTCAGTGATTTCGTTTAAAAAATGTAGCTTTATAAAGATAGCCTCTTGAAATGGATATTTCTACATAATTATGCTAATTATGTAAATTATTTAGATACTAGTAAGGTTATTTACTAAGATGGTATAGTTCTTTTTTAGGTTTCGTCGCGATCGTAACATATCAATCAGCCAAAGCAGAAGATTTTTTTTTTTGAAAAAACTTGGAAAAAAAAAACAAACGACTTCTAAAAAAAAGTATAAAATATTATAACTTTAATTCGGAACTCGGGTGTTTTTGGTTGTTTCTTCGTTTTTTGAACACAGACTTCCGAATTAAAATTATTTTATACTTTTTTTTTGACGTCGGATGATTTTTTTTTTGTATTTTTCACTTTTTAGTGGTAGGCCGTAGGTACACTTCCTAAATGTACCCATCACAGTATACACGGTATAAATTGGAGTAAACAAGAAACAAACATGCGATTCCCGAAAGATTTGCTATCATTTATTGAAGAGTTCCGTTTCCTATCTCTGTTCTTTATCAGATCTTCATCAAAGTAGAAAGGGAGAGCCTTGAAATACTAAGATGTTCTTTCGACATCTTAGTACTTCAATTTTATTTTTTTAATTTACATCGACAAAAGTGAAAGAGCATCATCAATGTAGTCGAAGTCACGCATTATTAGGGATAGCTAAAATATTAGTCGTCAGATCTCAATCAAACCACACGACAAGCAACAGCTTACGAAAACAAAAAGAATAATCAAAATCGAGACACCCAGTACAAAGTTATGAGGAAAAACCATCCTACCTCAATGGGAAAAACACACAAAAAAACAGTCGTCTTGAGAACCTCCTCTTTTTTGGAAGTCGGTTAAAAATGACACAAGACTGCAGTTGTTGATTATTTTAAAAACCATTTAATTAATTGTAATTTCTTTTCATATCGATTGTTTGTAGAAAGAAATTGATGATTTTTTTATTGAAAACTGTACTTAATGTTTTGTTGAATGTTGATTAAAATTGTTTTTTTTTAACAGATACCTACTAAATGTTATTTATTTTGTAAGTAGGTTAAAAATAACACTTTTACATGTTCAATATTTCTGCTCATTTTATGCTAGATGAGGCCGGTGTTTCCTAGCTGTTCCTAGCCCACTTGATGTTGTGTTGTTGAAAACTTTTTTTGTTTTCAATTACTTATATGGATTTTTATCTTCACTAAGAATTTTATTGTTTATATTTCAGTGAAGCCAACTGAGGAAGCTGACGCGATATTATATTTGCAATTAAATACTCCAAAAAGCATTAGATGATAATGATAAACGAAAAATACAAAATACTTGCCTTAAAAGACACGTCATTACATCTAAAAAGAAACAGCAGTGACAGTGGCAGTGACACTGACAGCCGCCCGACTGACGAATTGTTTACAGTTTGATTTGGTTGGAGGCCAAAAGTTTTGTTTATCGTACTTTTTATCTGTTATACATTAAACGCTTTGATTAAATTACCACCTTTAAGAGTTTTTTAAACAAAGCGTTTACTAGATAACTTACTATCAAAATGTCCGGCATTTCTGAAGAATATTTATGTGCAGTAATACGTAAAATAGCGGCGGTGAATCACATAGAAGATTGCAGCTACAACCAAGTTGTGTTTAAAAGTATCGCGCAGAACTACTTTGGAATATTGATACCAGTTGTTTTGTCAGGTAAAAGCAAAGGGAAGGAAGTAAAATTAAATTTAGTTTTAAAATTGGCTCCAACGAATGAGCAGTACCGAGTAAGTGGTGCTGTAACAGTAATGTTCGTCAGAGAAGTATTTATGTATTCTGTTGTACTCAAAAAGTACCGAGAAATGCAGAAACATATACCTACAAAATCGCAGTACATAATGCCTCAGTGTTATTACGTTCAGGAAGAATATTGCAAGGAAGTTATAGCTATGCAAGACATGTGTGGGGTGGGCTACAAGCCTTACACTCACGAAATGTTCCTCGACTTGGATCATACCCTGATTTCTTTGAAATCTCTTGCTAAACTGCATGCTTTATCATTTATTCTTAAAAATGAAGACCCTGAGCTGTATGAAGAAATTGCACAAACTTGTATACCTTTAATAGAACCTACAAACTTAAGGTATATGGAAGTTATGAGAGATAGACTGGAAAAAGCTTTGAAGAAGTTTGAAGGCACAAAATACATACCGCTGTTACAAAAGTTAAAACAGAATTGTGCTAAGTATTTCAAAGCAGCAGTCTATTCAGTACAAAATACATGTGTTTGTCATGGAGACATATGGAAAGAAAACATCCTATACAAATATGAGGTTTGTTTACTTAGGATTGCTTTATTTCAGTTGATACACAAGGGAATGGGGAATGAGAATTTCAAAATAAGAATGTTTAGGTCCCCCCAATTTACTTTATGATTATTTACTGTTTTTTTTCACAGGACAACAAGCCAGTATCAGCCTGCATGATAGACTACCAAACAGCCCGAATATGTAGTCCAGCATATGATACAATGTACCTTATTATAAGTAGTACCAACACGACATTGAGGAACCGATACTTCAACCAACTATTGGACATATATTACAGAACATTTGAAACAACATTGAAAGATTTTGGCTTGGAGTCTGAAGGAATATATTCTAGACAAATGTTTGACAATGATTTGAAGGTAGTTTCACCAGCTTGTTTCATAACTGCCAACACTGCACTATGGCTGTCAAATGGTTTGCAAGAGGTCGGTCATGTGAGGAGCAAGCACGTTTGGAACACCAAAGAAGAAAAGGAGATGGCTATGACCAAATATAAAGAAATTGTTAAAGCAATGGTAGATGATCTTTCTAGTTTTGGTTATTTTACTGTTGAATAGTGGTCTCCCAAATAGTCCAAATTCAACAATAATTCATTTAAATTTTAAGTAAGAGTATATTATTGGTTTTTAACCACAGATTTTAACCATAAACAATAATTTATATATTTGTGAGCTATACATTTATTATATATAGATGAATGATTTTTTTAAGATCTGATAGAAATACTAATTTTCTACAAACAAATTAGCTGTTAACAGTTTGATGTCTTATAGCCATTTCAAAATTTAGATCGGGATGAAAAACAAACTCATTGAAAATATTATATTTTCTTAAGTTTCATGATCAGAAGATTTGTAGCTAAAAATCTTAAACTAGAACTCATTTGACATCCATTAATAATAATATGTACATTTCCAGGTAAAAGCAAACTCAAAGATTGTAATAAATCTTTTAAAGATTTAATATCCTGATAATATAAAATGTGCATTATAATACATTTTTATCTATCTGCCTAGCCCTTTTCGCAACTATCCGTCGTCTCCCAGCCAAAAAGGTTTTAAAAAAAAAAAATGTTGCCCCACTACGATTTACTCCAGTATCGTGGGTGCGTTCACAAACATGTAAACTCACATACACAAGACACCCAGACCTGGAACAATTATCTGTAGGCCATAGAAACATTTTTTCCGTGCGGGGATCGAACCCGCGACACGTGGCGCAGCAGCCGAACGCTCAACCACTGCGCCAACCGTGTCGTCAAATGTTGGAATCAGCTGAATACCAGTATTTTACGTTGGGTGGCTGAGACTGCCTGAGAACTCCGCAATCCACCGATTGGGTAACACGACACTTCTTTGCAAGACTGGTTTCTGATTTACTGGCTACATACAAACAACTGCCAAATAGCTATAAATAAACAGTCGGGACATGGTCGGGACCAACGGCTTATCATGTTTTCCAAGGCAAAAGAAATCTCGATATGTTAAGATGGTCACTCTCCAACTCAATAACAAAACAATAACAACAACTCCTACGTTCCCCCTAGATTATATAATTTTTACATTAATATTTTTCTTATCATTTTGTTAACTTACTGTTTTTCTGCTCCTGAGTTTCTAAGGGGCCTCCATTTCTGCGGTAGATGTTTTTTTTTTCCGAGATGTTGTATTTTTAAGACAATGTAGACTATTTTTCCACAAGTACGTACTGGTTGACGAGAGCACTAAAATGAATGTGCTAAGGCAACCAGCCCTCGGATAGGTTTAGCATATAAGAATAATCAGCCTTTTGTTCGCACTGCTGGGACTCAGGCCTCCTCTCTAGGAGAGGGCATGGGCCATAATCCACCACGCGGGCCCAGTGCGGGTTGGTGAATTTTTGGTTCTAGGACATGCCGGTTTCCTCACGATGTCTTCTTTCACCGTTTTGAGAGCAATGGTGATGAAATTAATTAGACAAAGTAATGCGCGTGGCTGGGGAACCCGTGACCTACAATACGTAAATCGCATAGGCTTGATTTTTGTTCGCGACGATGCGTCTTAGCTACATAGTATAGATAGTTATAGGTAGCTATAGTAGTACATAGAATGTTGCAACAAATAAAACCGCGACTACATAGTATAGGTAGTTATAGATAGTTAGTTAGTACATAGAATGCTGTAACAAATAAAGCTGCATAGTATAGATAGTTATAGGTAGCTATAGTTGATACATAGATTGTTATTGAAATAAAACACATTCGTTACAGTCGTTTGCTCTCAAGAGGCAGTATATAAGCCCTTGGAGCCTTTATTTCTCCCAAGTAAATAGAATATAGTTAGGTAGGGTATCCTGTCCCTTACACATAACAGTAAACACATGGTAACCCTGGTAATCGAAGGTATATAAAGGTAATCAAGGTATATAAAGGTATATAAAGGTGATCGGTGGTATATAAGGTAATCGAGGTATATACACACACTGTAGACAGACATACATAGGTAAATAGAAAGGGCTTGGTAATTTGAGACCTGAAATATTTAGGTCAAAGGTAGTCGCATAGCTAAAAGCGACACTGACCAATCACAGAGCAGGAGGGTGCTGGTACGTGATTGGTCAATGGTTTTTGATAAATAGCCCTGGTGAAGGTATGCACAAAAATAAAACACTTTGCATCTACCCTCTTCCTTTCCCGAAAATACAAGTCTAGATTCTAGACTTCTAAATGTCTGAAATAAACACATCAAAAGTATCTAGGGATCAACATATATTTTTGCAATAACTTTTCTCCTGATTGATATTAATTAAAATTTTCTTTAAGGATTCATCAAATAAAGTGTTTTCGTTTGTCACAGTAACGATAAACCAAGTCACCTTTGCATTAATAAAGAAATTTGCCATTTTCCTAATAAAGGGATTTTTGACATTTGAACCACTAACATTAAAGTTCGAAAAAAAGACTGAAATAACAGTTTTCTTTAAAATTTTATTGGGTAACTTAAACAATTAATAATCCGTGTTTCTACCGCGAACACTAACAACACAAGAACATCGGTTTGGCATACTCAAAATGAGTTCATCCAAATCACGCTGTGGAATGGCCGCCCATGTTCGTTGCAACAACAAAAAAAGGTCTTCTTGCGACTGGATACCCTCCATATTCGGCAGAGCTCTTCGCTTACCTTGGCTGAGCGCCATGGAGGACGGTATCGCTGCACCACACGGAGACAAGACCGATACATTCAAATCTTAACTCGAAGAGCTCCAACAATAACCGCCATGATGTTAGCCGTGAGGCTTCATCACTCTTCAGGGAACTTAATTAGCGACCAAACAGTCAGAAACCGCTTGCATGAAGTGAACCTTCATTCCCGAAGACCGCTACGGGTACCACCTATAGCAATGCACAATCGTAGGATTCGATATCAATGGGCTCTTGAACACAGAAATTGGGCAGAAGAACAATGGCGTTTCGTGTGCTTTTCTGATGAGTCTCGTTTTGGTATGAGACCGGATACAAGACGTATACGACACTGGAGAACCCCTGGACGCCAACAGCGATTAAAATCCTGCCAGGAAGTCCATCCTTATAGTGGTGGAACCATCATAGTATGGGCGGGTATTTGGATCGGCGGAAGAACTGAGTTGATTTGGATCAGAGGCAACCTCAACGCTCAAATTTATGCTGAGACGATTGTATCAGACGTCATCGTTCCTCTACAAGTGCAAATCGGTCCCTTATTTCAGTTAATGCATGATAATGCACGACCGCACACCGCAAGAGTTGTAAGACAGACTCTCGCCGCAGCTAACATCAATGTCCTGCCCTGGCCTGCTCAGTCGCCAGACTTGAACCCGATTGAGCATGCATGGGATATGCTACAGAGAAGAGCTCTGCCGAATATGGAGGGTATCCAGTCGCAAGAAGACCTTTTTTTGTTGTTGCAACGAACATGGGCGGCCATTCCACAGCGTGATTTGGATGAACTCATTTTGAGTATGCCAAACCGATGTTCTTGTGTTGTTAGTGTTCGCGGTAGAAACACGGATTATTAATTGTTTAAGTTACCCAATAAAATTTTAAAGAAAACTGTTATTTCAGTCTTTTTTTCGAACTTTAATGTTAGTGGTTCAAATGTCAAAAATCCCTTTATTAGGAAAATGGCAAATTTCTTTATTAATGCAAAGGTGACTTGGTTTATCGTTACTGTGACAAACGAAAACACTTTATTTGATGAATCCTTAAAGAAAATTTTAATTAATATCAATCAGGAGAAAAGTTATTGCAAAAATATATGTTGATCCCTAGATACTTTTGATGTGTTTAGAACCGCCTTGAAAAATCCTTTCAGGGGATATATAGATGTCTATAGTGTATGCAGGCATAAAGCCGTAATTTAGGTTTGAATAAAACTGTTTATTTTTATCCGCCTGAAACATATACGCTTATAGAGTTGCAACCCCTTAAGTGACAGGGTTGAAACATATGTAGTTTTGTAGAGGGTTGTCGTATCTATAGAGATACATATAGCTGTATAGCCCTGCTAGCATAGTTTTACGGTAAATTCACTCCAAGTAGGTAATAGCTTCGTGCCTACAATAGTTTTGTATAGTTTTCGGCATCCCACCCCTACATGGAGGGGGATGAAGGGGTGAATTCGTCTCCGCTGTATGGAGCTTACCGAGGGCTATCCATAAAGGTACGACAACCCCTACTCACATAGACCTAAGCCTAGATATAGCCTAAAATCTAGAATTAGCATAGTGAAAATTTTAGTTAATAAACTTCATCACACACGGTGATTTTTTGGGTGTCGATACGGTATAGTTGCGCCGTACAATAGTAACATAGAAACTTTAAGAAATTTGTAGTCATTGTCAAGATATTTTGGATTTATACCTAAATGTAGAATCATATAGTCGCGAATTCCACCCTTCAAATCGCTAAGTGAATAGTGAACAAGTTAAATAGTGTTTTATTGTGACTTTATTGGTAAGCCCTCAATACCTGTGGATTGGAATGTCTTACTAGATAACTTAACACCTAATGAATCTGTTACTACATTTTATGAAAAACTTTATGAGATTATAAAATCACACACACCCACATGTCGACAAAAAAATGTAAATTTCCCAAACTGGTTTTCCAGATCGCTCATACATACCTACAAAAAGAAAACTGAAGCCTGGGTTAAGTGGAAGAAGTATGCGAATTTATGTGACTATGAGGTATTCTCGAGAAATAGGAAAAAATTTAAAAAAGTTGCCGATATTTGCTATACTAAATATATTAATGTAATTGAAGACAGTGTTGCTACCAATACTAAGACTTTTTGGACGTACGTTGCCAGCCGTAAAACTACAAATAAAATCCCATCCACGGTTCATTATAATCAAATTTCATCTCATGATCCTATTACTACTTGCAACTTGTTTGCTACATTTTTTCAGTCTGCGTATGAGCCCTCAACATTTGATTATAACACTTGGGAACCACCATCTAGAACTGCTGACCACGATGTTTTTCTATGCATACTGCAACTGTCTCTTGATGAAATACACAAAGAATTAAAATCACTTGATTCAAGCAAGGGTCCTGGTCCCGATGGGATTCCTTCCATCTTTCTGAAAAATACATGTGACACATTATGTTATCCTTTACTTATATTATTTAATAAATGTTTGTCATGTGGTATTTTCCCTGAAATTTGGAAGCATGCTAATATTGTACCAGTTCACAAGAGTGGTTCCAAGCATGACGTAGCGACCTATCGACCTATCTCTATACTATCAGCTTTTTCCAAACTATTTGAGAGACTGGTTCATAATAAATTATATCCTGCTATTCGCAGCGTTTTAATAAAAGAACAGCATGGTTTTGTTAAGGACAGATCTTGCATTAGCAATCTCCTCATTTTCACGTCCCAACTGTTTGATAGTCTTGATAATAGACAGCAGATTGATGCGGTTTACACAGATTTTCAGAAGGCTTTCGATAAACTTGATCACACTCTACTACTTAATAAAATTGCTTATAATGGAATCAGAGGGGACCTTTTGCGGTGGTTTATATCTTACATAACTAATAGAACACAGAAGGTTGTTGTTAATGGCTTTGAATCTGGCTCTTTTCGGGTCACCTCCGGTGTGCCCCAAGGTTCCATTTTAGGCCCTTTATTATTCATTTTATACATTAATGACATAAAAGACTGTTTTCGAAATTCAAAATTTCTTCTCTATGCAGACGATTTAAAGGTCTATAAAATTATTTCTGACAAAACTGATTGTTTTAACTTCCAGCAGGATTTAGACCGTTTCTCTAATTATTGTTCTTCCAATAAGCTTTACCTCAGTCTTCCAAAGTGTCACGTAATAACATTTACTAAAAAGAAAAATATAACCGAGTTCAACTATCGTCTTGCCAATACGCCAATTAGTAAAGTTAGTTTTCTCCGTGATATTGGTGTCCTGCTGGATTCGAAGCTTCATCTAGATATTCATATAGAAACAATTATTAACAAGGCCTACAAAATGTTTGGTTTTGTTATGAGATCTTCTAGGGATTTTCGTCGACCTTCCACTTTTTTGCATTTATATAAATCAATAATTAGGCCACAGTTAGAGTTTGCAGTACCTATTTGGAACCCTTTTTACATAAAATATAGTGAAAGTTTAGAACTAGTACAACGTAAATACCTTCGTGGTGTGAACTTCAGATTGTATCGGAAAAAAATGTCATATCTCTTACTTCTTAAAAAGTATAATCTTTTGACCTTAAAGTCAAGACGGAAACTTCTGGAAGTCATGACTCTGTTCAATGTGTGCCGCAATCAGTTTGACTGTCCGGATTTAGTTAGGAGTCTGTATTACCTGGTTCCTCGAACAGTACATGTACGTGAGGTGCGCACTCGACGTCTATTTGCCACTAGCCTCTGTAAATCCAACGCTGGCTCGCGTTCACCACTTCATCGTTTGGTTGAGACATATAACAATGAATTTAATTCAATCGACATTCTTTTTCTTGGTAAAAATGCATTTAAGAGGCAAATCCGAGCAACGCTAAAGGAGCAACAAATAGCTGTGTAATGCCGTAGGTTTTATATTGTAAGCACACAACTTTACTTTCTTTACTTTTTTTATTTGTTTGATAAATATATCAATTTAAATATCCTAATTTTAGTTCCAGCTCAGTGACCGATATATTTGTACTTGTATTCTACTGTGTTACTAGCTAGTTTTAAATTCTTTTAATTGTAATCTGTGGAGAACGTAGTGGGTAGCATAATTGTTTTAAAATGTAATAAGTATTTAAGCCATTATGACTATTTGTTATTATGCTACTGTTTGTTTTTCCTTAAATAAATAAATAAATAAATAAATAAATACCTACCCCTATATATTGTGTTGATAACAGCAAGTATAGCAAGTAGTCAACTAAGGGTTGCATCCTCATGGCCCGTAGCTTATAGACGGAGCGTCAACGCGTCTGGATCATTTATACCTAGGTGGGTTGTCACCATACAGTCCACTTTTGAAGAATAGGATAACCTACCCTGGCCACCCTACAGTCCAGTCGATCACGTCCGCCCCGTACAATTTTAACTAACTGTTAGTTGACTGATCCGGGCCGGGCCTCACCCCCTGTGTGTCCTGTGCTACTGAGTGGAGTGAATAATAATAATAAAGGTCGAACATCTCGATACCAAGCGGCCTCTGCAATCGGACCCACCTGCTCCACAAGTCTGGTAGCACCGCGGAACCCAAAAATTATACACAGATCACATGTCTACCGACGGTCTATAAGGTTCGTACATCTACCTATTTTGAGAGATAAAATTAATGAACATATTAACAGCAACAACATCATGTCTGCCTCTCAAAATGGATGTAGGGTCCTGTGGTACAAAGGAGCTACTCCTAATTGATATGGCCATTAGCCGACAGGTTCGGCGTTCCCGAACACATCTGTCGACATGTTGGATAGACTGTAAAGCCTATGACTCGGTGCCCCAATTGTATAAATTAGATGCAACACTACACACCTTCCTGATGTCGTGTATGGGGTAATGGCGGATAGTCCTTAGCTATCCAGGATGTCGACATATCCAGAAGATAGCGAACCGATAAGGATATATTTCAGGGTGATAGTTTGAGTCCCTTTTTACCTAGCCTTGAATCCTCGAAATACACTGTTGGAGAATTCAGTCCTAGTTTATCGATTGAAAAGAGGTGGTCAAGTTATATCTCACCTCCTTTACAAGGATGATTTGAAACTCTTTTCCCCCAGTAATCTGCAATTGATGGAGCTACTGAAGGTAACTGAAACTTTCAGTAACGCCATCAGGATGGAATTTGGTGTGGACAAATGCATGTACAGCGTGGAGAGATTATGGAATCCGTGGGCTCTCAACTCTCGGATTCCATAAACCTGAGATGCTTCTCTTCAACTGAAACTTACAAGTATTTGGGTATTTCGGAAGCGTTAGGTATCAATGTTACTGATATGAAGCAATCGTTAAGAAGGTACTCAATAGCTTTCTATCGGGCGGAAACAAGGTGCGCGCCTTCAATGGTTGGATCATGCCGGTATTGCTGTAATCTTTCGGCGTAGGTAATCAAATGGAACTTGACGCCCTAGATAGGCGGGTCCGAACACTGCTTACAGCATATCGAATGCATCACCCACGGTCGTCGGTTATAATGAGTCGTAATATATCATTTATTTCGGGTAAAAACGCCACTGGCTGTAATAAAACCCAGGGTGGCCGTATCGTACTCTGCGCTATTTTAAGCTATTGCATAGCTTCTATCGCGGGCCTTGAGCGTGGCAACCGAATCCAGAAATTCCGTAACGAAAATAACCTAACACCGCTACGTCATTCGATTAGGCCCCGCCTTTTTAAAATGGTCGCTTCGTTACTGAGCTATCATGTCGCCGTCACCGAGCCGACCCGAACGTCTGCGTTCGGAAACAATCGGTGGGACAAAGTTAAGTGAAACGTATGTTATTTACATTAGTACAGTAACCCAGGTGAACGAATCGAGACCATATCACAATGACGCAGAGTACTAAATATATAATTGCATAAGTTGATAAAAAATGCTATGCAATAGCTTTACCGCGGCAGTCCCCGAGTGCCACATGTATTTTTTTTAACTATGAAGTTACTACTAGCTTCTGCCCGCTGTTTCGCTTCCGGGCTCATTTGCCAAAAATGCACGATTCTTGTGGAAGCCATGCGTCGTTTGGGTACCTATAAAAAGTCTTTGCCATACAGCGATACTTCCTGAGAATACTTAACTACCTACCTAATATAAACAGCTCTATAATTCAGATACTATTTGTTGTGTGTCTAGTTGATAGCTCATTGATCGCATAGCTTAAGTTGGTTTACACCTAGGTAGTTACGTAAAGTACCTAACGAAGCTTATGGCTGGTGCGAAGTTAGTTAAAGTAGTTCCCAGTCGTTGCACCTCGCACAATGGAAAGCCGGTACTCGCATTCTGTACTTAGTTGCCAGAGAGCAAACTTCGTTGATCAGCTATTTTAACTGTCGGGTGTTCGGAAGTCTTGGGATAATGACGCCGTTATTGAGTATCGCCGATAAAGC
The DNA here is from genome assembly GCA_905332915.2 of Hecatera dysodea. Lineage (NCBI taxonomy): Eukaryota > Metazoa > Arthropoda > Insecta > Lepidoptera > Noctuidae > Hecatera > Hecatera dysodea. The sequence continues at coordinate 8,994,398 of HG995309.1, forward strand.
CTCTAAAGCTATAGGCAGTGAGTGGGGTGATTAAGAACCGGCAAAAATTGTTTGTGGTGGTATATGAAGTTTTGACATTCTTAGGCAATGAACTTCTCCATAGTTGGGTTCATTGGTTAGTTAGGTATGTACTTACTTTTTTCTTCAGTACGTAAGTAGAAAAACATTTGAAAGGAATAGGTACAAAAGTCAAAATAATACATTTTGACTTTTGTACCTATTGTTTTGATTGAAGTCACAAAACCTACGTGCAAAAGCCAAAGTAATATGTCACACGGCTGCGTCTAATAAGTAAGTAGGTACGCATAATTTCTGTTTTACCCATAGAAATATAAAATACAGATCTATGGTTTTACCAGTGATCGGAGTAGGTAGAACTATTATTGGTACTTGCGACATGTTTACATAGTATGGACATGCCTGGGGGCGCGATTTACTGGGATTTAAAAATATTATACTTATTGTTAAGGGTGGTATCTAATTATTTTTAAAGGTACTCATGTATGTATCTGTCCCTGGTAATCTTTTAACTTAGATAAAACAAATTGACAGGGCTATAATATAGGTACTTACTTCCGATCATTTTCTTTGAACATCTAACAGGCTTTCATTTACCTTATGCGACTTTTTAGTTAAACTTTTCGATAAATTTAATATCCTGGGATCCCGATGTCATGTGTCCTTTTTTTTTTGGATGGGAAATCAATCAATCATGAAAAAGTCATTTGATGATTTCCCATTCTTTCCCGCTCTGGGCGGAGCGGAAGGGAGTGTCAGACTCTTACTGACTAAAACCCACCCGTGTTCCTGCTTGTGCCCTTTGCGTTCCAGGGCCGCGGTGACTCTTTCGAACAAATTCCGCAACCCTAGCAGGCACTGACCCTATGGGGCCCCGTCTTCTTTGCTGACTTATCGCCGCAATGGCGGCGTGCCCAGCGCTGGGTTGCAGCAGTCGCTGTCTCCATACCTCCGTGAGATCCCGCCGGAGCTCCGTCCGCTGCACAGCAATCTGCCGCGGCAGCAGAGTTTCGCCCCGGCGCGCGGCGTAGCGCCTCCACGCGCAACGCGTAGGCGTGCGCGAGGGCTCTCGCCTCAAGATCCCACGGCAGCAGTCCGGTAAGGAGGTTCGCCGCCTCGCCGGAGACCGTGCGGTATCCCCGGACTAGCCGGATGGCCATGACCCTCTGGGACGCCACCAGGTGGCGCGCTGGCAGTCGGCTTAGCGACAGCGCCCACACCGGGGCCCCGTAAAGGGCCATAGACCGCACGATCCCCGCGTACAGCCTCCGGCAGGAGGCGTTTGGTCCCCCTAGGTTGGGCAAGAGCCGCTTGAGGGCAGCCCGGGCCCGCCCCAGTTTGGGGGCCAAACGTCGGAAGTACTCCGCGAAGTTCCACCGGCTGTCGAGGACGAGATCCAAGTAGCTCATCGTCGACCCGACGCCGATGCAAACCCCTCCCACCGTTATCTGGGATCCCAATGGTGGCCGGTTCCGAGGGCCCTGAAAACACATGGCCTCGGACTTGTGTAGGGCCACCTCGAGACCCAGTTGCCAGATCCTCCCAACGACTGCTGTGACCCCGCGTGCCATCAGGTCGACCGCCGCCTGGTGCGACCCCCCCCTGTGCCAGAACCAGCGTGTCGTCAGCGTAGCAAACAACACTGACGCCGCAAGGGAGGTCGCCGCGCAGCACCCAGTCGTAACCGATGTCCCACAGGAGCGGCCCCAGAACCGAACCCTGTGGAACACCGCACGACATCTCCCGCCGATTCCACTCTCCCCGGTGACCGGGGTAGATGTCGGCTCTATCCGTCAGGTAGTCCTCGACCACGCGACAGAGGTAGGTTGGCACTCGGTGATACCGGAGTGCCTCCCCGATGCAACTCCAAGGCAGGGTGTTGAACGCGTTGGCGATGTCAAGAGACACCGCCACCACCACCCCGCCCCGGGAAATCGCCTCCCCCGTCGTGAGGGCTCTCACGCGCATGATGGCGTCCACCGTCGAGCGCCCCGTGCGGAAACCAAACTGGTTCTCCGCCAGATCCGGCCCAACTCTCACCAAGTGCTTGACGAGGCGGTTTGCAATGACTCTTTCAAAGAGCTTGCCCACCTCGTCGAGCAGCACGATGGGCCGGTATGCGGACGGAGAGTCCGCATGGCGCCCTGGCTTCGCAATGAGGACCAGTTTCCCCGTCTTCCAGCGACGTGGGAACTGGCCCCTCTCCAAGCATGCGCTTAGGAGCCCACGTAGTCGAGGCCCGAGAGCCTCCGAGGCCAGGACCCAGGCTTTTCCAGATAAGCCATCGGGTCCTGGGGCGGTATTTTTGGCCTTTAGCCTGTTAACCGCCGCTCTCAGGTCTATCTCGGTCACCTCCGGAGTATCGTCGTCGTCGTTGCCGTCGTCGGTGTGGTCCGCATCGGGCACCACGGGTAGCGGAGCCATAGGCGGGGGAGCATGGTCCCCTCGCGTAGGGAACAGAGCGATGTCATGTGTCCTAATATAATAATTTGGTTAAGTTTGTGAGGTTGTAGGGTAATCTCTGGACCAACTGAATCTATTATAAAAATTCTTTTACCAATAGAAAGCCACATTATTTGTGCGTGTCTTAGGCTTTATTTTATTGTATTCTCAAGGGAACGGGAACAACGCGGGTAAACCCCGGAGCGCCGCTAGTCCATTAATATACCTATACATTTGAGGTCAATGGTTCAGAATAGCTCTACCTACTCAAGTTGTTTGGTGCAGTCCAGTAGCCGAAGAGCTCCAAGCTCCTTCAGTGAAATAAATTCACTTCCTCCCTGCTGCAGTGCTGAGTGACTGCTAGCCGGGCGTCGCGCGGCGACGGGGACGTCGAGTACACTATTTAGTTTTATTAAGTAGCCTTGCCGCAGTCGCGACAGATGGAGGAAACGTTATTAGTTTCTTGGACTTCCACAGCGAAAATATTATTATAATAAATTTTTATTGGACTTCATTTGGTTTCTTCGTTATTCTGGGAATAGGAGAAAAGCTGAAAATTGAACGAAGTTATCGTGAGTTATGAGTATTTTAATACTTGGGTATTTTCGCCCTTTTGACTTCAGTTCAATAGGTAACAAGAACCTTTACGTAAGATAATTTTGTCTTCTGCGGATCAGAACAGAACAGAGAAAGAATTTTTCAAATTGGTTCAGTAGTTTCGGAGCCTATTCAATACAAACAAACAAACAAAACTTTCCTCTTTATAATAGTAAGTATAGATAAGGCAACAACCTATCATAGGTAACCTATGTACTTACCTACCACTTGATGGTTACAAAAAAACTCGACGAAAAATATAGGAATATTATTATTATAATAACCTACCTATTAGGCACCTTGCGGCTTTCATCTAATTTTATCGGTATCAATGAAAATCGGGTAGCTCCTTACTTCAACTCAATAAATTGTGTGAAAATAATGACAAAGGTAAAGTTACCGTCCTTTCGTTATCCCATAACTGCTTAACTAAGCCCATTAAAATAATAAGAACTCCTAACTCAAGTGTAACGGTTACCTTCCGCTGCAGACTTAATTTTATTTTAAAGTTCATTAATTTTCATGATACTGTTGATTTGTATCTCCTAATTCTGTGAAGATACAGTTTGTGTAATTTATTTGTATTTATAATTTCATTATTATTGGTTAATTCTGTCGGGTTCGGCTTTCATGCTAATGGTTGGAGGTTAGTGTTTTAAATAGGGCAGTGGTTAGCTGACCTTTGCAGCCCAATTAACGGGGAACGTGATATTCTGGGGGTATAGGTGACCAGGTTTTAGAAGTTTAGTAAGTAGATTAGCTACTTACTGGCTTATGACTGCCCGAAAGTAAAAGTGTTTTACACGCGCGCTGGAGTGGAGCCCTTTCCATAGCATTATGTTCGACACACAAGAGCCAGTCAGGCAAATTCAGACATTAGGTATACCACCTTCGCACATTAGTTGCAGAAAAGTATCATTAAGTCGTTAAAAACTCAAGAAAAAGCGCAACAAAACTTTAAAAATTCGGCCTTCCCAGAGACACATTTTTTAAAATACTTCTTAAGCTTTTGTAGTGTCATAAATTGTCGCGGGATCTGCGTACAAATGACGACAAAGCGCTGGCTGGCTCGTCGCCAGAGAGTTGGAGTTACTCGCGCGTTAAGACTGCACACACGACCTCAATGTGGGTGTGGGGGTCAGGTACACTCGTTACACTGCTTCTAACAAATGGAGATTTTTATCAGTACGTGGAACCCATACCTACTTGAACCATAGATCCACTAATCTTGAACTTTTGAACTCTTTGATTTTCTTGCGGTTTCAATCATAGATAAACAGTAGGTATGGATTTTCTATGTGTATGGTTGGAACACATTTTTATATGGTGGCACGAGCTTGACGCCTATCCACAGGACTAGCCCACACTTACCCAAAAGCCGGGAAGAATGGAAGGAAGAAAGGGGGGTCTTTGCCTTGCAATGCGACGACACAGAAAAAAAAATACTGCAAATCAATATTTTCATTGCGGTCGGGGGCTCCTTTTTTGATTTTCAATAGTTTGTATTCATGTGACAATAAAATCACTATCTAGTTTTTAATTCACTTTTTGACATGGCAGGCCAGTTTTCTAATTTTTTCACTATGTTTTGTAATGTCTCACATCTTTTTCGCCATGTACTTAGCAAGCTTTAGTTACACGATGACAGATACCTACGTAGTCTAATTTTCATGAAAACAAAATATTTCTGTTTTATTTGCGAACTATAGCTACCCCTTTTTATTTTTCAAAATGTTCGCTAGCCTATGTGGGTAACATAGGCTAGCGAACATTTTGAAAAATATGGTTTAACTAAAAGCTTCTAACGATACCTCATAAATTCATATCGTTTAAGCCGTTCAAAAGTTATGGTGGATTTGATGAACTCACAAACATAAGACTTACATAATATATGAACTCTGAAAAAATTACACTCACTTTTTGGGCAGTCGAGTATCAAGCCAAAAGTTATGGAGAAGTATCAAGGATCTGATCAAGTACGTTTGTAACTCCTAGAGATTTCAAATGTGACGAAGTTAAGATGACCCCTTCATTTGGCGGGTGTTCGTATTTGAGTAAACTTAGAATTCAGATACGAATGAGTCGGAGCAAACCGCAGTACCTAAAAGTGTTTTAATAATGTAGCTCAAATATTTCGTATCCTATTCTACTGTAAACCTTTTACTCCGCTTTTCACTTTTCGTACACTAAAAATCTTTTGGCGCGTCTTTAAGTACAAACGTGCTGCGAATAACTGCCGGATTTTCGTGTTCCTAATCTGATAAAAAAACCTGGACTTTCTGGAACTATAGAATGTTTAGACAGTAATTTCAGCAAATAGTATCATGTGTGTCGTTCTGCTTCAGAGACCGCGTGTTAGTGTTGCCACACACAAAACGTTTAACTTTAAATGTGATGTTTAAGTTATGCACAGAACGTGCACACTGCGCAAAAGCAACGTAATTATAACTCCTAAGTATCTATGAGTATTAAGTTGGTCATTTATTCTAATCGTGTTGACCTAGTGGGGCTAGTTTTATCTGGAAACGGAGAACACTTCGTCCGATGTGCGGATGTGCCACAAGTTTCAGATTAAAAAACTTTCTTGGAATTAGTTTGGGTACCTCTACTCGTACCTACAAGCTACACACACTGGCTGGGCGTTAAGCGCTTCTATCCTTCGCGGAACTATTTTTTTTATGAAACACTAGCAGCGCCCCGCGGTTTCATCTGCGTAGTTCCCGTTTCCGCGGGAATACGGGGATAAAATATTCCAATTATTCCATTGGTGATTTTTTTTTTCAAAATCGGTTCAGTAGATCCTCAGACATTAATATCGGACGCAATTCTGTCGCAATTTTTCGGGTGCTACATTCGAAATCAATTTGATCATTCTTGTAAACAAAAAATTTAATTCACACAAATCAAATCAAGTCATCTATTCAAATAAGGCTGAGAGCCAGCACATTTAGAACGTCAAAGTTCTACTCACAAGCAATACCCCGAAACACCCACTCTTCACTTCCTGCTGTTTTAGCTGGGAAGAAGAAGTATTGCAAGAAACTCTCCAGTAACATAGCAATCTTCAATTTACACTTCGAACCAACCCTATTCAAATTTGTTGTGACAGACAAAACACAATAGTGTCGGAACGGTCTATCATTGATCTCATAATGGTCGATTTTGACAAGTTTCGTAATCTACTAATATAAAAGCTTCATTATGACTTTCCAATGGTCAACCACTGACATTCCATTGAAAGAATGGTAATCTCGTACATAATGATAAATAAATGACAGACGTATGCGGTAATCTGCTAAAATTTTGAGAGTTCCTTTGATCAGTGACCTACCATTAGAACGTCATTTTGCAGTCATTTCTTTTAATAGCTCGGTTATCAAAATGTATTTCGAGACCATTGACCGACCAATGATCGACCATTATGAATTTAGCAGGTTATGAACTTTTAACAAAATGACAATGGGATCGTGTTGGAATAACAAATTTATAAAAATAGCAGACTTGGGGCCCTGAACGCATAATATTTGTTGCTATGTGTCAGAAAATTCAATATCCCAATTTAAACGAACGGTCAATCGTCTGCCCATCCACAACGTAATCGCATCATACTTACTCATCCCCCAATCGATCGGCCTCAGCAACCATTAGCAACGAGCCACGAATCCTCCAGAACTTCAATAATAGTAGGTAATTACGGAGCGAGTCGTCGCATGCGGTTAGTATTGAGTTCCGCAGATTGTATCTGCATTTTAGATTGGCTGCCGTGCTCCCAGCCATGCCGGGAAGCTTAGCACTCTAGCACTGTTTTATTTTCATTATTTTTCTAATAGTTACTCTTTGTCTGCAGTGCTAATTCAACGTCTTTATACATTTTCATTGTACGTGTTTTAATTAAAGAGGAAAGAATCAAATTGGCTTTTGTAATGTAAAATTACTTAAGGCTTCCTTTTCTAGATCAATTAGGTGTATTTTTAGTTGAGTTTGAGACAGGTAATGCGGATTTATTTCCTGGCCTGAATTATTAGAATTGAATTAGGTAAATAATGCAGCAAATTTCTTCAAACTGCACTCAACCTTGCAGGAACGGGTAGTTATATCCTATATGTGTCACCTTTATCTTATGTGTACATATTTTTTGTTGCTTCATAAATACTCTGACAAAAAAAAGTCCACAACCAAAACTAAAAACGTAATTACACGAGACAGTATTTGAAATCCAGCGAATTGTGAAACAAAGCTGCGGTGTGAGATAGCACCGGCCGGGGCGAGGTCGCAGACTGATACTTATTACTAAAATCTTTTAAGCTCGCCTGCCCGCCCCGCAGGATATACCGCGATATATTTCGCTCCCGCTAGCACACGATCCACGAACAAACTGAGAATTTCAATTTGAGGAAATATTACACATACATTTTACGTAGAGTTGATACCGGTAGTTGATCATGTGCACGTTTTGGATAGTTTGTCTTCATTGCTTAAATCTTGGCGGATATTAGCGGTGTTTTATGCAAAGTTAGGATATCTAACACTGATATCTAGTTGTAGACTGTAGAGCTTGAATATTTAGGTGTATATTTTGTCGCTTAGGCAGTATGTATATACTGTAAAGAATGCTGGTTGTCGTGATTGGGGAACCTTCCAGCGTGTACGTAGGCGGACAAAACACAGTTTCGACTTAATTTGAACGTTCATTCGAATTTAGAAGACGAAGAAATTATAATTCGAAGTGGAATTTGAAATTGACCGCCATTTTGAGGTAATTGTGCTGTGTTTCGAGATTTTCATTTAGTATACTTTTGATTCGGAAAACTTCATAGCTTTCCGTTATTTTTTGCTTGTAAGTGTACCTATTTTTTGTTGTTATGTTTTGTAAGTGTACCTATGGACAGAAAGTCTGAAATAAACGTTTATTATTCCGTTTATTCCTTCTAATATACCTACCTAGGTACCTACATTTTTTTTTTTAAATATTTCTTAAAAATAACATAAAAGAATACAAAAATAGTAAGTCCGCCGGCGTCGGGAGCAGGGTCCAAGCCACCGGTGGTTACGGCTCCAGAGAAAGGAATCTTATTAGTATAAGTTTTGTTTCATTTTATTTTTTATCAATAGATGGCTGCTTCACGTAGTGGAATCTAATTTCTTCTTGCACAGTTTTTAATTCATATCTTATTAATTTATTATAGACGGAACCAATTGCGATGAAACCGAAACAAATAGTGCTCAGAGTTACGAAACTTTCTTATATATATGTATATAAAACTAGTCTATTTTGACTTTTTATGCGACGCGTGCAGGACTCAGTCAACGCGACGCTTAGCCACTCTCTAAGGTTTCTTACTAAACTTAGGAATTCAATATCTTTTTATTTAGTGCTTAGTATTTTTTTTACGTACCTATCTAAATTTATCCGATCAGTAGCTACGGTTTGGACCGATGTGTTGTCGAAACCTGTTGACGAATAGTATTCGACCGCATGATTGATGACAGCACGGGGACGGTGACTGAGAGTGAATGGGTTCTGCGTTACGGGTAGCTGGGTCCAATCCCGTGCGGAACAAATTGGCGACTGTATTGTATAGCTTCATAAGATTTCTCAGTGTTACATTTAAGGAGAAGTTTATTTGCCGATTGTGGTGTACCTAACAAACAGGCGGACCCAGAAATATATGGTGTGCCATAAGCTGGACTCCACTCAAAATACTGGCGGCCTAAATTGCTGTTGAAACAAAAAGTGGAAAGATAGAAGACAGGCCTATCTTTACTACTATTATAAAGAGGAAAGATTTGTTTGTTTGTTTGTACCTATTGAATAGGCTCCAAAACTACTGAACCGATTTGGAAAATTCTTTCACTGTTGGGAAGCTACACTATACCCGCGTGACCTAGGCTATATTCTCTCCCCATATTCCCACGGGAACGGGAACTACGCGGGTGAAACCGCGAGGCGCTGCTAGTTTAATATAATGTTTCTTTGCAGGAAAATGGCTTCACTTCTCTTTTTGTGCCTACTCTCATAGGTACAGGCTCATAATAGTACCGGTAATTAATCCAATTGAATACGTTTAAAATAAAATCAAATAATGTGGTAACTTGATTCAGGACAAACATAAAACAACTCGGAAGATATCGATTGGTTCATTAAAAAAATATCTAGGTACATACTAAACGATGGAAAACAAAATGTTTCTGCGTCTTATAGTTAAGAGTTCCATCGGTATTTCACACAATTACTATTGAAACGGTACGTTAATTTAAACTTGGCAAGTTTTGAAAAGTTAATGAACGTTTACTGTGTTGACTTTAGCGCACTTCGAGCGGCCATTTAATATTATCCCAAGTAATGGTAAAATGCGAGAGTGCCGGGTTAAATACGAGAGAATTACTTAAAATAGCAAGACTCAATTAATTTAATCGGCCTTTCAACGAGTTTTATAAACGCTGTTTATTAGAGAAAGATTCTTGTCGAGTCTGACCTCTGCCTTTTGGCTTCCCATTTCAGATTTCAGTTGATTATGCTTTCAAGAGAAACATCCTTTGTATGAATATTAATATGAGAAGGTATTGCAAATTGCTGTGCGTGGTTACACAGAATAATTTTCCCAGAAGTTCAAACAGTTAACTGTAGCTTTTGCTCTTATGTGGGCGGTAAAAGAACGATCTTCTTGATCTACCACCCACTGCTAGACATAGGTCACTTCCTTTGCCATCTGCTCGCAATAGTTAGTCACGATTTATTCGAAGACCTATCCTGGCTGTTGGTTGTTCTACATTTCTTCTACTTTGCTTCGGCCACCATGCCGTCTAGATTTTATGTTTTAGAAGTGTCTTATGACTCGTGTACAATACCTGCAGTTTATTCTATTTATCTATCTGTGGTAGCTAAGAAGGATATAGCTTTAAAATAACAAAACACTGTAGTACATTTTATGTAGTCCATCAGAAACAGCAGTGAAAATTGTCTCGACAGTTAAATGCTAAGATAAGACGTTCGATTGGATTCGTGATACCCTGATTCGGGTTGTAGTAAACCGATTTACGCTGCTGAGCCGTGGTAATCTGTGGATTCCCTCGAAGAGCACGCACAATATTGAGCACAGATTGAAAATAACCAGCTTACGGGAATCACACTTCAATTGGCCGACAAACGTAAAGGAATTGGATCGTTTTCGGTTAATACAATTGAATTTAAACTGGTTGTTACCGAGTGTGGGAAGATTGGATTATTCTGTTCAGGGACCATGCAGATTGATCGTCCTGCAATGCCACGTTTGCTCGTTTTATTTCGCAATCGGGTTTCCTCCCCCTTCGCCGATCGTAACCTTGCCTTATCAGTGTCTTTTATGGCTCATTAAATCATATCATTACCATTATATGAATAAGACAAGATCTCTATTCGAAGACGTGAGCTCTAGCGAAATAGTCTGTATCCCAGCAGTGAGAACATTATAAGCCCATTATCTTATGTTTCATGAAAGAGACAGAAGTTTTAAGACATCATTATCCTTCAGTATCAGGTATCCAAAGGAACTTCACGCATACTTTGTAATAAGAAGACACTCCGAAAATCCAAGCAAGAAAACCTAAGATTGAAACGAGATACATCAAACGCTCTAAAATTGCATTTTCTTGTATACACATAAAGTATTATATGTAGGACAGACTAATTTTAGGGTGACTTACTAACTCATTTATCAACGTCTCTCGTAAACAGCTGAACCCACTAAAATGAAATTTTGCAAGGGATGTATCTTTAACGGTCGAGAGAAAGTTTTACAACATTTTTACTCGGAGGAAAATTACCTTACTGTTCACAACTTTGTGCACAAATTGAATACAGATTATGCGTGTACGTGCCTCTGAACATTGGCTATAAGAATACAAAGTCGTAAGATATCATAAAATCGTAGTTTTCAGTTTCCTAAGCCAAACCGTAAAAATCTATATTTGTGTGTGTCGGTGGATATTTTGATTGTATTGTGGTTATGTCCAGATAGATACGCTAATAATTCTCTATTCACCCAATAGTTTCATTAATTAGGGCAGTTTTTTTTCTATGTAGCCAGCGTAGGTATGTATGTACGTGCTTCATGTATTTATGATCTAATTTGATGATATTATTTTCCTTTTTATTTCACCTTAGAAGTTTTCCTACAACTTGAGAGAAGATTTATTTCTTGACAGTTTAAAAAAATACAATGAAAATGTGCAACAAGTTTCATATGACCATAAACGTATTTTCGTCCCTAAGAACTTCTAGTACGTACTTTAAATTACTCCAAACATCTTAGCAGCCGTAGCTAAAACGATTCGTAGTTAGTATTCAAGCGCTTGTCATCACATCACTTCAGGCGACGTGATACTGCGGCGTTTACAGCGCGCCTCGCGACACGCATGCTGATGACTTGCTATAAAATGGCGTCGCAAGCAATCTTGGAGGCGGAGCTATGGGTAGTGACATAGAAGCGCGCTGTTCTGTGGGGATGTGTCGTAGACTGGTTCCGCACTTGGCTACTGGATAACTTTTGAGCAAGGTTTTTTTTTCGTAATTGGTATGTGTCTATTACGCGTTTAATTGATCAGTAAATTAAATGTGGCTAAAGTGATAATTATTCTAGATGTGTGATAAATATTATGGTGCCATTTTTGGATTTGGATGTCGATACGGTTCATGAAATACTTACAGCTTGCTGACAGACAGACGGCCGTTGGCTAATAAAAGCATTTTAGACAGCAGCTCGGCAACCCACACGAAGAACGAGCATCGTCAGGCACATGAAATCAGTTCCTTGCATTCACAACTGGAGTTTTACACATTTCCAGATGAATGAGATAGAAATCTGTCAGCATAAATAGCGGGAAAGCGAATTTTGCAAGTTTGAGTTATATTCGTTTTTAAGGTTTTCAGGACAGGACATAATTATATCGTGAACCTTAGGTACATACACACTCAAACCAAAACGGGGCGGACCGCTCTTCTTTGATAAATTGAAATATGTATTGTCTCTAGGTCGACCCACCAGTAGCGACACTTTAGAGAGATTTTAGATCTCCGCTTGTGGGACGCCTAAATAACGTCCGTAAAAACGTGGGTACTTCTCATGAAGGCAGTGACATCATTGTATTGCGGAAACTACGACATGTCTACAAGAAATGTTGAACTTTGCTTAGCATTATGCTAAAAACACAAGATGTTGATTATTCTTGAGAGAAAAACAAACCCTGTTTATTAATTCAAGGAAAAAACATCGAAATTTTTCATACGTACGTATGTTTCTTTTTAATGCAAATTGGCAATTGAGGCAAAAGGAAATCTTTACTATTTTGTAGTGTTGTTTTTATATTTCCACTTTGTTGACCGTGATAAGGAAATAATTAAAAGAGGATTTTCATTTGTTTTTTGATTCGATCTATTTTTCTTTTACTTTATATTTGATTTGGTTTTTGCGACCGTTTCGTTTTATACAGACCGAGAAAATGATATACATATATAAAAACTTAAAGTTTCAGTTGAGAGTAATTATTTTGATGACGTATATTTAAGTAGTCGTACATCTCAAGTTCTTCATAACATACCTAAAGTTAGTAACCTAGTTGGTGGCTGTTACTATAAGAAAAGCTGGAAGCTCTTGCTAAACGAAATCAATCCAGGTTAGAGCCTTATGGCCATAAATATGTTCTACTTTGGTTTATTTTTTCGGGTACGAAAATAAGATAGAGATAGGTCCATAAATGCTGATTGAAAGAAAATTTACCGAGAGTCAGAGTGCGTGTCCTAAAAAAATAAAAGCAAAAGTCCGTGTCACAGAATAAAAACTTGTGGATAATCCAATTTCAAAGTTCTATAGAACAAACATCAGTACAAATCAGGCGTTAATTCTTCACAAAACACTTTACAATATTGAATTGTTTGCTAAAAAAAACACAAAAAAGTATAAAAAAAAACAAAATGAAGTGTCTACTTAAGTGTCTTAGCAACCCCGAGCCCTTGGCACAAGGCCAGAAACACTTTCAGGGTCAATGTCTGCGATATTACTTTGTTTGTCGCTTTTCCCTTCGAATCACATAATATATTGACGTCGCACTGATACACAGTATCAAGGGCGGATCTAGGGGGGCTGGCACAGGGGCAAGCACCCCTGCAGCCTGTTCAAATTGAACAAAGATACCTTTGTTTCTATTTGCGTACATACATACATATGTATAAGAAATTATAGTATATGTATAAAAGTATCTGCCTAGTCTTTTCCCAAGTATGTTGGTCTTGTTATCCGGTCCAACCGGATGTAGTTGAATACAGTATTTTAAGTGGATAATTGATCCATTTATATCTGACCTCCACAACCCAGTAACTGGGTAATACTATATCCCTTGGAAAAACTAGTGTCACATTTTTGCCGTCTGCGAATGAACACAACTCATGTGGCCCTTATGCCCCTCAAAAATAAATCCTGGATCCGCCTCCGGACAATTTGTTACGTTAAGAAGTACTTTACGATATTAACGATAAAGGTAACTTTGTGATAGTGTCAGACCAATTTGATGGGCTGTTTTTTGTCAAATTGTACTAAAGTTTCCCTTAATGATGCGGAAGCGAGCAGTTTGCTTGATAGTGTAACTTTATATGCTCCATTTGAATTGTAAACGTGTTTTGTGTAGAACTGGGGTTCATCGGTTATTTTTTTTTTACATTTGACAGGAAAAACACTAGGTATGAATTATTTGATGTCTATGATGCATAAAACTTGTGAAATTGTTTCCTTTTTCCTTCTCCGTGACTCATAGAGAGCGGAGTGTCAAAATCATACAGACTAAATCCACCCGTGTTCCCTTTGCGTTCCAAGGCCACGCTGTCTTTCCGTTACCTTACTTGGCAGTCAATTTCCTAAAAATCCGCACAATTTTTTTATTCCATCTTTAATTTATTTAATAAAAAACGGCTATTGTATATGAAAAGTGCAACAAGACAACTGCAACTTTACACCGCTCATACAAATACTGCCTATTCAAGATATTCCCAATGTTCACAACGCTGTAAGAAGCTAGATATGACACAATCCTTTTCGAACACGGCGTTCCCGATTTCACAAATCAATTGAACAAATCGAAGGTCAATTCGATAAGAGAACGTCGTACGGACATGTGGCGGATCCATTTTGTTATTCTGGTCCAGCCAGCGACCACCCCTGTGCTATGAATAGGTGATCTATAGAGGTGTAGTGCGGATCTGCGGACACATTTTATCATGTGGACTTTTTGCTCATGTTGAAGAAGGATACGTGTGTCGCATCTTTTACACTTGGGACTTTTTTACTGATTCGGTTGATTGCTGTTAGCTACAGGGCTGCCTTTTAAGTCGTGTCGTTTGCAAACCTCCTGTAATTATTTAAAAAAATATACAGCTGTTTCATCTTTTCGAGTGTAGTATTCGAAAACAAAATAATATTTCTTGATCGGTCGAATAGTTTTATTGTAGCGTCTATTCAAAGGTGACCAGTCGGTTGTAAAAATGGAAATATCAAAGGAAATAAATGTGCGAAAAGAACAATGACCATTTTTCACCTGACTGTGTATAGTAATGAAATAAATGTTAAAATTTAGCTAATTGTATTATGTACCAATTACGCTCATCAAAATTTTAAAAGAAACGCAGGAAAAAAATATTTTTCAATTTTTTGATTAGTTTATTTTACCTAATACCAGGTATACCGAATACTAGGTATACCGAATACTAGGTTTTGAACGCATCTCAATCACTTTTTTCTACGACGTTCTATTTTACGCACTATTACATGACTTTATTCATCTCTGTTTCTGAGTTTTATCCATTATTTTGGGTTTTATTCAATCAATATGTATTTCTTTATTAGTTTTTGTATAATATAGATTCATTGAAAATAAAATATTGATTTAATAAATTGATCATTCAGTATGAAATTAAGTTCGGATGGCAGAAACGGATTCTTTTTTGACATTTGACAATTCTTCGTTTTAAAATAGCGCAGTTCTTCGTTGGTGCGTTTCTGTCTCGTTGTGTAGGTACTATACCATTTTGTGTGACTTCCATAGAGTATAGTAATTGACTATTTGCTACCCCCTGGACCTCGATATTTTGCTCATCTGACGGGCAATATTATATAAATTATTTAGCCCAATTGGTTGAGAAACTAAATATGAGTAGAAGGTCTACTGTTTTTCAGAGTATAGCAGCTGACCGAGATAATTTATTTATGGTTCTAGGATTAGGTTATAGTGCTGATTGTTCTAGGTACTTACTAGATAAATAAGGCAAGGATCATATTATGGTGAACATATTCGGTTTCATGGATCATATAGAATAAAAATATGTAGAGACACACATATTTTTCTCACTACAACCTGAGAGGAACTGGTGACTTGACATTAATAAGAGGAAAAATTAAGTCCAGGCATATTTCAAGGAAACAATATTATGTCTACATTTTAGTAGAAAATAATGTGTCTGGCTGGTAAAGTCGAATATTGTTGTAATTATTTGGTCGGTCCATGAGCCATTGGATGTTGCGCTCACGTTATGACATTACTGTGGTATCTCGGATGGGCTAGGTATCAAGAAAATATCTGCTCCAGCAGAATTTCTGGACGAGGTAGTTATAAGAGATTTAGATGATTACCTATGGAGATAATTAATAAACCATTTCACTTATAGCGTATAATTTGTTTTTCCTTTTTTGTTTATTTCTTTACCAAAATGTACCTATTTACTAGTTAGTAAATACAAGTAATTTGTGTTGGAGGAATTATCATTATGCTCGACACTCTGTTTATTATATTAGAGCAAATCATCGAGAGTTTAGCGAGTCTACTGCGTACGCAGCGACGTAAGTTGAAGGAATACACAAAATAAAAAAGACTGTTAGACCACAGCTAAGTAAGTATTCCTATTTTAGATTACAATTCGAGAGTTAATCTGCAACACTTAGTGTGTTAGAACAAAAAGATTAACCATGACGGCAAATCCTAACCTAAAAAGTAAAATTAATTATTTTTAGATTTCGCAGCGTTTAAATCGTAAAAGTGACTATCAGATATTATTTTCTAAACATACAGCTAGTATTTGTACTATACTTCATAACTATACATAAACTTTTATTGTCAGGTTTTGAAATGTATGGAAAGTGGTCATGCTTCTTTTCTACAACTTTCAAAGGGGTTTAACGCGACTGCTTTGAGTAGATCACTTCTGTGTTTATTGATACAGCACCATGTCTTAGGGCTGTAGAACGCTGGTATTTAGAATATCAACGTAGGTAGGTACTCTAGTTTCAGTGACAAGCCAAGTGTAGGTCGTCCAAAAACCGTCATGACGCAAGAGAATATCGACGCCGCGGCGGCAGTTAATCGTCGAAGATCGTCATGTGACATACCGCGAAATAGAGGCAGTGGGAATTTCAGGGACTACTATCCAAAAAATCCTGCACGAAGAACTCGGCGTAAGAAAGTTGATCTCTTGTTGGATACTACATTAGCTTACTTGACGACCAAAAAGCAGCCCGCGTTAGATGATGTCGCAAAACTCTGCAGCGATGCAACCGAGGAGAGTCAAAAGTCACGTTTATGATATGTTTAGTGGTGACGAGTCTTGGATATATGCTTACGATCCAGATTCCAAGCAGCTATCAACTGTCTGGGTCTTCCAAGATGAGCCAAAACCGACCACGATTACGGAGCACTTTAAAAAAATGGTTGCCTCGTTTGTGGCAAAGCGTGGTCACGTTGCCACTATTTTACTAGAAGATCGCAAGACGGTTAACGCTGACTGGTATACCACTGTTTGTTTGCCACAAGTCATCACAGAGTTTCGAAAAAACAACTAAAGACTTCGTATGATACTGCACCATGACAACGCAAGTTCGTACACCGTCAGCAACACAAAGATGTTTTTGAGCACCCAAAATGTCGAAATTTTAGATCACCTGCCTTACAGCCCTGGCTTGACCTCTAACGATTTTTTTACGTTCTCCAAAATTAAGCAAAGCCTTCGAGGTTAACGTTTCAGCTCACCCGAAGAAGCTGTTGACGCATACAAATCGGCTATTTTGACTACCTACCCTCACTTCTTGGAATAAATGTTTTAAAAACTCTTCACACTTTTGCATGGTTCGAACGCATGCAAAAGTGTGTTAGTGTGTGTGTGTGTGTGTGTGTGTGTGTGTGTGTGTGTTGTGTTTGTGTGTGTGTGTGTGTTGTGTGTGTGTGTGTGTGTTGTTAAATATCGCGGACAATTCTTTGAAAAACAATTAATGGTAGTAATCTATTAGATCGTCAATACTTATTTCAAACGACACAATTTAAAAGGCAGCCCTCGTACCTGTCTCAATTTAGCTCGTTTATCCTAGTCCCATTGTGTTAAGGGTTTAAGTAGAATGAATTTCCCGGCACTAGGGTTGAGAAGGATCTATCGTGTGGAATACGAATTGAAGTAAGCAAAAATTAAATTCTCTTACTTTTGGAAATTATTTTAAACTGTTATTGTCCCAAGGGGACAAACTCCTAGGATCTTAGTATTATTTGACCTCTTTCAAGGTCCTATTAATCTATTTACCAAAATTAGGTTAGCGGTTTAAGCGTGAAATCGTAAAAAAAAACTGGCAGACTGACAGTGATACTGTCGCCATGGTATAGATGTATGGATAGTATAAACTTGGAAGTTTTATACATAGCTTAAGAGATCGTCGATGTTGTTGTCAACCAAAATGAAGGCAAAAAGCGTAATTTTTTGCTACGATGAGTATGTCGGTCTCTTATGAAAGGATTTACGAGAGAAAGCTGCAGGTCGTGTCACCTTTGTGTGGCCGTCAGACGAGATAACAAAAACGTTACCGTTTACGTTTCGTATGAAACGCAGACGGTTCGTACTTAGCTCGTTCACGTCATTGCCTTCATACACTGAGAAAAAAATATTGTTGGGCGTAACAAAGTTCTATAGACGGCACAGAGCCGTCAATAGTGAGTTGCTAATAATACAACGTTTTTGTTGTCGTAGTTTTTATTGTGAATTTAACAACATCTGTTTTAACAAAGTTCAACTTTGTGTAAATTACAATATTTAAATTGTCATAGATGGAATCCTATTATTGCTGCGATAACTGTAAAAACATTGCCATTTTAACAAATCTCACGTTGTCATTTTAACAACAAAATTTTGTGTTTGTTGCAATAAACTTGGCCTGACCTTTTGTCTTAAAGTTGCTGCCCTGACAATAGGATTGTACTGTACACAAATCTACTTTGTTGTTACATCTATTTTTATAATGTTCCTGCAAATAACCTTTTGTTGTTTTAACAACGTGAGTTTTGTTGAAATAGCAAAAGGTTACTTATTTGCACTGTTATGTATTGGTTGCAGTGGCAAAATTACTTTGATATGCTAACAACTTTGTGTTGCTATTCTGACATACCATTTATTGCTGCTCTAACAATGGCAATGTTGCCACCGGTCCTACTAAACGGGCTCCCCAGTAGGCCCAGCGCACACCAGTGGAGGCGCGGCGGCGAAGATTCTGAGAATATATAAATTAAAACTAAACCTTAACTACTTTGACATGCGATTGAAAACGGCATGCCACGAGGGACGCGCCGAGCCGAGCCGACCGGAGCAGCCGCGCGCAATCCACCGCATGTCAAAGTAGTTAAGGTTTAGTTTTAACTGATATTCTCACTATCTTCGCCGCCGCGCCTCCGCTGGTGTGCGCTGGGCCGTAGAAGCCATTAGCACGACGAGATCCTTAAAATTAATGCCAACGACCACCTCTAGTGATCGAGGTGGGGTCAGATAGGAATGGTTTTTAAAAATCGTTCCAATCGACTTCCCAACCTACAAAAGAGTGCTGCCGGCTGCTGTTATAGTAAAGTGTACATTAACAGCAGCATTAACATAGTACAGACAACATAAATTAAAATGTAAAACTGTCATAATTACGAAAATTAACAACAGCCCTCTATTATAAGTAATGGAGTTGATGGGGACAAAATCTGAAAATCATTACCATCGACCGACCACTCAAATGACCAACCCGGTGGTTGTTGGCACTAGTTTTCTAAATCTCCTGCTAACGGATCCACTGGGGCCAGTTTAGTAGGGCTCGATGGGATCCATTGCCTGAAACATTCAAAAGAATAACCTATCATATACTTATTAGCAATAAAAAGGCATGGAGCAGGGACTCTGGATTTGTACCAATTAATAAAACCAAAAAAAAACATTTAATTGTTTTATTTCTTAGATAACCCTTAATTATAACTAACTTATACACAGTTAAATTATATATATTTAACAAATAAAATTAATTATTTAAATTTACTTTTTTTAAAGTAAGAGTAAGCGATACATGGATCGACATAATAGATATAATAGAAGTAACAGTTCTCTAACATAATAGGTTGCTGTTTGCTGGAACAGCACCAAACCTTATAAATACTAACTTATACATAATTAAATCGTCTCAGTTCAAAATGTCCATTTCGCAAAATGTCCATTCTCAAAATGTCCATTTCTCAAAATGTCCATAATTCTGAAAACTCCCAAAATTTTTCAGTCCAGAATAAAATAACGAAAATTTTATAATTTCATAAAGTTACTTTTTCTGTCTGAACTTTTAGCCCAAGAGCTAGTGACCCCTGGAACTAACGGTCTTCCTGTAAGGCTAGAAATTTGTGGAGTGATGAGTCATAGTACACCAAGGCCAACAACAATGACCTGGCAGGCATCAGCCCTGCACGCCATCAGCCCTTTTATTTTTTTAAATGTAAAATAAATAATATAAAAAAACTTACTTCTGTAAGCTTCAAAATTTAATATAATTTAGTTTATTTATTGATAATTATAGAAAACAATTGACAGGCGATTTGAGTAAGCAAAAGTATCTACCAGGTGAATCGAAAGGTGCATAGTTTAGGGGTTAAAATAAACTTTCTCCTGTAAAGTTGAAATTTAACCCTACAGTGCATGATTTTTTGTTTTCCTCCAAAAAAAAATATGTGCTAGTAAATGTGTTTTTATTTATAGGAAAAATAATTAAAAAAATCACAACTCAAAATAATCATTGATAATATATTATTTTAAGTATGTCCCACATATGTCACACCATGCATTACCTTACTGATATTTTCTTAGTAGGATATATATTTAGTAATAAAACAACTTAGTAATTGCGGTTAATTTATTAAGTAAAATGAATGTTTAATAAAAGTATACACTAAGTCTTCGTATTAGGAACGTTTTTACATTACAAAAATAAATTAAAGTATAAAAATATAGAAACTAAAATTGGAAAAGAAAAAAAAAAGAACTTTATTTGCGGAACGCCAAAAAACAGTTCTTGTCTTTATTCAGACAAAGTGCTACCTTGCATTTTTGACAGGAAACAAATGATTTACCTTTACAAGCTGGTAACTTACACCGCTCTCTATCATTTGACCAGCAAGGAAAGTGGTCAATTCCGTCGATCCTGACATCTCTAGTTGGTACGTTGGCTTTTGGCTTTTTCTTCTTTCTTTCGTCAAGCATATCTGATATGATATGTTTTCCGATAAAGGAGTCCAGCAAGTCCACTCCATCCATATATCGGTTGTAATGTCGAATAACGTTTGGGGCATCAACATCTATATACTGTTTACGTTTTTTATCAATTCGTCTCACTTTGTCTTTAGGATGCTCACCGACGAAAGTTGATAGAACCACAGGTTTGCTATCTAGCCATATTACTGCCGTCACTGGTACCCCGTCTACAGTAGTGACCCATTCTTCTGAGTACCCGCGGGTCTTATTGACTGCCTGCTCAAAAACAGTTATTCGATAACTGTTTTTGAGATGGCAGTTGCAGATTACTTCCTAAACGGCCTTTGTTACGGTGCCTAAGAATGAATTCCAATCTTATCCAAATAGGATATCAATTCAGGTGAGGTATAATTGTCAAAGAAGACTAATTCTGATTCCTGGGAACACAATGACATAAACGTTTGACAATATTGCTTCTCGCACCTAAATCAGGAAGCCTGAATTGATCGTCGTTTTCAGTGCCGGAATAAACTTCAGTTATATGCGAAACCTTTATTATCGCATAGTACCAACAACTTGTAGCCCCATTTATGAGGTTTGGTGGGAAGGTATTGGTGCAGAAAGTTGTAAACTTTTGAGGCCACTTGGACAATCACCAGATCCTGAATTTTGACCATGTCGTCATCGCTATTTCATCAGACAGTTCCAATTCATCTTCACTACCAGACGATACCTCAAGTAGGTGTTGAATATCTGTAGAACCCAGACGTTTCCTTCGCTTAATCTGCAAACAATACGTATATTTTTAATACATTTATTGCACAGTGTGCCATATCCGGCACATACAAAAATATGGCAAATTTATGTACTATTTATGAATAATTCTACTAGAAAACAATTGTTATAACAAATAGAAACATGAACTTACCTTCCCTAATTATTTCGTCACTATAACTGTAAATTTTAACACTTTTTTGAATATATTTATCCGACCGTTATCCACTTTTTACAAACCGCCAACTCATTTCAAATAAAATTGCTACTTTTTTCATCAGAACCGTCTATTGACAAATTACTGTACTAATATAAGCAATTCAATAGGTCCTCGTCCCGCTACTACATACTAGATGGCGCCGTGTGGTTCCATTATCGATATTGGGGCATTTTATTGGTATGTGCCATATGTGGAACACTATGCGCTGTAGGGTTAAGTATGTGTTTGAGTAAGTCATTTAAAAGAAATGTGTACAATGACAGGCGGTTCTGAACAGCATAAGTCCTTGACAGGCGAGGGGAAAGATGCTAAGAGCGTGCGAGTAAGAGGCGTAACGTGAATGCATATAGTGCGAGTAAGACCGTTTATCTAATGAGAAGGGTCGTTTACCTGCACACATACTTAAATTTCAACTATACAGGAGAAAGTTTATTTTACCCCCTAAACTATGCACCTTTCGATTCACCTGGTAGATACTTTTGCTTACTCAAATCGCCTGTCAATTTTTTCCATAATTATCAATAAATAAACTAAAATATATTAAATTTGAAAATGAAAACAATATATCTAGTTTTAATTTCCGCGAATATTAGTGGGTTGCAGGTATGCACCTCCCTCCCGCCCGCTATATTATGCACATGCAAGATTACTGGGCAACACCATTACCGACACGTGTTACACACACGACACGACACACGACACGACACGACACGTGACGCGACACGTGTCGGTAATGGTGTTGGGTTTTGCATTGCCTTCCTGCATGTGCTTAAAATCCTTGCATTTGCCCAGTAATCTTGCATGTGCATAATATAGCGGGCGGGAGGGAGGTGCATACCTGCAACCCACTAATATTCGCGGAAATTAAAACTAGATATATTGTTTTCATTTTCAAATTTAAAATGGATTTCCGCAAAGTAACGCCTGACTCAATCAATTTTTTTTTTATTTTTTTTTAAATATATTAAATTTTGAAGCTTACAGAAGTAAATTTTTTTATATTATTTATTTTACATTTAAAAAAATAAAAGGGCTGATGGCGTGCAGGGCTGATGCCTGCCAGGTCATTGTTGTTGGCCTTGGTGTACTATGACTCATCACTCTACAAATTTCTAGCCTTACAGGAAGACCGTTAGTCGGAGGGTTCACTAGCTTTCCTGCTATTTGCGAAATTTCGCTAGTTAGTAGAAATGGTCATTTTGAGAAATTGACATTTTGCGAAATGGACATTTTGAGAATTGGACATTTAGAGAAATGGACATTTTGAGAATGGACTTCCAAAAAGTTTTTTATGTATAAAAAAAATACTTAACTACTCTATTTCTAACACAGTAAAATGACATGCTTACATCACTATTACAGTACTCGGAAGTCTCTAAGCTCACAATGTTGCTTACGATAACATTATATACCTGTCAGTATTCCAACAGCTGTATGCTGCCTATTGTTTTAAACCAGTTGCTAAAAATATATCTTAAATCTACGCCTTATTTCTAACATGTTTGCGGTCTCCTCATTGCCTGAGCTCCGAGCCGACTTGAAAATATTTATATAGTTACATACAATATAATTTTAAGGGTAGTTACCATAACCTCCGCTCTGCAATATTTAAATAACACCTCAAGGGTCGGCAGCATTGGTTATGGCATCACGGCAGAGTAAACATTAGGCAGTTGGTACCTCAACCCTTTATTAATCACGACTTCGTACTGGGTTATATTTGACCATGATGGTCCTACAGCCAAAATAAGAGGTTGATTTGGAATGCCTTTTGACGTGCAAATAATTTCTTTTTGGAGGCAGTATGTTTCAATATCGGACGCTGCTGGGACGCGACCGAGGAACCCATTCCTTACCTCGTCTCTTGTCAGTTTCCAGGTCTTTTTTTTTGGTAAGCAAATCGTCGGCATTTGCCGAAGTAGGCACACAATTGCCAGAAATGCAGCCACATTAGCTTGCTCTTCGCCCTCTGGAAGATAAAACAAAATTTATAAAATTTGAAAATACAGCTACATTAATATACTAACCGGCCAGCAATCAAAAACGATGTGTGTTATTTAACTGGGGTTCCTTTCAAAAGTATGGTAGTAAATTATAATGCAGACTGGAATGATAAGTGGTAGTAAATTATAATGAAGATTATAATGATGACTGGAAGATTTTATAAGAGTTCCACTCCATGCTAACTCACCAGAGGCCAACTCAAGAAGTTCTAGTGTTGACAGTTCGGCTTTGCTGGATTCTCCCTTTTCAGCGAGAAGTTTGAGCTTGATTAAGGGAAACTTCTCAACAAATGTTTTATTTGCCGAGGGGTATGCGCTTTCAAAGTCACTCGACAACTGTGAAATAAAGAATGTGGTTACTACATACTAAATTATAAAATAAATCAGAGACAGGTGTCTGTTGAGTCTAAACTATACAAACAGATTCTACAAACCAATATTGTAACATGCACAGCGGGGAATTACCTACCTGAAACAAGTTATTTTCATTTTCCTCTTCACTAAATGGAGAGAAAGTGGCGTTTTGCCTTATAGGCAAAGCTACAGGACTAGATCCGGAGGTACTCAGTGTTGATGAAAATCCCTCGAGACATGAGGAGAGGTCATCACGTTGACCCATAGACACTGAAGTCTGTAAATATAGAAATTACAGCTATATCAATCAAAATAATTATTATTATAATAAAATTTATTATGTTTATTGTGTATGTAGCATCTGATTTGCAATTCTAAGTAAATTGATTTAAAAACATGAAGCCTGACATCAGCAACACAATCAGGTCCAGTCATTATCATTGATATATATCAAAATAACGGCGGCGCAGGACCATTCATTTTGGAAATCCTTGGGGGAGGCCTATGTTCACCAGTGGACGTCTTCCGGCTGAAATGATGATGATGATGTAGGTATAATAACTGAGAAACACCTTCATTGTGACCTCAATCTCTCTGTATTTCTGACCTACTTTCTCAGAATCAGTAAAATAAATAACTATCTACTTAAAATAAAAAAGCAAACAAACATTTTTTTTTCGAAGTTTTTCTAGGGCTGACCTCAGTTTAATTTTGTCAGCAATCTTTGTCGAAAATACGGCCAGCTCAGTTTCGTTCGCTTGTAGCAAAATATCTAGGGTCATTCCCTCTTCTGAAAGCAATAATACTTGACATAAACTTCTGTTACTAATTATAGTAAAAATCATGTGATGGTGCTTTTTTAGTCGCTGTAACTGAACACCTTTTCATAAATCGGAACAAAAAAAATTGCACTGTCTATAGAAAGTTGGTAATGTAATCAATTTGTATGAGAAGTCGGAATTTTTTTGAACTGAATTGTAAACATAATTTATAATAGAATGCTGAGCCACTGTCGCGTGCGTCGTCGCGTTGTATCGACTTTGGATGTGAATGAATCCTCCTGATTTCCGAGATAAAATTACCTAAACATATTTAGGTGGGCTTAGCAATCAACGTATGAAAGTAGACATACCTAAATATGCATTTAATAAAACGTAGAGTAAAAGTAAACTCACCCAGCATCTTATTCAATAGATGAGAAAGTCCAGCACTTGTGAGGAAAACTTCTAACTCGTCTGGATTCATTTTTCTTCATAAAAATTTGGTCAGTGGTGGGTATCCTTAATTTATTACACACACTGTATACTATTATATACTGTTATATAAATGAAACACTGCACTAAAAACTAAAAGATTTACTTCGCGTCGTATTAACAGCTAGCAGAACAGCGAGCGAAATGGAAATGGACGCGGACAGGTACTGACCTGTGCATGAGTGCAGACCGATTCCTCCCCCCGCACCGCTTCATACCCTTCGCTTTGCTACCGTAACCAAAGACTTCTATAGGTGTACTGGCTAACCGTAACGTAGGCCGTTGTAAATTCGATATATTATTAAAATAAACATATTTTCTGAGACAACGGAACGTTGTTATAAGAACAACCTTGTACTACTGTAACAACGTAATACTATGTTCGGCCTGCAAAATTCTATTGTTACACAACTTTATTAACTAATGTATTTGCAGTGACAAAGTACAAGTATTTGCGGTGGCAAAGGCGAAGGAAAAACGGCTGACAACAAAAACTATGCGATAATAACTAAACTCCTTAAGTGACGAAGACAATTTTTTTTGTCACTGAAACAACAAAAAAATGACAAAGCTTTTATTGTGACTTTGTTAGCGGATATTTTTCTCAGTGTACCTTCGGTCGAGGTGAACCACATTTCCTAACTTCGTAGCTATGGAGTATAATGTTGGTGTGGCCGCAAAATGACTTTTAGGGACTTTCAGAGTCTCGCAGCGTCAGCGTAGTCTGCTACGCTGACGACACGCTGGTTCTGGCGCAAGGGGGGTCGCACCAGGCGGCGGCTGAGTTGATGATACGCGGGGTTGCGATAGTCGTTGACAGAATCCGGCAATTGGGTCTCGAGGTGGCCCTGCACAAGTCCGAGGCCATGTGCTTTCATGGCTCTCGGAACCGGCCACCACCGGGACCCCAGGTAACGGTAGGAGGGGTTCACATCGGCGTCGGGTCAACGATGAGGTACCTGGGCCTCGTCCTCGACAGCCGGTGGAACTTCGCGTAGCATTTCCGACGTTTGGCCCCCAAACTGGGGCGGGCCGGGGCTGCCTTCAAGCGGCTCTTGCCCAATCTAGGGGGTCCATGTCTCCTGCCGGAGGCTGTACGCGGGGATCGTGCGGTCCATGGCCCTTTACGGGGCCCCAGTGTGGGCGCTGTCGCTAAGGCGACTGCCAGCGCGCCACCTGGTCTCGGCCCAGAGGGTCATGGCCATTCGGCTAGTCCGTGGATACCGCACGGTCTCTGGCGAGGCGGCGAATCTCCTTGCCGGATTGCTGCCGTGGGATCTGGAGGCGAGAGCCCTCGCGCACGTTTACGCGTTGCGCGTGGAGGCGCTAAGCCGGGGTGAAACTCTGCTGCCGCGGCAAATTGCTGCGCAGCGGACGGAGCTCCGGCGGGATCTCACGGAGGTTTGGAGACAGCGACTATCGCAATCCAGTGCTGGGCACGCCACTGTTGCGGCGATAAGTCCCCTCTTTGAGGCGTGGCTGGAGAGACGTCACGGCGTCCTCACCTTCCGCCTGACGCAGGTGCTCACCGGACACGGCTGTTTCGGGAGGTACCTGTGTCGGATCCAGCGGGAGGACACGTCCGGGTGTCATCACTGTGTGGGTCGCCCGGAGTACACGGTGGAGCATACGGTGGAGGTCTGCCCTGCTTGGGCGGAGCACCGCCGTGTCCTCGTCAAGGCGATCGGCGGCGGCGACCTCTCGCGTCCGGCCCTGGTTCAAGCCATGGTCCGGAGCGAGGAGGCATGGGAACCCAAGCAGCAAAATTATCCTATAGTGCAGATGCTATAGGCCTCCAGCACTTATAATATTCTCTTAACGGTTCTAGTATTTACTACCACGCTTATAATAGCCAGCATGGAGTAAGTTGGGCCTTATAGTATTTCTGATCTTATACATTAACTTATAATCACTTATAGGTAGAAATTAAGGGTGCACTATAAGTTTGGGTGACCTATAAAAGTATCGCGAGGGTGTAAATGCACTCAAGAGTAGATAAACTGGTAAGCTATACTTATAACTGCTAACAAGAAGCTTTATAGAACTACTATAAATAAAGTACGCCAATAAGAGTGACAAATAGAACTAAACAAACCGGAAACTATTTGTATTTATTACCTAGTTTTATAATGGTTTATAAATTCACTTTACGGAACAATTATAAGTAATATGGAGCGGTTTTATAGGTATCAACCAAAATTGTTATAATCTTAACACGATTATAAAGGTTTAATTTAATATACTTAGTATCCAAAACTATATCCGTGGTGTCCTGTACAAGAATACATTGGTTTTTACAATTATTAAGGTTTTTAAAGCTCGGAAATCCCTTTTAGTCAAAAAGCGATCGACGTCCAGAAACATTACCATTTTCAATGCTGACACCTAAACCAAAGAACTAAAATAAGCCACGTATCTAATCTATACTAATATTATAAAGCTGAAGAGTTTGTTTGTTTGGTTGTTTGTTTGTTTGTTTGTTTGTTTGTTTGAACGCGCTAATCTCAGGAACTACTGGTTCGAATTGAAAAATTCTTTTTGGGTTGAATAGACCATTTATCGAGGAAGGCTTTAGGCTATATATCATCACGCTTAAGCCAATAGGAGCGGAGCAGCGATAAAGAATGTTTTAAAATCGGGGATTCCACGGGGACGAAGTCGCGGGCAGCAGCTAGTAGCAATATAAAAGAACCGTTCGGTTATAGAAATATTTACGGAACTCTAATTCCAAATAATATGGCCAAGCAATGGTTCTGATGTTTACCATTATTAAACAAAGTAAGCCTATAACGGTTTGTTAATGTATTTGGGAAAACCAACTTTGTCAAAATGGCGACTTTTCGTTGTATGTCTTACTGAAACTAACATTATTTTAAAATTCAACTTAATGAAAACGCAAATTTCAAGGGGCGCGTCAAAATTTTGACTAAAAACTTATTATACTTCACAGAAAATATACGTGCGCCATGCTGTGCTCATTCAAACACATTATACATCTTGATTTATTGTTAACTAACACTCTACTCATAATTTATATTCTAGATAATATTTATTAGAAATGGATATGTTTTAATCTTTACAAATGCGCGCAGTAACTTTTACCAATTCACAACACTTTGTATGAGCTTGTAAGAGATTCACTGTGTACGTTATTGTCGTATTTGGTTCCATTAAGCGCTGATAGTTAGCTTCGCGAGAGCAAATAGTTCTACATAGTCCAACTATAAGGTCGTTACTGTCGTGTTTGGTTCCATTATGAGCTGATAGTTAGCTTCGCGGGCGCAAATAGTTTTACGTAGTCCAACTATGAGGTTGTTATTGGTAAAAGTGGTATTCACCAATTCTACTATAGACATTTAATTAGGTAAAATACGCCTATAAATTGGGCCCTTTTCCGTGGTTATAATTGCTTACTATTCCGTTATAGTCCTATGAAATGGTGGTTCCAGGACAATTACTAGACCACATTTTGCTGCTTGGGTGTGGTCTAGTAATTTATTTGCTCTCGCGAAGCTAACTATCAGCGCTTAATGGAACCAAATACGACAATAACGTACACAGTGAATCTCTTACAAGCTCATACAAAGTGTTGTGAATTGGAACTTTGGAACTGAAAACTGAAAACTGAACTGAAATTGGAAACCTTAATAATTGTAAAAACCAATGTATTCTTGTACAGGACACCACGGATATAGTTTTGGATACTAAGTATATTAAATTAAACCTTTATAATCGTGTTAAGATTATAATAATTTTGGTTGATACCACTATAAAACCGCTCCATATTACTTATAATTGTTCCGTAAAGTGAATTTATAAACCATTATAAAACTAGGTAATAAATACAAATAGTTTCCGGTTTGTTTAGTTCTATTTGGCACTCTTATTGGCGTACTTTATTTATAGTAGTTCTATAAAGCTTCTTGTTAGCAGTTATAAGTATAGCTTACCAGTTTATCTACTCTTGAGTGCATTTACACCCTCGCGATACTTTTATAGGTCACCCAAACTTATAGTGCACCCTTAATTTCTACCTATAAGTGATTATAAGTTAATGTATAAGATCAGAAATACTATAAGGCCCAACTTACTCCATGCTGGCTATTATAAGCGTGGTAGTAAATACTAGAACCGTTAAGAGAATATTATAAGTGCTGGAGGCCTATAGCATCTGCACTATAGGATAATTTTGCTGCTTGGGCATTTTGCTGCTTGGGAAGCGACCGCCTCCTTCTGTGAAGCAGTAATGCTACCGAAGGAGGAGGCGGAACGCGTGCGTGAGAGGGAAACCTCACGCCCTAGCCGCCGCAACAGAAGAGGACGCCCCGGGCGTCGGGAAACGCAGGGCGATTCCCGGCCACCGTAGGCGCGGGCCTGCGGATGGCGAGCTATGGGTGGCTCGCCGTCCGATAGCAACCAGGCCCGAGTCGACGGCGCGTCGTGTTCCACGCGCGCCTCCAAGAGCCGTCAGCAACGTAGACGGGGCCCCATAGGGTCAGTGCCTGCTAGGGTTGCGGATTTTGTTCGAAAGAGTCACCGCAGCCCTGGAACGCAAAGGGCACAAGAAGGATCACGGGTGGGTTTTAGTCAGTAAGAGTCTGACACTCCCTTCCGCTCCGCCCAGAGCGGGAGAAGTCATTTGATGATTTCCCATCCAGAAAAAAAAAGGGATTTTCGGAGTGTGATTCCGAAGTATACACGGAAGGTGTGTGCAAAGTTACATATACCTACTTTTTCATTTCTCGCGTGGCTTGGCAAGTTTACGGCTCAACGAGGTTCTCAACTGAGGTAGCCCATTGGTGGTTTGTTGTAGCGTCCGCATCGGAGACACAATTTTTATTCAGTCAATGTAGAGCGCGCAAGGGTTTCCCGAATGACGCGACAGTAGTATGCGTGTCGTTTTTTCTAGCGTCCACTGTTGTTCACCATTTATTCGCTAACTACCTGACAGTTTGTTTTTGTCTGAAAAAATATACATATATAATAAGAAAACTTGTTTATTTGGCACATACAGGATCTAAGAAATCTTAACTTTAAAATAATATTGGATTAGTTCTTGACAAAACATGTATCCTGATAAATATGGTTCTTTAACGAGAGCAAAACACTGATTTAAGAAACTTACATGATGCATAGAGCAGCAGAGCAGCTTTGGATCGTGCTTTAAACGTGCCTATAAATGATTTAATTTTAGATCAAAGTTGTTTAGCTTTAATTATTATATCTATACTAATATTATAAAGCTGAAGAGTTTGTTTGTTTGTTTGTTTGTTTGAACGCGCTAATCTCAGGAACTACTGGTTCGAATTGAAAAATTATTTTTGGGTTGAATAGGCCATTTATCGAGGAAGGCTTTAGGCTATATATCATCACGCTTAAGCCAATAGGAGCGGAGCAGCGATAAAGAATGTTTTAAAATCGGGGATTCCACGGGGACGAAGTCGCGGACAAAAGCTAGTAATTGACATATATATACCTTGATTTAATTGAAACAAATTAAACTAAGTTGATTATGAAACTACCTTGCCCATCAATCAATCTCCCTCGAGCACCAGCGTTCTTATCTAAAGCGCGCAGATAGTTCTAAGTGCTCAAGCGCTCAAGGTGGCTTCAGAATGAGTGTCAAGGTGACGATCGATTCAATGCGGGTGCACAAATTTGCATTGTACTCCGCGCTCGGCTTACAGCGGATTCCTCTGCTAAGATGAGCTCAAGGACCATATGCTCTCATAACATAATGACAGTATTACCTAAAGGGATAGGCAGAGTCGTATAGATGAATGACACACAGGGTCCATCCTCGTTATAATAGACAATGAGTCTATTCCATCAACCTTTTTTTTATGGATGGGATTTCAACAAATGATTTCTTCCGCTCTGGGCGGAGCGGAAATGAGTACTGATTACAACCCATCCGTGTTCCTCCAATTGCCCTTTGCATTCCAGAGCCGGTAACTCTTTCGAAGAAATTCCGCAACCTTGGCAGGATTCGATCAACGTACCAGACGCCCGTCTACGAGAAGATTTCTTGCATCTTCTATTTTTATCTTTCGATTTAAATCTTCAATTTAATTATCAACTTTTGCCGCGCCTTCGCTATAATATTTTCTACTGCCTGCAGCTTTGCTATTATAGCCTGTATTTGTCTCCAGAATTTCGATGAATTTTCTATTTTTCTCTATACGAAAATTCATCGAAATCGGCTCGACCATTTAGGCATGCAAGCGGAACAAAAAACAAAATCGCTTTCATTTTCATAATATTAGTTAGGAGGCCGTATAGTTTGGATTAGGATTAGTGTAGCATGTTATGGATTCAGCAGCCGTCTGCTGAATCCATAACCCAGAATTCGAATCACACAAATCATTTCACCGTTCATTTACCCATAATATTCCACTATTAACCGTACCCGACCTATCTTAAGCCACGTAAGTGAAATCCTAGATTCGCCGGTAATCGTCGCTGTCAGCGGTACGTCTACGTTCCTCGTATATGCGGGTTAATGGTTTTGATCGTTTTGATTCGATAATTGAGCGCCTCAAGTCCGCTCGAGCGTCGTATTCGCGGAGTACCTACGCTTCACCTATTTCGATTTTAACGTTATTGCCGCCAGCCGGCACTGCTGAGTATAGCTGAGTTGAGTGTTGGCGTGGTGGAGTGTAATCTGTTTGCGTGATTGTAATTGTTCAGATAATCTCAAAATACGTTAAATAACAGTGTATTAGTCTGAGAATTGGGGTTTTCATTCGCTCATAAAGCTGTTTTATTAGAGGTTAATACTCGAATGTATGGCAAAGTTAATTACTTATGTTGTAATATAAATTCATGAGTAATTGATTAAGCTTGTGAATTTATTAAAGGTTTGATTGAAGCAATCGTACATTTGATTTGAAATTGTAACGGTGGCTTACAATTGAAACTACATACTTGTGTCCCTTGTCATTTTAATTTAACATTGGAGTCAAAAATAAAACCGAATTCCAATACAAAGCCCCAGACAAAGCTCTGCAAAATTAACAAATTCTATTTAATTTAATTATTGGATCGGTATCGTAAATAACGCTAAACCGTGGGTGGACCGTGTGGCGCGTTCGATCTCGAGGGATTCAGGAGATCAAATTAATTGGCAGAAATGAAATAAAATGACCGCAGATTGAATACCGGCTCTCGTTCACTAAAGCTTTTCAGGTGTGCCCATATCGTGACGTGATACTTTCCCTCTGTGAATATTATAATTTCAGTCCGTAAAAGTAACAAACTCACGCACGCCGTAAGTATGGGTATGGGGCAAAAGGGCTCCATCTGCCTCTCTTTAACTTCTAAGGATCGACTTCTGAATTGAGTACCTATTCGGAGTGAACAACGTGGCAGACCCTACTTTAATGCCAATGATTGACAGATCTTCAGGCTAAAGTCGAGTTCGACAAATACATACCCTCTTCAAATAGATACTTAATTCAGAAATCGGGGATAACTCTAACAGACTTATAATAAAATAAGAAAAACTTACGTAACAGAGGCTCAGGAATATATAGAAAATTGATTGAATAAATTATACTGCTTGATTCGATAATGTTAGAGCTATCAATTTGGTTGGGCCAATTTGAAGTTTATTTTTGGCTCTGCAAAGAAAATATTTATTTCGGGAAAATACGATATCTTCTTATGATTGACGTTTGACTTTGATTTTTTTTTGTATAATAAGGAGGATCTTGCGTACATACAATGAGCGAATCCAATTTTTTGGTGTTTGTTTTCCGTCTAGTAAATGCCCACCTTCAACGAATAGTTAGCGATACTTAATTTGATTTAATGCCATACAGTGAGTAGTAGTAACAATGCCATAGGGTGCCAAAAAGATGAAAGATCTTAGTCTTTTTGCCATCAATTTTACTCGCAAGCTGTTCAAAGGCATCACCAGAAAACCCATTCCACATCTTACAGGTGATATTGGTACAGTTTGCAGCTTTTTCTTTTGACTATAATTTATCTGTGTTTGTGATCTTTTAAACCGACATTATGTACCCACTTTTTTTAATGGCAAATCGGTGCAGAGATGATTCAGGATTAAAGGTCTGTTTCACGATCTAAATAACAACTAAATACTCATTAAATTCGAAAAAGAACAGATAATGTTCAAAATTATATACCAAACAAATTGGCAGGAACTTAATAAGTAGTGAAACAGGACCTTACAAATGTTAACTCTTTATATCATCAAAGAGTTTTGAATGTTAAAAAAGGTTCAATCTTTATAATAAAAAATACTAAAAGACATTTCTCGGATATATTTTTTGATTCACAAAGCGCCTTAAGCGCTTACCCGTTCCCGCTCGGTGGCGCTGCAAAGGTCAGTCAACAGTAAATAGTAAATCTCTTCACATGCCGTTCAATTTTAAAGTGGGAAAGAAATGTTTTATCTTTTTACACTTATCTAGATAAGCATATTCACTTATTGAATGATGGCTGAAAGCTAGGTTGTATGATCTGCAACTAAAGGCACCTTTTGAAAACCGTAAGGTGTTCTCTTGGTTTAGGATAAACAAAAGAAGTTAAGTTACCCACCCATTTCCTTTCAACACACTAAAAGAGCACTGTATTTGTTTACAGCTACTGCTTGTGGTCGTTTTATTATTAAGTCTGTTGCATTGATTTATATTAAGTTTAATTTGCACTCATTTATAATATTTCTTTGAACTAATACTGATTAACAACGTACAACAATCGTAAGTTAAAAAAATGAATAGTTTCAAGATGGTGGCCCAATTTCTGCGGGAAAACCCACTCAGGTCCGCTGGGAACCAATTGCCGTCTAACAAGCAGCCCTCGAGACTAAGCTGTTAAGCCTTGATTTAATGCCGACCGCAGGATTTGGATAATTTCACTCAATATTTAGTTTATTCCACTGTTTAATTCTAAACAATTGTTTAACTCCGAAAAACTGGTCCTGTGTATATAGGATAGTTTGAGTACAATATTTGGGAAAGTTTGATTGAACTTAAGGTATTTTGAGACGTAAAAAGGTCTTATTGTAGGTATCTGGTAATTTTCTGATTTCAAAAATCTTATTGAAACTGTTTTATGCTATCGGTATAAAACAATTAAGTAAAGGATATATCGCTGAGTGCGAGAGGGCTAGTAGCCCTCAGCGATATATCCTTTAATTGTTTTGCGCCTCACCACCTACTAGGTTTGTGGCAACCACGCAGACCATACCCGATCTTACGCTGCAACTTCTGCCAATAACGGTTCAACGCGAAATCTATCACATGGGGTTCCCCAAGCGGATGCTATAGGAAAAGCGTTCGAGAAGTGGGCGGTAGCTACAGGCCTCTGACTCCTAAACAGAGGTTCTGCTAATACGTGTGTGTATACGTGTGGACCGCCACCCCTGCCATTGCCATACGTGTCTATGGCTGGCGAGTCCTGGGGGTGGTGTGAAGATTGGATTACTTGTATATTTGGATGGAAGTGCGCAGACAACCCCGCCGTAATTAGGAGTTGAAATCCCAATCAACTGGCATTCTTCCAAGAAAAGGAGCAAGCGATGGGTGATATTTTGGACGGTCTAAACTAATATAAGATTCTTGGGGACGCCCATATCATGTGGCACGGAATAAAATCCGCGCCCAAGGCCTCCCATTAACGGAATACCTTCACCTTCAGTTCTTTGCTGAAGTTGTGGTGGCACTTTTTCCACGCTAGGCGGAGAAACCACCTCCGATGATGGCTCCAGAGTTCCCTTCAGCCTACAGGCAAAGGAGCTGTTGGACGACTTGGGAAGATGCTAGAGGAAATTCTCGCTACCAGCATTGTTGATGTTAACAGTAGGCTCAAATTTGTCGGACTCATAATTTGGTATTCGAGGTGAGTGTTCGACTATGGACACCATTATGCATCTCAGTACCCAGATCATAGATGCGGTGACGCCACAAGAGGTAATGTTGGCGGTGTCATTAGACATTACCAATGCGTTTAATACTTTGCCATTCGGATTCGTCGAAGACGCACTCCGATTTCTTGGACTACCCATTTGCTTAAGGGAGCTGGTGGCAGACTATTTGAGAGGGTGATATGTTAGTTACCAGGGACGCAATGGCTAACTTATGCGGAAGCCTATCACGTGTGGTGTTCCACATGGGTCGGTCCTAAGACCACAACTATGGTACGTGGGTAACAATTGGGACTCTGGCGGTGCTCTCTCACCCAGTCGTCATTTGTTAAGCATTATGGGCAACAACAAAAAAAGTTTATGCCTACCAAATTTATGTTTATTAGAAACACTGGTAGATTAGGTATGAAACAATATAAAAATGTATGGGTATCCTATATTGGTGATAGAATGTACTATGTCTAGAGACTTTGTTACCATGTTTCTCTATCTCTAGGCAATATGTAGATATTAACGCCTGAAACTTACCGAACCGATACAACCATTGTTCTCGCAGTACTAGCAATTAATTTGAGGTTTACCCGAGCACTCGAGCGGCGATGGCGATTAATTAGTTCATCACATAAACACATCCGACATGTGTTAAGTACGCCTCAGGCCATGTTGTACACGCGCCTATAACTTAAGTTATTACTGTGTATATTCTACTAAGGCGTGTAGAATCAGCATGCTGAAGTGGAAGTGGGCAGGCCATGTCTGTAGACAGATAAACGGTCGATGGAGTAGACAGGTGTAGAGCCCGCGTATGGGTAAACGTAGTGTGGGACGCCCTGCGGCACGATGGATCGATGATATGAAGAAAGTGGCTGGCAGCAGATGAATGCGGACTGCTCAAGGCCGGGAGATGGTTGGCGCTCTTTGGGTGAAGCGTCCGTTCAGCAGTGGACGGCTATTGGCTGAGATATATACATATATATATACTGAGACTACCGTTGGCAAATAAGAGATTGTAGACGGTTACAGCTTAATGTAAGTCTGCGTTAAGTCCCTTTGTAGTTCCCTTTATATTACAACGTGTTGAGTTTAAATAACTTTTTAGAACGTCATGATAAAGTGAAGACGTTTGAGTTATCAGGCGAGGTATAAAGTGTTCTTCGATAAAGAATCTTCGTGGTGCAATTTTTGCTGCTGTGTTTTATGTAAGCACTCGTAATATTTCATCTGTATTTGCAATATTAAAAGTGTTTTAACGATATACGATAAAATACTTAGTTTAATGTGTAGGTATTATATTGGTGTTGGAGATAAGTAGTATGTGTTTATGATTAAATTGCAAATTGAATACGGTCTGAATCCTTTTAGGGTATTTAGAAATCTTATTGTCTGTGAACAAGTACCAAAGTACTTAAGTATGCAAGCAACACATAGAACTCAATCTCCTGAAATACTTTAGCAAATTTATATTTTGAGAGTGTACCTAATTTTACTTATGTAGATAATTGGAAATTGGAATAACAATGGTTTTAAGCTGAAATTCTGTTATTAGCAGAACTGAAAGGGTACAGATTTCTGTTATTTAGACAAACGGATCTCATATTGCGCGTGTCATTTGTTTTCATTAAACATTTCATTAACTTTCTAAATGGTGTTGATTTTAAGCGGGCGGGCGGCACTTTGTGAGTTTGTTTTAGTAGTTAACGAGTCGGTAACAATGATAATGGATATACATAACTTCGGACAACGCACGGATTTATAATCGCCTGGGCAGTGTAGCAGTCAGTGGCGTGCAGTTGTTCGAGTTAGGGTAGGCCAGAGAAAATGTCCAAATAAATTAAAAAAAAAAACCACATTATTAGGTTTGATTTTTAATGAAATGAGTTTTTTTTTTATTTAAATAGCCTATTAAAAAAGACACCACATTGCAACCCTGACTAATGTG
The DNA here is from genome assembly GCA_905332915.2 of Hecatera dysodea. Classification (NCBI taxonomy): domain Eukaryota; kingdom Metazoa; phylum Arthropoda; class Insecta; order Lepidoptera; family Noctuidae; genus Hecatera; species Hecatera dysodea. Next base: position 9,031,429 of record HG995309.1, read on the forward strand.
GTGTGTTTTTTTTTTGGACAATTTTCTAACTCGAACCGCTGCACGCCACTGGCAGCAGTGGTTGAGCACACCTTGTAGGAATCCATATGCTAGGAATGATTCGTTGTTTTGAAGGATGGGTGGATTTTGAAAAATGTACAGATGCATTTTGATTAATTATGAACGCACGTGAGCACATTTGCAGAAATTTCAGTCTTTCGGTAGAATCACAGCTTTAATTCGTTAGATTTGTTCATCTCAATGCCGTTTTTAATTCTATTTGTATATATTTATGACAGCTTTTTCATGTTTGTCTTTTTTGAGTTGCAATTTTTTTTTTGTATGGAAAATCATCAAATCTCTTCTTTCGCTCTGGGTGGAGCGGAATGGAATGTCAGACTCTTACTTTCTAAAACCCTCCCGTGGTCCTCCTAATCTCCTTTGCATTCCAGGGCCACGGTAATTCTTTCGAACAGGTTCCGCAACCCTAGCAGGGACTGACCCTATGGGGACCAGTCTTCTTTGCTGAAATCTCATTGAGACGCTCATGGAACACGACGCGCCGTCGACCCGGGCCTGGTTGTTATCCGTCGGTGAGCCATACATAGCTCGTCATCCGCAGGCCCGAGTTGCACTTGCCTTATCGTCCCTACACCATCAAATGCCTATGGCATTAAGTCAGCCTTTGTATAGTTTTTTTACTAGTGCATAAACAAATAAATAAATTATGGACTTTTATATTGCCTCATGAAGCCCGCTTAGTAAAAAATTGTCGCCCTCAAGGTACACCTGCTACTAAACATAGTTATTCATTTTGCATGTTTTACGTAATGTATAACCACTGACGTTTTTATACAAAAGTTATTACATTATTAGAGTTCCGTACCCGAAGGATAGCCAACGGAAAGCGATATTAAGCATTCGCTGTCCCTGCGTTCGTCAGCGGGTTGTATTCAATGAACTGTATTGGTGGAAAATATAATCTATGTTTTAAAACAAAAGAAAATGAAGCGAGCTGATTCGGGAAAGGAAGAAAAATCAAGTAATATACTTGATTTTTTGCTCTGGTTCTCTTCACTACATAGTATAAAACAAAGTCGCTTCCCGCTGTCTGTCCCTATGTATGCTTAGATCTTTAAAACTACGCAACGGATTTCGATGCGGTTTTTTTAACACATAGAGTGATTCAAGAGGAAGGTTTATATGTATACTACATGCATATCAACATTGCACCCGCGCGAAGCCGGGGCGGGTCGCTAGTATAAGATAACTTATACATAGTATGGTAAAAATATAAACATCATAAAACAACAATAAATCACAGTTCCTATCTATTTTTTCTAGTAAACACCTGAGTTATGATCCCAGTTATCGCAGAACAAGTCCATAACTCGTTTGATGGCGTGTAGTCAAGTTTTTATTTCCACTGTTTTATTTATACAACAGTAAATGCCCCGTAAACCACGAAATCCGTTTCTTAGTACCCTGAGATAAATCTTCTTAGTACTTGAAGACGAAGTGACTTTAAGTATGAATAAGATAAGCTCTGATACCTGTCCTACTGGTGTTAGAGTTTTGGCAAAACCAGGGGTCGATCGCATACATGTGATCGGACATGCTATGTCCGAAGTCGAACCATTTATGTCGGTAGTACGACGGATATTCTGATACCTTTGATAACCGCTTGTCTTATTCATACTTAAAAATCACTTCTCCTTCAAGTACTATGAAGATTTATATCAGGGTAGGTAATCAAAAATTTAAGTCATTCGATTTTTATATTGGACAGAACCAAATTCTGGCGGAGTTTGTGAATTTGTTATTTTAGCACTTTTTGTTTACTTTGTTGTTGTAGAATATTCTTTCTACAACATTGTTTAGTTGGTGCTTCAATCCTGCGAGTCACAACAGTTATTACTAGACATCTGACCTTTGTATTTTCACCGGAAAATTGCAGACTCCGTAAGATCGTAATAAATCTTTATTATATTTTAAATACTCGATATATTATGGAAAAATCGTTTCGTATACAAAAACCCAAATTCAATATTTTACAATATAGCCTTGTCTTATTAAGAAAAAAATAATATACAATTTCACGCGATATTTTACAATCTACCGAAGTTTGCCTTTTGCGATGACACAAATAACTTTCTTATAATGGAGTCAATTCATACTTTAATTTTTTTCCCAATCGAGATGACAATGACGTCTTTTTATGGATGGGAAGTCATCAAATGACAGTGTCAGGCTCTGACTGACTAAAACCTACCAGTGTTCTTTCGCATGCCCTTAGCGTTCCAGGGCTGCAGTGACTCTTTAGAACAAATTCCGTAACCCTGGCAGGCACTGACCCTATGGGGCCCCGTCTTCTATGCTGATATCTCTTTGAGGCGAGCGTTTGAGCGTGGAACACAACGAGCTATCGACACGGGCTTGGTTGTTACCAGACGGCGAGCCATTGCAATTTTTGTACCATTTTTAAATTTAATAAATATATATTTGAATGTAATTGCGCCCTTAGAATGAGAGGGGCCTAACTTAAAAATTGCAATGTTTGGCAAATGAGCAAGAATTTAAATCTGTAAAAAGTGTTGGGTAAAAAAACAAATGTCTCCCGAGACCTATGTATAAGATTTCCCTTTCTCAAATATATTTCGGAACTTTTTCATCACTGGTTTTAGAGTATGTTTTTTACGTTCAGTTTATTGCAAAATTATAAGTATCAGAAGTTTTGAGTTAAGTCCCTTTCATTCTGAGAGTGCGAAATGGTTTATCCGTTTCTTATTATGAAAAAATAGTTGGCAATTTCATGATTTGGAATCTCTCAGGCATGAAAGCATCCTATAACCTCTTCTAAGACACGGTGTCTTCTAACCTTTAAAGACTGCCGGCACTTCTGTTCCTAAACGTCCGATTTTATTAGATACCTTTTCACAGACTCATCTATTTCAGGATTAAATACTTTTTCCATGAATTTTGTTGACTAACGGCCGAAACCAATAACCGATCTATCACATACTGGAGCTAGAAAAACAAATGAAACAACAGAAAAATTATGTAGGTTTTCTGTTGTTTCATTTGTTTTTCTATCTCCAGTATGTGATAGATCGTTTATTGGGTTCGGCCGTAAAGGTATAAAAAGTTCGATAGGTCTAAACACAAAGTAATTAATTACTCGTTACTAGCTTTTCCCAGTGGATTTGTCTGTGTGATTAGTGTTTTACCATACTAGGATTCAAAATATAGATACTGTGCCCTCTACCAGGCCATGCTCCAATCCGAAAAAAAGTTTGGAAATATTTTAAAGTAAAAAGTTTAAAGGATGGGACATCGTAAAAATATTTCTTCCGTTCTGAGCGGAGTGGAAGGAAGTGTGAGCCTCTTACTGACTAATATCCATTGATGATAAATAAACTTCATGCCAACCATTCACGGACCGACCTCGGACAGCGTTGCTTAGCTTCGAAGATCAACTCGTGCGGCTGTGATTCGTTCATGTTCATCCACTCAGTGGTTGAAGCGTGATTGATATAATAAAAATACAAATAATAAACAGACACACATTTAAAATGTTAGTAGAATTCTAGGGATAGTGTATATCCATCAGCCTCCGAGCCAGTTTGATTAGGTAATTAATCAGCCAGCGTTGAGCAATAACATTCCAGTTATTTAGTTTGAAACAAAAACAATCAACACACACACGACTTAACGAAAACAAAGTAAATTGTTCTAGACAGTGTTGTTGTGAATTGGATAAACTATCGATGAATTGGTTAACATTTGTTTATTTTTTATTTAATCTAAAATATATAAATTTATTCAAACTCGATAATATTAGTGTCTCAGTGATGTCAGGTTTTATTCAGATTTTTAGTAGGTATTTAAATAAGATGATATTGCATTGCATGAAATAGCATTACATTGCATTTAATGTTCAAACAAATGATGAAATAAATAGTTTTGTATATTTTCATTTCAAAAATGGGTTTCGTGAACGGTGTAAAGTACATTACTAAAAATAAGTATTATAATTTATCGATACGTTTTATTTGATTATTATTAGTTCCCATCCCTAGAGTAGTTACAACTACATTAAATACCACACAGAAAGCTTATTTGTGTATTCATTAGGGACGTTTTAATTAATGCATTGGTATTAGTCGAATCGGCGTTTAGAGCTTATTCTGCTTTGACGTAACTTCACAATGTTAATTACGTAAATATGATCGAGCATTTATCATCATCTGCCTAGCCTTTTCCCAACTATATTGGGGTCGGCTCCCAGTCATGCCGGATTCAGCTGAATACCAGTATTTTACGTGAAGCGGCTGCCTACCAGACCTCCACAACCCATTAACTGGGGAACACGGTACTTCTTGGCAAGACTGGTGTCAGATTTTCTGGCTTCTGACAATCCGTAACGACTGCCAAAGATCTCCAAATGACAGCCGGGACCAACGGCTTAACGTGCTGTCCGAGGCACGGAGAAGTCTCGTTATGTTCAGATGGTCACCCATCCACAGACCAACTTCGGCAAGCGTTGCTTTACCTAGACGATCGACCCGTGCGATCGAGCATTTATAAAACCGCTAAAACGTTTGATTTTGAGGATTCGCGTGTTACTTTGACAGATTGTGAGAGTTTCTTTGAATGCCTCATTTGTATTTTACCTATTTGTAGGTCATAGGTGGCACTTTTTTCTATTGATTTATCTTACACGACTCTGTGCATGAAAAGATTTGCTACTAACTTGTAAGGGGTTCCGAACGGCCGCAAAAACAGAACACACGAGTAGGTAATCTTAAGCCTACGAGGGCTTAAGATTACCTACTCGTGTGTCTGTCTGTCTTTCCGTTTGTTACAGCCAATTTTCACATCAACTGGACCGATTCGAAATTTGGTACACAAAACTTCTGTGACCCAAACACAGGCGTGTCACCTAAATAAATCAAATTTTGGATATGGTGATAATTTTGGGTCAAATTAGAAAAGTAATAAAAAATATTTAAAAAAAAAACCGTATCGTGTGACAATTCAGTAAAGGGTTATTGGGAGAGTAATAAATCATTTATTTTTAATTTAATTCATTATTTATTTAATAATATTTTACATGAAGTTACTGCCTATCTGACTTCCACATCCCAATAACTGGGTAGCGGGATACCCTTGGCAAGACTGGTGGCATTTATATGGCTTCTGGCTACCGTATCTGTTCCGATAACATCTCAAAACATTATCAAAGATCGTCAAATGCAGCCGGGACCAAATAGAGCTTTATTTGGTTTGCAATGCACGGAGGATGCTGGCAATTTACCTAATGCATGACCTTGAAGGTCGGGCACGTCCATGTAGTTTTATGTGAAACTAGCTTCTGCCCGCGACTTCGTCCGCGCGGTTTAGTTACTTTACCCCCGATTTTGAAACTCGCAGCCCGATCGGTTTAAAATTGCCAAAGTTTCATACAAACTTTCATCCCCTATTTTATCCCCTTGGGGGTAGAATTAATCAAAATCCTTTCTGAGCGGATGCCTACGTCATAACACCTAAGTACCTGCATGCCAAATTTCAGCCCGATCCGTTCAGTGGTTTGGGCTGTGCGTTGATAGATCACTATGTCAGTCAGTCACTTTTGAGTTATATATATTTGATAATTTATTTTAAGTTTGAGAATCAACCCGTGAACTTTCATCGGACTGAAATAGATTTAAACTCTATTTAGCGTTCTAAATAGAGCTTAAATCTATTTCAGTCTGATGACATAGTTACCGCGTGACGAGTCCCGGTGGCTACGGCATTCCCATTTCCTGCCCGAACGTTTTCAATAACTACCGTCATTTGTTTAGCAAAACATTTTATTGGAAAATCGTTTTCACACGTCATGGGCCGACAAATTGTATTTGAAATTGAATAACGCTTTGAATTATATCGAGCTTGATAGTAATGGAATTATTGGGAATTATGATAATTTTTGTTAATGTGCTGTTAGCCTATTTGTTATTGGTTTATATGATGGTTTCATTTTTGGTGTTATTTGAGTTATTTTTTTAATATCAACGATTGATTTATTTATAAACTTATTATTATTAAAGTAAACACATTAAAGTATTTGGGTAAACTAACAATTAAGATAAATGTAAACTTGTATCGAATCACGTTCAAAAATCTTAAAAGGATCCGGAGTGCTGATTATATGTATTAAGGTGGAGTGCTGATTATTTGAAGATAATAATGCTGGTCCTGCTCCACAGCCATTAGGGTGCACAAACTAAACTATTCCTCTAGCATTTGAAAACATTGTTGGACCCTCTGAAGATTGTAAGTAAAAGTTTTTTTTATTGTATAGACTCAATCTTTTAGGCATTATATAACGTCATGCATTAACGGTACATGTGTGAGTACTATGTACCATAAACTATATTTTTTATGTATGTCTGACTAGAACGTGCCCTGGCGGTTGAGAGTGTCATGCTCACTCAAAAGTCCCTCTGATGGCGGCGTATGTGTTTCATTCATCATTTGGCTCCGTCAGCTGGGACGGGTCATCTCTCAGCTGCCCCGGTTTATTTTAATCATTTGTACTTTAAATTGTTCTTTTCACTCTGGATACCTGTATCATACACGTCTTTCTACATCGTTCTCACATATAGGAATAACATCAAGAAGAACAACGTATCCACAACTTTGTAACAATGTATTGATTTAAAAGAGTGTCCGTGGAGTTTATTGCACGTTCTTCTCCATAGAGATCTACGCTTTGGAACGTGCAGATAGCTTCACTGCTTTCAACCTTTACAATTCAAAGGTGCCTGTAAAGAGTTTAATTGAAATAAATACTTTGAGTTTGAGTTTTGGTTTGAGTTTTGTTATATTAAGGTAGAACGCTGATTATACACTGAGTTTGCGAACCTCTTGCGATCCGCGCTATTGCAACTGCTTCAATGGACACGGGATGCGCACCGCGTCATGCAACTTGCCCGCTACGCGTGTACTATAAGAATCATCATCGGTTAAGGGAATCTAAAATAAGAAAAGATATAAAAATACATTGCTCTTGGATCTCAAATCACATGACCCATAAGTGGACATTATATAACTTACTTTGATTGCGATATGCTTCGATTAATTTCTAATACTTCTCTTCAGACCACTCCATCATCTGATACAAGACGCAACACAAGTACGCGGAGGTTGATGCGTACACACTTGCGTTTTGATTTTTCACTGTGTTCGCTAAAAATCGACACAGCGGATCACCTGCCGCGGAGCGTGCAACGTTGCACGCTCCAAGTTTGCCAAGTCAACGTATCTACTATGTGGAGCAGTTGCAGGAGCGCGGAGTGCAAGAGGTTCGCGAACATAGCTCTTGCATAGCGGATATCCTCGTATACAAACAAGCTACGCGCTACGGCGTAGTGCCGTAGCGCTACGAGACTATCTACATTGAGAAGTGGAGTGTCGCGAAGGCAATCGCTTTGAGGTGCGCTTCAGGTGGCAAACTACTTAGAGAAAGTGCAAATTTCTGCATAAAGCCACTGTGCAACGAACCGAACTAAAACCTGAACTTCTTTGATTTGACGGCGGCGGCGGCGGTGTCATTTACCTTCTATGCCTTACTTTCCTTGTAAATCTTGTTAGAGGATGTCTGCAAGTAAGTTTTTCTTAGTTACTTTAGACTTGACAAGTTAACTTGCTCTGAGGGTTTGCTGAAGTTTATTTTCCAATGAGCGTCATGTAGTACCACAAAGTTAGATTTGTGCAAACTTGAAGAGTGATTACGGCAGTGTGTATCTGCAATAAAACCTGCACGTGTAACCCCGCATACGATTAAAACAAACAAACTTGCATAAACATAACAAACACGTATAAAAAGCAATCTACTCGCGAACCAATTACGAAATTGCTATGTTTATGTAAAAACGTGTTCAAAGGAATGTAACACACAAATTACTTTGTTTTTCAGTTACTGTCTGTGCGCCGGTAGAGGGCGCATAAATCAAACTTTGTTCAAGCGCTGCGATGTGGCGCTGTTGCGTTGTAAAGCAGTATTTATTACGTAAAGCATTGTCCACGCTAGGACACAAGTTAAAGCTTGCACGGTCGTATTTCGTGGGATATGTGTCGAGCAAATATGTCTGGAATCATTTTTGGACATGTGCCCCGTCCTTGTCTCCCGGATGAGTTGGTCGCTAAGCGGCTTCCTCACTCACACATAAAGTAAGTAAAAGCCAGGTGATGAAATTAAAATGTTAAGGTTAGAAAACAAATAGTTGCTGCTGCAACAAGGTGTCGAAAAAAACAGCTACTTTATAAGGATGAATACGCGCCATACAAAATAGCGCGTATTCCATTATAACCACCAAGAGGGAATAGGTAAGTATCCAAAGGCAAACAAAAACAATTTTATATTTTTATGAGTTATAAGTCATAGAAATATAAAATTGTTTTTGCTTGTTTATTATATCTATGGTATAAGATTGTACAAGTGATAATGAACTACACAAGATTTCCGAAGATCTTCAACTTGAAACAAATGGTTATCATTATGATAGTAGTTATAACGTGCCCAAAAGGATTTGGATATGATACATTTATCAAAACGATGTACGGTTAATGCCATAAAGTCACAATAAATTATAATTTGGTGATATTATGTCCTCTGTGTACATTACTTTTGTTTTTAAACTACAACTATTCCGATCCATTCATTAGTTTGCGATGCACGACAGGTCACAGTTGCCACAGTTTGCATGGCATTAGCAGGATGTTGCCACGTTGCTAGACATTTGTGAGGCCATGGCCTGAATGCACGGGAATGTTCTGTGCTAGCAAGTTTGTGAGTACGAGAATATCTAACTACTACGTGAGTATTGTTCTGGATTAGTGTAAAGGCGAGGTTATTTAACGAAGCCAGAAAGATGAAGATGATAAAGGCATTTCAAGACATTTAGTTGACACTTCGAGTGATCCAAGGGCTGGCTTTTATCTTGGACAAACGCTGCGGCTACATTACCAGTGGCCAGCGATGCGCAGGAATTTCTCGGCGCCCGCGCCATCTTTTGTGTATTTTATTTTATTTAAGTGTATATATACTAATAGTTAGTTATAATTGTTCCAATAGTATTTAATAAATAGTTTAGTATATTAAGTATTTTGATTTTAACTCAACGCCAACTCTTAAATACTATAATATTTTCATGAAGCTGGATCAGAATTAAATTAGTGTAGTTAGAATAGTTTATTTGACGCACATGTGTATAGTGTCGAGTATTTACTAGAATTACGTTTCAATGTTGATCTCTAAACAGAGAAACATGCATTGTTTGTTAATTTACAGGACACAACGATGTTAACATTAGGGAGGTTCCATACCACATTCTTTTTCAAGCAGTCAATAACTATACAAAAAAAAAAACTATCGCCGTAACAAAAAAAGATAGGTGATGACAGGGAGCAACGACTCTGATCCCCACAGGATCAGAAAACCCTACTCAAACTCCTTATCTGTGACCTCACCCTTACATTTTGCAGCAAATCGTTTTTACATCCAATAATACCATGCGCGATATTCACAATAAGGAGCGCCGAGATATATGGGAGTAAATGATCCCATTTATCCGCTCGAGTTTTTCATGAAGTGATATGAACGTATGTACTTGTACAGCTGCCGTTTTCAATGCGGACAAATTATTCTGTAACATGAAAATATTGACGATCTCAAATGGATTGCGATGTTTGAGTTTCATTCTCTCATTTATTCAGATCACGATGACGCTAAAACGTTTATTTTATCTTTACAACTGCGGTTTATTGAATTAGAATCAAAATTACAAATGTGTTAACAATGTTGCATGCTGATTGTAATATAATCTACTCTCCGAAATAAATGAAATTTCTTTATTTTCCGCAGTTAAAGCCTAAATAAGTTATGTAGTCTTCGTTTAATGATTTTCGCGAGTATTTCGGAAGGCGAGGGAGGCAGACAATCGGCGCTAAAAGCACCATTGTCAATTTTAATGAAACCCCCGAGATATCAACTTTGTTTCGAGGCATTGTCGGAGAAGGCGTCTGCCGGGGCAGCGACGAGTTTTGTTGTGTCGCTGACAAACTTTTATTTGACCAAATTGTTCATAGTTAGATACTTTCTTTTTGTGGGGAAACGAGATTGCAATCCCATTAAAACTAAACTGTTTCGGCATCTACTGGAACAGTTGTCTCTTAAGATAAATAACTTCTTTAACTTATTAAATTACTGTGTATAATGAAATAAGACACTTCACGTGAACAGAAGGCTGTCGCAACCTTTGCCCAAAGTTAAATGACAATACTCATTCTGCTGTAAATGCTGCAAGCCTCCTGGGCACATTTCCGAATTACAGCGATGTGGAAGAAAGGAAGAGAGGGTACATAGTATATTTAGATTTTGTAATTTAAATAGTTGGTTAATTTATACTAGAAAAGTGCTTCAGCCTCCTACTTTCAATATCGGGGTTCAATTTGGGACGGTTCAATTAAAAAAAAATGTAATTGTGACACAATATAGATTTTGCAAAATAACTACCATAGTTATAGAGACCCACTGAGTCGTACAGGATGTACTACGCCAGTAGAATGCGAATACGTGCCAAGTTAATTGTAATAATTAAGGGTCGACGGTCTCCTCTATTCATTACAAGGTAATAGGGTGTTTACGGAAAGTAAACCAGAATTATTCTAGATAAAAATATTATACGAATCGGTTAATAAGACGGTTAATACGGAAAATAAGACCTGCGGGCATACCATGACGTTTTAAAACGTGAGTCTTCCGAGCGAGAAAAAGGGATGGAGCTACATAGGGTGTGTAACTCTATCCCTCTTTCTCGCTCGGAAGACTCACGTTTTAACACCTCATGGTACGCCCGCTGATTATCACGAAAGCGTCATGTGTATGATCATTTTACTTTTGACTACTTTTCTGAGTGCAATTTACAACAAAGTAATTTGGATAGGTTATTCTACTTCCAAAAAATATTTTACGAAAGACCGGCTCAAGCATTTTTTTACATATACTACTTTTGGATAAGGAAACAACAAACACATACACACACACATTATGACATTTATTTTCAGTCCATTTCTGCGGATCCCATTACTTCCAGATGGTTTTGTTATTAGATAAGCCTTTCAATAATAGTTTCAGGGGTAAGTTGGTACAGAGTCTGTGTCAAATGCAATCAGAGGTGAAAGGCATCTCTGTTGCTTTGTCCGAGCTCCCCGGGGGTACCATCGTTGTAACAAACGAACGGTTATAGCTTTACACGACGTGACGAGTACCCACAACACTCGGGGGATAGGGGGGACTGTGCTTCAAGCCCCCGGTATAGCTGGTAACACGATCATTCCGTTGTATTGGGGGCAAAGTGGAGGATTAAGGTCAAGCTAATGCTGTATATGAAAAACTAAGCGGATTCAAACAGTTTCAAATGTTTAGAAATACTTTTCCACGTTTGTTATTTCCGGCTTAGGTGAACGTAAAAAGAAATGTTGTAAAACTAGCAGTAAATAGCTTTATGAGTAATTAAGGCTTATGGAAAATGAACTAACGCGAGTAAAAATAGGTAAAGAATAATGTTAAAGTTGAGCAAAAACTTTCGTTAGTCCTTTTAATTCCAAGTCACTCTCTAGTACACCTATCTTATGTTTAACCACCCAATGGTCCAAACCGCGACTGTAAATAAAATAACAATACAACACGTTCTACCACAACAGTTTCTAGAGTTCCGTATATGTTATGAAGATCCTATCAGAAGTTATGGTTCTCTACACTATGTGTTGTCGTGAATGCCATAATTTATATTACACAGGGTGCGATTTTGAGATAGGACTGCAGACGGGAACTTAAATGTGCTATGTGATCGATATCAGAGAAAATGAAACTGCTTGTAAAACTAGTTTCAGTAGCTGTTTAATAATAATCATGATGTTATTTTAAGTGTTATAAATTCATTAACATAAAATAATCATACACACTCAGTCGCATAAGATAATTGTTTAGATGGATGGATCTTTGTTGTGTTTGTTTGGACTCTATTACGTTAGAATGGCTGAATTATTGATCTTGGCAAAATTTGGCACAGAGGAAGATTATAAACACAAAAGATATTTTTTTAGGGTGGAACCGCAGGCGGCAGCTAGTAGATAATGATATGAGGCGAAAAAAATAATAGATAGCCTAGACATTCTATTGGCGATGAGGACTATCAAAAATCCGTATGTTAGACTTTGTCGCCGATATAAGCCATTCCATGGAATCATACGCGCTTCTGAAATGACATGTGGTCAATCTCTAACATTTTAAGCTTTTTACAATCGTTGGACCCGATAAAATGTCACTTTGCCCCACCCAAAGGGAATTATCTATCTTTACTTTAAACATTATAAAATTTGCTTAATTTTGATATTATTTGTTATAATATCAAAATTAAGCAAATTTTATACCCACGGCGGACATATGTAGCTAAAGTTTATGTTTGCCAGATAGCTATGGTCACACCATGCCCACGACACGACCACTCAATACAACAGTGATGCTACCACTGGTTGGTTGATTGAGAAATTGCTGCTTGTAATAATGCGCAACTGAAAACACAATGAAACATGCAGCTGCCATGTTTAGTTTATTGTGGACTAGCAACCCGCCCAGGTACCTAGCGGGTGGACAGGCTTGCGGAATTTGTTCGAAAGACGAGAGGAGGAACACGGATGGGTTTTAGTCAGTAAGAGTCTAACACTCCCTTTCACTCTTTCTCAGCTGACACCCCCTTTCTGCACAGACTGGAAGAAAAAGTAAAGAAATGGCATCGGACGGGTAGCAGAACATAAAACAACCTCACAGTCATTTACATTTCATCGTCATATTTTAGGCAATTTACAAATAAAAAAGAACTTGTGATGTAAGAACTTGTGAAAATGCATTGCATGTCAACTTTTTTTACGAATGATTCCGTTTATTGGAGAAAACAGTGTGAAAATCTGTTTGTGAACATTTGTGTTCAGACAGACGGTCAGACACAACGGCGGACTTTATATAATAATCCGGGTGAGTTGGAGTCACGTTCGTAGCAGTTGGGCTATTTTAAATTATTTATTGTTTGTATGTATTATTTTTTCCTTTTTGCACGTGTTAAAATATTTTTTTTGTTTATGTAATTATATATTTCATTTTAGTATGTGTTCCGTTAGTGTATCCGTGGCATAATTTGTATCAAAGTATAAAAGTAATCTAGTAGGATATTATTGGGCATCTCACCCCACCTTCCGTTCCTTCGGCTCACTCCGTTCGCCTCCGTCACTCTCGGTGTGGTGAATTGCCCAATAATATCCCACGGAGTGGGCGCCGTTCCACATTTCAATAGTAGTCAATGGAGTGAGCGCCGTTACACATTTCAATAGTAGCCAACGGAGTGGGCGCCGTTCCACATTTCAATAGTAGTCAATGGAGTGAGCGCCGTTCCACATATCAATAATAGACAATGGAGTGGGCGCCGTTCCACATTTCAATAATAGTCAACGGAGTGAGCGCCGTTACACATTTCAATAGTAGCCAACGGAATGGGCGCCGTTCCACATATCTGTTCCTTCGGCTCACTGCGTTCGCCTCCGTTACTATTTTACCTTGTTATCTTAAGTTACATCAAGTCGAAGGGATCAGTCAGCCTAGAAACTGCTTTATCGTGTCTAGCTGCTTCCAGGGTGCGCCACGAGGAGGCTCCTTTCATGCACCCCGCTAACCTAAAATTCAGGACAGATTGTCTCATGTCTCTCCACAATATTAGAGATAGCGCTTATACACACATCACTCTATTTCTGTGACCAGATTGGCTCGAGGACATCTGAACGTTAGGTTATCGTACACATTAAACTAAAATTCAGGACAGATTGTCTCATGTCTCTCCACAATATTAGAGATAGCGCATATTCACACATCGCTCTGTTTTTTGTGACCAGGTTGGCTCGAGGACATCTGAACGTTAGGATATTGTATACATTAAAATTCAGGACAGATTGTCTCATGTCTCTCCACAATATTAGAGATAGCGCTTATACACACATCACTCTGTTTTTTGTGACCAGATTGGCTCGAGGACATCTGAACGTTAGAATATCGTATACATTAAACTAAAATTCAGGACAGATTGTCTCATGTCTCTCCACAATATTAGAGATAGCGCATATTCACACATCACTCTGTTTTTTGTGACCAGATTGGCTCGAGGACATCTGAACGTTAGAATATCGTATACATTAAACTAAAATTCAGGACAGATTGTCTCATGTCTCTCCACAATATTAGAGATAGTGCATATACACACATCGCTCTGTTTCTTGTGACCAGATTGGCTCGAGGACATCTGAACGTTAGGATATCGTATACATTAAACTAAAATTCAGGACAGATTGTCTCATGTCTCTCCACAATATTAGAGATAGTGCATATACACACATCGCTCTGTTTTTTGTGACCAGATTGGCTCGAGGACATCTGAACGTTAGAATATCGTATACATTAAACTAAAATTCAGGACAGATTGTCTCATGTCTCTCCACAATATTAGAGATAGTGCATATACACACATCGCTCTGTTTTTTGTGACCAGATTGGCTCGAGGACATCTGAACGTTAGGATATCGTATACATTAAACTAAAATCTGGGACAGATTGTCTCACGTCTCTCCACGAAAGCAAGAAATAGCGCACAGGCACATATGCACATTCTATTTTTAGTGACCAGATTGGTTCGAGGACATCCAAATTTTAATTTAATTTATTCATATCAACGTGTAATGAAGTGTACATCACACGTTAACAAACAAGGCGCTCGCTGTTTGAACCGCTAGCCTAAAATTCAGGACAGATTGTCTCATGTCTCTCCACAAAGTTTGGGACGGTGCATTGCCGCTTAGGATAACACTCATACCCGTTTTCGTGACCAGATTGGTTCGAGGACATCTGAACTTTAGGATACCGCATACATTAAACTAAATTTTAGGACAGATTGTCTCATGTCTCTCCACAAAAGTAAGTAGCGCACACCCTTCGGCCCACACACATTTTTTTTTTCTGTGACCAGATTGGCTCGAGGACATCTAAATTTTAATTTAACATATTACAGACGACACATCCTTTTCACTTTACACGATGACATAATCAGGGTTATATCTGAGCGAGCCAATAACCTAAAATTCAGGACAGATTGTCTCATGTCTCTCCACATACTTAGGGATGGTGCATTCCCGCTTAGAATAACACGCATACCCATTTTCGTGACCAGATTGGCTCGAGGACATCTGAACTTTAGGATACACATACATTAAACTAAAATTTAGGACAGATTGTCTCATGTCTCTCCACAAAAGTAAATAGCGCACACCCTTCGGTCCACACACATTTTTTTTCTGTGACCAGATTGGCTCGAGGACATCTAAATTTTAATTTAACATATTACAGACGATACACCCTCTTACATCAACACGTAGCAGTGAAGTGGTAAAGTGGTAACACGGAATTTCAATCCTTGCTTTGCATTCAGAAATCTAAGGCGTAGATACACTTGACAACGGCAGCCGGATCAGAAACGTATCTTACATTATACAATGTAGCGTACAAACGTGTGTGAATCCACTTTTGTGGACTGTTCCGTTGACGGTAACCGTACCCGGTGGTTGCTACATAGATGTAAATTACCTTTATGTACGAGTCTGCTTTTTTAGTTTGAATCGGCAAAGTTCAATTTCAATGGAATGCACACTTCCCACGTACACATAAATTGCATTCAATGCATTGATATTGTAATTTAACATAACCATCATGTTGTAAACAGTAAATTAGTCTTTTGTGGAACTACCTATTTGTGTAATTACTTCTAGTTTTAACGTGTTTCATTCTTCTGGGTACTAAGATTATATATTTTTATACTTTCATTTACATAATATTTTTATATCTGACACTTGTTATCGAGTGTGATTTAAACTTAATTTTAGGTAAGATTATAGAATGATGAATGATGGTAGAATAAAGTCATTTGGGATAATATGAGTAAAGAACAAATTGACAAATACTGGGAACATTGTAGGTAATAGTAAACTGGAGTTATTATTGATAAAGTCGACAACTATAAAATAACAACTCAGACACGTACGTTTGATTCCCACACGTTACATTTTCTTGGATTCTCTCATTGTGGGTTTAGGTGATTATTTAATAATACTAACTTCCTCCACAATAGTATTTATGTGATGGTAAAATAAGTTCCGAGTTTAACTGCAACTTAACATTGTCGGCAACATGGATTGGTTTGTTTGTACGTTTTTCAAAATAGTTATGATTTATTTTCAACTACTTCTGCTTAATTGATTTTAGTGAGACAACTTACTATGCTCAGAAATTACTTTCAACGACGAGACAATTTAAAAAAAAAAATCTTTAATCTGCATCTTACTAACTTGACTTTTGTTAGTTTCACCTCTCACATAAACGTAATTATTGTGAAGTTAAACATTCTCAACAAACAAACATCAAATATTAAATTAATTATACATATTAGTTTAGTAATGAATCATAAAGCATACCAGGGATCGGGTTCACTTTGTCGGCTTTATTTTTTCAGTTCTCATGAACAAATTGCAATTTAGCAAAATTGATATGCAATCAATTCAGTTCAACATGACGTAAACGTCATATTTTTTTATACAACTGTAAGACGTATACTTTGAGTTTAAAATTGAAATGACCTATTTTTATGCTAACATAATATTAATTGCGAATATAAACGAATTCATTTCAATCAATAAATTTTATTCGCTACAGAATCTTCAAAGTGACAACTAGTACTAGCGGTGCTTTTAAATACACTTTCTAACATGTAAGTACTTCTCAATTTTAAATTTGGTGTCATAATGCTCAGCTACGGACCTGGTTTTTGCCTGCCGGCTGTTGTAACTATCATAATTATTCTATCTGTCCATCATGACTGTTACCCAGCTACGGACCTGGTTTCTGCCTGCCGGCTGGTGTAAGTCATTTTACTGAATTTACTAATGTATTTGTCTAATCGCTACCCAGCTACGGACCTGGTTTCTGCCTGCCGGCTGGTGTAAGTCATTTTACTGAATTTACTAATGTATTTGTCTAATCGCTACCCAGCTACGGACCTGGTTTCTGCCTGCCGGCTGGTGTATCGGTAGCCTTAATTAAGTCATAGTTATCGGTTACAAAATTAATCTTTATGTATTTCATTTCAGGTTCGATTCCGATTCAGAATTCCAGACACGGTCCGCAGCTGTAGCCGAGGTTGCGAAGCCGCAACCAAAGAAGAAGGTGTCGAAGCGCAAAGCTTCCGAGGGCACCACACCATCAGAACCGGAATCAAGGTAATTTTGTGTTACTGCTTTTACCTTTAGGTGCTTTTTGTGAATGTTATCAATATGTCAATTAAAATGTTATACACAGATAAACGTTGGTTACTGGATTTAGAATTGTAACGCAGAGAGCACTGAAATCAATTTCCAATTATGTTCTTCGCAGGAATGTTTACAATTAGTTCATGAGGTATTGAAATTATTATAACATAACATTATGCTTTCTATCCCCGTAGGGTTTGGCAGAGAAGTAATACACCATCAATCCATCGATTAAAAAATAAATGTAATGTATTGTGCTGTTTAATAAATAATATGTTCATTTGTTTACAGTAAAAGTCACAGCTCGGACCTCTTTGGCTTAGAGGACTATGTTCCATCGAAGACCTCAGTTGGGGACTTCAGTTCAACCCTCATCAGCCGTGTCGCCAATGGTAAAGTGCGGCGAACGGCGGACGTGACCGGGGACTTCTATGTAGAGGTAAAAGTCTACAACAAAGCTGAAGTTGCCTCCACCCCTAAACAGGAGCGATGGAAGAAAGCCTCGGTGGCTCTAAAAGTGCAGCTGAACCGCAACACGCCGCAGTGGAACGGGTTACAAGTTTTTATGAGACGGACTCATGACTTGTTTGATCATTCTGAGCCCGTCTTTTATAGTGATAATATAAATATAAAATAAATATTTAAGTTGTTGGGGCACCAGGTGTTATTGTATTTCTGCGATCATCATCATAATCGTAAAAATAATATATTGCAATTTCTAGCAGTAAGTTTATAACTATTTTAATCTAAAATGCTTTCTGTACTGTTTGTAACACATCTGTTGAGCGCAGTCACTGGACAGGTCACCTATGTAGTGCTAATCATAAAAACAAAACTATTTTGCATTTCGTAATCGTGTAGCTTCTTATAGAATTGTTGATTCTTTTTCATTGTTCTCTAGAACCATTTCTTACTAATATTTTGGACAAAATTAAAACGTTAATTAACATATCTCTTAAAGAACATACTTGTTTAAAAATTAATTTCGAATATTTTGCTTTGTTTTTAATGTTTAAAAATGATTCTCAGGAAATGGAATAATTTGCCACAAAAAACTTTACTCTGCATCAGAATTATGAATTTGATTCATTATTAACTCAAGTAAAACATTTTATCAAAGTAAAGATAGAAGAATTTCAGGACCGAGACAGTGGATGGACGTTCTTGAGCAGTTCTCATCGTTACACGATTCAGGCTTTATCGAATTGCCTTCTGCAATAAAATCGAAAAGAGCATGTGTTAATATCCACAATAATGTCGAGTATTATTTTTTTGTGGTCTGTTGTTACTGTTTTATATCCAGCTAAGAGTATCTTCATACCCTGATTTTCGTAACGTATTATATATAAAGGACATGTTATTTCCAGTGAATTTCTCAGACATTGCGCAGTACGAAGTGAATAACCCGAAATTTGCATTTACATTTTTATGGTTTAAAAAATAATACCGTCATAGGACCGCTTTGCAAACCAAAAGCCTTGAACGGAAATGTAATTCATTTACTTTATTTAGAAAGAGATAACTTATCATATTGGTGTCTCATTAAATGCTTGCCGCGACTTGTTGAAAATCAAATAACAAAACACCACAGTAAACTGTACTTTTGTGACGCTTGTTTAATGTTTTTTGATTCATGCGATGATCTTAGTTCATATACCTAGTTGTGGAGGACGAACCACCTTCAAGGGGTTCTTTCATACAGTTTAAAAATTATAATAGAAAGCAAATTGTACCATTTGTTATATAGGTAAGCAGATTTTGAAACAATACTAGAACGATATGAATCTTGTGACCCTGACCACACCAACACGACAGCGACATGTGCCTCGTAGCTTTCGCTTATCATAACTATTACGTGTACGCTAGACGAAAGCCACAATCGTTACGTTTCTTATCGCGGTTCGGATTGTGCATCAAATTTGTGAAGTCTATCTATAAAGATGCACAAAAAAATTACGATATTTTAAAAAAATAATGTTCCTATGATTTATAAAAATGATAATGCTCACGACTTTGAAAATGCGATGATATGTCTTATTGTTCGGCGATAGGATCCGCGATCATTGTCACTTGACTGGTACCTAAATATCGCGGCGCAGCTCATAGTTATTGTAACATACAATACAAACTACCAACATTTTTGCCAGTATTTTTTCATAATTTGTCTGGATACGATTGCCACCTATCCATAAAAGAATTAGGTGAAGCTCCTGGATCTATAAAAGTGATACCTAAAACAAAAGAAAACTATATTTCATTCTCTAAGTTTATTCCGATTTCTACCGGGGAAAGCATCCAGGTTCGGTTTTATGATTCTTACAAGTTTTTAGAAACTAGTTTAGAGTTGGTTAGTACAATGAAAAAAAAACAAGACTTTAAACAATTACAATTTTATTTCCCTGCTAAAAACAATTTAACCTACTCACCCGTAAAGCAGTGCATCCATACGATTATATGTCCAATGAACGTTATGAAGATACGTGTTTACCCTCCAAAAAAATTTTTTTTAACTCCTTAACTAATGAGACAATTACCGATGAAGACTATGAACACGCTCGGTCTGTTTGGTCAGTATTTAATATTCAAAACATGGGTATGTATACAGATTTATATCTCAAAACAAATGTTCTGTTCTAACAGATGTATTTGAAAAATTTCGGAAAACTTGTAAACTACATTACAATCTCGACCCCGCGTTCTATCTTACAGCGTCAAGTATATCTTTTGTTGCAATGCTTTTAAAAACAGGAGTTAAATTAGAATTGATTAGTGATATTGAAATTTTTAGAATGATACAAAAAGGTATTCGAGGAAGTGTTTGTATATGTTCCAAAAGACATGTCAAAGCCAATCATAAATATTTAGATACTTACGATCCAACCCGACAAATTCATTTATTATTTATTTAGATTGTATCAATTTATACGGTTACAGCATGGTATGATAAAATATTACTATGATAGTCATTACGTATATTAAAAAAAATGTTTACAGCACGGTTTAGTATTAAGAAGGATCCATCGCACCATTACACCATACAAGCAAAGTAGTTTTTTAAAGCAATAACACCCAGTTACGCCAAAAAGCAGATTTTTTTAAATTATTGCACAATAGTATTTTTGGAAAGACCTTGAAAATAATGAACACCGAATAGACGTTAAGTTAGTAAACAAGTGGTGTGACTCGAACAATAAAACAAAAAAGTCTACTTGTGCTGAAAAATTGATAGCCAGCCCATATGTTCATAGCGCCTCTGTATTATCTGATGATCTAGTAGCGATTCAAATGAAATCTGTGCGAATTATACTTGACAAACCAATTTACAAAGGGTTTGCAATATTAGAATTATCTAAAGCTCACATGTACGACTTTCTCTACTCCATCATAAAACCTTTTTATGGTAACCGAATAGAATTGTGCTATACTGACTCAGATAGTCTAGTATATGATATGCAGAGTAATGATGTTTTTATAGACTTTAAGCTCCATTTTCTAAAATATTAATATTTTGATACCAGTAATTATGACTGTAACAATCACTATAATTTACCAATTATTAATGAGAAGGTTCCAGAACTGTTTAAGGATGAAATGGGTGGTAATATTATCAAATAATTCGTAGGACTGCACTCAAAAGCTTTATTGTATTAAAACGTTAAACGAAAAAATTAAAAAGGCAAAAGGTACCAAAACAATTTATTACCAAAAATTTAAATATGATATATTATAACAATGTTTTGTTCAAACAATTGCAAAGTTATTCGCAAAAGAAATGTATTGTTTAGATCAATAAAACATGAAATATATACTCATGACTTATATAAAATAGCACTTTCAAGCAATGATGATAAACGATTGCTATCGAAGTTTCTACTATGTATAACTTGGGGTAACGCAAGTATATTTATGTAATGTTAATATGTATTTTATTGATTGTAAATGGTGAAACTTATGACGTTCCAAATGGAAAGTTAGATAATCTTTCAACCTACTTAAATTGCTTTACTTGCTATTGTAAAAAGTCTGTAAGGGAGGGTGGATGGATGTTTGTTACTCTTTTAAAGTGAAATAAGTAAAATTGTCGTGGAATGTAATTTAAGTAGTATCGAAATAAGTTTCTTTTGAACCTGGTTTTATTATGTATACAATTTTAAATGTGTGTATTCTTGGTGTCCCTTTTACTAGTTAGACTTAAACAGTGTAGGTGTATTTATTATCTGAATAAATAATATTTCATATTCATAAATCTGTTTCATTTCTGTTTCTTATGATAAAGCACATAGGTCTCGCAGCGTGTTGATACAGGTTCCAAAGTGATAAAAGATGTAATGTCCAGTTTTGATGACAAATAAATTAGTCATGGTTCGAAGTTCGCACGCGCGGTGTGGAATTTGACACCGATCCAGGTGCGCATTAGATTGAACTTGTTGAGACATGAAATTGATTCATATCGCAAGGTTTTATAGTTTTCATTTCATAATAATAAGGGTTAAATTATGAAATTGCCGATTTATTGTAATAGGTTTTTTGAATTGACATAGAATCTTCGTGGTTTGAGGTTTTCGAAAGAAACTTTTTTCACATGGTTTCTATGATGTTCTTCTTTTAAATAATGTGAAACATTTGAATATCGACTTTCAATTGTTTTTGTTATTCAACTTATACAAGAAAGATGGATACTGCAAAAATTCGAGTGATTTTTGAATACTAGTTTCGACGCGGAAGTAACGCGGTAGAAACAGCCCGCAATATCAATGTTGCGTTTGGAGAGGGGTCTGCTAATGAACGCACCGTGCGATTTTGGTTTAAACGCTTTCGTGATGGAAACTTCGACTTGAAGAACGAGCCACGAGGAAGACCGCCACACAGGTGAATAACGATGAATTAAGAGAGATGGTGGAAGCCGATCCTAGTCAAACTACCCAGGAATTAACGACATGGTTTAACGTTACCTTACCCACAATATTGACTCATTTGCGTCAAATCAATAAAATAAAAAATACGAAAAATTGGTGCTTCATGATTTGACTGATCTGCAGAAAGAAACGCGTGTCGAAACTTGTGTTGCCTTGTTGAATCGGTACAGAAATGAAGGAATATTGGATCGAATTGTGACATGTGATGAAAAGTGGATTCTTTATGATAACCGTAAAAGAAAAATGCAATGGCTGACCCCAGGTCAAACGCCACAACAGTGTCCTAAAGTAAAACTTACCAATAAAAAGGTAATGGTAACTGTTTGGTGGTCTCAGCATGGTGTTATTCACTATAGTTTTCTCCGATCTGGTCAAGCAATAACGGCAGATGTCTATTGTGCCGAACTCCGAACAATGTTGGCAAAACTAGCAGTAAAACAGCCCCGACTCATGAATCGATCTTCACCATTATTGCTCCATGACAACGCGAGACCTCATACAGCACGAGAAACCGTTTTGACCCTTCAGGAACTGCAGTTAGAAACTATTCGTCATCCTCCGTATTCGCTAGACCTTGCTCCAACGGACTACCATTTTTTCGTAATTTGGACAATTATCTACGTGACAAGAAGTTTTCTCCCTAAGAGGCAGTACCTACAAAATGCTTTCACACATTTTGTGCAGTCTAGATCCTCAGAGTTCTATCGCAAAGACATAAATGATCTTCCTATTAGATGGCAGCAATGTATAGATAATAATGGTAACTATTTTGATTAAATACATCTGTTAAAAATTAAAAAATAAACAATTTAGGTTTTCAGTACAAATCGGTCATTTCATACTTTAACCCCTAATAATATGATAAGTACATACATCACAAGGCAGTCAGCCGGACCGGTCACATTACATCACTTGAAAAAAATAAAATAAAACGAAACAAATTGTAAGTATTGCACAAGCGTATAAGTACTTATACAATTATTTATTTATTTATTTTGTTGAACATGATTATTAATCATTATAATTTTGTTGTTTCAGACCATCAATAATGTGTGATTCTCAAGATATTGTCGACTTCTCACAATACGGTCAAGGTTTTCCGACTCCGAGTTTAAGCTGGCATATCACAGATTTCCAAGAACAACAAATACCTGCCAACAAGGAGCCTAGAACAAGACAAGACTGCGGAACTGCTAATAAGAAACCTAGAACAAGCCGTGAGTGTCTAAAACAGAAGTCTCTGCCTAAATGTGAATCATATGTCATAAACAATGAGAAGAAAAAAGGATTACGACTGATCCAGGTAAAAGTGTTGGATATCAGTGAACAACAAGAATCTGCATGTGACGATCAGAACGTGGTGTTAAGTGCGCAGTATGTAGTGACTGAATCGGTGGACTATGTTATGGAGGAGACGCTATCATTAATTAATAAAATTTCAAAAAAACTTTGCGGGGACAGTGGTTATTATTAAGCTGTTTTTTGTCTAAGATTTATAGTAATAAGCAATACAAAATATGTGAGTAATATTATAGTTATTAGAGTATTTTGGATGTATAAATTATTAAAATATCATAAATGTACGTTTTATTGTAATAATGATTTTATTTTGTATACTTAGTCAAAAATTATGATAAAGTTAAAGTAAGAATTAGTGTACCTATATCTAAATAGTTTTAATGTAAGTAGATAATTTTAATCTCCTTATGTGTTTAATTTAGTTGGGTTAGTGTGTTCAATTTCATACATCACAAGTTTATAAGTTAAGTATGTGGGTAGATATAATATTTTTTTTTAGTAATTTTGAATAATTTATTAAAGTAAATAAAAATACATCCATTTATCGAAAATATGTTTTATTTTATATTACTGATTTATACCCGAACTATTAATGATTTCATGGTTGTAGTTATACCTGCATTTTTTTTATTTTATCAATATCCACTCCGTTTAGTTCGTATACCTAATATCTTGGAACAAGAAGAGTAGTCCATTGTTCGTAAAATTGACACTAGTAGTTTTCTCTTTTGAATCTTTTTTGCTAACGATAACGGTTCCTTCCAAATAGAGAGTGCTCGCTGATGGTAATATGTACAGATCCTGTTGGTTGATAGGTATGCGCATTTCATCGTTCCTGTTGAAACTTGTTACATAAGGTTTGTACGAATGAAATTCGATAGAGACATGAGACAATCTGTCCTGAATTTTAGTTTAATGTATACGATAACCTAATGTTCAGATGTCCTCGAGCCAATCTGGTCACAGAAAACAGAGTGATGTGTGTATAAGCGCTATCTCTAATATTGTGGAGAGACATGAGACAATCTGTCCTGAATTTTAGTTTACTGTATACGATATCCTAACGTTCAGATGTCCTCGAGTCAATCTGGTCACAAAAAACAGAGTGATGTGTGTATAAGCGCTATCTCTAATATTGTGAAGAGACATGAGACAATCTGTCCTGAATTTTAATGTATACAATATCCTAACGTTCAGATGTCCTCGAGCCAATCTGGTCACAAAAAACAGAGTGATGTGTGAATATGCGCTATCTCTAATATTGTGGAGAGTCATGAGACAATCTGTCCTGAATTTTAGTTTAATGTATACGATAACCTAACGTTCAGATGTCCTCGAGCCAATCTGGTCACAGACACAGAGTGATGTGTGTATAAGCGCTATCTCTAATATTGTGGAGAGACATGAGACAATCTGTCCTGAATTTTAGGTTAGCGGGGTGCATGAAAGGAGCCTCCTCGTGGCGCACCCTGGAAGCAGCTAGACACGATAAAGCAGTGTCTAGGCTGACTGATCCCTTCGACTTGATGTGACTTAAGATAACAAGGTAAAATAGTGACGGAGGCAAACGGAGTGAGCCGAAGGAACGGAAATGTGGAACGGCGCCCATTCCGTTGGCTACTATTGAAATGTGTAACGGCGCTCACTCCGTTGACTATTATTGAAATGTGGAACGGCGCTCACTCCATTGACTACTATTGAAATGTGGAACGGCGCCCACTCCGTTGGCTACTATTGAAATGTGTAACGGCGCTCACTCCGTTGACTATTATTGAAATGTGGAACGGCGCTCACTCCATTGACTACTATTGAAATGTGGAACGGCGCCCACTCCGTTGGCTACTATTGAAATGTGTAACGGCGCTCACTCCATTGACTACTATTGAAATGTGGAACGGCGCCCACTCCGTGGGATATTATTGGGCAATTCACCACACCGAGAGTGACGGAGGCGAACGGAGTGAGCCGAAGGAACGGAAGGTGGGGTGAGATGCCCAATAATATCCTACTTAATCTGTACAGGACCTAGCAGAATACCAGTGCTGTGATTTATTTTAAATATCATAGCATATGCTGAGACAGGAACCTTTTTGGCCTCGCATATTTTTGTTTTTTTTGTTAATTCATTTTTCTAGGAGTTTTTTTTTTTGTTTACTATTTTGTTTGTTTTGTGCGAGTCCCAAATAAACATTTTTCTTTCTTTCATAGTCGTAGTGTTGTTAAAGATCGTGGCAGGACGATAATATCATCACGAGGCACCCACGTGGGTGTTACGAAATAATTCTCATTAGTTAATTAATCCTAGCTTACGATCCCCATACTGATTTCTCGGATAAATATCTCTCACTGTTACCGTCTGGACATAGGACATAAGCTTCTTATAAATTACAACCAATCCTTCTAGAAACATCGACCCAATCAATTTATGTCGTCTTAAATCGTAAGCTATTCTCCCAGCCTATTTTTAGACCCAGATAATATTATTAGCCATACAAAGAAGCGTCGGCATACAGAATATCAGAGGACTTCCATTGATACATACTGCGATCCATTACGAAAATATGTAGCTGCGAGAAAAACAAAATAATGAAGTGAATTATGTGTTTACTCGTCCGCCATGGTGGAAGTTCAATTCTTTTTCGATATCAGTCTGTCATCATTATTTTGTAGATGTTTGATGTTGAGGATTTTTATGGTATTTATTTTGGTGGCTTTCGTTTTTGACTGGAAGACGGTTTTGTTTATGTGATATTATGTTTGTTTATAAATGAAATAAAATATATCAATAAAAATATACGGTTAAATGTTTTGCTAAGCTTAAAACTCGAGAGAGGCTTGGCCAATTTGTTTTTTTTTTTCAAATATTTTTTGTTGTCCGAGGAAGGTTTTATTTCTTCTATGAAAAGAATAATTGAAAAAAATGCCCGGATAAACGTAAAAGCCACATTTGTCTTTGTCCCATGCAAATTGTTCCGCTGACACTGCCACAAACCAATGGCTTTTGACAGAACGACGTTTGTCGGGTCAGCTAATTTTAAATATTTTTAACTCAGTCTGATGTATTTCTTATCAATTTTTACTGTACTGAACTTATGTGTTTGATAACATCGCCTTTGGTAATTTTAGATTTTGACTCTATATTCAAAATTAAACAGAAGCGCTTCAAAACCACTTCTTTAAACAGTTAATTTAAGTAACTGTTTAAAGAAGTAGTTCTGAAGCATTTCATGGAAAACGTTTATACTTTTTAATGCTAACTTACCAGTCTTGCTTTTTTAAATTTTATTTTTGTTGTCAAGTGTCTACCCGTTTATATTTTAATGACTACCCTATATTTAAAACAGCTGCAGATGCAAGGCTTCCATTTCCAACACCAAAACAGCCCGCACTTTTCACCAAATAACGGCAATTCCGCAAACTCTGGGTGTCTTCCCCTCACGATCGATATGGGCCATTAAACGGTCGCCAGGCTTATAAGTTCAACAGGTAATCTATATTCATATATCATCGTCAATCGGGGATCGCTCGCAAATTGCTTTGTCTTCGCATGTAGCCAGTAAATTAAGTTATCAGAGTTATGGGATATCACATTTTTTTGTTTGAAAAAAAAAAGGTTATTTTCTGGTTAGCTGCGAGAAAAGAGATTTTTTACAAAAATGATCATCATTCTGATATTATAATTTGTTTATCAGGCTGTTGGTTTTGTGTCGTATCGGATTGCCGGCCTTTGGGAGTCAAGAAGGACTTTGGGAGTCAAGGAGGACTTTGGGAGTCAAGAAGGACTTTGGGAGTCAAGGAGGACTTTGGGAGTCAAGAAGAACTTTGGGAATCAAGGAGGACTTTGGGAGTCAAGGAGGACTTTGGGGGCCAAGGAGGACTTTGGGAGTCAAGAAGGACTTTGGGAGTCAAGGAGGACTTTGGGAGTCAAGGAGGACTTTGGGAGTCAAGGAGGACTTTAGGAGTCAAGGAGGACTTTGGGAGTCAAGGAGGACTCTAGGGGTCAAGGAGCACAGAGTGCACCTGCCTTTGTGTAGGCACTTGTGCACTACACATGCATGCATGCATGTGCATTTACGTAAGTAAATTTCTCATAATTGCAGTTTTTGGACGTGGTGCAGAAAATTGCTAAGATATACTAAAAATTTCGACAACTCGGAAACGACAACATGGAATTTACAGTTTCAGGGTCAAAGTCATTGTGAATTTATATCTATACCCTTGTTACATATGCACAGTTTTTCTAACTAGTTAAATGAGGTCCTGCATAGAAGCAAATAAA
This sequence comes from Hecatera dysodea, assembly GCA_905332915.2. Lineage (NCBI taxonomy): Eukaryota > Metazoa > Arthropoda > Insecta > Lepidoptera > Noctuidae > Hecatera > Hecatera dysodea. The sequence goes on from HG995309.1 coordinate 9,059,344, forward strand.
GAAAAAAATAACTAAGACATTACAAACTTAACTTGTGCCGGATATAAATAAATAAATAAATAAATAAATAAATAAATAAATAAATAAATAAATAAATAAATAAATAAATAAATAAATAAATAAATAAATAAATAAATAAATAAATAAATAAATAAATAAATAAATAAATAAATAAATAAATAAATAAATAAATAAATAAATAAATAAATAAATAAATAAATAAATAAATAAATAAATAAATAAATAAATAAATAAATAAATAAATAAATAAATAAATAAATAAATAAATAAATAAATAAATAAATAAATAAATAATGGACACGAAAGAAAACGATATTTGCTTTTTTAAACATCATGAAAGGTCTTATTGTTTTTCCTCAATTTCAGAGTGTGCAAGCGGCTCATTGTGAGGTGTCATCTAAGACATTTCGTCTCTAATTGAGGGCTCTTACTCTAATTGTTTTCTTTCTTTTAAACCGTAAAGATAACCTCTACGAATCGGTTACAAAATCAGGCCTAAATAAAGTTCATCTAGGCCATATATTGACCTAAATTAATCGAATTTCCACCTCATCGAATACTAATTGAATGTCCGAACGATCGGACATTTATTACATTGAATTATTTTCCGAAATAGTTCTTGAGCAGAAAAGAAAAGCCCGCTTGTCCAAACTAGAGTTATCTTTTAAGTCGGAGTTACTTCACTTTACTCGAGGTTAAATAACAAATAATTTATATATAATTTCCCAAAGTTACAAAAAAAACTCATAGTTTTAAGATAACTCTGGTTCGTGCTTATGAACCGTACAGTTTAAACTAGTAAAATACATCGAAACTGAGACAAATGGTATGTTTGTTTATGTAATAAACTTAAAAACTACTAGACCGATTTAAAAATTCTTTCACCATTAGAAAGCTACATGCACCTTGAGTAACATAGGCTATATTTTATCCCTATATTCCCACGGGAACGGGAACTACGCGGGTAAAAGCGCGGGGCGCTGCTAGTTGACTCGCTTATTTACTTCACTCGCTGAGTGCCATAGCGAGTAGTGATAGGTTACTTTAATACCGAAAAATATCAGGGTTCCTGCAGAATAGGCTACGGCAGCGAATCCGCGGGTCAAATGCGCGGTCTAACCAAAAATCTAACATACGTAAAATAAATATTGTGAAGCTTCATTTCTCATATTTGGCGAGTTTCATACCAATTAACTAAATAAATAAATACTCGAATGTTCGCTGTGTCTAGCCAGTAACGAGCCAGCATGTGCATCCACATGCCTAAGTAATTCCGACTATCTCTTGCTGCTGAGAATAACTTACAAGCCTGGTTCTGGTAATGGTACGAGTCAATGAAACGCTTATGCGCGTAATCTGTAGGATTTATTCGCAAAAGCTACATTTTTTTCCTGAAGAATTAATAATAGTTGTTTGACATATTTTTTTTTTACAGAAGCTGTCAAAACCGCATTTTATTCCTCAGGTTTAAGTTTTTTTTTTATTGTGAAATGGATTTGCTCTTGACTCTAGTGTAGGCCAGAGGAGACAAAGTGTCAGCCTGTTGGTCTAGTGGTTAGCGGCCCTGACTGCTAAGCCGGAGGTCGTGGGTTCGATTCCCACCCAGGACAAACTTTGTGTGATGAGCATGATTGTTTGTTCTGTGTCTGGGTATGATTTATCTATAATATGTATGTATTTATAAATTATATAAGTATATACATATATCAGTTGTCTGGTTACCATAACACAAGCTCTGCTTAGCTTGGAATCAGATAGCCGTGTGTGAGTTGTCCCAAGATATTAAAAAAAAAAGTCTACGATGGAATGAGTATATCCAGAAGAAGCCTGTTCACTCTAACTTTGATGAGATTAGGGTTGAATGCGTTCGGAAACACAGACGCAGGCAGCCACTTTCAACTCATTTGCTGTGCGCATTTTAAAAGATGATTGAAAACGCTTGGTGCGAATTGGTGGAAATAGCTACAAGGTAGGGATAGTAACGTACAGTGCGTCTAGATGTCCTATGGTAGAAGGGGGCCGGCGGGATGAGGACGTGTTACTTTAATATTAAAAAATCGGTCCTTATTATATTCACTTTACATAATTATTAAAAAACTAAGCTACTCTTGGACACTTTCCGATTCTCGTTGCTGTGTATAGCTATATATTTTTATCCAATTCGATTTTGCACAGCCCTTTAAAAGCACCCAAAAGCATTTCCAGTTAACGTATTGTTGTTATTTCATGACAAAAGTTGCATCGCGCATAACGATGTGTCACAATAAGTCTTTTGCTCACTGTACGATGCCCATGGCTATATTTCAACTAAGTTTGTGTTGTCTCAATTGGGGATGCAGTATTCACATTTCTACAGCTGAATTCCTGAACACCTCTGAAGTTGTGGCTCAATATACGGTTTCGCGCTTCTTGCATGTGCACATAGCTGCCTTCTCCTGTCTGTTTGTATACTGGTTTTAATTGAATATAGAAAGGTTATGAAAGCAAATGAGACGTCAGTCCGTGTAGTAATTGGATCTTCATATTGGCATTTCTACAAAAGGGTATTATCACAAATTAATATGAATGAATGCTTATTTGAAAGTCGTTACTAAAATATGTTAAGTAGTACAATTTTACGATGTGGGAAAAATAAATAAATTTGATGGAAAAATAGAAAAGTGTCACTCTTTTGTAGTTATTCTTTTATCCTAGTATTGCAGATCGTCGTTTGTAGTAGATAGCGCGAACTCACCTTGCGAGTGATGTCACACGTGATTGGTGATGTCTCTATTTGTTAATTGGAACGCATAAAATGATTAATTTTATGAGATTTTTAAACATTTTGTGTTTTATTTTTGATAAATCTTTTAAAAAAAGTCAGTCGATGGATGAAGTGTTAACTCACCATTCGCCAGTGCAAATCGGCTATACTTTTGTGATCAACTTTATTTTAAGCTAAGAATAGTAGAAGGGGTAAAATGACACAGGCACCAAATGACGAGCAGCCAACACAGCAACTTAGAAAAAAGTAACATGTCGGAGTACAACCTAAGTAAAGAGGAGGTTCCATTCTCATGTCTTGTTTATATCTCAAGAAAAAACTTTGTAGACACACCAGAGAAAAAGGTTCCGTACTTCCAAGTCGTTTGAGACACGTCTAAAGACAATACGACCGGTATATACTCCCATATATCCGTAAAAAGGAACATTTAGAGGACACCGAGCAAGCTGAGTCACGATATAATCCCGTTTGAGGTTGTTCTGTGTTCGGTAGCTATGTACTCGCAGATCGGCTGTATATTTAAATGGTGTATCTTTTTATGTAAAACACATAGGGTTGCGTTTCCGGGGTAGGATAATTATGATAATGTCAAAAAATATTTAAGAAAGAATTTACATGCGGGGCTTATAAATACCAATCCTTTCTGAGCTTGGGCTTTCTAGCGTACCTTTTACTGTAAAGTCAGGCGTTATAGAAGGTACATTTTGCGTAATATCAGTTTTGTTCTTGGCAGGCAGAATAGTGATACTAAATAAATGACGTTTATACCCGACTGCCCCAGAAGGAGGGTAATATTTTTTTGAGTTTAAGAGTTTGTATGTCTATGTAAGAGCAGGGGTGGCCCAGTGGTAACGGCCCCGACTTACGAATTGTGGGTCGCTGGGTTCAAACCGAGCCAAGAGCATTACTTTGTGTAATTAATTTCAAAACGGTGAAGGAAAACATCGTGAGGGAACTGGTATGCCCTAGAACCAAAGATTCGAAGACATGTGACATTCAGCAACCCGCACTGGGCCCGCTGGTGGATTACGGCCCATTCCCTCTCCTAGAGAGGAGGCCTGTATCCCAGCAGTGGGGACATTAAAAGGCTGATTATTTCTTACATTATTAATTCATGTGCTACTTCTAATGTTACCGACGGAATAAATTATGGTAATCAATCGGCTTCAAGTATGATGTTCTTTTGCTTGTATTTTTTATCCGAATCTTTAATAACAGTTGGCAAGAACACTTTTACATTTTTCCTTCCCTGTCATTGTGTCTGAAATATTATATTGGCATCGAGTGTGATCCAGAGGAGAGTCGCGTTAGCGGCGATCTAGAGATAACGTTCTGGTGCGACTTAGTAATATGCTGCATACGAACAAGCAGATTATAATGTAATTGTGGTACAATGTTCTATGCGATCAAAATCGGAATAGGACTGGCTTTCCATACATTGGCACTAAATTCAAACTAATCTTATAGTAAGTGCTGACTACAAATAGAAACTCAGTAGGCGCCTAGTGCAACATTGAGTAAGTGATCGTTTCTTATTTGAAATGTTAATTAAACGGTCAATATTTTCTGAAGCCTTTAACACTATTCTAAATAAAAGCTAGGTACACCCTGCAAATATTGAGCTTTTTGCATTACCTTAGTAAAGGAAGATACGAAAATAAAATTCACAAAAATCAGCAGAAATTATCTTTACTATGCCCACAAAAAACTATCTCACACAACAAACACTACTCGTACATTTCTAACACAAGTCATAGTAACCTGTAGCATTTTACGTGTGTTCCTTTCGGGGCTATTTGTTAGCTGAATAACAAATATCAAACAAATACAAATACAATATACAAATACAAAAAAGTTTATTTTCTCTCTCACATAGCATTATACAAGGAATACATAATTCAAGGTGTACATTTGAGGGTTATAATCTATGTGAGAGACTGGTTTCTGTACTAGGAGACCTGTATGACAGATTACCAGCCTCTCCAGACTCCGGAAGTGGGTAACGGTAAGCTGTACATCATTTCAGTTACGTGATATTAAAATAGGTAAAACTTGGTGAAGTGTGACTGTAGTGAGAATTAAGTATAAGAGGTTGTGAGAATCAGGTGTGTAAATGTAATGTATATATAAGGGTGTGTGAGTTGTGTTTGTGTAAATGTGTGTGTGGAGTGGGTGTATGTGTGTGGAGTGGGTGTATGTGTGTGGGTACCTATATGTAGGTGATAGTGTGGGTGTTTGTGTGGGTGTGGGTGTGTGAGTGTGTGTGGATGTGGATGAGTGTGTGGGTGATGTCAAGTCATACTAGGTCATTTTAGGACGGGACTTTAAGCAAATTTTCTGTTTCCTCGTAACTGAGGGACTTTAGCCAAGTGGTTAAAGCCCTTTTACAATTGGCTCTTGTAAGGGGATAAATTGCCAGCTTTTTATTTATTTTATTGTATAGATATCCACCTAAAAATTCAAAGAATTTGCGTGAGAAAGCAGTGTTTCGCTTGGTTAACGTTTGGCAAACCCTGTGTTTGACTCGCTTATTATTATTCAGTAAAGGATCATACCCTATTAGAGAATGCTGTTTTAGAACTGTGCACAATATATACAGTTGGCGTACTGTCAAGACATCAGAGAGCCAGTAGAGATCCTTAGTAGGAAAGAAGAATGGTAGCGACAAACTTACTTTTAAGACCGCTCTTTGTGCTCTTTCTAGTTTCAGAATGTGTGTCCTACAGGAGCCACCCCACACAGTAACACAATAGCTCAGAATGGATTGGCATAGAGACATATATACCATTTTAACGACTTTTTTGTCAGCTATGTGTCTCAGACTTTTAAAGATATATATTAGTTTCCTAGTTCTAGAGGTTAGTAGGTCAAGATGATGTTTGAAGCTTAGTGTGCTATCAATCATGACTCCAAGATACTTTATACTAGAAGCTCTTTCTAAGTCTCTACAGGAACATAAATCGCTGGAGGAGCAGTAGTGGGCTTTTATAGAGTAATTTTCGTGAATTGCGTCTGTAGTATTTATGATGGAGAACGGTATATATTTGGTTTTGTCTACGTTGAGTGTAAGGCCGTTGTCATTGAGCCATTGTATTACTGTGCTGAAACCAGTTTGAGCAAATCCGTAGACATCATTCCAAGTATCACCATGGAAGACAAGTGCTGTGTCATCCGCGAACGTTATGATTTTGCCATTTTTAAGTAGGAGATTACACAGGTCATTAATGAAAATGAGGAAGAGTGTGGGGCCCAACACACTGCCCTGAGGAACACCGTAGGTTATGGGTAAGTCATCACTAGTTGTTTCCCCCACTCTAACTCTCTGCTGCCTATCAGAAAGGTAATCCCTAAACAACTCGAGCTGCGCATCGCGAATCCCCATGGTATGTAACTTGGCTAATAGGAGTGGAACAGAGACTGTGTCAAAAGCCTTTGCTAAGTCCAAGAATATTGTTATTACTTTATTTTTATGGTCTAGTTTATTAACAATGTAATCAGTTAATTCATGAACTGCATCATTTGTCGATATTCCAGCTCTAAATCCGAATTGAGAACTCGACAGTAGGGTTTTGGTCTCAAGATAATTTACTAGACGTTTGTTGATAAGTTTCTCGACAAGTTTTGAAAGTGTAGGTAGTATAGAGATGGGGCGATAGTTATTAACACAGCCTCTGTCACCACTCTTGTGTATTGGGATCACTTCCGCAAGTTTGAAGTCTCTCGGAAAAACACCTGAGCTGAACATCAAATTAAAAATGTACGTTAAAGGGGGTACCAGAATGGCGTGGTATCTTTTCAGAAAAGCTCCCGAGATAAAGTCACATCCAGCAGTATTGACCTTCTTTAAATTTAATATGCATTGACTAATCTCTGTTTCATCAGTAGGATACAAGGCGAAGGAGAAAGGAGTGGAGTTGACATAAGATGTACTGCTAGGTGGATTGCCGCGATGAAAGCTCTCAGCAAGGTTCTTCCCAATAGACACGAAAAAACTGTTTATATTATTGGCTGAGGTAGTAGGGTTTGACGGAGAAATAAGATCCATAGCTGGATTTGTTTTTTTATTTAAGTGTGTTATTTGTTTTATAGCGTCCCAAAGTTTTTTGTTGGTAGTGTTAGCTGCTTCATTTAATAGACTTTTTTCATAATCTCTTTTTAGTTTCTTTAATAACCAATTGCAAAAATTCCTGTACCTTTTATAAGTGGTATTGATAATTTCATTATCTGGATTTTTTTTGAATTTTATATGGAGTTTATCACGGTTCTTCATACACCTTAATAGTCCAGTAGTTATCCAGGGCTTTTTAATCCTCTTGCGATTGGGAACGATAACGGTTTTTGTGTTAGATTCAATTTTAGATTTTAAGTCATTAACTAGCATAGTTGTAGCTAAATTTGCATCCGATGTTTCATAAATGGAATTGAAACTTATATTTTGCATGTCATTGTCAAGGCCTGTATAGTCAATTTTCCTAGTGATAGCTGATTTAGTGAATTGGTTATGGTATTCTAGTACAAGTATCACACTGTCATGATCGGTAACTGACGTTTCCGCAACATAGCAAAATGCAGGGAGATTACTTTTAAGCATAACATGGTCTAAACATGTTTTGCTATGTGTTGGCAACTGATGAGCTGGTAAGATGCTATGTGAAGCTAGGAGGTTTAGATAGACTAATGAGTTGGTATCCTTAGAGTTTGAAGTTATGTCAACATTAATATCTCCAGTGAGTATAATATTGGGGTACTTTAAGCTGCTTAGCAGGTTATTGAGAGATTCAAGAAAGGGACTAATATTTTTATTGCCGGGGGGTCTGTATATTGCGACTATAATGGTGTCACTGTCTAACTTTATTGTTAGGCAGTTGGCTTCTTGTAGGTTAGGTTCTGCTATTACTGGTCTTAAATTGTCTTTGAAGTATACAATAACCCCTTCATTCTGTGTCATGTTATTTTCAGTTTTAGCACTGTCGTAGCCGCTTATAGTCGGTATGAAGTGGGTGTGACGTAGCCAACACTCAGTAATTATAATAAAATCCCACTCTGTATTTGATCTCTTAAGGAGGGTTAATAGGCCTGAAAAATTGCAATTTACGCTACGGATATTTTGATGAATTAATTTTAGACTAGACTGTGGTTTTTTAATTAAATTAGGACACTCTTCTATTTCGCAAGTGGATGAATGCGCTATGGCAAAATTATCAAGATCGTTGTTAATTTGGTTAATATTATCGAATTGTAGTATGATTTAAGTAAGTTGGTGAGTTCATGTATGTCAAGAGTCTTTGTTTGGAAGAATAATAATCGAGGTTTATTGGTATAGGCAGTTTATTGGTATATTAGACAAGAGACTTTAGTATTTTATCAGCGAATAAGATTATTTAAACTACAATACACAGGGGATTAATTACGTGACATTTTTAATACCATGGATTTTTGATGTTTTGACAATCGCTTTCGCCAAGCTTTTTTTATTGATCGAGTGATTCCTTCCGCTCTGGGCGGAGCGGAACGTAGTGTTAGACTCTAACTACTAAACTACCCATCCGTGTTCCTCTGAATATCTTTTGCGTTCCAGGGCCGCGGTGACTCTATGGAACACATTCCGCAACCCCGGCGGGCTTTTGCCCTATCGGGCCCCGATTACTTGAATTACATCTCTTTGAGGCGTGCGTGGAGCATAGCATTACTGCTTCGCAGAAGGAGGTCTGATAACTTCTCATTTTCCGGACCATGCATTGAACCAGGGCTGGTAGCGAGAGGATGCTTCCGACGAGGAGGAGGACACGGCGTTGCCCAGCTTGCACCACGCTACTGCTGACAGAATGTCACTAATAGTCTACAGTCTATGAACTCGATTGTCACAAGTTTTAATAATAAGCCAAAATAAGTTTCCCTGTAGCACTTCTGGAATGTGTCTGTACTTACCTACAACTAGCGGTATTTGCTTTGCCCTCTGGGGAATACGGGCGTGATGTTATCTTATGTTCTTTTTTAAGAGTGGATCCTAATTTGTCAGAGATTACGTAACACCGTTTTGAGTTCGTCCAGATTGGACAATGTTTGAAGAAAGAGGCTTAAGTACATTTTTATTCGTTTCTTTTCGTAATGCCCCTCGTTTCCTATTCGAGTGTGACCCAATTTTATGAGGGAACAAAATTATAGGTCTGCCTTTTCTTTTTCTAGACATTCATAAAATCTGGAGCACAGCGATAGGTACTCCGTTTATTTCTAATTATCATGTTATACTCACATTTTATCATTGTAATACATAGATACATAATTGCGGCAAATTAGACTTTGTTTGCGTCTTTGATCTTGTAATTAGGAACGGAAATATTTGCAGCAGAACCTAGGCTGCAGTTATAGGCCGATAAGTTGCCAAAATGAACTGGTAGAACAGATAGTCGATGAGTTCATGTGGTTCTGCAGTCTATCGAAAGACTAAGAGCTGGAAGACCTCCCAGAAGGTGACCAATGACCTGGCGAAGGCCGCAGAAATCGGCTAGATGTGTGGCATGTAGACGCACAAGACCCGTCGATGTGCTGACACTTGGGGAAGGCCTATGTCCAGCAGTGAACATCTTTCGGCTGAAATGATGATGATTAGACATTGTAAAACACTCACACACACACACTGATTTCTAACTACGTCTCGTTTCTAAACAATAATATAACTTCGAAAATAACTTAAAAGCTTTAAAATTTTAGCTCCTTGCTCCAGTGTATAAATTTAATCACAAAATGTCACTGATAACACAAATACTTGCTGATAACACAAATCTACGATTATTTAAATTGTATCCATTGGGATTATCGCAATATATTCGAAGGTAGGTAGTTTATGATAGTGTCTGTAAAATGTCCAAATAAATAAAGATTTTGTGAAGGACAAAATAATACCTTAGAGTCAACGGCCTTGTTATCTTAGAAGCGAAATAATATGTTGTATAAACACACTGTCAACTTTGTTTCATTCTTATGAATTGTTCTTTTTCTTTTGTACAACTGGCCTGTCGAGTTAAATAAGAAAATATTTATTTTAAAAGCAGTATTGTGTCAAGTTCAATTCTTGTTTGAAAGATATCATATAAAATGAACACTTTTATATTTGAGTGTACTGGGTATAGCTATAGCAGGGTCAACAGTTATACTCGTACCAAAGGTCCTTTTCGCAATCGCACACGTTCAATTCGCAAAACAACCGATACTGAGGAAGTCCTATTCGCAAACCGAAAACATGTCCACGAAAAGATTATTATCTATCTTGTTTTCAATTTTTTATTTCACTTTTTGATAATTTGTTTAAATTAAACAAACCTCAACGCAATGGATCTAGTGAAAATTGGTAAAAACGAAGACAGTCTATATGGACAATTGGACATACTTTTAATTCCGTGAGTATGTAGTACCGTTCGATGTAATTTTCGACTTCCAGGCTGTCAAAGCCTGTGGCTTTATCTACAAGATAGGATTCTTAGACATGTTTTTTCTTTGCGTAATCTTAAACAAACATAAACTAGAGAATATTATTTGGTTCCCAGCACCTGTGCAGCAGACGCGACGCTGCGCGACGTTAATCATCGAGACACTTGAATAATGCTGTGCTACCCCGGGGAACTAACTGAATTATTCTTTATTTGCTTTTCTTTCTTTGTTGCTATGTTTATACGGTATGTTTTTTTTTTGATATTTTACAGTTGTATCGATACAGGACAAAATTATTCTTTTGCTAATTGATTATTAACTTATCGGCTGCGGATATAAGTAATTTATCTAATAAATAATAAAAAAAAATATAAATTATTATTTATCTACCTAATAGTTGTCATGATAAAAGAATCCTACATTTTAGAGTTATTCTATAATTCCAAAGGAAAAAAGATAGAAATTTTATATACTTATAGAAGAATAAATTTTGGAGAATTTTTTCAATTTTTTTTTCATATTTTTTCAGTTTTATCTTATGCGTACTATTAGTGAACAACAGATAGTTATCAACATTAAAAAAAAAAAAAAACTTTCAAGTTACTGAGTGAGTGACTGACGGATAAAGTACCTACAGCCGAAACTGGATCAAAACTGAAATTTGGCATATAGGTTCTTTGGGAGGGGAGCACTAATAGGATTTCTCGAAATTCCTTCGGGAACGAGACATGCGCTCATGCAGTCACGAAATTTAGAAATGTAAACATATTCCTACTTATGTAGATAACATATCCAAAAGATTTAATTCCATGGTAAGTCCCTAAGGGCTTTCCTTTTCTAATTGGCTAATTACTAAATGTTCCCTATGAAAATAAAGTTGAAATAGCTTCCTTTTAGTAAATTTATTCCGTGTGTATGTGTCTCAAAAGTTATAATTACTCGTGTTTTGTTCACTTCAGAATACATAAGACATCGTTTTAAACCAGGATTTTCAAAATTCCTGTATTAGTTTACTAGCTTCTTTTTTTATTTATTTACGTGAAGTAACACAGAAAAAAATACCTTTAACTTTCTGCCCGCGACTTCGTGCGCGTGGTTACTAGCCCCCGATTTTGAAATATTTTTCATTGGTGCTTCGCTGTTACTGGTTTTTGCGTGATAATATATAAAAAAAAATGGGCTACAATAAATGGGCTATCTAAAACTGAAATTATTTTTAATATCGGACCAGTAGTTCCTGATATTAGCACGTTCAAGCAAACAAACAAACTCGACAGCTATATATACATACATATATTAGTATATACATACATAAACTCCCAGTATACCTATGTGTAAACTCCTAGTGGGCAATTTTTTTTTAACTGTATGTACAATAGTGGTACAAGGGCGGACGTAATTCAACAAGGCATTCTTTACCAGTCAACCTTTGGGTTAAAGGCACTGTGGTAAGTGTACAACAAAATATTAAATTTAAATATGTATTTTGTTTTCGAAAGAATATGCGAATAATACATACATATATAATACTAATACTATACGTATATAATATTCTAAAATATGTATACTCTGATAAATATGATGTTTTCAACTGACTTAAATCATAATAATCATGACGAAGACCAAACTAAGAATGACAGGCTTTTAAGTAGTGTTTATGTATTTTACTCTTAAAGGAAAATTCTGACTCAGCCATCTTGACGTAAAGGAGTAGAATATTCCAGAGGTTAATGGTTGAAATAGCGTAGGAATTAGACATAAACCCGGTGCGGTGAGGAGAAATATGAAGAAGTAAGCTTTTGGATGCATGAAGGTTATGACTGTGAGAACTTCTCAACACTTTAATATATTGTTTGAAATAATCAGGAGCACCAGAATCGTTCATAATAGTGAAGAGCATGCAGATGGAACTGAGGGTTCTTTTTCCTAGGGTTTTTCCCGTCATCTTTGACAAAGAACATATTTCAGTAAATTTAAACAAAAGCTGAATCACAACGTTCTTTGTTGGAAACTGTATGAAAAATATGTCATCCAAGTAAACCAGATTACGTATTTTACATTCCATGACCGTCGTACATCCGTGACATCTCAGTGGTATTGTTACCGTTAAAAAGTGAAAAATAAAAAGGTTTTAAAAAAAAAATACAACCGACTTACAACCCAAAACACCGACTTCCGAAATTAAAATTATTTTGTAATTTTTTGTGGTTTTTTTTTCTATTTTCCAGTGTACATGAATGTTTAATCAAGCTTGATACTGAAAAATTTGGTTCCATTGATTACCGTTTGACCCGCATACCTATCTAATCTTCAGGGAAATCAGATCTGTTCAGCACGATGTTATCAGAATACAGGGGATCAGTGAATGCTGCACCCTTGGGGCGAAGAGCTATTTATTTTTTGCTAAAAATTATACTGAAAACGGCTTACATACACCTACTTACTTTTTCGTCTGAAGAAATAAGGTTAGATAGTGTTATATATTTTGTAAATAGGCTAAAAATAACATTTTTTGGTTAGTTTAAAGTTAGTGAGGCCGATATTTTCTAGCTGAATACCTTGATAAATTGTAGATGGAAAAATTCAATAACACAGCCCGGCCCCTTGAATAGAACACAAAGTACCTCTGATTGCTCTGCAGCAGAGCAGCGCTTGCGACCACAACACTAGACAAAAAAAACTTTTTACAAAAAAATACAACCGACTTCTACTGCCCTCCTACTCCTACTAAACGTATTAATCACATTGGTGTAAACAATAAACAAACAAGCGATTTCAGCAATCCTGAAAGATTTGCTATCATTTATTGAAGAGTTCCGTTTCTATCTATCTATCTCTGTTATTTATCAGATCTGCATTAAACTAGAAAGGGACTATGCTGAAATACTAAGATGCTCTTCCAAACCATCGTACACAATTTTATTTTTTTATTTTACATCGACAAGAGGGAATGAGAACGTCGTCCATGTAAACTAAGCCACGCATTATTAGGGTTAACTTAAACATTAGTCGTCAGATCTCAATCAAATATAAATGGGACCATACGACAAGCAGCTTGCGAATATAAAAAGAATCATCACCCAGTACAAAGTTATGAAGTAACACAAACAAAAAAAAATACAGTCGAATTGAGAACCTCCTCTTTTTTGGAAGTCGGTTGGAAAACGAGGCCACTAGACAAAGATGTTTGTAGTTAAAACATTTCTTTTTAATTATATTGTATATGAATTTCTGAAAAATGAATCGAGACGACACGGTTGCCACAGTGGTTGAGCGTTTGGCTGCTGTGCTGCGTGTCGCGAGTTTGATTCCCGCACGGAACAAATATTTGTATGACTTACAGATGTTCTGGGTCTGGCTATTTGAGTATGTGAGTTTGTAAACGAAATTACAAGGGGTACAAAAAATAATTAAGAAGATGATTATTATCTTAAAACCTTACAGACGTACCATAAAAAACCAAACGTTTTCTTGGTTTAGTTCCCGGAATATGTAATTGATACTCTAACATTACAAATTACTATTATTACTAAAACAATTTGGAAAGGAAGAAAATAGTAGTGTTCTTAGTTCCTTCATAAAATAGAAAGTAAACGCCTTATTACCACATACACAAAGTCTATAATTGTAACGCGTTACTATCAGATAAAAAGTCCAACAATTTGTCATGGAAATACTGAGACGTCCTGCTGATTTTATTGCGTTATGTATTAGGTCGTAAAAATAGTTTTCCGAGCAAACCTATAAACCATATAAACATTACTAAGATTGTTTATTGAAGTGGTATTGTTTATTATGACACAAAAAGACTGCCGAGAAATCGCGAAAAAGAAAATAATTCAATATTTCCCGTGACCTCGATCACAAAGAAATTCTGATTTTTAAATGCTTATGGACCCAATCAAAATATGTTTCTGAAATGAGAGCCTATTTTTAATATGATCTCCGTTTAACAGTGCTATGAAACCAGCCCTGCCAAGGTTATCGTTTTACCCAGTTCCAGGGTTGTGGAGGTCAGTTAGGCTATACTAGAAGTCGACCATCCATCTGCCTTTTTCCAACTATATTGGGGTCGGCTCCCAGTCAAACCAGATTCAGCTGAATACCAGTATTTTACGTGAAGCGGCTGCCTACCAGGCCTCCACAACCCATTGAGTGGGGAACACGGTACTTCTTGGCAAGACTGGTGTCAGTTTTTCTGGCTTCTGACAATCCGTAACGACTGCCAAAGATCTGCAAATGACAGCCGGGAATGGCTTAACGTGCTTTCCGAGGCACGGAGGAGTCTCGTTATGTTAAGATAGTCACCCATCGACAGACCAACCTCGGCAAGCATTGCTTAACCTTAAAGAGCTACCCGTGCGGGTCTTATGACATAATTGGGAAAAAATTAGGCAGATAAGCAGATATAAGAGAGAATAGACAGTTAATAACCGTAGATACCATAACAGATAGATTTTAACTAAGAACAAACCGATTAAAAGTTTAATGTTTCACAACAAAACTTGAAAATGGAATCGTTAGCGGGGCCTACCGTTTGTGTCAAATAAATTGAAGCGTTTTCGGTACGTTACGCCCCCGAGTCGAACCTGTAATGTGATTTCAGTTGCGATTTAACGCTCAAAGTAACTTTCAGGACGGATGTACACTACTGGTTTACTTTTCGGCTATCTTATTTTGAGTAAATCATGTTAAGTTACTTTGGGGATCCATTTTTAAAAACTGGCTTATAATTTAGTAAAATTGTTTCAGAAAGTTTAGTTTTATGAAATACTAGCAGCGCCCCGCGGTTTCACTCGCGTAGCTCCCGTTCCCGTGGGAATATGGGGATAAAATATAGCCTATGTTCACTGGAGATAGCGTAGCTTCCCAACAGTGAAAGAATTTTTTAAATAAGTCAAGTAGTTTCGGAGCCTATTCAATGCAAACAAACAAAAAAAAAAAACAATCAAATTTTTCCTCTTTATAAAATTAGTGTACAAGGTAAATAATTTACAAGGCCACGTTTAATTGGGATAGGTAGATCCAGAAATGGTTAATCATCCATTTTCATATGGAGACTTCTTGTGCCTCGACAAGCAGTTTTCGTGCTTCCTTTCAAATGAAAACCGGCACCAATTCCGGCAGCTTCTAGCTACCCAGAAACCAGAGAATCTGAAACCAGTCCAGCCAGGCTTGACTGGGTTGTGCAGATCAGATAGGCTTATCAGTTCATTTAAAACACTAAAAGGTGCCGCTAACATAGTAAGGAAAAGTTTAGGCAGCTACATTGATTGGAAATATAAAAAGTGACAAGCGATTTTTAACCAATTGACAAGGATGATAATGTTTTTAATACATGAATTTCCCTGAATCTGATTGCGGTTGTGGTCAGACTTATGACTACTTGATCTTGCTTTTGTTTTAAAAGTTAAGATGTAGCTCCAACAATTCTTATTCCAGGTGTTAGGTCTATATGATAAAATTTCTAAGTATCTATTAACGTCTGTAGGTCCACCACCATTAGTCGCAAATAAACAGTCTTGAGCAAACACGCATTTTAAATTACCAAATTCCTGCTCAGCAAACGCAAACCTTATCCAACACAACACCAGGTATAATATTTTAGAAACGTCAACGTACATGCGTACCTACACATACCTTACATACATAACCATCTCTCATGTAACATGCGCGGGCTAGACGCGTATTCGTGTAGCTCGGCAATCTGCCCGTGTTCGCCCTCCCTTACACGGTGCGATATTTTCTCTCTAAAACATGATGCAATCACCTGACTCCGCTCACAATCCGCTTCAGGTACAATCTGTGTGATCTGATGGCGCCTGCGACCTTTTTTTTCAATTGGCAATTTATTTCAGACTTATCTTGAATACTGGACAATTTATTCTAGTTCTTTTTTAACGAGTACATTTTGATACTTACGAGTATATTCAAATTTGCTTCTGCCACCGGTTTCGCCCGATTCAAAGTCAGAAATTATTCCAAGAAAACATTCTCCAGGGATGTCAAAATTCTACGTCCTACTACCGGACATGGCCTACCCGGGTGCCAGTTGTGTCATCCAGATCCATGTCAAAATGTCAAAATTCTACGTCCTACTACCGGACATGGCCTACCCGGGTGCCAGTTGTGTCATCCAGATCCATGAAGACTCACATTTGTTTTATTACTAGCTTCTGCCCGCGACTTCGTCCGCGTGGAATAGTTACTTGACACCCGATTTTGAAACTCTCAACCCAATCGGTTTAAAATTGACAAAGTTTCATCCCCTATTTTATCCCCTTGGGGGTAAAATTAATCAAAACCCTTTCTTAGCGGATGCCTACGTCATAACATCTACTTGCATGCCAAATATCAGCCCGATCCGTTCAGTGGTTTGGCGTTGATAGATCACTTTGTCAGTCAGTCAGTCACTTTTGAGTTATATATATTTAGATGATATTAGTATTGTGCCTCAATGCTAACTTGGGAGGTGCTTCAGTTTCAATCAATCAATTCAGTCTTGCGATCCAGTGCTGGTTAGATACCTCTGACCACTTGCACTACAGAATAGTCAGATTCTTATTTAAGAATTCCAAGAAATAGGATAGGTACATATAAAGCGCGTGGGAGGTTTCTGCGTAGAGGAAAAATATGACTGTACCATGTTATAAGCGAAACATATTATTCGTATGATTATTAAGTAGATACATGTCTAATAAATTCAAATAATCTTTATAAGACGTTGATGCGTGACAAGCGGGATGGAAATATCACAAAATATGTTTGCGCTATTTTCAGCTGCTTAGGTGGAAAATAAGAAGTAAATATTTTCAGAAATTCTCCTTGCATTTGCAGATTTCAAAGTTTTTGTATTACTGAAACATGAATGCCATTATGATACCGTTGTGAAAGAGACGGAGGTATACAAGAAGAATAGCGCTATCGATTTTTTAAGAGAAGACATTATGACAATGTCACGTCATAGTAGGAGGTCAATCATTAAATCTACACTAACATTATAAAGAGGAAAACTTTGTTTGTATGTTTGTTTGTTTGTAATGAATAGGCTCATAAACTACTGGACCGATTTTAAAAATTCTTTCACCATTCGAAAGCTACATTATACACGAGTAACATAGGCTATATTTTATCCCCATATTCCCACGGGAATGGGAACTACGCGAGTGAAACCGCGGGGCGCTGCTAGTGTTATATAAAATACATTTTATTGGGATATGTTTCAAAGATTTTCATTAATCATCCTATACTGTCCGAAAGCCGCATAGATCTCCACCATATTCATTCTAGGTATTCGTTTCTCGAGTCAGCTCAAACCAGCCCTTGCGGAAGACGTAAACTTGCCACCTCTTGTTTTACAAAACCATTATTTTATGTACAAAAAAACATAATTTTGTACAAATTTTATGAGATAATTTTATACAAAAGAAAGCGTAACTATGAGTACAACTTAGTTTTTGATGAAAAGAATCGGATTAAAAAGTGTATAAGAAAAAATTCGTTTTTATTATGTGATGTTGATACATGATTGAGCAAAGAGAACGAACTATACTAAGTTAAGAAGACCAATGAACGCACAAAAATAACACCAGATCATATTTTAGAGTTATTTGTGGACATTTTAATACATATCAAGAGAAATTGAATCCAAACGAAAATTTTGATAGTTCAACTATATTGTCAATAGATGGCGCTCTCCGCAAAAGAAGGATTTACATTTCCTGTATCCACAAGGTACAGGTGAAGGAAATGAAGCCCAAAGCCATTTTACGAGTCTTTGAGTAATTTTGTGAAAAACTGTCATCAATTCTTAAAATAGTTTGATTTTGTAGATACACTGGATCGATTCATTCAGTTTTTAATATGATCATAGCCTAGTCTTTTCACAACAAGTTAGGCCCTTATAAAACTGTTTAACCATATACTATTGAATATTGCGAGTATAAACCACCATTCGTTCGAAAAAGTCTGTTTTGTTCATCAATGTTGATTCAAGGTAACAGGATATACTTGGGTTGCTTTTTTAATTTGAATTGGAAGAGATGATGCTCAGTCAGCCAGTGCCCATCATTACCTTCTTCCTATTTTCTTAATTCTGAAAGGGATGGGAGGTTGTGCAAGGTATTTACTGTACGTAAATTTTAGCTGAAGTGTTTGTATGGTCGAACGCCCTAATGTCAGGAACTACTGGGTCGAATTTTTAAATTATTGAGGAATTATAGTCTGTATAACATACACGCTAAGATACATAGGATCGGAGCATCTATGAAAAATGTTACAAAAACGGTATGTTTTTCTCTCTTATGTGACGCAGACGGAGTTGCGCGGATCAGCAAGTCTTCATATAAAACTATAAGGAAAGAAACGCATGCAACTAAAAGGGTTATGAATATAAATATGGATGGATGGACAGGGAGAGGTAGGCTTAAGAAAAGATGGATGCATTGTGTGAGGAGTGATATGAAAGAAAAGGGAGTAAGTGATAACGTGACTGCTGATAAGACAGAATGGGAGAAGATAACGTGTTGCGCCGTCACCGAGTATATGGCAGAAAGACGATGAAGCGTTCACAGGTGCGATCAGCGTACACTATGTGAAGTGGTCAGATTTACGTATCAACAGAGTATAAATACGCAGTCCCAGTACTACGTTTGAACAAATCTACATTGACAGAAAGGTCAATAAAGCGAAACGATTCACATAACAACAGCGAAAACCTCGTAAAACGTACTGCAACGAAAGCTGAACGTTTCCAGACAAATATCTGGCAAAACGTTTCCGTTACGAACGTTCGTAAAGGGGTCGTTTTTTATTTATTGACAGTCAAATGAAACCAAATAAAAATCACACTACGATCACTGACTAAAATTATGCACGTGAGTTGCAAGTAAGTACTTTGAAGAACATCACCAATAAGGGTTATGCATGTTCATCAAGGGCGTCAAACAAAAATATAACAGCGGTTTTTATTCTATAGTAAGTACAAGTTGTTTAGCCCACTAAAATACTGCCAATAATATAAAAGTTTTAAATTAATGGCAGTATTTCACTTTTTTGTTATTCAATATGTCCTTCGGCTTAGTATAATGGTACATAATGTATATCATTATACTAAGTTGAAGGACGTATTGGGCGAGCGGCCAAATGATTCAGGGTCTAAGCGAACTGTAACCCTACCGTGACGTCTTAATTCCATCATGCTTCCCGTGTCAGAGAGAGACGGAGTTAAACAAGACGAATAGCGCTATCCCTTTTTGACACTGAATCATTATACCATTGGCACTTCGTGGTACGTCCCCTGGACTAAACTAAACTAATGAGCTCTTCGTTGTGTTAGCTGATGTTTGTTAGTCGTAGCTGGATTTGTTATTAAAAATAGCAAAATAACCTTTGTCTCATATTTAAATTAGATGAACTGGCAATATAAGTTTTTCGTGCCGAAGACACATTTTAAAACAGCAGGTAATGTACTTGTGCTGTGTGCTGTTGGTCACATCACAGGTACATTGCCTGCCCTGCTTAGGCAGGCAATGTACCTGTGTGTTCCTATGTGTGTGTGTGTGTGTGTGTGTGTGTGTGTGTGTGTGTGTGTATGTGTGTTCTTGCAATTTAAAATCCAAATAATATCTTTTTGATTAATTTATTAAAATCAATATCTAATTTTTATATTATTGAAAATATAATTTTGGTAATTTATTAACGTTAATACAATTGGGTGATTTTCAAAGCCTGAAACGAATACACTTTTTTTGTACGTAACCACCACGCCCGACATTTACATACGTGCTCTACGATCCGGAGTCTGAATACCAAATTAAGGATTGATGACCGAAAATTCTTAGTACCTATTGATGGCAAATAAAAGTCCGGAGCTGACGACGTTTATGTTCGAGCCCTTCATGAATAGCCATCATTCTTATTTTACGACTATGTAAGTTATTTATCGGATGTTAATGAGCATCTTTGATTTGAGGACACAATGAGAGACCAAGTCGAATTTAGCGGTCTTGACGCCTATCGAAAGACTTGATTCAAACTAACCTATAGCTCAGATAAATAATAATGAAAAAAAGAAATAAAAAACGAGGATTCGAGTTGAAAGAACAGAGCTTTCCATGAAGAAGAAAATAATGTTACAAACTCTAATATAAAATCATTATCATTTTACGAAAACTCTAATTTCAATATTAAGTAGACTACGTTCCAAGACTGATACTTTATAAATTATACAAGCCTTATTAATCCATTTAAATATTTTACAAATGTGTGTGAAATTATTCCGTAACATAAAGAAACCTTTTTGTTTCCCGTAAGGAGGTCGATTACCATGTAGTAAGTTATTCATGGCTACAGATGGGGAAGCCAGCCACAAAAAACTTCGCTTAAAAAAGAAAAAAAAACAAAGAATTCCTGAAAACTCTCACCCTGTATTTTATTATCCGCTTAAAACGTTGTAGCATGAATTATTATAAAGTCTTCCGAACTTCAAGAGTAAAAGATTTGCGTTAAGATAGGAAAAGCGTTCTAGATTTAAAAGTTTGTCATTTGCGTTTTATTTTTAAGCGTCCTTAAGCTGTGGTTGAGGCGAAAAAGGATTGATGTGACAGTATTTTGATTAAAGAAATGGAAGAATAAAATGTGTAGATAATAATAGTCATACTAGTCGATATTCGAAGTAAACGGTTGGAGAGTTGATGATCATTGACTGTCAGTACGGATAGTCAAGTCAAAGAATATCTAACACCAGTCTTGCCAAAGCATAACGTGTACTGGGTTGTGGTGGTGAGATAATATCAGTAGGTCTACGTGAAATGATGGTTCTAAGTGGTATCAAATAAAATTTAAGAATATTTGGGAAGGCTCAGGCAAATTCTAGACTAGTAGCTAGTTAGATAGAACTATTTACCATGTTTTAGCGTAAAAGTTATTGATATAATAATATGATTACCAAATCAATTCTCTAATAGAATGATACCGAAAAACAACCGTCCTTCAATAAAAACAATATTTATTGGACGTGATACCTCATCATGAAATATTCAAGACTACGACCCTGCCCTTCAGTAAAGTTCAGATAAAATACAATATTCATTCAGCATCGAAAACACCAGTGTCACTCACGTTTCTCCATATATCGTCAATATAAAGCAGAATCTGACAAGTCTGAATGTTTGTTAACCAAAAACGCCTCACGGCTGTACGGATTTGAAGTATACTTGGCCCACAAATATACCATGACCGGTATATTTTGTCAACGTCTCACCGTGTAAACTTAAGTGGATCAACTTGAAGTGAACTGTCATTTCATCTGGTTTATATGGATTGACAGTTTACTTCACTTTAGTTTACACGTGTGATGTTTACAGGATTGCACTGCAGAATTAATATGAGTAGGACGTAGTATACATTTTATACCGGTAGTAAGATGAGTGAAAAGTGTTTTTTCAAACCAATGGTGATAAAACACTTTTCAAGCGGGCGAAAACGTAGGCAGAAGCTAGTTTATCCGTATATCGTCAACATAAAGTAGAATCACAAATATATCAGCGTCAACTGATAGAAAGGCAAAGATGCGTAACATTTATCGAGATTCAGGAGTAGTTGGCATTCAAGTATAGGTACGTCTAACCGACGTGCTGGGAGGATAATACCTTCCGGCAAACGTAGGTGTATATCTTAAGCGACGTTATTCATATCATAAACGAGGCCTCCTACTTGCATAAACTATTTAAGGATCACCATCTTTTCGAATAGAAGAGGATGTTTTTCTTAAATAATATATAAAAAATGATATCGGTCAGGCCGTTAGTTTATTTACCAAGTTACTACATAAAAATATACGGATCTTTTCTGGTTTTCAGGTTTTCAGATATACCTTGTATGCCACGTTAATAACTTTTTGTCAGCTGCCTTTTTGTACGTCTCCCTGACGTGGCAGGAAAATAAGTACCTTCCTTAACAGGTTGTGTAGACGTGTATCTTAACCGGTGTTGTTTTTACATAATAATATGTAAAGTACTATATTTGTTAGGTGTTAAGCTCACACCTAAAGACCACTTAATTAACTGTGATCCGAGATGTCAGAAAAACATTACATATTCTGGCTGTTTTTTAGTAAACACCTACATACTTTGTCACGTATCACACGGCACAGTTAGTTTATTCGAATGTATTAAAGTATTTAAGTATAAGCTATTGAATATTTAATAATGCCTGGATTTAAAAAATACATTAGCTTTCTTCGCCATTGTTATCCCGAGCAGTTATTTATCTTTTTCCACGAGTTTTGTTAGCGACCATAGTTAATAAATAATAGTGCAATACCAACATTAGGTTCATTTGGACCCGGGCGTCGTTGTTACCTTGGTATAATGTTCGGCAATCGCGCGGGTGGAGCCGTGGGTGGCAGCTATAACACACTAATTTCATACTGAAAATTAATGAGGTGTTTGTTCAGATCAATATGTACAAAAAAAAAATAGCTGCATTGTAATCGATGGATTATGTCAGCCACACAATGAAGACGGACATATGACGCCATCTATAAAAAATATTAGAACTATATTCTACCTTTTCGGCATTTCTTACCACAACGATCGAACTTCGATTGATGGTAGAATGGATCAGTTGCTGTTGCTACTACTTATTTCAAATTCAAAATTCATCAAATTCAAATTTCGCTATTGCGAACTAAAAGCTACCATACCAAGATCAGTTACATTGAACGTTCATCGAAACCCCTTCATACAACGCAGTTTTGGTTGACCAAGTTAGAAGGTACACTATTAACTACGACCCGAATAGAAAAGTACTTCTTATCGTTTCTAGGAGTTATTATCGCACAAGTGCCATAATAACTGCAGTACATTTCCAGTATATAAAGTAATCAACCTCTTTTTATTGCAGTTTTTTTCTAGAAAGCTAGCATTTCCAGGCTAGCTACGTCTGTTTAATGGTTGGCTGCGCTGTTAAGAAAATTATGGTATTGTAAAATCTAGCGTATAAATCCAGTGCGTAAAAAGGACGTAAAGTTAGCTAAATACTCTCGTATAAATTGTAGGCACAGGCATTAAGATTTTACATATTTTCGTATGTAGATAGTTGTGTCTATTTTCATATGACGTACATTTTTTTTAAAGTTTTTATAGAGTCAATTTCTTTTCTTATCATGTTCTTCATATTATTCCATGGCAGCTTACTACATATTTATTGAAGCCGGTTGTTGAAGCGTCTTGACCGATTAACACGTATTTTTCTTCTAGAAGAATAGTGGAAGTGTAGCTCCTGTATGTGTTGATTAAAAAGTGCAAACGACTTTCTTGGTTTTACTTCTAAGTATTGAAAATGGCTCAATAAACTACTTAGTTAATTGCGAGATAAAGCACAAAAATAACCTAAAAATGCAAGTTGAATATTACGCCGTAGTGTTTGAGATTAAACATCCGTGAGTCACAAAAGTAAATGCATTGCCAGAAAGTAGCCAGCTGTGTAGCATTATGAACTTTATCGAGCAAAACTTAGCCCATTTATTTAAAAGAATTGGTTTTAAAGTTGAACAATTCCAAGTCTCTATGAATGAATATATTTTTCATGGAAGTTACATGACTATTATAGATATCGGATTCGGGGAAGTGGATCTTTATAAGTAGTTCTCGGGTAAGTTTAGTTCGACACATCTGCGGTTGGTTAGTCTGCCAACATTCTACCTAACTGAATGGTTTCTGATCAAGGCTTTGTTTCATTTACTATCACCTTGTCTTGTCAAGAGTCCTGCCTATCTTCATTTCAGAGCCAATTCCCGGAGTCAAACACCATAAACTCACAACACAAATGATGATAGGCGTAACATGGCGGCGTCAAAAGACTATTGTTTAACAAAAGTGAATTGACATCACTTTTCAATAACTTGAAAATCGATAAAGTTTAACCAACATCATAACATTTATTTAAAATGTGCGTACAAGTTAACAAACAAAATGAGCTACAAAGATAGAAATACGATAAGTAAAATGTTTTAGAAATGCGAAGGATCAAAGCAGTTCCGACCATTTGCGGTAATTCGGCGGGGTGAGATCTTAAACTTTCCCCAAGGAGTAATGCCTGGCCGAGATTAAGTCCGTTGGGTTAGTTCTCTGCGGACTACATTTAAATATCAAATAAAAGCATTTTATTTAAATGCAAACACTCCCGAGACTACTGACAGACTGGTCTAGACTTGATATTCTTAAATGATTATCTCCCCGCCCTCCTCTGTCAACATTCAGGGTTTCATTCACTTAATATTCTTAAAGCATTAGAAAAATAAAATAAAAGCTTGGTTTGATACTGCTTACTGCGCTATATTACTTCATGGGTATGTGCAACCACTGGAATAAGTCTTGCTGTGCTGAAAGACTTGTAATGATAAATGGTATTTACTTTGTAAAAATAACTTTTCAACATATCTATATTTTTTGACAAATTAAGCTAGATGAGGCCAGTATTTCCCAGTTGATAATCAAAACCTAAAATTCAATTGTGTGTGCTATTCTGTGGTTTCCAAAGCATGTCCCTCTTTTAGTTGAAGTATTACCGCGGCACCCACAACCAATTTAGAATTTGATTTGTCGCCACTTAGTTTTACAAAACTCCATTACAAAAATACATTTGAGAATAAAGACTTGAAATTACGTTCACATAAACAGAATATAAATAAATGAGATCCTGTAAAAGGTGAGCTTTGTCCTTTTTTGAATTCTGTCTTATACAAAGAAACGCCCACGATTAAATTCACCTTTAAGCCTTTAAGAGTTCGTTTGTTGAACCACATAATTTTATTAGTTAGAACCAGCTGGCTTTGTGGCTTCAATAGCGTGGGTATAAAGGTCTGTTTCGTTTGGTCAGGGCAAATTAGACTTCAGTGAGTAAATGACAGTTACTGTGTGTAAAGATGACCATGCGGGCCCTATCATTACGGAAAACAGTCATTAATTTATGTTAAAAAAAATAGGTAGGTATGTTTAATAAGGTATCTTATTATTTACAAAATACAACTAAACAAGCTATAATATAGAAAGTATATATATGTACTATCTCCACGATAGAACAAGCGGAGTAAAAAGGAGGAAAGGCATCGAAAACTTCGTCAACATCGCTGTCAACGGGAAAAGTGTCCAGAACACTGGCCGCATTGCCACGTTGAAAGGCAATGCTGATTCGTTGACCAAAGAAAACAAATGTTATAAAGTTGAGAATTACGCTATAAAAATGTCTATTTATATTATTCTATTCTAATAGAGCGCGTGCCACTGCGCTGTAACAAATTCTTCTATATTAAATGCCAATAGAGGTGAACAATAGACTACTGTGCAACGTAAAGCGTAGAAGTAAACCGAAAAAACGGAATAAAATACTGAAATAGAAACTATTTGAAAGAGATAATCAATCAATAATTAATCTGCCTAAAAATATATCATCTAAATTTAAGGACGACTATGAAATCGGGACGTTCCGGACTAAGTGACGAGAATTAATTTGATTATCATCTTAACCCCTATTCTATTCTACCCAACAGGGAGCTTTAAAAATCCGACGCCATTTTTAACTTCTTCGGTAATTAAATTAGGGTAACGTACACACTGGCCCAAATTAGATTTACACGAGCAAATATAGCAATGGGTACCTGTAGGCTGAAACCTTGTGCGCGGGTGGGCCTTTTGAAATAGAACTGGGTCCTTTATTAAGTTAGAAAGGATGGGTTAAATGTGGCCACTTTTGTGCGTTTATGGTGATTTTATATGTACTGTTTACGTCTTTAGTAAAGGTATTTTTGGTCAATTGAATTTAGAAACTTGGTTCCGGAGCGCGAAAACTGTTATCGTCATCTCACATTGCTCCAGTTTATATTTAACTTCCGTGTAACAATATTGATTCATTAACTGGGCACAAAGTCAGAATTCAGCTTGCGTCTTACCGCAAACGGTATTAGGAGGAACACGGCTGGGTTTTAGTCAGTACGAGTCTGACACTCCCTTCCGCTTCGCCCAAAGCGGAAGAATTAATTTCATGATTTCCCATCCAAAAAAAGGAGCTGCTACACAGAGACATTCAAAGTTAAAAGGCCAGAATAGCACAATGTCTGCAATAAATCAGATTTATTTTGTAATTCGGACTTCCGTCATCATGATTTAATTCTCCCGTAGAGCGTGGATAATTCTTCCGAATCCAAAGATATTTTTTCATAATTGAGAGACTCAATTTCACCTGATTGAAAGCAATGATGAGGTTGACAAGAGATAAAACTTGCCCAGAAGTAGCCTATTCACTCTTGACATAAAGAAGAAGAATTCCACTCCTTAGCTATAAGCACAATGAAAAGCATTTAGAAATGAGTTATAAACAGATCTCTGCCTGAATCTGGGGAATACAGGCGTGATGTTATATTATGTGAAGATTAAAACAAATGAAGATCAGTTGTACGCCTGCCAATCAGAATTAAAAAAAAGATTGAATTCTATCCATAAACTAGGTACTACACTAATACGAGTCTTCAAGAACGAACACAATCTGATACTTTCGTACTTCCTGCTAAAACTTTCCAGTGTTATATAAGTGACTAGCGTTTGGTAGAATCGGTTTTCTTAGGGTAAATATAGATTTACCCTAAGAAAAACGAATCTGCCATCAGATTAAGGACTATTTATGTCGGTTCCACATCCATTATAGGACTTTTCGGAGGCCATTTAATTCCTTCCGATGTTGTATCAACAACTGAGAGGTAGTCCTAAAAACATAACACCATGTTTACGCGGTCGAGTAAAAAAAACAAGGCGATGTTTTGCTAGTGTCTCCAAGTTTGCGAATTCTTGAGTAAGTAGAGCTGTTTATTTATTGTCTGTTGTGGCAAGAGATATTAATTTGTTGTTTGTTTGCGTTATATTATGCTGCATTGTGGTATTTAATTTAGTCTGCTATGCTTTATTGTTTTTATTTTGTTAGAGTCTAAATTAAAACAAATTCATAATTGTTTCTAATTATTGTGTGTTGTACGGTAAATGCTAAGAAAATAAAAAAGTATATGTAAATGAAAATGTGAAATGAATGGTTTTTCATTAACATATTAAAATATATAGCTAGTTATTTACCTGTTAAGAATTACGTAAGAAGTTGGCAGTAGTATCGTCACAGCATTAATTTATTTTTTTACTCAATATTTGTTTGTATCAACTGTAGTAATATCGTGTATAAGTTTATTAATTGGAGTATATATTTTAGTATTGTATTTTATGTATAGTTTATATATTGTCTTTGTATTAATTTAATAGTAATCGCGTTTCTGGTTTTTTTTTCATACTGCACCTACCACACTTATGCTCTGCGTGACCCAAAAGTTGACTGGTAGAAAATGCCTGGCATTAAGTCCGCCTCTGTACATTTGTGTGCGTAAAGTATTAAACAAATAAATATTAATCAAAGTCATGGAAAAGCTTCAATCTTCAAAACTTTAGTTTGTAATTTCTGTGAAGATATAGATATTGTGTCCATGTTTTACTGTATTCGCAGTTACTTTTTCCGAGGCCAGCGTGTAGCATGTCGCAGGTATACATAAAGATTCTTCCTTTACACATACGGCATCGTCTGTCGGCGTCATCGTCCCTGCCTTTTTTTAAGGATAATTATCAAATGATTTCTTCCCCTCTGGGCCGAGCGGAAGGGAGTGTCAGATCCATCTGTTTTATCCCTAATGCCCTTTGCGTTACAGGGTCGCACTGACTCTTTCGAACAAATTCCGCAACGTACTCGTTGTCACGCGCCCTAACCGGGCGCAGCTGAATCTTAGTAGTTTCCTGTCTAAGCAGAGTTTAGTATACGTATGGTGGATTAATCAATCGTACTGGGCAGACCTCTAAAGCCAATCGAGCGTAACTAATTACAATCACCAACCTTGCTGCAAGGCATTATCGGGAAAGGGCGTGCATTCATTGCACAGGGGCGTGTCCCGTGTCAAGGTTCCCGCGACATTGACACGCACTATTTATACACAAAGGCTTTTAATAGCCCGAGATCGGAGGATCCCTTCACAGACACAGAGTCACAGTATCTTTGTAAACAGTACTACAAGTCGTCCATTTTTAAGCTCCCTACGCCAACTTAGGCTCAATTTCCATTTCCGCGGAGTGGATTGGAATTGAAACGTCAATTCCATTTTCATTTTTGTCGTTACGCCAGACGGTAAGCATTTTGTCGACTGCTTCTTGAGGTTCAGTTGTTTAGTCGTAATCTTTTACTTTCTTCTTCCCCTTTGCCCCTCTTCTGCGGATTCCATAGATATCGCCGGCATCGGACGGACATCCACGAGAATGCATCCGGAAGACGTGCGATGTTTGTTCGTACGATATAGTAAATATATATGTAGATATGTATATATACAAAATAAAAAAAATACATTATTTTATAAACTTGTTACAAAAATACTACAGACTGTACAAACTTTACTTAAAGGTAGACCACGGTCGATCGATGACTAGGCACTCATTCTATTTAATTTTAAAAAAAAGTTTACAAGTGTGTTCTAGCTGAAAAGTTGTTTTAGCCGTTTGATCATCAATCCTTCTCAACAGTTGAAAGGCCTTGGCATACGTTTAGACCAAGTCCTGAATTAGGTCCGGACTTTCGTTCCCTGGCGTCGGCGTGGTCGTGGGATGACTACAGGTTTTTGTGTGGGTGAAGCTGCTGGCTGAATATTTAAAATTTAAAGAAGTTGATATATGATTTGGAACTTTATAAAGTCGACGTTGATCGACCACAATCTGGTTGTGCTCTAAGACTAACTGCAGGCGGGCTATAATATACCAAAACCGCAAGTGGCACGCCACATGCTGTGTACTCTATTTTCAAACGGTGTTAGAGCTTGCCTACCAAGCGTTCGCGCCTAGACTACACGTATGAATAATGTAGCACAAAGTGGTCCACTTGTAGTTGTGGCGTACATGCCTACAGGCTTAGCCGCCTTTGGCAAAAGATGACAAAAATGCTTGGAACAGTCTTGTGCAGAGTGACAGGCTAGTACTTGGCGCGAGTACTAGAATGACCGCGAATTTTCAAAGATTAAACTGCAGTTTATGTCCATGCGAAACAGTCTATGACGTCATCCTAATACGCGTTCGTCGCGTTCATTTGTACAGGCAACACAATCGCGTCATTTCGTCGACAGAAGGTGTTTTCTGGCTTTCGACGACGCTTATAACAGGAGCCTAGCGTGACGCGACGGTACTAGCGAACGATCGTCTATTGTTTCACCCTAAGGATCCACGTCTATTCTGTACTGTCCGCTACACTAGCTGTGCACTTAACCACCAACGCACCAGCCTTAGTCACCACGCATTCACTTTGGCCGAGGTTGAGAACCTATACGACCTCACACAATCCGATGATTGTACGAAGTTGCGATACTGTGCTTTTTATAATATTATTAGTTGTGGTATTTTGAGGTCAACTGCTCCCCTTATCCTTGGTATCTAAGGGATGTAACATGACTTGTCAATCTGACGTTACGTAAAACGTAAAATCTCTACGTAAACAATCTCGGTTATGATTCAGAATGTGTTATGTGGAGTGACTTAAAAATATGTCTGTTTAAAAATATGTTGGCAGCGCTAGTTGCGATAACTTAGTCCATCTTTAAACATTGATAAACCCTAAAAATTAATTAAAAGCAATCATTACGGAATAAAGGATGAGTCTATTATATCAGTAAGTAACGTATGCCCGTCTGTTATCTCCGCCGTATTAATCTAACCCAAGGAGGTAAGCTCGAACAATTAATGGTTTGTGGCTGAGCAATAGAGCCTGTGCTATCCCACGCATTGGGTGGTACGAACGCGAAGTACATACTTATGTTGGTACGGTTGACAAAAGTTTTTACAAAAAAAAACAACCGACTTCTAAACAAAAAAAAGTATAAAATCATTTTAATTTCGGAAGTCGGTGTTCAAATAACAAAGAAACAACCAAAAATACCGAGTTTTTTGTAAAAAGTTTTTTTTATTTTTCACTTTTTAGCGGTACTTCCCTCCTAAACGTACCAATCACATTGGTGGAAACAATAAACAAATAATGCAATTTCAGCAATCCCGAAAGATTTGTTATCATTTATTGAAGATTTCCGTTTTCTATCATCTCTGTTCTTCAGCAGATCTTCAATAAATTTGTAAGAGACCTTGAAATACTAAGATGCTCTTCCAAACCATCGTACACAATTATATTTTTCATTTTACATCGAAAAGATCGAATGAGAACGTCATCAATGTAGACTAATCCACACTTAATAGGGATAACTCAAATGACAGACTACTAGAGTCAGATCTGAATCAAATTTAACGGGAAACGGGACCACACGACAAGCACTAGCTTTTGAATATAAAAAGAATCATCAAAATCGGTAACACACACAAAAAATACAGTCGAATTGAGAACCTCCTCCGTTTTTGGAAGTCGGTTAAAACGAGACTGGTGTTCAGCTGAGTCAGTCAAACATCTTGATACTTGGTCATGGCTAATACAAACTGCAAACCCACTTAATACTCGTATTACGACGATTAAAAATTGTTCGTTTGTTTATACAGTTATCTCTGGGAATTCTGATTCGATTAAGATAATTCTTTGAATGATAGGAAAATATATAATTGCTGTGTGCAATTATTTTTATTAAACAACTAAAATAAAACTAACAACTGGACTTGTTCTGTTTGATTGCTAAATTATAAATAGCAAACATTATTTCTTTTCTCTCAAGGTCATCGAAATAGCCCACTGGATTAGTAAGCTGAAGTGGCAGTGAGCTGGCCATATTAGTCGTAGAACCGACTACCGTTGGGGTAAACGAGTTCTAGAGTGGAGACCGCGTCTCGGCGAACGTAGTGTAGGACGTCCTCAGGCACGGTGGAGTGACGATTTGCGCAGGACGGCTGGCAGAAACTGGATGCGAGAAGCCGAAAATAGATGTAAGTGGCGTGCAATTGGAGAGGCCTATGTGCAGCAGAAAGAGAAAAGAAATCATCAACAGCCTGTTGTAGTCCACAACAGGCTGTTGATGATTTCTTTTCTCTTTGGAAGTTTTTCTATAGTGGAAATATGAGCAGTTACTTTAAGATACGACAAGGCAGTGAAACTGTGGGACAACGCTGCAATTATTGTAAATTACAGCTGGCGCTAAAACAGATGTTGATGTGGTCTATCTTAACGCATTCATAAGAACAAAAACAAATATCGCAATTAAGTTTTCAAAGACTGCACAGTCCAGACATAATAAGAAGAACGATTTAAAGTTTAACGAGAGCATCCACCTTTAAGATAACCGCCACTGTAATTCCAACATCCATACTAAAATCTGAGAGACACTAAAATATACAGACACTACTGAAATGCACATAATTTCTAATAAAAGTAAACGATGACTGGGTTCAGCACGTTTTGGGAAAAGGGATTTCGTGTTCGATTGTGTGATGGCTAGTCCCATCCTCTAGCATTCTTCCCAGGGGCCACTTTCATTACTGCTGGATCCCTGATGCACCTTAAATAAAGTTTTATATATCTCTTAAACAGTTTCGCTGAGAACAATGGAGATAGTTTATTATTTTGCACGGTTGTCATTTTTTTTTTTACTGGAAACTTTTATTTATATTTCCGGCCTGGGAATCTGGTTTTAATAGACCATACGATTTAAAATTTTGGGATTGCAAATTAATGACTTTTTCATGTTCTTTCCATAGCCTATCCTACTTCATATTTTAAATAAGAAAGTTTGTATGGATGTATGGATGTGTGTTACTCTTTCAATCAAAAACTACTGATTGGATTTAGATATAACCTGACAGAAAGATGTGTATGTTATCGGAATTGAAAACACCATTAGATCACAGCACATGACCTAGAAGAATGTTGTTGATGTATCTTCCCCACCTTCACCAGGCACGAATATCAGCTCCCTTTTTGCTTCAATAGAAACTACCGTCCACATTACACAGGATCCATTCCCGTATGACATCGTTTCCGCAAAACAGCATTGTGCGAATCGCTCGCCCATCTTCTATAGACTCTGGTTTCGTCCGAGAACAGGACTCAGCTCCATTTCTCCATATCCCAATCTAAGTGATTGCGTGCAAATTAAAGCCAGGCTTTTCTGTAGGCTGGGTCTCGTGACTGGCATTTTGCTCGCCTCACTGTCAACTCGCTGAAGTCCCCTCCCTGGAATTTTCTGAACTGATGCTGAAGATGTAGATTTCGGAGTGGAGAGGTGATAATTAATCGGTAATCTGTCACCGAAGTGCATCGCTGTCGTCCAGATTCGGGTCCGGACTAAGTTTCCAGTCTCCCTAAATCTATAGAGGCTCTGGTTCAGATGAAGCTGACGAGCGATAGTACGCTGAGACAACCCTTGCTGAATTACGATGACGACTTGCTAGTATAGTTCTGGTTTCCATTTTCTTTTAGCTTCAGCGTTCCCAGCAACTTGAAACAATGGTAGATGACCAAGTCATAAGCGCCTACTTTTTTAGAGTTTCAATACTACCAAACAATATGGTGTGTGTATGTGTTTTAAAAATTGATGTCTTTGGTTTTTGGAAAAGCCGCTGGCTGAACCTATTATCGTGCATTTGTGCTAGAATTCACAAGAACAAGTTTCTTATAAAAGTATTGTTTCTAAAAGCTTTCGTAGGAAAGTTCGTCTGTTCATTACCCATTCAAAACATTATTCCAAGTTTATTTCACCAGGTCTTTTGTTGAAATAAACTACTTGTCGCACAGAATAACATGAACACATCGAACACAAAGCCTGTCACTCAAGCACAATAAACTGCTAAGTGATACAAAACAAAATTTTATTAGTTCCACACTCTCACAATATAGTCTCCGCGGTATACTTTGTAAGTCTTACAAGGATCCGCCTGATTTCCAACTATGCAGAGTTGTAAGCACAGTTCGTATCCCAGCTTAGCCGGGATTTGTGCACTGAGAGCAAACAGACCTACGTGCCGGCACTTGAAGTAACGACAAAGATGGGAAAGCTTGTCTCTAGCAATCGTGCGCTCATCCTAAAACTAAATATCGAGGTATTTTAGACTTTATGTCGTTTGAAAATGGAGTAATATTGCTTGAATTTGAAATAAATTAAAGTTTTTATTTTTTTTATTGTGTGTATAATGTCCAATACTGATCCAAATCGAGACGGTTTTATGTATAATAAACAATGTAATAGCGAACATAAAAATATCTTGTTCATAAAAGTATTATAAGTATCCTTCAGAAATCAGTTCCATATAATACCTAAAATTACCTACGACACGACAAGCACCAGTATTCGAATACAAAAAGAATCAAAATCGGTACACCCAATACAAAGTCATGCGGTAATACAAACACAAAAAAAACAGTCGAATTGAAAACCTCCTCCTTTCTTGGAACACGGTTAAAATAGCTTGGATGACAAATACATTCATAAATTATTCTGATCCTAACTTTTTTAGGCCTAACAAAGGTCTCGCTAGACTGAGGTAAAGCGTCAGCGGTTGACTATCTCATACATGGCGGCCGTGTGCACTAGACATTAAAAATGTTGTGTTTGGCGTACAAGTAAACTTTCCTTGTATAAGCAAACGTTCGGATGACCTTCTATTTACTATTTAAATCTAAATTTTGTGCTCGTAAAACAGTATATTCATTACAAAAGATAAATCCAACAAAACAACTTAATCATTGAAAAACATAGGTACACTAAGTAGATTGCCGAGAAATTCCAACGTGTAAAGGGTTAACGTTTCGGCATTAAAAGTATTAGTAGTCTTCAAGATATCTCAAGCAGTGCTCTACAGACAAGTTTAAATCGAAGGAACTTAAAACTGTTGCGGAAGAAATCCGAGGCAGCTCAGATTCCGGGCTGCTTTGTACTAAAGTGTTGGACGAAATTGCCTGCAATTAAGTTTTAAAACTAATTATATTTTAACAAGTATTTGACTAGGATTTATTGGTTGAAAAAGGTCTAGAAATTTCCGAAAACACTTATTTCTAGGTTGCTCAACTCACAGCCTATTTGCGTAATACAAAAAATAATTTTATGCTTTAATTTTGACAATGCGCAACCATATCCATTGCGAGTTTAACGTTGTCGAGCAGACGATATTTTAAACATATGAAGCAATAGGTCTAAAAATACATTCGATTGTGAATAACATTATTGTTACACAATTAGGGTGCCGGTTCTGTTTCTCAAATCTCAATCTCAAACAAATTTGCAGAGGTCAACAGCCATCGAATTATTATTGAATATAATTGTATCTCCTTTATCACCATTTAAACAAAATGCTCGTGAAACATTTCACTTTTCTTCGATAAAAGGCTCCGTTGTTTCTTTCAAACTTTTCTTTGGAGTGCTTTATTTTTGTTTAGGTTCGTTTATGACCGAGTGGCCGAAGGGACTTCGTGCAACTTCGGCTTTCTCCGAGGTCCCAGTTTAGCGGTGTCTCGGTGCTTTAATGACTTTCAGCCACTAATTTAATTTAAATTTTCTTGATTACTTTCTCGTCTTTGTATATACGACAGAGTTTTTCTTAGAATAATCCGCTTTATGTTAATTTCGCGTGTAATGTTTGGGCTGTGTTGTTAATTCCTTACTGCATTCAGACAGGTGCTAATCCTAATGCATATTTAATTTTTAGGATTGGATTACTTGATTAATAAAAGTTTTATTTTGAGTTTTGTGCCGAAATTAATATTTTATTTTATTAATCCATCATGAAAGACGTGACGACTTATTTATGGGTTAGGTGTTGTAATTGAATACCGTTTGATATCATGTTTAAATTAATGAATCCAGCAAAAGCCACTATAACCAAATTAGTCCGAAAACAAATTATAATGATTTTTTTATTTTTTATTTAAGTGTGGCACTAGTTTTACTTTGTGCCATAAATTATACTGATTTCTAATTAATTCAGTCAAATTCCTAATACGAACAAAAAACAAAGAATCAAGAAACAGACCATAGAGGTATGTGTGTCTATGCATAATAAAAAATTACCGATGTCGAGTTGTGCGTGCACGGTACACAGGCTGGACGGAAAGGTCTACAGTGTTCACAAAAGGAGGTTTTTTCATGAATTTCTATTTTTAGGATAAAGGCTCCTGAACCAATAGCGCGTGAAGATAAGACTACGTTTTAGTAATAAAACTTAGGATTTCTTTGAAGAAAAACTTGTTTATGGCCACTCAGAGTTATTCTAATTCGGAGAGCGTGACTTATCTCTTGATATTTATTATTCTTGAGTGCCTTTTAATGTGAATGAGTAAGTGCATTTTTAAGAGAAATATGATTAGAAGTCAATAGCTTTGATAAATCTTATACTATATAAGTTGTAAATATGTATATCTACAAGTTTATTTCGCAAAATTTAAATCTGATGGACAAGTTTTGCTTGCTGTAACATTCGGTCATCTATTTATTTATTTACCTTCGTATATTTAATTTCATAGTGGAAACCTTAAATTATACATACAACTGGTAGATTTATCGCATTCCGCGATTTCTTACAGGCATCCTCGATGGGACAGAGATTGCCTCGTACTCAAATGGGGATTCACTTGGTGCAAATTATAAAGTTTGACAGTTAGTTCATCAACAGGAATGAATTATTTAATAAAGTACGAGAACTAAAATAGATACATACTTAAAGTTCTAAGTGTGAACTCCACGATAGCTGATAAATGCTTACACTATCAGTTCTTCTCAAATCTGTGGTACATACTTTCCTCAAAAGACCAACTCAGACACTCACCTACACGACCTATTTATAATAATAATAATATATAATAATAATAGTTTTATTTAAAATGGGATTGCAAGGTTTACAAATGTTGCATTTATACATTTTTAGGTTCCATTTAAATACAATAAAGATGGGTGAAGTACTGTTCTCCTAGATAGGCTAAAATATAGCCTGTGTTAAGGAGAGACAGTGCCGGTCCCCTAATTGTTGGATTATTATAAAATTAAATGTGCTTAACTTAGAATTTTTAAACAGCATCTGTATATTAGTGCGGTTACTATACAATAGTTTTTTTTCTTTTTTATATTATTTATACAAAACATATCTATAGTGTGTGTGTGTGGGGGTGTGTGTGTGTGTGTGATGGTGTGTGTAGGTGAATTTATGTATTAAGTATGTGTGTGCGTGCTTTGTGAGGAATAATTCAGTGTCATCATAATTGAGGTCCAAAAGGAGTGTCCGTACAGTTTTTTTACAGTTGTAGAATGAGAATTTAAAGATTGGGCATTTTGCATTTATTTTATTGTAGAGGGATGGAGCAAGGTATAAAGAAAATCGTTTTATGAAAGAGGTACGTGGAGGTGGAATGTTGCAGATTATGTCTTTCCGACGTTTAGAGATATGTTTATATGGTGTTCTGGAATGTTGGAGTAAAACTATTTGTAAAATGTACTGTTGTCGTACGTTTAAGACGTTCCAGGATTTATACAGTTCGGTAGTTGGAAATAAGATAGGGCGAAAGGTAGCCACTTTAAGTATGGCTCTATGAGCAATCTCTATAGGCTTCATTACTGTCTTTGCGGCACCTCCCCAACAGGAAATACAGTAGGTGAGTAGTGATTGGCAAAGAGCGAAGTATACATTTCGGATAACTGATGCATGTGCTACATGTCGAAGTGTTTTAAAAATGTAAATAAGTTTTCGTATGCGGCCGGATAGAGTGTTTATGTGTGATTTGAAATTTAAGTGTTGGTCAATGAAAATACCAAGATATTTTGTTTGATCTACTGGATTAAGTGATGGGCACTGGCAGGCCTGCTGCGACATTAAACTGCACGAGTGAGCTTTGAGGGAGATAGAGGGATTTGGTTGGGAATTCGAGTTTATTGAGAATGTAATAAAATTCGTTTTAGTGGTATTCAGGGTCAAGGAGTGTGTGCAAAGCCATCTTAGTGTGGAGTTAAACCCGTTTTGTGCGATTGACTGTAGTTCCGACCATGTGTTAGCAGAAAAAGTTATTGCAGTATCATCAGCATAAGAAAGTATTTGGGCATTCGGTATGTGTAGGTTGCAGAGGTCGTTGATGAATATAAGGAAGAGAGTGGGCCCTAAAATACTTCCCTGCGGCACGCCGTATTCGATGGTAACTGTATCGCTATTGTAATTGTCCATGGTTACAAATTGAGAACGGTTTGTTAGGTAGCTCTTAAATAAACTAAGTGGTAGGCCCCTTACACCTATACATTCTAGCTTGAGTAAAAGGGTCGGAATGGGTACAGTGTCAAACGCTTTTTTGAGATCTAAGAAAATAGTCAATACCTTTTTACTATTATCTAAATTCATTACAATGTGATCAATCAATTTGTGTATTGCGTCATTTGTGGATTTGTTTTTACGAAAACCAAACTGTTGAGGTGATAAAATATTATAATGCTCAAGATAATAAATTAGTCTTTTATTCATTAAACGTTCCAATATTTTTGATAAAGTACTAAGTACTGCTATGGGGCGGTAATTATTTACGAGGCACCCATCGCCGCCCTTGAAAATGGGATGAATGGCTGCCTTTTTGAATGAAGTGGGGAAAATCGCTAAATCAAAGCAAAGGTTGAAAATGTGGCATAGTATAGGTGCAAGGGATGTGGCGTAACGTTTTAAGAACAAGGTGGGGATACCATCCCAGCCAGTAGCCGCATTTGCTCGTAGCATATTTATGGTTGATATAATTTCGTCGGGATCTGTCTTTTCCAACACAAATGAATTTTTGAAGTTGGATGTGTGGGGGAGTGAAGTGTGGGTGAAAGATTGTTTGTTATTTATATCATCTGCAAGATTCCTTCCTATACTTGCCAAAAATTGGTTAACGTCATTGCAAGACTGTATCGGAGATGATGAAGTTGATAACAACTGTGTGTAAGAGTGTTTGGTTTTGGTAGTATTTGTGATAGTTTTAATAGTTTCCCAAAGTTTTTTAGGATTATTCATAGCCTTATTTAATTCTTGAGAATCATATTGTCTTTTTGCTTTTTTTAATAGTGCGGTACAAAACTTTCTGTATCGTTTATAGGTGGTACTGATTACAATGTTGTCGGGCGATTGCTTTGCTTTTTTATGCAGAGAATCACGGTTACGTATACACTTTAGCAAACCTGGGGTTACCCATGGTTTTAGAGTTTGTTTCTTTGCTGAAACCTTTATCGTTATAGTGCTGTCTTCTATGGCTGTTTTAGCTATCTTTATAAAGGTTTCTGCAGCCTCATTCGGATCTATCATAGACAGAACGGGCGTAAAATCTAAACCTGCCATAATTGTGTCAAGCGAATCATAGTTTATTTTGTTTATAGACTTTCTGGAATTTGTTTTAATAGTAATTTTGTTAAGGCAAAACAGAGAAGAATAATGATCCGTTACAGTTGATTCATAGACAAGTGTCAAAGGCTTAAACTTGGAGCGAATTATAAGGTGGTCTAAACAGTTACTTCCTCTGGTAGGCGTCGTATGTGCAGGTAAGAATCCATGATAAGCCAAGGTGTTCAGATACTCATGAGTTCGTATGTCTGATGAGTTATGCTTAATGTCTATGTTAATATCTCCTGTTATGATTACAGTTTTGTAGTTAGACAGCGACTGAAGTATTATATTGAGTGCAGAGAGGAAAGTGTTAATATTATCATTTGCGGGTGATCGGTATATACAAAGTATTGCTACATCTGGATCTAATTTTATTATTAGACTCGAGGCAGATCCGTGAAAATCAGGTTCTTCGTATGCAGATACAAGAGTCGATTTTACGTAGGCGACCACTCCGTCGCTCTTGTTTAAGTGTTTGGTGGTGTGGTAGGTAATGTAATTTTCTAGAATGGGAATTTGATTGTTACTGGAGCAATTTAACCAGCATTCAGTCAGTACTAGGAGTTCGCATTGAATATCAATACGGTGTAAAAGTGTTTGTAGGTCAGCAAAATTTACATTAATAGATCTTATATTTTGGGAAAGAATTTTTAATTGATATGTACATTGTTTAATATAGTTTTGTGTCTGTTCAGGGGTGCATGTGTGTGTATCCGATACAGAAAAGTGATCAACATTATCTATTAAGTCATAAGTGTTGTTAGACATTTTTAATGTAGATGCTTAGATGTGAGTTCAGAATAAGGCGATGATTGCGAGGTATTATGAAAATGATTGGATGATACGAATGTGGCCACAAGAGTAGTGTGACACTATGTGGGAATATTTGTTGTGTATATATAATGATTGTTTGAAATTTGTACAGTTGAGTGTTGTATTTGTGTGTTGTGTGTGGTGTAGGGTATGTCATGTTTACAATGGAAATGAGATTTATAATGAGTTTAACAAACACAGGACAAAAACGTAGAACAAATTTAGAGTAAGACACATCAATTAGACTAAAATGAGGGTAAGACAGAAGTACGAGTCATGCATTATCCTTTGAGTACAGTTGGTTGAGGTGTTGTTCACTTTTTAAAACAATAGATGGACTTTCAGGATCTTTCTTCAGCATAATGCGTCCGTTAGATATCCAGCAAAACTGGATTTTGTTCGCCTTAGCATAGTTTCGAGCCAGGTAAAAGAGTCGTTTGGAGATGACAGTCTGTTGTTCTGCTATAAATATGGGGGTATTCGGTACGATGCCTAAGCTAGCAGAGCTCAACTTGTTGTTAGAGTGGTGTTTGTTATATGCCTTGACAGCCAGCAAAAAATTAGTTTTGACGAGGGTATTTGTAAATTCAACAGTTATTGTTGAGTTTTGGTTTTCTCTTTTTGAAGGTTGACGCAGCACATCACGCATATCGGACACTTGTATGTTGAGCTCAAGTTGCTTTGATAACTCCAGCAAAGAATTATATAGCATCTCCTTAGTTTCATTTGGCCTTTTTGGAACATTACGAAGTTCAACACTAGTTTTCACCATGGAACGGTCGAAAGAATCCAGCCTTACGTCAATCTCAGCCAACTTTGACATTATTGAGGTTCGTTCCTTTTCGAGACCCGTAATTTTCAACTCAAGTGAAGTTAACTGATCGGAGATAGATGTCATGGATTTTTCAATTTCGGCATTTGTTCCTTCTATTTTATTATTTATTTGTTTAACTTCAAGGATGAGGTTTTCTAACTGGTCCATGCGAGTGTTCTGTGAGCAAATCATATCGCGCAACATATTCTTGATTTCGTTTTTAAAGTCATCCAAATTATCGTTCATGTCCGTCGTTGGAGGGCAGCGCCGCTTACATCGCACGGTAACATTTGTACCAGGATTGAGTATTTCGTCGTCGAGTAATTTTAGTAGATCTGATTCGGACCGTGAGAGATTGTTGATTATTTGGCGGTGTTCTCGTTAATTTAGACATTTCGAGTTGGATATTCTCAGTAATATTAGAAAAAACTGCTGACAAGTTACAAAAAGCCCAATTGCTCCAGTCGGGTTTGAACTCACGACACGCTGTTACTACGTGTAGTTGTTTAGACTTCCAGGCCACGGCTACCGTTAATAGGATCGCGAAATTGATGTTCTTTTGGTTCTTAAACAAAAACTTCTCAACGTTTTTGACCGCTAGTTTGAACTCAAGGTCATACGCGTAATGTCACTGCACGGTATCACAACACTTTTAACAAACTTTTAAGAGCTTGATATGTTCCTATTGTTTTGTTTTACACAGTTTAATGTATTTTCACTGATAATTTGCGTTTCTTGTGACGATATAGTAATATTTCGCACAAGATAGTCAGGTAAAACTACTTGTTTACTTTTAAATAGATTTTTAAACACAGAGAGTACACGAACACGACCGATCGCGGACACGTCGGGCGGGGGGGGGTATTTATTTTATAATTTTTGTCTTGAACTCGTCTTTTTTTTTTGTAAAAAGTTTTTTTGTTACTTTCTATTTATAAATTGTTCGTACACAACATTTATGGAAGGTTTTTCTTCATGGTTCCCACTTTGACCTTTGAGTTTGTTTCGGTGTTTCTTCTCAGGGTATTCAGGGTATATTATAATAATTTATATTTTAATTTAATAGTTCGCACGCATATAATAATTTTTGTTTTTAATTATTTGTATGTCAATTGGCAAAAAATAGCGCACTACCAAATTTTTAAAATTTTGTAGGTCTGTAATGATTACCCATGTTGTACCAATGAACGTTTTGATTCTCATTCTGATTCTGATGATTATTGTCACTGAAACGGGAACAAGACACGCGGACAAGTGATGTTCCTTCAAAATGTATTTAAATACAAGTCTTTGGATTCATTGGATTCATTCTTAGATTGTGAACATCAGCAAAAAATCATCTGTACAGTGTGTATGGATATAGTGCTCGGCCATTAATTAAAATCCTGCTAAAACAGGATAATTTATAGCCTGTATTGTAATAAAGATAGGGCTCAAATTAATACGAAATACTTTTCACTGAGTTCAGAAGTTCGTCCACCTAAATGATAATAAATTTAAGTTGTGGATTAAACTATCCAAGTATGATCGGATAAACTTTTCTTTTAAAGACCTAAGAGAACCTTAATAAATATTGAATGTGGCTGTCACTTTATATTTGTGAATTTGTATTTTATTTACGACACTTTGTAAATAATATCTAGGAGGATTTCTTCTAAGATTTCTTTTTTTTTTTTGCTAATAATCACTATAGATTCTAAAAGCTTCCGTTACCTTATTCCATGCCAATATTATATTTTTTTTTGTTTCAATTGTTTTATTTGGCATTTTACTAAATAAGAGCACTATATGTCTTGTATGTGACTCATGTCGTCGAAGATAGAAACCTCATTTTTCATACATTTTTGACAGAAGCACTCCTATTGGATCTCATCTTTTAAAGACTCAATCAATAGACAATAATAATTAACTGACTTCCAAAAAGCAGGTTTTTGTGCTGGGTGACTCAATTTTGATTATTGTTTTTGTATTTGAAAGCTGGTACTTGTCGTGTGGTTCGATTTAAATTTGATTGAGATCTGTATTTGAGTTATCCCTAATAAAACGCGGCGTAGACTACATTGATGATGTTCTC
Organism: Hecatera dysodea; assembly: GCA_905332915.2. Classification (NCBI taxonomy): domain Eukaryota; kingdom Metazoa; phylum Arthropoda; class Insecta; order Lepidoptera; family Noctuidae; genus Hecatera; species Hecatera dysodea. Next base: position 9,101,628 of record HG995309.1, read on the forward strand.
ATCCTATCTTGACAATGTAAAATAAAAAAATAAAATTGTATACGATGGTTTGGAAGAGCATCTTAGTATTTCAAGATGGTCCCTTTCTAGTTTGGTGAAGATCTGATGAAGAACAGAGATAGGAAACGGAACTCTTCAATATGTAAATGATAGCAAATCTTTCGGGATTGCTGAAATCGCATTTTGTTTATTCTTTACACCAATGTATACCGTGTGCGCAGGGCAGTGCGTGGGGCAGGGGGGTGTACCACTAAAAAGTGAAAATGCGGTTGTTTTTTATTTGTAAAAAGTTTTTTGTTTATTTTCGATTTATAAATTGTTCGTACACAACACTTAAGGAAGGATTTTCAAATTTGATGAAAAAAATACTGACTAGCTGATGTTTACAACCCCTTTTCATTCATCTGTAGAGTCTGTATAATTGGTCAATTAAATTGGCCTCGAATGTACTGAATTTCACGTCGAAAGCCTACACAGCACACAAAGATAGGTACCTGCTATTCATTCTAGTGGCAGTGGAGGCACTCAGGGCAATTTGTGGTGCCCATTAAAATGCTCGACAGTCTACAATGCAATGTGAAACAGTTGCTCGTATCTACATTTATGGATTATTATTTCTATTTTAATGGTTATGTCATGGCAATATCGTAGAATTGGCTATTTCATGATGCATCAAACGCTATGAACGGTTTACTCATGGCCACTTCATGATATGGCCAAGCATTAGTGATCATATCATATATGTACACACATCATGAAATGGCTATTTTACGATATGGCTACAACAGTTACATACTTTATATACTGAAATACAGGCTTACTTATTTACTTTGCATACTGAAATACAGGCTATAAACCTAGTTCGGTAGCAGATGCTAAAAATAGACACAATTTACCGAGATGTTATTTTTAAGATTAATTATAAGTAGCTTGCTGACAAATTGTGTGAACATAATTATGTATATATTTCTGGTCTAATAAAGATTATTATTATACTAATGCAGCTATAATTCTTTGGTAGTAAAACATAATAATAATATGAAGTGTGTGAAATAGCGGAGTGGATATAAAGTTTACGCTGGTTGTAGAATAAAAATTGGTAGTTCTGCACGAACCTAGCTAATTTATTCCTTAATTGGGTTGAGTCAACTTGCTAACGTTGACTAAACCCAAATAAAGGAATAAATTCAACAGAGAACGAAGAACCTCCTACAGTTTTGTAAAATGTGTGCTTGATTAATCGATTTTTTCGCGCATGGCGTCAATAATTATCGTAATCTTCTGCCTAGCCTTTTCCCAACTTTATTGGGGTCGGCTCCTTGACAAGCCTGATTCAGCTGAATACCAGTATTTTACGTGGAGCGGCTGCCTACCAGACCTTCACAATCCATTAACTGGGGAACACGGTATTTCTTGGATAAACTGGTGTTAGATTTTATGGTTTCTGACAATCCGTAACGACTGCTCCAAATAACAGCCGGGACCAAAGGCTTAACGCGCTTTCCGAGGCACGGAGAAGTTTCGTTATGATAAGATGGTCACACATCCACAGACCAACCTCAGCAAGTGTTGCTTAAGCTCAAAGATCGACCCGTGCGGCTGTCATAATTTAGCCACGAGCTCCTCAATAATGATCGTAATGAAGGTTATAATAGCGGTGAGCTGCCCACTACCCACGCAATCCTAGATGGCGCTCTCGTCGCTTTTTGCTGAAAATGTTTATTAACAAAACTAGTTTTGGTACCTACTTTCTGAAAATAGAAAGAACTCCATATTGTATCTCTATGTTTGATTTTACTTCGTGATATTTCATCTATTTGTCGTTCAACTCACGATTTAATTCAATATACATTTGACTGTTTACATTCTGTGCCATTTTATTCGATTTACAAATATTGATTGTGCCTGCCAGGAATATTGGAACACTCGAACGTTTTCATCACGTATTTTTATTTCTGGCCAGATTTTTTTTGTTTTTGAATACCGAAAACTATGTTACATTTTTATCATTAGGTTAGTAACTACTAGTTTTTTCGGCTTCGGTCACTATAATATACATACATATATGAATAAAAAACACTGTAAAACTATTACCAGTGTCCTATCTACCACTGTAATAAAAATAACCAAAACCAGTTTAGTGATTTAGACGAACAAGCAAAGAAAAAGAGATACTAACAAACAAATTCACTTCAGCATTTAATTTAGAATATTTTTTAGGCACTTTTATTATTAAATTTAAAGAATACTGGCTGAATATATGTAGATAGTTATTTTTTTTTGTTTGTAAATAATTAAAATTAAATTAAAATTAAATACAATTTACTGTTAATATTGCACACACAATTGCAGCTTATATAATCAAATGCGGTTTCTTAGTTTAATTATCTTTCTGTGTTTTCAACAGGACTTATTCAATCATTTAATTTTAAGTGAAGGAACATACTAATAGACAGACGTGATTGCTGTAACAGCAATATTGTTTATTGATAAGTCCACAATACATTGCCGTTAAGTATCCTCGTGGGTTAATAAAGAAGTTGATTCACTTCTTTATTAACCCACGAGGATACTTAACGGCAATGTATTGTGGACTTATCAATAAACAATATTGCTGTTACAGCAATCACGCGGTATTACCCGTATTACAGCGTTACCAAACCAATATTCTCTCCTCGCTCGATTATTATCGATACTAACAATAATTTATGAATTTCTAGCTACCGTCTGCGGTTTCACCCGCGTGAATGTCGAAATTTATCCCAAGCGAACATACTCCCGAGATAGCAAACCCATTCCTGACTATAATCTACCTCTGTGCCAAATGTCATCAAGATCCATTCGTAGTTTTTGCGTGGAAGAGTAAACATTCAATCAATCAATCAATCAAAAGTCATTTATTCAAACTAGGCTGAGCGACAGCACTTTTTGAACGTCAAATTTTACATAAAGACATTCATACATACAAACTGTCGCGTTTATTATATTAGTAAGGATGTCGACGTGCGAGTCTTTCAACGAGGCTAAAATATTGTGAGATTTCGTACCAGGTCGATATGTAATGGTAGGTAGATAATTAATTCGCTTTGTTCTTTAAGAAGCCACTGATTCGCTACTGTTGTTTTTAAGTTATTCGTTAGAACGTTCGAAATTGATCAAACCTACTTACAGTTTTTGGTTTTAGAGGGCTTTTGTTGCCTAGTGTCAGCCCGTCTCAGTATTCCCGGTTGAGAATAGTGAGACGGATGGGGGCGAGGTTGGGGATTCTGGCTCTCAGGAGCTATGCTCAGGAGTTGCAGTGGTTACTGTAACTCCTGAGAGCGTGGGCGACCACCAGCAAAATAGAGTTCAACTGTTTTGGACTCCGCAATTAAATTAATTAAAAAAAAAAACGATTATTAAAAAAAACACGCCTGCCATGTGTGTCCAAAGAGAAAATAAAAACAAGATAGATAATAATCTTTTCACTGCAGTCGGGGACCTGTAAAAAAAACTATTCAAAGGAACTGTCCCCCTATTGCTTAGTTCACTTTTTGACTTGGCAGGCGTTTTTATTTTTTTTAATTATTTATTTTTATTACGTACCTTTTTTGTGTAGTCGTAATTTTAAAGAAACTATTTTTTATGAACGATACAAGCCCATTTAAAAAAAAAATCAATACCTTAAGTTATGGGATAACTTAGCGATTCTAACGATACCACATACATTGATATCGGTTAAGCCGTTTAGAAGTTATGATGGAATAAAGAAACTCTCAAACATACATACATAAACCCTGAAAACATAACACTCCTTTTTTCAGTCGTGTAGAAATTATCGGAGTAGCAAGAAGAACGTCATTTCCATATAGATGATAACAAAATTCATAATTTACCAGTCTCCCGTGTCAGAAAGCCATCAAGAAATGTAATAGTAGAAAAATACTCATAAATACTACAACATAAATTTGCTGATTTCCAACTTCATACGATTGTGTCCATATTGCACGTTTCGATAACATTCTTATCATTCGGTTTTCATTAGTTTCGTTCAATTGTTTTTCCAATAGTATTCCGGTGGAGCCGACATTCTTATGCAGCGTCGCTTGCAATGGTCGCGTTCCACCAGATTGGCTCCGTCCGACGCCATTCCAACTGGGTATCACCATTACAGTAGATAGAATTCTAATATATTACTGTTCATTCAATCAGTCTATAACAGGGCTGAACGTTCCTTACGTGCCCTTCTCTCGTGGTGTGAACATAAGCGATGTTTATGTCTGCAGATAAGGTCCTACCATAGGGTATTAGAATTGTTTTATTCGTCAGAACCTTAAGAGTTACGCTACGGTAAACTTTACTTAAGATTTTCCATTGAAAACAATTCTAGATACAACATTATGTTTTTTTTATACAGGGTTATTTGTAAAACACCAACAACTTCTCAAGAGGTCATTGTACCCATCAGTATGAATAACTTTTACTATGGGATCAAACCTGAAATCACGAAAAAAAGTGCTGCAGCTGTTCCCTATATTTATGTTTGTATAATTACTCATCAAAATGTAGGGGACCGCTGTTTTTTTTTTTGAGATTTCATTTTTGGTCCCATAATAAAAGTTGTTCATAATGATGAGTACAATGACCTCTTAAGAGGTTGTTGGTGTTTTACAAATAACCCTGTATATTGTAATAAATACCTTCTTGGTAAAACTAGTGAAGCGAAACTATCTAACTATGGAGTGTCTTTCCCATTAGAATCTCTTATAGAATCTTTATTTTCAAACTGTTTTGACGTTCAAAAGTACCTTTTCATGGTCTACTTGAATATAAATGAAAAAACAAAAAAAGACTTTGAAACGCACGTGCATGTTTGTTAAACTAGGCTAGAACCAATTTATGAGCAGGTTCAGGTAGAAGTCTATGAAAAACCTGTAAGCCTTGTTAGTAAGTGATCCTAACCTGAAATGAATCTTAATGATTAAAAGGTAGGTAAAATTCTGGTACTCAGCTGTATCCGGTCGCACTAGAAGCTAAGCCACAAATAAAAGGCTAGGCCGATGGATTAAGATATGCTAGGCATGTAGGTACTTGCTTTGCTGATTTCTTTTTCTTTTATTTATTATGAACTTTGATATCTAAATTGGTTTTATTGATATTTGAATTCACGCAAACATTGAACTCAGATTCAATTTCAAAGAACATGGTTCAGTAATTCGAAAAATAAACTTTGAACTGCGATCGGCATTTTCGATTGGATTTATATTTATGCATTTGTTTATTTATTTGTGCTTCAAATATTATACATGCAATAATACCTACTATGACAGATGCCTACAATGTATGTACCTATTTAGATACAAACATTGTAGGCATCTCTTTCTCCCATTGTTAGGTTTAGACCTAACAATGGTTAAAACCCTTTAATCCTGTGACCCAAATAAACTGTTATCTATAAGCCCTGTTAATGTTATTCTTCAAAGTTTATCTTGGGCCGACTTGGTGTAAAATGGCCCGAATGTTCTGATTTGTTTTGTTTGAGTTGGCGATAGACGAGGCCATCAGCACACATGTGACCGTTTTAGATTACAATATTTCAGGGATGTATCATTGTATTATACAGGATAAATTTGAATTCATTGGCAATGTTTTAGCGTATAAATGTTGTTGTATACAGGCTTGCTTCAGAGGCAGTGCGAAAATTTTATGTATAGAAAAACCACTAAAATAAATATACACATATTTTTTTGTTTTACCATTTTTCGAACATAACAATCAAAAGTAATGTAATCATTGTCACTCTGTTCGATACTTAACAAATGTGATGCATCTTTACTAATATTATAAAGAGTTAACGTTTGTGACGTTGTAAGGGGTAATCTCTGGATCTACTGAACCGATTTTCAAAATTATTTCATCAATAGAAAGCTACGTTATTGTGGAGTGTCATAGGCTATATTTTATCTCCGTATTGCCACGGGAACGGGAAAAACGCGGGTGAAACCGCGGGGCGCTGCTAGTAAATAATAAAAATACCTTTTATTATTTGTATGAATGATTCTGATTGCATGGAACAAAAGTGAGCACTTCCTCTAAATTAACCTTGCATAATTATATAAATGTCATTTAACTAAGTCTCAAATATCAGTTTAAAACACTTACTTATTTCATGCAAAAATAGTTGCTTGGTTTCCCATTGTAAAGGTTGTTTACATTGCTCTCGTGGCTTATCCGACAGGAACCACAACACATTTCACAACATTTTTCCGGGATAAAAAACCCCATTACACTCGGCAATAGTGCTTTGTAGCTTTATATCGGTGAAAGAATTTTCATTATAGATCAGCTCTTGCAGATACTTTCTTAGGCTTCATGTGAAATTCAAATTGTGTATGGGATTAACAAACGGTGTTGAGATGTCACGCGCTCGGTCCCTTATTTTCTACAATCGCTTTCGCCGATGGAGTGACACTTTGTCTACAGCCTCTTATGTATGTACATAATCTTAAGTTATAAATGTGAAAGTTTGTGAGCATGGATGGATGGGTGTTGCTATTGGATAATTTTTAATAAGGTTAATTTGTATGTTCCAACTTAACTCAAACACCAACTCCATCGAAGCTTGTCATAAATTGGAATGTTCGTGCTGAGAGATGAGTTTAAGCTTTTACGCATTTGCTCGCTCATCTCTCGAGCATGAAAACGTCAATTACACAAGCTTTCATTGACATTTTCGTGCTCATATTAGAGTTTGAGTTGCGTTGGAGTTTACGTTTTGGGAAATGGGTTTTAATGTTTGTTGCTCTTTCAAACATAACTGCTGAACTAATTTCGATAAAATGTTATCTTAGCTTATACATCAAAACAACATAGGTATACTAATTACGTTAAAACGTGTCGAGCCTACATCACGATAAGTTTTGTATCTAATGAAATGTGTCACACACGACTTAATGTTTCTACTGCTAGAAATTAGACCTTTTCTTACAAAAAGGTAAATAAATGGGTCAGAGCCCATTCGTCCCCTAAGATTCGCACCCTGTGCCCACTCGTCCCCTGGAACTTTTGAGGGGCCCATTCGTCCCCTGAAGAATATTTATTTTTATTCATTCTTCTAATATAAGTACATGTATATGTGTATACTGCAGCTTGGTAGTCCTGGTACAGTCGCGCAGAAAAGGCTAAAATAAAAAATATAGTAATTCGGTAAATATCATGTTTATTTCAAATAAGATTAACACATACAAAATCACAATATCCTAGAAACTAACAAAATACAACTCTTTTACAAAAATCAGCCTTGATTGACCATCATATAAATCAACATTAAATATAAAATATGCAAAAAAAATAGAACACATATCAACAGTAAATAATCACTTCTTATTTTTTTGTATATTTACCAACTACATACATGCAAAATCATAATAATTACCCCTCCCGGTTCGGCATTCCACACCCCGCGCAGTGCTTCTGGAAGTACCTGCATGGCATAGGTCGGGATGCCCTGTTGTCACCACTGCGTGGACTGCCCGAGGACACGGCGGCGGCGGCGGCTCAGCGTACGCTGATGGAATGCTCAGCTTGCTCACAACAGTGCTGTGCCCTCATTGTGACTCTTCGCGTAAGTCATCTTTCACTTCAATCTGTAGTACAAACGCGTGGGATGCTGTCACCTCTTATTGCGAAGAGGTGAAAGAATTTGGCGGAGAGGGAAAGAGTGCATACCTCTCACTCCAAACGCACCAGAATGGCAATCGGGCGTCGAAGGGCGCTTAACGATCTCTGGCCACAATGAAGAGGAGCCTGTGGGCGGCGAACTTGGGGCTGAATCGTCACCTGATCAGCCAGGCCTAAAGTCATAGTGCGCAGTTCCAGCGCGCCGTTGCAGGAGCAAGCGCAGTCGTTGAATCAGCCACACTGTATCCTAGGCCCCCGACTTATGGTAACGGTCGGAACTAGGATTTTAGTCGGAAAGGTCAGGTCTATAGAAAAAAAAGCTAATGTAAAATATCTATTTTTTATTTGTATTCCTTGGCTCAGAAAAAAATATCTGGAAAAAGTTCTTTGGACAGCAGTGGGACAGTGTAGACAAAAAAATCTATGAAAAGCTTAAGAGTAATAAAAAGTAGTCGAAACTTTTTTTAAGGAAATTCAGCCCTGAAGGCGTTGCAATAACAATGTATAAAGATATGCCATTAAAATGTTCCGAAAAGCTGTTGTGCGTGATAATGATACCCAGTTATTAAAAGTTTATGTGAAGAAAGATTTTTCATATTTAAACACAACATTACTTGAGTGAAGCACGGTGGAAGGATGATAATTTTGTTAGATATAATAATGTTTGGGTTGGTTACAGCCCTCGAGGTAAGTAGGTGTGTCTTGTGCTTGTGTGCATATTATAATTATATGTATGTCTAATATTTATCATCTTCTGAATGAGATCTGTATTTTATTAGAAACTAGCGACCACTTCGGCATTTTCGACACATTACAGACAATTACAAACAAATGAAACACTTCGTCCATCAGTGAGTGAGAGAGAATGAGAAAAGTAGTTCGGTCGTTTTTGAGTTTATCGCGTACAGACATACCTACAGATGCGGTGGGTGGGATCACTTTGTTTTATGCCATGCAGTGTTAATGCTTGAGATTTGATTCTGTTGGTGAAGTTGGAATTGTAATACTTTACGTAATTATATTATTGTAAATCATTGACCTCAGATATTTAAATAGAAGACGCATCAAATAAAACCACAACATAGAAAAAATACTTTATATAAATTTATACGACAACCCATTTTAAATTAGTTTTACATTTATAATTTATTCACAATATTGAAATATAATTTATAATCTAGCTGCAGCGAGAAGTATACATTTATATTAAGTTATTAAAATGTTTTACCTGAGTGGTTATGTACAGTATTAGGTACTACTGCGTACGTGTAAGACAGGCACACTGGTATGAGACATAATATTTGAAATAATTTTAAATGGCAATGTTTTGTGGGATCTATTCCAAATATGCTGCTAGCACACCAACTTATATGGATGGTATAAATATTGCATTTATTTAAACATGGCAATGACGGCCATTGCGTGTACATTTGATGTCAAATTATCTTACCGGGGGGGGGGGGGGGGGGGTGTGGGGGCGCGCTCGCCCCTCCCCGCGTATCAATAACCCTCAACATCTATTATACAGTATGTTAGTTTAGTTAATAGTATAGCATCCATATGTGATAAAAAATAATACCATTCGAAAACAAAATGTTTTTTTTTTAAATAAAAATATTCACTAAACATGATAAATTGATACGTTAAAGAAAAACTCTGTACACGCGTACTTGCCGGTTTTGGCATTGCTACTACGAGTAGGTACTATTCCATGCTACTATTTAGATTTTAAACAGGATTTTTCGAATTTATTGTCAATTTATGTTATTTTTTACGAAACCGTTACAATTTTGAATATACGTTATTCTACAAAGAACATTATGGAAAAAGCAAAGAAACGCTTTTACCATGTTAAAAGCGGTATTTTAAACTACATACATCTGGTTGTATATTATAAAAAGTCCCACCTGAGTTTAATACCAGGAACCTTCACAGTTTCCATTGGGACCACCGTTGGTATTGTTCTACGGCCAGTTTACTTAATCAGGCATTTTGTTAATAAATGTGCTAGCAGCATTCAAAATAGGTAGCTATAGGAGTATAATAAACAATTCAATATTAACATTTAAACTTTCAGTATCATATCATTTTACTTATACACTGTGATTTTTGAAGGCTTTACAAAAAGGTTGTCTAATCATTCATTAGACATTTTAGATTCATCTTCAAATGAAGATTACAAGATATTCGGCGGCCGTAAGAAATAAAATGTGTCACGATCATTAAATAAAGGACTAATAAAATGACTAGTTAATATTACATTTCGGTGGAAGAATATAATTTGAAATAAGAAACTAATTCTAAATAAGATCCTTAATTGGAATAATTAAACAATGTTCTTAAGTATGACTAGTACACTTTGAGATCTGATATCAAAATAGGTACAAAAATAAATTAACGGGAGCGTTCTTATCAGTCTTTAAAGCTCACCTACTTTGGGGGAGGAGAGGCCAAGGGCGTTTCTAGGGGGGGAACAGAGCACTGAGGATCTCCAGCGGGCACGGCATTCGCTCACACATTCTTCAAACTTCAACTTACCATTAAAAATTAAGCGTGTTAGTGAGTATTACTCATATAAATAGGCTAGTTGAGTCACATTTAAATTTATTAAGAAGCATTATTTATTTCATGTAGAATTTATAGCAAAACTAAATTTAACTTTTGTAAGTTGAACGCTGTAGAAATTTAATTTGACAACCTCAAAAAATACAATAGAAATCTTTGCGACCCTTAAAATGTACCGTGCTTTAATGCAAATCAAATCATCACAATCATGTAATAAAACGATGATAACCTATTTAAGTGTTAACTAGGCTATTGCTGGCTTGTGACCATTTCGATTCCGATTACGACAGTTTATAAGACACAGTAATATAGGATTTTATCGTATGCACTTATTTGTTATTTTATGTAATGCTTTGTGCATTGCAGCATGTTTATGGTTAAGATAGCCGAAACTAGTGCACAAAGAAATTGCGCGTCAAATAATATTATTTCCAATGGCCTGTATAGTTCGTGCAACCGCGGCGTTCTATGCTCTGTGGGGGACAGTGCCCTTGGCAAAGATTTCAGAACAAGTTAAAAATTAATTAATTACGCAACGAATGATAAAGATGTTATTTTGATAAAACTTATTTGGAAGTTGTGATAAAATGCTCGGAATAAGCGAAATACAACGTGCTTGGAGTAACGATGATTTTCTTTTTTCTTTTGGGGAATTCACGTTCTTTGTATGTACATGGGCAGAGCTTTTTAAGCTATATTTATTAGTGGAAAAAATATACGTACGTCGAGAAATACATACAAAAGTAATACAACATCAGCCTATAAAGCCCCGTATCCACTGGTCAACATTTGACGCGCGACGCCTGACGCCCAAAATGCTCAGCAACGTACACAACAACGCGCGACGCACAAGCACAAGCACCACGTAACATTGACACTGTTAATAAAAAAAAGTTCCTCGTTGATGCGCAACATGTTGTGCATCATGTCGCGCGTCAAATGTTGCCTAGTGGATACGAGCTGATGATGCCTTTGCTGGGACACAGGTCGTCTTTTTGTTAGAGGAAGTGGGTCGTTAATCACCATGCAGGTCAGGGACCGGTTAGTTAATGCCAGAAATATAATCAATTTTTTAGTTCTGGGAAATACATACTAGCTATTTAGTTAGCAAATCTTTTTAAACTTCGCCCATTTTAAAATCTGTGAGTTAACATGAAAATAAGGAGAGTTAGGGACAGAAAAGGTGTCTGCCTCTGTTGAGTTTTATAGGCGAAATACCAAGTTAACATACAAGCATGGGAGAAACTACTTTACACAAAACATTTGATAACATACAACGATTAATTAATCTGATAAACTTAACAACACATAAGATTATATGATGGAAGGAATGTTTAGACCACTATGGTAGAATCTAAATTATTACATACAACTATAATTTTAACATATTTATAGATATTTACATTTGAGGTTTAAGTCTAAAAAGGATGTTGAACAAAAGTGCTAGCTAGAAAAAATATTGAAGAAATTTAAGAGTTTTATATTATACATTGAATTAAAAACTTTTCTATCATAAAGGCAGAAACTTTCAAAGAGCATTCGACCTTGAAAAGTCATGACTGCCTTTCTTAGTTTTAGTTAAAAATTACCAAATGATTATTATTTATAAATTATCATTTTATAGTTACTAAAATGTTTGAGACTAGTCCGCCATCCGTTTCCATTTAGGTTACAAACAAATAATTAGGCTTTATTTCCCTGGGATTACACTGGTTACTAATTAATCACACTTACGAACAATAATTGACTTATGCTCATAATTTCAACACAAACATCTGTCTGCTCTGCCAATTCCATTTGCAAAATTATTTGCACTAACATTCATATTATTGTTAATATTTGTTACAACAATGTATTTTGATAAAAGCTTGTTGATTGAATTAGCTCGTTTATTTGTAGAAATGGTTATTACTAATATTATAAACGCGAGAGTTTGTATGTATGGATGTTTGTTACTCTTTCACGCAATAACTATTGAATGGATCTTAATGAAAATTTGACACAGAGATCTGGAATAACACATAGGATCATTTTTATTCCGGGAGTATGTTCCTTTAGGATAATTTTCGACATTTACGCGGACAGACCCACGGACGGCAGCTAAAAAGTTTTTATAATATTGTAATTGACGATGTTGTGCTCAATTTTTACGTGTTTAGTTACCTATCATGCAATATCTTTGTATATTTTTAGACATCATGTGGTTAAGATTACCATTCTGTTTTTCTGCAGATTAATATCAGCATTTTACATGGAGCGACTACCGAACTCACATATAGGGACAGCACCCATTAACTTAAAAACACACCAGTCATGTCAAAAAATAAACTAAAAAAATCTACTACTATCTTTTCATTGCAGTTTCATTCATCTGTAAAGAACTGTTAAAATGAACCGTCCCCCGATTGCAATGAAAAGATTTTTTTTCATACCTTTTTTGCAAGCTTTAGACGATGACAGTACGTATACGTAGTCTAATGATCATGAAAACAAAATATTCTCGCTTTTATTTATCAAACATGGCTCCCCTTTTTTATTAAAAAAAAAAAACACTTTACAATCACACTTCAAACTAGCCTATGTTATCCGGTATAGTTTAACGCTTCTAACGATACCACATACATTGATATCGATTAAGCCGTTTAGAAGTTATGGTGGAATAAAGAAACTCACAAACATACATGAGCCCTGAAAACATAACACTTCTTTTTTTGGGCAGTCGTGTAATAAGACCCCTTAGTAAAAAAAAATGGTTATTATACTTTTGGGATTCTGGCAACCGGTTACTACTGTCAACGATCTACAAATATCAGTCGGGTCCAATGTGCTTTCCAACTCCAAGACACAGAGAGGGCTTAATATTTACGGCTGGTCACCCATCGACAAACGTATCTCGACATTGTTGCAGCTGTTATTATTTTGCTGCAATATTTTGAATTGTTTCAAATGGATAAGAATTAATTTAATTTTCTTAGTATTGCTTGAAGCGAAAAACAAAATTGAAAGTTTGATAAGAACTGATTGCTAGCACTCATTTGTTTAACACCACTGGACATACTTGGTATTATTACTATGAGTATTGGAATGAACAGTGTTGTCATTATTTACAATTTAATGAAGCGCATTTATTCCCGCTCGACATAATTCATGCTAATTACAATATGGCGCTATGTGAAGCGTTACATGGGTGACAACATTGTTTATGTACAGTATATAATCTATATACACAACTAATCAGTAAATCACAGCTCCTGATTGAAATAATTTCCCGTGGAAAGTCATGACTAGAATTAAATGGCTGTCTTTTGAGATTGCCTTGACTGATAAAACTCCTCTTTGAATTACGTTAAAGCTTCTAGATTGTATTAAACAGCAAAATGATTCTTATTTACATTCTTATAGAATCAAACTGTGGTTGGTTGTGTGTCTTTTATCCTGCAGACACTTTGAACACGTTTTTTATTGTTACACGGCGACTTGCATAGGAAATTCGAATACCTCACATACTAAACTCTTGGAACGTTGTAACATAGATTTTCAGAGGGAGTTAAGGTACTTGGATTCTGTAAAAAATCAAGGCAATACCAAACAACAATCCACTTGACACATACAACAATCTATACTTATGTATATACACTGAACACTATCACTACCTAGTTTGAGATCACGTCCGCTTTGGTTTGGTATGTCACTTTCTTTTTACTAGCTTTTCGTTTGATCGAAGGGTTCCTACTTTCGCTTTCAAGGCTCACTTCACTGACGGACTCAGAGTCGTGGCAGTACGGGACCACGTCGGTGCATATGTGACGCTCAACGCACGGTATGGGCTCGTCGAAGGAGGTGTGGTCTATGGTCCTCATGCGGTAAGGGTCCGGGCACGGAGGCCGTTCGCCGCGGCGCGCGCGCGACGAGCGGCGATCCCTGCATCAGGAGCAGCGGCCACGAGGCGCGCGGAACGTGCCCGCGCGCGCCTGATGTCACAAGCGACACATCTCGTGCTGCGACACCGACGAGTACATCATCGTCGACACCGGGTACTGCAACGTGAACCTTGCATTATTCTAAAGCTTTCGTAATGAGTACTTCTGTAGTGCTGTTCTGTAAAAATCTCTCCGTGAAAACTTTGGTGAAGTAACTTTGAAGTGAGTTCTGATATGGTGAATCCATGGTTGAATGACCGTTCACGTCAAGCTCTCCCCACATGCCCGAAGGCCAATTCTCGTTCTTAAGAATCGATCAAATTCAAGTCACAATATCATCATAGCGACAATCAGTGTCAATACTTGCCGTAGGGGTTTTATAAAAATAAGTGATTTTGACAGGTTGCCACTGCGATGGGAATACGAAGTTTCATAAATATACGAAAATTGACCCTCAGACCTGAGCTTCGGCGGTGAAATTTTTACAAAATAGACCAACTGTAATAAAAATTACAGTAATCAAGTTGTTGGAGACCATAAATGTTATTGCTTTCGGAACATAGAGTTTTTATTAGAGTCGTTTGAAGCGGAAAGGGGTGTATCTGATCATAATCATGCATTTGACAACATGTAGGAAGGAGAAACTTTTTGTAAAGACAACACGAACAATTTAGGGAAGATAATAGGTAATGTTTGAGGACTCATACAAAATTTATTTCCCTTTGGAAATTGAAGACATTTCAAGAGAGTATCGCCATGTTATGAACTCAATTGAACTTTCGGCCGCGAAGCGTGTATCGGCGTGACAGAATGATAGATGCTAATTTATTACATAAAAACATCAAAATGAATTAAGTTTCATAATTAATACGACACAGTATGGTATCCAATAGAATCCCAGTCATGCAAACCACCGATTATAAAAGAAAAACATCGAAAATAAAATTAATTTAGAACACCATGCAAAATTCAAGCGCTGTCGTCGTTGTAATGATTAAAGGAATGAAAAGCGTTGAAGAGTAGTCTGAGAGTCGGGTTATGTTATTTCAGTTGACAATGACACAAGTGCAGACAAACTTGTAAGAGCGTGGACAGTAACAAGGACGAGGGCACACAGGCACACCAAGACAGAGTGCAACATGTGAGCGATAACAAGTCCGCACGTACCTCTCACGAGTGTATCCTATCCCTTACTATGACCGTGTCAACATCTACTTATATCACGGCTGAGATTACTCTCCTTCACGTCTCTGAATGGCTCCTAATTCGCATATAGTATTCTAGAAACTTTTGGAAGATACGAATTGAATTTTTTCATCAAGGCACTTGGAAATATGGAGGAGAATCGAAGCGATGTATAAAGGCTGATTCGCTATATGTAAGTTTGCTCGCAGGAGTTCTGCCTGAGCTGTTGTATGCCCATCAGTTCGCTCGATGAGTAATAACGTCGTGTCGTGCGCAACTGAAAGTAAAAGAACAAATTCATGACAATCTAAGAAAAAGCTATTAATTTTGCAACCGAATTAGAAATTCCTTTTATTTAAGGACTTTTTATTTAAAGAAAAGACTTATTTCCTATTGAGTTTTGTAGGTAAAGTTGGATACTCACTTGGGACTGTTTGAACCGAAGTTGTGGCTGATATTTCCGTCGTAACTTTCTCGGGCAGCACACGCACAGAATTCTAAGGAAAGCCCTGAAACAATAAGGTTCATTTTGAAGTTGAATGTTTCCAGCATTAAGTGACTTTATTAAGCGCAATTATCAGTGTCTTTGTAATTGTTTATTATTTTGTATTACAGTTCCGTACTAAAACGACCTTGGATCTTGGATAAGAAGATCGTTGTAGAAATATAATCAAGATTTTGAAAATTTCCTTAGTTAATTCTATAGAGGTAAATTTATATAATTTGAAGTGTTAAAAAATAGATCACTTAATACATATACACTTTAAAAAATATTAATATTTGCTTATAGTAAACGGTTTGTGGACTGAACTGAGGACTTAATGAATGTCAATTTAGACTATTTAAATCGACAAACGAACGAAGCCATTGTTAAAGCGTTAATTTAAATAGATTGGAAAATCGTCATTAGTTTAACTTCAATTAAAATCATCTAATTTAAAAAACCGGCTATGTGCGAGTCGGGCTCGCGCATGATGGGTTCCGTACCATTATCTATAACAAGTAGAGCAACGTGAACGTCATGTCTCACAAGCATGTCTCACAATGCCAATGCCTACGCTTTACTAAGCATTTATTTGTCATACCGCGGGCGGAATTAAATTGAAAAATTAATATCTCCTAAAATATTGACCGTATAATGCTCATTGTTGGCTTATTTTTTTATTAAATATTCGTCTACAAACCGATTCAACAAAACTTAAGATTGGAGTTGAAAAATATGTTCTCCCACACATTCCACCTGCAAATGTAAGGTGGTATGCACAGCATTGAGTGATTTGACCTACCATGTTATTTTAATATTTCCTATAATCCTTATCCTTATAAGTAGAAAACTAATTTCTGTATTTTTTTTTTTCAAAATTGTAGGTTCAGTCATTTCGGAGATAAGGGGGGAATGGTCAATTTTCGTTTATTTTCTTGAATAACTTGGAAACTATTTATTTTAAAATACGAAAAAAATGCATTTAGAATTTTCTCAACAAGACCTTACATTTGATATGTCATATGATGTAGTTTTCAAATATTTTTTTTTAATTTTCCACTTTCCCCCCAAAAATTACCTCCTATATACAGATTTCATCTATTCACGTCACACCTCTGCGTTTGAGTCACAGAAATTGATATGTGTACCAAATTTCAACTTAATGGGTCTAGTAGATTCGGATATAATTGACTGTGGCAGACGGGCATACAGATAGACTCTCGAGTGACACTAGATTTTCGGAATCCTTAAAAGGTATCGATCTAATTTGCCCCATCAGTCTTCCCCGTTAGTAGTAGTAGACTGTCTGATTGGGAATTCTCCCACTGCTAACTGGATGTACTACCAAGAGTCTCATCCTAGAGACTCTAAGTAATATGTGTATGTATAATGTAGGAACAAAGAAAAACACTGCAACGAAAACCTTAAAATCAACAGCCGAAGCTTACTCATTGAGCTGATCTTATCATAATTGCCAACATAAATATTGTCATTAATAACCGTACATCAAGAGACGTCGTCCGCAGCCAAGTCCAAGCCAGCACACAAAAAAACTAAATAAATTACCTAGTCTAATTTTATTTCAGTTCACCCGATTGAATATGATTTATCTGGTCTCCGAAATTGACCTCCCCATTGTCGGGGGAGCAATATTTCATCACAAAGGTTGAACAAAAAGTAACAGGGCCATTCTACTTTTTGAAGAACGATTTGCAAGTATTGAAAAACGACTGCGTTACCATAGAAGAAGACGTTGTTACTGTAGATCTAGGTACTTATTGATTCCTGCTTAATCTTATAAATGAGAAAGTTTGTAAAGATGAATGGATGGATCTTTGTTACTCTTTCACACATAAAATACATTGAGCTACCAGAGAAGTTGGTATCATAATAATATATATGTATTATCCCTACATATTTTTTTAATACGTTTGTTTAGGGTGGATCTTTGTTATAAAAAACTATTGAAAGGATTTGGATGTTTTTTGGCATACATATATTTTATAACCTCGATTAATACTTATATATTAACTTTTTAATAACGGGATTCGGGAGTATGTTCTGACGTTTGTTCTTGTCGACAGTGTTTTCATCAAATTACTGACGGAACCTATTTTGCATTATATAAAAAGTGTTTTATAAAAATACCATACAAAACAAAATTGTTAGGAACTACTGTATTTCTCAATCAGGGAAAGTTCCGTCGAAAAGCGGAATGGCCTATCCATGGTCGTCACAGTTTTGGAAGAAATCCAATAAAAGCAAGTTCGCCGAAGGATTTCAAAACCAAGGTGATAGGAACAGTTCATTAAAATTGTAATTCTGTGTTTCGTTTTGATAGGCTCAATTCGATTAATATCGCGGTTCAAAATTTGAAATGATCTCTGTTTACGGCGGTTTGCCTAATAATGGGAGATTTGCTTTTGAAATTTCCTTACTTAAGGATAATTTGCGTTTAAGATTATCACAGTACATGCTTTAATTGATTCGTGATGATGGAGCTTGGCGCTAAATAATAACTGCCTCACAGATGCAATTGGAGAGGCCTATGTACAGCAGTGGACTGCAACAGGTTGTTGATGATGATGATGATGATGATGATGATGATGATGATGATGATGATGACACAGGTGGAACAACAAGATTAAGCTACGCTTGGCAAGGTTACCGGTAGGTCCGTGGATAGTAAACTATCCGTTACATACAGAGTCTCGGAGAGCACGTTAAGTCTTTGGTACTAGCTATAATTTTCAAGATCTTTGACAGTCGTTATGGATAATCATTATATGACATGTAAACGTGAAACCCAAATAGGTACTGTTATTACTGGAATTTATTTCTAAGAAGTCTTCTATTATCAGGCGCTGTTGCTCGTTTTTCGTATTAGTATAAAAACGAGCAACTGCGCCTGATAAATTAAATGTTGTTTATATGCAAATAACTAAATTTATATTATAATACTGCTGTAACTTAAGAGATAGTTAAACACATTATTCGTTTATTCATTTATTTATTACGTTCTATATTTTTAAATAAATTATTAATCTCTTTATTCAGTTATACTTAGGTACTCACTAATTTACGTTTTTAAATATTTCTTAGAAAAAAAGCATATTAAAAAATAATTTAAAAATATAAAAAGTAGAATTCCGCCGGTGTGGGGAGCAGGGTCCAAGCCGGTGGTTAGGGCTCCAGGTGGTCGTCGAAGCTTTTGGGCCATCAGACCTATTGACCGTAACGATAATCGGCATAATGACAGCCGAGAACACATTCCACATGTCGCCAATCTCGTGTGCTAAGTCGAGATACCTGATTTGTTTCTCTTTCTCAGCTTTCACGAGGTTCTCATCATGTGGGATGCGGATATAATAATAATAATAATAATAAACCTATGACTCAGTGCCCCATACATGGCCTATGACTCAGTGCCCCATACATGGCTCATGAGGGTGCTGGAGCTGTATAAAGTTAATACAGTTCTACGCACCTTCCTGATGTCGTGTATGGGACAGTGGAGGACGGTCCTTCACTATCCAGGATGTCGGCAGACCCAGGCGAACAGTGAACCGATAAGGATCGAGCGTGGCATATTTCAGGGCGACAGTCTGAGTCCACTGTGGTTTTGTCTGGCCCTCAATCCTCTTAGTACACTGCTGGAGGGTTCGGGCCAAGGCTACCGGTTGAGAAGAGGTGGTCAGGTTATATCGCACCTCCTTTACATGGATGACTTGAAGCTCTTTGCCCCCAACAACTTGCAACTGATGAAGCTACTGAAGGTAACAGAAACCTTCAGTAGCGACATCAGTATGGAATTTGGTGTGGACAAATGTGCTGTCATGCATGTGAAGCGAGGTGAGATTATGGAATCCGTGGGAACCCAACTCTCGGATTCCATATACCTTAGATCCCTCTGCTCAACCGAAACATACAAGTATTTGGGTATGTCGGAAGCGTTGGGCATCAATGCTACTAGCGTGAAACAATCGTTGAAGGAGCGTTTCTTCGGCCGCCTGAACAAAGTACTAAATAGTCTTTTATCAGGCGGAAACAAGGTGCGCGCCTTTAACGGTTGGGTCATGCCGGTATTGATGTACTCTTTCGGCATACTCAAATGGACTCAGACAGAACTGGACGCCCTGGATAGGAGGGTCCGTTCACTGCTGACCGCAAATCGGATGCATCACCCACGATCATCGGTAATGAGGCTGTATATCCCGCGGAAGTGTGGGGGTCGAGGCTTCTTAAATGCTAAGACCCTGCACAACCGCGAGGTATGCAGCCTTAGGGAATACTTCCTTGAAGCCGACGTGGGTATGCACCGGGATGTGGTCGCAGTGGACAAGGGCCTCACCCCGCTCTCCTTGGCTAACGAGAACTGGCGCAAACCTGTGGTATTAGATACTAATGATCGCAGGGAGGTATGGCAGAGCAAGGAGCTTCACGGGCGCTTTTATCGGGTCCTACATGGGCCCGATGTAGACTTTCTAGCGTCCGTGGCCTGGCTGCGTTTTGGTGACCTCTTTGGGGAAACCGAAGGTTTTATCTGTGCGATTACAGACGAAGTTATGATGACGAACAACTACCGGAAATACATTGTGAAGGACGGTACGGTTGACATATGTCGGGCATGTCACCGGCCGGGGGAATCCATCCGCCACATTATTTCCGGTTGTTCTAGTCTGGCTAACGGAGACTATTTGCACAGGCACAACCTCGTAGCCAGGATTATCCATCAGCAACTTGCCCTTAAATACAATCTTGTGGAATCGGAAGTACCGTACTATAGGTATGTGCCCGACCCAGTTCTCGAAAATGGCAATTGCACATTGTATTGGGATCGGTCTATCATCACTGACAGGACTATTGTTGCCAATAAGCCTGACATAGTGGTGATAGACCGACTAGAGCGTCGCGCAATGATTGTTGATATAGCAGTCCCGCATGACGAGAACCTCGTGAAGGCTGAGAAAGATAAACAATCGAAGTATCTTGACTTGGCTCGCGAGGTTGTCGACATGTGGAATGTGAACACAGCAGTCATTGTGCCGATAATCGTGACGGCCAATGGCATAATTGCCAAGAGCCTCGACCAACATCTCAAGAGGCTCTCGTTGGGCAGCTGGATCAAGGGCTTGATCCAGAAAGCAGTACTCCTGGACACGGCGCGTATAGTGAGGAGGTTCCTCTCTCGGGAGCCCTGACCACCGGTAGCTTGGACCCCGTTCCCGATACTGGTGGGCTACTATTTTTTATATTTTTAAATGTTTTTTTTTTTTTAATAGAAATATTTAAAAATTTAAGAAGTATGTATAGTAAATAAATAAATGGAATAATAATAATAATAAAGTTTATTCAATAACTTAAAGGTATAACATTAAATACAGTATTTCTTAAATCTATGTAAAGTGCACACGTGATTTGTGCCTGAACTAGGTAATCCTGTGTTTCAGGCGACTTGGGACATTTTTAATTTATTAAATAATCACATAGTCATCATATTAATCTTATTGGTATCTATGTAAAAAGGTGTATAAAATAACATTATCTTAGCTTAACTAATTTAATATAACAATAATACGAACTATATTTACTTTAGCACAAGTAATAATTTCTCTGTATCTTCATAGGACAAAGTTTGAAGTGTTTCCTTTAGAATTTTCTTGCACTTACTATGATTTAATGAGTAGATGTTTCCTTTTTTATTTATTCTATTATATAGTAGCGGTCCGAGGAATATATAAAATTTGGCTGTGAACGCATGTTTTGTACTTTTTTGCGGGCAAACCATATCTTTCCGCCTCCTTTTAGTTAATTCAGTGCTATAAGGAAGTGCTGCGTGTTGTTTTAATACAGTGCTCATTATAAATAACTGTCGAACGGTTAGTACTTCACAACATTTATACAGGAGGTTAGTGGGGAAAAGGAAAGGGCGACCAGTCGCCACCTTGAGAATAGCTCTTTGAGCTCTTTCAATGGGCAACATCAAAGTTTTACTCGCCCCACCCCATGACGTAATACAGTAAGTCAAAATTGACTGACAAAGAACAAAGTATACCTGCCTAATTATTTTTGGGTCTGTAGTAAAACGGAGCTTTTTGAATACAAATATTAGCTTACGAATTCTATTATTTAGAGCTTCCAAATGGTGTTTGAAGGAAAGAGTTTCATCCAATATAATACCCAGGTACTTTATTTTATCAGTCTTTTTAATATTAGGGCATTGACAATGACTACCATCAAGGATTGGGCAATAATGAGCATGCAATCCTGAGGGGATATTCGATATTTGCTTGCGCATCGAAAACTTAATATAATGAGTCTTTTCTGCATTTAGGGTTAGTGAGTTATTTTGAAGCCATTTATTTACAATATTGAATCCGTGTTGCGCAAGTTTGTAGACTTCATTTTCTGAGTCAGCCGAGAAAAGTAAAGCAGTATCGTCAGCGTAAGTTATGATAGTGCCATGCTCTAGCTTTAGATTGCAAAGGTCATTTATATAAATCAAAAATAGAGTGGGCGCTAAAATACTTCCTTGGGGAACACCATAAAATGTGTTTTTTTGATCATCGCTGAGAACATTGCCAATCTTTACGCACTGGGAACGATCTTCTAAATAACTTCTGAATATTTTCAGCTGGGTGCCTCTTACACCTATGTTCTCAAGCTTGCGCAACAGAATGGGAATGGAAATTGTGTCAAAAGCTTTGGCGAGGTCCAGGAAAATCCCTACTGTGTGGTTACCCTTGTCAAGTTCTTGCACTATATAGTCAGTCAGATGATGAACCGCATCGGCGGTTGAAATTTTAGGCCTAAATCCAAACTGCCGTTCTGACAGAATTGATTTATCTTCCAAATATTTCAACAACCTTTTGTTTATAATTTTCTCCAATATTTTTGACAAAGAAGGCAATAAAGAAATAGGTCTATAGTTTGTCACCTTATCTTTGCTGCCTGATTTATAGACAGGAATAATTACAGCTCTTTTAAGACACTCCGGAAAATGACCAGAAGATAAACAAATGCGGAAAATATAAGTCAGTGGTGGTACCAAAATGTCCTTGAATTTTTTAATAATTTTATTCGATATTATATCCCAGCCAACTGCACAGTCTTCTTTCAAAGTCATGATTATACTTTCAACCTCAGTCTCGTCAGTTTCTAGCAGCGCGAAAGATGTTAAAGCAGTGTTGCATGTTAAAGGATGGCTCGTTAAGTATTGGGATTGACCCACATTTTTTTCTGCCAGACACTTTCCAACATTAATAAAGAAATTATTTGCTATGTTAGCGGATTCTAGCGGTGTCGAGTGTGTTTGTAATAAACCTGAAGATGACTCATATTGTTTCGTGGTATAAGTTGCGTCTTTAATATATTTCCAGATCTTTTTACTGTTTGTTCCAGCCTTTTCCAATGCCACTTTGTCATAGTTGGTTTTAATTCTTTTAAGAAGATCATTACAGTAATTCCGATATCTTTTGTATGAAACTTGCAATACTGCATTGCCTGGATTAGATTTAGCTTTCATATGCAATCTATCCCTATGTTTCATACACCGAATAAGACCTGGTGTGATCCATGGTTTAATGTTGTGATTTTTGTTACTCAATTGAGAAACGACTGTGTTTTTCTGAATTGCATTTCGCAAGTTTTCAATTACATACAACATGCAGAACTGCGGGTCAGCGGAATTATAGACTGGATCAAAATTGATGACGCGTAAATCTTCTTCAAGTTTATTTATATTCAGTTTTGAGATTATGCGACTGTCTTGTTTAGGTAATTTACAATTTAGGGTTAGTAGGGCAGCATTATGATCGGTTATTGTTGAGTTAACAACAAGTGCAAGTGAAGGGAAATTCGATTTAAGCATAATATGATCCAAGCAGGAGCCACTGTGATGTGTAGGAAAGCTGTGTGCTGGGAGCAGGCCATGAAAGGCGCATAGGTTCAGGTAGTCCTGAGCAGACGCATCAGCGCTTCCTGAGAGAATATTGATATTAATATCTCCAATTACAACTGTGTTTTTGATGGATGACAAGTTTTTCAAGATCTCGTTCAGAGAGTCAGTAAACACGTTAGTACTTTTAAAAGACGGAGGTCGATATAATGCTAATATCGCAAATTCTGATCCAATTTTAACCAATAATCTGTTACAGTCATGCATATCAGGTTCCTCAACAGAAACATTTAAATGATTTCTTGCATAAACTATCACCCCATCATTTTGGTTGTAATTAATGGTACTTCTATACATGTTATATCCCGGGATGAGTGGTATGTTATATTGTTTTGCGAGCCAGCATTCGGTTAAAACAATAACGTCACAATTTATGTTTAACCGTTGCTGAAATGTGCTAAAGCTATCAAAATTCTTAAAAACACTGCGAATATTTTGTGTTAGTATGGTAAGCGGAGTTTCGTAGCCGGATAGATATTGTTTGCAGTTTTCCGCTTCACAAACTTTAGATTCGGATATAGAGAAATTATCTAAATCATTGATTAAGTTATCTATCATAATGGTAGTTGAAAATAAAAAATATGCAATAAAAACAAAAAGGTCAGAAAAATAACTAATTTAACGGCGCTCTTAGACGCCTCCATAATCTACAGAATTGATATACCTTTTTTCAGCCATTATTTTCGCCGGGCAGTCCGCAGCACCTGTGTTATGCTTGCACGGCTTTTTGAAATGCAAGCAAGTAGCACATTTTGGTTCATCAGCCTTCTTTGGGCAGTCTTTAACTGAGTGACCTTGTTCACCACAATGGCCGCAGACGTACGTTGTCTGTCGACACGACTTGGCCGCATGTCCATACTGCTGACACTTATAGCATCGTGTGACCAAAGTAAAGTCTCTCACAGGGCATGATGACCAATTTACAAAAACTCGATCTTGTGATATCAGGGCTTTGCGTATGACTGCAGATACTTCAACAATGTAATTACAGGTATCAGTGTCTTTCTTACCTGACTTGTGACTTAACTTAATTGAGCTCAAGAATGTCTCAAGACTGCAGTCCTGAAGTTTTTCCGCTAGATTTTGGTTGTATAGGCAAGTGAAAACCTCATTTTCTTGCATGGATGTCGGCACTCCTAAAATCACAACCCTGGGCTTCCTTTTATGGGGCTCGTCGACTGTTAGGCCTGACTTGGTTAGCTGCACCGATTGTCTCAGCTTTTCGATATCGACCTTCGTCTCGGTGCTGATGATAACACCACCATTCCTCGTCTTGCGCAGGCCTCTCACCTGGAGCTTCATTTCTTCAGGGCTGATAATTTTTTGGACAAGAGTTTTTGTCTCATCGCTGGTCTTCAACTTGTCACTCGGATAGATAGCCACAGAACTTACATGAGTGGGCTGGATAAAGTTGTTGGCACCTTTCTTTACCATGTCAGCAAAGGAAGATCCCTGGGCAGGCTTCGTCGACTCTTCGATACTCAGCTTGAGCTTCTGTAGTTGCTGCGAAAAATCGAGTTGGCTTTCGAGAGCTTTGATGGTGTAGTGCGACTGGGTGGCTCTTGCTTTGACGGACTGGTACTGGACAGCCATCTGCGAGGTCCCGTGACCAATCTTCCGGCATAGGCCATGAATTCGTGTTTTTTGCTCCACGTTTAGCTTTCCATCAGCTGCAATAGAGCACACCTCATTCAGGCTCTGTTCAATAACTGACATCCAGCTTTGGATGTCTGTCGTCGAGATAACTTCAGGGGCATCGTTTCTCTGGGTAGGCGTTTGGGGGGTAGAAGCTGGTATGCTCACGGGCACAGGTGTAGAAGGCGGGGATCGAATACATTTACTACTTCGGGTAAATGGACTATCCGCCATCGTAAAGTAGGTTACTTGATTTTGTTAAACACAGGTCATTTCAACTAACACACCGCACACAAATCTAATGTACGCGAACGTGTACTACTGGCTATCGGTTAAACTAGGTCACAAATTTCGCAAGTGATTATTTGTTTATTGTAATAATTGTTCGATACGTCTGTTCACTACAACCGGCAATATCGCAATCAATATCATTGTGCGGCGCGCTAATCGATCTATCACCACTATATCTGGCTTATTGGCAACAATAGTCCTATCAGTGATGATAGATCCATCCTAGTACAACGTGACATGGTCATTTTCGAGAACTGGATCGGGCACATATTTACAAGTATATACGGTACCTCATAATCCATAAGTTTGTATTTTAAAGCAAGTTGCTGATGGATAATACTGGCTACTTGGTTGTGCCTGTGCAAATACTCGCCGTTAGCCAGACGAGAACATCCAGAGATATATGTCTGACGGACTTACCCAGACAGTGGCATGCCCGACACACGTCAACCGTCTCGTCCTTCATAATATGCCTGCGGTAGTTGTTCGTTAAGATAACTTCATCCATAATTGCACAAACAAACCTTCAGTTTCTCTGAAAAAATCACTGAAACGTAGCCAGGCCACGGACGCTGAGAAATCTACATCGCACCCATAAAGAGCCTGATAGACGCGCCCGTGAAGCTCCTTGCCTCGTGACACACAATAAATTAATTGTTATTATTACTTTAAAAAAGATGCCTGAAAATCTGTCATAAAAAGAGTCTTAGACAACTGGCAACAGTCTTGTCAAGGGGTGTCATTCTGTATAATCAGAAAAGCCGTACATCCTTTACTTGCTGTACTTATTGTATTCCAGAAGTTCGTGGTAATATATAAGGATGGTGTTCTGTATTTGCTATAGGTACAGTTAGGTTTATTTTTTTTCAAAAATCTCCAAAAAGAATAAAAAAGTTTAAGAAAACTCAATTTTGAAGCTGTCTGAAGCAGTTTGTGGCGTTTGGTACAGTTCAATCAAAGACTTGTAGCCAGCAACTGTATCAAAATGCTTGAAAAGTGAGCGTTTTGATGTCAGGCTTAAAAAAAAAACAATATTTTTGTGTTATTATATTACAGCCAAGAACACGCGCTTCCGGAACACTCTGCGTACCAGACCGGGGTCGTCTCCAATATGACTTTGAACTCACTCAGGTTCCTATAATGAAATTGCAAAATTGGTAGAAAGTTATCCAACGGATATCAAGATAAGTTTTCAACTATTTAACGGTTCTGAGAAAGGTCAGACCGGGGAAGTTCAGGAATCCCTTTTATTTTTTACGCGAGTAAAACAGGTATAGATTCGAACTTCATGTTTGGATAGGATTATTTGATATAAAAGGTAACTGTATGTTTTGCTAACATGCTAAATTTCTCGCGACACAAAACTCCTTTTTTCATTCATGTGATCCGCTTGATTTCCTTCTTATGTAGCCTGTTTTTATAAAAAAAAAAACATTGCTGTGAAAGACGATATAAATCGGATGATTGAATTCTGTTTGATTATGTATACGATATTTCAACCAATTCGTTTGGATGTAATTATCTTCTTTGTACAACTACATACAGGTTTGCTTTACGAGACATATCTTTTACTACAATATAATTATTATTACTTTAAGCAAAATTCAGTGAACTTAAATAGTTTGAATTGTTGTTCCAACCGACACCTTTTCAAGCTAATACAAACCTAATGACCTGAATCAAATGATTTATTTTCCTATCAAATTCAAATTCTATTCTAAAGCAGGAAAATTTAAAAATAGAAATAAGCATTTGCCGCCAGCATGTAAGAAGATTTGTGCTACCTCCTTTGTCACAGACCACAGTACTAAATTAATCGAGTCACAAATAAGGTAACAATAACATCTGCTTACTCACACAACAAGAAAAGTTCCAAAACCTGTCAAACTCCGTGACATTATGAAAACATTCTAGATTTATTCAAAACATTACTAAGCCTAATAAGATTAATTAACAGAATGTTACAAGCCGATTTCGTCGGAAGTTTGAATCTGGAGATTCCATGTAGCGACAATATTGATGTTGTAGGTGAAAGGAAGGTCGGATATTGAGTTTGCAGCCAGCTTGTTGCGGGCGGTTTGGGAACAACACGGAGACAAAGCTCAAACTCGCTCTTTAATCAAGCCAGTTCTCATGTAAATACCGCACTACATCTCACACTGGTTGTTTATGCTACCACGCTGTACCTACAACTTTGCAAAAAACCGGCTAAGAGCGAGTCAGACTCTGCAATGGGTTCCGAATGTTTTTTGTTGAAGTTTAAATTCCATATTCTTCTTATAGGTTTCATGTAATCTAGGTTTAGATCTATTTATTATCTGTTTTTTTCCTAAATATTTGATTCAGTCATTTTTTAAATAAGGGACTTAATGGTCAATAATAAATTCGGAATGGAATATTATTTATGGTTTGGGTCACAGCAGTTCATATGTATACCAAATTTCAGCCGAATCGGTCCAATATATTTGGAGTAAATCAGCTGTGATCTAACGAACAGACACATAAGTGATCTTACTAGGTTTTCGTTTTCCATAGCAGCTTTGGAACCCTAAAAAACTAAAAAAAAATACATGTGGCACTCGGGGACTGCCGCGGTAAAGCTATTGCATAGCATTTTTTTATCAACTTATGCAATTATATATTTAGTACTCTGCGTCATTGTGATATGGTCTCGATTCGTTCACCTGGGTTACAGTACTAATGTAAATCACATACGTTTCACTTAACTTTGTCCCACCGATTGTTTCCGAACGCAGACGTTCGGGTCGGCTCGGTGACGGCGAGCGACCATTTTAAAAAGGCGGGGCCTAATCGAATGACGTAGCGGTGTTAGGTTATTTTCGTTACGGAATTATTGGATTCGGTTGCCACGCTCAAGGCCCGCGATAGAAGCTATGCAATAGCTTAAAAAAAATAATTACGAATATGTTCTGCATTTTCAAGTGTAGTTTGTATGAGATGAGGTATCAGGAGTAGAAAACATTTTTAATTTACGTTTCTGAATACGAAAATCAGAGTAGGTGTCCAGAGCTATATTTCACTTTTTCGTGGATGAACTAATTTAGGGCGGCTACCAAACAGTTTTGCTTCTCTACTCTCTCTTTATCTATAGTTTCGAGTTTACGATATTCCATCATAGAGGAGTTTCAGTGTGCCATGCACTAATACAAACAGGTAGTTCCGCATATTTTACTACAATTGTTCCTGCAGCTTTGCTTACTATATTACAAACACCGTGTATATATCTTGATTTAAAAAAAATCTATGATACTAAGCTATAAATTCTATATAATAATAAGCTATATTATTTTATAATTCTGTATTCTATATAGCTTTTCTAACAAAGATTTTTTTCACGACTGCCCAGAAAAAAGAGTGTTATGTTTTCAGGGTTCATGTATGTATATAGGTACATATGTTTGTGAGTGCATTCCACCATAACTTCAAAACGGCTTACTTGATATCAATGTGCGATATATGAAGCATGTAGTGACGTCACGAGAGTTTTCAATGCCCTTTATGGTCTCCATTTTTTGTTTACGTGAAAAAAGAAATAATACGTTTACAATATTTTTTGGAAATCTATCAGACGGATTAATTAGTTTCTTTTTTCTACTACTGTTTTTTTTACTATTGTTGTACTGAATGGGTCTTTATGATGCAGTTCTAATATTTTGCATGGCTTAGGTAAGGCAGTTAGTATTAGGATCATCTGTAACTTGTACCTACATACTTTCGGTGCCAATAAAAAAAGCCTTTTAACCGTATGAAATAGCCACCACACGACTCAAATTCCACGTACCTAATTAGATATATATATATATATATATTTAAAGATGCCAGTAGGAATAATATCATATTCACCAACGCGGCTCTTTCTAAAATTTAAGGTCACAAAGGGAAGCCCAGCAAACAAGTAATGAAATTTCAATTGTGGAGTTTTCCCTCTTTGTACGGGGCGATGTTATATTAATGAGTTTTATTTTAGAAGCTCCTGTACTTAGGTATATAATATTAAGGACCATTCATATAATATCTCGTTTGTAAGGACAAATTTACCAAGGAGTAGGAAGTCTTGTAATCTTCAATGCTTTATCACTTTTTAAGAGAGAGATTAATTATTTTATGTTGTAATGGTTTTCCTTGAGCTAAGGTTGGGTCATTTTTTTCTTCTTCCACTCTGAGTGGATCGAAAGGGAGTATCAGACTCTTACTGACTAAAATCCATCCGTGTTCCTCCGAATGCTGTTTGCCTTTCAGGGCTGCGGTGACTGTTTCGAACAAATTCCGCAACCCTCGCAGAAGGGTGTATCTTGGTGTTATTTCAGCGGGTTGCTCCAGAGCCAGATAAGTAAAGGAGTGTCACCTAGGGTTGTGGATTCATTCTTAAAATGACATACATACGATAAATAATTGCAAAAAATCATCAAATTGGTATGGAAGATACTAATCTCAGAGTCTCGCCTGATTGTTTTATTTAAATCGTCTGGGAGTCACGCCATTTAGCCCCCTTCCCTCAATGTATGCTTTCCTTCAGGTTTTGAAGAACATACCCTGAATAGCCCATTCTCTCTTAATGTGATAAAGTTTATGAAAATCTTAATTCCCCTAAAATAAAACATAATGAACATAATATGTAGGTACGTAAATAGTGAAAGTAAGTAAAAAAGTTGATTGTGAATGAATAACCCATTTCAATCTTCATTTATGGTAATTTTATGCACAGAGAAATAGACAAAATGAAAAACAAAATCGTAGCACGTAACCTGGATGAAATTCAACAATTTTGAAGCCCCATTACGCTTCACAAAAGATTTTCAGTGAAAAATCTCGGTAATGCAGCTTGGTATGGAACGCGCACGATGTATGTTTTTAAATTAATTTATTTGGCTAAATTCGTGGCTGCAATATTTTTGAAGATGCACGGGGATTACTTATTGTTTGATTCCTCATAGAGCCATATCTAACTAGACTGAAATACTTGAGCAACATTAAACCCCGGTAATCAACACAACAACTAACGAACGTTTGTAATTTGTAACATTTTCGGTCTATTAACTTGTTCCTGTTTCGGTAATAAAGTAATGGTTAATTTATATTTTTGACATAGGTATGTCAAAAGTATGAATTAATCATTACTTTTACCGAATTTATGACAACTGCTTTGATGTTTAGTTAGGTATCTAAACATCAAACAAGTTGTCAAATATAGTCGTGTAACTGTTGCTGAGCTGCAAGTAACAGGTAATAGAGAACATTTAATCTAGCTACTTAAGTACAAAACCATATAAGGTTTAAAAAAAATCTTTGATACAGTGTCCTCACTCAGAATATATCAGAACGAAAGTAACAGAGTTAATCCAAGTGCTGGTCTAATAGCTCTCACCTGCGCTCTATTAGCCTATTACATTTTATGCTCTTTATTGCCACTACGCTGGACGTTGAACGACCTCTGAATATTACAAGAAAAGGTTAAAATTACGAACAGCTTTCGAAAAATGTTTAAAAGAGTGCCAGAGATAATTTTCCAATTTAAGTTTTGTTCTAAGAAATGGGGAAGCGTCTGTGGTAAAGTGTTCAAAAGGCAATAGATACGATTATTTTGAAAATAGAATAGAGCTGACATTTTGGATGTCGTTGTTTATTTTATAGCATAGAATATTTTTATATGTCTTTATACCTTCAATTTTTAGTGTTCCTCGATTTAGGAAAGTGTCTGTCTAATTACCAGACAGACAGTTTTTTACAAATTCCAATATCTCTAAAAATACCATTAATTTAAGCTTAATAATACAAAAAGAAAGAAATGCCTAACATTACGAAATAACTCGAAATATAACTTCTATATTACTAATAAAACTTCCAATATTAGGGGCTAATTTACATCACATTAAGTGTGAATCGAGTTCGGCGAACAAAAGCAATTTTTCACCCAACCGCTTAGCGCGCAGGGAAATTGCGATTGAATTGCCAAAGAAAAAGGTACAAATATACCGCTTTTGATTGCTAATTTATCGCCTACAGGTAGGATAATAGCATTATGCGAGACTTCGGGGAAAAGAAGTCAATAGAAATTGATGCATTGCGTCGATATTTATAGGGAAGCGGTCCGTGGGGTGAATTCACAAGAACTTGGTAAGAATTCGCAATTTTGAATTAACGTATATTTTTTTTTAAATTTTATTCATAGATAAGTTTTACTTTGTTTAGTAGTATAATGTGTCTAGGTTATGTTTATTTTGTTGTTTGTATAATAGGAAGCGTGTTGTGATTTATTTTGTTAACAAAACAATATTCTTCTAAAGGGGGCTGAGGTGTACCTTTTTTTTGTTTGGGAAATCATCAAGTGACTTCTCCACTTCTGGGCAGAGCGGGAGTGTGAGACTCTTACTTATTAAACCCACCCGTGTTCCTTCAAAATGCCGTTTGTGTTCCAGAGCCGCGAATTTTTTTTCTAACAATTCCGAAAACCAACCTAGGTGTAGAGGTACTATACTCCACAACAGTTATATTTAGCTCCGTATAATAGGAGGAAGCTGGGTAATAGTATAGACTGATCGTGCACAAACCCGACGACATGGTTGGCGCAGTGGTTGAGCGTTCAGCTGCTGTGCTACGTGTTGCGGGTTCGATCCCCGCACGGAACAATTGTTTGTATTGCCGACAGATAAATTGTTCCGGGTCTGGGTGTCTTTTATTTGTGAGTATTCATGTTAGTGAACGCACCCACGATACAGGAGTACATCCTAGTGTGGGGCAACGTTTAAAAAAAAAGTCTGAACACCGGGCTGCCTCGGAGGAATTTCGGATAGAAAAACCTAATAAATAACTCGAGATTGGATCCCCAGACCTCTTGCTCAGCAGTAGCGCTTGCGAGTACTAGGTGTTTTAAGCCATGCAAATATTTTAAAATGTTGTGTACATTTTAAATTATTTCCAGCCAAACAAAACCAAGAGTATGGATATTATTTATTTGCACAATTAGTTGACCACAATTAATTGGACGATTTTAATATTTGTGGTAATTCCGTTGTGATATTTTAATTTAAACTGAAAATAATATTTAAACGCGTGCTTTTGTGGTTAAGGTCTGACCTACCACAATTTATTAGATTTCTCACACCAAAAAATCATGTAAATAACGTGGAATAGTTAATTGACCTTATGATGTGCAAGTATTTATAAATATATATTTTTGTCCCTACTTTGAGTGTATTTGTTTGTTCCAAATAAACATGTTTCCTTTCTTTCTTTCTAATATTAAAGTAAGTGCACTTAATCATTGCTCAAATAACCTTAATTACCTCAGAAAAATTGTTCATAAAAAAATCTCTGGTGTTGCCAGTGCATGCAAGGAATCAATTTGCAAGACCATTAATTAAATAGCACGGTTAAATTGAAGCTGACACGAATGGCAACACAGAGTGATAAATGATGACTTTCAACCTTGTTTGTTTTTGTAATTTTTGCGGGATCTGCGCAATTTGACGAGCACCTGTCTAAAAGCTTTTAACTTATTTAAATGAATGTACGCTGATTGTCAGTTTGTTGATTTGTGTAAATTCAATCAGAGGCATGCGATTCGTACATTCGTGAATAGTGGAACTACAAAGTTGCATAGCTTTTGGTAACATAGCATTTAACAGTCAAATTCTATGATAGTGATTTTCACTGAAATTACTCTGACATAAAATGTTTATCCATATAAATGTAAACTAAATGCCACATATATGGTCGGTATATCGGAGCACATGTGTTTTTGTTGTTTTCGTAATTGTTGGGATTTGGGTGAAAAATATTTTTGTATAGCAAAACGTGCGAAACCGGGGCGGATCGCTAGTTTCGATATACAATTGCAGATATTTAATAATATTAAAAAAGCACTAAAATATTAACAATAATTTCGAGTCTGCGACAGGATGGCTGGACCAAAGGAGATTTTGGAAGTTTGAGCAATACCGAGTTGTAAATGTACAAAATTCAATTTCACAAAAACAAAAAGGTGAAGCACACAATAGTCATACGCTTCCTATTGTCAGATTGAGCTCGTGTGACGGAAAATGTACAGACAGGAAAACATTTGAGCATTTTTCAGTTTAAGAGCCCAAATAAACAATGATTTATGAAAACTTTGCCACGTTTTCAAAAGTTGAGGGCCAACCTTTTGACGCATTCCCTTCTGCTACGCATTTTTTACTTGAAAAATAGGATGAATCTGGCTTTATATTTTGTAATGTAAAAATGTTTCTGCATTTCTTTTAGAATTTGGAGTAAAATGTTTGTTTTAAAATAAAGAGAAACATTTTTAAATATATTTTTGACTTCCTTGTACGAAAATTATCGCAATAGGAATACTTTCTTAATTCAAATTCTACAAATTTTTGAACTACGTTCGCATTCGGAAAATTTCTTAATTTCCCTATAATCAAAATTATGGGAAATTGAGGCTTTTTTGGCAGATTGCAACTAAAATACGAATGCGAACGCTGCTTAAGAATATGTAGAATTGGCCCTTTGGTTTCATAGCTAAAATGTAAGGTCTTATTATTTGAAGTTCTTCAACTAAGCGACAGCGTTTGGTTCTTTCTGAACAGGATGCCAACTCTGAACCAGCTGACGAATTGGTAACAATTGTTTTTGTGATCAACAAGCTGAACTGGCCCGAGTTTCATTTCAGGGGCAGCTGGATAAAACAACGAAATACTTTTACTCATATAAAACTGAATTTTTCGCCCGCGACTTCGACTGCGCAGATTTAGTACAAACAATTTATCTCTTTTCGTTTTAAATTTGTAGCAGTCCCCGAAGTTAAAGAAAGGAAGAAAAATATTTATTTAGGACTCTCACAAGACTTTTAAAAAGAAAAATTAGAACCTAATTGTTAATTATAAACTGTGCGAGATCAAAAAAGGCCCTCGCCCTCTTTCGGTCTCGCACTGTTTAAATATTTTTTTTAAGCGCGACGGGATATTTAAAAAAATTCCACAGCGCTGGTATCCCGATAGGCATGTGTGTTATATGTTTGTCAGTCAGTATCCCTTTTATCAATATATAAAACTTTTCCGTAACTAACTGACAGATAAAGCACAGCCGAAATTTGAATTTGGCATGTAGGTTCCTTGGGGAGTGTAAAAGAGAGCACTCAAAGAGGATTTTCCGAAATTCCTTCGGGTACGGGAAAAAACGAGATATGTGCGTGGGTAGTCGCTGTTGAAACCTATTGTTAAATATATGTATAAAGAAGATAGATGTGAAAGTTTGGCACACAAGTAGACCATGACCTGGTTTAAGACATGATACTTTTGACACCGGTGCACGGTGGTAGGTACGCCACGTGAGATAATAGGGATGTTTCCTGAGTAAAAAAGTATGATTCTAATTAGTCAGGTAGATTATCGAAAAATATTAAACTCGTATTTTTTGCTTTAGCAAATATATAAAAAATGACGAAGATAAAAAGCTTCAAAGATAGCAAGAGTGCGGGCTTGTGACGTTACGCCGTGGTTAAAATTGCAGCACTTAGTGACGTCATACGAGTATTCAACATACTGTATCCTCTTTGTTTTTTGTTTACGTGAAAAAAGGAAAAATACGTGTCCAATATTTTTTGGAAATCCAGCTGACGGACTGATTAGATTTTTTTAGTCAACTACCCTATTCCCGCCGCTCACGCGGGTGAAGTCGCTGGCAAAAATCAAGATTAAACTAAATTCCTTAGCCAAGTGTAAATAACAGAGTAAAGTGAGAGCACTACACATTACGAAGAGCTTGCGTGGCTGTACTTCAGACGCCGTATTTGTGTCAATTAAATATTCCTTGCCTCGCAAAGTCGCGACTTCTTACACAGCTTGCAAAATATTTATACAGCGTTTTGCTTATAAATTGTGTTAGTCTGACTTCATGTCTGGGTATTTAAAGTTATTTTTATACTAAAACAATAAAATGACGACATACAAAGTTTTAGGTAAAAAAAAACCAATTAAAATATATACTAAAATTAAATTAACACTGGAACAATATACTCGACATTAACAAAACAAAAAAAACCAACATCCCGTAAATATTCCGTTCTTCATTCTCGTGACATATCCATCAGGAACAATGCATTTCCTAGGATGAATAAAATGGCGTAATTTAATCATAAATAACCAGGTATCACGGCTTCCCAATAAACAAACAACAATTTATACCAAAGCCTAGATGACGTAAATACGACTGCAATTTAATATGTAAAGTTAATTTACAGCTCTAAATAGCACTAATGAGTGCCAGGCAGTACTTGCTGTTATGCGTCGAGTTTCGCATTGTTACAACTGTGTTCGGAGCCTTAATTAGTATAATTAACAGCCGTTTCTTTAGTTCTAAGTAACAAAGCAGTCAACTTACATTAAAATTAAAAGCGTGTATGGAATAAAAAACCTATGTTATATAGGAAACATTAAGCGCTTGCAACATTTTTTGTGCTGTGTGTATTTTGTATTACGAAACTGCAAAGTTCAGTCGAGTCATGTTTTCGGAAGGGAGTATCAGACTCTTACTGACTAAAACCCACCCGTGATCCTCCTATTGTTTTGATCCTCAAATTGTTCTTTGCGTTACAGTGCCGGTTACACTTTAGAACAAATTTCGCAACCCTGGCAGGTACCGGTCCTAACGGGCTCCATCTTCTATGCTGACATATCTTTCAGGCGCACGTGGAACACAAAGTGACATCAACCCGGGCCTAGTTGTTAACGGATAGCGAGTCACCCGTCCCTTATCATCCATCCACAGTCTCGTGCCTTCAGTGGCCGGGAATTGCCCTGTGACTCCTAACGCCCGGGGCGTAATCTTCTGCTGCCTTTCCCTCACGCGGTCCACCACCTTCTGCGCTAGCATTATAATGCTTCGCTGCAGGAGATGACTGCCTCTTATGCCTCCTGACTCCGGACCATGGATTGAACCAGGGCCGCCAGAGATAGATCGCCGCCACCGATCGCCTTGACGAGGATACGGCAATACTCCGCCTAAGCAGAGCAGACCTCCACCGTAGGTATGCTCCATTATGTCCTCAGAAGTAATGTTATACGTAACGTTGTAAGTTTGTAAAAAATGAGCTTACAAACTTTTTCATGTTATGATAAGCCCATTGCATGAGGACTGATGGTGTGCCAGGATTAGGGGTCATGCCGTTATGTAAACGTTCGAAAATGGTATCTATTATTTTATAGCAAATACGAGTAATACCTCTTTTTGATATTTTTTGTATTAGTAGAGGCATTTGCCTTGTAGTGGGAAAATGTGGGCAGGCATGTGATGCTAAAAGAATATGTGTGTATTTGGAACTGAACTATAGAGTACAGTGTTTGTAAGAGGTAGATATAGATCTACCTCTGTCGAACAAGTATTTTAATTGATTGTATTCTTCTACGAATTGAGATAGTTCAAGAATATGTGTGTATTTGGAACTGAACTATAGAGTACAGTGTTTGTAAGAGGTAGATATAGATCTACCTCTGTCGAACAAGTATTTTAATTGATTGTATTCTTCTACGAATTGAGATAGTTCAGTCTGGTCACCCATCCGCGGTTACACCTTAGCAACAGTCGCTTCACTGCTCATACTTCGTAAACTAATATCAAAACAGAGTAGATAACCATGTATCTAGAAGTTATTGTATTGACACATAGCGACCACGAAACTGGCGTGTTTGAAACTCAAGCCTAAAACTTTGCTACTCCGCTATCTGGTTGAAATGTTTACTAGCGAAACATTCCGAGTAATATATAACAGTCCTACATATGCCCATACAGTGTGTCACAGAACAAAAACGTACCTGAAAAGAGTCTTTGCACTCGTAATTATGAACGAGTTACTACAGAAAAAATTTGACTGCTCCATACATTTAAGTGAGTATAACCCGACCAAATGTACTGGACTGATGTTGTTTTTTCGTTTTTTTAAGGTTTGGTCTCAATAACATAATGAGATACAGTTATAGTCATACATCATCTCAGCTTTTCCCTAACTATATTGGGGTCGGCTCCCAGTCAAGCCGGATTCAGCTGAATACCAGTATTTTACATGAAGCGGCTGCCTACCAGACCTCCACAACCCATTAACTGAGGAACACGGTACTTCTTGGCAAGACTGGTGTCAGATTTTCTGACTTCTGACAATTTGTAACGACTGCCAACAATCTTCAAACGATATTCAACGGCTTAGCGTGCTTTCCGAGGCACGGAGAAGTCTCGTTATGTTGAGATCACCCATCCACAGACCAACCGCGGCAAGCGTCGCAGAACCTCGAAGATCGACGTGAGACTGTTATAATTTAACCGTCATAAGTTGTGTATTAAAAATTTACACTAACATTGTTTTGTTTCCAATCTTGTCTTAATCGCAAAGTTGTAATTATTAGGAAACACAAACTCCGAGAGGGAATTCCATTCCGTAGCTGTACGCATAATGAAAGGCAACGGTTTTGTGCGGCATAGTTCTTAAGTGAAGAGTGCTCTTTGTTTTGATAAATCATCATCCTCCCTTTTCTTTCATATCACTCCTCACATAATCCATACATCTTTTCTTTGGCATCCCTCTCCTTCTTCATGCTACATGTGTTTTATACCTCCTTTTCACATGACCCTACCAAGACTACCCTTTCAAGTTTTCCGTCACTGGCGCCACTTTTAAACTACCTCTATTGTACTCATTTCTCACTTTATCTATCCTCGTTACTCCACATATCCATCTCAACATTCTCGTCTCCGCTACATGTAATTTATTTTCATCCATCTTTTTCTCATCCCAAAATAATAAATAATAGTAATCCGTATGGGTAGGATGTCCACCATGTACTGGTGGCCCATCGCCGTACGTCTTATCGTCTGATGATGGAACACACATGTTCTAAGACTTTTTTATTGCTTTTTAATTTTTTTAATTGATAACATAAAATAATAATAAGGATTACGTTGCTGTGTTCATTAGAAAGGTCTATTAAAGTTAATGAAATACTCATTAAGGTTATCTTCGGATATAGCTTAATTCACAAAATAAAATAGGCTTTTTTTAGTCAATATTAATCTTTATTAAAAGTAAGACTATATTAAATGGGAAAGGCCATTAATCTGACAAGGTTAGTTTAAGTGGCCTGTTTCCATTTTATGAAAGAGCTTATCTTATGTACCGAAGCATGCTGCCAATGACCGTTAAACAGTATAAATAAACTGTTTCATAAGCGGTTTTACTTCAAAAGTACAATTTTATTTAGCAGAGTGATAAATAAAATAAATCTTACTTTATGTCGACTATTGTGATAATGTTAATAATGTAACTCAACAAACGTAGAACTTAAACGGAGTGAACATTGTCTTGCAGCGGCGCAGCAGGCGTAGATGTTAACTACGCCGTAGCAGGCGTAGACATTACCTACGCCGTAGCAGGCGTAGACATTGACTACGCCGTAGCCGGTGTAGACATTGCCTACGCCGTAGCTGGCGTAGAAATTGGCTAAACCGTAGTAACAGTCATAAGGTCATTTATTTGTAGCACGAATGGGGACCGAGCTCGGTCAAAGACAAAATCAGTCATCCGGTTTTGAGCATTGGCGAGACTTCCGCACGGCAATTGATTTTTATAAAAGCATAGATTTGATGCCAAGGTTTTGATACGTGTAATTTAATACGGTACCCCGAATCTCCCTCGATCTCTGTCCCGCGATCCGGCAGCTTAACAAAATGGGCCAGGGGTAGGGAGTTTTACGATTTCATGGATTAGTGTTTCAGACTACTGGGGATAATGTTGGAGATAAACTGTAATTGGGAAAAATTTTGTAGTTAGTGGGGTGGGTTAGACGAGCTTGACTAGCTTTTATAGATTTAAAAACAAACATGCGTGTGGGCTTAGCGACACACTGTTACACAGCTTCACTAGGCATCCTCTCAAAGTTTTGCTCCCTCGCTCATTTTTAGTGGAAAAGCACCAATAAAGTAAGGTTTGATAACTTCTTACTGTGAAAATGTCGATTTGGAAAGCAGCCAATAATAAGATCTGAAAAAAAAAAGATATATCGGGCTGTGCCAGATAAAAAAAGGGCACGGATAATATTGACCTTTTTCGTTAAACCCTAAGCATAGGCAGCCCATTCCCACTAGAGCCGCAGCTGTGGATATTTCCCCCCGCACCTCTTCGCTACAAAAAGCACCCTGATGCCGAAGTTTGACCGGTTTTTAGGCTAAAGTAGGTATAGTTTGACAAAGTACTTTGAATTCCTTATGCGGAAAACAACAATGGATGTTGCGCTGGTGTCGTAAAATTTGCCTTAAGATATAATATGGGGCAAAACACTATTGGAAATACGATTCGCATACTCTAGTAAATATTAATACGAGTAACCTAAAGTAACTGCTAAATACCTATTAACAACTACACGCGAAATTATTTATAAACGCGGATAAAACAAATAATTCATTGAGCATCAAAAAATTCATCCACCTGGCTGCAGATGACAAAAGTGCCCAGAACGCTGCAATGCACCCAGTGGTGTTACCGCGTTGAATAGCAATGTTGATTATTTGGCTGAAGAAAAGCCCAGCCCTCTGGACACTTTACCAGGGCCCCAAGCCTACTATTTTTATAAATTTGTCATTCCAACGATCCCACTGTCATTTTGCTAAAAGTTCGTTATCTGCTAAATTCATAATGGTCGATCATTGGTCTGTCAATGGTCTCGTTATAATTTTTGATAACCGAGCTATTATAAGAAATGACTGTACAATGACGTTCTAATGACAGATCACTGATCAAAGGAACTGTCAAAATTTTAGCAGACTACCGCATACGTCTGTCATTCATTTGTCATTATGTACGAGATTACCATTCTATGCCATTTCTTTCAATGGAGTGTAAGTGGTTGACCATGGGAAAATCATAATGACGCTTTTATATTAGTAGATACAAACTTGTCAAAATCAACAATTATGAAGTCAATGATAGACCATTCTGACACTATTGTAATAGCAGACTTGGGGCCCAGTTGACAAGTTATTTGCTAGTATCCCGAAAGACCCAATGAGCACTCGGACCCCTTGGGCCCGATTAGGTTGTTATATTTGCGCCAGCGACCCCGCCGTCCTAAGAAGATGGAATGGCGCAAGGGTGTCGACACATGTTGCATCCTACACCAGAGGCCTACCCACGTTCTAAGGCATTATTGTCATCCGATCTGGCCTCAATCGTCACGTGCCAAGCCATTCGGTTCTAAAACAACTGGCCCGACGGATGATGTCATTAATGTGGGCGTGCCGTGCTAGCCGAATAGCGCTCCTATTGTAGGGCAGGCCATGGGTACGAGGCCGTCGACTGCTTCACCGCATAGATACTGATGTGGAGCTCTGCTAGGATCCAGAAAGTGCTGCATTTATTTTTAACTAGCTTCTGCCCGCGACTCCATCCGCGTGGAATAGTTACTTTACCCCCGATTTTGAAACTCTCAGCCCGATCGGTTTAAAATTGACAAAGTTTCATACAAACTTTCATCCCCTAATTTATCCCCTTGGGGGTAGAATTAATCAAAATCCTCTCTTAGCGGATGCCTACGTCATAACATCTACCTGCATGCCAAATTTCAGCCCGATCCGTTCAGTGGTTTGGGCTGTGCGTTGATAGATCACTATATCAGTCAGTCAGTCACTTTTGAGTTATATATATTTAGATAATAATATATTTATTTGCTCAAAACATGATATAAAAGATCTTAAAGTTTAAAATTGTACAAACATGTTTTGCCGGTCTTAGACTCAGCATGCAAATTAGGAAATAATACGATAGTAAGATAAAATTAACTACTACTAAATTTTGTGTCAAAAAACTGCTTTAGACTATAAAAGTTATTTTGGCTTAGCCATGCACTCAATTTTCGCTTAAAACAGTATCTCGTATTTAACAACTAGCTGCTGCCCGCGACTTCGTCCCCGTGGAATCCCTGATTTTAAAACATTCTTTATCGCTGCTCTGCTCCTATTGGCTTAAGCGTGATGATATGTAGCCTAAAGCCTTCCTTGATAAATGGTCTATTCAACCCAAAAAGAATTTTTCAATTCGAACCAGTAGTTCCTGAGATTAGCGCGTTCAAACAAACAAACAAACTCTTCAGCTTTATAATATTAGTATAGATTTAAAGTCACCAGGCAATTTATTATAAATTCGTACACGCATAGCTAAGCAGCTTTTGCTATACTTTGCAAGCCTAGGAGCATTGCTTAGTACGAGCCTATGAGGGTCTCGTCGGTTTCGAGGACACTGCTGCTGTCACTCAGAGTACTGTTTTGCTGTGGTATAATTTATTATCCTAACTTAAATTCACACGGCAAAACACTCAACTTATATGACAATGGGCTAATGCTTGCAACACTGCGCTACGCAAACTTGTCAGTTCCGCCAACACTCCGAGTCCAACCGGAACTGGAAGCTCGTTGCAACACGAGTATGTTCATGTATGTAAGTACTTATGTTGTCTAGTGAACCGCACGATAACCGTCGCAGTTGTACTGAAAAACCGACCTTAGTGCAATGAAATAAGGTCCCTTTTAAGTAACAACTATTATGAATAATGTGCGCTTTGTTTTAGAGGAAGCTAAGTAAACGTTTGGTGGAAGTCTGCGCGTAGTTGTGAACAATGTCACAATACGAATTATTTGAAATGTGGAAATAAAGTGATAATAGGTCACGGTCTACAATAGTATACGAGTACTAGGTACTTTCTACATGAGCTTAGAACTAAAATAAACCAGATTTATAAGTTTTAGTTTGACGTAGGTTCTGCGTCATCGTTGTTCGATATTCATTTATTATTTACTGTCTGTTTCTAAAATTACTGGCGGAAACATTGGTTTATTCGTTTCTGCGATGCATTCTTGAACCGGTAAGAATATTTGAGTTTTATGATTTTGAATGTCTCTACTCAAGTGTTTTATTTATTTAAACTACAGGCACAGAGGGACACAAACTCAACCACTTCCTTAAGACGTCAAGAGGCTCTATTAGTAAACAGTTCAAAATTTGTCGTACGTTCACATTAAGCCTCAATAGTCAATACCTCACGAACGTTTTCCAAAACGTTTGCCTCATTCAACTTGAATTACAAGCTATCTTACTAAAGTCGGTATGTGCAAACCAAATTATCCCCAACGTCCATTATTCTAAAAATAATATCAGAACATCAGTCCGCACTTCCCAAAAGCGTTAACTACTTTTCTCACCATTACAGCCTAGAGTTACAGGCTTTTAGCAACACAATGGGTAACACAATAGACTACAGAAGTAGCTAGAAATTGCCAGCATTCATTATAAACTGGTCGGAAACAATGGATGTGGTGCCTAGTGGCCGTAACATTGGCAACAATGAGCTGTGGCGCTGCAACGTTGCAAGTGTCAAACGTAGAATATTTTAGTTAAGTCTAGGACGTCTGTGTGTCTCACTCGGAACACTGAACACTGTTGCTGTGTGAGTGAACACTGTTGTGCTGTTGTGTGTTTAGTTGTAACTGTATTGTATAGGTCATAATAAGATCAGGACAAATATTTTTACAAACTAGTGTACTAATGTAGTATTATGGAGATCTCTTCGGGCGTACCCCGCAGTTTAATTCTTAAAAACTCACTAATCACATGGCTATATTTTTGTTTTATATTACGTAAGTCTTCCTATACAAATATGAATAAATCCGAAACAGTGATAATAATGTATTTTATTTAGTTTCCCTTGAACACCCACATGGAAAACCCACAAAACCGGTGTAATGTCTTTTTGTAGAAGGACGCACTATACAGGTATACCTTATTTTCCTGGAATTAGAAAAAGGGTACCTACTTTCCCGGAAAAATAATATAAAATACTAGCCATCTGGAAGGTTGTCAATTATGAAACACAAGGTTTCTTAGGTTTTCTAAGGCAGAAAGAAAAAGGGTGGAATTGCTTTTGCAGGAATTTATATCTACTAGGGCCTCTTTTTATGCTGCGAACCTTGTTCAGGCGACTTTATCCTAGAACGTTTACACCTTTTACCTATATATCTACGAGTATTAGGGTTTGATTTCCGCGCTTAGTCCTAGTATTGGATCATTGTGCGTGAGCCATGGCGGCTGTCACTCCAACCAGCCGATCTCTTTCCAGAAGCAGATCAGTCCACTCAGTGTGTTCAGCATTTCTGTAAATAGTTTTTATCTATTAGTCCAGTGTACTTAAAAAGTGGAGGAATTAATTAAAATCCATTAATTGTAATTATGTTTTTTTGAAATACTTACTAATTACATGAAAAATATAATGTAAATATGTCCATTACAAATAAACAGTCATTGAAAAAAACTTTGGAGATACAAATAAAAATTAACTTTTTGGACTTATTTTAATTAAATGAGTTACAACTGTACTGCACTCCTTTAGAGGAGTTTGGAGGGTAGAAACTAGTCAATACGGTCTAGAGTCGCGCATCTTTAACAATTTTATTAAACACAGTAGATTTTCAATTAATTTAAGTTTTAAACTGGTTCGCTTAACTGCATTCACCTAGGATGAAAATTCTTTTTAGGTACCTGTAGGCTTTCCGATACTAAAAGTTTCAAGTCAATATTGGGTTAGGTTTTTTTCCGAACGCACCCAACAAACAAAGCCTCGCTTTCCGTTAGTATAACCATATTAAAGCTAAGCCAAAAACAGTAAAAACTGTGTAACGTCC
Source organism: Hecatera dysodea (assembly GCA_905332915.2). Classification (NCBI taxonomy): domain Eukaryota; kingdom Metazoa; phylum Arthropoda; class Insecta; order Lepidoptera; family Noctuidae; genus Hecatera; species Hecatera dysodea. Next base: position 9,146,041 of record HG995309.1, read on the forward strand.
AATAAAAGTTTCGAATTTGTTCTGTAGGCTGACTGGTTAAACATGGGACATTACATTGTATAAGGGTGATCAGTAGTTGTTTGTTTGTTGTAAATACTGACCCTATTACGAACATTTTTGCTTTACTGTTGCCGTATTTAACACACAGGAATTCTACCTTTTTTTAAGTGAAAAAGTGTAGGTAAATTTTCCCCTGGCCAAAATGCAAGATTCTTTGAGGCTGTCTTTTTTAATCCTCTCAAAACAATTTCATAATGCTTTCCTCTGGGATTTTTTAAAGCTGATATTTGAATTAATCCTTATTAAGTAAATACACAACTTTTTTGCCTAGAACAAAAAAGCACCTAGTTTTACCAGTCACAATTTATAGATATAAGGTTTCCGTGATTTGCTAGATAAAACTTCGGCGCCCCAAACATTCACAATTCATATATGCTACAGCTCTCAAATTAGATCATTAGGATTAGGATTAGTTTATTCAGAAAAACTACACATTTAGAGGATCATAAAGAATACAGTTTGGTAATAAAAAGTGGTAACGACAGAATAAGAGTATCGTTGGTACCTGTACTTATGAAAATCATTGTATCACAGGTACCAGCGCCTTCCATAAACGTTTAGACATAAAAGTTTCAAAGACATTCTATAGGTAGGTAGTTAACTGTTCAACAAGTTAGGTGAGTATTATAAAAAATCTAGAAAAGACTGAAAAATGAAACTAAGAAATACGAGCTAAAAATCATGTTTTAAGTTCAAGTTCAATTAATTATGTAGTACATATGTATGTATTTTCACAGCTTTTCCGCCCCAACCTTGGCTATAAGTAGCCTTGTTTTGAGCCGAAAACAATAGCGTTATTAGCACCTGTATAATTATTTGAATAGGCACTTGGATTAAGTATATATGCACAAGTACTACTTGTTGGAAATATTATATTCGTGTTAATGAAATTCTTAACGTTTTTGGGGTAAACAGAGGCCAGTCTTTTCTTTTTTACAGCAAAGCCAAATTGAAGGTTTAATGATTTTAGCTGTATCTGTATGTATTTGAAGAAAAATGGTCATCAAGTTTTATTTCAGATCGATGGATCTAAGTCTGAACTAAGTCGAAGTATGTGGTGGTATATAAAAGTTCTTTAAAAATTCAGGGACACTCAATCCAGAATAAAATAATCTGTTCTCAACAACGAAACCATAAATATTCATGAAAATCAAATAAGATTAAATAAAATGACGTCGTTCAGTGCACTGTTTGTCAAAATCCTTATAAATATCGAGTTTTAGTTATCGCTTACAGTGACAATCAAAATTGTCACATTTATAATAGAACATTTGATTTATTAACACAATAACGCACCCTAAAAAAACTAGCGTATTCGTAGTGTGCGTATAAAACTGCGCAATTTGTGGTATTGTCAGATGACAAAAAGCCGTCGTTTGGCCTCCGGAGTCCGCCATTCCGAGGGTAGGACCCCTCCGAGGTCGTAACAGTTTTTTATTCGTAAGATTACGACGACAGTAAAATGTAAAGTGATTCCGTTTTTCTGAACACGATAGCGGTGTTGTTAACATTGTTATGGAATGCGTTAACTATAACAAAGGTCGCCGCGGAAGATTAAAGAGATGGTTCAAGTGGAAGCTCGTTTGTGCTAATGTTCTCGGAACGGATTGTGGTATGAAAATTTTTGGCAATTTAATCAGTTTTGCTGTGTGGTTAGCTTGATGCTGTTTTAGGATCATTTTTACGAGGAAGTACAAAGGGAAATATGTAGACTGGTTGATTTTTTGCTAAAGCAATTTCCCTGTGTAAATTTACAACTCACTAGCTTCTGCCCGCGACTTCGTCCGCGTGGAATAGTTACTAACTCCCCGATTTTGAGACATTCTTCATTGGTGCTCCGCTCCTATTGGTCTTAGCGTAATGATATATAACCTATAGCTTTACTCGATAAACAGCCTATCTAACGCTGAAAGAATTTTCCAAATAGGACTAGGAGTTTCTGAGATTAATGCGTTCAAACAAACAAACTCTTTAGATTTATATATTACTAGCTGCTGTCCGCGACTTCGTCCCCGTGGAATTCCCGATTTTAAAACATTCTTTATCGCTTCTCCGCTCCTATTGGCTTAAGCGTGATGATATATAGCCTAAAGCCTTCCTCGATAAATGGTCTATTCAACCCAAAAAGAATTTTTCAATTCGAACCAGTAGTTCCTGAGATTAGCGCGTTCAAACAAACAAACAAATACTTCAGCTTTATAATATTAGTATAGATAGTATAGGTACCGTAACTATTTGTAATAATAGTTTCTACTGTCATATCATCACGTTACCACACCTCTAGAACCCATTAACTGGGGAACACTACTTACTTGGCAAGACTGGTGTCAGAATTTCTGGTTTTTGACAATTCGTAACGACTGTCCGTGCTTCCCGAGGCACGGACTCGTTATGTTAAGATAGTCAACCATCTACAGACCAACCTCCTCGTTTCCTCCTCGCTTTTTGAAGGTAAAAAACTTTTTACAAAAAATAAAACCGACTTCTAAACAAAAAAAAACAAAAAGTACAAAATAACTTTAATTTCGGAACTCGGTGTTTTTGGTTGCTTCATGTTTTTGAACACACCGACTTCCGAAATTAAAGTTATTTTGTACTTTTTGGTTTTTTTGTTTAGAAGTCGGTTTTATTTTTTGTAAAAAGTTTTTTATTTTTCCCTTTTTAGTGGTTCACTCCCAGCTAAACATACCCATCACAGCGTACGTGGTATAAATTGGTGTAAACAATAAACAAACATGCGATTTCAGCTATCCCGACAGATTTGCTACCATTTATTGAAATTAACAAAAAACCGCTTGTTCGATTTCGATAAAATTTTCATGGGACCATTTGGGAAGTATACCCTTTCCAACAAAAAAAGAATTTTTCAAATCGATTGGCAAGCGACGGAGTTATGCGCGAACAAACATTAAAAAAAAAACATACAAACATCCGAATTGAGAACCTCCTCCTTTTTTAGAAGTCGGTTAAAAAGGTAAATTTCACATCTAAACCTGACGTTTATCAATAACATAGGTATTTTAATATAACGCTAGCCATCCTTCATCTTCCATAGTTTCAAAACGTCAAAGCAAGACAGCTGAGACTCCGTTCAGAAGACAATGGCGGCCTGTGCTCGAGAATCCGTGGCCAACACTTGACGAACAAAAGACAACTTAGCCGCCTTGTTCAGCCAACAGCCGACATGGAGGCAAAAACTAATAGTACTCTAACTAAACTAATTTGGGCTTGCGCTTGCATGGCTGCAACGAGAGTAGGTAAGTATGATTTAATAACGGAATACAAAAGCTGGGTTTAAAATTTAAATTTTGAATACAAGAATGTGGTAGTGAATCACCTCGGTAAGAATGCGTCATTAGTAGAGGGTGTTACCGTTAGCTATATTACTGAAAATTGAAGGAAGCACACTACTAGTTTTTACTCACGATTACTGTTATTACGCATTTGGAGTTGGGTATACCTCAAACTTTAATTTAGCCTGAATATCGGCAACCAGTCGGTTGTCATTTAAGGTGAAGGCACGTGAGCACATTCGCAAGAAGTTGGTAGAATCATCACAGCGTTAATTCGTTGGATTCGTTTTTCTCAACGCCTTTGTTAATTTTATTTGTATGTATTTATGATTGTATTTTTCCCTCTACGTTTGATTTTCTTCTAAGTTGCACCTGCCTTGTGGTCTCTGCATTACCCTAAGGTTGACTGGTAGAAAATGGTTATGGCATTAAGTCGGCCTCTGTACAGTTTTTTTTTTTACTAAGTAGTGCATAAAGTTTTAATAAATAAAATCTGTCAACATTTGTGATTATAGCAGGGTTTGACTCGTTAAATCCAAATCCCCACTACAGAAGCTCGCTTTTAAACTTTCGATGTATACTTGACAATGCTAGTCAGTTAATTAAGACTAATATATTTTTCAAATACTTTGGACTGATTCAAAGTTTCTTGAAATAACTGCTGTTAAAATAATACAGCCAAAACACAAGCTTTACTTGTGAGACTTCAAGGCCTAAACTCAGACAAAGCTAGTTAACTTAAGTACCAATTCAAAGATCTAGTACCAACATACTAGATGTTCCTTGTGCCAGTTTACAAATGAAACTGTCCCATCCAGTTGCTCGAGCGAAGCTACTTTTATTAAATTTAAAGTCGGCCGGTAGATCCTGAAAACCAATAATTGGATTGAGTGCTATTTTTCTTGACGTTGCCTGCCCTGGTTGGGTTTATGGTAAAAAGAATATTTTGATGGAAGTTTTGTGCCTATACGTTAATGTCAGGGAATTAATATCACGCCGTTTGTTGATGAGTTGGATTGATCCCAGATTATGTTTTTTCGTTTGGGCGGGTTTCTTGAGTCTGTAAATTATTATCTGCCAATTTTTTCTACCATTTGACTTTGCAGTTAGTGAAATATTCCGGAGTTTGATATCAGAAGGTCTATTATACCAACTATTTTTTAAACAATTTTCAAGGAAAATACAGATGTTTTTGCTTAAAAATAGAAGTGGCATTTGAATTGTAAATTCATTTCCAGTAAAAAAAATAAGCGAAAAACTTAAGTTGGTCAGTTGCTTTCCAAAACAAATCGAGATAAACCAAGTTGTGTTTCCAAAATTACTTATTTTATCGTACGTTGGCTCACAGTTATCTCGTGAAGGTTATCTGTTAGTATTAATGAATCACATGAGAGCAAGATGAGTTTGCAACTAGCTGAAATTTTCATTGAGTTGAATCATCTTGGTAGTTTCATGTCCGTAGGTTACGAGGCAAGGATATGCGGGTAGTTAATTTTTGAATTTGTTAAAGATGTTTGTATGAAATATTAGTTACTGTATTACTGTAGCCCTACCATGACGTCTTAAATCCATAATGATGTGTGTGAGGGAAAGGGATAGTGCTATTCGTCTTGTGTAACTCCGTCTCTCTCTGACACAGGAATCATGATGGATTTAAGACGTCATGGTAGGGCAGCTGTAGGATATCTGAATTGCACCAGAAATTCGTTATCATTCGTACGATCAGCTATCAGGAAGTCCTCTGAGTGCAAAACCAGTCTTTAATAGGTGCAAAAAAATGTCAATGAGCTTGATATAAATTTAAACATAAACATTTCTGATGCAGTGCGTCAGGAATGTTTGCTGAGGCGCGGGTTGATGGCTTTGCCGCTATAATTATAAATCTGATGAGCCACTTTCGTAGATAAAAGCGTTTAAAATCGAGTATAATAAATATATCTTATATTAGCTGCCACCCGCGACTCCACCCGCGTGAACAGCAAAAAATACTCAATCCCGGGATAAAAAGTACTTACCAGACTATAATCTAACTCTGTGCCAAATTTCATCCAGATCCTTTCTGCTGTTCTAGCATGAAAGAGTAACAAACATCCATACATACAAAGTTTCGCGTTTATAATATTAGTTTGGATCATTGCAGCGACCATTAATGTCAATAACTAGTCAAAATGTTGGGAAATTAGAGATATTTTTCATTTTGCGACTGCGGTGCAAGTGCGAACGCTCCTTAAAAGATAATGTCCTAAGGTGTTAAATAAAGAATAATCTTTCGCTACCTTATCAAATCACATTTCATAAAACCAATAATTAGAAGTCCTGACGAAAGAGGTCGGTTCTACAGTACTTACATTATAGTCAAGATGCATGGCTAAATGTAATACATTATCATTTCGTTCGTGGTTAACTGACATACACGCGTACGTTACTGAATGGCGCGTGTGTGTCACGCAACCAGATTTGTCTGCGGTACCGCCGGAAAAACAACAGCTATATGTATGTACATACGTTTAGTCGCTTTTGTTTTAGACATAACTTTTTACATGACTGCCCAAAAAAGAGTGTTTTGTTTTCAGGATTCATGTATGTATGTTTGTGAGTTTCTTTATTCCACCATAACTTCTTAACGGCTTAACCGATATCAATGTATGTAGTATCGTTAGAAGCGAGTTATCTCAGGTAACATAGACTGGAAAATAAAAAATAAAAAGGGGGACCCATGGTTCCCAATAAAAAACAAAATATTTTGTTTTCATGAAAATTACACTACATAATAATATACTGTCGTCGTCTAATGAAAGCTTGCAAAACAAGTATGAAATAAAAAACAAATAATAATAAGTCGGGGGACTTGTAAAGAATTATTCAAAAAAACCATCCGGGGTATGGTTCTTTTGATAGTTCTTTGCTTCAATGAATAGATTATTATCTATTTTGTTTTTAATTTTTTAGTTCATTTTTCGACATGGCCGGCGTGTTATATGAGCCATGTATCTTGTCTATAAAGTAAGTACTATAGAGCCGACCTGTTTCATCAGGACCTCTTTAAAAGTTAAAATATGTACATAATAGCACATTGTCAACTGACAGAATTAGGGCGGATGTCAAATTCAAACTCGAAGAATTACTTCAATTAAACCATTTACTTTTGAATTGTCGAGGTCGGTCAAAGAGGTTAATCTATTTGCACCTTCCAAAGCGTAGATCTCTATGAAGAAAAACGTGCAAGAAACTCCACGGACACTATTTTAAATCAATAAATTGTTAGAAATTTGTGGATACATTGTTCTTATTGAATTGATTAGCCTATTATAATAAAATTATGATACGCTATATCAAAAACTTTTCAAAATGTTGGAAAATAAGAGGTGATTTACACAGTGTGTGATTGCAATGCGAATGCGAACGTTCCTGTCTAATACGAGAATTGCCCATTGTAGAACACATAAAAAATGCACGCAGTTTTTAAATCAATGGAACCTCGGCTAATCTTTTGAGAAGTGCTACACAGTAACAATGATATTTTTACATAGTAAATACCGTATACATCAAAACTTCTTATAAGCACAGTTAAAAAGAAAATCTAATAAGAATTGTGTGAAGATCCTTTCAATATACGATCTTTTCTACATCTCACGCATTTTTGACATACATCTCACAACGATCAGAGCATTACACTGTGACCTTTTCACCCGAATAAAGTCATTTAGGATCTGTCCTTCTGGAGCCCTCGACTTTCTACTAAATATCCTTTTGGGTAATGCCTTCCAGTCATCCACTCTTTAATGTAATTAAAACGATTGATTTTTATTGAAATTAAGGTCATGGACGTACCCAGCTTTTGGTCTAGGGGAGGCAAGTCAGACTTTTTAAGTTAAATCGCCCGCGGCTGTTTTGTCATACACACTAAATGAAACATTAGGTAACTTCATATATGTATTGTGTGTACTACACACAACAACCGCAAATTATCCTACTTTATAGGTAGTTAAATTAATCAAAGAAAATTTGAATATGAATCTTTATTTTATTTAAATGATATAATTCGTTTTTTTTTTATGGCAATTTCATCGTGCGTTTTGCCAATGCTTACTGCGCGGTTTATTCAAAAGTTAGCACACATTACACACGAGTTCATACATTTTCTAAAAGTAGTCTAAGTTACCCCTTATTACATCAGCTACCTGCCAATAAAAGTCGGTCCAGCAATTTCAGAGATTAGATGGAACAAACAGACAGACAGACACAAAAATTGTAAAAAATGTTATTTTGGTGTATATACCGTATATAATATTCATCTATGGATGTAGTAAAAAGCGGTTATTTCAATATTACAAACAGACGCTCCAATTTTATTTATATGTATAGATGTATAGGTTTATTTACTTTTTAACTAAGTAATAAGTAAAACAAACAGTGTCTTTGTCCTTTCTCCTACTTAACATAATCTATGCTTTGCCCGACAGGGTCCATAATTGAGTCTATCATTTACTTCTCTACCAACTACATTATACGTTATTGTACGCAATAAAGAATTGTGAATTAATAGGTACTCAAATATGCAAAACCTCTTTGATAATTCTAGAATACATTTCTTTGAAGACAATTTTGCTAAAAAGGAACTTGGTAAAATCATTTATTAACAACTATTTTTTTTAAAGGCAAAAGGTTTAAAAGGTTCAGTAATAATTTAGTGGGCTCTGTATAATTTTAATTTCCTGGTAGCTATCTTAGAGTAGGGATAATTATCTTCTGTGCGACTTGGCTGAGTAATTGCCATCCGTCGTTTTTGTTAACGGTACATTAAACTAATGTGACAGATACACTTGTCTCTCGGGTAGACCTAGCTAATTTAGGAAATGAAACCTTCCGAAATTCATTCCCGTTCAGCTTCTTTATATATTTTTTTTTATCAAGAATATCTCAGAAATTATGACACTTAAAGCGATTGGTTTTAGCCCTAATTTAGCTGATATTATGGCATTTGGCAATTATGGCATATCGAGATATCTCAATAAGGCAATTCTCACATTTTTAGGGTTCCGTAGTCAACAAGGAATCCTTACAGTTTCGTCATGGCCTTATGTCTGTCTGTCTATCTGCAGTTTAGCTCAGAGATGTGTAGCATTAGAAAGTTGTAAAAATCATTTATTAATTATTTTATTACAAGTGGCTTTAGTTACTTTTTTATTTTATTTTAAAGCAACAATTGTAGTACATGATTTTAAACGTGATTGTATAGGTAATGGGTATAATAAATGCCAGTGGCGTGCAGTGGTTCGAGTTAGGGTAGGCCAGAGAAAATGTCCAAATAAATTTAAAAAAATAACCAAATTATTCAGGATTGATTTTTAATGAAATGAGTTTTTCTTTATTTATTTTATTGCCTATTAAAAAAAAAAAACAAAAAAAAGACACCAAATTTCAACCCTGAATAATGTGGTGTGTTTTTTTTGGACATTATTTTCTGGCCTACCCTAACTCGAACCACTGCACGCACTGATAAATGCGGTCTTATTGCAAATTGTAGATTGAGAGTTTAAATATGTTATGTTTTAGGTTACAAAATTCGTTGCATACCTGGTATGAGACAGCGCAGCCTTACAGGCACAAACAACTTTATTTCCTATTCGAGACAAGTCAGTTACAAAGATTTGTTAAGATATTTAATTTACTTAAAGCTAAATAAAGATAAATGAACGACTTAAAAAAACAATGAATGAATGTATTAAAAATAGACTCGAATAAAAACATCACACAGAATGAGTGATTCTTTAAAGAAAAATTAAAATTTAATCATCAATAAATTGCCATGACTGAGCCTTGGCATGATATAACTATTATACGTATCCACTTGAGATAATTTTTGAACTGATTCAATTTCAAACCGAAAAGCGACCATCGGACTGTGAACGTATTGTCCATGGAGCGCCGATAATTGAGTGCATCGTATATCGCATTCCATATCGTCATATGTTCATGAATTGAATTAAGTTATGGACTTTTGCTTTCCCACTGGGCAGAGAGGGAAACAAAAGAGGAAAGACGCGGCTGGTTTAATTTTCATTTGTTTTATTGTAGTTGCTCTTGTATTTATATGAATACTTAACAAGAGAGATACAGTGTAAGGATAAATTAAGCTCACTGGGAAGTATGCATAAACAGACAGTATCGTTCCCACTGCTATCAGGCCTCGTATCTGGGAGAGATCAAGCGGGACAAGTGCAGTTTGGTTTTGGGACATGCCAATCTTCTACACGATAGTTTTCTCCACTGGTTTGAGAGCAAGGGTGAGTATATATGTACATTAACTTGGTTCAGTGTGCAACTCGTAAGTAACGCGCCAAAACTATTCGTGTATCCCATTTAATGAAATTATCTCTCTCTGGACGATCAGTGTCTGAAAGCCCATTGAGATAGCCTGATCCCAAAATCCCGATAGGTAGGTACTCAAATAATACAAAAAGCAACCAATCACAAAAATGTCTGCTGATCATATAACTATGGACTTAAAGCGGTATTCACGCTAAAACCAGATCGATGATGGTAGGATTAGCCCGTGTTTTGACACGGTTTGTGCTCGGCCGTGCAGATTTGTATCGCAAAGTGTGTCTGTATCAAGAATGCTGCGGGCGAGCCGTCCGTTGGTTTGACAGACATGTTGTGTTTGCCGATTGTTTGTTTGGTGAGCACTTTAGCGTGGTTTTTGGTTGTTCATTGATTGAGTGCTGTGTTGGCAGCTGGCGATGCTTGCACAGACATTGTGAGTGGCAGGGATGCAGGCACATCGTCTCGCCTACGACTTAAGGCGCTTTTTTTCTTTATGAGCTCTTCAAGGACGTGTGTTGTGTTGTATGTGGTGTGGTGTGATGGTGTGTGTATGTGTGTGCGGGTGTGTATCTTTTAAACTCATATTAACGATGTTTGCAACATTAACTCATCGCCACGAATCTGGATGAAATTTGGCACAGAGATAGACTATATATACACTATACAGCCGCGTGCAGAAGCTAGTAGTAATTACCTAACAAAATATTGTTAGTCTTGTTTCATAGGTTTTGAATTTTAGCCCTCCAGCCTCTTTTTGCAGTCTTTAGTAGTCATAGGATAAATATTAAGAATTTTATTATATTATATTTAAGGTTTACATACATATTTCAAGAACAATTTACCTGTCTAACCCTACCGGTATTTATCAACACTACCACTACATAAAGAGCTGTATTTTGCTTCTGTAAGTAAATAAAGATTTATAACGTTAACCACCGGAAAAAACACCGTGGTGAAACATGTTTTGTGGCCAAACTCGCACCAAAATGTACTAAAAAAAATAAAAATAGAAGTTATTGCTACTAAAACTTATCCACGTTTTTAGGGCAAATGTCAGTGATCCTTACCAAATCCAGTTAGCCTATAATGTGGGAAGGAAAAACAAAAGATATGCAATATGATATTCAGGAACTATAGCCTACATTGATAACTTGTATCCTTATCGAAGAATAAAAGGATTGCTGATGTATCGAAAACAAAGAGCTCTGGAACAAATAAAATGCCGTCTTTATAAACATACCTATGCTATGTACTGGTTGTTATTTTCTGGTTCAGCCGCATTCTAAGTAAAATAATTCTTAATGTGTTTGTGTTATCCAGGTTTTTTTATCTGATTGTCTCGGATCATAAATCTGATCAGCCATATATATATATATACTAGCTTCTGCCCGCGACTTCGTCCGCGTGGAATAGTTACTTTACCCCCGATTTTGAAACTCTCAGCCCGATCGGTTTAAAATTGACAAAGTTTCATACAAAGTTTCATCCCCTATTTTATCCCCTTGTGGGTAGAATTAATCAAAATCCTCTCTTAGCGGATACCTACGTCATAACATCTACCTGCATGCCAAATTTCAGCCCGATCCGTTCAGTGGTTTGGGCTGTGTGTTGATGGATCACTATGTCAGTCAGTCAGTCTCTTTTGAGTTATATACATATATTTAGATATATAGATCTTTTTTTTAAATTCATCAGGTGCGTCGCCTTAACGAAAGTCGACAATTATACAACCTTAAAATGTCTGATGTTCTATTCCAGGCTATCGGAGTTCCAATTTAATTGATGATGTTCAAAAGTGCCAATGGCCTAATTGAAATAAACGTTTTGACTTTTTTAATTGTATTCAAATACATCCCACCCATCCTTTTAAATACAAAGAATAATACACCCAAACTTTCACATTTATGTATATGTTAATAATTTGGATAGGGATAATAATTAGGAATCAGATAACTGGATTATTTGTCGTTTGAGATCTATTAAACAACTGCTTTTAGTGGGCCATTCTCCTGGCAGGGTTTTGTTCGAAAAATTTAGTTATCGCGGCCTTCCAAAAACCCTTTGCGTTCCTCCAAAAGCCGTTTGGGTTTTAGTCAGTAAGCGTCTGATACTCCCTTCCGCTCTGGCCGAAGAAGTCATTTGATGACTTCTCTACATCAAAAAGAAAAATGGGCCATTATACCATTTTACAAAAATAATTATGATGAGATGTTATATCAACATCTGAAACACATCATTCTACCAAACAGCTCTTAAACATAAACAGCTCTCTGAGAAAACAAACCTAAAACAAGTCAAACTAAAACTTAGCCTTCACTACTTAATTCCTCAGCCGTTAAGTACACTAAGTACGAGGCGATTACTTATATTACTCAAATAGTTCTTCGAGAGAAGACCGGGCCTCGTTCGCCGCCAACACACAGAATAGTGCAGAAGGTTGGATCCAAACAGAGTAAAAATGCACGTACACATAACAAGCTTCACGTGCAGCGAAAGCAAATATCCATAGGACTATTGATAGAGGCCAGGATAGTATTCAGACTATTTATTTGTTTTAATACTTTACGCACACAGATGCACAGAGGTCTTAGACATTCTAGAAGACTTAATGCCTTAGGCATTCTCTACCAGTCAAACTTTGGGAGACGCAGATAATAGTGATCGATTCAATATGTAAAAAAAATCTGAAAATTTATAAAAAGATAAATATATATTCTAAACATCCAATACAATACCATAATATATACTCAAATTAATAAACTATTATACGAAAATACAGTTGATGCAAACAATTAGTAAATATTTGTACCGTGACGATACTACTGCCAACTTCTTACGAATGTGCTCGCAAATCTTACCTTTGAAGGTTAATCGGTTGGTTGCCATCCAGATTTCCTGGAGTAGCACATTCCACAGTGAAATAGATTGTATGAAGGAAGAACGGTGAACGAAATTAGTACGGTGAGAGAGACAGTATGAGAGATAAGAAGATGATTATGAGTTGAGTGTAGATTTTTATGTTGGTTGGGCTCAAATATATTGTAAATAAGGGTCTATCCCGGTCTTATGCTAGTCTTAAGAGCACGAGGGTCCTAGAGACCCAGAGTGATTCAAGCTGCCTAAGTTTTACCCAACTCTGTTTTGCTCTTTTTCCAGTCTAGCCTGATGCAACTCCATTAGCCTTTTATGTGGGGTAGGTGTCTATTCTTAGGAAATACTCCTCCATTCCTTACGGCAGGAATATCACTCATCGGAACGATAAACCTATATGCAGATCAGAGGAAATAAACGTTTGCGAGACGGCAATTTTCCTTTCTTGCCTCGATACATAAATATAACATAATCAGCCTTTTAACGTTCCCACTGCTGGGACACAGGCCTCCTCTCTAGGAGAGGGAATGGGCCGTAATCCACAACGCGGGCCCAGTGCGGGTTGGTGAATGTCACTTCGAATTTTTGGTTCTAGGACATGCCGTTTTCCTCACGATGTTTTCCTTCACCGTTTTGAGAGCAATGGTGATTAAATAAATTACACAAAGCAATGCGCCTGGTAGGGTTTGAACCCGCGACTTACAATTCGTAAGTCGGGGCCGTTATCACTCGGCCGCCACTGCTCACTTGCCTTGATATTTTATAATAAATTAAATAAATGATAAATTATATTTATGTCGTAAGTAGGTTAAACATAACACTTTTACACGTCCAATATTTCTGGTCATTTTAAGCTACATGAAGCCCGTGTTCCCTAGCCGACTACCCTGAGAAGAAACACCGAAATAAACTCAGAGGTCAAAGTCTCTTTTAAAGTCCATACAATCCGTACTGGTCAAATCATATGAGAACCATGTAGGTTAATTTCTGAGGTGGCCTTTTGAGGAAAGTGCCACACAGATTTGAGTGGACCTGTCCAGACAATGCAAGCATTTGTCAGTTACCGTGTTGCGCAAACTTAGAAATTTTAGCAGCTTTACTATTTGACCAACAATACTGTTACGAGCTTCGGGTTCGTTACAATAAAAACAGTCAATTAAATAACCAAAAATGACACTTTAATTACAGAACACTAATATACACTTAGTTAGTGAGTAAACTCACTAATTATGAAATACAATCGCACTATTAATCACTTAAGTTCGCAGTTGAAGATCACTCTCGAAGTTATCACTTGTGTCGCAAATCCAATACTGACTCGGTTGGTTTTTTTTTGACGTGACCACTCGCAGTTCAGCACACTAAGGCGGGTTACTGCTCAACCGGACAATAAGGACTCGGTTGGTACATGTGCCAGCCTTATATAGGGCGCCGGATAATTCCAGAACCTTCCATCGTAGAAAGATCTAGAAAGTTCGCGTACATATCTGTCGCGATTGACTATAGGGTTCGAGAATTCTAGAATGTTCTAGCATCGAAAAGTTTGAAGGTTCTTTACTAGTTCTGCTACTTGATACTAGATGGCGCTAGTGGTACCGAATGCCGCTATCTTCCTTGTTTAATTGTGGCGCGCAACAATACCAAAGCAAGGACATTTGGTTAGGCGATAAGGCCGCCCATTGTGCCACCCTATGTAATGTTTTCTTCATCTATATTTTCTGTTACTTATATGGTGTACATAATAAAGAGTATTCTATTCTATTCTATTCAATCTGCCAGACTAACTGAAAATAGAACCAGTCAAATAAATTACTATAACAATGAATTTTCTGCTGAACTTGTCCTATGATCAAACGGAGTATTTATTTATAACTATATAACATAAATATGAGTATCCATAGAGAGTTCAACTCTAAGACCTTATACTACTAACATGTTTCCTTACACCTCACTCTATCACAACACAGCACACCCATACAATGTAAACCCTATATAAAATAGTTGATCACTAATATTCGTCACATCTGTGTCCTTGATGAAAAGGCTGAATTGTACCTCCAAGAGGAATCACTGACTCTGAAGATACAGGCATTGCCTAATTTCAGAGTCAGAGTTTCAACTACTGTATTTGATCTATAACTGCCAGCCCTACCACAATTATGTTCAATGTATTCCTACCAGTTATGTTACCTCCATATCCATTGTACGAGTATGTTGAAATTCAATGGTATAAACAATTCTGTTTTCGTGTTTAGGTTTTTTTTATTAAATAAATAAATAATTAAAATGATTAAAATTTATTATTATTTGACGTCCACAGCTCAGTAATCGTGCAACACAATATCCCTTAGCAAAAAAGTCCACTTGTACTTATCAAATGCGTTTATCGCTAAATGATGCACAGAGGCGGACTTGTTTTAGGCATTCTCTACTAGTCAAATTTTGAGTGACGCAGATAATTGTGATAGATTCAATATGAATAAAAGAAAAACTAAAATGCGATTAATATGAACTAATACTACTATATATGTATATGTCAATAGTTTGGCTATTAAAGGGACGTAATTGTGTTTGAGCATTAAGGTATAATAAGGGACACTTAATTAAAATTAAGATTGATATGGATCAAACGAACATAAGAAAAACTAGAACAGAAACATCAGAACATTATCTTGTCAAATATCTTATTATTTCATTAATAATAATCGCACACTATAAACACTAACACAATCCTAAACTAAAAACATCATACAAATTAATTTTTAGTACTCATTCAGATAGAGCAACGAAATAATCACTGCTCGCACAATAATATTGATGTTGAGCATGGATAGTTGCACTCGTTTGTTTGGTGTCTGCCGTCAGATTACCGTGCAAATATATTGACTGTGTGTGTGCCAATTTTCAGTCGTTGTACAAAGTCGACCTTTTGTAGTTACTCTTCTGTGGCCGACCAATCGTCTATAACTTGTAAGTGGATTACACAGGCGTTGAAAATCGCTGTAGGCTCGGCCGCTTTCCAACCAGATTATGATTAATAGAATCGCTCGTTAAATTAATATCATAAACAATGTCGCTTTCACAGCTTTTGGTTATAAGGTGTTTGGTATGCGGTGATGATGATATTATTTCCGCTGCTTTGCTGCCAGTGGCCTGTCTAAACTGTTTTTTTTTTTATGATAAAGGTAGTGTGTGAAAATCAACAGATAGTGTAGCATTCTCTCTGTGAATTCTTAACCCGGAGTCTATATTTCCTGGTTTCTACATTAAATTAAGGATGAATATTTATTCCTGACTAATTAGCTTTCCATCAGGTGTGATTGTAGATAAATGCGAGCATATAAACTAAAATACATAATCACAACAACACGTCCTCCTACAAACAGAAAAAATATACTTGTTACACTGACATCGTAGCTAACGTAGCGGCTGCTACGCCGTAACATCAGCTACGCCGTAGCACAGTTTGTGATATAAGTGGTTAATTAACTTGTAAAAGCAAGGTAATAATTTTTCTGCATGTTGAGTTTTTATCTAACCTTTAGTCTTTAGGTTGTAATAAAGTGGCAAAGTAAAAAAAATTCTTGACTTATTTACTGGAAAACTGAAAACTGATGATTTTTTGAGCTCGAATTGCTCGCTTTTTCTTGTTTCAAGGTGCACGTGACACATTATACATACATACAAAACATTGAGCTAGAAACTTGACATCGAGATCTACTGAAGAATTTAACTTAGATTTTGTTAACAACTATCAAATAGATACTCCCCGGTTATGACGTAATACATGCTTAATTATTCCTAAATCACTTTAAAATATTCTCATTAATATCTAAATAATATTCTTTGTATTTATTTCCCATAATAAGTAATTTATTTTGATTTTTATATCAATAATTTAGTATTTAGTAACTAACCGACAGTTGATTTGAATATCCGCCATGTTCAAATCAACTATCAACTGTTAAGGGTATAAAAAGGGAGGTAAATCATTAATTCGGACATTGTATTGTGAACTAGTGATAAGGCCGTTACTCTGCCCAAATACAGACTGAGTGTGAATTAAAGTTCGTGTTTAATTTTGTTAAACCTGATACTCCATATTATTTCAGAAGTGGGATTCTAATAAAAATGTCAGGGCCATATTTTCACGGCTTGGGGAAGCGCAAACGAAAGTGCAGTGAGTCAACCGGTTCGGAAGATGAAAATAGTGATTTTTTTTTCTCTGAAGACCTTCATAAGACCAAGTCGCATAAAAAACGACTTGTTGCTCCTAGTGATGCCGAAGTTATTCCTAAATTTCGACCCGAAGACAACAGCAGCAACGTTATAGGTTGGCTTCACAAAATAGACCAACTAGGCGATGTCTACGGTTGGGACAACACCGATCGAACATTTATCATGCAACTTCGATTGCGTGGCGCTGCCCGAGAATGGTATGATGACCTTGATGACTACAATTTGACATGGGATGGCTGGAAGGAAATGCTTCAGGTCGCTTTTCCTCGATCGACTGACTACGTGGAAAAATTGGAACGTATGCTAGCAAGGACAAAGGAAGATAAAGAGACAATGACGAAGTATTATCACGAAAAATTATCTCTACTGAAGAAGTGCAACATAAACGGTGAAGATGCTATTTCCTGCATAATACGTGGACTACCTTCTGAATTGAGAGCCAATGCCAAAGCATATAGTTGTGAAACTCCTGAACAACTATACTATGGCTACCTATCTTCATTGGAAAATTTCAAACGAGTTGAGGCACATGCTGCACGGAAATCGACGAGTACGTGGAGAAGAGGAGCGAGCAGCACCATGCCAAGCTCAACATCGGGTCATCAGCTCCAACCGAAGATATGCTACACGTGTCGGCGGCCAGGCCACGAGATGCGGGACTGCAGACAGCGGCAGCGCTGCGAGACCTGCCGGCGCAGTGGGCACACGACGGCTGATTGTTGGTTTGGCGCCGGGAGTTCGCGACAGCAACCGCAAAAGGTGAGTCAAGTACTGTATATTACCTATGATATTTATGTTGATATTTACAAAAGAACTGTGATGGTAAATGGACAGCAGCTAAGAGCTTACATTGATACTGGCAGTAAAATTAACTTGCTTTGTCTTACACAAGCTGAAAACTTGCAAATTAAAATAGAGCCTAGTGCAACTGTGATGAAAGGTTTTGGCGGAGCATGTGTAAACTCACTCGGTTCATGTTGCCTAAGCGTTTTGATAGATAATGTAGAATTAAATGGAATAGTCGAGATAGTTAGTTATATTACTTCAGATATCGAACTATTAATTGGACAAACAATGATTAATAGTAAAAATGTTAGTCTAGTCACTTCTACTTCTTCAGCCCGTTTTGTTCCAAGTGAAATTATACAGGATATATTTACGGATATTAAATTAAATGCAATGGACTTTATTGAAAAATTTCCAGTTTATATAAAACATAATGTTAAAATACCAAAGCAAAATCAATTATATATAGAAGTTTACGTTGACTGGAAACAAAACATTGGAAAAGAGCCCACATTTTTAACGCACACAGTATGGATGCAATTAGGTAATTTAACGTATTTAATACCTTCAGCTATCATTAATTCAAACCATTCTTATTTAAAAGTTGTAAACCTAGGACATGTTGATATCGTTTGGGAATCTAATAGGTTGTTAGCTAGAGCGGAGTTGGTAACAATACCAACATTTAGTAGTGAGTCTAGGGTACTTGCCATAGATAGTACAGACACTGATAATATACAAATTAGCTTAACAGATATTGATAAGGGCCACCTTAGTGATAGTGAAAACAAACAATTACTACAGATTTTAAATAAGTATGCTCACTCGTTTGCCAGAAGTACTAAAGATTTAGGTTGTACTGATCTTATAAAGATGCACATTCGTACTATAAATAACCAGCCTGTTTATTGCAAGCCCTATAGATTGTCGCATAAAGAAAGTGAAATTGTTAATGGAAAAGTCAAAGATTTATTAGAAGCAGGTATCATTAGAGAGTCGATGTCTGATTACGCTAGTCCGGTTGTACTGGTTAAGAAGAAGGGTGGGGATTACAGGCTTTGTGTTGATTATAGGGCCTTAAATGCCAATACTGTGAAAGATAGGTATCCGTTACCGCATATCGAAGACCAGGTTAGTAAGTTATCCGGCAAGTTCTATTTCACCACCCTTGACCTTGCCCAAGGTTACTATCAGGTTAGCCTTCATGAAGACTCAATACCGAAGACTGCTTTCGTTACTCCATCAGGCCAATATGAGTTTTTGAAAATGCCCTTTGGTCTGGCCAATGCCCCGGCAGTATTTTCTCGTTTAATTCAAATGACGCTAGGTAGAGTCGATCAAAACATTGCCCTGTATCTTGATGACGTAATTTACCTACGGAATCAACTCAGGAAGGGTTTGTTCTTTTAGAGAAAGTATTACAATTATTGACTCAGGCAAATTTAAAATTAAATCTACGTAAATGTTCTTTTCTTAAACGTACCGCTACGTACTTAGGCCATGAGATTTCAGCTGGGACAATACAACCAGGCCACGCGAAAATAAAATGTGTCGCAGAATATATTAGACCGCGGAATGTCCATGAGATAAGGCAATTTATCGGTTTAACGTCATATTTTAGAAAATTCATTCAAAATTTTGCCCAAATTGCTCGCCCCTTAACAGAACTCACGAAAAAAGATGTCAAGTGGCATTGGGGTTCTGATCAAGAAAATGCATTTCAATGTCTCAAGCGGCGTCTGATTGAAAGGCCAGTTTTAGGTATTTACAACTCTGATGCAAAGACTGAGTTGCACACAGATGCCAGCAAAATAGGCTTAGGTGGGATCCTTATGCAATATCAAACTGATAATAGATTAAAACCAATTGCTTATTTTAGTAGGGTGACAAGTAAAGAAGAAAAGCACTACCACAGTTACGAGCTTGAAACGCTCGCTGTTGTTGAATCTCTAAAGCGATTTAGAATATATTTAACGGGGATTAAAGTTAAAGTCATAACAGATTGCTCAGCATTAAGAACAACTCTTGTAAAACGAGATTTAATACCCCGAATCGCTCATTGGTGGCTCACAATACAAGAATTTGATCTTGAGATTGAATATAGGCCAGGGGAACGCATGAGACACGTAGATGCTTTAAGCAGGAATCCCGCGACTAATGCAGTGCTTATGATTGAAAATTCCGATTGGTTAATAACCTTACAGATACAAGATGATAATATACAAAACATTATTTCTAGACTTCGCGATAACTCGGACACAAATTTATCTGCAAATTATATAGTAAAAGATAATATACTCTATAGGAAAACTGTTGGTGGAGAGCGGTTTGTCATCCCTAAGTTAGCTAAATACGGTTTACTACAAAAACTTCATGATCAGATAGGCCATCCCGGTTTTGAAAAATGTGAAAATTCTATTAAGGCTCAATTTTGGTTTGAAGGCATGACTAGATTCATACGGAAATATATAAACTCTTGTTTACAATGTGCGTTCAATAAGGGAAATTATGGTAGGTTGGAGGGTGAATTATATCCAATTAACAAGCCAGCCATACCTATGCATACGTTGCATGCTGATCATTTAGGTCCTTTTGCTAAAACTCGTAAAGGTAACACTTATATCTTAGTGGTTATCGACGCTTTTACTAAATTTGTATTTGCCCGACCAGCTAAAAATTGTAGTTCAATAGAAACCATTCGATTACTAAAAGAAATTATTATGCAGTTTGGCTACCCAGTTAGAATAATAACAGACCGAGGTAAAGCTTTTACGAGTAGATACTTCAAACAATTTTCCGAGGAAAACCAATTCAAACATATATTAAACGCTATAGCCAGCCCACGCTCCAACGGCCAAGTCGAACGAGTAAATCGCACATTATTAAATGGTCTTAACACTATGTCCGAAAGCGAATGTACATGGGATAATAAACTAGATGAGATAGTATGGGGAATCAATAATACATCAAATGCTACTACTGGCTTTTCGCCATTCAGCCTTATGTTTGGTCATACTAATTCTAGGTATCCGTCCTTCCCGTCTGACGCACCCTCTACTTCTGAAACTCAACTGAACCAACTACAGGCCAATAGGGAAACTGCTAAGCTCCGCATCGATAGAAATATGACTTCAATGAAAACGCGATTCGACAAAAAACATAGGAAATGTATTAAGTACACCGTAGGACAACTAGTTCTTTGGAAAGGTGGTGTAGCTAGAGATGCAACCACTGGGGTTACTAGAAAACTTATTGGGCAATATACAGGTCCCTACAAAATATCTAAGGCCGAACAGTCGTTGGACCGATATACGATCTCGAGTATAAAGGGTATGAAAGGCTATAAAAAGTTTAGCGCAGTAGTTCGTGGAGAAACTCTGCGACCATACAAACCAACTATATCTGAGGACGAAAGTTCAGGCAGTGACCGAGAAGTAGACAGAGACGATTTGATTGATCTTCTTGAAAGTTAATTAGCACAGTATACTGATCGTTACAGATGTGTGGCTCTTCATTATTTGAATCTTGTATTATCTTATAGCTCATTTTAATGAACCAAAAGTGTAAGAACCTAAAGTTTCTAAAAAAAAAAACCCAATACCATTTAATAGTTATTTCTCTGAATTTTACCTATCACTAATAATCATTTCGTAATTTCAATGTATGACAATAATTATTGGTAGCAAATCCCAGTATTTATACATAATAACGATATAATACTATGTAGGTAAGCACAGCTGTGTGATCAAGTCCATCAGTATATGTTTATTAGTAAATACTGCTGTGTGGTCTAGTTAATTGTCATAGGGATGGCTATGTGATTAAGTCCACAATAATGGAGACAATAGGCAACTGCGTGGTGTGTACAAGTTGCTGATAAGGACAGCTTTGTGATCAAGTCCAAAATAGGTACGGGGACGGCTTTGTGATCAAGTCCATAAAAAGGACGGCTTTGTGATCAAGTCCATAAAAAGGACGGCTTTGTGATCAAGTCCATAAAAAGGACGGCTTTGTGATCAAGTCCATAATAAGGACGGCTTTGTGACCAAGTCCATATCTTAGCTGTGTGACCAAGGCTTCATTTGTAAAGATAGCAGATGTGCGATACTTTTAAATGTGAGATCTGACCTATATTCTATAAAAAGGAACTTTTATATATTGTTTGGATAAATAAAAACGAATTTTAAAGCTGTGTGATAAAAAGTGGACAATAAAAGGGCATACAGAAGATCAATAACTAATATACACAAACATATTAATAATTATATTTCATAAACGACAATTTACTGCTGTACATTATTTCTATTTCAGGACGGCAGACAAGCCGCTGAAAGTAGCAACGAGGGCCGTGGGGCACGGCAATTGCAGGATGACCGAGTGTTAACAACTATCAAATAGATACTCCCCGGTTATGACGTAATACATGCTTAATTATTCCTAAATCACTTTAAAATATTCTCATTAATATCTAAATAATATTCTTTGTATTTATTTCCCATAATAAGTAATTTATTTTGATTTTTATATCAATAATTTAGTATTTAGTAACTAACCGACAGTTGATTTGAATATCCGCCATGTTCAAATCAACTATCAACTGTTAAGGGTATAAAAAGGGAGGTAAATCATTAATCAGTCGTCCGGCGTACGCGCTCGCGAGCGGTTCGAATATGGCAACTTCCGCGACGATACATGTGAATACGCTAAA
This sequence comes from Hecatera dysodea, assembly GCA_905332915.2. Lineage (NCBI taxonomy): Eukaryota > Metazoa > Arthropoda > Insecta > Lepidoptera > Noctuidae > Hecatera > Hecatera dysodea. Next base: position 9,168,325 of record HG995309.1, read on the forward strand.
ATGTGTGAACTGTAATATAGTAATAAGTGAGCTTTTATCATTTATTCAAAATAAGATATCAGTGATAGATAATGAAAGTTTAATTAGGATTTGCGCTTCAGCTTTTTCTGAGGAGGAGGTAGAATGTGCGAAAGATTTACTGTTTAATTCTATGAACGGTAAACAGAAGAAAGTATCAAGGCGTAAAGACGGAAAAAAACAGAAAAACCTAGAAGATATGATATGTGTTTTCAAAGTAACTGAACCAGACCTTATGCCGATTTTTGTGGCGCGTGACTTGCAGAAATTGCCGCCAGTTACGTTCGACCATGTCGATGTCACCAAATTATTAAAAGACTTGCTGGTTATGCGTAATGAAATTAATGATATAAAGGAAAGATACGTAACGATGAATCAATTAGATGAGATGAAATTGGAATTGGAATCAGGAAGGCCCGCTGCATCGTTTTTAACCTGCAATATTAACACAAGAAAAAGAGGAGGGTATTTGTTGGATAGTGGGCCGATCGGTTTATCGCCGGCGGCCGGAGTCAACGTGACGACGAGACAGTCGAGCATCGATCGCACTGAGTCACCAAAGTATCGCTCTCTCACTCGCGCACAGACGGTGACAGATCAGACGAGTGCGTCTGCACTGATTAACTCGACTCTTTTGGAAAACGAGTTCTGCACGAAGATGCACGAGTCAGCTGTGTGTCAGGCAGTAACTGTTGAATCAAAACAACCCACCATGGCGGATATTACGAAAAAAGGTGAATGGAAAATGCATAACGAACCAAATGAGGAATGGATAACAGTACAAAAAAGAAGAATTAGAAATCGGTTTGTTGGTAAAACTGGAAAAGCGACCACGGACTTTTCAGAAAAGTTTAAAGCAGCAGAAGTAAAAATTCCTTTGTTTATTTCTAACGTAAACAAGGATACCACAGAAAACGATATCTGTCTATATATAAAAAATAAAACATCGGAAGTAGTTTCACTGGAGAAAATAACAATGAAGAAAGAGAGACCTTACAATGCTTTTAAATTACTTGTAAACAAAAACAAGCTGGAAACGTTTCTAGATGACAAGATGTGGCCCGATGGTATCACATTTCGACGTTTTGTACATTTCAAAAGTAGAAGAGAAGAGGACAATATTGTTTCTCAGAGAAATGAAATAACAAGCAAGACTTAATGGATAGTGCTTCGAAAATGAAGATAATAACATTTAATTGTAAAAATGTGAAGAGATCGGTGAACTGCGTGCGCTCACTGTGCAAGACGGCTGATATAGTCTTGTTACAAGAAACTTGGTTATATCCACATGATTTACACTTTCTCGAAAACATAGATCAAGAATTCAGCTACACTGCGAAGTCTTCAATAGACACGTCTGCTGGTATTTGCAAAGGTAGACCATTCGGTGGTGTCGCCATATTGTGGCGAAAAAGTGCTTTTAACCATGTGTCAGTAGTGAAAAGTAATAATAATAGGATCTGTGCAGTCAAAGTAGTGATTAATAACCGAACATTTATGGTGATAAATATGTATATGCCAACGGACTGTAGTGAGAACTTGTTAGAGTTTACGGATTGCCTTAGTGAAATGTACTCAATCATGCAGAGTAATAATATAGAATCAGTGTTTGTACTAGGGGACTTTAACGCGCACCCAGGTGAGTCATTCTATAATGAACTTCTTGATTTTTGTAACGAGCAAGGTTTGTTATGTGCGGATGTCAATTTTCTCGGAATGTTGTCGCCTACTTTTACATTTATTAGTGACTCACATGGGTGCAAACGTTGGCTTGACCACTGTCTTGTAACTCGGTCGGCGTCCAAAGCAGTAGTAAATATTGAGGTGATGTATGACTCTGTTTGGTCTGATCACTTTCCATTGAAATTGGAATGCGACATAAATATAATTAGAGTAAAAACATTTGTTAAAAAAATATGTAATGACATACGTTGGGGTGAAAGAAGCTCAAAAGAAATAAATAAATACTTGTTGCAGTGTAATAATAAATTAAAGAGCTTAGACTTTCCTGAAAACTTTAAACTATGTGCGGATAAATATTGTGATAAGCTTGACCATAAAATTATGTTGGATGAAATGTATAACAAAATTGTTCATATATTAAGTGAGGCTGCCAGTAGTAGTAGGACCTCAAAGGGCATTATAGGAAAAAATAAAGGTATAAAGGGCTGGAACAAACACGTAAAAGAGGTTCACACCCAAGCAAAGATTAAGTTTAAAAATTGGATGGATCACGGTCAGCCCAGTAGCGGGCCTATTTTTGAAGATATGAAATTAACGAGGAAAATATTTAAATCAAAATTAAAATGGTGTATTAAAAACCAAGAAAAAATTAAAATGGACATTCTAGCCTCACTACATTCAAAAAAAATTTTACGTCATTTTGGAAAGGTACTAAAAGACTAAATAATAATACCCCAAGTGTTTCGGCTAGCGTGGAGGGAAAGAATGACTGCACTGAGATAGCGAATATCTTCAAGCAACACTTTAAAATGAGTTCACCTCTCGAGACTGTGTCGAGGAGGATCGATGCTGAGCACTGTCGCTTAGGATTACCCCTTCGATTTTCATGTAAAGAAATAAAATCTATTATTAAATGTATGAAGAGAGGTAAATCTCCTGGTCTTGATGGGCTCAGCATCGAGCATCTTCAAAACGCTGGTGTACATCTGCCGCGAGTGTTGACGATGTTCTTCAATCTATGCTTGGGTCATTCTCACTTACCACAAGAGCTACTGAATACAGTAGTCATACCTATTGTGAAGGACAGGACAGGGGACATAGCAGACAAGGGTAACTACAGGCCTATCTCATTGGCAACCGTTATAGCCAAAGTACTTGATAGTGTGCTCGACGCTCACCTCAGTAAATATACCCAGTTACACGATTCACAGTTTGGTTTTCGTGCTGGGTTGTCTACTGAGAGTGCCATTTTTTGCGTTGAAGCATACTGTCAAGTATTACACAGATAGAAAAACACCAGTGTATGCATGTTTCCTGGACCTGTCAAAAGCTTTCGACCTGGTTTCCTATAATGCCTTGTGGGGAATGCTTCGAGAGGCGGGCGTGCCTGCTTCGTTGGTGTCCACGTTATCTATGTGGTATGATAAGCAGAGAAACTTTATAAAATGGTCAAATGCGCTGTCCGACCCCTACAAGCTAGAGTGTGGTGTTAGACAGGGGGGTCTTACCTCTCCAAGACTTTTTAACATTTATGTTAATAAATTATTGGTTGAGCTCAGCAACACACATGTCGGATGCCACATAGATGGAGTGAGTTTAAATAACTTAAGCTACGCTGACGACATGGTGTTGCTGAGCCCATCTATCTGTGGAATGAGAAAGTTGCTGTCTATTTGTGAGACGTATGCCGAGCAGTATGGGCTAAAGTACAACCCTAAGAAAAGTGAGCTGCTAGTGTTTAGAGGTAAAAATAAAAGTCCATCACACATCCCTCCGGTAACGCTGTGCGGTTCACTTTTACAAAGAGTAACCCAGTTTAAATATCTGGGCCACATTGTTACCGAAGACTTGAAAGATGACGCAGATATGGAAAGGGAGCGCAGGGCATTGGCTGTGAGGGGAAATATGGTGGCTCGAAGGTTTGCTGGTTGCTCAGAACCAGTAAAAATTACTTTATTCAAGGCCTACTGTCAAACATTTTACACCAGCAGCCTTTGGGCTAATCATACCCAAAAAGCAAACAATGCCCTGCGAATACAATATAATAATACCTTCAGGATGCTGTTGAGGCTTCCACCCTATTGTAGTGCTTCAGGTATGTTCGCTGATGCTCACACTGACGACTATTTTGCAATAATGCGTAAGAAAGTGGCGTCAATGACACGCAGAGCGGGAGGAAGCACCAACAGTATCTTGAGGGTGTTTGCTGAAAGGCTGGATGGGCCTACCATGGGTAGGTTTATCAAGCTTCATGTATTACATGGAGCTTGATGAAACTATCAGTGGTCTTTATATGTTAATTTTTGTTTCGTAATTATCTACTAACATAGTTTATAAGATTTTTTTTAGACACTAACACAATTTGGGCCTATGTAGTCTGTAAATAAAAGATTTTTATTTTTATTTTTTATTTTTTTTATTAATTCGGACATTGTATTGTGAACTAGTGATAAGGCCGTTACTCTGCCCAAATACAGACTGAGTGTGAATTAAAGTTCGTGTTTAATTTTGTTAAACCTGATACTCCATATTAATTTTTTTACAATAATGTGGCTTTACGTAAAGTTAGGGCAATATGTCTCAGAGAACAACGAACAAAATGTCAAAACAAATCTCCAAACCTTTTGGATAATAAATCATCAAATGACTTCTTCTGAATGTCTATGAGATGTGACCGCGATAGGTACTTCAGATATAATGTCCGTCCCTGACATAGGCAGGCCCATTCATGAAATAATGCGGTAAATGCCTGGTTAGGATATTGGTTAGCGGGTTCCAATTTCAAATTCTTTATAGAGAACGTGCACGGCGTAGACTATGCCATCTAGTGTTGCAAATCTGAAACATTTACGTTCTAAATATTTGACCTGTGCTGCTACCTATACTTCCTGCACCTTCCGTTTAGGGGAACGTGCACGAAGTAGACTGTGCTATCTAGCGTAACAAATTTGAAACTTATAAGTAACATATATTTGACATTGACGCAACTGTGCTGCCACCTATAGTTTCTGCACGTTCCCATAGAGAATTTGAGTTATAAGCCTGCTGATTGGTGTATAGGCTGAGCATGGTTAGGGGCTTCCGTGAAGGGGTCTGTTTGTCAACATGTAATTATTTACTTTTATTCCATGATGTTTCATGTTTGTTTTTTTTTATTTGTATTTTTTGGGAGAAATCAAATATTTTTCTTTATTTCTTTTTCCGCCCTGGGCGGAACGGAATGGGAGTGTCAAAATCTTACCGACTAAAATCCATCCATGTTTCTCCTAATGCCCTTTGCCTTCCAAGGCCGCGGTGACTCTTGCGAACAGATTCCGCAAACCAAGTCATAGCCTACGACAGGTTTTGTAATTTTTTACGACAATAAAGCATTATTGGGCTTTTCAATCTGGAATTGGAGCAGCTCAGCATAACTTGCGTTGCGAAGGATGTGCTTATAGGTACACTTCTGCCTCACCCTTCGTAGAATACAGGCGTGTTATCAAATGATATCTAGATCTACATTAGGGTTAAATCATTGATCCAACTAAACCGTCTGCGTTCTGACGCGAAATCTGGCGAATTAATAAACCTCCGCAAACGTAACGTGGCATGCAATAAATCCGGGATTTACGACACCCCCCACCTCCCCTTGCCCGCACAGTCAGGGAATTTAGTTTAAATTAATTTGGATATAGGCAATGCTTCGTAAAGTGAGGCCTTTGAAAGAGCCGACTTGATTGGTCTGTTTTCAAGAATGATCATGGATAAAAACTGGGAATTGGTTTCAAGTGTAGCCAGTAATTTTATTATATTATATTTATTTGTTTGAAGTTGATTAATACTGACATTTTGGTACTAAACAATCCGTACTAATATTATAAATGCTAAGTCACTGATTATCTGTCTGTGCGTTACGCTGAAGCATTTGTAATTCATTTGATTATAAAGATTGATAGAAACTTGGAGAAAGACATAAGATACTTCTGATCCCGGAAGATCATTCATTCCCATGGGATGGTTTCCGATTTTTGAACTGTTGGCAGTACTGCTATAAATACTTCTTTAAAATATTATTTTTATCTAATATATACTTAGATATACATATGTATATATAAAGAGGTTGTGTGATCAGTTTCACTTTATGAATGTCTTATGTTTAGAGAATCCGCCAATTCAGTGTAATATAGCCAAAAAATATATCGACAGAAAACAAAAAAGATGGATCGGTCGCAGTTATTAAAAGACGTGTTATTATTCTGACATATTTTATCCAATATTCTTGTAGCAAGGCCGGAGTCCTTCATAGATTTCCGCCTCCGGATATTTTCATACAAATGACCCGATGAATGGTCAACACAAAATAGTATTATTTGTTTATTTAATATATTCTGGCTTGCTGCCAGATATTGCTAAGTAAATTACTAACATAAAAATACTGAGGGCGGTCAGTGAGTGACCAATAAAAATTCTGGAGGCAAATCTCAGAAGTGTCTGCGATGAAACAGTCATACGAATGTAAATGGCAGTGCCCTTGTGATCTGATAAAGTAAACGGGGCTGTTTAATCTGCTGATTGTGATTGAATGAATTGTTTGAGCGTTAGTTAAATACAAGCATGTAATTTGACAATTAAGGATGTAAAAATGTATGCGAAATTCGGAAAAAGTCAGTTTGGACGTTTAGAAATACAGGAATCTAACTTAATAGTCAATTAGGGATCCAAAAAAAAATATACATTGGGCTTAAGTCAAACAGAGGAGCTGTGGTAACTGCTACTTAGGGCTTCGACCCCAAGTAAGGGCTTTGCCTTGTGTTTTTTTTTTCATCACCAATGTTCTAATGGTAGAGGAAAACAAAGGGACTCCGCTGTTCTTATCTGATTAATTTCGTTGCGGGATTCAAGACAGTTGAATTGTTTATCCGGGATTATTCGAGATTCATTGACTACGCGTTTTTCTGGTGGTGGCCACTATTGATTTTGGCGTTCAAGAGTTGGTTGGTTGGGAAACTGTGGGAGGCTAGTGTCCCAGCAGTGGGATTGGTGGCTATGTAAGTTAGTGGTGATACTATTAGCTGTTTATAGTTGAACTGTAGTCCACAAAAATACAATTTAAATAAGATTAATTTCTCTTGAAAAACAGTTCAAGCAGCAGCAAAATTTGTTTATTTAAGAGGTCCATGAAACTTTTTAAGTATGTACTTCTACAAAACAAGTTGGACTATTAATTTTTCTCCGGATAACTTAATTAAGCAACTATAATTTAGGTTAACTGTATACAAAGGTGAATAAATCAGAATTAAGCCATGAGTGCTTCACGCGATGCCAGCGCGGCGATAACGACAATGTCAACAATCTCACACCTCCACGACTGACGGCTTTAATATTTGGTACTGTAGACTTGAGGTATTTCGTAACATTAGTATACGAATTAATATACCAAAGTAACCGTAAGCACTGGGAGAGGGGAGCAAGGTTGTAAGCTTGCACCATCATAGCTTTAAAGAAACTACACAATAAAAAAGACATGAAAACAAAATAAAAGCCTTTAGAGGCGCTCGTGGCTAATATCTGCAAAGGTTGATCTTCAAGGTTACTCGACCTGTGAATATGTGACCATCTTAACATCTTGAGAGTCCTCCGTGCCTCGGAAAGCACGCTAAGCCGTTGATCCCAGCTGTCATTTGTAGATTTTTTGCAGTGGTCACGGATTGACAGAAGCCAGAAAATCTGATACCAAAGACTGGTATTAGATTTTCTTTGTAGTCATTGCAGACAGTCGGTCGGTCGGTCGGTCGATAGGCAGTAGGTCCACGTAAAATACTAGTATTCAGCTGAATCCGTTTTTACTGGAAGTCGCTCAGGACATAAAAAATAATCGAAAAAAGGCTTGTATTAGAGACATTTTCGAACTCACTTCGCTTGGCCTTACATTGTTCTTCTTTAGTTAAATTAGTTATATTTTCTATTCATAGCTATTTATTGTAGTAGTAAATTACATTATGGGGATAAAAAAAGTAAAGTGTAACAGGGGTCTTATCAAAAGGGAAGGGAGAAATACTTATGAGGAGCTAGGACAAAATAGTTACTAAATCCCACCATGTACGTCGGATTTATTTTGACATTCGTAAAACATCTAAAATAACTTATTTACTTTGAGTGACTTTAATTTATATAATAAACGAGGAGGACTTATAATAATGTGATGGAGTGATTTTACGAGTATCTCTAGATTAAGAAGGCACTTTATTTTTAAACAAGAGCTGCCGTTGAATGAGACTTTATTTATTAACTGCCTGCTACATAGAACTCTGGTCAAAGGACTATTCCATGAATAAAAATCACAAGTACAGGATAAAGGTCGGTAAGATTTATTAGAGACAAGCCATTTGCCTATAGGCATCGATGGGACTTGTTATCGGCAAAAACAACAAACTGGGACTATGTAGTGAGTGAAGATCGATGGGCTTAGATTGTCATGCAGTTTTTGAATTAGGAAGGGCGTCGTCACCGAGGTAGAGGTATAGAAACGCCGGCGTAACATTTGTATTTGTTTCAGCCTGGTTCGCCCTAGAAGGAAAAATACAAAGAACGTGGAAAATATATGAGATACATTTTGAATATAAAGGGTAACAAACAAAACCAAAAAACCCTACTTTGCAGAGTGCATTATGTAACAAAAACGAAAATTGTATTCTAAAAGCAACACGAAATCCTTCAAGAGACACAATAAACAAGGTTTCAGCTTGTTTATATAAAGCGACAAAAGTTTCTGATACTAGATAAATCCGTGTTCAACTTTCGATCCCACAAAACCCATGTTTAGCGTGGTTTAAATCTAAACTAAACACGAAACTGGTTTACGGTTTCACTGAAAGTTTTAACCATGTTTTTTTTTCGTTATTGACAAAGTGTTCCATTTCGTGTTGTTTGTTTGAAAATATCGCGGGGAAAGTTTGAGCACGAATTGGAATGTATACAAGAGTAGGGGTGGACCAATGAAATGACGTATGGTCAGAAAGATAATGGACATGACTGAGAGAGGGTGACTGCTGCGATGGCGATTAACCGGCAAGTATGGAGAAGAAGATTGGGGTTGCAAATTGGGGTGGGTTTGGAAGATTGAGTTTGAAATATTGGAGTTGTAACATTAATAGGGATGGGATCAAGAAAAATATGACAGTGTTTGATTGGATCCTAAATCTTCAAGTGATAAGCTTATATACTATTTAAATTTCTAAACCCAGGCTTCATTAGACAACCAGGCCCAAGTCGATGGCACGTCGTGTTCCACACGCGCATCAAAGAGCCGTCAGCAACGTAGACGTGGCCCCATAGGGTCAGTGCCTGCTAGGGTTACGGAATTTGTTCGAAAGAGTCACAAGAGGCACAAGAAGGATCACGGGTGGGTTTTAGTCAGTAAGAGTCTGACGCTCCCTTCCGCTCTACCCAGAGCGGGAGAAGTCAATTGATGATTTCTTATCCAAAAAAAAGGCTTCATAACATACCTAGTCATACTTGGCATCATAGATCTAAGAAGAATATGACTTAGATTAAGACCTTAGATTAAGACCTCTGAAACCTGCCAAACGCTGTCTGGAAACTTAGTTCATATTATATGAAGGTAACATATCTTACGTCATTGTATTTGATATGAAACAATATTTCTGTAGTTTAATAACAAGCTTTGCGTTTTATAGAATTTCTGTTTAAGCTGTCAAAACCGGAACCACGTATGTGAATTATGGCGTAGAACTTGGAATCGAAGCGACTGGAGAATCCTCCATTTTTTTTTTTGGTTATAGAAATAATTATGAAATGCTGTGGTTAGAGAGGCAATTCAGAATAGGGTAGTTGACTAAAAAAATCTAATAAGTCCGTCAGATATTTTTCCAAAAAATATTGGACACGTATTTTTTCTTTTTTCACATAAACAAAAAATGAAGACGATTCAGAGCGTTGAAAACTCGTGTGACGTCACTACTCGCTACAATTTTTAGCGAGCCGTAGCGTCACAAGCCCCCACTCCTGATCTTTGATGCTTTGTATCTTCGTCAGTTTTTATAGATTTGATAAAGGAGAAAATACGTGTCCAATATTTTTCTATGATATTGAATTTCTAAATTTAGTACTGTTTGACCTGATGGAAAGCGATAATTTGATCGACGATAAATAAATAAAATAAATAAATATCTTGGGACAACTCACACACGGCTGTCTGATCCCAAGCTAAGCACAGCTTGTGTAATGGTAACCAGATAACTGATAAACATACTTATATATAATTTATAAATACATACATATTATAGATAAATCACACCCAGACACAGAACAAACAATCATGCTCATCACACAAAGTTTGTCCTGGGTGGGAATCGAACCCACGACCTCCGGCTTAGCCTGCCTAGAAATAACCTATTCACTCTTGACTTCAAGATCTAACTATCTCTCCGACAGGGATATATACATACAAAGTGTTCCCAGAACGTTACGAATGCTAAGAAAGAAAGAAAAAAAATGTTTATTTAAGACATATTACATGGTACATACATAATTATGTAAGTTTATCTAAGTGACAGCCAAGTCGGAGAGTTCAGTAGGTTTTGGACCATGATTTGTGTGGAAAGTGTTGACAATGCCGTTTCTGGCAGCGTGGCAACTCTATGATCTTTGATCTGTAGTCTTTAGGTTGTATCTTGAAAATCGTGAAAATATTCATAAAAATTGTCAATAGGAAACTATAGGACGTATAAAACAGTTGCAATATAGATTGAGTGCCTTTACATAAACTCTCAGGTCCTACTGAATCTAGAACATAAGATTTTTCGTATCCCAGTTTCAACTGTGTTTTATACAACAATTTAATATTCATACTTCCGAATAAGTTAAGCCACAACATCAACCATATTCAGAGTGAATAAAATGTTTTAACACTCAAAACGAAATATCAGACGTTTTCATAACCTGTTTTTATTACATTATTATTTACCGGATTTCAGCATTAACTCCAGAATCCCTATTAGCTGGCAAAAGAAAAGTTGTATTTGGCTTACAATACAACGCAACGTTGATGAAAACTCGTTGAAAATTCGCGTTCGGATGATAAAGTTGTTTTTTAGATTCATAAACTGAATTTTGTATATAGAAGTAATGAAGGCAGAATGTACATATTTTTATAGGAGTCAAAGAAATCGTGAGAGTTAGAGAGACTATTAATTGGTGCTTTTCCAAGCCTGTTTAAAACAAGGTTTGGTTCGTTCTTGATTCTTATTTAGATTTGGCCCATAACTTTGTTATTCATTGAATTTAGTATCTTTGCAAATGTAGAGACTACCAAAAAGCTATATTTATGTCCTATTTTTTCACTAAGTATATACCCGTACCGAAAATCATCTGGGTCTCGGGAAGCAGTTAAGTGGCTGGACCCGCTTGTCATTTGATGATCTTTGACAATCGTTGAACGGATAGGTCAGATAGGCATAATCAGCCTTTTAATGTTCCCACTGCTGGGACACAGGCCTCCTCTCTAGGAGAGGGAACACATGTCTTCGAATTATTGGTTCTAGAATATGCTGATTTCCTCACGATGTTTTCCTTCACCGTTTTGAGAGCAGCGGTGATGAAATTAATTACACAAAGTAATGCGCCTGACTGGGTTTGAACCCGCGACAATTCGTAAGTCGGGGCCGTTACCACTCGGCCACCACTGCTCCAGATAGGCAGTCTCACAATATACATACTAATACTGGTACACAGCTGCATAGATATGTATGTACATACGTTTCGACTGGTAGTTGACCCCAATATTGCTGGGAAAATGTATCACAGTATAAGTAAAAGTGGTAAATAAAATTATATTATATTATATACGACAATCAGTAAACACATCTAACTGTCCATAAAATGTATCAACACAACAAAACTTTTTAAATTCCCTCGCGCAGACATAGGGTGATGTTAAACGTGAACTCAATAGAAAGTTCGAAGGAAACTTTGTGAATCCTAGAGGGGGGAGAGAGGGGTGTAATAATCGACTACGTTTTATAACTGCTCTGTCGTAATAAACCTTTCCAAGGATTTGCAGTTTAGCAACCAAGTTGAGTCGACGACGCGTTGTGTTCCACGCGCACCTCAAGGAGCCGTCAGCACCGAGGACGGGGCCCCATAGGGTCGGTGCCTGCTAGGGTTGCAGAATTTGTTCGAAAGAGTTACCGCGGCCCTGGAACGCATAGGGCACAAGAAGGATCACGGGTGGGTTTTAGTAAAAGTCTGACACTCCCTACCGCTCCACCCAGGGCGGGAGGGGTCATTTGATGATTTTCCATCCAAAAAAAAAAAAAGGATTTGCAGTGTTGTTTTTTAAATATTTTAGTGTTGTTTTGTGATGTTTGTTGTCTCTATGAGTGGTTGTGGATGGGATCCAGTTGAGGTTTGGTACTTATTGGTTTACTTATATTTAAGGAAATTGTATTACGAATCGTAAAGAGAAACTAGAATTCAATGGAAGCATAGTTTGCCTTTTTTTGACCTCGCTCGACTTAAGGCATCAATGGGGTCTTAATTTACAATCACTTGAAGAACCAAAATAAAAGTAGACTCTGTGTCTGAACTGAAAAGAAAAGAGCTATTAGGGTCATTTACAATCTCCGCCGGCGCAATCCTCTAAGGGAACTGTTTAACATCATAGCGGTACCTAATCTATACACCAATGAAAACATTATGTATGAGCGGATTTGTTTTCATATTTTTAGTAAGGTAATTGACAAATTAGATCATGCTCAGTTCTGATTGACTTCTTTTATTTCGTATCGACTTAAATTTTATAACAAAATACCAATCGATATTCTCCAATTAAATTAAAAAGATTTTGTGAACACAAACGAGAGACAATTTAAAATATTTTGTAAGCATATATACTGGACTTGGCTAAGACCACTCGGGTCCACAAGATAGGCCTTTATATTGGTAAAGATGCTCAAGCTTTTTTTGTTCTCTTATTATTATAATTTATTTATTTTTTCTTTTAAATAATTTCTTGTAGTTTACAATAATATCTCATTATTTAATTGCTTAGTTATTGAAAACCATAATTCTGGATAATGTAAAAGAACTTTTTCAAATTTTGTAAATGTTTATATTAATTTACATATGTGATAAGATATAGTTTACATTTTTAATACAGCGAACATGGCAGTTGAGAGCATGTCATGCTCACATAAATGTCTCACTGATGGTAGCGCGTTTGTCGGATCATTCAGTAGAATAGTGTCGAAACACGCGCCATGTTCGTGAACGGGCGCCGTCAGTTGGGGCTGGTCATTTTTAATCAAACCCAAAATCAAAGCATTTACTTAAATTACAGATTTACAGTCACTTTTCAATTGTCAAGAGCGGTCAGTCAACTGTCAAAGTCAATTCATTTATTTCAACTAGACCATGAAACGGCACTTTTGAACGTCAAAACATTTGAAAATAAAAATATTATAGTGAATCTAGTTGTCCATTCGCAAAAAGTAGATTCTTATGGAGAAGAACGGACAAGAAACTCCATAGTTACTCTTTTCAAATATGTATAAGTTTTACAATATTTTGTATACATTAACCAATTGATTATATGTGAGGACAACAAGGAGTCAAAGAGATGAGGCTATTTGCATGTCCCAAAGCGACCTTTATGGAGAAGAACGTGTAAGACACTAAACGGACAAACTTTCAAATCAATAAATTGTTACAAAGTCGCGTTACATAGTTCTTGTACAAATTATTCATATGTGTGAGAATAATGTAGAAAAACGTGTATGATAAAAGCATCCGGCAAATAATTAAAATAAACCATGGCAGTTGAGAGATGACCGCTCCCAGTTGACGGAGCCAAATGATATTGATAATTTTAATGAATTGTTTTATACTTACATTTTTAAATTATCACAGTCCTCACGTATACAAGGGCAATGACAACAAGGATAATGTGAACAAGATATTAGTAATACATAACAAGATTTAAAAGAGTGTTCTTGTAGTTTCTTACACGTACAGAAGAACGTACTCTTTGATTCCATTATGATCTACGCTTTTTTTGAAAGTGCAAATAGCTTCATGTGTTTACTGACTACTTCAAAACCGCCTGTAAATGTTGTGTTGTGTTTCATCAACTGCCTAGCCTTTTCCCAACTATATTGGCGTCCGCTTCCAGTTAAACCGGATTCAGCTGAATACCAGTATTTTATGTGAAGCGGCTGTCTACCAGACCTTCAAAATATATTAACTGGTGAACAGAGTACTTCTTGGCAAGACTGGTGTTTGTTTTCTGGCTTCTGAAAATTCGTAACGACTGCCAAAGAACTACGACTGACAGCCGGGACCAACGGCTTAACATGCTTTCCGAGGCATAGAGGAATCTCAAAATGTTAAGATAATCACCCATCTACAGACTGACCTCGGCAAGCGGTACTAAACCTCGAAGATCGGCCGGTGTAAGTTTTATTATTTAGCCACGTTCTCCTCAGTTTGTAATAGCTCTGTCGTGTAATATTTTCAACGAATTGGCTAGTCTTTCAATGCGATCTGTTGTAAGTGAATTTGGTGATTTTTTATGATATGCGGTTGTTACCTTTGCTGTCATATTGCCTAGAAAAACTGATATTAGTGATAGAAATTATTGATACTCCAAAATTTTAGCGATTGCCCACGTGACATTTCGGGACCTCATGACAGACCTCATCTTTTATTTTTTTATGTAGAAATATTTTTGCACGAGGTCCGTCAGTTGACGTTTTCAATGGTCGAAATGAAATAGGTATTTACACATCATTTTATTAGTTATGCCTAGCTCATAGTTCATTAATTTTTTTTTTTTTTATATAGGGATAGTAAAATAATCTCCAATATGGAACTACTTACAAATTGCTTTTCAATAAGATGTATGTATTCGTTACTTAATTAAATTTTTTGCATCAACTGTAGTATTTTCGTGTTTATTAATTTGAGTATATATTATAGCATTGTATTGTATGTATAGTTTATATATTATCTTTGTAGTAATTTAATTTTAATCGCGTTTCTGTTTATTTATTTTTTCGTATTACAATTATTCTCTGCATCACCCAAAGGTTGACCGCCTCTGTACACTTGTGTGCGTAAAGTGTAAAATAAATAAATAAATCTAGATAACGGACTTACAACTGAGCCGTAAAACTAAAAATCCCACATTTGAAAAATAATGTCATAAGTGCCAGAAACGAAAAACCTATTAAACACCTTGCAACACTAACTACAGAGTTATATTTTGTAGAGCACATAAGTCGGTTACAACATCCTTTGTTAAAATACTGGATATGTTATGGTATCGAGGGTGTTCCCTTTGCTACTGGCTACCAGTGACTGGCGCTATTAACTGGGTCACTAGTACACTGTCGCCCTGTTAATGGGTTCATTTTATCGTCTAATCAGTTACACTAATATATTCACTATTAGGTTTTGCTTTTAACAATTATATGTGCGACATTATGAGCAGTTAATATTTGTGACACAGTTTGGTTTGATATAAACGGGCTTTTTTTCAATTATTGACGGTTTCGCCTTTTATCTTCCATCTCAACTGATGATATGGTCCCAGGTCGACTATACAGCACGCTTGCCTAGAAGTCACATATCACTCTTTACTTAAAAGCTCCCAGGAGCTATCAGGAGACAAATACACTCCGGTAGGGAATATATACTTTAGAAGGCAGCTACCGAGTGGTCCTTAATGTAAAAAAGCGAATAATGGGGAGAAGCATTGTATGAGGCCGCGATACTTAGTTGTGTTGGAACAAGGAAGAAGGGGAAAAACAGGTACCTGGTGACTTTTAAATAATTGACAATCTTCAGACAAAAATCAGCTGTTCCTACATTTTGTGATGCGCCCATAAAAATCATCAGTGCAAATGGTTCAATGGGGTCTAATCTTTGACGTAATCAGAAGCTCTGAAGACGCTAGTACTAAACGCTCTTTTCGGTACTTTAATTCTGTTTTCTCCATTATTTCTAGCAAAAATGCGATGCCGGTATAAAGTTGCGGAACTTGTTTGTGGTCGTGCACAAGAAGGATCACGGGTGGGTTTTATACAGTAAAAGTCTGACATTCCCTTCCGCTCCGTCCAGAGCAGGAGAGGTGATTTGATGAATTCCCATTAAAAAAAAGGTATAAAATCTAACAAGCACCCTCTCTGCCCACAACATTTTTCCATCCAGTTCATTCTGCTTAAGCCTATGACAAAAAGTCGTGTAATGGCATCTCATCTATATCATAATCTGGTTCTGGAGTTCAAATGACTACGTTCCTCTGGGTAAGTTATTTCTATGTTCTCTGTTATATGCAGCAAAAAAGCCATGCATGCCATACCTGGATGGCTGCATGGAAAACATACATAAAAATATAGAAAATCAATAACTTTAATTTCTTAAGTTTTTGGATGTTTCTTTGTTTTTTGAACACCGACTTCCGAAATTAAAGTAATTTTATACTTTTTGTATTTTTTTTGTTTAGAAGTCAGTTGTATCCTCACAGCGTACGTGTTATAAACTGGTGTAAACAATAAACAGACACGCGATTTTAGCAATCCCGGAAGATTTGCTATCACGTATTTAAGAGTTCCGTTTCCTATTTCGGTTCTTCATCAGATCTTCAGCATACTAGAAAGGGAGATCTTTAAAATACTAAGATGCTCTTCCAAACCATCGTATAGTTTTTTTATCATTTTACATCGACAATGACAAAATGAGAACATCATCAAATTTAAATGGGACCACATGACAAGCATCAATGTTTCGAATATAAAAGTACCATCAAAATCGGGACACGCAGTACAAAGTTATCAGGTAACACACAAAAAACAAGAAAAAAATACAGTCGACTTGAGAACCTCCTCCTTCTTTGGAGGTTGGTTAAAAAATACAATTACCTCTGCCCTCATTATTTTTCGTCCAAACATTCGCGACAGAAGGAATTCATTTTGCCTAAACCTACGACAAAATCGTAATCAGAGCCTCCAATACAAAATACTAACGTTCCTTTGGATACTTTAATTCTGTTTACATCGTTATTTCCAGCAAAAAAAAAAATACATTTATATTATCAATGTCTAACAAGCACAATTCCCTTTGCTCACATTATTTTTCCGTCCAAACATTCGCGACAAAACCAATTCATTTTGCTTAAATCTACGACAAAAAGTCGTGGGTGCAAATGATTTAATGGGGTCTCATCCATATCATAATCAGGGGCGCATGATTTATCGTCGCATTGTTATTCCACGCACGATCCGACACGTCACGTGATTCTACTGAGCTCACGTAATTGACACGCTTGCCTGTCATTTTAACGGTACATGGATTATGGAGGCGGTTCTGGCATGGATGTCGTTCTATGTAATGTAATTTCAATAGCCAGTGAAAATATTTTCCTTCGTCGTACCCTCACTGAGGATGACACGACGTGTCTCCAAGTCATATGGTCTTGTGCCGTGTGGACCGCTCGAAACATGGTACCCCCCACAGCTTTTTTGCGTCTATCCATGTTGCTGGTGTTCCACCTTGAGCGCGTGTTTCTGTGGCCTAATATCATGAAACTTTCCAGACTGTTTTTAGATGAATGCATGATTTGCCCGAAAAGGTTGAGGGCACTCTGCTGGCATATTGCACATAGTCGTTTGATGATGTTGAGTTACAATAATAGACTCATTCGTTCTCATGACGGTCCATGCATGGTGGCTCGATCGAAGCATCGTCCAAAGGCGTCGCACCATGTGTCGTCTTAAGGCGACTCCCTAATGCGTCGTCTTAAAGCGTTAACCTAAGGTACTGCTTTAAAGCTTCGTCCTAAAGCGTCGTTCTAAGGCGTCGTCCCAATGTGTCTTTCTTAGGAATCGCTCTGATATTGTCAGAAGGTCTTTAGGCGTCGCCAGCAGTTAAGCTTCCAGGATTTTGGCACCGTTCTCTAATTTAATTCACCGTAATCTATTATAGAAGGTCAAAAAAACCAAGTCGTCTTGTGTCTGTATTTTTACCTGTTTAGTTTAAAATTAAAATTAACTATTCATAATATATCGAAGGTTATAATTTTATTAAGATTTATTACCAGCTTAAGGTGTTTGTAATTATCTCGTGACATAGACCATGGATTAAAAATATCGTTTTAATTTCTGTGGGTTGGGTCAAAGTATAATACAGGATTTCTCAGAAATAATTGATGAGTCCGCTCAAAATAAACTACAAAAATAAAAATCTCTCGAATGGAACAAAAAATTTTCATTATTTTTTTATTCAAAACGACAACTTTGCGTTTCTGTTTAACACGTATAAATTATTTTTTATCGATGTTGTAATATTTTACCAAACAAAATTATACCAAAAGTTATTGTTATGTAGTAAATCATATGAGTTTCTATATATTTATAAAAGCATTTGACCTTCAAATTTTACCATGTGAAATGTTGTTACCAGCATACTTATTCGCGTATTGTCTGGTTATACAGTTATCCCATTGCATTATGATAAAATTGACTATGAACTATGAAGCGTTTTTATTTAAGGTTCCTACACTTATGATAAACAGATCATTGCAATTTAACAAGGTTCTGATGATTTTCTTTGACAAATAAGAAAGCATGCACTTAACGTCCCCACTTTACTACATAAAACTATTCGACATAGCAAAACTTCGCCCCCCATTGTCAGAACAAGGTTTTATGTTTAATATCCCCCAGTAGTAACCGTAGTAGAACCCAGAAAAGGCTTAATGAAGCACACGGAGCGGCTCTCAGTAACTACCCCGTCGGGCCTGTGTACTATTAACAAGCCTTTGTCGTGAAATGTTGCCACAGCTTAAATTAAAACCGGTCAAGTGAGAGTTGAACTTTGAACTTGCACCTACCGTTTATAGCAAAATTTAAAAGCCTTTTACAAAGTGTTGGATTCTCGTGTCCTTAATTTTTTGGGTGTGTTTGCTAGTTTATACCTAATAGAGAGTGAGTTTGAGTTTTATTTCTGTTATTGTGAACTGATTAATTGTTTTAACTCGAATGTTAGTAAAGATTGTATAAAAATCGAATGAATACACACCTAGATAATCTTCAATGCATTTTTTTTTCTTTGTGATACTCAAGTTATAAACACAGCTTGGCAAGTAAAAGGATTAAGTTTTATTTAAAAGAAGTTTTGAAAGAACTGGCACAATGTTAATGTTATTGAACTTGCACATCTGCCCAACACTTCGGAGAACACGACCGTGATGTTATTTGTGTTAATTGGCTTCAAAAACTTTTGTCACTGCGGCCATTTTGAAAAAATCACCAAATAAGCGCGATCGCAGAGGTTTTCCAACCTGTGAACGTAGAGTCCATTTATTACTGGCCAGTTCTAGGACGCGTAGTATTATAGCTAAGCAAAATTAATTGAAGTCTTGTCTATCGCTATGTGAGCATTATTCATCGTAGTCTGACCGGATTACTTGGTTGATGTACGGCTAAAATATCTTCGAATAATTCAGTCACTTTGGTAAATCGAAAAAGGAACCAAGAACTCGTATTTTCGCATTTTATGTCTAAGTTAAATCCTACCTAATTCGATGTCTTTACAGCTTAACTGGTGAACTTTATTTTCTTCTCAAAGAATGTTGAAAGGCAAAATTAATAAATCAACAACGTAAAATTCCTTTAAAAATGTTTCTAAGAGAATCCGTCAGTTTGAAGTGCCTATAAAACTAAGTGGTCAATAAAAACTTGGGACACGAAACGTTATCCTTAGAAACTTGAGTGAAATATTGCGGTATGACATAACTATGAAAACATGTAATAATGTTGCAACTAGTACTGTTCACCAGATTTTCTCTTTAGTCTTGCATTTAACTCGTTATGAAATATTTGCGTCAAAGCTTCATTAATCACAGTTTGGATAATATGACAGTTGAATGGTATTATTTGATGCCTAACTTGATTATAAATCATAAACAAACGAACACAGAGCAATTTTCATAATCTATCTGTGTTTTACGTTTTAAGCAGAAACAAAAACACATACTTTGCACAAGTTAAAATGGCACTTCGGCTTTGGCTTTAAAGGTTTCTTTTTATGTACCTCAAAGTTCCATATTAACGTGCGTTGTTGATCACATTTCGATAGCACTTCTTGTCCATTTTCGAAATTGCTGATAGAATGTTATTTCGTCTAGAGCCTCTGATAGGCACAATACAGGAATTCTACGTACCTTCTAAAGTCTCTACTCCAACACGCGTATATGACTGGGTTCATGGAGGAGTTAACCCAGCCCAGCCAGGTGACCACCACGTTCACGATCTCCTCGTGCGCAATGCATGCGGAGCAGATGCCCGACAGCAGGTTCACCACGAAGAACGGCAGCCAACACACTATGAACACACCCATCACTATACCTAACGTCTTCGCCGCCTTTTTTTCTTTGGCAAACTTCGCCAACTTACGAGATAGCGAAAAGTTTTTCGGCAAATGTTTGCCATGCGTCACGTTGGTCAGACGCGTCGAAGAACGCGACAGACCATTGTTTTGTAATGCCGTCAGAGGCTCCTGATCTGCCTCCTCAGGCGTACACACTCCATGACACGCGTCACTACGCTGCCGCACTGTTCCACCTCTATGTATTCGCAACGTCAACTCTAACTCACCACTAGGTCTCATCACTTGCTTGGTACCGATTTTAAGAGACCGCGTCTGAATAGTCGCTGCACGATATATACGATAATAAGTGAACACCATCACAAACAAGGGCAAATAAAACGATATTGTCGATGAAAATATGATGTACTCTAAGTTTTCCGTGAACGGACACTTGTAATCGGGTACTTCTTCCACACGTACGGCGCGCCACCACGCGATGGCGGGGAACGATATCGCGCCAGAACACACCCACACGGCCGCGATAAGGAAGGCGGCCTTCCGACCACTCATACGCATCGGATATGTAATCGGGTCCGTAATGGCCCAGTACCGGTCTAACGAGATCACGCACAGATTCAAAATGGAGGCCGTACTGAACAACACGTCTAGAGACCGCCACACGTCACACCAGTCGACTCCGAAAAACCACGTGTGTTCTAACACTTCATATAAAGCCGAGAATGGCATCACCACTAGACCGACCAGGCAGTCGGCAACCGCGAGTGACGTCACGAAGTAGTTGGTGGATGTGTGGAGGTAGCGCTCTCGGACTACGGCGAGGATCACGAGCATGTTGCCAAATACTGTCGTGAGGGAGAACAGTAGGAGGAATGAGACGAGGAGCGCTCTGTCCTGAAGGAGTTTGATGTAGTCGTTCCAGGGTTCTTCGGGGTCTCCGGTCACGTTGTAGACGGTGCTGTTGTCGAAGGAGACGTTGAAGTCGAAGCTGTTGACTGCGTCGACGGCAGCGCGGCCGGTGTCCAGGGTGTACTCCACGCCGCGGTACAGGTCGTTCAGTTGGCCTTTTGCCACTAGTACATCCGGATCCGTCGCGTTCATATTTTTCCGATAGTCAGTTGCTCACTAGCGCCATGGTGAGTGTTTATGTTTCCCTTGTTTCGCCCGCAGCCATTTCGAGATTACGTTCTTGGCAGGCATTGTATTCCAGAATTCCAATTTCTGGCACATGTTTCGTTAGCATATTTTTTGTAGCTCGCAGATATGCTTAGCCACGGTCTGAAACAAAAAAAAAGCGAAATTAAAATCTACACAGTTTTATTAGAATATTAGATTGGGTAGTCAAAATGGTCTTACAAAGTGCTGCATCGAGCATTACAAGAGAACATTAAATTGGAAAGTGTAACAGTTAATTAATTTCAACGCTTTAAACTTTCACAAAGTTTTATGATATCAGAAGTTTGTGTGTGTGTTAGCTATGTCATTGGCACAGACGTGATCGTGATCGTCACTTATGTGCCGTCATCATCGACAGGTGGCCTTGCGACATAAATAGCGCCCAGAGCAACCGGCGAGATCAAACGAATTGTGTGCTGTGGACTGTGACAGCTCCGTCCACATGAGGGCACCTGAACCGCTCCCCCGCGCGCCCCCCACCGCGACCTTACCCCGCACCCCCCGAACTTTACGCTAACTCGTAGCTTGAGTCATCCCTCGTGTAATATAAGTAAACAGGTGGGTTTCGGTTACGCAATTAAGGCATGGGAACACTTGTGGAAGCTGAAAGAGGCTCGATTGATTACAGGCCGCCTGGCACCGTACTTCTACACGTGAGCAGAATATTTTATAGGTGTAGAATATCTCTTTAGTCTTTTTAATCAATTGTTAAACATGACAAAATAGGCATAATGAATGTATCTAATATTTAGAACGAGATCATTGAGAATGCGACTTAATAGTTCTGATATTGTCTACAAAAGAATTTTTAATATAAACTGAATGATTGGATTTTTTCTAAATTTACTCATTTAACACTTTACGCACTCAAATGTACAGAGGCGGATTCTCTACCAGTCAACCATTTGCATGAAGCAGAGAATAGTGGTAGATGTAATATGGTTACTAAAAAGCTATTAGTATTTATTTAAATACAGACATTTAAACAAATAATATACATAAAATGTAAACTATACATACAATATGAATATATAGGCGCCCGTAAGCACGGGCTGTGGCTGTGGACGGTGAGTGTTAGACGGTTTGCCGCTGTGTTCCACGCGCGCGCTCCAAAATTATGTTAGAAGACGGAGCCAGCCCGCCAGTGCCTGCCAGGGATGCGGAACTTGTTGGAAAGAGTCACCACGGTACTGGAGCGCAAAGGGCTCTAGAAGGAACATGTATAGATTTTTTTCAGTAAGAGTCTGATGCTCCCTTCCATTCTACATAGAGCGGAAGAAGTCATTTGGTGATTTCCCATCCATAAAAAATATTAAGGTACTTCCAATGCGCAAAACTAGTTTCTTCACATTAGTGCAGGATGGGACGATCTTACTGTCGAACAGAACAGATGGAAAAATTGTTTCATACACTTTAGTGATACTTCGAGAACTCCAAATGATAATCGCCGGACACTGATCGGGGTCAACACCAACAGCAAATCTGTCCGACCAAGTTTATATGGCAATTTTCCGTTTACTTTGTTATTATTGTTTATATGGCAATTTTCCGTTTACTTTGTTATTATTGTTGCATTACGATCCCTCTTATGCTTACGGAACGCCCGGTTCCGGCGTCGCATGAACATCCGCATATCTCTTGAGTCTTGACATCCAAGGTGCAGACTTTACTTTTTTTATAAGAGCATGGTTGTTATAAAGGCTGATCCCAAAATCATTGAATATTGCAATCTTATCATCAACCGAACTAGCGTCCTTCATGAGCTCAGTCATTAACAGATACAAGCATTGTATTATTGGTATTTCTTAAGTCAAAATACCAATAATATTTTTTTACGCAAGACCTTTCAAATGTCTCATAAATATTCATATTTTAAAATGAGTTCTTCGATTTTGGAAAAGTTGTTGAAAAAAGCAAACATCGTCATAAACTTCTAATTGACAATTTAGGAGTTAGAGGGACTTGAGAAAATATTATTAAATCTTAAACTCAATATTTTTACAGGGACGTTGCTGGTTTATTATTTTTATTGGTCGTTTTAATGAGGTAAAGTTTCTTTGTAACAAAGCATACTTTTATGATACTGATACTACAGGTTTTCCATAATTGCTTTTCGTTGGCATTAACAAGGTTTCGTGTGATGCTATTTACTTAATTAGATCTTTTAACTACTTAGAAACGTCGTCTTCTACATTTCTTCCCTCTTATCAGAGCGATCGTGGTCACAGCGAATTCCGTCCTATCCTTTTTATATTCGTCTTATCTCAAGTTAGTTCTTATAGTCTGGCGCTTTTGTTTATGTACCGCATATAAAATGTACTAAGTAAAGGTAAAATGAAACTATATTTTCTTAAAAGGTACCTAAATTCGAAGCGTCAAACAAATTATTGTCAATTTAAACTCTTGAATAAGTAATTAACTATTAACTTCGTAGTTTTAAATAGAGCTAAGTGAAATACAAAAATAATATCATGCATTAATTATTCAAAAGCTATTAAATTTCACTTATTAAGTTTGTTGAAAGTAAACAGTTTTGTTTATTAAATCTTGTTGTTTTATGATATGAACTAAAATAGTCAAAACAAATATTTTAGTTGAGGCGTGACTTTAAGTTGGTTGAGATAAATAAGTTAGTTAACTGATTTTTAAAACCTAAATTAAGCTCTGATTTTGTGTTTCAATCCTTGACAGTTTGTACTACATGGTTGCTAAAAGCGCCTAGTCTGTTGTTACGCAGTGTTTACCAAAATGCTACACCGCTACGCCAAGCGCTGCGCAGTACTACGCCAACCAAGTTCTTCACTGCGTTACGCAAATTTGCTACGCGTCATGCTTAGATGTTATATTTTATTTTGGAAACGGCCCAAACTCGAACACAGCCCTACAATATTCGCAAAATAATGTCTTTTACCCGAGTTCTAAGGCCGACCATAGTGTCTAGGCCTAACGTAAATAGAGTTTAAATATTGTAACCGTTGACCACCGACCCGTAATGTACGGAAATCCTGTTTGGATGCCTCGAGCTAACTACTGGCTGCTAGTAAATGGCCTCCAGTTCCCTTTAGATTAGTTTCGACTGGCGAGGACACAAGTATAGCTAACTAAAGCCAAGTAATAGCTTTTGTAACTTCAGAGTTGACGGGCTGTTGGTACCTTGAGTGGTATATGAATTTATATTGCTTGCTGGAGCACTGAGTGCCAGTTTTAATCATTTTCAAGCAGCGTTCGCAATCGCATCTCCGTCGCAATCTGTCAAAAATGAAAAATGAAGTTTTTTTGACAGTTTGCCACTGAGATGCGAATGCAAAGATTGCTTTGAAGTTAGTAGAATGGGCCTTCTGGAATTACGTATCATTTCACTGTTTTTGGTTTGTATCAGGTACAGAACGAGAATAAACGAAGTGTTAATGTCGAAATACCGTGGTTTTAATAATCATTTTTAATCATCAAAAAGAAATGGACCTTAATGCCCATAGGTGGAAGAGAGAATTTGTATGAAAACCATTAGACAGACAACCTACTCTGCAGGTGTAGTTTTAGCGCTGAGAGCCCACCCTCCAACATCATACTGGAATGCAAGCACATGGCTTCCCAACGCTCAGAAATCTTCGAAATGAGGTTACTCTGCGAAGTCTGTGAAACTCCCAGAAAGAATTTTAGACAGAGCCAGAATGACTAACAAATCAAGTCCCGCATAACCGACCAAATGGCGGTGTATAAGTGGAGATAGTAGAGTTAACATACGTCTTATAATTTATAAGACACATATGTACCTACATACAAAACCTTTATAAGTCACTAGCAGCACCCCGCGGCATCACCCGCGTATTTCCCGTTCCCGTAGGAATACGGGGATAAAATATAGCCTATGATACTCAAGGTAAATGTAGCTTTCTAATGGTGAAAGAATTTTTTAAATCGGTCCAGTACTTTTTGAATTTATTCGTTACATACAAAAATACAAATCTTTACTCTTTATAATATTACTAGCTGCTGCCCGCAGCTTCGCCCGCGTGAATATCGGAAATTATCCCAAGGGAACATAATCCCGGGATAAAAAGTGTCCTATGTTACTTCTAGTACCTCCCAGAATATGTGTACAAAGTTTCATGATGATTCGTCAAGTAGTTTTTGCGTGAAAGCGTAACAAACATCCACGCTTTCACATTTATAATATTAGTAAGGATACATATTAGTATAGATATAGATTATATATTATATATATAGATGTATGAAATCACTTTAAAAGCCTACCTGCAGTATTTTAGCCTGTGTATCCATGAAGATTATTTGCCACTACGTGGAACTAAGTTGGCTAACACGTCAAGCCACTCATCAATGACCGAATGGAAGTATATAAGTGAGGATAATGGAGATCACATACCAATCAGCTCACCAATTGAGCCTTCTGATTAGATGACACAAACACATTTGGTTTACTAAGACAATAACGAACAATGTGTCCGGCATCAATTATGCACTGGATCAAATTAGCTAAGCAATCTAGTTGTTGACTCGATTCTACATCAACTCGATTCAGTTTGATACAACATCCAAGCGCGACTCAATAAGCATAATTGCTTTGTTCTAATCGAAGCTATCAATGACTTAACAGCTGATTGTGAAGCGAGTGGTGAGATTGGACGGTCAGGCGTCGTCATGCAAGAAAGCGATCATCGCAATCGTTGCGTTCATTGGTATGTCATACGCCAACGTGTTGTTACGCTGCTCCAACCAATTATTACGATGATTGCGTATTCCCGCGATGCTGGCTTAGTTTTAGGACGGCGCCTTATGGTATGTGGCACACATTTTGTAGATTAACCCAGATCCACCATAGATGGTGACTTGATGACGATTTAAAAATAAGAATAAAATTACAAGAAAAAGAAAATATTGTGAGTATGATAACTTAATAAGCGTACAAGAATGTTTGACTGATTTTAAGTTACCAAAAAATAAACCAACCGTCTCCCAAAAATAAACTACTATAGACTAGGCTAGGCCTGTCACGCAGAAAGCTTTCAGGATTACAAATTAATTGCGCAGAATAAAACTAAAACATATTATAGAAAAACAACAGTTACCATAAAGACAACAGCTTTTTATTAAGTATTAAGTTTGCAAGGAATTTTATATAATATTAGAGCTTACTAAAGTCAAACTAGAAGTTCAGTTAATGTCTATTTTAATTAGTATGAGATAACTGTCTTTCACAATATCTATCTTATAAGATTATCGCTGCTGTCATAATACGTCCAATCTATTATTTCGTTGGTAAAGTCTTTGTTTCAGGAAGCGATAAGTTTTTTAAGCTGTAAATTAGGTGAAGTTATTGTGAACGAGGGTTTTCATGTACATAGGCTTACGTATATGGTTCTGTATAACGGGGTTAATGGGAAACTTGAAGACACGCCTCCTTACCATGTCTTCGTAGTGGGGTGAGCTTAGTACTTCTTTTTGGGTAAGAAGGAAAGTGATTTTAGTAAGTGACTCTTCTAACCCTTAGTGATTGAGTTTCTTTATAAAGGACAGCCGTAGGGAAATAGAAAGGCTCTTTGATCACCGTGTTAAGAGCTACACTTTGAGATCATTTGATGCTGGGAGATGAAAGGTACCAGTGCCACTCCAGGCTAGAATACAATAAGATAGCTTCGACTGACATACTGTGGTCTCATGTTGGCGGTAAAAGTTGAATCTCAATTTATGATTGATTGAAGTAAGATTGTGTTTACCGATTTCGTGGTATATCTAAAATACAATTTGAACCATTTTAAAGTTATGTGGTTCCTTGCTTTCATGAGAAATGGTTGTAAATTGCGTTGGCAACAACGCGTCGTATTTCTACTTCAACAACACAATCTTACATCTTTCGCTTCAATGCACGAACATATTCCATAAACATTAAAACATCACATTACACAAAAGTGAACATCAGAATTCACTTTGACCGTGGTTTGCTATGAAAACGTCTGGACCATTAATTCAGCACACACCGATGTCTCGTGCATCCGACTACTCCCGACAAAACCCGATGTTCCCCGAGGTTTCGCGAAGTTCTACGATTGCGCCCGAGTGAGGCACGATTACAGACGACACGCGAACGTGCTATCAATCACAGAATACCCAACTACGATTTGGTTTATTCATTTCTTATTTTGTTTTGCGAAGTTGAATGCGATTTCGTATTTTTTTGGAGCGGTTATTTCAATCAAACTTTAGTGCAGCTGCTTTTTCTTTCCTCTAGTTTCTGGAAAGAAAATGGTCGCAAAAGAATATGACAAATTATCTAGCGCTCGAAAACTGCAGTGGCTATTAATATAATTCATTACGCTGAAATCAGCAGTAGCGCTTGACATTTTGTCACATAAAACTTTCGTTTCAGAACTGCACTTAAGCCAAAATGTTTGAAATGTCATTGACTGAAATCCCAGATCCCATAGACACAAAGAAATAAAAATCAAATCAAATCATTTATTTGCTTAATATGAAAGAAATAAAAATCAAATCAAATCATTTATTTGCTTAATACGGGTAAACATAAACAGATATGTTTACCCATATTAAGCAAATAAATGATTTGATTTGATTTTTATTACTTTCTCCGCTCCAAAAAATTACAGATAAATATAAAGAACACATACAGTGTCTTTATATTTACTAGTAAGGTGTGCAAATATTGTATCTATTATTAATAATATAGTTATCAAGTTTTCTTTCAGACCTTACTGATTTTCTCACTAACAAAATGTGTGGAATGAATAGTGTCAGTATGTACTATTAACATAGGCCTACTAGCTTGTATCGGACGGCGCCCAATTTTCCTTCAATAGTCAAGGAAGTAGTTTTGCCTAGCCTTTTCCCAACTATTTTGGGGTCGGCTTCCAGTCAAACTGGATTCAGAGTATTTTACATGGAGTGCTGTCCTCCAGACCACCACTACCCATTATCGGGACAACATACAACCGTTTTCGTAATATATACCTAGTATAGCTATGCCCAAATTGTAGAATCTCACTAGAGGTGGCGACCAGCTCTTAGACTATAACAACGACTAATTAGCCGTTAAAATATGATTAAATTCCTAATAATTATTTAACAATATTCTGTATACATAAAAATTAGTTATATGCAGCTTAAGCACCTGGATACCTGTAAATACCGGTATTCGTATGTCAAAAATACGTAATAACATTACTCTATCACACACATTTTGTTAGTGAGAAAATAGTAAACTTTGGGATCTGAGTCCATCTTAACCACATTTGAATTCACTCGTTTTGCTGGAACTTTGAGTCAATTTGGTACTTGCGTATCAATAATGGGAATGTTGTTTTCACAGAGTACTCGTATTTTATTTCCATTGCAACAATAACGAAATTGAAAATGAAAGAGGATTCCATTTAATGTCACATAAGAAAATCGCTTTTTTTTCATTTATATGGCGGAAACTTTCGAAAGTGCCGGTTTTTTACGTAATATATTATTCAAATTTTAATTTATAAATAATAGCAGCGTCCCGCGGTTTCACCCGCGTTGTTCCCGTTCCCGATAAAATATATAGCCTATGTTACTCAGGGTTAATGTAGCTTTCTAATGGTGAAAAAAATTTCTGAAATTTTTTCACCATTAGAAAGCTACATTAGGTTTTTGAGTTTATTCGTTACATACAAAAATACAAATCTTTCCTCTTTATAATATTAATATAAATATAGATTTAAAAAACATTTTCCGTCAAACGAAGTATAAGAATATTTATCAAGTTAAAAAGTAAAGAAAAGCTCCATACGTGAGACTCCACCGAGTTTCCCCTTCGTGGTAGCGTCCCAAATGATTGATAGTCCTACATTCTTGCGGCGGTGGAAGACAATGTGGTCGACACCGATACGGTGAGGCGCGAGACTCGCTAGGTCGTCCTAATTTCAACGAAGGTATGCGTGCCATTCATTACTGTCACTGTCTTTTATTCAGATTGCTTGTATGCAACGCCATGGCGTAATCACGATTAGGTTACAGATTTCTCTTTTTTGTTGAGTCGCTTTAAAAACTTCATCACCTTTTTTTGGATGGGAAATCATCAATTGACTTCTCCCGCTCTAGGCGGAGCGGAAGGGAGTGTCAGACTCTTACTGACTAAAACCCATCCATGATCCTTCTTGTGCCCTTTGCGTTCCAGGGCCGCGGTGACATAAACTTCCTATTTCATAATACTCATTCATATTTCCACTCCTTCTCTTTTCATGCAGTACGTTTGTTGGACTCACTCTAACCTATAAGAGACTGTAAAATTTATCTGTCCATTCTCTGTCCACTATATTGTGATTCTATGTATATTTTAGGCATGTGTTATTTTGTTATAAGCATGTATTTAGGTAAATCTATTTTATTGTATATTTGTTTGTAAGTTTATTGTTATTTATTAATAGATAATAATATGTTTTAGTTAAGTTAGTATAGTCTATTTTAAGAGCCCTTCTCTGTATATTTACACACGTTGTCTACGTTTCTTATCTCACTCTTTTTTCGCAGGTCTGCTGGAAGAAATTTTTAGTGAAATAAGCAATACCTTTGTACTCTTTACTCTGTACAAAATATTATTTTCTAAATAGGTATATTGTGTGTACACAAATAAATAAAATTCAGACTTGCCATAGGTGACATAATGTCTGCAAAAAAAAAAGCGAACATTTTCAATTAACAATACTTATAAGGAATCAAAAATATTGTGAGAAGAGTTTTGAGTATGTTAAGAGTATCATCCAAAGAAACAATGCATAGAGCATGTGAAAGATCATAATACCTAGCTGCAGCCCTACCATGACGTCTTAAATCCATCATCATTCCTGTGTCAGAGAGAGACGGAGTTACACAAGATGAATAGCACCCTTTCCCACATACTGAATCATGATAGCATTGGCACTTCGTAGTACGGCCACTGACTCAAATAAGTGCGTGAGAGAATTATGAAAGAAGAAGTTGCGCCGACTGGAAATAAATTGGGAGGTAAGAGTATTATGAGAATGATGCCGAAATACTTACAAATGTAGGTACACAAAATCACGTTTTTTGCCCAGGGGTGTAGGTATTGCGGATTTTTCTCGAAAATGTCACCGCAGCATTGGAAAGCAAAGCTCATTTTGAGAAACACGGATGGGTCAGTAAGATCAGTAAGAGTCTGACACGTCATCCACTCCACCCATAGTGGAAGAAGTCAATGATAATATTGAATTTAAATGTTTATAAATAATAAGTACCTATTTATAAATATTTTCTCTCCTAAAAATAACAGCTTATATATAATAAGAACTGTACTCAACTAGTCATGAAATATGACCATATACGAATATCGCTCACTATATTGAATTTCTTAACTGCTTCAGCAAAGAGTGCTCAGAATGAAAGGCGAGTGAAAAGTTCAAAAATTCGAAAAGCGACTTGCATTCCCCAGCTTTCTGCTGCCGCGAGGTAATAAGGTGTACCTACTTAAGTATGTGTAGAGCTGTTTGAAAAGTATGCAGTTATATACTCGATAGTTTTTCTTTGATTATGACGTATGGATAGCAACAGTAGGTACTATTTTGATTTGTTGAAGTTTTTGATGGGAAATTGAATGAAATTGTTTGACAATTGTTTTATGTTTAAATAATGCTCAAAGTTACTGCTTCATTTAATACTGAACAGTTTTAGTGGAAAACCTTACATGCCTTTGTTAAGATATCATTATTTATTTATTTAAAATTTATGAAAAATATTAGGCACGTACTTTATGTACAAATCATTGATATTCTTTCACTCTGATCCCAATTTATTTGGGGTTGGTGCAACATATCTTCCCCTTCCATAATTCGCTATTTTGCTAGTCATCTCGTTTTACACACAGTCCAAGTACAATGGTATAGACATGTAAGTTAAATTGTCCCTCACCTCTTAGCCATCCATGTGACTCAAAACTTTACTCACAACATCCTAACTTATAATATTCAGAAAATTCGCGAAATCCTCTCTTAGTACTTACCCTTACACTCCCCAAGGAACCTACATGCCAAATTTCTACGACAAGTAGTTTCGGCTATGCGTTGTCTGCCAAAAAAAAAAAAATATATATATATATATTTTTTTTGTAAGAATATTTACCGCGGATTTATGCGTCCGCGCCCTAGTTTACTTGACTTGTATTGTTTGTTCACATTATTACTCAGTTCCGTCTCCCCATCTCAGTGGGACGGCTGATTTAACTTCCTAACTTATAATTAACTTATAAGTATGTGAGTCCACCTCCGACGCTTTTTTTTTTTTTTTTCTATAACACTACTATTTCTTTGTTATGTATTTATATTACACTACTTGTTAGTTTCTTGTATCTTTTACATAGTTTCATAATTGTTGTTATATAGTTTTTTTTTTTCCTTAACACTACTGTTTTATTGTTAGTTACTTAATTTAAAGGGTTTATTTATTATCTAGTATTGTATTGTTATGACTATAGGTGGTTACAATTTTGGATGATAAGTTACATTACAACTGGGTTTTTTTTAATATTAATTGCACAATTACAATTTATTTATTGAAGTGTTTTACAATTATTTACTTATTCTACACCTGATTGTCTACTCTTTTGGTTATGGTTGATGGTTATGCGAGTGGGTGGGATGTGGGAATTTTATGGGACTTGGATATGGTTTCGATTTTGTTTGTCATATTTTAGTGTTGAGGGCTTTCACCACCTCCATCAGGGCCTCCACGACAGCGGCGTCTCGATGCTGCATGGCCGTCTTGAGGTTGTAATCGACGACCATTTTGGTTGACGCATCCATCGCTTTCCGGGCTAAACGCCCTATTGCGTTGCCGGTGTCGTCCGAGTAGTAGACACATTTGGAAGTGTGTCTTGACACTGCGACGACCGCGTGGGAAACGTTTTCATGGATCTGGAGCCTCCTTGACTTGGTGTTTATTATGACGACGCTGTCACAGGTCAACCCCTGAGCCTCGTGTATGGTAAGGATACGCGACCCTATGCCGGACCCGTACGACTGGTCGGCAAAAGAAGCTTTCTCCTCCTGTGTGTGGACCAGGAATAGAGTATTAAGGGCGGTTTCCGGTATTCGCGCACCTGTATACGCTGCGACTCTCAGGGAGTAGGCCCGCGACAGCCACGTCTTGGAGGAGTATATACCTGGGTATATCTCACTCAGGGCCAGTGATATGTCCATGGGGTTCAGATGCGTGCAGAGCAGCTCCTGGGTGATGCCAGCCACCAAGTTTGGACGGGTATACCTCAACTCGAATAGGTTCTCTCTGTCCAAAAATGGTAGCTGATTTACGTCCCCGATTAGAACGACCTCGCTCGCTCCAGACAACCTGACTGCCATGATTACGGCCCCAAAGTGGTTCATGAGGGCTTCGTCGACCGTGAGGCGACGGCATTTCTCCTCCTTTCTGAACCCGTTGGCTAAAATTGAGGCCATAGTGCGCACCTTGGTCTTGACTTGATCTCCATAGCGGCGCGCCAGCTGTTCTCTGAGATCTTTGACAGCTTCGGTTGTTGTGGTCACTACGATGTCGCTCTCCTCGCTGAAGTGTTTTACCACCCACGTTGTTTTGCCGCATCCTGGCACCCCGTTTAACCACGCGATGCTGGGTATCGCCCAGTGCTCCTCCGATGCAGAGTCCGAGACTCCCGAGACGGATTGCGCCATCTCGAGAATCTTGTCGTCCAGCATAATTTTGGTGCACTTGGCGGTAACCACCACCGAGTCTTCCTCAGGTGTCTGGAAGGTCAACTTCCCTGAGCGCTCCGTCTCCACTTTGTCCAGGGGTACTGTTAGGACACGATTTAATAATCCCTTTTTAAAAAAAACGATTATTTGAGCTAAATGATTATATTCATTGAAATTACAAAATAAAAGGGAAACTTGGTCAATATTTTGACATGCGGCCTATCCGGTAGGAGTCTCAACCCGAACTGGCTCTATTATCTGGCTAATGCACTAGGTCTCAGCCAGGATGATGACGTGGCGCTTATTATGCACTAAAGGGTGCATTCTAGGGATGTAACAACCCCCCGTTTAAGAGGAACTTTACGGTTTTCATGGAAAGTTACGAATTTATTCTTAACCTTGGAAGAGGAATTATTTCAGGTTCTGGATCGTTATCTAAGTTGTTATCGTTCTGTGAGTCGGGCTTTCTTTTGCAGTCAAAATATTTCCCAAACTTCTTACAAAGTTTATAACTAATAAAGATTAAAATTAAAATGATTACAAGGTAAGTTAAAAGTGGATAATGAGAACTATATTCAATTAGGTTAGGGTTAGGATTATTTATAATTTTATCAACATCTGACAATATTTGATTATTGATAACGCTAGGTAGTTTGTCTAAGTCTATATTCGACAATTTAGAAAATAACAAATTGGGTTTTGATATATTAAACTTTTCTAGATTACAACAGGCTTCATTAATTAGATTAAAATCAGAAACTATGTTTTTTACATTTATAACAATGTTGTTTCTACCAAACAGTTGTTTGCTTCTACAATAAGCAGTACAATTAGGTGGAATATTAAGTATACCAGTACCTAATATTTTTAACTCTATTAAATCAGATTTACACTGGATAGAAAGTTTAGTAGGTTCAGATTGGACAAATATCCATCTGTTGCCTTGCAATCTTTGCCAAATATCTATCTGACCATACATAAATTTAGTTTGACAGTATTTAGGTATTTCCGTGACAAACTTTGTTAGTATATCGGTTTCACAGGTTGGTGTTTCTGGACTTGAGAGTGTGTTAATATCATCACAAATATAAACTCTATTTACAGGTTCAACACATGATTTTAGATTACTTATACAAGTATATGTTAGTTTATCTTTGCTAATGCCAATATAATTACAAGATGGCACAATCATAGCATAGGAGTTTGGCTTATCTATGTTGTGCGGTATGGGTACAGAAATAGCCTTAAACAGATCTAACTCAAAAGAGTGTACAAGAGGGACTTTAATTACAAAGATTAACTTATTGTTTGCGAAATAACAAGACAATTTTAATATATCAATTAAAGCATGAATATTATCTAAATCTAAGTCTAAAGGCATTTTTTCATAATTAGGTAGTTTTCTAACATTATCTACTAGCTCATTATACAACTGTTTAGGTGTCATAACTGACGGATGTAGAGTATTCGTTTTAGCGAATAGCATTGCATTTACAAGGTCGTCTAATTTAAATGACAAGGTAAGTAGGCAAGATGATAGTTCAGTATAGACATCGTTCATTTTTGATTTTATGTACAGCTTATCAGATATAATAGACAGGTTACTAAAAGTGCTAGATAGATTAATAATAGCGTCATTCAAACGGATTTCGTTTGCGTTTATAGTTTTGAGAGTTTCGTTATAACGGGAAAGAGCCGTGCTCGTTACAATTATGTTATCCTTTAAAATAGACGCAATTTTAATATTATTACTATTTAGGGTTTGAATAGCGTTATTATATCTTATAGCATCGTTTTCATCCATTGTGCCAATGACTTGTTTGAAAAGAGAGCCAACTCCTGCTAACCAAGCGGATCTCTTTTCTCGCCCAGATGTTAAATGAGATAAGGTACTGTAGTCTTTAAGAATATCAATAAGTCGCAAAGCCAGAGGCTGTAGTATATTTGTGCATTCGGTTTCCTTAAGTACTGTATTTTCTTGACACAAAAGTGTGGAACTTTTTAAAACATTATTTATGTAGTCTATGTGGGGTTTTATATATGCAATATCTATGGGCACAAGCAAATGAATATTATCCCTGGTCTGTTTCATGATTCCTATCGGGTCAAAGTATATGCCAGGGCTTTCAGAGACTTGTTCGACGATATCAGATGTTGCAAGGGACAGGAATGTAGACATTCTGAAATGTATATATAGGACAAAATATTTAACTAATGTTATTATTATTATATTTTTTTTTTTTAATAATTAAGTTAAAACTAGGTTTTAAAGATATATGCGTAATACTAGACTAAGGACTAAGTGTTAGTTGTTTCCGCCAACTTTAATTCGTCATAGTGATACTTAACGTGGCGGCGATTAACGAGAAGGGTCAACGTATTGTTGCCATTAATTTTTATCACTTTGTGTGGGCCTTTCCAGATAGGCGACAAGGCTTTATTTTGCCGCGGGTGGTGTTTGATATATACCATATCACCTGTTTTATATTTCATAGGTCTGGTTTTTCTATCGTAATAGTCTTTTGATTTAATTTTAGATTTAAGAATGTTTTCTACAGCTTTCTCTCTGGAGAGTTTCATTCTTTGTTGGAGTATACGGACATAACTAGGGTATGTAGGTTCTAGTGCTGTATCATAAATAGAAGTGGGTATAAATGGTTTGCAACCGAATAATAATTCGTATGGTGTATAATTTGTGGTGCAATGGATTGTGGTGTTGTAGGTTAACATTGCCGTGTAAACATATCTCGGCCAGTCATTTTGGTTGTCGTCGACGAAAGATTTTAAATATTCTTTTAGAGTCGCATGACTTCTTTCTAAAGCACCTTGAGTTTGTGGATGATAGGGGCTGGACCATAACTGTTTGATTTTCAAAAAGTTACAAGTTTGTTTAAATAGATCTGCTGTGAAATTGGTTCCTTGGTCTGTGAGAATTGTCTTGGGGATACCAAATTGAGATATGAAATGGATTAAACACTCAGCGGTTTCTTCTGCCGTAGCATTTCGGATAGGATAGCCAGCAGAGAATTTCGTGAGGTCATCCTGAATTGTTAAAATGAACCTAAGCTTGGCTGTGCCTGATTCGGGCAAAGGTCCGACAATGTCAAGTGACACGCGTTCAAAAGGTTGTGTGGATGTAGTTGTGATCTGCATAGGAGCTCGATTGGTTCTACGCAATGCTTTATTGGTTTGGCATTGATCACATTTTCGGACATAGTTTTCGACATCTCTGCGCATATTGCGCCAATAATATTTCTCCTGGATCCTACTTAACATTCTATTTGAGCCCAAGTGACCTGATATGGGAATATCGTGGTTCTCTTTTAGGATTTTAGTAATTTCCGTTGGAGAAGGGTAAATTATAGTATTTTTGAAAATATGGGCTGCAATTGAAGTAGAGTGAAATAGGTATGTAATTATATTATGAATTTTCATAAAACTATGCGAGTCGAATGGATTACGGAAGTCCGTCGTAGCGAATTCAGTTGTGTTTTTATTGATTAATTCATGTTTTAGATTTTTAAGGCTCTTAAAAATATCTTCGTAGTTACACTGATCGAAGTGATAGACTTTTACGAAAAGTAAGTAAAATTTGACATTATTTTTTTCGAAAGAGAGAAAGGAATGTAATGTTCTTTCTTCTTTTAGGATGTCTTTTGGTTCCGGAAGATTATCGATGACTTCCGAAATATAGTGATTTGACTCGTCGAGGTCAATGGAAGTCGGTATAATAATAGTTTTTAATTTTGTTTTTAATAAATGTTCACTATGTTCATGGATTATAGTATCAAATTGATTTAATTTGTTGTTTATTTCTTTCAGGCATTTAGTATAAGTGTCGTCGTCATTTTGAACTTCAGGTGGTGTTGGAATGTCAAAATCTTCAGGGAGTTCGAGGTCGTCGGGTAACTCAAAGTTTTCAGGTAAGTCTACAAAGTCAGGTAAGTCGGGAATTTCAGGTATTCCGGGACTTTCAGGATTAGCAGGAAGAATTTCCGGCTGTTCAGGTGGAGGTGGAATATTTGCTGGTGGTACTTTGTCGGTAAGTACGTGAGCAGTGTTTGG
Source organism: Hecatera dysodea (assembly GCA_905332915.2). Classification (NCBI taxonomy): domain Eukaryota; kingdom Metazoa; phylum Arthropoda; class Insecta; order Lepidoptera; family Noctuidae; genus Hecatera; species Hecatera dysodea. The sequence goes on from HG995309.1 coordinate 9,205,371, forward strand.
TAAGCTAATGGATTTCACAGGGTAGCGGGAAAGAGCATCAGCGTTGCTGTTGATCTTACCCTTTTTATATTCGATCTCATAGTCGAACTCTTCAAGTCTTAATCTCCATCTTACTAGTTTAGAGCCTGGTTCTTTGCAATTGAATAGCCACCTAAGTGGTCTATGATCAGTTAAAATTTTAAATTTGTGACCATAAAGATATGGGCGAAATATTTTTGTTCCATAAATAATTGCCAGACATTCTTTTTCGGTTACGCTGTAATTAGTTTCAGCTTTATTTAATGTGCGTGAGGCAAACGCGATTGGGCGGTCTTTCCCTACCTCGCCTTGAGAGAGTATTGCTGAAATAGCGTAATTTGACGCATCACACGTCAGGATGAAAGGTTTAGTAAAATCGGGGTATATTAAGACGGGTGCTGAGGTTAAATTATTTTTTAATGTTTCAAAAGCAAGTTGTTGACTATTAGTCCAGTCAAATGGTATATCCTTTTTTAACAAGGATGTAAGAGGTTTGGCTAACTTAGAAAAATCGTGCAGGAAGCGACGGTAATAGGACACCAACCCTAGGAATGATTTTACATCTTTTGCGCATTTTGGGACAGGGAATTCGCTTACAGCTTTTATTTTCTCGGGGTTAGGTTTTAAGCCTGCTTCACTAATAGTATGGCCAAGATAAGTAACTTCCTTGCGGAGAAACTCGCACTTGTCCGGTTGCAGTTTGAGGTTGAATTTCCTCAGTCTGTCAAATGTGTAAGATAATTTCTGGACATGGGATGTAAGGTCGTAGGAATATATGACAATATCGTCTAAATAGACATAGCAGTGTATACCTTGCAGCCCTGAAAGGACTGTGTTCATAAGTCTCTGAAAGGTTGCAGGGGCATTTTTGAGGCCAAATGGCATCCTAATAAATTCGTAATGACCTTCGGGTACACTGAAAGCAGTTTTAGGGACATCTTCATCTAAAATTTCTATCTGATGGAAACCTGATGCTAAATCAAGAGTTGTAAAGTATTTGCTATTACCAAGCTGGTCTAGGATTTCGTTAATTTGAGGAATTGGATAGCTCTCTCCAATAGTTATGTCATTGAGCTTGCGATAGTCAATCACTATACGCCATTTTCTTTTTCCTGATGCATCTACCTTTTTGGGCACTATCCAAATGGGGGATGACCATGGAGAGGTAGACGGTTTAATGATATTTTGTTCTAGCATCTTACTGATTTGGGTTCTGACCTCATCTTTATGAACCTCTGGAAATCTATAAGATTTTACATTTATGGGTTGCGAGGAACTTGTTTTGATCTCGTGCTTGATCGCACTGGTTGAAGTGAGTTCATCATCGGGAAGGTGGAATATATCTGCATATTGACTGCAAATGTCATAAAGGACTTCAGATTCTTCCGAGTTTAAATGGGAAGTTCGTAGCTGTTTAAGGACCTCGTTTGTTCTCTCATAACAATTGGCGTTAGGTTGAGATAGGCATATTTCATTTTTAGCCATAGGTATTAAGGTCAAAGATAGGTTAGGATCTATTGAAATAGGGTTTTCAGATACATTTAGGATCGATACGTTTATTCGATTATTACTTTTTACTTTCACTATACAGTTAGCTACTAGCAATTTGTCACAAATATGTTGGTCCAAAATTATACCCTCTTTAACTTCTGGGTTTTGAACTAAACATTCTATGATGGTTTCGGTTCGTGGTTCTATAGTGTAAGATGGATGATTGAATGATAATTTTATATGATGGTGTGCGATTTCCAGCATACCAGAATCATAATTTATTCGGCAGCCATTTTTAACGAATAGGTCATTACCTATAATACCATCATAAGGAAAGCCTAGGTTATCAAATATATGAAATTTGTGGGATACTGTGTATCCAGGGGATAGACTTAGGTCTAGAATAAGGTTACCGTGACTCGTAATCGGGTCCTTAGAGTCTATGCCTTTTATTCTGACAACATCAACTCTTAATTCAGGAGGTTTGGTAAGACATGATTTCTTTAGGATGCACAAGGAGGCTCCAGTGTCTATCAGAAGGGTAAGTGGTTTCTCGTTGACAGACGACTGGGCGACGATATAGGGTAAGTATGTTTTTAAGTTAGTATTTACTTCATACACTTTGTAATCATCACTGTTTTCTTTTCTAGGGATGCACATGGATTGAGGAGGATTGGAGATGTCTTCAGTTTGGGGCTGGTTACCCTGTCGCGTGACATTATGAGAGCTGCCAGTTTGGGGCTGGTTACCCTGTCGTATAGCTCTAGAGGATAAATGATAATTAGGATCGGAAATGTCTTCTGTTTGGGGCTGGTTACCCTGTCGCGTGACATTTTGAGAGCTGCCAGTTTGGGGCTGGTTACCCTGTCGTATAGCTCTAGATGATAGATGGTGATGAGATATAGAATTAACGGCATCGTCTTTTAAGTTTCGTCTCGTGCGACACCCTGTCGAGACGTTTAGTAATTTAAAGTGTTCTGATCGGATTCTAAAATATTTGTAATGGAATCTTCTTCGTTATTCACAAGATTTACATGAGGATTTTTGGGCTTAGAAGAATGTTGTTGCGCGGGGTAGTTGAATTTATTATTATATTTTTTATTATTAAATTCGCGCAATTTACATTCGGCTAAAGTATGACCCACCTTCTTGCAGTATCTGCACACTGACGAATCCCTAAAGGAAGAAGGTTGATTGTTATTATTAGGTAGAAGTGGCTTAGGTGAAGGTCTATTGTTTTCTTTCTTAGAATTAAAATTCTGTCGGAATGTGTGTTGTTGAATTTTTTCTTCAGAGATCGCATAATTGACGGCCTCGTTCAGGTTTTTTGGATCTCTACATCTTACAATGTTAGCTATGCGAGGGTGTAACCCTATGTTAAATGTATGAAGGGCTAGATCCTCCATCGCAGCCACTCTTCCTACAAGTTCACTTTTCTTTGTATTGGAAATTGTCACTTCTGTAAGTAGTTTGGATAAGCAAGTTTCGACTCGAAGATGGAATTGGCTAACCGTCTCCTGGTTAGTTTGATGACACTCTTGGAGCTCGGTAAGTAAATGGGCATAATGTTTTCTCTCACCAAATTGATTTTTAAGAAATTCTTTGAGAGATGACCAATTGTCAAAATCTTTGATGGAGCACGCGCTTTGCGCTTTGCCATCTAGTTGGCTGATAATAAATTTAAGTATAATATCTTCCTGTGATAATGACGATAAAGATATTGCATTATCGCAATTTACTATGAAAGCATTTAATTTATCTCGAGAGCCGTCAAATGGCTTGATAAATTTTAAAATAACGTTAAGGGGTATTTCCTCATCTCTCACCTCTTTGAGGTCTTTTTTCGAATCGGATTTGGTCATTTTTGTTTTAAATAAAATAACTGGCTCTGAAATAAAATACAAGTACAATAACTATTATAAGGTCGCGATATAAAACTTCTGCCAACTGGTTCTAGACGGCTTATCAGTATTCTGAGTACTGAGTTACCAAATACGTGGGCGAAGGATGTTTAGACTACGGTCTGGACACAATGTTATCTACAAATACAAAGTAACAGGGTTATAAAGTAACTTACGATTTGTAACTATGGCGAATCTATAAATAGGATTAGAATTAAGATCACTGAACTGACTCACAGAACACAGAAACACTTCATTTTGCGGAAACACGGAGGACGTCTGATCCTGGTCGGTGCTGGATACGAGCAGGTCCGTAGAATGCGCCTGCAGCGCACTGCCCAGTACCACTGCACAGTAGACAGGTGACGACTTGGATGAACCTCGAAAGGGCCCTGGATTTGGCCTCTCGAGCTGGAGTTAGCCTCTCGAAGGCTACTGGAGATGGCCTATTTCAGCCAAGGTTGGCCTCTCTTGGGCCGCAGATAGGTCGTGGTGAGTTTGGGTCGTAGGATTTGGAGCACACAAGATACACTTGGCACAGAGACACTTTCACTGGATAACACTTCACTGGGCGTTCCACGGGATACAATCCCTTTACCGCTGCCACCAATGTTAGGACACGATTTAATAATCCCTTTTTAAAAAAAACGATTATTTGAGCTAAATGATTATATTCATTGAAATTACAAAATAAAAGGGAAACTTGGTCAATATTTTGACATGCGGCCTATCCGGTAGGAGTCTCAACCCGAACTGGCTCTATTATCTGGCTAATGCACTAGGTCTCAGCCAGGATGATGACGTGGCGCTTATTATGCACTAAAGGGTGCATTCTAGGGATGTAACAGTACGAAGCCACTTGTCGCGCTGTAGGCTACTGTGTACGACCCCTTCATTTCCCCTGATATAACCTGGGAATTGGAGTTGTCGTACGTGTCGTTGAGTAGTGACGAGTGAGTGACCCCCAGCAGGCCCTCGTTTTTCCTTTTGAAGGTCTGCAGGATCTTCTTGCATGTTGCCAGGTTTACCTCTCTGGTTGCCCTGACAACTGCTACGTACTCAAGGAATGCGCTCTTGACGAGGTCCGTGACGCCCGAATTTGCTGCCAGGGTCGGCGGGCTGACTTGCCCCCTCTCCGCCCTGGTTGGTTTCGGTTTAGGTAGTTCTTTAACTTTATAATATATATATTGGAAACTATTAAAATTGTATGGGATTTATTAAACACAAATCAATTTTTACACGATTTATTGAGAATATTACAATCTTACGGATCGGCAATTTGCCGGTGATATACATATTGACCTCTCTACGTATTAAATACATAACGGATTTGGGTATGTGGCCACGGGTTGAACGTATTCTTTTATTCCCGGAAAATGTTCCCTTGGGATAATTTTCGAATATCAATCAAACAAAACTGCGGATAAACTTATAGATAAGATAACAAGCCTTTCAATTAACATTCATCTGCACAAATCCTATCGGTCCGGGCGAAGCGTGGTAGTATTTAGCACTAATTCGTGTGCACTTCGCTCGATCTTGAGTGTCCCATCACTCCGAGTGCCAGCGATTATTAGGAGGACGGGTCACGCATACCCACAGCTTCCACGAGAAAATAAATCTTTAGCCACCCACAGTTCTGCTAATTGGTAAGATGGTTGGCAAGTTGTGATTAACGTTTTAGTTTCAATCAGTGGTTTAAAATGATTCAAGGGTCGCTTAGATATTTAAATGTCTTTCATTAATTGATTTCTATGTCGAAAACGTAACAAGGACAATGAAGTGTGAAAATATAAGTGTTTAGTTACAAATGTACATTCAAAAGAGCCATTTAATGGTCTTATTGAAATAAAGTCATTGGATTGACTTTGTTTTATAATTTGTATGCATGTCAGTTCTGTAAATACTTTTTCTTTAATTACTTCACACCTCTGCCTTATGAAACACAGGCGTTTATTTTGTAAGGCCTAATTTCATGTTATCAAGACAATCTTTTCAAAATTAGTAAGTACATATTATCATCAGCTATTCTTACATGGCTATAGGCGCCGTTTACACGAGTCCAATACTTGTCCGATGCAGATTGTGACTTAACGCGTATAATCTCATATAAACAATGGCCGGCCTAAGCCCCTGACACCAAACTTTGACCCAAAGTCAACAAACAACATTAACAATCTGTTATTACTTTATTAAAGGAGCTCGTGGCTAAATGATAAAAGCCGCATAGATTGAACTTCAAGGTTAAATTACGGCCGAGGTGGGACCGCGGATGGGTTACCATCCCTTACATCCGAGTTTAAGCAAATTAAGCCGTAGGTCCCTGCGGCCATTAGAACACTTGTCAGTAGGGAAACTGAGTGATATGATCCCCATCATCATCATAGTAATGATGATGGGTATCATATCACTCAGTTGCTGCTTAATTGAGGGCAGATAGCCTCGTCTTTGTAAAATATTGGTATACAGCTGCACAATTCTGCTGTTGTCAAACTGAATTATGGCCATGCGGTTTAACAACAGCAAGATAGATAGTTGATATTGATAATAGGGTAGTTGATTAAAAGACGAAGACGATACAGTGCGTTGAATACTCGAGTGACGTCACTACTCGCTACAATTTTTACCACGACGTGACCGTCACAAGCCTCCTCTCCTGATCTTTGATATCCTATATCTTCGTCAATTTTATAGATTAAATAAAGCAAAAAATACGAGTACAATATTTTTAATAATAACTAATAAGATTTTTTTATAAAAAAATATATTATCCATACTTTCTATATTATAAAGAGGAAAGATTTGTATTTTTGTATGTAACGAATAAACTCAAAAACTACTGGATCGATTTCAAAAATTCTTTCACCACTAGAAAGTTACATTCACCCTGAGTAAAATAGGCTATATTTTATCCCCGTATTCCGAAACCGCGGGGCGCTGCTATATTGATATAAAGTCCGAGTGTTTTAATAAATTGAACACAATCCTGAAAGGTATCTTAGACATCTCCCACAATACTCAACATGTTAAATTACTTCATCAAATCTCAACAATAACCAATTTGAAATTAGTTTGTCGAGAATTATTGTGAACATTTCTTTTCATCTTCAGCGAGTCTTTTATCCGCGTCCAGTCATTTCGGGTGCGACAGTAACAAATCTGTCAGCTTCGGCAACGGGAGGCCCGCTATGATTTATATAGAAACCCGTAGGAACAACGACTAACAAGGCGGCTACATCAGAAGCTGTCATTCCACTTAAATGGAGAACGTTGTTTGTCATGGTGTTTCTGGTTACAGGATTTTGTTTTGTGACCTTGAGTGTTTGTGGTTAGTACAATATAGATGAGATATGTATTTGCACTGAGAGTAACAGATCATCAATTATCTTTTAAAGAATTTGAAGTTAAGTCTTTGTCAAACTCTCCTTTAGCCTAAACCAGTCATACTTTGGCACTCAACTCAGGTTTGACACGTTCTAAACTCAGAACTCTCAATTCAGTAACCGGTCCTTATCAATGAAGTAAAAGCTTAAAAATTTCTTTAATGAATTTCAGAAATCGTTTAACTTTCGTAACACCCTAAACGTATTCATGCAATAGTCTTTTCTTTTTTGAAAAACTCAATCGTCTAATGATTAACAACTAAAATGGATATTATAGCGTATGTTTGTAAGACTCACTTCTTACAAACACAGTTTTTTGTTCAAGACAAACAGCTTTAGCACCTAAAAGAGGCTCACTTAGTAGTCTACACTAATCTGTACTAATATTATAAAGAGCTTTCCTTTTTTTTTTGTATTTTTGTATGTAACGAATAAACTCAAAAAGTACTGGACGGATTTCAAAAATTCTTTCACCATTAGAAAGTTACATCCACCCTGTAACATAGGCTATTTTTATTCCAGTATTTCCACGGGAACATGTCACAGCCGTACGTCAACTACTCCAGCGCGCTCTTGCGGACGGCATACCAAGGGCCAAGGCGCTATCGGGTTGCCACGCTATAATATACCTTTTTTAATATTAAGCAAAAACCGAAATAACGCAATACCTAGTAAAAAGCATCAATGTTTCAAAAAGTACCAGTATTATTTCAGAAACTATGACTGCCCGTAGATTTCATACTAGCAACTAAAAAATAAAAACCCCGCATTGAACGGAAAATCACTGTTCTAATTCTTCTCTATAATGCAGTAGACAGCATAAAAGGCAGAACTTAACCTTTATCACAGAGGCGAGGTAGCTCGAACTAATGTCGAATATTATGATTAATGACCCTTACCCCTAACTTGGCAATCCGAGGTTCCACCTGTTCGGGTAACCCATTTCTCAGAAACACGGTTTAATTACGGTGAACTAATCATCTGCTTTGAATACCCGCTTTTTTATACTGAACCGGATTAGGTAGTCGTGATTGAAGAAGGATTAAATAGGAATGGGGGCAAAGCCGGCTGTGTACCTAGTGTAGTTGGGTATATTCATTATGGGCATTCGTTTGCTCTGGAGAACATGATGAGGTCAGATATTGATCAAATTTGCTGTGTCGTTGACCTCTGCCTTCATTTCTACCAAACTTTTTGCTTTTTTTGGGTCGTGATGTTGTTGAATTACGCATATTGATGCGTAATTGATTATGTAAATTGGGATTACGGAGTCGGATGGCGGGCTTATAACTCAAGTAGACTATACCCCCATGTGGGTACTCCCTTTCTTCACATAAAATTGTTTGTCCGAAAATCATTATCCATAACACGTTTGCTATAAACTGCAGTAACCATAATGTTCAAAACCCCGAAATTTTGTTCAGCATAATTATCTTTAGTTCTAAAAGTATTCGGTCATAATATCGAGTACCATAATAATTGAATCTCCTAATTTTACATGCCCTAAAGTCATGTCCTAAGTATTGTGTTGAATAATGTGTATTATTCCGAACGTTCATTCATAATAAATATTTTAGTCCTAAAACATTTGCTAAAAAATAGGTTTTAGTGACAGAAACGAATCGCTGTAAATCCGACTCCACGCAGTCTTGTCTGCCCTACCCCTAGAGTGTAATTTAAAATCGCGTAGGCGCGGAGGGGCGAGGTGGCCCGCGAGTTGAGGAGCAGGTGGTTGTAACACTCGCCGCCGCGGCTGAGGCTGGCCGGCGTAGCCGGCCAGCAAGCCGAAGCTGCGGTGGGGAGCGTTAAACCCATCTGCGACGATAAACTCGCGTGGGACCGCCGGAGCCCCGCAGCGCCGGAGCCGTGACAGAAACCATGCCTGCTGCATGTTGCATGCTTGCTTGCATGCTGCGTGCTTGCTTGCGTGCTGCATGCTTGCTTGCATGCTGCGTGCTTGTTTGCATGCTGCGTGCGTGCTTGCATGCTGTATGCTTGCTTGCATGCTGTATGCTTGCTTGCCTGCTGCATGCTTGCATGCTGCATGCTTGCTTGCATGCTGCATGCTTGCTTGCATGCTGCATGCTTGCTTGCATGCTGCGTGCTTGCTTGCATGCTGCGTGCTTGTTTGCATGCTGCGTGCTTGCTTGCATGCTGCGTGCTTGCTTGCATGCTGTATGCTTGTTTGCATGTTGTATGCTTGCTTGCATGCATGCTGCATGCTTGCTTGCTTGCATGCTGCATGCTTGCTTGCTTACAAAAACCACATGTTCACAATCAACTGCTTTATTGAGTACCTACATGTATAATATATTTATTTACGTATTATAAAATATTATAGAATAGAATAGAATAGAATACTCTTTATTATGTACACCATATAAGTTACAGAAAATATAGATGAAGATTATAATGCATGATTAGATATTTTTAATTATAACAAATGAGAGAAGCTCATAGCAATTGCTTTGTTATAAGATCTAAGAATATTATTATTATAAATAAACATTAAGTAACTTGAATTTAGGACTTATAACTTTTATTGAAAACGATTTTATAAATTATGTATATTATTGATTGTAATATTTATGACAAACGGATTTAGGACATATTATATTTAGGGATTTCAATTTTATGGCATCAGATATTAGGTGATATTAAGTTCGGGTAAGTTAGCATTCGGACAAACGATGATCAGGACAAAAAAAGTTATGGCTCGTTGAATTATGGATAAAAAAGTTAGGTGACACAATAGAGAACCCCCCATGTGTGATAATTTTTGCCAAACCCTAGCAAAGCCCCGTCGTGTGCCTCCGGTATATCTCAACGGCGTAGTGCTCAAAGTGGTTGACAGTTTTAAGTACCTGAGACATTATACGCGATGATAGCGACACTGAGCGCGAGCGCAGGGTGTTGGCGGTGAGAAGCAATATGCTATGCCCGAAGGTTTGCTTGCTGTATGACAGATGTCCTTCTAATGGAACAGCTTTATATATGTATATACACGCCGAGCCTACAACGTCCTGCGCGTACAATACAACGACGCTTACAGGATGCTGTTGCGGCTACCGCGGCGTTGTAGTACATCGGGAATGTTCACTGAAGCTCGCACGGATGGTTTTCGCGATATCAAGCGGCTTCCCTACTGTCATGTAAGTAAAACACGTAAGTCGAGTTGACAACTGTTTATTATTTTTAATCCCATCAAAGAGGTTACTACACAACGTCTTCCCCATAAAATAAAAGAAAACAATAACACCTATTAAAAACTTAACTGTATTTATACTTCTACTAACCCAACCCAACATACTATTTATTCTTCTTGCTTCGTGTGTAGGGTGGTGAGTATGATGTACGATCAATATTACAATTTGGCTTATCCCACCGCTGCCACCATGTCATGTAGTAAAACACGTAAGTCGAGTTGACAACTGTTTATTATTTTTAATCCCATGAAAGAGGTTACTACACAACGTCTTCCCCATAAAATAAAAGAAAACAATAACACCTATTAAAAACTTAACTGTATTTATACTTCTACTAACCCAACCCAACATACTATTTATTCTTCTTGCTTCGTGTGTAGGGTGGTGAGTATGATGTACGATCAATATTACAATTTGGCTTATGCCACCGCTGTTACTATGTCATATAAGTAAAACACGTAAGTCGAGTTGACAACTGTTTATTATTTTTAATCACATCAAAGAGGTTACTACACAACACCTACTACAACACTTACGCAACGCTCAGAATGGCATCCTGAAAATGATTGTTGGCAGACCGGACTGCCCCATCCAAAGACACCGGGTGGAGACAGCTACAGGTAAAATTAATTAAAAACTAATAATATTAACATAGCATATAAGAAAATTGTTACTAACACATCTATACTAATATTATAAAGCTGAAGAGTTTGTTTGTTTGTTTGTTTGAACGCGCTAATCTCAGGAACTACTGGGCCGATTTGAAAAAATCTTTCAGTTTTAGATAGCCCATTTATCGAGGAAGGCTATAGGCTATATTTTATCCCTATATTCCCACGGGAACGGGAACTACGCGGGTGAAACAGCGAGGCGCTGCTAGTTAACAATATGTAGTGATGGACTAGTTAGTAATAGTCTGAAATATAATAAAAATATTTAATTATATTTACTTAAGTTTTATTATGATGTATTATTTTAGGTAAATGAACTCAAGTGTTATATCAGTAATTGTAATTTCTAGTGCATTTTACATTATGTTGTTTCTAGTTTGTTTTTGATGGTATCCTGTTATTTTCCTTCTTCTTTTTGTGTGGGCAGTACTCTGTTGTTCACGCCAAACTGTGTTCTATAAGTGAAGACTTGTAATTGGCTGTCAGTCTTACTTACTATTTTTTACTCTGCTTTGTTTATCTGTAAGTCTTCCATTGTTCGTAAATAAATAAATAAATACTCATTATAGCAAAAACTAATTTTAAAAGTGTATAGCGAAAAATTCATTGTTGTTTTAAGTCTGCTCTGTATATATGTATATTATTATCTACAGTTAAAATAAATAAAAGCAAGTAATGTTATGAAAATAAAATGCCCAGTACTGTTTCATAATATTCAGATTAAGTAATTGGAAGCGACCCATAGCACAAGATTATTTTTCCTTAGAAATTTTGAAATATTGTAAGTGCCTGTCACTAGTGACATAATGACCAACGACTAACAGCTAAACTACTGACAGTGAAAACACCTTCCCAGTACGAACGTACTGGGAAGGTGTTTGGTGGTGTAAGGTGTTTGTGTGAAAAAGGTGTACTGTTATACTGTATAGCTCGAATTGTTTGTACGAGACGTACAAGTAAAATAGACTGACGTTCTAGACAAGTAACACTGTCAGTAGCGTCGCAAAGGCCAACTTTAAGAACGTCATTTATGACATTGTCAATCGCTGTCGAAATATCAAGCGATCAATCCATTACCTCAATTTTGGCATATTGACATTCGCCGTTGCTTTTTGTTTAGTGCCTTTAGTTATCAATTTCACTTATAGATTCTGTCTCCTTAGCTTGAGTAAAAAAACTGCTTTCTGTGCTTCCCGTTCCTTCCTCTGTTGTCGATGTAGTACCTTCTTGGTACCTGAACTCGTTGAGCTCCATTCACCTGCTGTTGCTGACCTTGAACCAGGAACTGTCCATGTATAACCAGTATTTTGCCTTGAGACCAGGCGGCCATACCACACAACTTCTGAAAGCCAGAATGGTAATGGTAACCACCAATAAACGAAAAAAACGCAGAGTCAATGAAGCTCGATGAGTCCCAAATTCTTGGATCCTGTAAATTAATCAGAATAGAATAGCGGAGGAGTATGAAAAGCATAATTTCCACTTCCTTACTTATCAAGAGTCAGAACAGAGCAAAGCCAATAGGCACCAAGGAACATTTACGACTGGGGTTAGCCCAGTTGCCGGGCAGCACGTGTTCCAAATTAACTCTAACACTCCCATTAGTGTTAGTATTCTTAAATTGTGAGCGTCTTGTGTTTCAGCTTGTAGACACTGTGTATGAGTGGTGATAGTGACGTAATGACAATGATACTGCGGGTACTCATGTACCCATACCTACTAGGAAAAAAACAAACACCTATTTCCCCGTAATGTTTTGGTCTCCTAAGCAATGACGTACGAATACAACAGCGGTTTTGTAACTACTAAAGGTGAACGCAATCGATTTCGTTTGACATTTGAACCAGAGGAACAGTCAATAGAGTCTTATTCCCAGTGTTGCCTGTTACATTATTAGTTGTCATTCTATTTGGTGTATTAAGACATTTTAACTTAAAGTATCTTTTGTAATGTAAAGTGGTAGAAAGTGTTTTGTAATTTCGATTTCTATGATTTCAACTAGGAGTTTCTATGGGTTTTTTTTGTGTTCCCATGACGGAATGTCATTCACACCGTATGGTGTTGGATGACTAAAATGAGAATGTTGCGCTATCTTTTAAAGAGATCGGCAAAAGTTAAGTCGCACACATCACGAAAGTGGGTGAGGACTTATATTGCATTCACGATTCAAGATTCACGATCGTTTGTTGCGATCCATAATGTACACATACAGGAAGTAAATACGACAACAAAACTTTAAATAATTAGGACCGAGGATGAACGTCTTTTTAGTTTATGTTACCATTCATTATTATTATTATAACATACGTGTATGCTTATTATCCTTATCTACATTTTTTATTAATTTACATTTATTTTTATTTACATTTATATTTTCTGTATTTTTATACTCTCACGGACACTACACTATCCAAAGACACACACAGCCATATCTCCTATTGTTTATTAATAGTAATTCTCTTCCTCTTAATACTTGGAGCTTTCACAATGTTGTAGTAAGTATGTAAGTGCACCTTTATATTGTAATTTTAAGGGTGTGAGCCTCGATATCTGCACATACAGGTCCTGAGCCCAGTATAGCTGAGCCCAGTATAGACTCCAGCTCTCACAAAGTCTGAACCTACAAACTATGTACGAAATTTGTACCTTTTAGATAAATAAACAACTATTATTATATTATAGTAGGCAGTGAGCAAAATCCAAAGGAGAATGTTTTACAGATACCAGTTGTTATGGGCGACTTAAGGGATCAAGTTGCACGTAGTTTTTGAATAAGGATGTTTGACACAGTGTTTAAGTTGCTAGTAAACGTAATTATTTTATATACAAGTATAACAGAAAAAAAATGTTCTTCCTTCGCTGACGAGTTTTTTTTAATCTAAATTAATGAACATGACATATATTCAATAACCAACACGTTTAAAATTAATGTTCCTCATGTAATGTGTTGCCATAATTAAATAATAACGGTGAAGGCGCTCGCGTGATAAATTTTCCAAGCTCTAATTATTATTATAGGAGTAACCTCAGTACGTACCATGAAGAAATTATTGGCCAACCGGAAAATTAAGTTTGTACACTAATTAATATTTTATATGTAGCTGTAATGTTTGAAATATAAACGCTCTCTAATTATGTCAGGGATTCTATTACACATGTTTGTTTACAAGTAACTGATAAGTAGTTCGACAGACTTTATGAATAAAAAAGCCAAAGTGTCTTTTTGTAGTGTTTTTTTTTTTAAATTGTGTATACAATTTGAATAAATAAATGAAATGCATACAGATGAAGCAAAAAATGGTTTTGGTGAGGACATACATAATTGTATCGATGTGTAACAATATTCGAGGAGGTCGACTATCTAACCATACCGAGACTTCTCCGTGTCTCGGAAAGCACACAAGCCTTTGGCAGTCGTTACGGATTGTCAGAAGCCAGAAAATCTGACTCCAGTCTTGCCAAGAAGTACCGTGTTAATGGGTTGTGGAGATCTGGTAGGCAGCCGCTTCTCGTAAATTACTGGTATTCAGCTGAATGCGCTTTGACCGGGAGCCGACCCCAATGCAATGGAAAAGGCTAGGTAGATAATGTATTAATATTACACCTGGTACTAACGTCCAGAGTAAGAACGCCCTACGGTAAAAACAACCTTACCTATGGGGGAGCACAACTCTATAATAAACTTCCAAAAGATATAAAAGAAGCGACTTCACCCAACATATTAGAATAGAAGAAGAATAGAATCAATCAATCAATATCTTTTTCTTTCTTCTTTTCTTTTCTTCTTTTCTTTTCTTCTTCTTTTCTTTTCTTTCTTTTTAACTTTTTTTTTTTCAAAAATAAATTATTCACTTTTATTTATAACGATGAAACACTAACTTAACTGTGTCTTGTCTATTTTAATTAAAACATCATCTTTTAACTTGCGCCACCACCTTATCTTGGGACTGCAGTGAACTCGCTTCCAAAGTTGACAACGATCAAATAATTATTGTTTCTCTTCTACCCGCACTGTTTTAATATAATCTATACTAATATTATCTATACTAATATTATAAAGCTGAAGAGTTTGTTTGTTTGGTTGTTTGTTTGTTTGTTTGTTTGTTTGAACGCGCTAATCTCAGGAACTACTGGTTCGAATTGAAAAAATCTTTTTGGGTTGAATAGACCATTTATCGAGGAAGGCTTTAGGCTATATATCATCACGCTTAAGCCAATAGGAGCGGAGCAGCGATAAAGAATGTTTTAAAATCGGGGATTCCACGGGGACGAAGTCGCGGGCAGCAGCTAGTTAGTAATAAGATTTAATGTTTAATTTGTAAAATGATTGATTGTCTTAATGAGAATGAAGTTCTTTAAACCGATATTCTAAAAAAACTAATACGACATTCCAAATCTGTATGTAATAAAATCGTAGACTTGCCTTGTCTGCTTATTTAATATTATTGCATCAAAATAAAAGAGAAACGCTAAGAAAAAAGACTAGAAACTACTACTAGGAAGAAAATTTAATCTATAATACAAAAATGCAATCCGTAATTTTTTTTATCCGCATGTTCTTTTTTTAAATTTTACATTAATTTAATAATTTTAATGTTGTTAAATCCCATTAACTTAATTCTACATTCAGTTTATAATATAATTATTTAAATTTACATTTCATTTCATATTGCAGTTCATGTTTTACAAAAATTCCGTTATATTATTCTTAATTTGTTAATGTTATTTTTTTACAGTTAATGAACCACTGTTAATGGGTGAATTGCGCAAGCAAAAAAAATACACGGCAAACCTGAGAACGGTAGTGCAATGTGCTGGTTTTTTATTTTATATATTTTTTCTCAACAACGGAAGTACTTCTCTACCTTGGCAAAAAAAATCATTGATTTCTACCCTCTAATTTACCAAAAAAAAAATTACAAAGTGTTATTTTATCATCACGGTGGCCTGTCCTGAACCCAATTCCGCTCATAAAATACCTTCCCCTGCCAATACATTCATAATATGGATTTAAATCGATTTTCTTATCATTAAATTATAATATATTCGATCAAATAAAACTATTTTTGTTTGTTTATCTTCTTTCTCATGGATTTGACAAGCAGTCAACTTTTGTCTGGAAAAAAGTTATCATTTCAGAGGACAGTAAGTTTTAGTAGATTATCCATGTCAACATTGCGTTGTTACGCCCCTCTCACCTTTCCTCACTTCGGATCAGTCCGGCTCAAGCTCTCGGCGCGAACGCAGCGGTCACAAAGCTTGCGGTTTTTCCGCCAAAAAAGTAAGTTTATCATTTCAGTAACATGGGGACAAAAATAGTTTCATTTCGGTGACTGTTATAACTCGTGCTAGATTCGTTTAATTTGTTTCAAAATTGTGTATTAAATTCGCCGTAAGTACTGTTTTGTTTGAGTAGTGTTCATGTTTTTTTAATAATTTTATTTCGGAGTTAAATGTAGAACTAACCTCTATTTTATCATCTCAGTGTTATCATTTCAGTGGATTCGGTGGACTGTTATACCAATTACAGTCCACCGGAATTAAATGTATCTCCGAAATGATAAAACCATACTAAAGTTTTAGAGATCCTTGTATCAAATACAAAGTCATAGTTTTGTAATGTAAGTGTAGATTAGATTATTCGGGTGTATTTGTTGTGTAATATTTGTGTTTAAGATATATAATATATACATATTTCTATGTAGCTAGTACAGTCTGTTGTCAACATTATCTGACCCACCCTAAAAACAAACGAATTGGGACCCTCTGCCTGTGACATTAAAGTTTATTCAATTTATATGAGCTTATTAGACGAGTGCGCGAGGACGCAAATTTGATCTTTAACACGTAACGTTAAGGTAAGCGTTAAGCTATTTTAATCATTATCTCGTTGACATTAAAGTTGAAAATCTTCCAAGTCACAATATATAATTACAACAGAATCTTTTATTTCGCACATTAACAATAAGTTCTCGTGGCTTAGCGGTTTGACGCTGGATTGGCGACCAAAACCAAATTGGTTCGAAAACGCGTTTCACCTGTTATAAGTATCTTTTTTAATTTGTTATCATTTCTACACTATTGCTTGCATTATTAAAGAACGACCAATATAATTTACGCTCAATAACTTATCTTGTAAACAGGTGGGTATAATAAAAAACTTTCAAGTTCACAGAATTTATACAAGAATTTGGTTGGATACTAAGTAAAACATATTTGCTTCGTGAGGTAGATAGTAAATTCATCAAGTGACAAAAGTTACACTACGCCTATTAGCAGTGACCGCGCACACACATTTGTAAATCGTTTCTCATAACTCGTTAAGTATTTTTAAGCAATTCGGTGTAAAAAGCATCATGTCGCAACTTAATGACTATACCAAACACAAAAGCATATTTTTACATGAGCAGCATGTTGGAATTAGAGAAATTAGTCGTCGACTTAATATTGCAGTAAGTGTTTTGTATTATTAATGAACGTGTAATTGGTTATTTTACCATTATATTTTATTTTTTTCATTCCTTACAAGTTACATACACGGTTCCAAACATGTTTATTTTTTGTTTTAGAGAAATACGGTCAGACTATGGCTAAGACGTTATGGAGACAATGGAAATATTCAGCGGATTCGTCCAGGAGCAAAAGCCATCAAGTATAGTCCCGAATTCGAACGCCACCGGGCCATTGTTTCTAGCCATATTGAAAATCCATTTTTGCCCGTTCGTGTATCCGCAATAAATCACAATATTTCAGTTGAAACAGTGAGAAGGCATTTACACGCTGCTGGGATAAAGAATTATAAGCCGGCACAGAAAATTGCATTGACACCTGCTCATCGCGAAGAAAGGGTCCGTTTTGCCCAGGAATATTTAAATTTTAATTGGGAAGAAAATGTTGTGATCTTCACTGATGAAAATCATTTAAATCAGATAAAGATGGACGTAAAATCTTATGGAGACGGAAAGGAGAACGCTACAATGAGAAGTGCTTGCTACCTTGTAGAACCAGTGGTAGAATAACCTTGGGCTACTGGGGCTGGATGTCGTCTATGGGCCCTGGTGAATTGGTGGAAGTAGGTGGAAGGTTTAATAGTAATTTGTATTTGGAGATTCTGCGTGATGTCATGCTGCCGACTGTGCGAATTGCCTATCCAACATCGCACATTTATTTCGTGCACGATAACTGCTCCATCCACCGTGCAGGCATTGTGCAGGATTGGTTAGCTGCTCAAGAAGGTGTGACAGTTATTAATTGGCCATCTAAAAGTCCTGATTTGAACCCTATAGAAAATCTATGGGGTCAAATGGTTTTAAATTGGGACACAACTGAAGTGCGAAACAAACACAACTTGGTTGAGATCGTGACGTCGACTTGGGAGCACATGAGAGGCAAAGATTTGTGTTGGAATATGGTGCGCGGTATGCGTAGCCGCTTACAGCAAGTTATAGCAGGGGACGGTGCGCCACTCCGCTACTAATTAATCTAGTAGGGATTTTAAACACACCATGTAAGTAAATGCTCAATGGATTGACTGTTAAACAATTAAAATGTTGCAGATTATGTGGTGATGTTATTGTTATCAATAGCTTGTTTCTATTTAAATAACATGTTTATTCACTACATATAGGCAGCTATAAATCTGTAGTTAAAGCATTTCACGGATGAATTCATTTTCTCGAAAACAAAATTTTAAGCATAAGCATGCCTTTTTTAATATTTATAAATTGTTAGATTTCATTATGGCATACTAATATAAAATGTATATTAATTTGGAAATATATGAGCATTTACTTACTTTATCTTACCTAAGTCTTTTAATGAAATGATAAACATTTTTAACTTGCAATTTTCTTTAGTTTTATTTCTATACAAACTACCCTTTTAAAATGACAAGACCCTACGTCGTCCATTAAACAAGTGTAATAAAATAAAATAAAAACAGCTGAGCAATAAGCCACGTCTAGGTCAAACTTGGTTTCGAACGTATTACAACAATGAACTCAGCACTATCCTAGTGACCACAAGACCAACTCAACTCTTATATGTCGTATTGAAATTAGAACGTTGTTGTAATGCTAGACACAATATTCTGAAGAATTTGACCCATATGGTATACTTTCATAAAGTTTATTCTTGCACTGCACAAGCAACCATCCTTCTCCTCGTGCAAATAGATTATTTTGTATTTTAAATAAGTAACCACTCCATTAAGACATGATAATAAAAAACTAGCTATACAATAGAAAATAACAGATTGTAAAGAGCCGTTGTTTTTGCAATTTTAAAGCAAGGTAAAATATGTTTACGCGAAGTCATTGCATACCCTCAGTAGCATAGTATTGAATACCAGTTTTAAAATGAATCCCAGTATTTATTGTTGAACTACCCACATATTACAAATTACGCGAAAATATTACATTCCAGAAAGTTTATATCCGTCTATAGTTCTTTACATTATTATAAGAAATAGTTTTGGCATAAATTTTAAATTGAAAAGCAAAACGACGTCTTTGCCGCGGGATTTGATCTTACAACTTGTTTCTCAAAGTCATATGCATAGACCACGAGACCAGAATAAGATAACTATTTCTTATAAAATAAGCTATTAGACTAATTATGTTATAACAAGTAGTTATAAAATATAACCTAATGACAATGGTATAAAGATTAAATTTGCGTGTTTGTATTATTATTGTATTTGTTCATCGATTCCTCGAGCACTTGTCTGATAAGCTCATTGCATTGAATAAACCTTAATGTTATAGATAGAAAGTCCAAATTCGTTTGTTTTTAGGGTGGGTCAGATAATGTTGACAACAGACTGTACATGTATTGTATATATTGGGTTGGTAGGAAAGTAATGAGCGTTGCAAATAAACAAAACAATTTTAAATTATATTTTTAATTTACAATTACTTGTCTTTATAGTAGGCACCGTTGTTATCTACAACCCATTTCCAGCGATTAGGTAAAGCATGGATACCCTCAGCGTAAAAACTTGGAAGCCGTGAGGCAAAAAAGCTTTCGAGGAAATCTGTTAACTGTGCTCTATCATCAAATTTTTTGTCCTGTATGTGATTACTGAGAGAGCGAAACAAAATGAAAATCGGTTGGCGCTAGATCGGGAGAGTAAGGTGGATGTGGCAGTAGCTCCCATTCAAAATCCAATAGCTTCTGACGAACCACTTTGGCTATGTGCGGCCGAGCGTCGTCGTGAAGGAAGTATATCTTTGAGTGTTCACGGCGCTTTTTGTTGATTTCTGTACGGAGTCGGTCAAGCTGATGGCAGTATATTGTCGAGTCCACGGTGATATTATCGGGTAGTAGCTCCCAGTATAAAATATAAGAGTTGATTTAATTTTAGAAGTTTTACTTATATACCTGTAGAAACACTATTCTCGTTTCGTTACCAATTTAACTAAATTATACCTAGCATTTTTCTCTTAGTGCAACGGGTACACATTATGTATTACTATTAATGGCATAACTTACAAATGCAGCCATCATATTAATCAGAAACTTTAAGCTTTCTTATCGCGCTTCGTTCACTCTTTTGAAAATATATCAGGTAAATTAGTATTAGTTCATAAACAAACAAAAATATTTATTTATGGTTACCAGTATTTACGATAAAGTTTTCCAACATTTACACACAACAACAACCACAAAAATTAACAAAGGTTATTTAAGTGAAGAAACAATTCATTCATATCAATCAATTCATTCATCATAATAAATATTACAATAATATCATTCTTTGAGGTTATTGTAACCTCAAAGAATGATATATGTAATACTAACTGTAATATCTATATATTAATGATGATATTAAAATAACTGTCTACTGTCCTGTCTCAGTGTTTATCTAAAATTTGTGGAAATCAAACCTAACAAAGTACGGAACCCTGGCTGCCCGGCACGGTTGTTCTTAGCTGTATCATTTCGGTAGATTTATTTCATTCCGGTGCACAGTTTATCATTTCGGTGGTCATTTTTATCATTTCGGTAGACACTTTTAATTTCAGTGGACTCTTAAAAATTCATCCTTAAATATTTATGTAAGTTTTGATGAAATTTGATGTCCACTCACGCACAATGTTATAAAATAGGCTAAAGTTTTATTTGTCACTAAAAATATGTAGATAGCATTGAAATTAAAAAATCCCACCGAAATGACATATAAAAATCTCTTGTTGAAATTTACCCTAATCTAGTATGTACAAATAATAATTGTAATTTCAGCCTTTGCCTTATTGCCTATTAGTGATTTATTTACACAGGACTCTAAATATGTCACAATTTATAATATTAAATTTGTAAATTAGTTGTTGGTGTGCCTTATCAATGAATAAATAAATACATATGTTTGTGAAATGCGAAAAACACTCATCTGATTTGAAATCGAGGTACATAAAAATATGAAGTATTTTTAATGATTAAACGAACTTACCTGTAAGCGAAGTTCGATCATAATTATACGAAGCGCTTCGTCCGAAGAGATTATAACACAATGTAGTAACACATAAGTGACACCACTCAGACACTGTAGTTGAGAGTACCTACCTACTCATTTTTTTTTTTTTTTTTTTTTTGCGGGTATATCTTCTTCTGCTTTCTTAATAGTCCGCTTGGAATCTCTTGTCATTTAGTTTAGAGAATAAGCGTTATTTGATATTTCCTGAAGAGAAATAAGGGCTAGCGTAAGCGTGGGAGGGAGGGACCTAATCTCTTCGGACGAAGCGCTTCGTATAATTATGATCGAACTTCGCTTACAGGTAAGTTCGTTTAATCATTAATTATACTAACGCTTCGTCCTCGAGATTATAACACAATGTAGATTTTGAGAGTTGCCTTCTGGAAATATTAACAACGCAATGTTATAATTTTAGAAACATTTATTCTGGTAACAATGTTTTCAAATAACAAAAAAGAATCAAATCTTAATTTATAAAGATTTCGGTAATTAATGATTAACACAAATACAGTTCTATGATTATTAATTAATCTGAAAAATGAATTAATTCTAATTTTGTGCATGAGTACAATTTATTCTTAGTGAATAAGTTGCAACAGCGACAATTATTGAGGAATCTATTGATTGATTATTGACCTTGCTAAGGAACATTCATCTGAATCAGTGATAGTGCGATTATAAAATCTAGCAAACGTCTCAGAACTACCGCTCCAGCCGGCAGTCCTGTGAATTTCGTCGATACTGACTCCGAGGGCATGCGCACGCGAAGTGGCTGCGTGACGCGTGCTGTGCGCCGAGAACATTGACACATCTAACCCACTATCGCTTAAAGTGCATTTAATCCAGCGGCTAAGTGTTTGCGGACTTACAGAGTTGTGTGGCTTTTTTGGATTAATAAAAAGGGTGCCAGATTTACGAAGATCTTTTGTTTTATTTACGTAAAACACTAGCGTGTTAGCGGGGCATATTTCTACACTTTCATTAAAAAAGGGTAAAGTTAATAGGGGTTGTTTAGACCCTACTCGAGAAGTTTTTATCAAATCGGGAATTTTTATAATAATTTTGGATGGCATTATATTGATATTTTCTATACAAATTTTCGACAGAGTTTGAACCCTATGAGCCGTGGTAAGGGCTAGTAATGTTGCACATTTTTTAGAAATTTCTACAAGTGACAGTTGTTCATTTGGGTATTTCGACCGTAAAAAATTTAGCACACAGTTAGTATCCCACGTTACATTATATTTCGGCTTAGGTGGTCGTAGGCGAAAAACACCTTTAAAAAATCTGTGAATTCGATCGTCTTTAGAAATATTTGGGCCCAAAATCAGTGATAAAGCTGATCGATATGAATTTAAGCTTCCATATTTACTACCTTTGTTAAAATTTTGCGTAAGAAAGTATATTACTGATGGAACCGAGGCCTTATAGTAATTGATACCTTTTTCTATGCAAAAACACCACCATTTTTTTAGACATACGTCATATTGCTTCATCGAGTTATCTGATAAAGAAGCCATCATGATATTTATCGAGGAAGGCGGCAGGCATCGTCGTGAAAACGCCTCCCGGATAACACCCCGGCAACCAGGGTAAGCGTCAGGTGCACCTGCCGGTTGCTGGAATGAGATATTAAGAGATTTTCATTAGGGGTAAATATAATTGGGTCTGATATAAGCAGGGACCTATATAAGGGATACCACGGCTGTGTGGGCCATAAGGGAGCAATAAAAATTCCTTGAGCTTTGTCATTAATTATTTTCCTTAGACTTTTTAAAATAACAGAGAAAGGGGGAAAAGCATAAAAATAATATAGACCCCAATCAATTGTAAATGAGTTTATCGCGTATGCGTCCGGATCTTTATGCCAGGAAACGTATTTCGCACATTTTTTGTTGATGCGGCTGGCAAACAAATCTATATCGGGCTGCCCAAATTTACGCTTAAGAGTTTTAAAAGCCCCCTCTGACAACTCCCATTCTATGTCTGGGTGATTACGACGCGACTCGGCGTCCGCGATGCTGTTATCACAAGATCGTATGTAGGACGCGAATATATAAAGTTTTCGTTCTTCACACCACTTCCAAATCTCCCTTGACATATCGGTTAAGTGGGGAAATTGAACCCCGCCCATGCGATTGATGTATGCTATAGCAGTCGAATTGTCTATACGAAGTAGTACCTGACAGTCGTATAAATCCTTAGCAAAAAGTTTTAGAGCGATGAAAGCGGCTAATAATTCTAAGTAATTTATGTGCTTATCGCGTTCGCTATTTGACCACTGACCACTTGCATTTTCACCATCACAGGACGCGCCCCATCCCGTTGTTGAGGCGTCAGAAAATATTTCGATGCAATAGTTGTCGTCTCTAATACGGTGCTTCGAATTATCAATAACCTTTAACCACCAATGAAAATCAGGCAGTAATGAATCAGGGAGAATCATTTGTTTTTCATAATTTTCATTGCCCCGAAGATTCAAGAATTTGCAACGCTCGAATTGTTTAATGTGTACCCATCCATATTCCACAGCTGGGCAGGCAGACACTAAAATACCTACTAATTGTGCGAAGTTTCTAATTTTGCATTGTCTCATGGTAATAAATTTACGGATTTCGTTTTTTATACGCGCTTTTTTATCTATGGGTAAACTTATCTCTAAATTGGATGAATTTATAAGTACTCCTAAGAATTTACACAAAGTAGACGGATACATACTGCTTTTATCATCATTGATAATAAAGCCTAAGGAACAAAGTAGTTTCTTTGTGATTGCAAGATTTGTTTTGCAATTTTCGTAGGTATCCGCTAATAATAAAAAATCGTCTAGGTAGAGGGTAGATAGAAAACCCGCGGACCGCAACAATTTCACAACCGGTTTCATTATTTTTGTAAACAAGTATGGAGCTGTATTCAAACCGAATGGCAAGGCATTGAATTCGAATAATTGACTATTAAAAGAGAATCTAAGATATTTACGGGAATCTTCATGAATTTTGATAGCAAAATAAGCGTCTTTTAAGTCTAAGGTCGTCATATAGCAGCCCTTAGTAACGAGTTTTATAGCGGTTCTTAGGTCCTCTAATTTAAAATGGTGTGTATTAATAAACTTGTTTAAATGTTTGAGGTTTAATATAAACCTCATTTTCCCATTTGGTTTAGGAGTAAGGAACACGCTGGATACGAATTGGCCTGGGCACGGGTCACATTTCGATATAGCTCCTATATCTAGTAGGCTACTGATTGCATCTGAAAAATAAGTAAACTCAGAAATCGAATAACTTTGCTCTGCAGGTACTTCCTTCTGGAATACCTGAGAGGAAAATGTAAGTTTATATCCGTCGATCCACGACAGTATTGATTGATCACTCGTTATAAGCGACCATTGTTTGTAAAAGTATGACAAACGACCGGCGTACTTAACTGGGTCTAGTAGCGGCGGTGCGGCTGATGTTGTGGCGGCAACTTCTTCAATGAGCTGGCGGGCGGTGGCGGCTGCCGCGTTGACGCAGGCGCACGGCTCCTCGGCGCGGCTGCCAGCGGCCTGCGCGGCGCTGGAGCAGGAGCTCGTCGGTTTAAATGCCTCTGAGGCATTGGATTGTTTGGTCGATGGCCTTTGTTGACGGCATCGGGCTTCAGTTCTGTACCTGACTTTGCTACGGCTTTAGCCGATTTTATTGTCTCCGATAAATTTTCGCCGAATAAAAACTCATCTATTTTGGTTCCACCTAAGGCATCCTTCATGTCCCTTTTTAGCGCAGATAAAATAAAGTTTCTGCGAGTAATTGAGTCGTAGTGTTGGATATCGCAAAGGATTCGCGTAGCGTCCATAAGCTTGGGTAGTAACTCGTTGTTTTTTGAAATGAGTTGAGTTGTGATTACTTGGCCCAAGCAGGAGATAGCACTCGCCATCTGATCCTGTTTGACGACTATGGCCTTATCACGCTTCGATGCGGCTTCGGGTATTGCAGCTTTCAGCTCAGCGTTCAACGCCGGGGCCGCAATACAACGACAGTTTGATGGGACCAAGTATTTAGCTACTAATGCTTTTCTATAATCCTTGTCGAGACCCTCTGTAGCGATGTGCAGGAAGCGTTTAGTTACTTCTTTATGTAACTCTGGTCCATACTTAACAGATGTCGACGGGTCTTCCCCCAGGATGATCATCGTATCCTGGTCTAGGTCCGCGTCGATGATTTCATCTGACGCTTCTTGTGAGGTACTAGGCTTGTCCAGCAAAGCAGGGTCGGTTAATACGACCGGATCCTGTGATACCACGGGATCAACTGAAGTAACTGGATTAACTAAGTCATCTGGAATCGCGGTAGTCTCCTCGGATGGATTATTGACCTCTGGAGAGTCTTGTAACCAATCATCCGGCCCAATACCAGTGTGTTCTAAAAAGAAACACGGAGTAGGAGTAATTGCGATTTAAGATCATTATTTTCTTAAAAAACGAAGCATGATATTTTTTTTTTTTTTTTTTTGTCAATCGTGGGTAACACTACTTATAAAGTTTAACGGTAAAATAAATTTGCATATAATTTATTCTTGATGAACAAAATTTAAGAATATCGAAAGTAACCGACGTTTGTCGAGTGAGTAGGTATAACATAATTGCTTTTATAATTAATCCTTGCATTGGGACAGCCCACAGACAGCCCGGAGTGCAAGATTTTGTTAAATGTAAATACATTTAAGCAACAGGATTGTTCAGATTGAGTATCGGTAGTAAAGTTTGTGCGTCGGAAAACCCATAGGTAGCCCGGAGTGCAAAACTTAATTTTTAACGTAAAAACGTTATTGGAATACTCGTTAGGACCACATGCTAGGTAACATACCTGTTTGTTCATATGATGGACACGCCATCGGAGGCGTTGAGTCTTGCGAGGGTGGATATAAACGCCGTAATCTGCGTTCATATTTGCGTAACTTTTTCGTTAGATGTTCGTAATCCACAACACTCGTTCTTTTCGGCATGATATTTACTGCACAGTATACTTAATAAAATGTTAAGCGTGTTGAGCGGCTGAACACTAAAATGTGAATGACAAGAGATTCCAAGCGGACTATTAAGAAAGCAGAAGAAGATATACCCGCAAAAAAAAAAAAAAAAAAAATGAGTAGGTAGGTACTCTCAACTACAGTGTCTGAGTGGTGTCACTTATGTGTTACTACATTGTGTTATAATCTCGAGGACGAAGCGTTAGTATAATATTAAATAAACGCTATCAAAAGATATTCAGTATCTAAGTTAATTAGAAACTTCATAAACGCACTGACTAAATCCAGCACGCATAACGTAATAAAAAAAACAAAATTGCTTATTTCATATTGTTGAGTTATTTGTGAAAGTTTTAATAGGCGGCAAAATTTAATTTACTAATTTTGTTTCCTATTAAAAGTAAGAAGCCCACGCGGACGACGTTGCGGCCACAGCTAGTAATTAAACAAACACTACACCCAACTCGGAAAAAAGCACGTTTACTGAGAGATAGGCCACGATGACGAAGTTTCATAAAATCTAGTGTTTCAATGTATTTTTAAATTCCAAAATTACAGATTTATAAAACACACTCTCACTTTGCGCCTAACAATGTAAGCAGTAATAACACCTATAAGTTCCAAATAAAGTAGTACTCAGGCACAATACATTGACGTGGAGTGCCTAATAAATACAGTGGCTTCCTACGTAATGGCGCTTAATAGACCGGTCCCTATTATTACAGGAGCGCTAGTTTCGCGAATAATAACTGATAGTAGGCCGTTCTATTGTCACCGTTATGCTCTCGGTAGGCTCCACCCCATGCTGAATGCACGCAGCAAGCTTTCCCTTAAATGCAAGTTGCGCATTTATATAACGTGTATACGCCCGATTATGACCTATGCGTGTGCTACCTTTGCGCACACTAAGTCGTACCGGATCCATAGGTTGCAAGTAATCCAAAACCGATTTCTGCGGAAGGCCACGGGTGCCCCGTGGTTCGTTAGAAACGATCGACTCCATGTCGACCTCCGCATTCCAACTATTAAACAATTCATGAAGCGCCTTAACAAGCGTTTCATTGAGTCCGCCGATTCCCATCAGAACCCTCTCATTGTATCGGCCGCCCGGTACACTCCCTCCAAGATTAGTATAGGATTCGCCGTCCACGGCAC
Organism: Hecatera dysodea; assembly: GCA_905332915.2. Taxonomy (NCBI): domain Eukaryota; kingdom Metazoa; phylum Arthropoda; class Insecta; order Lepidoptera; family Noctuidae; genus Hecatera; species Hecatera dysodea. Next base: position 9,232,674 of record HG995309.1, read on the forward strand.
TCCCTAGTCGAACCCGACGACCCCATCACCTTACTTCAAGAGAGTAATAGGGAAACCAGTACGATTAGAAAAAACAAAAACAGACCGCGTTCCGTATTCCGGCCTCGCCGACGAGGCCCATCGCGACGCCCCAGTAACATCCCTCCCCGACTTTTGCCTAACGAGCCAGCCCGCGCCGCTGAGCCATTAGCGTTAAATCCCCTAAATAATAATAATTGACCCAGCCTGTCCCTTGCTGCCCCTCTCAATGACCCCGTTAAGCCGAGGCCCGTATCCCACAGGGGATGCCCTTAGCGAAGCGGTCATTTAGCTTTTTAGTAGTTTTTAGCCCTGGCTGGGGGCCTTAAATTCATTTGAGGCCACCACAGGATTGTCCGGTTGAGCAGTAACCAGCCTTAGTGTGCTGAACTGCGAGTGGTCCATTCCAAAAAAAAAAAAAAAAGTCACCGTTATGGATAATTTACACTGTCTGAGTTTCTTGCCTTGAAAGTATAATAGGTTTGCGAAATGAGATGGAAAAGTTGTCGTGCGTTATCAGTATGGCACTGATAGGCTCGTAAGTGAGAATTGCCTCACCTTTTAAAATTGGAAGCGTAGTTTCATACAAAATTACAATTGTATGTACATATGTGTGTCTATGCAAAGTTATTGTTGCGAAAAAAAAAAAGCTTTGTGGGAAAATGAATTTAGTTGCTATATATACGCACTATCGCAAAATCACAGTCACACTAGAACAGCGCCTTTACGTTCTTCGTACCAATCGTTATAATTAGTTAAAGTTTCTTGCTTGCGTTCGAACTTGTAATCGTGCAAAAATCGTCGCACACGCCTGTTAACTTGTTACGATGAAAGTGAGGGTAAACTGTAATTCCATTTTGTCTATATGTATGTATAGATAGTCACCTTCACTTCATGTCATAGGTCACTTTAGCTAAGTTAAGGTATTGGTGATGTGGTGTGATTTTTATAGCATCACGGTATGTGATGCTTCTTAAGTATCTAAATGCAACATTACTCAGCACGCAGGGGAATAGTGTCAGAATGGTCTGTCATTGATTTCATAATGGTTGTTTTAACAAGTTTGGTAATCTACAAATATAATTACGTCACTATGACTTTCCAGTGGTCAACCATTGACACTCCATTGACAGAAATGGCACAGAATGGTAATCTCGTAATAATGACAAATGAATCCCAGACGTATGCGGTAATTTGCTATAATTTTGAAAGAAGGATGCCCAGATATGGCCCACCTCAGACACGTTTAGAAAGATAACACAAAAATATAAGTATGTTAAATAGGAATTATCCATCTAAGCTTTATCTCAAACTAAGACGCCGTGATCATAACAAATAAATAAGTCATTTTACTTATTATTACGCAACTTTTATTTTCACGTTAAGTTTGGGGTTGCCATTTTATGGTCAATTTAATTTAAATTCATATATTTATTTAATAAATTTAATCGATTACGGAAAAACTAAACGTTAGTCAGGTTTCAGTTTTTTAATCTGAGAAAACTGGCAGCTATTTTAGTTTTTTTTAATGAAACCCACTCGACTTTTAGACCAATTATGTTCATAAATACCTCAGACCAGAGATACTATACTTTATAATGATAAAACCACTGTTTGGCTTTGCCGTAGTTAGATATAAATTAAATTGATAAAGACCAAAATCCGATGCAACTAATCGATATTTCTTTTTAAATATGGCCATATTAGCCTTTGACAAATGATAGATTTGACATTAAACTACCTACTCAAGCTTGCTCCCAGCCTGTCAAAGTGTCAAACAAGTATAAAAGGAGCTATAGCAGTTTACACTTAAAGAAGATTCCTATTATTCATAAGGTTAAAATGAGTTAATAACGTTGAAATTAATAATTATTGTGTTCAAATGATATACTTTCCATTCGAAAGTGGTTGAAAGTGTGTAGAATGAGTTTGTGACTGTGAAAAAATGAATGTTTTGAAAAAATAAAAACGGTTTTATTTCCAAATGGCGACTTATTTTCTTAACTGGTATGTACTAGAAGGTGTTCATAATAACTTAAACTATAATTCCATAAACTATTTTTCAGTGTTCACTGTAGGCCAAGGTTGTTCTAATATGTGGGCATTGTTCTTTACTTTTATCAGTGACCTACCATTAGAACGTCATTGTGTAGTCATTGCTTTTAATAGCTCGGTTATCAAAAAGTATTACGAGACCATTGACCGACCAATGATCGACCATTACGAATTTAGCAGATTACGAACTTTTAGCAAAATGTCAATGTGATCGTGTTGGAATGACAAATTTATAAAAATAGCAGACTTGGGGCCCAGGCATGTTGCGGAATTTGTTTGAAAGAGTCATCACAGCCCCGGAACGCAAAGGGCACTAGAAGGATCACGGGTGGGTTTTAGTCAATAAGAGTCTACGAGTAACACTTCCTTCCGCTCCGCCCAGAGCGGGATAAGTAATTTGATGAATACCAAGAAAAATAAGTATATCAATAATAAATATATCAAGAAAAAAAAGGGGATCAGGCACACACATTAATAGTAATCTAGACGCCTATAATGAGGCGTATAGATTTTCTATATATCCTAAAAGTCTATTACATAAAGCTGCGGAGGTTTAAAATACCTTCCCAATTGCTATTCGTAATTGACAACTAGGACGCTACGGGGCAAACCGCCTATTTTGTGCCACATAAGTCCGGAGTCCGGTATAATTTGTTTAGCCAGAAACTCATTTAGTAGGTACGTTTAACTCAAAACAAATCCCTTATTAACAACCCTGTCCTTTGTAATGAACAAGTGTGTGTCGGGCCATGCGCAGTGTGGGGTTCCGCAGTTTCACGTCACTATTGCCAACTTAGGATGGTGGCTTTGGTTTGATTCCAGTGACTAACAACTTTATCTAACTAATTTTCAACGGAATTTGTAAAAGAAAATCCTTCTCCAAGTACATTTTATAGGTTGTTACTGTTTACTCATTAACTTGTAAAGCCTACTTAGCTGTGATAGTTTTTCTTTTAAAATTCGTTATGTATGCTCTTATCATTAATTTTTGACGTCACCAAAAACAACTGTTAAGCCGGTAGAAGGACTTGACTCTAACAAAAATTAGTACTTAAACATATAATGGGATAGAAGATTATTGCCATTTTATGATTTAGTAGAAAACTAATATTTAAAAAGAAAACTGATTTTTCTATTTACATCAAATCATGCGTAAATTTTGGGACACTCTTTAGTTAAAGAGTATCCCTAAATTTACGCATGATTTCGAAGGTACTCTGCATAATGCAGTCATTAGCTATTCAAGACACATGACGTCTATTCGTGCATGATAACCAATCTCGAGGGCAAACGTTTTGATGCAAATAAGAGGCTTAGACTGTAACGACATAATATTATCTTGGAAAGTGATAAATAACCAAACGAAAATACGGAGTTCTATGATCTTTTCACCTCATTTTTGTGAGCAAAATGAATAATAAAAGACATCAAATAGCCGCGCGCTAATTTCGCAGTAAGTGGTACCGAGAGCGCGAAATGTATAGCCGTCATTATAGTGAAAAAACTCAACTCAAACAGTGTTATTTAGTATAGAATTTGAGTCACAAACGCCAGAAAACAGCCGTAAAATGCTGGTTTTCTCGTGAATGATATTTCCGCAATAAACGACACGCAGCAACGTACCGGCCGACCTACCCCGTTACAAGAGAGGGTAGCAAACATTATGCAAAGTAGAAAATCCCATTTAGCACGTGTTCCACCGTGTCGCCTCACGCCAAAGGTCTGAAACAACGTAATAGACTTGTTTATAAAACGGAAAGTGAATTCGCTCCCCTCGAACCAATGATTTTGGTTTTTATCACAACCATTTTTGTCTAAAATCTCGGAGAAATTTCACTTTTACTTGCCGAGTAACATATATACCACTACCACTTTATTAGCTTTTGTTTTAAGTGAAAATAATTTATGCTTGGAGCAAAGAAACACTATAAAAAGATTAGTGATCGTTCCTTGCCAAATTGTGCTGAGTGTTCGCAAAAGTTGTGACATAAAACATTGTTTTATCGAGGTCAGGGGCAAGACATTGAGTCATTCAATAACTCCACCCTTAAGTTATAAACCTCTTTAATTTCATTTTAGAGTTACTGGCTGATAAAACCGGTTTGTTTTAAACTCGTTCTAATTTTAAATTCTTTCTTCATTTAGTCATATAATTGAAATCCGATTGTGCCGAGTCATTGAGTAGACCTGTCAAAATTAATGAAACGCCATTCGTTGGCATTCATTAACTATTAAATATTCAGGAAATGTCGTCAAAATATTGGATTCCTGTTATTTTTCTCGAGTTTCTTACGGTAAAAATATTCGATTGTTTACTGAATATCTTTGTCTTGCCGTAAACTACGTCGATTCGTCTTCGAGTGGAGACTCCACTGTGATTGATTGTAATGTAGGAAGAAAATATATCCCCCCGTTCATCCCCTCGTTTTTGGAAGTCGGTTAAAACAGCACGTGATTAAGCGTTTTTAGGATTTCAAACATCCGTAGAAAATGAAACCATTATATCACTCGACTGGACCCCGGCAACTTGTATCATTTTACATTTGACGTAACTGAGTTGCCACAGTTCGCAAGTGGGAACAGTTGAGTGACCCAGTTCGTTGATGCAAGTAGTTGTCAACTACGGGTATATCCCCGAACTTCGTGTTTGTCCACCGAACTTGTGTCCTCAAGTGTAAGTCTTTTGTTATCCACGGTGTCAATTAGTTTTGAGGAGTTACGAGAAAGATTGTCCGTTGTCCGTTATTTTTTATGTTTTTACATTTTTTGAAATCAAAACTGTTTTTCAACCACATTTGTACACCAACCATGGTCAAACATGTTGAGCCAAAGAATATTTTTGTAACACCTATAATAAGCATCATATCCCATGATCTACACATGTTTTTGCAAATAAATAAGTCTGAATCTGTCTCTTATTACATTTTCATTTAGAGTGCTAATTGTATTAAACAGTACCTAGTTTTTACGAACATTTGATTTGGTACTTAAGCGTAGCAAACATACATTGTTTTCTCTACTGAGCTCTCGAAGCTCACGGTAGCTTATTTTTCCGCAGACAATTCAATATAAGGACCAATCAATTCGTAAATTCCACACAAATTGTCTCCCTTACTAAACTTCTGTAGATGAGAACTTTTCAAAAATCCTTACTTTAGTGCTTACTTTTGATATTTAGAGAATTCTTGTGTTCGGTTGAGGCTGTATCATGTATTTAAGATAAAATTATTTATCAGTTTTTCGTTAAACGTTACAAAGAGCTATACTTTAATGATTGGCCAACGTACTCCGTATAGTAAATAGTGATACGATCGAGTCATTAGCCGTTTCCCGCGAGACGTACCATCAAAGGCGTGGCACATAAAAGGTACTGCGTTTCACCGGTAATGCTTAAACCATCTTTATGTTCTCTGGATGGCGTGTGTTTAGATGGTTTTAGGTCCTATGTTAGACGGTTTTTACCCCCGACGCAAAAAGAGGGGTGTTATAAGTTTGACGTGTCTGTCTGTTTGACTGTCTGTCTGTCTGTCTGTGGCTTCGTAGCTCGCGAACGGATGAAGGGATTTCCATTTAGTTTTTTTTTTTGTATGAAAGGTGAATTCCGGACGAGTCTTTTTAGACATGTTTGATGAAAATCGGTTGAGTCGTTTAAATAACCGAATGTCTGCAAATATACTCGAGTGGGGTCTCAAATGCAGGCGCACTGAAAGAGAATATTGATGACTTAATCAAGAGTGTTCTTATAAGTAGCCTTTAAAAAGTAAAAATTAATAAAATAAAACCATCTTAAAGTACCTAAGTATACAGTATTTTTTATGTTATTCAAATACAGACTTACTGACTAAAAAGTAATGTGTTGTCATAATACTTACGTAGTTCATTTCTGATCCTGAATCAATGTTAATCAATTCACGTGAATAGATTTCTCGGTCAAAGAATCAGCATTACCATCCAACGTGTGCCTGTGTCTTGGGAAATTAGCCCTTTGACAGCAACGTGGATTAGTTTTTGATGCCTTCATCTCCCCCGTTCCGCTTGTAAATTTGTGTGGATCAACCTTAATTCGAATTTTAAAAGATTGAAATTGACAGCAGGGCGGCTATCAAACCATATAAGTTTTAATAATCATGGAAAAGCAATTATCAGATGTCGAGCCTCTTTGTATTTTGACAATTTATCTATTCTGTCAAACATAGCTGATTTTCAAAGTGAACAAACTGTTGAGCCGTGAACTGTGAACGAAATGTTGGATTCTATTTAGTTGGAATAAAAGCATACCATAAATTGCGCTTTGCAAACTTTACCCTTGAACTACAAACAATAGGTATTTACGTTATAAATGCTTGTGTTTTACGATTATTTTATTCTTTGTTTTACCGCCGGGAAGTGAAATACGGTGCGGTCTAGTTTATTGAGTTTATATCTTTGTTACAAGTACTTACATCTTATCGTTGACATTTTAAGTGTGCTTTTGTTTGAAGCAAGTATTTGAATGTTCATTTAGCATAATCAGCCTTTTAACGTTCCCAGTGCTGGGACACAGGCCTCCTCTCTAGGAGAGGGAATGGGCCATAATCCACCACGCGGGCCCAGTGCGGGTTGGTGGATGTCACATGTCTTCGAATTTTTGGTTCTAGGACATGCCGGTTTCCTCACGATGTTTTCCTTCACCGTTTTGAGAGCAGTGGTAATGAAATTAATTACACAAAGTAATGCGCCTGGCTGGGTTTGAACCCGTGACCTACAATTTGTAAGTCGCGGCCGTTACCACTTGGCCACCACTGCTCTCATTGAATGTTCATTTATTCCTTTAAATAGTTATGCTTATAACGAGCCTGCCAGGGTTGCAGAATTTGTCCGCAATAGTCACCGCGGCCCTGGAACGCAAAGGTCATTAAGAGGAACACGTACCTATGGGTTTTAGTCAGTAAGAGACTCCCTTCCGCTCCGCCCAGAGCGGAAGTAGTAATTTGATGATGGATGAGTCCATAAAAAAAATATGCCGAAAAACCTACAACCTTCACACATCACCAGATATTTCGTCACAGTTTTTTTTAAAGTGTAGTAAAATAAAAACATAAAAGCTCTGTCTATCTGTCTGACTGTTTGTTATATATTTTATATATTACTGGTTGAATGGATTTGGATGAAACTGAGCACACGGGTTGACCATACCAGTAATATGTTCTCTTGGGATAGTTTTTGACTTCCACGCGCGCGAAGCTGATGAACTAAACACATCAAAAGTATCTAGGGATCAACATATATTTTTGCAATAACTTTTCTCCTGATTGATATTAATTAAAATTTTCTTTAAGGATTCATCAAATAAAGTGTTTTCGTTTGTCACAGTAACGATAAACCAAGTCACCTTTGCATTAATAAAGAAATTTGCCATTTTCCTAATAAAGGGATTTTTGACATTTGAACCACTAACATTAAAGTTCGAAAAAAAGACTGAAATAACAGTTTTCTTTAAAATTTTATTGGGTAACTTAAACAATTAATAATCCGTGTTTCTACCGCGAACACTAACAACACAAGAACATCGGTTTGGCATACTCAAAATGAGTTCATCCAAATCACGCTGTGGAATGGCCGCCCATGTTCGTTGCAACAACAAAAAAAGGTCTTCTTGCGACTGGATACCCTCCATATTCGGCAGAGCTCTTCGCTTACCTTGGCTGAGCGCCATGGAGGACGGTATCGCTGCACCACACGGAGACAAGACCGATACATTCAAATCTTAACTCGAAGAGCTCCAACAATAACCGCCATGATGTTAGCCGTGAGGCTTCATCACTCTTCAGGGAACTTAATTAGCGACCAAACAGTCAGAAACCGCTTGCATGAAGTGAACCTTCATTCCCGAAGACCGCTACGGGTACCACCTATAGCAATGCACAATCGTAGGATTCGATATCGCCATTGTTCTTCTGCCCAATTTCTGTGTTCAAGAGCCCATTGATATCGAATCCTACGATTGTGCATTGCTATAGGTGGTACCCGTAGCGGTCTTCGGGAATGAAGGTTCACTTCATGCAAGCGGTTTCTGACTGTTTGGTCGCTAATTAAGTTCCCTGAAGAGTGATGAAGCCTCACGGCTAACATCATGGCGGTTATTGTTGGAGCTCTTCGAGTTAAGATTTGAATGTATCGGTCTTGTCTCCGTGTGGTGCAGCGATACCGTCCTCCATGGCGCTCAGCCAAGGTAAGCGAAGAGCTCTGCCGAATATGGAGGGTATCCAGTCGCAAGAAGACCTTTTTTTGTTGTTGCAACGAACATGGGCGGCCATTCCACAGCGTGATTTGGATGAACTCATTTTGAGTATGCCAAACCGATGTTCTTGTGTTGTTAGTGTTCGCGGTAGAAACACGGATTATTAATTGTTTAAGTTACCCAATAAAATTTTAAAGAAAACTGTTATTTCAGTCTTTTTTTCGAACTTTAATGTTAGTGGTTCAAATGTCAAAAATCCCTTTATTAGGAAAATGGCAAATTTCTTTATTAATGCAAAGGTGACTTGGTTTATCGTTACTGTGACAAACGAAAACACTTTATTTGATGAATCCTTAAAGAAAATTTTAATTAATATCAATCAGGAGAAAAGTTATTGCAAAAATATATGTTGATCCCTAGATACTTTTGATGTGTTTAGTTCATCAGCTTCGCGCGCGTGGAAGTCAAAAACTATCCCAAGAGAACATATTACTGGTATGGTCAACCCGTGTGCTCAGTTTCATCCAAATCCATTCAACCAGTAATATATAAAATATATAACAAACAGTCAGACAGATAGACAGAGCTTTTATGTTTTTATTTTACTACACTTTAAAAAAAACTGTTACGAAATATCTGGTGATGTGTGAAGGTTGTAGCTTTTTCGGCATATTTTTTTTATGGACTCATCCATCATCAAATTACTACTTCCGCTCTGGGCGGAGCGGAAGGGAGTCTCTTACTGACTAAAACCCATAGGTACGTGTTCCTCTTAATGACCTTTGCGTTCCAGGGCTGCGGCTATTGCGGACAAATTCTGCAACCCTGGCAGGCCCGTTATAAGCATAACTATTTAAAGGAATAAATGAACATTCAATGAGAGCAGTGGTGGCCAAGTGGTAACGGCCGCGACTTACAAATTGTAGGTCACGGGTTCAAACCCAGCCAGGCGCATTACTTTGTGTAATTAATTTCATTACCACTGCTCTCAAAACGGTGAAGGAAAACATCGTGAGGAAACCGGCATGTCCTAGAACCAAAAATTCGAAGACATGTGACATCCACCAACCCGCACTGGGCCCGCGTGGTGGATTATGGCCCATTCCCTCTCCTAGAGAGGAGGCCTGTGTCCCAGCACTGGGAACGTTAAAAGGCTGATTATGCTAAATGAACATTCAAACACTTGCTTCAAACAAAAGCACACTTAAAATGTCAACGATAAGATGTAAGTACTTGTAACAAAGATATAAACTCAATAAACTAGACCGCACCGTATTTCACTTCCCGGCGGTAAAACAAAGAATAAAATAATCGTAAAACACAAGCATTTATAACGTAAATACCTATTGTTTGTAGTTCAAGGGTAAAGTTTGCAAAGCGCAATTTATGGTATGCTTTTATTCCAACTAGAATCCAACATTTCGTTCACAGTTCACGGCTCAACAGTTTGTTCACTTTGAAAATCAGCTATGTTTGACAGAATAGATAAATTGTCAAAATACAAAGAGGCTCGACATCTGATAATTGCTTTTCCATGATTATTAAAACTTATATGGTTTGATAGCCGCCCTGCTGTCAATTTCAATCTTTTAAAATTCGAATTAAGGTTGATCCACACAAATTTTCAAGCGGAACGGGGGAGAGGAAGGCATCAAAAACTTATCCAAGTTGCTGTCAAAGGGCTAATTTCCCAAGACACAGGCACACGTTGGATGGTAATGCTGATTCTTTGACCGAGAAATCTATTCACGTGAATTGATGAACATTGATTCAGGATCAGAAATGAACTACGTAAGTATTATGACAACACATTACTTTTTAGTCAGTAAGTCTGTATTTGAATAACATAAAAAATACTGTATACTTAGGTACTTTAAGATGGTTTTATTTTATTAATTTTTACTTTTTAAAGGCTACTTATAAGAACACTCTTGATTAAGTCATCAATATTCTCTTTCAGTGCGCCTGCATTTGAGACCCCACTCGAGTATATTTGCAGACATTCGGTTATTTAAACGACTCAACCGATTTTCATCAAACATGTCTAAAAAGACTCGTCCGGAATTCACCTTTCATACAAAAAAAAAAACTAAATGGAAATCCCTTCATCCGTTCGCGAGCTACGAAGCCACAGACAGACAGACAGACAGTCAAACAGACTGACGCGTCAAACTTATAACACCCCACTTTTTGCGTCTGGGGTAAAAACCGTCTAACATAGGACCTAAAACCATCTAAACACACGCCATCCAGAGAACATAAAGATGGTTTAAGGATTACCGGTGAAACGCAGTACCTTTTATGTGCCACGCCTTTGATGGTACGTCTCGCGGGAAACGGCTAATGACTCGATCGTATCACTATTTACTATACGGAGTACGTTGGCCAATCATTAAAGTATAGCTCTTTGTAACGTTTAACGAAAAACTGATAAATAATTTTATCTTAAATACATGATACAGCCTCAACCGAACACAAGAATTCTCTAAATATCAAAAGTAAGCACTAAAGTAAGGATTTTTGAAAAGTTCTCATCTACAGAAGTTTAGTAAGGGAGACAATTTGTGTGGAATTTACGAATTGATTGGTCCTTATATTGAATTGTCTGCGGAAAAATAAGCTACCGTGAGCTTCGAGAGCTCAGAAGAGAAAACAATGTATGTTTGCTACGCTTAAGTACCAAATCAAATGTTCGTAAAAACTAGGTACTGTTTAATACAATTAGCACTTTAAATGAAAACATAATAAGATACAGATTCAGATTTATTTATTTGCAAAAACATGTGTAGATCATGGGATATGATGCTTATTATAGGTGTTACAAAAATATTCTTTGGCTCAACATGTTTGACCATGGTTGGTGTACAAATGTGGTTGAAAAACAGTTTTGATTTCAAAAAATGTAAAAACATAAAAAATAACGGACAACGGACAATCTTTCTCGTAACTCCTCAAAACTAATTGACACCGTGGATAACAAAAGACTTACACTTGAGGACACAAGTTCGGTGGACAAACACGAAGTTCGGGGATATACCCGTAGTTGACAACTACTTGCATCAACGAACTGGGTCACTCAACTGTTCCCACTTGCGAACTGTGGCAACTCAGTTACGTCAAATGTAAAATGATACAAGTTGCCGGGGTCCAGTCGAGTGATATAATGGTTTCATTTTCTACGGATGTTTGAAATCCTAAAAACGCTTAATCACGTGCTGTTTTAACCGACTTCCAAAAACGAGGGGGTTCTCAATTCGACTGTATTTTTTGTTGTTTGTGTTACCTTATAACTTTGTATTTATTCTCTTTATATTGATTCTGAATTCTAGTTTGGTGAAAATCTGATTAAGAACAGAGGTAGGAAACGTAACTCTTCAATAAATTATAGCAAATCTGTCGGAATAGCTGAAATCGCATGTGTGTTTATTGTTTACACCAATTTATACCACGTGCGCTGTGATGGGTATGTTTAGCTGGGAGCGAACCACTAAAAAGTGAATAATAAAAAAAAAAACTTTTTACAAAAAAATACAACTGACTTCTAAACAAAAAACCAAAAAGTACAAAATAACTTTAATTTAGGGAGTCGGTGTTCAAAAAATGAAAAAGCAACCGAAAACACCGAGTTCCGAAATTATAGTTATTATGTACTTTTTCGTTTTTTTTTTTGTTTAGAAGCCGGTTGTATTTTTTTGTAAAACGTTTTTTCTAGTATTGTCGTTGACAAAGAATTAAAGGAAAGTTTTTAGATATTTAGTTGAAAAAAAGGTATTTGTTTTTGTTTCACAGCGTACTTTAACAAAAAAGCCCACAATTTTCAGGTTCGCTAAACCCATTAATTAAACCTCATAAATCTTAATACCAATTCAACATTATGGCAATAATAATTACATCCGAATGTGCCGACTAATTATGTCCCGTTTCCAAGGCACGGCGCTATACGCAGGCAATTAATTTTCTTAGTGGCAACACTCGGGTACATGTTGTGTTGTATGTCGGTGCATGACGTAGCTCGGTACCCGATGCTCGTTAGACAAGGAACTTCATTAGAAGCAGGCAGTATTGATTGCTGCTTGCTGAATCATTGTTTTCCCATTAAATATGGTATAACGACGCCATCAGCTGTTACGTGATAGTCTTTTGTCTGGTATATGGGCAGGGAATTAGTGTGCGCTGGGCCAACATTTTCAGAAATGTTTTCACGCAATGGGTAAATGACGAAAATTTGCGTCTAAAAACTGTAGGTACGTACTCACCAACTAACAATAGGAGCTGCTTACCTACGAATGTTTACGAGTATTTTGGCAAACCGTTCCTTTTCGATGTTTATAAACTTACAGACATTGAAACACATGAGTATTTTAAGTTATCTAAATTCAGTAACCATTAAAAAAATACTGCGATGTTAGTACTTATAAAATCGATTTTTTTGCCACACTTGACTTATTTAGACCTGTCAAAAGTTGCATTACGTTATCTTTACTCTACAATTAGGGTAACATGATCGATGAAAGTCAATTACAGGAAAAAGTGTGAATGGATCTTAATTAAAACTGCATCAGACGGAAGGTGGAGAAGGAGGTGATCTGGTGAGAGCAGACACACTTCCAGTTTTATTTTTATTGGACAGCTAGGAGGGTTCATCTTGTTTCCTAGACTCTGATCCGATATGAAGTGGCTCAATGTTTTTCTTGCACTAAACCAGATATTTCCTGATTGTTTTGATTTTAAACTGTGTCATGCCCCTTATTGGCTTATTCTACCTATATATGTAGAAGTCAGAACTTTTCTTTCAATTGGCCCTTTTGAACGCCAGATATTTACTGTTACAAGAAGAGACATCAAAATAATAAAGTAAATCAACCTGTTGGATTTTGTGTACACCCTTGCTTGTCCTATGGAGCAGGACCAGCATGTGTCCAAGCAGTGTTCTCCTGAATGTAATCTTCTAATTTGTAACATGTTTGTTTAGAAAGCGTGCTTTTACATTTTTAATTTTCATTTATTTAATTCTAATACACAAAGTATTTTGTTGTAACTTTTAACGTGGTACCCCATGAAAGATGTGTGTACTTTAGCTAATATATAATATGGTAATTAGGTATATAATTTATCTTTATTTGTAATATTAAAATGATATTTTACATCATATTTTCATAAATGGATTGGCAAGGGACATAATTATGATACATATTTTTAAAAGTTCCCTTTAGAGAATTGCGGCGATGCTGACTATAAAGGGTTCTAACAACACTCTTTTGTATAATTCATATGGATTCAATGTCTATATTTTGCTGTGGGGTCAGCAGCATGATCCCACAGCAAAATACAACACAACATTATGCTTTGAAAGTAGCTAAAATCGAACAAACGAGTGATTTCTACGTTTGTTAACTATTTTATTTGTCTATACATATATGTTATTTCTAAATATATTGTATAACTCAAAAGTGACTGATTGACATAGTGATCTATCAACGCACAGCCCAAACCACTGAACGGATCGGGCTGAAATTTGGCATGCAGGTAGATGTTATGATGTAGGCATCCGCTAAGAAAGGATTTTCATTAATTCTATCCCCAAGGTGATAAATAGGTGATGAAAGTTTGTATGAAACTTTGTCAATTTTAAACCGATCGGGCTGAGAGTTTCAAAATCGGGGCTAAAGTAACTATTCCACGCGGACGAAGTCGCGGGCAGAAGCTAGTTATTATATATGTTCCTTTTGATTCGGTTACGTTTACATAAATGCACATTGGTTATGAGCTCTACTACAAAATCACCAATCAGGTCTTCATATGTAGCTACTTTTCAACCCTCACCCGAATAAAAATCTCGATAAAAAACACAGTAAGTAATAATATCTTGCATACTGCGAATATATCGCACTCAGGCAGGCTTTATTTGCCCAATATAATAATAATATAGCACTTAATCACAAAGTTTGAGTTGATACTCAAACCTTGCATTAGCTGACAAGTCGTTTATAACTTCGTTTTATTAATGATCGTCGTCAAAATATAATTAATTGCTCGTATAACACTTTATTGTTTGTCATAATTTTATAACGTGTCGAAGTACTTTCGAATATTACACATTTTTGTGATTAAATATTTGTGTAACATTTTATTGTTAGTTCGATAAAACATTAATTGTTCCAAAAGCCGATCTGCACTGATAGTTGTTTTTGACTGTAAACAGTGAATTCTTGTACAATTTAATACATAATTAGGTATCATTTAAACTTTATGCACAGGTAAAATTACTTTGGACAAAGGAAGACTTAATGCCTTAGGCATTTTCTGCCAGTCGATTGATTATGTTAACAAAGTTGGGCAAACCCTCGTAGGTATGGTAGGCCAAACCCGTCGTTTCTGTTTTCCATAACTATATACATATATTATATCTATATTCTTAGCACTTTTGAAGGATACCTCCTCCACTCCAAACAGCTCATTTGCCGGGACGACAAAAAATCCCTCTTGTCGAGGAAAGTATTTCAATGAGAAGCAACCAAAAATTGTATGTTTGAGGGAGGCTGATTAGAAGCTGAGAGAGAGAGGTGGAGGGAGAGAGATACAGTATGGGTACTACTTTCTCTCTAAAAGTCAATGAGCTATATTTACGCTCGGGTACTAACCCAACCAACGCCTCCATAACAAAATAAATTAAGATTTTGATATGTGATACCAGTGAAACCTTTGTTTTTATTTGGTGGACGTAAACATATGGTATTTGGATTTTATTTAGAAATAACTTTTGTAAAAAAAAAAACTGAACTCGGACTTCAAATTTGTTTTTGCGTGACTGTATCCACCTAGGGTCTGTAAGAAGTAGACATATCGCAAAAACTGAATCGAATTCTCAGTACATTTTTCTGCAATTCATGATTTTTATCTAAACATGGCCGACCAGTCATCAATCAACATTTTTCAAGTACCTACGTGTTTGTTTTTTTAATACACCAACACAAAAAAGTCTTCAAGCATTTTCTTGTGGCCAGTACCGATAAATTTTAAAAACGATATTCAGTCATTATTTATTATTTAAGTCTAGAATGGAGTTGAAGATTATATTATGGCATTTAGTGTGTGTGTTTTAGAACATAACATCATTCATATTGACTACTGTCAATGTTCTAGAACACGTAGAGAATTTCACTGACATAGGTATTGTTTCTCTTTTGTTTTTAGAATTTAATTAGAAGATATACGTACCTACATTGTGCCTATACATACATAGTACTATGCTCATTATAAGACATAGGCATGCGCTATGCATTTATAGGATATACCTCGTTTTTTTTTGTGATTTTTAATTAATAAAATGGGTCCTTTTATTGGTTCTAAATACTAGTCTCATTAGTCTTTGATCGGGCCTCTCTAATGTGCCACAAATAAGTTTTTATTCAAGAATGCGAAGGTAAACCACAGTCATCAGCGCTCGCAGCTCATCCTGATGATGCGGTGAGCACTGTTTTTAGGAGGATCTACAGTGTGTCCCAGAAGTTGATATTTAAAGTTAATTTTGGGTAGTTGACAGAGTTATGTACATTGACGGAAAAAATTGCAAAATAAAAAGGGTCGATTAAAAAAAAATCGGTTTAAAACTGGATCTTGTTAGTCGGAATATGCAGTCGGTTTTTTGTTAAAAGACCTTTTTTATATTGTTTCCTTAATTTACATCAGCTACCTAATAGTATCCTTAAATATAACCACGCATTTCTGTAACATGATGTATAAGTAATTTAAACGTATTTACATGCCTACGTTTTACTAACGTTGATCTATACATATGTTGCCTACCTACTAGCTTTTAAGTTTGCGTTAAATTGACCTATAATGATCTCCTGGGTCCCATATATGTATATTAGTAACAAAATTCATCAAAATTGGTTCAGCGATTTAGGCGCGAAAGCTTAACAAACAAACTCAGTTTTGCATTTATAATAAAAATTGTTTATTGACACAAACATTTTTAGCAATTGGTATTTAAGTATATAATCTTAAAATATTTGTTACAATATAAATGTACTGATGCTGATTCCCATCTATAGCGCTATAGTTAGGTTTCGATTAATGAATCGTTAAGGATTCTAAATACTAGTGGTATTGGCAATATAGTGCGCAGTTGATTGGACCTCCCTAACGTGCCACAAATACGCTTTTAATTCAAGTGTGCGCAGGTTAACCACAGTAATCTACTGTGATCGCAAATGCGATGAGCGCTGTGTTTTGGGACGATCTAAATCTCTCTATAAATAATTTTGACGTAGATACCTACTTTTTACTTACGTTTATCTGCATATTTACAGTATAGGCTTTTCTCCTGAGTTTTATATGCTAGTACGCAATGATATTTTTTATAATATTCTATTAATATTTAGTATATTGTTTTATTTGCCTCTAACTTTTAATCTCTCTCTAACCTTACAGGAACCGCCCATTTTTCTAAGATAGAAGTAGCCACACACACACATACA
Source organism: Hecatera dysodea (assembly GCA_905332915.2). Taxonomy (NCBI): domain Eukaryota; kingdom Metazoa; phylum Arthropoda; class Insecta; order Lepidoptera; family Noctuidae; genus Hecatera; species Hecatera dysodea. The sequence goes on from HG995309.1 coordinate 9,249,450, forward strand.
CACAACGATAGCGTCACTTTATGTTTGTACGAGAAAGAGATCAACTCCTTCAACCAAAAAATTATCACCTCTTTAAATCTTTAGTAGATAAACATGAAATAAAACAGATCATTAAAACCCTTACCTAATTAAAACAACACGGAACAGCAGAAAAAACTTTACCAATGTTCTCCATTACCACCCGTTAAAAAGAACAAGTAAAAATAAATATTATCACGAAAAGGAATGAGGGGAACTTGTAGAAATCGGATTACGTACTTTGTCTGGCCGCCGTCGTCGCTACGGCGATGGTATTTTAAAGTTAGGCGGCAGAAAGAAACAAAGCTTTTGTTTCGATTCTATTTCTCCTTTACCAAGTGCTCCTTGAACCTTTTCCGGATAAAATATTTTGGTGAAAACAATGGTATTACTTACTATTTAATTAACAAAACTGCTTATTAGCCCATTCATATTATAAGAGAGTTGGCCGTCGGCCCAATTCTGCTATTTTTATAAATTTGTCATTAAAAGCAATGACTGCACAATGACGTGCAGATCTGTCATTAATTTGTCATTATGTACGAGATTACCATTCTATGCCATTTCTTTCAATGGAGTGTCAGCGTTTCTTTCAATGGACCACTGGAAAGTCATAGTGACGCTATTATATTTGTAGATTACCAAACTTGTAAAAATTAACCTTATTATGAAGTCAGTGATAGACCATTCTGACACTATTGTAATAGCAGACTTGAGGCCCAGGTAAGATTGGTTCCGGTCATGGCAGCCAATCTCAATTACGGAGACTATATCTATCCGCGCGGGACATATTATAGTGCACATGTGTGTGCGCAAACACAGAAGCAATCCCTCTTCCATCACTATCATATACCCATATACCAATGGGACAGCAACCCGACACGGCCAAAAACAGATCTGGCGCAGCACCAACTGTTTAACATGCTTTTCGATGAAAGGGAGTGTAACACCACCGACGTCCTAACTCCGAGCTGCAGCTTTTAAGGTTTCCTATTGGAAAGACCCAATAACACTTTTTGCCCTACCGAATCAAACTAAGAACTCCACGCTCGACTGTTGCACTGAAGTACATACATACTAACACTAAAGACTTTATCCCACACATTTTGAGAATAGGAAAAGTCTGGAGGTTCTGGAATCTTAGTCTATAAATACTTATATATTCAGCAGGTTGCCGTTTGGAGGTATGCGGAACAGAGAGTAAAGTCCCGCAAACCTCCGTTGGAAAGGGGGGATCCTCCGGCCAGACGGGTTGTTATGTCTGGTGGGCAACTGCCCGATAGATGATTTCGGGCTGTCGTATATGTTCTAATCGCGCGGAGAACTTTGATTGCGCGATGCAGGATTAGTTCTTATGTGGCGCCATAGATGTCGCTACAGCCTCATGATGCCAACCTTAAAGCATGTAGATAGTACTCAATTGGTGTGGTAATCAATTTAACACTGATGTTTTTATGCGAACTGACTCGCAATTAATAGTTTAGTACTATTTTCAATGTATTATATACATCAGATACTTTAGATCCGAACCTCGCTCAAATGCATAACTAAATCGTTTTAGTTACCACTAACAAAGTACATGCAGTTACATCCAAATTTTAATGGGTCCAGCTTGGACAGTAATGCCCGCACGGCGACCGTCACTCTCGTGGTCGGATTATCAAAATCCTATTTAAATGTCAAACATACGACTGTTTACTCGTTGCATACGTTACATAATGATGGCAAAGGTCACGATGATAGTAAGTACAAGCAGGTCAAGAAGCCATAGACATAGATATATTATATCACAGGAAGATTGTCAAAAACACCAAAATGTGTGGAATAGGGTAGATGACAAAAATCTATTTAGGTAAAATCTATTTAGGTTACAAAAAAGGACACGTTTATAGATAGTCACTTTTTTAATATATCGGTTTTCAACTGCATCCGTTTAGACTGGACCCCAATATAATTGGGAAAAGGATATGCAAAGGGATTAAGCTCATAGTTTTCAAAATGGTGAAAACATGTTTGATATATAACTTACTAGCAGTGCCCCGCGGTTTCAACCGCGTAGTTCCCGTTCCCGTGGGAATACGGGGATAAAATATAGCCTATATTACTCAGGGTGAATGCAGCTTTCTAATGGTGAAAGAATTTTTTAAATGGGCCCAGTAATTTTTGAGTTTATTCGTTACATACAAAAATACAATTCTTTCCTCTTTATAATATTAGTATAGATTGAACAACGCTGAGCGTTGAGAGAGCGCTGAGCGTGGTGGATTCCTTACACTTAGAGGAGTTCTGTGTTACAGCAACAAGAACCTTTTACATTACGAAGACTGCATTTACATATAAGGAACTTTCTCAACTTACTTTCACCATAAGCGACCAACCATGTAGAGACGAGCGACTACGAAACTCCGGAAGCAATCAATCAGATACGTGGAGGTCATAACAGTTGTTTCGGTTCCTGTGCACCGCGTGAACAAGACATCCATCAAAGTCAGATCATCAGCTGGACCTGGCCGGAGTCCGGTGTTGCTGACAGTGTATAAATCGAAAAACATTGTGTGGATTTGTTTGTAGTGGCTCAAACGTTGTCCCATCGTAACGTCATGATTCTTCATTTTCAGAAGACGCAGTGGTCGGGAATAGTATACCAGGGAAAGGTCCATTAATCACTCATTCACTCAATGATTAGTCAAGGAATCTCAATAACTACTAAATCAATCCAGATGATATTTGGCACGGGCGGTAGCTTATGAGTAAGAGACATACCTATAAGAGACGTCAGCTAAGAAAGGATTTTGAAAGTTCCCCCGTAAGTAGGTGAAATAGGGGGTGGAAGTTTGTATGATAAATTCTTATTTCTTAGGCCAAATAAATAAAAGGTTGTCGCATTTTACGCATTTTACAATTATCCACATTCCATAATTTTGGTTCCTAGAAAATTCAAAGCCGAAATATTGCCGAAAATTTCAAACCGCGGTAAGTAAGAACAACATTCTTTGTAAGTCTATATTTATATAAAGGTCTAATAATGGTTAAGACCATTAGTGTTTAAGGTAAGAAAATCGGAAAGACATTATGTTCAGTCATATGAGAAGGTAAAATCGATATTTACTGAGACCTAAAGAGCGTCGGAGGTAAATGAAATGAATGATGTACGCTGTATGTATTCTTTGTCATTATCACTGAAAGGTACAAAATTACCAAACCAAGAAAACAACGCTCCAGACCGCTAGATAAGCGACATTCCGTCAACTTTAGCTTGGCGAAGACGTTTGTCCTAACATCATAAACACCACGTATTTTGTCATTTCGAGTATCGCATTCGTCGATAGAAAGACACTTTTTCTAAAGCTTTAGGTCAGCTTAATTGGTCAGCCATAGAAAGGTTGAACTCAATTTACAAATTTAGACCTCAATTATAGATAAAACAAACATTTACTATAAAGAAACCTTTCAATTCTATGTTAGCTATAAAAAAAACTAAATGCGGGGTTATTATATAAATTCCTAGTAAACAATTTTCGAACTGAGTTTCTATGAATCGCTGTGGTTTTCTGGTCGATAATATATGGTAGCAACCACGTCACTACATAGCCCTGTGATAGAAATGGAAATGAACTTTAATTGACTTGTTCGATTAGTTTTTATGATAATTGAAAATTACGGCTCCAAGTAATGACAAAGGCGCGAGTATTTTGATAAACAAACAGGAATATTTTGTTCCAAAATAAAAATCATGAAAGCCTGTATAATGTAATAAAAAGAAAATATGTTTATTTGGCGGGCACGGATACTGGAAATGTCAGAAAAATACAAAGAAACTCGATTTTAAAACAATACCAGTGTGTGTCTCACAGCTGCGCCAAATAGTTATAGTTCAGCAAAACCCCAGATACCTACATAGCTAGAAGTAGTTTGATGCCGGTTTACAACTGAACCTTACGCCGATCACTCAATTTTTCTGTGAAACTTTTTCATACATCACTTCTACTAACTCATTCCTATAGACACTATCTACATTCATACTAAAATATGTTCTTCACATGTCCCTCATTCATAGTACGATCTTATTAATCTACGGAGCACGTTTTAATAGCGACAAGATATTTTATTACGCAATTAGATAATTCTTAATATTCATTATCAGTAACATTAAACAGACTCATATAAGGAAGTAGACATTACTTTCACATTGACCAGGGACCACGGAGCAAGTAGAACGTACATATATCCTATTTAACGCCAAATGCTTTCACGGTGATGATATTTCAGAAGGTTTTTAGGTAAACGCACCCACTTCAGGAGAAATTCCTGCTGAGGAGCAACGTTTTATTTTAAATAAAAAACTGTCATTAATATCAAAACATTTTACAATCAAACAAGTCTAAATCTCAACGACAAATTATGTCAAAATGACTAGCATTTTTTTAAAAAGAAGAGGTGTTTTTGACAGTTCACGTCCGCAATGCGTTCGCATCATCGCCAACGATTCTGAAACGGGTGCTCGAATTACTAAATTCGCATTCACCGATACGATGCACGAGACAAACTCCAAGCCAACTCCACCCCACATGTAAAAGATCTCATTTGTTTCCTCAACTCGAAAACTTGGTAATTGCGAGTCGATCTGCGACGATAACATTAAATTGATTCGCTACAAACGTTCGGCTTACCCTCGGGCAATATCGGCGTTCCCATGTACTGAACTAGACGGTACGGTTAGTTAGGAACACGGAAAGAAAATTGTTTCTTATTTCCTTATATTTATCTTGTACTTGTTATCTTTTTTATACCTAGTGATATTCAATTTCGTAATTTGATGGGAGCATCTGTTGGCTGTACATATACGGATTAGGCTAGTTTAGTTTGGCAAAGATATTAAATCAATCATTAGATATTTCATTCGGTAATGTTCGGGAAGCAATAATGTTGCATTTCGTACGGAAACCGCTGCAAACTTTTCGTCTAGTGTACCAACCAAGCTATAGTAGGTAATCTTGTCTTAGACTATCGTATGTGCCTAAGGCGGTCACCGAATAGAGAACCCAGCTCTTTTTCAGTATATAACTGGCATATAGCATAAGCATAATAAGCCTTTTAATGTTCCCAGTGCTGGAACACAGAGAGGAGGCTCTCTAGGAGAGGGAATGGGCCATAATCCACCACGCGGACCCAGTACGGGTTGGTGAATGTCACATGTCTTCGAATATTTGGTTCTAGGACGTGCCGGTTTCCTCACGATGTTTTCCTTCACCGTTTTGAGAGCAGTGTTGTTGAAATAAATTACACAAAGTAATGTGCCTGACTGACTTTGAACCCGCGACCTACAATTCGTAAGTCGGGGCCGTTACCACTCGGCCAGCACTGCTCCAACTGCTAACTGGCATATATGTATAAAGCGAAATACCGATATAGCTATGTTAATACGCCATCATACGGGTGGGGCAGAGGGCTCTCTGATTATAATAATTTCTTATTACCTACTTCTAAAATAATATACTTCAGTTTTGGCCGCCTTCAATAGCTGTAGTTAGTATTCTTGAGCAGACTCCAGTCAGCTTCGCATGAGCAGCTCCAGCGAGCGGGCGTAGTTTACGCAAACGTTTTATTGGATTTGGGGCACGCCTGTGCCCCGTGCGTGTATAACGTAACTCTTAGAAGCATAACAATAGTATGCAGTTTAAACTATTTCTTCAATGAACAAGCTATTTATTCTATTGTTATTTTATAACACAGTATGACAAAATTATTTACGTTTACGTTTATAATGCAAAGTTAACATTTGTATTTTCATCAGTTTTGGTACTTATGAGTCAAAAAGGCTTGTATTGAACACCCGACAGTGAATTGGTTCTAAAATTTCGAGGAGGCAGAAGAGGGTGATGTAGCTTACTTAGCTGGTAGTAATGGTGATGGTGACTTAGGAAAAAAACTTAATTATCATAAAAAATAAACGAAGGCATGATTGTAGGAGTGGTGGGATTTTTATACTAATAGTTGGCCATAATCAATTGACTAGAACAGCAAGTAATAAATGTTATAACCTTATGTCAAACGACAATATAATATCCCAACGTATAACATTATATCCCAGCCATGTTATAACCATTTAACCAAAGTCTGAATTCTCTCAAACTGTCACAAAATGTTGACAAAAAATGCTAATTTGATGTTCCGTTGTTGAATTTTCGCAATTTTGTAAAACCATATAACGAGTCTTGTAATTAAAGGTTTTATTATGAAAAATAATATTTTTTGGTTTTTGTTAAATGGCTCAATACAAAGCATTTAAGTATGCATCTTTTTTTTAACATACGCCTATAACCAGAAATCAATCCAATTCTTTTGGCTTTTAGGTACGTGAATCGATTTTTCGAGAAGATTTTTTCGAAATTAAATATTTCCCTGGCAATGTAGTCATTTCCGGGGAATCTCTTGAACCTGAACAATCATTCTATGAGTCGTTCTTGCAGTTCCGAAAAAAAGGTGAAAAAATGGAACCCACAATAATATAGGGAACGTGCACAGCGTACACTATGCCATCTAGTGTTGCAAATCTGAAACTTTTACGTTGTAAATATTTGACCTGTGCTGCCACCTACACTTCCTGCACCCTCCGTTTAGGGGAACGTGCACAAAGTAGACTGTGCCATCTAGCGTTGCAAATTTGAAACTTATAAGAAAAATATAGGTACTTGACATTGACACGTCTATGCTGCCACCTATATGTTCCCTATAGCGTGCTCGAATGTCAAGACGAGTTTTTGAAATTAGGAATTTCGATGGCCGGTATTTCAATACTAAACACAACAGTTAAGCATAAAAATGACCTACACGTGTACGATAATATTCTACTTCTTCTCGAACATCTTAAAAATAAACCCGAGCCGAGATATAATCCGTTATAGCCAGCTTATTTAAGTTGTGACATGTCATCACAGAATAACAGATGGGAATGTTCAGTCTCTGTACATTTTTAGATTACTTTTTGAATGCCTACATGGCTGGTGGGATGTCATTTCAATGTTTTTGTGCGACACTGAATAACCTATATTTTAGTGCTAGTTGTAAAGCTATGTGTAGAGTGCTAGTTGATTGTGTTTTGTATGTACCTACGGGTGTTACAGAAAAGTGTCACGGTTTATTAAAACTAGTCACCCTTCTGTGTTGTGTCTATGCTATCATGTTTCCAATGTGAGAAAGAGACGGAGCTATGTATATAGGACTTCAAGAGTTCTTCAAGTGAATCACCTAGGTTGAAAATGGCTAACGTACGGATTTTTCGTTCGCAACAACCATTCTATAATAGAACGGTTGTTGCGAACGAAAAATCAGTTTCACAATAAAAAAACTCGTAAGTTTACAAATCGACATCTTTAACTGTGTTTTTCAATGCAAGTTTAAGTTATAGGTAAATCTATTGCAAACAGAGATGTTATCTAAATATTACGCATCGGTGAATCGGTGTCCCAGCTCGTTTCGTCTTGCAGTTGGCGCAATGTTTTTTTCCGCATAAAATCTAGATTTTGCACAGTGTCACCAAAAACGGGCATTAGTACCTACAGTTACAACATAGGAAATCACTCATACGTTTTGCTATCAAAATCCAGTTCTATCCGATCCGATTAATTGAGAATTCTGTTTCTACCGGGTTCGATAGAGCTATAAGAGCATAGATTACGATACAGTGAAAAGATTACCCAGTGGGCTAGGTTTGTATCAACACTTATAGAGGCACTTTTAATGCTTCCCATTTTATTATTCCGCTTCTCCTCCTTCACTTTGGTTAAAACCGGGCTTCAACTTTGTGCTCCCCTAAAAAATCTGTCAATTCTTTTTGTCATTTTTTTTTTGTTCAGTTTGAATCATAATTTCGGAAATGAGTTGGGAATGGCCAATTTGTATCTATTTTCATCAATAATTTAAAATTAATTAAATATCTTGAAAAAAAAAACGTGCAGATTTTTACGAAAATAATCTTCAAACAATTTAAAAAAAGAACTAGTTTGGCCTGCAAAAGAAACCTCATAAGCAAAAATTATTTAATAACTTTTCGCATCCATGTACCTACATTTCAACTGAATCGATTCAGTTGGTTCGTAGAAATTTAGCTGTGACAGACAGACTTGTCTGGATGTCTGTTTGTCAGACACACATGAGTGATCCTATAAAAGTAGCGTTTTTCGTTATGGACGTTTGGAACCCTAAAAAAATATCGTTTCCGCACACCTGTTTGAACCAGCATGTAAAACCAATAACATTGAGCCGGCTACCATACGTCTAAACTGGGATTAATAACCGGCTGAGCTTCGCAGCAATATTTCCAATAGCCTAAGCCCCCTTTGGCCGATTGTCAATAAAACCTTTAGGCGTAAACTATTTGTGTCTCTTTTATTAAACGTTTTGTTTAACAACAAGCAACTTGTTACTTGTAGTGACACTCGGAACTCTGCTTTATCGGTATTATCCATAATTCGATATTCACTGCTGGATATAAGCCCCTCTTTGCTTGTGCCAATTGCACGCTATATCCTCATACAGGTTCTACCCGCGATGGCCTATAAGGCGCGATGGTGTTATATAGCGCTAGCTGTCCGCACAACTTCGTTTGTGTCACATTTTTCATGACTGCTCCGCTCCTATTGGTCTTAGCGTGATGATATATAGCCTATAGCCTTCCTCGATAAATGGGCTATATAACACTGAAAGATTTTTTCAAATCGGACCAGTAGTTCCTGAGATTAGCGCGTTCAAACAAACAAACAAACAAACTCTTCAGCTTTATAATATTAGTATAGATTAACATTTCACCCGCAACTTGGTTCGCGCGAATATTTTTTTTATACAAACATTGTTTCCCCGATTCTGTATGACTAATCTAGATTTAAAAAAAAGTTATTTTTAACCGATTTCTAAAAAAGGAGGAGGTTCTCAATTCGGATGTTTGTATTTTGTTTAAACAAAATCTCTTCATAAAATGGCAATTCTAATGCTGAATGTAATGGACGTGTCCTTGCGGATAATGGCTTCTCGGAAAAGCCAAGAAGTCGATAGTTATTGAGACTAGAACTTAACTTTTAACTTTAGCTATCGATATCTAAATCATAGTCTATTTATAAGGATTGTCTTCTATTGTATTCCTAGACAAACCAATATTGTGGCGCAGCTGTTTTGTCCAATACCAATATACGTATGAAAGCCTTTACTATATTGAAAAGCGAGATCTAAATTACATAGTTAAGCCTACCCCAAATACTAGAGCTGTGGTCTGTAAGACAGACCGTTTGTAGATGTGCAATCAATCTTGCTGGCATGTGTCAGTAACAGGATTTTTCAAGTAAAATTAATCATGCGAGAAAACGATGGGGGATTTCTGTTTAATTGATTACGTTACTGTAATGGTTTTGTAATACGAATATGTGTTTATCAATCGCACATACACACACAACATAATATGGCATTAGTAGGTAGATATGCAAAAGTACTTCAATGTCTATACTTCATGCAAGCGTGGAAAAATCGTGACCTTTATTTTTACAAAAATATTTTTTCTTGATTTTAGTAGAAGATCAATGAAACTTCCTTGTTTTTGGCGCCCAGATAACCTAACTAAAATACTAGAAACACATTTAATAATTCAGAAATTAATTGAGACAGTTAATTTAATAATTTGTTATTCCAAACAAAACAAAAACGAGCTTATAATTTGGTAACATTAAATTAAATAGTAATGGTACTACAGAAGATACCTTTAGGTATAGTCTATGGATGTTATTGAAATACTGAAAATATTATATTAGTAGCACGATTTATAATTAAATTCGATCAATTATTGATCGAAGATAATCAGATAATTATATTGTGAACAGCTAATTTTAATTATTATATTATTATAAAAGCCTCTTTATTTTCTTAATAAAATTAATTACATTTAGTTAACATTACACTAGTTACTGACACTATAATATGATAATTAATTCATTATGAACAGATACTTCATACAGTACATCCCATTCAAATTCAGTCTGATCGAGAAGAGATGCAAACTCTCGCATTCAATTTATTTCTAACTTACGGTGTTTGCTATATGCAGACAGAGACTTCTTTTTTACGTCGCTATTTCGTTCCACTGCTGGTCCTGCTGCTGAATATGGGGAATGCCTTTGCATTTCCCATATTCTACAACTAATTTTGCAGTTTATATATCACGAATTATTCAACATTGTAATTTTTAGTCACAGACTTCGAACAACTAAAAAAGAAGGCATTAAACAGTTAAAGTTGGCCCCCGCTAGCTGACGTGATAATCATCGTCATTAGAGGATGATTAACATGGCCCCTTCTCAAACACGATGCTCCCACACAGTCCAACATTACTAATCCTTGGCGAGCTGCCATAATCACCAACATTGACAACCAAATTCACCGACACACTGCTACGTACGTAGATACACTGAGATTTATGGAAAGTGCAGTTGTTAGTACAAGAGTGATCGGGACTAAATTGCTGGTGTATCGATCTATTGATTGACGACTCCTAGACTCCCAAAGCGGCCGGATTCCGAAAAGGCTTCAGCACCGTAGACCACATACATGAGCTGCGGCAGATTATACAGAAGACCAACATGTAATCTGTTCCTCTGCTTAGCGTTTGTGGACTCCGAGAAAGTCTGCGATTTGATCAAGACTTTGGCTGTGCTGCAGTCTTTCCAGCGGAGCCAGATCAACTACCGGATCATCAAGCTGTTGAAGTGTTTGTACGAAAATTCCACCATTTCAGTTCGACTTCAGTATCAGACAACAATGGAGCCGGCCGCAATGGAGGATAACCTCAAGGTTTTAGACTAGAGATGGCTAGGTATTAATGTCAATAGTGAGTACACAAGTCATCTTCGGTTTGCTGATGTTGATACGGCTATGGATGATAGTTGTTACGGCTATGGAGAACCTCAATACAATGCTCAAGGACCTCAGTAGAGGTTCAGAAAGAGCGGGTCTTAACATGAATATTGACAAAACCAAGGTAAATGGTAAACACCCGTGTAGAACCCACTCCTATCAAGATTGGAGACTCTACACTCGAAGCTGTAGACGAGTACGTCTATCTGGGACAAACGGTCCAGTTGGGTAAGGCTAACTTCGAGAAACAGATAACCGTCGAATCCGACTCGGATGGGCGGCATTTGGGAAGTTACGTGGTACCTTCTCGATTTAACTCTAAGGCACTCACTATTATCTAGCAAAGCAATTTGTATCTATGGACAGTTGAACACAATTGAAACGTATCGTATAGATATACTTTTTATACACATATTCAAATCATTCTAAGTGCTCCATGAGCAGTTTAACATTTAAACAATTACCGCTTCGGTCATGAATCAATTACATGTTCCGAAAGTGCTTTCCTGCAATCCACACGACAAAATCCCAGCTACAAAAAAAGTGTAGGTAAGAACAACACATTCGAAAAAAGGTGCGTTATTAAAATGATCACGTAGTGTGTAGGTCACACATAAATTACTTTGGAAAAAGCAATAAACGGGCAATAAATTTTATATTCTGGATTGGTGTCACTTGAATATTTAATGACCAACTCATATCTACTGAAATCGTTACTTATGAAGCAACCCATACCTATAACCATTAATATCACTAGCCTGTTGTTTGCCCTATGCAGGGCAAAAGTGTTTTCCTAAATATAAGAGGCGCTTTTTATTTATTTAAAATTTATGTATAGCAGTGGTTTTTCGGCGAACTTATTGCAACAAGGCATTCTTTACCAGTCAGCCTCAGGGGAAAAATACTATACTGTCTCCGTTTCTAGGTTGTGTACCATTGGATGGCGATATTACAGCTACCTTTTAATTTATATGCCGTTAGTAGAAAATTTGGGAATTTAATATGAAAATACCAAAAATTATCATACACAAAAACTTTTGCTATTATAGGAATAAAAATCATGAAATAATGAAGCAGCGTTACAAATTAATTCTACAGTTAAGAGAGATATTTTTAGTACTGTTCTGAAAATTGTGCAAGAGTTCATATAACATATACGAACCGATATTTTTATGAGCTCCAGATCATCCGTCCATATCCCGGGCACGACCGGGGTATGTGTGGTTTAAAAATAAATAGTTTAATTTATCTAATTTGTTTTCCTAAAAAACAAAAATATCACAGTCGATTCCTAAACAACGTCAAAAAATTCCAAGAGCTCTATTTTCTGTATATAACGTACCTATAGATGCCGATAACTAGAGGCTGTGTGACAGCGCGTAGTCATCTGTGAGTTCTGTAACTTTAACAAAAGCCGGCCTTACAATGGCGTGTCCGACTCGATCGGACAAATTGACATATTTCTGTCCGATTCGTTCTGTGTGATGAGCGGGCTCGAAATGTTCTGCGGTTTTCTATGTGAGGGTTGGTAGGTACGGAAGTATTGGAATTCCGTGAATGAAAACCACTATTGGGCTAGCCGTTCATTGATAAGGTATATGACGTTTTTACTATTTATACAGGTTACCTATTGACTCATTTTTCTGTGGCTGACAGGATCCATAATTGCTTCTCTTCGTTAATATTTTCTACCTATAAACTTTATCTACGTTGTGGATTGCTATAAACATTTGAGGTTCGAGATAGTTCTTATGTAAAATAATAAAAAAGCAACCAGTTGATTTATATATTCTTAAGCATTGAGCAACCAATGAGCTAGTAGCTAAATAATTATAATCGCACGAGTCGAACTGCGAGATTAATAAACACTGCCGTGCAGGGGTGATCAAGATCATCTATTACATACCTTGAAAAGCACGCCGCGTTGAGACTCTTATTTGTATATCTTTGGCAGTCGTTAAGCCAGAAAATCTGTCACCAATTTTGCTAAGAGATATCATTTTACCCAATAACTGGATTGTAAAGGTCTGCTAGGCAGTCGCTCCTTGTAAAATTCAGTTGAATCCAGTAAGACAGAAAGCCGACATCAACAAGTTAAAAAAAACCTAGGCCTAGAGTATGATCGAATTTCACAAACCGATTCCAGAAAAAATGCAATGTGTCATTCAAATATTCTCATCTGGGTGCAGATAATTTAATGTTACAAATATTAAATAGACATGTGTAAAACAGCTGTTCCGTTGTCACCAGTTTTGTGAACTCATTCAGTTTATATATGTAAATGCTTTGTCGTCTCATCGGCAGAGTAAAATTCTTAAGACGAAAAGGACAGACAGCGACAAATAAGAATTTTCATTACAGAATTCCTAGACTTTGAGAAATAACTCTGTCCTTCGACGCATGCGGTGTTTTTGCACAAATCAACTTGGAACTATAGACAGTAATAGGCAATCAAGTAATCATAAATTGTCACTTCGTATTTTCCATGCTCATATTAAAAACGCGAACTTTGAAATACCTCTAGCTACAACTGAATCTGTCTGTTTGTTGAGTTTTCTCACCTAAACTGCTAAACCTATTTTGATTGGGACCTGGGAGAAAGACGGTAGATTCTTTTTAACCCGGGGAATTACATACCTGCACCTAAATATTTCGGTAAAATAAATAAAAAATATTTGCAAAAGACTTTGTTTTCTAGTACTGTATGTATTTTGGCGGTTTTCATTAGAATGAAAATTTTACACTTTTTACACGATCGCTTAAACTGAAAGTTTTTATTTTACTGCGCAGGTAAGCGTTCGTGACTTCAATGTTTTCGGTCAAAAGGGATTTGCTGAATCCTTTTACGTCGAGCGATCTGCAATTTTGCTGTGCGACAGAATTTAAAGTAAATTACAAGACCATTACTTCTACATTTTCTGTTCTTTCTTATATCGAAAAACAATCGAAATTTAAAATTAAAATTAACTTACCTTTCAGCATTTTCATGTGTTATATTGTACAGTCTATCTTTGGCAGTCGTTACGGATTGTCAGAAGCCAGAAAATCTGACACCAGTCTTGCCAAAAAGTACCGTGTTCCCGTGTTAATGGGTTGTGGAGGTCTGGAAGGCAGCCGCTTCACGTAAAATACTGGTATTCAGCTGGATCCGGCTTGACTGGGAGCTGTCACTAATATAGTTGGGAAAAGGCTAGGCAGATAATGATATTGTACAGTCTACAATTAAAATAGTGGCAATTATTTCGATGATAAACTTAGTTTCTGGTTGCATAACGAGCACGGAGAAGAATTATGTTTGGCATAGCTTTTAAATAAATGCATACATAGTGAATCAATATCTAAATATGTTGTGTAAAAAAGTCGTTATCTGCTTTAGTCTGTCTTTTGTCTCAGCTACTACTTCTACTTAACTACGCAACGATTATTGATACGGTATTCACAAATAGAAAAAAAAATACAGTAAAAAAGGAAGAATTGTGCGTATAATTTGTACCCATGCAAAGCTACTGGGGCTAGTCGCTATTAAATAAAGAAATAGATAAATATTATTATTTCATCAATTACGTTTAAATTCGTTCATCTACTGGACGATGACAGTACAGCACAACGACCCTTAGGTAGTAGGCAGCAAGGTATATTGAAACGATTCGCATTGATAACATTTAACGACTGTATCTGTCACTGCGATATCTTTTACAACTGGAATGCGCAATATGTTACGCTTTATTTAGTACGGGTGATAAATTTACTTTTATGACTGCCTTATTTTCGCAAGAAAACTTCGAAGCACCTCCGACACTGTCGGAATTTTCCCTTTTTTTCATTCGTAACGTTTCGTCGACGTCAATAAACAATTTTATTTGTATTTTGTGAGGGCGACGTGAACGCGTTCACCCGTCAAAAATCCCCACCGGATGAATGTAGTATTAAATTTAAATAACGTTTTTAACTTCTGGTACAGTCGGTGATAGCAATTAGCTGACCCCCCTAAAAATTACTCGATTTTACACCCTATGCTCATAACATTAAAAGTTATTCAATATGTTTGAGTTTATCAGACTAACACTACTCGTTGAACAGAAACAATAAATAATTTTGATACGCAAACTTGAGCTTTAAGAGGTTGGTATTAGGTCATTTATTTATAACTGTTCACCTTTTATAATAAGCGGGTAGTTAGACGTCAATATGCGTATTCAACCAAAACTGCTAGAGATATGACATTAGGAATATGGGGTAGAAGAATAAATTGAACAAGATATTCTATGCACAAATAGCAGTGAATACGCGCGAACATTTTTACCTTGCCTTACTAAATTGTAAAAATCCACGCTTTTTTCCTTTTTATTAATTGTTAGCAGTTTTGATAGTTTAATCGTCATGTCCAAGTTGAGTTGAGTGATTATTTAAAATACAAAATAATCTATTTGCATGAGGAGAATGTTGGTATTAAAGCGATTGCTACAAAACTTAATATAGCGGTAAGTGTATTCTTTATTATGCTTCATTTATAATTTATAGTTATTCCTTAATTCGTTGTTGGCTTAAAAGCCGGTGAATGTAGAATAATAGACAATTAACTATGTTTCATTATGAGTCTAATTTGAGATCATTTATAGGTCTAATTTGATTTATATTATCTAAATTGATAAACGGAATTTGCAAACATAATCGATAAATAAAATTATGTTTACCTATTCGTTACTAAAATTATGCTTATTGTGTTGTTTCAGAGAAATACAGTCAGATTGTGGTTAAAACGTTTGACGTGTGGAAAAAAGATCGTCCTGGACCAAAACCATTCATGAGAGGAAGTGATTGTTGTTGAATATGGTGCGCGGTATGCGGGACCGCTTGCAACAAGTAATAGAAAAAAATGGTGCTCCACTTCGCTATTAAAAACATAATTATAAATGACTTGAGTAACCAGTGTTGGTCACAAACAATACTAACGTATGTCAGTGTGTGTGTTAAATTAACTATTGTTATAATTTCTAACGAAGTATTTCGAATACCTAGTTTTTTGTCAAAACCTTATAACTACAATAACTACTCACAAAACAAATTGATATATTATAGTAGGTAGAACTTCAACGTATAATGCCGTTTTATTTAGTTAAATGATATTTAATGTGGTGATGTTATTGTTATGAAATAGAAATACATACCTGTATTTCTAAATATTATAACATGCTGATTCACTACATTAAACTCAGTGCAGTTAACAACGTTATTAGTAAGTAAGTAAATATTATCATCTTCGTGTCGTCATCAATATAATTTATGTTATTCTTATAATATATTTTTTTATAAATTATAATCGTTTTTACCATCATTTTGGTTTTTTATTTCTGTTCGTTTTTTTTTGTTGCTAAAGTTATAATTTATTATTTATAACTTAAAATAAATTTACAAAACAGAAACAAACGCGTCAATCACGCTGGTTACGAACTCACAGCCTCGATTCGTCAGCTCACTACAGTCACCACTAGACCACTCGAAATATATTTGACTTGATCGAAATTACGTATTATATTACAAGTTAAAATAATATTCAAGATCATACCTACCTTAATACTGCGTATTAAAGATCAAATTCGAATAACTATTTTATTGATCGTAGACGTTGAACCAGTTGTCTTACTGCTAACGAGCAAAAGGTTCAAATTCGTTTAATTTTTAGGGGGTCAGTTAATTGCTATCACTCACTTTTGTCTGTTGTAAAAAAAAGTTTGTTTTTTCTACATTTTTGTGACACAAGATACTTACTGTGCATCACTCCCTACTACTATGTGAAAGACATATGAAACAGTCACGTGAATTCCGCATTTGAAATTCATATAATAGTAACGTTATCTAAACTACAAAAATAAAATTTTACAAAAATCAATATAATTTATTTTTCATTCAGAGCAAAAACTTTGACAAAATAAGGAGTTTTATTAGACACACAATTTTAATTTGTATGTCTTAGTACAATAAAATAATGTCATCGAAAGATGATTACTTTGAAACTGACTTTATGGTTACACGCTGCGTGCGGCGCGCAGTGAAGTGAAACGCACTAAAGTACACTCCTATCATCCGTGCTCTCGTACGCACGTATTTACGTGGGTTACGTTGTTCTGATTTTATCAGGTTCGAACTTTTTAAGTTTATGCAGTGATCTGAAGTTATTTGAAAAATAATTCAAATATTCTCTTCATAATGCGACTTAGGACCATCAAAATGCAGAAAATAAAGTATTATGATCAGTTCAGTTATGCCACTTTTAAAAACATTATACAATTAAAATTGACATTATCTTCTTAATGCGTTATGCAAAGGTACTTCTGCATTGAGGCCGTGATCAAGCAGCTTTTGAGTGACTGCTAAAATGGTCCTTTCATCAGAGACCGCGGGGTACGAACCCTATGGGCGAGTTGCTCGTAATTTATAATCTATACTAATATTATAAAGCTGAAGAGTTTGTTTGTTTGTTTGTTTGAACACGCTAATCTCAGGAACTACTGGTTCGAATTGAAAAATTCTTTTTGGGTTGAATAGACCTTTTATCGAATATCATCACGCTTAAGCGAGCAGCGATAAAGAATGTTTTAAAATCGGGGATTCCACGGGGACGAAGTCGCGGGCAGCAGCTAGTCTATACTAATATTATAAAGCTGAAGAGTTTGTTTGTTTGAAGGCGCTAATCTTAGGAACTACTGGTTCGAATTGAAAAATTCTTTTTGGGTTGAATAGACCATTTATCGAGGAAGGCTTTAGGCTATATATCATCACGCTTAAGCCAATAGGAGCGGAGCAGCGATAAATAATGTTTTAAAATCGGGGATTCCACGGGGACGAAGTCGCGGACAGAAGCTAGTTACTTAATAAATACACTCGCACCATCTCATAAAACTCGCGGTTACTCAACAGGGCTCTCGCGGGAAAGCGATAAGACACTATGGCACAACAGTTGCGCGAGCGATGACCAAATGTCGAGCGCCGCCCTACACCCCGGGGCTCTCCCCGCCGCTCTAATACCACCGCATCATTGTTATTATGACGATAGTGTCCATATTTTATCCGGATAAAAATAAATGTTTGAAAAAATAGTGGCAATGTGTTCTATTACTGATTTTGAACCAATTTTTTTAAGTGCACTGCATACAAAATATTGCTGTATAACCGACTAACAAACAACTGGAATTATTATGTATATTATTATGTATGTAATAGAGGTTTCATTTTACGCTTTTTAGTAGTTTATCAGGCTTCGTAATTATTATTGTACTGGAAAGTCACGGAAAGTAAAATATGCAATTTCGTTTACTTGGATGACATATTTTTTCAGCTATTTTGATTTAAAAATCAAACCTCCGAACCAATTTTATGAAAAGTATATACTTACACATCGAAACATATTTTTTAAAATCGGTTCGTAAACGAAGGAATTATGAAGTAACAAACATAAATAAAAAAACACAACCAAATTGAGAACCTCCACGATTTTTTTTTGAGTCGGTTAAAAATCAAACCAAAATATACTAAATAATTTGTTGAAATATTAATTCGACGAACAAAACCAGCCAATCTCAGGCCGTAATAACATCGCAAAACATTTGCATTTTATTGAAATACACTCAGATTTGCATCACAAAAGATATCGATACCGGATTATACAAACATAAGCGAAATGAAACCGTCAAAGTGATTTCATATAAAGTATGTATTTATGGAACAAAAAATAAATAAACAAGAAATATTGCTTTCTTTAATTTTTATTAAAATATTCTAGACAAAATATTCAACTTTGATCTCAGAATATCATTAGTAAAATGTTAAGGAAAATGTGGCAAGTAATTCTGTTAAGAAATTGAACTAAAGTATTTTATTTGCATGAGTAACAGAACCTCTGAACTTTGCTTTGACTCCTTAATTTTATGTATGGGATCATGAATGCTCTACGTAGCCGCGTAGGCCCACGTAAGCCCGCGTAGGCGTGCAACGACCTTGCTACGAACGTCAGCTATATCAATAGTTTGATGTGAATTGTTTCTGCGTGGGCGCAGTTATACAAAGTTATTTTATGGTTATAGATTTTGAATGAAACTTCTTCATTCTACAGTTAGTTAGTGAGGAACAAAAGCTACGCAATTTATGGCAGTTGATTGATATGCAAGAGGAAAAGGATGATGCGTAAATTATAGTACTACGTTAAATAATTGTTAATAGGAAGTATATTGCTTTCTATTTTTCTAATAAAACACTCAATTGAGTCTCTCCATTAGATTGAGATAAACAAGACAAATTGGCGCTTATTTTTATGTTCAGTGCTCGGATCCAGTAGTTAACAGAACCAAATGAAGATTTTATGTCGAAATTACGCCACAGAAACTATACATACAAAGTAGATGGGTAACCTTAAAATAGCACAACATAACCATATAAAAGTAGTGCCTATAAAAGAGAAAACACAACATTTGTGAAGTGATCACTGCGTAAACCTAGTAGGACAAACTCTTAACACCCATATATACAATATGTTTAACAAACTCTTCCATTACTGAGTAATTGAGTGACTGACAGACAACGCACAGCCAAAACGAATGGTCGTAGAAAATTTAAATTTGGCGTGTTGATTCCTTGGGGCGTGGTGGGTAAGGGTTTTCCAAAATTCTTACAGGAACTTGAAAAAACAGCATATACATACATATACAGGGCAAAAGTTAGTAATATTTAAAAATATATATATTGTTTATTTATTTGTCAGAAATCTAACACGATTCTAATGTGTGAAAGAGAGAAACGAAGCAATACAGAACGGCACAAATGTTCACGTGCCTGTAATTCAAAGAAAAACCGACTGGATGCCGTCCTGAGTGCTAATTCTACAAAGATTTAAGCAATGTTGCCAGGGCATCGATCAACCTACCAATATTAGTGAGACGACAAGCATAGCCAGGATCAGACCACAGGACTGATCATTATGGAGCTGCTTGGGGACGACGTGAAGCATGTATTTCATCATGAGTCATCTACCTGAGGGTCAACTCTACAATTTTTTTAAAACGTTTGCATTCCCATCTAAGTCGGAATCTATACTAATATTGTAAAGAGGTAACGATCGTTAGTTTATGAGTTTGTGACGTTGTAAGGGGAAAGCTACGTTGTTGTGGAGTGTTTTAGGCTATATATTTCATCCCCGTATTATCACGAGAACGGGAACAATGCGGGTGAAAACGCGGGGTGCTGCTAGTCTGTTATAAAGGCTTCAATTTCCAAACAGTTTTGACAGATTGCGACTGAGTTAAAAAAATCGTAGAATTGGCACTATGATCATGAAACCTACTAAGAAATGTCCCGGTACGTTACTGAAAGGAAGGATATCATTCTAACAAACGGGAGTTGTGTCTGACAACTACCAAATTATTGATATCGGGCATCAGTTCAAATCGCCGCGTTGTAGGTTTTCAGTGACGTCAAATCTATTTTGAAATTTCGTATGTGGCGGCCCAGATGCCACTGCACCTCTAGAAATAAACAGCAGAATAACTACCATTACTGGATTTTAGCTTAAACGAAACGTTTTATAAATGGACACGAGACATGTAATAAAAAGGAATCCACTAAAATCCTCCTCCAAAGAGGGTAAACGTTTGCATAGCAAAATGAACTGTTTGGATTGCATACCAAATCCTAAAGAACTAAAAAGAACGTTGTCCACATCAACACTATTATTACTCCGATCCAATCCTGTCTTGAAAAGTACCTAGTTTTCTGATAGTAGAAAAATAGAAGTCTTATGCAAGTCTTATGTCCATATATTAAAATATAAACTCATCTCGAACTCCATCTCCATCGGAGAATCAAATTGTCAATAAGGGTTGTTATAAATTGAACTTTTGTGCTCAAGAAATGAGAAAGCGAATGCATAACCGCGTTTGATCAGCTGAAACTCAACTGTAGAGCACAAAAACTTCAGTTAAAATGTCGATTAAAGCTCGTCTAATTGACGTTATAGTCAATGAGACAAGCTTTCATTGACATTTTCGTGCTCATGTTGGAGTTCGAGTTGATTTCGAGTTTACGTTTTGGGATATGGGCCTTAGTGTTTGTCACGCCTCAAGGGCAAAGCGGATCGGGCCTGCGGATGGCGAGCTATGGGTGGCTCGCCGTCCGATAGCAACTAGGCCCGGGTCGACGGCGCGTCGTGTCCCACGCGCGCCTCAAAGAGCTGTCAGCAAAGAAGACGTGGCCCGCTAGGGTTGCGGAATTTGTTCTAAAGAGTCACCGCGGTGCTGGAACGTAAAAGGCACTAGAACGGTCACGGGTGGGTTTTAATCAGTAAGAGTCTGACACACCCTTCCGCTCCGCCCAGAGCGGGAGAAGTCATTTGATAATTTCCCTAACAGAAAAAAAAAAATAGGCAAAGTGTATTTAGATGCAAGTAAATAAAATGCTATATCCTAAGAAATTTGGACTTTCAATCTCACTGCTGAGTTTATAATATATTAAAAATTAGGATAATAAAATTATTATTTGATTTACTGACGAACTCAATGTGATATATTTAGCAAGGTACACATTGTTCTCATGTAAGTGAATTTGCGCCTTTTTTGAGAATAAATATCTTTAAGGCAAAACTTAGTATTGATACAAGCAATAGCAACCTATGCACTATACACAGGAGGTTAACCCTGTATGTGTTACCTTCACTAACATATTGCCTAATACTCGTACACAACAAGAAATAGTGTTTGAAGTAAGCTAGTACTGTTATTTATTTATTTAATACTTTACCCACACAGCTGTACAGCGGCAGACTATTAATACTTTAGGCAAACTGTTAGTACTTACGTTACTCTTGACCAATAAGGTAATAAAGTATATCATGTATCCACGCAAGTATCATCACCGCAAGCCATACTTTAAGTGACCTAAATCGAAAAGTGTTTTGCAGTTTATTTCCTTAAAACAAAATGGACGTTCATTCTTAAATGTCACATGAAGTAAGCTTTCTCCGTTTGCTCGATGTCAGTGCCCTAAGAATGAAGGTAGAAAATGCATTTTGCGTTTATTCCGAAATTAATATTGAGGGCGGGTGTTATGGCAACACTGCAATAGCTATTGTTGTGTAGCAAACTCGATTTTGGCTCGAGTACCTAACTAACTTTGTACAACCAATTTTACTGTCATGTTTTAGCTTACAAGTTAGAAAGAAAAAAAAAAACGTTGCTCTATGAAATATCGATAAAAATAATTAAGAAGCACGTTGTTTCAATATTTCATTTTGTAAAGTATTCAATATAATATATAAAGTATTGCTTTCAAATATTCATTGCCGACATGGTTTCAGTGGTTGAGTGATTAACTGCTGCGCTGCATGTAATATGATTGCCGCACGGAAAAAATATTTGTACGGCCTACAGATAATTGTTCTGAGTCTGGCTGCTTCTATATAATATATGAGTTTATATATGTTTTGTTTGTGAACTCTGGAGGATATAGGAGAAATCCCCTAGTGTGGGGCAAATTTTCAAAGATCGCTTTTAGAGATAAGGCCGCCCATTGTGTCACCCTATGTAATGTTTTCTTCATCTCTATTTTCTGTAACTTATATGGTGTACATAATAAAGAGTATTCTGTTCTATTCTATTCTTTTAAAAAGAAAAAGAAACATTGGCATTCAGCTGAATCCGGTTGGAGTGGAAGCCGACTCCAATATAGTTGGGAAGAGACAGATGATAACAAAAACAATTATGATTGTATTTTGCAAACAGCGTGTTTGTCTGATCCAATAAGCGTGGGTTATTACTTTATCAGCATTACGTATCTTCTATTTCCTCATTCGCGTGGGTTGAACTTGAAACGAATACTCACGTAACAGAATGGGGTACTATAGCCAATTAGTACTTCATATTATATATTGGCAACGAACCACATTGTAAAACATACAAACAACAAAAATAAATGAGATTAAAAAAACATCAATTCAGTCTAGTCACTATTTTTAACTGACTTCCGAAGAAGGAGGAGGTTCTCAAGGTCAACTGTATCTTTTCAATTTTTTTTTACGACTTACTTCATATCTTTTTATTGGGTGTACTGATTTTGATGATAATTTTTATATTCAAAAGATAGTGCTTGGCATGTGGTTCCATTTTGCAGTGAGACCTGATTACTAGTTCTTGAGCTTTCCCTAATAATATGTGACTTCAACTACGTTGATGATGTTTTCATTCTCTCATTGTCGATGTAAAAAAAAAATCTGTATACGATGGTTGAAGATGGTGGAAGAGCATCTTAGTAGGTATTTCGAGGTGGTCGGTTTCTATTTTGGTGAAGATCTGCCACCCTAGCCAAGTTACAATCGTTTCGTGTCGAATTCCGTTCTCCAATCGGTAACGCCTCGGTGTCAGCAACTGTAGAAAACGATAAGTTTGTAGCCATGTTGACGCGTCTGAGTCGGCCGCTAATTCTACAATGTCTTTAGAAAAACGACCTATTCTTTAGTCTATGGTAAGCGTTCCTACAAACGTCAAACAGGTTAAAATTTAAACTATGTTTAAATGCTTTAACCATTAAGTTTAAACATTTTAACAAAAGATGTAGCGTTGAGCATTGTAGAAACGATAACAATTCATTCTATCATTTCGAACGATGTGAACTTGGCTATGAATCTTCTATTCGTTTGTTCTAACCACGTGACTTAACGTTGAGATGATTTCAGTCCCATACATTTGATTCGTTTTCGACTAGCGTTAACGATTGCAGATATCAACCTTGGCTAGGGTGGCTGATCAGATGAAAAAACGAGATAGGAAACGGGACTCTTCAATAAATGATAGCAAATCTTCCGGGATTGCTGAAATCGTATGTCTGTTTATTATTTACACCCGTTCATGACACGTACGCTGTGATGGGTACCTACAGGTAGGTGTTACCACTCATCATCTACCTAGCCTTTTCCCAACTATATTGGGGTCGGCTCCTAGTCAAGCCAGATTCAGCTGAATACCAGTATTTTACGTGAAGCGACTGCCTCCTAGACCTCCACAACTGGAGAACACGGTACTTCTTGGCAAGACTGGTGTCAGATTTTCTGGCGTACGTCCGTAACGACTGCCAAAGATATCTATACTTCTATACTAATATTATAAAGGCGAAAGATTTGTATTTTTATATTTTTGTATGTAACGAATAAACTCAAAAACTGCTGGACCGATTTCAAAAATTCTTTCACCATTAGAAAGCTACATTCACCCCGAGTCACATATGCTATATTTTATTCCCGTATTCCCACAGGAACGGGAAGTACGCGGGTGAAACCGCGGGGCGCTGCTAGTATTTTATAAAACTCCAATCAACAAATCAGACACGCTTCTAAATCTCCATTTTCCAGTTTGATTGCCACACTATTATCGCCCCCGGGGCTCCTCTAAATTTGGCCTAAATGTCCGTGAGAAAGCTTACACATAGATTCACATTATCAGCAACTACATATCATTTTAACTACCCATTTAATTCTAACGGCAACGCAGAAACATTAAATTCATTAACTGAAATTCCTAGTTAATGATAAGGCGAATGTGAAATAGTATCGTGCGGTTTCTAAAAGTACGAGAATTTTATGCACTATTTAATGTGTGCATTGCGAATTAAAAGTTTTGTGCTAAATAGTTAAAGGCGAGACAGGAAATGGTTAGAAGTTAGACGTGCAATTCAATGTATTATTATGCTTATTTAAAAAGTTACTTATGTATTGAGTAGGTTGGCGGAGAAGTTAATACTCGTACATGCACCTCAGCACAAGCAATAATGTTGGCAAAGGATGAGCCAGAACGCGTGTTGGAGAGGGAAACCTCACGCTCCAGCCGCCGCAACAGAAGAAGACGACCCGGGCGTCGGGAAACGTTGGGCGATTCCCGGTCACCGTAGGCGCGGGCGTGCGGACGGCGAGCTATGGGTGACTTGGCGTCAAATAGCAACCAGACCCAGATCGATGGCGCGTCGTGTTCCACGCGCGCCCCTAAGAGCTGTCAGCAACGAAGACGGGACCCCATAGGGGGCATAGTGTCGGTGCCTGCTAGGGTTGCGGAATTTGTTCGAAAGTCACCGTGGTCCTAGAACGTAAAGGGCACAAGAAGGATTACGGGTGGGTTTTAGTCAGTAAGAGTCTGACACTCCCTCCGCTCCGCCCAGAGCGGAGAAGTCAATTGATGATTTCCCGTCCAGGAACAAAAGGGTGCCCATAAGGTGAACTATTGACATATCTATTGAGGTCCGAGATAGTCCCCTGGATGAGAAAAAACCAGGAGTAATCGATGTACTGACGCTTATTTACAGGGAAAATCTTTCGACTGAAAGATACTGATAAACGTAAGGTAAATGAATGTAGGTATAATTATCTAAAAACATAATCTCGTTTTTTTTACTTAATTATACCCACCAAATTATTTTGCCGAGATGGTGAGTACCAGTAGCACATACCTATGTATGTATGTTATTCATAAAATGTCCAGCAAAAATGTCTGAAACTACTAAAACTTTTCTTTACGTAGCAAGTTATAAGATAATTATGTACTTACTTGAATACATAATTCGGGTAGGCACATCACAAAAGAGAGATCATTAGTTTATGTCCAACGCTGCAGGGGGCGCAGTGCTATTTATTTCCTTACCCAATTAGTTCGGAACCCCATGTCAATTGAAGAGCTATGTTTCCGTTTTCGTTTACTGTTACAAATGGCGATGGGGCGACACCATAAACCTACATACTATACGTAAGTATACACGGCTGAGAATATCAAACTATGGACCTTGACGTACGGACTTAGCTTTTCTTAATTTATTTAGTATTTGATAATCCTACTAATGTAACAAATGTGAAAGTCGTTGAATAGTTTTTTATTAATAAATCCACTTTCCTCCACTCGACTCGACGACATTAATTGAAGGAATATTCCGTTGTCTAAGCTACTGTGGACATTGGACTTGAATAAGTTTCCCTTTATGATGATTTAGAATAAGTTTATGCCTTACTTTTATTTAGCTTACGTTTAAAAAAGAATTTGTCAATTTTTTATTTTTTGGAAAAACTTGTTAACGTTTTCAAAGCAGCATATTTTCCTGGCTCCACTGCATTGGCAGCAAACTACGTTACTCGAATAATATTTTGATCAGTTCACTTTGCGCTGCCGACGAAAGTCAACACATCCGTGCTCTCGTATTTTCACAACACTCTTTCAAATATCGAACGATAAACAGCTGACTGCGCCAAACGAAAACTAACAAATACGTAGGAATTTAATTTGACTAATGTATCATGCCCTTTTAATGATAGGAAGTCATCAAATGATTTCGTCTGCTCTGAGTGGAGCGGAAGGGATTGTCAGACTTTTATTGACTTAAATCCATCCGTATTCCTCCTAATACCCTTTGTGTTCCAGGGCCATGGTGACTTTTTCGAACAAATTCCGAAACCTTGGCAGGCACTGAACCTAAAAAGGCCTTATATTCTATGCTAATCGCAGTCCTGAATGTCCCATGCCTACAAGGCTACTTCCCGTTTAGTCACATTCCCGATTCAAAAATAATTTCAAATTAGAGTAAAAATAAACACAAATGTCGTTTCTTCATTATTTTCATGATCACACTTTGATTCCCTATTCGTCAACTTTTGTGAATCCCATTATTCATTCCCGTTTGGTCAGGACCTTTTGTTTGAAAAATACAATCAGGAGTAAAAAAAAATAACATTGTTCTTGTTATATTCACTTGCTAGCTTTCGCACGCGACTTTGCTCGCGTGAAAAGTGTTTTGAATATTACCACTTTGCAGCTTTCGTAGGTACGTTCTCTATATTCGTTTTGAATTAGTGATACCACAATATTTTTATGAGCTCTTTGTATTTTTTAGGTAGGCCATGGGGTCCAAATGCTCATCGAACTTTTCGTGAAATCAGCAAGCAGTTAGTCGACTCTTCATATGACCAGAACACTGGCCTTTTCTTTGGTCAACGAATCAGCATTGCCATTCAACGTGGCAATGCGGCCAGTGTTCTGTCACTTTTCCCATTGACAACAATGTAGACTAATTTTTCGATGCACTATGAGGTCTTCCCCCTTCCCCCCTTTTTACACTGCTTGTAAATTAATATATATTTTCTATATTACAGCTTTTTAAGTTGTATAAGATGAATACCATTTTATATGTACATTAGCCAAAGTACGAACATCTCTCATGGGGCACTGTGTTAAAAGTTACAACAAAATACCTTGTGATATATATTAGAAAAAGGAAATAAGGAAGGAAATTTAAAACCTATGTTAAAAGCCCACTTTGTATAATAAACAAGCATACTACAAACTAGATGATTATATTCAAGATAAGAATGCTTGGAAACATGCTGGTCCTGCTCCATAGGACAATACTGGGTGTACTCGTAGTAGACAAAGCCAAACTTGTTGGTCTGTATATTATAATTATGTTGATTGATATATTTATTATAGGTGTACTTACTGATATTTTATATTTCATTTAATATACACTGGTCCATTTTTGTAAATTATATATACAATGGTTCCATATTTATAAATAAGTGAGTACTATGTCCCTTACTAGCAAACTTATTAATTTTACTTAAATATTGTTAAACTTATATATTTTGAAAAGAGTAACTATGTACTTTCTTATTCGTTCTTCTCCATAAGAATCTACTTTTTGCGAATGGACAACTAGAGTCACTTATAATATATTTATTATCTGTTTTAACGTACGTAAAGTGACTTTTAATCGTCTAGTTGAACTAAATGAACTGACTATGACTTCGAAATGAAGGATTTTTCATTTAATAGTGATTTAAGTAACTATAGAAGTTTTTTATTTTATTTTATTTAGTAATAAATGAAGAAATAATTATGCAATTTATTGATTTTAAACTTTCAGTATCACCATTATATTTTTTCATCATTTACTATAACATTATGAAGAGGTTAAACTGTTTAATTTTTTGTTTGAGAAAATATACTAATTCGAATTCGAAAATTCTTTCACTAATATAAAATAACACTCCCTTTTTTGGGCAGTCGTGTGATAACATTATCGTTAATAGCCATAGGCTAAAGGTCTTTATTTCAGAAAAACTTAGTCTATAATTAATAAAATTAAATAGAAAACACGACTGAACCACTCTGCTCTCCAATATTTTACGGAAACAAATCAATGCAATTGATATAAACGATCTACGCAACATCGGCAATAAACTGTTTCCGAAACATTTGTTTTATGAAAGGATAACTTCGTTTCTGTGATGGCAAACAATTCTATCACGTATATTAGAGTCAAGACGTAAAATCCATAAGTAGAGAATACAAGTAAAGTATTCAAAGGAAGAAGACTCCAAAGAATATCACAGGCTTGTATAATACTCCAGTATATTTGAAACCCTAATTGAGCAGAAACCTCAAGTAGGACTCGAGAAAACGATCAAATGAAGAAAAAGTAAGGTATTCATATAGCTTTTGAATTTATTACCAAGTACATACTTCAAGCGCCAATACAACGACTGGTTAACTTTTCAAACCAAACAGATTTAAGAACACAATCCAATTAAAACATCGCAAGCTTAGCAACGATAAAAAGATTATCTGTTCATTGCTTTACAAAACCGTTCAAACCTAAAAATAAAAATAAGAAAAAGTTTATTCCATTTTCAAATGCGAGAGTTCCTTTATAAATTCTTGGTGGCCTATAAATGATATTTCATAGCTAAAGTTGAAACGGGATTGGCAATCAAATCAATAGCGAGTCATCGAATCTACTTTGTAGAAAGTGGGGCCGCATCCGACGAACCGAGTAAAATTTTAAGGGTCATAAATATAGCACGGCCTTAAAGCTCGGAGCGATTTTGTTGTACTTATTTTTAGATAACGATCTGGTTGTTTAACATTTAATAAAAGGCAGATACAATGTGAAGATTTCAAGGTTATTTTTATGTTTATTATTTTGTTTTTGCATTCTGGAATATGGGTCGTCCGCAGAGCGGCCGTGGCATTTTTTCATTAGCTAGTCACCGTCGCTCGACCCTTGGTGCCTTTTATTTTGCAATATCTATACTTATAATAAATCTGTAGAGAGGTCAATTCTGTACAAGGAATATATTTTCAAAATAACTATCAGGGGGTGATTAGTGATCGATACTGGTGCCAAAAATGCAATCAGTAAAATTTTTGTCTGTCTGTCTGTCTTTCTATCTGTCTGTCTGTCTGTCTGTCTGTCTGTATGTTCTTTATAGAAAAAAAAACTACTCGACCGATTTTAACGAAACTTGGTGCAATTATTCTTCATACTCCTGGGCAGGTTATAGTATAATTTTCATCACGCTACAATTAATAGGAGCAGAGCAGTGAAGGAAAATGTTGGGAAAACGGAAGAAGTTACTCCATTTTTTAAGCTTCCGTCGCGTGTGTAGCCTTAATGGTTAAAGTTACATAGAAATCATGTATTACGGAAATGTTCTACATAAAATTATCTAAAAAATATCCAGAAACAGCATGTCTATCTTTTGTCAATTTTAAACCGATCGGGCTGAGAGTTTCAAAATCGGGGGTAAAGTAACTATTCCACGCGGACGAAGTCGCTGGCAGAAGCTAGTCTTTACTATAATTGCAATTAAGAAGGGCCATATTTATAAAGCCCACATTGACATAAATTATCGCTATTCTTATATAGTCCTGATTGCGATTAAGAATAATAATATATCTAATTAATAAACGAATTACAATTAAATAAATATAAAATTAATACTATTATAAATATAAATACAATACAAAGTACAGATATATAGGGTATATTTTACTTAATAATAGCTTAATTTTTAATTATTAAAAGCGCTCTTCCTCTCTCCTACCTATTTAAATGTTGCTGTGCCCGACAGGGTCCATAATTGATACCGCACTTATTTACCTACCACCTGTCTATGCACATTGTGGATTGCAATAAACACTTGAAACTTGCCTCAAGCTTTCATTTTGACAGTACAAAAACACCGTGGCCAAATAATTTTTGGCAATAACGAATTTAATAACAGAGGAATGTTTTGGTGTGTGCTATACTGCTACTCGTAATGATGAGATGGTGGGTGACTTAATCAATCTAGGCTAGGCTTTTCTCAACGATGTACATATATTAGTTATATTATAAACTAGCTTCTGCCAGCGACTTCGTCCGCGTGGAATAGTTACTTTACCCCCGATTTTGAAACTCTCAGCCCGATCGGTTTAAAATTGACAAGGTTTCATACAAATAATCAGAAAGCACCGAACTGCTAAGCTATCGGGAGTTACACGTGTTATTGTGAGTCAACCATAAAATATAGACATATGCTGTTTAGGACATTTTTTAGATAATTTTATGTAAAACATTTCCGTAATACATGATTTCTATGTAACTTTAACCATTAAGGCTACACACGCGACGGAAGCTTAAAAAATGGAGTAACTTCTCCCGTTTTCCCAACATTTTCCTTCACTGCTCTGCTCCTATTGATTGTAGCGTGATGAAAAGTATACTATAACCTGCCCAGGAGTATGAAGAATAATTGCACCAAGTTTCGTTAAAATCGGTCGAGTAGTTTTTGTTTCTATAAAGAACATACAGACAGACAGACAGACAGACAGACAGACAAAAATTTTACTGATTGCGTTTTTGGCACCAGTATCGATCACTAATCACCCCCTGATAGTTATTTTGAAAATATATTCCTTGTACAGAATTGACCTCTCTACAGATTTATTTTTTTTATTTATTTATTTAACAATTTATGTACACACATATAATAAAAATATAAGAAGAAGGAAACAGAAAATAGGTACAAAGGTGATGCTTATTTCTACAGAAATCTCTTCCAGCATACCTGCGATAGGAGAGTCGAGTAAAAAGAGATGTAGACATTGTGTGTAAAAGTATTGAGTAGAAAAAATTAAAAACAATACAGTATAAATATAACATACAATACATAATTATTATACTAATATATACTAAATAATATTAAAAGGTAAATAATAATACATACATATACGCAACTAAGATGGGAAGGACAGATAGTGTTCTTTCACTCTTCTTTTAAAAACTGCAAGGGTTTGGCAGTCCCTAATGTCAGGCGGTAGCGAATTCCACAACCGAACCGCATGCACAGTAAAAGAATAGGAGTAAAAATCGGCAGAGTGGGGAGGGGATTTAAGGAGATTTTTAAGATGCGACCTGCAAAGCGCATCAGAAGGACGGGAATAGGAGAAACGTTCCCGCAGGTAGGATGGCATTTTAGGGTTGTGAAGGACGTTAAACAGTAAACACAATATCCGAGAGTTCCTGCGAAGTCGGATAGGGAGCCACTTGAGAACCTTGCGAAATTCTGAAACATGATCATATTTTTTAAGGTTGAACACAAAACGAATACAAATATTTTGCAAACGCTCAAGTTTATTTAAAAGCTCCTCAGTGGCATCCAAATAACAGGCATCAGCATAGTCTATGATGGGTTGAATGAGAGTTTGGGCTAGAGAAATTTTGGTCTTCATAGGCAAAAAGCTCTGGAGGCACTTCAGCGAATGGAATGTGTAGTGGACCTTGCGGCTGACTTCAGCGACATGGTTAGTCCACGATAAATAGGAGTCCATGATCACCCCCAGGTTTTTAGCTGTTTTTGTGTATTCAATCTGTACCCCATTCAGCCAGAGTGGAGACAGTGTCGCAATATCCAGCCTGTTCCGCATGTATCTACCACCGATAATCAACGCCTGAGACTTCTTGGGATTGATTTGCAACCCAAAGGACCGCGACCACTCCTCAATAGCCCTCAGATCACGATTCACGGCGAGTACAGCAGCTTCCGCATCATCCTTTAAAAAGTGATAGTAAATCTGCAGATCGTCGGCATAGAGATGGAAGTTAGAAGAGATGACTTTAGTAACAGAGTTAATAAAAATAGAAAAAAGAAGAGGAGAGAGAACACCACCTTGAGGCACGCCCGCAGTAAGGGAGCTCCAATCTGAAGAGGATTCATCAAGGCGTACCCGCTGAGAGCGGCCTCGAAGATAGGAGTCAAACCATCTAATAATGGAAGAAGAGAAATTTAGAGTTTTGAGGATCCCAAGGAGGATATCGAAGTCAACAGAGTTGAAGGCGCTGCTGAAATCCAGAAGAACAAGCATTGTCAGAGATTTATGGTCCATAGCCCAGCGGATGTCATCAGTAACCTTTAAAAGAGCTGTGACAGTGCTGTGGCCAGGTCGAAAGCCGGATTGAAAAGAACTGAGAAGATCATTGCTAGATAGAAACAAAGAAAGTTGCTGATGGACAATGTGCTCAAGAACTTTAGAAAGATAAGGGAGGATGGAAATTGGTCTAAAATCAGTCGGATAAACGGGGTTAGGGATTTTTGGTAAGGGTTATTTTAAAATTTTTTTTATAAGTATAGATATATTACGGTTCCAGCTGTGCACCAGTATTAAACCCGAACTAAAAATCCGGTAATTGGCAACACAATACCTTTTAGCAAGTTTGGTGCCACACAGTAACAACTGTCAAACCACCTGTCAAAGATATCAAACAACAGCTCGAACGTGCGTGTCAGAGGCTCCAAGGAACACCGGTTTTGTAATGGATGGTCAACTATCTACAAAACGACCTCAGCAAGCGTTGCTTAACCTAAAAGATGGGCCAATTCAGCTGTTTTATTTGTTATTATCTGATCACGAGCTTCTCTAGATGCTGAGCTGAGGTGCTAGACGACTTTGGCATATGTTTTAAGGTACACTAATAGCTCACTCTTGACTTTGAATATATGATGAACAACAATGGATGAGGTCTAAGACTTGAGACACATATATACACTGAACATCTATGTTTACTCTTCCTTTGAAGACTGACAAGTTTAAAAGGTCGTTAAGAGTGTAATGTTCAAATTCACACTTAAAAGCACTTAATCCTAACGTAAATAACTTAATCGCAATTCAGAACCACATCATTGTTGAGCGCCAAACGTCGGTGTTTCACTTTCGCGAGTTAAGTTGAAGTTTAAACTTTGCTTATTCAGTCTTAAGTCTGATCAATGAGTTGTGGTAAGTGGTAAGCCAATTATTAACTTAACTTGAACTTGATAACTTTAATAAAGAGAGCGTTGACATAGCTTAAGAACAATACATTTAGTTGAAATAACATCCCACCAAAAACATTCTGAAAAAAAATTAGCCAAGCCTCGATGGAGCTGCTTGTTTATCTCTAAAAAGTAATTAAATGTAGACAAAGTCGTGCCAAGTCTAACGTTCCTTACTGCGATATCTTTATTATTATAGTTAAGTTGAATATTTTTTGTAAAGGCGGTTTGTCGATCTCTCTAATAGTTTGGTTGGGCTCTTGTGTTTTCTAATCAGGGTCACCAGGTACTCCAGATCTTCGGTTATCCTAGTTTTTATAGTTTTCCATTTATGTGGCCCTACCTCTGTACCAAATTTCAGCTCTCTATGTTTATGGGAAGTACTAGTTCTATTTTGATGATCGTGAGTGTCATAAATGCGAAACTTTGCTTTCACTTAACTTCGGAACTAAATGACCGAAATTTTGGATTTAAAGTATATGATTATAGCTTACTGGGCGACGAAAATTTCTGCTTTCGGGTCTTATCCAGA
This sequence comes from Hecatera dysodea, assembly GCA_905332915.2. Lineage (NCBI taxonomy): Eukaryota > Metazoa > Arthropoda > Insecta > Lepidoptera > Noctuidae > Hecatera > Hecatera dysodea. The sequence continues at coordinate 9,283,037 of HG995309.1, forward strand.
GGTTCTCAAATATGGGCCTGAAAATGCGGCGAAATGGTGCCAGTAAAGGATGGTACGGCAGTGTTTGCTTTGCGCTCGACTTGGCGGGGACACTGTCGTGCCCCCCAATTAAATCATTTTTTAAGCAGTCTTCGATCATTTATTCAATTTTAGGTGTCTACCACGAATCACAATAATATTGGAGTTGACTTGCAGTCTAACCGAAAATACGAATACTACCGGTATATGGAACAGCTTCCACAACCCAGTGACAAGCTCTTTATAAGGCTGGTTGTCAGACTTTCGGAACTTACGACTACCGCGAGTTCCTCATCTGATCCTGAGATTTCCTCCCCAAATGAAGTAATTTTTTCAGTAGATCCCGGCAATTATTACATTATTATTTCCATAACGGACAAACATCTTGTTTCAGATCACCAATTACTTCCTGGACAGCTAACCCACGGTAACAAACGGACATAACAACGCGTTTTTATGAATTAATTCGAGCACGCGCCCTCCGCCTGATATTTGTGATTTATACAGGCTCGAATTAATCGCGGTAAACCTCCCCTGGCTATCTGTGCCGTCTATTGTTCCACCCTCTTTTGTTGCGTGACATATTGTAAAAAAATAATTACAAATGATACCAGTACGAACAATTGAAATTAACTGGGTCACAATATATTGTTTTCTAAACGTATTTTTTTCCGAGTTAACTTGTAACTGTGCATTTTTACGTTGTGATTATATCGATTGCAGTATTTCTGGGATTTGCTTGTCATTTTGCTTGCATATTAACGCTGCTTAAGTTCTGTGTTAAGACCATAGACGGTACACTATCATAACAGCTCTGAAAACAGCACATCGTAGAATAAAAATACTGATCCAATCGAGACACTTCAATAACTGTGGGTATTTTCATAAAAGTTTATCTTCACATTTTTGCAGTACTTCCATTATCAAATGCACTCTCCGAATAACTGCATTTTAACAGAATTACCATTATCAACTGAATTGAATTGCAACTGCGACCATAAAAGCTACAAAACAAGTAAGGCACGCATGTGCTTAAATAGAATCGGTTAAGGGTCTTTTCCACTAGAGACAGCAAAACGGTGACGACAAAAATATACCTATGGGATCACTTAATTTACCTGCTCCAGCTCAGCGCCGCCTCTGTGATGGAAAAGGGCTAGCAGAGCTGGGTAATTGAACTTCCATTTATCATGTTATCTCTTACTGTGTCTCTGTATATATGTACATATGTTCATAAATTATATTTATTTTGTAAGTAGGTTAAACATAACACTTTTACACGTCCAATACTTTTGGTCATTTTAAGTTAGATGAGGCCGGTGTTTCCTGGCCGACTACCCTGAGAAGAAACACCGTAACGACTCAGAGGTCAAAGTCTATTTTAAAGTTCGTACAATTCGTAGTGGTCAAATCATATGAGAACCATGTAGGTTAATGTCTGAGGTGGCTTTTTGAGGCAAGTGTTACACAGATTTGAGTGGACCTGTCCAGACAGTGCAAGCATTTTTCAGTTACCGTGTACTCGTGTAGCTCAAACCTAGAACTTTTAGGAGCTCAACAATTTGACGAACAATATTAAAGTAAGGACATTTGGGCAGGCCGTATAAATGACTCAAACTGCCAGACTAACTGAAATGAGACCCTAATATGGTGATCTACATGGTCCTCACATTATGTTATATGGGAACCATGCAGATCTGTGTCTGAAATGATCTTTTGAGGAAAGAACTACTCAGATCTAAGTGAAAAAAATATTTTAAAAAAGGTAAATACATACAAAAAAGTGGGCGATACGTAGGACGGATGAGAGGTGGAAATCTGTGTACATCCTCGCACCATTCAGCAACACATCGTGTCACAGCTTTGCTGCGCATCCTAGCACCATGCAAGCTTGGAGCACTGATTTTGAAGAAGCAACCACGCATTTTTAAAACGTTGTATAACATATCCTCGCACCGCCTACTGCCTTACACATCTATACTAATATTATAAAGAGGAAAGATTTGTATTTTTATATTTTTGTATGTAACGAATTCAAAAATTCTTTCACCACTAGAAAGCTACGTTCACCCTGAGTAACATAGGCTATATTTTATCCCCGTATTCCCACGGGAACGGGAATTACGCGGGTGAAACCGCAGGGCGCTGCTAGTCTCTGATAAAGAAGCTCCCTTTGATACAGCTGAACTCAAAAGAGCAGTACTTACAAATCTAGTGAGCCAATGCTACCAACATAAAACACATTTATGACGACGTATAACAGGGATTGTACTTTTATTTGCATGTATGTAGTCGCGACAGCGCCGAACGCCACTGTTCAGACTTAATAAACAAAGAAATGTGCGTTCCCTGTATTTTTATTGCGACGACGCTTTGCAATTTCTTATTTCGTGAAATTGTGAATGTAACTGTCGAATGCGAATTACTTATGTGAAATGGTTTGATTTTAATGCAGCAGTGTTACGAAGTTATTAAAAGTAGCCTTGCTGTTTTTTTAACAAATAATTAATTTTCCAACAATGTTATAAAGTTTTATTATATTGACCCCAAACTAGGCAAGCCTGTATCTTGGGTACCAATTGTGGAGGATTTTCAAAACTTCCATGTCAAAATTTTCAATCCGAAAAAAAAATAACTTAAGAAACTCATTCTCCGAAAATATTGATAGAAATTACCGAACATAACACAAGCTGAGGGTCTGGTCCAAGCTGAGGGTCTGTTCGTTTAATGTCAAATCGTATGGAAAAATGAGGTTTTCCGTTATTATTAACAGACGACACTTATTCAGTTTTATTACATTTGTACTGAAACTGAATAGACGTCTATTCAGAAGTATTCGCTAACACAATCGAGTGCGTAAATTCCCACTCAGGCCACTGCATCCTTAGAAATGTACTCCTTATGCTTCGTTAACGTTTATACTTCATTCTATTTATATACAATGACAGCCGTTTTTTTTTCTGGATAGAAATTTATCAAAAATGACTTCTCCCGCTGAGACCTAAAGTACTTCATCGTCAACCCAACGCCGATGGGCGACGCCATCGCCACCTACCACCTACCTTACTGCATGTACCTAATGACTTTGCATAGGTACTATTGTATTAATTCAAGTTCTTAAAACGCAATAGACAGATGTGTTGCTGGGGAGTTTGTTGCGCCACTTCTTCTTCCCAGCTAAAACACTAGGAAGTGGTGACGGGTGGGCGTTTTGGGGAACTGTCTTTATGTAAAATTTGACGTTCAAAGAGTGCTGTCTCTCAGCCTAGTTTGAATAAATGATTTTTGATTTGATTTTGATTTTGCTATCTGGGTTCCCGATAGTGGCCGATTCCGAGAGCCATGAAAGCACATAGCCTCGGTCTTATGCAAATCACCTCGAGACCCGGAATGCAATGGTAGCTTTCAATACTAATTTTAACCTTATAGGACGCCTCCCTTCTTCAATTTTCAAAGGCAGACATCCGTATTGTTCATTAAGTCCTGTAGTTTAGAAGAAAGTAATCGCCATCTGCAGTATTTAGCGAACTGCAGCCTCGACGAGTGAGAGATGGTTCACGACGCGCCGTAATTCAATGGAGATATTCAATATTTTGCGATCTTAAAACCACTTAACATTGTGTGTCTATATGTAAAATATTTTTAAGATGATTCCTACACCTGAACATAGTATTAGCTGAGGTTTCCTTTACTTCTTATTGGATTAAGGATAAAAAGTATACGAGGTTACAATGGTGTATAATTCTGGCTCATTTACATTGTACTTATTTTGAACTCTTATTGTAATTCGCTATGATGTACAACAAAGAGTATCTATATATATAATTTATTCGAAAATAAACCTTAACGCTGCTGTTTTTAATGCGAAAAGAGATTCTATAGTTAGTCTTAGCTACGTGGTATATGTAAAGTGCCAAAAAGAATTTCAAATCATAATGGTAAGACGAATTCTGAAGCACTAAACTAAACTGAAACATTATTTTAGCCCTTGCAGAATTACATTTTAAACCATCTCTGAAAGAATAATGCCTAATACAATACACTTTATACCCAAAATAATTCTAATCTTAATTGCATTTTGTAATAGCTTTTTTATTTAACCAGCAATTAAGGACTGTTTGGGTGTGCTTTGTTTAACGTTGTTGGACTCTGGATACCTACTAAATCTTAAGGTAATTTATTATATCGAAAAACAATACCTAAGGTCTTTTTTATGGTTTGTTTTTCTTCTGGTGTCTCAAAGGATATTCTAACATTTGCAGCAGTTCAGGTTTTAGTCTTGTTTAATTTTGAACCTTACCTTCGTTTCCTGCATTGAAAATTAGATTTGATTTCTCAACTTCGTTTTTTTATTCAGAAACCGGGGATTAATGCATACTAACATATCGCGAAGCAAAAGAAAGTCTTGTGTTTTGAATAAAACATTCTTACTAGTTAGCACATTGTAGCAACATAATTTATAAGGTGATAGGGGCACATACGCGGTGCCATTGCAATTCCCACTGCATTGCACTTCTATTTGCAACACACGTACGACTTTTGCTTACCTCTCCGATGTGGCTTTAAAAATGGCGTTACGATTTAAATTTCATAAGACATTTTTCGTAGAAAGAACGTGAAAGCAGTTTTTCACAGCCATCACCATAAGCAAGACTTGCCGAGCTTGGTCTATGGATGGGCATGTGATCTTTAGAGATCGAAATTCTTATATGCGGAAAGCATGTTAAGCCATTGGACCCGCTGTCATTTGTAGATCATTGGCAGGCATTACGGATTGTCAGAAGTTAGAAAATCTGGCAGCAGTCTTGTCAAGACGTACCGTGTTACGCAGTTGATGGGTTATGGAGGTCCGGTAGGTAGCCACTCCATGTAAAATACTGGTATTCAGCTGAATTCGGTTTGACTGGGAGCCGAGCTGAAAAAAAAGTATTTTTTTTTTATAATTCGACTACGTAATTACGCTTTTTTATATTTATTTTACTTTAAAAAAGCTAGGCGAGAAAATTTCAATTTTTACTGGATACAAGCGACAGTGCGCCATTTTTTCATGACATAACTTTGAAATAACAAAAAGTTATATAACTTGGTATTCTTATTATCTTATGTTTATTGTAAAGCTAAAATGTCAGATGCTAAAACGCTGTAGGCGTGCGTCCTAATTAATATGCCAGTATCCAATCTGTTATGATAATGTAAGTACTACCCACAAAGTTTAAAGGTAAATCTGTAGAAATTATTCTAATAGATATAGTTTATATTAATTATCCTTTTTTGGGCTTGTAGGAAGGTTTCAGTTGCCTTTATAAACCAAACTATTTTTTTTATTAAATTATAATGTGCTTAATCCACATACATGGGCAAGCTACCGCACTGGCCTAATAACAAAACATTATTGAGATGACTGCTGATACAAAAGCAGATGATAAAACTTTAAACATAAACAAAGCACACTATTAGGACCTTTGACGTCTTTTCTAGCATACACATTTTATGGGAAATCATCAAGTGAGTTTCGAAAGGTATCACCGATTTAACATTACAAATGCACTAACTCTCAAACTTTTTTTTTACCTTGAACAACTTACTTTTTCTCCTCAGTCTAAAATAAATACGCTAAGCCACTTACTAGCCGCTTCCCTCGAGGCCGTAAACCAGTAGCAATGGAGCCCCCTCCTGGGAGCCGAACGGCTACAACTTGCCGCTAGCACTAGCTGCTAGTAGCTATTTAGTATTGCCGCAGACACTCGCGGTACACCAGAACTACTTACCTACAATTGAATTTTATCAAGTTATTGGTTTCGTTGCAACTAGGTATCTTTGTTTGATGAGAAAAACCTTAAGCTAAACCGTTAGCTTTTCATTTTTTTAATTCTATTTTAATATTTAAGAAAAATGGACTCCTACCACTGGAGTCCATTTTTCTTAAACTCCTACCATAGGGAGGAGTTCGTGGCTAAATTATAACAGCCGCACGGGTCGATCTTCTAGGTTAAGCAACGCTTGCCGAGGTTGGTCTGTGAATGGGTGACCATCTTAACATAACGAGACTTCTTCGTGCCTCGGAAAGCACGTTACGCCGTTGGTCCCGGCTGTCATTTGGAGATCTTTGGCAGTCGTTACGGATTGTCTGAAGCCCGAAAATCTGACACCAGTCTTGCCAAGACGTACCGTGTTCCCCAGTTAATGGGTTATGGAGGTCTGGTAGGCAGCCGCTTCACGTAAAATACTGGTATTCAGCTGAATCTGGCTTGACTGGGAGCCGACCCCAATATAGTTGGGAAAAAAGGCTAGGCAGATGATGATGGACTCCTACCACAAGGTAGTCCCATAGGTTGACTGGTAGAGAATGCTGTTGCATTAAGCGCGCCCATGTTCCACTATTGTACAAAGTTTAAAATAAATCAATAAAGAGCCTCGGGTCAATCCGTGAGGCTCTTAATTTTTAACTTCAGTTAACCTGACCGAGGCCAGTTTGCAGATGGGCTACTATACATTGGAAACCAAGACTAAAAGCTGCCATTAGTAAATCTTTGATAATCATTATGGATCGGCAGAAGCCAGAAAATCTGTTAGGTACCTAACTTGTGAAGAGGTAGATTGTTACCCAGTTACTGGGTTGTAGACGTCAGCTAATCACTCCATGAAAAATTGAACACTGGAATGCGCCCAATATAAGTAGTTGGGAGAAGATTAGGCAGTCTGATTTTCAAAACAAATCAATCATAATTCAATGAACTTTAGAAACGCATCCATGGCGATACTGTATTCTCACGTAAAATTCCAAAATAGTGGTTGATATATGTACGGGGCGGACGTGATCGACTGGACTGTAGGGTGGCCAGGGTAGGTTATCCTATTCTTCGAAAGTGGACTGTATGGTGACAACCCACCTAGGTATAAATGATCCAGACGCGTTGACGCTCCGTCTATAAGCTACGGGCCATGAGGATGCAACCCTTAGCTGAATACTTGCTATACTTGCTGTTATTGACACAGTATATAGGGGTAGGTATAGAGGGCTTACCAATAAAGTCACAATAAAACACTATTTAACTTGTTCACTATGCACTTAGCGATTTGAAGGGTGAAATTCGCGACTATATGATTCTACATTTAGTTATAAATCCGAAATATCTTGCAAATGACTACAAATTCTATAAATTTCCAATGTTACTATTGTACGGCGCAACTATACCGTATCGACACCCAAAAAATCACCGTGTGTGATGAAGTTTATTTAACTAAAATTTTCATTATGCTAATCCTAGAATTTAGACTATATCTAGGCTTAGGTCTATGTGAGTAGGGGTTGTCGTACCTCTATGGATAGCCCTCGGTATGCTCCATGCAGAGGAGACTAATTCACCCCTTCATCCCCCTCCATGTAGGGGTGGGATGCCAAAAACTATACAAAACTATTGTAGGCACGAAGCTATTACCTACTTGGGGTGAATTTACCGTAAAACTATGCTAGGAGGGCTATACAGCTATATGTATCTCTATAGATACGACAACCCTCTACAAAACTACATATGTTTCAACCCTGTCACTTAAGGGGTTGCAACTCTATAAGCGTATATGTTTCAGGGGGATAAAAATAAACAGTTTTATTTAAACCTAAATTACGGCTTTATGTCTGCATACACTATAGACATCTATATATCCCCTGAAAGGATTTTTCAAGGCGGTTCTATTTCAGACATTTAGAAGTCTAGAATCTAGACTGTTTTTTCGGGAAAGGAAGAGGGTAGATGCAAAGTGTTTTATTTTGTGCATACCTTCACCAGGGCTATTTATCAAAAACTGTTGACCAATCACGTACCAGCACCCTCCTGCTCTGTGATTGGTCAGTGTCGCTTTTAGCTATGCGACTACCTTTGACCTGAATATTTCGGGTCTCAATTACCAAGCCCTTTCTATTTACCTATGTATGTCTGTCTGTGTGTGTATATACCTCGATTACCTTATATACCACCGATTACCTTTTATATACCTTTATATACCTTGATTACCTTCATATACCTTCGATTACCAGGGTTACCATGTGTTTACTGTTATGTGTAAGGGACAGGATACCCTACCTAACTATATTCTATTCACTTGGAAGAAATAAAGGCTCCAAGGGCTTATATACTGCCTCTTGAGAGCAAACAACTGTAACGAATGTGTTTTATTTCAATAACAAACTATGTATCAACTATAGCTACCTATAACTATCTATACTATGCAGCTTTATCTGTTACAGCATTCTATGTGCTAACTAACTACCTATAACTACCTATACTATGTAGTCGCGGTTTTATTTATTTGCAACATTCTATGTACTACACCTATAACTATCTATACTATGTAGCTAAGACGCATCGTCGCGAAAATCTCTCCCGCCGTGCAGTGCAGCGATGACTCGGTGCGATGACGTCGCGGCGCTGCAGAAACCCGGTGAGCGACGCCTGTAGCCACGTCGCCCGCTGCGCGGCGCCGGTGCTCGATGCCGGTGCTCGACGCAGCTGTGCAGTCGCCGGTCTGCCGCTTCCCTGCTGTGGGTTGCCTGCAGTCGCAAGGCTGTTGCGTAGGCTCTCGCAAATGTGCGAGCTGTGGGCCGGATGGCCCGCTGTCTGTGCGAGCTGCGAATGCGCGCAGCGTCGCTTGCTGCGGTGGCAAGCTGTGTAGGCAGCATTGCCTGCTGTATCGCCTGCTCAAAGCAAGGCGGTGGCGGGCCGAATATGCCCGCAATGGGGGCTGGCTGCGCCCGTGGGCGGCATCGCCCGCTATGTTGGCGAGCTGCGTGAGCAGCATCGCCCGCTACTGCTCGCTTGATGCGAGCCGAATGCGGACCGAACATGTCCGCGGGGGTGAGCTGCGCCAGTGGGCAGCATCACTCGCTATGTTGGCGAGCTGTGGGAGCATCGCTGGCTACTGCTCGCTTGATGCGAGCCGAATGCGGACCGAATATGTCCGCGGTGGGGCGAGCTGCGCCTTGCGGGCAGCGTCGCCCATCTATGGTTGGCGAGCTGTGTGAGCAGCATCGCCTGCTGTGTCGCCTGCACAAAGCAAGGCGGCGGCGGGCCGGATATGCCCGCAGTGGGGCGAGCTGCGCCTTGCGGGCAGCGTCGCCCAGCTATCGGTTGGCGAGTTGTGTGAGCAGCATCGCCTGCTACTGCTCGCTTGATGCGAGCCGAATGCGGACCGAACATGTCCGCGGTGGGGTGAGCTGCGCCTTGCGGGCAGCGTCACCCATCTATGGTTGGCGAGCTGTGAGAGCATCGCCGGCTACTGCTCGCTTGATGCGAGCCGAATGCGGACCGAATATGTCCGCGGTGGGGTGAGCTGCGCCTTGCGGGCAGCGTCACCCATCTATCGGTTGGCGAGCTGTGAGAGCAGCATCGCCTGCTGTGTCGCCTGCACAAAGCAAGGCGGCGGCGGGCCGGATATGCCCGCAGTGGGGCGAGCTGCGCCTTGCGGGCAGCGTCGCCCAGCTATCGGTTGGCGAGCTGTGAGAGCAGCATCGCCGGCTATTGCCCGCTGGATGCGAGCCGGTTGCGGACCGAATATGTCCGCGGGGGGCGAGCTGTGAAGCGTCACCCATCTATTTGGCGAGCTGTGTGAGCAGCATCGCCGGCTATTGCTCGCTTGACGCGAGCCGAATGCGGACCGAACATGTCCGCGGGAGGTGAGCTGCGCCGGTGGGCAGCATCACTCTCTCTCTGTCCGCTGAAAGTAAGTTGGTAGCGGGCCGGATATGCCCGCACGGGGGGCGAGCTGCGCGTGTTGGCAGCGTCACCCATCTATCTGTTGGTTGGCGAGCTGTGGGAGCAGCATCGCCTGCTGTTGTCTTACTTTGGTAGTGGGACAAGTTTCTTCACTGGACGCTTTAAGGTGCCGCCGGATGTGCGCACCTCAGCTGTCCGGACCTCTCCATCAGCGCCCGGGAAAACTGCGATTATGCGGCCTCGCGGCCACGTGTTGCGAGGCAGCTGGCCGTCTGCGATGAGTACGGGATCACCCACCTGCAGATTAGGGCCACGGCTATGGGGCTCCCGCCGGTGTTGGAGCTCGGGTAGGTACTTGACGTCTTCTATGACTATGTCGATTCTCTCTATACGACTTCTGAGGCGTATGACGTCATCCTTTAATTCTATTTGCAACGGTCGTAGGGCGCTGTCCTTGTCTATTTCTTCGTTTCCTCGCAAACTTGTCAACTCGCGGGAAAACATCTGTTGCTGTACAGCTTGCACGAGTAACCTCTCCGCTTGTTGGAGGTATTCGGCTTCTATTATTTGACTATATTTTGACGTAACTGGGGACGTCACTGATGCTGTAGGAGGGGGCACTGCCGTCTTTGTACGTTTCCTCCAATCCGGATCCGCTTCTATATTTTTCCTTGTTCTTTTATAGAACGTGTTTTCTTTGGGCGGCCGACATTTGGCGACGAAGCGTAGTACTGTCGCCGTCGCTCTCAACAGTCGTTCCCATTTCGAAAATCTTGCTGGATCGGGTATGACTTCTGTGAGTCTTCTATCTATATTTTCTATAGCGACTAAGGTTCGCTCCTCACCCGTCTGTTCCTCTAGTGGAGGCTTTTCTATTGGCCATGTTGTCGACTCTTCATACAGGAAGCTGGGGCCACAAAACCACTCGTGTCTCGAATCAAAGTGCTGTGGTACATCACGAGTGGCTGCGTCTGCTATATTTTTCTTAGTGGGCACCCATCGCCAGTCTTCGACTCTACTATGCTCTTCTATGGCAGCTATGCGGTGCGCGACGAACGGTTTGTAAACTCGAGCTCCTCTTCTGATCCAGGTCAGCACGGTTTTGCTGTCTGACCAGTATGTCACGGAGGCCGGCTTGACTCCGTGTTCTCGGATGACAGCTGCAGCGACGCGGGTCCCTATCACCGCGGCCTGCAGCTCGAGTCGGGGTATCGATTGGAGCTTGAGTGGCGCCACCTTTGCCTTGGCCATGACGAGGCTCACGTGAGTCTTGCCATCTTCTGTAGAGATACGCCAGTACACCGCTGCGGCGTACGAAGTTTCGCTCGCGTCCGTGAAAACGTGGACTTGCGTTTCTATGGCGTCGCTATATCCTGGGTAACATCTTGGTACTGTGACTTGTGCAAGATTCTGTAGATGTTGAACCCAACTTCTCCATGCTGTGGCCAAGTCTGTGTCGAACGGCTGGTCCCAGTCGACTCCTCTTCTCCATGCTTCTTGGAGTATCTGTTTGGCGCGAATCGTTACGGGTGAGGCTAGGCCGAGTGGGTCGTATAGTGACATCACTATTTTCAGCGCCTCTCTCTTTGTGGGCACCTCCTTCTGTAATACGCCACTCGGTAATCGGGCTAGGCTCAGATTGAAACCCAGCGTATCTGCTCTTGGTCTCCATATTAGGCCAAGAATTTTTTCTGTATGGTCGCCGATGTCGACGACTTCTGTCTCTATAAGCGACGGTTCTATATTCTGTATGACGTCGATGTCATTCGATACCCATTTCTTTATTTCGAAACGAGCCTGTTGGTGTATCTTCTTCACCGCTGTTGCTATATGTGTCGCTTCTTCTACTGTTCTATAGCTATCCAGATAATCGTCCATATAATGGTTCTTCACTATTGCTTCTACTGCTTCTGGATGCTGTTCTATGTGCCGGTTCGCGTTCCAATTCTTCGCGAATATGGCCGTGCACGGTGAGCTTGCCGCGCCGAATATGATTGACGTCATTCGATACTCGTCGGGGGCTCCTTCTCTTCTATTGCCTCTCCACAAATATCGGAGGGCGTCTCTATCTTCAGGTCGTACTTTGACCTGCATGAACATTTCGGTAATGTCACCTGAAATGGCTATCGGATATCTACGAAACCTCATCATGACGCCGGGCAGCGACTGTAACAGGTCCGGTCCTGTAAGTAGGAAGTCGTTCAGCGACATTCCATTCGATTTAGCTGCGGCGTCGTGTACTATTCGAAACTTCTCCGGCTTCATGGGATTGAAGACGTCGAAATGAGGCAGATACCAGGTTCTTCCTGGCGTGGTCTGTTTGGGCGCTTTTTCTGCGTACCCTTTTGAAAGGAGCGAGTCCATCTGTTCTATATATTTATTTCGAAGACTCGGATCTTTGTCGAGCTTCTTTTCTATAGAGATCAGCCGCTTGTGTGCTGTCCCATAACTATCGGGCATTTCAAAGTTGTTATTTTTCCATAACATAGCTGTTTCTATATGCCCATCTGTCAACTGTTTGGTATGTCTCTTCAAGATGTCTTCAGCCTGCTTCTCTGGATCAGAATCTGGACGCCGAGGATTAACTATTAGGGACTCGAGTGCGAAAAATTCACGAAGTTGCTCGTTCAGTCTGTCGTCTCTATTTTCTCTATCTTCTCTGCATGCGCTGACGTAATGCACCTGCTGACCGAGTATTCTAGTGTGCGCGCCATGTAGCGTCCATCCAAGCGTTGTAAGTGACGCTATTGGCTGGTGCCTGGGGCCTCTTCTGACTTCACTGGCAAGGAGAAGGTGCCAGTTGTCTTGGCCAATCAAAATCTTGGGCGCGCCAACATCATAGACTAGCTGCTCTTTCAAGTCGATGAGATGTTTGCAATGTGTGACATCTTCTTCACGGACTGTCTGTGACGCGAGATTAAGCTTCGGTATGGTGCGCGCTCTGAACGGCACCCTATTTCTATGCTGACTCGCGAGTGTCACTGTGACTCTTTTCGAACAAGGAGTGTCGATCATGGTGTCACCGATCGCACCAATCTTCAGTGGGTCGATCTTGCCCTCGGCTCCGACTTGGTCGGCGATGTCTTCATCGATCAACGATACGGTCGATCCATCGTCGAGTAGGGCGAACGTAGATGCCTCTCCCGCCGGTCCAATGACCCGGACCGGGATGATCTTTAAATAGGCGTGATTCGACGATGATCTTGAGCTGGCGACTGTCTCCTTGGGCTCCTTTTTGACTTCGGTCTGTCTGGGCTTTTCGGCTGCCACCGCAGCAGGCTTCTTGTCGTAATGAAGTAGCCGACTGTGCGTGGCTGTACACCCCTTGACGTCACACTTCTTCGCGTTGCATTTATGCCGCTCTCTTCTTGGCTTCAGGCAACGGAAGCACAGGTTTAGATTCTTCGCAATTTCCCATCTCTTGTTACTATTACTATTCTTGAACTTCGAGCAATCGCGTTCTATATGGCCATCCTTCTCACACAGTCGGCACTTGCTTGCTGACTTCTCTGTTGTTGTGTGAGTCCTCTGCTGCGGTGTGCGTCGGTTGGATGAGCCCTCTGTCTTGATGTTTTCAGCAGGAGCAAAAGCGCTGCAGTATCGAGCTTGTTCGGTAATGAATTCGCTAAACAGCGACAAGTCTGGCAAGGACTGGTACTTTTCTGTATATATACGGTACCACTGTACACGTATCGAGTTCGGTAGCTTCTCTGTCAAGGTTCGCATGAGCTCGGCGTTGATCAGGTAATGATCCTTCTTCAATGCTCGCAGCGTTACTATAGCGCACCTCACTTGGCTTGCGAATGAGCAAATATCCTTTGGATTTTCACTGCATCGTGTCAGTCCTCGCAATCTATCTGTTTCGGCCTGTGCTATCGAATCTGGTCGGCCGAATTGCAGCTCGAGTTCCCTCATGATGTCATCTGGTCTTGCATGGCCGATGAGTTCTGAACTAACTGTTTCTAAAGCGCGTCCATGCAGGCTTCTTCTAAGTCTTGCTGTATTCTCGACATCGTTGAAGTATTTTCGAGTTGTTTCATAAATGGCTCGAAATGACAACCATTCTGTATGCGCACCACTGAAGTTCGGTAAAGTCATAATGACCTTCGACGCCGAGGAGGAATTCTGTGACTGCTGTTCTGTTTTCTTGTCAACTAAAGATGCTATAGCAGCCGTAAGGTCCGTAACGAATGGACGTAAATTATCCTCGCTCCTATCGTCTTCTATTTTCTTCATAGGTGGTGGCTCTATCTGTTTAGCACTATCTGGATCTATGTGCGTTCGACGAGAGTCCACTATTGGTTCGAAGTCCACAGGGGGGGGCGGTTGCTGTCGACTATCACGGATGTCCCCCTCGGCGGCGTTGGTCTCTCTCTGATCAGGAACAGGTTCAGGCGCCTCTTCCAGCCAGGAACGCACGTACTCTTCATTTGAGTTTCTATCGTCCAAATATTCTTCGTCCGACTCTTGTTCGGCTCTCTGAAGTGCTAACTGGGCAAGCTCCAACTTAATCTTCAATAAGTCTTCGCGAGCCTTCTGTAGTTTTCTATATGACCGCGGTGACCTGTCAATGGTCGACGGCGGACGTCTATGTTCTATACGGGCGTCACCCGGGGTAGTCATTGGCAAGACTCGGCTATCTTTTCTATTTGACGGCTTCATTGTACTATCTGAAGTCGTCTCAAAGCGGGTTCCCTTCCTTGAGGTCGATGGCATCTGTTTCTGTACTGTTGTCGGCAATGGTGCAGGTACTCGTTCTATTGCTGAAGCTTCTATCTGTTCTATTCGTTCAGCGGCAGCAGGCGGAGACACGTCTTCACTGCGCTGCTGCATCGATCGCGCCGTCCCAGACGATGAAGGCGAACGCGGCGGCACCTGATGATGGATAGCAGGAACCCTCTCGGCTGGTTCCTGTATCGGAACTGTCCACGCCTCGGATGATTTGCCATGCGACCTCGTGATCGGCATTGTTGAAGTCTTCAATGAATCTTCAAAACTATTCGGTAGTCCACTGGTAAGCCTCAGGTGAAACTTCAATCCAAGTTTCCAAAAAAAAAAATTTTCAAAATATTTTCAAAATTCTTCAAAGTCCCCAATCTTCAAAAAAATTTCTAAGTTCGGATTGACTGAAACTTTTCTAAGTCCCAGACTGTTCAAATTCTTCTATGTGTGAAGTCGATCGAAATTCTCTAAGTCCAAAATTCTTCAAAAATATTCTATGTCCCGCTTGATCAAAACTTTTCTAAGTGTCAGGTTGTTGAAAATTTTCCAAGTTCAAAAATCTTCAAAAAATTTTCCAAGTCCCGGATTGTTGAAAATTTTCTAAGTTCAAAATTCTTCAAAAAATTTTCCAAGTTCAAAATCTTCAAAAATATTCTAAGTGTCGGGACCCCTCAAAATTTTCAAAGTGTGAAGTCGTTCGAAATTTTCTAAGTTCAGCTTGATTAAATTTTCTTCTATGTTGTTGCTTCACTATTTTTCAACATCAGTCTGCCTAGGGGTAGTTTTCTTGAAGGGATGATTTCTTCAAGGTCCGACTTCTATTCAGCTTCTAGGGACACCCTTCGTGTCTTGAAATGTTGAAGGGTAGTTTTTTCTTCAAGGGGGTGCGACTTCACAATAGGGGTTGCGCCTTCAGGGTAGCTGCGTGGTTCTATAAATCCAACTTCCAAATAGCTAGATCAGGCTATCTTCAAAATATCCGGCTCCGATGGACCAGAAAATGTACGGGGCGGACGTGATCGACTGGACTGTAGGGTGGCCAGGGTAGGTTATCCTATTCTTCGAAAGTGGACTGTATGGTGACAACCCACCTAGGTATAAATGATCCAGACGCGTTGACGCTCCGTCTATAAGCTACGGGCCATGAGGATGCAACCCTTAGCTGAATACTTGCTATACTTGCTGTTATTGACACAGTATATAGGGGTAGGTATAGAGGGCTTACCAATAAAGTCACAATAAAACACTATTTAACTTGTTCACTATGCACTTAGCGATTTGAAGGGTGAAATTCGCGACTATATGATTCTACATTTAGTTATAAATCCGAAATATCTTGCAAATGACTACAAATTCTATAAATTTCCAATGTTACTATTGTACGGCGCAACTATACCGTATCGACACCCAAAAAATCACCGTGTCTGATGAAGTTTATTTAACTAAAATTTTCATTATGCTAATCCTAGAATTTAGACTATATCTAGGCTTAGGTCTATGTGAGTAGGGGTTGTCGTACCTCTATGGATAGCCCTCGGTATGCTCCATGCAGAGGAGACTAATTCACCCCTTCATCCCCCTCCATGTAGGGGTGGGATGCCAAAAACTATACAAAATTATTGTAGGCACGAAGCTATTACCTACTTGGGGTGAATTTACCGTAAAACTATGCTAGGAGGGCTATACAGCTATATGTATCTCTATAGATACGACAACCCTCTACAAAACTACATATGTTTCAACCCTGTCACTTAAGGGGTTGCAACTCTATAAGCGTATATGTTTCAGGGGGATAAAAATAAACAGTTTTATTTAAACCTAAATTACGGCTTTATGTCTGCATACACTATAGACATCTATATATCCCCTGAAAGGATTTTTCAAGGCGGTTCTATTTCAGACATTTAGAAGTCTAGAATCTAGACTTGTTTTTTCGGGAAAGGAAGAGGGTAGATGCAAAGGGTTTTATTTTGTGCATACCTTCACCAGGGCTATTTATCAAAAACTGTTGACCAATCACGTACCAGCACCCTCCTGCTCTGTGATTGGTCAGTGTCGCTTTTAGCTATGCGACTACCTTTGACCTGAATATTTCGGGTCTCAATTACCAAGCCCTTTCTATTTACCTATGTATGTCTGTCTGTGCGTGTATATACCTCGATTACCTTATATACCACCGATTACCTTTTATATACCTTTATATACCTTGATTACCTTCATATACCTTCGATTACCAGGGTTACCATGTGTTTACTGTTATGTGTAAGGGACAGGATACCCTACCTAACTATATTCTATTCACTTGGAAGAAATAAAGGCTCCAAGGGCTTATATACTGCCTCTTGAGAGCAAACAACTGTAACGAATGTGTTTTATTTCAATAACAAACTATGTATCAACTATAGCTACCTATAACTATCTATACTATGCAGCTTTATCTGTTACAGCATTCTATGTGCTAACTAACTACCTATAACTACCTATACTATGTAGTCGCGGTTTTATTTATTTGCAACATTCTATGTACTACTATAGCTACCTATAACTATCTATACTATGTAGCTAAGACGCATCGTCGCGAACAATATAGATAGTAGATAAATTTACATACCGGTTCACCGTACGTAGGTTTTTCTACTCTCTTTCTTAGTCATTCTGGTTATAAGTATATGATTATTTCCTAAGATTAATTACTTGACCTATTAGGAGTCTACTCTCTTTCGTAGATAGTCATTCTGGTTATGAGTTTGTGATTATTTCCTAAGATTAATTACTTGACCTATCACGAGTCTACTCTCTTTCGTATTCATTCTGAATATAAGTTTGTGATTATTTCCTAAGATTTGACCTATCGCGAGTCCACTCTCTTTCGTAGTCATTCTGGTTATAAGTTTTTGATTATTTCCTAAGATTTGACCTATCGCAAGTCCACTCTCTTTCGTAGTCATTCTGGTTATAAGTTTGTGATTATTTCCTAAGATTAATTCCTTGACCTATCGCGAGTCCACTCTTTTTCGTAGTCATTCTGGTTATAAGTTTGTGATTATTTCCTAAGATTAATTACTTGTCTTATCACGAGTTGCTAACCTCATAAAAGCCTAACGTTACTTTGTATAAAACATTTTGACTTTGGGATTACCTAAATAATTCAAAATACTTTACTTCATTCCTGTTTCTTCACGACTAAGGCATTATGATTGGCACCATAGAGATTATAATCTCTATGGTGCCAATCATAATGCCTTTCAATGGTAACAAGTAACGGTCAATCATAAAACATATAAAAACTTCTTGAATGAAGAACAACTACTACCTATTCACTCTTGACCTTGTTACTGAAAGAAGAAGGATAAACATATTATCACAAAGGGATTCTCTATTAAGGGAAGGAAACAGGAAACCACCAAGTAAATCCGATGACATAAGACAGTAAAAGTGTCATTAGGATTAAAATGTTCTCAAAACAAAAATAGGAACAAAAAAATTAACATCATGGCCCAAATTCCAACCCTTTCTTTTCCGAGACAGTCAAATACGGGCGCTACTAAGCTTTTAATCCTCTCAGAGGTGTTACACTCTATTATGGCCTTTATTTTAAAGGATTGAAGTCCATTATAATTTGTAGCTAAGGCTGACCCCCAGTACCGCGAGTTAGTGTCCATTTAGACATTTTTGTGATGATAGTTATATTATTTTGTGACATGCGATGAATAAATAATAATGTTAGTGTCAGCCTTGATATATATTCACAAGATAACTAAGCACTTAAACTGACATCTGTACATATTACGCCCAAAGATCTAAAACGCTTAATTAGCGTAAAAAAATACTCAAACGCGTTGTGGCTTGTTTCAAACGGCCACAACGCGAATTTATCGTCGTGGCACATAAGAACAGTCACGATGCATTGTGGAAAAGAAGATTGCCATGTCGCATTCTGAGCCAATAAGCCAATAAGCTAAGCGCAATGTGATTGAATCATCATCCATACGAACAAAAGAGAGAAACAGTTCACTTCATGCTCACTCCACATACGTTTACACGGTGAGATGTCGACAGAACAAACCAGCTGATGCAATCATATCGCAAAAAAGGTTAGGTTTGACGAAAATTAAACCCCGACATGGATAGGTTAGGTTCGAATAAGATGGTGAAGCGATGAGGAGAGTGAGCGAGCGTAGCGAGATAACTTGGCTCCCGTCATACCTTTCATGTAAGGTTGAGGCAAATTTTGGAACAAGCCAGAACGTGTTCTGAGCTGTGTTATGCCTTTGGGCTTTGGCGTAACATATATATTTGACAGTCACTGTTACTGGTACAGTTACTGAGATGTGGCGGCCAGATGAGAAGTGGCTCTGTGTAAAATACTTATTCTGCCGCATCCCGTTACACTGGAAGGCCATCCCAATAAATCCAACATAGTTGACAAAAGGCAGATTACTTGAACAAGGTATTTATAACATAACCTGGCCGGCCATCCAATAAAAATTCGAAAGCGTTACTGAAACAAAACATATTGCCTCCATTTACTTAATAATGCAATCTATTTAGAATTCTAAAGAAAACAAGATTTGCTTATAACTTATTTTTATTAGAAAATATATCAACACGACGTCTGCATATTTAATGTGTATCGAGAGTCCATGACTTACGGCTCGGGGCCAAGTAGTTTAAAAATGTATCGGAGGTTATGTCCAGTTGGTACCTAGTTGACATTTACGGGTCCAAGTTATTTACTTTACCTAATGTTAGAAGCAACGAACGTGACATCGTATTGAATGGACAAAAACTGGAATTTATTGATCAGACGGTTTTCCTAGGAAACACTTTAGACGGGAAATTGCAATGGGGACCTCACATAACATCTCTTGCGGGGCGGCTTAGCTCAGCCGCTTATGCTATTAGAAAGATAAGAGAGTTAACGGTGTAGAAACCGCGCATTTGGTCTATTTTAATTTTATTATTACACACACACATTATGTCGTACGGTATTCTGCTGTGGGGTCGGGCTGCTGATATGGAATCCATATTTATTTTGCAAAAGCGTGCTGTCAGAGCCATTTATAATCTTTGTCGCCGCGATTCTCTTAGGGAACTTTTTAAAAATATTAATATTATGACAATCCCTTATCAATTCATATATGAAAATATTATGTATGTGAGGAAAAATCGACATCTCTTTAGTGATAGACATAATTTTAATACTAGAAGTAGACATAAATTAGATCATCCATTTTATAGATTAGCCAAAGTACGTACATCTTTCATGGGGTACTGTGTTAAATGTTACAACAAAATACCTTGTGACCTTTTAGAATTAAATGAAAGGAAATTTAAAACCTATGTTAAAAGCACACTTTGTAAACAAGCATACTACAAGCTAGGTGATTATAGTCAAGATAATAATGCTTGGAAACATGCTGGTCCTGCTCCATAGGACAATTTATATGTGTATTAGAAAAAGCCAAAGTTGTCGGTCTGATGACTGATCTTTTATAGTTAATTTAACACATACTGATCCATTGTTGATAATTATATAAATCAATGGTAAAAAAATGTAAATATGTGAGTAGACACTAGAGTCACTATAATATTTTTATTTTCAAACTGTTTTGACGTTCAAAAATGCCTTTTAATGGTCTAGTTGAAATAAATGAATCGACTTTGACTTATTTATATTTTAGAAAAGAAACGTACTCGATGGGTTCCCGGTTGGAAAATCACCGTGATGAACTTTCGTAAAGTCCTAAATTAAAACAATTTTATCCAAACAATACACGATTTCTGATATTTTATAATAGTGGTTGCGCATTCATTTCTACCTATGCAGGTAGGTACTTAATTTAATGTTAAACTTAGTGCTAGTAAATAGTTATTACATCTTATACAACAACATACTCTATGGCCAACTGTGGAGGCCTGTAAATGGCTTGTTGTGAATTAACTTTGTATTAATTGATTAATAGATATTAATTTTGTTTTAATTGTAACTGTAAGCCATCCAAACATAATAAAATAAAATCATTTTTAAATTATCTTTCTGAGTAAATTGTAAGTTATCTCATTAATATAAAAATCTTTAAGCACATTAGACATCGTGGTTTAAAATATACCAGTATGCAAAAGATTTTCAGTAAACAAATGAATTAACTCATTAGTTTTACTACAAAGATTAAGACTCGTGAGATTAAGATAAATAGGTAGAGGGCTCATGGTATTTAAAGCAATATTGGGCTTTAAATACCATGAGCCCTCTACCTATTCATCTGAAAACAAAAGAAAGAGGAACAATTGCTGATTGTTTATCCTTGGAACACAAATACATTCCACCTGCTGATACTGTTATACTCTAACTTGCTCAAAACAAGGCGCTCTCAGGTCAACGTTCACAAAAGATTAATTAACTGTTTGCTAAATTACGCCGTAACCATTCATTACTTACAAGTGCTAACGTAACGGGGCAGAAATTTAGAACCCAAATGTAAACCTAGAACAAATCTGGTAGTAGCTGATGTAGGTAAAAAGATCTTAATATATCTTAATCGCCAGTCAAATCCTGGTTTAACTAGACCTCTGGGAGTGCTAGCGTGGGACTCATTATAAGTAAATTAGAAATGAAATAATTGTGCCCACCTATTCATTTGTTTAAACAAGCCTTTGCGTGTTTAGAATCTAGTTTACTTTTAATAAATGTATAATGTTGGAACACACCTGTAGCGTATTATTAACTAAGCTCATAATAACAGAAATTATGTACTTAGTTGTATAATTAAATCATTGCATGTATCATAATACTTAGAATTCTTCAGTATGTAATAAAGTACGCATATTTTATTCAGGTTTCTTGAAAATTGCTTTATGATTAAACCTTGCTTTGTTAACAAGAATTTTTAAGTGAAATTGGAAACAACAGGTTTCCAATTAGTATGAATAGAGTCATGCAAATTGTTTTCAGTAATTATATTCTAGAAAAGTATTTTGTGCCTGCTACTTCGCTTGCATGTTTGTTTGAACATCAAAATAATGTATCATGAATTCATTGATAATGATACAATATATTGATTTTACAAATAAGGTACTTGTAAATGTTGTCACTGTAACTTTATAATCGAAATAGTTCAGACTTCAGAAATCTAACGTGTTTATAATATTAGTTTAGATTCTAATTGATAGTAAGTTATAGGAAACTTCTTAATGTATTTACTTTTGCAAGATAACACGGACGATTAACTCAAAAACGAAAGCAGGTACCTACCAACGATTCCTCCACAACAAATCGCCAAATCAGTTAGATATGAAAACAATTAAAAGGTTTCATAATTTGCCAATGAGCATGAATGATAAACGAACAATCAGCGATTCACTGTGGCGGGCGGTGGTACAATCAATATTGTCCAATAGCCCGGCTCTCGCTGCCCACCGGGTTATAGTAAGGGCGTGCGTACACGGGCTGCTCGTGCAGTCATAGACAACTGCATGAAGCTGCCATTGATAACTGCTGCAGCAGTCGGTTTCAACTGCTAGATCAGTCACAATTTTAACAGTAACAGGCGGCAGAAGCGCACCGCGTAGATATGATAAAGAGAGACTGCGACAGAGCAGTGCCTGCCAACTGCTTGATCAACAATACAATTTCACCATGCTGCTAATCGTCTGGAGCAGTCGCAACTGCTTGAGCAGTTCCATGTATGTACGTATGAGAAGACTTTTATTTCACTACGCAGTCGCAGCTTGAAGCAGTCGATTCTGACCGCTTCAAGCTGCCCGTGTATGGCCAACCTTAGAACTGTGTACAATCGTTATTGACATCTCGCATGCTCACTGTAATAATTGGCAAACACATGGAAATGCTCTTTTTCTACTTATGACATAATAGTTATTTGTCATCACGATTGTTACTTCAGAAATAGTTAGTAGCAGTTTTGCGAAATAACGTATTTTGTAAATCGATTTTTAAATACTCGCCTATATTTTTTTTGTGATAGATATTCAGTAAATTGAATACACATACATTAAATTATACGCTTCAGTTTTATATTCCTTTCCTATTCTAGTAGGTACAAAACAGACTCAGGAGTCAAAATGTCTTAACCTACACAATACGTCAACAAGTTGACTATTGTAATGATCAAATTAGAGGTATGTGATATCCATATGGGTTAATGTCTAAGGTGGTCTCTTGATTGATTGGCAGATTTTGATGGAGCTCTCCTTTCATCTATCGGAGTGACATTTTCATACCATTTTGTTTGTTGTGCTATAACTCTTAGGTATAAATTCCCTCAACTTATCCAGCAAAAGATCCCTGAACTTTGAAATAAATTGTCCAATTAAAAATAATTCTTACTAATTTTGTTAAAAACAGTTTTCAGTGTCAAGTAAAATAATTATTAAGTTTATCTTCAATACAATGGTGACACTGTCAAATGAGATAATTTACATAACTAATGAGGCAAGTTCGACGTTCTAAATAGGTTGTATTATGTTCGGGGTTTGTCTCTTGTAAAATATTAATATTAAAATAGTGTATTAGAGAGCGAGCGAGAACTTATGGTAGAAATTAGTTTGTTAATGAGTAGATAAGTATTTTACTTTGATAATTTGCTTTTATATAATATAATGAAAACATATGCATAATCACATCTGTATTCACTAAAGGAGCGACCAGAAGAAGATATATTCCACCGGCTGTGTTAAAGGAAATATTTGATTGGTCTTCTGACGAGGATGGCCGTTTATTTTTTAAATAAATTATCTTTTAAAAAATAGTTCACCGAGCTACGGTGAACTATTTTTTTTATTTACACGTCGAATTTAGCTTCCACATTTATTACATAAGTGCTCCTCAGAAATATAGAACTCCCTTTCAGCGTCATTGTTTCCTGCTACCTATGTATATATGACCTATAAGTCTTTCTTCAAAGCAAGAGTGTACATCTTCTGGACTCCTTGGCTTCAGTGAAGTACTCATCTATCGATTTTTGTTATCTAGGCAAGATCGAGCTCAAGAACTGGCGCCCAACGAAATAAAAAAAAAGTTTATGAAACCTATTTATTTTTCAGAAAATATATTACTCTTATTAACATTAATGACAAGCTTACCATCCAAGCGTTTATAATTATCTTTTAGTTTGAAAGGTTTGTTTGCATTTACCATTTCACTACAAAAGGTCTAAACCAATTTGGATAAATGGCGTGACATTTCGAGTAAGAGATCGCTTACCGAAATATTTATATTATTTTTTGCAAGATTTTAATTTGCGTAGCCTATTATTTTCTTTTAAACTGATATCGACTTACTTTTGGACAAAAAGTTGGGATTTGGTATATAAAATGCCATTGATTAAGCCAATTTATTTTTCAAATTGCGTTCAGTCACATTACGAGTAAACAGCAAAGAAAAAACATCCTCTATACCCTTGTCGTTCCGTTTTGGTTTTCAATAATAAAATCATAGAGGATCATGATAGAACATGTGGATTCCCCACCGGCCTTGAGTCTTCATTCCCGAATTTTTTACGTGTGTCATATAAATCTAAATAAGGTAATTACCGATATTGATATACCAAAAGGCCAGAACCATATTGTAGCTATCTAGCTACAGTCCCGGCAAGGCGACACAAAAAAACTCACACAAATTACAATATTATATACTCAACTTATTTCTCCATTAATCTCAACACACAATGTAACATAATAGAGCTCCATCCAAATATTATAGCAACGTAATAAGATTTTCTTTTCTATTTCTCAGTTATCGTTCGGAGTTTTGATATACGCCCGATGGCGGCTGTCACATCACAGCCAACACAAAAGGTGTTTGATAAAGCAATATCGATTATTCAGTAATACGAATATTCGGTTTATTTTACTGGAATCTGTATTTGAATTGTGTTATTTGTTCGTTTTTTTGGTTCAGTACCTCAAAAGGATAACATCGGAACTCATATAGGACCACTTTGTTGTCCGTCTATCTATCAGGACGATTTATCTTGGGAACGCGTGGCGGTGTCGAGTTGAAAATAAAACTATATATACTGAAGTTTACAGTCCCATGAAGCTGCAAAGAAATCAAAGTTCTAAGTTAATATAATAAAAGATACGGCCGATTATACCTAAAAAAAAAACGTATATTTCGACATCTTCAAGGGGATCAAAATTTATGGAGTAATTTCCATTGACCTAGAACTGTGTTTGACAAGAAGATAGATCTAACAGTACACAAGTACAGGAAACAGTCTGAAAATTAAGATTTTATAGTATTATCATATACAAAATCATTTATTGCGAATGCAAACTTATTTTTTCGGCTGAATAACTGACCGTGACGTACATTGATGTATGAGAGAACATTTTGTTCAACAACAAATTTATGTTTTTCCATCAATCTTACCTGATATATTTTGATTTTTGAGATCGGAAGCTTTGAAATTGTGTGAATTGTAAAAATCAAAATTTACATAAATACTGTTCCGCCCATCGCCACTTCTTAGTGCTGTATCAAGGGAAAAGAAGTGGCGCAACGAACTCCCCAGCAACACAACTGAAGTTGAAAAAAAAAATTGAATACAGTACCTATACAAAAGCATACCATATCGTAACGTGTATTTATATACGTTAAGATACAGGAAAACAACACTAAAAGCACATGTTACCTAGCAACGAACTACCCAGTTAACGAGTCTAAAAGATTATACGAAATTATCTTACCACCATAACCATTTTCAACACTAATGCACCCTATAACTACTACTGGAACATAAACGTAGATCACGCCAAGTCATCAACGTTGCCAGACAGGCGATTAAATTTTAACTATGTACTTACTTACGTCATAATATCGCTAGGTTTTAGAACAGGCACTTGAACTTGAACCCTAGGCAATTTTATGATAATAATTTGAGAACGTTTATCGATGTTAGACCCGTATTGAAATATATGTCACTGTATAAAATAAGACGGTTTTCAGAATGCGAATGAAATAATACCTAGGGAAATGTGAAGTTTTATCAAATTAATAAATCAAAAGTCCTAGACAAAGTATAATACTACATAAGTTCGCCATCAAATGTTAAAGCTTGGCGAGATTAGTATTGTGTAACACCTCTGTATTATAATCTCAGTAAATAAATTAAAAAAGAATTACTATCGGTAATTGCGATTGTATAAATGACAAAATGGGAGGAGGCGGTCGCCTCCTTCTGCGAAGCAATAATGCTAGCGAAGAGGAGGCGGAACGCGTGCGATAGAGGGAAGCCTCACGCCCCAGCCACCGCAACAGAAAAAGACGCCCCAGGCGTCGGGAAACGCAGGCGATTCCCGGCCACCGTAGGCGCGGGCCTGCGGATGGCGAGCCATGGGTGGCTCGCCGTCCGAAAGCAACCAGGCCCGGGTCGATGGCGCGTCGTGTTCACACGCGCCTCAAAGAGCCGTCAGCAAAGAAGACGGGGCCCCATAGGGTCAGTGCCTGCTAAGGTTGCGGAATTTGTTCGAAAAAGTCACCGCGGCCCTGGAGCGCAAGGGCACGAGAAGGATCACGGGTGGGTTTTAGTCAGTAAGATTCTGATACTCCCTTCTGATCCGCCCAGAGCGGGAGAAGTCATTTGATGATTTCCTAACCAAAAAAAAAATAGGGCTACTTTTCAGCTCCAAGTGAAAACACTTTAAACCATCTGTCTCTATGGCAATTTCACATACCAATATGTTTATTGTGTCAAGTACCTTTTTGTATTAAACAAAATGAGCAAATCTTATAAACATTTTATTCCATCTTCGACGCAACATTCAATCTTTTAGCGGTTCTGAAAAATAAAGAACAATCTCTCAAAAATTCTATTGAGAGAATTGCTAATAAATGTGAGGAAACAGGAACGAAAAACCTCAGAGTTTATTTGTTGTAAGAACCTTTTAATATAATAAAGAGCTATCTTATTATGTTTTATTTATCCCATATTTTGTACTCGCAAATGAAGTTAAATATTATTTTGTATTCCGCATTCAAAAACATTGGTTTATTTAATGTGTTCCATTTTCTGTAAATGTTACCAAACAAAAACATAAATGTGAAAAATGGGCTAAGTTCTTCACAAAAAAATACGCAAGATAGGTACTCATATAAGGGCTTCGCTAATAAAAGAGGTGAGATCTAACTGGGTATCAAGTTCTACCAAATTCCTTAAATTATAGCTATTGTTATGCACAATTTTCTAAATATTTGCTTTATACGAGAATTTGTTATGCTCTTTGCTTCACATCAGTGCAACTCTGGTCAAACAGAATTTAAGTATTCAAAGTGTCGAAAGTGCGCTGAAATCTGCGTATCACTGTGCGAACTTGGCTGACACACATTATCTTGGCTTTAGAATTTCTAGTAGTCTTTCAAATATATTCATAATCAAACCGATTTTCACTTATTCCAGTAAAGGTAAAGTCAAAATCGGCTAGATATCGGCTAGATCTTTGTAGTTTTGATAGACTTACCATAAATTCAAGAATATATTCGAAATAGAGGTCTGTAAGAAAACTCCTAAAGACAATGGCGATATTATCTAACGATTGGAGAACCATAAACCTTGGGCCCAGTATCAGCATGACTACCGAAAACTAAGTCGCGAATTCTATTTCTGTAATGCAAATTCATATTGGGACTTCGGTGGCAGACACTAGCATTTTTGAACAAATTTATTTTTCCTTTAATAATCGTATCTAACTTTTCCTTGTTTTACCTTACAGTACTGGTTACTTTGCAGGTCATTTTGCGATATCAACTTCATCAGCTGAAGTATTTAAGATTTCAGTACGGCCTACCCGTTCGCAATACATTGTGAATTATGTATCATAGACTACATACAGCCACTAGCCATGGTCTACAGAAATTGTTCATACATTTTTCGTAGCCTACCAAGTTGCTACGCCGTAGCTGATGTGACGTCACGATACGCGGCTACACTTTATATAAAATCGTAGCAGATCACCGATTTGCCACGATCCGGCTCATTTCCTCAAGTCTTACAGAAATGTCAAAGCCAGCAACACATTTTACTTTGAATTCTTTGAAAGTCTAACCTTTGAACTGAAGTCATTTATCGATATCTTTTAAAAGCTTGAAAATAAGTAATTCAGTTAAATAATCGGAAAAAAAATATCTGTGCCAAATACCTTTTCATTTCGTAAAAAAATCAGGAGCTTAGATAGTAATTTAAATACAATACAATTTCGATTCCAAAAAGTCTGTCGCTGTGAAAATATTTGGCCCTTCATAATTTAGATCAAATCAAATACTTTGGGCCAAACTTTTTAACTTTATGATTCCAAAATAATATTTCAAAAAACGCTGTATTTTCGTAAGGAGGCCAAACAAACTTTGAAGGTATTATAAAATTTTATATTTTAATCCGAAGAAATTGTTTTGCTTTTAAAAAGATGCGACATCCTTCTTACATTATTTTGAAAGTCTGTATATTTGGAAGTTCGTAAATCAGTCATGACTAAACGGTTTAATAAATTAGTTGAATTTTGAAACATGAGAAGATTAAGTTCTGGATTAGAATTTAGAATACTTTTTATCCCGGCTACTCATTTTTTGGACCAACTATATCAAATCTAATGTTATAATTGCGATGTGACCTTTTTTTCTGGATGGGAAATCATCAAATGACTTCTACCGCTCTGGGCGGGTGGTAGGGAGCGTCAGACTTTCACTGACTAAACCAAAATAAGTTCTTTCTAACGCCCTTTGCGTTCCAGGGTCGCGCGGACTTTTTCTAACAAATTGATTTTATTTGTAGGTTACGCCTAAACCACTAAACGAATTCATAAAATTCTTTTACCAATGGTAAGCTACATTATGAGCGAGTAGCATAGTATATTTTATCTCCATATTTCTACGGGAACAGGAACGACGTGGGTGAAACCGCGAGGCACTGCTAATACAAACTGCGAGTATAAAGAGAAAAGTTGTATTTATTTGTTTGTTACGATTTGGCTCAAAAACTACTCAACCGATTTTAAACATACTTTCACCGTTATAACACATTATTAACTTAAAAACATAAGATATATTTTATTTTCTAAAAAAAGATATCCCTACATAAATTGCAATAATGGAACCCAGAGTAGCAATATTTTGCCTAATAAGTTCATGCTGAGAAAACTATTGACGATACATAAAAATAATATGTATATACTGTTATTTTTATGTATCATACTAGCTGACCCACGCAACTTCGTTTGTGTCACATGTTTCATGACTGCTCCGCTTCTCGTGTTCGTCTCAGCGTGATGATAGGTATATACTCGTAGCCTAAAGTTTTTTTCAATAAACGGGCTGTCTAACACGATAACAGTTTTTCAAATCGGACCAGTAGTTTCTGAGATTGGCGCGTTCAAGCAAACAAACTCTTCAGCTTTATATGTTAGTGTATAAATGTTAATAGTTTCTATTAATGACAAAGTACTCATTATTACCGATAAAAAAGTCTAGGAAGATATGTGTCTAATTATAATGAAGTCATAATTATCGCTTTTGTTCAAATTATTCAATCAAAACCCGGGTGGAATCAAATGGTACAGTGGTGATTTTGGTATCATCAAATTAATCCTTCTCTATTTTTAATTAAGGTTGATTATGAACTTGTAAATTACACTTTAATTATTTTCTATACATATAAAGAGTAAAAGTTCACTTACTGATTAATCACGATATCTCACAAAGCACTTGATCTATGAAGACGAATGATGATGATGGTGATGGGGTTTAGGCGGTGTTAAACTTTATATGGAAGGATCTTAATGCTTGGTCCGATGAAGTTGAAATACGGCAATAACATGTATTTGGTTTTCTTGGAAATAAACTCCTAAGGGGGTGAAAAGGAGTGACGATTTTTTAAGGGATGACATTCTTACTTACTTCAATTTACTTTGAAATTGGTACGAAAAATCTAAAAGTGGTATAATTGAAGCATTTTTTTTTTCAAAGTGGCTGGCTAATTCATTTTTATAAATTGAGTCTAAAGTTTCTGGAGTATATTTGTGTGGACGAAGTCGTGAGCGTAGTGCTAGTACTTCATATTTAAAAGTACCTTTTTTTTGGATGGGAAATCATCAAACGACTTCTACCGCTCTGGGCGGAGCGGTAGGGAGTGTCAGATTCTTACTGACCTAAACCCAACCGTGATCCTTCTTGTGCCCTTTGCGTTCCAGGGCCGCGGTGACTCTTTCGAACAAATTCCGCAACTCCAGCATATTTTAAAGTACCTGTAAATGGTTTAACTGGAATAAGTTATTCGATTGCGTTCCCTTGGAATGATATTCGATTTCACACAAACTCTGGTAAAACACTTAATAAAAATCGATTATTGGATGAACACCAGAACCGAGCCACTGCAACGATAAATACTCGTATGTTGTTTAAAATTTAATGCAGCATTGTAGCTTGCTTTTATAGCTCTACTACGAGTAAATTACTTCATGTAATTGACACTTACTGCTTTCCGAGAAAATGCCAGTACACGAGCAATCCGGACTTATGGTTATGAGAAAAATTATTTATTTAACTAGCTGCTGCACGCCATTTCACTTGCGTTTAGGTTTGGAATTCTCAGAGACCTGTCAGTAGAATAAAAGTAGTGTTATTTCAAGGATATTCATAGTTACATGGGCAATTTTATGTAAATACGTTCAGTCATTTCAGCTTCAAAGTTTAACAAACGAATAAAAAGTATTTTTTACCACACAATATTCCAAATTACAGTAATCCATATTCGTAATCGTACTATTCCATACTACAAAACAGGCAATCCAAGTCGTCATTTGGAATAAATTTAAACAATGATATACTTTGAACGAATATTATAATGTGTAAAACATTATCACAGTCATCATCGTTGTTTCAATGAGATTTAATATCCTTCATTTAAATCTTCGTAATACCAGTTTAATTAACATTGTCTCTAGATTTCTGCATTGTCTTGCTAATCACATCAAATGTTATGGACCGTCCATACGACCGGCCTGCGCAGACTGAACTCTGAACAAAAGAATGGTATTGAATGTCTGCACAGACTTAAAACAAAATCTGTGCCGACAAATTTCGTTGTGATATTTTTTTTTCCAGAGCTCAAAATCTGCACAGGCAAAAGTTTACGTCGTATGGACGCACTTGTAGAAATCTCTTTTGTTTATGGATCTTATTTTTTTTTACTGGTTCATTGGTCTTGCAGTAGCAAGCGAGACCACTAAGCTTGGAATTGTGATTGAAGTTTATAGGACGCAGAAGATATTACATATTATTACACAAGTACATACATATTTTTTCATCTTCATTTCATCTTAACAGAGCTAGTTTTATAAAAAAAAACTTTTGAAGAATCGGCAATAGACTGCGTAAGACGCATTACGTTATTTTTTTTTACAATAGTTGAATTTAAGATAATATTTTGTATGAATTCACCAGGCACAGAAATGTGGCATTTTATTATATTCGTAATAACGGAGTGCACTTTTCACAATTCCGATGTTTGTTACTTTAGTTTCAATAATATTTACTTAGCTACAGTTAATATTTATTTTTTGTTTACCTCTTTGATTTCTGAATAACGATTTGACAGCAAATGTCTGCGTACAGATTTAGTATATTTTTGTTTTAGTAATCTGTGGAAAATGTAGTGGTGGGTGGTATATTCTTTTAAGTTTAGTTTTAAGAACATTTTGTACACCAATAATATACTAGGTACTGTTTGTCCTAATAATAAATAAATATGTGCGCAAACACAGGATGCCACGCTCAGCAATCGCGCTTCCGGACACAAGATCAACGCAGCAACGGTGAGGAGGGATCTATTCTGGCGTAAAATAGGGTGGTCACTGCGAAGATGACCAAGGACGAAGAAGGCATATTGCGCTGAATGCAAATAAATCGGCATTGGGACAACAAAATGTTAATGATGATAGCAACAGGAATAGGTTGGGAACCCATATTACATAAAAAATGTCGTACGGGTTGAATGTTGGTGCGGTACTACGCTTCCGCCTCCCCTTCGAGGATTACAAACGCGGTGTTATGTCCTTGCTTAAGACGCGTCGTAAATCACGATCGACCCTTGTAATGGTACGTCACAATTTTTACACAACGTTGCTTTACGAAATTCAAGCAAAGGTATACTTCCGTAGGTAGGTATAGACTCGAGGTTATGTGGACAAAGAAGTTTAATTACATTAGAGCAGGTTTTGAAAAGAGAATTTTTAATTAGTTCAGCTCTTCTCAAGCAAGATAAATAGATTAAGTTTTTATTTTTATTACTTACTGTTGGGTTTACATTTTAATTTAAGGATTTTTTCTTTTTATTGTATTTTCATCTGGTATGCCTGCTCAAAATGTCTAAAATCGGAATAGACGTTTAATTACATTAGACCAGGTTTTGAAAAGAGAATTTTTAATTAGTTCAGCTCTTCACAAGCAAGATGAATAGATGAAGTTTTTTTTAAATTATTTATTTTACTGTAGGGTTTCAATTTTAATTTAAGAATTTTTCTTCTTTTTTTTTTGTATTTGCATCTGGTCTTAATGCCTGCTAAAAATGTATAAAATCATTTGTTTTCCTTTTTGAAGGCCTATATGAAAGTTTTTATTGTGTGATATTTATTTTCAGAACACATTATATACTTATATAGGAAAATAAGAAATGCAGATAGAAAAGCATAAAGGTACTACTTAATTTAAAGGAAATCTCATCCAGTAGTAGCAGATTAAAAAAAATGTTTATTTTCTCCACAATAAAAACTCTTGATTGTTACCTTACGTCTACGGTGGCATATAGGAGGAGCATTATATTGTGGGAGACTGGTGCCTAAACCAGTTTCAAGGCCTGTATTTCAGGTCACCAGGACTCCTTCATTTTAACAAATTATGTTATGTACTCGTACAAACGGTATACAGGTATGACATGTTAACATTCTTTTTCCAGTATCAAGGTGGGAGTGAGGTTGAGTATGTACTGCGTGTATTTATTTATTTTATTATTTATTTACACACATACAATAATTAAGAGACAATATTACAATTTTTATACAAAGGAACTGCTTATTTCAAACGAAATTTCTTCCAGCAGACCAGCGAAAGGAGAAACGAAAAAGAAATGTAGTATGTGTAGTTTTTTGTAAGAAAAGCGTGTGCAGTATTGTGTGGGGGGGTTGTGGGTGTGGATGGGTTGTGTTGAGTGCTTTTTGTTTTGATCGTAGCATAATTGCATAATGATGTAGATGTAGATGAATACATACTAATTATACAGAATGTGGTTAAGTATTTCACTTTCTATTGCTTTTTACCATTCCAGCCCACTCCTCTCATCTTAGTTTGCATGCAAGCACTGAATAGATTAAATAGGGTAATTGACTATAAAAATCTAATTAGTCCGTCAGGTAGAAAAACCACGACTTGACGTCACAAGCCCCTGATCTTTGATGCTTTTTTTCTTCGTCATTTTTTATTAATTGAATAAAGCAAAAATGCGTGTCCAATATTTGCCAATGATCTAACTGACGGATTAAATAGATTGTTTTGTTTTACTTACGGCCGCACCCAATAACCGATCTATCACATACTGGAGATAGAAAAACAAATGAAACAACAGAAAACCTATATAATTTTTCTGTTGTTTCATTTGTTTTTCTATCTCCAGTAGGTGATAGATCGGTTATTGGTTTCGGCCGTTAGGAATCATCCCTATTACACTACGTAATAACAAATGTGTATAAGTAGAATATTTAAAGTAAGGGGAGTGCCATGCACCCCCTTGCATCTCCCTTCCATCTTTTACGTTTATCTAAGTTATAAGGAAAAGTCGAGTTTCCGTTAACGGCACGACTACCTCCGACTTTCCCTAAAATAATGATAGCTACATATAATACTTTGAAGCGATTGAAAATTGAAAAATATTCCTCTTTGTTGCTCGTTCAAGTATTTATTACAATTACGTGAAATAATATTTTATTCATAAAGTTACATCAAAGAGTTTCCATTGCGTTGATTTTCTCTTTGTTCCATTTGATGAATGTAAAATCAAAATTGTCTATGTCAATTTTAGCCAATTTGTGTTTGGTAGAAATGTCACTAACTTTCTAAAATATTTATGAAACAGAGTTTTATGAACTTGGCTCATATGTTTGCCAGAGGTTAACTATTGCCATACAGCGTGGCAATGCTGCCAGTCTCTTGAGCAATTACCAGTGGACAACGTTGAAGACAATTTTTTGATGATATTTCAGTTCGTTGTCAGTTTTGTTTTTTATTTGCTAAGTTTATATAGTAAAAGTAAATATTTTTTTTAAATATAGTAACTTAAATGTCTATATAATACCGAACAAATCAATAACTCACATTACAGGTTCAGGCAGTACTTAGGGGGAAAATAAACATAATTACCAAGCGAAAACTAAATGATTTAATCGCGAAATTAGCATAATTGGCTCCTCAGCTAGTTAAAGCTTAAGCAAACGTTGAATGTACCAGAGCCGTTAATTTATTTTTTCCTTAATTAGCATTGCAGTGAAACCTGCCTATCGCATCAACTGCAGGCGGCACTTCACGTATTTTCAAGAGCCTAAGTTGAACCTCAAAAAGATTTTTTTCATGGAGTGAAACTGGATGATTTTAAACGAAAATGTTGGACTAGTTCCAGTAAAATATATTCCTAGTCTCAGTATTAACTTTAGTACTGTGAGCTGTGCTAACAAATACCTTCGCCTATTGAAGTCCACAGCTGAGACAGATCTTCTGCATTAAATCAGGGTGAGACAGTAACTTCTATATTTATTACCTGTAACAAAAAGAAAATTAAACAAATTATATCATGTAATTCTTGAATAGGCTGAAAAGAATAACATTTTAAAATAAAAGGGGGCCCTTATTTATTTTTATAATTTGCTTTTATAACGGCTTCACGCAAACACTCTGTGAACGATGGTCTACATAGTCGTCTTACAATAGTTCGTGAGATATATCTCGCTGACAGACAGACGGGTGGCTTAGTAATAGGGATCCATTGCTTACCCTTAAGGTACCCTAAAATTTAAAATGAAAAACGTTTTTTTTTTACTTTAGATAGCAGACAGTTGCGTCAGCTAATCTAATGAGACTAGCTGTCTATTGTGTGATCATGATCGGCTTTAATGTGGAAAACAAAAGACCTGACACTTTTATGTGGCCATAATCGTATAACACTCACACAATGCCTAAAAACCCTTTTTGTCTTTTCACGATGGCTGAACCCAACTCAAAAGTGCCATAAAAATGGAGATGAATGAAAACCTTATAATAACCCACGTTCCAAAGTTTCAAATTAAGTTTTTATAACTATAAAAGGGATCCGAATTTCTTTACAACTGCATTTTCTCGACAAGCCTTTCTTTGTGTTATTCCACTATTCTCCGTTGTTCGCATTCGAGTCGTCTAATTGAAATCTTCCATTCAACTATTGTCATTTTCTTTTTCCGAATTGTTTTTGTTTGATTTCCATTGAACTCCCTCTTGCCCAAATCGGAATGTAACGACTGTTGCTCGCACAATAACTAACCAGGGTTTCAATTGAAAGTAGATAATATTTGGTCGAATAATTCAGATTTAGAAACTCATCTTCTTTTGTTGGTTTGATTCTGAGCTTTGCGTTCAATCAGTGAAACTTTAATGTTAGAACACAATGTGGGGAGGATAATGATACGTGGGTTACTAAAGTAAATCAAACACAAAATACTAGATTTTATATTCGAACAATGGATTTCAAAGGATTAGAATCTTTCGTACGTAAGCAGTTCCTACTTCGTCATGAAACCTCACAATAACTGAAAATGAACGAATATTTTCCTAAGTTAATTGAACTGTGATAATTGATACCCTGCACTGTTTCAATTTAGAGTATTATCAATTATAGATAACAAGTTTAATTGATTGATAGCAGTTTGGTTTAATATCTTTACTTACTTTTTACTGTTATTGGAACTTCATAATGGTCGATCCTAAATCGACCATTATGAAGTTCAAATAACAGTCAGGAGACTTTATAAGTAAACCATTATGTCATCACAGCGGATTAGAACTGTTACTTCTAAACACAGGTTACCGCGTAATCTATCTAAAAGAACAGTATTGCACCCACTAACTAGATCTACAATCTTTGTACCTGTGTAACTCAACCTTGCAAATCTAGTCCTTACTTAATAGTCCTAACTTCATCAATAAAAAAAATATTATATCATTTATTCCTTCTCATATTGAATTACAGACCAGACTAAACTGTAACACTCTTCAGTTCATGTTAAATGGGTCATATATTTTATACCGTATTATATTAAATTTATTTTATAAATAGCTGGACCAGCATGTTGACATGGTCAACAACTATGAGGCTTAAGGAAGCTCGTTAGTCGACGTAAGTAAGGCACTCCGAACCAGTTTAAGGGGTGTGAACATTCAGCCAGTCATAAACTTTTCGCTTTTCTGAACATTATACGGAGGAAAAAGCTGTCCTTCTAGCGAAAACATCTCTCTTGTATTGTGTTGGATCGTTTCGACAGACATTAACTGAAATTTACGACCTACCAATTTTAGATGGATTTAAGTACTCGCCCTTAATGTGCGTGCTGCTGGAGATCCCGATGTGGACTGATCAAAACGAAATATTTTTACAGTCGATGATAGCACGGCTCGGAAATCGGTTTATGTTCGAATGTTTTGACAGCCCGATGGAGGGTTTAAATAAAAAAAAAACGTAGTTTTCTTTTATTTTCGCAAAAAAATTGTTCGAGAACTTTTTATATCGACGAAGATTTTGCTGAGTTAACTTAGATATATCTTATCTGTTGGTATCGTAACCATATTATGTGGGAATGCTGTGTGCAGTGCAGTGACCCTTAGCAATATAATACTCTATTCTACTTTTACTCTGAGTTACATGTAAAAACTTAGATATTCCTAGTGTCATCCCATTTACTGGCATTTACATGTATGTAGGTGTACGTATTTTCTTAGCACATAATGAGGTTTTAGATTAACCTTTAACATTCCTTATAGGTTAGGCAGACCTTTAATCGCCCCACACTACGTTTTAAGGATTCATTTAACTTTTGTTCAGGGCACTTGACTCCCGGTGGGTCTTGCCCTTCGCCAAAATTAACTGGTAAATGATCCGTGAAAACGTATTCGGTTTTAATGTAGGTAATTTTCTCATGAATATCTCACGAAATATTCATTCACTATTTCGGAATATATTGCTATGGTAATACCAGCTATATATGTAAATGCTTAGAAAAATAAAATTTGAAATAATTTTTTTATAAAGGCCAGCGTTGAAACAAAATTTAGGCGATTTTATTTCTTTCTTCATTAAAAAAAAAAAAATTGCCCCACACTAGGAATTTATCTTGTGTCGTGGGTGCCTTTATAAAACACATAAATTCACTTACACAAACAGCCAGACCCGGAACGACCATCTGTAGGCCATACAAATATTTGTTCCGTGTAGATATCGAACCTACGATACGCAGCGCAGCAGTCAATTGCTCAACCACTGCGCCAACCGTGCCGTCTATTTAACTTTATTGTTTTTTGTTTGAAAAGGTTATTTCTGGACGTACTAGTTTGATTACGATAAAGAGCTGCACTACCGCTCTTTAATAGATTGAAAGTTAGGATCTTTTAAGGATCCAAATCCGCAAGAAAAAGCTAGTTATTAAAAAAACTCTGTGTGAGTGTCATGTCAGTTGTAAAGCTTTTAATTCTTTGATATCTCGATTATCTTTTCTCCACTGACACCGATCAATATATTTAAGTAGTCTTAGGAACTATTTCTGAGCCAACCCGACTAAATGCTATAAAGGTTAAAAGGTGAGCGAACACAAAAGGTGCAACAGCATTGTCTTCGCGATGAATATGTGGTGTTCAGTTTTAGAAACGTAAACTGAAAATATAGTTCCGAGGTAAGTAAATACCCACTATATCATTAATGCCATGTTACAACTTCATCGAACTATGCTTTGTAAATCTTCCATACAAACTTTAATACCCCCTAAATCGTCTCTTGGGTATTGTTGCGAAAAAATTATAATTACAATATTTATAACTCACTGGAACAAGTATTAGTACCGAGTTTCAAGTATATTAGCCCAAGGAATAAGATTTTTCATACAAACTTTCACCCCTTACTTCGACCCTTTACGGGGGGAATTTTCTAAAATCCTTTCATAACTGACGTTTCCTACTTATAATCTATCTACATGCTAAATTTTATCTCCATAGCTCAAGTAGTTTTTGAGATTTCGTGATAAATCATCGAGTGAATGAATGAATGACATTTCGCTTTTATATACATAAGTATAGTTACCGGAAAATTGCAAACGCCGTGATATTGTAAAATATCGCGTTAAATTAGAATCAGACGCGGAGATATTGGAAACTATTGAATTTGGATAGGCTTTATTTTATAGAAAACGATTTTATAATAATATATCGAGAACTTATAATCATATAAAGATTTATTACAAGCGAAGAGCAGTGGTGGCCGAGTGGTAACGGCCCCGACTTACGAATCGTAGGTCGTGAGTTCAAACCCAGCCAGGCGCGCATTACTTTGTGTAATTCATTTCTTCACCACTGCTCTAAAAACGGTGAAGGAAAACATCGTGAGGAAACCGGCATGTCCTAGAACCAAAAATTCGAAGACATGTGACATTCACCAACCCGCACTGGGCCCGCGTGGTGGATTACGGCCCATTCCCTCTCCTAGAGAGGAGGCCTGTGTCCCAGCAGTGGGAACGTTAAAAGGCTGATTATGATGATGATGAAGAGTCTGAACTTTTCCGATGACATACAGATTAAGTAATACGAGCATTAGATCAAGATAATTCTTAAGCTATCAAACATGTCTCCCAATTTTCTCGATTCCATCTCATGAGATTTAAGCGATACCGACGTCTGACAACCACTAATAGTATTTACAGCGGAAGTAAGTTGTCAACATCATAGACGGCACGTGTATCCAGCCTCATTTATCGAGTTATTAATATTCTAAAGGGCGATGTTGTAGTTCCACCGCCTACGCTTTCTTTTGAAATTTATTACAATGTCATCTAGCTCTAGAAAAGTTGTGTTCTTGAAAGGCAAGAAAAAAAAAGGTGTAGTGGGATTTAAAGGTTCCTGAATTGTGGGTGTACTATTAGGTGGTTTATCCTCTTTAGAGAATAAAGCAGTTTTAAAACCTATTTATTAGGGTTAACAAATTAAAAAATGACGATTTATTTAGTTCACACCAAGCATTTGCTGCTGCTGGCAGAAACTGGATGCGAGAAGCCGAAAATAGACCTAAGTGGCGTGCAATTGAAGAGGCCTATGTCCAGCAGTGGACTGCAACAGGCTGTTGATGATGATGACACCAAGCATTTTGGCAATTAGGCTGCAGGTCGTCGGCTCATCTGGTTTCACGTCTGCCATGGCCATTTCTGGGCTTTTAATATTTGCAAAAAGCTATGTCTAGAATAAACGACAGCTAAATTCATAACACACTATTGAAAATATAAATAAACGATAAGCAAATAATCTTGATAATCATTCTGACAGGAGTAATGTTTTTGTTTTGTCACTTAGCACGTATTTATGAGTGCTATTTGACATTCAAACCACGTGTCGTTAAGTAGGGATGCCACAGAATAGGAATTGTAATATTGATTATGTGTCATGTTTAATTTGAGCACGTGGCTAGAAGGAAAATATCAAGACATTTAAAAGAAAATCTGGACTTATTATGACTGCCAAAGCCCTAGATAAAGTGACATTCTAGCAACGAATACGATCGTCAAACGTTCAAAATCTTTTCTGAGCCCGTTTTTTAGGCCCTAGATAAATAGGCTTTATAAAAGTAGTTTAAACATTTTTGTACAATTCGGGAATAGTACTTTCCACCCAAGAATTCTGAACTTTGCGTCGTAACTAAGTGTGGTTACAAACGTGTAGTTCGGATAAGGCTTTGCAGATAAGTTTAGGAGAAAATAATACATTACTTAGAGTAGAGATTACAGATTAGAAACATTAGAAGGCAAAAAAAGGGACAAAGGGCTATTTGAGTTGGCTTTGTGATAAAAAGGAAAGGACTATGTGCATGATAAAATAGATAGAAAGGAATTACGACTAATATGCAATTCTTTAAGAAGGAGACATGTTTCATTAAACTCAAATAAGTTAGCCTAAGAGCAATGCGAATGATGATGACATTCTCACCAGTGCTAGCAAAAATCCAACACAACAATATTGTATTTTTTGGAACATGTGAACTCCCGATTTCATTTAAGTGAGTTCTCACCGTTCACCGTTGCTGGTATAAATCCAACACATTACAATATTATATTTTTTTGGAATATGTGAGGAGTTCTCATATTCCAGAGTTCATTTAAGTGAGTAGTGGATTAATTTCCTACAATATTTGCAACTATATTTTATACTCACTCACGTAATATGCATAATTTCAATATTCTGTATAGCACATTCCAAATTCAAATTCCTCATAGGAATTGAATTTGAATTTGGAATCTGAATTTTGAATCAAATAAATTTGAATAACGAATCTAATACCCAAGCAGTATTTTATAATCAAATGGTAAGATATTTTTACACGAATATGCTTGCTCATAGTCAAGACCCTTCTAAGAGACCGAAATCAACAACAAGATTTCAATTCCATCGCTACCGAACAACTCAAAAATTCCGGACACCAATTCAATAACAGTCAGACACAACAATCATAACTTCGATATTTTCCGATACTAGAGACAGGGGCTCAAATTTTAGAATCGTCTGCGGGCGACATTTGGCCAAGCATCGCTTCTGTCCCTTTATTGGCAATTCATGGCGGGCCGATGAAAAACACACGCTCTCGGGCTACAAGCGAAATCTGATAAATGAAATGTGCCATTTCGTTCGTTCGACCGGCAACTGGATTCGGCAAAAACGTCTACCATCATGCATGGGTTTTATTTTACTGTTTTTGCCGATGCCAGGTTTGTGTTGGGGTCTAAAACATTTGAGAATATGAATTGCTGGCTTACCATCTCATATGATGTAAATATTTATGTGTGATGTATCGTTTCCAAAATAGTAGAATGAAAATAATCGTATACAACAAAACACAGGTTTAAAAAGCATCGCAGCATAGTAATAGAGATTGCATAAAACTAAAAAAATGCAATCGGATGTAAATGCTTTCATTGTGTGTGCCATTGCAATCATGTGCGTGTTTTACGTTGTACATACAACGTATATAATAAACATAACATAAGTAGGTCTAATATGTGATTTTATGACTTAGGCCTGCTAAGATCCTGGACTTTTTTTTACTGCAATTTATATTTCTACCGATGATACCCTAAAATATACAAGCATACAAGCCATTAAGGGAATCAAATTTAAAGGCCAGCATAAACATTTCTCAATTATTAACAACACAAAAAGATCCTTCACATATTCATTTTAAAAGTACACTCACTAAAACTCCTCAAATATTACTGAACCACATAAACTCGGCGCTTACAAGGCATCCTTAAAACCATGAAAGGAAATTTTAATGGCCGCCAGGTGACTTTGCGTTTATTCGACAAGGAAATAATGGAGAAGCGCGATAAACGTAAGTAAGCCTTCATCGAGCCGTTTTACACGTGTGCCGTCAATTTAGAGCAGCTTTAGACATTAATGGGCTATTATGTATATAGCAATATACATAATAGCCCATTAATGTCTCAGGAGCAGCCTACCTATGAAAAACTATGTAGTTATAGGAGTGAAGCTTGGTAAACAAAATGTAGGTACATATGTTTGGAACAGAACCTAAAATTATATAACTTTGGAGGCACAATCATCTATCTTGAAAATGAAACATCAGTCTTGCATCACGTAGGGATTAGATAATAGAATCCAGATACACAAGATTCGTTGTATATAAATGTCTCAAACTATTTTTATGACTAGGAAATCATCAAATAACTTCCTCCGCTCTGGGTGGAGCGGAAGGGAGTGTCGGACTCTTACTGACTAAAACTCACCCGTACTCCTCCTAATGCCCTTTACGGTCCAGCCTAACGCCGAGATTATTCTATGGTGTGTAAAGACCCCACATGGTTTGGAACGTAACTTTTATGCGCGTGGTTCACGGAAGTTTAATGTCATAGAAGAAGCCTGGCTATGAAAAATTATGTAGTAATAGGAGTTAAGATTAGTAAACAACATGATATCATATACTAGCTGCTGCCCGCGACTTCGTCCCCGTGGAATCCCCGATTTAAAAAAATTCTTTATCGCTGCTCCGCTATTGGCTTAAGCGTGATGATATATAGCCTAAAGCCTTCCTCGATAAATGGTCTATTCAACCCAAAAATAATTTTTCAATTTGAACCAGTAGTTCCTGAGATTAGCGCGTTCAAACAAACAAACAAACTCTTCAGCTTTATAATATTTATATTATGATATCATATATGTTTCGAAAAGACCCTAATATCGTACAGCTTTGGATACACAGTCATTTGTCTTACACGTTGTCTACGTGGACACATACTCGATATCTACTTAATGATGGGGATGAAGGATGTGCGCTTTTTAGTCGCCGCTCAAAATACTGGTTTTTCAGTCATTTCTATTGTAAGCGGGTGAGCGGATGGATAGAAGAAGTAAAACTAATTTATTTTGTGTCAAAATCAAACATTTTCGCAAAGAACTGTCATTAAAACATATAAACGAAATTTGAAAAAAATTATTAAATATGTTTAATTTTTATATAGTTAAGGCAACAAGGCTCATAAATATAAAATCAAATGCTATTTCATTCAGTGACATTTTTGCTTGAATTATAACGCATAAAAACTGATATTAATAACTAGCGCTAACAGACAACGTTCAATTTTGGTGGTCAGTGAATGAGAATATATAGTTAAGTAATTTTGTGAAAAAACTAGTTAATTTTAAGCACTGAATAAAAAAAACTGAACAAGCGGGACTTAACTTTTTGCGAGAATTTTGAAATATTTCTCTGCTAACGAAAATAAAAACAGAATTAAAAATGATTGCTAAGTAAGTCTAATTGTCAGCATAAGTATTGGTAAATTACTGAACGAAGGCTGTGAAAAGACGAAGGTCGAGATTGGGCGAAGAGCAGCTGCATCTTCTACGAATCTCATAATGCTACTATTACCAACCTGTTTGTTAAGCAAAAATATTTTACCTCTATTTTCGTACGGGCGAAGCAATTTATGCTGGATAAGAACACGCTCATGATTTTGAGAAAATATTTCATTGAGAAAGCGCAGAAACATCATCCTACCAAATTATATAAATGTACATACATAGGTAGTCCCAAACTTTTCCAACTGTACATTCGAGATTATAGGAACCAATCTTCATTCACATCTTTTGGATAATAATAAAAGTATCTCAACTTATAGGGTCGCATAGCTGTATCATATTATAATCTTACAAGGGATATTTGAGATTCTCTCGAGGATATTGTCCATTTTATTACAGTATTGGTATCCCTTTGGATAATTTTAGCTTTTATACGAAGAAAATGGTGAAATCGATTATTTTTAACACGGCGTAATAGGAGATGGGTACCTCTAGACAAAAAGATAAGCCACATTATATTGTTTCTTTTTAAGAATGGCGAATTTTGCAGTTACGTCTCGAAATAATTGCTAAATAAAGACAATAGGAACTGCTTCCATGTGACGTCACAAAACAGAAGCGCCATAGTGACTTTGAGTTAGGCGCTATTCATTTATTACGTAAGACTATTTTCGCCAGGTTTTACCCCCTCCTCTCCCTCCTATTATAAGAAAATATAAGAATTAGCCGAAGGGGTCGGCTTGCCCACTTGTTTAATATTTATTACGTAAAAATCTAAAGGAAAAAATTAATACACGTTTGGTTTGTTTTAATGTTTAATTTTCAAAGTAAGTTTTAGAAATGTTAATTTGTACTTACAAAGGTTCTCATAATTTTTAGTTTTTGATGGATATAAACTTTGGTTTTAATAATTTCAAAGTAGAATTTTAACTAAGCGCATTTTTGTGATCTTAGGTAAGAACTATGGAGACTCCTCCCTCCCACCCCATTGTAAGAAAAAATAAGACATGGTCGAACCCCCTCGCCCCTAAATCATCTTACGTAATAAATGAATGGCCCACTACGACATATTGGGCGATAAATATAGAAGAAAAACTTCAAAAGGATGACACCTCGTTTCATCACGAATCGTATCATTTAATCATAACTTAAAAATAAGTATTCATTGTTGATGTACCTAGATTATTTTTGCATTCAATTACGAAACTTTATTCTTAAAGATATATTGAAAAGAATAATAACCACAACACCAGTGAAATTACAAAAACACACTACAAATCATTCAGACAGACACATCAAAAGAAAAATAAGTGCTTTTATATTGAATACTTAAAAGTTTTATTCTGAAAACATTTATCTTAATACGTACTCATAAGTACAAACCCAGCGATATTGTGCTGAATAAACAATGGATACTTTTTCAAAAGTACATTTTTTTTTTTTGTTAAGAGAGGCTGAAAAAACACTTGTAGGTATCCTCTGATTAATGACTTAAACTAGACCCGTGGCCACATTTACTAGCTTAAAATGTCAGGACCTTAGACTTAAAAGGAACGATTGGCAATTTTCAACCTAGCAAGAACGTAATTCTTGCTTTCGTAAAGGTTTAAAGTATGAAAAAGCGTCACTTTGATGATGTTGCCTAGTGGTATTTTAACTTACTCAACGAACCATCAAACAATTTTTATTTATAGGACAAGCCCGCTACAATATTTCTATCTTGGATCCCGCAACGAAATAATAAGAAAGTAAAAATCAAAGAAGTGAGAAACACATAACTTCCGCTTCCCCTCCGAATGAAATAAAACAAGACCCCGGGATCAAATAGAAACAAATATTAATGGGTCCTAAATTGTGAGTGTTACATTTGATTCCAATAATTTGTTCAATCATTATGACAAAATTGCTAGAACGTCACGATTCTAATAAGAAAAATGCCCTAAACATTCCTTGACCGCCTTAAGACCTCGCCACGTCTATTTATTCTGTACGCCTCGCATCCAGCGGACTCTCCAACGGCTCTCACCAACCAGGGTAAAAAAGCCTCCCATGTCAAAAAGTGAACTAAAAAATAAAAACAGTATAGAAAATAATATTTTCATTGCAGTCGGGGGACCGTTACGTTTTTATTTATGAACCATGGCTCCCCTTTTTTATTTTTTCAAATTTTCACTTTTGGCATGTTACCTGGGTTAACCCAGCGTGTCAACGATATAATTAAGCCGTTTAAAAGCTATGGTGGAACAAAAAAACACACAAACATACATACATACATGAACCCTGAAAACATAATACTCCTTTTTTTGGGCAGTCGTGTAAAAAGGATACAGCTTTTTGTTCTATATCGCTTCGTGGCTATCTCA
This sequence comes from Hecatera dysodea, assembly GCA_905332915.2. Taxonomy (NCBI): domain Eukaryota; kingdom Metazoa; phylum Arthropoda; class Insecta; order Lepidoptera; family Noctuidae; genus Hecatera; species Hecatera dysodea. Next base: position 9,327,997 of record HG995309.1, read on the forward strand.
CAGTGGTATCGTGATGGCTTTGGCAAGTAGGGGACAGGTCAACGGTCCCTGGATATACTAGGGTACAAGTTTGAAATGCTTGTTTTGCATCATGTTTCCGAAACAAGAATGCACTACATGCAATCAATAATGAATAGCACGCCTCTGCCTATCCCTTTGGTGAAATAAGGTTGTACGTTAAACTTAATTCAAAGAAAAAAAGGTACTCAATCAATTCAAAAATACAAAAATGTTTTCCAATCCAATACTCAAATATTTTCCTTTGTTCTTATAAACTCAGCTGTAGGTAATAATATCAGTCTGTAAGAGAGCAGAAATATCTGAAATGTCATAAATGATAATTAACCCAAATTCGACACATAAGTCGCTTTCTGGAAATCAAATCGGATTACAGCATAATTTTTGCAAATAATTTACGTTTCATATTTCTTTTGTATATTTTAGTGATGTGACACTGACGAAACTAATTTTTTCAAAGATTCAATTTAAAATGATGTTGTTCTACCTTTAATACAAATATAGAAGAACCCCTGCATGCACCCAATAACGTGTCAATAACGTGAAATCTCAAAACCCCGTCGAGAAAAAATCTCACAGATGTCACATCACTATAAATCGATGCTAAAGTACCACCATGTATGGTATTAAAAGTTGGAACGCGGTGTAACGCGCTTCCCTTCCCTAATGCCGTTGACGCCTGCTTCTGAGGACTTACCATCATGAATTTTGTGACGTCAGATTACAACAATTGTCACGTGTGTGTGAGATATTTAGTTGCAGGTTTAAAAAACTATGATTATTCCGAAATGAAGTGAGCATTTCTTGTGTAGATTGTGACTAACAAAGTCACCTCAACGTCTGGTTCACATGAAAGCCAGCGTCAGGCAAAAACTAGTTTTCTGATATTTTGCTGAACTGGAACTTGGCTGGCGTAAATGGGTCAAACATAAGGCACACAATTATATCATAGAATTAAGTTCTTAGAATTAAGATCTTCCTACATTGTGTGATAATATGTTTTCTATAGTCTCTTCTTTAGTGGTTTTAAGATGCCGAAGTCGGGCCCCAGGTCACTAATGGTGATTTTCCGTATTCTATGGAATCTGTGGCCCTACCATGAAGCAAGCTATATTACGAAAAGTCCAATCTGTCTGTATCATAAATAAAATCCGAGCTTAAAAACGCGTATAAAAACCTACTTACTCGTACTTTATGAAAAATTTCGACAGTAAAACAGATCTTCTAACGTTCTCATTTTACGCCTAATTTAATAAAAATGTAATTAGGTAAATTCTTCGAAAATTTTCCATGATTAAAAATAAGTTTTATTCGGTACGCATAACTACGTACAATCTCAACGAGTGAACGAATTCCACTGAAATCCATTTCGGTGGATTAAGATCGGAATGCGTGAAATAATTATCTTTTCCTCCATCCCTGTACCATGATAAATGTCTATGACGTTTACAGGAATGTCTGCAATTCTATTCTTCTTAATTCTTTTTTGTTCTTGTTCAATTCCGCCTAAGATATTGATCTTTACATTAAAAAAATATCTAAGTATGCATGTACAAATATTTGGGTCATTAGATACAATGAATAATGTAACACTTTGACATTGTTAGATGATTGTGATCTATTTTTCACCAATTTTCCTTAAGCAGATTGTATTGAAAGCATCTTTTTGTTTTCGATACGGAATACCGCTTCATTCTTAGTTTGATTTCAATCATTTATTCAGGTTGTCCCAAAATATCGCACCAGAGATTTTGCATCAGATCAGGGATGTAATACATATCTCCCTGCTACTAGACACTCAGGAATTTCTCTTTCAATCTCAATCCCAAAAACTACAGAAAAAAATAAAAGGTCGTAATTCACTGGCTTTCAGCGTCAATCATTTTTATCGAGTCGATCGGAGCAGTGGGCAACACAGCGCTATTCCCAACGGTGGGCCACTGATAGAGTTGTATCTGAAATAACGAGGGTTGGCTGTGATCGAATTCATTCGGCTCCTTTTCACATTTGATACAAGAAAATTGGCGGATTGGGCCCGTGTTGTGTATTGGGGTATTTAGTTGCTTTGAGTTACGTTGCTGTCAATCCCAGTAATCATATTGGGCAATGGACTAATGACTTATTACGTCCGGAAATATCCAGTAATATGTGTTATCGTTAATCTATACTAATATTATAAAGCTGAAGAGTTTGTTTGTTTGTTTGTTTGAACGCGCTAATCTCAGGAACTACTGGTTCGAATTGAAAAATTCTTTTTGGGTTGAATAGACCATTTATCGAAGAAGGCTTTAGGCTATATATCATCACACTTAAGCCAATAGGAGCGGAGCAGCGATAAAGAATGTTTTAAAATCCGGGATTCCACGGGGACGAAGTCGCGGGCAGCAGCTAGTATTGAATATTATGTAACAAGAAAATAGGCAACTTATAAACTTTATTGTTGCGAAAACATCCATTTAATACTAGGTACTCCCAATCCTAACTAATATAATACATAGGTACATTTGAAAAGTGAGTTTGTTTATTTTTAATTTTTCACGTCTAATTGGGCGTGAATGCTTAAAAATAAACAAACGCACTATGAACAGATTTTGATGAATTATGGTACGGAAATAGATTATAGATCCCTTTTTTTTCTGGATTGGAAATCATCAAATGACTTCTCCCGCTCTGGGCGGAGCGGAAGAGAGTGTCAGACTCTTACTGACTAAAACCCACCCGTGTTCCTGCTTGTGCCCTTTGCGTTCCAGGGCCGCGGTGACTCTTTCGAACAAATTCCGCAACCCTAGCAGGCACTGACCCTATGGGGCCCCGTCTTCTTTGCTGACGGCTCTTTGAGGCGCGCGTGGAACACGACGCGCCGTCGACTCGGGCCTGGTTGCTATCGGACGGCGAGCCACCCATAGCTCGCCATCCGCAGGCCCGCGCCTACGGTGGCCGGGAATCGCCCTGCGTTTCCCGACGCCCGGGGCGTCTTCTCCTGCTGCGGCGGCTGGAGCGAGGGGCTTTCCGGTCTCGCACGCGCTCCGCCTCCTCCTTCGCTAGCATTACTGCTTCGCAGAAGGAGGCGACCGCCTCCCATGCCTCCTCACTCCCGACCATGGCTTGAACCAGGGCCGGACGCGAGAGGTCGCCGCCGCCGATCGCCTCGACGAGGACACGGCGGTGCTCCGCCCAGGCAGGGCAGACCTCCACCGTGTGCTCCACCGTGTCCTCCGGGAGATATAGATCCCTGGAGTCAGTTATGAACCACTTTGGTGGCGAATATCTTTAAACTAAGTGAAATATATAAGCTTGTTTAACATAATTTGTTAGCTGTAGCATATATATAAAAAAAAATATACCAAAATAAAATGTGTTCTCGTAAAACTTTTCGTAGTGAAAGCAGAAAGTACATGTGTCGGCCACCCACAGACCACAGTAACAATGGATGGATAGCGACAGGTCGACAGCAAATAGCCCATATACACCATATTAATACGATACGCTTCCCTGACCCGTGCCTCGATGTACTAATATATTGTACACATAAATATCCATGTAGATGCCAGGCAGCATTGTTGAGAGGACGATACTGCTAACGAATTTCGGTACCACGCTCAAGCTTGAATGGCAATTCCAGTTTGAAGATTTCAGTGTTCCTTCTTGGTAAGAGTCTTGTCTTATCCAGAAGCCTTTTGTAGCTAAGCTTAAGTAATAGAAGAAAGTGTTACAATGGGGTAGCATTTTAAGTGTTTTTAGTGAATGACAATCTCAGATTACTAAGTAAATTCTTTCGCTGTTGGAAAAAATACTGCTGCTAAATGTCATGGGCTAATAATTATCCTGGACAAATGCACGTTTCTTACGCGTAAAGTAGGCTATGGCCGTGGAAAATTATCTAGTAAAAGTCAACCAACGGGTTTTTCTTCGAAAATCCCCACTTTTCGCTTCTAATGCACGATTCCTACAAGCAAAGTTTTCACAAAGTGACATCTGCACCGGACTTGCACAGCGAAAAAGTTGCCGCAAGTTTTCTAACTAAACCTGTCAAAAAGTCCAGTTGTGCAATAAAACTTGGACATGTTCAAATACAACACGACTTCGATCAGTAATTCTGTCGCCATGTTGCCAAGCGTCGACTTTATGGTTATGTATAAACATTTATCTCCGCTAGAGCTTTACTTTAGTGGTAAATATCGGGCTGATATGATAATGTTTCGATTCCACATATAGATATTGATATCAGTATTATTTACTCGCGCCACACACATCGATCATCAAGATTAAGTATTGCTTACCAAGGTTGATCTGTGGATGGGTGACCATCTTAACATACCGAGTATCCTCCGTGCCTCGAAAAGCAGGTTAAGCATTTGGTCCCGGCTGACATTTGTAGATGTTTGTCAGTCGTTACGGATTGTCAGAAGCCAGAAAATCTGACAACAGGCTTGCCAAGAAGTACCGTGTTCCCCAGTTATTGGGTTGTGGAGGTCTGGTTAATACTGGTATTCAGCTGAATCCGGTATGACTGGAAGCCGACCCCAATATAGTTGGGAAAAGGCTAGGCAGATGATGATTATTTACTCGCGTTTAGTTAGATACTTGCGTACTAATGGCTAACACTTCATGACCAATAAAAATATTCTGGGTACTAAGTCGGTCTGGCGTTTTTCTTCAATTTTGTGTTTTTCCAGGTTTCAGGTAAAAGTAAAGTAAAGAAGGTTCTCAAGTCGACTGTATTTTTTTTGTGTGTTACCTCTTAAATTTTTACTGGGTTTATCGATTTTGATGATTCTTTTTATATTCGAAAGCTGGTGCTTGTCATGGTCCCATTTATTTGATGAATTTGAGTGAGATCTGACGACTAGTATTTCAGTTATCCTTTTTCCTTCGACTACTTTGAAGATGATCTAATTTTCACTTATCGTTATTAATTATTTTTAATTTGATTTTAATTAATTATTTTATACTTTTTATGATTTAAAAAAAAAAGTTGGTTGTTTATTTCTCACTGACAGAACACGAATTCGATTCCCAATGAGTTCTTCTGAAGATTATTGTTTAACAAGATGGGGTAAAAAAACGCGAAATTTAACGTCTCTAAGTTTTTTTATTACCGCGTCTCTTCATTACAACTTTTAAAGTTACAAATAAACTTATTATGACCACTATAATATAATGAATAAGTACTAATACAATACGAAACAAATGAGCAACAATTAAAAAGTTAGGCTATAGCGGGAAACCCAGGTTTTGCGAGCGAAATTTGGCGTGCAGTTCTTTATTTAAAATCGGCCGTTGGACCCGCTATTAAAAGCGCCGGTCATTGGCGATGCAGTAACTGCGTTCCGTAAAGGTCACAGGCTATAATAATTATAATTCTAATATGCATAGTGTAGATATTTGTAAGTCATGTTAATTTATACTGTAAAATTAATGTATATGATGTAAACAAGTAAAATTAATATTTGTGATGTTTTTATTAACATGACAAATTGAACGCATATATTGATAATGCGTTCAATTTGTGTGTTTATGCTTATTAGAAATGAAACATTATTGCAAAATGTCATATGTCAAACGGGAAAATAACAAATTTTATTGTTTTATTTTGTGATGGAATGTTGTGTTTACGTTAATTGGTATGAAAATGGGGTATAGACCGCTACACTCCCACTCCCTTTTTCAATAGTGCTTCACTTTTTAGTCTGACTTTTTATATAAATATTCTTGTGACTTCAAGATATGGCACGAATATTAAGTGACAATGTTTGAGTAAAAAACATCCGCAATCGCTTCCAGAGTTATAAAAGTTCCGCATGTCTACTGCTTCTTTTATCGCAAAACGAACACGTTTTTTACCGAAGGCCAACTTAATAGAGGAATGCTACCTAAATCGATTTCTGATGCGTTGCAACTTGTAAGTAAAAGGCATTCCCATCTCCAACTGACTTGTCTTTCTAAATTCTATCTCGAAACGAAGATTGTTTCCACCAAAAACTTTCTAAAGACAAGATGTATATCGAACTTAAGATTCTTGACTTTATAATTGGTTTTACTTACATTCTATTAGTATAAATTAACACGACAGTTGAAGTTAAAACTTTAATTAGTACTTGGGACTTTGTTGAGAGCGCCTATAACTTTGGCTTGCTATCTACTTCCTATGCACAATTGCGTCCGAGATATTTTCTTTCCGCTCTCATTTACTTCACACAATAAGTTCCAGAATGTTCTTTTTTAAATTAACCGAGTTTGCACAGTGGAGTGAATGAGATAAGCTGGCAATCTTAATGTAAAGGAGAAACAAAGACCTTGGTGTCGAGGCTTTCGGATTTTCATTACCACTCCCCAGTAAACAAAGGCTGCAGAGAAATCCAAAGCAATAAATGGTCCCAAAGGAAATTACACTCTAAAAATATATGTTTTCTTCTTCATTTCGAGTCTGTGGTTAACGATTAGTATAACTTGGACCTATTAATAGTCTCGTTGTTATGAGTATCAGTGGAGTTCTCGAGGTCAAAAATACTTGTGTATCGACGATCCAGCAAGTCGGTCATGTTCTGGACTTCGTATTCACTTTTAGTATAAGACTTGCCCTTAAAACCCAGTCCATTGTTACGGGTCCTTATAATAATGCTGCTAATGTTTTGCAATAAACTTGACCTTGTTAAACCACATATCAAGAATATTTTGTTTCACTGATTTTTACGTAAGCACGAAGCGGTCCATCTATTTAACAAACATCGTCCTTTAACTTTAACATCAGAAGTGGGAGCGATTCTTAATCCGCTCACAGTCGTCCGCCTCAGATCGTGTTTATAGAGGATCCCTCGTCCCGACTATAAGGTACTATACATAAATACGTAGTCTATGCAGGGTAACTAGTTAAACAAAGGACTTATTCAAAGAACAAGTCTTTGCTAGCGGCTTGGCCTGCATAAAAGTCGTTAATTTTCCAACAGAAACGTGCCATAAATATAAACAGTGCTTTATGTTCAAATCCAGACCCATTGTTAAGCACTTTGGCTTAATCCATTCTGCCGTATTATTGATTAAACATCTAGATGAACTGTTGTCAAAATGTTTTTCTTTCAAACATATTCCGTAGCTTTTTATTATAACTGTATTTAGGTTGTTCACATTTGTGACGTATCTCTCTCTATCTAGTTTTTTTTACGCAAGGATTAATCATGTCCTTGAAATTGTCCCCTGTTTAACCAGTCACCCCGTATACTATAGTGAACTTATAGGCTGCTCTGTCGCCTTCGCTCGTCTTGTCCAATTTATCGCGAATATTTCTGAGGGACCATTCGTATATCTCAAGTGATAACGCCCTCTGTTAGATTGGGATTGAAGACTGATAGATGTTGTATTGGGTTCGTGCTTATCTGTGAATTGGTGTGTAGAAAAACATTGTGTTGATTAGTTAATGTCTAGATTAGTGTAAGGATTCAATGGCAGAACAGTTTTTGATCGGATTTAAATTCATAATACAATCAAAAACATTTTTCAAACAAAAGATCATTTTCCACACACAATGAGAAAACTTCACTTTTTATTGCAGCATCCCTTTGTCTCCCAAAAATATTTTGACTCTTTCCCATAACAATAACTTTTAAACCCTATTCGTTCAGCTCTTTCATTACAGGCTCTAAGCCCTTTCATTTTCACAAATAAAAGTCATTTGTTCGGAAAAAGTTGGGACGCTGTAAAAACTTGGCGGCGTCTAAAGGGTTGGGTTCAACCGCCCGGGGGTCTGAGGACGGAAACTCTACGGTACCGGCACCCACATAACACCCACGAATGAAGAAGCCTTTTGTAGTAATGTTTTTATACCCTCAAGTAATATATTAATATGAAAACTTCTGGATGCTTGTATCGAATTATCTAGAACCTTTAAATAAAACCAGGTAAAGCTCTATTAGGTTAGCTCTTTTCAAATAATAAGATAAACCGCTATAATAATAGACTAATTATACCATCAAGTTTTGAATCAATCCCAAAATATCGACTTCTACTTTCATTATTTTTAACCCTTGTTCCGCGGTTGTCTCCCTAATCTGGGATAAACTCTGTCACCTGCGACCTAGACTAGAGTCAAGAGCATATCCATCTGACAAAAAAAAACTCAGGACTTAAAATCTTGAAACTTGTTACTGCAGTGTCTCCAGTCTTTATGAACCAGTAAAATTCTTCGTCGCTGCTCAAGTAATCCGTCTTAATTTCTTTGTCCAGGTGACTTTAGTTTATTACATCGTTGAAACAAGTTTTCACTTACAACATTTTCTCTACTAAAATAACTGCTAACTTCACAACAAGAAAATAACAGTTTGATAATTATTATAATAATCTTCCTGTTAGAAATTACTGACAAAATTCAACTGCCTTGAAAAGGGATTGTGTAGACGTATTCACATCTAAATCTCCCCGGAGGCGGCGTGAAAACAATTCATTTTTATACGGGGATACCCATTCCGGTTATTAAAATTTATTGTCTTAAATTATATCCGCAATTCGGTAGAACCTTTGTGTTAAGCCGTAAAGGTCATGATCAAATGCGTTATTTTTGTGCCTCAGAGGTAATTCCGTTTCTTCTTGTTCAGTGACAAACAGAATCCGGCTCGAAGGACTAGGCACTTTCGGGCGATACGTAGTTGTATAGTTTGTAAATGGCAAAATAGTGTGCAATAAACAGTGAACCTATTTTCTTTATTCTAAATAAAATGCTGTCACATAAAACCTATAGCCAACGACCAAGGTCAAACCATTCCCGAAGCCATAAAATATAAGTAGCTCCAAGACTTACAGTTAAATATTTATCATACAAATCCCGTCCTTAGATGATACCATCTACGGACGGGGCACAAAACATCTTAAGCTGGAACACGAGTGTGGGTTGCAAATCCTCAGAGTATTTGTCACAAGGTAAACTGCCATTACACTGAGACGCATATTATTTAATAGAGTTATTTGTTACAAGAAAGAGCGAATATTAAATTATTTGTTGCCTATCTTGGTAGGTTTATAATTTTTCCTAATATTACTGTTTGGTATAGTGAAAGAAATTGTTTACATGACCACTATGTGTACGTAGCTGAGTAAAGAGTAGACTGATTTATGTTACGGCCTTATAGACCAGAAATTCTCTTTGAACGCTTAGATGTGCCAGCTATGTTAGGACCAAAAAAGCCCAATTGGGTAGGAGGGCTACACTTGCCAATTTAAGCCACTGGCTTTTATAGTGTTAGATCGTCAGTTTTTATCGCTTCTATGTCTATAGTGACAGCTCCATTTCTCTATTTAATTAATCTTTGCCAACATCTTTTTGTTTCATCCTGATAATATTTAGGTCAGTCTAAATTAAAAAAGTTTTTAATTAATTATTGTGGCCTCAAAGTTGGTAATGCAGACAAATTATTATGAAATCTAAAAATGAGGACTATGAACATTCTTACTATTTTACGTGGGCATATACTTTTATGAAGCTGAAGCCACAAGGATTAACATAGGAGTGATTGAAATATCTCGTCAACTTTTGACGCAAATATGTTGAAAACTGCTCCTGAAAGCTAAATTCCTTGAATGCAACCTACACGAAGAATCTTAGAAGCCATATAATAAATACTCAATACTCCGAATCTCTACCCAATGTGCGCAAAAATAAAAACAAGTTAGTAAAGTTTTGCCGGAGATAATCGGAGATTTGTTACATTATTTAGTAGCACCCACATAAATAAGAAATAAACTGGCATCATGAATAAACAAGATAACTGGAAGCTACAAAGTCTTGCGGGTAGAATACTTTAGGGTACTAATTATACTCTGCTTGGTTTAAGTACGTTAAGGGAAGGTACGTCATTTCGTGTTTCTATTATACTTGTAAATGCATGATAAGCAGTTACTTTGGAAGTGTCTGAGCATCTCAATAAATTAATAACGTACAGCTGGTTTAACAAATATTTAATCGAATTGAGTTTTCTCATAAGCACGCCTGAAGGTTGATTCAAAAATATCAAAGTCGTGGCCATGGTCCTGGGTCCGTGGAACAATTTGATTTAGTGTCCAAATCCAGACATAAGTATACAAAAACTATTTACTTTGTTAGAGACACAATAAAGGTTATAGATAAAGGCGTCACTACAACTCCTGAAAGCCAATCAAAAGTGGCAACCACCAGAAAAACGCCAAGTCAATGAATTCCATCGAGACCCAAAGACACGATTCAATGGCCATTGATCCTGCAACGCAGACAATCAGAAAAGAAGAGCAGGATAACAGAAGCACACGGCAAAATGTGGTTTTAAAATTTAACGTTTCCAATAAATATTCACATGTCTAGATTAATTGAGTAGGTATATGATGTAGCACATTACCTTAAGTCAAGTATCTTGAGTCCAAAACTTTATAGGCGTCACAACTTTCGAACACTTACATAAATCTTGTAGCAGTCGCATCGCAGTTTCATCGCACAGTTGAGCTTTAAAACTAGCGAGCTTTACTTGCCAGTTTGAAGGTATAAACTTACACTTTGACAGTGTATTTTATGTCTAAGAATAGTCCAATAATTGAGAGAAATTTATGAACTGAAAGAATTTAAATACTAAATGATCATTCTCTTTAAAAATAATATTTTCAATAAACGGAAGATTATTTTTAACACGACCATTATTATGTTCTAAAATAATAGTATATTCTTACTTATCGGTTCAAGACTTCGACTGAAACCGTTTGCCCAGCTTCAGCATTACGCTATACCCCGCTGTTTTAACGGCCGTAACCTAGATCATTTCCTACTATCAGATCACAGCGTTAATCTAACTAATAAAATCTGTTAACTATTTGTACTACAAATATAATTAATATTAATGACCTAGCTTTCGAGGTTATCTGCCTTGTTCCAGGCAACGATAGTCGAGAACTTGGTCAATTTATTATGATGGAAAAAGTCGTTGGAACAAGGAAAGTTCGGCAAGCGGTAACTTAGGACACTTTTAGTGGACTGGCAGGACCATTAATAGGACCCTACCGCGGTATTTCAGTTGTAAAAGTTAGTGACGTGAGACAAAGGATGATGGAGCAAAATAACAAGGTATTACGGATCCCTGAGTTTGCTTTTATAACTTTATTATTATAAATGTAATTTTTAATAGCAGATTTAGTACATTGTTCATCAAAGATATCTAAACAAAGTACGTTACCAGCACGCTTTTTAACCAACTTCCAAACAAGGATTATTTTTTTTGGGTGTACCTGATAACTTTGCACTGGGTGTACCGATTTTGATGATTATTTTATTTTTACATTCGATTCGAACATTGATGATGTTCTCATTCAATCTCGTCGATGTAAAATGAAAAAAATATAATTGTTTACGATGGTTCGCTAGAGCATCTTAGTATTTCAACGTAGTGGCTTTCTAGTTTGGTGAAGATCTGATGAAGAACAGAGATGACAGGAAACGGAACTCTTCAAAAAGCAAATATAGCAAATCTTTGGGGATTGCTGAAATTGCATGATTGTTTATTGTTTACATCAATGTGATTGGTACGTTTAGGTGGGGGGGCACTAATTTTTCTATCATCTATGTTACCTTTCCGATACAATTAAATTACTGAATATTAATTTTCAGCTCAATTATAGGTATATATCGATCATAGGTAATTAATAACCCAAAATTATTAAGCAACACACATATAATTCACGATTTAAAATAATATTACACAAGGCATAAAAAATTGACATTGCTCCATTGCGCAACGCTTGTCAATCCTATAAATTTGCTATTCCCGGTCGCATGTCAGTTCTTATGGAGGGACTTCATATTAGGCTAATTTTCATTTTATATGTACCTAATTTAGCCCGAAAATGTAGGTCTTTATTTCTATCAAGGGTTGAAGACTCGATAACCTTCCGCTTATCCGGAGTCAGTAGCGACTTTACGAATAATTTAAACATTCCAACTCTTCTCATTGTTTCGTCCGAAATGACCAAAACCTAATGACCTGTCAAAACGATCAGACATCATATAATAAATATACCATAAAATAATATTTATTCGCAATAGAATGACACAAATATTGTTATAAGATTTCCGCGGTTTATTGGCTGCCGAGCTGTTGGTTATTGGCAACGTTATTACTGCCATTGTTGAGGCGAAACACATTAGAGGTGAAGAAATAACTGCTAATATAAAAGTTAGTATTAAACTTGCTTCCACAGCCACAGCCTCTTGGTTAACGATAGCCGTTAGAGAAATCCTTTTATTTCCTTTAATAAAAATCACTTTGGATACAATGTGCAGGAGCTTGTATTTTTTTTTTATTATTAAAGTTTGCCCCACACTAGGAATTTCTCCTGATAACAACAACCGCATGAGTCCATCGTAAATTATCGCTTGCCAACGTATGTCAGTTAATAGATGACGATCCATTACATATGGAGTTTAAGTCATTTGAACATGTTTGACAGTTGTTACGGTATACAGAGGCCAGAAAATCGGACGCCATTTCTGGCAAAGATTATTTTGTTACTCTCAGTCGCTTCATGTAAAACATGATGATACTTAACTGCATCTAGTCAGACTGGAAACGACAATAATAGTTGGGAATAAACTAGGCAATATTGAAACAGAACTATCCCATGTTATCTAATCACACGTGAATCCATTTTAAAACTCTAGTTCGCGTTGCTAGACCGTAACAACTACACACAAAATAGTCGAGAGTAAAAAATCACAAATCAAAATAAATGACCGCGCCAGCGTCGGTCGTTTATTCGACTATTCACACTGAAAACTCTCCCGGTCCAACACTTTTATTTAGCTTAAAACCTAACTTCCATTTGTTTGTCTACTTTTATTAAAAAAAACCGAGTCATTCAATCAGTGTATTTGAAACACTATAGTTTTATGTTCACAAGAGAAACGATTCAGTTCTAATACATTGCCGGGTTAGTGGATGGAGCGTATTTTCGCAAAGGCTATTAACCTTGATCAAAGAAAGGACAAAAGTCATTCAGTATCCGTGTACGTGGGCAAAACTGTGTCGTTCCACAGTAATGGGGTTTTTGTGTTGCATTCCGTACCGAAACAACGAGTTTTCCTCTACAATACCGAAGTACACACTTACATATAAAAGCATAAAATACTACAAAGCAACATCGCTGGGAAATCATTTATTCGGGCATTGCGCTAAATATTTTCGTACATTCCTTTTAATTAAATTGCTAACGGGACTTACATGGATTTTCCGATTTTCCTTTGCCTCTGTTTACATCATATGACGAAAGCATTTTTTTTCTTTGCAGTACACCGCAAGAAGCCGATTTAACGTCAGAGACGGAGGCATTATGCTGGTCACGTTCGAATATTAATTTCCTTTATTTACAAACTCGTTTTAAAGTTTCGCATTTACAGTTGTGGTTGTAAATAAATGTGAAATATTATGCCATACAAGTTTATTCTCATTCTAGTTTAAACCTAGTTCGGTTGAACGTTCCATATATCATAGTGTCTGACTTTATGGACGTTTGGTAGCGATGCCATAATCACAATGTTACTAGGTAGGTGGACAGAGAGATTGTTGGGCGGTACAAAAGCAATTTATTCAGCTCGCAACTTCGTTTGAGGAAAACCTAAACAGATGATAGAACGCCCGCTTTAAGGCCTGTAAATACATTGAGATAAAAAAGGCAATGTATCAGTCTGAAAACATACAAAGCCGTGTGTTACATACTCCTTTAAATAAATAATGTAGTAGCATCCTATAGGTATATGTCACGAGTAAGTAAATCCGCTAAAGTTAATCTTCTAATAAAATTACATTTTCCTGCCAGGAACTCCAAAAGAAGCTCCTAAGATTCCTCGAAGCAAATGAATATTAGATTATTATAATGTATCAATCCTTTAGCCCTCCCGGATTATGAGCTGTAGGGATAAAAATAACATACCGAATTATCTATACTCTCATACCAAGTAATTCTTGGGGTAGCTTAACCTTTGTACCTAATTATATTAACTATGCACCCTTTAGCCATCACCTTAAGGCGTCGTCCTAAGGCGTCTCTAGGGCGTCGTCCTAAATCTAATGATGCTGTTTTAGTTTTCATCAACATTGGACCCAAGAATCTATAACAGCATTATAGATTTTTGAAAAATGTATGTATTTTAAAGTTAAGGTTTAGCTTGGGTGTTAATTTAGGCACCAAGTATCAAGTTTCATAACCCACGAATTACGAGTACATTTGTACTTTTTAGCTTCTTCCGAGACAAGGCTTCCCATTTTTCCTTCTATTCTTTCCGCTTTGGGCAATAGGGATGTTTCCTGAGGAATAAAAATATGATCCTATTTAGTCCGTCAGTTAGATTATCGAAAAATATTGGACACGTATTTTTTGCTTGATGAAATCTCTAAAAATTGACGAAGATAAAAAGCTTCAAAGATCATGAGTGGGGGCTTGTGACATCACGGCGTGGTAAAAATCGTCGCACGAAGTGACGTCACACGAGTTGTCAACGCACTAAATCGTCTTCGTTTTTTATTTTCCAAAGGAATAAGATTTCTCAATACAGACTTTAATACCATCTTAGTCGTCTTTTAGTGTTATGATAACGTATAGGTCAAAAATTCAAAGATCTGACATACAAAATTTAACACCTCATAAAACGTAATTTGGGGGTTGTTGTGAAAAACGAATAATTACCACATTTACTTAGATTCTTATTCTTGCCAAGTTTCAAGGGTATTGGCTCAAGAAGTAAGGTTTTTCATACAAACCCTTACACCATAACACACCATAACACCACAAGCTAGTTATAGAATGGTTATTAAAAAACAACTTAGTGATTAACCTAAATAAAACAAAAATTGTCACATACCCACAAGAAATACAACACTCTTTGAATATAGAATATGATGGAACACATATTGAAGAAGTTAATAGTATTAAATTCCTGGGTATCTGGATTGATAATAATATGAAATGGCAAACACACATTGATCAAATATGTAAAAAATTAAACCAATATTCATATGCCTTGTATAAATTAGTGAAAGTAGTAGACCAATCAGCTGTACTGACAGCATACCATGCATATGTGGTATCAACCCTTAAATATGGTTTAATATTCTGGGGAAACGCCACTAATACAGAGTATGTATTTAAAGCACAAAAGAAATGTGTGCGTGCTATTGCAAATATTCATGTACCAGACTCACGTAAGCCTTCCTTTCAGACGTTAAAAATTATGACTTTTACATCTTTATATATTTATGAGGTAGCGATTTTTGTTAAAACGAATAAACATCTGTTTGCAAAACCACAATCCGTTAGGAATGCTTTAAAGATTTCTTCCCTACCTCACAGAACTGCCCTTTTTGACAAGAGTTTTTTTAGTATGTCAACAAGAATATTTAATAAACTACCTATAAAAATTTTGAGAACAATAGATTTACAAGATTTTATGAAAAAATTGCAAGTATTTTTATTAGATAAGGCTTATTATACAATTACAGAATATTTAAACGATAATATTAGATAATTTAGTTGATATAGTAGGATAGAGTTAAGTAATTATAATTTAAGATTAATGTTTTTATATAGAGGTTTTAAACCTAATATTTGTACGCTGTACTAGCAGGACATAGTGATACATTTGTTATTTTAAGCACCATCATCCTTGTTAACCTATGACCACAAATAAAAGACTTCGACTTTGACCATCTAAATTGCCTTATTATGGTAGTCGTGAAAAACTCAAAATGACATTTTTATTATGTAAATCATTTTGCCAGTAGTTGATTCAAGCTTCAAGGATATTGTCTTAATGAATACGATTTCGCATACAAACTTCCAAAAATAGGGGATTTTTTACTATGTCACCCTTCATCATATATGGAATACGTCCTTCAAAATTTAAGTCTCTTCGGCCAGCAGTTTAAGCTCTGTGTCAATCCGACAGTCAGGACAAAGCCTTTTGTATGTAATGTATATATAGAGTTAGATTATTTTATGTAGATCCTACTCGTACCCTTAACCTTATATAGAAACTTAAGCAGAGATTGCATCGGTCGTTGGATCATTCAGTTCCTTTCAAAATGGTTAAGCTGGATGGTGTCGGTACACGTTCGTGAATTGGCATTGTCAGTTGAGATTATTCATAATTTAACTGCCACTGGCTATTTTAATCTTTATATTTAAAACTAGTATTTCGCTTGGGGGCGCGAGTTGCGAGCAACTCGCGTTGTCTTTTTAGTATTTTTTGACTAACAATTATTATTTCCCTGTGAAAATAATAATTTGTGTCAGGTTTCTGAGATACGCAAAGGGGTTGAAAGTAGGGGGTTGAAAAGGGTTCAATTTTTTATTGGCCATATACTCATCCAGACACCCTCTATACAAACCCGAAGACCATTTTTCTCTACAATGTCAAGTTTCTGAGATACGCAAAGGGGTTGAAAGTGGGGGGTTGAAAAGGGTTGAATAGGGTTGAATTTTTTATTGGCCATATACTCATCCAGACACCTTCTATACAACCCCGAAAACCATTTTTCTCTAAAATGTCAGATTTCTGAGATACGCAAAGGGGTTGAAAAGGGTTGAATAGGGTTGAATTTTTTATTGGCCATATACTCATCCAGACACCTTCTATACAACTCCGAAGACTATTTTTCTCTACAATGTCAGGTTTCTGAGATACGCAAAGGGGTTGAAAGAAGGGGGTTGAAAAGGGTTGAATTTTTTATTCGCCATATACTCATTCAGATACCCTCTATAACTCCGAAGACCATTTTTCTCTACAGTGTCAGGTTTCTGAGATACGCAAAGGGGTTGAAAGTAGGGGTTGAAAAGGGTTGAATTTTTTATTGGCCATATACTCATCCAGATACCCTCTATACAACCCCGAAAACCATTTTGCTCTAAAATGTCAGATTTCTGAGATACGCAAAGGGGTTGTAAAAAGGGGGTTGAAAAGGGGTAGTTTTTTTTTTCGTTTTCTACTCATCCAAACACCCTCTATACAACCCCGCAAACCATTTTTCTCTTCGACGTCAGGTTTCTGAGATAAGCAATGGGGTTGAAAGAAGGGGGTTGAAAAGGGGTAGTTTCAGATTTTTCCCATACTCACCCCGACACCTTCTATACAACCCCATAAAAAATTTTCCCCTCCTACCACGGCAAGTGGGAGAACAATTATGTCAATCAGTGAGTGAGTGAGTGGTTATTTAATTATATATAATATAATTATTTTATACATTTTCAATTTTTTTTTGCATTATCCTTACATATAAACATATACAGCAACAAGGATAATGTAACCATCATTTTTGTATTACATAACATAATTTAAAAAAGTGTCCGTGAAGTTTCTTGCACATTCTTCTCCATAGTGATCTACGCTTTCGATGTTTTTGACTGACCGACCTTGACAATTCAATATTGCCTGTAAATTATTTATTAGAAAATAGATGTTTTGATTCTTGAATCTTGAAAATATATATGGTTATGTGGATATACGATAAAGTTTCATATAAATGAAAGCTTGGCGCTAGAATTTCTCGTGCCCACATCATGGAGACAGTTCACAGACTTATCCTAGAAGCCGCAAATATTCGTAAACTCGGCCCTAAAGCTAACCTAACCTAACTACTACGAAAACTGGACGCAAATATCCAGACTTAGCACAAATACTTCACTGTGGATCCTGCTTATTTGCCCACACGCAGTAGATTTAAACTTGCAAGTTTGGAAAGATGTATTCTTCGTTCGACCCACTTAGTTCTGTCCTACATAAAAATCCTGGGGCGTTCCTATTTTATATTCCTTTTACGGCCCATTTTTTTTTTGTATTATTAATAAAATATAAAAAGCAATCAACTGTTTTAAAAAAATATTCCAGTTTGTATTTTATTGTAATTGCAGTGAGTTAGAAGTTGTTTTTTGCACACTTTTACAATATTTAGTTTATATATGTTAATTTTTAAAATACACGTTTCACACATAATTGTGTGTAATAATCGCATTTTTTTTCAACATTTCGCATGTGCTTATTGTTGATATAATTATAAATTGTACATGGTGTATTTGTAATTCTAAAAATGATAACAATTATTTTCTTTTTTTTCTGTTTTGATACAGCTCTCATTTATTTTTTGTGATTTTGATTGTGATACCGGATAATAAAGATGATTTATACTTAACTGTTTAAAATTGTTTAGTAATTGAATTATTCTTTCAAATAATTCAAATACAATAAGCATTTTTATTGCTGACAGTACCTTTAAAATGATTGTTATTTGGGACGAAGTATAACTTCAATATGGGTCAAACTAAGATTTTTTCGGAATGTGGGACAAAACTAAGAATAATACTTTGGGAAACCTTGGGAATACTTGGTTAGGTAATTTTTTATGTGAGCGTGTGCTTCTTTTTCGCACAAGTATTACAAATAAAAAGAACACATATATATGTGAAAGCTGCATTAGGGACCAAACAGTAGTACAACGAAAGCCAGTTTTCGAGTAAGTGTGTTGAAAAATAGGTTTTCGTACAAATATCTGCTATGTCATGATCAATAACCAAACAGTGTCCTTACTTACTTTACGTAACTGACATGAAATAACGTAACGAAAGATTATAGAAAAAATCTCAACGATAAAAACAAAGCCAATAATCTATTTATTACATCGAACAGCACTTAGCTGAGCCACTTTTATGGAAGACACGCTTTACCTTCGATGGAACATAAATCAATCAATTACTTTGTGTTTTGGACACTAAAATATTAGAAAATAAGGTTATTACGGTAGCTAGGCTAGTATTATGCTCGGGTCGTATTGGGTCTTTTTTTAATTCCTTAATTCTTTATTGTACACCAAAACAACTTATATTTTACAAGGCATAATAAAGGGCCAAAGGGGAGCTCAACTCAGAGTTGAGTTTTCTCCCAGCAAACCTTTGAGTGATAGAGAGAGATCAATATAGAGGGTAGGATCCAGTGTACAAATAATATAGATCAATATATTTACATACATAACAATACAAATATATTTACTTACATAAGTTCATATGTATCTATTAATTATATTTCATTGTGAAAGGAAAAATGCTCTTGCTTCTTGCTTTATTTATTTTTTTGTGTATGGGAAATCACCAAATTACTTCTTCCGTTCTGGGCGGAGAGGAAGGGAGTGCCTGACGCTTACTGACTAAAAAACATCCGTGCTCTTCCTAATTAATGCCCTTTGTGATCCAAGGCCGCGGTAACTGTTTTGAACAAATTCCGCAACCCTGCCAGGCACTGGGCTTATCAGACCCGACTGACTGACCGATGGCATATACATACATACATATGTACGTAGTGAGTACAGAACTACGGAGAAACTACTTCTTATCCAAAGACAAGAGCAAAAAAAATATCTTTATTTATGTAAGTAGTATAAAACAAAGCCGCTGTCTGCCTCTATCTGTTTCTCAGCTAAGCTACTTCTTCTAAACCATTTTTTTATGGTTTTCATTCAAAGAAAGGGCGATAAACGGATTTTGATACGGTTTTCATTCACATAAAGAGGCTTTTTGTACTTTTGCACTCGTGCGAATTCATTGCGCTATCGCTTGTGAAATAATAAAACTGTATAGGATCTGATATCATATTTAAAATTCGGATGTCATGTTCAAAAAATGTTTTGGAAACTATTGTATACAAAAATATATATATTTTTTTTTAAATAATTTGCCTATGTAGGGTAAAGTAAACGTAAGAAAACAAGAAGAAAATTCTATGCAAACTTAAGCCATAATTCTACCGACAAACAAGGCCATATTTGCGAATCCTAAGACCGGTAATAATAAAATTTAGGCGCCCCTGACGATCCTATCCAGAAAGTTTGGAGTCTCCAAACTTCTTATTCGAACAACCGACAAAACAGGATTTGTGAAAAAAATAACACAAATCCCTTGAGCATGCTCGTATACATTGTACATATTATTTAATGAGAAAACCTCATTCTACAGTTACTTGGTGCCATGAAAAGTTAGTGCTAGTGTATTTTCTTCGCTGAAATATATTAATATTGATAATACTTTCCATGTTGTAGCTACAATGCGTGTTTTTTCAAATAAAATCAGTCCCTTATGAGACATTAATCTTGCCATAGTTGAGCTAACCTAACCCTGAACGTTACGTATCAAGACAGACTTAACCTTTGTTCCTAAGCCTTTTATACTACGTTGAAAGCAATTTTAGGAATCATTTATTGGCAACTTGACTGCAGCAAATTGTATAAAATTATGTCTTGGTATGATAAACATAAACACAGTGTTCGGTTTGACATTACCGAAATCGATTTATTAGAATCAGAATCAGGTTATATATATGTATGTAGATATATATTATTTGAATGTATGTTCGGGCATAACAGTAACTCCGTCATATATAGACGGAATTACAAAATTCTTTTTTATTTGAAAGAAGTATTCAGAAATGGGCCCATTATTTAATATTTTAAAAAAAATCGTAGAGGTCTGATGAAGAATTTTGGAGATAGACGGTTAAAGCAAAGCAAGCAAGGAATTTTTTTTACAACAATGTCCACTACAAAGGAAAAAATAAATATTTTGGAAGCCGGTGTCGAAAAGCGAAGAAACCACCCCAGAAACACCTACTTCCAAAATAAACTCGTTTGTACTTACTTGTAATGGTTTTCATTTGGTATTTCTTGGGTATTTTGTATAATAATAATAATAATAATAATAATAATAAATGTTTATTTCAGGCATTATCATCCATAAAATTGAAATTGAAACTTATACTAAAAACAGGACTTAAACTATACACATAAAAACTACACACATAAACAAACAGTAAATTTCAAAATAATAAAAATAAAAGATATGACGGTAAAAACCACCCACCAGTTCACACAAAAGAAGCCAAAACAAACGTACCACGTAAAATTGGTGAGCACATTTTACACAACACACACACACACACACACATTTTTGCACATTTTTTTTTTTTATAAAAAAAAGGTTTTTTATAGTGTCGTAGATCAGACAATAGTTTATTTAAATTCATCCAAATTAAAAGAGACCCGACAGGAATGGGAAATAAATATAACTAGCTTTTGCCCGCGACTTCGTACGCTCAAATCCCGTTTTTTTCCCGTAGGAATTTCCGGAAATCCTCTCGTTGTGCTAACCTACTTTTCTTACTTCAGCTAACTATTTAGTAATCTGTGCTTCAGCTTTTTACAAACCTTAGCACCGTCTTTGCGTAGTGACTCAGTAACTGAAGAGTTTTATACAATTTTATTGATTGCGTTTATTAAGTTGAATAGTGAATTATGCTTTGATGTAAAATCGAAAACGATTGTGATCACGAAGGCTTTACGCAATTAGGTTTCTACTAAAAAACATGTCATTTGATAAAGTTAGTACTTACGAACACGTGTTCCGATTTATAGTCCCTGGGGCATACTACACAGGCCACCGGACCGCTTTTACGTGGACTAACGAGGCTAGGATCCGATTTTATGTGTTCAACCTATGTAAAAAGGGTCTCAGTCAAGATGTGCCGTAAAAACATAATAAATTAGTTGGGGTTCTGTTCTGTTTTCTGTACTGTAACAATAAAACTTCCTTCCTACAAGATGAATTGGAAATAATGTTTCCTTCACAATGTTTCTTTTTTCCGTTTTTTTCGGAAATAATTCTCTCTCGATTTTACCTGAATAATAGCAAAATAATATTCGTTCAATAATGTTCCACCAGTGCCCCGCTACCTTCTAGGGGTTATTAGCTAGAAAAAAAAAATAGCAAACGAAATGCGATCATCCACTTTGAAAATTCCTTAAGAAATGCAGAATTTTCCTTGCCATTGTTTTGAAAAAGGAACCAATTAAAGTAGACATGGCGTAACAAAAATCTTTCGAGAAATTGGCAGTATGCATTCATGTGAATGCATACTGCCAATTTCTCGAAAGATTTTACGGCCATAGTTACAGAAATCAAACGCAAGATAAGTGATGCAATAGTGTGCTGAAAAGTCTCAACACCTTTGCAAATTTTACAAATGATTTTGCAGAAAATTTTAGTTACTGATACCATAGTCTTTTAAAAGAAGTTCAGTGTTTTGGAATATCATTTCTGTCACTTAAAGCTTAATATGTCATATTTAAAACCGGGAGTTCACCCTGGCGGTAAGTTAATAAGGGTAATACGTACCGTAAGTGGTAACGGCCATTTTAATTACATATTTCTTTGATAAAAAGTGTTGTGTACCTTTGTATACGGTAAGCGAGACTTAATAACACCTTCTGGTGAAGAGTGTATTTTATATAAGTACATAACATACATTCATAATCAGCCTTTTAATGTTCCCACTTCTGGGACACAAGCCTCCTCTCTAGGAGAGGGAATGGGCCGTAATCCACCACGCGGGCCCAGTGCGGGTTCTTTGGTTCTAACACATGCCGGTTTCCTCATGATGTTTTCTTCAACGTTTTGAGAGCAGTGGTGATGAAATTAATAACACAAATTAATGCGCCTGGCTGGGTTTGAACCCGTGACCTATAATTCGTACCACTCGGCCACCACTGCTCTGCAATAATATTTTATATATTACGACATTACTAACACCTGTTTTATTATATGATCGTTTAGTTAATCGTGTTAATAAAACTACATAAGTATATGTCTCCCGTTTATTACTTACATAACAGTTATTTTTTTCAATCGCGTTATCCCTTTCTGTTGGCCAACAGAATTCAATTTTTATAGTAAGCTTGCGCCAAGAACAGGCTTCCACAAAAAAAGATGAATTTAAAATGAGCTTAGTCTTCAAAATTTCGTAGAGACCGAAACTTTTTAATCAATTTTAAATTGTGTTATACATTGATAGTTTTTATTCGCCAACTTTCGTAAAAAAAAAAATTTAACCAACTATCTAGAAGAAGATTAAATATTTACAATGGCATGGCGATATGACTAAGAAAGAAGGTTAACAGTCTTCGATTAAAAATAAGTCAAACTAACAAAAAAGGGTTCAAACTGATTATTTACTTGTAGGAGATTTTCTGTGAAAGTTCACAGGAGGTTCCCATTCTGGAAATTTATCACTGCCACAAAAATACTGTATTACTAATAAATATTGGCAAATTTTTGTTCTAATATAATGGGAGCCAAACCGCGGGAAAAAGCTAGTATCTAAGTTTTAACGGGATAATCCATAATTGAATAACAAGTTTCGGGTTAAACACTTCCTTGCTTAATGGTAATAAAGCAAAACAATGATAACTAAGAACGACATTGCTCATTGTTCTTTATCTACACTAATATTATAAAGAGGTAAGGTTTGATTGTTTTTTTGTTTGTTTGCATTGAACAGGCACCGAAACTACTTGACCGATTTGAAAAATTCTTTCTCTCCGGTGAACATAGGCTATATTATATCCCCATATTCCTACGGGAACGGGAACTACGCGGGTGAAACCGCGCAGCGATGCTAGTCATTAAGTGAAATTCAGTGGTAAGTATTTTCAATATCATCCATTCCAAATGAACGACTTTTTGAAGTGATGTGACGCTGTCACCTAGATGTTATTATGACCCAGGTGGCATTGTGTAGTTTTCCATTGTTTCCACTCACGCACAATAGAAAAGCTTTGAGACAATGACGTTTAATAAAAAAAAAACTAATGATATTTTTTTAAACTTAGAACATTTAATTGAAAATGAAACCTGAAAACGAAGTATTTAACATAATAGTTTTAAATGAATGCGGTTTGAAATTAAAAAAAGTATTTACGTGAAGCTTTAATATACAATGAAGTCGTATTATAAAATAGTTAATTCAGTGTGGGCGGCGCTTAGGGAACAAAGGCTCAAACACTCACAGAGGAGGTACCTAATTAATGGGGCTTTGAGGGTTCGCGTTTAATCTAACTTAATCATCAACGCCATAATTATATTTCGCTCAGCCTTTCATTCTAATATCTCATTTTAATAATACAACCTTATAATTTGGTGGCTACTTGTGTTTTTGTACGATTTTTACCAAATCTTGCTTGAAGAGCGAGCTTTTACCAGTGACTATGCCCGTGAAAATCGCTATCTATATCACTCGCTAGCTATCCCTAGGAAACGAGTTCTCTAATATAAAAATTCCTTTTCAAAGATATGGCCAACCGTGTTTTAAACATCCAAATCAGTTTCAACATTAACACACATCCGATTAACACACTTCCAATCACACAGAATAATACCTTCAGTAACTGCTGAGCGAAGAGTCCTGGGTTCGACTCTCAGGTCGGACAAGAAGTGTTATTGGGATTTTCCATTTGGAATTTCTCATTAGCAGCCCGGAAGTACGAAAACACGTTAAGCCGTTGTTTCTGCATCTGATCTGTCCCCGATGGAGTAAGATTATGAAAATAAAAGAACACAGAGTGCGAGTAACAGCAAGTCAATAGGAAAATCAATTTTCGCATTTAGTGAAAATTTATTGAGTTTTCTAATTACCAGGTGGAATCTGTTGGTCCAGATGTTCTGCAACACTCACCAAATTTTCCATTATAAAGCGCAATATAACGCACAGAACCCCCCTTTAGATAACACATAATTTGCAAACACGTTTGTTGAGACTCGTAGTACTAAACTATGTAAAAAATAAATACCGAGACAATAGGGTAGTTGCCTGAGTAAAAAATATATGATTATGTTTAGTCCGTCAGTTAGATTATAGAAAAATATTGGACACGTATTTTTTCCTTTATCAAATCTATAAAAACTGACGAAGATAAAAAGCATCAAAGATCAGGAGTGGGAGCGTGTGACGTCATGGCCCGGTAAAAATTGTAGCGAGTAGTGACGTCACACGAGTTTTTACGCACTGTATCGTCTTCATTTTTTGTTTATGTGAAAAAAGAAAAAATACCTGTCCAATATTTTTTGGAAATCTATCAGACGGACTAATCAGATTTTTTTAGTCAACTACCCTATTACACAGGGTTATTTAAAGTGGGAAATCAACAAATGACTTCTTCCGCTCTGGGCAGAACGCAGTGTCACGACTCCGTGTTTCTCCTAATCCCGTTAACGTTCCAGAGCGCCTACGTGACCCTTTCAAACTGATTCCGCAATTCTGGCAAGCATTGTAAACGGGTGTACCATTTTATGTGCACAGACAACCTTGTTTCGTACATTCGAAACTCCGGGTAAGGTCAAGTTCGCCATATTTTAAGGAATGCTGACAATATTAATGTTTTATTGGACGTTATGAGAAATATTTGAAATCCATTAAATTAAAAGCGAGCAGTATAACTTGTCTTAAGTTCCTGATATTGTGAGGACTCTTGACGTTTTATATATATTTAAACGACTTCAGCAAAAGAAGAAGGTGCCCAATTCAACAGAATGTGACTGAATAGATTAGTTGAAGTGCAAAAAACAGCAGCAGTAAAGAATGATGATACATTCATTATTCTTTACTGCTGCTGTTTCTTATTATATATTGTGGCCATATCGTAGAATTTGGCCATTTCATGAAATCATTGGTCAAATCATGAAATGGCAATCTCAAGCCTAACCACAATAGCGAAGCCCTTCTGCGTGGGGCTCCTATTTCTGCCTGAAGGGTTTATACGAGTAGGAAGCTTAAATGAAGTATTATTGTGTTACCATGTTATCTCCTTACCACCTTAATTTCACATTTTTAACGATTTGCCGTATTACATAACTTTGTTATTAGGTATAAACCAACCCTGGAAAGGTAAACAAGGAAGCATCAATTTTAAAAACTAAGACTAAGAATAATTTATATATACCACATTTTATAATTTAAGAAAAATGTGCTATTTTAAACTAACCATGGAAGAGTCAACATCAAAATGAAATAAGATATTTAAAAAAGTAGACTATGAGGTAACGAGCAGCTAATCTAAGCAATAAAAAAACAGGATTCATAATTTAATTATTTGTCCCATTTAGAGCTTGCCAACTTTCCAGAAGCTAAGAAAACAACACAAAAGTTAAGGTGATAACACCCGCCAACGACCTTGGAGTAAAACGAACAGGCGCAGACCCAAAGTTTAGTCGGAAAAACAAGTTCTTTGATGAAAAAATCGGGTACCTATTTTTAAATATGGATGCTCAAATTATCATCTTTATGGTGGTAAAAATTTCATAAAACCTTCTACTAGTTTATTTCTAAAACTGTTAAGCCGTTAAACCATGTACATGTGATGTCCAATTTACTATCATAAAAAGTTATATATCCACCCCTTAATAGCTAGCAAATACCCCGATGAGCTCGTGCATTCATTATACGAGTATAGATAAAGGATATTGTAGGACGTGTACGCAGTTCGTTACATGTGCTATTAGATGATCGATCGCCTATAATGGGCGACTTATTAATCGAGCGCGCACGTAGGCTCTAGCATCTACCTTCCTTTACGCGAAAATTTTGCTAAGTATGCAATTAAGGTTATCTAGCAGAGTGTTAGGTTCATGGAAAGGAAATTCGGAGATGAACTGGCTTTTATAACCATCAAATTTGTTATAGAATCCAGGACAGGATTGATGCAAACTTAGAGGATTTTTAATAAAAACAGCTGCTCCCTACATTTTGTCGAGTTATGCGATAAAACAATTGTACTAGAGCCCAAATCTGCTATTTTTTATAAATTTGTCATTCCAACACGATCCTATTGTCATTTTGCTAAAAGTTCGTAATCTGCTAAATCATAATGGTCGATCATTGGTCGGTCAATGGTCTCATAATACTTTTTGATAACCGAGCTATTAAAAGCAATGACTGCACAATGACGTTCTAATGGTAGGTCACTGATCAATGGATCTGTCAAAATTTTAGCAGATTACGGCATACGTCTGTCATTCATTTGTCATTATGTACGAGATTACCATTCTATGCCATTTCTTTCAATGGAGTGTCACTGGTTGGCCTTTGGAAAATCGTAGTGATGCCTTTGTATTAGTAGATTACCAAACTTGTCAAAATCGACCATTACGAAAGCAATGTTAGACCATTCTGACACTATTTTTTAAATAAAAAACACGATACCTGTATTCCCCGTTAGATAAGGCAGAAGTAAAAGTTAAGTTATCGCATAATTCGTCAGTAAAGTTGTAATAAGAATCGAGCATTTTGTTATCAATCCAGCAGAAATCTAGACTGCAAGCGGCTATTGATAAATTACTTTCGAAACAACTCAATATTATTTTCGACCTGCGAATCAAACTTAGGACCACATGCTCGTAGCGCTTATTAACAGCACATGCAAGTTACTTTTAAGATCAGTAGACCAGCGAGACAGTTGGGCATCTTTAAACCATAACGGCCGAACCCACTAACCTATCTATCACCAGTTTTGGCATACTGGAGATAGCAAAACAAATGAAACAATATAAAAATTATATAGATTTTCTGTTGTTTCATTTGTTTTTCTATCTCCAGTATGTGATAGATAGGTTATTGGGTTCGGTCGTAAGAGCATAGAAGGAAAATCTAAAAACAAACGAAGGGTCCACTGTAATAATGATGAAAGTCCATTTTTGTAAAAATTCTAAGTAGGCACGTCATTCAGTCACTGGATATTTGTAATCTCGTTAACAAACTCAGCAATATATCCCTTACATTTTTGAGATTTGCGAAAGTGACCGCTAAAATAAGATAAAAGGACAGTACTCAATAAAATCCTGGTTTTTGAGAATTACTTAAAATTAAACCACTTTTTAAGCCAGTTAAATACCAACGAGTTGGACCCAAACGATTAGTGTTTGAAACGAGATTTATCTATCAGACGGCCATTTTAAATTGAAAACCCTCTTGGAAGGGTACTGATAAATCTTCACTAGGCAATAGGGATTTCAGTTTTATGACCATTGACTAAAATTACCCGAATATTTAACTTTTTTGGTTCCATTTTATAGTTTCAACTGCGAATGTGTCCTTCAGCTTTTAACAAAACATCACGCGTGTATTATTCAAAGGTTTAGGCAGAGCTTCATCTAAGTATAGTAAATACACAAACCTTGTCAATCATGATAAACTAATGTTATAGAGGGATGACCCTATAGCTATCAACTGGGCACAAATTCAGGATCCAGGCTGAAAGATGGGGCCCCATAGGGTCATTGCCTGCTAGGGTTGCGGAATTTGTTCGAAAGAGTCACTGCGGCCCTGGAACGCAAAAGACATGAGGAGGAACACGGATGGACTTTAGTCAGTAAGAGTCTGATACCCCCTTCCACTCCGCCCAGAGTGGAAGAAGATTTGACGATATCCCATTAAAAAAAGGCTGCTTGAAAAACTTAAAACATTTATCACTAGCCGAAACTTTAACTCAAACTACATTGGCAGCTTTTGCGAGCATCCCTAAAGATACACAATGAAATTCAAACCATATCAGAATTCCAAAGAATAGCGTCATTCTAAACAGGGTTGCCAAGCCAAGAGCTAAACATTTTTTGTAAATCATCCCTACGATAAGGCTAGGCCTCCCACATCTACGGTTTGAAACAGACAGAAAACAAAATGTTAAACGGTTTTATACCTACATGTGATTTAACTGATTATAGAAATTTTGGGATTTTCATATATTTTTTTTTACTATCTATACTATACATATTATAAAGCTGAAGAGTTTGTTTGTTTGAACGCGCTAATCTCAGGAACTACTGGTTCGAATTGAAAAATTCTTTTTGGGTTGAATAGACCATTTATCGAGGAAGGCTTTAGGCTATATATCATCACGCTTAAGCCAATAGGAGCGGAGCAGCGATAAAGAATGTTTTAAAATCGGGGATTCCACGGGGACGAAGTCGCGGGCAGCAGCTAGTTACTAATAAACATACAAAATTAGCAAAAGCTGTGGTTTTGCTGTTTTTTCTCTTGAGCTTGTTTGTAGTTTTAAACAGCTCTAGGAGAGAGTTGGCAACACGGTTCCCACACTAAAGCTCAATATCCAGCGAACTACCCGCAAACCCGCTGTACTCGCGAGTCGACTGTATTATCAAACGTGAGAGCGTATTGTGCACGGAGTCACAGAGTTATTGCGAGCTATAAATCGCACCGCAACTCTGCCACTGATAGCCGGCTTTTTAATTTTGAAGGATTATAGACAACGCCCGCTGTCTGTGGTTTCCGTAACTTATAGCACACTATTATTAATACGCCGTTATTTAACTAGGTATTGTTTTGTCTCATTACATCTATCTTTTTTTAATTCAGTAATAATTTAATCGTTGGCAGTTTAATTTAGTAATCAAAACTCAATTTACTAAGCAGACCCATAAATGAGTTTTGATGACTAAAGCCCAAGGCATCTGTGGTACCAAACTAAACAAATATCACATACTAGCTGTCACACGCAGCTTCATTTGCTTTAATTTACTAAAAAATAAAGTAGCTTGTTTCCATCTCCAGGGTCCCATCTATATCTGTACAAAATTTAATCAAAATTGGCGCAGGAATTTAGGCTTGAAAGCTTAACGAACAAGCAGACTCACATTTGCAATTATAATAATATCAGTTAGTATGAGAATCAGCAGCTGACGCAGAATAAAGCATTCACCTCACAGAAGGTATTTTGAAACAGGAATACTTTATAATAAACTTCAACAACGCTGAAACACAAGCTCTAAGGAGTGATAGAGATACTTTACTTAAGTATCTTCATAGTTCTTTTAGTTCATCTTCTGTGCTGTAGTACCTGTGTAGGTAACAAAATAGTTACATGTAATTGAGTCGATCATATTCCCATCTTAAACTAAGTAAGCACATATCATCTGCAAACAATTATTGATCAAACGGACTTAATGTCAGAAAAATGGAAAGTACACCTTTTTCTTTCTTTAATGGATGTTAGAGATCGCAATCCGGAAAAAACGGAGCCGGTAATTCGATATCATTCAACGTTTACCAGATCCGGTAACAATTACTGGACCGGGTGACCAGATCCTGAGATAGCATTTTTTGGCAAAATAATAGACGAACATGAAGGAATACAAGGAGAATATATGATTATTTGCTGACAATAATAATAATATAAAAGATGAAAGGCATTTCCGGCGACAGTATGGCCTGTCGCCGGAAATGCCAAAGTTTGAAGCTCCAGTAGAAGTGGACTGGCAGATTACATAATATACACTTTTTGTTTTCTACGACTTTTTGATAATTAAGATAGGTAAATTGAATCAATATTTCTTTCTTTTTTATTTATTTCTTTCTCAAAGTATATATACATATTATATTTAATAATGTCTGTGCAATTGTAATCTCATTTCAGTAAATTATGGTAAATTATATACAGTTACTTACTAAAATAATCGTTCTGATCCATCAGCGAAAGTAAAATCTAGGAAAACAGAGCCACTCGTTACGTTGTTCTAATTGTATTAATTTTACCTACGTAGAGTAGTAGGTTTTAATGTATGTTTTTTTAATACTTCCAATGATATATACAATTACACGCCATGAAGTCACGAACAGTTCATTTTGGACAGAAAAGCGAAAATCCTCCTGATAAGATCAATCTGGCCAGGGTTACGAATAAAAATGTGGATGAATTGATAGGGAGAGCGAGATGGAGGCCAAAGAAAAGATGTATGGAGTGATATGAAAGAAACGGGAGTCAGTGATATCATAACGGCAGATAGGACTAAAATTGGCAATGATAAGGGCAGGAAGATGATTACAGATCATCTGGACGAAAATGATAACCTACTACCGTCTTTTTAAAACAACGATTGACTGTAAACTACGTAGTTCAAATGGACGTCTGAAATTGGCACAAGGGCAAGAAAACTTGTTTGGGACTCGGTTACCCTGATATGAAGATGCAATGAGGAAGAATGAGGAAAATGTCAAGTGGTAAGCTTTGGTTATACCTTACCTACCTACTCTTTGGCTCTATAATAATACTTATAAGAGAGAGTAGGGAGAAGACAAAAACGTTGCACGATGAATGAACTGTATGAAAAGTAATATAGACGGTAGAACATAAAACAGAAGAATAGAAAGAGAAGGCGAGAGAAAGAGCATTATCATTGTGTGACACTTCTTGCGAACACCTCTACATTTTATAGTTTTCTTGAGAAAAATATTAAAAGTTATTTACGAGCAACTTAAAGAAGAAGTGACATCATCATCGGAGATTGTTGATCAGGAGTCAGAACACGTCGAGTTCCACATTATAGGAACTTATTCATATTCAACGCGTCATAAAAATGTTCCCGCATAATAAATAAAGCATGTATTATGCGCTGATATTGGAAATCCCACCCTTTTCGTTCAATGTCAGATTATGTAAAATTATATATTCGGTCACCTATAACTTTGTCCATATATTATTAAACCTACATTTCGACTCTTTTGGGATATTTGAGCTATTTCTGTTCAACAAATTATGAATAGGAACAAATTTTAAAACTTATGTAAACTAATTAATTATTAACATAACGAATTAATGATTGGTGCAGTAGAAGCTTTAAATTAATACTACAATGCCAATTTATGAGAGATGCAAACTCAAAACTAGAAATCTCTTATCCAATGTTTGGAATGCTTGGTAATTTTCAAAGCTTATTGTAAACATTCAAATTTCTGTAGCAAGCTCACTCGGTGACAGTTAATATTAGAAATTTGTCAAAATATAAGAAAATTACAGGTGTTTCTGACGGACTGAGATTGGAAAACGAACGTCTAAAAAAATACAGAAATTACTCCTCGGATAACGATGAAAATTTTTGATGAAACTTTTCCTTCAAAATCTCTGTCTTGGGCGATCCCTGACCAAGTTTTTACCGCAAACATGATGAGATCCTCACACCACCTCGCTTTGCTGACGATAATGTATTGTTCCCTATCACCTTCAGGACTTGAAAAAATGCAAGATCTGAGCACGGTAAGTCTTTTTCTTTTGGATCTGTTCATAGAAAGTCCAGCCGACTTTCAATGAACAGATCCAAGACCCAGGGATTGACCAACAGTACGAAACGTAGGTTCGATGTAGTCGAGCATTTGTTGCAATATGTCGTACCTATGTATACGTACATATGTACGTGTAAACGTATTGGTGTTAAAAAAAAAAACGATTGACAATTTGGCTAAAAACAAAAGGTTATTTTATTAGGTTATTGAATTACAACTTGGGGCGAGTCTCTTGCCTTAGGGCGATTTATCCATAATTAACTCAGCCAATAACCAGTCAAAAATCATTAAATGCTTTTTTTTCGATAAAATGTTAGAAGATTATACAACTTTCACTTCAAAATTCATGGTCGTGGCTAAAAATTGATCGATAAACGAATTTTAACGATTTAATGACCTCCAACAAAAAAAAATAGATTGAAAAGAAAAATCATTTCAATTTTGTGTGTGTCTACACACACAAAATTAAAATGATTTTTTACAATTGGTTGAGTTAACTACGGATCAAGAAGCCCTCAATTATTTTTCAAGCAAAATATCAATGGAAAAGCCACAAACGGCATCGATAGCAAAAGTCAGCTTGTGTGTAGCGAAAGGCGAACATTCTCAGAACCGCCATTAGTCTTGCAGGCGCCCGCCAACTTGGATCGATTTTATTATTTCCAACGGCCTGACTAATCTCCTTGAATAATACTATTATACTTGAATATCTTCGTAAAGCGACTGTTCAAGACCAAATATGATTAAAATTCAAGCATTTCTTGTGATGTAAATACTCTAAATACAAGCAAAAAATGTCGACAGCAAGTCAAAATAACAAGTTAGGTATGTGAAATTGTGACGTCATAATCATTTGTGTCACCGGTGACAATTTTTCTTTTAATTAAATTATTGTAAATAATACTATATTAATGACGAGTGACAATCCTTCATAGAATTTGTAGGTATTTATTTAATTAATATATAAATGGCAACGAGGCGCACAGGCCTATATAAATTGCAATACATAATGTTATTCTACTGTTTTCATAACATATTTTTGTGAATAGCTAGGGCGAGACTGAAAGGAAGGCATATGTCTATAAATACTCCTCTATTGTGTTCAAAAATAACTTCTGTTACAGCCAGACGTATGTCCATTAAAGAGGTGATAAGACTTAATATAGTTTGGCATCCTTCATATTAGTAACACTCAAAGGTGCTATTCGAGAATACAATAACTAAAGCCATATTAGGTCAGTAAAAAGGTAATACGAGCCGTTAACACGTCATAGAGATTTATTTTCGTCTATAAAGTCAAAAGGACTATTATTTCTAATGCTTATTTATGTTACGGTTTATTATGGTGTATAATAGCATATGTAGATAACGAAAACTAGGGTAGTTCAGGTGATGTTAGTCATTTTATAAAATTTATATACATTTAGAGACTATTTCTACTTCAATTACACCAAGAGTGATCAGATTCAAAATGCCAACTGTTCTAAGATTCGTATGTGAAGTAAGTTTCAAATCAAATCAAAAGTCATTTATTCAAACTAGGCTGAGGGCCCGCACGTTTTGAACGTCAAATTTACATAAAGACTGTTCCCCAAAACCCTACCCGTCACCACTTTCTAGTGTTATAGCTGGGAAGAAGAAGTGGTGCAACAAACTCCACAGCAACACATCTGTCTGTTACGTTTTGGCATGTGAAGAGGTTAATGATGGTAAATCCGCGCAAAACAGCAATTGCTCAGCATAACGCTAGGACTCGTGCACGAGACAAAGCCATAGTGCTGGTTTTCAGCGAAAATCGGTGTCGACGAGATGACTTTGCAACACATTCCCTTTCATATATTATCGACGTATTCCGCTCTGGGTGGTGCGGAAGGGAGTCTCAGACTCTTACTTGCTAAAACCCATATGTGTTCCTCCTAATGCCCTTTGTGTTTCAGGTCCGCGGTGACTTTTTCGAACAAATTCTGCAAACCTGGTAGGTACTGGCCCTAACGGGCCGATAAGCAAATATAATGGAAAGCAAACTGCAGCGACAATTTTCACCGTATGAATGGGTGAGAGTGTGCCACACTTGTTTTTTTAATTTTCATATGAACATACTCTCAGTATTAGCTTTTACATTTAGTCGACGTTCGAGGCTCCCTTGTTTCCTGTTTAATCTCACAGATTGCTCCGCTGCAAGTTTTATTATTCTGTGACATTGTGTGTAAACTGTCGATGGAATGATCTAATGCAAACGGGGATCGCCAAACTGAAAAGAAGATCGCGTGTGGAAGCCAGTTTGTTGTCTTTAGACTTGTACCAATAAGTTCTTCGTAAATTGGCGTCCTAAAGGCGATGAGAGGAATGGGCCTTTGGCCAGAAGGGGGACAGTTCAGGCGATATTACGAGTGTATACCCAAAAAGTCACCCTTTGCTGCCCACGGCAGTTTACAGAATTTACAGAACGCCACATGCGACGATTCTTACTCTATACTACTGTATTTTGTTTTGTTTACGTTCATACGTCTGAGTACTATCGTATCTCGGTGTGTCAAAAAAACCTCACATTTCATACATTGTTGAAAGATTTCGACTGAGATACGAACGCGATATTTGATAGAAAATTGGTAGAATTAGCCCTTTGATCATATCCGCACGCCAGTTGCGAGTACTACGCACTGATCTGCCTGAAGAACATCACTAGTACGACCTTTGTATTTCCTTTTAGGGGTCCTCTCCAGCGTTTCCGGATGTCAGTTATAATTTACGTCCATAAATAAAGGAACAACTGAAAACTTTCCCCTTAAAAGACTCGGACTTGCCTATGTTAATTTTTAAGTATGGTTTGGTCCTGATTTCATTAGCGGTGGTAAGTGGTTTTACCCTTTCTCCTCCGATATACACAATGTAGACCCGTTTTCAAAACGAAAGTTCAACCTGTCTTTCAGAAACTTCAGGCCAAAATAAAATACGTCTAGTAAACCTACAGGGTATCTTTTCAAAAGGCTCATGGATATTTTTACGTTCACATTTTTTTGCAGACAACTTATGATGTCAATTGCGTCCTCACCGAAAATGTAACGAGATGAAATTCAGACGGGCTGTTGAACTTTTTTAAACATAATTCAAGTTTTCGTAATTTTCATGTTTTTATTTTATTTTTCAATGGTTTGCTATCTTTTTTGGCCTGTTTAGGTGTGAAACTTATCTGAAGAATGAATGGGGTCAATTGCTCTTGTATTTTTTTTAAGTGACTAAGATAAGTTTGGGCGAAATGTGGTTGTACTATTAAATTTAACATACCTTTACGAGATCGTGGAGACCTTTTACGTCATATAATGAAATTAATTTGCCACCCGAACTGCCAAATTACTAGGCTGGCCATATCTGCCGCATGGTGCAAGAAAATTAGCCACAGAGGGGTCTTGGAAAACCGGCGACGCGGTAGTTATAACATATAAAAGGATCACGAGGAGATTGTTAAGCACCAGCCTGTAGCAGCCATTTTGGCCTAGCAGAGGTGTTTCTACATTGTTAGTTTACAATCTTCTAATTTTATTTTGTTACTAGCAGCGGCCCGCGGTTTCACCCGCATAGTTCCCGTTCCCGTGGGAATATGAGGATAAATATAGCCTGTGTCACCCGGGGATAGTGTAGCTTCCAAACAGTGAATGAATTTTTCAAACCGGTTCAGTAGTTTCGGAGCCTATTCAATACAAACAAACAAACAAATCTTTCCTCTTTATAATAGTAGTATAGATTTGCCTTGTGCTTGACTTATCTCAAAAAGGAAAATTTAAAAAATGGTGTGGAAACAATAAATGTTGAGATTTAATTGAAAGTAATAATGTCTCTCGTACTAGCTAACTATGCAGGGCCAAAATATACATAACTGTCCAGAAACAGTGATTAATAATTCTGATTAACACACACTTCTTTGCTAACGTTAATCTCTCAGTAAAAAGGTTTTTTTAATAGGCTCATGTCGTTCATGTTATTCACAAAACTGGCTAAAAATAGATGACACGTTTTTATAAGCCTCCTGTCAGCCGTGCAATTATAAAAGTTGACTAACACAGAGAAAATGGGGTTTAGAGGAAAAACTGGTAAAAAATATTTAAAAGGTTCGTTAACGTCAACTTTGAGAATCATTCTGCCTCGCCTTAACCCATTCTGCTTGATGGTAACTTTTGGTCACCCATCATCATCATCTTCCTGCCCTTATCCCATGTAACTTGGGGTCGGCGCAACACGTTTTTTTCTTCCATTCTATCCTGTCAGCCGTCACGCTATCACTAACTCCCTTTTCTTTCATATCACTCCTCACACAATCACACAGTTATTATTAACCACGAGCTTCCCAACACATGTGTAATCATTATCCTATTAACACTAAAATAGCGAAATAAACAAAGCAACTTTAATCCTAATAATTCCGTTTACTTCGATTAATAACTTTGGATTTCTTCCTATAATAGATCATGCAATTCTAAGCATATGAAGCAATTAACAGATTGACTTACATAGGTATGTACCTACTACAAATGATAGTATTAGTAAATAGTGATAAGTAGGTTCTTAAATTATTTTAGTACAGTCAAACTAAGTACGGCCTAGAGTAGTGTGCAACTGGTAGCCGTAAATAAATGATAAATGATATTTATTTTGTAAGTAGGTTAAACATAACACTTTTACACGTCAAATATTTCTGGTCATTTTAAGCTAGATGAAGCCGTAACTGTGACAATAAGACTACTCACTCAGCATGATACAACATCATGGATGAACCAGTCATGTCAAACGAGCTACGTCCAGTGCTTAACAAAGGCATCTGCCAAAGAGTCACTGCGGCCCTGGAACGCCTGGGGCATAAGAAGGAACTGGTGGGTTTTAATCTGTAAAAGTCTGACACTCCCTTTGGGGAGCGGAAAAAGTCATCTATTGATTGAAAAATAGAGTGTATACTCAGCCAATCTGACCTGCACAAGGCAGTGACTTGGTAAAAAGGTACTTCTTGGCAATTCCTAACTACTGCATAAGATCTACAAATGGCAGCCGGGACTAATGGCTTAACGTGCTCTACGAGACACGGAGGAGTCTCGGTATGTTAAGACGGTCACCCATCCACAGACCGACCTCGGCAAGCGTTGCTTAACCTTGAAGATGGACCCGTGCGACTATTATTATTTAGCCACGAGATTACTCCTGCTGCTTTCATTCTCAGCAAACCCCTCAAACATAGCCTGCATTGTCATTAACTTATCTCGTTACGTCATTAACAAGTTCGCAAGTGCTTAGGATAACTAAATCAATATTGTTGCAAGCGAGCGCGTCGGCCGCAGCGCTGGGCCACCGCCAAACAACCGCGATTGCAACTGTATTAAATTTTTATCCTTTTATAATATGCGTTTAGCGTCAGTCTGTATTTTATTTGGTATCTATAGTTTTTCTTTCTTTCTTTCTTTACACTCGTTCTTTTGCCAGCGGCGTCGTTCGCTTATAATTCGGATATCAGCCCAAGGGTACTCTCGGTTTAAAAATTGTTGCACGTCCTAAAACAGGACACGTTTGATAAATTTCATCCCAATCTGTTCAGCAGTTGTGACGTGAAAGGTAACAAATAGACAGATCAAGTTATTTTTGCTGCTTTATTATAAGGTTCCACTAGCGGTGATTTACCTATAATTGGGAAGTCTGATCATTCTAACCATTTTCGGATGGGAAATCATCAAATGACTCCTCTCGCTCAAGGCTGAGCGGAAGGGAGTTTCAGAATCTTAGTGACTAAAACGTACCCGTGTCCCTCCAAATGGGCTTTGCGTTATAAGACCAATCCTAGGAATTCTACGCTACTGACTATCTACCCTGCCGAAAGATGTTCATAATTGTACGTTATCGTCAAAATGTAAGTAAGTATTGCCAAATTGTCGCAAGAGACCATTCTAGCGAAAGAAATCTCAGTAAAACGAGTCTAAAATGCATGAGCGAACATACCTATGTATGTATGTACCAGCTTGTACAAAAATACATACAAGTGTGTACTCAGAGCATTTCTGCGGGATCCCGTGTGTACCTACCCTCACAAATGTAGGTACACACTCCATCCCCCGAGAACCTTTAGATCCTCGGATCTTTACAATATTTGCTCGACGACCAACTATTTATCCGCCACCATTTTGTCAAGCGGTTGAGTCTACTTGTGGTAGACAAATAAGTAAGAAGGGAGAACAGGAAATTGGAGTTGAATTTTATGATCGATATTAAAAAAATAGTATCGTGTTTCTTTTGTGATTATGGTTCTTCTTCTAGTTAGTAGATAAGTGTTTGGAAGCCCATCTTTTTTTTTGTTTATAAGTCGTATGAGGCGCTCTCTCAACCACAGACGACAAGAAATTCCTTACCTACTAAGTTTGCTTTCTTGTGAATGCTGAGTTTGAGAGCGCCGAGCGAAGATTTATTTCGTTGATACTTCTTCAGGTGGTCAAAGTTTTTACGAATAAGAAATATTTTTACAATGGATTCTACTAAAAAAATAAGCATCTTATTCATAATTTTTCACTGAATATCTTCTGCATTTATTTTAGATATTTCAAATAAGTACTAATTTGGATTAGACCTACACTTTTGGCTAAAGAGAAAGTATTACTTAGTTCTCTTTCACATGGATGTACTGAAAATAAATCACAACTGAAACTTATAAAATAAATATTAAATTAAAAGCTACACGTCAATTTCCCGAAGGGGTAGTTTCGGGAATAATTCTGTACAGCCACATTTTACCGATAAGTTATATTGATTACAAACTTTCGGCAATTTTATCATTAAATATTGATGAATTAGGTCGCTTAGTAGTCCAATTATTGACTTAACTTTGACACATTAAAAGTACCTACGAGTAAAATAGTTGTTACTTTTTATTATTAATATGGGTCATCTGTGTCTGAATTAATTACTTTTTAATTTAAAGGATTTTATGTCAATTTGGTTCGAGGTCGTGTCGAGTTGGAGGATATGACATTAAATGTAAGGTTAGTAACAAAATACTGAAGTTAACTTCAGTATTTTGTTACTAACCAAAAAAAAAAACAAAAAAAAAAAGCAAAAATCTATTCTACTTTAAAGTAGAATAGATTTTTGCGTCAACAAAAAAATGTTCAGAGATACTTCAGGCTTTTCTCATTTATTTAGGACATTGAATTTCATTAGTCAAGGAAAAACAAAGTTCTTTGTCGTTATTTAAATATTTAGAGCTAGATAATTTTATTCTAATTTTTCAAAGTAAATAAATAAAGCAATATAAAAATCACGAGCGAGTTTCGCTTGAGATTTTTATATTGTTTCATTTCGTGTTTTGTTTTCCTCCTTTTCAGGTTATTAATACCTACATAATCTTAGAATAACTTAAACATGCCTTTTGTTACAGTATAGGTATGGAGGAAGGCAGAATCATGGGCTAAGCCAGAGTAGGAGATTCCTTCCATTCCTCCCTTCCCGTGGGCTCAGAGATATATCGGATAAGTATGTAAAAAGCAAATTACCATGAGTTTACCCATATAATGTTTCTGAAACTTTAAGAAATATAAATATTATTTATTTGCATAAAACGTGGTTTAAAAAGCTGTTAAAAATATATTATAGAGCGTACAAGTTTCGCATTATACATTTATTGATGAATCACAGTGTTACCCCAACCCTAAGCAAATGCCGGATACGCTAATTTAAATAAGGCGTTAAAAATCAACTGCAAGAAATTTAAGGAATAGTTTAGAATTTTTTGTTTGTTTGTTTATCCTGAATAAGCCGATTTTAACACTTAGAAAGCTACATTATCAGTGAGCAACATAGTCTATATTTTAGGTAACCCCGAATTCACACGGGAACGAGAACTATGCGGATGAAACTGCGTTGCACTGCTAGTGTAAGTACCTATATTTGTCGACGTCTTTATGCAATTACATATTTATTCAAAAAGAGTTAACTAAAACATGTTTTTTTTCGCGCTTCGTATCTGTATATTAAACAATGGTATTGTTTCCAAAACCGCTTTAATTTTTTATTCAAATTCTCTAGTGTGACACAGGAAAAATTTTCAAACACAGCTCATAAATATGGAGTAAATAGTGCATACAATAGAAAACATTACACTTCACGTAGTTACATAAATATGAGCAACAAATTGTTATAATTTTAGAATATATTTACCGCGAACATTAGATAATATTTTACGTAATAGTTACTCGTAATAAGGCGAAAGTAACCATTAAGACGTAGACACCTAATCTTTTAATTCCAAATTATTTAAAAACATAAAAATATACTACAAAACAGAAAGAAAATAATAATTCACTTAATCTCCTAACAACTTGGAAATGAACTAAACGAGTTATGGAGGTCAGGCGACAGTCGTTCCATAAAACCATTAGCATTCTATAAAACCATAATGTCTTTAATTATAGAGCTCCTAATGACTGTACCATCAATCTTTCTTTCCGTAAAGGAGTATTTTCTGGAGTAGACGACGACGTTTCAAATATACCTGTGTCAAATATGGGACCGATCAATGAATGGCCCAAAATAAAACGGCCTCTGCCGAATACCTAAAGGACTCGGAGAAAAATTCCATAGCCATAAGCTTGTCAGATAAATTGTCAACAACAGAATATTTTTAATGAAAAAAAAACAATTATAAGTAAGCTGGACCAAAATCCCTCTCACTAATAAACATTGTTTCTTCTACCAACCATTATGTACTGTATATATACTACACTTATACATATACACGTACAGTATACTTACAATTATACAACCTTTTCCGGCTCCTTATGGCAATACAGCGTAAAATTACAGAATTATAATTTTATAGAAGGGAACCGTCGACCTTCGACGATTTTATTTGTTAGTACGATTCTCGCAGATTTGGCAAAAAATAATTTGGCTTAGAGCCAGAGAAGCACGCATGCCTACATCAAGAACAGTAAATCTTCCAGTGACGTTACATCCACGACCTTCTCCAGTATCTATTGTGAATATAGATAAGATTAGCAGAAATTAGCTTTACGTACAGATTTGTTTAGTATGCATATTATGTGTCAAGGATAATTATTATATAGATGTCAAGGATATATTCAATGTTACTGAGGTACATCGCGCTTACTCAACAATGAATAAAATCCATATCACACGGTACCTTTTCTAAAACCGAACACTTTTCTATTCAATGCATCGCCGAACTCGATTTACGGTCAGACTTATCACTACGTGACCATCTCCAAATAATATTCCCTCAGTTCAGGAAGAGCCTCTATTTTAAAATTTACCCATCCAAGACATTGGCATCTGAGGAAAATATATGAACAACAAGGCCAAATCAATTTTCATTTTTTCATCAGCAACAATGGATTGATCGCGATGAAAATAATAAATTAACAATGTACTTTACCGATGGTATAAAATGAGAGAGAACTCTAAAAAGAGAAACCGTTACGCGCCCCGATGGTACAAGAGAATTATAACTGCAATACTGAGATTATCTAAGCGTAACCGTCATTATAAAATACTATTCATATTCCTATTAAAAAATGCTATTACAAAAACATGATTAACGCCTGTGGGAATTTGGTATATTATCGGGTTTGTTTCTAAAGCTACATAAACTGACCCCGATCATAACGATGTTCATTGACAACCAGAGTTTCAGCCATAAAACGCATTTGTTCGTATTTTTATTATTGTGAGTCTTTCTATAGCCACTTACTAGACAATATAATGTTTATGTTATGACCCAGTCTACAGTTGAAATTGGTTTTAGTTTCATTAACTTCGATATAATGAGTTGACAAATGCCCACAACTCTATTTAAAATATATCTAAAAAAAATACCTCAAAAGAAAATGTTATTATAGCCTAACAGAATTTTTGAATGATCGTATGTAGTTTGAGCTTGCTACTATTATTATGATATTTCTTTAATCGTAAATCTGTTCCTTTAAACTGTTTTTTTTTTTTTTCAAAAAGATCTATTGCTTAACCGTCTGCGTGATGTTTCCTTTTGATGTATAAATTCAAATGGTTAACTAAATTGATCAACAATTTTTTGTACGCCATTTATGGCAAAACATGTAGATCCTGTTTTCAAAATGTTATTAAAAGACCATATTTTTTTTATTGTTCTCATGTTTTACAAAAATTAACCTTATCTTAGTGATTCCCAATCAATTATAAATTATTGGTATTCCAAATATCCTGTAATTACGATACCAAATGTTTTTTTTTTTTTTGGAAATAGAACACACTTTAAAAAACTGGATAAAGGATAAACCAATTCGAACGAAAATATTTTCCAACGGTTTAAGTGGCAGCTAAAACAACTAATTCCGTTTTTTTTTTTTAATGCAATAACAGAAATCAACCGTGCTAGTTGTATAGCTATTGAACTAGATTGTTAACTGCTCATTAAAACATCTCATCTACCACAATACATTAATTACGTCACAGATCCAACTAAAGCAATTTGTCAAGCAATCGCATTTGGAAATAATTTGAGACGCTGCCTGACGGGATGACGGCATGGACGTACTCTAAATTATAGTTACCTAACTGCAATACAATTGCCCGTTTAACTCGCTCCTAAACTCCCGAACTTTAACCATTAGAACGCCATAACTCAGCCCTGTTTTCGTTGTTCTAGTTTTCATTTCAGCAACCATTGGTCGTTTAATAAGAAACTGTAAATTCACTTGGGCTTAAATTTGCTTCGTCATCGGGTTCCAAATCGGACCCTGTTTTCGTTAAAACTTTTTCCTCCTTCTAAACTTCATTTGTCAGTTTTCTTAATTGATTAATTGCTTCAGAAATTAATTTCAATTTAATTAATTATATCATTTTTTATGGAAAGTATTCGAACTTTATGTCGTCTCCTAAATTCTTTTTAAAATGGATTTAAATTCTTTTGAAATGTGGTTTAATTTCGCAAGTTTAAATTAAGAATTGTTCTTTTAAATTAACGTTTACGATATGTAATTAAAAATGTAATAAATTGTAGCTTATGTTCTTTGTGGTAATTTTAGTGCAAGGCCGCTCAAAGGATAATGCAAAATCCTTTTTCAGTGCATTATAATATCTCGCAATTACAGGGGATGAATTAAAATTACATGTACCTAAACAATTAATAGTTAAATTTAATTAAATCGCTTTCATTCAAAATAAATGTTCTACGTTACGTACATTTTACTAGCTTTTCAATCCTAATTCAAAAGGTTAAGTAAAACTATGTAGAACTCACCTGTTACGACATACTGTTGCAATTTTCCTTTCTTCCATAACTTTCACTAGTCCGTGACACAAAAACTGCTAAACCATAAATCATCTTTTTTTTTCACATATTTTTACCAAATTGTAGTTTCAATTTTCCACTAAATAATATTCAACCCATCCTTGCGAACTGTTTAGAACGTAATAAAAAATACTTAGCCAAGCCAATACGCATTCTTGCGTATTCTTTTTTTTTCAAATAAATACTGCGGGTATATTTTTAATGCGTGTTATAGTCTATGATAAGTTTTTCGCGG
Organism: Hecatera dysodea; assembly: GCA_905332915.2. Taxonomy (NCBI): domain Eukaryota; kingdom Metazoa; phylum Arthropoda; class Insecta; order Lepidoptera; family Noctuidae; genus Hecatera; species Hecatera dysodea. Next base: position 9,371,497 of record HG995309.1, read on the forward strand.
GAAAGCTCGGCGATGGCGGCAAACGGTAGCGTGGGGACAGCACCCGCGCTTTCCTCGAGGCTACTAGCGTTCGGAGCGGAGACAGCCCGCTTCGCTTGTGCGCGGCCCGATGCGCGGCCTCACATTACATTTGCACTTTAACTACATTTTACAACGTAGTTCGGAATTTTCTTTTAAGTTCTACCGTAATCGTTGAGAATGCACAGTTTTAATGATATTGAGGAAGAATATTTGTTACCTACTTTGTTGAGAAAAGGAAATCTTATACGCTATTTCAAATTGTTTTTGGTTACGTCTTTCACATCGTCGAGAATAAAGTCCAAAATTTCAATAGTTTTATCATTACAATGGATATTTACCATGCATTGCAAATTCTCATATTAACAACCATGTTGATATTCATAATTCAGAGTTAGTTTGTGATACAATTTGGATTATTTTTAATTACTTAGGTACCGAGAGTTGCCAGCCTGGTATGATAATTTAATCAACGGTACCTGTTGCTTATTTTATACGGAAGTAATAATCTTAGTACCTACCTGTAGGTACGACAGCCCATTTATTAATTTCTGAAATATAATATGACATTATTTTTAGGTTTAAAACAATCATACTCATAATTAGAATGCCCTTGAAAAAAAAATGGAAAATCCTAAAAGTTTTTACATAAGCATACATGGTCTAAATAAAATTATGTGAAATTTACTCACATCATTTTGCATTATTTGTGGAACCCATGGTGGAACTACTTTATTATTTTTAACCGACTTCTACAAAAGGAGGAGGTTCGCAAGTCAACTGTATTTTTTTGTGTGTGTTAGTTACCTTATAACTTTTTATTGGATGGACCGATTTTGATGATTCTTTTTATATTCAAAAGCTGGTGCTTGTTATTTAAATTTGAGTGAGATAGAGCTGACTACTAGTATTCGAGTTATCCCTAGCAATGTGTGGTAGACACTACGTTGATGTTTTCATTCTCTCATCGTCGAAGTAAAACGAAAACAAAACTATAGATACGATAGTTTGGAAGAACATCTTAGTATTTCGAGGTAGGTATGTCGGTTTCTAGTTTGGTGAAGATCTGATGAAGAACCGAGATAGCAAACAGAACTATTAAATAAATGATAGCAAATCTTTCTGAATTCCTGAAATCTCATGTATGTTTATTGTTGACACCAGTTTAAAACATATACTATGCTGTTATGCTAGCAGCGGGGTGTCACCACTGAAAAGTGAAAAATCAAAAAATCTTTTTTCGGAAGTCGGTGTTCAAAAAACAACCAAAATACCGACTTCCGAAATTAAAGTTATTTTATACTTTTTTAACTAATTCATGGAGTTTCAAATCAATAATGCTTTCTTAGTGTTCCCTACGTTATATGTGAAACTCTTGATCATTTATGCTTCTAAATCGACCTGCCATGCTAATTTATATACATAAATGAATTATTTAATATAAGAGTTTGATGTTTAGTTTTCTATCAAATATAAAACATCCCAATCATAAAGGGGCAATGGCAGCACCACCCTTCCAATAAATCAACCATTAAAACACCGCAATGAAATATAGAACCTCTCCTTTTTTTGAAGTCGGCAAAAATTCGGACAGTTTAACGTTTCGGTATCCACTTATCCAGCTATCACTTAGGGTGAGAGTACGTATACAGGGTTATTTGTAAAACACCAACAACCTATTAAGAGGTCATCGTACTCATCATTATGACTAACTTTTACTAAGGGACCAAACCGCTAATCGCGAAAAAAAATCAGCTGTTCCTTACATTTATGTTCGTATAACTCATCAAAATGTAGGGGACAGCTGAATTTTTGTAACCACTTCAGCAATGATTCGGGTAAACTTGGTAACAACGGCTTTTAGTAGGTAGTTCTACATAATCATGCCTTCTTCTACTACTTCTTATTTATTTATTTATTTATCAATTTATGTACACACATTTAATAAAAAGATAAGAAGAAGGAAACAGAAAAATAAGTACAAAGGTGATGCTTATTCAAATCAAGTGTTAGGTATTGAAAAAGGGTTGCGGAATTTGTTCGAAAGAGTCACCGCGGCCCTGAAATGCAAAGGGCATTAGAACGATCTCAGGTGTCTTTTAGTCAGTAAGAGTCTGACACTCCCTTCCGCTCCGCCCAGAGCGGGAGAAGTCATTTGATAATTATCCATCCAGAAAAAAAGTCATTGAAAAAGGAATGACAAGTTATTAAGGTTTGTGAGCGATAACGAGGCTAAATTATAACGGTCGCACAAATCGAATTTTAAAGTTGAGCAACGTTTGCCTTGTTCGGTCGTTTGGAATAAAAACCATCCAAATCATGTCTAGACCTTTTGTGCCTGAGAGAACACCTTTTTTGGAACATATAATGGGATTTTGCTCAAATTACCTTCTGGCTGTCAACTTTCAGCTGTTAACGCTATGCAATGATGGGTTATCGTGAAAACGTGCTATGTAGACAAAACATGTGGACGTCACCTGCCAAGCATTACACTTTTAATAAGAAAAGGTACCACTTAACATCAGGTGGCTAACTGGCTGCTCTGTTCTCAAACAAAAAGCACTTACGTGTCTATTTTGGCAGCAAAAATAATAGCAAAATCCAGTCAGAACCTTTCAGTACATTCAATATCAAGTATCCATGTGGATATTCTACACAATCAACTCTATCCAATAATTTAGATAACACTAAAAATATACAATGTACTTACGAAAATATTTCCCCTTACTATCTAACGCTTGTACCTACAAAACTCATTGACAACGTTGATAAGAATATAACGTTCGCCGCACAACGATAAATCGGCCATCGAGTAAAGGTGAAAATTCCATAATTATGGTAAAGTAGCCAGTTATCGTTTAGAATTCCGACCTTATTAAAACCTATTTAATAAATAACCTACTTACTTTTGGGTGTACGTCAAAGTGTAATGAAATTGCATATATCAAACGATCGGTCATAGGTGTGAGAGATACAAAGCAACCGTTGGAAGTTGTAGTCCTTTTCTAGAATTCTGTTTATTCTGCGTCTCAGGCTGACAGTTTCACCTCAACCATGTTTAAAATTTCCTCTGCTAAGTAGTCGACGTAAAACACGCAACGAATACCTACGGTTGAAATGTCAAAAAGAAAACATAGGTAAACATATTCAATAGGGAAGATGCAATTACAGAATTCATGAACATTTTGTTATTGAAATGATAAAATAGTATAAAAGAACACTGCAATGTTTTTATTGTAGTTAATATTGATTTTTAACAACTATTACGAATTAATATAACGTGAAACGGAACGTAAACAATCAGCGTCTAGTGACGTCATTGGTACTATGATAACGAAAAGACGAACTTAAATAATACGTGACAATACATGATCTCTGGCAGACAGGAGTAGCGAGAAAAGAAAAGCAGTCAATTTATAATCGCAATTTTGGCAATACATTAAAGCGTATTATTATTATTTTTTTGTCTATTTTACACGGAATTCTTTTAAATGAAAGCAAGATGAAAATATTGCAAGTTCCGTATTATACTGCTGGTCCCTACGATCATCGCAATGAAAAGACTGCTATTGGCTGCACATTAGCTTAGTCCCTTTCTACATGTTAGACAATTTTGTGACGGTAATGAGCAGTCCAGTTCTATGTATTGTCTATGTGTACCACAAACACATGTTGAAGACTCGGTTCCTTTTTCAAATATTCAATGAATATTAATTGGTACTTGATAGGACTCGGTCGATGGTCGGCCATTCCTTTGACAGACCAAGGCGAAGCTCACAGCCTTTTCCAATTAAAATGACGTCCTATGTTTGAAATAAATCAGTGGTAAATGAAACCTCGTTAGGTTACTGCTTCTTTACCGTATCTATTGTGGGTACGTAATCACTACATAGTATAAAACAAAGTCGCTTTCTCTGTCCCTATATCCCTATGTATGCTTAAATCTTTAAAACTTAGCAACGGATTGTGATGCGGTTTTTTTAATAGATAGAGTGGTTGAAGAGGAAGGTTTATATGTATAATACATGCATATTATAGTAGAGAAAATAATAGTATCTCTAACTACATTGCATCCTTACGAAGCCGGGGCGGGTCGCTAGTAAATAGTTTTAATTAATCATAATATTTTTTCAAAAAGTGGCTTCACATAAAAATAAATATTTATATTAATAAGTACTAAAACAATACAAAGCACGGACAAAATTAATAAAAGACCAACTGGTCAGTCGGGTCAAGCAGTCCAATTCTTTTCCTTGCGATTACTGCCATAAAACTATGGTTTTAGTTCTGGGTTTAATTATTATTTTAGTGCGAATTCTGAAACGTACAACTTCAATAGGGAAAATGCAATATTTTCATCCTGCTTTCATATAAAATAATTCCGTGTAAAATAGACTTTACAAAAGTTAAAAAAGTACCTAATACGATTTAATGAATTGCCAAAATTGCGATTAAACTGACTGTTTTTCTTTTCTCGCGAAAACGGACGATGAAGTCACTCCTGTCTGCACAGAGATCATGAACTGTCATGAATGTATTAAAATTTAAGTTCGTCTTTTCGTTGTAATAACACCAGTGACGTCACTAGACGCTGATTGTTAACGTTCCGTTTCACGTTATATTCATTCGTAATAGTTTTTAAAAATCAATATTAACTACAGTAAGACATTGCAGTGGCCCTTCTTTTATACTATTTATTCATTTCAATAACAAAATGTTCATGAATTCTGTAATTGCATCTTCCCTATTTGTTCTAAAACTACGTGACGTCTGGTGGTGATAAGGCGGTAACAATCTCTGTAAACCTCTTTTCATCTATACGATGTGGCACAAGAGAACGACATAAGAAATCGCACTTAGCCCTCTGTTACAACACGTGGTATGTGTGACGTCATCGTCTCCAATTAGAACCAAAGAAATAATTGATTGATGTACCCAGTGATAGGCGATATTTTATTTTTCAGATGTTCCCATTTATGAAAAATGTAGGTAGGTACCTACTTATTTATAACATACCTATATTTTTGTGGGAATTTTGACCTTTAGATTAAAATAATATGCTGTACTTAATTATAAATAATAATCAGAAATTATAATCTAAACTAATATTATAAAGAGCTAAGATTTTTTATTTCGCTTGCATCGAATAATCTACGACTAAAAAAACTCCTAAACCGATTTTAACTATTTTTTCATCTCTGGAAAGCTACATTATCAGCGAGTAACATAGGCTATATTAATTATATCCCCATTTTCTGACGGGAACGGGATCTATTGTAGTGAAACCGCGGGATGCTGCTAGTAAGTGATATACATAGGAAAAGGTTTATAAAAAAAAAAAATTGTTTACAATATTTTAGCCTAATTTTATAGGAAAAGAAAACATAGTTATATTACGTGTGCGTGATTATGCGTGATACGCATTCCTCGCGCGACGCCTGAGTTTTATAACACCGCTCTTCCGGTATTGGTCGAACGGGTTCGGTAACCAACCAATTACGAGCGATACCTTTCTCTTTTAAAACATCTTCAAAGTTTACGTCTAATCTGACATAGTATTTTGACTTTCTCATCAGCTGGCTCGTTGGTCTAGGGGTATGATTTTCGCTTAGGGTGCGAGAGGTCCCGGGTTCAAATCCCGGACGAGCCCAAGTCTTTTTGTGTTTTTTTCTTCCATATTTATTCTATATCTTTGCAATTATTACGACGTTTTTTACGTGAAAACTTTACAACTAATCAGTGCTATTTTAAAGATATTGTCTTGATAAAACTCATGAATCTATAATTATAACACTTCATAAACTATTTTAATATGTTAAAAAAGAACGCCATAGTACCTATCTTCGATAACACCCGCTGTCCGATAACGCGAAGGTAAAACATGAAATAACGTTGATAACAGCTGTTCTCTAATATGAGTGGCAAAGTTATTTTAATAATTACTTAAATCTATATAACTAATTATATTTATACAAAAACAACATACATTTAGGTTTTGTATTAGATACCTACATACTTATTTCTCCCAGAAAACTGGCAGCATTGCCACGTTGAATGGAAATGCTAGTTAATCCTTTGGCCCGAAAGAAGAAGTATAATCTACCTATAAGTAAATCCCACGCAAGTTGTTAATTCATTGGGTTGGCAAATAAGCAGACAATTCGATCCATTTGACATTAGATAAAAATAACTTCATAATCAAAACAGAAAGAGCAAACTTACGAATTAAGCCTCCACCCACACACAATTGACTCAAATCGACCTATTTACCTTATAACTCTGAGCTCGATATTATCATAATTAACTAACCAAAGGTTAAAATAACATTAAACAACGAAACGCGCCTTTGTAACGAATTAATTAATGCTTAACGAGCTGTTAAACTCCAGTTCGCTTTAACGAGCTGCTAAAAACTTTGAAGTTCAGTTTTCGAAGATGTAATCGCGTGGCAGACATCTATCTTTTCGGTGTCTTAAACACACACCCTGTGTTTCGTGTTTAACACCATACGTGTAAGTAGATGCGTGTTCAACATACTGTTACTGTCAGCTGACTCCGATATAGTTATAAACAGGCTAGGCGGAATTAACCCGTGCAATATTCTAAAACATAATTTATTATTAATCAAGTAAGTATGTATTTATATATTTTACTAGCTTCTGCCAGCGACTTCGTCCGCGTGGAATAGTTACTTTTCCCCCGATTTTGAAACTCTCAGCCCGATCGGTTTAAAATTGACAAAAGATAGACATGCTGTTTCGGGATATTTTTTAGATAATTTTATGTAGAACATTTCCGTAATACATGATTTCTATGTAACTTTAACCATTAAGGCTACACACGCGACGGAAGCTTAAAAAATGGAGTAACTTCTTCCGTTTTCTCAACATTTTCCTTCACTGCTCTGCTCCTGTTGATTGTAGCGTGATGAAAAGTATACTATAACCTGCCCAGGAGTATGAAGAATAATTGCACCAAGTTTCGTTAAAATCGGTCGAGTAGTTTTTGTTTCTATAAAGAACATACAGACAGACAGACAGACAGACAGACAGAAAGACAGACAGACAGACAAAAATTTTACTGATTGCATTTTTGGCACCAGTATCGATCACTAATCACCCCCTGATAGTTATTTTGAAAATATATTCCTTGTACAGAATTGACCTCTCTACAGATTTATTATAAGTATAGATTTACCCACGTCCATGTATCAGTGCTGGCTGTCTGATGCCCAGCAAATGCTGGGATGGTAACCCTTTCGGTATGGGCACGCTCAGCACAATTTTATTCTTCACCATTGTTAAGTATGTTTTATTACTTTGTATTTTGCTGTTGTGTTGTGTCTGTGTCGAATAAATGTTTTCTAGTCTTTCCTTTTCAATGTGCGGCTAAAATACCTTTACTAGCTTTTAAAGCCAATTTTATTGCGATTGGAATGGGTAGTGTTTATTTTTGGAATTTTGTAAAGGTAGTCATTATTTGCTCATGGTAAAACATAGCAGGCGCGCAGCTGATCAACGGGGTTGAGCAATGCTTGCTGAGGCACGCATGGGTGATTATCTGCACAAGCCTTTACTCCAATTGCTATTATATGCATTAGACAGAAGTTAAAAGAGGTTCTTTTAAGGGCACACTTTGTAATAAAAGCACTACAAATATGATTACAGTCAATATTGATGTGGACACCCGTCTTAAAGGGCTGTCCCATATTTAATATGGGACAGCCCTTTAAGACGGGAATCTCCTGTCATACCATTCGAACCTTACCTATCCGTGTCGGGATGCCGGTGCCCTATGTTCCGCTACTTGACTAGGCAAGTCATTACTGCTCATTTCATCATTGTATTGGCCGTTCATTTATTATCACACCGCTTGAATAATCTTTGAACCTGAATTTTTCAGATGAAATAACCGCTAAATTTGATTTTTATTACTGTTCATGTTTTACTGCTGTAGTAATTTACCAACCACCAGAAAATAATATAAATGCCCATTTGAATTTTTTCAACTTATCATTGTAACATCCCTAATGTTTAAATAACAAATGTAAAAAGGAAACTACCCACATAATAACACGTGCAAATTTTCTTTCCAAAGAGTTTTCTGCAAAGGTTACCTTCCAAGACCGCCTACGTTCATTCATAATATTATTATAACGCATTCATTAAATACCTATGAAGGCAATTTCCTTCATGCCTAAAGTGTGTAAGAAATAAAAAAGATAAAACTCGATGCTAAGTGGCCTTAGTGCGAGTTGTTTTAACGTTCTCGATCGCGTTAGCGTAAACGTCGATTTGTATGGAATATCAGGTTGAGTGCTATTCTTTAAAAATCTCACCGTAGCTGTAGGTATAAATTTCTGTTGCCGAATTTGTTCGAAAGAGTCACCGCGGCCCTGGAACGCAAAGAGCACTAAGAGGATCACGGGTGGGTTTTAGTCAACAAAAGTCTGACACTCCCTTCCACTCCGCCCAGAGCGGAAAAGTTAAAGAAAAACAATCGATGCCCCTTGAACAAAAATAATGCCTTGAAAGATTATTTTTTTCCTGCATATACTCGTAGGTGTGACGCGGTAGGTACCTACTGCGACGACTAGTTTTCATAGAAATTCTTCTATACTTATTTATTTATTTTACTATGGAAAACAAACAACTACACATTTTATGTTTTATCTGGAAGTAAAATATAAATAAAAAGACAATAGTTCTAACCCAGAACCGAAAAGAATGGAAGGATGAAACCCCTTTCACCTTTGCAGTGGGACGGAATTGGCTAAAATAAATGAATAATACCTAAGGCTAATGAGTACAAACCACGACGTTTCCACAGTCACTTGCTGCAAAGATAGAACCTTTGTTTGCAAAAGAACTGTCGCATTGTCACTAAGCAGATGTCTGGAGTTGCCTTTAGTTCCGTACTAAAGGCAAACATAGAAAGAAATGCGGCGCAAATGTTGTAGAGAGCAAGATTCAAATGGGGCGCGAAATAACGTTGATTAAACGAATTCGTTTACTTATTATAATTGGCTGCTCGGCACAGATTCTGCCGACAGAGCTCGAGTCAGAACTTTGAATGAAGTAATTAATAGTTTCGGCAAATTAAACAAAAATATTTGGCTCAGCCATTTATCACGTTGGGCATAAATTTTCGGCGTGGCACCATCAGATTCCAATTAACTACATGCATTCTACACTTATTTTTACTCTTTGAGCCAGTGACGGAAAGTCAGTGAGTTGAAAGGGAATCTATTGTGTTAGTAAGGTCTTATATGAAACGCACGTTACAAAAATATTTATAAATATAAACGTGGATGGATGGAGAGAAAAAGAAATGGATGGATTGTGTGAGGAGTGATATGAAAGAAAAGGGAGTCAGTGATAGCGTGACGGCTGACAGGATAGAATGGAAGAAAGGAACGTGTTGCGCCGACACCGAGTAACATGAGATAAGGGCAGGATGATGATGATGTTGGGTACCGGGAAATGAGGAGGGGGCTGCGGGGGGGCGGGTTATACCTATATGAGGGAGCACAACTATACAACAACCTGCCAAACGACGTTAAAGAATATAATAAATTAATAATTTATAAAAATAAACTAAAATCACATGTTGTAAGTACTTACTGTATCTATAACAGTTAATAGATATTAATGATATTATTCCAAACTAGAGCAATAAATAATTGTTTTTAAGTAAATGTGTAAATCTCGGTTTAAGCGAACCATATTGTGCTTGGGAAATAAAGCTCTTTAAACCTAAATTGTTAAACGCGAGGTTAGTTGCTGTGTCGAGTAAAATGAATTTGCAACATCAGTCGCATTACTTGACTTGTTTGGTTTGTGACGTATTGATAGTACTTTGCAGAAACCGTAGGTCAATGTTCATAGGTTATGGAAATGAGAACTACACAATACCACAACCGTGACAAAATTCTCTCCACACCAATAAGGTTATCCGAATACATAAAATATACAAAATATCCCCTACAGGGGGACATAACCGCAAAATATTTAAAGATTTGATTCCTTCGTTCCTTTGAGAAAGATACAATTTCACATGATTTAACCACGAAACGTGGCTGTTATTCCGTGATTCCGGACACGTTCACACGCGGTTTACAGTTATAGAAGAAAACGCCTGATTCTTTTAAACGAGCAATGCGATACAAGACAAAGTTATTTGATATTGCAGAAGTGTTTTCGAATCAGTTTGTCATAGAAGAATGCAGTTCTTTTGTTTCAGATATGTTTGGTTTTCACTGAATTTCAATATGGTTGTTTTGAAATTGACACAAAAAGCTTAAAAGAAACTGTCTGAGAACATCATTATCTAGCCTTTTCCCAACTACTGGTGTCCGATTTTCTGGCTACTGACAATCCGTAACGAATGAAAAAGATCTCCAAATGACAACCGGGACCAACGACTCAATGTAATTTCCAAGGCACGGAGGAGTCTCGTTATGTTAAGATGGTCACCCATCCACAAACCAACCTCGGGAAGCGTTTCTTAACCTAGAAGTTCGACCCGTCCGGCTATTATAATTTAACCACGAGGGTCGAGCTCTGTCTGAATACATATACTTAATAATAAAAAAAAATACTGAATGGCAACCCCTTCTCCAAGTCTAAACTACCTACCGCTGTACCATATTTGGTCCAAATCTGTTCAGCCGTTAAAACGTGAATAGGTAACAGACAGAGTTACTTCCCCGTTACAATAATATATTATGTGTTTTTATGGATGGCTGGAGTAACCCAGTCTTTCGCTCTGGGCAGAGCGAATGGAGTGTCAGACTCTTACTGGGTAAAACCCACCCGTGATCCTCCTAATGCCCTTTGCGTTCCAGGGCTGCGTTGACTCGTTCGGACAGATTCACAACAGTATGGATTATTAGGGTTGGTAAATTGCGTGCCAAATTTTTAATTAACGTGTAAAACACCAAGCATTAATTCCGCCAATTAAATTGAGCTAATGTAATAGAGCGAGCGGCCATCCCGAATACAGAGATAGCCTATTCAGAGTTTTATAGCACAAGTTTCTTGTACAGCCAAAGATCCCAATCTAAGCCCAAACACCTCGAAATTATGCAAATGCAAACAGTCTAATTTAGTCAGTTAAAGTAAACAACAAAAGTTCCAGGGGTAAACAAAAAAAACTCCGCCAGATTTTTACCATAATTTATTGTCTTAAAATTATTAAAATAAATAAATTAAGCTAAGAGTGGTTAAGCAAGCGACCACCCGCGACAAGTACTGGGGAAATTCATTTAAATCCTCAAAGCCGGGAGCAGTCTAATTGGCTTCCGAAGTCAAAACAAAATTTATAAAATAAATACAATTTTCCGCCATAACTTTATAACAACTGAATAGAGTTATCGTCGGAAACTGCAAGGCCTTAATAAACTAGAGTGAGCAAATAAAAATTTCCCTGTTTTAGCAACTTATTGAAATCTTTCTTATCGTTTGTATTTATAAAAGACAGAAATATAAAGATATCGATAAAATGTTAAACGTTATTAAGATTCTTATTTATTATTATTTCTAATCGATGCAGTCTTGTTCACGATTTTACGGCAGTGATACACTTTAATCTCAATGTTTTATTTCTCTTTTAATGACTTCTTACCAAATAATGCTTTAACTAGGAATGCTTTAGTTTTTTGTATACTTTTGTGTTCCCAATAAAAAGCATCTTTTAAAGTAAGAAACACACTATTTACATTAGTAAATATCTATCCTAAACATCACAATAAACCTACCTACTAACAATATAGATACGCAAGAAAACATTGGCGTATTATGTTGCGACATGATAACAAAATACGACAATATTGTTCAGTAACCTAAAACTTCGTAAATACGATCATTATTATGATTCATTGCGTAGAGGAGAGACACCATTTTATCAAAATCAAGGCACCGAGCAGCCAGACACATAAAAGCCATCTTAGAAACCTAACTTTTGTATCATATTGAATTTCGTACAGGCGGAAAATCAAGACCGAACTACTGAAAATGGATCGTGCTAACCGCTTGTAGAATTCACCATTCCATCTTGAATGCCAGTTCCGTGGGCAGAGTTCTCATTAGCTAATTGCTCCTTTATTGACAGCCATCTTGGTTCTACATGCATGCCACTAGCCGGTCCCTTCCAGATTGAACTGAGCTGCAGCCCGCAATGTAGCAATATAATTTATCAGCTGTCTTGCAAGGCGAATACGATTTCGATCAAACGCTATCTCTACAATGACCACTAAGGCTTCCCACTCACGCGCGACTAGTCTAAGGCTCGCAGTCGGCGCGGTCGGCGTTGTCGGGCCAGTCGCATACGTTCAACTTGACGTTGAACACTGTTCCTGATTGGCAGGTGAATTGCATTCCTTCACCGTTCACGCAGCGCCAATACTGTAAAAAGGAAAGCTTATTGAAGTTTTTATTTATTTAGAGGAAACAAGTAATAACAAGGCAAAGTTCTGTCAACACTTTTACTAAATGAGAAGACTAATTTTATTAGACTAGGTAACTGAAATACCTACTGTAGTGCAAAAACTGGACTCTATTAATCGTAGTTTCGAACTCTATTTTTTTTTAACTTATTTTTCATTATATATTTACCTTATTGCATTTCTTCTTGTCCGGCACATAATCGTCTTCAGAGCTGCACACATCGTGATTATCGATCTCATTCTCATTCTCCTGTAAAATAACAATTTTGCATTAACTACAAACATCAGTAAAAACAAAACTATTAAAAATATATATCAATTCATTAGTATGTCTTACAGTGGGTGGTTCTGGAGCTAAGGGGACATCATTTTCAGGCTTCGACGGTGCTTCGGGAGCTTTAGGAGGTGTAGGTCTGACAGCGATATCGTTCTCGTCATCCTCGATCTGGACAACCTGAGGCGTCTTCGTCGTGGTGGTAGGTTTAGCCGTGCTTGTCTTGGTGGTGGTGGGCGGGCGCGCGCTCGTGACTACCGGCTCCCCCTCGGCAGGGTCAGACGTCGTGGACGGCGGCCGCGCCCATTCAGGCTGAGATTTATATCAATATGAGTAATGGACCATCCATTTGTTTCTGTTGCGATTTATCGCGCGTGTCTACTTCATTCTAACGTTGGGAAAGTTTATTAGTCAACTGTATTTATGGTTTCCAGTTAGGAAAGCAAAGGGATAAAATCGTTATTCATTATGACGGATCGGTTTCAAATACTTTGTTGGGAATAATAGATTTGCGTTGTATTTGTATTACGTACATAGGTTTTGTTTGGTTTTATGACTGACTAATAAAATGCTATCTACCACAATGTAGTCTGGTAATTGAGTCATTGATGATTCATATTAAAAAAAAACTCACCGTAGGAGTAGTGTTTCCTGAGCGAGGTGGTGGTACAGTGTAGGTACTCATATGCTTATGCAAAAGCTTGATCAAGGGGTTCTCAGGTCCACACAGTCCCTTGAAGTCATCCATGTCGATGGCCCAGGTCATAGCTCCGAGGTAGCCCTTCTCCTTGATCCAGTTCATCTTGATCTCGACACTGCGAGGGTCCTCATAGCCGACCCACTGGGTTCCCTTGTAGGCGTAGGGGCATTTGCCTTGCTCGTCCCACTTTTTGGTCCAGCCTGAACCTTCTTTGTCGACTTCGGTACAGATCTGGAAAAAAACATTTTGAGGTAATTCGAAATTCTTTAGGAAAACCAACATAGTCATGTTTTGCTCATAATGTGTCTACTGCTGTAGAAATACCTATGTACAGCAGTGGGCACACTATAGATCCTATCTGTGAGTTTGTACCCAAAAAATTGCCTTTAGATTTGAAAATTCGGTGAAATAAACAAGTTTTGACTTGTGTATTACGATATACTAAAAATGTATGTCTGGCTATACAAACAACCAAAAACAACAATTTTAACGTAGTGTAGTGTAGTGTAGTTACACGTGTTTTCAGGTAACAGTTGACTGAATAGAACTAAATTGAGGAAAAAAAAAGAAAAGAGCTGACCGTTACGGGGAACATACAGAATAGCAGCGTTGCTATGTTACAGATTGAAGGGTCCGATATAATTACAGTGACACGTGAATGCGACATTTCAATTAAGTCTAGGGATGGTAACATATCTGCAAAACCCCTGGTAATAGACATATTTGACGTTGACAACTCAGCACACGGTGGGCCGTTGGGAAATAACACTAAGACGAAATCAATAAATCTGCCAAGCCGTTTCCCACTATATTGGGTTGGGCTTCCAGTCTACATGGATCCAGCTAAGTAGTTAAAAACCAGTATTTTAGATGCTCTTCTGTGTATAGTTACACTCATCGTTTGCCCATTGGTCCTCCAAGCCCAGTAACTAGGTAATAAAATACCCCCAGGCAAGACTGGTGTCTAATTCTTGGCTTCTGAGTACCAGTAACGTCTGTCGACAATGTGTAATTGAACCAGCGAGTCTCGAAGCACGGAGGACTCTCGGTGTGTTAAGGTGCCATCCGCGGAAAGACCTCGGCAAGCCGTGCCTAACTAAAACGGCTGTGAGCTCCACTCATAGACGTAAGTTACCTCATAATAAGCCCAGAATCCAGTAGCGTTGGTGAAGGGAGCAGGGTCGCCGCCTCCGGCCTCCTTGTTGATGTAGGTGCCGAGTCCGTAGTTGTTGTTACCAGCTGACAGGGTGAAAGAACGGCCGTAGAACGGAATGCCGACCACCAACTTGTTGCTGGGACAGCCCTTCTCTTCCCAGAGTGCCAAGCCATCGTTCTGAAAGCAAATATTAATGTTAAATTATAAAGAATAAATAATTGGAAATTCTTTCACAGTTACAAAGAACTCGACCGTTATCAAAGCATTTTGTTTGGCATGGTTTTATTAGTATCGTTCATAGTCAAAAGGCGTCGATCCTTCTACTTAAGTACTATAAACCTCGTCATTGTTAAACCTCTCTGAATACTTTGTGGCTTAAAAATAAAAAAATAAACATTTTTATAGGATTTCTTTTTAGGATTTTGGATCCGAAGCAGAATCCACAAAATTATTCCACCGCCGCGCTTTGTCGGATGTGTAGACACCTAGTATTTTGATTTCAACCATCCACTTTAGCTGAACTCGAATAATTATCTTGATGGTACTCACCACATTAAGCTTCTCATAAGCCCACTGGTCATGAGGACGCTTGTACAAAGGCGAGTGCACATCAGCGAACCCGGCCCAGTTCCCTCTCAGATCGTACGACATCACGTGAATAGCATCCAGCTCCCTGCAACACACGTAAATCTTAGCACTCTCTAAAACTACAACTTCTAAAGCACTTCACAACTCAGAACAATGTTTGTTTTTCTTTTCAACCTTCCTTCCACTGTTATTTATGTAGCGCCAGTAACTTTGTAGCGATAAAAGTGTTTTAAACTATTAAACTGTTACAAACTTTTTCGTCGAAGCGAAATATGAAGTTAATTGCTTATGAAACATGGTTGAGCCGGGTAGTTTTATAAAGGATTTTGTTGGAGACTGATTAATTAAGAGCGCTTTTTGAGTGATGTTGTTCCATTTAGTAACGTAATGACACTGGTTTTTTGTTAATCGAGCCTGTTCTTTGTGCCTGGATAAATAATTATTTTTCCCAAGTCAAGTGTTTGTGTTGTGTCCCACAGCAGGGTAAAGACCTCTCTTCTATCTTTCCATTTTTCTCTACATTTTGCTACATCAAATCATTCCTAAGGTAAGAGTGTAAGTCGTGACACATCTCCTTAACTAAACAATCAAACTTTGCCTTCCATATATTCAGTTGGCTTCTAAAACCACACTTACTGGCAAAGATCCGGTACATGGTATCCCTCCATCAGCCTGAAGTTCGCAAGGGGCACAGCAGCTGTCAGTTCCCATCCCTTCTTCTCCCTGATGAAGGCCCTCCTCAGTTCCTGGACGAGGAAGAGGAACCGATCCTTGTCGGAGAAGGAGCCCCCACGGTCTGCTGCACCGGGGTACTCCCAGTCGAGGTCCAGACCGTCGAAGTTGTACTTCTTTAGGAAAGCTGTAAAAAAATACAACTTTTTAAAGTAGTCAAGAGCTAAAAGTTTTGCACTTCTAAGTAGCTAGTTTGGGTCGTGCATACTAAGATATTTGATCTCTCATTTGACTACGGTTTTACAAGATACTCGTCATTACACAGTGGTCTTAATACCTCTAATAAGTTCTACGGTTTCCAGATAACAGCTAAAACTCTTATTAAACTAATTTAGGAGTCAAAGCTTGGAACTAAGATGTCTAGACGGAAAAAAGTAACCTTAATTATTATGATAACTCAGATACGGTTTGTACTTCAAGTTGGAATAACCTTTTCCCGCATCGAGCTATGGATATTTTGACAAATATTATATTTACACACACGACATTGGAGAATATTGATACTTATTATATTTTGTTTGCCCACTTTTGGGAGATATTACATCTCCGCGAAAATTGAAAAATAGATTGAATACCAAGTCCCCTGATACAATTTGCGTCTCTGCTATTTAATAAGACAATCTCTGTAAATCTTGGTTGAATGAGGGTTTGGATTAGAAGCAAAAATGTTTGCATCATTTCATAAGTTGCTCATTGGGAATGAGTCTACGATTATTCTTTAAATCCGAAAGATTTGTATTCGCAGAAATTTAGCAATCGAAGACAATATTTGTTATTTTTCTTTCTGCTTTTATTCTAGTACAAAATATGAGTAACCCAGTTTCTTGAAAAACATTTCTTAATACTTTAAACATTTCGCTCACTGCAATTCTCGTAGAATATTCAGTCTGCAAACAAATTCTACCTTTTCGTGATTTGTTTTGTTTTCCTTGTGGGAGTCGCTGCGAAACTATTTTAACAATAAAATAAGGAATCTTGGTAACGTATGAGGAAATACATGTATTCAGAAACACACAACACTGCATAATTTACGACTGCATCGTGAGGTACAACACTTGATACATTTTATTGGGTAAACGTCCTTGTTTTATGGTTCTATATTGTTTTCGTATTTCCAAAATATGTCACTGGTTTATCCATGGTGCGTATTAATCACGAACAAAATTTGAGTTAAGTACAATGCATAAGGAATTACCAACCAACCCAATTCCCTTCAATTGCTGGCTCATAACAATGGCGTTAAATTATACTTGAATAGGTTTTAAAGGGAACGAAATTGGTTTGGTAATTCCTTATACATTATTTGTCATGAATGATTGTTCTTTAAATAATAAAAAAAATATTACCATTCAAAAACAAAATGTTTTTATTTTATTAATATTAAAATATTCACTAAAAATGTTAAATTGATACGTTAAAGAAACACTCTGTACACGCGTACTTGCCGGTTTGGGTATTGCTACTACGAGTAGGTATTATTTCGCGCCACTATTTTGATTTTAAACAGGATGTTTCGAATTCATTGTCATTTTTTTTATTCGGATTATTTTGTGCTTATTTTTATATACTTATTCTGATATTTTTATTTTAATATATTAATGATATAGATTAACGAATTTAAGGGAACGCCCTCTGTTATTTAACATACTGTATTTTCCCTACAACCTTTGTTGAAGGACCTCTTAAAAGTAAACAAACAATAAGTCAAGATGTGCTACATCATTTCCTACTCACCGACAACGCTCCTGACGAAGGCCATTCGGGACTGTTTCTGCGCGACCATGTGCGAGTACTTGGAGCCTCCCTCGGCCCAGCCTCCCACTGCTACCATGAACTTGACATTGGGGTGCGACTTGCGCAGAGCTGTGAAGTTGCTGAAACCATTCTTGTCTACGTCCAGCTGCAAAAAGTCGAAATTTTGTGAGTGAAAAACTCTATAGGCAGAGATGCTTAGAAAAATTCTATAGGCCAACGATTAACTCTTGAGTATACTGAGGACTATCCTCCAAAAGGAAAGAAAGGAAGAAATATGGTGTATCTTTATCCCAATATATTTCAAACATGATTTAGTGGAAACAAGAAGGGTAATGCTATATTATTCTGAGTTTGCTGAAATAAAAAAAAAGTTTAACCTTACTAATATAAAGGTATTTGTAAGTTGCAAAACAAGAGTCAGACCAGTGGAGGGAAAACCTCTTGACTCCCATTTTATTTATTTATGCTCTATGTACAATAGTGGTACATGGGGGGACCATTTTAAACGTTACATTTTCCTACCTCAGGATCAATGATGAGGACCTCATTGCTCTTCTCGGTGACGCCGATGAAGGAGTAGATGACGTGTGTGCAGAGGTCCACGGGAATGTCCTCGATGCCGTAGCGGCCCACACCGGGCCGGTACACCGCCCAGTTGCTGAAGTAGCATACTATGCGCGCTTTGCTGTCCGCTGATAGAACAAAAACAGGTGTTAGGTACAATCTCCAACAAGATATCCATTACTAATCAAATAACAATAAAATGTTTTTTTTTTATATTTAAAATGTAAATTTAAATGCCATGGGAGAAAAGCCGAGGGAATCGGGGGAACCAAAGCTAGTACCTAATCCGTAATAGGTACTACTAAACAAAACATACGGTACGGAAATCTTTAGGAAATATCCCGGGTCTTCTGGGTTTAAGCAAAATTAATCGAAACAATTTGGAATTTCTAATTGTTTTAGCTCGGTAGCTATATTTAATAGACTCGTATGATATCGTAAGTGGTTGGCTGAGTGAAGAAGGAAGATTCAATATTCACAACATGTAGTGCGACTACGACTCCAGCCAAAGATGAAAGCATAACTGCATTGCCCAAGACTGATGACTCATAAGTCATCTATACTAATATACATATAAAGCTGACGAGTTTGTTTGCTTGAACGCGCTAATCACAGGAACTACTAGACCAATTTGAAAATTATTTCAATGTAAGATAGCCCATTTATCATCACGCTAAGACCAATGGGAGCGGAGTAGTCATGAAAAATGTGATACAAACGAAAAAGCGCGGGTCAACTAGTAACAGATAATGTGGCAGCACATGAAATAATATTAGCCAACGAAATTGTTTATATAGCAAGTAAGTAAAATATATTTGTGAACAAAATAATCACACACATATAAACACTTAATTACGGCAATGTATACTATGTATACAATACACCTTTTTTTCTGCTTGGGAAATCATCAAATGACTTCTCCCGCTCTGGGTGAAGCGAAAGGGAGTGTCAGACTCTTACTGACTAAAGCCCACCCGTCTGCCCTTTGCGTTCCAAGGCCACGGTGACTCTTTCGAACAAAGTCCGCAACCCTAGCAGGCACTGACCCTATGGGCCCCGTCTTCGTTGCTGAAAGCTCTTTGATGCGCGCGTGGAACACGACGCGCCGTCGACCCGGGCCTGGTTGCTATCGGACGACAAGCCACCCATAAGGCCCGGCGCCCACTATAGGCATCAGCACGGCTGAGGATTTTAGGTGATAAAAAGCATTGTACTTTAACTTCATGGCAATAAAGTAGAAATTTCCATGATATATGATCGTAGTAACAAAAATACCGCTTCGGTATGCTTGAGGCTAACTTCTACTCTATTGCCATGAAGTTAAAGTACAATGCTTTTTAACACCTAAAATCCTCAGCCGTGCCGATGCCGATAGTGGGCGCCGGGCCTAACTCACCGTCCGCAGGCCCGCGCCTAGAGTGACCAAATGTATACACCTTAAAAAAGCTTTAAGTTTATAATAATACATAGCTGGCTACCAACATCAGAGCTAGGCGGTTCACATTCGATGTCCCCATACAAACTTTGCACTTTTTTATAGTTTTTCAATAACCAATCAAAACTCAGAGTCAACTAAGCCCCGTCAATACAAAGACGGATTACAACTAAGTTTGTATAATAGTTGCAACACGAGATAAGCGAGGTTAATCCCAACTTAGTCGGCAGTTAACCGGGAGATTGATTTATGTCTCCAAACCCTTTGTTATGAAGAGCCGTTAATTCATCGGCCGTTGAGCTACCATTGGCTATATTATCTGTGCCAATGGTAAGCTTTAGTGTCAGATAAGTCAACTGAAATCGTGAGGTGAGACATTAATTTTTCTGGAAGATAAGATTTATATTGATGGTTCTGTTTAGCTGATCATATTTCTTGGTGACTATCTTGAAATCATTTTCTTGGTGAATTTAAAGAGACTATTGCACTCATCAATATTCAATATGCACACTACGGCTGAAACTTATCTGAATACCCAGAAAACAACTGCTGCCATAGGTATATTTGACATACCTATCTATGTTTTTAATAACGGAGTCACAACGCTTTAGCCTCACATAATCCAGAAAGAGCAAAAAAAAAATTTTGAGCGGTAGTATATATATCCAAAGTTTTATATAATTGTTGGATCATCATTCTCTCGTTCATATCGCAAATATTTTAGGTTTTTGGTTTCCCTACACTTATACCTTCGCCTCTAATTTATTTACTACTAGCAGCGCCCCGCGGTTTCACCCGCGTTGTTCCCGTTCCGGTGGCAATACGGGGATAAAATATAGCCTGTTGTTGTGTCTGTTGCGGCAAGGGTAAATATAGCTTTCTAATGGTGAAAGATTTTTTGAAATCAGCTCAGTAGTTTTTGAGTTTATTCATTACAAATATACACACACACACGCAAAAATACAAATCTTTATAATGTGTAGTGTAGACTAGCAGCGTCCCGCGGTGTCACGGCATAGTGCCCGTTCACGTTAATTCCTGTGGCAATACGGGGATAGAATATATTTAATCCCCGTATTCCACGGGAATTAACATTATTAGACCAGCCTATGTTAGTTGCTAATAATGTTACTTTTCATCGGAGAAAGAGTTTTTTAAAACAGTTTCGTGGTTTAGAGGTTGACTGAAAATGATTTTAAAAATTCTTTCGATTTTTTTCGAAAACGTTACAGTATACTGTTAAGTTAGGAAACTAAAAGCTTTCCAACTGTTCTTCTTTATTAGATCCCATACTTCTGGCTTTTCGTATACCTTTTTTTTTTTGGATGGGAAATCATCAAATGACTTCTCCCGCTCTGGGCGGAGCGGAAGGGAGTGTCAGACTCTTACTGACTAAAACCCACCCGTGTTCGTTGTTGTGCCCTTTGCGTTCCAGGGCCACGGTGACTCTTTCGAACAAATTCCGCAACCCTAGCAGGCACTGACCCTATGGGGCCCCGTCTTCTTTGCTGACGGCTCTTTGACGCGTGGAACACGACGCGCCGTCGACTCGGGCCTGGTTGCTATCGGACGGCGAGCCACCCATCAGTGGCGTGCAGTGGTTCGAGTTAGGGTAGGCCAGAGAAAATGTCCAAATAAATTTTAAAAAATAACCACATTATTCAGGGTTGATTTTTAATGAAATTAGTTTTTTTTAATTTTTTTTAATTGCCTATTTAAAAAAAAAGAACAAAAAAAGACACCAAATTTCAACCCTGAATAATGTGGTGTGTTTTTTTTGGACATTATTTTCTGGCCTACCCTAACTCAAACCACTGCACGCCACTGCCACCCATAGCTCGCCGGCTCGTTGGCTTTTCGTATACCTCCGCTTACCTTCAACTGCAGTCGTCACGACCGCCAGGACGGCCAACGTCGCTAGTATCGCTCTCATTTTGAACCTGTTGACAAGTGAAACACGTGTATTTATAATA
This sequence comes from Hecatera dysodea, assembly GCA_905332915.2. Classification (NCBI taxonomy): domain Eukaryota; kingdom Metazoa; phylum Arthropoda; class Insecta; order Lepidoptera; family Noctuidae; genus Hecatera; species Hecatera dysodea. The sequence goes on from HG995309.1 coordinate 9,393,137, forward strand.
GAAAACAACGTCAATTCTATAAAACATCACAGTTTTTTTTTCTGGATGGGAAATCGTCATATGACTTCTCCCGCTCTGTGCGGAGCGGAAGGGAGTGTCAGACTCTTCCTCAGCGTTCTCCCTTTGCGTTCCAGGGCCGCGGTGACTCTTTCGAACAAATTCCGCAAAAAACATCACAGTTGCGATTGGCAAAGAAAGAGAGATCTTTGCTTAATTAGCAACGGCCGAAGTGAAGATTCTGATGATGATCATCACCTACTAAAATAAGAAATCATCAAATTGTATCTCCTACCTACCCGAACCTTATACCAAATAACGTCCTGAATCCCATGTAGTAAGTAAAGAGAAAAATGTGAATAATTTTAGTAAAATTTAAGTACCTCGTAGGTTCCCATAACAACCTTTACGTATTCAGAGGGCATCTCCTCGTATGAAACCGGATTAAAATTAATAAAAAGTCTAAGTCAGATTACAAAACAACTTCTAATACAGGTTTCACATCTTCGAACCAGGACTTCAAAACAAGTTTTCCCACCTGGCATTTCCGTATTACATGCATATCTACAAAGTAAAATTAATTATCTAGCAGTATAGCTAACCAGTCGGGCAGAACAGTTACCCATTTCCCATGGTGCTTGGGTGTCAGGGTGTGTACGGTATACGAATAACGGATGCTATTGGCTACGGTTCTACATTCCATGTTTTATTCAATCTAGACTACTTATCAGGAATATTATACAGATATGTGTGGAACTTGCTACCTGGTGGATGGTATCTGTCGATAAAGTTTTCAACTTATTGCCTTGAGAAAGAGTAGGTACCTACACTAAGTGTAGTAAATTATTTCTGACTAGGTTTTGCCCGAGGTTTTCGCAAAAAAAACCTACAACTGTACCAAAACTCCAAAATTGATTCTGTAAATGAGGAATGAAATTTAACAAACAAACAAGCTCTCTTTCGCATTCATAAAATGATTTAGTTCGTATTTTATTTTATGCGTTCGTGGATTTGCAATTGAGTGGGTATTCTCAATGGGATCACAGGGGACCACGGATCTCCTCAATATTGAACTTTTATCAAAAGTAAAGCAGGCATATTAACACATTAATTTATTCATATGTAAAGAAAAACAGGTCGAAACGTAGTTTGATATTTTTTTCTGTAACTTTACATTGTGAAACGACTTTATGATTTAGGAAAAAATAAACATTAAACCACAGAGTACATTAAACATAGACAATTGACTTTTCCATGTTTTGTTAGTTTATGCCATATAAAACAACGCGGTATATGAAAAAAGTCCTTACTAAAATTTGCAAATCTCTGTGGGCAAATATATTCGATGCGATTGCAAAGACATCAGGTATTAATATATTTAAAAAAAAATGCATTAAATCAGTCGAATCCTAGTAATATTATGAACTAGCTTCTGCCAGCGACTTCGTCCGCGTGGAATAGTTACTTTACCCCCGATTTTGAAACTCTCAGCCCGATCGGTTTAAAATTGACAAAGTTTCATACAAATAATCAGAAAGCGCCGAACTGCTAAGCTATCGGTCAACAGTTACACGTGTTATTGTGAGTCAACCATAAAATGTAGACATATGCTGTTTAGGACATTTTTTTAGATAATTTTATGTAAAACATTTCCGTAATACATGATTTCTATGTAACTTTAACCATTAAAGCTACACACGCGACGAAAGCTTAAAAATTGGAGTAACTTCTCCCGTTTTCCCAACATTTTCCTTCACTGCTCTGCTCCTATTGATTGTAGCGTGATGAAAAGTGTACTATAACCTGCCCAGGAGTATGAAGAATAATTGCACCAAGTTTCGTTAAAATCGGTCTAGTAGTTTTTGTTTCTATAAAGAACATACAGACAGACAGACAGACAGACAGACAGACAGACAAAAAATTTACTGATTGCGTTTTTGGCACCAGTATCGATCACTAATCACCCCCTGATAGTTATTTTGAAAATATATTACTTGTACAGAATTGACCTCTCTACAGATTTATTATAAGTATAGATATGAAGGTCGTATATATTTAGAAGTGTAGATGTTGAGTTGTCTGCCCATCAATCATGCCTCAGCGGTTGAATCATTGGCGGATCCAGGGGCCCATCCCAGAAGACCCAGATTTCTTTGGTAGTCAATAACCAAACGAAGTTATAGAGAAATTTAGCACCACACACCCACCTACCAACTCACCCCAAACGACAATCCTGGATCCGCCCCTGGGTTGAGTGGTTTTGTAAACTTAGGTCCTGAATTAATACAAATCCTACTTTTCATCTCAGTTCCTTAAAATAGTTTACAATTTTCACGCGGGCTAAGCCACAAGCTTTGCTAAAACTAATAGAGTCAATAATCATCAGGTTATAAACAACGTTATTACTCGAACTGCGCACGCGCAACGTCGCGGTACAAACGCCGGCACGCTAACGGTACCACAGCCGTAGTCGCTCCAAATATGTCACCAACTCAACATCACCCACTGACCTCAGCCTCTCATTGTGATAAACTAGGTTTCTTCTTATACCTACGAACTATATAAACATTCACAATAGATTGCCATCGAAAAACATGCTGAACTTATCGCGCTTTTTCTTTATCACTGTATTGTTTGTCATCTCAAAAAAGTAAAAGTATTTATTTCTTAGAGCGTTGCTAAATTGTGCTATGAAATGGTTTTGAAGTTAATTTACGATGGAATGCTGACATTTGATAAACAGCTAATTCGAGGGTGAATTAAATTGAGATAATAAGATGTTCATGTAGACATGGTAATTTTCTAGAAACAACAGCACTGTATAGATGAAGCAATCACTGCTGGGCAGTAACAAATATTTGTAAATTAAATCATTTTCTGTAAATTTTAAAACCTAACGAAATAAATTTTAGAGTTTAATTTAAATAAATGCTCAAATATACTTTAGGAATTACGGAGTCCTTATGTAGGTACATATACTTGTCAGTTTGTTTTACTCGTATTCTAGCAAATACATAATCCTCGATGCTATTCTATTCTATAAACGTACCTGCTCGCACCAAATCGAAAGTTCAAGAAACTAAAACTAATCTAAAACACACTTTCCTGAAACAGTTTCAAGCCATTTGAAGTAAGACAATGACTAGCTAAACCTCCTAATGGCTTAACGGAAAATAGCTTTTCCCACTCGCTAAGTTCAAATCTGTTTGATCGTTTGTAACAATAGCCGAAGAACACCACTTAATTCCCTGACTGCCTTCATAGTGGAGTTTAAACGGAGACCCCAAGCTCAATGGATCGTCTTTGTAAACGGTTTAATGAAAATTAAACAAGAAATAGCTCTGGACCGAAATTGACACAATATGTAATCAAAATATAGTGTCAATTTCGGTCCAGAGCTCACTAACTAACTCTGGCGCAATCGTATATATGATTTAAAAGCATATTCGAGCATTGATTCTTTTATTTTTTAATTTTATTTTATTTTTAATGACCTAGTATACCGCTAAATTCCTTGGCAAAAGTATTTACATGGCTTACTATGTCGCAATAAACTATAAGGCGTTCGGCCTTGATATTATTTGAGAATCCTCTCGATCCTCGCCCGAAGCATTTGATGTAAATGTCGCGTTATGTACATTCTTCCGTTGTATACAAACAACTAACTTGTGCCCGCGGCTTCGCTCGCCTCAAAGTAACCTATAACCAGGGTCCCCTCTAACTCTGTGAACAAATTCATCAAAATCGGTCCGTCGCTAAGGCGAGGCATGAAAGCGTAACAGACAATGAAACTCACTTTCGTATTTCTAATAGGTACTAGTTAAGATGTCAAAGCTAGGTCTTGTCTTTCTCTACATAAACTTGATGAAAATTATTGTAAAGGAATTAGTATTCAAAGCATCTTCTTTGTTGTTGAGTAGAATATTATGGTCTCGTCTAAGGCCATTAAAAGCCGTCGTGTAGACATGCGTGACTTCTATTCCGCTATAAAGTAAGATAAACCTAATAAAGCAGTGAACAGACATTCATAAACAACTGCGTTTTATTGTGTTCTCGTGCATATTACTATAAAACATTCAGAAGCTTCTAACAATAGAATGCTTTCCAGAAAGGAAAAGCTTTAAAAATAGACAAATGATTCGTGAATTTTATTGTTATACATAGACTACGTTTCTAATATTCAAATATATCTGCATAAATATAAAAACGTAAAAATATTAGCTGTATATATAATATAATTCACCAGTTTAAACGTCATATTAATATTTATAATCTGGTGACACCGAACACCGGTGCTAATTCTCGGAACAAAAAGAAACCGGTTGGACATCTGGGGGTCCATCAGCAATGCAAATTGAGCATCAGGGGATGACTCAGAGGATGGATGTTTAGATAACATCAAATTAAAGCATATATTTATCGTAACAAGAGCTTTATGTATAAATGAATAATAAGAGTTTATAGTGGAAATATTAGTGGGAGAGGAAGTTGGTATCAGATTTACCTGTATAGATAGAAAAGAAGAAGTATTTTTGTCACAGAGTATTTGTTGTAGATAGTAATATGAAAGTGTGGTAAATCCTCAAGTGTCTCTATTCACACGTAAATTTTTTATTTAAATAAATAATTTGAGTTTCAAAAATTGTTCACCAACTGAAATGACTAATCGAGGATTTTTTAAACTTAGGAAAAGTATCGATCGTAGATAACATTTTAACGTTTTGTTTTGAATGTGAAGCTACAAGCTACAACGGCTCGAAGTTGTGTTACCTACATGAGTTTTGTTTCGGTAAATTATTTTTTTCTGCAGTTCATTAATTAGTGATCCAAACTCAAACTCAAAGCATTCATTTCAATTAAACCATTTACAGGCACTTTTGAATTGTTAAGGTCGGTCGGTCAGAGAGATGAAGCTATTTGCACGTTCCAAAGCGTAGATCTCCTCTATGGTGAAGAATGTGCAAGAAACTCCACGGACACTGTTTAAAAATGAAAAATTGTTACAAAACTAAGTATGTTTACATCATTAATGTTGAAATTATACAAAAATGTATGTGAAAACGATGTTAAAAGACATGCGCCATGGAAGCTTCCGGAGTAAAAAAGAAACAATTCAACAAAATAATTAAATCTAAATCCATCTCCATAGCAAAATATAAATAGGCAAACATTCAATTCCCTACAGATTATGAATAATTTATATGGAATTCAGGAAAATCCACGACTTGTGTTCCAAAAGAAAATGCTTGCCAAAACGTTGACAAACATGTTAGGTAACATACAACATGTTTATTTACTTGGCCCGGGAGTATTGCCTCCTAATATTTATGTTACGCCCCATGATACTCGGTATTTTATTTGAAATCATTGCTTGAATAATATTTTAATATCGAATGGTGACCCTCAAATATTGTTTTATATGTATCGAAATACTGTTCTATATTAGAAAGAGGCAAAATTATTATGGTTACAGGAGGAAATCTCTGGAAATACTGATCCAATGGCGCAAGTTATTTTACTGAAAGAAAGCTTCACTATCACCGAGTGCTGTACATTTGTTTGTGGGAGCGAAGCCGTCGGAAGCAATGAGATAGTATAAAATACATAATTAAAAGTGATACCGTGAAATCTCAGAAGCATTTATATACAGGGTTATTTGTAAAACACCAACAGAGGTCATTGTACTCATCATTATGAACAACTTTTACTAAGGGACCAAACCTGAAATCGCGAAAAAAACATCTGCTGTTCCTTACATTTATGATCGTATAACTCATCAAAACGTAGGGGACAGCTGATGTTTTTATTCGATTTCAGGTTTGGTCGTTGGTGTTTTACAAATAACCCTGTATATGTAGGTACCAACACTGTTATGAAGATCTTTGATTTTCTAATTACTGATGCCATAAACATTGACTGTATAGTTTAGACAGCCATTGTTCTAACTACGCAACAATACAAACTCCTCATAACAATATAAAAGGACCTATAGCGGAACCATCACACTTCCCTTCTCTACAATCACTACGTTAGTGGGTACAGTAAGCAAAACAGTTTGATTAGCCGGCAACACTTTTGACAATACCCCCTATATTGCTACTGATTGCTACATTTATGTTAGTGTACGAGATTCGGTTGAAAATAAAATGCAAAACTCTTATAAACACTTTAATTATAGATCACTATTTTTTCGTTATTTAAATTACTGTAAAACAAGCAGACTGACTGAATTTCATAATGATTTAAATTCTTGGCTTCCAAATCAACGCATTTTAAAGAAACGATTTCAGTATTGCCAAAGGTCTAAACCCTTGGTAGGTTGTAGTTTAGAAACCACATAGTCGATAAAAGTGTCTACATGCTATCTGTTCTGTTGATGATACTCAATTGACAGTCGCATCGAAGCTCCTCGTTCAATTACTAAGAAGTAATAAACTGCCGAAGGCTCGTGTACTAAATGTCAGGAATGTCTCAGCCCTATTGCATTGTTGTGGAATTTGTTAGTGTTTTTAGGCATTTAATTTAAATGTAGGTAGATGCCTAAAGGATAAGATAATTATAATTGGCTTATCAAGATTCATGTTATTAAGATTTAAAATTATACACGAAAGTCTGGATTGGCACTTGTGTACTGGTACTGGTTCTTAAACCGTTTTGTGTTTTTAAATCGCCTCAATCCTGGGCTAAAGCGTACTTCCTCTCACTCCAAGAACAGCGAGCTAAATGTATTTAGGCAAAATAACTTAGATTTACATATGTCAATTTCATTCTCATAAACAAAAAATCCACTTAACTCTATATGCTTCAAATGCACCCAAATAAAACTACAAATGTTTCATTTCCATTTAAAATGTCAATTCAAACATTTTAGGCATGTTTTTAAAAACCTTTTCCCGGTCGCTTATACCGCAAACATTTTGTGAGTAATGTCAATAGCATCAACTTTATATTGGACGCAATTCCGTGTGTCACATGAGTACCTAAGTACGCGACTCAGCGATGAGTTCGCGTATTGATGCCGATGGCACCCATCGTGAATACTAAAGACCCTGATGAGTTCACTAGTGTCGTTATCCTGTGGCTAAGGTCGCCGGCCGAAAGTGAAAAGCCTTTGTCCAGCTATGGCTCCTTCGCTCCCATTAAAAGACAAAACCTTTGCCCGTGACAGGAGTCCTAAGGTGTGATTATGGCGCGTTTCATAATACATATTGCATGTGAATACTGAGCGACTTAGGCTCCGTGAGGTGAGCATTGATGAATGCAGAGAGATTAGTACTAAGGTATTAAAACAAACGACGATCGATAAAACTAGAATTTTAATTTTAACAAGCGAAACTCTGTGTTATTAAGAAATGCATTAATTTGGCTAGAAACTGTAGCTTTTTTATTTAATTAATCCTTACTAGTATGTTAAACGCGAAAATGTTTGTTACTCTGTCACGCAAAAAGTACTGAATGGATCTTGATGAATTTTGTCACAGATGTAGATTTACAGTGTCGAATAACACGTAGGATACTTTTTATCCCGGCAGTATGTTTCCTTGGGTTAATTTTTGACATTCACGCGGGCTGAGCCACGGACGGCAGCTAGTTAATTCATAAATTAACAAAAAGTTCACCATTTATTACTAACTAGCTTCTGCCAGCGACTTCGTCCGCGTGGAATAGTTACTTTACCCCCGATTTTGAAACTCTCAGCCCGATCGGTTTAAAATTGACAAAAGATAGACATGCTGTTTCGGGATATTTTTTAGATAATTTTATGTAGAACATTTCCGTAATACATGATTTATATGTAACTTTAACCATTAAGGCTACACACGCGACGGAAGCTTAAAAAATGGAGTAACTTCTTCCGTTTTCCCAACATTTTCATTCACTGCTCTGCTCCTATTGATTGTAGCGTGATGAAAAGTATACTATAACCTGCCCAGGAGTATGAAGAATAATTGCACCAAGTTTCGTTAAAATCGGTCGAGTAGTTTTTGTTTCTATAAAGAACATACAGACAGACAGACAGACAGACAGACAGAAAGACAGACAGACACACAAAAATTTTACTGATTGCATTTTTGGCACCAGTATCGATCACTAATCACCCCCTGATAGTTATTTTGAAAATATATTCCTTGTACAGAATTGACCTCCCTACAGATTTATTATAAGTATAGATACTTAGACAGGACTGCGATATTCCACGCGTGAAACTGAAATTGTAATTTTATGAATGGTTGATAAAAGCATTCATAAAATTTAAGTCAAGTAATTAAAAAAAAAGAATTATGATTACACAGTTCGTAACAACGATCTTTTAAAAAAAAACTATCTCATTTATTTTTCATTTTCATTTCATTTTCATAAATAATGGTTTTCATGGATATTTTAACAGAACTTAATAATTAGTTTGTCATGGTTATTGAACTATTATTTAATTGATAAATTAAATAAATGTGAATATGATGTTTTTTTCTTCGATTAATTTATAATTTATCACGAAACATTTATTCCGACAGTTTAAATTAAAAGAAGCCTTTCAGTTTGCACTAAAAAAATATATTTGATCAGCTGTAAGCTGCAATTTTATAAAAGCTTAAAAAGCTTTGGTCTAAGAAGCTTTTTAATCCCAAAAGCAAATGTAATTTTCGGAAAATACATAAAGCAAAAACTCACATAAACAAAATAATAAAACGGAACTATGAAATCTCACAACAAGATTGTTATTTCCGAATTTAAAAAAAAATCACAAATTAGCTACCAATCAGCATTTTAATAAAAAAACACTCATTCATTAGCATGTAACGTTGTTACTGTCACCGAACTGTTAATAAGTTAACAGCCGCACGCAATACTATTGTAACTACCAGCTTTTTAATATGTATGCAAATATTTCAGAAACCACGTAAAATATCAATATTTAACAGGCACAACAAAAATTATAATTGTTGTTCTACCATTATTGGAGATTTTTTGTTTGAAATCTGTACTAATATTTCTTGTTTGTTTACGTCTTTGTTTCGTCGCGCATCGTAAAGATAGAATTCACCTCTCAAAATTGAACGGCTACTGTAGAATATGCCACGGGATCTACCTAAACCGTGGGCAGAATCTGTGCACTGTACATGTATGGATGTTTTATTTTAATTCATGATAATTTATAATTTGCAAAATATTTATCATAGCTAAACAAGAGTCAATTTAGCAGGTTTTAGTGACACCTTTTAGAATTATCGAAAGTCAATAAAATTATCATAAAACAATCATAACATTTAACACTTTCACTAAACAAGTTCCAAGTTCAAAAGAAACAGATGACTGTGATTAATATTGATATGATGGTAATGTGCGAATATCATATGCTTATTAGTTTTATAAACAAACATAATATATAAATAGGCCAACTGCCTGCGCTGGCGCCGGGTGCCAGTAAAAATCGCGTGTAACTTTCTGTGACAAAGCTTTGTTGACAAATCATTTAAAATAAAAACAATTAAATCAGCCACTTATTATTTTTACATATATTTACTTTAATTAAATTAGTATTTTCTAATATTTTTGTTGGTATTCAATCCCATCAAATACTTCTAGTAAGTCTTTAATCGGATTGAATACCCAATCCATAAGACTTATTAGTTAAATAAGTATCTTCTTTTAAAATGTTTACAATGCCTAAGTAAAAAGCTAAGTGAAAATAAACATAAACAATATAATTCTTATCTCTAAACAAATTATTTTATAGTTAAAAAAAAATAATACGTTGGTAATTATTTTTTACTTTAAAAAGTGAACTTATGTAAATTTCACAGCAAGCTTTCGTTAAGGACTACGTTCTCCTATCAATCTATGAATATTCCCTATTTGAAATATTTTCAGTGTGTTTTTGCGTATATGTTATGCTGTACTCACAGTTGCGGTGTCGCGGCGGGCTGCCGGCGTGTGATTGTGTGCCGCCACTCGCTGCAGCGCGTTATATGTGCGCACGCGACGCCGCCCGCCGCGACAGGGTGTAAACAAATGCAAATTCTTTCCTGCTTCTTCTTTAGTTTTTTACTTCAGCGACAAAATCATAAAAGCGGTATGTGCAATGAATTTGGTATAAATGGTAATTACTTTAGAGGTCTTGCGATGTTTCGTGTTTGATTTGAAATACAGAGAATACGAAATAGGGTATTGGGTTCGTTTGTTCTACAGCAATAGTTACTGGCAGATATCGAGTGTGCCTATTTAAAGGCACTTTATGAACTTCGCGACATAGTTTTTTGTTATAAATCCTTATTCATCATCTAAGTTAATCACTGAATATGTATCGTATCAGCTTTCTTTCAGTAAGTTTTTATGAGCAGTTTAGTAAAAAAGTTCGTATTATATAGTTTTGATTGCTTGGATTTGTATATTTACTCTGTTATTCGTTCCCCAGATACCAACCAAAGGTGGTAAAATAGAACTGCTTGGGCGGAGCGACGCCCGTGACCTCGTCGAGGCGATCGGCGGTGGTAACCTCTCGCATCCGGCCCTGGTTCAATACATGGTCCGGAGCGAGCAGACATGGGAAGCGGTCACCTCCGTCTGCGAAGCAGTAATACTAGCGAAGGAGGAGGCGAACCGCGTGCGAGAGAGGGAAACCTCACGCTCCAGCCGCTGCAACAGACGAAAAACGCCGGGAAACGCAGGGCGATACCTGGCCACCGTAAGCGCGGGCCTGCGGACAGCGAGCTAGGGGTGGTTCGCCGTCCGATAGCAACCAGGCCCGGGTGTTCCACGCGCGCCTCACAGAGATGTCTGCAAAGAAGACGGGGCCCCTAGGGTCAGTACCTGCTAGGGTTGCGGAATTTGTTCGAAAGAGTCACCGCGGCCCTGGAACGTAAAGGGCACAAGAAGGATCACGGGTGGGTTTTAGTCAGTAAGAGTCTGACCCGCTCCGCTCAGAGCGGAAGAAGTCATTTGATAATTTCCCTAACTAAAAAGGATTTCGAGCTCAGCTTGGGCAAATAAATAAAATCTTTTTATTACTTATATAGTTATATAATTTCTATAAAATTGTAACTGTAAATCAGATCAGCTTCAGTTAAAGAAAACAACAGCCTGTATAGTGGTTGATCGATGATGGTGCGCAAGCGACGCTCCCCAAAAGTGCAATGTATCAAACAATGAGATCAATGGTGGGTGCCGGGTCGAGCAACGGTCCCCAAACCAGTCGCCAAGGGAAAGGCTCTAAATACCTGATTATGTATGTACATTTAATTTATGCCAATGATAAAAATGTCCCGTTCGCTCTGCACTCCCGAATATAATCGTCCCTTGACTCGAGTACACTAATGAAACAGAATTAATACCACCGTTTTGGTACTTGCAACTGTACTATTGGAATTATATGGAACCATATTGCTGCGATTTTATTGCTTTTTGGTACCAAAAATATGTTTTTATGTTGTTAAACTCATGTAAGTTCAACGTACTGACTTTACAAGTTTCGTATCCTCGGAAATTCCAACACATAAGTACAAAGCTGTGTAGTATAAATGTTAAAGATGGCACACAGAAGCAGAGCACTAGATACTTAAAGTAATAAAGTGACACACGGGCGCTACTTAAGGGTCGGACGTTAGAAAAACAACCACTCACCGACACATGCCTAACTCCACACCAGTATTAAAAACTTCGCAGAAGCTTTCCCTTTTAGCTTAATATCGGCTAACTCTACTACTTGCATCCACAAAGTAGTCTCGAAGTGAAAATATTTATGCGAAAAACAAGTCTTATAATGACCCAGTAGCTGGAGATATTCTAATAGTCCCATTTATTATGTTTTTGCCTTCTCTCAGATCATAACAAGGCCTCTCGCCGCCCGTAAAATTATGATATAAATTATTATAATTACTTTTGTAAGCCTATCCTAATTTGTGCGTAATGAAACCCTGTTTAGCGGGTGACGGGGCTAAGTAGGCAACTAGGTGTATTTCCAAAGGGTGAGTTTTCATCATAACGACTGTTGTTGGTACTTTATTTTGCGTCGGACCTAATTTGTTTAAAACGACCTAGTAGTGTGGAACTATGGGGAGCGTTTGTTAATTCCTCGTGGAAATAATGTTAACACAAACATGGTCTATGAAGGGTAACATTTGGAATGTCATCCTAGTACTATCTGTACAAATGAATAGCTAACCAAACAATAGTTAATGCGCTATTGACCTACTCTGATTAGAGTGGCCATAACTTTACAAGGGTAACAAAAATCCTAGTTTACTTTGTTTATCTATGATGTTTTTTCGACATAGTTTGAGTACAACTTTACATTGAATATTGCATGTTGCCACAAATAATAGATAGGTGTATCTAAGTAACGATACCTTTCAGCCATTTCTAGTGTGACAACAGTTTAAGAGTTCATCGAAAATGATCGCGACGAACTGTTCAGTTATATTTCTCATAAGGCCGAGACAGAGAAATGTTTGGAGATAAATCTTCCTGCGATATTTATCAATAAAACAATCATAATCCACAACAAACCTACCATTACAATGGTGTTAAAAAGTGAATGCAATAATGTCGGCCTACTGTTATTTAAATAAACGTTGTGTATTTAAATTGTCCTAAATAATTGTCAAACTAAACCGTAGTACCGTTTATACTTAGTAGGTACTTCAATCGCTTATACGACACTTTGAATTTGCATTCTATTGGTCTATTGACATTTGAGATGAATCGACGCACGCGCCGATTGTCTCCGGAGTCGAGAATAACGGAAGGAAGACTCGCGGCATTGAACTGCATCCACGTAGCGCCCGCGCCTCTGCGTACGCGCAGGGAATCATAATCACTTCGGTGAAGACAAAGAATTGATTCCCAGGTTCGGTCGGTACTTACCTTGTGGATCAGGAAATCGGCAATTTTTTTAAATTAGGAACTTAACTTTTGAACAGTTTTAAATGATGGTTATTTTAAAATTCAGGATTATAACGACTCACGATTAGAATGTTAATTCCACATTTTTTTTTACAGAGAGATTATCTCTACTTATCCATAGGCACTTTCGCACTGGACGAATAAATCTAAGCAACTGCTGGCGTGCTGCAAACTGCTACAAATATGGAAAGGGTTACAAACGGAACAACTAATTATAACAGTTTTACATCTGATTGAACACGTTGAGATTACATAAACTAGATTGTAGTTCAGCTGTAAAAATATCAATGCTGTACTGCTACAAATAGTAATCATTTATATGTTAATTCATGATAACTTCTTATGCTGCATAAAAAGAGATCAAGTTTCCATGGGTCTAGTGATTGCAAGTGAAGTTATGGTTAACATTCGTTTTTGGGTTTGAAGTTTTCATTGTTGTTAAGGTTTTCCGATAAAATAGCGACTAATTTGACCCCCATCGTAATCGAAAAATTAACACTCTGAGATTTATGTTTGAGAAGTAAAATTGAGTAAAATAGTAAATTTTAACATAATTATTAATTCAAGGTAAAATATACATCGTAAAAACAAAACAACATTAATTCAAACTCCACCAATTTTTCATGAACTGTCAAAATCGTTTCGCTTTCTTTTTATTTTATTGGATACTGATTAATATTTCATAGACAGGTTCTATAAAGAAACTGTTTTGACTGACTTTTTAAATATTTAAGTAGGTACCTATATAAAATACGTAAGTTATTTATTGAAAACAAATCATTGTTTTTTTATTGCACGATTTAAATTTATCCTTCTCGCTAAATCTTACAAGTAATTGCAAGTAAAAAGATTGAGATGTATACAACGGGTACAGGTTTTCTGCTATGTGCAATCAATCACGAACCATTCTATAAACGGTGTTAACGGCGTCTTAACGATCATTAGTGCCCTAATACGTAAAGATTACAGTATATTTTCTTTTCAATCAATTTTCATGATAGATAACGTAAATATGGGTGAAACATAAAATCCGACTTTTCCTTTTCTTAACTATTCACTGATGAATTAGAGTTTTAGATGCACTCCTACTCAGTTTTGCACGCTCTTTCAACAAACCGCGATGGACAATGGTTTGGGCATGGATAGATGGTGACTCGCAGCCAAAATAACAAACTTTTTGTCCTCTATTTGAAAATGGAATTTGCTCACTTTCGTTACACTACTAATTCTTTTTGATAATAATATGCGTCTAAACCGCTGGGTTTAGACGTAAGTAAGCTTACTCGAACTTAGTCAACTTGGCTGACCGCAGTTCATAGCGTTTCGCCACAAACCCAAGATTAGTCGCTTTCATAAAGTTTCTATTTATAATTAAGTTTTATTCTAGGCACATATCGCCTATGTTTATACATGTCACCGGAAAAGAGCAAAATCCGTAAGATTATAAAATATCTTTAGACATTGTAAGCTCTTGATAAATTGTCAACTGAACATTTGGAATACTTTTTTACGCATAAAAATTTGATAGTCTATAATCTCTCGATTTCCGAAAAATTGTACAATAGCAAGTAATGACAACTTCAACATTCTAACCGACAATGGAACCCCGCTGCTTAGGTATATATAGGGATCCTTTTTCTGTCGGCAGGGTTTATAAAAAAATAACATGAATGGCATGACAGGAGCTACATTCAATCGCTCACTCTCCCATCATACCATTTGAACCTACCCTATTTAGTCGGGGAGCCCTAAGTTCCAGTGCCCTATGTTCCACTACTTGGCTAGACCAGAAAATCCGATAAATAGTAGAACCGTCCAGTCACACACACTTTCTCGCGGGTTCACAATTTCTCGGTATGACTTAGGGAGTTTTGATGCGTAAAAATTCAGCCAATTGTTCAGTTGACAATTTATTTATTTATATATTTATGTACACACAATATACTTAAAATAGAAAATTTTGTACAGAAACCAAGAGCACAAAGGTACTGCTTATTTCAATAGAAATTTCTTCCAGCAGACCTGCGACAGAAGAGTAGGATAAGAAATGTAGACACAATGACATTTATAGAGAGTTTACAACCTCCCAATATATGTACCTATTTTATAATCTCACGCATTTTAAAATTATCCGTTGACATATAAATATACGTAGTTGGGGTTCGTGACAATAAAAACAGCCGAATTAATAAATAAAAATAGACGCTTTAATTAAGCAACACGAATTATAACTTTAAACTCTAATTATAAAACACAATTGCACTACTGGTCACTTTAATTCGCAGTTGAAGTTCCGCTGTATCGCTAACCCAATACTGATTGGTCGCAGAATACGCAGACCTTATACAGGGTGTCCATAAATTAGTACGACATAGTGCAGGGGGTGATAGTTTGGGTCAATACCTACCAAAACAACACAGTATATGTTCCGCAAAATGTTATGGATTTACAGTTACAAACATACAAAATATATCGAAAAATCTCTAACTTGAAACAGATCCTTAAGCATCTCGTAATGAAAAAGTCCTTTTCTAGTATGTTTTATACATCTAGTTACCCTACTCATCGATAAATCTTTTTTCTATCAACAACAAAAACATTTTTCAAGAATTACAATTTTATATTTTTTTCGCAGAACGATTTTCTTATCGTTTAACAGTAACCTATAGTGGTAACAGGTGGGTGCAGGGTAAAAATGTATGTGAAATTTTCGTTAAAAAAAACTGAAAAGTAGCTTGTTTAAGTGTGATTTTAGAAAGATACAATATTAGAGAATATCCATTAAAAATACGATAAAAAATGCTATACACGAGAGAGATAGAGAGCATTATATTTTAAATGCAAGGACTTTGAATTCGGTATTCGCAGTACGGTTGTACTACGATTCGAATTACATAATAGTTATCCTACGGCCATCCGGCCGGTCAGTCTATATACATCCTACTCGTATCCGCAGACCCGCGCCTGCGGTGGCCGGGAATCACCTTAGGAGTGTTTAGGCTTCTACAGGTAAGTACACCACCTTGAGATAATTTATTACTGTTTACTTAGTTACTGGTCTCCGCTGACTTCAAATAACATTTTCCGTTTGAACCTTCGGATGAAATTTTAATACAAACATTTTTCAAATTTTGCATTTTGTCGTTGAATTAAACGCTACCTTTTGGTCTTCCAATGTACTAACACAATCGTAAGTCTAGGCCGAAGCCAGGGTTCCGGCCCTGGTTCAAGCCATGGTCGGGAGTGAGGAGGCATGGGAGGCGGTCGCCTCCTTCTGCGAAGCAGTAATGCTAGCGAAGGAGGAGGCGGAGCGCGTGCGAGAGAGGGAAGCCCCTCGCTCCAGCCGCCGCAACAGGAGAAGACGCCCCGGGCGTCGGGAAACGCAGGGCGATTCCCGGCCACCGTAGGCGCAGGCCTGCGGATGGCGAGCTATGGGTGGCTCGCCGTCCGATAGCAACCAGGCCCGAGTCGACGGCGCGTCGTGTTCCACGCGCGCCTTAAAGAGCCGTCAGCAAAGAAGACGGGGCCCCATAGGGTCAGTGCCTGCTAGGGTTGCGGAATTTGTTCGAAAGAGTCACTGCGGCCCTGGAACGCAAAGGGCACAAGCAGGAACACGGGTGGGTTTTAGTCAGTAAGAGTCTGACACTCCCTTCCGCTCCGCCCAGAGCGGGAGAAGTCATTTGATGATTTCCCATCAAAAAAAAAAAAAAAAAAAGCCCGAAGCCAGGGTTGCGAAATTATTCGTTAGCATGTGAAGGAATACGGATTTCGAATTGAGATTTCGTCCCTAACAGTCTTATTACAAAAAAAAACTAAATAAACCTTGGTTGAAACTGGAGTTGTAAAACTCCTGAAATATTCCAAATAATTCGGTAATATTCAAAGGAAACTTCGTAATACTTCTGCACTGAGAATACAGGGTACAAAATATAAGCCGTGTCAGTTATTAGCATCAATAACATCTAGCGGATGGAAGTGGAACTACTTACACCATGACAACATCACATGTGCTCACTGACAGACCATTAATTGATAAGTTGCATACAAAGCTTTAAATATTCTTTGAATGGTTTCTGTGTCAGTGCTACCAACTCCCAAAAAAATTTACCCCTAAAGCTTGGGTCAAAAACCCATAAAACCGCCACATTTACATGTAAACCAACTAAAAATTTAAAAAAAAATATTATTTTATTCCAAGTGGGTTTATTTTATAATTCACATGTTATTTCGTTTTCTTCTGGTTTTGTGTTTTAAAAATCACACGTCTGGAAAATTATAAAATAAATTTGAAGTTAAATAACCTTTATTTGGTTTACAACATCATCGTCAGGAGTGTTCTGTGATTCTGTCCCATAAAGTGTCACAATAAGCTTTTATGTAATGAGTAAAAAATAAAATAGAAGGTAATAATAAAAAAAAATATAAAAGAAGTATTTGGAAGCAAGCAAGGTGTGTAGTTGGATTGTGTTTGGGAAGGGAACTTCAAAATATATGGGCGGTTCTTCATCCGCGTAAGTTTCTTTAGAATTGGGATCAGAGTGAAAATATATACATACATATATGTACATACATATGTATATTGCCAGCGACTTCATTCAGAAATTCTTCTCCATGTTTCTGATCTCGTACTGGTTTACAAGTCTCTAACACTCATGATGATTCCAGCCTTGGAAATACTTATCCTTGACTAACTACCGTCCGCGGCTCCGCCCGCGTGAAAGTCGAAAATTATCCCAACGGAACATGCTCCCGGGACAAAAAGTATCCTATGTGTAATTCCAGACAGCAATTTACATCTGTGTCATGTCATCAAGATCTGTTCAGCTGTTCTGAAATTATTGAGTAACAAACATCCATCCATCTATCCAAACATCCAAACTTTTGCATTTATAATAGGTACCTACTGGTGAATCTGGTCAAATATGACATAGACATATATATTATACTAGCTGCTGCCCGCGACTTCGCCCCCGTGGAATCCCCGATTTTAAAACATTATTTATTGCTGTTCCGCTCCTATTGGCTTAAGCGTGATGATATATAGCCTAAAGCCTTCCTCGATAAATGGTCTATTCAACCCAAAAAGAATTTTTCAATTCGAACCAGTAGTTTCTGAGATTAGCGCGTTCAAACAAACAAACAAACTCTTTAGCTTTATAATATTAGTATAGACTAGCTTCTGTCCGCGACTTCGTCCCCGTGGAATCCCCGATTTTAAAACATTCTTTATCTCTGCTCCGCTCCTATTGGCGTAAGCGTGATGATATATAGCTTAAAGCCTTCCTCGATAAATGGTCTATTCAACCCAAAAAGAATTTTTCAATTCGAACCAGTAGTTGCTGAGATTAGCGCGTTCAAACAAACAAACAAACTCTTCAGCTTTATAATATTAGTATAGATATAGGAGTATACGAATAGGTAATTTTGTGAATATTAGTTTCTCTCCACTCATAAAAACTTTCATATAGAAATCCCTCAATGCAGAAACAGCCCCACCTACGCAATCTAGAGATACATTCTCATTTCAAAATTGCAACAATAAGGTTTCCTTAGCGCCTTATATAGTATAAAGTAACACAAGTTAGGTTCACTAAAATACCCCAGTATGTAATTATTTGCGTAAAGGGATTTTCATTAGAAAACTTTCTGAATAGAATAATTATTTAGCACATACATGAAACACGCAGGGTACAGAGGGAAATAACCAAATAAAATTATTGGTATGACAAAAACATGTACTGGTTGGGTTTCTAACCAGTTGAGAACAATAGCTCAACATTTATGACTAAGATCATTACAGTATTCGTAACTTCTACCGTTTGCTCTGCTTACTAAAGATATCATCTTGTGCTCGCAACCCAGCTAGGCTATATCCAATGCCAAAGATAGGTAATTCTATCAATTTAGTACACTTTTTTTTGGATGTGAAATCATCAAATGACTTCACCCGCTCTGGGCGGAGCGGAAGGGAGTGTCAGACTCTTACTGACTAAAACCCACCCGTGATCCTCCTTGTGCCCTTTGCGTTCCAGGGCCGCGGTGACTCTTTCTAACAAATTCCCCAACCCTAGCAGGCACTGACCCTATGGGGCCCCTTCTTCGTTGCTGACGGCTCTTTGAGGCGCGCGTGGAACACTACGCGCCCTCGCGTATGCTCCACCGTGTCCTCCGGGCGATCCACAATGTAGTACACCTAAGGTGCTGACAAGTTACATTTCAATGGGAAATTAAAAACACCAAATAAAACAAACACGTAGGTAATACAGCATATTATTTATTTTCAGATGTGAACAACATACGCGCTATAATTACAAGGATTGATGTAAAATTGGATAGAGTCAATAATATAAAACAATATGCACAATTCCCTGTAGGTATTTACACAACAACTCATTTTAAGGCAGTCAAAATAGTACTTCTAATATGGGGGCTTCAGTTAGTAATTAGGCTACGTTC
Organism: Hecatera dysodea; assembly: GCA_905332915.2. Lineage (NCBI taxonomy): Eukaryota > Metazoa > Arthropoda > Insecta > Lepidoptera > Noctuidae > Hecatera > Hecatera dysodea. The sequence continues at coordinate 9,412,490 of HG995309.1, forward strand.
GAAGCAAGCAGCAGGTAAACTCATAAAAACGCAATTAATATTAAGAAACAATTCGATAATATCAAGACGTAAGATTAGACACTGAACAAGTTGAAACGTAGAAAAGGGCCTGGGAAGCATAATCTCTTAAGATTTTTTTAATAAATAAAAATGCGTTTTTAGCATACCTTGCCTACAAGCCCGCTTCAACTATTCATCTTGTGTATGTACATAAAAGAACGATACAATTATTTTATGGTTATATCTTGTCACAAGAATAAAAACAGTTACTCTAAAATAGACATACTGAGTTAGTACAATTATTTCACCACTTGCTTCTAGTTCCGATAAAAAAAAATCAACAGTCAATAAGCTTTAGTATATAGCTAAATATAAAGTTATATATACTCAGAATCATTCGTTGAATATTAGGGGCTATAGTTCTAACATCTATTTCTAATACAATTGAAGTTGAAATCATTCAAATACGTACAGTCTACTTGTAAGGCAATATATATCATTATTATACATATATTGGGGAATCGCAAGTACTAATAAATGTTCCCTTTATAAATTTTATTTATTTTACTTTTTTTATTATATGGCTAATGCGCCTAAAGGGTATATTTTTAGTTTATACGTATTCATAGGATTTTTTAGGAATCGATAACGTGTTATTCAGGATTTGTTGAATATAATTTGAGTAGATAAGGAATATATTCCGTCACAATTTAAAATAGGTGAGTGAGGAAGTTACTATAATATTCATATCAATGCTATTCTCTATAATAAATATCTCCTACGATACAATAATTCGGAAAACTCCAGTATTTCAAAATCAAAGTATTCTTATTGTTGATCCACTAGTAAATACATTTTTGGAAGTTCATAGCGTTTCATCATCGAAATAAGTTTTCTAGGGGTGTATAATTGACCGTTGAAAACAAATTAATATGATCTAGTTTCGATACAGTCTTTGAAGCAATAGGGAAGGGATTTATTTTCGTCAAAATAATTAAAAAGGGGCAAAATGGCAAGGTTTCCTACAAATAGCTCTATGAGCTCTTAATTTAAGAATTATATTTTCTAACACACATTGTGATTACTGGCAGTCTACAGATCTACAAAAACACCGAAAAAAAATAGAAATGCGAAACCATGGCACTAAATACAACGTATTTGATTTTGTACAAAAGTAATTTTGTTCTCCTACTCACATATTTTTGTACTTACTTGAAATGGTAAAAGCTAATTGTAAGAATAATCGTAACCTTGAAGTGAACCAAGTAGCTACAGAAACTGTTGCAGGCAGGTATATTTAAAGCTTTTAAGACATTGTGAACATTGATACATTTACTACCTAAGATTTCCTAGTTTCCTACCCACAGCATAACTTCATTTTGCAGCAAACATTGTACCCCTCAAGTTTCTTATTAAACTACCACCAATAAAAATCGACAGTATAGCCAATAAATTACAAAGGTTGCCCTCGTCATTAACGCTATCCTTATCTGTCTCAATTTGTTCGTTATCGTCTGCAAAATGTAGTCGAAGATAATTATAACGATCCTTAAATCGTTAATCTTCTAATGAAACATTAATTATACGAATGAGTTATTAGCAATCGTCTATATAACGATTCGTTGCTTCAGCTACCAAATAAAACGAAGCGGGTTAGATATATTCAATATGTATAAAGTTTACATAAATTCATACAATACTAGTTACAAAAGTAATTGACGAGCTACATTAATGTGCATACAATTAACAAAGACATAAGTACAACAAAATTAAATTATATAAAACTAGTGTGTTATTCATATTTACATTAAAGTACAGAAAAATTAAACGAAAATAATACTAAAACGCATTGTCATTCGTTATCTAAAGTTATATTAATTAATATAAATGTGCACTTTCTATTCAATAAACATGGCAACTGTATACATCATGACGTCATCTAGGTACAATTCGCTATTTATCTTAACTCTAAAGTAACAATTAAAGGCCTTTTACATACTAGGACTTGTATTATATACCAAAAATAATCTTTAATAATCGCATACTGCTATACTCAATACATTGAATGGTTTATACGCTATCGTTATGTCCAAATGTATCAGGAAATGTTTCCATTCAAAAGTATTGATTTTATCGGTATGCTAATACTAACTGGCCAAAATAAAATTTATTCTTTACTGAGTAATTTGTATTTCTACAAAATATAAACATCGCTAAGGAATGTCCACAAGATTGAGCAAGTGCTACAAAATATACCAATTCCAATTTACCTCCTAGCAATAACTTACAAATTCATGTAAATGATATTCTGATAGATATGTGGAACGCACAGTGCAAGTCAAATTTATTCCAACAAAATACATTTAAATATCTAGTTTCTACACACATAAAGATGGAGATCCACAAAACATCTAACTATTCTGGTACAAACTATTTCTCATTGTAATATACTATTTTCTTAAGCAGTCAAATATATCGAGCCTTCCTCATTTTCACATGAATAAAATACTAAAACATTGACATGACTTAATTTCACTGATTATAAAACAGTTGATTCAATTATAGACCATTATTTGATATATAAATCAATCATCTATAAACATCGAGAAAAACTATTACAATGATATTTTAATTTCTATTAATTGAACATTCTACATTGACCGCTTATATTTTACTTAAAGCCCAGCTTGGTTATAATTTTCAATTTTTAGTGAAGGTGTTAATATCAGTACAAAGTATGTTTAGTAGGTACGTAGGTATACCTATGTACTACTTCATTCGCCAAAGTCAGCCAAAATTTATGTTGATGTTATTTTTTGAAGTGATCAATTACTATTGATCACTTGTATCAAAGCACCCTAAGACACAGTTACAATTCAGGTTTTTTCATTGAAAAGTGTTTATTGTTAATTTTTATCATAATGTTCGAAGATTTCCATAGTACTAGGTGAAGAAATTGTCTCTTTGTTGGTAGATGGGCAGCTCAACATCTGGTGACCGATCGTCCAAGTCGTTAGCGTTACCATTTTGAGGCAGTTCTTCTAACGCTTTAACTGATAAAATGAAATAAAAACTATTAAGAACGATTCCCAAAAAAACAAAACTGTTAATTCAAATCACCATTCACACATCAAAATGCAAACAAAAACAATGCAACTATTAATGATAATTAACTAAAAATAAATATAAGTGAACTACTCACAACAAAATGCAAAAAACGAAACCATGCCGCAACACACTGGGTAGAGGATATCTTCGAAGAACCGTCCGAGTCAGCCAATTTACGCACATGACATAAGTTTTAGGGATTCGAAGCAAATTATTTATTCATGGAAATGGGCACAGAGTACCATCTAGCAAGCATCATCGCGACACAGTTAACTTCATTGATGAACGTGTTCTTGCAGATAGGTGCTACTGTAACCAGGTTGAATTAATGGGAGTGGATAAAGTGGAGGAGATATGAATTGTGCAGGTGTAAGTGTCTGGCTATCAGTGGTTGGATGCGGACGGTCCTTGCTCAGTGTTGGTTCCTGCACAAACGGGACAAACAACATCAAGCAAACGGTTACAGGCGTGACACACACGTGTTTAGGTTAGTCACATCAACACACACAATAATTGCTACTTTGAAAAGAGGAATTACGTCAAAATGGCAATTCTGTGAGAAAATTAAGACAAAATCAAAATGTGAGACATTGATACAATGTTTGAGTCTACATGAACGTTTAGTGTCATGTTGCAAAAGGTGATGTTAAACATTTTTTACGAATACAAATATTTATGCATGTACACAAGATTGCCAAAAACATTAGTATTTGTTTGTTTTCCTGCAAGAGATTTTGGAAACCGTGGTGTCATTTATGTCAATTATACAGCATCAAAAATAAAAATACAATTATAGAACAATTAAAAGGCATGACAATTTAGTGCAACCTAAAAATCTGTTCCATTATTCCTTTTGTAAGTAATAATGTTGTAATATTCGAAAATGCTAAAAAGAAACTTATACTAAGGATAATGAAATAGATTCACAGACACCTTGAAACATTTAAACAAACTTGACAAAAATTACAGTAAGTATAGAAGTAAAACAGTGGGAGGCAATACTAATATGAAGCAACGTCCTTACCGGCGATGATTTTGCTCATCTCAGTGACCTGCTTGGCGAGTATCTGGTTCATTTGTAGCAAGTGCTCCCGTTGCCGCTTCTCGCCGGCGTCCGGACTCTAACGGTCATCATACAAGCACACACATGTAGGACTGTGCCGGTTTACATATTTACAGCCAACATTCGAAGCGGCTATACAAGCTTTTGTCTTGTTTCCAGACGGAATGCAGTATTGAAATGTGCTCTTGGTCAGTATGTACAATAATTTGTTTGTATAATATCAGAGTTAAGACAATTTTTGCGAAGTTTTCAATCAAACAGAACTAGATGAATACTTGGATAATTTTACCAATATGATGCTCTCATATAAAACATCCTTGATATGTTAGATCATATCCGGTATGCAAACATTTTCAATATGAGAGCGACGAGAGCATCATATTTATAAACTCAAAAATGACTTAGAAGCCATATCGAGAATTTCATTATATTCCATCTGCAAACACCCATCTATTTATATTCTATACAGTATTTTCAGGTTTATGTCTAAGACTCTAGAGTAATCAATCAAGAGTAGAATGAACATGCAAAAAATATAGAAAAGTTCAGTCCAACAACAATGAAAGCAGGGCGAGCGAATTTAAAGTGCATCGTTTATCATAGTGAAAGTACATGAGGACTGCATTAGATGTACAGAACGTACGGTATCAACTACATGAAGTCAGTAACTGTAAATGATGAACTATGTATTTCCAACTGAGAGTGATGAAGAAAGACTATGAAGAAGCATTTGCTCAAAGATTTGGAAGAGATATTGAAACAGTCTTTTGTATAGCAAATATACATGGTAATGAATCAGTTCAGCTCATTAATGTAAGAATAGTTCAAGTGGTAATCGGAAATAGTCATAATTCATACATTCATAGAATGTATTCCTCATTATTCATAGAAGTCAGGAAGTAACGCATCGTAAATCTACTTCGGAAGTGAATCGGGATGATGTAACAGGTGTATTATGCATACCTTGCTGGGGTCAGCCGATGTGCCTGTCAACATTTTCTTTATTGACTCCACTTTCTCTTGCCTCTTCTGTTGTTCTTCTGGAGACAGTTCTGGGGGCTATAAGAAAACATCATCTGATAAACTTGTTACTTTATGACGATTCCTTGTGTATTCTTATACATATCATTGTACCACCCTGTATTTCTCTATAATATGTATCAGTATATGGAGTATATCCGTAAATACACTTCGTGTTTCCTATAAATCAAGATCGTTTTTTCGTTTGTTTTGATTGAATTAATTAGCAGTAGTAGTTTCAATTTGGTACTTGGATGTAGTTACACAATTCCACTGCTGGTTCCGGGATCTTCATTCCGGAACAATACAATGACTGTAACTAATCCGAAATAAAACATGATTCGAAAGTCTGTCGATAAATTATTCATGTTACAATTAGACCGACGAGAACACAAGTTTGAATGAATATATGGGGTACTATCAAATTCTCTCTTCCTTTTAGTAACATTTCTGACACACTTATGTATTTACTGTCGTTACGAGTACTCAGAAGCTCGAAATGCTTTACGGTGATTGGCAATTGAGTGCGTTCCTTGAAATGGGCTATACGAGAGTTGATTCGCGCAGGAATCCGCTGGATGCGAGACGCCAGGACCGAACGTCCAGCTATAGACGTCTTTCGGCTGAAGTGATGATGATGACTATGAGTCTTTTATGTACAGGTTTAATATATTTTTTCCACATTTCACCTACCACTATTTATGTCTGCATCATCCAAAGTTTGACTGTTAGAAAATGCCTAAGGCATTAAGTCTGCCTCCCACACCTATGTGCGTAAAGTATTAGATATATGAATGTACGTTACCTTCTCCGGTATGTATCTCTCCGGGATGAGAATCTTCTGCGGCGCAGCCAGCAGCTGGTCGATCGTGTTGTCAGCCAGCCGGAGCGTGTGCGCAGGCAGCGCAGAGCGCACCACGTCGGGCGCAGCACCGCGCAGCGCGCGCTCCATGTCCGCATCGTCCACTGAACGACCCATCTTCTGGACAAAGGTTCATTTCAGTTTTTGTTTTGAAAGTACTTACTTACTTTTTAAATTTAATCTAAAAAAAATATAGTAGTTTCCACTCCCGTGCGAATCACTACATAGTATTAAACAAAGTCGCTTCCCGCTGTCTGTCCCTATGTATGCTAAGATCTTTAAAACTACGCAACGGATTTTGATGCGGTTTTTTTAATACATAGAGTGATTCAAGAGGAAGGTTTATATGTATACTACATGCATAATATAGCAGAGATTTAATATCAACATTGCACCCGTGCGAAGCCGGGGCGAGTCGCTAGTAAGGAGATAAAATATAGCCTATGTTGCTCGCTGATAATGTAGCTTTTCATTGGTAAAAAATGTATCAAATCGGTAAAATTGTTTCGGAGCTTATTCGGTACAAAAAATCAAAAATCTCTTTTTTTACTCGTAATACATGATGAGTAATAAAGGATTTTCTTAGACGACCTTTGCGGCTTATTAGAAATTAAAGCTGGATCATCTTATTGTAAACGTAGAAAGTCTTTAGTTTTAGAAAACCAGGCTCTACTAGGTGTAACTGATTTAAAAGCAACACACATAAAAGTTTGAGTCAAAAGATTACTTTTCCTAATTTCAGGGTTGGTCCCATTCAAATAATTATGAATACAATTACCTCCTTTTAGGGTTAACGTTAAATCTATTTATTTATTTTGACATTGAGGATTCATGTACAATATTAACTAATACTTACCTCTTGATTGTACGCATCCTTAGGCATTTCGTTCAACGTTTTAGCACTAAGATGATGAGGAGCCGTGTAATGCCTCCTCTTCTCCTTCGGCACTTGACGTCTATGCAAGGAACCATTCTTCGGAGCATCACCCGACATCTCCGTTATGATCTGCTTTGCAGCTTCACTCTTGAATATCGGAGACAACTCCATGTGTGACCTCAAACTAACCACACTGCTAGTCTTCGACAAAGGATCATTCGTCAAGGTCCTGGAACTATCCGTCGGACTGTTCAAGTACTGCGTCGATAGCGACATGTTACGATCGTATCCAGACCTATCGTAGCTCTTATTATAGCTGCTGCTTAAAGAAGACATGTTTTGTGAATAGTCGTAGTTGGAAAGCGATGGACTCGACACATATTTGGGGCTGAGATCCATGTTTGGTTGTAAGAAGTTGTTGTCACGTCTGCCGTATACTTGTTCGTACTGCTCGTTTCGTGGTAGTGACGTTGATCGAGAGTAGTTAAGGGATTGTACGAGTTCTTCTTCCAAGAATTGGTCTAAGTTAGCGGTGATGTTGTTTGTCGGCCAATCGGACATTGGCTGGAGGGAACGCTCCCTGTCTCTCTGGCGACGTTCACTCTCACGCTTGACTATGCGGACTGTTTTGATCTCTTGTTTTTCTACGTTGGTGAGGTTACCTGTCAACAAATAAGTAGAAGGCTGTAGGTAAAAATATCATGATGACTGCACTCCAAAACTACTTGGATATTTCTCAGTTGTTATTCAGGTCTCTTGCTTATAATGCAATGTGGGACATGATCAGACTTAGTGGCCTTGTAGTGTGTCACAGGTTCCCTCCGAGCATGGATGCTTTGGAAACTATTAAAATTTATAAAAAAAATATTTGAAAAGAGTAACTATGGAGTTCTTTGTGCGTTCTTCTCCATAAGAATCTGCCTTTGCGAATGGACGCTAGAGTCACTTAATTATGGTAACTTTTAATGATGACGTTCAAAAGTGCCGTTTAATGGCCTAATTAAAATAAACGTTTTGACTTTGAATTTAACTTTGACTATATGTGCCACACACAGCACAGTACACTCTTGGAAGTGCCCAGCTTGGGCTGGGTCGATATGAGTGTTTGCCGGCCAATACCTAGCCGGAAAAGCGCCCAGAAAAAGTTAGTTGAAGAACACCCTGTGGTTTTAGTCAGTACGACAATGATTACCACAAGATAAATAAAAGCTGTAGCTACTTCACGTAAACGGACTTTTTTACATGACAACAGTAATGTAATCTACTCACTAAACCCAGCATGCTGCAAGTCCTCGCTGTTGAGCGGAGAAGTGACGTCAGCACCCGGTCCCCTAGTGTCCACATACAAGGGCGTCTCTACGTTGGACGGCTCGTAGTGGCCCGGCGGCATCAGCGGGCCTACGTCGTAGTCGTAGTCCGAGTGCCCGTGGTCGATAGTGTGGCCCGTGTCGAGGTTAGTCTCCTGCCACGATGACATGGGCCGACGTTTGCCTGGAACAATAAATTATTTTTGGTTTATAACTTTAGAGCGTTAACTCCTCATGAAAAGAGATTAGAGGAAAAGAGAGTTCTTTTTAATTTCCAAAGAAAACTTTTGCAAATTTTTCGTTCTATCCCTCTGAACTATATTTCGAAAAAAAATCTGAAGCTACTTTTTAGATCTAGCTGTATGCGTAGGTATGCGTAATACGCTCAAAAATAGATAGCATTATTTTATACGTCAGAATGCTCCTTAATTGTTACTTTTGCTCAAACTATGCTGTTTGTAATAAGGAGACAAAAATGTAAGATGAAATTTTATCAATGAATTGGTTGGCAAGCAGAGTTATAAGTAGAATCTGTACGATTACGCCTTTGAATGAATTTGGCAGTTAGAATATTTTCCAAGTGTAGTACAGATAGTTTACTTACCAGGCATAGCATCATGGGTATTCTGTAAAGCGTGAGACTGCTGAGTCAGATGTCTGACGGCTCGGCTCAGCTCCTGTCGCTGACGTTGCAACGCTGTCACCAACTGCTGGACGCGTGATACTTCTGCAAGGAAACATGAATTGATGCATTTGGATTTTGGACCAACATTTTGTAATGGTTATCCAAGATGGTTTCACTGGTTTCGACCCGCGGAAAGGTGATATGTACCAAAGAGTCTTAAGCCCGCTGTACACAATGTACCGATTGTGTATAGCGGGTTTAAGACTGCTTGGTAGAAAGTAGTAATTGTTAACCTATATGACAGTCTCTCTCTACGAATTCCCACTCCCTTCATCTTTATGACTTACAGTCCTGCTGACCGATTTCCACCATGACGGCCAATTCCAACAGCCGTTACAAATCGACACAGACATATTACAATGTAAAAACACAGACGCGTTCCCCTTCACTGTCATAGTCGAATGAGTTCAAAATCCGACTTAGCCGGAGAGATTTCGCGCAGCAACAACAGGTTAACGTACTATTCGGCACACGAGTATATCACAACACAAAATGAAAAAACCCAGTAACATCTTTTTCCGGACCTGGGAATCTAACCCAGGACCTCCGCTCCAGGCTGACAGTGGTGTGGAATTGTTCGACAGAGTTACCGCAGCTCTGAAACGCAAGATATAATTGAAGGAAAATGAATGTGCCTTTGTCTTTAAAAGTATGACAATCCCGCCCGCTCCGCCTAGAGCGGGAGGGAGTGTCATACTTTGATGTTTAGCTTTGTTCAAATGACTCCTCCCGCTGATAAAAAAGATCTCACGCTCTCTTCTACTTCGTTCTTTCTACGTATACTGCTGTTAATGAATAACGTAGTCGTAACATTATATCGTACTGACCGTCCTCGAGCATGGCGGTGGGGTTGGCGGCGTGGTGCTGATGGCCGGCGGCGCGCCGGGCCTGCAGCGCGCGACGCAGCTGCTGCAGCTCGCGCTCTAGGCGAGCGTTGTCTGCCACGGTCTGCTCCAGTTTCTATACATTAACATTTTCAAAGGTTAAGAGCGAGAAAGTAAATAAAGCACTCTCAGCTTCATTTACTTTCTCGCTCTTATCCTTTGAATAACCATGCGATATAAAAGGTCAACTATCCAATTCTTCGTGGTACATGCGATTGGGATATAATGCACATATTGTAAATATTTTTCAATCAGTTTACACCACAAACTATAACAACAATATAATTCCTTAATTAAAGTAGTGCAAAAGAGTTATAAAAAAATATAAGAAATTATTAAATACGTATAAAATAAGTAAATAAACAAAAAATAAAAGTGCATGATATAGACGAAAACCTTATAAACCTTAGAATTGTGCGCCAACATCTGTTGAACGCGCGCCAGTTCCTCCTCGAGGCCCCCGCTGCTATGGTTGTTGGTAGAAGCAGACCTTCGACTGGGAGCAGGATTGCCATCTAGACTCAGTTCTCCTTTATGGACGCTGTCCAACTTACCGCGGACACCTGGAAACACAAATCGTACCATTCTTATTATACCGTATAAGTAAGTAGTTCATAAGCGTACTTTCACGAAGAAAGTAAATCTTACCAGAAAGTAAATTCTCTATAGCATCTTTGTCAGTTTTCAACCCTTGCAAAATAGCAGCTTCGTCAGATAATTCTTGCTCCAATGCCCATAATTCAGCCACTCTTGCTCTAGCTGCTTCTGTTTCCAAAGATTTTCCAGCGGCCACACTTTCTAGCCATCTGAAAAAAAATTATAGATTTACACATCAATCTAAGATTGGAGACGACAATTGCGACATTTATTTTGCCAGCCTGTCTTCTTTTCCAAAGAATCATCAAATCTCTATTCGGTGATTCTTTAAAAGAAGAAAATACTCGTAATCTGAAGAACCATACCTTTGCTGCTCCAGAGCGTGTTCAGCCAGAACCTTCTGTCTTAGCCTCTGATTCCTTTCCAGTCTTTCAATAGTAGACCCAGGTCTATTGTATAGGGACCCCAACTTAACCATATTGTCCACTAACTGCACTAAAGGTTTGCTCTTTTCGTACTGATGTTCCAATTCCATCAATTGATTTTTGAGAAATTCGAGTCGTTGAAGACTTTCTTCGCGTTCCATTGCTTTTAGAGAACTGAGGCAATCCTACAAAGAAATATCATTTAGAGAGTGTGAACGTGTATAAGTGTGAGTATTTAACTGTTTTTATTTTCAAGTTTATCAAATTGACTATGACACACAATAGATACTACATAACTATCTAAAAGACAATCAAACAAAAAGAATGCAACTAAACAAAAATAAAAAGCGGTAACAAACACCTCAATGCTACTGATTTGGGCGCAGCACTGCTCGATGGCTCGATGGGTCGCCGCATGGCGTCGTCGTAGTTGAATCAAGAGCAACACCAATTCTTCGTGAGTTCGACCAAGAAGTTCTCCAGCGGTAGGAATCTCACCTAACTGCTCATTTTGATTTTGATTCGGCTGCTGCTGCCCCCGTTGCTAATTTGGTAATACAAAACGTAACACAAATGATAAAGCAAAATTCACAAACAATAAAATAAATACTTATGTGAAAGCTTACTAACAAACAAAACAAAAATGAGAACACAATAAAAATAACTACTATAACATCAACCACAACCACTGGCTGTTTGTAACCACATACCACATCATCAGTTTCAGTGTTCCTTCGAACTCTGGGGCTTACAGCTCTAATAGGTTGCTGGGAAGCTCTAGATGGAGATCTAGCTGAAGCCCAAGAGTCCTCTGTTGTACTCAATGCGTGTAACTGTAAATAAAAATGTTAACATGAACTGTAATTCAGACTACCTCGTATTGTTGATAAATTAAAATATTGATAGATGATGTTACAGCGTACTAAATGATGAATTTCTAAACGGTCTTACATTTTGCTGAGACGTTGACATTTGTTGTGAGCCGTAATGATCATTAGATTGTTTATCTTCTACCCATCTGACCCTCGGGCTCACTGCACGTACCGGTATGTTGGCGTCCCGACTGTTCCTTCCAATGGACGTGTTACTTCCGAGAAAAGCTTTCTTTGACAATGCTTGCTGAGTTGTCGTGTTATTGTTTGTACCAGAATCCGTATGCGCGCCTGACATTGTCATAGAAGCTGAAAAAATTGTTTTCGTAAGATTGGAATTTCATAAAATAACATTTATGTATGTATCCAATTCAGTTCAGTTTTTATTTGAGAGGTAAACATGATAAAGTGTGTATCGTGTTTCAGTGCGCGTATTAGTAGACATATTGATTACTATTTACAAAATAAAAACACAATCCATGTTAAAGTCGCATGCTTGGTTTTTCTTTACACCTTATCGTGTTTCAACCCTTCCTTAAAACCAAATCTAATTTTAAATTAAATTTATATGAAAAACATAAAAATGCCAAATTATTTACACTTCCAAAAATTAGAAACAATGACTTTGCTTTGCTTTTAATATTGTAACAGAAATATAACTTACATAGTGTACCTTACAGGACCATAGAATGTTAGAGGATACCTTCATTGCTTGCACTATCAGTTCCTGTGTCCGTACTACAGGCAGCGTCTCCCCCGCCCGCACTAGCGCCTGAGCCCCGCACGCGACCTGCTCTGCCTTTCATTAAACCACTAGACATCAAATCCCACTGACGAAGCTTTTCCCTATCAATTTCAAACTTCTTCTTATTCCTTTCTTCGGCTTCACAAGATCTCCTTTTATTTTTGAAAACGGTCGGATTATTCGGTTCCACGGCTAGTTGTTCATAGACACCTTCATCTGATTGTTTTAATGACATTTCCGCACTTTCAGCGAGACTTACGTATACATCATTCTCGTCCAACTTTTGTTCTTCTTCTAAAAAGTTGCAAAGAAAACTAGATTTACTTTCCCTATTTCTTAAAACACGACCTTGTATGTCACAATTTACATAAGTGACATTTCTACTTATTTTATTTGTAGCATCTTTCTTTACTCTTTTGATGCTACTCATACCACAGGCTTCATTTATCTTAGCTAGCGACGTTCCCGCAGGCATTGAGTCTAAATCATCCATGGATCGAGCATGTCTATGGGAGACACGTCTTAAATTATCTCTCCAGAGGGTATCCTCATCCCAGTGTTTATCTCCTTGGCAAACAACATTTTCATAGGCACCTGCGTCTGCTTCTGCGTCATAATATACGGTGTTCGATGAATTTCCACTACAATGGGATGACATACTTGTGCTAGAGAGCTTTATTAAAGAATTGGCGTTGGACTCTGGCGAAGAGTTGTCATGATTACTTTGACTGCTTGAATTTCTTTTACATCCCAGCCCCGATAAATTCATCGATTCTGGAATTTTAGAATTCCGCCCACCAGAAGACTCGTATATATTTTTCATATCAATTTCAGGATCCTTATCAGCTGCGCTCAAAAACTCAACAGATACACTTCTAGCTGTAGCAGCTAATTCAAAAGATGGTTCTGACAATATAAGTTGATTATTTCGAATAGGGTTATGAATATGTGAGATATCATTTTTCTTATGTAATGGGCCCCTGCGCCGTTGGTTATTCAGTTTCCGATGAAGGTTAGTGTTTTTCAAGTAATGAGAAGTAGGTAATACGTTAATATGCTCTTGTGAAGAAAGATCAGAGTAGTAATAAGGAGCACTGTGTTCCGTAGAACTTTCTCTACTATGAAATCCTGTAGAAGTTGAAGATGCATTTGTTTCAGTCCCTGTACGAAGAGCTATCTTTTCGTTTTCAAATTCTTTTACTTTGTCAGAGAAATCTTCGTTGTTCAAGTTTTTACTTAAAAGTTTTTCTTCATCATAATTTTTACAATAATAGGACATTGGTGACTTAGGTATTCCAGAAGAACTGCACGAGCTTTGTGAACCTGTATAGCTAGAAGTTTGTTCACTTATGTGTCGGAATTGTTGTCCGATGGAATTCCTGCTTTCAAGGCTGTTTAACCTACTATTATGATTTATCGGAGTACTTGAAGAACGAGTGTGAGTAGCAGTCTGTAGAGCAGCTTGAAATACATTGTCTTTAGAATTAGATGTATCTGGGGCTGAAATATTCAAATGAGAATGTCCTTGAATACTCATATTTTGCGCTTCACTTGTTCCAGCTTGTAAATTATCTAAATATCTATCTAAATCTACATAAGTAGGAACATCGTTACTAAACGGCAATTCGGCCTTTACTAATTCAAATAGTGATTCATCAGAAAGGGGTCTTCTTTTTATCATCATTTCTAAATCTCGATATCCAATAGGATCTCTGTAGTCTATAGCTGATTCACTTTCATTCAAACTAGTGACTTCAGAAGAAATATTTGACGGTACTAAATCAAACTTACTACTAACATCTGATTCAAGTGATAATCGAGACGATCCTCTATCTGCACTACAACTTCTTAAAGAATCTGTTTCAATGCTGCTTGAATGATTATAATGATCAAGTAAAGTACTGCTTAGTAAGTTACTAGAACTTCCATTCATTTTATTAATGTCGTTCGTAAGACTTGCCCTACTATTTCTGATCTTCTCTCCTCTAGAAAGTGTATCATGAATAGATGTTCGGCTCCCATAAATCATTAACGATGTAGTTTTTCGTTTAACGGTATTCATCTTCTGATTCTCACTCGTTAACATTTTTAAAATAGAGTTATCATATGATATATCTGATTTGTCTAATTTCTCCAAGATATATTTAGAAAGAGCATCATCTGATAGGTCTTCACACGGAGGGGAAGAACTCGGAATTGGTGGTGGTGAAGCTAACTCACTGTCGGAACTATCATGAACATCTAAAGTACTTTTACTACTACTTAAATAATACGAAGCCGGTCGGAATGTATCTGATATACTAAATCTACTGAAGGGTGAATCCAAAGAAACGTCTTTGTTTGTTTCATCGTCAACATCAGAACTTTCAGATTTATCTTTTAAGCTCTTATCTGTTTTAGCAGCTCTTTTTAATGTGTGATTCTTCGAATCAGCAAAGTTCGATGCAGTATCCAATAACTTACTACTTGCAGAATCATCTTGAGATTTGGTTTCATTACATAAGACGTTATTCAGTTCCATATAAACAGGTTCCACTTTTCCGTTATTTACACAAACTACTTCATACGTTTGAGTATCATCGTCTTCGTTTCCTAAATTCATTTCAACATATGGGTTGTCTTCATATCCATGCGGCATAGACTGATCAAATACACTAAAACTTTCGAATATAGCTTTATGAGGTGGTTCGTTTACAGACATTTTTCTAGGACTCATTGGCAAATAATGGTTCTCACCTGAACCACTGACCGGAGGTGTTTCCGATTTTGCTTCAGCTTGTTCTTGCATTGCGTCATTGTTTTCATTTGTATTTTCTTTTTCGTCACTATTTTTCCGTCCACTTTGGTTTTCGTCTTCAGAATCTAACAACACTTCATCTAAATCATTATCAGTGTATTCTATTTGGGTTTCAGACTCAGCTTCACTGTCGTCTGTTTCGCATCCATCTTCAGACATGGTTGGTGGAGGTTTTTCTTGTAATTCTTCTTGTTGTGCTTCAAATGTCGTTTTTCCATAATCATTGTCGTTATCTTCCAAGTCTACTTTAGGTAAAGATATTGTACAAAGAATATTTTGATACGTATTTTCGGCGCTATCCATAATTTTCATTTCTTCGTTAGAAGAATTTTCAACTGGATCAATTTGTGCAATGGAGGGCGCGTGCGGGGTTATAGGTCGCATAATGATAGGACTTGTTAGGTTCACTTTTTGAGACCTTCCTGCCTGCATTTCTCTGGGTTTTTGCAGATCAGTGCCCGATGTTCCCTCTGAGGTGCAAAAGTGAAACCGATAATTACTATGTCAATAGTAATTATTCAATAAATAATAATGGTTCATAGTGTTCCTTATGGTCACCACAATGTTAGTATATTTGGCTTTGGGTGTTAGAGTGATGCAAACTACTCAAGATATAACCAACAAGAACTAAAAGTTGAAACCCACCACCGAATAGTAGACCAGTAAGATTATGTTAGTGGCACAATGACCCCACAGGCAGGAAGGTACCTCTCCGCAAAGCGAAGTCATCATAATGCTACTGCAGGTGTTCCATGTATATGATAATATAATACACATAAAAATAATGAATAAATCTTTTCTTATTAAATGGCATTTTCAGTATTTTAAATAAAAGGATTTATAAGGGAAAACAATACTGTACGCGCCCAAATTATTTATAAAATGATTTAAAATGAATGATCTTAGAATTTTGTAAATTAAGGCATGATGTCGATTGTTTGCGTAAAATAATGTTTTAAAAGAATGTTAATGCTATGCTGTAATCTATTGAAACGTTCTTTTTTTTTCAATTCTTATTTTTAATAATAATATATAAGAGCAGACTTCGTTGTTTCTGTTCATGCATAATAATATAAACTTCAAAAAATAAACAGGTTCATGCTCCTTTCACACTTGCTTGGGATACCAATATTTTCCATTCTAATCTCTGAGTTTTTTAAACCATGCTACAAAATAATAACTACCTACAAACACATCATTATCATATACATAAGAAAGTAAAGAACACTTAAAACAATTTATTTCACATACCTTCGTCGTCAGAAGAGTAGCTATTGTAGGAAGCATTTGTATATGTCTTGGGCTTATATTGATCAGATCTTAGAGATTGACGACTATGGTTAAGAGATCTTGCCAGAGATATTGTAGCAGGAGTGCTTTTCCTGGTTAAGGGTGATTGCAACATCCTTTGCTTCCATTCTAACAATCGTTTCATTGATTCCTCACGCTGAAAAATAGAAAAATCACTCATTATACTGTTATGTAAGGAATTACCAATATGAATCTACAATCTGCACTACTATGTTACAAAAACAAAGATTCCTGGTATCTGATTTACCTGTTGCACTTTCTTTTCACCTTCCTTTTCCGGGGCTGTCGAAGGCAACCTCGCACTTGCAGACCTCATGAAACCATCAGCATTAGTATCATATTTAGCTGCTTCCTTGACATACCCACTAACATTAGACCCATCGCTCATCACACTGCCGCTTCTGTTCATATACTCTTTCTGTATCTCCTTCTCTTTTAATGTCCAATTTGAATTCAATGCCTCTAGATCACCATACTTTGAGTTGTAACTAATATTATCTCGAGCCGTATTAAATTCGGCTTCGTAATTGTTATTCGTCATTTGGGAATACGCAGTACTGAGTTGCTTCTTCGCCAAACCACTCGCATACTTCGCCAGAGGAATCTCCATATTTCTTGGAGTCACACTTGGAACCAATCCCTGCGTTAAGTACTGAGCGGACTGCCGCATTTTCTCTGCATAGCTTTCTTCTGAATAATACCTGTCTGAACTTGGATCGTAATATGAATTGATGTCCAGACTAGATTTGGGGCGCTGTGGTGGATCCTTGTGTGTATCATAAGCAGAGCGAGTAGGAGCAGTTTTATTCAAAATTTCAGCTTTAGATTCGTATTCAAGAAAATCTGCGCTATGGGGTCTTGGCATTGATGGTTGAATTCCACTCGATTGCATCTTCTTTCTCCTTAGTACTGACGGTCCACTGAATGTTTTCTCTTGAGGCTGAAAATAATACAAGACAAAATTAAAATGAGCTCCTAACATAATATCAAAAGGATTGTAAGAGCCAATTGATGATTACTTACATAATTTCCCGTGTTTCTTTGTTGTTGTTGTTGATGACTAGAAATGCTAACGCCGTCACGATCTTGGGAAGGATTCGGAGATTTGGCATACGTTTTACCATACTCATTTTCAGTGGCATATTGTGAATATACGTCCTCATAATCTCCCATCTTTCCTTTATTATAAGCAGCTATCGTTGTAGATCTACCATATGCATCCGGTGTCCGCCTCTCGGCTAACAAACGTTCGTTGATAGCACTCCCCGCTCTCCCAGGTCTTGAACTCAGTTCCCCATACACATCCCTGTTATAAGCGTTCGAATCTAAATTAGACTTAGCATTATTTCTACTTTCAGGAGTCATATCATTGTGAATATGTTCAGTTCTTTCTTCCTTCATATTATTGGTTCGAGCATTCTTATTCTGCATTTCGATTCGTTCATCTTTAGAAGACACCTCTTGAGGGATCGTATCTTGAAGGAATGGATTGCGTTGCGATTGCCTCTCGTATATTTGTTCCCTATTCTCTTGTACTATTTGCTGCTGACTTCGATTCCTATCAAAGTAAGGCGACTGCGCATTAGACTTATACATGGATGATGTACTGGGTTGGTTGTTCTCAAGTTTGTCAGTAACTGTGTTTGTTAGTGGCAGAGATAGATGTTGCGTTTCATATGGTTGTCGTTTGGTTTGATACTGTGGTTGCTGTTGTACTGGCGGTGGAGATTGCGGACTACGAGTGTATGTGGGCTCTTGGTTCGGACTGGCTGGATAATTTGCGTGGTCTTGATATCGTGCGTGACTAGTGCCTTGACTGTAGTGTGATGCTGGCTTTTTGAGTAGGTCATAGTTTGGATCATACCTGTAATGCATGGAAATTGAACAGTATAGATAGTTTGTTTATTTGATTTACAAACTAATTGGATACTAATACAAAAATAATAAAATAATTGTTCTTACATGTCAGGACTTGGTGAATTATAGCCTTCATTGGAGCGTCGTGGCTTAGGTGGTGCGTTAGCGTAGGTTGGTATTTCGTCGCCATCCTGAAGCAAAACAAGTTTTACAACCATCATTCATAAGGCACACTGGTGTTAACTACCAATTGTTATACATTAATTCAATGCATTCAGGTCTTTAATTTTACAATCAATTTGCAGCGGCGTCCTCCGCACTATTATCTGCAGTTATAACGACCACGTAATGGCTGTCCTTGGTTCCGCTCTAGCAAACTAATTGCCGATCACCTGCAACGGTACAAAATACGTGCTTCCAATAATACTCACCTCGGTCTTCGCAGCTGTCCGCTCGCTCTGTTTTTGCGGCTTCTCACTGAAAATAGACATTAATGGATTTTAAAATCAACAGATTTGAACTTAAAACAACTGTTGAAATGTTCCACTATCAATCATCGAGTCAACATTAATCTGTAACAGGTACCAACAAGCCGTAACTATCTACTGATCTGATCACGAACGTAATCTTACTTTGGACTTTGCATTAGTGCGGCCATGGTCAACGCCTTCACCCATTTCATCATGGCCTCCTGATCGGGCGCCGCGAGGATGTAAGTTCTCATGTTTGCGTGCTCCAGTTTAAAAGCATACTTCCGAAGAACTTTGTCTTCCGAAGTGCAGCTAGATACTCTGTAAGATGGAAGAAGTACCGAGCCAAGTAGTTTCTCCTCGTCTTGACCTATAACATAAAAACGAAATTAATACAATACAATCTGTATAAAAACAACAGACTTTTTACGGTGCTTCATCAAGTGAATAAACTCATGTAGTAACAATATGGCATTGTGTATTTATAAGCGTCGATTGTTGTTTTTACTTACTTTTATAGTAGAACAAGCAATACTCCGACAGCACGAACCATCGTTTCCTCCAGACTTTCAGTCCGTCTGACCCTTGTTTGTAAAGTATGCCAGACATAGCAACTGGAGCTGATGGTATTCGTTGCGCTATAGGTGACCGCAGCGCTTGATTACCACCGCTACTTCTTCTGCTATCAGACGACGGAGATTTCACGCTAGGACTACTAGATTCGCTAGACTTCATGGGCGATGCGACACTCATATTATTCTTTTGGCTTTGGTGATTATAATCTGATGGAGGAGATTGGCTTTTCCCTTTGTCAGCTTCTATTTGCCTTCTATATTGTTGTTCCTGCTCTCTGTATTCTGCTTGCTGGTTTTGATTCCACTGAGTTTCATATTGCCTGTTTTGTTTCTCATATTCCTTATACTCATTGTTTTTAGCGTAACTGTCAATGTCTTTTTGTATATCAGGGCTACTATATTCTTTGAAGTCATTTTTGCTACTGTATCGATCCGTTACCGATAAATCTCTATACGAACCATCAGAGTATATACTGTTTTGCAAGTTAGGTGGTGGCTGAACTCCGTGGATTTGTTGAAGTAGCAATTGCCTTTCAGCAAACTTCTGCTGTTGATGCATCTGTGCCTGATTTTGATAGTGAAGTTGTTGTTGCAGTTTCATTTGCTGAATTTCACTGTACTGTCTTCTTAACAATTCAGTATTACTCTGTGGTCCTGTCCTATTAGAATATGGTAGATATGGCTTTGATCCGTACTGATTAGGATTAACATTAGGCCTATACATAGGTTGATGATTTTGGTATATTTGGTTGGTATCTTTCGGTGGGTTGCGTTTTAAATAATCTTGATAGACTTCTGCGTTGTATCCCTTGGGGATATTATGTAGTAGCTCGTGATTTACATTTTGATCTGTGTGCACTTCTGTTCTTTCGTGCCTTGGAGGTGACTGCGGATAATTATAATTATCATTTGCTCCGTAATGCCTGGCGTAATCGTGATTGTGTCCAGTGCCATATAAATCGTGTCTGTTTTCAAGGAGCGGAGATCGTGCATTCATGTTTGAGTGATACTGACTCTGCAATAATTGGTGCATGACGCCATTTGGTTGTATTTGGCCTGTTTGTGACGAACTTAGGTGGGTTAGTTGTGGGTGCTGCTGCGAGTAGATCTGCTCGGGGTGGACATGATGCGCCATCAGATGTTGTTGGGTCAGCGGCTGCTGCGTCGCTGGCGCTATCTTTTTGTTCTCCATTTGGTATTGGCTCTGCGCTGCGGGAGGATCAAGCCTGCAACAAAAAGAAAACTTAATGAAGCTATTATACTGTGGAAGGGTTATTCACCGTTGACATGTACATAGGTATGTCATAATAAAATTTTATGTAGATGAAGTGTTCGCGTGCTCGATAACATGAACCGAAACGATTCAATTTGAGTCGCTTAATCGTAATGTTATCATCTTGGGTTTGATAACTTCAGTTTGATGAAGTATTGTATATGTTAAAGATGCACTGCGTACAAACATGAAACCCTTAGTGGCGCCATCGCGACCTCCGCCGCGTGCCACACAATAGCTGCCAAGTATTCTAACTCCAATATTTTTATGATATCAGAGATATGAGTGCTGTATTATACCATTTTTATTAAAATGTATATCGTGTAGGATTTTAAAAATCGAATTAAAACATAAAATACTAATAATACCGTAAGTCATAATAAAATACCTGTTTAATATATGGTATTTTACGGTATTTTTACAACACTATGTCTGAAACAATGGAATTTTAATGCGTGGTAAATATTTCGTAATCATAGTCACGTTTGATACGGTGTAATTTTATAAATTGTTGGTTAATTAAGTAAGTGTTATAGTTGAGAAAGTGAATTAACAATGTAAACTAATTCCCATTCATTTTCAATTAGACGGACAGATTAGTGGTTTGTGTTGCATGAACAAAAAATAAAAATCTTACACCACGCTATCTATCTTTGTGCCAGTCTGCGTGCTATGGTGTTATCGTGCAACCCTTATTGTAAAACACGTAAAAAGTCTATTTTCATGGGAGTGTTAGCACGCAAAATAATGCTATGTGTTTTATAGTCACTTCCCACGCAAATATAAGGCACGCTGAAAAACTTGCCAGCTTTGTGTGAATTTATTAATATTCTAGTTTCTTATGACAACTCGTAAACAACTTTTTACCAGGACTCGCTGAATGAACATGAGTTCCCAAGAAATAAAGTACAAATAAGTACTCAGTGTATCAGCTAGCCATCCGGTCCGGAATGACCAATCTACATATGTGGATTTTCTCAAATAAAAAAGAAATGAAGATCCCTTTGAGCATGATAAACATAGTTTCCATAACTTTTGTTCGACTAACACATATCGATATCCATATTATATACTTAATAATCTGAGGAACTTCTGTTTCTTATTGAAAAATTATATTAGTGTTGGATAGCCCCAATGAGGAAGGCTATATAATTGCTGTGACTCAGACGAAGTTGCGCGCACCAACTTGTCGATAATACTTTTCTTGTTGCGATGTCAGTAGGAGGTACGTAAAGTAGATAAATCATGAACAATTCTTTGAAAATGCTTTTTCGCCAAAACCGAGCTCTGTTCTAATGTGTCCCTTCCCACCTTAGAACTTCAAACTACATATATTACTACATAGTTCGTCATTTCTATGATATACCTACTGTAAAAATCCGAAAAGCTAAAGTACGTAATTACTAAGCAATCAAAGTTGGCAAACATGCGCTGTGTAAAATAAAGCCTTACAAATATTATTTAAGTGCCATCGACCTAATTCAATTATATTTGATTATGGTTATCTCTACGTGAAACATTTTAGCTGTCTATTACATTAATATTGACTCTCGCACCTAACACTATACTATTACCTACTTGCATAAAATCACAGGTCATATCATACCATGATGAGGAATATTAATGTAAGATTTCGATTTGAACTTATACAACACAATAATCTCTCAACAATCTTACAACTCATATAGACACATCAGTATCATAACTTGCTACACGCACTCCTGACACTCTCATCCTGACCAATAATGAGTTTCGATCCATCATTCGACTCACGCGCAGCATCCGGCACGAAAGCGCCCACCGCACTCTAATGACCGGAAGATGCGAACATCTAAGTCGGCAGGCGCTTGTGTTCATCTGCTTGTGTGCGACCGCTTCCGGAACGTTACGATAATGACTCGTGTCAATCATTGACTTTTGGTCGTGGAGGTGGTCGATGAAGTGCGCTTACGCATGTCTTTAGAGAGAGAGTGGTAGTATTTCTCTACACTTCTTCCTATGCTTATGATATAAATGTCAATTTGCCTTTTAGTATCGAAGACTTTTCCTGATGAAAGACCAGTGCTATAACTTGGTATCTGGGCCCATTTGGACATGAGCAAGTTGCAATCGGTATAGCTGATAGAATGCTACTTTGTGCAGAGCCCAAGAAAGTAAGTTATAATATGAAAATTCACATTGAATAGTTGCATGAACTTGACAACAAAGTGTGTGTTAAGAAAAGTTAATGTTTCGAAAAGCATTCTCAGCTTTTATTCAAAGCATTAAAAAGTGATCCTAAAATCTGTTTTCTTTTTGAGGTACAGAACCGTAAAATGACATACCTATAAGATAGTTTTTATCCCGGATGTTCGTTTTTTAAGACACTTTCCAGATGACACGAGAGCGAAGCCACAGGCATAAGCTAGTAAAAGACATAAAAAGTAAACTAGACGAGCATCACTGTCTAGACATTTCAAATATTTCCGATCGGTGATAGTCGTCATGTAATGTATTGCCTTCTAATCTTTTGTATCTACGTTCTAACGAGTTCCATGCATTATGCATTCGATGTCAACCAACTAATTATATCCTATGCAGATTATCTGCTGTATTCCTAAACGCTCTCTAATTTCCGGCAAATTAGTCAGATAGTAAGTAAATACGTAATGAATGACGCAAGTGACCCAAATATACTTTTGCAAGAGTTTAAATACCTATGAGATTATCGTGCCAGCGTGCAACAGGATACTATGTAGGATTAAGAGTCTGATTAAAAGCTTTAGAATCTATTAAGGAGTTAATAATATAGCTAGCCATAAAGTGGATGAGAAGCGACGAATTGCCAAATATTATTAGGATTTTATTATGCCTATAAAAATATTTTCTGCTCATAATAAAAATGGCTCGTCAAACTCTCTCACACCTTACCTTAAGGAGAATCGGTTCTATATTTACACAGATACTGAATATAATTAGATGCATGGAGTGGCTAATTATATTCCGCATCTGTACCAGACATAGAAGGAGTGCAAAAACGGCAGCAGTATATAACTTTTTCCGCCAATATCTCATCAAAATATTGGTGATACCCTAGTAGTTTATCACAATTCACGCGAACTAAATACCAAGACTGACCGAGACAAACATTAAATAAACTTTGGCAAATCATCAAATTTCGCACGCACTGAAAATAACCCAGACGTTCTAAATATTAAATTGAGTGATGCGTTCAGTTTTTGTCGTTCCCGAAGTGTTAATATCGAGGAATTAGTCTAAAAGCCACGAGACTTAGCGTTCGGTCATAAATAGTATAATTATGGGTGATATTGTTTGCGTCGTGGCTTGGCCGAGAGTTGGTCCAGTTGGCATCGAGCCAACAATGCGGCGCACAGTGGGCCCATATTGAAAATTAGTGGACTTAGGCAACAAAGTTCCAATATCGATGCGATTTTTTTTTATATGACGTGTTATGATATTCCTGACAACTTTTACTCTTATAATTTTTTTTCTAAAGTTGATAGTTTATCTGAAAAAACAAAAATTAGATTTTTTTGTATGGAGAGAATCACGTTTAATTTTTTTTCTTCAATTGTACAAATATGCTGGGTGTGTGGCGTGAGTATATGATAGTTAGGGTCATTATCGATCCATGAAAAATAAAATCAGCGCCGGCCATCCGCGGCCGCGCCAGTAATCATTCGGTAAAAATATATATATTTGTATGAAATTTTTTGCCGATTAAAATAATTTCTAAGTATATTTTGTGTCTCATATGGCTGTTTTCACCTTCTTTTTAATTAAATATATAGTTTTAATAGCACATAGGTACTTACAACTAGTAATTCTGGTAGAGATTTAGTTATTATTGCATGTTATCGGTAGCACCTGCATTGTGATTAATGACTCATTTGTTTGTGCGCTCGGCTAAGCGCATAACAAACGAGTCACCGAAAAATGCTTGTCTCTGATTGGCTATTATTTTTTTAACTACCTGCACGTTATCTATTGTTGAATAAATGTCGTAATAATTTTCAGGTTATACTAATTTCGTTAATGATAGGTGAAATAATTTAAATTTGTACGGGCAAGTCGTTGATAATTAATTAACTACATTATCAAGCGTATGGTATAAGTTATCGTTGGTATGATAAATATGAAACTTTGAAGTAATTGTAGCCATGAAAAGGGCTATTTGTCATATTCCTAGCCCTGATAGACTATTGTGGGAATAATATAAAGCCAGATCACATCATTTCTTGTTCCAGAAGTGTGGGACCAGCAAATTTTCGGACTCTGCTATGAGGCATTTTTCTTCCTCTATAATCTCACTGTCACAGGGAGGCTCAGTAGTCTGTAACAACTGAATTGCTTCAGGCAACAACTCATTATGAATCTGTTTCGTTATTTTAGGCCTTATGTAGGACATATGGGGATCAGAGCTTATTAGAAGTCATGCCCGTTTTCCGAGTGTGCCTCTCCCTGACGTTTCTGAAGTCCTTATTATTATCTTCCGAAGCTTCTTCATATATTTTAATTTCAAAACGCAACCGAGTCAAATAATACATCAAAGTATATTTATTTTTTACTTACCGATTGGCAAAAGGAGGAGCTCGTGGCTAAATTATAACAGCCGCACAGGTCGATCTTCTAGGTTAAGCAACGCTTGCTGAGGTTGGTCTGTGGATGGGTGACCATCTTAACATAACGAGACTTCTCCGTGCCTCGGAAAGCACGTTAAGCCGTTGGTCCCGGCTGTCATTTGGAGATCTTTGGCAGTCGTTACGGATTGTCAGAAGCCAGAAAATCTGACACCAGTCTTGCCAAGAAGTACCGTGTTCCCCAGTTAATGGGTTGTGCAGGTCTGGTAGGCAGCCGCTTCACGTAAAATACTGGTATTCAGCTGAATCCGGCTTGACTGGGAGCCGACCCCAATGTAGTTGGGAAAAGGCTAGGTAGATGATGATGATGACTGACCGATTGGCAAAACCCCAAAATGTTACAGATATCTACACCGTGCAGACATCTGTAACCTTGGCATTAGAATTTTATATACACTAACTGGAAACGTCAGGGAGAGGCACACTCGGAAAACGGGCATGACTTCTAATAAGCTCTGATCCCCATATATCCTACATAAGGCCTAAAATAACGAAACAGATTCATAATGAGTTGTTGCCTGAAGCAATTCAGTTGTTACAGACTACTGAGCCTCCCTGTGACAGTGAGATTATAGAGGAAGAAAAATGCCTCATAGCAGAGTCCGAAAATTTGCCGGTCCCACACTTCTGGAACAAGAAATGATGTGATCTGGCTTTATATTATTCCCACAATAGTCTATCAGGCCTAGGAATATGACAAATAGCCCTTTTCATGGCTACAATTACTTCAAAGTTTCATATTTATCATACCAACGATAACTTATACCATACGCTTGATAATGTAGTTAATTATCAACGACTTGCCCGTACAAATTTAAATTATTTCACCTATCATTAACGAAATTAGTATAACCTGAAAATTATTACGACATTTATTCAACAATAGATAACGTGCAGGTAGTTAAAAAAATAATAGCCAATCAGAGACAAGCATTTTTCGGTGACTCGTTTGTTATGCGCTTAGCCGAGCGCACAAACAAATGAGTCATTAATCACAATGCAGGTGCTACCGATAACATGCAATAATAACTAAATCTCTACCAGAATTACTAGTTGTAAGTACCTATGTGCTATTAAAACTATATATTTAACTAAAAAGAAGGTGAAAACAGCCATATGAGACACAAAATATACTTAGAAATTATTTTAATCGGCAAAAAATTTCATACAAATATATATATTTTTACCGAATGATTACTCGCGCGGCCGCGGATGGCCGGCGCTGATTTTATTTTTCATGGATCGATAATGACCCTAACTATCATATACTCACGCCACACACCCAGCATATTTGTACAATTGAAGAAAAAAAATTAAACGTGATTCTCTCCATACAAAAAAATCTAATTTATTTTTTTTCAGACAAACTATCAACTTTAGAAAAAAAATTATAAGAGTAAAAGTTGTCAGGAATATCATAACACGTCATATAAAAAAAAATCGCGTCGATATTGGAACTTTGTTGCCAAAGTCCACTAATTTTCAATATGGGTCCACTGTGCGGCGGGCCCGTTTACACCACCAGACGACCCGCGATTAATCTGCCGATCAATGTCAATCCTACGTTAAGTTGACCTACATTCACTGTACGATGCTCTGATTCTTTGGTAGATCAAAGGTGATATTTTGAGATGCGATTGTGATAGTCTGTACATTGTCATAGTAAATATTGCACTTTAAATAGTTTTCTTTATGAGTCCTCAAAACATAGTCCGTCACGCTTTATATCGTACAATGGTATAATATTTTACGCAAGCAAGGCGTTAATGGTCCACTCATATGCACAAACAAAATCAACCGCATCAGCTTGTCTATCAAAATGTCTAGGCCTACGAAAGCTTTCAAGCTTCATCACGCTGACAAGACTGACAGAGTGACAGCTGACTGTTCACATTGTCAGTCACATACACTGAACGATATGTTACACCATTTTTATTAACGTAATTTATGTAATGATGATTATTATCCAAACGGAGTTTAAGTTTGTAAAATTCCAATGTAATTAAGTACCTATTTAATTAGTTGTTTACAATGCTTATGTAAGTGTTAATTTTAATTGTGCATGCATTACCATAATTAAATAATGATTATACGCTGCGCCCAAGATGTAGCTTTTGCAAGTACACACCGAGTAAATATGGAATTAATATTAATAAAACTAATCTTCATTTCACACATTGTATTAGACACGTCTAATAATACTTCACACGTAACTGTTGATTGGATATTTAGCACCAAACGTGCTATTGACTATGAGGCTGTGAAGCTCCTCAACGTTTGCCTCTACTCATTACAGCCTTTCGCAACAAAACTAGACAAAGTCCCCGTAATGACGGCACTATTCTGTGAAATGTTAATGCTACTTTAATAGTTCTTATAAAATGATTCAGGTAATCAACGCTCAACCTGTACCTAACTTAAAGTTGTAGCTTACACACGCACATTCTAGCTAAGAACTTTCTAAGAATTAGGGATATGATTAGTACATATTAATGTTTCTTAGAAACCGTTATTAGAATACAATGTTCTAGTAAGTTACTGAGCACGTAATGTAAATGAAACCACAAACACAGAAAGTACTCACGGCACCGCAACACCAATAACACATTCGGAACACGATTTTCAAATAACATGTTCATTTGTTTATTTGTTTAACACTACCGCCATTTTCATTCACAACGCGATGCTGATTGAAAGTTTAGAAATCTCTGACTCAGTTCTTACTCATTTTATCTACACCCGGACACAGTTTCAACATTAAACTGACAATTTCCCAATGAGGTACCTCAATGTCTGATCAGATAGCAAAATAATTTGGAAAAATATGAGATTTGAAATACAAAACCTTCAAATGACCTACTTTAATCGAAATGCCAGCAAATCAAATTGATTCTGAGTCTAAAACAGTATCGAATGACATCATTGATGAAGCCATATTCTTTTATAAGGCAGTCGTCACCTAAGCTGCTACAAATGGAACGATGCTTCAAACTCGAATGCAACGGTTATTGCTTCAAAGGAAATAATGATCTATACAATCATTACCCTTGGCTAGTTGGAGCATATAATGTGGTGTTGCCATAGCCAGTAGCTGGAACCTTAGAGTTAAAATTAACCGCATCCTGGAGACTTGTGGTCGCGAAATTATGTCCAAGTGCAATTAAACGGTTGTCGTAGCATGTAAATTGCGTCTGTATATAGGCAGGTTTGACTGTTAGCTATCGAGTCACGTTCGTTATTACTGGCTTATTTGCTTTGCTATGTAAATCGTGAATGAAATGGGCTCCCGCGTGACTGGGTACTAATTAATCGTTACAGTCGTAAAATGGTAATTGTTAATTTTTGTAAAATAAAATAGTGTCTTCGTCAGTACCGGGTAAAACGGGGTGGATAGATATGTATGATAGGGGTAAGTAAAAACGAAACTTTGACTTCAATTTTCTCGTGATTTAGATATTGTTTGCAGAAATAAAAAAACTCCAATTTTTGTATCAATTATTTGTTTTTCTAATGGATGATTTGGCGAAATTCCCAATAAAAGTTTCGTTTTTGTTCACCCCTGCATTTCTATCCACCCCGTTTTACGGGAACTCACAAGTAATGATTTCATTAAATATTTTTAATTCATGGAAGGTAGTGTCTGTCAGACACCCACAAACAACGGCGACTTGTGATTACGACAACGATTTTTCATTAATAAGAAACTAATCCGCTAAGCGGTTTCCTTATAAACGCGTCTGTATGATCTTTTATGGGTTGACGCTTGACACAGTCTGGCCTTTAGTAACTTAAACGACAGAATTAGATCTACTTTACTTAGAAGACTTGTTTACAAGCACTAAAACAACTACCAGGCTACAAGAGTCCCTCGTAACTTTAATTGTGACAAGTGAGCGCTCTAGAACACTTCTGTTCCACTCAAGCTGAAGTTTGACAACTCGCCGAAAGTAATCTGTGCTGAATGAAACATTGTTAGGGTACCCTTCGGGTAACCTTTGTAACCCTATTACTAAGCCTCCGCTATCTGTCCGTCATGAACCGTAATAGCTAGAAAGTTGAAATTTTCACACAATGTGTATTTCTATCGCCGAATAACAAAAATTTAATTAAAATTAAAGGGAACTCATTCAAATAACAGTTTTTTTTTTCGGTTTATGGTACGGTACTCTTCGTGTGAGTGTCCGACTCGCACTTGACCGGTTTTTATTATTTCAGAATCTTTAAAAAAGTTGTAATTACTTGTAACAAACTTTAATTTTTTTTAACCAAATTCCAAAAAAGGAGGAGTTTCTCAAATTGACTGTATTTTTTTTATGTGTGTGTTACCTCATGACTTTAATGGGTGTACCGATTTTGATGATTCTTTTTATATTCGAAAGCTGGTGCTTGTTGAGTGGTATCATTTAAATTTGATTGAGATCCGATGACTAGTATTTGAGTTATCCCTAATAATGCGTGGCTTCGACTACATTGAAAAAATAAAATTGTGTACCATGATTTGGAAGAGCAGCTTAGTAATTCAGGTAGTCCCTTTCTAGTTTTGTGACGATCTGATGAAGAATAGGAAACGATACTCCTCAATAAATGATAGCAAATCTGTCGGGATAAATCGCACGTTTGTTTATTGTTTACACCAATTTAAACCACTTACGCTGCGAAGGGTACGTTTAGCTGAGGATGTACCTAAAAATTGAAAAATAAAAAGCTTTTTACAAAAAATACAACCGACTTCTAAAAAACACAAAAAGTATGAAATAACTTTAATTTTGGGACTCTGTGTTTCTTTGCTTTTTGAACAGAACACCGACTTCCGAAGTTAAAGTTTTGAAAAATTCAGATTGTTTGTTAAATTTATGATGATTTGTTTAACAGTGTGTGTTAAAATTTGACTCTTGTGTTATGCATATGTTGTTTACAATAGGGATGTTTCCTGAGTAAAAAATATATGATTATGTTTAGTCCGTCAGTTAGATTATAGAAAAATATTGGACACGTATTTTTTCCTTTATCAAATCTATAAAAACTGACGAAGATACAAAGCATCAAAAATCAGGAGTGGGGGCTTGTGACGTTACGGCTCGGTAAAAATTGTAGCGAGTAGTGACGTCACACGAGTTTTCAACGCTCTGTATCGTCTTCATTTTTTGTTTACGTGAAAAAATAAAAAATACGTGTCCAATATTTTTTGGAAATCTATCTGACGGACTAATTAGATTTTTTTAGTCAACTACCCTATTTTACATATTAATAAAGGCCAATGACCTTTGCTTTTCAATTTTCATGCAATGTTAAACGACCATGATGGAAATTTTCATAAAATTAAGTGAATGACGTACAGAGAGCTCCTTATTCTTTTAGGTTTCAAATAACAGTTAGTAGGTTATAGAATATGCACGGCATGAAATCAATATCACAGCATCAGACTGTAACATATCTTGTCTGACAAGATACATTAATCTACCTACCTACAGGTATCTGTAGTAGTTATGCTTGCCAAGCGTGTAGGTAAGATGTTAATAATCGGAAACAAAATATCAAAGAACTGAAATATGATATCATTGAAATATTTTATAAGTAACTTCCGGATGTCATTTAAAAGTAAGAAGCAGTCGCATCCATTTCTTTGAATGTATTACCTACGTTTACTGCAAAAGTAATGCTTTTAATAAATCATATAAATGTTCCAAGTGTAATGACTAGTTCAAGTTCTATGAAACTGGTAGGCACCTACTTATTCATTCATAAACGCGAGTTGCACTTCGCTGGCGCTGCCTTTCAACACTAGCGAAACAAATCAAAATAAAACTCTATGAATGACTTCATCCCATGAATACGACATTTGAAACAAACAACACACCCGCACAGAAAAAGTTTATCGAGAAAAAAAGGTGTGGGGGAAGATCAAAGCGCAAAGCTGTCACCGGGGCCTGCGCGGGCGCATCCGTCTCCAATTGACAAACGTTGGCGATAACGGTTGAGTAGAGGTACCAGAAATTCCATTGGCACTTTGAGAATGTGAAATATTAAGGGAGGGATGCTCTCTTTATGATGTCGGTGATCGACCTCAACATGATGGTATCTACTAAATAAAATCAGGTTTCTCATACATATGTATATCCTTTAATTTTGTAGAAATAATGTTCAATAGAAATATGGATCATGTATGAGTTACAGCCCGCTGACAGACGGATGGACGGCGGAGGCTTAGTAATACAGTCCCGTTGGTTACCCTTTAGATACCTACGACTCCTAAAAATGATCATCGCCACTATTTTTGCGATTAAACTTTTTGGATATTACCGCGATCTACTCCGAAAAGCTCTTGCGAACGGCGGTTTGAGCAACCCTGTATTGAGGTGTACGATTCACCGCAGTGGAATGCTAAGGCAGTGTCGATTGGCGGAGCCGGTCCCGCACCGCGCGCGCTGGGTTCCCGCGGCGTTCCCGCGCATTCTTGCCGCCGAGGTGAACAACCGCGGCGCACGTCGTCGTCCTTGGAGCCGCGTGCTCCTTTCTATACAGCCTCCGACAACCCGTACTGAGGGTTACCAGTGTTGCCTGTGTTGGCAGTACCTAATACCAGTGTTGCCACATTTCCGTTGAAACTGGACGCTGGATAGGGCCCGGTTCTGCCTTCCAATTAACAACAGTAATTACTGTAGATATGTTGATATGTGAACGCGCTCGACTAATACAGAAAGTAGAAACCGCTTTAATAACAAAGATAATATGGTATAGTATATTAAATATTTTAGTTATTCTTTAGTATTTTTAGCAAACATTTATTAAACAAAACAATTCAAATGTAATAATTATTAAATTAAATTATTAGGTATTGATACACTCAAATCTACCGTAAACCCCCATTCTCCATTACAGAACTGTTGACGCCAAAAAAAAAGTAAACAGTTGCTGACCATATGCGTCAACACTCAACAGCCAGCTAGTGCCTGGCAACCCTACTGAGCCGCTGGACCAGCGTGGTTAGATAATTCACATGTCGGTGGTAAACTGTAACCTGAGTACCGTGACCATAGACGAGATGTCGTTGTGCGTACAACCGAGCGGTTTGCGAGATTTTCTCACAGGCGAAACAATACCCAATGGAATTTCGCACAAATATGTCAACTTCTTGCCCCACATATTTGGGATTTCACGAAATTTGTTTTCTTACGCATCTTAAAAATGGCTTTGAATTAACAATTTGAAGTTTCCTTTGACCGTGATAAATGAGTAGAAAATTATGTGGAAACATGTGAGTATCACTTTCTACTAAATTCACAAATCATCAGTAAGTCATCATAACAATATAAAAATAACGTAGTATTTAAATAATAATAAAAAAAATACGAAACAATAAATCAGTCTATTAAAACAAGCAATTTAACCATTATAATTTTATGCACGGCACACTAACAACTTTCTGCTAAGAATTCAGGCAGCGTGGAAAAAGTCAGCCATTCTTTAAATATTCTTAAGTAAAAATTACATTTCATCGTGAACCTGTGCAATATTTTAAAACAAATGGCAACATTTTGCAAATTCTTTTTTAGAAGCTGGCCAGATGTCGTTTTAAATTAAAAAAAAAAGTTAAAATAATGCCAGTCTCGGCTCCATAATGTGAAAACACTACTTATTTCAGAAAACCGTTTCCGACCGCCCTGTTACATGAACAATGAGGGTAAGGAGGTTCCTCGTGAAATTCGCGAGACGGAGTCGTTAAAGTGTCATTAGGACATTGCAATTAAGTGGTAATTAACCAATTATCCGCCTCACAAACTAAACGTTGTTGGAGAGAAGTTAAAGAGTTGACATTGGTGAACAGTGAACCGACAGAGCATGAAAACTTGACAAAGAGAGTGTCCACAATAAGTTGTGTTTTCCTGTCGCGATTGTACTCGTCGTCTGCCGCCGCTGGCCGCCAGTGTAGAGTTACTGCGTTACAGGTCGGAACTTCAAACAAAAAGCCACGTCTGTCTCCGAGTTCACTAAACCAAAAACAATAGGACAAACCAGAAATTACTGGGGAATGTTTGTTTAAAAAAAAAAAACAAAAGACAGCTACGAGTGACATTTCCTTGCAATGTTTACTTTTGTCTCAATCATTTCCTTGCCCTTTTTTTAAGAATGAAGAAGAGAAGTGTATAATCTATTCATTACAAAATGATCTAATTTAAATTGATATATGTATGCTTTGAGACCTTTTATAAGCCGTCTAGTGTAAACGTAAAAGCATTGCCTACTTAAAATATCTTTTACCAAATCGATTTAGATTTTATGACTTCTCAGCAATAACTATATGTAACTTATCCATATCAAGCTATTTTAACGTCATTGGCTGATTAGATTATTTATGAAATATCGTTTCACAACTTTCTCGACTTGAAATATTCTTTGATTCAGTTCTGTGCTACTAATCAAGTATTGAATCAGTTTAATTAGGTGCAAGTCCACCTTGAGCTTATTAACAGTTGGGTACATAGCAATACTTTGGTATTGGTGACTGACCTTATCATTGTACAATCAAGTTTACGAACGCGAAAACATTTATTTCTTAAAAATATTTCTGAAATTCTTTTCCTCTAATTTTGGTTGCTTTACGAATTTTTGCTGTTCATGTTTTTAAGTAAACAGCAATCTGCATGTAAGTTATACGTTTACAAAAAAGCGTTCAAGCATAAACACAATGGTGAATTTACGATAGCGATTTGACATACGTTTTTAGATAAACCTTCAGTAATAAAATGTAAAAAAGACCTGGATTCCTTTCTACATATTCCAATTCCGACAAAAGATGTCAATGTGACCTTCCTGTAGACTGCTTGTCTAATCACTTTTCAGTGTATGAAAAATCTGACATGGCAAAAAAGAAATGAACTAATCCATATATACATTAATAAGATCACAACTAACAGAAGAGGTAAAGGAAGAAAACATGACAGCCTTATAAATTGAAAGACATGTTGAGCACTATAAATTGAGGCAACTAAACGAAAGTGATAAAACATGAACAACTCGAAAAGCAGGAGTATAGACATGAATACAAGGTGAATACAAGGAGTCTTATGTTCGTAGCTTGCCCGTCTCACAAACTTTCATAGCACTATCGACGCGGATGCGTTGACGTTGATGTGGGTTTTATCAATCCCATTAACATACCGAACTAGCTACGTTTGGTAAACTGGTTCACAAGACCCAGACTGAGTCGTATGCTCTTTAACTCCGTAGAACAGTAAAATATTACGGTGACTTTTTATTTTAGCTTTCTCTTAACATAATACGTTTTTATGAAACACTTTTCGCTCGAGTGTCATAAAAGTTGTCAAAAATACGTGAAAAAAAATCTTTTAATGACGCTTAAAAAGTCTTACTTTCCTCTATCATTATAATAACACAATCTAAAATTACAGCAAGAGCAATTCGCCTTATTTCATACGAATTAATAGTACACACCTAACCAAAACTAATCTAAATTAAAGAGAAAACATACTAGCTAACATTCTTCGAGACACTTCAGCCATTTTGTGTCATAAAAAATACATTCTTAGTATAACATCGTGTCGTTTCATAACCTACACATTTCGCACCGTATCAATCTCTTAAAGGATACCTACACAATATCAAAAGGGTTTACGACACCAATAAGGTTCAAGTATCCGCTTGGAATTATATTTTCTTGGTCGTAAGAGCATTCATTTTGATACGCACATAAACGGAATCGGTGTTAAACCCTGATTAAAATAGAAATGGAAAGAATGGACTCAATCATTCTTGATTGCGTTTAATCTTGGAGATGATAAGAATATCAGCCTGTATTGGACTTAACTTTGGAGTCAAATAAAAGAACGCAGAATAACAAAAAAATAAAGCTCCACAGATGAATTGAATTTAGAAGTATCTGTTAACTCTATGGTTTTATTATTAGCATGTTGGTATTATGACGGATCTTATTTGAATAGATCTGCGTGGGATCAGCGATTTTATACTCACGATGCAGATACATACCAACCCCACCCGTATGATGTCACACCACGGTGTCAACGGACATGATCGATTGAACTATCGATATGCCAATACTTTAATTATATTGATACTCGTAGTTGCTAGAATTCAATTAATTTGTCGCAAAGTTATGACAGCGGAGGTCAGTAAGTGTCCATATTTTTATGTTAGAATACGGTCTATGTTATAATAATCGAAGATATTTTATTTGTAAACGCGGTCAGGGCATTGAATGATAAAAGGCACAAATCCCCTTCACGACTAGACTAGATCAAACGCACCTGTTACTTTTGTGAGTAAGAAACTAATATTTTTAGAAATTGCCTTTCAATAAAACCTATACTCAGTTTCGGCTAAATATAAAATCTTTATGAATTTCATAAATATTGAACAACAGTAGTCTGCACCTTCATTGGAAAATTTTAACCAAAAATTTACAGCGAAACAATCACATTTAGAGATTAGGGCCCAGTATTCTTTATTTTATGGCCTAAGTTGTACTCAGTTTAGGCCAACCCTACACGTGCAGTTCATACTGATGCTGAAACATCAATAGGTATTAGATCAAATAAAATGACTACTGGCCGGCAGTCTATTGCTAGATTGCTAGCCTTAACAATATCAGACTCCCATGAATGTTGCCTTAGAACTAGATACCCTTTTTTAATTTATTAATTCGGCATGGAAACATCATGTATCACCAAACATAGTAAATAAATATATAGGTATTATGCACATGCAATCCATTAGCAGTTAGCACAATCCATATTGTAAACATGCCACATTTCATTATGTTTAAAAATAGTCTAACACAGTTTGACTGGTTTATTTATACTAGTGTACAAACTAGCCAGTCAACTGTCAAGGGATCAGTCGGTGGCAATGAGCCAGTCACGGACATCGTAGGACCCAAATGTGCTAACTGCTCTATCGAAGATATTGGAGTAGATCAACACTGGTAACTGCGGATAGGCGATTTGAGACGGTGTTGCACGATTGTGATGTTTAAAAATCCAATGAAGCTTGTGCCCGCAGCTTGGCGTCCTTTTAGAGTTCGATTTCGAAGTATTCGTCTTTATTCCTCGCATACATCATATAGGGAACCTCTGCATAAAATTTCAGATTTCTAGAACCAAGGATTTTAGCCAGGGCGTTACTGACTCCGTCAGGATTTTTTTATAACTACTAAATGTGAATAATTTTGTAATACATTCACTACACAGTTTTACAAATATGCTAACGTAGTGTTATTCAGATATACATGTTACTACGTTCAATGTTAACACATAGCCGGATAAGATCTACAACACATAATATCTACGTTAGGGCACTTCATTATATAAACGCAGTAGCTAAAATTAATTTACATTTTACTATTAATTTCTCGCCTACTTAAGCAAATGGTGGCGACTGGTATGCAAGGACAAGTTTGGCCATGGTCTGTGATAAATAATTCATTACAAAATGCTCTGACACGCGCCTACCAGTGCGTGCTTTTTAACAACAATGATTGATTTAAGTAAGTACCTACATAAACGAACGTTGCTGATAAATATCGGTTGTTGGTAAAATAGTCTATTATTATCGAGTAACGTTTCAATTAATCAATCAATTTGGCCTGTCGCAGTAAACAGCGGGACAGGGGGTTTGAATTACTAATGAATTTGTATTGCAGTCCGCGGCTATGTTTAGCACCCTAGTTCCCATCTGATGCGTAAGACTGTGTGTTTGGTGGAAAGTGGAAGCGGGTGATGGGAAGTGACACGTAGCGGAAGGTTTTACACGCTTTTAATTAAACTCCGCCCTTATTGTACCGGATTTGTTATCATTTAGAGCATTGGAAGACATTAATTCAGTCAAATATTAAAAATGATTACCTCCTCATCTATACTAATATTATAAAGAGGAAAGATTTGTATTTTTGTATGTAACGAATAAACTCAAAAACTACTGGACCGATTTCAAAAAATCTTTCACCCATTAGAAAGCTACATTCACCTTGAGTAACAAAGGCTATATTTTGTCCCCGTATTCCCACGGGAACGGGAACTACGCGGGTGAAACCGCGGGGCGCTATAAAACCCACCATGATCTCGTCTGGCGCATGGATATACAAATAGTAGGTACCCACCAGTATAAACATAACTCGTCTCTTCGGTACCTACTTAAATGCTGTACTTAGAAGGTTATATGATGTCATCTTGGCAATAACAGCATACAGATCTATAAGATTTATCCCGCAACAATATAACAAACTCAACAATGGGCAATTCGCGTTAATAAATATTACAGTTTTACCCTACATTGTGACCAAATGCAGTTCTGACCCAGTTGGCAAGCGTGTGAGTTCTAGTCGTGGTTTGATTTGCAGCGGTACTTTCATGGCTGAAGGAAATTTTCATCCCAGACGCATTATTAATAATTTAATAATGTATGAAACTTTTTTGAGCTATGTCAGAACGTAACAATTTTAGGGCTCATAATCATAATATGTTAATAATAAAACTTTGTAAACAGACTTCGTGTGAGTACCTATCGAGCTTTCATATTGTAGAAAAAAAAAAAAAATTATGCAAACAGATATTTGATACTTAAAAAAATAGAAAATGGTCGTATTTCCGACCACTATCGATAACGTAAATATATTATTACCTATTGGCATATTTACCGTATGAAAAATTACCTACTAACAGAAAAATAAAATGTGCTGTTTTCATTTAGTCTGAAATCAATAATAATAACTCATAAGTATCACAATTAACTTAAAATATTAAAACAAATTCTTTGGGGTTTTTAACTTTAAGGTACATTGTAGTGTTTAGAACCGGTATACCCTCATTACATCTTGCTTGATAGCAGCTCAAGCCAGTTTCATATAAGCTTCTGTCCAGTTATCTCGAATCCCCTTACGCGGCGTTGCCTTAATCATAAACAACAATAACAGTTTGCAAAAAACGTTAGTTTTCAAGCAGTCTGATGCAGTTAGTGGCAGATTTTATGCAAATATATGATGTATATATATTTGACATGCATATTATATGACGTTGGTACGACGTTGACGCTGGTAACGTTATCTGTATACTAGCTGAAATAGTTCAAACGATGAATCATCATTAACTAGCTAGCCTTTTCCCAACTATATTGGGGTCGTCTTCCAGTCATACCGGATTCAGCAGAATACCAGTATTTAACGTGGTGAATATGGCCAAGAGCAATAGCCATATTTTCAGTCATGGCATTTTGTTTTCTTCATCCACATAGGTTATAATATCGTCAGTACTTTTAGAAACACACAAAGAAATACCAAAATGCATTGATCACATAGCATAGAAAACATTAAAAATTATATCGAAAAATAACAAAAATATAAGTACAGCAAAACTTACTACTATTACTACACATTTTAATAAAAACACTTTACTTACTAAAACTAAAATAGTCAAACGATGGCGTCAGTCGAGAAACTCCTCCGCATCGCTGGCCATTGGTAATGTACCCAAAAGGCTAGCAGCATTGCCACGCTGTATGGCAATATTTATCCTTGGACATGCGAAGTGTCAACTAAACGTTTTGACAAATCTTTGAATAAATTATGAGCGGCTCGAAAATTAAACCGCCAACGAGGTTATTATATTTCCACCGCTTGAGGTTCTTCGCAGCTGTAGCGGCAGCGGCAGCGCCAGCACAGCACGATAAGCTAGGACGATGGGATGGCAAGTGTATCGACACAAGTACCACACTAATGGCCTACCCAGCTTCCATGGAAATACAAAACTTACTTGAGATTTTTAATAACGGCAATGCGGGTTTTCTCTTCGACGAAATCTAGATTACTGGAGTTGCGCGGGAGAGTTGGCTATTTGGATATCCAAATAGCGACGGTAAAAGACGCGACGCGACGGTAAAAGATCGCAGCCGAGGCGTATATACGCCTCGGCTGCGATCTTTTACCGTCGCGTTTCGTTTTATGAAATGTTGCGCTTTAGGAATAATAATATGTGGCACTATTTACCACTTGGCCATAGTCATCTTACGTACCTTACCAGAGATACGAGTAGTAAAGCTATACTCATACATAAGCATATTATGTGTGCTACATGTATTTTTAAGAGAAAGCAAAAATACTGAATTAAAAACAATGTATCTCGATAGAAATATGTATAGTAAAATCTGTGTTCCAGCAAAGGAAATTTCTTTACGCAGAATAAAATAAAATGATATATTATTATTGTTTCAAATAGATTGCCACCCCTTACAAATACAAATAAATAGTGTGAAATAATTCAAACATTTCATAACCTACTCGAAGCATAGCAATAAAACAATATTTTCGGAACTTAAAATATAGACTTCAACATCGAACACGGTCGTCATAAATTGCGAAAACGTGACTACGAACAGAACCTACTTGTTGAGTAGTCGTCGGTTCTGTACACACTAATAATAACTAATCACATGCTGTGCAGGTAACGTATATGAATGGATGCTACAACTGACTTGGTAATAACAAAGGCTTCAATTGAAGTAAACAGAGATAAGAATAGTAATGTGTATTCGGGGCACGTTGAAACTAAGCAGCATTTCGTAATAATTCAATACGAGGCACTTAAGGCCTGAACATTATCACCATTGAGGCCTCTCAAGACGAAAGTACTTGACGAAACTCGCTAATCTAATGTTGAGTGACAAAACCGACATTCCAAAACAATAAGGTGGTTTTTCCTCATTTTTCATGACATTTCTAAGTATGTACTAAGTAATGTCTATTGTTGTTATTGTGAATTTTGAACAAAACGTCCATCGTCGTTAACTTTAAGTGGTCGGAGGTATGGTTTGCATCATAAAGTAAAGCATCTATTGCCATTTTGAAAGGATCGAAGTCATTTTCAAGATTATAATTATTAAATCCAAACTCTTGCCCATTGTTTGTATTTTCAGTATTCTAGACATTTTGGTAATTTATGTTAGTAATAACCATTATTTCCAAGTTTGTAAAACCTCATAATACACCACGCTGTATTTACTCGTTATGAAGACTGTACCTCGTTAAATTGACAGCCTTCACGAACCAGAGACATTACCCTAACTGCCATTTTTATTATGACGAGGAAATGCTACTATCTTTCTACTACTTAATATCACATTAGGGACGTTAAAGACTATTTTGTGAAGAATCCACGCCACTTGTCAGAAGGAGAATACTCACTTAGGTCTTGGTAATGAATTCTGTAATATTGAGAAAGCTCGCTTAAACATACAAAGTTATCACATTTGTATGTAGTTGAGTGAGACGTAAACGAACGAAGGAATTACAATACTCTTCATTTATTACTCTGAAGTCCTGATACCTTGAGACCTTAGAGGACAGATATCCTATACAGTGGCGGTACCTTCATATAAGCCCAAAAGCCCGGCATGCCTTACTAAAATGCTCGATAGATAATCAATATCAAACCCGAACTATTTAAAAGTTCGCGCGCTTAATTCCTGTCAAAATAACACAAAGTATCTACCTATTCCACACAACGCGATTGTTCGCGCGCAGAGTTTCGTATTTGCAACATCTACATATAGCTATCTTGCTTACACGCACCGGCTTTTACCGGGCTTTCAAATACACTCTCTGTCACTTTCGCACTTATAGCGATGTGCCGTATAACGAGTTAGAACATTGCGCGTCTACAAATGGATCAATAAGGAAGATTTAAGCCGGGCATGCCTATGAAGTTGCACGCGTATGCAGCTTGACCTTGTCACCTTTCCAACTCTGCAGTGTTGCTGTTTTAGCGACGTTGTGAGATCTTGGAGATTTTTAACGAGTTTGGAGACTTTTTTTAAGATTTAGCAACAATAAAAACTAGCGATTTTTTAAAATAACGAAATTAAATATCCAAGCAATATCTTAAAAATAAAAAAATTGCGACATCTAGCTAGATTATTCGTATACCTGGCGACTTTTTTTGCCTAAATGACAACACTGCAACTCTGCGTAAGTAGCTCCTGACACCCGAGTGCAACTAACTTCAGTTTCATTTTTGCTTGAGTTTTGTTTTGTTTTGAAAAGTTTTGTTGTTAAAGTTTTTAGTGTGTTTTCTTAGATTTTCTCAGTGATACAATTGGTTTGGTGACTTACCTACAACAATGACAACAATGGAGGTAATTATACCTTGTGAGGATTTAAAATGCGTTCAAGTTTTGATTGGCGAAGATAAGGTAAAATCTTTAAACTTTGCTCAGAAAAAACAGTTTATTTCTTCATTAAAACCGACGCCTAATCTGTGTATTTCTCAGACTAGTAAATCGCATAAACGAAAATTTAATAGATCAGTGTATAAAACTAGTTGGATTGTTGGCTGTTCGCACACTAATAAGTTGCATTGCTGGTGCTGCATATTTTTTTCGAATGAAGATTCCGTTTGGAATACACCTGGTTATAATGATTTAAATAACATATCTGGCGCCATTAAAAGGCATGCAAACTATTTCGACAAACAAACATTAAAAAGCCTTGTATTCTAGTCGTGATCTGAAAGATAGTAATGTTTTCGAATTAATTGATTTCATTCATGAGAATAACCTCGAAGATGCCTTTCCCGAGCTGTTAAAGTTAGCGTATCTTGTTGTAACTATTCCTGCTACAAGTTCTTCCGCGGAACGTGCTTTTTCGTCTCTTAAAAGTATCCATACCTATCTTAGAAATACACAAGGTCAAGAGCGTCTTTCCGAATTATCAATGATAGCTATTGAAAAACAATTGTTGGTAGAATTAAAACGATCACCAAAATTTTACTCTGATGTAATTAAAAAAAATCTTATAAGAAAAATAGACGATTCCAGTTAGAATATAAATAATATATACATATATATACATACGTAGGTACCTACATAGTCAGTCGAAAACTGACTGAACTTTCTTTTTTGGAAATAGGTTAAAATTTTATTGGGCTTGCCTTATTTTGAAACCCTAGGCACGCCACTGATCCTATATCAATAGCTTTGGGTGACATATGTACACACACACACACACACAGTTGGTCACACTTCAGAATCACAATATTGTGTGAGCCAAAGCCAAGTTTAGTAAACTATTTAAGTACTGGATTATTTTCAATTTGATTCTTTTATAATATCCTATCCAGAAATACATTTGAACACATTTCTAGAGATTTTCTCTACTGGCATGTATAATAGTGTACTTAATTTAAACAACACGCATGCCACGAATTGAGACAAAAGTCGTGAGAGACCCGAGAAGAAAGTTATAGTCTCACTGACAGCCGAGACCGACTGACTTCATTACGTTTCTTGTAAGCAGGTAATTATGTAGCAGTGCCCTTACGTAATCGAGACTGGCGTAATTTTTGATAAACTTGTGTAAGACCGGTACAAATAAAGTAAAAATGTTAAACTTGATTGACTTTTACTGGGTTGGAATGGTTTGCCGTTTCAAAAGTTTCACGTGGCTGGAACAACAGCTTGCATTTAATTACATAATACAAAATTAATTCTCTTTGGTGTAAAATTTTACCAACCATCCACTACTCATTCACACGCAAGAACTTTCAATCACCACACCCTCAGTTATTTTTTTATAATTACATATATCATTTGAAAATCATTATTAAACCCAACATTAAATATTAGAATTAGATTTTATAGCCGGTAGCCTACGTGCTCCCATAGACACGAGTGCAATTGTCACGTCAGCCAACCGAAGTGACACAGAATCGTGAGAGATAAAAGAAATTGTCACACACAGTACTTCAACTAATAATAGCTATACGCACCAAGAAATTATGTGCTTTATCTACATTTATAATATAAGCTATATAATTATGTTACACTTCTGCTTACATTTTTGTTCTCTTTGGAACCGATTACGAAAATTCTTTGACTAAAAGGTATTTCGGAATTGTCGTGTTCTATCTTCATTGCGCTAAATAATTTTCTGTTCTATAGAAGGGTTTAGTAACCACTGTTTGTTAATTTGTTTGCTTACACAGACACACCAGGTAATTGTAACAACACTCCGAAAACCTGAGTCATCATAATCAAAACTGAAACATCTTAAAAAATTGAATTCAAGCATTTGATAATCTGGGATTAAATTGAGTCAAATAAATCAGTACACAGCTTTAAGCAATGCAATATAGGTAATATATCACAAAAACCAATGAGATATTTCTAGTCTGCGTGCGAACTGCGGAATTAGCACTAAGGCGTAAGGCATACTATGCAAATTAATTGTAATAATAACTCATAAAGTTAAGATAGGTACGTCTAGCTAGATTCGTCGTCGTCATTCTGTTGTGTTATCATAACAAAATATCTAACATAGCGTGCTCTTTATTATAACAAGTAACGCGACCCTTGCCTTCTTCCACGAAATACAACACCTCTGAATTCTTAAGTGGCTTTAGCTAAACGAGCGATTGCAGGTCAGGATTACTCAGGCAATAATGTTTAACCACTAAGAACCACAATAACCTTTCGATTTAGCTTGCATTCAACAAAGATTAGTAGACCTAGAAGAGACAAAGGAACTTTGGCATTAAGCTGATATTACACGGCTAAGTTCGAACTTAATCGCAACTAAATCTTTTTAATAATACTGGATAAATGGTTACAATGCTTCTGTGATTGTTGAAATTAAATTCTCCTTTTAGTTCGGGTACAGTCATTTTTATTCGCATTTTTTTTGCGTAAACAGGTAAATATAATACAATTCGAGCTCACGTCATATCTTGACGCAGATATTTTTTCAAACAGCAGCCTTTATCTCATCAAAAATAACTTCTACACGTCATTTGCGGTCACTAAAGTGCAGGCATAAACCCTTAAT
The DNA here is from genome assembly GCA_905332915.2 of Hecatera dysodea. Taxonomy (NCBI): domain Eukaryota; kingdom Metazoa; phylum Arthropoda; class Insecta; order Lepidoptera; family Noctuidae; genus Hecatera; species Hecatera dysodea. The sequence continues at coordinate 9,456,702 of HG995309.1, forward strand.
CACCGCCTTCATAAAAGCTTCATCCAACATTTACGTACTCTACTCAAGTTTTGTAACACTAGTAAGTTCAGAATCCCTTCAACATTCTGACACAGTCCTTATCGTCTATTCTATCAGGCGTGTGTGTTTTGGCAGGTTTAATGTTAGGGGCCTAGTTTATAATGTAAACAGCCTTGTGTAGTGGGTGTCAGGCAAACTTGGTAACTGTATATAGTCTCGAGATAAACTGCTCTCTGGCTGTGCCCTCTCAGTCGCAGGTGTGACGCAAGTACCGCAGCATGCAGTACCTATCAACCGGTCACCTAACTGCATACCACGAAGACTTGCTCTAGAATATGGCTGAGCATTCATATTTCATATTTTCGAGCTAGAATGGACAATGTTTCCAAATGTACTCGCAAATCTCCCTGATTTAAGGACCACTGATTTTTGTTTATTAAAAACTATTTTTATTTTTCAAATCACCTTTAATACATTCTACTGCTACACGTACTAGGTATAAGTAAACTATTACTTCATCACAGGGGATCGGAACTATTACTTCTAAACAAAGGTTACCGCGTAATCTATCTAGAAGAACAGTACTGCACCCACTAACTAGATCTAGAATCATTATACCTGTGTAACTCAACCATGCAATGTAATCTAGTCCTAACTTAATGAATAAAATGTATTATTATTAATATTATTAAATAGGTCTGTGTCCACCATTTTTGCGAGTAGTTAGATGTTAGTGTTATCCCTATTTACATTAGCTGTCTATTATTTTTTAGCAATGTTCATCTTCGACTTCATTAAACGTAATGTTGTATCCACACATATTTTATCATTGCTCATTTAATTAATTCAAGCATTTACACAGTAATAGCGCTATTAAACCACACAAAGCCTCAAAAGCTCTGAAAGTAAAGTGCACTCATGCAGACATCTTTTATGCCTTTACTCGTCCCCAAGTATAATTCTACGAACATTCGATTTACAGGCTATTTCCTCGCGTTCTAAGAAAATATTAAACGATCGTAATGGAGAATGTCGTAGACGATGTTTAATTTAGATATAAACCCGTAGTACTACGAGTAAACAGTGCTGTTAAACTGTTCTGTATGTAATGGGCACTAACAATAGATTTGTATGGTTTTATACATGGGTACATGTTTGTATATAAGAGATCGTCTATCAGTTTATTGCCTTGCCAAGCGAAACGCTTGAAAAGGGTCGAGATCACATTTCGTTCTAAGAAATAAAGTGTTTAATCCAAGTTCCAACGTTGAAGCAGGAAGCTAATCTCATGTGGCTGAGAAATAGGAAATATCTGATACCAGTTGACCTCAAATAATGAACTTTTACTAAGAAACAAGTCATAACCATTCAAGATAACCATTGTCATGCTTTATTTATAGGAATGGTAAACTTTGGCCAAACCTTTATAATTTCTTATAAAAGTTCCCGAACAAAATAAACCGAACCCTTTACTTAAGAAATACAAAAACGAAATCCTTGAAATAAGCAATTAATTAGAAACAGAAACTTAGAATGGGTTAAAATAAACTAATAATCACAGATTCACCAGTGAACTCAATAACTTCCCAAAAACAAAAGCTTAGATCTTTAATTAAAAACAATATGCCAAACATAAAACATTTATCAAAGTCCAATATAAGATCGAAGATATAACTGAAACGGCAGAGATTTCGTTTAAAGATATAAAGATTCGATAGAAGGGAGACGTCCGCTGCATTCCAATAGTCCTTTCACGCTTAGAATGCTTCGCAATAATCTGCGCAATGTGCCATCGGTTAAATGTCGAAGAACAGATTGCTCAGCGACCTCACAGACTCTCAGCCAATAAGGGAACGGAATATTTGCTGCCACTGCAAATAAAATCCAGCTTAATAAAAACCACTTGTTATATAAAGAAGTAGGTACATATGTTCCCTAGTCGAGCAAACGCTGCAACTTTTTCAATATCCGTTCTGAGAACGAGTCACTGAATTTTCGAGATGAAGGTATAGATTTATGCACTCGTGTACAATAAATATGTATGACACGAACTGTTTTCAGCATCACCTTTATCCTTGATAATAAATATTCGGCACTCAAAATAAGCATAGTCAAATACTGTTTTTTGATACATTGTCAATGAAAATAACCTTTACAGTAACCATACCAAAAAGAAACCTTGAAACCAACAAAAAAGATGAGCATTTTAAACGGACAAGGGCAAATAAATTGGTTCCTAAAACTAATTCAAATTATCAACCAAATTGGTGCTCTGGAGATATTCAAATGACTATTGGAACAAACGCAACAAAATTGGAAAAGGAAAGAAAGTTTTTTGTTGAGCTGTTGATCGTTGTGGAGGACGGTGTGCGGGCGCGCGCGCAGGCCACTCACCCTGCGGGGTAGGACGTAAGGGGCGGGGAAATGCCACTACAACCCATACCTTGCCTCAGCTGTGTACCACGGAAGTACCTCCTGTTGTCTATCTAGGAATTATCCTTTATCAGATCCGTTAGAGCGTTTTAATGAAATTCTACGCCAAACCATCTTTCATCCAGTCCAACATTTTTTTCTGTATATTTGGATTCTTCTTAGAAGATTGCAATTCTGATAAAAGCTTCAAATTGTTCATCGTTCCAAGTTTCGTGTTTCTTATCATCACAGATTTTTCAAAGAGAGAACTCTTTTATAGTAGATAAGGTTCCAAAAGATACCTATCTAATTGGTTTAGCTTTCCACCCATGTTTATCTGTTATTACTTATTATCATGAACTCTTTCTGCAGTTATTTGTTTTTCTTGGCGCCTGTTTTCAAGGGAAGTTATATCAAAGATTTCACTTCATGTGATTTCTTTAAGTGATATTTTTGGATGTATTCTGTTTGCTTAGTTTAGACCGAGTTCTAAAGATTGTTCGATGCATTTTCGGATTAACTTGTTCAATCATGATTACGAGGTTGCAAAATTTTGCAACCTTTTAACTTATCTTTTGCACAATCGTAAATAATGAATAGCTCATAACACTGACTGAGTCCAAATCATTCACTTTCAAAATATAAACCCCATCAGTAAGGGATTGCAAAAGTACAAGACCTTGTGAATTTGCTTTGATAGCGCTATTGTTAAAGTCTCAAACTTTTACTCAGAAATAGCCAAGCGTCATAAATGCAAATATTCGAAGGTTTCGTTGTAACAAGTGCTTCTCAAACAAGTCTTATGGCTTTGTATATTTCACCGCTATTCAATACCGCACTACCGAACAAAGGTCTGCAGACAAAAAACTCTTTGCTGCGAAAGGTCCGTTCAACTACCTGCTTCAAAGACAAATCGACGTGAGACCCCTCCGAGGTTGAATATTAGGAGTGATGAATACTGTACTTTGCAGTCGATGACACATCGCCCTGGCCCCACCATATTTGATGATGATGTGCCCAAATGTTTGCAAATTATTTCACCTATAATGATAGCAGCTGAATTGTCACATAGAATGACTCATCAGCGGAATAAAGAATCTCTTTTGAATACGGGTAATGAAGCCTCACGTGTATCCGGCAACGCAAAAAGTATGAACCATAAAATTCGTACCTAAAAATGATTCTATTATATAGCCAATTCACCATATTGTGCTCAATTACTGTCTAGTTCTATAGTTACGGGTCATTTTGGGATTAAATTCCTATTACGAATTATCATGAACTGGTTTTGGATGTTTGGTTTTGTTATTGCCATAAGATTACCGTTTCTTCTGTTGTGGTCATGTTTGAACTTGCCGTGCCCTAAAACTTTTCTTGGAAACAAAATGAATAGATAACCTTTGATATTGAGTTAATTCAAAAGTGGGTCATTCTCAAAACATATCAGTTGCACCAAATTCGATTCAAGTGCGTGTCTGCTGTAAGTTAAATTAAGAAACAAACAGATAATGTTGAGAACTGCAGTCCTGTGGTCTGTGGAGGATCTTTCAAGTTCTTTATATAAGGTTTAATAATAAAAACAAACGTGTTAGTGAAGCGAGTCCACCTGTTGACACCACACCTGGCGCTGGCACACACAGTGGTGCAGTGGCGTGCACTCGACCACCAATGTTTATCTCATCAACAAATATTTAAACGTCGCGTGACTGAACTTGAGATGCATTCGAGCCGCCTCGGTGAAAACTCCTTAACGACTTAACAAAGATAAAAAGTTCAAAATCCTTTTTATAAAGCCTGTTATACTGACTATAATTATTATACTAAACTAGTCAAACGACTGTCTAGTAACTTGTACAATATCCGGTTTGCCGTACCTTAGTCGCTGGCGGCATCAAACACTCTTCTGCCTCGCAGGATATATTTCTTCATTTACTGCAATCTTTTCAATAACACTAAGTTATAGAAACACTACTGACACTTTACACCAAACACAAAAACTTTTAAATCTAATTGATTATTTCTTCTACAGCAGTTCACTCGTTTCCTTTTACTTCTGTTACAACTTTTTCATACTCGTCGACTACTTTTCATTTATAATTATCACTTGTATTGTTTTGTGTTACCGCATTTACAATAAAATTAATTTCGATTAGTGATTGTATCGGAGTACGCTCGCGGCCGTCCGCCGTCGACTGTTGGAGTAGTAACGTACTAGCATCGCGGCAACCACTACATTGAGTGGGAGGAGGACCATGAGATAGTGCTACGGGCAACGCGTGTGCAAGAGGGAGACAACCATACACGTCATCACTGGTACATCTATAAAGCAACTAATGAAAACTGCCCTGCAAACAAATTAAATAACTCACAAAGTCAGGGGTCTCCATTTTTACCGTATAATACCGGTTTTACCTGTGTCCGACGGCGTGCCAATAAGGTAATTTGAATTCCAGTAGAGTGAAAAAGACAGAGATTTGTGTCGAAGGCTCTACATATAAGTCGTAAAGGGTTACAGTTCGAAAGAAAATGCTAATAAATTAAATTTGAATACTGGGTTCGTTAACGGTCACAACGAGTATTCAAGTGAAACGAGAGATTTTAATACCGTCTAGTGTTGATAGTTACAAACCGGTTACACCTTGTTTGGTTATCATCGATTCTTAATTTGGCAGTATTTAATATTTTCTCACCGCACAACAATAGAGTGCGGGCACTTTCTAATCGCAAGTACATTCCTAAAATACACAGAAACAAAAAAAAAGTACGCGCTGAATCCGTTAATTCAATAATCGCGTTACGGGTAGATCAATAAACACCAATTCGTTGTGCAAACCATATTAGGACAACGCATCGGTTGTGCTTGGGTATGATTCAAAATGCAAGAACGCGGTTACTCTTCTATTTGCTTTTCTTACTATTGCACAAAGAAAAGCTTCACTCTTACCAATTAGCTCGGCGGCGCACGAGCGGTCGACAGACGTGGCTTTGTTTCCCAAAACAAGTGAAAATCTACTCGATATCGACACACTTTCGATACACCTGCTACGAATTTCCATTGTGTCACGACATTTATACTCACTTCTTACTATTGTTATTTTTAAACGCACTAAACCAAAAACTTATATTGGAGTATAAACATTATGCAAAAACATACTTGTTGACTTTCGCTCATGTCTGGTTAAATCGAATAGTAAAACAGCTAAAAAAATAAATAAAAAGGAAAACGCATAGAATTTCAACCGTTAAAACTCTTTCGTTAGAATAAGAGAATCAAAATCTTACGTTTTCTATACTTTCTCAATATGTATCTCTAAAGTTTTGATTTTTGTGAAGCAACTATTTAGAATTCCAAAATGCAAATCGAATGGAAAAATAAAACTATGAGAAGCTAAAAGTGTGCCATCAGGTGTATTGAATCCGTATTCTGTAAGCTTTCATTGTTTCTAATGGTTTCTTCTAATTCGCCCTCCGCTATGTTATTATTATCGCTTTAACATTAATTAGCAGCCTTGTAAGTGGGTGGTAAAAGTGGTAATAGGAACCCTACATAAAGGTAATGTTGATTGATTGAAAAACTTGCCTGCTCTGGGAATGCTATCTAATTTTCACCTCCTTCAGTATTATTTTCTTGTGAGTAGCATGTTTCCACTAATTACTTTAACGTAAAGTTAACGTTAGACCTTAAAACCCAAGAAAAAATGCCCTGTTTACACTAAAGTGGTACATTCGGAAAAGAGAGAGTAAATCACTTTCTGATTTCTACACCTTTTTACTAGAATACAAATTACCTTGAAGAAAAACAGTTCTATCGTAAATTATTTGGACGTGCATAAAATTCCTAGTTACAAGGCTTGTTTAAAAAGTCAAACAGAGAAATGAAAAGAAGTGGAATGTAAAATATCTATTTAACAGTCATGTCTAGGGTTTTTGCCGAAAACATTGCTGCTTAAGACTAAGTTTTGAAGAATTATTTCAACTCAAATTAAACTTGGCCTATTCTTGGTGTGCCTCTAAAACTTATGGCAAATTTATTCCGTAGGTCTCGAACACCTGTTTCATAGCTCCACAACTAATGACGAATATTAACCAAGTGAAGGGATTGCGGCAGCTTCAATGCACCAATTTTCGCCAGATGTCACTGCGTGTGCGTGATCCGCATGGTATAGGAGCTATGAGCCAAAGGAAATCGAACCGACAACTGACCCCTTTCTCTGATGAATAGTAATGACCCTACTTGGATTGTTCATGGTGAGACTCATGCCAACATATCGATTATATATGCATCAGAGACAGCATTTGTGGGTTGCGGCGTGCCACTAGATTCGTCATAAACGTGTCCAAGTTTAATATCGATGGTAACGAATACACATTATTCGATACCATCGATATTAAGCTTGGCTTGTTCTTACGAGGCATCTTCAAGTGTGTCGATGACACTTCTAACATTGTAAAATATAGCTCGAAATTGTAGGCTCTTGTTTCTTTATAAGATGTATTGGAAACTATTTATTTTTTACTCTCTATTTGATTTTTTCATATTAATTGGAGAAATTTTAATCTAATAAAGATTTATTACAATCTTCAATTGTTTGGTAACACATTTATTCTTAAAACCAAAATGGCGGCCTTCGGAGACAAGGGCCATAAACTCGTCGATATAATACAGTCAGTTTAGTGTTTATACTAGACAGTCAAAAGCTATGTTTACATTATGAGAACTGAGAACAGCTAAAGTACTGTCAATTTAACCTACCGAATCCTTTCTGTATAAGCTTACATTTGTTGAAGTATGTTTCACCTCATTGAGAATGTATTCATTTTTCTTTATCCCCATAAATTGATCAGTCTAATATAGTCCATTTTTAAGAATTGGATCGTCGCGTCGGGTACACGAAAGGCTTCATCGGTGAAGGCTTCTCAATTCATTTACCATCTTCATCACGACAGCCTTTGACCTTAAAACCGGAATTCTTAGCCGTTCTTTCTGTACGCCTTTGCTTGTATTTTTTATCGCATAATGAGTCTCTTATAAGGCGTACATGTATTTTAAAGACAAGGTATATGTGCAATGAAGGGTCTAAGTTGCTTGCCGTGATCCAATCTCCTAATTGGGAGTCATTTATACTGCCGTTTGTGGTTAACGGCCAGTTCACAATTTCCAACTACATGAGCGCTGACAAAATCCGAAAAACAGCCTTCTAAAAATACTTGTATAAATAATAAATGGTAGTATTGATCGTGTGAGACAATGTACGCAGTACGCTTTATGATGCTATATCAAATCAACACAATACAATGTAAACTAATGATATTTTGATGGTGTGCGTGCCAGCAATTTAGCCTAAAAGGATTTTTTATATGGAAAGCCAACATGTGAAAGGCTGGATATGAAAATAGGACAAAGTCTTGGAAAATTTAATTTGACCTTTGGGGGATATGGGAGCACTCAGAATTTGTACAGGGATAGATAATGGAAAAGGAGAAATTGCCGCTGAGCAACTTTCACCAGAGATTGTTACTCATTCTGCTGAAAATGTACAGCAAGCTTAATCACATGTTAGGGTCTGCAAGCGTGAAAATATGAAGCTCACAGCAGCATAGCATAACGTTACCGACGGCATCTCAAATAGATGAGAATTCAAATTGAACATGAAATTTCAATTTCGCCAGCCTCCATTTTGGTAGGAAACGGATTCTGGTAAACGACGGTCGAGTTGTGGGACCAAATCGATTTCAAACTATAATTAACTTTCCCTGCCAAAAACAACGTTTGATTTGCGATAAGATGAACAACTTAGATCGTTGCAGAGTAACTGCGAATCTATTAAATGATCAAAGAAACGCTATTAACGTAAAACAGGTCTACTTGTAAGTAGAACTGTTTTGCACAATTAACTAGGGAAATAAACGAATCGGGCTAATTGGAATTGCACACTGTTTAATGACATCCTAACTTAATATTATAATGGGAACTATGCGGGTGAAACCGCAGGGCGATGCTAGTATTTTAATAAGTTATTTACCTGGCTTGAAATGAATAAAATTGTATGCAGTCATATAATTAAATGTAACATAATATGTGTTGAGTCAAATAAATTATTATTATTATTATTAATGATAGAAAACAAATTCATTTTGTGTGATTTTGTAATTTCAAAAACCAACAAGTTCACCAATCGGAAATTCCATGAATCATCCTTTGCATCGTAAATATCTTAATAATAAACGCAGCGATGGAAATAATGGCAAAACATGCAAACTCAAAATGATGCGATATCCAATTACAGAGCTGATTCACTAAATTCAAATCTACGGTTCACACGATACCGTTTTCTGTGCATACTGAAAATGGCTGTAGCAAAGGGGAAGCAGGAAGTCTCCTCAATGCTTGAACTGTAATAAAAAACTTCGATAAGTAGCAACTGACACCCTACATAAGGACTACGTGTATCATTTTATATGCATCCTCTTCATAAGTACTTAAATCGTTACCAATATAATACATGTGAAAGTTTGGATGTTTGAATGGATGGATGTTTGTAAATCAATTTAGGTAATTGATTTTCAAACATCCATCCATTCAAACATCCAAACTTTCACATGTCAGATGTAAGAATTACTGAACGGATTTTGACGAAATTCGGCACGGTAAATTACATAGTCTGGAATAGCACATAGGATACTTTTTATCCAGGGAGTATGTTTCCTTGGAATAATATTCGACTATCACGCGGTCGGAGTCGCGGGCTGTAGCTAGTAGGTAATCTATAAATAAACCCGAAAACGTCATTTCTTTTAATATCCGGTACAAATGTAAACTTGGCATAGCACAAGTCGTCAAACCCTACGCAAAGTCTGCTATTTTCTAACAATACGTCTGGTCTAGACTTTTCATTAACGGTAGACGTCGCGACACCATAGAACTGAAGCTAACGGCTCAACAATGGAAATGCTGAAATATTACACCGGAATCGTATGTTTTATTTTAGGAAACTTCCGAAAATGGACGGCGCGAACTTTGTCGTCCGTTGCACTAAAATAGGAATAATTCTAATTGTTCAGAGTTTATAAGCTAATTTTAGCTGGAAAAGCTTATGTTCGAAAATTACATTTTCATAAATGATGCAAGCATGTTCACTCAGCAGTTAACCGTTTCTACAATTATTGAAGTTTACTTAACAAACATAAATTAATTAGCAAGAACCAACACGAAACTAACCAAACAAACGTATTGTGAGATGCGAAAAGTTCTATTTACTGCGCCGTTCTGAGAGTCGTGGCTTTGTGGCGGATGAAGCGCGCGACAGGCGACAGTTTCCGTAGCGCAAGTAGTGGGTACACTAGAGAGGCAGCTGTCACCGACTGCTATTCCACAGCCACAGAGAACTAAACCGGAACCACTTTAATATTTCATACGGCGAAGATACAACGGCGGTCACTTTGTTTTCCATTGGAAGGAAAATAACTCACCGAGACAACGATCGATATTTACGTCTGACAGTTTAAAGCTTTCGAAAACAGATTCTAAACGTGAAACTACAAAGTTGAAATACAATGTTCTTCCTTATAGCACTTAATTTAACAGTCATCCTCGGTATGGAAATATCGACGCGTTAGAAATATGTTAATAGAAAGTAACGGAAAAGCTTATCAAATATTTACACGCGCGGGACCTTTAGCTTTCTTTAAGCGCTTTCAACGTATCGCGTTGTCCATATGTACGAGTACCACGTAATAGAGATATCAAATACGAAACATTTATAACGTTTTTCATAAAACCACATCATTTGAAAACAGCGCTCATCGTTTGTAGAAGCTAGAAGCCATTTCTGCCATAAACCGACCGGATGCGACTCTTTAATGATACCTCTACGTATAAACTAGGAAAAGTTTCATTTCGTTGCCATTTTAGTAGAAAACTAATGGCTTGTTTTAAAAACTTGGTCTGCAGTGGTGAAATTATTATTACTGCGCAATGGCAAAACCTTTGTAGTGACTTAACATTAGGTAATAATACAAAACAATAATTACTACTGTGCGTAGAACTATTAAATAACAATTAAGAGACTCGATTTCCTTAATTATACAAAATGACTTTAACATCACGACACTTTATTTGAATGGAATAAGGCAGAACTACACTATCTATATGTATACTACTCGTACCTATATATTGCTGTTTTATGTAAGCAAATCCCCATAACTTACAAGTTCCAATCCGATTTCAATACAATACAATATTTTCTTATTACTGCGTAGTAACAATAGGGTTATGATAATTTCACCTTTGTTATCATAAGAATTGAGTTAAACATTAAATATTATTGTCACGTGGGCTGTTTTCTATAAATACTTCGATTTATGGAACATCGGAGATATTTTTTCAAAGTGTTAGGACTAAAGGATCTCCGGTGGAGCGGTGCGTCAAAGATCATAGACACATACACACATACACTATAAACAGGGTCAAAGATGACAGTGACGCGACTGCCATTTCTCATATTATGAAATTGTTTTACAGATATATGGTTGGAGTCGCGTCGCAACTGTCTATAAGAGTCTTCTCTAAGATTCCTAAAACAAAAACCATTTAAATTATCACTTACCATTCCCAAAGATGCACGAGGCAGTCGAACATGACGCAGCCATGTTCTGTGCTCATGCACGATGCTGCTGGGGCCGCAGTTGCCATCTTGAATCAAGCACTAATCTCCAACTACCCTCTCATTTATAATTTCACTTGCACACAAGTCAGCACCGAAACAATCCGATGGTGGCGACGCCTAGCAATTTTGTGAAGGTAATCTCTGGAAAGAGAAAAGTGCCAATTAGACTTGATAAGGTCGTGAACATTGTGATGAAATGAGATGAAAGTGAAATTATAGACGGTGTGGCAATGAGTTTTGGTAGTGACAGTACTTTTAAATGGCATTTGATACACAGAGAACCGAATACTCAAATGATATCTATTCAACTTTGGAGGTTATTCAAATGTTATTGGGTATTAGAGCATGAGACCAGTCCAAATTGAGTATCATTTGAATATTGGAACGGTAATAAAATTAAAAAGTGCGTGTTTTGAACTTTTTCAGTACCTATTTGTTCTAATACTACAGGATAATTTAAGAAATATAAAGATAGAAAGAGCACAAAGGTACTACTTATTTTCAATAGAACATTCTTCCAGCAGACCGGCGACTGGACAGTGGTTTTTTTTTGCGACAAAAAAGGAAACTTAGAACAGGCTATAAAACCATTAGTATAAGCTAGGCAATTTACTCTCAAATAACTGAAATAAATATGTGGTACTGGTATTGGATAGATATAACGCCCTGTTATGTATACAGAATAAGTGTCCTAATTATGTTAATAATATTTGATTGCAGCTATTTATGAAAGTGTAAACTAAAAATAAAACAAAAGTAGGCAATTGTATGTAATTTAACAACCCACTTAATTTAACGAGCCCGTAACAGAAATTAGTAACTAAAATGATTCAAATGCCTTGGGTACTATTATTTACAGAAACAAAATGACAAGAAGTTTTAATTTCAAGCCCTTGGAGAATCTGTTTGCTTTGTAATAATGGTATTGGTATATCTGTCGCAAGATTGAAAAATATCGCGTGAAATTGTAAAGTACCTACGTTTCCTCAATAAGCCACGGATATATTGGAAACAATTGAATTTGGATGGGACTTATTCTATACAAAACCATATTTTCATAATCTCTAGAGAAATTACAATCTTATAAAGATTTTCTTTAAAATCCATCTAAAGGTTGCCTTGAAAGGAAAAATCAAAGGAGTACTCTACGAGAGGATTTCGGTAAATGGATGGTCTTCGATGGATGACTGATTAACTGCACTAGAATTTGGGTTGATATCACAGGCATATTAGCAGTGGTTGCGGAATTGGTTCGAAAGAGTCACCGCGGCCCTGGAACGCAAAGGGCACAAGGAGGATCACGGGTGGGTTTTAAGTCAGTAAGAGTCTGATACTCCCTTCCGGTCGGCCCAGAGCGAGAGAAGTCATTTGATGATTTCACATCCGGAAAAAAAATTTTGTCTTGAAAAGATCGCTTTCAGCGATAAGGCCGCCCATTGTGTCACCCTATGTAATGTTTTCTTCATCTATATTTGCAGTAACTTATATGGTGTACAAAATAAAGAGTATTATACTGTATTATATTCTTACGGAGTCTGAAATTTTCCATTGTCGTATCTAGATGGTAACCAGGACTTTAGTACTCTTCACGTATATGGTTAGACCACCCTAAATGTAGCACTTCTGGGCTCTATTGTTATCTACAGATGTTCAGCATTCCACCAGAAGGCTCCTGCATTTTCATCAACCGCAAGAATAACTCAGAAACGAACAGGTATTTGTGGCTACATAACGGCAGTTTATATTTCATTCAAAGTTGCCTTTATAGTCGATAGTTGCAGCTTTTATATAAAAGTGCATTACCTGCAATGGTGGCATTTGGGTCAGAGTTAATAGCCCTAACTAAACTTGCTACGAAGAAATTAAATCCTGCAGCAGTCGTAAATATTCATTAGTGCACATAAACACGATTTTAACTGGCGGACTATTCGTATAAGTAATATGTAATTACATTTTAATTATTGACGGCATTGGAATGAATTCTAACTGTACTGTTAATTTCAGCTTGAAAATTTGTTGACATGTAAATGCGTGTACCTATGCCACTGCTAATATGCCTTTTTTTTTGGATGTGAAATCATCAAATGACTTCTCCCGCTCTGGGCGGAGCGGAAGAGAGTGTCAGACTCTTACTGACTAAAACCCACCCGTGATCCTGCTTGTGCCCTTTGCGTTCAAGGGCCTCGGTGACTCTTTCGAACAAATTCCGCTGCTAATACGCCTGTGATATCAACCCAAATTCAAGTGCAGTTAATCAGTCATCCATCAAATACCATCAATTTACCGAAATCCTCTTGTAGAGTACACCTTTGATTTTTCGGTACAGTTAATAATATAATCAATGCTGCAATGAGAGCCACTGTATGTGGAAAAGAACAGAGTAGTCGAGTTATTAAAATGCCTATGCTGCAACTCAAACAAACCAACGCCATAGCTCGAACGAAAACCCCAAATCCGAATACCAATAAATCCTCTATGGGGCGGTTTGGCGGTACATTCAGTAATTTACCAAAATAATGGTTTTACTTGACAGAGCCCCTGTAGTAATATGGTATAATTTCCATAATACACTATTACCGTACACGCAGTCAATGTAGGTAACCTACGCCGCGGTACAACATGTACCATGGACAAGCACGGAGATAGTGGGACACTTAATAATTCACAATGGGCCGTGTAGCGGTCGCCGGCCGCAGCCGTCGCGATCTGCTCTATTTCAACCATAGACTGTCATCAAGGTTGCCATTCCCATGCCAGTAATGTTGTTAATATTAATGAGTAAAAAACCTTGTTTAAAAATTCATGAACAAATCCAGAATGTTAGATGCCCCGCAAGCAAATAATGGACAACTGGTCAACTTTTAAACTTTTGGATGTGCTTCAAGCATTCAACTGTTTTCTTGAACGATGCATTTAGACGAGCTTAAAACTCTCCCTTCGAAAAAAAAACGTTTGTGCTATCCTATCTAATATTATAAATACGAATGTGAGTGGTTTGTTACGTTTTCACGCCTAAATCACTAAACCGATTTTTTAAATTCTTTCACAAATGGAAAACTACATTACCAAAGAGTAACATAGGCTATATTTTATCCCCATATTTCAACAGGAACGGGAACTACGCGGTTTGCTGCTAGTAATATTATAAATGCAAAATTTTGGATGTTTGTTACTCAATCACCTAACATCTTTATGAAATTTTCACAGAGGTGGATTATAGTCCGGAATAACACATAGGATACTTTTTATCCGAAGAGTATGTAGCAAGCATCCTTTACTTAGAAAAAAACATCTAATAAAGTTTCAGTAAGTATAAACCAACTGAAAAAAATAAGCACACATTTTGTGTTATGACAATTTTTTTATCCCAAAGTAAACATAAAACATTGTCACGGGGAAACTAATGAAAACTGGTTACGGCGACCCACTTAATACAGGTGGGCAGCAAGTATTTTGAGGTTATAGGAATCTTGAAATCTAACAATTTATTGTGGTGTTTAACTTTATGTGACACCTCGCTTTGTTAGCTTTGAGGCTCTACAATCTGTGAACTTTAAATAAACTTTGTTGTTTTTCCCGTTACTGCAGCGCCTGAGTAAATCTGTTTATCGAATGTGGGTTGAGGCGCTGTCCTAACACAGAACAATGTAAAATGCCCAGTTTTACGTTGCAGATAATCTACATAACCCAACGACATAGAAAAACGACTTTAAACAAAAAATTATAAAATAGCTTTCTTTTCGGAAGTCGGTGTTTTTAACCGACTTCTAAAAAAGGAGGAGGTTCTCAAGTCGACTGTATTTTTTTTCTATCTTCTATAATCTTGAATCTATACCAATTAGGTACTCCAGGGATAAGAAGCAGGAAGCAGCCTATGTGCTATTCCAAACTATAATCTATCTCTGAGAAAGTTCATCCAGATCCGTTCAGCCATAATGGCATGATTGGGTAACAAACATCCATCCGTCGAAACTTTCACATTTAAAAGAGGAGTAAGATCACAGCTGGGATTGATCTAACCCCACACAGTCCTCGTCGTCACGGACACAGCTTGTTGATATTAAAGCATACAAATTCTTTTTCCACACATAGCCGTCAATATAAGTACGAGTATTAGTATGTCACCAAAAATGGCAAACATCGTAATTTTATAAAATATCTTGAGAGATTGTAAACTTTCGATAAATTGTCAACTGAACATTTGGCACACTTTTTAAGCATTAAAATTTCATAGTCTATAATCTCTCGAAGTAATTCCTAGAAATTGTAGAATAGCAAGTAAAGAAACGTTAAGTATTACAATTTCAACATTCTAAACACGGGCGGAGCTCCGCTGCGACGGGAGCTAAGTTCGCTCGCTTCGCCCGCTCACTCTAGCTATAACCATCATACCATTCGAACCTAACCTATCAATATCGTGGAGCCCAAAGTTCCCTGTGCCCTATGTTTAACTATGGTTAATTAACCGTACACTGATTGTTCGCCAACATGTCGTCAGTTTATGTCGGTTCACAATTGGAATGACTTCCAGAGATTTTAATCTAATCTTACGCATTTTACAACAATCCCGATACTTGTAAAATGCGTAAAACATATACAAATCTTCATGAGCCAGCAAGCGTCAAAAACAAAAGATGAACAGCATCTTCCGTGAATCGTATATAAACGATGACGGGCTGAATAGGGTCACGACTCAAGGGGTACTTCTCTCAAATGCCTACAAGCCTGTACCACCAGACCTTAAGGATGGCCGCTACAGATCAAATCTGGGATCCAAATGGGAGTCCTTATAGCTGTTATCCTGCCATGGTAAAAACAAGGTTAGTGTAGATTCTTTACACAGTAAAAATGGCATCTCTTTTCCTGCCATACCACTTCCCTTTTGGAACTTAATGAGGATAATTAATTTGCAAAGAGAAGCGCCTTAAGGAATTTCAATTTCGAAATACGAAATACCATATGTAAAACCATAAAATAGAAATGTCCCCCAACAAGTAAACCGTATCCAATAAAGTGCACCCATATCTATTCGAGGGGGTCGCCCTTTGGAAAATTTGCGAATTCAGATGCAAACGGAAATAGGGAGCACCATCGCCTCGGGCAAGTGTTTGATGAAATGCGTTGGTAGTTGTGTCTACCATACCCTACTCATAAAAATAGGGACTGGAAAAAGTGCAATATTCATGGAGATCATAGTTTATTTTGTATAAAAATACACATCATCACCATAATAAACTAATAGCTCTTGATATTATAAATTAAATCCGAATGTGAGTTTGTTTGGTTGATTTTTCACGCCTAAATCGCTGAACTGATTTTAATGATTTTTTTATAGAGATCAACGGGAACCTGGAAGTGGTTATATGCTTCTTTTTTGTTGCAAATTGCTAGTCTTATAATAAATCTGGAAGATGGAGCATTATCTACATAACACTGCCCTTTCAATCGGTAATCCAAACATCGGGAAACTGGCTTTAATCGAATTTAAATATTCAATCATAAATGCCACTTTTCTTAAACCTCTGAAGATTTGTGCGTATCATTCATAACAGGATTAGTACGCTCGACTGATAAGTAACACCGATTACACGCAATACGTAGCAATTAACTACATATAGTATAAATAAATACTTAATAAATGCGCCTTAAGTCCAGGTCCAAATACATTTTGGTACATGAACTTGTACTTTTGAAGCTCTAATAACAACGACGTTCAAGTGAACCGGACATCTGCCGAGCCCTAGTATATACCACCTATATAATCTTAAAAATAACCAAGCACATTAAAAACAAGAACATTAAAAATATACTCATTTCCGGACGCGATGCTACGTATCATATTTGTGTCAAAACTGACAGTTATCAGATGATCGGGGCTCGGGGCGTGCAGCCAGACAGTGAAAGTGTCCCTACCGAACGGTTAGCGGTACTTTAACTAAGTATGTACCTTCAGGCTGAAGGGACCATCTCTCTGTTTTTTTGGAGACTTCTGTGCTTTACGGTGGTTCGTTTTTATAGGCTTTCACTATTTCAAATAGTATAGATAAAGTATAAGAATTCAGTGTAACACCTAGGGATCAATTTTACATCAATCCTTACAAAATTATCAAAACAAAATATTAAAATCGAAAACATATACATTACAGCATTGACAAAAGGTAGTTACATTACAGTCGTAAAAACGTATAACCCATACTATTGTCCACGAAGTGACAGCGGAGCATACTCCGCTGTCACTTCGTGGACAATAGTATGGGTTCGATAGTAGTATGGGTTTAATATGCGTTCGTTATCATAATAACGAACGCATATTAAAATAATGAGAGAAAAAAAAAAGAAATTAGAAGAAAAACACTCCAGTATACAGACGAATCGAAGAATGCGGATGACAATAGCATCCGTCTTATGGGCAAATTGCAAGAAATTACGTGACCAATTTTTTAAATTTAGATTGCGACAGCGCGAAAATATCAAAATCATTAAATTATGATTTATAGGTTTCTAAAAGTCGGCGGGGAGGAGCCCGCACCCCAGTCGAACCGAAAAACTGAAGAGTCATTTAAAATTTATATATCACACAACTCTATATTTGTCGCTCCATTTGCTCTATTACTATCGAAACCCATTTACCTAAAATTAAACGTCGTAGGAAGCCGTAATTGTATCATGACAGCATTCAAACCTACGTAGGCGTTATATAACTGTCTTTTACAGCACATTAAAACACTTGACATCTATAAATCTGTTTTCCAACCTTTCACTCATCCGTTGATAAGTAATACGAATGGTTCATGGTCACCCTACTCAAGCTTTTCTCTCTCGTCACACTTGAGTCTATCGATGTTTGACTGGTTGCCGACTTACCGTCGACCGTCGGTAAACAGCTTTCCTCGCAAAGGGCCGCTGACTTTCGACCATTCGTGAGGTACCAATCCCATATGTTAAAATAAACGAACAATTATCAAGAGTGAAAGCAAAATGTATCGCTTTAATCACTGAGCTGTTTCAGATCGACAATAAATCAACTCGCCGAACTGGTATATTATGAAATTGCGAAGTTCTGCGTAACTTTTTGGCGTATCTACGTAGCATGCAGCGCTGCTAATTAATATTGCATAATTTTCATGAGATGCTACAAAAGATCTTTGAGAAACTTTTAAAATTTAAGGAAAGCACTTTGAACCCTATAATATATATAATAAGTCTTTTACTTGTGTAAACTGCGAGATTGTGAGAAACAGGGAGTAATACCCGGACGTATTAACGAACAACACCGAGTATTTAACCAAAGAACCTTTTTCAAATGTATATTTCCCTCAAGGAAATGAAGCAATGTCTTGAGACAGTTGTGAATCCCTAAACTGTAGTTGTTTGGCAGCGCGCCCCAATCCCCTAAGAGTCGGAGGTGACGGATTTGGCACGCATCGAGACGACTAGGGTGGCAGTGGCACGGTGCCACAGACTCACGGTCAATGACACTCACGATTTCAGAACCTATTTCGAAGGGTGGACGTTAGGGGTTCGGCACGGGCCATGCGGAATTACGATCACAAAAGTGTGTTTGCTTTTCTATTTAATTAGAAAGACATTTAGGGATTTATATATTACTGCCACTTTAATTGGAAGAATTGCTGAAGAGATTATAGTAATGTCTAGGTACATACCAAACCGTGATAATCGCAGTAGAATTTTGATGACTCGTGAAAATTGCGCGACACCAAAACAAATCGTATCCGAGTGGAAAGCTCGCTGAGTAGTTAATACGAAAGAAAGCTTGGAAAATGTTCCGGGTATATGAGAGTCGTTATGGCGATTTTTAAATTAAATTTAATCACTGATAATTTAGTAACATTTTTACATTTGAAGGGATTTTTCTACATCCTAATACGTATTACGTCGAAATAAAAAGCTGTGGTCATTTTAATCAAGAAACTGACCACCACTATGAAATTAACACGAAAACACGACACAGGCATAGGTCCTACACGGTGGCGATAACTAGGTCATCTCAACGTGCCAATAATTATTACTTACCTAGACTGAAGCGATTTTGCGACGCACTAGTTTATGGTTCTGAACACATCGTGGAAACCTCACGAAATCACTAGCACAAGGAATGATACTTCTAACAAAAATCATAAGGGAATGTTTGGGTGAATATATGATATTTTAAAGGTGGAAATTGTTGATTTTGTCGTACAAAAGCGGTGTATCGATTGAGCGGCGCCTCACCACGGAATGAGCCTGCCCGCCACCCCATGCGCGCGTTTTCCACGCTTTCCCGCCACCGGCCGGGCGGCCCGGTACCGGGGTGGTTTGAAAACTCTCGCCGCGCGATCTACTGCGCATTTTGTTTGTTTTATATTAACCTATAACATCATCCGATCTTGTTACATTTATTGCGTATCATACAGACATCGTATTGTATAACGAATGAGTTTTGAAAGCCTTTTTGAATCGTGTTTTCTGAAAAGAATAGGTATTTATTACAAACTCGGAGATGATTTTATTTAGGATTTTATGAATTAGTTAAGTACGCTCACATCTTTCATGGTGTGTTTAGTGTTACAACAAAATACCTTGTGAATATACCTACTATTAAAATAAAGGCATTTTAAAACTTATGTTAAAGCTATTACAAATTGCAAGATTACATTCAGGATAAGACTGCTTGGAAACATGCTGGTCCTGCTCTATAGGACAATCAAGGATGTAGTCATAATTAAAGTGGTCGATTACTAGTACCTACTGTTTTTGTTGTTTTTTTTTTTCTGTTAAATTACACACTGTACAGGTCTCCCAAAGTGATAATGCGTATAGAAATCTTCGTCACTGTTCGGCAACGGTCGTATTCCCCGAGCGTCGGAAGACGATATGTATATAGAGTGGTTAAGTGCATTTTCTTCATGCATAATTTAGTAGAATTATGTGTTTTGATTTGGGTGTTTCCGGGAATACGTCACTTAGCGAAGATCTGCATGCGCATTATTAATTTTGGGAATACTGTACCAATATTTGTAAATATGTGAGTCGTGTAATGTATCTATTTATTTAAAAAAATAATAAATTCTGCTGGCAGTTATACTTCTTCCTATAACTATACTCTAAGTGCATTGTCCTCACATATGTATAATAAAATAAATTTTATATACCAAAATATTGTTAAGCATTTATTTAAAAAGAATAACTATGGAGTTTCTTGTACGTTATTCTCCATCAAAATTTATCTTTGCGAATGGACACGAAACTCCATAAACTCACTTTATTATTTTAGCTTTAGATGATAACATTCAAAAGTCTTATGGCCTACCTAATTGAAATTTTGATTTTAACTTTCATAAATTTATATTTTTTATATCGCGCGTATTATAGACAGGATATAAATATGAGATTATTTGGTCCAAGTGTTTGCGAAGCGAGCTTTCACAGAATATTCACGTAATGTTTCTTGTCCCTTCAATAAAATAGTAGCCATAGCCAACTTTTCTGAGACTTCGCTATTATTTTATTAAAAACACCAATTCAAATAATATTTGATCATTCCAAGCAGGGAAAATCAAAGCAACATCAACTGTCTTAAAACACTAACTGAGAAATCAAATAACTAAAACGAAATAAATATAGGCTCATTACTGTCCCAACTAAATTCAGAAGACACGACTTTATAATGATATGCTAAGAAAACTTAAATACATTACCTACCTACATTTGCTATCTGTTCATGTGTAGGTAAGGCATCGTTGCCTTTAGAAATAAACAGATCTAGTAATGGGGGTTGAGCTCGTTAACGTTGGGGTGGGTTAGGGAGCGGAGGCACCCCGTGCTCCCCCCCCCTCCCCGCTGTTCACGCGGTCCCCGCTCTCCCCCTGCCAACAACGAGTGTTTTCACAACAACGCACCCACGCTGCACTAACCTCCTCTTGGCAACTAAGTACATCCTTTAACTTCACTTGAGCATCATAATTACAGCGTCGAGGTTTTTCAGTCGTTGCTTTTTATTTTTATTTCAAAGTGATCGTTATTTTTTTATGAGGACTAACGTTACTGTAAGGTTGGCTTGAACGACGTTTTTAAAATTGAAATGCCTAAAACAGAAAACAAAATGTGTAGGAACTTAAGATTAATACCTATACAAAGATAGTAAGTACCTTTGTTTTGTTTTCGAGGGGAAACCTTCAGAAGGCGCCTGGATCACCATCAGTACATGGACAAAAATAGTAACTACTTATCTAATACGTCACACACCAAAAACCGGTCCGCGCGCATAAAGGGTTCCGTACCATTGCCAATATTATAATCCACTATTATGCATGCCGTTAAAATCGAGCAAAAATCCTTTAAAAAAGCACGTCTATTGTATGGTCGTACTTTAATTTTTAAATATAATTGTATTCAACACACGTGTTTTACAAGTGTGCACCTGTTGCCATTATTGAGATCGAAACAAAAACGTAAAAGAAAACACGATTCTGGTAAGTGAGCCCCCTTTCATTTGTATCATTTGTTGTTATAGCGGCAACAGAAATACACACTCTGTGAATCTGTCTGCCTATTACGGTTCACAAGATACAGCCCGCTGACAGACAGACGGAGGCTTAGTAATAGGGCCCCGTTTGGTAATTCCTCGGGTACGAAACCTAAACTGGACTTGCGAATGACTTAGACGCAGCTATAATGTACCTTTATTGTAGGTATACCTTAATATACCTATGTCTTAAAAAAAACGAGCCAGACGTATATACCCATCTTGGTAATTTGCTACGAAAAAGCCTCTACAATCATGAGACGAGCCCTCCACCATAAACGTATCGATTTATATAGAGCCTTGGAAGATTCACTGATTAGGATTTTCAGAAGCTCTAGAAGTATTTTATCTGAGATATATTATGAGACAGTTGCCAGTGATGAAAAGTGGGTACATAACCTATTGGTGAAGTATTGTCGTAGTCATAAATCGTTATACTTAATATTATAATTGCCAAAGTAACTTTGTCTTTTAGTTTGTTTGTTAAATTATCACGCCTAAACCGCTGAACCAGTTTTCATGAATTTTGGCAAAACGATAGATTGAACCTGGGCGCAGAAAATAAATACGTTAAGAATGCGAAGTCGTGGGTATCAGATAGTAGATAGTACAGGTATAAAAATATAGTTGACGTTTATACCACAGGCAAGGCATAGGCAACCACCTTTTTTATGGATTAGAAATCATGAACTTTGAAATTACTTCTTCCGCTCCGGGTGGAACGGAAGGGAGTGTCAGACTCTTACTGATAAAAACCCACCAGTGTTCCTCCTATTGCGTTCCAGGGTCACGGTGACTCTTTCGAACAAATACCGCAACCCTAGCAGGCACTAGCACTAGCGGGAAACCATAGGCAGCTGCAGTGCGACTCTGTAAACCTCTCACCGTGTTAGCGGTGAAGTGAATATGAAGTGAGCTATCAATCGATACAAAATAGATGGAATGACGATCACTTCATACTGACTCTACCTAAGTTTACTCGGTAAGACGCTGACAGAAACGACCGGCTGTGCGTAGCTTAATGAGCATCAACATCAGCCTGTAGCAGTCCACTACTGTCAGTCCAGCCTGCTCAAATTGCACACCACGAGGCTAGGTCCAAACTAATTATCACCAGTCAAAATAATATCGTTGCTCCGCTAGCCTGAGACGACCTGTTTCCGTTCAGTATTACCAACGTATTCCGATTGGTGGTCTCCAGAAAAGAAGAACACAGTTGTTCATCCTATTCTCATGGGTCATCCCATAGTACCTAGATTTGCTACTTAATCTACTTCTAACTATCCAGTTTGGTTTTACATCCTGTCTGCCAAACCAAACTCTGAAATAAATAATAACTTAGGTAATTTGATCGAATAAAAATTAACTCCAAAATCCCTAACTATCGAGACTTATTGACTTTATTTATGACAATTCCATCAAAATCATATGAGTAAACAATCGGGTTCCTCTTACATGTGTAACTGATACATTGATCCTTTTCATCGTTTACAGTGATCTTGTCTTTTGCGTAATCATTATTTAAGTTATTAAGATCCTGTTGAAGGGCCTTAGAATCTTCGGGTGGTGTTATTTTATAAAAATCTTTTTGCCATCAGCGTACCTACATTAAGTGATCAGAGTGTTCAAAAGAATCAATGTATTTTTAGGTACATTGTGTCGAAAATTTATGATAATAATAATATGTTAACTAATATTTATAACTATGACTAATATATGAATCTAATACCTACTACAAAGTAAAAACAAAGATAATTATTATGCATATTACAGCATTGAAAATTCAGAACATAATTTAAACAATCTACAGAAATTATAAACAAAGTGCTTTTAAATAATATTTTACAGTTTCCCTTCTATAAGGTGTCTGTAATTAATCTTATTAAGTAATATCAAAACAATATAAATCCAAATTCCACCATTACAAAAGTATAAAATATAATATCAATAGAGAAATAGCGATTAGAAATGTCAAAATTAAAATGGCATGTTAAAAAAATAAAAAATATGATAACAACTAAGTATTGTCAATAGAAATTTAAAATAGACGTGCGTTGTAAAAAACAGGTCACAAATGAGATCCCTGGGGAACACCGCTAAGGATTTCAACAAAGTTGGAACGGTAAGCTCCTAAAAAACGAGAGCTTGTGAGCATCTAAATAAATATGACTATATCCATCGTCAAAGATCCCCGCGTATACCCAGTCTGTACAGCTTTCTGAGCAAGATGACGATCCACACGATTAAAAGCTTTTCGAAATCTGTGTAGATCACGTCAACCTGTCCCTCGTTATTTATATTCTCAAGTATGAAGTTAGAGCAAATTAGAGATAATCGAGTCTTGTTCGCGAAACACATTTTTTTTTTTTTTCATTTATTAAATGACCTGGCTACTGAGGCATACAAAGCGATTAATAAAACAATACTTAGTTGTTTTGCATTATAATGCGGATTCGGATATAATATTCTATTATTTTTTGGAGATTTTGGCATTAGTATTTAATGCCAAAAAAAGTCGAGTCGGCAAGCTTTAAATGAGGTAGTCAATACTACAATGAAGAAAAAAACTCAGATCGGGCTTTTTTCAATAATTCTACTACAGATAGAGGTCTACTACAGAGAGGCGGAAAATGTTATCTAATTCTGTCTTCAGCTCATAAGAATACAGAAATTTAAAAAATAAGTGCCTGGTTCAATCCATGGTCCGGAGTGAAAAGACATGGGACGCGGTAGCCTCCTTCTGCGAAGCAATAATGCTGGCAAAGGAGGAGGCGAACCGCGTGCGGGAGAGGGAAGCCTCACGCTCCAGCCGCCGCAACAGAAGAAGACGCCCCGGGCGTCGGGGAACGCAGGGTGGCAGAGCTATGGGTGGCTTGTCGTCCGATAGCAACCAGGCCCGGGTCGACGGCGCGTCGTGTTCCACGCGCGCCTCAAAGAGCTGTGAGCAACGAAGACGGGGCCCTGGAACGTAAAGAGCACAAGAAGGATCACAGGTGGGCTTTAGTCAGTAAGAGTCTGACACTCCTTTGCGTTCTGCCCAGAGTGGGAGAAGTCATTTGATGATTTCCCATCCAGAGAAAAAAAAAGTTTCCTGTATGTATATTTGTGAGTTTCTTTATTTCACCATAACTTCTTAACGGCTTTAACTGATATCAATGTATGTGGTATCGTTAGAAGCGTTGTTAACCCGGGCAACATAGTAAAAAATAAAAAGGGTGGCCATCGCTCACAAATAAAAAAATTAAAACATTTTGTTTTTATGAAACTGTCATCGTCAAAAACTTGCAAAAAAGTATGTATCAAAAAGCATTTTTTTTTTCTTTCTAATATGATTTTCAACTTGCTGCACTGGCAACATTACAATTTTGACCGTCAATGTCATTGATTGTCACAGAGTTAAATTCAACTGTCAAGTCAAGGTTTTCAAAATCAAAACGTAACGGATTGCAGAACGTTGCGTTGTTTGTACACGATTGTTGTTCTTCATAATTTGATTGAAGAGATCATCAGATAATTCGTTAATATATGACAATGAAGAGTGAAGTGTTGGAATTGGAAACTAAAATAATAAATCACGAAGCGTACGGAACTTCGTAAGTTTATTACCTAAATACAAAAAAAAGTTATGTTATGTGAGAATTTGTTTGCTTATTATTCACGTATTTCAGGTATAAATGGGCTCCGAGAGACTTCGAGCTCGGTTCAGCCCTTGGCCAAGGCAAGTTCGGACACGTTCACGTTGCCAGAGAGAAGAAAACTGGCTATTTGGTAGCCATCAAAACACTTTTCAAATCTCAGATTGTGCAGTCGAAATGCGAAAGACAAGTGTTGCGAGAGATTGAAATTCAATCGCATTTGAAGTAAGTACCTAGTTTACTTGGCTTTAGCTACTTGCCCTTAGAACGTAAGCTTCCTTCACTTGTGCACTCTTTCTAAAACGCTTATCTCCTCAGGCATCCTAACATTCTACGACTTCTGACCTGGTTCCACGATGAGCGTCGCATCTACTTAGTGGTGGAGTTTGCTGCTGGTGGAGAGCTGTATAAACATCTCACCAACTCACCGAAAGGTCGCTTTCCTGAAGCCAAAGCTGCTAGATATATATACCAGGTAAGATTCTAGAGCTCCTCTATCATTTACTTAATACTTGACATGTTTTTGGATACTAAATGTCTATATATTTTGGATTTGATTAATGGCTCTCTATAAAACCCAGAAATTAATTTAGATAGGTATTTTTTATGCCAATAGATGCCTCCCTAATATCTCTTAGTAGTAACTCAAACTGTAAAGTGTTTTGTTTCTCAATTTAAAAAAGTTGAGGTTCTAGACAAAATAAATGATGATTCCTGGTGACTTATCTGTTTTTTTTTTATTTATTTTTAAACAAGAATATGTTTAAATGCTGGTCAGAGACCACTATAAACCCATTACACACAGCACACTATTAAATGTCCCATATTCCAGGTTGCAGATGCTGTAGAGTACTGCCACCAGCACCACGTCATCCACAGGGACATCAAGCCAGAGAACATACTGGTGGCCTTCAGTGGAGACCTCAAACTTGCTGACTTTGGCTGGTCGGTGCATGCCCCTTCTGAAAGGTAAGTTAGAGTAGAATGGAACTACAGATAAAGTCTGGCTTGGCTGTTAAATTTTGTGGAACCAGTGCATGACACGACACCAATAATTTATGTTTAACACTTGGTGCCGAGAACTTAGCATATGGGCTGAAGAATCATATGTCTATGTGCCCACAACTTACATGCAACTCATCGCTAAATATAACAATGACTACTACAATGACCCCATCATGGTAAGCAATGAACAGCAAAAGTGTAATGACTATGTTTGTTTTGGCAACCAATTTACATGAAATATTTTAGGTGGGATTATCATACTTCACTCAAAGTAAAGTATCCTCCACTAGAAATAAACCTCCCTCAAACATAATCATTATGAATTGTTTAAAAAAAACTTGATGCTTGTTGTACTCTAGCATAACATCTTTGTTCAATAGTCTTAAAACTAAACATTTTGTATAATTTGGCATTTCATGGGTAATCAAACACTTGTTTAGTTTTTCTAAATCATATATCACAATTCTACCTTTTGATGGGGACTTCCCAGTTTTATTTTCAAGAGCATAGGACTTGTCCCTTGTTGTATCTTAAGAGATTGTAAACTCTCGATAACATGTCAGCAAACACTTTTTACACACTTCAAACACTTTTCACACATCAAAATTTTATAATGTCTCGAAGTCATTCCGAGAAATTCCGCCAGATCTAGGAGACACTCTTCTTTGGCCGGGGCCCTCTCGGGTTGGGGGCCCGTGGCATTTGCCATTCCTGCCACCCTATAGTTACGCCACTAATATCTATATAATTAACAATAATGGTTTGGCCTTGTTACAGGCGTAAAACTATGTGTGGTACATTAGACTACCTACCACCTGAGATGATCAAGCGTGAAGTCTATGACATATATGTGGACCATTGGTGCATTGGAGTTCTGCTGTATGAGTTCCTGGTAGGCAAGCCTCCGTTTGAGAGTGAAGGGCAAGACAAGACTTATGCCAGAATTCTTGCTTTGGACATGGTCTACCCTAGTTATGTACCTGAAGGAGCTAAGGATCTTATTTCTAAGGTTAGTATTCCTATTTAGCAATATAAAAAATTGTCCATACATCATCATCTGCCTTGCCTTTTTCCAACTATATTGGGGTCGGCTCCAAGTCAAGCCGGATTCAGCTGAAAATATTGTCCATACATAATCAGACTGAAATAAGCTCATACCTAATAGCAAGGCTACTGGTGGGACTCAACTTCTCAATCCACAGCTTTTTGGGAGGGAATAAAGCATATTCCACCTTACTGGTCCATTTTAAGTTGGTGGTTGTGAATAACAGCCTAGATTATCCACTATTTGCAAATGATGTAGCAAAACTATGCACCAAGAAGAATAGCACCAATTCAAAACCAACATTTTGTTCTCAACAGTTTATGCTCAAACAATAACTAGTCATTTAAACACAACTAGCAGCGCCCCACAGTGTCACCCGCGTATTTCCCGTATCATGAGAATAAGGGGATAAAATATAGCCTATGTTACTCGCTAATAACTAACTCACTTTCAATTGGTGACAACTTGGTTGAAATTCTTCCAGTAGTATTGGAGCTTATTCGGTACAAACAAACAAAAAATCATTCCTCTTTATATTACAGCTAAGAGAATTCATTTTTTTATTGCAGCTCCTAAGACATTCAAGCAAAGAGAGATTATCACTGGATGCTGTGAAAAAACACTACTGGGTGCAACAGTTCAAGAATAACGGCGCATAGTATTCACATAGAAGTTGTTAAGTTGGTATTAATTCATCAATTATTATTTTAACCATAGTAATAAACATTTTATATTTCAACAACATTTTATTTATTTAAACAATATACATATATTCATTGATTTAAGCATTAGCAAAGAAACTTTTAGTACATTTATCCTTATTAACCAAAATTGTGCTTTTAAGAGTGTGTACTCCATAATGGCATTTCATACAAATTTTCAAGTCACTATTTTGCGAAATGATTGAACCGATTTTAATGAACCTTTACACATAAAAGCAGGATACATAGGTCTAAAAAGTTAGTTAAAACATTTTTGAAATGACTTATTTAAAAAAAAGATAACTGGAAATTTATGTTTTTAATTATGGAAAACTTAAAATGGATCTAATTTAACTGTAACACTATTTATCGAAAATGTTTTTCAACTAAGCTTATGTGTGTAAAGTTTCATTAAAATCGGTTTAGTCATTTCGGAAAATAAGAACTTGAAAATTTGTATGAAATGCCGTACGGCGTATACGCTCTTAAGTGGCAGGATGCGATATTCTGCAGTATTCAGTCTATAATGCTTTAGTTGTAAAGTATTTCTCTCATAATTATTTATCACATTTTATACAAAGTTTCTAGCTTTTTATCACCATAGATACTACATATCACAGACTATAACCATAATTCTTAACCCAAGAAAGTCCATCTTTGGAACTCTTCAGTGGTTTGTATTCAAGACCGATCCAATCAGTGTAGCCATTATTTTCCAACTGGTTGAGAACATACTTGTAGTTTATCTCTCCATCAGTGTCTGGTTCATTGCGGTTTGGCACTTGAGCTATCTGCAAACAAATGACTAATTAAGGACATTACACACAAAACACAAATATATAAAACAACACTTAAGTGTAGCACAGTACCTACATGAAAATGTGTTTTAGTCATTCTTTATACAACTATTGTATTGATTGATTTCTAAAGTCAAGTACAATAAACTCCCTATAATTTACAAAATTTTATTGTCTTGTGAATTTGGTTGTTTTTCTTTCATCACTCTAAATAATTATTAATCTCATTAAATTTGGTTCACTATTCCCCTTGCATTTTCAAAACACATTGCTAAAACAACTATGTAACGTACAGAGATCCTACCTTATTTATTTATTTGGATCTCCAACAAAAGATACACATTCAAAATGAAAGTACAGTAGAAGTAGTTTATTTTGTAATATATAATATCTCTTTTAGCTATTTTGTGGAGTACCTCAAAATAGCTGCTCCGTTGTTGGATGCGAGTTGTGGGCACAAAAACTTATTGTTCAACCCATATGCTGAGGTCTGGGTAATGAGTGTTAATTATGGTTCTATTGGTATTTTATGGTAGATTACCTGCACATGCCCAACATAAGGCATAAAGTTGGTGATGCTGTGGGAAATGTCACCACATATCTGTTGTAAGTGGAAGACATCCAGCATTAATTTCAGGTTGGGGCTGTTGATGCGTTTGATGATGTCCAATGCTGAAACACAAACATAGTTGAGATAAGGTAAGATAAATTTATTGGCATAATTTTGAATTAACAAATTGAGGCTCTAACTCCTGTGCTGGGTAGAATCACCCACCAGAGTGACAGGAATTAAATGCGATATGAATAAGATGTTTTAGGAATAATAATACAAATTAAAATAACAATATAATATTTTAAATAATAATTGATACAATAAAAATTGAAAATATTGAAAGTAAATGGATAAAATGTACTTAACAATTAATTTATGTTGACTGACTAGAGATATGGTACTTAAATATTGAATAACAAGCGGCAAGATAACAAATACCATGGAAAAGTCCATATATTTTGACTTTAAACATGAAAACTATCCACGGCCATCTGTGACCTTAATTTAACTCTTCTGTTTATGGTAGGAAATGCAATGGAATTAGAACTTTGAATTGAATAGGGTAGGAAATAAGTGTTTGTGGTTCATACCTTTGTTAAAATCACTCAAAAAGTAATTGGGCACTGAATATTGATTTATCGGTTCAATAACTCCAAGGAGGTCCTCATTCTTCAAAACATCGGCTGCATACTTCAAGTTCTTCTCATAAGTTTCCCAGTTTTGTGA
Organism: Hecatera dysodea; assembly: GCA_905332915.2. NCBI lineage: Eukaryota > Metazoa > Arthropoda > Insecta > Lepidoptera > Noctuidae > Hecatera > Hecatera dysodea. Next base: position 9,486,767 of record HG995309.1, read on the forward strand.
AGTAGCATTCTGTAGTTTCCCTGCCATTATGTGAATTTTCCTGGCATTGAGGGCTTTGGCATAATTGACTGTTATATTAAAGTTTTCTTTGAATTCATCTTCTTTTCCTGGTACTGCTGTAACTCCTAATTCTCCCTTAGTTACATCTCCTGAGAAAGGAAAAAAACGTTCATATAAAATCCAGACGAGATTTACCAGTTTCTTACATCTTTTTTTACAAACCTGTCTTCAAATTGATCAACACTTGTTCAACGCCGGATTTTTCTTTAGCATCCTTTACTTGTTCCACCGTCAAACCCAAAGGGAATCCACTTTCTACAGCCTTGAATCCAGCATCTTTCGCCAAAGCATATCTCTCTAGCATAGAGGATGCTTCCGTAAACATAAAAGACAAGTTTGCAGCGAACTTCATTTTTCAAAACAAAACTCAAGTTAGAGGTTAGAAGATGTTGCCTGATGCACAGCTAAAGCAATTATGTGCGTTTAGTTACTGTTTTGTTTAAGAGGATGATTTTATACAAATATAAGTACCTACTGATAACCTATCTCACCGCAAGTTGGTGCAAAACCTCATTTGTTATCTTTTGTTTATGTAAGTAAATATATATTATTTATCGTCAGAAAATCGTAACAAACCGCAAAAAAATATTTGGGACTCGAAACTTTCTACCTACATACTGTGTCAATTTTTACATGAACACCAAGACTGGTGGATTCTTGCTTGAGCAAGAGGACGGAAAGTTTCTGTCAAAAATAGTACAAACTAGGATAGAAACTAAACTGGGCGTATCATATGCCCCTATGCTTATAGACTAACTAGCTGCTGCCCGCGACTTCGTCCCCGTGGAATCCCCGATTTTAAAACATTCTTTAACGCTGCTCAGCTCCTTTTGGCTTAAGCGTGATGATATATAGCCTGAAGCCTTCCTCGATAAATGGTCTATTCAACCCAAAAAGAATTTTTCAATTCGAACCAGTAGTTCCTGAGATTAGCGCGTTCAAACAAACAAACAAACTCTTCAGCTTTATAATATTAGTATAGATTATTGTAAGATACATTCGTTTTCCTGTTTCACCAGTAGGTAGATAAGAAGATAAAGGGCGTGTCTGTGTTGCAGAACTAATTTGAATAACCTCACTCAGGTCTCCGGATATTTTGAAGGTTAGCTACATTGGTCGGACACTAACTGTAATGTCATCATGGACAGATCTTCACAATTAAAAATAGAACGGCGAGCGTTACCTAAGCCCCGTTCGGTATAATTGTGCTTGCACTTGAAGTAAAGTCTCCATGGAAAAGAGAGGATCGAAGGAGAAAGAAGTTGGGCAACTGCCCAATGGTTGATATTGTATGCTGCGGGCTGTTGTGTATGTTCAAATCGCACTAACTCTAAAACCAGGATTTGTATGACGTCAGGTCTTTCAATTCGTACGTACATATCTAACAGTATAGATGCCGCTACTATTACTCCTCTTAACCTACAAGAGAAAGAACATGTTTTCACATTATTGGACTGACACTTTTGATGTTAAGGTCAGCAAAGTGACTGACAACGGTGATTGAAGAAGCTTTGATAGCTTTAAAGAGCAAAATGTCGCTCGAGTGAAGATTGCTAATCGAAAATTCTACAGACATCTCAAGCCACGAAATGGATGAATACTTAAAGTAGATCGTCATCGTAGCGACTCACTGAAAGTAGAAGAACGGACGTTGCGGTTTAACTTGGATCTGGGCTTGTTTGAATCCAATTTCAATTTACCATAGAAAAAACTGATTAACTGCGTCCAACAAAACCTCAGTAATAAAACACGTTTACATTGTAATCTCTTTACTAATATTCTATTTATTATTAGGTTCTGTTTATTACATCAAAATAATATATTTTATAACAAAATCCTCCTGTATGTATATTTCCTATAAGTATAATGATAAACAAAATAACCCATTTTAATAAAAGCTAACAGGGAAGGAACCATCCATGTTTTTGCTATAAAACTAACGTCAACATAAAATATTACATTATAAAATAATTATAGGAAATGGCCACTTCTAATTTATGTATGATTTTTTATAAATATCGAAGCTGGTATTACCAAAAACTTATTTTAAAATGGAATGATTGGAATGCTAAACTAAAATGTTTACACTATGATTAAAAATTGCATTAAAATCCTGACAAATGCATGTGCTGGCAGTGCACAGTCTTATAACAAGAGGTATTTGCGGTTATAACATTTTATATAAATATGTTTTTGATATTAACACAGCCATATTTTTATAATATTGTGTAGCTATAAACTAGATCAGTATTCTACGTAAATATTTCACGTAAGATACGTTCTTATACAATAATTTGTGAACAGTTCTTTCAAAACTAGAAAGAAGTGTGCGATTTGAGCAGATTTTGCCAATACCCTGTAACGCACCCACACTGAGCTGTCATGGCAACTGAGTTACAATTAGTTGGAAGAAATGGAACTATCCGGATCATCACGTTAGAATTACTTACATTTTTACTTAAATAGAAGCATATAATTAGACGAATGTCAATAATCTTAACTGAGCAAGTGGAAGACATTTCGAGCACTCGCTTGTAATTAAATAGCAATATATAAGACGGACTTTATTATTCATTAAAATTAAACAGCGAATATAAAAGTAAATGGCGATCTTTAGTCTTAATAAAGCTTTGATTATACAACCGTACCATTTCTGCCTGTATTCAAAGTACAATTCTAAGACGAGGAAATTAGCAAGTCTTTGAAATGCCCTTTCTTAATAATGGCGATGTCAAGATATTTTTAGAGTCTATCTAATGACATCTTTGCTCTTAGAAGCAGGACACAATAGCACGTTACTAACAAGTAACGATTAAAATATGCGACTACCATTCGACCAATCGCAGCGACACCGGTGACTTGGGCGCCAGCAAGAAGTCAAATTGAATATCCAACTCCCCATCGAATTCCACACGCCATTTCTGCATAATCTAGAAACAGAAATGGTAATATGAGTAAAAATAATAACTAACAAGCCAAAAAGACGTAGAGGTCAAATATCAAAATGGCTGAGATAAAACTATCAGACGGCCGAAGGAAAAAGAAAATTAGTTTATGAAATGTAGAAGAAGTTCTCGACTTCAAAGCAATTCATTCTGGAGCGACTGTACTACTCTGAAACATGTACCTATAGCAGTCTATAAGATTACTATGTATTACGTAAGGTCTTGTAGTCGGAAAGAATCTACCAACATTTCGTGTTTTATTGTTTATTATACCTTGGCAAGCAGAAGATGTAACTCAAGATCTACGAAGCGTTTCCCTGGACACATGCGGCGTCCCCTACCGAAGGGAGCAACTAGAGTAGCAGCGTGGGGCGCGGTAGGCTTCACCCAACGCTCCGGGATGAACTCACGCGCACGCCAGAAGTTTTCCTCGCGGCGGCACGCAGCTCCCGTGTGTGCAAGAATGAATGTCTGTCAAATAAAAAATGTCTTTACGAAATGCGAAATTAAAGCCACACCTGTGTCAAAATCATTTGAGTGACAAAATATTCAGTAAATCGACAGGACATAGTCAAACTAGCGTTTATAAGATTCACCTATTCCCATGTGCTTATTTTACCTAGATTTAATCAATTTAGCATAAAAACAAATCACTGCTTCAAGGAAGAATGTCAAAACTCTTTGCGCTAATTTTGAAACTGCTGCTACTGCAAGTGCCTCCAATCAAAAAGTGTTAACAACCAACTTACCCCAGCAGGCAATTTATGTCCAGCAATGGTCATTGGCGTATCCAAAAGCCTGGCCAAGAACGGTGCAGTTGGTAGCAGGCGGAATGCTTCATAGATAGAAGCTCGAACAGACGGGGCGGCTGAGAGGTCCTCGGCACTCAGGGTACTGCACGAAGGTAACTCGGAGCGAATCGTGCGTTGCCAGTCAGGCCGCCCGCTCAGCAGGTAAAGCAGGAAAACCAAGCTGTTCGCAAGCTGTTAACAACACACGAAATTGTCATTACAACAGTGAATGTGGTTAAACAGAAACAACATACATATATTTACATCCAGCTATCTTTCACTACGTCCCTATCTAAGCCATTGATTGTGAATTTGTGATGGAGCACGGAGATTGTCCATTGATTGGTCTTCCGACGCTAGTATTTTTTATTGCAAGTCAGGATAGACCAAGAAGGGCGAAGCGCGACTAGGAGTGGACGTTTTAGGGTGGGGTCTTTCATTGTTCAATGAACGCATGAGATTTGAAAATAGACCCAAAGTTCAGTTTATAGACTGCTAAATAGCATCGGGAAGCCGATCAGTTCAACAGTAAAATAACAAAGTTACTAGAAGTACCTAGTGATTTTATGTTCACTACAATTGGCCAAATTAATGACGTACCTACATACCAGGCTAACTATCTAGTAGGTACGGTTATTTTAAGGAGCATGTATGCGAATACCTAATAATTGGGATGAATCAAACTGTTTCAAGATCCAGTTTGCAGCAAAAATTGAGATGTCAAGACTTCTCAAAATATTATTAAGCGTACCGTCTCAATGCCAGCTGTGATAAAATCAATGACTGCGGCTTTCTTGTCCCTCATGTCAAGGGCGGGGTTCTCCAGTATCCTAAGGAAGATCTCCTGCATGGCGTCATCATTAGCAGTGCCTTGTGACCTGTTCCTCGCTTCCTCCATCAGCTCCGATACTATCCTGCCAACAATTTGGTTTTATTATTGCTTGACTGTAAACGTAACTGTTCGTTGATGAAAGCTAAATCTGGGTGTAATACTCATCAAGCTTAAACAATACATGGATAGTGCGTACGATACTATTGCCTAGCATAGCCTAGCGTTAGCTATTAAATAAACGGAACTTACAAAAACTTAATGACAAAAGTTACGTTTGGACTAGGCCCAGATTTACATATACATCTCTAGTCTAGACTAGACATCAAGGCTAAAAGTGTTTTTGTTGTTCTTATTGCGCTTTTGTTGCTGATTCATCATATGCACAATGCGGCGATACTGCCTAGTCGGCGTAACAGCCACAAAAAGATCCTAACCTTCGTCTATTTACTGCACAAAAAAGCGGTCAAGGCCAAGATTAAATTGTTAAAAATTCAATTTCGAATGTTCAAAATGATCTCAAGTGAACATATTCCCGGGATAAAAACTAGCTAGTCTATGTGTTATTCCATTGCAATCTACCTCTGTGCCAAATTTCATCAATATCCGTTAAGCCGTTCTAACGTGATTGAGTATCAAACATCCATCCAAACTTTCGCAGTTATAATATTATAGCACTTCGCCCGCGACTTCATCCGTGCGGATTTAGTAGGCACTTCAGAAACTTCAACGCCCCGCCAAGTGGATAAACTTGAACGGGTGGTTTTTGAAAATTAATCGAAACAATTTATAAAAATTAATTAACCAGCTGTTTTCCAGGGTTCGAGGATATATATCAATGGTTATATATCCGATATATATCAAATGTTTTTTATTTTATTTTATCTTATGTATTGCAATACAAAAACAGTTAAAAAAAAAAACATTATTAAGTAATGTTTATCGTTTGTTACTGTATTTCTTCTTCATAAATGTAGATGGCGTAGAATTAAAACATATAACAGCTCTTGACTGCTTCTGCTTAACAGCGGGTCTTAAACGGTTTTTTTAAATTTTGGTCTGGTGCAGTCGAAGCTGAGAAACCGTTTGAAAATTGACAAAGCTAAAAAATTGGTGTACTTGCTTAAACGCCTCAACAAATCTACAGCAAAGAAAAGGAAGATTGGATATCGAATCCTACTCATGTTAATGATATTACTCATCCTACTGAGGTAGTGCATCCGCATTTTATTAATCACTAGCAGCGCCCCGCGGTTTCACCCGCATAGTTCCCGTTCATCCAATCGGTCAAGTAGTTTCGGAGCCTATTCAATGCAAATAAAAAACAATCAAATCTTTCCTCTTTATAATATTAGTTTAGATATCGAATATTTTCGAACCCTACTATTTTCGCTGCTGATCATGTAGTCTCAGGATCAGTACAACCACAGTACAGATAAAACCTCTTTTATCTGTTCTGTGAGTACAACTGTTGTGCCCTTCTCCTTTGGGGTTGATTATGAAACAATCGTTAGATCCACCTCAGTTATATTTCATTTTTGATACTAATTTCCAATTAACCTGAGGCACTTAATAAAATCATACCTTTAATACTTCATCACTCGTTTTCACCCATTTAGCAGTTTGCTTTCGAAATATTCTATTGTCATTCTTTTTTTATCAGAATCATTAATGCCGTGTTTCTATTTCATCGGACTAAGCATTAAAATCCATTCATACAAACTTTAACACCACCTAAACCCCCAAGGGAGGGGGGGTAGTTTTGAAAAAGTAATTATATCATTATTTTTTACTTATTTATCTTAGAATTTTTTACCAAGTTTCGAGTCAAGAATATACCTAAAAAATAATATTCTTCAATACAAACTTTCAGTACTGCAAAACTAATAATAGCCCCGGTGCAAGTATGCGAGGGAACACGAGGTGAGTCAGTAGGAGTCTGACAGACCCCTCCGTCCACCCATGTACGAAAACATAGATTCACAAAAACCTTTTTATGTAGCTGTGTCTCTACAGCTACATAAAAAGGTTTTTGTGAATCTATGTCCTGTAATTTGACAAACTGGATCTGACAACGCCAATTCTAAAACTTTGGGACCCGCGGACTCTTGCGAAAGCTAAAGCTACGCACGTACTATTTATTAATCATGGATCACCTCATTAAAGCTTGGTAGAGTTCAAGGATTCAAGACATGCAGGCATCCAAACTTATGCGTCATGCGTCAATTCAAAGGGATGATTGATCATGAAGAGCACGCAAAAGCTCGAACGCCTAAAGCCATCATTATGAATCACTAACTTGCTCACTAATGATACCTATTCAATTTGAACTTGAACGATCGGTAAACAACATGTGACTTATCTGTAGGTACACATCGTCCAATGTCACAATGTATAACAGTTCTGTATCTGGTAAAAAACACTGTCCACGCATTGTGAGTGATAGCCCATCAATCACAAAGTTAATAACGTAAGTCGTAACTACTATATTTACGCATTGCTTCATTATAAAACTAAGATAGGGGGAACTAACTCACGTATGAATGGTTTCCTCGCTCTTGACGAATGTCCTGTACAGTGTGGTGGGTGCGAACTTCCATAGGGGTGCTCCGTAGTAGGAGTCTCGTTGAGCCCTGAAGTGGGCCTTCACGGCTGCTGCGAGGGTAGCTGCGCGTCCCGACATCCAACGCTCCAGGAAACCCAGTCTTGATCCCAGCATTAAGGCGCATACCGCTGTAACAGTGTGATTTTTTATAATAAATAAATAAAGCAAAGCGGAAGAGGTGTGTACCATAAAGTCCGTAGATAGTTTAAAAAAGTCTATACTAGTATGCGAATGGTACCAAATTGTGATAACACAATCATAGTTTTAAAAAAACTTGGACATAAACTTGACACTGGTCAGACAAAATGAAAGTTGATGTTCTCCTTTAGATGTCTTCGTTTTGATTAGTTTTGTGTTTGCGAAACGACAAAACATAAGAGGCAGCCCATTACGAGGACGATTGCCTTTCATGTTGTGTCGTTTGAAATAAGTATAGACGATCTAATATAGATTATTACCAATTATTGTTTTTCAAAGAATTCTCCGCGATATTTAATACTCTTTTGCATGCGTCCGAACCAGTTTTTAAAACAATTATTCCACTCCGAAGTGAGGGTAGTCAAAATGGCCGATTTATAGGCGTCAACAGCTTCTTCGGGTGAGCTGAAACGTTGACCACGAAGCAAACTACATTTTTGGGAACGAAAAAAACGTTAGGGCTTAAGCCAGGGCTGTAAGGCGAGTGATTTAAAATTTCGACATTTTGGGTGCTCAAAAATATCTTTGTATCGCAGGCGGTGGCGGTGTGCGAACTCACATTGTCATGGTGCAGTATCATACGACGTCTTGAGTTGTTTTTTCGATACTCTGTGATGACTTGTGGCAAACAAACAGTGGTACCTATACCAGTCAGCGTTAACCGTCTTGCGATCTTCTAGTACAATAGTGGCAACGTGACCACCCTTTGCCACAAACAAGTATGTTTTGTCCTTTCGCAAACAAAACATAAAAGGCATCCCATTACGAGGGCTGCCTTTTATGTTGTGTCAGTTTTGGCTCATCTTGGAAAACCCAGACAGTTGATTGCTGCTTGGAATCTGGATCGTAAGCATATATCCAAGACTCGTCACCACTAACCATATCATAAACGTGTTTTAACCCGCCTCGGTTGAATCGCTACAGAGTTTTGCGACACCATCTAACACGGGCTGCTTTTTGGTCGTCGCTAAGCAAATGTGGTATCCAACGAGAGATCAACTTTCTTACGCCGAGTTCTTCGTGCAGGATTATTTGGATAGTAGTTCCTGAAATGCCCTCGGCTAACTCTATTTCACGGTATGTCACATAACGATCTTTGACCATGAGCTGCCGCACAGCGTCGATATTCTCTTGCGTTATGGCGGTTTTTCGACGACCTTCACGTGGCTTGTCACTAAAGCTAACCCTAGCTTCAGTGGGCACTCGCCCACGTTGAAATTCTAAATACTAGCGTTCTACAATCCTAAGACATAGTGCTGTATCACTAAACACAAAAGTGATCTCCTCAAAGCACTGAAGTCGCGTTAATCCCCTTTGAAAGTTGTGGAAAATTGTCGCACGCATATTTTCATTTGATGTTTCCATTTTTACAACCGACTCACCTTTGAATAGACAAAACAATTCAACCGATCAAAAACATTCTTTCGTTTTCGAATTCAAAAAGATGAAAAAGCCATTTTTTTTTAATATATGCGGGGGTTTGCAAGCGACACAACTTAAAAGGCAGCCTAGGTACTATCAGAATTAATCATTAAAGTCTGTTCGCATAAATTTTTCTTCTCACTTTTATAAATCGCATGCTAAACAATAGCTCTTCTCGTTTGAAAAGATAGAACGCTATGTCTAACCATTAAATCTATATACCAAAAAATAATGTGTACACAGGTCATTTGGAGTGAGATACGCCACTTGGCTTCCGGCCATTAACTGATAGTGATAACAATGAACGCAAAGAATGGTTGTATGTAATCCGGTGCAGTCTACAATTTCATAATGCATTTCTGATGTTGATTGTTGCATTCCTCACGACGCACGCACGCGAGTACGTTGGCCGTCTAACGCTATTTTCTTCCACATATGACCCACATTCTTATCTCTTCGAACGTCATTTTCTCGTCACTATTATCGCAACTCTCTGTCAGAATCTATTTAAGACCTACTGACTTTAGCATTTGAACTCCACGCGACAGCATACGATATTAATTTATTAAATGCGTTTTCTATACCTACTAATATTATAATGCGGAAGATTTTTTTTTGTTTATTTGTACCTAATAAGCTCCGAAACTGTTTTATTTATTGACATTTCAAAGTAAGATCGTTTAATTCTCTCTTTCCCAAATTATGGTGAAAGGATCAGTATTTCTTATCTTACTTCTTCACCCTGCCCTATCTGTATACCCAGCATCCGGTTGAATTATTGCTTGAAATGGCAACAACCACATAATTTCAACTCGGGATTGCCACTCTATTCTGTGGCCCAATGCCGCTATCTTTATTTTTGCCCAAAAAAGTCCACTGCTGCACTGAGACCTCCGCTCCGCCAAGAATATGCCTAAGCCTTTTCAAAACTGTTTCTTTTAAAGATTAGTTGAAGTAAGTATCCATGGTTAAACGTCCTGTCGTCAGCCGTCACTAACGCAACTTTTATCTTAAATTCCAACGCATGTCTGACTCATGCTTGCTCAATGTCTACATATTAGACGACATACGACAAATTTATCTAGTAGGGTCCAATAACAATTCTTTACGATTGTTTCTCAACTCGATTTAAACTTGCATCAATTTTAAAATGGATATATAGCATCTTGATTTTTTATTTTTTCGATTTTAGAAGAATCGGCATCGATTACTTTGACACAATGCATCCGTCTTCATCTTTTTATTTGAATTAATATTTTGTATGTATTTTTTTTGTTTTGTTCAATAGTCATTGTGAATATGAGGACTTCGTGAGTTACTACTTTTACGGTTGTTTAGCTCTTTATTGGTTCTAAGTTGTACTACTCGACTACTTACCACGGCTTGCACTGACTGGACAGGTCCACTCAAATCTGAGTGGTTCTTTCCGTAAAAGACCATTTCAAACACTGATCTGCACGGTCCTCATTTAACGTATTATGAATGTAAGGACCACGTAGATCACTTTGTTAGGAGTTGATTTTTTGTTATTCTGGTGGTTTGAATTCTTTATGCGGCATACCTAAATGTTGTACTTTGTTCATCAATCTATCGTTGTATTGTACGATAAAATTCTAAGTTTGAGCTACACAATTACTGGCAATTGCTTGCACTCTCTGAACAGGGCCACTCAAATCTGAGTGCTGTGTGGTACTTTCCTCAAAAGACCACCTCAGACACCTACATGATTCTCATAAGATTTGACCAGTACAAGTTTATGGACTTTGATCTCTGAGTTTATTTCGGAGTTTCTTCTCAGGATAGTGAGTTAAGAAACACGGACCTCATCTAGTTTACAAGAGTTAAAACGATCAAAAAAGATTGACATGTAAAAGTGTTTTTCAACCTCCAAACTTACAAAATAAATATAATTTGTCTGTTTATGGCTTATCTATGCTATCATAGAAATTCCTGTGTTTCAATTAGGATTGTACCAATAGAAAATAATACTACACATTATTTTACTTACACTCCAGTCCCATTCTGTTAGTTAGTTGATCGAAGCCAGCGACGGTTCCATCACTCCGGCGACAGGAGTCCAGAAGGACGAGAAAGTCATCGCAAATGTTGTTCAGCTCGGGAAGGAAGCCTTGCATTGTGTTGGGACTTGTTAGCTCCGCGGTCAAGTGGCGTCGAAGGTGGTGCCATTTTTCGCCTTGTCTGGAAATGAATTGAGATATTATGCTGGAGAATGTTTCATTACAACAGTAGAATGTTTCATTACAACAGTAGAATGTTTCATTACAATAGTAGAATGTTTCATTACAACAGTAGAATGTTTCATTTACTCCGTATTTCTATATAAGCTTCTCCGATGCAAAATTGACTGTCCCCTTTTACCATCCAAATTTCAGTTTCGGGCTCCTGCTAAACTCCCTCGTACTCTCTTACTCCCTCCACTCGCAATTGGTGCAAACTCTATCGTTCTTCGTCTTTACATATTGCTAAAAAGCTCCAGCGGTCTTGTTGATGTACATTTTGACTCATATGCCAGGTTTCATAGAACAATGACTAGTAAAGTTTTTTTTTTTCTATTTTGTTGTGTCTGTGTTTGTTTTATTCCACTGAATTTTACTTTTGGTGTTTACATTGGTTGTATATTCCATCACGTTAATGTTAATTTAAACTTGTTCACTACCTTTACTAACAGGACCCCGCGGTTTTACCCACTTAGTTCCCGTTCAAACATACACTTACACAAAAATACAAATCTTTCCTCTTTATAATATTAGGGTAGGTGTATGTATTAATTTTATAGTTCAGTACATAAGGCACACCTAATAAGTGTATGGGACACGCGGTGCTAACCCGTAAGAAATTGCTACACTAACCTCTGGTTATGGTAGATATTACTTCAACTATTTACTGTGTAAACCTAGTAGGTTGGTCAATAAAGGAAAATCAAAATAAATAAATTACGAGATAGAAAATCCAGTGGTATAGCGTAATTTTGATTCTTTGTTCTACTATTGCACGTTTTTTTTGTATTTGATGATCATTATCCTATTTAATAAAATAAAAATAAAATCATTACCATGCTCATGTGCAGGCATAATACTTATGAAGGAAACAATAATCGGATTGTTGCTACCCGCCATCATATCAACCTTGTACATACGCCTTTGACGAAACCCACAAAGTCTCATAAAGCTGCAACCTTGACCGTGCAACGTCTTTAGACTATTATAACCATTTCGAGTAACATTTAACCTAGCCCGATCTTTAACTATTGCTGCCTATGTATGTATAACTTCACTTGGGCCTTGAAAGCTCTACCTGCCGAATAAACGTGATCGTTTTATAAATTGCTAGTGATTTAGGCAATAATAGTTAGGCACACACGGCTATTCCTTTTTATCAAATTGTAACCTCGTTCAAACGCTTGCCTCTAAAGTAAAAAGTAATGACGGAAATGCATATTCCTAAAAGACTGAGCTTATCTGATAGTATCTTAATAGATTATCTTAAGCTATATTATTTTAAATTAATGTGGTTTATGATCTGATTTATCCGTACATCGTATAAAACAAACACATATTCATTACTGTAAAGTGCACCAACACTTTCAAACGGAACAACATAATAGGATGCATTAGAAACTGATGCGAGGCATTGTTGAACATCATTGTGAAACTGTCGGTCTTCATTTACAGGAAATGGCAACATTGCAATACATCACTAACCAATAGTGCTAGTGTAACTGCGAAGTTATATTGAAGTCTACGTGACTAGAGGTACAAAGCCTTGCCAAAATATCATGAGCAAAGGACACAATGGTAGTTACTTTGGCCCCGAGAGTACCCGAGACTCGAGGTCAAGCCACCCGCTGTGAATGAATGCTTACTTAAAGATAACCTAGTCTAACTAGGTATCTATGTCAATTACTCTCGACTTGCAATACGAGATTATTGGCGTTATCTATAATCGAGCCGTCAACTTATTTATAACCTTCTCGGACATCTAAATAAGGCACTGTATAGCACAAACCTTGAGATAAAAGGTATTTTAATCTAAGACAGACGCTGAAACGTATTCATGTGAACATTATGTTATGATTACACTCAGAAAAACGAATACAATTAACGCCCGGCACATATGTATAATATACATAATACTGCTCCCGGTCACGCTTATGATTTAATGGAGACACATTAATATTAATGGATTTCTTTTGGATAGATACCGGAATGCCCCAGGTGTATGATGAATTCAGAGGTGCTTCGATCGCATCTGCTAGCCTTCCGCCTGGGAGGCTCTTAACCTTTGCTTTGAAATGCCCCTGAACTCTCCAGATAATACAGTAAAACACGAAAAGTTTCAAGCCGTTTAAATCCAAAAGCTTTGTAACAACCCTTGCTGTTTCCGTCCAGCTCCTTGCCAACTAAATTCAACGCGAGTTCTACTTACTCATTAACAAGTCCAGTGGAAGCGTATCTGTCGGGCCTACTCCTTCGGTAGACCTGCACGATCTCGGTGGGGGGCCGGTAGGGTCGCTTGGCCGGCGCCCGCAGTACGGCGTCCAAGGCTGCACGCTCCGCGATGGACACCACAGATGCACCGCCAGGAGTTGTCTCCACGAATACCGGCCCGTAACGCCTGAACATGTCTGTGTGCAAATCTCTCATTGTGACCATAAACTAGCTTTTACATATGAAAAAATCACTCGGTTTAAGATAGTAGAGTAAAACCTATGAGAGCTCTTGAATTGATTAAACGCTGCTGGTAGTATTGATAGACATAGTCACCTATAACCATGCTGGTTACCTCTGACTATAACCAAACAAACATAATATACCCATAACCTGAAATCCCAAAAGAATGTAAGGTCCATTAATCGAGCTCTACTAAATACTGTGTGTGTCTGTCACTTTTCGCTCCTCTGCAAAACAAAAGATAAAGAAAAGGTAGTAAAAGAAAGGGTAGTATACTATTTATTAACTCAGTGAAATGCGATAGTTCGTTTCGGAATTGTGTTTGTTTATAGATAGGAGTATCTGTTTTGCTCTTCATCCTAATTGTGTTCATTGCAATGTTATCGAAAGGGCACAAACATTGAACTATAAATAAATCTTCTTAAACTAGATCAGGTTATTTATAGCTGACATCGAAATTGCTCATCAGACTCAATAATGTTTGTTCCGTGATCACACAATCTAGACCAATTCTGACTGCAGAAAACAGATTCATCATCGATTGATACTAATCTCGGGGACATCTTCGTTCGCAGATCAGTCTGTCCTGCACTCATTCTATCGCACTGCAGTGCTGCATGAAAACGCGAAACGATCACCAAAAGATCTACTGAAACGACCTTCTATTCAATTACCGCCTCTGGTTTGCTTGGTTATAAATTGTAATGCTTTTCTGTAACTTATGTGATGAACATATTAAAGAGTGATCTGTTTATCTATATTTGTTGCTAAATAGTTGTTATTTGATTTGTAGAGTCACTTATTGAATTCTATAAATAAGTGAGCTATTTTAAAAGTAGTTGTGATGGTTAGTTTAGTTGGCCTATCTTTGCATACACGCAATATACTGCTTGTTGCATAAACGAAATATAATGCTTGTTACATAAACGCATTATAATGCTTTTCATTACATGTATATTGTTGCTTGATTTATGAAAAATGAACTGCTTAGTGATTTCTTTAACGAGTAGTACCCAATACTCATAATCATCATTGCTTTAAAATCTCACCTTCATATGCTTCATGTAGCTTATTCATCTTATATCTACTCCAGAACAGCCATCGCGTGCCCAGGAATGGAAGCGCCTGGGGTCCAGGTAGGCGCGTGGATTGCTTGCCATCAGTAGCGCGCGCAGCTAGTGCTGTCGCCGCCACTAATACCAGGATCACTGCCAGCACCAGCGTCGGCACATAGGACCAGTCCACCAGCGGAGGCGACGTGCCCTTTGTAACCAAAAGACAACATGTAAGTAGGGATAGTATGAATGTTGATCAGTAAATACGGTTCGCAATAGATCCCTACCATAAATATGTTTAGTTAAGGTTTTTACAGCACTTTTATGTATGAAAGTGAAGTACCTACCTAGAAGTGGGTAGAAACACACGAGAGACCGTTTTAAAATGCTATTTTGGGTGTTTAAAGCTATTGAATACCATAAGCCACACGATTGGTAGTCACTACCTAATAACAGTTCACATAAGTTTATTGACCGCACACGAATTTTTGTGTACCTACATACGTCGATTCTTGTAAATCTTTTTGCCAATATCATCTTCTCAAATCTTTGTTCAAGTTCAAGTTTTGGTTTTAAGGTTTTGCTTGGTATCGTGGTCGTTAACCCCGCGTATGGCGGTGCTGCGCGGCGCGTACCTCGGGTGTGCGGACGGCGCCCGCGCCGCCGGCACAGCGTTGACGCGGCGCTCTTGACATTGGCTTTGCGTAACTGTCTCTCGTTACGTAACATTACGCGGCCGCAGGCACCGGACACGGCGTCAACGGCCGACCATCTCACAGCTCACTACCTAACTGCACTCAGTGACAGCTAAATATGTGGGAAATTATCTCTCCAGTATCGAGCGAAGCTGGTGGCACAAGTTTTTATTGGCGTTCTAACGGATCCCGCATTTCACAGGATTTTTTAACCGGTACTAGAATTTAACGGAAGTTCAACTTTCGCAAACCTTTTTCTAATTGACTTTGTAATTTTAATGACATTTTAATATTACACAGTAATACAAAAAAAACTAGTTACGACAATTGGAATCGAACGCAGTGAGACTGGCCGGCACGCAGCGGACATGCATTGAATTGTAGCAGTAGCCAATCGTTAGGGTACAACTCTATAGTTGCAACAAATAGGAGATTTACGAACTTATCCATATTTTATTTTAAGTCTCATAAAGTACGAGTGTCAAGCAAAACTTAATAAACAACTTTAATATTTTTCCTTTCACTACAAAGTAATATTTATTACCGTTCGTATACATGAGGTGCATGCATGGCTGCTGTATATTCCTGCATAACTAGTCCGCTATAATGCAGATACAAACATAAATAAATACATACATATATTCAAAGTGTAGTTTATGCTCTTATTGAAAATCGCTCTTATCCTTTGTAGGTATTAAGTGCAGTAATTAATGTAAGGTTTGTTCGGTTCATGGTTGGCTACGATAAATTAAGACATTTACTAATTTAAAACGGAGACTCGACAAATGTAAAAGATAGGACGTTGTTGACAGTTTCTTAAGTGAAGCTTGATAGTTCGGGAAAAATAAGAGGTGTTTAACCTTGCCTAGAATAACATGATAATAATAAAATGATAATACTAGAGGTAGGAATAGATTAATTTAGCTCATGGCAGTCCACTGCGATACACTAAGGTCAAGAAAGGTTTACTGTTGCTCCTTCCACCGAGTCTTAATTTTGCGCGGATCTATACTTTTTGATTTATACTGATGGATCTTTGGGATCTATACTCGTTATCATAAACTTTTCAAGACGTGGTGATACACGCGCCATTAGTGTGTTATTTTGTACTTTTCATTACTATCATCGATATAAGAAAAAAATCACGAGCCTTGATAATACAAAATCGTCTATAATTGAACATCGGCGTCGACGTGGGGATGTTTTTCATCGCTAGCGCTACTTAATGCTAATTATACCTTGCGTCGTACATAGAACCACTGGGCCTGCTAGCGTGGCCCACATACAAGAAAATGCTTACAATCTTAGTAAGTATATATCGATTAGCCAGTTTTTCGCATGGTTGCTTCATACTCTTCACTTGCCTTGCTTCAGCCGGTGAAAGTTTCTAAGTAATCCTTGGACTAACAAATCAGGCTGTAAAGTTTTTTAGTAACTAGTCTAAAGTAAAACAAACTAACTTTTGAACATTCAGTTACTAAAGCTAAACAATTTCTTTCACCTTTATCATGTTACTAGCTGCTGCCCGCGACTTCGTCCCCGTGGAATCCCCGATTTTAAAACATTCTTTATCGCTGCTCCGGTCCTTTTGGCTTAAGCGTGATGATATATAGCCTAAAGCCTTCCTCGATAAATGGTCTATTCAACCCAAAAAGAATTTTTCAATTGGAACCAGTAGTTCCTGAGATTAGCGCGTTCAAACAAACAAACAAACAAACAAACAAACTCTTCAGCTTTATAATATTAGTATAGATTAACTGTATGTATGGTCAAACACATTTTCGCTCACGAGCCACAAATTTCATATGACTCATAGATAAAGACGAATCGGAACATCGTGTCTCTAATTAAAAGAGTAAAATCCAACATATTTTGAATGGTACTTCTCTGCTTAACAATGTAGTAGCCTTCTATGTAAATATTAGATACATCAGGTACACTGCAAATGTAGGTTTCTTAAGACGCCTACGGAATCGCAAACCGCATAAGTGCAACCTTTTACTTGAATATAAAAAGTACCTATAGTCAGCTTGCTTCTCTTGTACCTGTTACGTCACTTTCTCCACAAATACACTCTCTAAAAAGTAAATAAAAGTGATCAACAAGAACAGACGCAACCCCAGACAGTGACTGTTCTTAATCGCATTACCTAGTGATTCTTAATCGATTTACTGGAGCATATACTAAATAGCATTTGAATTACAAATGAGTTGTTTATGTGAATAATAAGAATCAGTTCGTTCAGGTGCGAAACTGCGAAGTGATGTGGAATGAACTTAATGTAAGTTGAAGGACAGTTCCGTTTCAACAAAGACGCCAGCGCACCTTAAGGTTACGCGGGAACACCAGATAAGATAAAACGGTTAGTAATCAAATAAATAAACAGAGTATCCCTTGTTTCTCCTATCTCTGTATCTCGTAGTGCTCCACATTCGGTAAATGATCCCTCAAGGGCGTCCGTACTCTTCGTCACTCTTTATATCGCACAAGTTACTCTTATAATTTCCATGCAACTTTGCAAAATTTATTCCTTTTTAACAACGTCTTATTGAGCCTAAAATATACGCGTAATAATAATTTCCTGTAGTTTTTTTATCATTTTAATTGTACCGGTAACACAAACAATTCGCCCGTGATTGTCTGAAACAAATATTGAATCAACAATTACCTACATGTTTATTGAATCGACAGACACAAAGTCATCATTAAGTATCATTGAACGTGTCATTTATTTCTCAATGCAGTCTGACTGACTGGGCCTAGGAGAGCTTAATGACAGCATAATCCAGAGTCGTAACTCAATACTAGGTGTGATACCTCGTATCGAGTTCCAGAAAATACCTACTTGGACAAATTCCAACTATGATCCGTCTAATACTTAAGTATTGAATATAAACTTAAAATAAAATAATATAGGTACCTACCTAAGTTTGGTTATACATATGGTCTTTCCGTAGCTACGCTGCAAATAAACCCAGAAATAATTTAGAAGTATTTTCCTTGACGATATTGTCACTGTGTAAGTATATCGATGTGTACACATCACAAACGTCGTTGAATTTTGCAAAATATTTTGGCGAATTCCCCGATGCTTTACGCTTCTATACTTAATCCGCAAAGGTGCGGCGGAAATGAAAGATAACACGAACACATATTGACTTAATGAAGCGACGCAGGCAAATTCCATTTAAAGTGGCGATTAAATACAAAAGTTAAAAATATTTCAGTTTGTTGTTCATGTCTCCTCCAAATATTTTTTCATCCGAGGTTATCTCAAAAGAGCAAATTGATAAAGTATCTTTATGGTTATGATATCTATAACGTTTCTGTTTTCAACAAAGAAGTTACCTGGGTCAAAAACCTCGTAACATTCAGTTCAGTTTTATGATTTTTCACAATTTCAATGTCAATTTCGTGAGTAATTGTTTCTGGGGGTTTTACCAACTTGTTGACCAGCAGAAGGTGTTAAAAGATATCTTAAAAAAAATATAAGAAAGTGGGAAAGCACTTAGTTGAACAGCTATACTTACAAAATAAAGCCAAAATGATCGTGTAGATTTAAAAATGTAGCGATCTAATAATTTAATATAAATAATTAAATAAATACTTTTAGGTTAGGTATCCTCTTTCATACCTAACCATTGATCGTCATTGATTAGGTAGGCCACATTCAATGAATGTATTTACAATTATCACCATTTTATCGATGTGTAATGCTACTATATCGTTATTTCATCATAGTTTGCACTTTTTCAATATTTATTGAAACGTTTACAAATGTTTCAGTACCTACAAACAAATACTTGACATTGGATAAGACTCTATTTCTAGATGTCCTCACGGTGTACTGACGTAGACCACTCGTACTAGCCAGGTGACGAAACTCGTACACTTCGCAACACAATGACAAAGATCCATACCTACTCAATATTTTTAGCATTCTTAGATAACTTAATCTCTCTTTTAATTAAAAACTTTAGTTTAAATGTTTTAAACAATTAAAAGCATTAAGAAGTTATCCTGGGCTGTCAAAAGATAGACTGGGTAAATAGTCTCTGAACGTTCGAATGATATCTCAAATGTTATGGTACGGTAAGTAAGATTATAATGAGTAATACTCGTAAAGTATAGGAAAAACCGAACCACTAGAGGATATACGTACTCGTATTAGGAATACCTGATGCATCCCCTTACCTACAAACACTAGGTAGATCAAATTCTGAAAATCCTAGCTCTACTTGTGTGTGTAGAGGAAAAGCATTCAGATGAGCTGAATTTGGTGACGCACATTGTCAGTAAATTCATAAATGCGTATATTAAGGAGTCATCATACCTATGTATTGGGATGCAGTGACTAGCACAGAACTAAGGATCAGTCATTCATGAAAGAAAATTAAGAAAAAAATTGCACTTACTGGAATAACACTCTATTACCCTATATTCTTTGTTATGTGTAAAAAGTGAACTTACACGACAGCTTGCTTATCTACCCCATGTACAAATATTTTATCAGAGAACTTTGGCCTGCAGTTAAATCCTCTTCCTTCCGATTAGATTGGAACTTTTTTCTAGTGTAGGAAGTAAAACGCGACACCCATTTTGAATATTGAATACATGGTCCAAGGGATTATCTAAAATATGCAGTCATTAGCTGTCTTTATAACATACTGAAAGTGTTTTGTTGTACCTACTTGAGTGGCAAAATAAATCACGGCCATGTTATTCAGTTGTCACAATGACTATTTTTATCAGCTATTTGTTATATTACATGAAGATTGGAAAAGCTTTAGTAAAGCAGTAATAATTTTGTTAATTGATAGGCATGTAATTAAAATGACCACAATTAGACTTCATTGACAAGTCTGTCTTGTAAGGTCAATGAATTAATAATGATACACATGCCTACAAACGATAATATTATGAGAGTAAATAAGAAAAAAATCTTATGTAAACTGAGTAGACATAAAGTGGGTAAATAATATGACAGTAAGTTGGTTTTATTATAAAACCGTAGTAATTCATTTGCGTCTATCTTGATACATAGGTAGGTATGTTTTATGTAGTAGGAATTTAAATAATTATGTAGTCATCATATTATTTTAAGTTAGTTTAGTTAAATTTATGAAACATGTTGCTGTTATTATTAAAATTAATTAGAATTCTTAAAGTAAATTGGTGATGAAACAAAAATTCCTGTAAATCTTGCCATAACCAAAAATTAAGTTCGTTGCATTTCAAACTTCCTCAACAGTTCGCCCAAGTTGTCCTTTGTGATATTTCAGGATTGAAGTCATAGTCTCTGCGTGCACTTGTAACTTGCACATAATTTACATAACGGCGCGAAGGGAGGCGTCTCGTCACTTTGTCAGCTGCAGCGACTCTTCCGCGTTTATTGAGGCCGGTTCACGCGGTTCATCGTCGCTGTAATTGATTGCACTCCATCGCTCCTTACTCCCTGTTATTGCGAGACTAACTGGCATCCTTAATGTTCATCACTTATCGACATCAGAACGAAGTACTTTGGACCTATCTGTGGTGGTTTATGTGGGCTATGGCGCTGATTTATATAAACTTTTTCTGTACGACAACTGGCATACACAGCCCGGTGTATTGTTTCATCCAGTTTTGTACAAGATTGTCGCGAATAAAGTGGCATATTCATAATTCCGCCGATCAGCCAACCAGCAAAAAAATATTCATAAATATGTCGAATTTATCTTCAGTAATACCTACATATTTTTGAAAATTTAAAATTATAGTGAATTATCATACATCATATAACGCAATCTTGACTGCATTCAGTACTTGTTATAAGACATAAAAGTACGTAAGTACCTATGAACAAAGTAATCCAATTTGCCAAAACCAGATCCGTTTATCATAGATCGTCTGTCAAGTGTCAATGCGAATGTTGGCGTATTTTCTCCTCATTATTAATGGACGAGTCATTTCAATCGTCTTGTTTTAATTTTAAAGATCAAAGTGTCAATTAGCCAGTGGTATATTGATAAGCTAATAACGATTTTGAATATACGATGAAAAGAAAAGAACGTAGGTAGCTCAGAATTCAACATTTAATACATTATAGAATAGAATAAATTATGCTACAGCCCTCATTTCGGTGTGACTATGAAAACTGGGCTCTAGTCTATGGAAACGTTTATCTACCTAACCTACAGCTTCTTGTATAGTGCCTTTAGTCGAGAGGGTATAGGCATAGATGTCAGACAGTGACTGGTTAAAGTTCCAGACAATAAACATAACTATAGCGATCATAGCTTGGTTCCTTCTCCTTCAGCCGACTTCTTGCATCTCAGATCGATACACAGCGGTTATCCTTTGACCTTTCACTGCGAAAGTATTTTATTTGCAACTAAAAGTATTTTTGGCAATTCCTGGTATTCGTTTTTTTGTTAATTATTTGCTTGAACTCTTCGATAGCGACACCATTTCCGTAGCAATTCATTTACATATAAAGTCTCAATTCAAGGATTTCACCGAATGTCAGTCATTGAACGCATTAGGGAATTATAATATTAAATAGCTTTGGATCTAGTTTTATGATTCATGCTCATATAATATGGAACCAAAATAATAGTGACATCAGCTATAAATGAGACGCGTCTGCAGATCAATACTTAGCCATAAAAAAGTTTCAGTAGGTACAACTATTATTTTTTATAATTAATATTTGTAATAAAAATTGTCACTTGGTAGTCGTAGTACGCGGTACGAGTACAGTTGACCACGTCACATACTCCGCCTAGAGCAGCTAGGCTAGGACCACAGTAAAAACTAGGACCGACCCGCTGAGTTAAAACAAAGGACCGACCTCAAAAAAAATATCGGCATATTTTTAAATATATATTTTTTATTATTAATTTTTCAGTTGTCTATATCTATTCTTCTACTCATTTGACAAATCTTAGACTTGCCGTGTATGTCTATTGAATATTTTGCATAAAAATAACTGAGAAATGTAAGGAAAAAGACTTAGAATAACAAAGTGCATTTTTTCTGTTTTTCTGTATATTTGTGGAAGCATTACGCAAAAACCTCTACTCACTTAAAATATTAAGTGCGATCCCGAGTATTATTTAGCGTTTATTTCGTCAAACTCGACCCGCAAAATCAAAACATCGAATTTCTAAGATTGGTAAGAAACTTCAGAGTGCTAAGCGTCGCCCTGACTGGGTTCTGCATGCATCAAGTAAAACAGATAAGTTTGATGCATAAGAAATTTGCGAAACTCTCGAGTACAACTTAGTTTGTATTACGTCGCAATCGGTTCACTCCATAAAACGATATGAATTAAAAAGTATTCAAGAAGTAATTAATTTTCATTAGTAATGGCGGTTTTAGGATTTTTCGCAATAGAACTCACACAATTGCGTTTTGTTTGATGGGGCTCAAAGAAGTCTCTGTTAAGATTTTGAGTCTGATATCGTCATAATCCTTTATTTGTTATGGCTCGATTATTTCTTCGTTAATCGTATAACTGTCGGTCTTGAACGTTTTTGTTTCGTGCAAAGTATCGGAGGGTTCGACTTGCGTATCAGCAGTGCTATTCTGTAAGAACTCACGTGCGAATTCGATTCATATCTCGTTTTCGATTACACTTCGTAACTCACCTGAAGTGAAAAGTATTTGATATTCTGACTGTCAAGTTAAGTTCGCTTCACCTATGTTCTCACTTAGTGGCGCTAGTGTAGTTTTTATCAAGTTACAGAATACCAAATACGGTTTTCACCGCAGAATCAGAAGTGAGAACTGGAGTGAGTTTTTACAGAATAGCATTGCAGGTCTGTAGGATTCCGTACCCGCGACATCGTATCCGCGATCGATTTTGATTCGTGTGAAGTATCCGTCAGGTCTAGACAGACAATCAAGTGGCTCTATAAGGGTTCCGTTAAGATGTATAAACAGATAGCCAGCCAGATGTCTGTCTGGCTGTCCTATCTGTCTGTCCATCTGTCACAACCAATTTTATTCGAATCTACTGGAGCGATTCTGTTGAAAGGTACATATCTGAACTTCTGTGACCCAAATACGATGTTTACTTTACTGCATGATAATTTTGAGTATGGGTGATACCTACTTTTGGGAAAAACTAGAAAATTATAAAAACATATTTTGAAACTGTACTGTATGTACATATCAAATGGCCTTTCATTTGACATGTCATACAATATATGTATATTTCAAACCTGAAATATAATTAAAATAAATAGTTTTGAAACTGGTAAAGAAATCAGATGAAAACTCACCATCCTCACTTTTTTTGTTGGAAAGGGTATACTTCCCAAATGGCCCCATGAAAATTTTATCGAAATCAACCTAGCGGTTTTCGAAAAATCAACAAAAATCTAAAAAAAAATATGTACATT
Organism: Hecatera dysodea; assembly: GCA_905332915.2. Classification (NCBI taxonomy): domain Eukaryota; kingdom Metazoa; phylum Arthropoda; class Insecta; order Lepidoptera; family Noctuidae; genus Hecatera; species Hecatera dysodea. Next base: position 9,510,445 of record HG995309.1, read on the forward strand.
TTCTACATTGATGACCTCTTAGTTTACTCTGCGAAGGAGCAGTACGTTTTTTTTTACACCAATGTGATTGGTTCGTTTAGGTGGGGGAGGGGAGGGGGTGTAGGTACCACTAAAAAGTGAAAAATAAAAAAAACTTTTTACAAAAAATAAAACTGACTTCTAAACAAAAAAAAACAAAAAGTATAAAATAACTTTAATTTCGGAAGTCGGTGTGTTCAACAACAAAAAAGCAACCAAAAACACCGAGTTCCGAAATTAAAGTTATTTTATGCTTTTTGGTTTTTTTTGTTTAGAAGTCGGTTTTATTTTTTGTAAAAAGTTTTTTAGTGCTCCACAGCTAAATTGACATTCACATGTACTATGTACGTAATCCTTCACAGCGTACGAAGGTGTAAACGATTTCAGCAATCCCGGTCCATTTGCTATCGTTTATTGAAGAGTTCCGGTGTCTATCCCCGAAATTTTTGAAAACACTCTTAGAAAACACGTTTTTTTGGAAGACAAAAAAATAAACACATCGCTTGAAGTGTACTATAAAATTTGAAGAGTTCCGTCGATTTCTCCAGGATCCCTTAATCAGATTCTGTCCTGATTACCATTGGAACACCTGAGAAATGGAGTTCCAAACAAAATAATAATTTTACAAATAAGTCCAGGCGTCTCTTTGGGTAATCAGGCAACATACATAAAAAAAAGAATTCGACGAATTGAGAACGACGAATTGACTACGGAACCCTAAAAAGGGGGAGGCCCTTTTTAGGGTTCCGTAGTCAACAAGGAACTCTTATAGTTTCGCCATGTCCGTCTGTCTGTCCGCGTTTTAGCTCAGAGACTAGAAAGTTGGAATTTGGTATAGGTACATCATTTAGGGTCCCAACCCACGCATTGTGGCGATGATTTTTGTATAGTTTATCACATGATGTGGAGTGTTGTTGGATAGTTCGTTTAAAAATATTGCTGGTGTGCAGATCCGTTCGCGAAATAATAAGCTTTAAAGTGCTGTAAGTGGGTTAAATGTACCCCTCCCCCTCTGCTAGCTAAACAGTTGTTTTGGAGAAAAACTATCACAGCAACTGTAATTGTACAACGGAACCCTACACCGCGCCTGGCCCGACAGGCACTTGGCCGGTTTAATCTGTTAAATTCTAACAATATTAGATACATACGGGTCGAATTGAACACCTCCTTTTTCTGAAGACGGTTAAAGAGAATACATTTGTCATTGAAATGCGTTGGAATGAACCATGGATGGAGTTCATAGTGAATGACAGTTGATATGACATTCATTGATGAGTTCAATGAAATATCAAGACGACTCTGAGGTTAAGAACTTTCAGATCAAATATAGTTGCGAGATTGTAGGTAGACTGGTATAGACAGAGTGCTTCCCTGCAGAGAGCGCGATGGCGCGGGCGGCCGAGGGCGGCGCGCGATTCGTTTTGCTCCTCGAAGGCCGACCAGTCCCGGTCGTCTCGCCGCATCGGATATGTGTCACTATAACACTATACATACGTCTGCTTCCCTTCGTGTGACTTCCACACGAACACTTGATATTAAGACAAAAAGATTCTGTGGACTGTGACCCTGAACTTGCCTATCACCTTTTGAAAATTTGGCGCATAGAGATATTTTGCTAACATACCTAGTTAGTAACACAACTAGGGACTGACTTATCATATGCTACATGTGCGAAATCATGCTTACGGGGGCTGATTTCGTGATATGCTCTGCTGATAACTTCACTTGCCAGCCAAACGTGTTAATTGCATAGTTTGTTAATATGTAACATCTTAATAATATGACGATAATATCTTTAAGGTCAAACGAACATCAAAACTATTTTTGTGAATAGCTTCAAATGTACGATACCAGTTGTCACCATATTTTGAAATGTTACAAAACTAAGCAGAAGGCGGACTAGATTAAAAATAAGTCGATTGAAGCAAGCAAGCATCAATGCAAACAGGAACAGAGACTTATGTGCTTCGCAGAAGTGAATCAAAGCTGAAACTAGCTTTTTTTTCTGTAATTGATTGAGAATATCGATATCCAATAGTCTCAAACGGATTTATATAATAATTCTTTTTTGGTTCTTCGCGGCTTTGCTAAGTACGGTCACAATATCGCGCCATTATTTAAATAGCTACAACCAACAAAGATTGTTTCTTATCTAATCAATACGAAAAACAATAATAACATTACAATATATTAAATTCAATTGTTAAAAAACGTGTCCTTGTATGAGGTTCAAGGCGAATGGTGGGTCGAACGCCGATAGGTACAAAATTTTGTGCCGATGATGGTTTACGACCCAACTCGGCAATCCATTATCATACTAATAGGGTAGTTTTAGCCAACTAACCAGTTATAGAAGGCCATCCATACCACAGAATTGAGGCAATAAAAAAAACAAATTCACAAAGTACGATCATATTAAAAAGGTGGTTTAATCGGTGATCGAAAAGGAACTATGGATTTATTACGGGCATATAGTAACTCATTAGCGAGCTCATTTAATTAGTTCCGAGATTTATCTTTGTTCTTGCTTTATACACTTTAGCTGAGCTCAAAAACATTCCAACAAGTATAGATCGTAGAAGAAAAGCATAATTTTGGTGCATCCTTCCTGAAGCCGTTAATGTTTCGTGCTGTTCTTCTTAATGACACAAAATGTATACCTATATCTATATAATGGAATACAAAATAAAATTTAATACTATAAATTTAATGAATTGTATCCATCAAAGACTCGAAATATTTGAGGTATTCCACGAAGCACACCCAAATGAAGCACACCCAGATGAAGCACACCTAAAGTATTCCACTTAGCACACCCGTAGGTGGGCTTCAAATAAAAATTTAAAATAATTAATTTCCTATTCCACGAAGCACACCTACGAATATCACTCGCATAGTGCGGGGACTAAGAAATAAAAATGTCGATAGAAGAAAGTATTTATTATTTAAAAGACTAACTTAAATTTCTAACATCATTCAGTTTCATTATAATAATGTGACACAATATTTGACATTTTTGTAATCTTACTATTTAAAATCACAGATTGTTTCATAATTATCTTTCCAAAATTTCTTAGTTTTTAACTATTTTTCTATTATTTTCCTTTTTTGAGCTCTTAATAAAATCACAGATTGTTTCATAATTATGCAATAAAAACTTGGACAAATATCAAAAATATTGTAAATATTGGTTTACATAGAGATCTATGTTGAAGTTTTATTATAGCTACGTGTTTAGTGAATAATAAAAATACTCTACTTTAACAAAAAATCACAGATTGTTTCAGAATTATGCCGAAATTAGAGTAAAAATGGGTTATTCAAATCATCAAAAACATGCTGAAATAAAAAATAATATAATCGAAAACACAATAAAAGATTATAAAAATGGCTTAGTTTCAGTTGGACATTGTCTAGAGAAATTAAGATTCTGATTAATAATAATTTATTTAATTGATAAGTTTAGATACTAAATTGCCCATTTCTTCAGGATTATTTAAGAATCTTAAAGATTGTGATTTTAAACAGTCTGTGATTTTACATAAAACTAGAGTATTTTTAACCGACTTCTAAAAAAGGAGGAGGTTCTCAATTCGGATGTTTGTATTTTTTTTTATGTTCGTTCGCGCATAACTCCGTCGCTTGTCAACCGATGTGAAAAATTCTTTTTTTGTTGGAAAGGGTATACTTCTCAAATGGTCCCATGACAGTTTTATCGAAATCGACCAAGCGGTTTTCGAAAAATCTAAAAAAAATATCTACGTTATCTACATTGACGACCTCTTAGTTTACTCTGCAAAGGAGCATTACGTTTTTTTACACCAATTTGATTGGTTCGTTTTGGTGGGGGAGGGGAGGGGATGTAGGAACCACTAAAAAGTGAAAAATAAAAAACTTAAAAAAAAATACAACCGACTTTTACACAAAAAATCAAAAAAGTGCAAAATAACTTTAATTTCGGAAGTCGGTGTTCAAAAAACGAAAAAGCAACCACAAACACCGAGTTCCGAAATTAAAGTTATTTTGCACTTTTTTGATTTTTTGTGTAAAAGTCGGTTGTATTTTTTTGTAAAAAGTTTTTTTTATTATTAGTTAAGTAGTAGCTATAAGAAAACATCAACATCAAAGTAGCTACAAGAAAACATCAACATAGATCTCTATAGAAAACTATATTTACAATGTTTTTGATATTTGTCCAAGTTTTTATTGCAATTATGAAACAATCTGTTATTTTTTATGTTACAGTAGAGTATTTTTATTATTCACTAAACAGGTAGCTTTAGGAAAACTTCAACATAGATCTCTATGGAAAACTATATTTACAATGTTTTTGATATTTGTCCAAGTTTTTATTGCATAATTATTAAACAATCTGTGATTTTAAATAGTAAGATTACAAAAATGTCAAAGATTGTGTCACATTATTATAATGAAACTGAATGATGTTAGAAATTTAAGTTAGTCTTTTAAATAATAAATACTTTCTTCTATCGACATTTTTATTTCTTAGTCCCCGCACTATGCGAGCGATATTCGTAGGTGTGCTTCGTGGAATAGGAAATTAATTATTTTAAATTTTTATTTGAAGCCCACCTACGGGTGTGCTAAGTGGAATACTTTAGGTGTGCTTCGTCTGGGTGTGCTTCATTTGGGTGTGCTTCATGGAATACCTCAAATATTTGAGATGAGATAGGCTAGGTAATAACGCTTATGAACATCCGGTCACGATTCCCAAGCCCAACACATGTTCTAAGCCGAACTGTCGCACGTGATAACACCAAATATCACCCGTTTTTGTCACAAAACTACTTTTACAACACGAAAAGAAAAAGTCATTCATAAGCCACAAGATTTCTGCCAGTGCAAGTTCAATAATAACAATAGGTTATAAGTAGGAACTACAAAATACAATCGCTGATTTCTAAATCAATCTTGTACGACGAACTAATATCGTGTAAAACATCGTTCGCAATTATTCTTAATTAGTACCGGGTAAAAAATTAACCTTGAATCAGAGGCAGGAGTAAGCGACCGATTGAATATTAATATATAGCGATGAGTGAACATATGCTGAATATTCAACGTCTCGGTCAAGCAGACTCACGCACTCCGGGAGCTGCCGAGAGCGCTTGTTTGGCAATAGGAAGCGACAGCAGCGCACTTCACCACAACAATATTACCCACTACGTCTCACTCAACACAGAGAAAAACACATTTTCAGCTTCATAGATCGTCCTCACAGTTTTCGCTCACTCTGATTAAGCAATCCTTGTTTCTAAATAGCCAACAGTAAAACAAGAATTCGACTGTGAAGCGAATATTTTCTACCATCGAATTCACTCGATCTATACAAAAGGTTTTGTAAAATCCCTATCAATTAAGAAAGAACTTCTGCATGTAGTTCATTCTTAATAATGAAGCAAAATGTGGGCTAAGTCTAAATATAGGTCACAATTTGCATTTTAATTATTAAGTTTCTGTGAAGGCCAGAAACCATCATCCAATTAGGTATCCACCAACACGAAGGAAGTTGTGAACTTTACGTTAACCGTTTTAAGTATTTGAACCGTAACTTTAGTTATGGATGAATTACCCAGTTTACTTAATTGTTAGCAGTAGGTCCTGCATTACGTTAATTAAGCATTGTTACTAAGCAGTATCATAGTTCGGACTTTTCATTTAAATTGTTTACCCAAGCAAAAATTCTATAAATTAATTGCGCCTCATAAACCAAACTGCACCCATTTAGCGAGCACTTTGGTTCACTTATTCTTTTCACAACGTATAGGGCAAACTTTACATGCAACAATTTAAACCTTTTTTCGCGTCATTCGTCTGAAGAAAAAACATCTATTAAAAATTAACTTGCAATGTAACTTCTCCAAAACACGCAAGCTAGGCGTAGCGCTTCATAATTCGCAAGAAAAATGTCTGAATAATGTATATTTTCTACTTGCAGCCGTAACTTCTTACACTTTATGCCTCGGCTGGATCTTTGTGTCCGGGATAAAGCAGAGAAAACCAGACACATAAATAAAATAAATAACATTATTTATAATGATTGTTATATTGCTAAATAAAAACTCGTTCATATTATGATAGGTAAGCATAGTATTTTCAATTTGTCTGGATCGTGCACTCATGTTACCCACTTCAGACGCAGTCTATGAATTAAGTGCAAAAAAATAATTACCTACGTGCTTGCTCGCTTGGTACGTACGCTTTATTAAAAATTAAAAAGTTTAAAAACCATAACAACCTTACATAAAATAGAGAACCGTGAGTAAAAGCTACAATTTTTATTTTCAATGATAGGTAGGACTTACCCAAAAGCTCTCTACGTAGTGTGAAAAAAGGAAAACTCCCGGAAGAGACATCTTAGCCAGCTTAACTTCACAAGTAGACTGACAGAGGGAACACGCCGCGCTTTTTATTTATACACTTTTTGTTTACTAACATCACATAGGAATTCCTTTATCTGTGTCGATAGGTAGCTCATACACGAGGTCGCTCACGGGAGTCGCCCGGCAGCCCGCGAGCCTCGTCACTAACGACTGAGAATCCGCCAACACGTTGCGCCCCTATATACCTACTTACTTCTTGTTTTGCCTGAATGCTTTATTTCACGCTCTATATCCACGAATTAATAATTATGGATTGTGGATATCGAACAGCAAGTGTTCGTTGCATACGAATGGTGCACATTACTAACAATCATCTTGTTCGACTTTCTTAACGGTCACAGAGTGTATTCATTGTATTGACCTAATAAAGTTATCTATCTGGAAGGGCACGGTTGTGAAAAAGTAGCGAAATTAGTTCAAGGTTTACTAGGCCATGAGGCACGAGTAGGCCATGCCGTACTGTACGTTTGAAAAAATTGTACTGTGGACCAGGCAAAATATTATACACAATCTTCTTAAACAATCAACCAAGTACCTACTTTATGAAGTTAAATAACAGTGCAAATATTTAATAAAAAGGATTACTACCTTGATAAAATTAAAGGGTGAATGTCCCAACAGTTCTATACAAGGTCAACTCATTTCTCGGTGATTAATCAGCACAACTTGAAAATGATATGAACATTGTTTCTGTCATTCAATTTGTTCATCCATAAAACTTTCTAGACATATAGGTATTTATACAAACAACGTGTTAACTTCGTGTTGGTAAAAAAGCAATAAGAAATGAGGCTAAACCCAGGATAAGACAAAACAAAACAAAAAGGAAGGAGACAAAATTAGACCTTGCCAAATAATACTGAGGTCACCTTGTATCCAGCTCCCGACAGAATATGAAGGACGCCCGGGTAGGTGGCGTATAGATAGGTACGAACTTACAGCTGCCATGAATTAACCCCTACTTCTTTTTTATGTGAACAGTCTTTCATCTTTTTGTTAAAATACTTATAAATTAACAACACTGTGAGAGATTTCTTACTTGGTTTAAATTCCTTGTCATAATAAAAGTTAAATAATCTTACTTTGTTGGTTATAATACCTAAATATTTTAACTTCTATGTCTAGACCAGTCTGGATCAGCTCCAAGATGACTCTTTAACGACTCTTAGGTACTCAAGTCTACTAAATAGATCTAGGAGCGGGCTCAAACGATATCTAATAGCTAGCACCAAACTATTTAAAAACCAATATGTTGTGATTGTGATAGCATTTTAGGTTCGATTTGTATTAACTTAATAGGATGTAGGTTAGGCACATATAATCCCGAATGAATAGTGAATTAGCATAAGCAGTTTCGTAGCAATCGAAGCTATGCTAAGACTTACCTTAACTACCATTTTTATGGATGGGAAATCATCAAGTGCGTTCTTCCGATCTGGGCGGAACTGAAGGGAGTGTCGGACTCTTACAGACTAAAACCCACCGTGTTCCTCCGAATGCCTTTTGCGATCCAGAGCCACGATGACTGAGATGACTCTTACGAACTAATTCCTCAACCCTAGCAGGCACTAGCCTTAGCGGGCCTCGTATTTTATGCAGACGCGCGCTTTATGGATGTCCATAAAGCGCGCGTGGAACACGACGCGGCGCCAACACGGGCCTGGTTGTTCTCGGACGGCGAGCCACCCAACGCTTGCCGTCGACAGAACTCGCGCCTACGTTGGCCGGGAATCGCTCTGCGCCTGGAGCGTCTTCATCTGTTGCGGAGGTTTGCCTCTCCCACACACGGTCAGCTTCTTTTTTCGCTAGCATTACTCCTTCGCAGAAGGAGGTAACTGCCTCCCATGCCCCCTCGCTCTGGAGCATGGATTGAACAAGGTCCGGAAACGAGAAGTCGCCGCCACCGACCGTCTCAACGGCCACACGGTGATGTTCCATCCAAGCTGGGCAGGCCTCCACCGTACAGCTGTCCCATCTATATATTCATCAAAATCGGTTCAGCTATTTAGGCGTGAAAGCGTAACAACCAAATAGAAAAAAAGTAACTTTCCGATTTATAATATTAGTTAGTGTAGTTAGACTAGCTTTTGCAAGCGGCTTCGTTCGAAAGAAAGTCGGAAACTAAGCCAACATTCGCCTTGGATCTTGGATCTGGCTGAATCCAGGCCTTGGTTTACACGGTTGCTAACTGATAGATATTTTAATGATATGATATTTATAGATTGATAGTTTTATCAAGGAGCTCGTGGCTAAAGACAGCCGCACGAGTCGATCTTTCAAGGTTAAGCAACGCTTGCCAAGGTTGGTCTGTGGATAGGTGACCATCTTAACATAACGAGTATCCTCCGTGCCTCGGAAAGCACGTTAAGCCGTTGGTCCCGGCTGTTATTTGTAGATCTTTGGCAGTCGTTACGGATTGTCAGAAGCCAGAAAATCTGACTCCAGTCTTGCCATGAAGTACCGTGTTTCCCAGGTAATGGATTGTGGAGGTCTGGTAGGCAGCCGCTCCACGTAAAATACTGGTTTTCAGTTTTATCTATAATATCGAACGCAATCTTTAACATTAAACGTCTTTTGGGAGTTGCCGTGAAGAACTAATAATAACAACTTTTATTATATACCTCGGCCAGTTTCCGTGTCAGGTTTCACGTATATTGGCCCCAGGAACACGATCCTTCACTGCAAAGTTTAACCCAGCCTAAATCGAATTTCAAAACGAATAATGACAACAGTTGTCATTATTCGTTTTGAAATTCGATTTACCACCACTGCTCCTAACCTAAAGTTACTTTAGGTTAGGAGCAGTGGTGGCCGAGTGGTAACGGCCCCGACTTACGAATTGTAGGTCACGGGTTCAAACCCAGCCAGGCGCATTACTTTATGTAGTTTATTTTATCACCACTGCTCTCAAAACAGTGAAGGAGAACATCGTGAGGAAACCGGCATGTCCTAGAACTAAAAATTCGAAGACATGTGACATTCACCAACCCGCACTGGGCCCGCGTGGTGGATTATGGCCCATTCCCTCTCTTAGAGAGGAGGCCTGTGTCCCAGCAGTGGGAACGTTAAAAGGCTGATTATGCTTATAATGACAACTTTTATCATTTACTTCGGTCAGTATTCTACCAAGTTTTGAATAAATTGGCCCAAAGAATAAGATTCTTCTATACCTATAAAACGTTAGCACTCCCTTAATCGACTTTTGGGGCTAGTTATGAAAAACGAATAATTATAACCTTTGTTATTTACTTAGGTCCAAATTCCAAAGTACCAAATTTCAAGGATATTGGCCCCAGGAATCAGATTTTTCAAACAAACTTATCCCCTTTTCACTGACTTAGTAGATGTATTTTCAAAAATCCTTTCTTTTCGGATTTCCAATTCTTGATTAAAGAATACGTCCTCCAAATTCGATGCATCAGTCAGGATAAAGCATTATATATACCTACATATGTATATAGATTACGAGCCCAGTGTTTCACCCAAAGTGCTCGTGGCTAAAGAAAGCAACGGTTGCCAAGGTTGTTCTGTGGATGGGTGACCATTTGAAAATACCTTGTTGCCTTCGTGTCTCGAAAAGCACCCTAAGCCGTTGTTCCCGACTGTCATTTGTAGATCATTTCAGATCTGCAAAGCTGACTCGTCTTGCCAAGAATTGCCCAGTTAATGGGTTGTGGATGTCTGGTAGGCAGCAGCTCCATGTTTATCTAGCAATAGGCTAGGCAGATGATAAGTGTTCCGCTGCAGGGCAAAATAAGGGTAAAGTGATCTAAAATTCACGTTTGCAACACCACAAAGTCGATTACAATTTCAATAGAACTCATCAAATTTTGACGTTTACAAGTGACACACGATAAATGTACAAACAAACATTTTGCAAATAGTATCGTCAGTCAAACAGTAAACTATTAGAGCTCGGACGTATCCAACAAGACTCTGGTAACACTTTGCTACTTCATAAGTTTGGACTACAAAACTTGTCGACTCAAAGGTCGAACAACAAAAAACTCGTAGGCGATGCAGACACTCGGTTTCTCCTTATGAAAATCCACGAGTTACAAAATTAAACCCTTGTAAAATTCTGCTTATTAATTAAAGTAGCCGCCACAAATTGGAATACCGTTCGACAAGGAAATTAAATTAATATAGGCCGCCCTTTCCTTAGACCTTAGCTCTAGAACTTCTGGAGAAATCATTTGGTCTAAATAGTCCGACAGCGAGATAGGCAGACGACATTGATGCCATCGCGGGTAAAACCTGGATGTGGTTGGGATTGACTCCAGAAAAGAGAGGCCTTTGCTCAGCAGTGGGCACAGTCGGGCTGTGGATGATGAAAGTTAGATCTTGATCCGATCGGCTGTTGATGATTCCGTTACCCAAGCACAATGGCATGCTTGTAGCTGTTTGCTAGACTTTTGTTTTGATTTAGTTTTTCAGAAACTGTCCCATATTTTAATTCCATTATTTATTCCGTTTATTCCATTGTATTTCAACATTTCTCTTTCTTGTTTTTTAATACATCTAAATCAATAGTAGAGCTTAGAATCTTAATGATTCAAAGCTCTACTATTGATCAAGATGCCTATTGCTCTCGTAAGTCGAGTCAATCAGACTTATTGTTGACACTAAAATCATTCTTGGTATTCACAGCCTTTCTAGTCCCAATATGTCATCTTTCATAAGATCCATCTTTACTTAATTAACACATCGCATCAATTTAGTAAATGATTTTGTATTACGAAAATAAATCAATTTCACATTCAAATGCCAGTTACAATGGTTCCCGTTCTATTATTGGTACCTAACACTTTATTATTTTATCACGGCTATTTATCTAATTTAAAAAAATAAGTAAGGGTGGGTTGTTTCAAAAGTCAATACATATTATTACGGAAGATGTTAAACGTTTGTTAAATACGTAGAGTTGTTTCATAAGATAAATACTTAAAAAACTGGCTATCATAGGTACCAGTCCCCTCTTTGAGTAGTGGTTGGAGAAACGTCACGGCGTCCTCACCTTCCGCCTGACGCAGGTGCTCATCGAACGTGGCTATTTCGGGAGGTACCTGTTTCGGATACAGCGGGAGGACACGTCCGGGTGTCAACACTGTGTGGATCGCCCGGAGGACACGGTGGAGCATATGGTGGAGGTCTGCCCTGCTTGGGCGGACCAACGCCGTGTCCTCGTCGAGGTGATCGGCGGCGGCGACCTCTCGCGTCCGGCCCTGGTTCAATCCATGGTCCGGAGCGAAGAGGCATGGGATGCGTTCGCCTCCTTCTGCGAAGCAATAATGCTAGCAAAGGAGGCGGTGGACCGCGTGCGGGAGAGGGAAACCTCACGCTCCAGCCGCCGCAACAGAAAAAGGCACCCCGGGCGTCGGGAAACGCAAGGCGATTCCCGGCCACCGCACCGTAGGCGCGGGCCTGCGGACGGCGAGCTATGGGTGGCTTGTCGTCCGATAGCAACCAGGCGCGGGTCGACGGCGCGTCGCGTTCCACGTGCGCGTGAAAGAGCTGTTAGCATGGGCGTACCCAGGTTCTGGCCCAGGAGGGGGCAAGTTAGATTTTATAGTTCAGATCTTTCGCGGCTTTTTTTTTCATACACACTACACAAAAACATACATACATGAAACGTTAGGTATGTATATGTAGTGTGTAGGGCAAAAATAAGCGAAGTAGTTAAATAAGTAAAAGTAAATTTGATCGTTTTTTTTTACGGAAATTGCTGTGCATTTTGCCAATGTCTACTGCGCGGTTTGTTCAAAAGTTAGCATATAAGGCCCCATTTATCCTTTGATTAGTGATGAGTTCTTAAGTTTTTCTGCGAGATTTCCAGGGGGGGCAGCAGCCCTCCCCATCTACTATCTGAAGTTGCTCTGATGATGAAGCCGAAATACAGTCGAGGGAACTCCTCAACGACTTACAGCAATAACCTGGTGTTTGAACTTAATGCATTTCTATTGATGAGAACTTTTAGCACCCATATGGTTTATACGTACCATTATAGGTCTGATGATGGAGACCATAGACAGTTGAGGGAACTTGCTTTTTGTTTACACAAATTTTTATCGTGTAGGTACGCTGTGATGGGTACGTTTAGGTAGAGAGGGGGTGTACCACTAAAAAGTGAAAATTAAAAAAAAACTGACTTCTAAACAAAAAAACACAAAAGTATGAAATAACTTTAATTTCGGAAGTCGGTGTTCAAATAACGAAGAAACAACCAAAAACACCGACTTCCGAAATTAAAGTTATTTCATACTTTTGTTTTTATGTTTAGAAGTCGGTTGGTTTTTTTTTACGAACGTTAATGCTGATGATGTTTTGTGAAACAACTCATTTTTTGGTTTAACTATACTTAGCGCCATTTTTATCGTTTAAGCGTGCGTTATGTGACAATGAAAAAATCCGCCCTACATAAAGTAGATTTGACAGAGTTTATAAAGCCAGAAAATGTCTACCTCTTGATGGAGTGAATATGATACATGACCATATTAAATTAAAATATACACACGTAGGTACGTAATAAAATATATTTATTCCAAGAAATTATTCCCAAAATAATCACAACAAATTGCGTAGAAATTTACAATGATAAAACAAAAATATGAACACAAAAAAAAACTTTACAAAAAAATACAACCGACTTTTACACAAAAAATCAAAAAAGTGCAAAATAATTTTAATTTCGGAACTCGGTGTTTGTGGTTACTTTTTCGTTTTTTGAACATCGACTTCCGAAATTAAAGTTATTTTGCACTTTTTTGATTTTTTGTGTAAAAGTCGGTTGTATTTTTTTGTAAAAAGTTTTTTTATTTTTCACTTTTTAGTGGTACCTACACCCCCTCCCCTCCCCCCACCTAAACGAACCAATCACATTGGTGTAAAAAAAACGTACTGCTCCTTTGCAGAGTAAACTAAGAGGTCGTCAATGTAGACAATGTAGATATTTTTTTTAGATTTTTGTTGATTTTGCGAAAATCGCTTGGTTGATTTCGATAAAATTTTCATGGGACCATTTGGGAAGTATACCCTTTCCAACAAAAAAAGAATTTTTCAAATCGGTTGATAAGCGACGGAGTTATGCGCGAACAAACAATAATAAAAAATAAAAAAAACATACAAACATCCGAATTGAGAACCTCCTCCTTTTTTAGAAGTCGGTTAAAAATAATAATAATACATACATACATTTAACTATCCTTATAAAACAATAATCACTTAATAAATGGTGATGAACTGGCATGCAGGTGCATCCACCTCTCCAACAACGCCGAGTCCCATGGTAATGCTGTTGTTAAACCCAAAATACAGAAATTACTGTGAAGTACGCCTGCCAAGTCTGTCTTGCCTAGGGATAGAAAAAAAGGTTCTGATGTCGTTTTAGCATTAGGATCAGACAGGCAGTCGCTTTTTTTTTCAAAGCCCCGTAAATCAGCAATTCATGCCAAAATAACTAATCTCTGATAATTAATTAAAGTACAGGTAGTCAGGTACCTAATCTTTAAATAAAAATGCAATTATTGGCATTTACTACACAAACTTACAAGTAATAACAACATTAGAGAAAAGAAAATATGAAATGGTCTACTATGTCCCGGGGTTGGGTCACTTTGGAACAACTCAGGGGTTACACTGAATCATATAGGGGAACATTGGATCTATTACAAAAAAATGCAATAAAAGACAACATTTCCACATTATTACTCGTTTATTTACACCTTTTCTCCTATACCGCCCGGAGGACACGGCTTTAGCTACATAAAAAAATCGTATCCGTTTTACTTCGAATTCGACAATAATAAAATCACCTATAAATGGCCATCCTTTTATTGCAGGAAAGTTATTCGGATCTACCGTCGTCGCATAAATTATCTTATAAAATAGGTTATTTTTCAGAATAAACGCTTATTTGATCTTCATCTTCACTGGAACTTTCTTGCAAAACTTTTCTTTTGTTATTTTCAGTTATATTTATCTGTTTTTGTTTCTTTTCATTTCATATCCTTTCTATTGCATAATTTTTTGGGGTGTCAGTTGATATTATTGACGTCCTTCTACGCCTTGGCTTGGCACTCTTCTTTCTTTACGTGGGCTCGCTATGTAACCCTCGTAATTGCAATGGGCCTATAAAAAACTTTTCATTACTTGTGGTGGAAGTACCAGCTACTATCACAGATGGAGCACTTGTCGGCTGTCCTGGGTAGGGTTGTACCTACGTTTTAAGGTTTCACACATTCTTCATTGTGAAGTCCAATGCTAGTTTTTCTTATTCGAGTGCGAGGCATTTTTACCAACTAAAAATCAATTTTAGTTTCACAGAAATATACTGGATCAACAGTCCACTATGAACCAAACTGAAATGATTCATTCACATAGACCGTTATGAGACAAAAAGAAAACCAAAATAAAATTACCCATATTTCAGACAAAACTACATTATCTACAACGGCTTTAATAAATAACATGTGCAAAACATAAAACTATCATTCATATTTCTCAATCACCTAGAGATACAACAAAATGCGAACTTACGTAAAAAAGAAATTGTACTCGCCTACTGACCAGAGTGTAGGTAACAGCACATCATTCTGCTTTGACAGCGCGTGGTCGATTAGCGCCAATAAGCGGCAATGTCTCGGACAACTCTATATGTCAAAATTACGTTATTTATAATCTAAAAATACCGTATTCTTAGACTTATTTTTTATCTCTCGTAATTTGGCGGAAAATTACGGGAGTTTAAAAATTAAAAATACGGAAATTTACGGTAACTTTATTTCACAATCAAACATTATATTTCAGGCGTTTCAGCCTTTTTGTACATTTAGGCCCAGTCCGCACTGCGATATTTCACCGCGCGATTTTTTTCTCGTGATTCTGTAACACGTTCAGTACTATGGCACTAGCCGCACTGACGTTATAAAATTCGCGCGGAATAAAAATCTGTGATTTGATGCAAATTGAACGCGATTTATCCCCGCGCGAATGTTTTGTGCAATAGGAAGTAGTATGACTATGGCCGCACTGCGGAAAAAAATTCGCGCGTTTCTCTCATTATTTTATTTATCACTATCAGTCATCTCAAGTCATATCATAAAATGTTCACTGGAATGTAGTCAATAGTCAAATCAGTCAGGTAGTAATGAAATGGGAAGATAGATTATGAAGACAATATGAATAATCATCTTAGCAGCGCCTAAATTGCAGAGGTGTAAAAATATATCTAAGCATTTGATAAAGATCGATTTTTTCAATTATTTCGAAGAAAGTAGAGTAACTACGGAGTTTCTTGTCCGTTCTTCTCGATAAGAATCTACTTTTGCGAATGGACGCTAGAGTCACTTAATTATTATAACTTTCAATGATGACGTTCAAAAGTGCCGTTTAATGGCCTAATTGAAATAAACGTTTTGACTTTGACTTCACACAAAAGTCCACGATGCTTTCTTCTAATTCGATCGATTTTTATGAAATGCCGAGATATAAGTACAGTGAACGAAAATAATAGTTTTATTTGCGTTCACTGTTGATATGTATATGTATGTACTAGTACACTGCGATGCATACCCCTTACTAAATATGGAATTCAGCTGAAATTGCTTTTCTCCAAACTAGTCGTAGTAAATTATCGAATGATGTTTTACTCATTCTATAATATCTGAAAAACTTTTCAATGTATTTTCGTAACTCTTGATATTTTATGTAGAAAAATCCTTTCATAGGTCTCAAGCCCGTACCTACATATATGGAGGAATCCAGTATTCATGACATATTTTTATACGTATTACATATACTAATATTATAAAGAGGAAAGATTTTTATGTACCGAATAAACTAAAAAAAAACTGGACCGATTTTAAAAATTCTTTCACCATTAGAAAGGTACATTCACCCTAAGTAACATAGGCTATATTTTATCCCCGTATTTTCAAGGAAACGGGAACTACGCGGGTGAAACCGCGGGGCGCTGCTAGTATCAGATAAATGAAAATGTTTCTGATGTCCATTACACGTTCGTCTCAGCCGGGAACAGCATCGAACTGACAAAAATCGCGCGAAATTTTACTCGCGGTGCGTTCTAGGCGCGATTTCGAGCACGGAATATAAGTCGCGAGAATAAAAATCGCGCGGTGAAATATCGCAGTGCGGACTGGGCCTTAAACCTTTAAACATTAATACTTTTAATCATTTTATCAGTAGGATGGAAATCTACGCAGTTTTTTCCTATTATCTTAATGAGTTGCTGCGTAAATAGATTCCCAGCAATAGATTTTGTAGACAATTGTCTACAAAATCTATTGCTGGTTCCTTTTTTCGGGTTCAAGTCAGTAATGTGGCTGAAAATGCGCTCTCAATCGGCGTTAGAGTGGGACAATGACAGCATTCCTGGCATAAAATGTGCTAAATTATAGAATGATCCGACTGGTCGCGAGTGTTCTTTAGTTTTAATTTCTGACACCTTATGCCAAAATACAACTGGAGAAGGCGCCACTCATAATAACGAACGGCGGCGTTGTTGGAGAAACTGATTAGCGCGGTGGAGCTGAGTGTGGATGAGCATTGCCCACGCGTTTGTTTGTGTTGCGTAAAGCAATACATATACTGAGTTATAACGAATAATCCACTGTGACCCGTGATCCATTGTTGACTACTCTCCTCTATTCAGCGCTATTCGGTTAGAGTAGAAGCTAAGATAATAAATAATAGGCAGACGATGATTTATGAATCTTTAAATATCCCGCCGATAAGGGGAACTTTCACCATTTACCGTTTTATCATCTAGTGGCGTCTCAATGGACCTACCGCATAAAAAAATAAAACAAGAATAATTTACTCTCTCTCCAAAGGATTAGGTTTTGAACACTTGTTTTTCTTTATTTTATAAAAAGATTATACAAAAATGATCATTGCACTGAAGTTTCAACAGTTTAGTAAAACACACCCCTTGCATTTTTTATACGTTTCTTTTAACTCAGTATTCAAGTTTTTCTATTTTCAAATTGCTATGATATTCGGTTCATGTAGTTGGAGCAGAGATTTGATCATTGATAAATTTAATTTAATTATGTATTATAATGAAAATCTATTATTTAATACAAATCTATAAATGAATTTAAATTAATGTTATAATAGCAAACGGTCCACTTTACTGTCACTTTGTAACGGAACGTGAAGACCTAATAAGTCTAAAATATTAGCAATTTTGAGTTTTAATCTATACACAATAATTAGGTATAATCGGTAGTAGAATCGAATGAACCTGATGATATTAACTTAAAAATAATTACCAAAACTTCATTATGTAATTCATTCACTGTAATTGTCAACAATCTGAAATCTAAGGCCAAAGGCTATCACTGTCAAAATTCAACACGGAACTACCTACTGTAGCGAGCGGCGAATGTTAAAACATTAAAATATAAGTGAAAAGGATAAGACTAAAAATTCTTATACACATATATTTTTGAGAAGTATTTTAAAATGCAATTCAAAAAAGTAACTCACGTATTGTTTGATTTAGATGGATTACTTCTGGGTAAGTTTTACATGATATTACGTGAGATTATTCGAGAGTTGATGAAAACTGGTAACATGTTATCTTTACGTTTCAGATTCTGAAATCTTATACACAGAAGCTTTTACTGGAGTATGTGCAAAATATGGGAAAACCTTTACCTGGGAAGTTAAAGCCAGCCTATTGGGATTCCAAGGACACGAATGTGCGGAAAAAATAGTTAAGACGTTGGAATTACCGATTACCAAGGAAGAATTTATGAAGCAGAGTTTCGAATATTATGATGTACTGTTCCCTAAAGTGCAGCTTATGCCAGGTAAAATTATATTTGGATATCAAAATGTAATTGAACTGCATGTTAAGTGTGTCATTTTGTTACTAAAATAGAGCACATAATTTGTAATAACACCCTGTGTGTGTTTGCAGCAATAATAATGCTGGTTTCCAGCTCTTGTCTAATAGTAGAATGAATAAGATTTTTCCATGCAGGCTATGCACTACATAAAAAAACTATTTAAAAAAAGCTATTTAAATAGTGCTTTTACTTTCACCTAAAGCTGCTACATTTTAGTTATTTTTGAACTTTTTTTAATTGTATGAAAAATTACAGGTGCTCAAAAGCTAGTGGAGCACTTACATAAAAAAGGAGTACCAATAGCTCTGGCTACGAGCTCAAGCAAGGAGAGTGTGGACATGAAGATGCAGAACCATCAAGAGTTTTTAAGTCTGTTCCATCACCTGACCATGGGATCTACAGACCCTGAAGTGACTAAGGGAAAGCCTGACCCATCCATATTCCTTGTTTGTGCTTCTCGATTTCCTGACAAGCCAAAGCCAGAAGATGTAAGTTGAAAAGTTGGGATTTTTATAGTAATGACATTAGTGCAGGTTGTTTATAGTTACATTTTGATAATATTCAAAGCAAATTACTATGGTTCTCATAATGTTCTTATCTTTTCTTTTCAGTGCCTTGTTTTTGAAGATGCTGTGAATGGCGTTAAAGCAGCAAATGCAGCCAACATGCAAGTAGTGGCTGTGCCTGATCCACGCATAGAATCTGATCAATTGCAGACTGCTACACTGGTTCTCAAATCCTTGGAGGATTTCAAACCTGAGTTATTTGGTCTTCCAGCTTATGATAACTAAGACATACTGTTATTATAAGTATTTGTTGGTGCTTGTATTTATAATATTGTCAATTGTTGTTCCCATGATCTGTACTTGTAGTACTAGTTTATTTTTTGGTGTTAAAAAACTGTTTGATAACATGTAATGTTTTTCAAATCTTCAGAATAAGATTTACATTTACACTATAATTATACAGGCAGTATAACACCTCTACAGTACCTGAATGTGTTAAACATTTACCTCTTATGTCTAGTCATATTTAATAAAAAATACGAAACTTCACAGCACCATTATGTAGTTTTATTACTATTTACAATATACACAAATATACATACAGTCATAACATAGCACCTGATTTACCTCAAGACTAAACATCAGTTTTATAACATTATTTGTACTAAATATACCTAAATAAACACAGTACAACTTCAATGACAAGACATCATTTACCTACTAAGCAATATTGCAATAGTACTGAAATAAATAATTACTAAACAACCAAAATTGAGATAATTTAGTATTAACTATATATTTTTTCTAATCATCTTTCTTGTATGATGGGAGCCCGAACAGTTCTGGCCTGAAGTCCTCGACAGAGTCCAGTACGAGCGTGGCATCTGTAGTACGCGAGCGATCTAGGCGGGGATCCGGCACCATGACTACTTGCATACCAGCAGCCCGCGCAGCCCTCACGCCGTTGATGGAATCCTCGAACACCAAACACTAGAAAAGAAAACCAAATAATAAAAAACTTTAAAAAAAATCATACTGAAAGAAATTTAGTCGATAAAATTGTTAAAACCTTAACTTTATTAACTCAGAATATTGATTTCAAAATGTTGCTTAGGTCTAATCGTAATCCCATTAGCGAAATCGTAACCAAAATAAAGTTCAGAATACTCTGACAGCTCATAATTAGTAGATATTTTCCAAAATATATTTCTTTGAGTTTAAATACTACTACCAGGGTTGTGTAAGTGTCCGAAAGAGTTACCGCGAATCTGGAACGCAAAGTGCATTTGGAGGAACACGGATGAGATTTAATCAGTAAGAGCTCCCTCCTACTCCCAACTAGAGCTGGAGGAGTTATTTGATTTTTTTATTTACAAGTTGATGGGTTTTTTTATTACCCTACAACTGGAATAACAACAAAAACACCAATGGAATGCCACATGAAAGCAAAATACGTAATTTCGTTTACTTGGATCACATTTTTTTCTAGCTACATATTTCGATTTCAAAACTAAATCACTGCGCCGATGATGAAATTTCTATGGGATCAATCGGAAAGTATATCCTTTATAATCGGTACATAAATTACGGAGTTATTTGAGGAAACAAAAATAAATTACAAACGAATTGAGAACCTCCTTTTTGAAGTCGGTTAAAAAAGGGTAATTTTATGTTAAAGTACCTTTTCAGGAGCAGGTTTATCAGGAAACTTGTTGGCTGCAACAAAGAATATGTCGGGGAATGGTTTCCCTTTCTTCACATCGGGATCCGACGTGCCCCAAGTTTTGCACGGGAACAGGTCGAATAGCTCCTGATGGTTGACAGTTTTCAGATCATAGGACTCCTTGCTACTGCTCGTCGCTAGTCCGATGCCGACGTTGTTATTATGGAGGTGCCTAATCAACCTTTCAACTCCTGTAAATTGAAATATTGTTTACATATAGCTATAGGTGTTGTGAAGGGAAAATACGAACCTCTGTCCAGTTGTGTTGATGATAGATTTGATAATAGGAAAATAAGCAGTATCTACTGAAAAGGGGAGACATTGGTGTCACAGCACCCAAAAATGGTTACCATAACTTAAATTAAATATTATTCCGAGATAAATAGGTATGCTCTACAATGTTCCAGAAGTCAACATAATGATTTGTCGTACTATAAGAAAAATATAAAAAGGTACTAAATTAAAAATTACCAGGCATAATCTTGCACTGCGGAAATATTTCATCGAATATTGCGCGCGTTTCAGACAAGAACTCGTCAACACTCAGTGGTAAACCAAGGTCATCAATGATAGTGCTCGCAAACTCCTTACTCTGTTGACCCATTATCTTGCTCTTTAACGCAAATGTAAACTCCTTGCCGAAACGGGACGCCACTTGTTGAAATCCTACTGTATATAGGTCTTCCGTATCTGAAAATAGAAATGGTTAAAATTAAACATCAGCTGTAAATAACTTGGAAAATATAATTTATAAGTTGTGATTAAAAACTTACTCAATAATAAACCATCCATATCAAACAATACATGTGTCACTGGTTTGAACATTTTATTTAATATTATGCAAATATAATCACAATAATTCCAGTAATAACTAATATAAATCTTGTTGTATTTTGTTACAATCTACACTTTATACTATAATTATGGCTTCTTTGGTAATGCCATATGACTGGAAGATGTTGTTATGTAAATGTATATCTTATCTGTAAAGTCTTTCAAAGTCTTTATATAAGTAAATGTGTATGTAATTAAAATCACAGTTTCAATATTGTGTGGTTTCCGATACTATTACTAATACAGATGTATGTAGATAGCAATGTCAAGTAAGTGTTTTTATGTTTAACATGCCAACTTTTAATTGAATAAATCCAATCCGCACTTGGATCATAAGTACTATGCTTGTATATGTAATTTCAATTGTTTTGTTGTTTCTTCTTGTTTTTTTTTATCATTGTAATTTCATTTAGGATATTTTTTTCATTATTGCAGTTTGTTCTCTATTTGTTCAATGGATAAAAGAAAATGTAATGTGAAATGAATTTTTCTTATGAGGTAGACAAAATAACCCAAATTATATATACATAAATAAAATCTTTTAAGAGGTAGATTATCACAATATCTATGACTTGAATGATGGTAAACCAAAAAGTTCTGGTTTAAAGTCAAGTAAAGAATTAATGACAAGAGTAGCGTCAGCTGTCAAATTCTTAGGCACTCTGGGGTCTGGTACCATTACAACTTGCATGCCTGCTGCCTTCGCCGCCAACACTCCATTAACCGCATCCTCAAAAACGAGACACTAAAAATATAACTGGATTTGAGTTTTAACATAAATTAGCTTTTATTTTTTATATTTTCAATATGTTAAAATTATTATATCTAGACAGCTTGTATTCAATAGTTTTCTTTACATTCATAATTTTATTTCATACTTTTGCTTTCAAGACTTATTCTGATTAGTTAACTATATTCAAATAAAATATTTTACCTGTTCAGGCTTTGGTTTATCTGGGAATCTTTTAGCAGACACCAGAAATATATCTGGATGTGGCTTCCCATTCTTTACTTCAGGATCAGATGACCCAAATGTCTTGTTGGGGAATAGAGTGAACAACTCTTTGTGATGCTTATTTACTTTCAAATCATAGCTCTCTTTACTAGAACTTGTTGCAAGTCCAATAGGAATATTATTATAGTGAAAATGTTCTATGAGCCGCTTTGCACCTATAAATTAATTATTGTGTTAATTGGTAGCTAAAGGAAAACTCTTATTGTATCTCTTACAATCAATTAATTTACCTGGCATTAGTTGTGTATCAGGGAATAACATTTCAAATTGTTTTTTGCTTTCTTCAATAAATTGGTCTGTAGTCATTGGTAAGTCAAGAGCAGATATAATCATTTTAGCCGTCTCATGTGTTTGCAGTCCCATTAATTTGAGTTTCAAGTCAAAAGTGTAGTTTTTACCATATTGTGACACAATATTTTGAAATGCCACTGTGTATAACTCTTCTGTATCTATAAAAGATGATTACAGTATAATAGTTTTGTCTACCTCACAAAAAGTCAATTATAGTGGCATAATGGCATTGTATGGTTAGCAACAGCAATAGTTTGCTTTTTCAGTCAAATAACTTGCATGCTCTAATGCAAGAAAACAATCCAGGCACAGGTATCTTCAGGTAATTTACATATAATGTCATGAGCACTGCTACTCAAGTTAAGGTAGAGGTTATTCAGTTGAATTGTTATAACAGGTTAGTATAATGATTCTTTCTGAAAGTCCGCCTTTAACTCTTTGTAAGTGCTATCTATCAACTATAGAGTACCTCATTTGAGCTAAAGTTACGAAAATAAATTATGAACTGCATAAAACATGACATTAGAGAACCCAACTTACTCAATATTAAACCATCCATATCGAAAAGTACGTGTGTCACTGGACGAAACGCCATTTTAAATACAAAAGATTTTGTTATTCTTGATAGCGAGCACAATATTTTTATAAAATGCTTTTAATTTTGCAATTATTTTTTATAACCTAATAAAGTCCCAATAAACACAACAAGAATGACAGTAACAATTCAGTGTTGTCATGTATTGCATCAGTAATTCCCCATACTACTTGAAAGTCTAAAACGTGACTACCCCCCCCCCCCCCCCTTGAATCGATTAAAACGAAATAAACAACGTTTTACAATCTTATGTTCCAAGTACACAGGCTTACAGAGACTGGTAACAGAAAATCGGAGACGGGTTGCAATCTAGAGCGACAAAGACTTACAAACTATCAGGAGACCAGGAATCATTCCAATCAAGAAGTCTTTCTGGAGCTACATCACAAACTACCAGGACGCCACAATGATGAGGAACTGTTTCCGGGGCTGGAACTAAGGTAAGTGGTTCATACTGGCAAACCGCGACGAGATCAGAATCATGGGGAAGAATTTCCGGATGAAGCCGCTACCACGATAGTATATTTTTTTTATTTCACTGTGAAACTAATAAATTCTAAAGAAATCTATGTATATGAAGTAGCAAATTCAAATGTTATGCTGATGTGTGCTATAGTTATCGACTACTTGACCCATTCTCTTGTTTTTAGGACCTTCTGCGGAAGAATTGCGAGTAGCTCGTTTTGCTAATAGGACGTTTTGATAAGGAAGCAATAAATTAGAGCGAGCATGATATTTTTAGATCTAGTAGGTATAGCTAAGATTTTGTGAGTATTCGCACAGAATGAGGATTTAGATTTTAGAGTTTTTCATACATATAGGCTACAAAATCCTAGAGAATTATTCGATGCAAGCACGAGTGAAGTGCGCTCGAAAATTTTAGCACCCCGCCTTGATTATATTTACTCTTAACCATTCATACTTTTATAGTAATTTTAGAAATTGGAATTAAATAATTGAAACCACAAAAGTAATAAATTTAATCAACTGAACAGAATCAAATGGAATAAGTAGGTAGAGTGCGCGCCGGATACGGGAATGAGACTCGAACACATGCTTCTGGCTGGCGGGGTGTAGGTTGGAAACGCTAACAGCAATTTATTTTTAATACCCAGCCTTTGTTTGATTTTTTGGACAAGCTGTTTGTAGAAGTTATAAAATGTCAGCCAGACTCCACCAACTTTGAGTTTCCAGGGTGCCTCTGAAAAATTACATGAAAATCTAATCCATGATCCCACGCGTAGCAGCCGTGGTTTACGTCCAATTGACCAACGAGATAGGTAAACAGTTGGTAGGCGATTGGTTTTGAGATCGCGCCATGTAGAAAGTAATCAGGTAGTAATAAGGGCTTACTTCGGAAGCTCTAAAACGTTTTTTTTAGTTCATGTAAATTAGAAGGTACTTCTTTTCTCGTGCGCAGCTACGTAATCTGGTGACCCTGGCCACATGCCTAGTTTGCATCAGAATCAGTAGAAGCTCTCATGACAAGGCTGTACATTTATTATGCTTTTGAGATAATCTTAACTGTGTGTAAGTTTATGCTTGGCGCGGGACTCCGGTGCGATAGTGGTTGCGAGCCAGGGGGCTCCTTGCAGAGCCTGTCACCGTCTAAGTGTGATCGTTCAGCCGTATCGCAAGCAAGGCTAAGAGGCGCTGAGAGGTAGATCCCAAACCACCCCGAATACTTGTTAACGTTCGTAGTTCGTAGTCGTATTTGTCTACCGTCTCATACAATCAATCCTTAACCGTTTCCTGACTTCCTGTACAACCAATGTTTCCTAGAAAACAATCTAACTTTTAAAATGGGAAATTCTAAGTATTGGTAGCCCAGCTGACACCTTGTCAAACTGTCAATTGACAAGAAATGTTGCCACGTTCGCAGAATTCATAACTGAAAAGTGATAGAAAAGTTACTACAATAATCATATTGAAATAAATTGCTGGGAGTCTTGCCTTTTTAATTTACTTTTTTATTGGTATTATAAAACACAATCAATACTTATGAGAAATCTACCTTAATGCCATAGAGTATAGTAAGTATAAAAAGGAATGCATAATATTGCTTAATGCATAATATGCATTTATAGCTGGTAACATTGATGAACGATTTTCAAAAACTTGTTTTGGTTATTAATTTACAAAAAAAATCTACGTAACATACGTTGTAAAGGAGTTTAATAGCAAGATTGTTTATCCTAAAGCAATAAACTGTAGTCTTATGTGTTTTAGTGTCAATTTTACTCTCTACCTCGTCTTGTGGAGCGTTAATTATCCGCTATGGATGGACCCGGAATGAGTTTGTTTCAAGGCGCCGCGAGTATCCACATAAACAATAGTGCTCAAGATAGGCTTGAGGAGCAGGAAGAACTTGAAGATCAGAAACGTCGGAATGAGGAGGTAAATATCAAGAACTTGGAAAAGTATCTTATACAAAAAAAAGATCATACTATAAACAATGCAAGATCTGCATTTGCCTGACAAAAACATACCTTTCTCTGTAACTAACTTTAATGTTTTTTGTTGTAGTTGAAGCATAAGCTCGCTAATGCGTTTGACGACCTGTTGGACGACGACGAAGCAAGCTCGGTCAACAGCAGTGGCAACTATACATTGGACCCAGTTCAGAGTAATGGAGGTATGTAGCTTGTTCTATCTAATGTTTTGTTACTGTACTGGTCTATTGTTTGGAAGACACTGCCCTTTCATCTTTCTTTTGTAATAAGAAGGTTCTTTGCTAAAGCAGCAAAATATTTAATTGCCTGTATATATAATATTTAATATACTACCAAAATTTAATGACTTGGCTAACTTTTTATTTTTCTTCACAAATGAGAGCTAAATGAATATTGAATATTAAACTTGCATAAAAGTAATTTCTTACTCCACAGTCCAACAAGCAAGAACAGGCTTGCCTCCAACATATGTGGAATCTCTCAATCACTTGAAAGAGAATCAACATGGTTCCGAATCCCCCAAGCTTTACTGTGAGACTCCTAAAAACCATGTGGGTCACATGAGACATCAGGAAGAAGCCTTAAAGGCGCAGTTCAGTCCTTATGGAGCTGGTGACGGGCAAAACCATTATTTCCAACAGGATTATAGAGGTAAACTAAGTTTGTTTGTTCCAGCACACACTTTCATAGAAATTTTCAAGAAATAAAAAAACTAGTTTTTGAAATAAAGTCGTGACTGACACAGCATTTCCATAACAAACAAACATGCTATATGAATAAATAATTAATACAGGAAGTTGTTCTGAGTCTCTCTGTTTGTTTATGTGAGTTTTTATGTTTGTAAATGCACCCAAGATGCAGGCCAAAATTCCTAGTATGGTGTGATTTTCAGAAGTCCTGTATTATATGTCTTTTTTTTATGAAATATCAAATTAAATGCAATTGAAAAAAATTGAAGAGCATATCTAGAAGAGAATAATTATAAATCCTAATTAGTCATTATACTCCTGGGCTATATAGCCGTAAGCTGAAATTACAACACTAGTAAAAAGTTTGTATGAATGATAATGGTAATATTATTATAACTATACAAAAAACTTGTTGTTTTCAGGTCACATGAATGGCATAAACAACTGTGACAGACAAGAGTTTATGAACAACGAACAACTGAAAGTTATGTATGATGTGAGTACTTTCTTTTTAAACTTTTGAAACACATACTTGCAATTAAAAGACTACCCAACATACCAGTTTACAATAAAAAAGCACAATTAGTGCCTCCCTTTTCTATCAAATCATTCCCCAAACAATTACTCCATCTTTATCTTGGCCATCTTTTTCAGATAAATAACGAGTAGAGAATATAAATATCGTTGGATATTTATCCATCCACATTTATAAATCCTAAATGCTATTTGACTGTGGCAAAGAAAAATGGTTTTACAAATTTCCTTCCAATTTTTTCTCTTCATAAATGCCTTCCATGGATACACCATATGTTAAAAATAAATTGCAAAACTGTGGCGTACATTTTTTTTCGAGTTCTTATCCGTTCTCGTCTCTTGCACTTAGCAACACATTCAGCTATTAATTATTGTTAATGTAATCAATAAATTACATTTGTTGAACAGATTCGAGTCAAAGAATGCCAGCAGCTTGCTGGTCAGATGCAGAAGTTGGATACAGAAATAGACAGCCTTCGCGCTCGCCTCGCTGCTGCTATCAATGACAGGGACAAGGCAGAGCTGTCCTTACAAGAAGCTCATCACTTGCTTGGTAATCAACCAATAGAATATGGATCTCTTTCCGTTCAGCATAGGTGTAGGTAGCCGCGCGTTTGCCTTAATGTTCTGACAGCAATATAAACATTATTCGCTCAGTGTAGGTGGTGTTTGGGAAAGATGGCAATACACTTGAAACATCCCGAGTTGTCAAAGACTACCATCCTTCTGGTTCTATCTCTTTGTGTGCACGTGGCATCAAAATCCCATTTTGAATCCTTTTCTAAGCATGCTTCAACTCATGCAAGTGTTTTCAAATTAATTATTCAGAACTTAACAAACTTATTTAATCTATACTAATATAATAAAGAGGAAAGATTTTTAGTTGTTTGTACCAAAACTTCCGGGACCGATTTTAACCATTTTTTCTCCAATGGAAAGCTACGTCATCAGAGAGTAACATAGGCTAGATTTTATCCCCGTATTCCCACGGGAACGGGAACTACGGTGAAACTACGTCCCGCGCGTTGCTAGTATTTTAAATTTTTCAGCTTCAAGCAAGCACAAGTTGATAGAGCTGGAGCAGCAAGTAACGAACCTGACGGACAAGTTGGTAGAGAGTGACCAGGAAAAGGAGCAGCTCAAACTAGAACTGCGCTCTGCTAATATTAGCCTGCAGGATGTACAGCAAAGACTACATACTTTACAGGTACAATGTAGCTTCATTTAGTTACGAAAAATTTCTTTTGCTATTTGTTTATAATTCTTGGTTTTAGCCAGTCATGGGCTCAGGATGGGGCAGCAGTCTAAAATAATATGTATATATAGCACCCTGTATCTGTATGTATAATTCGAATTATCCAAAACACTTTTTATTACTCACCTACCCACACCACGAAATCTTCCATCCAAAGCTGTCTCTTCAGCGGTTTGGGCTTGGGTTAGGTACCTTACAGGTCACAAGCCGGAGGCCATAGCTTTTCATGGCACCGCCGCCGGGAGCACACATCGTGGTTGGGGGAGTCCGTATCGCTGTCGAGTCCACCATGAACGGATGTATCTAGGACTGGTGCTCGACAGCCGGTGGGTGTTCGGTCCCCGCTTCCGGCGGTTGGCGCCCTAGTTGTTGGACGCGGCTGGGGTGCTGTCAACACTACTTCCCAATCTGGGGGATCCGAGCACCGCCTGCAGGCGGTTGTATATGGGGATCGTGCGATCGGTGGCCCCACACGGGGCTCCGATCTGATTTTGATTCTGAGGATTGTAAATGAGAATTTGATGGCTTTTGTCATATTTAAGCTTCATGTAAAATGTATCTATCTCAATTAAAAATTAGTCCATATGTTAATATATTATAATTGATATTAAAAGGAACTTGATGACATTTTCAGGTTGCACACACACACGATACTGATGCCATATTTAGGGAGCAGCAAGATAGGTGTGTTTTCATAATTAAAATTTATTGACAACATGAGTACTTACGCTCAAGATTTTCTTAATGTTTAAGTTAAAAGTAAGTAGGTAAAGACGCGTCTACTAAAAAATATGTTTGTTATATTTCAGACATCGCGACGAAATGGAAAGATTACAAAACGATTTGACCAAGGCTAAAAGTAGACTAGATGACAAAGTAAGTACCTACAACATCATATGCCTTACCTCACTTAAATCATAAAACAGTACACAAATTAATATATTCAAATCCACAGGACAACGAAATAAAGACATTAGAACGACGATGTATGGAAAAAGACCGGGAAAAGGAAGATATCTTGATAGAGAAAGGGGCGACCATCAACAGATTAGCTAGCGAGCTAGAGGCGGCGCAGAGTAGGCTGGTCAACGGAGAGACCTCGCGCCTGAAGGAAAAGGTGTCCCAGCTCACTACTGAGCGGAACGCGGCCAGGGAACAAGTGAAGGAGCTGGGCGTAAGTTCAGCTAGCTAAATGTTAACTAATATTGGGATTGTGAAAGTGAGATCGAGAGATTATAGACTATCAAATTTTGATGCGTAAAAAAGTGTTCCAAATGTTGACTTTTTAATGCTTTTGTTACCATTGGTTTCTGTCATGTCAAGATCTCTGAATTGTATGTCATTTTAACCGACAACAACCAAACATAGGAAGTTTTCAATTTAATGCGTCAAGTTTCGTAAAAGTGAGTAAAGTTGTTTCTTTATTTCAGTCCAAGCTTGAGTTGACGGCACATGAACTAGTACTATTCAGGAACAAATTGGCTGGCACTCAGAAAGAATATGAACATTGGAGGACAACACTACATCAGATTTTAATGGAGTCGTTACCTGATAATACGTACCTTGGTTAGTTAAATGGATACACCCTAGTTGAATACTCACATTAACTGTAGATAATAAAATAAATCATATTTTTACAATTTTAGGTGAACCTCCTTCGCCAGGGAAGTTATCAACACTCAAAGAAGTTTTAAGTCGATACAAAATACAGATGCAAAAATTGTCGTCGTTACAGGAAGAAATAAGTAAAAGGTAAGAATTATTTTTTATTTTTTAAGCCTATGTTGCACACTGCTGCGCATCGCGTCTTTACATTATATAAAATACTAGCTGCTGCCCGCGACTTCGTCCCCGTGGAATCCCCGATTTTAAAACATTATTTTTCATATAGCCTAAAGCCTTCCTCGATAAATGGTCTATTCAACCCAAAAAGAATTTTTCAATTTGAACCAGTAGTTCCTGAGATTAGCGCGTTCAAACAAACAAACTCTTCAGCTTTATAATATTAAGTATAGATAGATATAAGGTAAAGTGAAACATTCCACTGTTGAACATACAGTAACACTGTAACTCAATCCTCGGTTACTCCCATCTTGCTGTTACCAGCCATTCTGCCAGATTGTCGCGCCACATACCCTGAGGGATCTAACCTGGTTTGTTTTCATAGATCATAATTGATCATGTCATAGATATTAATTTACTATTTACAGGGACAAAAAAATAGAACAGCACCGGAAGCAAGAGCTCGACCTCCGAGCGAAGCTAGAAGAGCAGAAAGGCCTGGAGATGCAGCTGAATTCCCGTATGGCCGTGCTGCAGAACAAGCTGGAACTGCTGGGCAGTAACTCTGACAGCGAGCTGTTGGAGAGCTATAAACAGCAGAACGAAAGTCTGCAAGCTGAGCTGGAGGAAGTCAGGAGCGAACTGAAAAATGTAAGTTGTCTATTTATTTATTTAAACTTTATGTACAAAAGTGGTACATGGACGGACTTAATGCAACAAGGCAGTCTCTACCAGTCAACCGGGTTAAAAAGACAACACTGTGGTAGGTGTACAACAAATAAGATGTCTATTCCTTTCGTGCTTAGCTTTCCATCGATTTCCTATGTCGTCGCGTTATTCTCGCTGGTTTAGTGACCCTAAAGCCGGTTTGCTCGGAAAACGCGCTTTTCTCGCTTAAAGGGGATGCAGCTGAATAGTATTTTATCGAAGTGACTGCCTTTGTGACACGCCCAGTTAGTAGTCCAAGACCGTTTGTCGAACTTTCGGTCTTCTGACTTCCCGTAAAAACTGTTGTGAATGACTGCCGGTGCCAGCGGCTTATCATGTTTTCCGAGGTAAGGAAACATAATTTACGACAGTAATTAGCTCAATACATTAACTTACCAAATTGTTATAATGCAGGTTGGTAGTAAACTCAAATGAGTTTACCTAATCCTGCAACTTATTTACTATGCCAAGCTAAATAGCTTGGCATAGTAAATAAGTTGCAGGATTAATCAGTAATCCTTATATTAGATAGCAGTGGTGGCCGAGTGGTAACGGCCCCGACTTACGAATTGTAGCTCGCGGGTTCAAACCCAGCCAGGCGCATTACTTTGTGTAATTAATTTCATCACCACTGCTCTCAAAACGGTGAAACCGGCATGCCTTAGAACCAAAAATTCGAAGACATGTGACATTCACCAACCCGCACTGGGCCCGCGTGGTGGATTACAGCCCATTCCCTCTCCTAGAGAGGAGGCCTGAGTCCCAGCAATGGGGACATTAAAAGGCTGATTATGCTTTATTCCTTATATTACTGTTTATATTTACATGAATTGTCATTATAATATTTTCCTTCCCACAGCTGGATCTCAAACATACGCAACTAGAGCTAGACTACGACAAGCTGAAGTCAGAGAAAGGCAGCCGCGCGTCCATCGTGCAGGAAGCGAACGCGGACCTGTTGCGCGAACTGGAACGATACAGCGCGCAGCTCAAGGACACGCTCAAAGAGAACGGGGAGCTCAAAACCTTGTACCTGCAGGTATAATAGACTTATCGTCTACGGTAGTATCTATCTCAAGCAGACAGAATTACAAGTACTGGGTATGAAAAGGCGGACTCACTACCTTAGGCATTCTCTAACACAATCAAAGTTAATATTGAGTAATTCTTGCGGCCTACCCAAATGGTACTTTGGTATTGTTCGTCAATTCGTTGAGCTCCTTAAAGTTCTAAGTTTGAGCTACACGGTATGTGACAAATGCTTGCACTGTTTGGACAGGTCCACTCAAATCTGTGTTGCACTTTCCTCAAAAGATATTAACCTACATGGTTCTCATATGATTTGACCAGTATGGATTGTATGGACTTTAAAAGAGACGTTGACCTCTGAGTTTGAGTTTGTTTCGGTGTTTCTTCTTAGGATAGTCAGCTAGGAAACACCGGCTTCATCTAGCTTAAAATGACAAGAAATATTGGACGTGTAAAAGTGTTATAACCTACTTACAAAATAAATATCATTTATCAAAGGTCGGCAGCATGGCACTTCCTGCGTAAGACAACCGAATTGGGCAGTATTATTGGATTCTTCTAGAAGTTAAATATCAATTGAAAATAGCAATAGAGACTCCTATTACATAGAACTTATTTATGTACTTACAAACAAACTGTCCAATTTACGCGTGTGAAGCCATAAAACCAATGCAAATGCCGAGCATTATCGATATTGAATTGCAACGTAATTAAACTTGCATGCAAGTTACTTGCAGGTGGAAAAGAGACCTAATTTACACCTGAGGCTACTTCTACCTATCAACTCGAAACTCAAACTCAAAACGTTTATTTCAATTAGTCCATTAACGGCACTTTTGAACGTCGTCAATAAAAATTATCATAAATTAAGTGACTCTAGCGTCCATTCGCAAAGGTAGATTCTTATGGAGAAGAACGGACAAGAAACTCAACACGATATGGTTGACTTTTGATCATTCTACCACTAAGCACAAACATTTGGTATTTGTGTCTTCTTGTATGATCCCTTGTTGACCATACATTAATAATTATAGATGAGGAAGGGATAGAATAAAAGAAGATAAAGTTTATAACACTGATGTATTGTCCCAAATTTACTTAACGTAAAATGAGCTTAATGGACTGACGGTGTGGAAATGATGTGAGTGACGCGGCCCATGTTGGCGGTAACGAGAATGCCTGGCTGACTGATAGCACAGCTCGAGCTGAACTAATTATTATGAGTTAAAATGAATGTGTGGCGAAAACTGCTGAATTGCAGAATGTGCGTTTGCACCGTACAATTGTATTGTAAAAAAAAACATTGATTATTCACAGGCATGCAGCTCTCGCGACACAGTATCAAGGGAACTAAAAGACTTACAATCAAAAACACAAAAAGAGAAGGAGCTGTACAAATCACAAGAGAGAGACTATGTAGAGCGATTGGAGAAACAAAAGCAGCAGATTGAGAAGTTGACGTCAGAGTTGAGTAATACTAAAGAAGAGCTGGAAAGAGCTAACAAGAGAATATCGGAGTTGCAGAGAGAGTTTACTGATAAGCAGAGGGAGTTCACTGAAAAGCTTGATAAGTACTTACAAGGTATGTAAATCACTTGTTTTTTTTATTTAAAAACTAGATTTTCCCGCGGTTAATTCACAGATCGCTCTCGTCAATAAAATTATCCTACCGAAAACATTCATTTTTCTGGTATTGCTAGAAAGTACCTATATGGCATTCAGTGATTGAGCTCCGTGCTATCAATAAAATAATGTTCATAGTACAATCGGAGCTTCCGATTTACCTCAAACGATCAATTTTATAGTATTAGTTCAGATACTTGTGTTTTATTTTGTTTGAGCTTTATTTTTATTGTTATGTTCATTTGGCAGATGAAAAGACCGCAATGCGAAAAGAGAGAGAGCCCTGTGCGCAATGTGAAAAGAATATAAAACATATCAAATACTTGGATGATCAACTTAGCAAGTGTACTATTAAGTTAGGTGAGTTTTTCGTTAATTGCTTAGAAAACCGCCTTATGTGATTATCTAGAGAAAAATTGGGACTACGTTTTAAATTTGTATAAATAAATAATGTTCTTGTTTTGTCCTACTAGCATCCCAAGAAAGCAATGAAACTTTAATGAAGGAGCTCAAAACCAAAGCAGAGTTCTTCCAACAATACATAATAGACCGCTTCAACAAATTACGCGAACAACGGAGCATCGGAACTAACACGGAGGACACGACGGAGCGGACGCAAACACCGACCTCGGAGCAGTCCAGCATCGAGCAGCTCGTGCAGAACTGTGATGACGCGCTGGCGGCCAAGGTTAGTACTGTACTGAACAGCGCAGCATACTCAGCCACACCCACGATGATCTGAAACCTGCCTTTAACGCATCGACACGAAAAGAAAAACGCTTCATAAGAAATAACTCGAAAGAGACAACGGAACGGACTCACACGCTAAATAAGGCACTGTCTCTAAGCCCCTTGTTTTCTGGCAAGTGACAGTCGTAAGTTGAAGTTGAGTTAAAAGAAAGAAAAAAGAATATTCAAATTGATGCATCTATATTTATAAAATTTTACAGACTAGTTCCATGCTATACATTGAAATTTTGAATTTCCTTTAGCTATTTTTGATTTTCAGTCTCCTGGAACTGAAATAAATAAAAAAATGTAGTAATTTATATATAAAATATGTATATGTTTTAATTATGAATTACAGACTGCTCTCATGGTAAAAGAGAAAGCCATTAGGGACCAGATAGCCGAAAAGTTCACATTAGAAATGAAGACCGTCGAAATGAACTGTGCGAGAAAAATCAAAGAGATTGAGAACGAACAAATGGAAACTGTCACAAAAATAAAAGAACTCCTCGAAAGGAAAGCAAAAGAGGTCGATGCTTTGAAAGATTTTATACTCGACGAGAGAGCTAAAGTCACGCAAATACTTGAAGCGAAAGAGAGTGAAATTTCAGAACTTATAAAAGAACATAATGTGCTACGAGAAGAATGTCAGAAAGCTAAAGACCAGTACAAATCGCTTTTAGACCAGTCCAAAAGTATTTCGGATTGGAAACAAAAAGCTGAAAAGTACAAAGAAAAAGCGTTGCGACTGGAGTCGTTAGAAGAAGTTTTGAGGTCAGAAAGAGAAAGTTTTAAATTAAAAAGTAATTCAACTGCTAAAGAATGTTTGGCGATGAAAGCGAGGGCGACAGAAATGCAAACAAAACTGGCGGAACTTGAACAGAAGTATGAGAAACTTCAGATGGAACATAAAATTATTCAAGACAAGTACAAAAATGCTAAGAAGACTATTTTAACTTATAAGGTACGAACTGAAAAAAACACCTTTAACAACTCTTAACTATAATTAACCCTCTAATATTATAAATGCGATACGCGTTTGTTTGTTACGCTCTCACGCTTTTTTTCATTTTGATGAATTTTGCTAGAGATAAATGAGACCAGGATGGTTAGGCTCCTTTAACACGTGCAAAGTCGCGGGTTAAAGCTAGTAATTTATATTGATACAATCTGATTCAATACTCAATACTTTATTGCATTCCATAATGTGTACATATTACAGATGGTTATTAAAAACATGATTATGATCTTGCTTACAAAATTTTCAGGATTACGTATCGAAAAAAGATTGCCATGTAAACAACGAAATGAATAGAATACAAGACGAGTACAGGAAGATATTCGTGAAATTGCAGAATCAGTTGACTTATTACATCAATCTCAGGTTGGAGGATGAAAGGAAAGGAAAACGGGTGCAGCCACAAAGTTCGCAACAGACCGATGTAAGTTACTTCAGCTGCTCATTATTACAAATGTTCATTTTTTAGGGTTTATATTCACAAATTGTATCAATAAATTGCTGCCTGCCTATTAGTTAAAGGGCTATATTTCAAAACCACATAAAGCTATAATACATTGCATTTTTCATAATAAAAAAACTATTTTACTAAATTGGGTATTATGAAGGTATTTTTGGTGGAAATGGTATGAACTCTAAGTACGGGTTTCAACAAGCAACAAATCACGTCTCGCACTCGGCGGTTATTTTTTCTTGATTGGTCCTTCTGATAAGCTTTAAGTTTGGAAAATGATAGTTATACACAAAAAACATTTTTTCTTAAAAAACTGTTTAATAATTTTTATAAGATAAGTACATAGTTACCAAAACTAATAAATTAACCGTGACTTTTAGTGTTAAATTGTTGGCTAAAACTAAAAATAAAACTAATATTTTATTTTCAGTATACAGACAAGTTAAATAAGCTCAACGATGACTTCACGCGCTTGACGCAGTCCAACTTTTGGGATTACCTGAAAGATTACAAATGATGGTGGTCGGCGACTCTAAGTAACTGTCACATCTAAACGACTGGTTAAAAGTAAGACATTCGAAGGCCCCAGTATTTGTACTTAATGTAGAATGTATGTCAACGATTTTAAAAGTATTATAAAAGGTTTTAAAAAGGGTAATGCACGGCATATCTCTCAGGGAGTACTGACATGTAACGTTAAGACTGCATTTAAACTATGACAATCGCTCAAGCCCCACATAGAATTATTTTTTTCAATGAATTAAATTTAGAAGACCAGATCATTCCATTAACCATTTAGTGAATTGTTCCTGTGATAGTTAAGTACATTTTAGAATAATAATGAAATGAGAAACAGTATTACACAATAAAGTGCAAAAAAATATATCACATTCCTTGTGACATGTCCAGTTTTACTTTTATGATTATGTAAACTCTACAAAGGCCGCATTATGTCTTGTAAAGCCGTCATAGTTCTGTAGCGAAAAAAGTATGAAGCTCTTCGTGTTTTATAGCTCCATCTCCCTTTCACACTAGAACGACGATGACTCTGACGTCATAATACGGCCCCAGGTAAGGTATACTTGTTCATATCTATGGCCTTTTAATATCAAAAGACTTGTTATATTATAATTAATGTTAATTTCATTTATTATTGTGTTAAATAGTATTAGTAATTTGAATTGTTTTCGTTAAAGTTCTCGAAAGTAGGATGAGTAACGGAATTATATTTTATAGTATGGAGCATTATATCTGTTATGTAAAGTTTTGTAAATAAAAGTATCATTTTGTAATTTTTTATTTTCTATTTCTTAATATAGTACTTTGAAGGAACGAAAGGCATTTTGGCGACTACACAGGGGACGTCTTTGCCTCTAATGTTTACATACAATTCAGTGCCTGCTTTCTTCAGGCCTTCGCGGACGTAACCCATGGCAACATTGCCGCCGAGTGACGGGGCCGGACAGCCGCTCGTAACAGCACCCACAGTTTCAGAAGTCTTCGCGTCTTTCAAAACCGCGCCTTTCCTTGCTGGTGGTCCGGTTTCCAGTCGGATACCTACTCTCCTCTTATCTACGCCTTCCTTGATTTGGCGAAGAATTATTGATGATCCCGGGAAATTGAAATCGGTACGCCTTCGTTTGGCTATCAACCATGTTAGGTTCGCTTCTACGGGGGTAACACTTTCGTCAATGTCATTGCCGTAAAGGCATAAACCAGCTTCTAAGCGCAAAGAGTCCCTTGCACCGAGACCTGCTAGTTTCACATCACTAGACTGCAGTAAGGCCTCCGTAACTTCTTCTGCCTTGGCCGCCGGTATGGATATCTCCACGCCATCTTCACCAGTGTATCCGCATCGAGTTATACGGCAATCAACTCCCGCAACTTTTCCCACTTTGGATGTCATGAACGTTAGATCCTCGACTGCTATGTCTGTCAGTTTCTGCAATGCTGACGCCGCTTTAGGACCTTGCAACGCTATGAGGGCTCTCTGACTAGTCTCTAAGAACTCAACATTCACATCATTGCCTTTTTTTCTGAATATTTCCGATGTTTCTTTCATGTGCTGCTTATCTACTTCCAACCTCCCAGCATTGGAGACAACATACAAAGTCTCTGCATTCACTTTTGTTACAATCAAGTCATCTATGATTCCACCTTTGTCGTTCAAAAACACGGTGAGGGAACTAGAGCCATCCTTCATGCCTTTTAAATCGACTGGACATATCGACTCAAACCAGGACAAGCAATCTTTGCCACGAACGTTCGTTTGCAGCATGTGAGATACGTCGAAAACCGAAGCACTTTTTCTAGTGAACAAGTGTGATTCAGATAGACTCAGATCCGAATATTGCACTGGTAACAGAAATCCGGCGAAATCAACCACTTTACCTCCATTTTTGATGTGTAAATCGTACAGTGGCGTTTTCGTTGCTTTTGATTCATCACTATACCAGCGTGAGGATATTGTCCCAGTGACCTTAGGAACTATTCTTTGAGTAAACAGAACACGGCTTAGTGCTATTGAACACATATTCACAGTCCAAACTCTTTCAATTATATGATTACAACATCCGGCCAAACAATATCTAGTGGTTATAAGAAAAGGTCAGCAGTCAATCGGTAGTCCTGATAAGTGATGTAATGTTACATTCCGTCGGTAGTGGGGGTAACTGTTTATTGGGAATAATTGACGCTATCGAAAAATAAATATGAGTTAATGATAATGGATCTTGCTTATAAGTTTGTCTGTTTGTGTCATTACGAGCCTATCGCCCACTTTTGTTGGAATGAAATTATCGCAAAATGAATGTTCCAAATAGACAAGCGCGTGTTAACTGCTGTGATTGGTTGAATAAAATACAGCCGTACGCAACTACGCATCACTTGACCTACGTTTGATTGTTGCGCATCGATAATTTTCTTCAGAAAATGGGCGTTAATCTTTCGAGTACTGTAATAGGCTTAGCTCAAGTTGATACATCACTGCAGAAACCCTCTGCCATAGCAAGGTCCACACCTTGCTATGGCAGAGGGTTTCTAATCGTAATCTAATCGGCGCGACCGCCAGGGTGTTGAACAATGCATGTCTGGACATGCATTATATTTATTTTTCCCTAACAAGTAAAAGCTCAACAGTGTGCTGTGTGAGTGAACCGTTTCCCAAAGTTACTTTAGCCCTATATGCCTTGCTTATTATTGCCTTCAAAGCTAATCTCGTCTTATCTCTACTGTGTCTCTACAAACATCATTTGGCAACTAGGTATTCGCACATAAATATAGGTATATCATTTATTTATTCTTTATTTTTTTATAATATTATTTTGAGAATACATACTTAACTTCTTATTTAAAACTGTGGTTTACATAGTTTTGTATAATGTAGAAGCATTTTATTTTCAAATGTTGTAAATGTGAGTAGGGGAAAGTGGTCACCATTCGTACGCGGGGCACATTCGTACATTTAGTCTAACAGAAAAACTAAACGGCTCACAAAAACGCTTTTCCATGTATGCATAGACATACCAGCTACCATGTTGCTAGCGGAGTTTCGCGCCAGCCACACCACGATGTATCAAAGAGTATAGTAATATATCGATGTATCGACTGACAAGAAGGAACGTGTTTTCGCGCGCGGTGAGTAATTTTTTTACCTATGTTTAATTGGCAATTTTAAGTAGAATTGTTATACTTTTGACAAAATGGTGATGATTAATTAATGTTAACATTGTTTATTTTGAGCTTTAATTGTTATATTTCTCAGACTAAATTAGAATTTGTATATAAAGTTATATTTTAATTTTGTTCAAGGCATGGGGTGCATTCGGACAGCCAAACATGGGGCACATTCGTACGCGTATGAATGCGAAGAAAACCGGGTATATCCCGTATATATACAGATACACCTGAAAAAACTGAATTAGAAGAGATATACTTAGACAGAAAGAATTGAAAAAAATAGAACAGGCAAGGAAAGCTAGAGCCAAAGCTCTCAGTCATTGTTCGGGTACAGAGCTGAAAATATCTGACAGATGAAACCAGGATCATGGTCATTCTTTTTCCCTGATATAGATGCCATACTCTGTATATCAGCGATGTCGCCATGATCTTCCCTGATCCACGACCACGAGCGGGCTGTACAGAACAGAATTATCAATAAGTACACTACGGATGAACGATTAAATTTATTGTTATTTTTCTAAAGAAAGATTTACCGACTATGAGTCAAATCAAATATTATTAAGTTAGTTCTTTGAAAAATACGTATTTTTATAATAATTAATACAAATTTAACAACTTTAATAGGCTTTTTAATTGTCCTGTATGAATCTACCCCATGGCGTATGAAAGTACCCCACCTATTGTACGAATGTACCCCGTACGTGGGGTACGTTCGTACATATATCTTATCGTAGAAAAATTACTATAACTCTTGAACCTTTTGATATAATAGTGTCGGACTTTTTTGTAACAAACTACAATATATTTGTCACACATCGGTACATAAACTAGATAAATTCGACAATTTTATTAATCATAAATTTAAAAAATAATATCTAAAAAGTGTACGAAGGGTGACCACTTTCCCCTACCTAACATGGAGCCATTTACATATTATGTGATAATTTACTTTTTGACTGAACTAAAATAGCAATTGAGAGCATGACATGCTCGCAAGTGTGTTGGATCATTCGGTTCCCTTCAAAATGGTTGAGCTGAATGGTGCCGATACACGTGTCATATTCGTGAACGGGCACAGTTGAGACTGGTCATCTCTTAACTGCCACCAAATTGTTTTAATCTTTAGGTAGTGTCCGTTACCCAGGCCAGATGTTGTCGAAAATGGTCATTTGAATCATATAGATAATTAGTTTTGCGGCTTCTGTAATTGTTGCGCACATTTTTAAATTTGTTGCGCTTATAGTTTTTTAATTATTTCACAAAAACATTTCCTGCTGGCGTAACGTTACGCCAGCCAGACCTTTTTCTTTCAGCTCAGTACATTGGATAATTAATGAGATAATACGATTAAAGTCATTAGGAAGTGAATGACCGTGGTAACCCGACCAAGTTTAGGTGGTACATGGTGGACATTATACTATCTTTTGAAATGTTTAGTATAATACATAAATACACCTTACAATTTCAGTACAGACGCGTACACTGTTAAATACATACATAATATTATCTGTACTATGAAAACATTATTATTATCAGTTTTAGTTTTTTAGATCAGTTGTATATAACTGATCTAAAAAACTAATAATTGACATAACATTCAGTTCATATATTATCTAATCCAGTGGCCAAATAACACCGCGCGCATCAAGACCGTGTTCGTGAAGAACTGAATATCATCATAACTTGTTAAATACTTACAGGATACTAATGAAACTTCACATACATTTGAAGGCAGTTACAAGCTTTATAATAACGTTTAAAGTAAGTCGTTAGACTTCTTATTGAGAGTGCTGGGACCAATTGAAGTGTTTTTCTGTTTAATGAAAAAACCTTTAAGATATGCAATATTTTGGTTTTATTATTGTAGAACAAATTTAAACTAAGTCCTAAGAAGTCATGTACAAAATATGATAAGAATCCGCTTAACCATTTCAAAGATCTAGCAAAACCAAAAACGTTACCCCAGCAAAATCTCAAATAACTTCGCAACCGAAGAAAGAACAAATACAAAATAAGACACAACATTTACTTCATCTAGACAACTAATTTTATAGCTAATATTTATTTAAATATTCCCATTAGAAAGAAAAAGGTCTGGCTGGCGTAACGTTACGCCAGCAGGAAATGTTTTTGTGAAATAATTAAAAAACTATAAGCGCAACAAATTTAAAAATGTGCGCAACAATTACAGAAGCCGCAAAACTAATTATCTATATGATTCAAATGACCATTTTCGACAACATCTGGCCTGGGTAACGGACACTAATCTTTATAGTTTGAATTGTATTATAGTTTTCTTTTTATTTTCTTTGCATTGTCCTCACATATATAAGCAACAAGGATGTAGGATGTAATCAAAGTTTTGTAATACAGAACATGATTATTTTAAAAGAGTGTCTGTGGAGTGGAGTTTCTTGCACATTCTTCTCCTTAGTTGTTGTTGACTGACCAACCTTGACAATTCAAAAGTGCCTGTAAATGGTTCACTTGAAATAAATGCTTTGAATCTTGAATCTATAAACCCAACATTGCCATCCAATTTGATTGC
This sequence comes from Hecatera dysodea, assembly GCA_905332915.2. Classification (NCBI taxonomy): domain Eukaryota; kingdom Metazoa; phylum Arthropoda; class Insecta; order Lepidoptera; family Noctuidae; genus Hecatera; species Hecatera dysodea. The sequence goes on from HG995309.1 coordinate 9,552,207, forward strand.
AAACTAGCTGACCCGCGCGAATTCATCTGCGTTGCATAACAATCAAACCACCAACCTTTTCTTATAACCACTAGATATTGTTTAGCCAGATGTTGTACTCATATAAAAAAAGCAATTTTTGCTAAATGTTTCATCGATGCTCTGCTCCTATTGGTCATAGTATGATGTAATATAACATAGGTATAGCGTTCCTCGAAAAATGGACTATCCAACACTAAACAATTTTTTTATTCAAAAACACTGAAAGAAATCAACTTTTCAGCCTTATAATATTAGTATAGATGTATTCCAAAACAAAGCACCATTTTGGTTTAGGTATATCCTCAATTACCCAAGTTGTAATAACTATAAATAAAAAAACAGCATTACATTAAAAAGTCTATTCTAATCTTTTATTTCACAACTATCCAATACTTTTATATACTCGTCATGAGTCAACAATTCACTCTTAGTAGCTTCAGAAATAGCAATACTTGACAAGATGATTGCAATATAACCATCAGCATCGGGCATTTCCTTCAGGAGCTTGGGCTGATTTACTAACTCTTCATTAACTTCAACTAATGTGCCTTTCATGCAACAAGGTATTTCAAAACCTGTGCCATCTTTGAACTCTATTTTGCAAATGATGGACTTGGGGCCTAATTGCTGGCCTCCCTTCTTACTTTTGCCCCGCACAGAATTCTTCAACCTGTCTACTTTTCCTACAGTATAATTCACTTTGTACTCTTCATTCTTACTGAAAAAGAAATGACTTGGTGCCAAGGTCAGGAGAGCAATCCTGTTTGAGTGGAACATTATCATTATGTCATTGTTCTTTACTCCATCAACATTTGTAATATATCTCTTACTAAAATATCTCTCTGTAAATGTCTTTAGGTTGTTAAGGTCTGGTATTGAATCTAGTATGCCTATTTCCTCCATTGCTATAAAAATAAATGCTATGTGTTATGTGTAGAGTTTAGCTATTTAACTAGCTTGGTTGGCTCGCTCTTGTGCTAGTATTCGAGCCCGGATTTCGGCGTGACGTCTACGGGACTCTTGCAAGTTAGCTGTCTGTCGGGCAATGCGTTCTGCTTTCAAACACTTTCTCATATCCCGGTCATAATCATTGCAATATCCCATAAACTTTCTAAATGGATGCTGCAACAAAAATATTAATTCTGAATGAATGGTCCTTCTGGATAATTAATTAGAGACCCAAATAATAATAATTCTTGATAAAATCAAAAAGGAGAGTGTGCAGCAAATAAATGAGGTTACTTTCAGAGATCAATTTCCAAGGGTTATAAAAGTAAGAAATTCAACTAAGCGTTATCCTTAGTGTATCTATTTGTTACACACAATATCTAATTTGTTATGCAATTAAGTTTTTACTTCTTACCTACCTCGGTGTGACAATCCATCAACTTCCGTATAAAAACATTACATTCATCGGTGTGTAAATGGGGTGCCAAGTCTGTGTGCATAACTAAGTATTAGTCAAATCTATATAAGAATGTTGTATGTATCAACAGAACTGTTGAAGGTTTTTTTTAATAAAAAAATTACTTCAAATCCGTCCAACAAGCCGTGTCCAACACAAGACTATTCTAACGTAGGCATGGGCAAAAAATATCGATATATCAAAATATCGATATTTTTCCATACAATTATCGATGTATATCGTTGATATTTTTAATCGCGATATATCGATATTCGATTTTTAACTTAGAGTATCGAATTCGTATCAATTCCGATTATTTTTTTACGCAATTTTGTTTTCGTGTTTTTAATAGAATAGAATAGAATAGAATACTCTTTATTATGTACACCATATAAGTTACAGAAAATATAAATGAAGAAAACATTACATAGGGTGACACAATGGGCGGCCTTATCGCTAAAAGCGATCTTTTCAAGACAACCATTTTAATGTTATTAGATACTTCGTGCATGCTCCTCGCGTTAACTTTAAAAAATTGGTTGCGTGCACGAAAATAATAATACTATTAAACCATCAGTGTGAGACGAATATCACCCTAAAGTTAACAGAAAATTAACAATTTTCGGGTTTTTTCATCAAATCAATCATAAAACCTTAAAATATATTAAATTGTTTAGGCTCGAGCATTAATAAAAAATACTATTTTCTTCTATTATTTTTACGAAGTTTGAATGCTTTGGGAATATGTATGAATAATCATGCGAAAATTGACGATATATAATTATATATTTTTCACTCGATAATTATCGATACAGTTTAAAAATATCGATATATTTTTTCACTTGCCCATCCCTATTCTAACGATTTTACTTGTCAATTTTTTGACATTTATTTTGATTTGACGTTTTTAGCGACTGCAAGGAACCAGAGACAATATTTTTGCATTTTTTAGGTTCAAGATTTGGGAGAATGTGTTGCCAAATGAAAAAACGTTACATAATATAATAAGTTACGAACATTTTCGAATAGGTCAAAAATCATTGAATAGGCTTTTTACTCTCACCATAAATAGCCTACAAATAGCACAAGGCATAGTTGCTTCTTAAAGGCATGTTCAAGAGAAATTATGCAGTTATATATTTGAATAGATCAAGATGAGGATAGTAACGTATATATAAGTTGTATCCTAAGTCCACTACGAGTCATGCCTTCTCGTCGGGTTTCTTGTTTTTTATTTCTTCATAGACCAAGGCAAATTTTATCCCGCAGTGGACAAAAGAGTAGGGGCTATCATGAAGAGATAGTAAAACACCGATAATATTTATTTGTTTTTTACTTAATACATAGTCACATTGTGTCTCATTAATAACTAACAAAGAAATAACGGCAAACACCGCTCAAGTACGGGTTTTATTAGACCTAGTAGTAGGAATACCTACAATTACAAACCTTAAAATAGATACAAGAGTAACTAACAAACTTCATCAATAATGACTAGTAATTTATTGCATTTTTGAGACATGTATAAAAAACACCTTGATAATTGGGATTGGAAGTTGTCTTGCGTTTTCTATCATCACCACTAACAAACGCACGAAGAAAATCACAATAAAACATACGATACGACATCATTCACCTCAAAAACAGGAACAAGCGAGTAATTAAGCAAAATAAATTACTGATAAATACAGAAATGCGATGTAACGAAAAATAACTAGTGATTTGATGCCCGATTAGATGAGTAGAAATGCAAAATGTGCCCAAAATAAATGTCCAATCCAATTGGCTAAAATTAAAAAGCGGGTGTGTAGTGTGGTGTGGGGTTCGTTCGTTCGCGGAGGCATCAACTCTTGGGCATGCCCTGGGGCGTAGCGGTCTCCACCATCTTCTTGTACTTGCCGACGAGCTCGGGCAGGTCGTAAGCGATGGCGACGTCGAGCCGCGTGATGGGGCAGCCCCGGAAGTACGTGCATGTTGCCGACAGCTGCTGGAACTCGAACAGGGGATTCAACCGGAAAAAGTCCCGGTACGTCTCGGGGTCGGGCAGGTCGTACCTAGAAACACGAATATCAATTAAAATTAAAATTTCACAGTTTACCGGTCAAATCAGTTTGAAAGTGGGTCGTTTGACGGGCACCAATTCTTTAATTCTTTATAGTACACCAAGACATATTATAATAGTCATAATAAAGTGCATGTACAAAAGCAAGCTAAACTCAAAGTTGAGTTTATTCCCAGCAAACCTTTGAGTGATAGAGAGAGATCAGCATAGAGGGTAGGATCCGGTGTAATAAATAATATCAATATATTTACATAAATAAATACAAATATATATACCTACATAGGTATGCATATCTACTAATAAAATGAAGAAAGAGTGACGCGAAGTAAGAAGTAGAAGAGAAGTGGCAGTGCGACAGGGTTAACCCTCGGAATGCGGTACTCAAAGCGTTCACGAAGATATTTAGGACAATAGGATTGTGCAGGATAGTGTTGAGAAGGGATAGGATATAGGTATCTTGCCGATGCCGAATTGGTAGCCACTTCAATCTGGTTCGAAACTCCGACACATGGTCATATTTGCGGAGGCCAATAAATTTAGATATTTTACGAGTTTTCCGTTGCATCTAGAAAGCAGACATCCTCATCATCATGGTCTATGAACAGTAATAGCAGAGATTGAGCCAGGCTGACCTTAGTGTGAAATGGTAGGAATTTTTAGAGCCCACCATTATAAAACTATAAAAATCTAAAAAAAAATGGCGGTTACATACGTATGTATGTGCTTACAAGAAAGAAATGAGGAAGGTGAGGATCTTAAGAAGCCACATATTGATTTTCTTTTGAGGACAGTCGTGACTAAATAGAGCAAACAGTAAATGGACATTAGAGCAAAATAATTTAGCGTCTTAGCCAATACACACCTGGAAATATTCGTGAGTGTGCTTAGACCCTCATAGATGTGGTAGTTCTGAGGGTTTTCAATGATGGCGTCGGCGATGATCTTCCTGTTTCCAAAGATCGTCTTGTGGTTGTAATAGGTTGTCAGGTAGCAGTCAACCATCTTCGCGTGGTTCCTCACGCGAACCTGTTGTATAAAATCAATCATCATGAGAAATTAATATCCTACTAAGTGTGAAATGAAGCTGGTAATGTTATACCTCCGTCGTATTTAGTTATCTTCGATTTACATCAATCGTATTAGTTATTTTGAATCCCTACTAAGATATGAAATTAATGCTGTCAACATGAGTTACTATTTCGGATACAGCAATTTAGGTGCTTGTTGTATTCATCATAGCTCTTAATCTACAAACAAGTCTACTTACAGCGAATCTCCTAGCGCTCGCAATCTTGTTCTCAATGCGCTTGTCAATGGCTTGCCGCAAGTCCCTCAGGAGCTCTCTCTCCTGGGCTTGCAGTAGTCTCACGGGCGCACCCGGCTCATACGGCATCGACCACAGGGACACGGTGTACATGACTGGTGGTTGCGCAGAGCTCATCAGCGGCGAGATGTTCCAGATCAGCGCGGACTGTACGCGCATCAGCTCCTCCGGCTTCACCGTGTCTGCTTTGTTCAACACGATGCGTGTCTAAAGGGAGTTCGAAAATTATGTTTTTAAATAATTGTCAATGATACTGTATTTTTCATCCTTACTTTGTCAGACGCCCCAAAATATCCTCGTCATCAACAAAGGGTATCGTAACTCATCATTTAAAATTTAATTACATTGTATTAGAAACCAAATGAAAAAAACTGAAACTCGAATTCAAAATGTTATATTATGCCCAAAACGCAGGAAAAGTGTCTAAGTAGTCGTATTCATTATGGAAAAATACATTAATGGCTTTTATTCAGAAAGTTATAATTATATCTTATTATGATTACTTAAATTTATAGACGTAACTTACACTCTGACGCATCCTAACAATTCATTGTCGATCAAAATACCTGGCATCTGAGCTGAAGGGAGCATCAGGTGATGGCAGATAAAGTACGCAGTCATATTTTTATTATGAGACGTGCTGGTATGCAAATTATGCACACGCATTTTCGCTGTCTGTTAACATGGCACTGTTTCCATATAATAATATACCAGGAAAAGACAAACTTATAAGTTTGTCTTTCTCGTGTTACAATTTCATTTTCATCCTGAGCGCGTTGTCTAACATTTCTTAATTGATATTTACCTGAGACTCCCTGCCTTTGAGTTGGTCGAGTATAGCTTCTGTCTCGGGTCCGACGTCCAGTTTGGAAGGATCGTAAACTAGGAAGATGATGTCGGCGCGGTCGATGAACCACTGGCAGGCGTCGTTGAAGGGGAATACTCGAGACACCTGCTTCCTTACTTCCAGTATTCCGGGAATTTCTACGATGTTCACCTGGAAATATTCATTAAAACTTTTGAATACCTCCTCTGCCGAATTGTAATCAGTGTTGTGTTTCTTGTAAATTATCGAAGCGCAGCTGCTATCTAAAATCAATCCATTCCTATTGCGCTTTATTATTTTAGCAAATAACAAACGTTTCCACTATGTTTAAACACCTCGTAAGGGGTAGACCATTAATCAGTTGTTGGCTCATCAAAAAGTCGCGAAATATCCCAAGGACCTTTCGTAGAGAGACGTGTATTTATTTTTTCGTTTAACCCAAATTATTAAAGAATCTCTGTTTAAAGATAATTTACTCTGATTTTTAAAATATTTTTAGCAAAAAATACACGTGATTATGGGGGGGGGGGCTGCTTTTGTATAAACTTGAGGAGGTGTCAGGGGGGGCTAAAATTATTCTAAAAATACATCACGCTATCCCCTAAACGAACTTTCTTAGATCTATAAGTATAAATTAAAAGTACCTTTTCCAATATTTTGCTGGGATATCTCAAACCTCTGAGACGCTCTTCCAGACCTTGTCCGAACTTCTGAAGTCCCGAAAAAGTCCAATCAGCAGCTAACTGCGTACCATCTAACACTTGTGGTTCCTTTCCGTGCATAAGGATGTTGAAATACGCTGGTGATGGTTCCGCCCCTGCAAACGTTAAAACATGTTATATTTCACGATATTTTAAACAATAGTTGGCGGCTTATTTGCCAAAATTGAAGACCTTACCAGTTCTAAGAGACCATTCGGTGAATTCAAGCCCGGTTAAGTAGTTCAAGATGCTAGATTTCCCACCACTCCAGGGACCCATAAAGAGTACCAAAGGCTTGGAGAAGATCTCAGGATCGCCGAAATGCCTGTTACTCAGATCTCTGTACTTGTAAAGACCTTCTAATGGTTTGATAGAGCCCTCGTATAATCTCTTCAAATCTCTGAGTACAATGTCGGCAGACTTTTCAACGGTTAACTCATCTGCACTCGCTTCTTCATCTAGTCTTAGGATTTTGGTAATATGGTCACGGGGTCTTAGGTTTTCGGGAATATCAATGGTCTGAAATGATAAAAAGTCGTTTTTTTAGACATTCAACACTTATACATAAAACCGGCTAACATAAGTCGATAATTCAACATCGTTGATAATCTTAAATTCGAAGTAATGTCAAGAATGTAGATATGTGCACTCTGTTTTTATCATTGAATATATTTATATGTCACCCGAAAAATATAAAACGCAGTAAGTTTTTAAAATATCGCGTGAAATTCTAAACTTTTTTCTCTTAATATATTGGAAACTAACACAACTATTTATTCTATAAAAAAATGGTTTTTACATAATATATCAAGAAATTATAATCTAATAAAGATTTTTTACAATCGGATTCTGCAATTTTCCAGTGACATATAGGTACATAGGTACAAGTTTTTGCTTTAACATTAACTAAATAGAATTACATGTTAGTTTTTAGTAGAGTTAATGTTACAGCAAAAACAGGGGTACTTAAAACCAATATGAATAAACCTACAGGTTTAGGTTTTATGTTGTCTAGTATGGTTCGGATAAGTGAGCAAAGTATTCTAACAATCATGTAGTGCTTACAATCAATAAGTCTTCCTCGGGCGCTCCTTCTTCCTCCGAAGCTTCTTCATCAGCAGCTTCAGCTTCCTCCTCGCCAGCCTCAGAGGCCTCCTCGGACTTATCCCCATCTCCCTCCTCCTTGCTTTCTGCAGCAGACTCCTCATCTTCTTGTGACTTCTCTTCTACCCCTCCTTCAGTTTCCTCGACAGACGCTTCTTCTTTCTCTTCAGATTCACCTTTGTCTTCTACTGATTCTTTCTCATCCGCTGTTTCCTCTGTCTCTTCCCCAGAATCAGCTTTGTCTTCTCCAGAATCGGCTTTTTCCTCTCCAGACTCTTCTTTTTCTTCTCCTGAATCATCTTTGTCTTCGGTAGTTTCGTCCTTTCCTTCTTTAGATTCATCTTTTCCCTCTACGGATGCTTCTTGTTCGCCAGACTCATCGTCAGCTTTTCCTTCTTCGGACTCGTTGTCTGTACCTTCTTTAGAGTCTGTTTCTTCTTGAGATTCATCAGCCTTTTCTTGAGATCCATCGTCATCTTCTTTTGTCTTGTCATCATCGTCTTTATTTTCGTCAGACGCGTCCGCGGTTTCAGCAGACTTGTCATCATCGTCTGCTGATTCTTGACTAGCATCGGTTTCTTTACTGTCTTCTTCCTTTACTTCTTTGCTGTCTTCTTCGGATCCATCTTGGGATTTTTCGTTACTTTCACCCTTGGCTTCGTCTTCTGTTTCGCCACTCTCTTAAATGCAGACATTTTAGTTACATGAATTGTTTTAAAATTTGAGAGATAATTATAATATACAGTGTGAAATCTTAATGGTTGTTTTCCCGCGGCAGGACGATTACCCATCAGTAGTACTATCGAAACACAAAGTTAAACTAAAAAAATAAATGTTTTTTTTTCTTCAAATCATTAAAAAAGTGTTCATAAACTCGAAAGAGCGAGAATCAATAGTAGTGCACTAGACATAAAGTAGGTAGATACCTACATGAGACGCACGTACCGCCGCGTACCTACATATCGCGCGATGCACTACTGTTGGTTCAAGTCGCTTTCGAGTTTTGTTTATCACAATTGTTAATTTGCCATTTATGGAGTCTAATATTTTTTATATATATAAATCGATTGTATTACCGATACAAACTCATTTCGCTTCGGGAAAACAACCATTAAAATTTCACACTGTATACCTACTAGCTGACCCGGCAAGAGTTGTTTTGCCTTATTAAATCAAAAAATAGTTAGGGGTGGGTCACCCTTATCATTTAGGGGTATAAAAATATATGTTGGCCGATTCTCAGACCTACCTGATATGCACACAAAATTTCATACAAATCAGTTCAGCCGTTTCGGAGGAGTTTGATAAGAAACACCGCGACACGAGAATTTTACACCGTAACTAGCTGACCCGGCAAACGTCGTTTTGCCACATAAAATAAAGAAAAAATTAGAGGTGGACCCACCCTTAACATTCAGGGGGATGAAAAATAGATGTTGTCCGATTCGCCACCCTAGCCGATATGCACGCTAAGATTCACGAAAATCGGTCGAGCGGTTTGGAGGAGTTCAACCACAAACACCGTGACCAGAGAATTTTATATATAAGAACATATATATACTGTAAGGCCGAAACTTACAAATGTTTTTATGGCAGCTACGAGCAACACCGAAAAAAACAAATTCGCTATAATACTGATGCCTTTGCTCACCTTGGTTAGCTGCTTCTTCATCAGCAGATGCTTCTTTGCTGTCTGCATCATCAGCCTTTTGTTCGTTGCTGTCCCCGTCGGTGGTTTCTGCCACAGCTTCTCCTGAGTCAGTGTCGTCAGATCCTGCTTGTAAGTCTTCCAAGGATGCTTGGGGCACGTAGGGCTCGTCTGCTATTTCCACTGATGGAGCATCGTCCTCTCTACTATCAGCTGCTTCCCCGCCAGTTTCTGCTGAATCATCTTCTTTGGTATCCCGATCGTCAACACTTACTTCATTACTGTCGCTTTTTTCGGCAGAATCTGTGAACATGATGTATTGTTCTTATAAAAAAAACCTTATAAAAAGTTATTGTTTGTAAGTACCTATTTTCAAAATGAAAATGAATGGTACCAAAATATCAAAAATTATTAATTGTAAAACATGTGCATAGTTATCTTCTATACTCTCGACTCAAGCTGTTTAGTTAGATTTAGTCTCACGTAGTAGTAAATAATATTCGATAGGTACAATAACCTAGTTCCCAAAAGATATTGCTTTACATCCATCAGTTCCACGAATTTATTGTAATTTTCCTCAAAAACACTTGCACGTTTCCCTACCACTTGGCTTACGTAATGATTAATCCATTTTGTCCGTCCTTGACAATCTATACAGTCATTTCAAAGTCTTAATTTCTTATTAACAGTCCGTCACATCTCTAGTTTGACGCTCTCAAGTGAATTTCTACGTTGCGTGGTTATAAATACAAGTTTAATTTTAGATGGCCCAACCTCAATACGTTTTAGAGGACAATGACTATAAAGCCACATTATAATATTTCAGCGCATGTCTGGTGTATAACAACTTTGTTACAAATTCTAAATATCACAAACTGCTATGGTTCTTTATCATATTCACGGCGGTTGGTCTGCCTAGGTCATTATTGAATGATTTATTCTTCATTAAATATTTTTCTAGTATTCTGAAATTCAAATGACTAATTCTATTTGAATCTATACTTGGTACTCTACTCTCGACTTGCTTCACACATTGTGCTCGTAATCGTAACTTAGATTAATAAGAGTAATTACAATGGAAAAAAATATCTGGATGATCTACTGACGTCTATTATTTAGCCGACGACGTTAATATCGATGACGCGCCGACGTCCGCGCAATTAAAATAGATCCGACATCTCAACACCACCAAACTTGTGTCAATCCGAGATTATTCCTGGTTCCGCTGAGGTCACATTTAGTAGCGTTTACTCTAAAGTTAAACGTAGATAACGCACTGTAGGAAACTGTTCAAGGATGCGGTGAAACGGAATATTTAAGAATTTGATACAGCTGTGTAACTGTGTTACAAATTTTACCTTTGGCAGATAAACCAATAAAATTATTGTCTTAATTTTTCCTCTTTATTGTACGCCAATAATAAACTTCCAAGTACAAAGGTGAGCTTAATAACTTATCACCTTGAGTCTTCTCCCAGAAAGTCTTTGAGTGATAGAGAGAGATCACAATAGAGGAAGGTCTTGATTAGAATAGAAGGAAAAAAACGCTTAATGGATTTATTGAAAAACGATATGGCTAGAAAGATTGTGACTACGTTAACTATAGAGAAGTAGTTATAGTAAGAAGAAGACATGCTGAGCTTTCCCCAAATATGATTGATGATGAATGAAATTAAATTATGGGTATAAAGCTGGATAATTGGGGATTTTTGTTTTAGTTTCTGTTTCAACTGTCGAAAATAACCTGGTAAACGCAGAAAGTTCAATAAAAAATTGTCTGTAAAATTACTTGTTCGAATTCGTCAATTCTACGACTACTGTAGCTATCGTGGTTAACGATGCTACTCAGGTACCGGACAATACTAAACTCATTTTCATTCAACAACTTCTGTTTAAGTAGACAATTTAATCTAAATGGTTCTTTTGCCAATTATTTCTAAAATAAAGCTATTTTAAATAGATCTTCAGATGTATAGAGAAACTGGGGACTAGGATGACTACAAATAATTAGGCAGTAAATTAGTGAAAAGCAATTAAAATGCTTTTACCTGGTTCCACATCTCCTGACTCGAGCTCTTTAAGAGCTTTCTCGATGTATGGCCGGCATTGTGACTCAGATGGTATTTCGTCGTCAGCTGAAAATAATTTATAACATTATGTAAAACACAGTTAAACCAAATTCTCTTTATCCTAACTTTATTTTTGAGAAAGTTTGTTCATTCAATACGTGAAAATAAAAGTTCGATCGATTAGGACAGATCTCGGATTTCGAGCAACCGTTAGTCTTAAAATTCTTCATCATAAATTGGAGATTCCATCATGTTATCGTTACAGTTTTTTTACATGTCCTTTTCCAGCTAGTTGAATTTCGGGGCCCGCCAGGGCCAGTACCTGCCAGGCTTGCGAAATTGGCTCGGAAGAGTCACCGCGGCCCTGAAACGCAAAGGCCGTTAAGAGGAACTCGGATGGGTTTTAGTCAGTAAGAGTCCGACTAAAGTCACTTTTTCCGCTCCGCCCAGAGCGGAAGAAGTCATTTGATGATTTCCCATCCATACCTAAATAAATAGCTGGATTAATTTAGACCTTCAGTCCATATGCATAAAACTTGTACCTGAATAAAATACATGAGTATTCAGTCAAATACCCCAGATTAGAGAAGGAAGGTGACTCAACCTTGCTGTGTATTTACTTATCCGTTTCTGCTTCTAAATAGATGGTGTTTATTGGATTTGTAATAATTTCAATATCTGTAACTGGAATCTACTTTCAACTCTCAGCTTTTCCCTCTCCTCTACTAGTCATAGTCCTCTACCAAGTTGCGCTACAGTACCTGGATCTCCATACTCCACATCGAAGTCTCGTTTACTATGGTCGTAAACTTTAAATGCTTTTGATTGACAGTCTTTTCTAATCCTTGACTCATTGTTTGGCGACCATCAATAAATCCTCAAGTCATAATTTTATCTTCAAGTGCTATTGCGTCATTACCAGCTGTAGATACGTCAAATTATGAATCACCTTCATTCCTCATTTTTGAATTATCTATCTACTTATAGTGCCCAATTTTTATTTATTTCGTATTAGGTGTTCTGTCCTATTCCTCGTCAAATCTATGCCATTAGGTACTTTCATTTCAATCCCATGTATCAACTTCTCAATTTTGTGTTCATCATTAATTTTGCTTAATGCTAATCAAACCTTTATCATTGATTAGGTATGGGTTGATTAATACAATGTTATCAATTACACTAATTTCTTATTTAAATCGCATAACTTTTGCTGCCATACACGTCGTCAACCTTCAGATTGAATTCCGCTCATGTGAAGACTAATACTGTGGTAATTTTGGAATAACTAATAGCATAGGTACTTACTTACCATTAAAATTATATTTTAGGTGCCTTTTACATATATATTTAAAACACTTATGAAGGAATTGGCGCAGGAAATGAGAGATTAGAAATATTTTCGTGTGATCTTGGATATTCTCATGTGTAGTATTTTCACCGACGGTTTATTGCCGGCCTTGGTCCGTCGCTCCACAAAGTAGAGCTGTTTGTGTTTTATGTTGCATGCTATGCCGCCTGACATTGACTTACATGTGGAGCTGACAGTGTCCACGAGTAGCCTATATACATATAGCGTACTGCTTTCTACCATATGTCTCCTCTTAGCATGCTTAGATGTTTGTGTAACTACCCTCATTATGTGATTAAATGAACTTTGTCAGCATATGCTAGGCAGATTTCCTAGTTTTTAGGTCACATAAATTCTTCAATACATCATCTTGTGCCCAAATTGAAAAGCAGAAAAAATGTGTTCACCACTGCGCTGTCGCATAATTAAAATTTAACGGTACCTATCACACTAGATGATCTAGTTAATTCTAGTTGGACGCTAACCAAATACTGGTGTACCGTCTACAAATGTGAATTAAACGGGGACTTAGTTCTTAGGCTTAGGCATTACTCTAACGCTGAAGGGCAACATGCAGTTATGACGTGACCTAGATCCATGTCATACTTTTATAATGTCGTCACGATCCTATCGTTTTTCACAAGATGGCGACGCACAACGACAAATCCCTGTATTTCTATTTACGTATCTAGCTTTGCGATGTAGCGAGGCGGCCGGCGCTCTACCTTCACTCAAATCTGTCTAATAAACATAGAAGAGAATAGACAAAACCTGTTAATAACTCGGTCACTAGATCATTTTGTCATACAAAACTTCACCTAAGGTTATTGCCAAAAATAGAGCACATACGTGAGCTTTTTACATAATTTCAGCGCAAGTTACGCCGAAAATAGCTACGATGTAGTGACGCAGAGTGGGAGCGAAGAAGTGCCGCCGGCTCCCACTTGGCGAGCGGCCTGGACTCACCTCGCACCGCCGCGGCGCACGCCGACGCCACCAACAACATGCACAACATTATCCTCCATGGCGACAATCCTTTGCTCCACATGTTGTTCAAGTTAAGCCCGCTAAGCTGGGCTATCAGTCATTTGCACACACACTCGCGCACCTGGTCGGCCGATCTAAGGACGTTGTACACATCTACACTGAATGACCGAATCCACTTAATACGTTGGCTCAACACGACTTGCGTCCCCTCAGGAATGCAACTCGGGTCAAGCCCGTTGCCATTCAATCGCGGTTAGAGCTGATCAAACCGAAAGATTTTGCGAAATAAATCTTATACTAAAGCAATAAATTATTGAACGACAACTCTATTATTAACCGCGATTCAATGGCTAAAATGTTGGCTGCAGCGGCAAGCGGTACGCGACACTGCACGTAAAGACGACGGACGTACTCTATTTCCGGAGACAGCACAGCATCGCTGGTCGGAGGGGTACTGGCGAGAGCGCGAGGCTCTCCCCGCGCCGGAGCTTTCAGCGATATTCAGCGCGGTGCGCGTGCCAAGCGCAGCCCACAGCGACGCGGCGCCCGCGACCAACCTGCTTCACATCACAACCTGGACGCCTCAATAAAGCTTATTTTGTTTATAAGTATGCACGTGTTTTATATATTTTTCTAACCTACACTTTTTCTAATACACGTAAGTAACGTCTCGACTATCATAAAGAGGCTAAAAGAAACAAACGCTAAAGAATGAGAGACTGATTTATTATAACAAATTACTTTTCTATCCAAATGAAGTTCAGCGGAATATGAGTCAGCGTAGTACATTTATCACCTGTTAGAAACAGGTGTTACCGCGTCTAAGTTATAATAAAAAGGTCCTCGAATTCCTACTACAGTGCTGTCCCAACCGAAGTTATGAAATTACAAAGAGAGAGTCTTATAATTACTTCTAATTTGTATCAAACCACATGTTCTTCAAGGCTGTTCCACGTATTTTAGAGAAATTATATCACCGTCTTCTTTGACGTCTTCCCACTTCAATTAATTTCGTCCAAGATTAGATAATAAATATAATAGGAACGCGCCAAATGGCTTTGAACAACGTAATACGACAAGCGAGATGTTGGAGTAGCGTTCACGAAGCATTAATACTTGTCGTCATACAAGATTTGTTGGCAGAGGAACTGCTGCTGCTGGTGTGACCGCCCGCTTTAATACATCAGCATGTCGCTTTCGAAAACACTGCACTTGGTGCAGTGACACCCTCAGAGTCAGTGCCTACGCAAATATAGTTTTCATTCGCAGCTATTTGCGGATAGTCCTTGTACATGGTGTCATAACAACGCATGTATGTAGGCAACCTATGCGTTTTACGAGGAAAGACGAATATGTTACGAGAAGAAGTACCTAGGTAAAATTTTTCAGATATTACGAAGGAGGAGGATTTTAGGAGATGGAGGAATTACTAACAAATATTTACCTGGGATCCTCAAGATTTCCTTTGGAAGCATTCAAAGTATTTTAACAGAAACATTAGGGTTTAAAAAGGTTTCGGCTAGATGGGTACCATGAATGTTGACAGAAGAAAACAAAAAATGACGATTATAAATGATGATCATAGATGGCGCTGCGCTGTCATGTAAACATTGAGCTCCGTATTTAAATAGTCGCAAAAATTGTAAAAGCGTTAATATCTTTAAAATTATGTGTTAGAAGTTGAATAAATAGTGTAAATCACCTGAGATAATGTTATCAACTCGCGAATTTAACCCTGGACAAAGTTATTACCGTGATTTTGCGTGATCAGTTATAAGTGACTAAATTCAGTTAATTGAGTGAAATCTGTACCGATATATGTGTGAACATACTAGTTTTCATCAAACAATATGTGATTGCGTCAAAATGAACTAAAATAGAAGAAAAAAGTGCAAAAAAGTGAAAACGGTTGAGATTTAAATAACCACCACAACTGCAATAATAATATTCGAACAGAGTAAGGAAACGAACCTTTATTTCGACGCTCTGACTCAAGTACTTAATAGCTGTTTCCGCAGTAACGTGTACTGAGAATCTCGTGGCATCGGGTTCGATACCCACCGAACGCAAGTTCTTTTTGAGATTTATAAAATTTGTTCGTTGAATATTATTACGATGAACTTCCTAAATAATATAACATTGCGACGACAGCGAACATACTCAGACCCAAATACAAGTAATGTGAGTGAAGTTTCGACACATACCCTCAACGATGAAAGTGTATCCAGTATGCCTGACTTGTCGAGCGATGAATCACATAACGAACTGATACTTAAATTAAAAGAGCAAATTAACAAACTAGGATCAGAACTCAGCAGTGCCCATCAAGAAATTGAGACTCTTTCTATTGAAAATGCAAACCTTAAACGAACGAATATTGAACTACTGGAACAAAATAATTTATACAAAACTGTTACACATAGCCCCATAAAAAAAATTAAAACAAAAACACCTCTTAGGAATGAAAAAACAAGAAGAAATAAACAATTACAGACATTATGTGAACTACAATCACCACCAACAGCAGGTCAAATGGCAGATCAAAGTAACACCCTGATCCAGCCATCATCCAGTACCGAGATGCAACATCAAAAGAAAATAAACGAAATAATGACTAGAAATAAAATTCACATATTGAGCACTAACACCAGGAACAAGATATTATCTATCTCTCAAAAAACATTCTCCGAACATTACGATATATGCCACTATCTCAAGCCGAACTGTAGCACAGACCTACTAATTAATAATTTGGAAAACAAAATACAAGATTTTACATTTAACGACTTCTGTGTTATCTTAATAGGCGAAGAAGACTTTCAGAATACTCGTGACTACCTTGGCCTTATATTCTACATAAGAGAAGTCGTACAGAAGTTAAGTCACACTAATATAATAATATGTGCACCCACTTATAAGTATGGGCACCACACCAATATGTTCAACTGGCGAGTGGAGAATTTTAATAATTTGTTATACCTCGACATACTAGAACATAAACATGCGTACTTCTTGGATTCTAATAGAAATCTTAAGTGTAGCTATGAAATGTTTAATATACATAGTGGCACGGTGAACAAACTCGGCATGGAAACCATTTTCCAAGACATCCAAGACTACATTAATGGAATAATACAGTATGAAATACAAACATTGGAAAGCCTTACACACACAAATCAGCTGACTGATGAAAAAAACTCTGAATCCATGTTTTTTCGAAACTAAACACTTATATGTATTACATCAAAATATAGCTGGATTATTTAACAAAACTGATCTCTTGATGATAAATATGGAAGAGCTTGCAGACAAAAGCAAATCAATTGATGTACTATGTATTACGGAACATTTTATGATGGCAGGATCCGAAACATATCTCCATATAAATAACTATGTTTTAGCTAGTTGCATTAGTCGAAATAATAGCAAAAGAGGCGGAGCGTGTATCATGGTTAATAAGGAGCATAAATGGAGGGAAATTCCAGACGTTAAGAAACATGCTATAACTAATGTATTTGAATGCTGCGCTATCGAACTTATTGATTACAAGGTTATTATTGTCTGTGTCTACCGAGTACCGAACCCGAACAATGTGGTAACATTTCTTTCAAAACTTGAAAAAGTCCTTCTGCTCATTACTAAAATGAGTTGTAATAATATTTTAATAGCTGGAGACTTTAATATTGACATTTTAAAAAGTAATAATGTATCCCTAGATTTCGAATGTTTGTTATTGAATTTTAACTTAAAGCTTGCTTTAAAACAACCTACTAGACTGATTAGCATGACTTGTTTAGATAACTTTGCCCATGATTTAAAAAAACAGTGTAAGACTGAAGTGTTGGATTTTGGTTTATCAGACCACACAGCCCAATTAATAAAACTTCCAATAAAAAAGCTTTTCAAACTAAAATACTGGTATAAAACGGAACGAGATTACTGCAAAGAAAACATTGATAAATTCAAAATGTGCCTGAATAATTTTTGTTTTTCAGAAATTTACATAACTAAGGACGTAGATAATGCGTATACATATTTCATGGATAATTTTAAATTATTCTACAATCTGTGCTTTCCGCAGAAAAGTGTAATGATGAAAGTTAATTATAAATCTAAGTGGATATCACGGGGAATAAAAATTTGTAGTAAAAGAAAAAGACTATTGCTCTGGCAACTTAGACAAAAAGCAACAAAAACGAATAAACAAAATTATATTAATTATTCCAAATTACTAAAAAAAATTATATCACTAACGAAGCGTGCGCAAAATAATTACAGAATTAAAATGTCAAATAATAAATCAAAGACAACGTGGCAAATGATTAATAAAGTACGACCAAATCTACCAAGAGAACCCATAGATAAAATTAAAATCCAAAATACAAGTATCACAAATCCTACAGAAATAGCTAGCACATTTAATAATTACTTCGTTGATAAAGTTAAGCCAATCTTGGGTGCTGGTAAAAATGTAACATCCCTAATTAACCACAGACCTAATTCAATGTTTTTAGCTCCAAGTACACCTCTTCATGTATTTAAGATTATAAAGGGCCTAAAAAATACAAAAAGTGTCGGTTATGACGAAATTTCTACAAAAATTGTAAAAGAAGTAAATAGTCAGATATGTCATCACATAAGTCATATTATAAATCTATCTATAACAAATGGCACATTTCCTAAGGATCTTAAACTAGCAATTGTTAAACCTTTGTTGAAAAAAGATGATAAAGAATTAATTGAAAATTATCGACCCATTGCCCTCCTCTCTATATTTTCCAAAATCTTTGAAACTTACTACAATACAGAATTAAATAATTACTTAGAAAATAACAATATCTTATGCAGCGAACAAAAAGGCTTTCGAAAACATAAAAATATAAACATGGCGATCTTTGAGTTTTTAAAAAGTATAATGAATGCGGTTGATAAAACTACCCCTGTCTGCTCCATTTTTTGCGATATGACACAAGCCTTCGATTATGTTGATCACAAAATATTGGTTAGTAAATTGGAGGCATACGGTATAAGAGGAAACGTTTTGGAACTATTTAAATCTTACTTAACTGATCGAAAACAAATCACACAAGTTACAAGATTTAATATAAAAACTAAAAAAGAAGAACAATACCAATCCAAAGTAAGATATGTTAGATATGGTGTTCCCCAAGGCGGCGTAACAGCACCTACGCTATTTATTATCTACATCAATGACCTCCCTAAAGCAACTGTGCAACCTATGACATTATTTGCAGACGACAGCACAGTAAATATTATATGTAATGATAAAAATCTATTTGAAAACGACATAAATAAAGCACTAACATCTATAATAACATGGCTAATCAATAATAATCTAAAAATAAATATAAATAAAACAAATGTAATGAACTACAGTCAAAGACCTCAAAATTCAATTAAATTTACATTAATATATGATAGTAATATAATAAATCAAGTAGAAACAGCCAAATTCCTCGGTTTAAAAATTGACAGTAGAATTAATTGGAAATGTCACACAGAAGACCTTTGTACAAAAATAAGTAGTTTATCTTTTGCGATGTACAAACTGGCACCAACAGTGAGTAGAAACGCATTATTCATGGCATATTATGGACTTGTTGAATCGGTGCTTAGATACGGTCTAATATTTTGGGGTAATTCGACAAACACCGACATGGTGTTTAAAATGCAAAAGCGTTGTATTCGGGCTATGTTTAAGATTAAAAATACCGACAGCTGTCAACCACTGTTTATAAAATACCATATACTGACACTTCCGTCACTATACATCTTGGAAATAGCTTTATTTGTTAGAAACAATCCTCATTGGTTTCCTCTTTTGTCAGACAAGGTCACTAGAAATAGACGTACTAAATATAAGAACTTCTTACAGCCTCACTCTGCCAAAACAGCACTACTTCATAAAAGCGTGTTTTGTATGGCACCACGAATATATAATAAAATTCCAGAGGTTATTAAAAATATAAACCAGACAATTTTATTCAAGAGAGAACTTAAGAAGTTACTTACTGAAAAATGTTATTATTGTGTTAAAGATTTTTTAAATGATAGTTTCTAGTCTGTTTGTGTTATATTTAAATTTTGTTATGTTTTTTCTCTCTCTTTCTTAATTGTTTTATATTTCAAGTGGTCAAAATTAATTTTGTACGCCAATGGTGGCAAAACATGTTGAAACTCACAGATTTTCACTTTTACATCCACATTTGCATTTATATGTACAATGTTACACATGTTTACAAATAAATATATCTTTATCTTTATCTTTATCTTTATCTTTATCTTTATCTTTATGATTATGATTATACATAATATTTTAGCGTGATCCTGATCAATTTTGTTGCCATTTGTAACAATGGATGAAACGTGGGTCACCATTTCTATCCTGAAACAAATTCTTTTCTTTTCGAGGGAAACGACCAGCATCACCGCCAGCGAAGAAATTTCAGATTATCCTGATTATTTGGTGAAGGGATTAACGATAACTGGCAAAAATTATGATCCTTTGATTCCGTAAGTTCACGAAGCAATCAAAGAAAAACGTCGAGGGAAACTGACATTGGCTGTGTTGTTTCACCAAGACAGCGCTCCGGCTCATCGTTTGGAAGTTGCGCTCACAGAAATCCACAATGCTGGCTTTGAATTCCACGACCCAGACTTAAAACCACGACCCACAAAAATTAAAGGGGCTTAATCTGTGAAACAAAATTTGATGACGATATGGTCATGGCTGCCGCATGTCGTAGGAAAGTGTTTTGTATCTCAGTCAAAAATGACTTCTTTTTCGGAGAAAATAAGGAAGCTAGTAAAGCGATACCTTAAATGTAGGTACGGAGTTGGAAGGAGAAGTATGTATATGTAGAAAAAAAAAAAGAATAATATTCACTTATTACATAAATCAGACTGATTAAGACAAACACAGCTGGTAGTAGACCATACGTGCCAGCACTGCCAGCTAATAGAGGTATACTTAGGTACATTTTGACAGAATGAAGATTGAAGAAGCCGACATACGAAACGCTCGTTTTTCATAGCGCCACTATGAATTTCTAACGGGATGCGACCGCTACCAATATCTAGGTGCAATAAATACCTTGCGCAAGTGGCGACGTTATCGATTGCCAAACATTTATTAGTACATCAAAATGACTGACATTTATTGGGTTTGCACCAAAACAAATGAAAAGGTCGGTTCTATTTATTATCAGTCTTCAGATCACCGTAACAGTCTGACAACAATGCTGTAGTGATCTGTAAACTTACAATTCTAAATTGGATGTAATTCCCCATTAGAAAAACAATCGTTACATTTCATGTTTCGTGAAGCTGATTTGGGAGTTCCACAATATCCAAACTGCCCAAGCAGCAAAATGTGGTCGAGTAATTGTCCTGGAACCACCATTTCATAGGACTATAAAGGAATAGTAAGCAATTACAACCACGGAAAAGGGCCCAATTTATAGGCGTATTTTACCTAATTAAATGTCTATAGTAGAATTGGTGAATACCACTTTTACCAATAACAACCTCATAGTTGGACTACGTAAAACTATTTGCGCCCGCGAAGCTAACTATCAGCACATAATGGAACCAAACACGACAGTAACGACCTTATAGTTGGACTACGTAGAACTATTTGCTCCCGCGAAGCTAACTATCAGCGCTTAATGG
Source organism: Hecatera dysodea (assembly GCA_905332915.2). Taxonomy (NCBI): domain Eukaryota; kingdom Metazoa; phylum Arthropoda; class Insecta; order Lepidoptera; family Noctuidae; genus Hecatera; species Hecatera dysodea. Next base: position 9,573,393 of record HG995309.1, read on the forward strand.
AACCAAATACAACAATAATGTACACAGTGAATCTGTTACAAGCTCATACAAAGTGTTGTGAATTGGTAAATGTTACTGCGCACATTTGTAAAGATTAAAACATATCCATTTCTAATAAATATTATCTAGAATATAAATTATGAGTAGAGTGTTAGTTAACAATAAATCAAGATGTATAATGTGTTTGAATGTGCACAGCATGGCGCACGTATATTTTCTGTGAAGTATAATAAGTTTTTAGTCAAAATTTTGACGCGCCCCTTGAAATTTACGTTTTCATTAAGTTGAATTTTAAAATAATGTTAGTTTCAGTAAGACATACAATGAAAAGTCGCCATTTTGACAAAGTTGGTTTTCCCAAATACATTAAAAAACCCTTATAGGCTTACTTTGTTTAATAATGGTAGATATCAGAACCATTGCTTGGCCATATTGTTTGGAATTAGAGTTCCGCAAATATTTTTATAACCGGACGGTTCTTTTATATTGCTATTAGATACGTGGCTTATTTTAGTTCTTTTGTTTAGGTGTCAACATTGAAAATGGTAATGTTTTGGACGTCGATCGCTTTTTGACTAAAAGGGATTTCCGAGCTTTAAAAACCTTAATAATAGTAAAAACCAATGTATTCTTGTACAGGACACCACGGATATAGTTTTGGATACTAAGTATATTAAATTAAACCTTTATAATCGTGTTAAGATTATAACAATTTTGGTTTATACCACTATAAAACCGCTCCATATTACTTATAATTGTTCCGTAAAGTGAATTTATAAACCATTATAAAACCGGGTAATAAATGCACATAGTTTCCGGTTTGTTTAGTTCTATTTGTCACTCTTATTGGCGTACTTTATTTATAGTAGTTCTATAAAGCTTCTTGTTAGCAGTTATAAGTATAGCTTACCAGTTTATCTACTCTTGAGTGCATTTACACCCTCGCGATACTTTTATAGGTCACCCAAACTTCTATTGCACCCTTAATTTCTACCTATAAGTGATTATAAGTTAATGTATAAGATCAGAAATACTATAAGGCCCAACTTACTCCATGCTGGCTATTATAAGCGTGGTAGTAAATACTAGAACCGTTAAGAGAATATTATAAGTGCTGGAGGCCTATAGCATCTGCACTATAGGATAATTTTGCTGCTTGGGTGGGTTCTAAGGACCCAGTCGTGTGCGAGTGTGATTAAACTCATTGACTCTATATATAACTCGATCTTTCCTGCAATGTATTTTGCACCAGTAGAACTATTTGTAGAACCTTGCCTCGAATAGGATGGCTTAAGAGCTTTATTTCTTAAAAAGAGGAAAAACATATATCTTATTTAGTTTAATAACATTAGGCTACGCAACGGCTAAACAATAAAAAAGGTTAGGTTACGTTGTTGCGGAATTCGTTCGAAAGAGTCACTGGCCCTGGAACGCAAAGGGCATTAGGAGGAACACAGGTGGGTTTCAGTCAGTAGATAAGAGGACACTCCCGCTGCGCCCAGAGCGGAGCGGAAGAAGTCATTTGATGATTTCCAATCCATAAAAAATGTTAGGTTTTTCTTTTATGTCCGTTTACACGGAACTAGAACTAACTTTGTCGACTTATCCAGAAAAGCTGTAAAGTGACGCGTGTTAAACAGTAAGCTCCATACCTTAGTTACCGTCAATTCGGCTTTCGCAAAACTCTGTCAATTTCTTCTAGCGTATATGCCATTCACATCTGTAATTCTATAGTGAAGCCATCGCGAAGCACGGGGAAGCTCTGACCGTCTCCCTCGACAACTCGCCAGAGTCTGGCACGAACGCATTATTGCAGCTGTCGTCCAACTGCGGACGATATTCGTGCGACACGCCACAACACAGGCTACACAGGTTGCTGTCGCACTTTACATTTGAATTGAAATACCAAATATTGGTACCTAATCCAGTTTTTACAACTCATAAAAATATGTCAATTGCTTGGTGATGCCAACTGCCCAATCTACAAATATTCGGCCCGCAGAGATACATCTCTTATGTGCAGGGGCAGATCCAGAGGGCCTCAAGTCTGCTATTACAATAGTGTCAAAATGGTCTATCGTTGATTTCATAATTGTTGATTTTGACAAGTTTGGGTATAGCTGTTGTTACCAGTCAATGTGAGATTCGTCCCCGGTTGAAATTACCTACTTATTAGTATATGATGATCGTGGAGCATAGTACCTTTTCACTTGCTGAAAGTCTCTTATCTTTGAAAACAAAATACAAGTACCTACAGGATTCTAATATATAAATACCTAAGTACATGGTAGAGTTAGTATTTTATATTTCCTAAAGAATGGAAGGCATGAATCTATTTGCTATAGCTCAAATATAGATTTTGGACCCTTTTTTTGCATTACGAACGCTTGATCAATCTCCTCACAACGACCCCACAGGATAATACCATATCTACCTCAGAGTTGAGGTTATATAGCCATGGAAAGCCGTTATTGCGGCATGTCTAGATACCTCGCAACTAATACGTCTCAAAGTTTAGTTACCTATAGGTATAAATTTATTTATTCGTCATTTATGATTTATAAGTTCTGGGAAATCGTTTATGTAAAGCAAAAACAATGGCGGCCCTAAAATACACTGCTTGTGGCACGCTATACCTACCTATTAAAGATAAACGGATGTTCTTATTCTAAACAATACTATTCGACAGGCAGTTGTCGCAATGATTCTCTATTACACTTTGAAAATTCTGTCGTCTACTTTGTGATGTAGGTACATAGTAGGTAATTCAGCGTGAATTAGTCACGCCTAGTCAGGGGCCAAAATCTGCTATTTTTATAATTTGTCATTCCAACACGATCCCATTGTCATTTTGCTAAAAGTTCGTAATCTGCTAAAGTCATAATGGTCGATCATTGGTCTGTCAATGGTCTCGTAATACTTTTTGATAACCGAGTTATTAAAAGTAGGTACCTACCTAATGAATGCACAATAACATTCTAATGGTAGGTCACTGTCAAAATTTTAGCAGATTACCGTATACGTCTGTCATTCATTTGTCTTATGTCATGTACGAGATTACCATTCTATGCCATTTCTTTCAATGGAGTGCCGCTAGGTTACCTAGGTTAATTGTGTTCTGTGATGGAGTGTCAGTGGTTGACCACTGGAAAGTCATAGTGACGCTTCTATATTAGTAGATTACCTACCAAACTTGTAAAAATCAACCATTATGAAAACAATGATAGATCATTCTGACACTATTGTAATAGCAGACTTGAGGCCCTGGTCCTTTGTGTGAAAACTCATTGTCTGCTGCTTCTTTGTCACACAGAATGGTACCTCGAAAGGGATAACTGAAGTGATTTCCTATAAGCTCTAGCTTAGACCCTATGCGTGAAAATACATAATAATATTCTTCTATTTTTACATAACAAATACTTTGTAGCAGGCAGTAGTTAGTGCAGGAGTTCCTCAAGGTTATAGTTTTGGCTCATGAATGGCGAAATGCTCCTGATGTGAAAACTCAATACTCAACCCAGTTTTTAGCTACATAATAATAGGTTTTTTTAATAACAAAGAAAACAATGAATGATGTATAAAATCTTAATTTATTTCTTACAGCTATTAACCTAAAATTATTAGACATCCATAATGTATGAAAAATATGATTGATGTGTCAAGGCCATACCCAAGAAGAGTGTTACAAATATGCAAAATCATTTTTTATTTTACAGAGACAATACCTATGTCCACACCTCCAGTGGCAACACTGTCACTTTTGCAAAATTTTGTAATGTACTAAATATATTATGAAACCGGAAGTACCTACTTCTGAACTTGATGCAATAATGTGATTGATATTATTTATTTGTTTCATTGTGAGGGTGTAAGTGTATAGGCCTGCGAATGGCGAGCTATGCGTGGCTCGCTGTCCGATAGGAACCAGGCCCAGGCTGGCCCGGCTAGGGTTGCGGAATTTAATCGAAAGAGTCTCTGCGGCCCTGGAATACACAGGGCACTAAGAGGAACACAGGTGGGTTTTCGTCAGGAGGAGACTGACACTCCCTTCCACTCCCCCTAGAGCGGGAGAAGTCATTAGATGACTTCCCATCCAGAAGTGGGTGTAAGTGTAGGGTACAACAAATCATTAAATGCTTTTCCTGAGAAAGTGCATTTTGCAAAAGTGATGATGTTGCACCGGAGGGGCATTGTAAGTAAAGTGAGCTTACTCTGCAAATTGTTCAAAGTTAGTTTAAGTTACATTGCAAAAGGTATGGATACAGAGACAGGATGCAACACAACAGATTCAAATAAACTATCCTTATGCTAAGACCTTAATATTGTTAATTTGATGAGTCTTTAACAAGATAGTTCTAGTCTTGCTAATGATCTATTATAATAAGTTCATCTATACTCCAGTCTTCATAGGAATGGTCAGGGAGATATCGTCTGATTATTATGGGTATCTTGCCATGCTTCAGTTCCTTCATTGCTATTTGTAGAGGGTCTGTTTCACCTTCGAGCTCAACCATGACTGGGGCACACATGGCTATTTGCAAGGCTCTCGTACCTGAAATCACAAAAAAAAAATAGTCAAGTGAACAATAAATATAAAATGTTTACTGCAGTACCTGTTTAGGAGTTGTTTTTGTTTGATGAATGTGAGTTATTGAGCTTGTCAAATTTGCTTTAGGCATGCAGTCAATATAGGCATGATATCAAGAACAAAAAATTCTGAATAATACGTCACATATGTAAGAATTAAACATAACCTTACCGAGTACTCTCGCTCGTTCGTACTTCGTCATATAGCGCGTAGTGATGCGCTTGGACTTCTCAACTCCTCCGCCAGCCTGACCTGGCGCGAGACACTGGACGTTGTACCCTTCCTCCTCCTGTTCTTCCGTCTCCTCGATATCGTTATCATCCTCAGCGATATCGTCATAATCTGCTCCCGGGTCTTCTGCCTCATATTCTTCGTCAGCCATTATATCAAAACAATAACGAAGTACAAATAAATTCTCCGCTGAAGTTCAAAAAACAAAGATATTTACCGACTCCCGACGGTTCGCCTTTATTAATAAAATTAAGAGTTCTTTAGCAAACGCAAATATTCACTTTTGGAGGTTAGCTTTCTGTTGTCAATTTATTTGTCACGATCATGACACTGTCATAGACTATTTATTTTTTACCAAAGACTCTAAGTTTTTTTTTTTACCCTGAAGGTAAGGCTTTAGGCCACAGAGTATATATTGCCCAGTCTTACATCCTGTTGTAATAGACTAATGAATCATCAAAGATATGTTATTTTTTTTGGATTATGAGGGTTTTGATCATTGAACGTGGTATTTAAATGGACGTAGTGATTGTGTTCAGCACCATCATAATTTACATACCATCCTTGACCACTGCCAAATAGGCCTCCCTTATCCCGTTGCTCCTGTTTCAATCAGTCATCCTCATCCGTTCTATTCTACTCGCGATGCTACATAATGCCACACAATTATTTATATTTACTTGTTTTTATGAACTATATTGAATTATTTTTTTTGGAGATCTAGTTTCACACAGCTGTGTGATCCCGGTATAAAAATGACTCATATTTTATGAACGCATCCTTACTGTTTTCTTTATGGATTTAAAATATATTTTTCTTTGTCGTTGGCAATTCGCAGCCTTTCCTTTTCCGGTTCTGCATCAAAGCTGTAACCATGCCGGTGTGTATTTTTATTTATCTGAGTAAAATATCTCACTGTGTTCAATGATATCACAAGTTTTATGTGATCGTTATTGTTTTCTGATATTTCTGGTAGTGTGTAAAAGTGCTCTCCAATGTCAAAATGGAAACTCGGTATCGTCCAAACAAGCGGATACACATGGCAGTACCTGACATGTCAGATGAATAACTAACAAAAAACTTGAAGATTTAGGCATTTACTCCATAGTTTATAATGAAATGAGCTGTTCAAGTTTAATCAGTGCTGTAAAAGTTACTAAATTTGCAAATTTGATGTACTGCGAAGTGACCAAATAACCTATATGTGTGTGTTCGGGATTTCAGCTCGCAATTGATTTACTGCATCCTTCTCCCGCTTCGGAGAAAAGGAAACACAAGTTGAAGAGGCTGGTGCCACATCCGAACTCGTACTTCATGGATGTCAAGTGCCCTGGCTGCTACAAAATCACAACGGTTTTCAGTCACGCGCAAAGGGTGGTCGTGTGCGCAGGTTGCTCAACGATCCTTTGCCAGCCCACCGGTGGTCGCGCTAGATTAACGGAGGGTAAGAATCTTTCGATTTACCTATACTTTGCCAATCTTCAAGAGTTTCCCCCTGTTAGGAAACTTGACAGTTGCGAACCTTTATCATTATTACACCTCATTGGCCATGTTCAAATAACTGGTACCAAACTAAGAATGGATTTTTGTTTTTTTATAATTGAAAGGTGATTTTGTTTATTTCATGGAAAAGTATTAACAGGAGCATTTTGTCAACAATACATCATAGATCATTATTCATTAACTAGACTAGATTCAGTTACATTAACCATGAAAGCTATTAATCAGTAGTAGAATAATTTTGTTACACCATATAATTGTGCAAGTCTGAAATAATTGTCATCATTCTTCAGTGCATGTCTCGAATAAGTTTGGGCTGGTGCAGTATTTTTACTTTCATAAGTTGCTATTAGCAGAATAATGCTCTACAAGCCATACCTGTCATCTATTTCAGATTATTATGTAAACATGCCTATGTATGCCTTTATGTTTATGAGTTAGATCATAACCTATCACTTATTTATCTAGTGAAAATGAAATGAGAACAGTAATGATACTAAGATCTTCAAATACTGCCTAAGCTGGGAGGAAAGATGTCTATCATTAAATAATTATTTGTGCCCCTAATAGGCCTATGGCATTAATTCAGATTACTAAAGACATAATTTCAAACATCAAATGTAAATTGTGCAACAATGCAGTTTTATTTGCATTGCACCCATTGTGCAATCATTTAAAACCTTTGCTGGTTATCTTATCTACAATACAGATAGTTTGTCTATATTTTTGTTTTGTTTTTCTATGGCACATATTTGTATTTAGTAGACAGTTGTTTTTGAAAATAGAAACAGTTGACATTTTGCAAGTGATAAGGACCACCAGTTATTGATCTGGTACATTACAAACAGAGTATTTCTTATTATGAAACTTATAACTTGAAAAGACACTCCTTATTTTTGTGTTTCTATTTGAGAGACAGCCTGCCAATTTGACTAACACAAGATTATTCTGTTTCAGGATGTTCGTTTAGGAGAAAACAACACTAATTATCCTGGAGAGAGAGCCCTATTAATTTAAGATTCTTTTATTTCCAATGTGAGAAGGAGAGGTATTTTACAAGTTTGTTAAAATGAATCCAGACAAGCACTACCAATAAAAGGCTTTTTCAAAGGGAAAGTTGTGGTTTGATTCTTTAAATAAATGTAACTTTATTGTAAATATGTTTATTTTCTTAAAGCTAACTTCATTGCACATCTTTCCAAAAATATCACATAGTCAAGGAATATCCCTTACATATTTTTCTTGAATAATTATCATATCATTATTTAAGGCTACATTCATATTATTCAATACATATTTCTTAGATAAAGTGATAACATACATACATACACATACATTGCAAGCTATAGAGCTTTTACATTACTATGGGTTACTAAGACATGGTGATGACTGCTATTAATACAGATTATACAGTCTCTCTGGTTCTACTATATAGATATTATTTGGATTTCAATAAGCCCAATAAAAACTGCTAAGGAAAATTAAAACTAGGTAATTTTATGAAAACAACAATTATTAATTATAGAAATTAAATAAACAACAATATCAATATAAATTCATAACAGTTTGTAGTGTTAATACTACAAAAAATTGTCTATAAAATGGCAAGTAAAATTATAAATTATTTAAAAAAAATGTGTGAGCTTTTACAGCTTGTGCTTGAGGCAGCTCCAAGGCTTCATCTGCATTGTTTATATCTTGTTTGATAGCTTCTATTAGGTCATCTAAAGAGTTAAAATTCTTCTCTCCTCGCAAGTATCCAACTAAACTCACTTTTAATTGTGACCCATAGAAGTCGCTGTCAAATTTGTGCATCACATGGGTTTCCTGAAATTTAAATTAACAAATTCAGTTTTTAATTGAAGTATCAGCAAAAGTTGTAAATTTTGATGTTGATTATGAGAGCATGTGTTGTGATGTAATATAACAAACTACTACGATCATCAACATCTTTATAAGATGTTACACAATGTAGATCATGATGCGTTTAGATATAATAGATTCAAACTTTAGATAGGTATACTAGTGTACTGGATATCTAGCCAACCCTAAAACCACTATTTTCCTGGCAAGCGTCGCCAGGCGTCCGTCATAAAGCCAGACAAAGTCAGGCTTTTAGGTCGAGTTTCCCAAATTAGACGGCATCCGGCCTGTTTGGATCTTTGGGTTAGGATTTCACTCGCCTTGTATAGCTTCCTACGTAGTGCGTACTAATACTATTGCATTATAGAATGATTAATAATGAAGACTGGCTCGCTCAATTTTATTACCTATTGTTTCATTACAATAGCAGATTTTATGGTAAATTATATATAAAAAAAAAACCTTTATTTGGTTATAATAAGACTATAATCTATAAAATTAAGTGTCCGGCTTTTCGGTTTTAAGACCAGACATCCCTATAGAGGTGGGCAAAGTGTATCATTTTTGCGATTGGAACATTTGTATCTGGAACACTGAAATGTTCCGAAACACTGATACTCATTTGGCTCATTTGGATCATCGACTCAAAAGATTCAATTACAGAATGTTTCGAATACACAGAGTTACGTCGCGGGCGTTTATTACAATAATCACTGCGCTTATCACAATACTAGTGTTTATTAAAACATATAAGCGCCTTAGTGGTCATTTTTACGTCCATGAATACGGACAGCGAAAATCCGTACGAATTGAATGATACACTTCTCATTAGTTATCTCTTTCAAAATCAAATCATGTTGTTGGACTATAGGTATTGTATAGATTGTAATGATTTCACTCGCCAGTCGCGAGTCAATAGTTTAGTTACTCAGTGAGTGTCTCAATTTGTCTCTTTCGCTCGTGGCTCAGTCGCCTCGCGAGCGACGTGTCGCGCGAAATGTTCCAGATCCAAATGATGCGTTTGAAACGTTGCTAGTGAACCAATCTTTTGAATCACTTCAGTGATCCGGATCAGTGAGTCGGTTCCGTAAAGAGTTACACACGCCTACATCCCTATTCCTGGCTGTAAGTTTGCTATGTAAGTAGTGTCCTATTAGATATAGACGTTCTGAAGTTTCAACAAGTGGTAAAAAACTACGCAACTGTCCTAAGCATAAGACTCCAGGCACATTGGAGGAATGGTTGTATATTGTCTAAATACAAAGGGTCTTCATGTTGAAAAACGTCCACTGAACCGTTCGGATTCGACTAATCGACCCAGTTTGTTTATTCGTTACCTTAGCGGTACCTAGGAAACTAACCAGATGTACCTACAGAATAGTTCATCACATGGATGAGTAAAGACCAAGGCATTCCCTATTTAGGCCGCTAGCATACATACGGTTTCCTAATTAGGAATTCAGTATTTTCTTCTGACCCGAACACACGATTCTTTTTTCTCATAAGGAAAATAAACGCATGTGCCCAGTTGAACATTTTAAATGATTGTAAGGCTGCTTGCCTTACAATCATACAAGGTCTTTAAATCTAAATACCTTATCATAAAACCGTAGGTACGCGGCTTTCTACTTATGATTACTGAGAGCGAAACCGATACGGACTTTAAACAATAAGCAAATTATATACCTACCATTGTAGGTATGTAAACGTCTGGGCATGCCACCATTGTGGCAATAAGTCCATCGAGGCACCACTGTGTCCTCGCCTTCCGTCTGACGAATGTATTCCCCAGACACTGTTGTTTCAAGAGCTACCTGTTTCGGATTCGGCGGTAGTAGGTACACGCCTGGGTGTCACCACTGTGTGGACCGCCCAGAGGACGCGGTGGAGCATACAGTAGAGATCTGCAGTCGTCGAGGCAATCGGCGGCGGCGACCTACTTCCGGCCCTGGTTCAATTCATGATCCAGAGCGTGGAGGTATGGGAAGCTTTCGCCTCGATCTGTGATGCAGTAATGCTATCAACGGAGGAAGCGGACTGCGTGAGATAGAGGCAAACATCACAAATTATCACGGCCAATCTGATCAATGATATGTGTTTTATTTAATTTCGAGATGTTGATTTATCGTTTTCTCGAAGAGAGGATTCTCCGTAAGTAAATGTAAGTTGCAGTAGGTGTCTATTTATTCTTAGTCAAGTTTTGAGGGAGGCTTGTTTCGCCTAAGGTTACCGCATGCTGTCTTCAGTGCAATAGTGCGGGTTCGGTTCCTGAATATTGACTTATTATCTCCAGATGAAAGTCATACAAATGCGGAATTTATGTATTGGACAATAAGCGAGTACCTACTTCGTGATTAACACTATTTTAGTTTAGTTACGAATACCTATGCTCACATGGCGGTTACTTTTAATTTAAAAATTATATGCCTTGATGACCTTACTTCAGTCTAGTGATGCCGGGATGTAGTATTCCGAAGTTTTCATATACAGTAATAATATGCATAATCTTCGCAAGTATTGAGAAATATTACGCTCTTTATACGCTCGAAAAGAATTTTGAACTCGCTAATTCCAATTACCTATACAACTAGATGAAGTTCCCGCCCTTTACTCATGTGCCGCCGGCCCCGGCGTCAAAATCGCATAAGTACCTATATTATTATTTGAAGTACTTACCTCTGCAAAGTATTTTAATTAAGTACTTATAATATACCTAATATCAAAATACAAGACCCTATACAACTAAAGCGTGAAATATAACTTATCGATGAACAAGCAGTTGTATTGTCATGTCGTGCCACTGGCGTAGTTCTACTGTTATCCGCTAGGTGTCATTGATGCCAATAACAGACTACGAACGAATAATCTAGGAATCATTTTATTGTCTTTGTAGAATGTCGGTCTTGGTACACAGTTGATTATTTGTTGTTGATAAGCGATATGGGTTTAGGACCAGTGTAGGTATTACGAGACAATGGAATGGACTGGATGGCGTGCTTGCTTTCCGATTACCAAGCGATACTGCAGAGTCAGATGAAGATATAAGCTGAATAAACTCCTTTATTTCTGCATTGGTCTAAATTAGCGGCCGAAAATCTGTGTTGTGTATCGAAATATCGATAGGTACTTCTCTAATTACGATGAAACGTTTTTTTTTTCTCTATACACACCATTTCAAACAACTATACCTACTAGCTACCATGCGCTACTGACGCCGTAATCATTTCTAAAAAACTGCTTAGCTAAAATGTCAAAATATTTATTTCATACCATCATCCGGCAGCTAATTTTATCTAACCTTGAAAACAAAATTTAGGGTAGGTAGTCCTTACTTTGCATTAGAACTGATTTGGAGTTTTGAACACACTTTGGTGTGCTAAACTTCCCCGTCTAATGTTGCGCGCTTCCAAACATAAATATTAATTAAGTAATTTACAGATAACAAACAAGTAGGTAGGTAGGTACTTAATTTATAAAATGTCGGATGGTGATTTTCAGGTATTATATCTAGATAGGTACCGCTGAAGCATGCTGGAAATTATCGGCCGTTAGTTTTGATAAAAGGATAGTAGGTATGGCGAGAATTGTCGACAAAATTATCATCATTGGGTAGCTATGTAGGAAATGTTGCTTGCTAATAGTTTTCTTGCTTTTTACCTGACAATCTTACGGCTTACAATCTTTCAAGATATTTTTTTATAAACTTACGGATTTTGCAATCATCCGCTGACATATCCGTGTCTTATTTAGAAAAAATAGTTTACATTTCATGCGATATTTTACAATCATAAGGCGTTGCGTATATGGGAAACCTTTCCAGTATTCAGAACCCAAGTACTTCTGAGCTGCGGAGCACTTCCGAAGTTTGGCCACCAAACTGGGGCGGGCCGGGGCTGCCTTCAAGCAGCTCTTGCCCAATCTAGGGGATCCAAACGCCTCCTGCCGGAGGCTGTATGCTGGGATCGTGCGGTCCATGGCCCTTTACGGGGCCTTAGTGTGGGCGCTGTCGCTAAAGCGCCACCTGGTATCGGCCCAGAGGGTCATGGCCATCCGGTTAATCCGAGGATACCGCACGGTCTCCGGCGAGACGGCGAGCCTTCTCGCCGGACTACTGCCGTGGGATCTGGAGACGAGAACCCTCGCGCACGTTTATGCGTTACGCGTGGAGGCGCTAAGCCGGGGTGAAACTCTGCTGCAGAGGCAAATTGCTGCGCAGCGGACGGAGCTTCGGCGGGATCTCACGGAGGTATGGAGACAGCGACTATCGCAACCCAGCGCTGGGTACGCCACCATTGTGGCGATAAGTCCCCTCTTTGAGGAGAGACTGGAGAGACGCCACGGCGTCCTCACTTTCCGCCTGACGCAGGTGCTCAACGGACACGGCTGTTTCGGAAGGTACCTGTGTCGGATCCAGCGGGAGGACACGTCCGGGTGTCAGCACTATGTGGATCGCCCGGAGGACACGGTGGAGCATACGGTGGAGGTCTGCCCTGCTTGGGCGGAGCACCGCCGTGACCTCGTCGAGGCGGTCGGCGGCGGCGACCTCTCGCGTCCGGCCCTGGTTCAAGCCATGGTCCGGAGCGAGGAGGCATGGGAAGCGGTCGCCTCCTTCTGCGAAGCAGTAATGCTAGCGAAGGAGGAGGCGGAACGCGTGCGAGAGAAGGAAACCTCACGCCCCAGCCACCGCAACAGAAGAAGACGCCCCGGGCGTCAGGAAACGCAGGGCGATTCCCGGCCACCGTAGGCACGGGCCTGCGGATGGCGAGCTATGGGTGGCTCGCCGTCCGATAGCAACCAGGCCCGAGTCGACGGCGCGTCGTGTTCCACGCGCGCCTCAACGAGCCGTCAGCAACGAAGACGGGCCCCATAGGGTCAGTGCCTGCTAGGGTTGCGGAATTTGTTCGAAAGAATCACCGCGGCCCTAGAACGCAAAGGGCACAAGAAGGATCACGGGTGGGTTTTAGTCAGTAGAAGTCTGACACTCCCTTCCGCTCCGCCCAGGGCGGGAGGGGTCATTTGATGATTTCCCATCCAATACTTTAAGCGATTGAATATGCAGTTTGATGTTTTAATGATACCCTGCTTTTGGTTCTGTACACTACACTGCTTTTGCTTGTTAACGGCAATTTCAATTTTCCGGTGCCATATAAATTTGAGGTCATTGGCCCGAAATAGCTCTACCTGCTTCGATCATTGGTTGTTATAATTACTATTTGATAAAGACGTTATAGAATACGAATGTAGAGTCCATATTTATATACAACAATAACTAATACAGTGTGAAATTTTAATGGTTGTTTTCCCGAAGCGAAATGAGTTTGTATCGATAATACATTCGATTTATATATACAAAAAATATTAGACTCCATAAATGGCAGATTAACAATTGTGATAAACAAAACTCGAAAGCGACTTGAACCAACAGTACCTAGTGCATCGCGCGATGATATGTAGGTACCTACGCGGAACGCGGGAGTAGGCGCGCGGTTGGCCCGTACCTACAGCCACGAGGTCGTTGCACTTTACGTATTAATCAGCTGATCACTACTTCTGACTTAATAAAACACAGAACCCAATAAGTTATTCCAATTTTCCATTCATACTTTTACGGGCTTAGGACCGTCATAAATACTTTTTTGCCTACAACATACAAATCACTGAGAAACTAATAAAAATCAAGACAGTTATCTTTAAAAAAAGTCTGATTTAGATATTTGAAAGATGGAATCAACCTATTTACAATGATTTTGATTACCTAACCTACTTTTAAATGTTTATTTACAAGGTACGAGTAAGTAGGGTAGAGTGGTAGCCATTGAACCACCAAAAGTTTGAAGAGCTTTAGCGCGCACGTTGTTACAGTCTAAGAAAATATTTTTATCTCAGAAGATAGGTTATTTAATAAGCTGCCAAATTGCGTTAAAAAAAATGGAAAATATTTGTTGTTGCCTAATTTATACAGGTTTTTTTAAAACAAGGGAAATGGTTCATAGCGTACTCCTAAGGGTACACAAAGAACCGGGGGGGTGGTATTAAATGAACCAGGTGGTACACAATGAATCACGGTGGTATAAAAACCCGCAATTGTTTGAGTTAAATGAAAAATAAATACAGCATTTATAAGTTTCCATATTTATTAAGTCTCGGGTTATATAAGAACCGCACAATTAGTCTTAAAACTTAATTTTTGACAATAATTATACTTAAACTTTTAAAAAGTTTTGTTACGCATAAACTCTATCAAGAAAAAAAAGAAATTTGTATTTGCTTAATAATATTAATATGAGCATTTATAAAATCACCTATGTTTTTATCACAATCAGCCTGGCCAATTGGCCAGGCTGATTGTGATTACAACTTGCTGTATTGTAAATGCGATTAATCGGATGTCAAAATTTCGCGCTCTCCACTTGTGTCTTTACAGACACTGCGTCCTTTTAGCTGCCAGCACTTTATGTGGACGTGGCACTGTTGTGGCCATAGAATTTATTTGCACAATCCAATAAATATTCCTTTATGATGTCTTCTTGTTGGTCAGTAAAAATGTTACTTGCATAATAATGGGGCTTCAGTCTACACGACGGATTGTTCCTGTTGTTTGTAACGTATCTTCGTCTTTGGCTGCTTTTCGGATGCTTTATCCTGACAAGTGTTTTTCTATACCTCTTTGTATAGCTTCCGCGGTGTGATACCCTTTTTTACGCACTTCCCTCCCTACCGTGTTTCGTCCCATGCTGAAATAGACAAATAGTGATCAATTAATTATATCTACTCACATGAACAAATTAGAGGTTGACTGGAATGATACTCCCCACCTGTTTATATAGCATTATACAAAGCACTTAGATGTGGTACACAATGAACCGTGGTTCATTGCTTACCCAGGATAAATGGCTCACAGCGTACCCACCCCCTCTTAGGATATGTTAGGTTATGTTTTATACAAAAACCGTTGAGAATGAATTCCAAAAAATAGTCTCAAACAAGCCTAAAGACCTGCATTACACATACAATTCACACATAGTTAAGTAAGAGTTAGATTATTAAAATAACTACAAAAAGAAACTCACGTTTTTTTCGTCGTTTTTGCTTGAGTAAACACAAGGATGCGGCTCATATGTGCGTATGTGGCGACAAGCGCGCGGCGACTAGACCAAACTTCACGACGTGGCCAGCTAGTCCCGACATGTTTTTTGCGCGAGCCGGCAACGTTTCGTATGGCCAGGAGGTACTATGGTTCATACTGTACACGCGGTTCATTGGCTACCACCCTACCCTACTTACATTTCTCGGTGGCGGAGTAATTGTTCAAAATGCAAACCACTACGTTGAATGCACAAACGAGCACGTTTTAACTGATTGTCTTTCAGTTTGATTAGTGTCTCTGTTACGTCTCACGATATTGAAAGCGTCCACTATCGCACTTATCAACGCGTCGCTTGTTTGGTGTTCCTCACACCGAAGTTTAAAAACTTGTAATGACGATTCATTTTTGAAAAGATATCGATAACGTATTACACTTATGACGTTCGCGGAAGGACTAAGCGCAGAGCAATATTTTGGCGGCACGCACCCGCGGCATACCTTTGGCGGCATCCGCGGCATGTCTTTGGCGGCTCAACTTGCCGCGTGCGCGCAGGCTAGTTAATGCCGTATCACCATCCACGAGAGCTTATTTTGCTCTGAACAGTTATTATTCACTGTTTCTTTGTATTTTGCCGAAAGCGCGCGGCAACGTAGGTATCTACCTACGTTAGGTCTAGTGCACTACTATTGATTCTCGCTCTTTCGAGTTTATGAACACTTTTTTAATGATTTGAAAAAAAAAACATTTTTTTTTTTTAGTTTAACTTTGTGTTTCGATAGTACTACTGATGGGTAATCGTCCTACCGCGGGAAAACAACCATTAAGATTGCACACTGTATATACAACACCTACTATATTAAATATATAGTAGGTATTGTTCCAAGCTCTTTCCGCGACTGCCGGGCACTGCTCACTCAACGAACATTTCTACACAATTGGTGTATCAGGCAGTCCTCTATGCAGAGCATGCATGGAAGAGGAGGAAACAGTATCGTATGTGCTCCTTGATCACAGGAGTAGCCGAAATATAAAAACAAACAATAGGGACACCGAATTCATTACAGATATCCTGAACACACTGAGTGGACTGATCTGGAGGGAGGTTCACTGGTTGGAGTGATGGCCACCATGGCTCGCACACAATGGTCCAACATCAGGACTAACAACGGAAACCAAACACTACAAATAGAATAGTATTATATTCTTAGGGAACACAGAGCACTCATATCATATAATCATTGCATTTCATAACTAAAGAGATAAGCAGTGACTGATAAATTATAAAGCCAATGGCATTAATTGTATTGCTTAATTTCCATACTTCAACTTTATCTATTTTATCAAACAGAACTTAATTTACCATGTACATCCTTGATGAATTTAACTACCAGAAATGTTTAAGCTGAATAAATAAAACAAAATGATCAGAAATGCAAACAATATTTTAAATACAGAGATAACAAATGAGTTTGCAAAAATTTGTCTTACATAATTAGTTCCTGTAATTCAAACCAAAGAATAATACTCATAATCAGATCTTGATAATTTTTAATGAGTGTAATAAAACATTGTTAGCAGAGTTATAATGAGATTAAAGACATACCTATTGATGAGACACAGTGAAGGTTTCCTCAATTTAGTATTGTAGGCTAATTGATATTAGTTAGTAAGTACATACCATAATATGTTTATTTCCCTAAAATCTATCCATTAAACCTAAACATATATGTACAAACATAAACATAACATATATAAACAAGTATAGTAATTTTCCAGCTTCCTTGAAATAGATGGTTCAAAAAATCAAAAGTCATTTATTCAAACTGAGAGACTGAGAGACAGCTCTTTTTTAACATCAAATTTTACATAAAGACAGTTCAAGAGTTAATTCTAGTTATACTCACTACAGACATTTGCTTGTTTTGGTAGAATGGACACCAACCAATGTTTGCAACCATTTTATAGATTTGACTCTTGTCTATTTGTGCCCATCCATAATACACTCCTGGCTCCAAGTCTTTGGGCAGTGATTGGACTACATCCAAGGGGTAGTTAGCTGTGGAATAATTATAAAAAATTGAATGAGAAAGAACTACTACTACGGAAACTATTTTTTTCTGCGATGATCTTGCTTTAGATACTGTTGAATGTTTGTATTTCTCAGGATGGAAATTTAATAAGGTGTATACGCAACATTGGACAGAATTAGAATGTGAATGATAGTTTCGATTTTTTTTAGGTTCCAGCTCTTTATACATTACTGAAATAAAACAAATAGTAGGTATATATAACTACAGGGACCAACTAAGAACAAGCATTTTTTTCAACTTTACTGAAGATAAACCACATCTCTTATAAAATGAACATTGACCAGCTGAGGTCATTAAAGACAATAAAAATGAGTATAATAAAAAGGGGTTACCTGTAGGGCACCCAAGATCCTTAGACCCTCTTCCAAAACCTTTGACTACCTCTCCTTCAAGAAATAGTGGTAAGTGTTTGGGTGACATACTTTTTCTTCTTATCACCGTCGACGATATAAAAGACAAAAAATCTATTGTACTCGAGTTTACCATACACTTAACACTTGGTAAAGTCCTTGAAGATTGAGTAAATACTCCACAAGTTTATAAAGTTGAAAGGAAAAATGTATAGTTTTTTTAAATACTATAGTTAAGACAACCAAACAAAGCACTTTATCAAGCAAGTTCCTTCAACCAATTTAACATGTCTCTTCAATCCACGGTCTGATCAAGACTGAAATAAATTAGGATTTGTATTACTTTATTGACTATTGAACACTGAACAGCAGACGTGTTTTCATTTAATTGACGTATCTATTTTATTTTTGACAATTTTGACGTACTGTTTGACATTAAGACACCTGAGAACTTTAAAGCTAGCCACACTGCAGTGTGTTACAAACTTTTTTATCTCTGGTTTCCCTTCATTACGCATTATTTTATCTTTCGCCTTTTTTTCCCAAGTTTAGTTTCTCAGTCAATAACTTACAGAATTATTTATGAAATCAGTGATTAGTAAAGAAGCTTGTTATTTTTATTAATCTCGATTTTAATTCATATAGACATCTTTTTCAATAAATATCGGATTTATTATCGACTAACAACGCATCTCGTTCTGTAGTCTTTTGAGTCGAAGCTCAAAAGACTACAGAACAGAATAAGTCAAACATGTATTGTCACTCGTATTAAAAAAAAATCGTACTTATTATTGATAGATATACAGACAATTCAGCAGAAGTTTTATTTCTGTTTTTCTATTAGATTTTTATCACAGCATTCATGTAGCCAGAACGATTATATTCTAGTGTTTTTTTAGTTAATTAGAAAATGATATAAACATGGTTAAAATTAAGTGAATATGAGTTGCTTCATGTCGGATGTTGAGTGTTGACAATAGCAAGAGTTACGAAGTTACCTTGTACGTTTAATCTTAGCTGGAACGATATGGAACCGTATTATTGTTAATACAATGACCGAAAAAGGCTACGAGGGCGAGCAGTTGTCGCCGTCTTGGGATATCGCTGGTCCTTCATCTCTGGCAGCTATCCTGGATACTGTGTTTACATCTACAAATTCTGACAATCAACAGAGGAATGGTAAGTTCTTTACACAGCTTTTAGCTCCTTAAATAAATTCTTTATTGAGTCTCAGTATGATGACTTACTCAACAAGAATAATTCACTTACTGATGGGATACATTACTCAATCTTTATTTGCATTCCAAAGTGTGTACTTAGGTGGTAATTTAAAGAAAAAGTAATTGTGATCATTATGACCCTGTCGGGCACAGCAAAATAAATAAATTTATGTAGGAAAGAGAAACGCCCCTAAGATGACACACTGACCAAAATTTTCAATAGCTAAATTATGTTTTTCTTAAATAAATGCAATAATACAGTAAGTAAACCATTTGTTTTCCATTCAGTAGTAAATTAAACTTATAGAATAATCTTGAAAGACCAAGCAAATGTTAATTATAACACTGTGCTCACTGCAGTGGCGTGCAGTGGTTCGACTTAGGGTAGGCCAGAGAAAATGTCCAAATAAATTTTAAAAATAACCACATTATTCAGGGTTGATTTTTAATGAAATGAGTTTTTTTTTTTAATTTTTTTTTAATCGCCTATTTAAAAAAAAAAAAAAAAACAAAAAAAAAGACACAATATTTCAACCCTGAATAATGTGGTGTGTTTTTTTTTTGGACATTATTTTCTGGCCTACCCTAACTCGAACCACTGCACGCCACTGGCTCACTGTGCCTATTATGCTGGCATTATCAATAACAGATTATTAATTATATTGAATTGAATAATTTGAAATTGCGAGAGATAAGAGGAATGGGAAGACTTAAGGGAGGGCTTTGCACTGCAGTGGGATACACACTAATAATAATTAATTGGTGCCCAGAAATCAGCATATGAGTGAAATTATATTTTTATTTGTGTGCTAATTAAGTTGCCTACTTATTTTAGAACTTACTGTTCTAAAGAAGGATGCCCAGATATGGCCCACCTCAGACACGTTTAGAAAGATAACACAAAAATATAAGTATTTTAAATAGGAATTATCCATCAAAGCTTTATCTCAAACTAAGACGCCGTGATCATAACAAATAAATAAGTCATTTTACTTATTATTACGCAACTTTTATTTTCACGTGAAGTTTGGGGTTGCCATTTTATGGTCAATTTAATTTAAATTCATATATTATTTAATAAATCTAATCGATTACGGAAAAACTAAACGTTAGTCAGGTTTCAGTTTTTTAATCTGAGAAAACTGGCAGCCATTTTAGTTTTTTTTTAATGAAACCCACTCGACTTTTAGACCAATTATGTTCATAAATACCTCAGACCAGAGATACTATACTTTATAATGATAAAATCACTGTTTGGCTTTGCCGTAGTTAGATATAAATTAAATTGATAAAGACCAAAATCGGATGCAACTAATCAATATTTATTTTTAAATATGGCCATATTAGCCTTTGACAAATGATAGATTTGATATTAAACTACCTACTCAAGCTTGCTCCCAGCCTGTCAAAGTGTCAAACAAGTATAAAAGGAGCTATAGCAGTTTACACTTAAAGAAGATTCCTATTATTCATAAGGTTAAAATGAGTTAATAACGTTGAAATCAATAATTATTGTGTTCAAATGATATACTTTCCATTCGAAAGTGGTTGAAAGTGTGTAGGATGAGTTTGTGACTGTGAAAAAATGAATGTTTTGAAAAAATAAAAACTGTTTTATTTCCAAATGGCGACTTATTTTCTTAACTGGTATGTACTAGAAGGTGTTCATAATAACTTAAACTATAATTCCATACACTATTTATCAGTGTTCACTGTAGGCCAGGGTTGTTCTAATATGTGGGCATTGTTCTTTGAATTTAATTTTAAACAGAGGTAAAATAGCTTGTTGCTATACTATGCACGAGTGTATTAATGTGTTGTTCTATGGTTTTGAGATGATGCCATCAAACAATAATGATGTTTAGTGGATCAAACTGAGGTTATAAAAGACAGATTTACTCTGAATTACTTACATTTTATTTACAAAAATAGTGAAAAATCTGAAGAGCTATTTACAGGCATACAATAAGGCAGGGGATCTTTCATTTGACTATCTAAATAGGTGCTGCACCCTATGGTCATGTGATGAACTTCAACAACTGTTCTTTGAACAGTTTTCTTTGTTTAATATAGGTACCAATGCATCAAAAATAAGCCAAAAATAACTAGTGTGGAACCGGTGTGGCAGGACTCGATATGCTGCGTCTGACAAACCTACGACACAGCTCGTGTGTATATGTCCCGGCTACATCACACCACGAAGGTTGAGGAGATCATTGAGTATGTTAGAGCGAAGACCAGCTGGATCTTAAGGGTCGAGGAGTTGGGGTCGCGTCATGCTCAACACAAATTTCAAGTCGTTCGTGGGTGCGAGAGAACTCTTGAGGAAGGTCTCGGAGACCTTCCTCAAGAGTTTTGGCCGAAGGGTGTCGTGTACGCGTATCACGCAGCACAACACGACGGCGTCGCTTCGTGTACAATCATTTATTAATATTTTTGTGGTTTTTATAAATATGTATGATAGTCTGTAAGTAATAGGTATCTATATGTATGTTATGGGTCTTTGTTACCCGCAATAAATGATTTTTTATTGCGGGTATTATTATAGACAGGCCGGTTAAAAAAAAAAAGAGCACTACCTACCGTCGTGAGCGTTGACAGCGGATTGACAGAGCGATCGTCCTGGGGCCGTATTATGACCTCTTAAAACCATCATGTTTTCGGTGTGAAAAAGAGACGGAGCTATACAGGACGAATACCACTATCCTTTTCTCACACAGAAAACATGATGGTTTTCAGATGTCATAATACGGCCCCTGCACTGCTCCGCCGTCTCGTCGCGCACTTAACATAAGACGCGGTACAGCGGTCGCGGTCAAACTTTAATAAAGTATAGCTCATTTGATTTCAGAACAAATGGAGTGCGATGCTCTTTTTGCAGAAAGTGATGAAGAAGTAGAAGTGATGCCAACAACATCTGATCCAGTTGGAAGTGTCTCTACTGGAACAGAAGCAAATACCAATGAACAAACAGCAAAACCTGTCTCATCAAACTATGTTAACTCTACTACTCCAAATCAACCTTATGAAGTAAACCTGTCCACGCTCTCTCATCCAGCTGACTCACACACTCCAGTCCCTGAAGAATATCAACCCTTACCCGATAGCTCCAGCTCACTCGACTATTCTTTTGGTACTAATAATCCCGACAGTACCGATGGAACTGGCCCGAGGAGAATACCAGACATAAACATCCGTTATCAGCCAAAACCACACTCACTGAACCAACATGCCTACTACTTTCTGAACTATGCACATTATCCAGGCATTCAACCACCAAGAGAGTATGGAGCCCCTTACCACAACAACGTTCCTGTCCTGAGTGACGGCAGAAACCTTTTGCCTCATTCACTCCCATACTCAATGCCCAATGGAATGCAAGTATCTGTTAACCATCCAGAATATGAATATTTACAATCAAGGTCAAATGCTTATAATCAAGCAACTGCCCCAAGAGAAAACGCAAGTCAACCAAACGGCTTAGAACGGCCCAGTCGCAAGCTCAACATCTCTCCTCGGAGACGACATTCGAAAGAGAATGAAGTACCAAATCTGATAGAAGTAAGTTCAGAAGAAGAAGATGATGTATCAACACCCAGAAAGAAACAATGTGACAATGGTGCTGGGCACCAGCCTGCGAATGGAAATGGAAGTGGCGCAGGTAATGGTAACGGCAGTCTTTCTGGAGGGCTGCCTAGGGTAGAGATCAAGGGTGAACCTGGCGCTCAGCCTGAACCAAGGAACACAAACTATGCTGGCGTACCAGATGTACGCGATCTACTTTTGCAAACTGTTGAACGACTAAACAGCCAGTACAACAACACACCAAACTCACATGTGCCTGCATTGAAGGTACAAATAAAACAAGAAAACATAGGTTATGGATCTCGCAGTAATTGTGGATGTGCAGTGAACCTCCACAGCGGTGTGTCACAGCCTGCTCATAATCACAGTGAAGGGTGCCGTAGTCCAAATCACAATCGACCGAATGGATCTCAAGCAAGCAGGGTACCTAAACAGAGTACTAGCAATGCAAGCAGTATTGGCGAGGCATCAGGATTTATGGTAAAAGTAAAGGAAGAACCTGGTACACAACTGCCTGTTATAAAGCAAGAGCCAACTACAAACGAAAATGTGCCTTCAGTGAGTGCTATCAAAACAGAAGTAGTCGAGCCTTGTCAAGTTAAAATAGAACCTGGTACAGCAAATGGAAATGTCACTGACAACGTTGATGTGAAGAAAGAACTTGACAGTGCAAGAAGATGTTGTAAAGTAGATGGTGGAGGCGACCGGAGACCGAAGGAGACGTCTCCACAGCCAGGGACCAGTTCGGGGAGACCGGCGACTGATAACAGACCTACAAACAATCAGGTAATTATTATGTTCACAGTTTACAAACATTGTGTCAAGACAAGGTGGACTTAAACCGAATAAGATTTGATATATATTCTTTGTGTATAACAGGAAACACCAGCAAATGAGCCACCGGCGGCTCCTGGTAACGTGCTGTCGGCGCCTGACTTGCAGCTAGATTGGGTCTCTGACTCTAGCTCCGATGATGGTGTTATGCTCGTAGGAGATGATTCTAATGCCGTAAGTACTTACATATTTCAAAGGAATTTTACTTTTTGCGCACATTTTTGGATTCATTATCTGTAACGTAAGAGCAACCTTCAACCATCCCAATTGCGTATGCCTTAAGCAATTATTAAGGGAACTTAGGATTTGTTTGTAACTCCCGACCAAAATATTTTTTTAACTGATAGAATGTTACTTAGCCTCAGCTCCAGGCGATCTCGAAAGATACCTCATCCAAATTCTGAAAAGGATAGGATTGTTCATCATACACTATATACTTGTTCAAGAGATCGGTTCGTACGAATAGCTTCATAATTCAGCAGACCCACTAAGCCCTTAATATGCCTGTGAGATATGTGGCTAGCAACGAAACGTTAGTGTTGTGCTCTGTAGCCACGCCACCGTATATTTTTTTAATATCATATAACCCATTTTTATGTACGGCTGACGCTCATGACGTGCATGCATTGTTTATGAATGTACGACTTTTAATTTAAAAGAAAATAGTAAATTAATGTGGCGTTGCTGCGGAAAATTCTCTGTAGCAACGCCACCTGTAATCTACATTTGTAGATACAATTTCAGCTATTTCTCTGAAATAATATAATGTACGAACGCTGTGTATTATATACACGTGATAAGTATAAAAAAATATGACTTTACGCGAGTTTTCAACTGTACAGTTTCAACTGTATAGTCTTCAATTTTTGTTTACGTGAATAAAGAAAAAACACTGCATTACAGCAACAAGAGGTGATAGACCTGACGGGATCCCCGGGGCGCGCGGGCTACGCGGCTGAGGAGGCGACGCGCTCGCCAGCGCCTCCCGAGGCGCCGGGCGCGGGCTGGGTGGGCAGCGCGCGGCCCCTGCTGGGCGTGCCGCGCCGGGGCAGCTACCCGCCGCACCTCGCACACAACGACTTGCCACCGCACGCGCATCTTGTACGGACTAGGTCAGTTACGCTTTTTTATAGCTTGAATTGTCCCACTGCACTTCTACCTTCTTTCTTGAGTCCGCATGTCTTATGTCAGTTTGGTTGGAAGTGGAATCTACAAAGGAGGATTCCGTTTTTCATGTCAGTCTGATTTGTACAGCCATAGCAAAACTTAGGTTTAAAAAAAATTAAAGAATAAAATCCTTTCTGAGAACAAGCACACACTACTTTTTAATAAAAATACCTTAAAAGTAAAAAATATGTTAAACCTGATTAGAAAAATACCCTTAATAGGTATTAGCAAGTAAAAATACCCTTAAAGGTTTAACATTACCAACAAGTCAACAACCTATAACGATTATTAAATTATTAACCTTGTTCGTCTAATTCACAATAATCCCAAATCAAATACATACCTAATTGTAATTTTTATGATTTATCATAAAAGCTTGTTTATAAAAAGTTTTTTTTTCTTTTAGTTTTATTTTTTACTTTTTAGTATTTTTGTTTATGTTATTTCCACGAGTATAGGACAAAAACGCCCCCCCCCCCACAGGGGACCATTATAAGAGGATAAGGGCTTTAGTACCCTGAGGCGCAAAGTTAGAGATATGATGTTTATACACCCTCATACCATTCAGCCCTCGGCACGTGCTCAACTTGACATTTGTTCATCCATCTAATCAAAGACAGAATCCACATTCATAACAACCGGAACGAACGAACTTACTTTCCAAAGATAGGGTCCCATATTCACGGCCACCAAACCACAAGTAAAGAGAGCAGGGTTTTTCTAGGCTCGCTCACTCCATCACTCCTCACTCATCATCGCGGATTCGAGGTAAAAAAATGTTAAAAAATTACATCGCTTGTAGTCACGACTGACTGGGTTCAGCCGGGTTTCAGTCCTGAAATTCAGATTTTTCGACATTCATTTTAGAACCAAAATATAACCAGTCTAGATAATTCCACTGCCTACTGTTTTGTGTTATGTCAGTTAAAAAAAAAAACTAGTATTAATAGTACATTATGATACAAGTGAACTAGGTTGCTTATTATACACGAGGCTGTGGGTTGTGCGTAAATCAGCCGAGTGTCTAGTGAGCAAGTTGCTCATCGAGTTTCATACACACTTTTTCAACACACTTGCAAGGAAAAAACAAACATGTATTGCATAATTACAATTATTTCATACAGCAACAAATGCGATACAAACAAAATATGAAAATTATGGGAAAATGGCGCACAAGTTTTTTTTTTGGCACGCTTCAAATTTGAGATTTTTTATTACAAAGAGCCATACAGCCTACTGCAAAATTATAATTTTAGTGATAAAAAGCAAAAAGTTTTATAACAAATTATGTATTGTGAATTATAAATAATTTGATAAGTAAATGTTTTTTGGTCTTAATTAGCGACACATTTATTTATTCGAAAAATGTAAATGGATTTTCAGGGCCATAAAACCTCATTGCTGTTAAAAAAAAATGCATTTTGTACTAAGGCAAATGCAAGGTTTTGTATTAAGTTAACTTTGAAGGGATAATTGTATTATGCACTAGTGTGTAATATTATGATGCACGTGTGTGTTATAGTTCAGTTTACGGCCCTAGGCCTTAAGAACGATGTAATAAGGCTCACTTTACGAGCAAGTGTTGAAAAAGCTGCTATTAATTTAGTTAGGTATATCAAATATTTATATTTGAATCGTAGCTAGCGCGGATAATCAATTCTATTGATAAGGGACCACACTGGTTATGGTAGATTACTACGCAATAATGTTGTTTATACTTATTGTATTTGTAGTGATTGCAGCAGAGACGAGGCATGTTTGACGCACGTTATGGGGCGGAGACTTTATAACAAAAGTTTACGTGTATCAAAACAACGTTATAAAATTTTGTGAGAAGGGCTGTCCGCCCATAAATACAGATAACTGAATTGGTGAGGACAAAACAACGCACGAGTGTGGTTATTGACAAAAAAAAACGGCTGTGTCGGACCATGCGCAGTGTAGAATCCGTAGTTGCACAATTTGCCGACTTTGAATGGTGCTTTTTGTTCGATTCTTGTAACTAACAACTTTATCTAACTCATATTCCAATTCCAATACCCAAGTAAGTACATTTTATCGGTAGGTCAACTTTTACTAGTCACTTTGTAAAGCCTACTTTAAATTCTACCACTATACTGCTACCACAGAACAGAAAAAAAAATCTGTTCTGTGACTGCTACCACCTTGATTTTTTTCACGTCTCCAAAAACAGTCGTTAATGTGGCAGAGGGGATGGTTTTCGCATACCCTCAATATTTTTGAACTAGCTGCTGCCCGCGACTTCGTCCCCGTGGAATCCCCGATTTTAAAACATTCTTTATCGCAGCTCCGCTCCTATTGGCTTAAACGTGATGTTATATAGCCTAAAGCCTTCCTCGATAAATGGTCTATTCAACCCAAAAAGAATTTTTCAATCCGAACCAGTAGTTCCTGAGATTAGCGCGTTCAAACAAACAAACAAACAAACTCTTCAGCTTTTTAATATTAGTATAGATGACCTATCTAAAATGTTATTTTACCACTGTGTCGGCGTATTAATGTGGCCCTATGCCTATGGGGCCTACCTACTTTTAGGTATGTCTAATTCCAACTGTCGAGTGCTAAGCATCTCTGAGCAAAACCGCGCGGACATGGTGTGTTGAAAAATTGTATGTTGTGTAGGGTCCGCGTGGGCGCGTGCGGGGGCTGCCGGCGCTGCTGCTGCGGGCACGCGGGCTGCGCGTGCTGCGGCGCGCCGCCGCACCCGCCGCATCATGCGCACCAGCCGCCGCACCCGCACCCCACGCACCACCACCATCTGCACGCGCCGCCGGCTCACAGTGAGTACAGGCTTAGTAAAATGGGATCGACACCTATATCGACAAGTTGTAACCGATTAATCGCAAAATCTTCTCCTCTTCATCTTTCCTCTCGCTTTCCTGCAATCGGTGGAAGTGATTTCGTGAAATGGGGCGGTAGTGTGTAACAGGAAGCCGGGGGAAGCGCTGGCTATTTGATTTGACCAATGAGCGCGCGCGGTGGTCTGACATAAAAAAGAAACTGATTTAAAGAATTTCATCACATACAGTGTAATTTAAATCAAATATATTTTTCATTTCGTTAAGACAAATCTGTGCAATTATTTTTTTCAGGATATACTTCAGTTTAAATTGTTTATTTCCACGGTGAGATGTAAGATGTTACACATCATATGCGACTACTGTGTAAGACTCGCTAATTTTTTATGATCAAGTCTAACCATGGGGTTAGACTTGATCATAAAAAATTAGCGAGTCAAAATATTTTATCTCGCAATTCACGCGGTTGACCCCATGGTCAACCGCGTGAATTGCGAGATATAATCTTCTGTTTAAACTGCATACACATACCGAGTATGTAAAACATAAATATCTTATTTTTTTCTTGATTTATGGATCAGTGATCTTCTAGTAAAAATTGGTCGGTGGTTGAATAAGTAAAATTCCCCCCCCCCCTGATTTACTGCTTTATCGACTAGTGTATTGTCATAGTGTCAATCAAAGTCTGTTTACAATACAGAGGCTTTTCCTGAGCTGGGAATCGAACAAACAAAAATGTTACAACATCCTGTCGTTTTTTTTTCGAAAGGGATTCTCCATTTACATCATTGTTCAACACAGTTTTACATATTTTAAAAACAAAACATAATTCCTTGAGTAAATATTGGTTTCTAGCTTCAATATTTGTGCTACCCCCTACTACCCCTGCAGGGCCCGCTTCAAGTTTCCACCCTGTATACCATTTTTGTTTCCACCTGAACAGTGGGTGAACGGCGTCGGGACGGCATGTCGGTGGCACCGCCCTACCTCGTGCATGAGCGGCTCTGGCAACGACAGCATCACATGATGGTAAGTGCACTTCTCCTACTGGCGTTGCTTGCCCCAAACTTTAGGGGCTTTAGGACTGCCTTCAACCGGCTCTTGCCCAATCTAGGGGGTCCAAACGCCTCCTGCCGGAGGCTCTACGCGGGGATCGTACGGTCCATGGCCCTTTATGGAGCCCCAGTGTGGGCTTTTGCACAGGGTCATAGCCATCCAGCTGGCCCGGGGATACCGCATTGTCTCCGGCGGTATAAGATTACTTTTTCTTTATCTATCGCAGATGTTTTCCTCGGGTCCCGTACAGTACGGGGACATGAATTTTGTCATAATTTAAACCACATGAACATTTTCGTTATAATTGCAGGAGCTGCAACGTCGCAGTATGATGGGCGACGGCTTCGGGCCCGGCTTCGCTCAGTTCCCGCCCGTGCCGATCCCGCCAACCACAGTGCTCGCTGTATATTGACATTTGTTTATTTTTTCATATTACTTGTGTATGATACTTTTGCCTCAGCTTGCGAGTTTTGAGGTCAGAGAGAAAGTATCATCAAATTCCCGTATCAACTGTAATTTCCCTACATTTTGCGAAGTGGCATTCATGACACTTATGTTGTCGACTTGACTTTGAACGTTTTTTTAGGTTCCGTACTTCAAAAAGAAAAAAAAACGGAACCCTTATAAGACTACTTTGTTGTCGGTCTGTCACAACCCTTTTTCTCAGAAACTCGTGGGAGGTATCATGTTAAAATCAATATCAAATACCTAGGTCGAAGGTACCTGAGAACTTTAAAAAAATGAGATTCTAAGTCAACGCAATAAAAAATACGGCTATTTATGCATCATTATTGCGACATATTTTGCTAGGTAGTCGCAACTAAATGAATGATGAAATTTGATCTCGGAAAAACACGAGACGCGATTTCAGTAAATAGACAGCTTTATCTACTATCTACATACGATGTCTTTTGTTTATAATTCTTTGTGAGCGCTCAAATCTGCCGATTTTTTTTAATTCGAGATAATTTGAATCCACTGTCACCAGTCCAAACAAAGCATTAGTTGCAATGGAATTTGAAATTATCTTGCATAGAGTTTGTTGTGTTAAAATTAGATTATAAAATTTGACGAATTCTGAATTCAAATATAGAATGAAGTGCCATCTCTCCAGCAGGAGGTTTGAACAGACGAGATGGCTCACTCGATAGAATGCGGTGGAGTGCCACAGTGGTAATGCTCTTTTTATTTCAGTTCCCCGATGAGTTGGAACAGCGAGATATCGGAGGAGCCCCGCCGCCGCCCATGATGCTGTAAGTAGTACATTGTTTGGAAATATTCAATTTGTTGACTTATACCAAGATCCTATATATCTACACTGTTCTTCTATATGAATAAATCTGCTACTTGCCTTATTGATATTTCGGTAGCGAGCATGGTGAATTTAAAATCCATGATCGCAAGAATTAACAAAACTCGTACAAACCGATAGTGCTGTTGGGCCCAAATATCGATAGACTCGTACTGTCTAATACTGCTGACCAAAGTCCGCGCGGCGAGAACAAATGTATTCGCTTCTAGGCGGCGACGACTGGCGAGCCGGGTGATGGCAGCGATTCGAGGGCAAAGACCCGTCACCACGAGGTATCATCAGCCATTATAACTCCATAGGCGAAGTTTACTTACCAATTTACTCTGCTCAAATCAGTCGCTTCGTCTACTTTGTTCAACTATCTACTCTACGAATAAACAATCTGCATTTTTTGAATTAATAGTTTTGTTTGATATTTCTCGTCAATTTTTAGTACCACTTCAAACTACAATTATTTCTACAGAATTTACAATTTTTCATTCATAAATGACTTATGTGATGTGGTTTAATTTGAAAGAGTCTTAGGAAAAGTTGTTTTTCTTTTTCCAGTGACAGGCAACATATCCACCATCACATGCATCATTACATGCAGATGCATCACTCGCCGCCTCATCTACACATATCTATCCAGCCATCGTTTATGGTAAGACAATTTAACAACAAACTTATTTTCTATTTATTCTTTGAAACGCCACAAATAAAATTTACCTACTTATTTTTTGAAGGTTCTTTATACGAAGACTGTTATGTCGATATTTATTTTTTCTACATACAGCTTAAAAAAAAATTGGTCGACGTCGAAAATGATACGGCCTTCGTAAAGGCCAGCGGGCGTACCATGAGGTGTTAAAACGTGAGTCTTCCGAGCGAGAAAGAGGGATAGAGTTATACACCCTATATAGCTCCATCCCTTTTCTCGCTCGGAAGACTCACGTTTTAAGACGTCATGGTACGCCCGCAAGTATTACTTTTGAGCCTTGCCAAAATTCCGGATTCTGTTTATTTACTTGAATCGTGTATTTGATCTTAGAGCGGGTTACATTAATGTAATAGAAAAACTTTTATTCAGGACAGACACAGCACAACGGTTACAAACACAAATTACAATAACATTCGGTCGGACCATAGATATAATAAACAAGGAGATATGCCCTGTAGCCGAAAATGTATCGGAACCTGTGTCTCCTGTTTTGCCCTACCACCCGGCAACTACTACGCATGCAGTTCAGTAAAAGCAATAGATACGCAGTCGCGCACACACCCGCATTTCTAAAATCGGACTGTACTACACAATCAATTATAAACCTTATCCTAATAAACACAGCGTATATTTACAGTACACCGTGCAACTTACTCACACAAAAACAACGGTGGGTATCGTTGTGCTGTGCAAAAGCAATTTATTTTACATATACGCTAGTGATTGACCAAATCGGAAAGTTATCGACTCTGGCATTTATTACACACACTATGCTGCCCATGTATAACAAATAATTTTAAGCAAAGGTCACTAATAT
Source organism: Hecatera dysodea (assembly GCA_905332915.2). NCBI lineage: Eukaryota > Metazoa > Arthropoda > Insecta > Lepidoptera > Noctuidae > Hecatera > Hecatera dysodea. Next base: position 9,604,612 of record HG995309.1, read on the forward strand.
AATTATTATCTTAAACATGCCGATTACTATAATGCATTCGAAACTTTATCGAAAGTAAAATACAATTACCATAAAAAGTAAGGAAGTAGCACGAGAATAAGGCATAAATACGATAATTCAAAGCCAAAAACACTTGAACGATTATTTACCAAAAATTTAATGAAATCTAAGAAAGTTTGGTACACTTTTGTAATATTTCATTCAACAATCGACATTGTTGTCGACAGTGTATCTGCACAATTACATCACTAACTCGCGGCAAGAAGCAGCGGCCGTACTATGCGATACATCGGCTTGCTAAAGTATCGTTTTGTGATTTTTACATTACTCATCCAGTCACTTAGCGACAAACTTAGGTAGTGGTTAAGGAGCAGTGTATTCATAGTAATATGTTATTGTCACTTTGACATTTGAAAACAAAAATAACATAGTTTAAGCAAGAAATATTTTACGATTTGTTGTTTTTCATGATTTTAAAGACAAATATAGTAAAATACTTGTATTTTGATATGGTAAGTGATTCCATAATTAACAAAGTTTTGGTTTAGGCTTCGGTTTTTACAAGAAAACACTGAACAACACGGAATTCTTATATCTTATCACGCTCACGGTCGGAAGCGCACTAGTTCGCGGATTCGACCATTGCGTAAGACATGCTCGCCCAGACCATGTCGCGTGGACACCGACACGCCCCCTTGCCACTTCTCCTGTATTTTATATTTCTATGGGTCGGACCGACAATTTTATCGGGCCGACAAACGTGTCGGACCCATATTGGCATTATGTATTTCAATAGCGCCGTTCACATATGGGCGACCAGACAAAACTAACGGAGCCGACACTTTTACTGGACGTTCAGCCACGATTTCTGTCGTGCCGGCATAATATTGGCGTACTGGCAAGTATAGGGCCGTTCAATAAAATGACGTTTTATAACCTTTTGTGATTTTTAACACAAAACAAAAGGATTACTAGTGCATATTCCTTGAGTTTTAACAAATTTCTGGATTTTGACGAAACACGTGTTTTATTACTTCATCCATCGAGTACTTTCTTTCATGCATTGATACGGTTTTATTGAAAATATTTTATAGTTTTATCTTTTTTGGACCTTATTAAGTCACACTTGAGTATAAGTACGCGAAAGTTATATTTCGATATTAACATCGTCTGTATTCGACAGATATCGACTACTTCCTTGACAGTTTTTTTTTATTATTGAAAATGGCAAAACGCAGGCAAATCACGCTTGAACAAAGCGATATTTGTACTTTGCGTGAGGAAGGCTACAGTAAACGCCAAATCGCAAAAAATCTCGGAATTTCTTGTAAAGGTGTCCACCCTCGCTAGAAAAAAAGAAACTGGCAATAATGAAGATAGAAAAAGGTCTGATAGGCCCAAATCCACTACAAGTCAAGAGGATAACTTCATCAGAGTTCTTTCTAAACGGAATCGTCGCTGAACTGCACCACAAATTACCGCAGCTCTGAATACGCGAGAAACACCCATTTCAATGACAACTACTGTCTGACGACGTCTACTGTCTGCGGGGCTATGAGGTTGTGTTTCTGTTAAAAAACCAAAACTAACAATTCGGCATAAGAAAAATAGACTAGATGCTGGAGACCATTGGTCTATTATCCAGTTTTTATGTTCACTCTAAAGAACCTTTTCCCATTGGAAAAGGTTCGAAGTTTGGAGTGACGAATCGATGTTTCAGATTTTCGGATCCAATAGACTTGTTTTTGTGCGCCGTTCTAAACGAGAGAGAGCTTCAGAAGCTTGGACACTATCAAATATGTATGGTAGGGGTAATGTCATGGTTTGTTGGCTTTTCGAATCGCTATATCTCCGATTTTTATAGATCCTTTTTATAGATAATTTAATGATTTACAATTTTAGTCTGAGGTATTTTTATGATAAAATTACCGTTTTGCTGAAAATCGCGAAAAACACATTTTTGTAACCTCTGTCCTTGATTAAAAAATCTTCTAAACATGGGAATGATGGGATTGATGGGTAACTTTCAGGTTTTGTTTATAATTGTCTTTTGAACAATTGAACCAATATTCAACTTGTCGCGAATTTATGTAATTTCAATTAAATTTTTTGGTCTAATTTGACCGGACTATATAGGTACATTACCCAAACAACGAATTAAATTACCCAACGAATAATCCAGTTTCATTTTTCCTGAATCGCATTGTTTCAAGATATTGTTTCATTTTGCTGGTAAGAGTCTTACATATTTGAAATACGCAAAATTAAGTAGTTTTTTTTTCATAAAATTCAAACACTTTATGTTTGAATTTTATGAAAAAAATACTAGTAAATTTTTAGTTCGATCAAAAAATTACAATGACAAAAAAGTCCAAACTCCAAACAAACATTTCAGTGAATATTTTTTCCATCAAGTTATTGAAATTAAACATTTTATTAAAAAATGTACATTTTCGGTTAACTTTTTGCGGAATCTACCTTCTACGGCAAAGGCAAAAATAAAAGTACAGTTTAGAAATATTGCAAAGTTTAGCTTAATTAACTTAGGTATGGCTATTTTGTTTAACTTTTTGTACATATTTTAGAAATTTACTTTAGCGTGCTTTAACAATCATTTCTTAAAGTCGAGTTCGCACTTCTTTTTGTTTTCTTTAGCCAGATTTTTTCAAATAGTCTTTCTGAAATCAACTGAATTTACACTACAGGAAAGGTTAACGTTTCTTTAACTCTATGAAGAATTATTAACATTTTCATAATGATGAAAGGAAATTGACTTGAAAATGGGTTTAAAATGCGTTGTTGAAACAATAGGGACGAGGTTTTGAAATGGAAAAGACAAAAATCTTGATGTCCCAGGGCACAGGCGCTATGGCTGCTGCAATGGTGTACGCGGCAGAAGCGGCGGAGGAGGCTGAGACGCGAGCGTGGCGCGGCCGCGGAGCCACCTCCGCCGTCATCGAGTCCAACACCTACCGCCACGCCTACCGCCCCGCGCCCGCGCACCAAGACGAGAAGTGCACCATCTGTCTCTCGCTCTTTGAAGTGGACTCTGACTGCAGGTTTGTTGTACGACTGTCTAGTCTGACGCCGTCATCGAGTCCAACACCTACCGCCACGCCTACCGCCCCGCGCCCGCGCACCAAGACGAGAAGTGCACCATCTGTCTCTCGCTCTTTGAAGTGGACTCTGACTGCAGGTTTGTTGTACGACTGTCTAGTCTGACGCCGTCATCGAGTCCAACACCTACCGCCACGCCTACCGCCCCGCGCCCGCGCACCAAGACGAGAAGTGCACCATCTGTCTCTCGCTCTTTGAAGTGGACTCTGACTGCAGGTTTGTTGTACGACTGTCTAGTCTGACGCCTTCATCGAGTCCAACACCTACCGCCACGCCTACCGCCCCGCGCCCGCGCACCAAGACGAGAAGTGCACCATCTGTCTCTCGCTCTTTGAAGTGGACTCTGACTGCAGGTTTGTTGTACGACTGTCTAGTCTGACGCCGTCATCGAGTCCAACACCTACCGCCACGCCTACCGCCCCGCGCCCGCGCACCAAGACGAGAAGTGCACCATCTGTCTCTCGCTCTTTGAAGTGGACTCTGACTGCAGGTTTGTTGTACGACTGTCTAGTCTGACGCCTTCATCGAGTCCAACACCTACCGCCACGCCTACCGCCCCGCGCCCGCGCACCAAGACGAGAAGTGCACCATCTGTCTCTCGCTCTTTGAAGTGGACTCTGACTGCAGGTTTGTTGTACGACTGTCTAGTCTGACGCCGTCATCGAGTCCAACACCTACCGCCACGCCTACCGCCCCGCGCCCGCGCACCAAGACGAGAAGTGCACCATCTGTCTCTCGCTCTTTGAAGTGGACTCTGACTGCAGGTTTGTTGTACGACTGTCTAGTCTGACGCCGTCATCGAGTCCAACACCTACCGCCACGCCTACCGCCCCGCGCCCGCGCACCAAGACGAGAAGTGCACCATCTGTCTCTCGCTCTTTGAAGTGGACTCTGACTGCAGGTTTGTTGTACGACTGTCTAGTCTGACGCCGTCATCGAGTCCAACACCTACCGCCACGCCTACCGCCCCGCGCCCGCGCACCAAGACGAGAAGTGCACCATCTGTCTCTCGCTCTTTGAAGTGGACTCTGACTGCAGGTTTGTTGTACGACTGTCTAGTCTGACGCCGTCATCGAGTCCAACACCTACCGCCACGCCTACCGCCCCGCGCCCGCGCACCAAGACGAGAAGTGCACCATCTTTCTCTCGCTCTTTGAAGTGGACTCTGACTGCAGGTTTGTTGTACGACTGTCCCATCTTGTGCGAGGCTCCGCTCAACTCTACAAATACTCAGTCAACACCAAGTGTGTTACCACATGATTCGAGTAACTCCGAGCCATATGACTTGTGAATTCTCACACATATTAAACCTTATGTATGGTGTAGGCCAGTCACTATAGACGGATTAAACGCGTTAGGTCGGAAGAAATTGCAATGTACACTCATATTTTTCAACTTAGACTTTTGCTAAATATGTAGTTCTCGGAAAACTCTCAATTTCTTTTTTATTTAGATTTAATTCTCCTAAGCGATACATTCCACAGAGAAATTAAATCAGTATACGTTTGAAGTAGGCAAAGTTTGCTACAACTTTATTACGGCGACTCTGTAGGTTTAATAGGTATTGAGGTACAGCAAAAAGTTCGAAATTGTAATTTGAGTGTTAAAATTGGGATTAGAGATAGTATCGCTACACTACCACTAGCGCGGGAAAGCGATAAGACGTCGCGACAACGTGTGCGATTAGCTAACTGTCGGTACTGTGTACAAAATCTTAACTTCGAATTTCAAAATTAGTCACCTAGTTAAGTCAACTTCGAGCAAATGTTTTTTTAGTAAAGCCCTTTCCTACGGTATATATCTTATGGCTACTGAGAAGCCTCCAAAAATTCACCTCAAACCTGAATACCCATTAAACCTGCAGAGGTACGATTGCGATCAAATATTAGCAATTTTTGTCGATTTCAATAACTATGTATTGACGTTTTTACGTAGGATTCACCGTTTAGAAGTTATAAGCCAAAATCTCATATATTGCCGAAAACTGTGAAGTTCGAGTACAAGTTTGCACAAGTCTTTCCAAGGTGAAAAATGGTGTGTACAATACGTGCTAGATGCAGCAACGTCCCAAGAAATCCGGACAATTTGTTCGCATACGTTTTAAATGACTGGCCTCTTGTAGGAATCCGCAACTTAATTTATAGTAGTACTAAGGTGATTTCATTTAAATCTCCGTTTCGTTTAAGTTTAAGGTTCATTAGAACATAAAAAAGAATTGAATAGAATGTGAGTGGCTTAGTACAAATGATGGCGTAGCATGTAGATAACTAACACTATAGACTAGATTTTCATATGCCAAAAGACACCAATTAACGTCACGTTTGTTATATTTCAGGCGATTACCATGTATGCACCTGTTTCACATGGAGTGCGTGGACCAGTGGCTCAGCACCAACAAGCACTGCCCGATATGTCGTGTGGACATCGAGACACATCTCAACAAAGATGCCACGTTTTAAATATCAAGGTGTGTCGCTTGAATTTTATATATTTTTAAGCGAAAATTGACGTAAGTTTTATAAGCTAAGTCTTATTTTTTTTTTGTTTTCCCACTACATTGAAACTTCAGAAGGGTTTAACCTTTTGAACGCCAGAGCGTAAACGCATCGGCGTCATTTCCACGCCAAGCCACAAATCCAGTGCAAATATCTACAAAAATAATATAGGGATTCCAACATCTTATCGATAACTAATTAATCATTGCACGACTTTTGACAATTTCCTCCCATGCGAATAGGGATTTGATATTGTGGAACATATAAATAAAAACAGTTTGATCAATTTACTGATAATATATATTAGTCTGATTCCTCGTAACTTGGCAAACTTATGTCATCTAATAGGGATGTTGCCTGAGTAAAAAATATATGATTATATTTAGTCCGTCAGTTACATTATAGAAAAATATTGGACACGTATTTTGTCCTTTATCAAATCTATAAAAACTGACGAAGATACAAAGCATCAAAGATCAGGAGTAGGGGCTTGTGACGTCACGGCTCGCTAAAAATTGTAGCGAGTAGTGACGTCACGCGAGTTTTCAACGCACTGTATCGTCTTCATTTTTTGTTTATGTGAAAAAAGAAAAAATACGTGTCCAATATTTTTTGGAAATCTATCAGACGGACTAATCAGATTTTTTTAGTCAACTACCCTATTGTAAGTCCTTTTGCTGTCGTATTTTTCTAATAACGTTCAGTACATTAGCATATGTTACTGAACATTTGTCTTCTGGCACTCGATCCAGTTCAAAAGCAACCAGTTTTGCGAACGCTTTCGTGGGTCGCTACGCTAGGTCTTGGTTGGTTATGCAACGGAGGTAAATTTGAAACGTCACACCTTAATTCATATGGCACGCTCGTTGAGAATGATTGAAGTCGTTATATCTTTTGCAGAGACTCGTTTCTTTTATAGACCTCTCGCAGTTCAGCACACTAAGGCTGGTTACTGCTCAACCGGGCAATCCTGTAATGGCCTCAAATGAATTTAAGGCCCCCAGCCAGGGCTAAAAACTACTGAAAAAGCTAAGTGACCGCTTCGCTAAGGGGATCCCCTGTGGGATACGGGCCTCGGCTTAACGGGGTCATTGAGAGTGCAGAAACTTGTTGTTTTAGTTTTCTTTGCACAGATTTTGTCGTCTTTTTACCGTGCTTAAGGTTTCATATCTATTAGTGTACCTATAATACTTTTTACTTACTTGGTGTATACCTACCTACTTTAGCTAAATTCGAAATAGAATTAAAAAAGATTCAAAATAAATGTAAGTACTAGGTATAATAACTTGTTGCATAATGGTCCTTAAAAGTAATAGATCAAGATTAGACATATACCTTTTTAATATTTTATAGTATCGCTTTTGTGTCCTTAACGCATCATTACATACCTACCTATTATATGAAAAGTTTGATCATAAATAAAACTTACCTCTAAATCATCCTCAACATTTCCTAACACACGAAGGAGTTCTTCAGTAGTCATTTGACTGTATTAGGGAATGCAAATCTCGTGAGATTGGGGCTCAAGCGAGATCTCGCGAGTTTATGAATAACAATACTGCGAGATCTCGCTAATTCCGAGATTTCGCGAGATTTGAAGTTTTGTGTATTTTTTTATTATTAATAAGTTACCTTACTTACCCATCACTAGCTGTCGTGTCTTGCCGACTGGCATGTGGAAGAACACTTTTTTACGGATTTCGCCTAGCAATTTTTAATTATTGTTTTTTTTCTAGTGAAATGTAAGTAATATATTTGTGACATAATACAATACTTCATTAAAGTAGTTTTAAAATAATAGGAAAAAGAAATTCAGTATATTTATTATTTACTTAAGTATAAAAATGTCGTTTTTTGTCGGCTATAGACGACGGTAGCGTATTGGGAACGTTTTCGTTTGTCGGCTATACCCGATTGTGGCGTTTAAAAGGTTAAACTGCCCCAAATACCCAATAGTAACCCATTGCTGCTTGGGCTGCTGTCAATCATTCCCTTGAATATACTACCGAATATTTTCTGATTTGAGAGTGTGTGAAGCATTTGAATAACTAAATAATAGCTATAGCTATTTCCTGAATACCCTGAACTATATTTATCTATAACTAGCTGACCCGCGCAACTTCATCTGCGTCACATTTTTCATTAATACTCCGCTCCTCTTAGTCGTAGCGTGATTATACCTATGGCCTAATTTATAATAGACACTTCGCAATGGGCCGTGCAGCAGAAATCGTAATATTTTAATTTCGCCGTAACTTCAAAACCAAACGTCCAATTTTAATCATTCAAAGACCAAATACATAAACTGTACTTAGTGATGAAATAATTTATTTTGATAAGGATTAATAGCATGAGTAAAATAAATGCATTTAAATGTAGTCCAAAAAAAATCAAGATAAAAATATTAAAAAATGGTTGTTGTGCCTCACTCGACATAGATAGGTATAGTGTGTCGCGGACTTTTTTGTAGATATTTATAAGATCTACAATTAATTAGATCATTTTATGGTTCTATCTTTTATAGTTAAGGCAGCGTACGCAAAAGAGGTATTCCATGAAGCACACACCCAAATGAAGCACACCCAGACGAAGCACACCTAAAGTATTCCACTTAGCACACCCGTAGGTGGGCTTCAAATAAAAATTTAAAATAATTAATTTCCTATTCCACGAAGCACACCTACGAATATCACTCGCATAATGCGGGGACTAAGAAATAAAAATGTCGATAGAAGAAAATATTTATTATTTAAAAGACGAACTTAAATTTCTAACATCATTCAGTTTCATTATAATAATTGATACAATATTTGACATTTTTGTAATCTTACTATTTAAAATCACAGATTATTTCATAATTATCTTTCCAAAAAAAAATTTAGTTTTTAACTATTTTTCTATTATTTTCCTTTTTTGTGCTCTTAATAAAATCACAGATTGTTTCATAATTATGCAATAAAAACTTGGACAAATATCAAAAACATTGTAAATATAGTTTTCCATAGAGATCTATGTTGAAGTTTTCTTATTACTTATTATTACTAGAGTAAAATTGATTGAGTCAGGCGTTACTTTGCGGAAATCCATTTTAACTTTGAAAATGAAAACAAAATATCTAGTTTTAATTTCCGCGAATATTAGTGGGTTGCAGGTATGCACCTCCCTCCCGCCCGCTATATTATGCACATGCAAGGTTGCTAGGCAAATGCAAGGATTTTAAGCACATGCAGGAAGGCAATGCAAAACCCAACACCATTACCGACACGTGTTTCGCCTCTCCACGAGGCATCCTCAGGGGACGTGTTGACTCGCTGACCGTTGAGTTGCGACTCAGTCGCAACTCAACGGTCAGCGATGGTGTTGGGTTTTGCATTGCCTTCCTGCATGTGCTTAAAATCCTTGCATTTGCCTAGCAACCTTGCATGTGCATAATATAGCGGGCGGGAGGGAGGTGCATACCTGCAACCCACTAATATTCGCGGAAATTAAAACTAGATATTTTGTTTTCATTTTCAAAGTATTACTAGAGTATTTTTATTATTAGTTAAGTAGTAGCTATAAGAAAACATCAACATAGATCTCTATAGAAAACTATATTTACAATGTTTTTGATATTTGTCCAAGTTTTTATTGCATAATTATGAAACAATCTGTGATTTTATTAAGAGCACAAAAAAGGAAAATAATAGAAAAATAGTTAAAAACTAAATTTTTTTTTGGAAAGATAATTATGAAACAATCTGTGATTTTAAATAGTAAGATTACAAAAATGTCAAATATTGTATCAATTATTATAATGAAACTGAATGATGTTAGAAATTTAAGTTCGTCTTTTAAATAATAAATATTTTCTTCTATCGACATTTTTATTTCTTAGTCCCCGCATTATGCGAGTGATATTCGTAGGTGTGCTTCGTGGAATAGGAAATTAATTATTTTAAATTTTTATTTGAAGCCCACCTACGGGTGTGCTAAGTGGAATACTTTAGGTGTGCTTCGTCTGGGTGTGCTTCATTTGGGTGTGCTTCATGGAATAACTCTTTTGCGTACGCTGCCTAAACTATAAAAGATAGAACCATAAAATGATCTAATTAATTGTAGATCTTATAAATATCTACAAAAAAGTCCGCGACACACTATACCTATCTATGTCGAGTGAGGCACAACAACCATTTTTTAATATTTTTATCTTGATTTTTTTTGGACTACATTTAAATGCATTTATTTTACTCATGCTATTAATCCTTATCAAAATAAATTATTTCATCACTAAGTACAGTTTATGTATTTGGTCTTTGAATGATTAAAATTGGACGTTTGGTTTTGAAGTTACGGCGAAATTAAAATATTACGATTTCTGCTGCACGGCCCATTGCGAAGTGTCTATTATAAATTAGGCCATAGGTATAATCACGCTACGACTAAGAGGAGCGGAGTATTAATGAAAAATGTGACGCAGACGAAGTTGCGCGGGTCAGCTAGTTATAGATAAATATAGTTCAGGGTATTCAGGAAATAGCTATAGCTATTATTTAGTTATTCAAATGCTTCACACACTCTCAAATCAGAAAATATTCGGTAGTATATTCAAGGGAATGATTGACAGCAGCCCAAGCAGCAATGGGTTACTATTGGGTATTTGGGGCAGTTTAACCTTTTGAACGCCACAATCGGGTATAGCCGACAAACGAAAACGTTCCCAATACGCTACCGTCGTCTATAGCCGACAATTAGGCCATAGGTATAATCACGCTACGACTAAGAGGAGCGGAGTATTAATGAAAAATGTGACGCAGACGAAGTTGCGCGGGTCAGCTAGTTTATTAATAAATATAGTTCAGGGTATTCAGGAAATAGCGGCATAAAAAGAAAACAAAGTATATTTATAACAGTATCTTATTTTCTATTTAACTAATTACAACTATAACAGTATTTACAGTATAATTTTGTTGGCGTTATATATATAATATTACTATAATTCTGTTTTATTAATTACTTCATTAATTTATTGCTCTCGAATCTGAATTCTGTATAGAATTTGTACAAATTGTAAACAAAATTATGCAATATTGTACACAAACTACTGAATACTAACCAATTCCAACCAATGTGTAACCTATTGTGTTCTCACTCCCATCTGCCTGTAGTTCATATTGGCAAAAAATTGTATGTGTAAGAAACACAAACAACCAAGACACCTAACATTTTTCCAGCAGAAAAAGACATTTGAACGACAGGTCTTAGGTTATTAATATTCAATTTTGAGTGAGTTAAAAGAAACTTAAATTAATATACATATGCTGCAAGCAAAGCGAATAAAATCAGCATTTAAACATGCGGAATTTTCCATCGTGTATTCTTTCATGCTTCATTAGATATTGGGCCACAAAGGCAACTAAAATCATGCAATTCTTGGCAACTTCAATTTAATATTAACATTGACGTAAACTGCCTGTGTAAATGCATCTGATGTCTTCAATTTGGTTTTCTCTTCTTCTCATTGTTGGCATCCTTTTTCAGTTTGTCCTGCAGCTGTGGAGAGCTAATGATGGCCTGCTGCTGCAGCTCCAAGCTTTCTTGCTGCAGCTCGTGTGTCAGCTGTTTCTGCGCATTGCAAGCCCTGCAAAAAACACTACTGCCACTATATGTATATACACAGAATATCAATTAAGTATAAGAGTATTTTGTTTATAAAATTTTGTTACATTATCATTATTACAATGTTAGAAGTCAAAAGAAGTGACTATTGTTGTTTTACATATTATTAATGAGCATATTAAATATCAAATATGTGTATTAAATTTAATTTAATAAAGCAATCTGTTAATTTTGAGCACTCCTATGAAATATAAAAAAGGAAAAAAAGGAATCTTTGTAAAATATTTGTCTAAAAACATAACATGCTTTATAATAAACTCTTTTTTTTTGTATTTTTTGTTTATTTACCTGCATGCATGATCAATTCGCTCACAAATAGCATCTGATGCAGCAATGTTTCCAGATAGGTATGATATCTCTGCTGCAACTGTTGCTAATTTTTCGGCATAATCCATGTAACCTGAAAAATTGGTAAATAATATTATATTGATGGCAGTTTTGTGTGCCCTGGATTGAAACAGATGGAAATAATGGGGAGGCCTTTGAACAGCAAAAGGATAATGCAAGCTTCTACTATTACTTGCCTACTTGGTAGTAGCAGTAGTAGTAGGGACAACTGGGTAGATAAAATACAAAGATTAACAAAATCAACTTGTTTTTCAGCTTCGCCATAGTTTGTTACTATTATTACAACAATGTGCAGCAGGTTGAAACTAATACTTTGAACTCTGAACAGTACCTACCAAATATTATCTGAGTCAGCACACAGACGCAACTACTCGGATGCAAGTTGTATACAAATTATAGTTTGATCCATATAGTTCTGGGCACCAAAAGTGCTAAGTTATTACATTATATAAAATAGATATGTACCTACAAAGTAATTTACTTTGTATTGAATTAAGTAACTTACTAAATAATGTGTGAAGATTGTGTGTTAAGTCACACAGTGTTCCTCTAACGGCAACCAGTTGGTCCCAATGGTGTGGTGGGGTGCTGTCGTCGCCCCACTCCAGGGCTTGTTTCACCAGGCAGATCTCTCTCGACAATGCTTCTCGTAGCCTATAATGTTGGAGACTCCATTTATGAAAGTAGATAGTACAGAAACAATTTAAAAGGCTTTCCATTTATGAAAGTAGATAGGATTTTCACAAAATGTCATTTGGCTCTGAATTCAACAAAGCTAGGAAACTATCAGGTTGACTGTAAGCCTCAACTATGTGTAGTGATACCTACTACATGTATTACAAAGGACAACTATATTGATTACCTTTCACTAGTATCTTGGATAGCGACTAATGTTACGGTCAAAAGCTGTGAAGCTGCGTTTACATTGATGGTGGTAGCTTGACGAATCATAAAGTCGTGTTCCAGACTATCTGCATCCCAAATTACATCAAACTCTTTTCGTTTGTCGTCGCAATATGCTGTTGTTAATACTCCCATGGTTGCAGGAGTATAATTTCGAATTTTTGTAACGACCATCCTACCATGAGTTCGATAAGCATTTCTCATAAAACTTAATAATCTATTTCTAAACATAGTGTGAATAGGATGCACAAGATAGCCCGGTGAACAAAATTGTTTTTACATCATTTTTAGTTTTGTTGAAAAGAAAAAATTGTGACAACCGAACCGATGTTCGTAAAATTATAACAGGTTATGTTTTGAGTTTTTTTGTTCCCCAGTTGTCAGTGTCATTTCACATTGGCATGTTTGAGTATTGCAAGATTCAAAAAAGTTTAAAAAACCAAAGTAATAAGTATTCTTCCAGTGATACGAAAGGATAAGAACACGAAGAATAATTCTTCGCCATGACTGTAGTAGTAATCGCAATCCAAAATAAACGTATTTCGTTTCTCAAAGGCCAAACTTAATTTTCGTTCGACAACGAGATGCATAACATTTTTTTTTAAAGCATGAGAAAGTATGTGTATAAAAGGCAGGGCTAACTTTTCTCATACCACAACCAAACAAAGGCGTCGCGCGGCTGGCAATCATAAAAATGACTTGTTCCCTGTATAGTGAAGGTGCGTAAACAAACGTTCGGACGGCCTTACATGCCGTTGATACCATGCCACAGGCAAGGCAAGTAGCAATGCCCCTTCACTCGTGTAGCTCAATTTAAGTTTTGTACTTTGGGATTATACCTAATTGCCGAAAATGCGCATCGTAAGGTCGTGGAAGTGTCCTGGGGTGTTCAATTTGGAAATTTGAGGGTACAATTAAACTCAATTTAGCATACGGAATAATATTATATTACTTTCACACAATACACACTTCAGCAAAAGATATGGGAGTAATCTCTCTGTTGATTAGAATCAGAGACAATATTGAAGTTCAACACGGCGACTCCCCGGTCTACAGCAGTTATAAGCTGGTAAGGGTCGAAATCCAAACTGTACACTGGCGAAGCTTTTCTTTGCGTGAAGTACATCTGAAAGTTAACACATCAGCAGTTACTAACGAGTGGCTATCATCACACTGTGCAATAAAACGCAAGCTAATGTTTATTGACCTGAACATGATTCATTTGATTGCGTGAATCAAATAACACGCAACGAGAATATTCACTCGATCCTGCTACGATGCCCCATTGACCATCAGATTTCACACAGTAAAATGAAGATTGAAATGGATCCTTTGAATTGTAAACCTGGGAAAGTAAAAAAAAGTGCATATTAATTAAACTCTCTCGTAACCATTTCTGCTAAAAAACTTCTGCAACGGTTCGACATATAATAAGCCTTCCTCAAGCAAACTATTTTTGTTTCAACTCGATATCTGGCCTGGCTCCTTACATTTATAATAACAACGGGCAGATCGCATTGGTCACACGTCAGCTTTTATGAAAGTCTACCATTTTGACGATAATTAGTTAAGTCTTTATTAAAAAAATATTTAGTTTTGCGAGTAAGTGGGTTGACCAGGCCAGTACGCGTGGTCGTTTGTCAATGCAACGTTTCAGCTCCATAACGGCCTCGCCTGTGGCTCCGGCGTCTATTCCGTCTCAGCTGCAATGACAAAGTTCACCTATAATACTTGCATCAAACGTACTTTTTAACAGACTTTCAAAAAAGGAGGAGGTTCTCAAGTTGACTGTATTTTTTTTTACCTCATAACTTTTTATCGGATGTACCGATTTTGATGATTCTTTTTATATTCGAAAGTTCATGCTTGTCATGTGGTCCCAATTTTTTTTTTTGTGATCGAGTGAGATCCGACTGGTAGTATTTGAGTTATCCCTAATAAAGTGTGGCTTCAACTACATTGATGGTTTTTTCATTCTCTCATTGTCGATGTAATATGACAAAAAAAACAACTGTATACTATACGATGGTTTGTAAGAGCATCATAATATTTCGAGGTAGTCAGTTTCTAGTTTGGTGAAGATCTCAAAGTCAAAGTATTTTATTTGTTGAACATAGGTAATATGGTACATGGTATAAAATTTGCGTAGTATCACTATGTTTCGCCTTGCAAGGCGTACAAATTAGGCGTAAAAAAAAAAACTACAAACTAAATCAAACTGTTTCAAAAAAAATAACGTCGTAAACAAGTTAGATTAACAAGAGAATCGGACATTTTTTATTTTACGCTTCTATCATCTAAAAACTCATTGATAGAATAGTAAGCCTTTTCAATTAAGAATTTTTTAAGTTGCGATTTAAAATGGTTTATGTTGGTCATGCTTTTTAAAACTTTTGGTAGTCTATTATAAATCTTTGGACCCATGCCAAGACAACTCTTTGAGAAAAGTGCAGTATTGTGTTTTTTTATTTTATTTTAGTGTGCTTTGGTGACGTCTAGTATTAAGTTTTTCAAATTTAGATAGATTCTCCTTAATAAATACCTATTGAAATCTCATAAGTATAGAGGGATTGAAGCGTAAGTATTTTTAAACCAACGAAAAATGGTCTGATGAAGAACCGAGATAGGAAACGGAACTCTTCAATAAATATATCTGAAATCGTGTGTGTTTATTGCTTACACCTGTTTATAACACGTACACTGTGATGGATACGTACAGGTAGATGGCACCACTAAAAAGTGAAAAATACAAAACATTTTTACTAAAATAACTTTAATTTCGGAACTCGGTGTTTTTAACCGACTTCTAAAAAAGGAGGAGGTTCTCAATTCGGATGTTTGTATGTTTTTTTTTTTATTGTTTTTTCGCGCATAACTCCGTCGCTTGTCAACCGATTTGAAAAAATCCATTTTTGTTGGAAAGGGTATACTTCCCTAATGGTCCCATGAAAATTTAATCGAAATCAACCAAGCGGTTTTCGAAAAATCTAAAAAAAAATATCTACATTGTCTACATTGACGACCTCTTAGTTTACTCTGCAAAGGAGCAGTACGTTTTTTTTTACATCAATGTGATTGGTTCGTTTAGGTGGGGGAGGGGAGGGGGTGTAGGTACCACTAAAAAGTGAAAAATAAAAAAAACTTTTTACAAAAAATAAAACCGACTTCTAAACAAAAAAACCAAAAAGTATAAAATAACTTTAATTTCGGAAGTCGGTGTGTTCAACAACAAAAAAGCAACCAAAAACACCGAGTTCCGAAATTAAAGTTATTTTATACTTTTTGGTTTTTCTGTTTAGAAGTCGGTTTTAATTTTTGTAAAAAGTTTTTTTTTTACTGTTTCTTCGTATTTTGAACACCGACTTCTGAAATTTATTGCAAAACAGTTTTGTCTCTTACTGATTACTTTATGACGTGTATGTACACTAGCGATGTTCTTTCTGTGTGTATATATAGTGTTTCAGATTAAATTTTCAAAAGCATTATTTTAGTTCAGCCCTATTAGTAGGCTTGTATTGTGGGATTTATGAATGTTTAAAAATACTTTACCACATGACGTGCTCTGATGTCTACCATTTGCAGGTGTCCAGAGTGAGTGACGTATAATAAAGTGTTCTCATCGTGCCATTGTATGTCACGCACTTGTTGTTTAGGATTCCTGGTCCCATCGGAAGTGATCAGGAATTTCGGGCTGAAATAACAGTACTGTTATTATTATTTATTATAATAATATTAAAGTGATTTCGAATGTTCCTATGGGGCCAATCGCTTTTGGCACGCAGCGCTAAATTTCTCTCTCTCTCTCTCTACAACTGTGCTGTCGTGTCGCGTCGACGTGACGCCGCGGCCGCCATGATTTCTTCTTGTATCTTCAATATGAATTGTCTGCACGATCGTCGGCAAACGCAAACTCTTATATTTCTGTACAAATTAGTAAAGACTAGACTGCTATGGGCTAGTGGAGCGCACTAAAAGTTCCTTAAAATATACAGTCCTCTAAATCTAATATAGTGTTTCCCGACAGCTGACTCTGTAGAGAGATTTTAAAACCTATGCCAGAAGTTAGCATTTACCATGGTTCCTCAAAAGTCTTGATATCCAAATTACTACAGTACCGAAGGACGCAACCGAATAATTAATTAATTCATATAGTAAACAGGTTTTGATTATTAATTTCTTATGACGTTATTCTCTGATTACTGTGATTTTTCTTTTATATTTTTAGTTTTATCTCATTGTAACTTCAATTTTTAATGTATGTGCCTTTGATAATTTTATTTTATAACCTATCGCTTAATGATTGTTTTTGTTTTATTTAATTACCGCTAATATTATGACCTAATTATGGTGTTATATTTCTAATTTTAATAGTTTAAATATAAGGCAGCGCTTGGATCAATAGTATATGGATCAAAACACCATGCGTTATGATAGAAATCCCTGGAAAGATGGCAGCACTACTGAGTGCACTGAAAAACGGCTCTACCACCTTGTTGCCCCTCATTACCAACTTACTTAACACCATATTACAACCAGGAAAGGTTCCAAACACGATGTGCCATTCAAATATAATCCTTCTACACAAAAAGGTAGAGAATAGCGAAACCGAGAACTATCGGCCAATTAGTCTTACATCTTATAAATATGTCACCTGATAATTGTTAACGCCCTAATGTAAAATACCCGTGAAATTGTAAACCATTTTTAACCGACTTCTAAAAAAGGAGGAGGTTCTCAATTCGGATGCTTGTGTTTTTTTTTTATTGTTTGTTCGCGCATAACTCCGTCGCTTGCTAACCGATTTGAAAAATTCTTTTTATGTTGGAAAGGGTGTACTTCCCAAATGGGCCCATGAAAATTTTATCGAAATCGAAGAAGCGGTTTTTTTTTTGTTAATTTCAATAAATGATAGCAAATCTGTCGGGATAGCTAAAATCGCATGTTTGTTTATTGTTTACACCAATTTATACCACGTACGCTGTGATGGGTATGTTTAGCTGGGAGTGAACCACTAAAAAGTAAAAAATAAAAAAACTTTTTACATAAAATAAAACCGACTTCTAAACAAAAAGCACCAAAAAGTATAAAATAACTTTAATTTCGGAAGTCGGTGTGTTCAACAACAAAAAAGCAACCAAAAACACCGAGTCGGTTTTATTTTTTGTAAAAAGTTTTTTTTTTCTCAATAAGAAACAACTAAATTGGAAAATATTGAATTTGGATGGGATTTATTGTATTAAAAATTATTTGTTCAAAATATACATATAGTTAATTATAATCTAATCAAGATTTATTACAATCTTACAGAGTTTGCAATTATCCGGTGACATAATATACAAAGAATTTATACATAATTGTATAGAAGGAAAACTGGATTAACATCAAGCACCAGATTAAGCCGGATTTCGACCTACATAGTTTCTCTACAATCAGGATCACCTTCAGACACTAAAATATCAGATATTAAAAAAGTACTCCTAATTTAACAAACCAAGGTAAAAACGATAATTCAGATCATTAAAAAACCAGGAACTTAAAACACAATGTATATATTATGTAGATCTCCTTAGGAATTTAAACCACAATAGCACCACTAACTAACAACCTAATATAGCAGGACCTTTTTTCAGTATGCAAAGGGGTCTTGAACAGAGTGACCCGCTCTCTCCTAAATTATTTACAGCACTCTTGAGGAGGTATTTTAGTCGCTGGTAGCATCATGGAAAACCAAAGGCATCGAAATAGACTATGATCCAAGATCTGAACACGGCTAACTTCAAGTTGGGATAAATCGGTCTAAAACTAAAACGATATCAAACGTAGGGTCGAGGTACATTTGCAGGATATACTATACACTATGTTAATAAGTATAATTATCTACTTGGGCCAGTTAGTTTCATAAGAAAACAGGCAGGAAAGGGAAATCAATCGTTGCATCGAAAACGCCTTGAAAGCTGACTGGTTCATGAAGTTACTAATGAAGGGTGATCTCCCGATCTCCCTGAAAGTCATCGACATGTCTATTCTGCCCGTCCTAACCTACGGTGACCTGGTCAATCACCGACTTGCAAAAGTTCCGCCTTGGGATATGCGAAAGGGCAATGGAGCGCAATATTCTGGGTTTTAAAAGATTTGATAGAGTACGGAACACCACGCCCAACTCCAAAATAGGTATCGTAGACGTGGGCAAAAAAAAGCTAAAGGTACTAGGCGGGTCCGGGGTCGCCTGGCCCGGCCCAGAAAGTGGTGGCGAGAGGACGCACATCGCGAAGGCAGGTTCGGGTGGCGCAAGAAATGTATCCGTAAGAATATGGGGGAGTCTTTGCCCAGCAATGGAGCACAATTACATACTACACTATGAATAGGTATGTATTACATTATGAAAAAATTGTTTTGTTTGCAATCAATCCCATCCAAAATCAATACATCCATGTCTTATTTAAAAAAAATCACGCGATATTTTACAATCTTACGGTATTTGCAATTTTCCGGCGACATACAGAAGCTGTTGGTTAAACTTTAATAAATAAATCAAAATATACGAAAAGAACTCGACTAAACGAAGAAAGACTGACGTTATTATAAGGATGGCCTCTAAGAAGCGTGCCGAACTAACCTAACCCAAAATGGTGGGTGGGTCGCTAGTTAGAAATAAAGTTTTTTTTTTTTTTCAAATAATTGATATAATCAATCAAATATACTTACGTATGCACATCAAGCAGTAGGGGCTTACTGTTTCCATTGAGACCTATTGCTAATTTATCTGCAGAGTTATTGAGAGCTAAACATTTTGTGCCAGCATTTTCATACATACAAATATTTCTTATATCTGAAATAAAGTGTAGATGGGATTACATAACAAGATCAGATTCTATTAGGGACTTTGTAAATCATTTTAACCCATCAAGTGACTGCCTTACAGAATGTAACTGGTTAGCTGTTTTAATTCACACATTTACTGTTGTTAAATAATAGCTTGTGGCTAAATAATAACAGCCGCATGGGTCGATCAAGGTTAAGCGACGCATGCTGAGGTCGGTCCATGGATGGGTAACCATATTAAGCTGTTGGTCCCAGCTGTCAGTAGACTTTTGGCAGTTGTTACTGAGTTTCAGAATCCAAACAATCTGACACCAGTCTTGCCAAGAAGTACCGTGCTACCCAGTTACTGGGTAAAGAGGTCAGATAAGCAGTCGCTCCACATAAAATACTGGTAAGCTGCAGAATCCAGTTTGACTGGGAACCAATAATGCTGGGAAAATGCTACACCGATGATTTAGTGTTGTTTCAGGAGTATTTGTCTATCAGATAATCCTGGATTTCGCATCCTGGTTAGGCCTGCCTGTTGAGTTGACATTATACTTACTTGGTTCATCTCCTCTCAAAATGAATGTTGTATTTTTATCATCTTCTTTATTTAAACTGCAGAACCTTAATTCAGAACTAACATAAGACCCTGTTACAATAATTATCTGAGATCTGGTATCTATCACTTCCACCGCAGTGACTTCTTTTTGACCATTGCCGTGACAATCTTGTACATGATACTGTAACCATGGCTGCTTTTTTGTATTGCTTGTGTAGTAGATAGCTAAACAACCATCTCTGAAAAATTTAAAGAAACATATTATGACATAATAATTATTTTTTATTTAGAAAAGGATTTATAACTACCAAGCCACTGCAGGATAGGCAGTGGCTCCTGACATCATTGCTGTTATTTTGTAATAAGTTGATGAATACACTACTGCTCAAACATATTTGGCCACCTAGTAAAATACATTTTGTAAAAGTCTGATTGAATGAATATCCTTCATAATTATTTTAACTGTTTAATAGCCATTTTTAGACATAACAATAATACAGTTTTTTAAGTTTTGGACTCATCTGTGTCCACCTTTATTTTTAATGATAGCCTCAAAAAATTTCAGCAACCTAGCAATAAATTTTTCCAATCTTATCTTGGTTATCTTCTGCCATTCGTCTTGCAGTTTTCTCCACAAGTCTTACTGAGATTTAGTTACTTGACATGTATTTCGGATCATGATCCTGTTAAAATATAAATCCTGGACTGATTAAATGGGTTCCACAAGGCAAACATTTTTGAGTGATAGTATAGAGGAATTAGATAAGTAGAAGTAGATTCTATTTTACATGATATGAATGATACTAACCTGTTCCCACAAGCTAAATAATTGTTTTTTATCACAAATCGGGAGATGTCATGGGTCCTGACATCTTGCCTTTGTATCTTAGGGACATCTACTTTCCATAATGCTTCTCTACAGTTTGGGAATCCTTTCTTATTTGTTGGGTAACAGTGCAGTTCAGAGCCCACTGACAAGAGTAAGACTTCAGAATTGTGGAATGTTAACCATGGCATGTAGTTGGTGTAGTGATTGATGACCACCTGAGGAGTAAAACATTTTATCATTATCATGGTATATTTGGAGTTGAAGTATTGTATGTTCCCCAGAACTATTATATAAATTAAAAAGTAGTATATGCCTTTACCTTAGTTTGGTAATAACCATTACACCAGTTATATGAATTTCTGCATCGATGATACCATAATACATTTGATTTACTGAAAGATAGATAATTATTATTATAAGTAACACTAGATCTAATCTGTAGGTATATTATTATCAAAACATTGCAAGAAATCGGAATTAAAAATCTTAATACCTGCTATTTGAAAAATCAATCATCAGTTTGTTTTGGGCAAGGGGCCTCCAAATGGTATTATCATTTTTAATTAAATCATTGAAAGTCTTACAAGATAGCATAACATTATGAAGATCTGATAAGTTTAACTGCTTAAAAATATTCACTAATATATCAACCGGTAATAACAGTATGTTATCGGTCGCCATTGTGCTTTTTTCTGTCTTCTTGCTTCAGAATTGATCATTATTTCATTTTATTCGCAATACTAACAACCGATTTCGAGGCCTCAACTTTTTTTTTTATCAATCGTTATAACTGCAACAGAGTCAGAAACAGAGACTGATTTTTTTCATTGACAACCTCTTGTAACTTTAGTCGAATGTTCATGAATGAAGATTTAAAAAAAAAATAGTCGAATGTAGGGTTGAGTATATGGAATTGATAAGTACCACTTATAGATATTCTACCAGTAGACTAGTTTCTCTTACAGAAGTGGACTGACTGAAGAGAGAGAAAAAGCTGTCTTGTGTAGTCTATCAAAAGACTTAGCGGGAATTATCAACCTCGCATTGCTCGCTCTGTCTAGAATCTAGTCACAGGCGCGATCGTAGCCATGAACTTTGGGGAGAGGGGGTCAGCTCATACAAAGAGTAGTTTTGTTAACAAAAAAAAAACATAAAACAAATGGAATACGGCTGGGGGGTGGACCCAGCTCTAAAGAAAGTTGTTTTGACTCGCTCACGATTATTGGTACCCCATTACATTCGTGAAAAATAGACGTTTACTAGATTTATAACGCCCTGTTCAACAAGATCTTTGAATTCTTGCAGGCAAAGCGGTGGAGTGACTTTTGAAGAACCTCGGATGGGTTCTGTTGATCACAAAAAAACTTGAACCAGAAAAGAGCGAAGTATGAGCGAACGAAGCGAGCTCCAACAATTTTAAAGTGATCAGCAAAATCAAAGGGTTTATTTGTATTCATGTCTATGATAACAAAAGCCTTTTGTGAAACTATTTAATTTATTTCTGTAAAGTTGCCTAAAATAGACCATTTTTCGAAAAATAAGGTCTTAAAGAAGGTTCACTTCTTACGTGTGTACACTAGTACACGCACACATTTCTTTTCTTTTTTTGTTCTCTGTCTCAAATAAGTATGTCCGATTTTCTTGTTAGAATACAAACATAGATGTTTTGTCTGTAAAGTTGTAAGTCAATAAAAACATCTGTGTGTTAATAAAAAATCGGAATCGAGCTATATTTTTCTTGTTAATTGTCTCGGATACGGTCATACGGTAAATTTTTATATATCGTACATACAGATGTTTCATTGACGGCATAAGAACTGTGGGAGTTATAGCGAGTGTAGCGATGTATTACTTTACTATGGAGTGTAGTGAGTTGAATACTTTGGCACGTCAATTCGGAATATATTTAGGTCACAGAGCATACTATATTTAGGTGTAGACATGTAGCTTGGTTAGTTACTTTAGTACCCTGGTTTATTTAGATCTTTTTTTTACTATAGGTATAGATATAAAAGTAATTTTATCAAGTTTTGTATAAACCTCGACAGTGTAGAACCTGAATTTTGTTTGTTTGACATCTTTCTGGGTCCAAGTTGAGGACCACTATTACCTCCTTAGCTTGGCTATGGCTACTTGGCTGAGATGATTAGTCTCACTTCGCAATAAGTTTTGGATACCGACTCAATTTTTACGTAATCTGTATTCTGTCTAGATTGTACTTACTAACCCGAGTTTTTTTTTTTTTTTTTTTTTTTAATATTGGCAAGTCGCTATTTGCGCAATGCCACCAACAAAAACGGGGAAACTTGGTAGAAAATGAATTTAGGTTAAAGGATTTGGACGGATATTGGATAGGATCATTTGGATAGATACAGGATATTAAATGTTTAAATACGTAAATTATTTAGAGAAATAAATGATGCTAAATACATGTATATTTTGAAATCATTAGTTGATAATAACACAGAGATAGAGGTAGGAAAAGGAACATTATAGGACAGTAGACTTGAAATAAAAGAATCATGATTAAGAAGAGGGCAGGAAAAAAACATGTGGTTCAAATCGCCTACCTCACCGCATTCGCAAAGGGCACTATCAACGATCTGTAACCGAGCAAGGTGGACCTGGGAACAATTATGACCCAGTCTCATACGAATCAAGCAACTCGTAGCAGCTTTACTAAAGTTGAATTTAGAAAACCATGGCTTCTTTGGGATATGCGGTTGAATACGTGAAAAATAGTTACCTTTAGAAGTGCTGCTATCTGCCCACAACCTGCTCCAATCTTCCCAAAGAAAACTCTTAGGTAAATTGACCAAGTCGTGGCTAAAGTTTGTATATGGAAATATATCACCACAGTCTACCGCCTCGTTTGCCAGAAGATCAGCTTTAACATTACCAGTAATATTGCTATGCCCCGGTATCCAAGCGAAAGAAACTTGAAGACCAATTTTAAGGCATTTATATAAAAGGCTTCTAATAAATAAAACTACAGGAAATAAAGGTTTAGATTTAAAAGGATTTCGTTTAAGAGCTTGTAACGCACTTAGAGCGTCAGTAAATATAACAGTTTTATCCAATTTCATTAAGTAAATATACTCTAGGGCCTTGAAAAGACCATAACATTCCCCAGTAAACACCGAAGACTCAGGAGGAAGCTTAACTTTTTGTACAATTTTATACTGTGAGTGAAAAACTCCAACTCCAACATTTCCTGAAGAAGAGTGTTTTGATGCGTCTGTATAAATATGATGCCAATTCTCCCAATGCAAGTTTTTGGAAAAGTTAAATAACTCTTTTACAAAGTTGTCGTTTTTGGTAATTCCTAAGTTCAAGATAATATCCGGAGTGAACACCAATGATTCATATGGATTACCAAAGAGTGGAAACGTAATGGACTTGTATATTGGAGCTTGTAGAGAGATTAACTTTTTATAGCTTACCAGAAGACAGGGAAGAGATTTGTGAGACCAATATTGAGAAGAATTGGTTTGATCTAAAAGAGACTGAAGTTTCACACGTAAAGGATGATTGGAAAATTGTAAGGCACGGAATAAAAATTTATCGGAAAGAAACTGACGTCGAAGAGAAAGTGGAGGATCTACTGTTTCAACCTGTAAGGCATTAATTGGGCTTGATTTCATAGCCCCAGTCACAATACGCAAAGCTTTTGACTGGATAGCATCCAATTTTTTAAAAGCAGCTGAATTTCCGGGTTCTAGTAAAAATGTGCCATAATCTAGTACACTTCTAACTATAGCGCTATAGATTAATTTTAGTGAAAATGGATGGGCTCCCCACCAAACTCCGGACAGACATCTTAATATATTTAGTCTTTGTTCACACCTTGATGCAATATATTCACAGTGTGGAACTCCAGTAAGTTTACTATCTAAAATCAATCCTAAAAACTTAACTGATGATTTTACAGGAATAGGAACATTATCATAATATACAGTAACAGGAGGCGGAAGGCGCATCCGAGAAAAAAGAACAATTGAACTTTTTGAGGTAGATAGCTCAAGACCATTGCTATCCATCCATTTTTTTAAAAGGGAGAGACCTGATGTCAATGAATTACAAGCCGTTGAGATAGAGCTATTTGGGCAATACAATAGAAGATCATCAGCATATTGAAGCACTTTTACTTCATTATTCAGAGAGGATTCAAGATCATAAGTGTAAATATCATAAAGTAGAGGACTTAGTACTGATCCTTGAGGGAGACCTTTCCACACGACTCTAGTTTCACAAGAGTCGTCAATAGTTAGATTTATATACCTCTCAGATAGTATATTTAAAATGAAGTTTATAAGTAAAATAGGTACATTTAACTGCTCAAGTTTACATTTTAATTTTGATATTACAACATTATCATAAGCCGAATTTATATCAAGAAAAGCTGCAACTATGGAGTGATTAGAAGAGAATGCTAATCGAATGTCAGTGACAAAGATACTTAGGCTATCTAAAGTACTTTTACCTCTCCTGAAACCGAACTGACTTTCACTTAATAATTCCCTGTTTTCTATAAACCACTCTAACCTATTTTTAACCAAGTGTTCTGATATCTTTAACATAATTGATGACAAAGCTATGGGACGATAAGATGTGCTGTCAGATGGACTTTTGTTGGGTTTCAGTACTGGAAGAATATCTTGCGATTTCCAAGAAAGGGGAACATTCCCCGTTATCATAATCTGGTTTATTAGTTTTAGGTAATATGAAAGAGATAGGTCACTCATGTTAGTCAGAAAAGAGTAAGGGATCCCATCTGCGCCCGGTGCAGAATCTGTGATATGGCTGACAACACCTTTCAACTCTTCTAGAGTAAATGGGTTATTGAGTTCACAGGGAGGATCTGACAATTTGAGAGGCATACTATACGGAACAATGTCATTTGGGACATATGAGGGAGCTAATTTATCTAAAAATTGATTTTTTAACTGAGTTGGAAGAAATGCGGTAGACGATTCTGAAAACGCTGATCTGAACCTTCTGATATTGCGCCAAACAACAGATGGTTGAACATTAGGTGATATAGAAAGACAAAATAATCTCCAGCTTTCAAATTTCTTTTTTTTAAATAATTTTTTGGTCTCTGACATTATTTCACACAAAATGTCAAAATTTTCTTCGGTAGAATTTTCGTAGTAGTTTAGTTCACACTGCTTTCGTTTTAATATTGCATCTGTGCAATCTTTATCCCACCATGGTGGAGATGGAATTTTATTATGTGGCTTTTTAAAAGGAAAAAGTTTATCAGCGGTTTTTATCATGGCTTTAGCTAAAGCCTCAGCACATGACTGTTCATTGCCACTCTTAATTTCAGGAAGAGCAGAAACTATTTCATCCATGTGTTCCCTAAAAGTATGCCAGTTTACATCCGTTAGTCTATACTTCAACCGCGGAGGGCGATTGGAATACATTTTTTGGTTATAGGGAAATGATAAAACTATGGGGAAATGGTCGCTCCCATAAGAGGAAAGCATAACTTCCCAACTCAGGCGCGAAGCTAATTTATCAGTGCATAATGATAAGTCAGGTGCACTAACTCCTTCGTTTGGAGAGGTGCGTCGAGTAGGGGACCCAGTGTTTAATATACAAAGATTAAGATTATCTACAATTTCTAGTAAAGAGCTACCAAAGCCATTTGTTGATGAGCTTCCCCAGACTTCATGTTGGGAATTAAAATCTCCTAAAACTATATATGGTTTAGGAAGTATAGAAAAAATATTTACAATTTCACTAAAAATTACAGCAGAAGGACGAGGAATATATACAGAAACAAAACAAATATTATCTACAATTGCTGCAATAATAGAAAAGTCATTATTATGAGATGGGAGTGTGAAAAGTGAAAATGGATGATGATGTTTGATGAGTAAAGCTACACCGCCATACCCATCAGAGCGGTCTTCCCTGAGACAGGCATACCCAGGGACCTTAAACAAAGACCCTGGTTTAAGCCATGTCTCTTGAAGTGAAAAAACAAAAGGATTATATTTATTTACAAGATATATTATATCACATTTTTTACTTACTGCGCTTCGGCAGTTCCATTGGAACACCTTTGCTTTGTTGTCCATTATTTTTATTTGATTCAGAAACTGCATTCAATACAGTGGCAGCGATGGTCGGTGAAAGGTTATGAGTTTGAGTTAGAGATTTAATTAATGCTATGATCAATTCGCTAACAGATAAAGTAGATAAGTCATCTCTGGGGATGATAGCACAACCATCTTTAGGTTGAGGCACACCCTGAGTAAGCTCCTGATGGAATTGCCGATCGTAACCTTTGGAAAAGTGAGGTGGCGACCGAGGATTAATAAAAACTGTCTTTTTATATGATGTTTTATTTTTTGATGGAGAGTAATCCTGTGGAATTGATGCATTTATATTGCTAGAAATTGTGGGTGAGGAGAGCAAGGCATCAGCATAAGAAATTTTTGAAATTGTAGGATGAAGTTTTGAAGCTTCAGCATACGAAATGCAGGACTTGGCCATTGACTCCTTAATGTTTTTCTGCCTCTCATATTCTAAGCATTTTTTGCTAGTTGCCTCATGGTATCCTTTACAGAGGCAACAACGTATGCTGTCTTCAGAGACGGTGCAAGCATCCCCAGAGTGACCTTGACCGCACTTATAACATCTAGGTGTTGACCTACATTGATTTTTAACGTGACCATATCTGCAACAGTTATAGCATTGTATAGTAGGATAAATGTATAAATCGACTGTTAGAGAAGAGTAGCACATATACACCCGCTTTGGTAAAACTTGACCATCGAATGTCAAAATAACAGTTTCTGTATTTTTTAACTGAGGTTTAT
This sequence comes from Hecatera dysodea, assembly GCA_905332915.2. Lineage (NCBI taxonomy): Eukaryota > Metazoa > Arthropoda > Insecta > Lepidoptera > Noctuidae > Hecatera > Hecatera dysodea. Next base: position 9,632,161 of record HG995309.1, read on the forward strand.
CGTCTAATATAGTTTTTCTCTTAATCCTCCTAAGTTTTAAAATCTTCCCGCAACCAATTGGGACCGAGATGTTTTCAAGAACCTCGTCATCAGACCACTCCATGGGAACGCCTCTGACGACGCCCATGCGAGTGACAGAGAACGTCGGAATAAAAGATTTAAAATTTTCCTTTTCCAACATCTTATTGGTAATAAAAGAATTGGCATCTTGGAATGTGGAAAAAGATAGAACAAGCCGATTGCGTCCGATTTTTTTAAGACTTCCATTGATAATACCTTTAAATGAGTTTCTCTTTAAAAACCTACCAAATGAAATTGGATTTAAAAATGTATTTCCATTGGAAGCAGATTGCTCCTTTTGTACATGAACTAAAAATGGTGCCGCATCCGAGGAATTATATAATAATCTGGCCACCGAAACCGAAATCTGTGGTGATTCATTTGAATTAATGATCTGAGGAGTAATGGGAGGATTGGATGCCGTATTTACATATTCTGTTTCCATTTCCACCTCACCGCAACTACAATCGTTGTGACGTTTCCCGCCACTTTTGCGCCTTTTTTTATTGCAATGTTTACATAAAGTAGGCCGAGAAGAAATCCTTTTTCTTTTGGAATTAGAAGTGCTGATAGAACCATCAGTATCAACACTAGTGTCGTTGTTCGAAACTGTAATATAATGCCCCACTTCGGGCGGCAATGTTCCACCTCCGGGGTCATCCGGAGGATCCATATTAAAACTACAATAAACTAAAAAACTTAAAAACACTTACCGAAGGAGATAAAACACTAAAACTAACTAAACTACTAAATATTAAGATAAAATATATACAAAAACTTAATCTAATCCAATATTTTATAATTAATTCAAAAATTGAGAAAGAAAGCCACGTCCGCCAAACTTCAGGTTTCCCGCGCTTTTTTGAACCCGAGTTACTAACTCCATAATATTCTTACAACATCATCATCGATGACAGCTGTGGATGACAGCAGGATAGAATGACATAAAATTGGCTTAGTGTGAAAGGGATGCAGAAGGTAACAGCGTAACGCTAACGTTTTCTCAATCTCTTTCGTTCGTAGGGTCAAGTCAAGAAAATAGTAAAAACTGAACGGAAACGATTACAAAATTAAATGTGATAAAACAATTTGTGTAGCGTTTTTGATTAAGTTAGTTTAGTTCTTCAAGGAAAATGTATGTAAACGAGCTTTTCGATGATTTCTTATACTGGTAATAAAATTAATTTGTTGTTATTGTCTCGAAATAAACGACGTCCGTCAAAATAAACCATCCTATTGTTGTTTTGTGCCTGCACCGCAGAAGTGGCTGTGGCCCCTATGGATTTATTTAAGGGTACGTATAAGCTGCCATTGTATTGTTAATTTGTGAGCAAAGTCGCCGCTGTAAAGCAGGAGTAAATGTCAGTAATGAATCCTTCCACGCGATTACGTCGAACTCTATCAAGGCCGCGGACCGTGCTGTCCCGTACCTGGCACGCGATACTGAGTTCAGAGCTGGAAGCACATCGGAGTGGTGTGCATTAGTGTTCAGTGGGTGGATCTCGATATCATAATATTTTTATCGCGGGTCGAGTATAGCGGTTGGTCGCGCGGTACTTCAGTCAAACAATCGCTAGCAGGCCGAGCTGTGCGCAGTGTATTGAGATCTTTGTCCTCGCCTTGCCGTATTCGTGTTCTGAACTACAATTAATTAGCGCAGTATCATAGTCATAGACTTAACAGATAGAGTGATGTTTTTGATACTTTTTTAAGTGTTTTCAATAAGATTTTAAAAAACAAGTGAGTTTTTCTGCACCTATAAAAAAATTGTTTACCACTTAAGTGTGTTGGTGAATTGTCAAGTTTTATGAGTCATATGTTACTAGAATCTTCAAACAAGTTATGTGAGATGTAATTTTTTGCTTTATTGTGTAAAATTAACTGGAAATACCACAATTTAAGTATGTTGTGAAGTCATCAAAATAATTTAATTTTAGGACTGAAGTAGGTAGTTGCAGTCTTCTGAAAACATCAACATTTGCACATTACTTCTTGGTACTTCTATACTCAGCCTATGGTCAAAGTTTCTGAAAATTAACTTGTTGAGATAGATCTATACACTTTAATGTATACAGTAATTAGTTAGAATCAGGTCTGAGTAGTATTAAAATTCTAATTATGAAATAGCAGTTGTTGATATTCAAGGCTAGAAGATTATGAATTATTTATTGAATTAAGAGATAATTTAGCACAGGTTTAGTTCTAGCCATTAAATAATAATTAACCTATTATTTAATGTTTGTGGTTTTCAATTAAAAACTTAACATGCTGCATATAATATTTGTCTACAGACATGAAGGGCCCTACTCGGCCAGCTCCCAGTGTTCCTGGCATGGCAGTGAACAGATACTCTCCTGTTACGAACTGGGATGATGACCCCTTTGGTGCAGATGTCTTTGAGCCCTCGCCACATTTTGCACAGAAAAAGAAACCTCCACCTCGTCCACCACCACCAAAGGTCAACAAACAGCCTGATATTCCTGTAAAACCATCGCATTTTATAAGAAAGCCAACAGTACTCACTTCCCTATTATCTCGTAAATCTAAAACAGTTGTGAATAATCAAAATGTGAATGTGGTCCAGCCAACTATGATAAAAGAAGTTAACAGTGATGTGGACACTCATAAAATGTTTCCTAAATGTGAACCAAAGAATGAGCAGACGGGTGCTTTGATAGATCTCTCGTCTCCTCCCAGTTCACCAACATTCACCACCAGGTCTAGCAGTGACGGTCTCAGTGTGGACAGCTTTGGTTCTGATGCCACTACATCTACAAACCATCACAATGCCCACAATGGTGGCAATGCATCACAAGCTGAGAGTGGGTTTGAAGATGATTTTGATCTATTCCTTAACACAAGAAAACCTGTGAAAGGGGATACACTAGATGATTTTACAGCTGTTGACCCATTTTCGCCTCAGCCAGTAACATGCCTGCAAAGAAAACCTGCCTTGAAGAAGAAACCTATTTTAAGTAAGGAGAATGTATATGAAGTATCAAATAATTTTGCAAGTCACGTGTCGGCGCCTGTTCCGACGCTGAAGGGGCCGACGATAATCCGAGCGAAGCCAGCCAGGCCGAAGCCGCCAGACAACTCTTCCTTGTTGAAGACTACATTCGGGAATAGCTTCCCAGTGACCACCATGACTGTGAATACCACAACGCCCATACAAAAGGTCGCCAGTGGATTTGGCGATAGTTTCGTAAGTACATTTACATACTTTTTTGATTTCTCTTTCTTTTCTTTGAAATATTTTACAATGCTTTTATTTACTGAGTAAAGATTTTTGAAATTGTGGTGTGCAATCCAGAATTATATCTTATTTCTTATTGTAATAATAAGAAATATCTAGTGGATATTTGAGTTATTTCTTATTATAACAATTACTTACATATGTGCGACAGCTTTTTATAAGACTGCCCAAAAAAAGAAGTGTTATGTTTTCAGGGTTCATGTTTGTGAGTTTCTTTATTCCACAACTAGCTTCTGCCAGCGACTTCGTCCGCATGGAATAGTTACTTTACCCCCGATTTTGAAACTCTCAGCCCGATCGGTTTAAAATTGACAAAGTTTCATACAAACGTTCATCCCCTATTTTATCCCCTTGGGGGTAGAATTAATCAAAATCCTTTCTTAGAGGATGCCTACGTCATAACATCTACCTGCATGCCAAATTTCAGCCCGATCCGTTTAGTGGTTTGGGCTGTGCGTTGGTAAATCACTATGTGTGTGTGAAATATGTACAACTTACAACAAAAAAAGAAATGAAAGTAAAGCTGAAATGCCTGTGCAAAATTATATTATAATAACCTATACCTACTTCACTTAAAAATAAATATCACTTAAAAATAATATACGTGTAACTAATTAATAAAATAACTACTAATTAATAAAAGTATCTACGCATTTACCTACTTAATACTAAAAAACAGAACATAAATTAGCCAAAACTAACCTATCGGTATCTAAAAATCTATGCTCCTACTTCTACTACTACTTCACCTAAAAAGAAATAAAATTGAAACTATTAATAATTTGTAATTTGAACGAATATTTAAACATTACCAAAATAACTAATAATTACCTATTTTATAAAATAGCAACAAAAGTTACACAAAAATAATCACAATAACATCTTACAGCATGATTCAGTATTAAAGCGCGACGGCGGCGGGATGGCGTATTCATGTATAAGTTTGGTGTTTCTATACCGATTTCTATGATTTTTTTTAATGAGTAGGTAATAATGTTAACTTTTTTTAATTAGGGATGAGTGAGAGTATTATAAACGTAAGAGTAAACAAATATAATCAGAAAGCTCCGAACTGCTAAGCTATCGGGAGTTACACGTGTTATTGTGAGTCAACCATAAAAGATATATGCTGTTTCGGGATATTTTTTAGATAATTTTATGTAAAACATTTCCGTAATACATGATTTCTATGTAACTTTATCCATTAAGGCTACACACGCGACGGAAGCTTAAAAAATGGAGTAACTTCTCCCGTTTTCCCAACATTTTCCTTCACTGCTCTGCTCCTATTGATTGTGGCGTGATGAAAAGTATACTATAACCTGCCCAGGAGTATGAAGAATAATTGCACCAAGTTTCGTTAAAATCGGTCAAGTAGTTTTTGTTTCTATAAAGAACATACAGACAGACAGACAGACAGACAGACAAAAATTTTACTGATTGCATTTTTGGCACCAGTATCGATCACTAATCACCCCCTGATAGTTATTTTGAAAATATATTCCCTGTACAGAATTGACCTCTCTACAGATTTATTATAAGTATAGATATAGATAACCTCTTAACGCCTTAACCGATATTGACGTATGTATATGTGGTATCCTTAGAAGCGTTGAGTAATCCCGGGTAACATAGGCTAGAAAGCTGAAAATTTTAGAAAATAAAAAGAGGGAGCCATGGTTCATAAATAAAAAAACCAAAATATTTGGTTTTCATGAAAATAAGACTACATATACTGTTATCGTCTAAAGCTTGCAAAAAAAGTATGACATAAAAACAGAAAATATTATTTTTAATTAAAATTATTTGTACCTTACTTTAGTTCTGACCTTAGTTTTAATTGTGCGAAAAATATTTTATTCTGTACAAAAAAGCAGAGGTATGATAACAGGTCGTGCTGCGGCTCTACGGATCACAATGCGCGCTAAGCATGCATTCTATTTGTGTTCATGACCGTACCATTAATTAAGGAGCTTTAAAATTTGCACGATAATTATCACTATGTCCGTGAGCTCTTTGTTTAAATTGTGAATTTTCATTCAAACGGTATAAAGAGAGCACCGCAGCGGATAGTTGGTAATCGAGTGATATCTTTATCTTCGTCTGTCATGCACATGACATTTATAAAGTCATTAACTTAGATTTTGATTAAACTGTAAACTAGGTGGCTTTTTTTTTGGATGGGAAATCATCAAATGACCCTCCCGCCCTGGGCGGGGCGGTAGGGAGTGTCAGACTTTTACTGACTAAAACCCACCCGTACTCCTTCTTGTGCCCTTTGCGTTCCAGGGCCGCGGTAACTCTTTCGAACAAATTCCGCAACCCTAGCAGGCACCGACCCTATGGGGCCCCGTCCCTGGTAAACTAGGTGGCTACGATTAAACAATGTGTACTACCCACGTTATTTGTAGAGAGCTACAAGAATGCGAACAATCGGTATTTTGTATCAGCAAATAAACATCATCTAGTTTCCGCCAGTGCGCCTGCTGACCGTACGACCGTATCTTATTCGCCACGCCATTCATATGGCGAGAATCGAACCTAAGTCATTCGCCTACTTTTACGTAGAACTAGAAACCCAGGGCGTAAGTATTATTCGGTTTCCTGTTAGCAATCGTAGAGTTTATAAGTATTTACCCGGATGTAACTCGTTACATTGCCCAAAAAGCATGTTTTTAATAGTAGTTAACGTCTATGGAAATCTGCCTGACCCGTCTATACTAGAGAATTTCAATCTGATAAAAACATACGAGTTAAGATAGTACGAAAAAACGTAAAGTAGCTATCATTTCAATTGCTGAATTTGTTCTAAAGAGTCACTGCGACACTGGAACGCAAAGGCCATTAGGAGGAACATGGATAGGTTTTAGTCAGTAAGAGTCTGACAATCCGCGGCGGAGCGGAAGGCTCCGCCCAGAGCAGAAAAATTTAAAGAGTAACTTAAAAATAAGGTATCATTTCATTATCAATTTTTCTCGAAGGAATCTTTTTATCACAGATATCTCATAAAGATATATCAATTTTAAGACGAGCGCACAAACTGTCGTAAGTTTTGTGTTGGTACTAAAGCGCTGTTTAGACATTACGTAACTATGATTAAACAGAACGCGTCATTACATTTGTTGTTAAGATTACAAAACAGAATGTTTAACTTGAGAGATTAGCAAAAACAGCCTCATAAATCCCCTATTAGCAACTTCATTATCAACCAGCATAAAAACACTAAGGTGCTCATGAAGTCATGACTCGCCCAGAATTTTAACTAAGAAGAAATATTTTGGATTCAACAACATTCTAAGCACATAGCCCCAAATCAGATGTTTTTGCGTACATACGGAAAATAGAATATTTCGCTAACTTAATACTTGTGATGCTAAAAAGAATACAGTTTACAGTAGGTACCTACCTGTTTGAAAATAGCTGAGTGTTAGGATTTGAAGATTTATAATAGCGATAACCTTCAGCCATTTTATATAACGCTCCACACCGCATACGCGTTAAAATTAGTGTTGAGAATCGTTTCTGACACGCTATACATTCAGCCGTAGATTATGGACTTACGTTTACTATTTGGTACAGGAATTGAAGTCGTTCGGCTGGGATGACGTTGAGGAGGAATGTTTTCCGGAGAGGGAGCCGTCTCCGCCGATGCCGACGATCCCGCCGCCCCCTCCCCCTGCTGACGCCGATGAGGATGTGACCAGCGGCTGGACAAGTGACATCCCCGACTTCGCGCCCGATCAACTTGCCAACTTTGAAGAAGAAGAGCCATACGCGATTGCTCTTTTCGATTATTTCACTGATCATCCGGACGATTTATGCTTTTCGGTAAGTGCATTTGAGACCGCAGATCACTTTAGTGAGCTCTAAGGCTTGATATATTGATAGATTTGTTGGATAAATAATTCGTTCCCTATTTCATTTCATCTCTCAGATTGAGAGAACATGGAATTCGCACGTTGCGACGCCTTGATATGCAATTCGCAAATATTAGGCGGTTTTGTTTGTTTACATCTCGTGGCTGCTGGCCAAAACACCTGCGTATTTTTAGAAATTGTTTTGTAGGTGTAAGCGCCGGGATCGTTATTGACTTAATTCTGTGTCTTAGAAGCAAGTTTAAGGTCAATACGCCAGTATTTGGGCACTTTCAATACATGTGCTTTTCATGCATGTCACGTCATTCGGAGCTTGAATTCGTTAAGATGGGGGGGAATTTTGCGCAAACGGCTGATGGTTTGAGAGGATCCATTACATACTGATTTCTGATACAAAAAAAACCATCAGAATTCGAGGTGATCGAGTTTTGATTAAAATAACTCAAAGCAGCTGCTCACATTTATGAACTCGTGGGTAATTACTAAATAACTAATATAGGTACTAGCCCAAAAGTAACGTTAGCTTGGCGTAAAGGGAATTCCAGTGTCAATTCATCATGGTTAGAGTAGGGGAGCATAATAGACTGTAAACTTGGATGTTCAGCATTTTTAAAATGAAAATAGAATTCCTAAGACATTATCCATCATCGATCCATTGTTTTATCGATATGTATAGTTGACGAACAATATAGAAAAATCAATAAACAATCATTAATACTTGATTACAGATTTGCTTTTCAACAAAAACATTCTAGAATGTTTGTCTTCTTCATAGTCGATGAACACGTACAACAAAGGTTACGTAAACGACGAATTAACACATTTTTATATTGTCGAGTCAGAATCATGTTGCTAAAGGAGATCAAACTGCATACCTATAAGAAAAGAGTTTGGTTAGGATATACATTTTTAAAAACTTTTAGGTACCTATTACACTTTTTTAATGATCCGATCCTACTTTTAGAGGAACAAAAACCTAGTAATAGTAATGCAACGTAGGCATGTGTGTAAGGAAATAGCAAGCAATCTTGATTCCTTTAACTCTGATATGGAAAAATTAATTGACATTAATCTCCATTTAAATGTCTTTGTTCGCAAACTAGACGTAATAATGTTTATTGATATACCTAACTATGATAAAATCGTAACTAACAGCGTAAAGCCTAAGGGTAACATGTAGGTACTAGATGACAGAAGTAATTAAAGTGATATCTTGGTCTAGACTCGACGCGCACTACTTTCGTTCATACAAGTTGCGTATTTATAGTATGAACATTATAGGAGCGGTTTACTGCTAGAACATTTGTTAGGCAACGACTGAGGGCCTCAATAATAATAGCTTATACTTCTACATAATATAGAATACTTTGGTTACATATAATTGAGTTTCGTGAACTCCATCAAGTTGTGTAGCAATTCAAACTCAAACTCAAACTCAAAGCATTTATTTCAATTAAACCCTTTACAGGCACTTTTGAATTGTCAAGTCGAAAGAGGTGAAGCTATCTGCACGTTCCAAAGCGTAGATCTCTATGGAGAAGAACGTGCAAGAAACTCCACGGACACTCTTTTAAATCATGTTCTGTATTACATTACGTTTTAATACATCCTTTGGTGCTTCTATATGTGAGGACAATGCAAAGAAAAAAAAGGAAACCACAAAACAATTCAAAGTATAAAGATTAAAACAAATCAGTGGCAGTTAAGAGGTGACCAGTCTCAACCGACGGCGCCCGTTCACGAACATGACGCGTGTATCGGCACCGTTTAGCTCAACCATTTTGAAGGGAACCGAACGATCCAACACACACGCCACCATCAGCGAGACATTTGAGCGAGCATGACATGCTCTCAACTGCCATTTTAGTTCAAGTCACAAAGTAAACTATAAGGTATCACATGTAAATGGCTCCATGGTACTCACATTTACAATATTTGAAAATAAAATGCTTCTACAGTATACAAAACTACGGTTTACATTAAACCAAGCAAATACAAGTAAAAAAAACAGATAAATTATTTATTCTCAAAATAATATAATAAAAAAAAGAAAAATAAATGAGACAAAAAAAGGGCGAGCATCTCTTCCAAATATATAATCCTAACTTGTTAACCCAAGTGGTTGAGGCTGTGGAGCAGGACCGGCATTTAGCCAAGCATTTTTATCAAGGATATAATCTTCCAGTTTATAATATGCTTGCCTACATAGTGTGCGTTTTATGCATGTTTTAAATTTTCTCTCATTCAATTGAAGAATATCGACTGGTATTTTGTTATAAAATTTTATGCAATACCCCATAAAAGAAGTGTGTACTTTAGCCAATCTAAACCTAGGTTGATCTAATTTGTTTTTATTTCTGGTATTAAAATTATGCCTGTCGCTGATCTTATTAAACATATGAAGATTTTTCCGAACAATGAATAGAGTAATAACTACATATTAACTTTATCGTACCATAGTTGCTACACGAATTTGAATGTAGAAGGCTAATGTCCTAATAAACACCGTTTCTCTATAGATATTTTATGTGTATTTATGGGTGGCAAAATTATAATTTATACTCTTATATTAGAGGCATATCATTTGCTTGGTTATAAATATCAACGTGCTCCTTTTTCCGTAGCCCGTAAACTTAATTCCCCCTTTACAACATACGAGAAACGTGGAAATTTTCTTGAATTTCAATGAATGTATGCCATGTGAACAAAAAATAGCTCAACACATAAACCCATTTAACAGATGTGTTGCTTGATAAACATGTACTTTGTAGGCGATATTTAGAATTCAAAGGCGGTCTATGACGTTACGACTGCTGGCTGACAATGCTAACCAATTGTTCAAATTTGCAGCGATAACTCTTATTGGTTGTTTTTCCGCATTACCATATGCATTGCCATTCCACACTGGAACATATGTCGTGACGTCAGCGGCACACAATGAGCCGCGCGGTGTCCGTTACGTTAAAAAACGTGGTTGGAAGATGTAATACGCTCTGACTTTCCGGGAATCCTTTGTTTGGGGCGTACATCGTGTCTGTTTTCAATTCCTAATCGCAATTCTTTATATTATTATATTCTGACGTTTCACGCGTGTTGGCAATTTTATTGATAAAATGTTTTGCATTGAGTGGGGCATTATCACTGGACAGGAACTTGTTATCATCGGCACTTCCCATATTATTGTGTCGGTCGATCGTTTCATAACATTTTATTGACACCATTATTGTAATGGAAACTCCTCACATATAAAGTACGTTATGAACTTATAAACGTTAATTTGACACGGTTAATTAACTATTTTTGCGAAAGCTGGTCTCGTTTGTGGTTTGTACCCGTCACCGGAAAATTGCAAAGGCTGTACAAAAAATCGCGTGACATCGTAAACTATTTTTTCTTATTAAGATACTGATAAATAGGAAATTATTGAATTTTGATGGGATTTATTATATAAGCATTGCCCAGCGGTTCCACATGCGTAGTTCCCATTCCCGTAGGAATATGGGGATATAATATAGCCTATGTTCACCGGAGATAGTGTAGCTTCCCAACAGTGAAAGAATTTTTCAAATCGGTCAAGTATTTCGGAGCCTATTCAATGCAAACAAACAATCAAATCTTTCCTCTTTATAATATTAGTGTAGACAAAACGATTTTACATACTTTATCGAGGAATTATAATGTAATAAAGATTGATTACAATCTTCGGAGTCTGCAATTTCCCGGCGACATACATACCTATGTAATAGATTTCAGTAGTGAGTTTAGCACTTTAGCGGATGAAAACGTCAGCATTCTGCGAAGCCACATGCCGCATGGAAAAATCCAATTAAACCAATTTAGTTTATTAAACTGTATTACTGAATGGCTGTACCAACAGTGTATTTGACGAAACATCCACGTGGATCTAGAGCTTATTACGAAATATAGATATATGCAGTCATTGGAACGAATAAAACCTCTGTTTAGTTAGTCTGATAAGTAGCAAGAATGATGTACAAGACGTGTACAAGGCAGTTTCCTTCATTATTATTTATTTATGAATATTAAATTATGATGATAACAAGAACTAAGAATTGCCAAATTGTTCTACTTTTGGCTCGCAACATGTAAGCATCTCTGGTCTGTTTGTGTTTAGACCATTCATTAATTTCAGTCCGCTTTCGTTGCTTCGGAAAATGGTTCTCTTTGTTTGTATTTCACTACAAAGAAAGGTTCATGAGGCAATCTTGGTATATTCACGCTTGACGAACGCTACTGTGGTCGCAGTGTGTTTGCCAAAGGCACTCGAATCCTCACACTAAAGAACATAACTTTCATTTGCCCATAGGTAAAACTACCTAAGCAATTAATAATTTCTGTCAACTATTGTCTTTTGTATATTAAGTTGGAGCATACCCACTCGTTTACGAAGTTTCATGGTAAACATTTCATCAATTTCCGAGAAATCCAGCGAAAAACATTCATGTCATACGCATTTCAAATTAGGTTCATTGGCTTAGAGAGACTCGGAGGTTTGCCGTCATCCATCATTGATGCCACAATGTAGGTTTTATTTAAATTTTAATTTGGTTATTTTTTTTTTTTCGTTTTAATTTGGTTAAGAGGATTTGATGGTTTGATGAACATTAACAAAAAGTAGGATGGGCACTGAAACTTGATGCTATTAGCATTTAATCTCATATTGCCAATATTACGTTTGACGATGTTTACAAATAAACGAGGTATTCAAATGAACGACGCAAATTCGTGGTATTTATTTGATAGCTAGATGATTATAATTATCATTTGTTTTTAAGATACATTTAAATTTTGTGTCGCAGAAAATATGACGCAGCGGATTTATTAAAGTTGTGTTTTCTTTGTGTCTGTGTACTCTACGAGTCACTGTTATCATATCTAATCTGATAAGATGTTATGAATTAGGTAACTAATGTGTGTACATTATTCTGAATCATTTCAAATAAATACCTAAACCTAAGATTACATTGGTAGATAAATCAAAAATAAACTGTTTGTATACTGAACGAGGAATAAGTTCAAGTCTGCCTTCTCCTTGAAACATGATTTCACTTGCTACTTGCTAATCTTATATTATTGTTGTACTACTTGGTCCCGTAAATAACATATCGCGATTGTAATTCCTACTTTTTAGACGTCACCGTATTTCAAGCGTAAGTGGTCGTGGACGTCACAGAGCGTCGTTCTTATTATCAGGGAAAGTTAATTAAGTCAATAATAATACCTACCGATGTCTTTAACCTGCACAATGTGTAGTTCGCGTTTACACTAAAAGACAAACACGCAACGTTTCATAATTATGATGATTAGTGAATCGGAGCGGGTCATGAGTTAAGTGCAGTTATAAATCTTGGTAACAATTGCACGTTACTATTGCAGAGCAAGATAGAGGTCAGAACGATCCGCTTCTCGCCGAAGGTCGGATCCTTAAAGTGAGGATGTAGTTATCGCGTGAGCATCATTTTATTAGGTCACTAATTACAATCAATCAATTGAACCCGCGTCCTCTGATACCGATTGACCATTCATTACCTACGCAGTAGACGGTGGGTAATAAAACTTGAATTGGCGCTACTGCCACCAATGTCACCTAGTACACATTTTATTTACCTTTATCCGTTATTATTGCTTGTTAACAAATTATCGACGTCAGTAATGGTTTTGTGACGTCATTTGTTGGCAAAGTCTGTTTTTCAATGTATGGTCTCATAATTTACACATAAAGAGAAAAATGTTGAGGACCGTTTCATGAATATCGTGAGATTCTAAATGCTGACGTTTAAATGGTGATAATTAGGTCTGCTCAGAATGAGGTTAGAATAGATAACTACACAGTTCAATGTCTTAAGATTATGTTTTTTAATTTGCAGGCCAACTCGAGGATAAAGTTGATACGGCGAGTCGACCACGAATGGCTTTATGGCAGTTTGAGGAGTGGTGCTCAGGGCCTTTTTCCTTCCAACTACGTGGAGATCAAGGTCCCGCTGCCGAACGAGTCGGCGCCAGCGCCCCCGCTCATAGGCGTCGCCGTCGCCCTGTACGACTTCGAGCCGGTGCAGTCCGGCGACTTGCGTTTCTCCACCGGCGACACCATCCAAGTCAGATACAAAATCAATGAAGAGTGGTACTTCGGCGAGTGCAACGGACTGACAGGACAATTCCCCATTAACTATGTTCAGATGAGTTAAACAAGGAGTTCCAGTAGCGGCCAGTCCCGCGCCTCGCCTCACGGTGGTCGAATATAATTATTGCGAGTAACATGTGATACTGTATGATACACCAAGACTGACGTCTACCATATTGTCATGATGTCACTATTTTATAAAAGGTATTTTACCACTTCCTTATGAGATATGGCAGACTATTAACGGTCTATTTTTGATGGAGATTTGTTTTCCCTAGGTGCAATACGATTTTCTGTAAAAGGAGAACAATGTCCGTCCTAGTTTATTCTAATGAAATTATACCTAATGAACTTCCAAATACATCAGCGAATGAAGTGTGAGCCATGGATTTGTACAATTATAATGATTTATTTGCGTTTTCGCACTAATGTTGCCATAATAACGTAAAGCCCGCTATTTGCTGTATTACCATTTCGGGCTTTTATGAAATTAATATATTGAGTAGTAACGTTTCCAACGACTGAATGTAAATAATAAGAGCTTGTATAAAGTAACGTCCCTAAATTAGATATTTGTAGATATTATTTTGTAATGGTTGTATATGTTGTGTGTCTCTTTTCGATCTGATTCTTCGTTTTAGTTAAATTGATTATTTCTTAATATTATTTTAATTCGTGACACGAAGTGCATCTTACTACAAAGAGTTTTGTAATTTATCAGAGATTTTACTAATATTAGGCGGGTAAAGTTTCAGCTGTGCAATACATCGTTTTTCTTGTTACTGATAAACGTTAAAATCTGTTTGTAGTATATCAATGTATTAATTGTATTTTTAATTACAAAAAATGTCGTAAATGTAGTATTTAAAACGTATGTAACCTACGGGCGTGAAATTACAGTATATTTTTGTCTAGAACATTCTCTTAGGTGTCAGTTTTGTAATTTTTTTTATTGTTCTGTTTGTGTCATAACTTTAAGTGTATTATTTGAAGGGACCATAATGTTAAGTGCCTTGAGTATTTACTTATGTGTATATGATGAAGTAATTTATAACAAAATAAATCTAATAATTCCAATTAATATCTTCTTTTTATTGTTGCGTTATCATTCGGCTGATTTCCCTTAGCTCCATAAAAATATAGGATTTTTTCAACTGGCGTTAGCAACTAAATACATACCTACATTTGGAGAGCATACACGACTGCAACATATTCCTATAGGTAAATATTACAACTCAGTACGCTAATCGCAAAACGCTTTTTGATCTGGATATAAATGTGTGGAGTTGAGGAGCTATCTCCTCAATTAAACGAAAACGCTCAAACAGCAAATTCGCATATAGACGCGAATTTGCTGTTTCAGCGTTTCGTTGGTATTTTTCTTCATTACCCTCGTGCCTAATTTTAAGTAGATAGATATGTACCTACCGTACCTACAGCTGTCTTGGTGTGGTGTAACCTATCACCTCGTCTCTCGATCTATGCCGTGGTATCAAACGAGGCGCCTTGACATCGACTGATATGAAATCAGCATATTTTAGCATCTGAGCCATACAATGCATCTAGTCAATGCTAGATTGATGTGAAGGCTAGTGGACTATACTATGGATAAGCAGAAATAGGTTAATCAGTTACACTGTTACATGATTAGCAATGAAAAGCATCTTTCTAATTGGTAAAAAACGAGATGGTAAGTAATACTGCGAGACACCATATTTTATGCAAATAAATGATTATGACCAGCACCGAGCGAGAAAACAGCGCCATGTTTTTCAATGTTAACGACCATTGACTTAGGTAGCGCTAATTTGCAATTAGCCTTTCAGATCGAACGCGCGATGATCAGCCTGTCAATATATCAATGTGAAGACTTGGTGAAGTTAGGTTGAAGTGAATTGTCATTCAAATGATTCTAGTTGGGTAGATTGGCAGCTCACTTCATGTTCATTTCAAGTTGAAACGGTGAGAATTTTACAGAATATATGGCACCTCTGGTCGGTGCAACTTGCAAAAACACTTTTTCAGCAGAAGCATTAAGATGTAGTGCCGTTTATGACACTCTACAAACCGTAACGACACTTACTCCGTTACGTTGAAACTGTAAGTAGGTACCTACTATATGAGTGGCATTATTGCATAAAGTGCAGATATAAAATAACTAAATAAATAAATACTGTCCGGGCGCGATTGCCAGTGCATCGCGAGTTATGCAGAGGGCAGAACGCAGAAGACTTGACGAGTTTCATATCAACTCGAATTGCAGTTTCATTTGTTTGTTTCCGCTTTCGTATCCGCACAAACTTCTCACCGTGAGCGGAGCCAGAGGGTGACACTTGCAGAGCCGGTTGGATCATTCGATGATGATAGAAAAGAGTTATTTATAATTAAAGACGAGTAAGTTCATCACATGTAGTGAGTTTATTATTTGAACAAAAATAATCTATAAGTTCTTAAAATATTTACAATTCCTTAACTTACAACTTACTGTCAACATACCCTGTTCGCTTTTCAACCGTTGCGTTCAACCACTATTTAATAACTACACGTGCAGGTGGCAAGAGAATGTTCCGAGCGATCTACGATTCAATGAAAATCTTATAATTACGGATAAGTTTAGTAGCGATAATAAGTCATAATCGGCCCTTCACGACATTCACAACATGTTGAAAAGAGAAAAGAGGGCGGGGATTCTTCTAATGTTACATATAACATTATATAAGCTAATCGTCTAATAACACAGTCCCAAACATTACCCTAGCATATACTTTAGAATCGGCTCCGCGTCCGCGATACTGCCGCTACTGTTTCACGCTCTAACCGTTCCTACAGAACTAATGTGGACATTCAGGTACATAACATACATAAAACTATATAAGTATACGCTTTTAAAAATTATAAACGAATATTTATGAGCGGATGACAACACAATTGCGGTGATGAGAATGAATTGAAGGAATAATGACCACCGACCTACATGTATCAATATAGTTAGTTCAATAAATGTGAATAAAAATAGCGCTGACATGACCACGTCGAACGTTTGTTAAGAGAATGAATGCTTCGTTACGTTTATACGAGAGCACAACTGCAGATCTTTCCATACGTCGGGCATATTAACCATTCTATTAACATAGATAACATCATTAAAGTAATAGTTTCCTTTTCGTTTCGCAAACCGGAACATTAAGCACATTTTGTAGTAAACGAAAAGAGAACGGAACATAAAGTAAAAATTACGGTATTTAAACGTGGTAACTGGTGGCAACCGACTGCTTAGCTTACGAAGTAAAATATGAAAATGCTGATGAATGAATAAGTACATAAAGCATTTAAAATGCGTAGTATGAAATAGTGTGTTCATTTTTCCTTAATCTTTTTATCGAAATAGGCTAGCTGGAAATGAACTGATAAGGTACAAAAATAAAAAAAAAGCAGTGATACCACAAAAATACACAGGCTTGCTGTTGAGCATTCATTATTCGTCAGGTGTCAAAGTGTTTCCACCGAGTAGACGCCATGTTTGACAATCATCAAAAAGCAAACCATGCATGCACACAGACAACACAGCACTACACAGACAGATACTAAACAGTAATCTACCTTTTGATTATTGTAAGTATAAAAAGTGCATTGATAACATAAACTCTCAGATATAAAGGTATCTGAAGTAATGTTTTAAGACGAAGTTTGTAGTAAGTTCATATAAAGATACAATTGTGTAAATTCGAGTATTGATGCAGTACAATTGCACATTGAACAAAACACTAAAAGGTTCCATACATTAAAAGTTGCTAGCACTTAGCCAATCATCTAAAATACTAGTTATAGTACTTATTATCCGAAGTTCGATAACATATTTGCAGCTTCCGAAAGCTTTTACACATTGTAAACGTCAAAAAATATATACACATTGCGATAACATTTGCAGTCTAAGCTTGCGATATAATGCGACACCTATACACAAAAGCGTTTAACAGTACCTAGCACTTATTTGTCCGTGTTTACACCGTACCGTTTGCTTATATTTACATCAACAGCACTAAGTCTGGAACGACACTGCTAAATGCGTCCAACACTGTAATCCTAATTATACCAAATCGTGCTCGCTACGCGACGGTAACAAAGTGTAAATTCCACAAGATTTTGACATTCAGTGTCTACTTGGGAGGCTTTCCAAATACGTTAGTGTTCTAACTTACAGGTTCATTGGCTTGGCCATGCATGTTGGTTGTATTCTTCGAGATGCAATGCCGTACAGTAATGATTTATGTGTTATATTTACAGTACAGTTAATCTACGATACTGGCTCGCGGGACCCTTAGTCGGGTCTGTATATGGGTATTTTGGGAATAAACTCTATGAGAAGTACATATTCCATCATGGAGGACGAGTCGCAGTGTTGCTTCGTGAGTCGCCAGCGCAGGCCCAGCTTGTTGTACAATCGACTGTTCTCCCATTCCAAGAGTTTGTTCAGAGAGTGTTGCGTCTGGAAAGAAAATTACAAAATTGTTATCACACTTCATACTAGCATCTAATTTTATACGTCGTTCCCTATACATATAAGTCCGCCTGTGTACAGTTTTTTTTACTAGTGCATAAAGTTTTTAATAAATAAATCTGTAGAAGAGTTGTTTTTTTTAACCTAGAACATCGATCCTAAGTATTATTTAGGCAGGAGCTTCTCCAAATCGTCTGAGTCGTAAAAAAATCGTTTTGTAAACGTTTCAATTTGGCTACTGGATTCGAGGTACCTACTAGGAGATATCAGGGCTGTACGGCATTTTAAACAGAAGAGGTGCCCTGTGTAGCCTTTTTATTTTCTTATTTCTGAGGGGTCAGATAATCCGACATTCACATGAATGAAGTCGCGGGCACAGCTACTTAATAAAATAATAATGATCGGAGATCGTGTGCTTTTTAAGTAAATTCTGAATTATATAGTACCTACATATAATTCAGAATTTACTCACGTCTGTAAACTTTTGACTGGTAGGTTAAATACATTACAACCAAAATAACCGAACTACTTTTTAAAACTGAATCGAGGACGTAGCTGAATTCTCTGTAAAATTATCTAGTGTTCTCGTATCATTATTGGAGAGTTTAATACAAATTGCAAAAAGTTGGTTAACGGTCGATAATTATAATTAAAAATATAAGTAAACAATACAACGGTATAATTAAAATGAATTAATTGGAACATAAAACATTATCAATACAGAGTATCGTAGCCGGCGCACGACGTATTTTATAGCTAAATAATTCAAATAATTATGTAGGTACCCTTTGTTTCCTGTCTGATATAAACAGCTAAAGAAAAATACATTTGACATAAATAAAATATGTGAATGCTTTTTCATGAATAGTTTTATGTCGGAATTTTACCAAGGCCATGCTGGAGACACATTGTATCAGATGCATAATAAACCCAATTGAAAACACAGTGAGCGTGGTGGTACGCGCATTTCATACCATATTTTTTAAAAGTTATTGTCTCATATTAACTCTTGATTGTTTAAAGCTATTGAATTTCGTTAATCTACACTGATGCTAATAGCCATATGCGTAGAACTTCAAAGATTATCAATGAATGAGAAATATATTATCTACACATATCTCCATACATAATTATCTAAAGGGACCAAAGTGCGTATAGCTCAGTCTAAAGTTCTGGAACAATAAAGTGATAACTTTGTTATTGTTCCATTACAGGTATTTGTGGACTGGTTTGTAGTTCATAAAGAGGATATAGACAGAGCCGCCGAGTAGTTTACCTAACAGGTCATGCTATGATACCTGCAATATACATTTATTTACCTTCTTGTTTATAATGATACATAAATAAACTCGGGTAATAGACGGGCGGCACAAAACGTGACCAACCGCCGAAGGCGCTGATATTAACATTAAATGATCTCGCGAATTCCCTCCGTTGATAGATCTACGGTTAGCAACAAATATCGTTTAGCAATGTTATTCATTCTAAAGTAATATCAATACTTATAAAATCATTTATCCTGACTAAATATAATCGACTAAACAAAACTACCAAGTCCAACCACCAAGTACCAAGTTAATATTTGAAAATATTCAAATATCGGTTTATTTAAGGATCTACTAAAGAGGGTTTTCGCATAATTTCACCCGAAAAGGGCGAAATTTGTATGAAAACTCTTATGTATTTTAAATGTAAGTGATCTCTGGAAGTTCTGATCTGATTTAAAAAAGAAATACTGATAAATAGCTTTACTGTTGTCGAGTGCCATTATTTATAGGCTACTGTTTTTCCTAGGATTATCTTTGGTTCTTTGGAGATAATGTACAAAAGTAAAACCGCGAGAAAAGCTTATAGTAAATTTCAAAATTGCACAAAATTATGCGATTATTTGTTTCTGAGTAATTCACGCAAACAATTTTGTGTTATAGCTATTATAAGTCAAATCTTTCTCTTCTAATAGAAGAGTAATCACAATCGACCTTTGTAGCTGAATTTACAAGGTCCTATATTTACGTTAGCAACAGTAAATGAGGTGCCTATAATACTAAATCAATAAGGTACAGTAGAGCATAGTATAAAAATACGCTGTGTACATACCTATGATGTAGTTAGTTGTTCGATCGAAGTAAAGTTGAAGGTTGAGGCGACGCGGTGTAGAGGTTGTGTGCATGCTATTAAATATGTAAGTGTGTGCGAGTCTTCAGAGGGAAATACTAAGTCGAAATTTTATAAATCGAAAAGAGTTGAGAATCTTGATAAATGTAGAATAGTATTTGCAATTACTCCTTTCCTATTGTATAAGAGCATTGGTCGTGAGAAGATTTCTACGGATCACTCTTTCAAAGAACTCTTATGTATTATGGACCTGAGAGGAGATTTACTGATGAGTGCTGATAGGAGTTGAGGGTTCAACTCCTATCAGCACCCATCAGTAAATCTCCAGTAGTTGTCAACTTGTCATAAGTAGGTCCCATCTTTAGGTCAACCGATACCAACTTCTTAACCATTGCATGCAGTATAACATTTCATTGCAACTTTCTTAATTTTCTTTATGCATTTTATAATTAATTTCCACAAAAAAATCCTGCGCACGTGATTGATAAATAGGTCTACCATGCCGCAACCCAGCCTGCAGTATTTTAGGCAGAGCCTATTTACACATTGTCTATGGATTAAGGCGCCTAGCTTTCAATAAAAAAATAATTCAATCAACATTAGAGAACTTAGAATATCGGAGGCGATATAGTGAAATTGTATTTAATCAAGCTTTTATAATTAACTGACTAACATTTTCTGTGTTAAGTTAGTTCTAACTCTGTATGAAGGGGAAAAATAAACTTCGAGGCCCGTGCTGAAGATGCACCCCTCTGGAATAAGTTTTACCGGCGCCCATGTATATGGACGTAGAAGAATTCAAGATACATACCCTTTTACTTAGACAGATAACAGGCCAGAGAGAGCATCCGAGGGTGCAGCAGCAGCACACGCAGCCACAGAACAGCCACTTGACATTGACGGGCAGCGTCTTCTTCAGCACGCTGTTGATGCGCGCCACCGTGGCCTGGTACTCTTCAGGCGCCACGCGGGACTGCAGGCCTGACGGGAACTCGCCGTTGAAGCGGTTGCTCAGCCCGAAACTGAAATTGTTAACAAAAAAGGTTATATTTTATAGTATGAAGAAGATACTCTCATAGTGCGTAGAATTTCTTGTCTGTATTTCCTGATAGCTACCTGGAGGGGGGGCTTTTAACTCAAGATTGATTAGGTTCCTTCAAGCCGCAAGTATGCTCCATCGTCGACTACATCATTGCTTTCCATCAGGTGTGTTTTAGGTCAAATAAGAGATTATCACTAATAAAAAATGACATGTCACAAGAAAAACCCTGGAAAAAATTAGTTTGGTGTTGGATGTTAATATTAAATTATAGGTTAATACTGTTACAAAATATCACAAATACCTAGGATAAGATGAGAAAGTTGGCTTTATCTGATGATAGTATCAACTGGTATGTCAAGAAGAATTGCCATCACTATAATGGTCACTAAAAGTTTAAATTGCTCTCTTTGCAATCAAGCCGCCCACCTACTAGTTCAAACCATGATCATGGATTGGTACATAATAAGTTTGATATGTGACACAAACGAAGTTGAGCAGCTCAGGTAGTTTATAATAATCACTTTCATCATTTGGATATCTTCTTTCCGAAGCTATTTCAAGAAGAAAAAGAAAAGATACTTTGTGTCAAGGTTAAGACAAAATAAAATTTGATTAGTATATAATTTAAATGTTTTAGATAGTATTAACACATAATTGTATTTACCTACCTAATTAATAATGTACACAAGTCATCTGTGAAAAAATTGTGGATTGTAAATATACCCATATTTCATACCATAATTGACTGGTGGAAACACATAGTACAATTGTTTGTTATTCCCAAATAAATAACTAAAAAATCACCTAGTTATGGTGCACTTAAGGATTTCAATAATAACATGAATAAATCATGGAAACAAGGTAATTTGTTAAAAGTTGGTACCTAAATTAGGAAATGATTCAGTCTATTTTTGTACATTAACACTTAAACCTGACCTTGTCACTTAATTGAACATTGGCATAGTTTGAAGCAAATGCCATTATTCGCAAATTAATGTTTGATAAATTCATTGATTAGGCATACATATTTAACAGGTTATTGTTACCCTTGGTCTTTACAATTTTTCTTGTAAAAACACATAGTAAATACTGCTTATTTAAGTGTGATAAAAATTTATTTTGAATAATAGCTTTTCTAAATTACTCAATCAATGTCTCCATCAAGGTAGGATTTCAAGCATTGATATAATAATTAATAAATGATTTGATTACACATTGTCACTAACACTAATCTCTCTCACAACTCAATATCATTGGACAATGATTTACAAAATCAATGGACTGAAGATGGTTTTGCTTTAGAATATTGTCATCTATAATCTCACATTAATCAATTGATTAATGTATACGAAATATTGTATAACTTGTATTTGAAAAGAGTTACTAAGGAGTTTCTTTTCCATTCTTCTGTATAGGAATCTACTTTTTGCGAATGGACAACTCGAGTCACTATAATATTTTATTTTTGAACTTTTTAATCTTGAAATTATTTTTAATTGACTTGCATTCTAGAACTCCCATGGCCTGCCCACCCACTGAGAGACCCGGGCATATCAGGGAAAGATAGAAATACTCTGTCTTGTACACCATATAAAATAGGGTAGTCTTATCACATTACAAATACTGATAAACAGTAATTATAAACATACACAATGTTTGTAATTACTGCTTATCAGTATTTGTAGCCTGTTTATTAAATGTTGTATTAGACCCATTGGTTGGATGCCATTTAGGCTACTGATTGAACAGTGCTGTTCAATGAAAAGGCCAGGCATCCAATTGAAAGGCTTATTAAGCCAGTTAGCTGCAACATATATATAATTACCAAGATATCCGAAAGATACCTTTCAAAAGTGGTGGAGAATTTATAAATATGGAAAACTAATGATATTCATGAATTCATGATGCAACCCACACCACATAATCAATCAAACCAATAAAAATAATAATGATTGTGTAGATATTGTATCCTGTCATATAAGTACCTACATATAATATTGTGTGCAAAACACAATGCAGTGTTCATTATGTAAAATGATTACTAAAACCACAAGCCACAAACTAATATATCTTACAGTTACTTATAATTAAAATAAAAAAAACTATTAGTGATGACTTTTGAGCCAGTTATGTGAAATTTAAAAAAATAAAACAAAGTCAAACTTATCATTATGTAGCTCATAATAACAACCTGAGGTAATTTGAATAAAGAAACAATTTGAATCTCCAAAGTAGAGGAAAAACATGCAGGGATATAAACATACAAAGATTATGAGAAATACATACACATACACATCAATAATGGAGGTTTCATTTGATGTTGATGGAAAAGGAACATAATTTTGATAAGGGTCTGCAGTGTGAACCCAGCTTTAGGCTAACAAAAACAATCGCAAACAATGTTGTTGAAGTACTTAAATGTGTAATGGTTTTCTTTATCTGTGTATATAAAACTCTTTGTCCTGGCTGAGCGACTGACTCATCTGTGCCTCATGTCTCATGTATTCAGAAACAAATTATACTCTAAGTTATTTCACCAGTTTTATTGGACGCTTTTAGAATATAAATTACTTTTTGAAGATCATAAATAGATATAACTAATCTTCAGGTGTTATCAAAAGTAAAATATTCTTGGTGGAATTCAGATTATAAATTTTATACTCCAGTGGATCCAGGATCAATAAAGAGAAAATAAAATGTTAGTCAAGAGATTTCAAACTACAAAAAAACTGGGTCATGGTTTAACATTCTTGCAGACTCATTTTGAGTTTGATTAATTGTTATTCTCATTCAAATTATTATGTCTAGGCCTACAAGGATGATCAATTGATTATACAGAGGTATATATTTGTTATTGAAAAGTTTTATGAAAACAATAACTTAATAATTACAAATTATGTTTGTTTATTGAATTAACTCTACAATGCTGTTCAAACAATTGTACAGACGTGGAAAGGTAATCTAATTAAAGGCATAGCACATTGAAAATTGGCGCCTGGTCAATATTATGCATAAATAGTCCTTCAATGCCACAGGTCGAGTGACAAAGAGTCGAGAATAACTTTAAAGCATACGGCCCACGGAGCCGTAGCCCTTTGTTATCGACTCAGCAAGGTAGTAGAGACCTAACAGCTGATGTTATTTAAACAGATAGCACAAATAAAAGCTTACACTGTCATGTTCCCAGCCCCTCGAACCACGATCGGATCAGGCACTAGCGTCACATGTGTTTCTTCTATATTCTCCTCCAGTTCCGTCTCATCAGGGTATATTGCATCAAAGTCTGCCATTGTACTTAACACTAACTAAAAAATCAATTCCGAATATTATAAACACATCACAAAGCAATGTTTGTTAGATTTTACACATTCACGAAAAAAGGAATACAGAAAGTCAAAAGTGACGTTTTCTTTCATAAACAGAAATGAATAACGTTGCCATACTTGAATTTGAAAGTGTTCTTTTATCGTTGCATTCTTCAATAATTTATTCTGTGATTGAGAAACTTGCAGGTTTATTAAAAGTTTAATCAGCGCAGTTTAAGTTTTTCATAACTATTTGACTCATGACTCTTGACTAGATTCTTTTTTGAACTTTTTAAATTGTTGCTTGTTTAAATATTTTGATGTGTTGTAACATTATTTTGAAAGTTTGATGGAGAAGTTTTAGTGGTTTATACTAGGTGGCGCTACAATGCTTGTTTGTTGGCATTGAAGATGAATATTTATTTTATTTTATTGTTGTTTGAACCAAATTAGAATAGCAAAACGGAACCAATATTTACTGGGTGGAATGCTTTTAAAGATTTGGCTAGTGATTCAAAAATCCCTTGATGAAACTTTATGAAATTATGAAGTTATCTGCACTTTGAGGTGGCGTATAGGGCAAAGACAAAGAGTCTAGTAATATGTAGGTAGGTATAGGGTTTGATTTTAGCTGTTCATAATTATAATATTTTTTACCCGGATTTTGGGCTGCCAAAATCCCAAGGGAACCCTACCTGATGTGATAATTGCTCTGTAAATGCATTATTCTACATAGGTAGTCAACAGCGATATCAGTAGTTACCTAAACATTGTTTTTAACAAAATATCTTAGTACCGACCTACTACCTTCTTGCGATCAATAAATTGAAGATACCTATGTGAAGTCGTGTAGGCATTATGACGTCATCGGTAATCAATAGTGCTAGGTAGGCAAACAATGGCTGAAGATACCTATGACAAGTATTTACAGTTTAATGCAAGTGCACAAACTTTGAAACAACAAGTTTGACTTACTTGAAAACTGGCTTCAAAACCCTGACAATTAGGTAATTTTTATTTGTTGCTCGAAGAGCTTTATGTTGGCACGTAGATCTGCAGTGCGACATCCCTATGAATTGTAAGCAACTATTGTGTGTGGCAATGATTCTGGCTAAATTTAATCAACGCATTCTATCATTATATAGGTATCAACAATTTATGAATGCTACCTACATGTCTCATTAAATTAGGCAGTAAGAATATGTTTGCAAAATCGCCAATAGGCAGATATTTTGTTTGGTTGCTAAGATTCTCCAGGTCCAGGCCAATATGAAATTGAAAGCTGAATTTCATGTTTCCAATCCTAACTAAAAGTAACAAAAATAGTTAAATAAAATCATTAGTTTTATATGTAGCTACTTCTGTTCTAAAATGTAAAGGTGAACAACATTATTGCAATAACTAGTTCAAATAATAAACGCCTTAGTTTAGGCACAAATCGATTGTCCGTACAAGGCTCGGCCATTATGAATTATCTCACGACTCACTTGTATGACCACTATCACACATGTATGCACATTGATAACGTGCAGCTGTGGCCTAAATTTTGCCGCCTTGTTATACCGCCTCTTTTGCTGCATATTATAGACCGAACTTACGAACCTACTGAATAAGGAGAAGGCATCTTAAATGCGAGGACTCATTAATCAATTCTCCAAATCCAATTATTGTCAATTAAACTAAAGAGCATCCTCTTTACTTTAATTTTAAATGATTTCAGATGGTTTTTTGAAAGGATAGGCATTTTATTAAAAATATATATTCCAATTTCCAATTATATTGCTTTGTGTTACGTACCTACTGTGCTGTATATAACCATGTACGTAAGTATTCTTTCGTACGAAAGAATTGCTTCTGGCTTTGCTGGGGATCAATTAGTTCAATTAATATATTATTATGTAATTTGTGAGTATTTTACTCAAACGAGTATTTTCTAATCTGGGCTGCAGTCGTCATCCACCTCCAGGTTTGCCGCTGATTAGTTCCTCTACCGTTAGTATTTCTTAACTTCTGCCCTACAAATATTTTATGCTTACACCAAACATAAAATTGAGCTTCGTCCCCATCTATTATTATCATTTATTATTCATGTGTTGTACTCGTAGAATCATTACTGATCGGAGGGACTGTATATCTGACTGAGAAGTCAGATATACAGTCCCTGTAACTGGGTAACACGATATCCCTTAGCAAAGATTTCTTGGATTCTGGCTGCCCGTAACGACTATATAAGATCTACAAATGACAGCGGGGACCTACAGCCTATCTAACGTGCTTTCGGAGTCACGGAGGAATATCGGCATGTAAAAATGGTCACACATCCATAGACCGACCTTGACAGCTATTGCTTAACCTCGTAGACTGACCCGTGTTGTATTGAGCCACGAGCCGTTCCACGTCAATTTCATATTCCTATGTTACAAGAAACATAAATGGTCGTACCAATTAATGTTGGTTGATGAACCGTATTTGTCGCAATATGCTGGACGTTGGTCATTAAAATCCTTCATCCGTTAAATTAAAAAAATATGCCTCACTTATCGTAAAACTAAAGAATATCAGACCTCTCAAAATTATTTTCAGGCATCCGAGCCAGTAGATCAGTTTCAAATAATAGATATAAATTCAACCGGTATGGTAAAGGGTATAAGGCCGGCCATGACAGATCAAACGTTTTTCTAGGCGGGTGCATTAGGCAGTGTAAGTGCACATGCGTATAAAAGCGACGCGTGTGCACCCCTCAGCGTCACAGCGAGTCAGAGCGCCCACCGAAGGTACTCACGCAACATGAAGGTATGGGAAGCTTTACTAACTTTTATTTTGTTCTAATAAAAATAGTTATTTGTAGTATGTCTGTTTTGATAATTGGAAATAATGTATTATATCATCTAAAATTATTGCTATACCTGAAATTCTTGAAAATTGTAATTCATGGGACAAAATGGTGATAACCCATGGTCAAATAAATCATACTGAATGTTATAACCTCAACGTGTTGTCACCCGTTATGTCGTGTTCGCTGGTGTTGCCCAATGAACAGTAAAAAGCAACTATTTAACTTCTTATGTTTCCATGACCAGGTCATAATCGTAGCAGCTATCCTGGCGGTGTGCAAAGGAGCGGCTGGCGGCCTACTGCCCGCAGTAGCGTCTCCCTACGCCTATGGCCATTCCCTGGGTTACGCCGCCCCCCTGGCGGTGGCTCGGCCGGCATACGCGCATGGCCTGGCCGCGCCTCTTTTGGGCCACGCCGTCGCCAAGGTCGCCCCCGTCGACGACTACGACCCCAACCCTCAGTACTCCTACGCTTATGACATTCAGGATGCCCTTACCGGTAAGAATTTAAATATTTTTCTGAGCAAAAGAGGAATTCACTGAAGTTTATAGTTGAAACATTGGCTGCCATATTTGTTTTGAAAACTTTGAATACAACCTGCTTTCTCCTAAGCAGTCGCATATAAATCTGGCCGAGCTACGTCCTAAAAAAGGGCTAACATCAGTTTTTTTTCCCTTATTTGCCTTATTCAACTCTTGAAAACGACTCTCTCTTTGCTCTTTGTTGAGGAATTTACACTCCGGGCTTTTTAGGCAAATTGTTTGGGAGTGGTTATACCCCAAATTATTAGTGTAAATATTATTTAGAATTATACTCAAAAAATGTATTATTTACAGGTGACTCTAAGAACCAGCAAGAATCCCGTAACGGTGACGTGGTCCAGGGCTCATACTCCCTGGTGGACCCCGACGGCACCCGGCGCACCGTGGAGTACACCGCTGACCCCGCCAACGGCTTCAACGCCGTCGTGCACAAGGAGCCCCTCGGAGGTCACGTCGTGAAGGCAGTAGCCGCCCCCATTGCCGCCCATGGCTACTACCACTAGTCCCAACTGTACCGTTCCTTGGTTAGACGGATCCAGTTTAAGTTGGCGACCAGAAAATCGGTCCTTAGAAAAAAGCTCATAATTGATCAATCAATTGGCTTTAAAGCAGCAAGGTTTTAGATTTTCTAACACCCCCATCATGGATAATGTCAGCAATATCGACCAAATTTGGCTGCTTACCAGATAAGCTATCTCAACCGGAGCTCCTAATATATCCCTGCTCGTATTTGTAACAACGAATTGATTGCTACGTCATTTTTAGAGTCAGTGAGACAAGTTCGCCATGCATTTAAGACCCGACTTATTTGGTGTGTTCGTAATTTTCAAGTTTTGCTCATTGTGGCACATTCTCATGTCTCTCTAAATAAACATCTGTATCAATAATAGCAGGAGCTAATGTAAGCGTTGTATATGTAACCTAGATCCGTCTAAACGAGCCTGTGCCCGTCGAAGTGACCTGAACCGTATTACGTTAATGTTATATTTATGCTTATTGTAGAGTATTGTTAATTGATGTGTTAAAGCTGAGGTAATAAATAAGAGGAATCGAAAACTTGTTGCCGTTTTACTTTTGGTCTGATCATAAGGTGAATTAAATAAATGGGTTTTATGAGACAAATGTGGCTCCGTTAAGGTTCTTTATAGCTGCCTTTATTGTGAGTGAACTAGTTGTATTATATGCGTAAAATAATGGCGTATGTGAATGTGTGTCAGCCGCGCCCGGCTATTATGTGCCAGGCTGCGCGGGCGCCGCCGCGTGTTGTCACTGACACGCGACACTTCGCTGTTTCCCAATCTAGACCGGGGCTAGCAAAAATTATTTGTGACCTGCTCCATTTAGACTGGTTCTAATAAATGTCAATCTCAAAACAGGTACCGTCTAGTATCAATTTTATCAAGGTTTGCGTTTACTTGCGACCTTTCCTTTTTTTCATTTCGCACTAAATATTATATTTATTACCTACGTACACAAATACTGCAGATATAAAGTATAGTAAAATAGCTCTTCTTATATTACAGTGGTAGGTTATAAACATACTTGTGCAATCTAGCGCAATGTCAGATGTAATTAGGTAATTTGGTTCATTGCGGATGCCTGCACTTAGATATGTTAGCGTAGATAAGTTGTACGATATGTAACGTACAGTTAAATGAATTAAGGGAGCGATAAGTAGAATTTGATATAAATGTTAGATAATTATGCTATTCGTAAATAAATCCCCAAACTAATTGCGTATGTACGCGCTACGATGTAAGCTAAGCTAAGCGCTACGACTCTTGCTACACAGTGGGCTACGGTCCTCTATGTGCTACGCTTGGTGCTACGCCACGGGATGAGATCCCCTACGTGCTACGCAACGGGCTACGGCTCCCTATGTGCTACGATCCATGCTACGCTTCCAGCTACGCAAGGGGTTGCAGGATCCTAGGTGCTAAGCGTTGTGCTACGCACGCAACGGACTACTGTTCGCGTTGCCCTTGGAATGTACTGATGTTTTGCAATTTCTCATTATTGTAATTCCTCCGTTTTGAGAGTTAATAAGTGCTTCAAATTAAAAATTAATTATTATCGTTACAGCCTCGTCTTAATATATTACGTTACGCTTTATTCGTAATAGTTTTATTTGAGCCGATTTTAATCCGCAACCGATTTATTACGCATTTGATTATTACTTTATGCTACAAAACGTATGTACGTACATATGTGCAACGGAAGAGAAACTGTAGCAACGTTTTAAATAAGTCATCTTATAAAAAAGATTATATGATGTTCGTGAGGTCTTTACTCAAAGTAACTTCCATCTTCCGTGTGTGACCTTGAAGTTTCAGTGTGGTTGTGCAATTTCCTCGGCCCAGCGCGACTAACACCTAAAATAAAACTATACTTACATATTGGTGGTAAGAACGCAGTTCTGGTAAAAAATATTAAACAAAAATAACAATATTGATAGCAGATTTTTTTTTCGCAAAACTACAATAACCTCGAGTTTCAGGTTTTGCGTTATTCCCGTTATACTCTGTATGTAGAGGAATGTGTAGTTTCACTCGCAGTTATTCTAAAGGCTTCTCGGTGCATTCGCCTGATCACAGAGCTTTCAGAGAGAATGGTTCGCTGCGATTCAGCAGCGAGCTTTACAGCGGCGTCGTAGCCGGCGAGCTGTACTGTCGCACGACGCAAACTAAACAAACACAAGGAAAAAATTACAGAAATTGAAAAGAGTGGACAGATTAGTTCAAGCGCACTGCTTCATTCATAATTGACTAAACCTTTAGGCTTTAAAGATTCGATGAACAGAAAATAACTCGTTTATTAACTTTCAAGCAATGGCATGTTAAGGTAGACACAGAAGACTAAAAGTGCGCTTTGATTAAATTTAAGAAAAAACATACTTAAATAAATATTTAAAAATACCTTTGCTTTAATTTTAGAAATCGGAAATATATAAAGATCACTTTATAGTACTGTTTAATAACTATATGTAGTAATATACTGTAGTAAGCAATACTTCAGTTAAAGCTGTTGTTAAAACAATGACAATGCCAACTATTGATCGTTTGGCCGTGATGAAAAGCTAAAATTAAATGACAATATTAAATCAAAACCCGGAACTACAGTTTCAATGACTTGTGCTGTCGTGAATAAGTTTATACGCACTATATGGCCATATATATAAAATAACATTATAGAGAGCAAATATTTTTTTTTTGTTTGTTTGAACCGAGTAAACTGCAAAACTACTGGACCTATATTAAAAATTTTTTCACTGGAATGGAAAGCAACATTATGAGCGAGCAACAATGGGCTATTTATTTATCCTCGTGCTCCCACGGGAACGGGAAATAAGCGAATGAAACCGCGGCGCGCTGCTAGTTTAGATATATAGAGATATACATATAACTAAGATATTGAATTGCGTCATGCTACTATGCGGTAATGGCAATAAGGGCTATTTCGTTACACATTGTTTGTAGAAGGTATACCTGGCAAAATTAATTAACAACTTTTACATAACTATCTCATTCGGTGAATTCACTATAAGATTTTTATGAATTGTAATTAAATTAAATCCAAGTTGTGTGTTAAAATTCGTTTCGCTTTAAGGATATTTATTTAGTTTTCATTACGAAATCGGAACTGAGAATGACTTTTATAGGTTTTATTTTTAATTTTTGATTCTGCCCGCCCAGTGATCATATTATTATGTTTGTGTATTAGTGACTCTACATTGTGCTAATGAATTATAATAAACCTTTTTTGCTTGCGGGTATAGGCCTCCTCTAGTTGATTTTTTTCCTGTCGTTGGCTATTTTCATGCAGTCTTTCCTTGCCAATTGAAATATGTATGACGTCTACCCAGCGAACTTTTGACCTGCTCCTTAGCTTGCCTCTCGGACTTCTTTTGTTACTCGTTTAGGCCATCTTTCTTCAGAAGACCAGGCGATGTGTCCTACCAATTTCCACTTCAAACGAGGTGCGTGATGTAATGCGTTTGGTTTTGTGTCTGATTTTTTTATTATAGACTTTGTCGATGGTCTTGATGCCAAGGATGCTCCTCTCCATAGCCCGTTGGCTGGTATGTATTTTTGACAAGGTTTTTTTGTTAAAGATCCAGGTTTAGGCGTACGATAAACAGGGCAATATACTCGAATCCATCACTTTTTTCTTTACTTTAATTGAAAGTTTTGATTTTAATATTTCTTTGTAACTCCAGTATTTTTTCCAGGACATGTTGATTCTCCTATTTCATCTAGGTGTTTTGTGTTTGTGCTAATGAACACAATAATATTATAATGTAGTTATAGTTGACAAGGTTGTGCCTAGTGAAAGTAAGGTCTCGCTTTAAGGATCTATAACTATATTAGTATTTGGATGTACAGGGCATTAAGGTCCACGAGACGTATGTGAAGTGAGCATCTCTACAAAACTACCTAGTTATTATGAAGAGACTATAGAAATAAGAAAAATCAAGATTTAATAGCAAAGAAACCAATGCATTAAAAATATTTTGTCAGCACAGCTTTTTTCAAGGATGGGAAATCATCACAAATGACTTCTCCCGCTCTGGGCGGAGCGGAAGGGAGTGTTAGACTCTAACTGGCTAAAACCCATCTGCGTTCCTCTAAATGCCCTTTGCGTTCTGTTGTTTAAAACAAGATGAAGCACTGTATGAAAGATGACATGTCTAGGAAGGGGTGACTAATGACTGTAAGGGTAGATAAGTATAAAAGAATAAGAAGTTATGTTAAGAATTAAGTAAGTTAGTAAGAGAGAGAGAAAGAGTATTGTAATCATGCATGATTTGATTTAGTTAGATTATCCCAATTCATTCAAAAACTCAAGTAACTCATAGAAAGTGCTCATAATGTAAGTCAATTAATATAGGTATCATAAAACGCTTGAATACAATAACTTTCTTCTACCCCGAAATAATAATATTTGAGACGATTAATGATTTTAAAACAAAATATCAATAATTTTTGCTTCTCAATTCAAATCATTTGTAATGATCAAATAATAAACTCGCAACCGTCCGTGACCTCAAAGGAACCGTAATATATCAAAGAAACTAATATCATTATTGCGATTGTAACGAGATATTAATTCAAGCTCCATGTTAGGTCCACGTAATCAAGATCATGGCTAATCACATGAATATGTATTCTAAAAATACTCGTAAAAGTTGACACGCCTGTGAATTTGCATAATGCTGTTAATCTTGAATAATGCACGTATTTAACTATCTACTATCTAGTTAGAACTTACCGAGAAGGTGTATTTAAAAGAATAACACACAAATCAGATAAATAAGTAATAACTTGTTTTATTATTGCTGTTATTTGAACCGTTTAACGCACTAAAATGTAGTAAACACTTTATTGCTGTCTCATTGCAGTGCATTAATTAGAGCGGCTCAAATAAGTACAGTCATAAAGCATGATTTTAATTAGATTGCAACGAACATGGCTACCGGGATATTGTACCATAGAGAATCAGTGAGCAGTTAAACTTTCATCGGGGAACTGCGGACCTAATGATCGTAGATACAACGTAACAATTAGGTAATAAGGTTCTATTAACGAGTCGATGCTAGTTAGAGAGAGACTTGCGCGGCCGCGGCGCGGGTGCCTGTTGCCAATAAGGAACATTCGAGTGAATGCACACCGCTTCTATAAATACGCCAGCGGTCGCCGCGCGTGTACTATTAACTGCGAACCCTATTGTTGGACAAGTCTGCATCATGCTTAGGGTAAATATCTTTTTAATTGATTTCTATTAATCCTTTATTTGTTTTTTGATACACTTTGAGTGTAATCTTTGTCGTAATACTTAGGAGCACCGTGCAATCTTGTTTGGTTCCAAACTTGTTTGTATCTAGTGCATAGAGACCTTGTGTGCTTTCAGGACTTTCAAAAGACATTTCGAAACAAATAAAGTTTATTTTGTTCTCGAATGCAACGTCTGTTTTCTACTTTCAGTTATCGTTGGTTCTGTGTGTCGTACCGGTAGTCTTCGGCATCATAGTGCGGGATCCACCGCCTTCCCCGAACGATTACAAGTACTCGTACAACATTGACGACCCGACGACTGGTGACAGCAAGAGTCAGCACGAGGTGAGGCAAGGTGATGTGGTGACTGGAGCGTACACGGTGCTGGGAGCTGACGGGACCAAACGGACGGTGGAGTACACTGCTGACGCCAAGAATGGATTCAAAGCTGTCGTGCGAGAGGATCCTGCGAGCCCGCCCCTGGTGACTCAGCCCCCTGTTCCTCACCACAACTACGATACGATCAACGCTATCCAATACCAACCAACACCCAGGCCTGTTTACGTGCAATACCAGACAGCAGCCCCGGGCCCTGAATACGTCCAATACCAAACACCTAACCCCAGACCAGAGTATGTGCAATTTCAGAATTCTACCTCCAGACCAGAGTACGTCCAATATCAGACTCCTGCCCCCAGAGCTGCGTATGAGTCAGTGCTGCGCCCTGACCCTCAGAGCAACTACGTCGAAGAACAGCCCACACTATATTTCACACCTCAAAACGAAGTCGAGCCCAGGGCACCTTTTGACGGGCAGTATTTTATACCTGCGTCGGCAAATAACAAGTATTAGATTAGACTGATAATTTATGTAATTCTTACCTTAAACTTGTGATATTAAGATAAGTTTGTGAAATGAGATGTGTAAAATAATGCTGTGAATAATGTACATAATAAGAGATGTGTAGAATGATTAACATTGAGTGTTGTTTTTATACTTATTGGTTAGTTAACTTCAGTGTGTTTTTGTGCAATTGTTCAGTATGAAAAGTAAACAAAAAACATCAACGTTCGCTTGAGATCACTAGAAAAAAGAAATAAAAGGCAAGGCAAGGCTGAACGTGTACTTTGACTGTAAAGTATTTTTTCTACTGCAGCTCAGCGGCCTGAACTAAAAGTGTCAGTTTTATTGAACCCTTTTGCTTAATTCTTACATTGTTTTGAGGAAAATATGCGGGACATTGAAATAGATTGGCATTAAAAATCAACTAAATGCAGCAATAAAGTTCCGGGGTTGAGTGCACCGGATCGGCTGGTTCAAGGCCGCGGCGCAGGAAGTAGGTCGGCGAGCGGGCTGGCCTTTAAGGCTCGGGCCTTGCAACCAGCGATAAATATAAAATTAATATATTATGTGTTACAGCGATCATACTGCCGGAGCGGGCAATGCGGCAAATGCAATAAGCTAACGAATGCAAACATATCGCTTGCCTTCAAAAGTTAATTTCCTGGTCGTTCGCTAAGGTTCGCGTAGTCTGTACAAGGGAGAAACCAAGCGAGCGTGCGGTGCCCGTTCATTAGTGCTGAGTCGCTCGTTCGCTTGATCTATACCTCCTCGGCACAACGCAACCATCACTAATGCATTACTACGCAGACGCGTATCTGATGAGTCCATACACTTCGGATAATAGCCCTCTCTTTACAATTAGTCTGGCTCTTTTTATTGGCTCCAAACCTTACTTAAGAGCTAATGGAAGTTGAGCAACGTGATGCATTAGCCGTGATAATTTAATTAGGAAATCTATGAAGAGCTAAGCAGACTATCAGATCATTGTACTCGTAAGCTTGAGCTTTTCCCTATTACTACCATTATTGCTCTATTGCGTATTACTCAATTACTTACTATTGACGAAATGACATTCGTTAATTAATGGCAGAGAACATTAAATTGTTGTAAATAACATTTCTTTCTATATATCAATCGATCGATCAGATGGATTGAATATGCTGGTACTTTCGTAATTAAATATTTTATTCAAATCGCGTGTATTGGAGCCCCACACGTTAATAACGCGTAATAATTAATTCACTCAATTATTTATATGGTCCTACATAGCACGTCGTTTCTTATGAGTGGAAAATACTGTTTAAACCCTAAAGACGGTATCGTCGATGGTTAAACATTCCTCACTAGCCCATACATTTGTAATTGCGTCTTTAGAGCGTGGGGTTTCAGAATTCACCCCACGTCGGACAAAATGATACTATACAGGAATGCGGTATAGGGAGTAATCTACCGCAAACTCGATAGAAAAGAGGGAAACCTCAGAGACAAGACGCGTGTTGTGTCCGGTGGGCAACAACACTGATTGTTGTCGAGCTGTTGTATTTATATTCAAATCGCGCGTCAACCTTTGATAACGCGATATAGAATTTCTGTGTCGACGTCTGGTTTAGTTTTGTAGTTCGTATGTGGCTGTATAGATGGCATACTCCACACCTCACTCCTCAGCCTTCCACTTCGTACAGTAAAGTCGATATGTTACGGTGACAAACCTAAGAGCGGGGAACTTTATGTTGCTAATTTGTAAAGTCAATTAGCGCTCATTTGTGGATTTAAAGTCATTATGCACATATTTGGTGACGATAAAATTAAGTGAAGCTGGTAACAGGCAATTATGTCTTGGTTTTATTATGTAAAACGCGTGGGATTCAAGGTCTTTAACAAAGATATTTAACAATGTTATCATAATATCGGTTACACTTAGGCGAGGCCTGTGTAGGTACACTGTATACGCAGACAGACTCAGGCACTCTCCAATGTTAAATACCGGTTTCTGTATTGAGCAATATCAAACCTACTATAATGACAGACGTTGCAGAAATCAAAGGGATATACAACAACAAAGGTAGAAAGAGCATGGCAAGTCAGAAATTGGAAATAATTTACTTTGATATAGTACATACTTACTGTACCTACGGTAAAAAGTAGCTCATCTCTTGTTTACTACAGGTAGCAATTTAAGAGTTTGTTACTGAAAAACCCTAAAATAAAAGCTATCCCAAAAATTATCAGTACTCTCTCATTTCTACGTAATTAAAGACTCAATATACAAACCAACAAACAGGGTAGCAATACTTTAATATTTTTTAACGTAAGTAATATTAAGTTTATTCTACAGAGGTGCCACAGGGCACAGCAGGAACCAGTATCCACAGCCACAGCGGGTGAGGCAGCCCATGTGAAGCCACATGAACTCCAGGTGGTTGTCGTGGATGCAGCAGCTGCAAGCCAGGAGCCGCTGGCAGAAGGCGCTTGGGATCAGGTTGGGACGTTCCCGCGTACCGGGACCTGGAATACTTTGGCAATGCAGCATACTAAAGATATCTCTTAATTATTAATACATAAATAGTTTCGGTATGCGAGTTTACTCTCTGGAATTGCTAGTGAGACTCGAGTTTACACTCACACAGTCTTTCCATCCCTTCGTCGGCGTCCATTATTATCAGGAAGAAGTAAGGGCTTGAGGCCCGATCCTTGGTGCTAGCTGCCACACTGAAGTTGTCACTTATAACACTGTTATAACGCACATTTTCTTTTAAATTATTTTTTCAACAGTAAGATATTAAGATTAAGAGTGTCAAATAATTTTATCAGCACCCTTACTCGGAATGTAGCAAAGCTTGTTAGTATACAAAAGTATGGCCAGGTCTTTCATATTCTATGGAGCTCCTACCATCGAATTCTCATCAGCATTATCGGGACACCGTAACGGAACAGTTACAAAGTTTTGTTTGCAGGCGTCAATCGACCTAAACATACTCAGGAGGTGCCAGAGACAGCGATCTTAACGTTGGAAATTTTGTAAAAAAAAAAAAAACCTGCAATACCTTTCTTAATGGCCATGATGCGGAAGGGGTCGCAGTCCCCAGCCAAGTGAGCGAGTAGCTCCCTCTTCTCGATGCCAGTGACGTGGTCCAGAGGGTCGTGCATGCCACTGTACACCCGGGAACCCGCCGAGCGCAGGCGTCGTACCGGACGTAGCCACCACATTCTGAACTTGGGATTTAAAAATATCGGTGTGTCAATAAAACTAATGTGAAGTTACATGACCCGCATGTTAGATCGAGGGCCTGAAGTGCTCATACACCTACAATTTTGAGGATCTAATGAAAAGTACTGGCTCTGTTGGTAACGGTGCCACCTTTCTATTCAGCATCAATTGCATTTTCGTATTTACAACCTATTCGGGAACCTGGGTTAGGGCATGCAGGGGGAGGACTAGGCAGTTAGTTGGGTGGAAACGCGGCTTACGACAAAGCACGGGAACTTAAGTTCAAAGAACTCTCCTTATTCATAAAAATCTCTGAACTGTTTTGCACCTGTTCAGCCGATTCTTAATTAAAATTCTCTTCATAGAATGTTGCACTGGAATAAGGTACAGGAACACTTTTGAATATGATGTCTGTAAATATATGGCTAAAACCGCTTTTATAGTAGGGGAGCCCATGCGGGGATTTCGGGATTTTCTAAAGCGCGGCAGATTAATATACAGGGGGATACCTTGTACCCAGTTAAGTACCTCCACCAAATATGAGGCCCATATATAAGGCCGCCCGTGAAGGATACAGGATCAGATTAGTAAAAAAAAATTGACCATCAGAAATTCTCAAGCGCGTCAGATTAAGGTAGGGCGAATTAATTTACATCCTAAAAAGTGTATATTCCACTAATCTGACAATTTGAGAGTGACGTAAAGAAAGGGGAGGGCAGCAAAGTTGTAAAAAAAAAA
Organism: Hecatera dysodea; assembly: GCA_905332915.2. NCBI lineage: Eukaryota > Metazoa > Arthropoda > Insecta > Lepidoptera > Noctuidae > Hecatera > Hecatera dysodea. The sequence goes on from HG995309.1 coordinate 9,670,391, forward strand.
CGTCATCTCGACATTCTCGAGCGTAGCTAATTTTTTTTTATTTTGAAGGAAATAATTCAAGAATAATGAAAAATATATAATCTGACGATTTCCGCAAGCCGAAATAACAAAAATTCGTCGATAAAGTTAAATGCGTGCCGCTGCGTGATGCCTACATTTTCTTCTCCACGTTTCTATTCTTCTTTCACTCTTTCTCTTCCTGAGCTTTTCAATTAATTAAGGTCAAGGATTTAAAAAAAAAATAAAAAAAATAACTTCCCGCTAAGAAAATCGAAGATTTTCAAAAATCGGGAAGTTATTGTTTTCATCCCGTTTTGCAAAAATCTAGTTTTCATCAGATCTCGACGTGTTAAGGTCATAGGAAGCTTCCCTGGCTACCCCCGCGATGTTGTCACTATGTCTGTATGTATGTGTGTGACTTTGTGACTCGCTTATAACTTTTGAACGAATAAACCGATCGGAATCTACTAAACGGCGTTCTAAAGAGTTCCCTTAAAATTAGATTTCTTGTGAATTTGAACCGATTTGGACTGATAGATTTTAAGAAATATTGAAAAATCTCAAAGAAAAAAAGTTTTTTTTTTTAAAGTGGTTTTTTGGAATAATTTTAAAACGGCTTTATCGATCAACTACAAAAATCCGCTCTTGAGCTTGAAAAACCACGTCGATCGCCACCATGCTGGTCCAAATCGGTTGATTCGTTCGAGAGATATCGTGAACGAAAGAAACCCGAACATGTGTTTTTTCGGGATTACTCCGAAATTTTTGGTTCGATCAATTAAAACTAGAAAATTACTTATGAGGATGATAAAACTGCGTCGAATGCCGCCAACGAGTGAAAATTGCTTGATCCATTCAAAAGTTATTGCTGTTTGAAAATTCCAAAAATAGTGTTCTATGAAACTTCTATCAGACTTTCGAGCTGGGAGAGCTCAAATGCATAGAAATATTATTTCTTTGAACTCAGCGAGCTCAAAATATCACATAAATTATATTTTGAGCTCAAAAATGTCATAAGTATAATTTTAAGCAATGGAATTAGCGAGAAGTTGCAGGGATGGCCTTTAGGGTGAAACGTTTTTCTAAATTTTTTTGTCAGATCAGGCGAATCCCTCTAGATAATCGTCAGATTATGAGATAGTACGTTTAGAACATAAAGATGAACCATATATATCTTAATCTGACGCGCTTGAGTATTTCAAAATGGCGATTTTTTTTTGCACATTATTAAAATGCCCACGAGTTTGCGTCCCATCGAAATCGTCAGATTAGTGAATGAGAGCTTTTTTTTAGTGCACTTAACACTCCCTTAGAAAATCTGACGCGCTCGATTATTTTTTATTTTTTTTTTTCATTTTTTTTTTTTTTTTTCATGCAAACGATCAGATTAACATACGTACGTTATTAAAAATACGTAGGGCATTGATGCTATCAATATCTGACGCGCTCGAGGATGTCCATGCAATAGTTTTTTTTTACATATTTAAAAATCTATAGCCGCTTCCCCCACCGATGAAAAGGTATTATCATATAACATTTTTTTCTTCTTATCATCTAAGCTTTGCAACCCAATAGGTCTCTATGACGCTCGAGTAAATCCCCATTTAGCATCGTGGGCTCCCCTACTATTATGGCCTAAAACTTTGCCTCTTACAAACTGACGAACGCTAAGCGCCATCAGTCGTAGATACTTTTAATTTACCTACTCCTACTCCAATAGTTTATAATCATAATATCAGTCATTTTACTTACCAATCAGATTTTGTCACAAATACTGTGGAGAAAACCGACAACACTGTTGCCAAAATTGCGTTGAAGTCTCAGTTTTCGTTCACAACATAATTACGATGACAACGTCAATCGCTCCTTTTGAATTTGGAGTCGTTGGTTGGTGTCAAATTGAAAAAAAAAATACAACTCCATCACTTAAAAAGTTATAATAGCATAGCTTATATATGTGACCGGAAAATGGTAAACTCCGACATATTATAAAATGTCTTGTTGTTTGTGGTCGCATCCACGATACAGGAGTATATCCTAGAGTGGGGTAACGCTTTCTAAAGAAAAAAAAATCGGAACATACTCTATCAAGATATTTTATAATCTTACGCATTACTCGGTGATATAAATATAGTATTTAGTATTTTTTTCAATGAACTCAAAATATAAATAAAAGGAAAGCACGAGATGTTCAACTGAAGCAAAGTACTTAATTTTGTATCATGGACACTGCACAAACACATAAATGACCCAGGCCTGCGCATGAGTTTCTTCAACAAATATGCGGCGTCGCAAGGACGATCCGCCCAAGAAGTCGACAAGCATTACAATACAAGTGCTCTTTATGCCCGAAATCAATCATAGCCCACTTGCTCTCATTAACATATTATTCCAACCAATTCGGTAGACACCCGCGACTTAAATGTATCATTGAATTGTAAAACTCTCCAAAGCGACCGGTTTATACGAACTTACTCGCACCGGTGTAATGTAATGCAATGCTGAGGCAGCTGGGAGACGTATAAAAAGTCGACGAGATACACTTACGGCACATTCAACTTGAGATCTCTTCATAGTGAAGTCACTCATATCCATCAAAATGGCTTTCAAGGTACGAGGCCGATTTATTTAATACTTCAATTTAATATTTGTTCCTAAGTGGCTATAGGATATGGAATAAAGAAACAGTGGTCATCAAGAATATGTCGATAGAAAAGTGCAGTTGATGACAATATACATTATATAAGTTAAACTTGCAAGGACTGATTGAGATAAAATTTGATCGAAACGTCTACCAATTATGCTTAATATTACTAATATGTTACAATAATCATCTTTATTTGATTTCCAGCTGGTAGTTCTGGTCTGCGCATTCGCCGCCGCCAACGCGGGCCTCATCGCCCCTGCGGCGTACACGGCTCACCCCGCGCCCGTCGCATACGCGGCCGCCCCCGCGCACGTGGTACACGCCGCGCCCGTGGCTTACGCCGCACCCGTCGCCAAGGTGGTGGAGGAGTACAACGCGCACCCGCAGTACAGCTTCGCGTACGACGTGCAGGACGGGCTCACCGGCGACTCCAAGAGCCAACACGAGAGCCGCGACGGTGACGTCGTGCAGGGCTCCTACTCCGTGGTGGACCCCGACGGCACCAAGCGCACCGTGGACTACACCGCCGACCCCCACAACGGCTTCAACGCCGTCGTGCGCAAGGAGGCCCTCGGCCACGTCGCTAAGGTCGTCGCCCCCGTCGCCAAGGTCGCGCAGGTCGCCCCTGTAGCCTACCACGCCGCCCCTGTGGTGCATACCGCCGCCCCCGTCTACCATTCCGCCCCTGTCGCCTACTCTGCTCCCGTCTACCACCACTGAAAATCGAACCTAGTCATGCCTTGAACTGAGGATATTATTTATTACATTAGTATTACAGTCATCAGCCGATTAAATTTTATACGAATTTAAATACGATTGAATTTAATCTTCATCATCATCCTGTCCTGCTATTTTAACAATTCGTAATTGATTCGTAAAATGTGTTTGTAAACACCCTCGCGATACAGGAGAAATTGCTCGTTTTGGGAAAAGTTTTTTTTAATTAACGGAGCTCCGCTGGCGGAGCTCAGAGGGAGTTAAACCTTGCAGAAGGTTTAACTCTCTAACTTGAAGGATAAAGGCTTATTAGAACTACTCTACACAACTTAGCCACTCAAATACAGTATTTTCTTACACATAAGCAGTAATCGACCAAACTTCTTACTACAAGAATATTTCGTCGCGTGGCCAAAATTAGTACTAATGCCCAATTCCACGCCAAACATTTTTTCTACGCATTTTCGACTAAGATTTTAAAAAAATAACTAAAAGCTTCCTTCGTGTTTGTTCAAATATTACCATGGGCTGTAGTTGAAGTAGTTCGTTGAAGTCTTTGAAAGACACCACCACCATTGGTTTATTTTATAAAGGTAGATAGAATTCGAGGTTTTTCATTAGCTTCCGATTTGAAAATTATATGGCTTAAAAAAAAAAGATTTTGTTCTCTTAGTTTATTTCGGTGTTTCTTCTCAGGTTAGTCAGGGAGAAACAAATAATTTATAATAATATAAAACACGTCTGCCATGTCAAAAATGTGAATTGTTTGTTCCATTGTATCGAATCGGAGACCTGTAACGAACGATTCACATACAATGGAATCTCTTCATTGCAGTCGGGGCTACAATGAAGAGATTGATTTTCATTTATCAACAATAAAATCACTTAGAATCTTGTTTTTAATTTTTTGTTTCATTTTTTGACATGGCAGGCGTGTTTTATTTTATACTAGCTTCTGCCAGCGACTTCGTCCGCGTGGAATAGTTACTTTACCCCCGATTTTGAAACTCTCAGCCCGATCGGTTTAAAATTGACAAAAGATAGACATGCTGTTTCGGGATATTTTTTAGATAATTTTATGTAGAACATTTCCGTAATACATGATTTCTATGTCACTTTAACCATTAAGGCTACACACGCGACGGAAGCTTAAAAAATGGAGTAACTTCTTCCGTTTTCCCAACATTTTCCTTCACTGCTCTGCTCCTATTGATTGTAGCGTGATGAAAAGTATACTATAACCTGCCCAGGAGTATGAAGAATAATTGCACCAAGTTTCGTTAAAATCGGTCGAGTAGTTTTTGTTTCTATAAAGAACATACAGACAGACAGACAGACAGACAGACAGACAGACAGACAGACAGACAGACAGACAGACAAAAATTTTACTGATTGCATTTTTGGCACCAGTATCGATCACTAATCACCCCCTGATAGTTATTTTGAAAATATATTCCTTGTACAGAATTGACCTCTCTACAGATTTATTATAAGTATAGAAGATGGTTTTTTTTTAAATTATTTGTTTTTTATTTCATAACTTTTACTGAAAGAACATTTTTTTGCTATATACAAAGCAAATTTTAGACGATGACAGCAAGTATATGTATGTACGTAGTTTAATTTTCATGAAAACGACTTGTTTTCGTTTTGATTCATGAAACACTCCTGTGTTACTCGGGATAACTCAACGCTTCTAACGATGCAATATACATTGATATCGGATAAGCCGTTTAAAAGTTATGGTGGAATAAAGAAGCTCACAAACATACTTACACACCTACATGCATGCAGCATGAAAATCTACATTATAAACTTGATTACTCATTCTGATTTTCAAAAAAATCCAAAATAGTTTTTTAAAAGTTTCAAAATTTTCAGACTTAGGTGTTTAGATTAAGACCGGGCCCTATAGGGTCAGTGCCTGCTAGGGTTGCGGAATTTATTCGAAAGTATCACCGCGGTTCTACGCTAACGTAAAGGGCACTAGAAGGACTGCTCCGCCCAGAGCGGGAGGATTCTGCAAGCATTCTCCGAAAGTCGTTTCTCCTTTGGACTGATCACCGACAGGACGTTTCGTTTTTGAGAGATTCGTCGATAGAACGTTTCACCTAGGGATGTTTCGTCGACAAAATGGTTCGCATTTGTTTGTTTCGACGACAGGACTTTTCAACTATGGAATATTCGCCGACAGATCGTTTTGTCTACGATTGTTTCGACATTGCTTTTTCACTATTTAACTACAAAGCCACCAAAAAGCTACTAGCTTGCTACAAAGACTATAGATAATATATGTAGATAATAATACATATTGAAATAATATAGATTGAAGAAACTTATTTATTAAATGATTTAATAAATAAGTTTCTTCAATCTATCCGTTTAATAAGTACCCTAAATGACATCTAGCTAAGACACATACAATATTTAATTAATGGTAGCTATATTTAAAGGGCCAGCTAGATGCTTAGGCCATTCATAGAATAATATCATGATACATGAAATACTAGCTGCTACAAAGCTACTAGCTTGCTACAAAGACTATTATATAGATAATATATGTAGATAATAATACATATTGAAATAATATAGATTGAAGAAACTTATTTATTAATTCATATTAAGAAGTGTTTAAAAAATATCTTCAATTTACAGTTTTATTATAAGTAGTAAGTAAGGAGTTAAGTATAGGTTTAAAAAATATAAAATTATTTCATGAGGTGACAAATATGTGCCCATCCATTTAAATATGATTTTAAGTCCATTTGATTCTTTTCAGATGAATGTGTTTCAATCCTTTTCCTATAATAATCTGTACGCCCTTCCATCTTCGATCCACGCTTTCGCGTAAAGAATAAAATACGCAGAACCTATGTCTAAAGGTGATGATGATGATTTCACTTCTGTCGATTTAGTAGAATGTTCCATCTATTATGCCACCATACAAGGGCGTTCTGTGATAAAGGAACATAATTATGATAATATAGGTACTATCATGTACTGACCACTGAGAAGGTGGAAATTGCGGTGGAAGTCGTTTCATTGCCATTGTAGACCTAACTGATTTTGTAATTTTCATTGATCCGATGATACAATATTTTTCAAACCACGTTATCACGTTATCAGATCGAGCGGGAGAAGTTATTTGATGTTTCCTCATCCAGAAAAAAAGGTACAGTTCTTTAGAAAAATTACATACCTTCAGTTTTCAAACTTGGCACGAATAAACCTAAACTTTCAAAGGGGATAGTTAAGAAGGAAAGTACGAAGACCACACGAACAAAGTCGGGGGCGAAGTACTTTATTAGATTGACACAGGAGATCAAAGACAAATATTATTTTCAATAAATAGTTTTTTTTATTTCAATTCATAATGGCATAAAGTTTTAGAATCACTTAATGGTGGTAGACGGGGGCGGAGTAGGCGACAGGGGCGGAATGGTAGACGGGAGCGGCGGCATGCACTACAGGGGCGGCGTGGTAGGCTACAGGGGCGACTTGCGCGACCTTGGCGACGGGGGCAATGACCTTAGCGACGTGGCCGAGGGCCTCCTTGCGCACGACGGCGTTGAAGCCGTTGTGGGGATCGGCGGTGTAGTCCACGGTGCGCTTGGTGCCGTCGGGGTCCACCACGGAGTACGAGCCCTGCACGACGTCACCGTCGCGGCTCTCGTGTTGGCTCTTGGAGTCGCCGGTGAGCCCGTCCTGCACGTCGTACGCGAAGCTGTACTGCGGGTGCGCGTTGTACTCCTCCACCACCTTGGCGACGGGTGCGGCGTAAGCCACGGGCGCAGCGTGTACCACGTGCGCGGGGGCGGCCGCGTATGCGACGGGCGCGGGGTGGGCCGTGTACGCCGCTGGGGCGATGAGGCCCGCGTTAGCAGCGGCGAAAGCGCAGACTAGAATTACCAGCTGGAAATTGAATTAATTATTATTATTATATTATTCTCAACTAAAGAAAATAGAGCACTTTTTTGGAATATGTTTTATACCCTTTGATAAATGCAAAACGTTCTATTATAGCCAATAGTATAATAACCCATTATGGTCCATTGGTATTTTCTGGTACTAAGGGTATTAAATTGGAATATCAATTCAAAACCCAATCATAGTTTCAAAATTAGTTAATTTACCTTGAATGCCATTTTGGAGTATATCGATCGAGTTCTATTGAGCGAATGATATAATTTGAATCAAGCGCGTTATTATATACGTTTGTTGAAGCCTAAGCAGTGCAGAATAAAAACTGGTATTCTTGTACAGTAGGCCGTCTGTAGTCGGTAGTACCACTTTCACCTTGCTGGGCTAGCGTAGTTCAGAGTTTTAACGGAATAAGAGGTCAACTTATTCTGGTTATGCAACACTGACATGACTGACACCTGCCATATTGTACTGTAAGGTCGACAGAATGAATACTGCAAAAGTATTAGAACATTATTTAATAGTTTGTGAAAAAATTCTTGGTTTTAAAAACCGTTAATAAAATTGATTGAGTCAGGCGTTACTTTGCGGAAATCCATTTCAAATTTGAAAATGAAAATAATATATCTAGTTTTAATTTCCGCGAATATTAGTGGGTTGCCTCCCGATAATATAGCGCGCGGGAGGAAGGTGCATACCTGCAACCCACTAATATTCGCGGAAATTAAAACTAGATATATTATTTTCATTTTCAAATTTAACCGCTAATAAATTTAAATTGGTGGTTTTCAAAACTCGTATTGCTAAAACCTGTAATGTAGTGATCACTTAATTCGCTGGGCACGCTACTATTGCGGCGATAAGTCCCTTCTTTGAGGAGTAGTTGAAGAGACGCCACGGCGTCCTCACCCTCCGCCTGACGCAGTGTGCTCACCGGACGGAGAAGTCATTATTTTGATGATTTCGCATCCGGAAAAAAAGTATTCGCTAAATTAAGAAAAGCAATACTAAAACAATCAAATGTTTTTTTTTCTTATTCATCGTAGCACTGCAGCGCTATGTGTAGGCGTGGCGAGCACCTACAGCAATAATATTTCTATAGAAAATTACCAAAACTTCGGATTACCTTATCTGTATATGCCTCACCTTTTTCCAACTATTTTGGGGTTAGTTTTAAATCTTTTGATTAAGATTTTTTGTTTATGTATATAGTTAACCATTTTATTCGTGTTATTTAAGTAAAGTTTTTAAGTTAAGTATGATACGAACTTGGACAAGTTATATTTTACCATTAGTAGATGTAAGTGCTGGCAAGGATTAGATGTGGGAAGCCCATAACCGAGTAAAATGACATACAAAGGACCTAGACTCGCAATGGCTAGAGATATGGGTTAAAGAAGAAAGATTTACGAGTAAAAATGGACACTAATAACAAAATAACGCTGCTTCGCGGTCGCAGAAGCTCCACATTACATAACTGATGCACGACACTCGGAAACACGTGCGTGGACGACTTATTGCGCCCTTGAACTTGCGATGATGGGCCATTCATAACGTGCGCGTTACCAAAGTGCATCGACGCATCTCGATTGTATGGTTATTACAACAGTACAGTGTAGATACTTATGTTTTTATTATTCTCTATAAGAAACTGAGTTCATGCATAAATATGTGATGTAAGGTATTTAAAGAAATTGTATCTTGTTATTTTTGTGGGTTGAATTATTCTAAACAGAAGTAGTCATAATCAATTGTTGGATGAATTCAAACATCTCTCATTATTAACATGCAATAATTATTTTGCCATTCATAGAGCCAGCCATATGGATGAGATAAGATATATTTAAAATTGGACCCGCACACAGCCTACCGTTAAAAACGCTAAAATCATGCCAAGATATAATAGGTAAGCGGGAATTCGCACCGTAGACGACTCTATGCTCTAGACATATGAAACAGATTCCCACAACCCATTTTACGCTAGAAATTCAGATAGATAAGAAGAGTTACGGACAATGGACGATATACTATTGTTCAGCCTTCTATGCCTAGAAACAGCTACGACTCGACTATTTTAAATGTCAAAGTCATCTACGAAATTGTCTAACAGACTTAGCCTAGTAGTCCTTGTAACAAAACAAGTGGTAGATTGTATTAATTGATTGGCGCGTGTCATCGACCGGTAGGGTGGGTGTCTGTGCTTAGAAGCTTTCGCCTCGGGCGTTATCTTAACCATATATAACAGCAGTGTATGATTCTAAGTCATATCATTTGTTCTTTGGAACTCAATTGATACACTTCTCTTGCAATGGCATTCAAGGTATTTTAAACTGTAACTCATACACTCACTCACTCACTCCTTGTACTCTTATGAGTTACAGCAATAAGATAGGATAAGATACTAAACTAAAAGGCGACTTGGCTAACTTAATGCACGTGTCGCAAAATAGTTATCGCGGTGGTAAAGCAACCTTAATATGAAGGTTTTTGTTACAACTGAATATTATGATCCTATCTTCCAAATCAGCAACATTAATTTGCTCAAATCTATGGTCATAACTCTTTCTTTTTGGTCTTTTCTCAGTTTGTAGTATTCGCGTGCTTGGTGGCTGCTGCTAGCGCAGGAATACTGCCTGCCGCGCACGTCACCTACGCGGCCGCCCCCGCGCACGTGGTACACGCCGCGCCCGTGGCTTACGCCGCACCCGTCGCCAAGGTGGTGGAGGAGTACAACGCGCACCCGCAGTACAGCTTCGCGTACGACGTGCAGGACGGGCTCACCGGCGACTCCAAGAGCCAACACGAGAGCCGCGACGGTGACGTCGTGCAGGGCTCCTACTCCGTGGTGGACCCCGACGGCACCAAGCGCACCGTGGACTACACCGCCGACCCCCACAACGGCTTCAACGCCGTCGTGCGCAAGGAGGCCCTCGGCCACGTTGCTAAGGTCGTTGCCCCCGTCGCCAAGGTCGCGCAGGTCGCCCCTGTAGCCTACCACGCCGCCCCTGTGGTGCACGCCGCCGCCCCCGTCTACCATTCCGCCCCTGTCGCCTACTCCGCCCCCGTCTACCACCATTAATTTATTGGCAATACCTAGACTGAATTATCAAGAACTGAAATTAAACAACTAAATTATTCAAATTATTTACTTTTATTATTCCTCATTTCTCGTTGGGATTGAAGCTTGTATTATGAAATCACTAATAGACTTAAAACAATCTATACTTATAATAATAGTAGATAAGAGGAGCATTATAAGAGAGCACCAGTTTGGTTTTCGAGAAAAACACTCACAATCGATCAAGTGCACAGAATCACAAACGTAATAGAAAACGCGTTAGAAAACAAGAAAGTTTGTTTGTCAGACTGGACTTATGGTATTCAGCTGTGGGGCTACACCAAACAGACCAATGTATTAATCATCCAACGATTCTAGAACAAAGTATTAAGGGAAATTGTAAATGCACCCTGGTACATACGAAATGATGACCTCCATCGGGACCTAAAAGTTGAGTTCATCGAAAATATACGAAAATCAGCAGAAGCTCACGAAAAGAGACTTCATCAGCATGTGAACGTCGAGGCGATCCAGCTTGTCGACCAAACGGACATAGGGAGAAGACTTAAAGAGAACAAAACCGTTTGAGTTAGTGTTTAGTGTTCGAGAAAGTGAATAGTGTAATGTAGCACAAGTGTTACCAAATAAACACATGAACGAAGTGTATTCGCCTTAATAGAGATAATAAGAAAAGTGCCATTGGATATATGTCCAATGGCAGTTTACTTTCTATATTAAGAGTATTCTTAGTAAAGAAAATATAGCAGTTTAAGTTTTAATTAAATTACTTATTAGTCTATTCACAAGGCTAGATTGTAAAAAGATTAGGGTAGGTACATCATTTGATATGGTAACTTTAATTTTTAACTTTAATATGAACATTAGGATATGGGAAAAACAACTGGGCTAATTTACATATTATATCGATACAGTATATTCAATCTCGCTCTGGAATTTATTAATCCTTAATCCATCGGCTGCTCTATTCAGTTCCATTGTAGGACATTTGGATGTTGGAGTACATTTGAAGTGTTTATGTTGATCATGTTAAAAAAGCTAGTATCACTTGAGCCCTGGAGGCTTGATGCGTCTATTGACGACGTAAAAAATCTGTGACCGACATTAAATTATATTATCAAAGCATATAGAATTTTGGATAAAAAAGAAATGACTTCCTCAACCTTTCGTTGCCAGGAATCGTTGAGAACTCTTCTGCCGCTGCAGTTTTTCGTTAAGAGGAATAAGATCATTATGATATTTCATAATAGTTGGCCAAAAGTCAAGAACGTGCTCAAATTTTCCGCCATTGACAAATTGTAGCTCATTTCCAATTGCGTGCACATCCACAATGATGCGCACACATAATACAAAGCGCGAACTTGAGCCGGGATGTCACAACCCGCGGCTGCTATATATACCTCGCCGGAGACAACGGGAGCATAGTCGGACAATACTTCGATCCACAACTCCTTCTCAACCACTAAAATGGCCTTTAAGGTAATTTTTCTTCTGAACTGAAATAAGATATTTTTTGGAGCTAATTCCTTTTGGCAATAAGCGGTTTTCCACTTTTCCAAATCTTTTTTGACATTTCATATTAATAAAATATAAATCGTTTCGATTTTGTTGTTACGCTTTACTACATTCCCTTTAAAGGTATTGCGAGATGCAACTGTCAAACTCATAAGGTAATTAACTTTTTGATCCCAATATTTTTTAAGTAGACCCCATAATAACCATGACTATGCTTGGTATAATTCACAATAAATTTAAATTCTAGGCACTAAACAAGGCGGAGTGCCTCACCGCTACTTGCCGCTCATTGTCATGCGGGAGGCGACACCTTGCGTGTCCTTGACGAACGAGCTATCCACGGCTTGTTAGTAATTTCTCCGCGCATGCGCTTACGCAACTGCACTAGTCTCGCCCTCGTAAAACCGTGTCACTGTTTCAAGTACAACTTATGTGTCGCACGTTAAATGAGATGAGTGCCTTCAGTGGTGGATGACTGTTGGTGGTGTTTAACGAATCGATTTGTTCCAGTTCGTCATTCTGGCATGCCTGGTTGCTGTTGCGCACAGCAGCGTGGCCCCCGCAGTCGCCGCCCCCTTGGTCGCGCAGCCGGTCGTTGCCGCCGCGCCAATTGCCGCCCGGCTGGAAGAATTTGATCCCCTCCCGCAGTACAACTTCGGTTACAATGTTGCCGACTCTCTCACCGGTGACTACAAGAGTCAGACGGAGCAGCGCAGCGGAGACCTGGTGCAGGGCCAGTACTCGCTGGTGGAGCCTGACGGCACGCGCCGCGTCGTGGACTACTCCGCCGACTCCGTGAACGGCTTCAACGCGGTGGTGCGCAAGGAGCCGCTGGTGGCGGCCGCTCCCGCCGTCGTCGCCGAGCCCGCCGTGGTGCCCGCGCGCTACGCAGCCGCGCCCGTCCCCGCCGCCCCGGTCGTTGCTGCCAGATACACCGCTCCCGTAGCATACTCAGCAGCGTACACGGCTCCCGCGGCCAGGTTCGCGTACTCAGCACCGGTGGCAGCCGCCTACACGGCTCCGTTTGCCTACCCCGCCGCTGCTCCCGTTGTAGCTGTCTAAAAATATATATTCCGGTTCCAGACGACTGACAACTATGGCTAATTAAATTTTATACGACACGACATATCATTTTATTATTTCTAAGAAATACCTATTAGAAAACTCAACAGGTGGCGTCTGGTCTATTAAATATCTGAACATTGTGTTCACGAACTTGTGAACTGATAAAATTAAATTCGTCTAGATCCCCATCTAGACGAATTTGTTATTGATTGAATGAGTTTGTCGGTATCGGAAGAATAATATGATCAGTTCACAACAATAGGTGTAACTACCTTTTTGCCAACTTAAAAAAAAACCTTCCCTACCTTTTTTTCTTTTTCTTGCCTTCTTTAAAATATGATAAATAAATAAATAATAATAAGTAGGCCTCTTTCTAACTTTATTTATAACAATAGATTTATTTAAGCCTCGCGTAATAACTCTTCACTACGGACTACTACTTATTTCTGCTACAGAGAATACATTGTATGTATTATTGTTCAGTTAAAAAAAAAGTAAAGAGTTTTGTTATATCTAATATCCCCCTAAAATTGAGGAAAACCAACCGTATGGCATTCTCACAAAGTGCCAACCCCGTAAGAAACGACGAGGCATTCAGGTACACAAACACAATAATATGGTATCCTACTTAAAATATTATAAATATGTATATACGGCAGAACGGATTTGTTAAAACCCCGGTTTTACAGGACAAACTCGTAGGATGCAGGTACTCGTAGTACTCGTACTTGCTTACCTTTGGGATAGATTCTAACATAGCGGGCGAAATAGCTGGCAGAAGCTAATTTCATTATTGAAGATAACACATCTTTACTTTGTTATACGTTTTAAGCTTGACAAATTAAATAAACAGTTCAAGGCCTTCATAAGGAAAATACATAGACAATTCATAGAAAATTGGGCAGAAACAAGAAATAAGAAGCAGAGTGACGTTTTTACTCTGTCATTCAGTCGTCGGAAGTGTTGTGTTTTTAATTTGTAGAGGTTTATTTAAACACCACCAAAATGGAAGAAAAACAGCTATATGGCGCCCTCACAGTGTACCGTGAAAGAGGAGCGTATCTGCGGCGCCTGGAACAGTTCGAAAAGGCGAAGGCGTCGTACGATGAGGCGTTCAACAGCAACGCGGAGGATGTGCGCACGCTGACGGGGCGCAGCCAGGTATGCGCCGACGCCGTGCGGCCCGTGCAGGCCTACGCCGACGCCGAGCTGGCGCTCAAGCTGTCGCCCGGCAACATGAACGCGCGCAACATGCAGGCGCGCGCCATGTACACCATGACCGACTTCGAGCGCTCCGTCGTCATGAACTTCCGCGGCCTGCGCCAGCGCCGCCAGCCGCCCTACTTCATGGAGGGCATCAACCAGGGAGTCGAGACCATCCAGGACTGCATCGGGGTTAACGCTGGCAATGTTATGCTAGATTTTCTACCGCTCATCAAACAACTAGAAGCTGCACGAACTGGAACTGACGACCATGAGCCTCAAAGAAAATTACATGTGAGTAGGATTCCCAAAGAGGAAAAAAAAGACAAACTGACACAAATGGAGGCTCGGAAACTCAGCACATTATCTCGAGTACTTGCTATGAAATATCTTGGGCCAATGGCTTACGATAAATTTTTTCTTCAAGAGCTATTGGAAGACCCCAGAATCAAATCTGCTAATTCAGCTGGAAGTAAGGAATTGGTAGGAATTGTGAAAGAAGCACTACGATCTCTTAGTGAAAGACAGGAGATGCTACGCGCACAAAGACCGTACTATACTATAAAGTTAGCTGAAAAAGCAGAATCCAAACACCAGACTAAGTACAAGGAGGCTGTATTGTTGAGAGAACGTGAAATCGGAGCGAGGACCGCAGAGCGCTTATTGAAGCAGATTGAGAAGAGCATGCGTGAGCTTCGTGTGATGGATCTGATGGCACAAGCTGAGCGCATGCAGATGTTCCTTGATGGAAAGACTCCAAGAACACTACCCGACAAAGAGCTGTACTTAGATCGGTTATACAGAGCAGTTGGAGAAGGATACCTGTCTCAGCACCGTCTGTCTTACACGCTCAGCGAGCGCGGCAATCGACGCCGCATCGCTTTCCTTATGGGTTTACCCGTTGGCCGTCCTACTTCTTTCGATTCTGTTATGGCAAATTATCCGTACAAGTTCATTGATATCGAATATGCTACGCAAAAAGTGAAGCAAACTCTCGAAATGTGTGAAAATTCAACAATGAAATGCTGGCTAATGTATGAATTGGCTCGGTTACTTTCCAAGCAAAAGAATTACGCTCTTGCTAAGTTCTATGCGAAACGATGTCAGAGAGAGGCTCAGGAATTAGGAAATATCACATGGTGGATGAATGGCTGCTTCGTACTAATGAGTGGCGACATGCAACAAGGCAATGCAAACGAAGTACGCATAGAAGTGGAAGAAGCTATGGAGTGGTTGAAGAAATTGCAGGACCCCGAGAGAGTGCAGGCCTTCCTGAACAAATGTGCAGAGATGTCGGCAGAAACGGTAACTGGAGACGATCGTAAGGCGGTGTTGACGCGCGAGCGACAGATCATGGGCGTGATGGACCCGGAAACGCGCGTGGAGACGCAGGTGCTGTTCAAGCGCATGTCCACGGTGCCGCCGGGTCGCCGCTTCTCTGTGCTGCCGCGCAAGGCGGACGCCACCATGAGTGACGCGTATTACGAGCGCAAGCGCCGGCGCCAACGAGGCCTCTCCGTCATCCCCGGGCCCGAGCAGGAGCTGCCGGCGCCGCCTAAGTCCGGCGTCGCAGGATTACAACTTTTTAATATTTGATTTACACAAGTCTTATTATCATTTTAATGGTTCAAATATTATTGAATTCATTTGTGGCGCACAAAAAAACGCACAATTCTTATACGTTTATTTGATAAATTGTTAAAGAATAATAATTTGATAAATTATTAAAATATGTTTATTTGTACTGACCGAAACAATTATTTTGCTTGATGGTACCTACATACATAATGTTACTACAGTGCTAGTAATTACATTTTGGACACGGACTATACCATAATAGATTTTAGTTTTCGTCGTATTCTAGCATATGGGCCTAACAACTTAACAATGCTATGCACGCCGTTTTTGTCATGTGCAACAGACCACTTATGAAATGTGATTTTTAAATTTTGCATGTAAGTGATGCGGCAGTACTAAATAAATATATACAGGGGGGAAATGAAACCAGTTAGGTATAATAAATACATAATTTATTTACATTATGGCATTTACGATTGACATAAATACTATTATTTAACTTAATGGTGGTAGTAGGGAGCAGATGAGTAAGCTACAGGGGCGGCGTGCACCACAGGAGCGGCGGCGTACTTGACCGGGGCGGCGTATGAGACGGGAGCGGACTGGTAGGCTACAGGGGCGGCTGCGTACTTGACAGGAGCGGCGACCTTAGTGACGTGAGCGAGAGGTTCTCTGTGCACGACGGCGTTGAAACCGTTGTGGGGGTCGGCGGTGTACTCAACAGTACGCTTGAAGCCGTCGGGGTCCACCACGGAGTAGGAGCCGTGCACAGCATCACCGTCGCGGCTCTCGTGCTGGCTCTTGGAGTCACCAGTGTGTCCGTCCTGCACGTCGTACGAGAAGCTGTACTGGGGGTTAGTGTCATACGCCTCGACCTTGGCGACGGGGGCGGCATACGCTACAGGGGCAGCGATCTTGGCTACGGGGGCTGTAGCGTAGTAGGCAGGAGCGGCTTGGACGGCGTGGCTGGTGTAGGCAAGCGGGGCTGAGTAGGACACCTGCGCGGCCGGCAGGAGACCAGCACTCGCCACAGCCACCAGGCAAGACAGGACGACAAACTGTTAAACACGTTTATTTATTTTTATTAAAGACCTCCAATAAAAGATATTCAAATAAGATATAAAAAAATAAGACTAAAGTTTTAATTTGGTGCACTCCTTCAATTACAGGAATTTTCAGCACATGCAGTTATGTTTAAAAACACTTTAAACTCAACAATTTTTATAATATTATAAGTTTTCGATTTAATAAAGTACCTTGAATGCCATTTTGGTAGTGATAATGTTCAACAGTGGGATAGAACTGCCGCTTACAGTGCACGCTCTCGTTTTATATTCAGCGCGCGTCCACTCATGCTCAGATTTATGTGACGTCACGAGCCCGATCCGGTCATCGAGCCTCGTACAATATATGACAGTTTATTGAAACTTTCGCTTTTAATTGAGGTGCTTAACCAAGGCAAGGTCGCGATCTTCACCGGAATGCGAGCGCCCGCGTCCTGCGGCGGCGCGCCGGCACGCCGCGGCGCCGAGCCATTGCATGACGTACCGCAATCGCACGTCCATGATTCGACAGAGCCCTTATTCCGCACCAATAATGGCGGTTTTCGAAAATCAAGTATTATCACTGAAGTTTTTTCGATTGTAGGTAGGCACAGATATTTCGTTGCTCTTAAACATTAATGCCGAAGTATGAGCTTCCCGGTGCGCAAAACTAAGACAAATGAGTGCAATCCAATCATAAAGCGTGTATTGACCTTTCCTGTTCATAAGCAAATCACAGTGATTACGAATTACAATGATCTGTTTTTAAATTCGTTTGTATAATTATACTGATTTTGATTTCATGCAAAAAATATGGCTCCATTATTTAACGTTAATGGAATTAAATCTCGTTTTGAACTTATAAATTCTATAAGGCAAATTATAATCCTAATACGTTATGGTTTTGCTAAATTATCCTAGGCTCATACTATTTTCATTTTTCAAAGTTGTCTTAGTACTGAATCTAATTAATTAAAGATCGGTTTGTACATAGAAACGTATACTTGAACTTTGCCATCAGTCAATATTTATAACTTGTATTAGGCTTATCGTACCATATGGGCTGCATTTTCTTTAGTAACCGTGTTTAAACGAACCTCTTGCATGAACTAACAGATTTCTTAACAGACCACATTAAAACTCAACAAAAAATGTATCAAAAAGCGTTTATTTACATAAATAACAATAGTATAAAAAGGACCTAATAGTAATCATAAACATATCAACAACAAAATTGTAATAATTCATCTAGAAGTAGTATGGGTGTGGTAGTCTGGGGGCGAAGAGCGGCGCAGGCGCAGGGGCGAAGACTGGGGCAGGTCCCCTCGCGAGGATCGGGGCGGGGGCGACGACTGGGGCTGGAGCGACTACTCTAGCTGGGGCTGTGACAACCAGCGGCTCGCGGCGCACGACCGCGTTAAAGCCGTTGAGGGGGTCAGCAGTGTAGTCCACAATCCTCCTTGTACCGTCAGGGTCTACGACAGAGTATGAGCCAGTGACCAGGTCCCCGTTCCTGTGTTCCTGGTGGCCTTTGTAGTCGCCAGTAAGAGCGTCTTGCACGTCATAGCCGTAGGAGTACTGTGGCAGGGGGTCCAATCGGGCGAGGGGTGCGGGAGCTAATACGCTCGCGCTCGCCACGCCTACCACGCAGATGAATACTACAATCTGTAACAAAAGATTAGGGTGTTGAAGTCGTTGTTGTCATTGGCAACTTAAGACTGCTTCCGTTGATTGGCTTAGCATGTTACAGATGATGATGCGGTCATAAAAAGTTGTGGATTTTTAATCGGCTTCTAAAAAAGGAGGAGGTTCTCAAGTCTATAGTATTTTTTTTTATTGATACCTGATAACATTTTACTGGTGATTTTGATGATTTTTTATATTCTAAAGGTGGTGATGTCATGTGATATCATTCAAATTGAGTGAGACGTGACGACGAGTATTTGAGTTATCCCTAATAATGCGTGGCTTCGACTACATTGATGATGTTGTCATTTCAACTTATCGATGTAAAATGCAAAAATTAACCATATGATTGTTTGGAAGAGCATCGTAGTATTTTGAGGTGGTTCTTTTGTAGTTTGGTGAAGATCTGATGAAAAACTTTGGATATAGTAAACGAAACTCTTCAATTAATGATAGCAAATCTTCTGGGATTGCTGAATTCGCAGAAATATCTGTTTATTGTTTACATCAGTTTATAACACGCCACCACTAAAATTGAAAAATATAAAAAGTTATTGTAATAAGTTATTGTTTTTTTTTTAAAGTCGTTAGTGTTTTTTGTAAAAACCGTTTTGTAAGTTACAGTGTTACTATTCATTTGTTATCAGCCCATTTAGTTAAGTTACAATCATTTAATTTGTAACAAAGTTCATGTTAGGTTCCTTTAAACTCTGCAGACAGAGATAGAGGTTTGAAGTTGTCATTACATCATGCGGCCAGGCATTTCATGATATGATGAAACGTGGATTTATATATCATCAAACGTTGACGTTTAAACAATATTGTCTGTTTTCGCTGTCCATATCATGCCAGTGAAGTTTATTGTAATGGTTGTTTATTATTAGATTGCGTTTTTAATCAGTATTTTTATTAGGATCTGGATTTTTTAAAAGATTTTATGATTTACAGTAAAAATATAGCAAAAAAAAAACAAGTTCTCAAATGGAAAGCATTCGGTATTTCAAAATCAATCCCTTGATTTTCATATCATGTGACACTGCCAAACAATTTCTCTTAGATGAGACGTCCATAGAATAAAATATGACGTATTAATAACGCAATAAATCCATTACACAATAATAATAAGGTTGCAACATTATAACTAACAGTGTCACTTTGTTCGCAAGTGTGTCCACCGCCTTGCGACATGCTTTAAACCCTTTCTTCGTAATCAAACGCGACGGGAATTATAATACGATCGATGTATGCGTCTGCGCCGCCCCGCGCGCCGTACTGTTTGGTTGCATTTCGTTTGACTGAATTTTAACTAAGTACTGCAATTCTACATGTTTAAATATTAGATTCTGTAGCACACGTAATAGTGGACTACATCCTAATTTACGCTAGAAAGGTCAATTTATATAACTTTTATAATAAGAATGAAACTGTTATTTTGACTGATTTTTACAGAAAATATATCATAAGCCGTATTTATTCTTCAGTAATGATTTATATGTATGTAAGAATACATTAATCAAAAATGCTATGCTTCCCATTCAAATTCCTTTTGTAAGGTAGAAAGCGGGCGCGTTGATGTCTTTTCAATTAAAACTAATTTTAAGGGCGCGATGGATACACATTGGAGTGCCCCAAGTGCCCATGCACCTATACTTATAGGGATTTTATGAATGCCACGGAAAAGAAGAAAAAGAAGAAGGGCACGATAATTTAATCCACCGGGAGGACAATCGGCTGGCACGATAACCGGACGGGGGAACAATTCAGCTCGTTTTAGGCTCGGCGTTTAACTGATTATGTCCCCAGGGATCAGTATTGTTACCCACTTTGCATTTAATGATAACTGACTAATACAAAAGCTTTACATTAACATACAATGATCTATCGGGTTCTTATTCTTAATGGATGTAAACTGTAAAGGTCGAAATTACAAAATGAAAGTTATTATTAGTCATCAATAACATCGTTTCCGACCCTCAATGCCACAAAAATAAAGTAACTTGACATGTGCAAAAGGATTATTTTTATATCTGTACTTGACCATGAAGTTAAGTTCCATGAAATTAGACCTTTTATGAACATGTTGAAGTGGACCAATTCATTGTTATGTGCAGGGGCGAGTCGAATCGAAAGCGCCAGAATGGAGGTATGTCGCAAGGAGTCCCGATATGGATCGCGTTGGTCAATGCGCACGCGCCTGCACAACTAGCAGACATAGATGATATCGTGGGGAACGAGAGGGTGATACACAAATGTGATACCATCTAAGATGTCTTAGTTTTTTAACAGATGTATTTTTGGCCCCTCTCATTTTTTTTGTTTTTTCAAAAATACATTTTTGAAAAAACAAAAAAAATGAGAGGGGCCTTATAATGCTATTGGATCAAAGTTAGGTTACCATGTTAAATCATTAGGCATTATTATTAAGTGGTTTATTTTGTTATGCTTTCACGCTAAAATTACTGGACACATTTTAATGAATTTCGGCATAGGTATGCCAAAATTCATTAAAATTTGTTCTTGTTTTTGCGGAAATGAACGAAACCTCGGGCAAAAGCTAGTAATTAAATAATTAAACAAAAATGCGATCTATAATTTTTTGAGATACCTCTTAATAATGTTTTCTTATATTATATTTGGCCAATTAGAAGAAAACAAAAAAAAATAGTAAAATATTTGAAATCTCACCTTGGAGTCCATGTCTGTTTGTGTGGGAATGGATGGTCACAGTCCTCGATGTGGAATGTGGTTCCCGTCGGTCGCCCCCGCGTTATATATCGATGGCCACGCAATCGGGACGTGAGGTCCATACGCACGGCTCATTCAAGAAAGTGCTTCAATTACGCGACAGCGATGACTCTTGCGATACATGTTACGTTTCACGGACTCTATGCTTTCATTGATTCGACGTCTACAGGCTTCCGGGTACGATTTGTTAGTCATTGCCGAAAATTTGCAGTTTTCCTGTTCTTGTTGTTTGTGTTTCATTATTTTTGTCGTCGCCTTGCAGTTGAATAGCCCAGCTTTGCGAGTGAAGCTTGTTATTTCTACTGCGAAGATGTCTTCTGACTTTAGTAACTACAGGCCACTGCTGGTTAAGGCATCTACAAATCCTGTAAATAAATAATGTTTGTGAATCGCAATAACAGTTGAATCTTACTGAAAGAGGGGTAGACCACTGGTTTGGGGATGCCAGTGAAAAAGGTTATGGTTTTATGTCCCTTAGCTAGCTTCTAACAACACTCTTGGCAAAGAATCCTAAGTTAGTAATTCTTAATTCTGCATAAATACTTTTCTGTGTCAGGATTTGTTACAAATCTGCGACATCTTCCCAAAATATCTGACCCGTTTTGAATTGTGTCTATCTCAGAAAGTAGTATCTATTCGTTTCGGTCTTCTGCTTAAAGGGTTACCACGGCCCTGGAACGCAAAGAGAAATCTGAAGGAACATGGGTGGGTTTCAGTCAGTAAGAGTCTAAACAAACCCTCCGCCCAGACCGGGAGAATTCATTTGATGATTTCACTCGCTGATCACATTACTTTTTTAACTTTAGCTTCTAGACCGTGTCTGTTAATGCTCTAAAATTTAAACAGTGATTGAAGGCATATGTAGCATACGAATACATGTATCAAACACAATATAACAATATTCTTCAGAAATTAGGTCAAGGGGGTTTTATACTCATACTCGTGGACAGAATGTTAACACTATTTAACAGCGCACCACTGATCGTCGATCGATACCAAATTGTCGACATGATTGATGATAAATGACCTTTGACAAATTGATTACCTAACAAAAGGAAAAACCACCTGTGACACCTAAAAAAAAATCAGTTAGTTTTGTGTTTATACTATCTATTATATGCAAGATACTCAATCGTCATTTTTGAAAAAGTTCAGTTCGGAATTTATTCGAAAGAGTCACGGCGGCCCTAGAACGCATAGGGCACTTGGAGAAACAGGGGTGGGTTGAGAGCGGGAGAAGTAATTTGATGATTTCCCATCCAGAAAAATGGTATTGCGTCTGGCGGGCAACTATGTTCAATTCGTGCGGAGAACTTTGATTGCGTGATGTATGATTTATGTGATGTCAGGTCTATTTTTGTAATTCGTATGTCTGTTATTGATGCCGCTACATAAGTCTTCGATTTTTACTAATCAGCTTGTTTATTCGCTATACTTACACCATGTAGCTATTAGGCTACTGACTACAATGAACAATAACCACCCCATAAAATATTTAGACTTCTAATTTAGGATATCCAAAAGTAGTCGCCGCTTTGGTAAAGCAATTTTAGAAAATTTAAAGAGTCCTTAAGCATAATAAAATTAACAGAGAGAGAGCTGGCAGCACCAGGCGGCGGTCGAGTTGAAGACACGCGGAGTTGCGACAGTCGCTGACAGAATCCGGCAACTGTCGAGGTGGCCCTGCACAAGTCCGAGGCCGTGATGTGATTCATGGTTCTCGGAACGGGCAACCACCGGGATCCCAGATAACGGTGGGAGGAGTTCACATCGGCGTCGGGTCTACGATGAAGTACTTGGGTCTCGTCTAGCCGGGGGAATTTTGCGGAATACTTCCGACGTTTGGCTCCCAAACTGGGGCAGGCCGGGACTGCATCAAGCAGCTCTTGCCCAATCTAGAAGGTCCAAACGCATGGTCTGTATGCGGGGATTGTACAGTCCATGGCCCTTTATGGGTTCGGGAGCTGACGCCTTGCCGGATTGCTGCCATGGGATCTGGAGGTGAGAGCACTCGTTGTGCTACGCCGAGGTGAAGCTCTGCTTCCGCGACAAATTGCAGCACAGTAGACGATACGGTGGAGGTCTGCCCTGCTTGGCCGGAGCAACGTCGTGTCCTTGTCGAGGTGGTTGTCGGCGGCGACCTCTCGCGTCCGGCCCTGGTTCAATCCATAGTCCGGAGCGAGGAGGCATCAGAAGCGGTCAGCTCCTTCTGCAAAGCAGCCCAGGGCGGGAGAAGTCATTTGATGATTTCCCATCCAGGAAAAAAAGGTTGTGTACAAACGTGGTATCCTTCTTGAAATGATTTGAAAACAAAAATGTACTTTTATTATTATTTCGCTATGTGCCAATTTGTATCATTGTTTGTTCGTTTAAAACTTCCGTGTTTTGCAAGACATGATAGAGAAACTTCACAGAATTAATTAAATATTAATAGACTAAGCCAACTTGCTTGAAATAATGTTTTTTCGCTCCTAGTTAACTTAGTTATTTTAAGTCCAGTCCGGGAGAGCAAGTTGGGTTTTCAGATCTCAACAGCTGGAGCCACCTTGACAGGGATGTTTGTTTTATTTTCAGAAGCATATTTATTTCTGTTAGTTCCAATGAACGCATGACTTAGAAAAACTAAGTAGGAGTTATGAGGCAAGCCCAGAGCTCTAATTACATTTTTTTTGTCTTCAGCTTTTTCGTATAAACAATTAACACGTTGTTTTTTCAAAATCACCTGTTGATATCTTTTCTATAAAACGTATGTACATACCCAACAATAATGCAATTGAGTTTAAAATCACTGCATTAAAAAAAAACTTTGAAGTTTATTGTAATGAAATAGATATTAAGAAAGAAGAAGAGAAGATAGTAATTAAGAAAAATATTGAAATCTCAACAATTTATTCCATTTTGTAAAAAGTAACAAAACTAACTTATACTAGTAGTATGTACAAATCTACAAGTCTTTAGTGGTTTGCGGGCGTCCGTTTGTCAGAGTAAGGCATGAGGTGGCGATCTACCACGCAGCGGTGTAAGCAGCGGGTGCGGCGACGGGGTAGGCACTGTATGCTGCAGCTACAGACGCGGGGTAGGCAGAGTATGCGGCAGCCACGGGGGCAGGGTAGGCAGCTCTATACGCAGCCGCTACAGGGGCAGCAGCGTAGCGGGCAGCAACCACGGGCGCAGCGGCAACTGGGGCAGCGGCGTAGCGGGCAGCTACCACAGGGGCGGCGGCAACTGGGGCAGCGGCGTAGCGGGCAGCTACCACAGGCGCAGCCACGGGAGCGGCAGCGTAGCGGGCGTAGACTGGAGCAGGCGCAGCCACTGGGGCAGTGGCGTAACGGGCATATAGTGGGGCAGGAGCGGCGATGGGAGTAGCGGCGTACCTCGCAGCGGTAACAACAGGAGCGGGCTGGGCGACTGCAACGGGCGCGGCGGCGTAGCGCGCGGCCACCACAGCGGGCTCAGCTACGACGGCGGGCGCGGCGGCCACCAGTGGCTCTTTGCGCACCACCGCGTTGAACCCGTTCACGGAGTCGGCGGAGTAGTCCACGACGCGGCGCGTGCCGTCAGGCTCCACCAGCGAGTACTGGCCCTGCACCAGATCTCCGTTGCGCTGCTCATTTTGACTTTTGTAGTCACCGGTGAGAGAGTCCGCCACATTGTATCCAAAATTGTACTGTGGCAGAGGGTCAAACTCTTCCAGCCGAGCGGCGACAGGGGCAGCGGCGATGGCTGCGGGAACTGCGCTGCCATAAGCGAAGGCCAGGAGGCAAGACAGAACTATCAACTGTAAAGAAAACGGAAAAGCATTAGTCACATGTAAATTTATGTTCAAGAAAACGCCTACACGTGTCTGGAGACATTCATATCTTCCTTGAGTCATACTATTCTCATTGTTCCTGGTCAATAATTACTTTTATCTCAAAAACTTTATGTAGTCTAGTTGAATCCGCATTATTGTGCTAAATAAGCAATTAGAAGATTTTTCACATTTTGTCACTGTTTATAATAATATCACTGTATCACAATCACTGTACCACTTCACCGTTCGCACTGCGTTCCGTACCTTGAATGCCATGTCTGCTGTTTGTTGAGGTGTGTTCGGGGATGCTTAGAGCTGTGAACTGTACCCTTAGCTTGACACTAACGGCATTTATAGTAGTTGGTGGAGCGCTTGCCTCATCCTGGTGGCATCTCCAAATTTGAATATATTCAAGTACGCACGTACGAGCAGCTGCACGCCGTCGTTAGTGCGCGCGACGCGGGGACGATAATGGTGGAACAATGCCACGGCATGTGAAGGGAAAATTGAAAAATAACTTGTTTTAAGTTTCAGTGTAACTTGACGGAGTGCCTGTAGCTGTAACGGCAGTACGACACATAATCATCTAATTCAATTTCTTTTTTAAATGTCATCACGATACATTGTGCAACATCATATCGTGGCATTTTTTAACTTTACATGTTATATACGGTACTGTGAGCTACTAGTATAAGCGGGCTAGCCAAAAACACAATGATAAAACATTTTCGTTCCTCTAACAAGAGCATCTTGTCAGTCTTTAATAACTTTCTGACTAGCCTATAGAACCAATCGGTCGGTTCTGTTAACACCATTTAAATTAGAAATTAATTAAGACAACAGAGGTAATCTCTGGCACTAATGTACTAAACAGCATAAATACTTCAGATAAAGTCATAAAATCAATAAATACTATCAACTTGGTGCAACAAAATATTCAAGGATTTATGAACAAGGATTTAGAAGTGGAATTATTCCTTAATTTTAACAGTATTGATATTCTCTGCTTAACAGAACATTGGCTTAAAAGCCATCAGTTTATTTTCCACTTTAGTAATCACCAGGTTGGTAGTTCGTTCAGCAGAGAAAATGCTATACATGGTGGCTCATTAATTTTAATAAATAATCATCTTAAATATAAGGAACGTAAGGATATAGTGTGCCTCTCTGTTGAGCGAATAATTGAAATAGCCTGTATTGAATTGGAGCAGTTTATTATATTAAGTGTGTACAGACCACCTTCAGGATCGTATGATTGTTTTGAGAAAGTAATGGATGAAGTTTTGCACAAAATTTGTAATTCTACTAAGTCTGTCATTATCTGTGGAGACTTTAATGTTAATTTGTTAGAACATTCTGGTTTAAGTACAAAAATTGTTAGTTTGTTTCAATCATACAATCTTGTACCCCTATTTATGGAGCCTACTCGAATAACGCCCACTAGTGCCACATGCCTAGATAATATTTACACAGATATTGTACCTACCCACAAAAAAATTATAAATTTGATGGATTCTGATCATTGTGGACAATTAATTACTATCCCAAACGTAAACAAAATAAAGCCAAAAAAAGATATCACTGTAAACCCAAAATCTAAATATCGCCTGGAAACATTTAAAAATAAACTATTAAATAAAATGCCATGTTTGTCAACCAATGATGACCCAAATCAACATTACAATGAATTTTTCAAAATGTATTGCACACAATTTGACACTACATTTATTCCTAAAACTATTTCTGTTAATAATAATACTTCTTTCAGTGACTGGGCCACCATTGGTATTTATAAGAGCAGAGAACGGCTTTATGAGTTGTATGAAGAACGGGCTTATATTAATACAGCAGAGTTTAATGCATATGTTAAAAACTATTCTAGATTATACAAAAAAGTTTGTTATATGGCCAAGTCTCGGTACTTGAGTTCAAAAATTAAAAATAGCAATAATGTAATTAAAATGACATGGAATATTATTAATAGCGAAACGGGAAGGTCTTGCAATCGAACCATTGATTACAGTCTTGCTATTAATGACAGTGTAATTAATTTAGATTCCGAAGTCGCCGCAGCTTTTGAAACTTTCTTTGCAGAGATTCCCGTCTCAACAACTAAGTTTCTAAATTCATCACCCACCGCTGCAGAAATGTTACTTAAAGAAAACGTTCCACTATGTGATGCTGAGTTTAAATTCCAACATGTCACTTATAGTGATATAATAAAAACTTTTAATTCTTTGAATTTAAAAAAAACGGCAGATCTATGGGGTAATTCTGTTGATCTAGCAAAGTCCATTATACATATTGTGGCACCTACCTTAGCTGTTATTTTAAATAAATGTATCGACCGTGGTGAGTTTCCTGATCTAATGAAATATAGTAAAATAATACCTTTATTTAAATCAGATAGTACGTCAGACCCCAGTAATTATAGACCTATATCAGTACTACCTACTTTTAGTAAAATTTTTGAAAAAGTTATCCTAAATCAAATGCAAAGATATTTTAACAAACACAAACTGTTACATAATAAACAGTTTGGTTTTACACGGGGTCGTTCAACAGCCGATGCCGGCATTGAACTGTTAGGACATATTTATGATGCATGGGAGGACAAATGCGATGCTTTGGGCATTTTTTGCGATTTATCCAAGGCATTCGATTGTGTTCTCCATGAGACATTAATCAGGAAGCTACACTATTACGGAGTCCGGGACGCCTCTCTGGATCTTCTTATTTCTTACCTGAGTGATAGGATTCAAAGAGTTGACGTCAACGGTAAAAGATCTCCTGGATCTGTAGTGAGGATGGGGGTCCCACAGGGCTCGATTTTAGGTCCCTTTTTGTTTCTCATTTATATAAATGACTTGCCGTACCTCGTAAAGGATAAACATGATATAGTGTTGTTTGCAGACGACACGTCGCTTTTATTCAAACTGAAACGTCAGCAGCATAATATAGACGCTGTAAATAGTGCCCTTACGATTGTAGTTAACTGGTTCAATATTAATAATCTTCTACTTAATGAGAAAAAAACGAAATGTATAAAGTTCACGTTACCTCATGTTAGACAGGTGAACACTAGTGTGTTAATAAAGGGGGAAGAGTTAAAACCCGAAGATAGCACACTGTTCTTAGGCATAACTTTGGATGCGAAGCCACAGTGGGGCCCCCATATAGATAAATTGTCCAAAAAACTTAGCTCTGCAGCATATGCCGTCAGAAAAATACGTGGCTTAACAGATTTAGAGACAGCACGTTTAGTATACTTTGGTTATTTTCATAGTGTGATGTCATACGGCATTTTGTTGTGGGGAAATGCCGCTGATATTCAGACAGTATTTGTGTTACAAAAAAGAGCTATCCGTGCAATTTACAAATTAAGTCCTAGACAGTCCCTCAGAGAAAAATTTAAAGAGATTAATATAATGACTGTGCCTTCTCAGTATATTTATGAGAATCTTTTGTATGCACATAAAAATATTAATCTATTTAAAAGATACAGTGATATTCATAACGTGAATACTAGGAACAAACATAATTTTGTCATTCCTAAAACTAGGCTCAAAAAAATAGGTGGTTCATTTAGATGTCAATGTATACGTTTTTATAATAAACTCCCTTCCTACATCCAAGACCTTAGTATTAATAAATTCAAATCGATAGTAAAACGTAAGCTATGCCAGAAAGCTTTTTACACAGTTAAAGACTATATTGAAGACCAAAAGGCTTGGGATTGAGCTGCTTCAACGATGTACATGGCCTACTATTACTTTTATCTATTGATACTTTTCTCAATTTTAGATTTGACATTTGATATTCTCCTGTTTGTGCAATTTTGACATGAATGTTTACTTTATGAAGTAATATTTTATTATTGTGACATGAATATTATCTTGTTAAAGTAATATATTATTTTTTTTTTTATTTATTATGTTTGACATGTATACTTACTTTGTAAAGTAGTATATTTTTACTTAATTTATTTTTGTGAATATGAGGACTATATGGGTATTATTTTCTTTTTCTTTCCTTTTTTAAAGTATATATATATAACGATGACGTCTGGCAGTTTAAGTACTTTTGTGGCCTACCCAAATGTCCCTTCTTTGGTATTGTTCGTCGGGTCGTTGAGCTCCTTATTGTTTTCTAAGTTGAGCTACTCGACTACTGACAAAAGCTTGCACTGAATGGACAGGCCCACTTAAATCTGTGTGGTTCTTTCTTCAAAAGACCATTTCAGACACTGATCTGCATGGTTCTCATATAACATATTGTGAATGTGAGGACTATGTAGATCGCCATATTAGGGTTTTATTTCAGTTTGTCTGGCAGTTTGAGTAATTCTTGCGGCCTACCCAAATGTCCTTACTTTGGTATTGTTCGTCAAATCGTTGAGCTCCTTGAAGTTCTAAGTTTGAGCTAAACGGTATCTGACAAATGCTTGCACTGTCTGGACAGGTCCACTCAAATCTGTGTAGCACTTTCCTCAAAAGGCTACCTCAGACATTAACCTACATGGTTCTCATATGACTTGACCAGTACGGATTGTATGGACTTTAAAAGAGACTTTGACCTCTGAGTTTGTTTCGGTGTTTCTTCTCAGGGTAGTCGGCTAGGAAACACCGGCTTCATCTAGCTTAAAATGACCAGAAATATTTGACGTGTAAAAGTGTTATGTTTAACCTACTTACAAAATAAATATCATTTATCATTTATCATTTATCACCTTCCCGTTAAAACAAGGGGGTTGAGCTTCAAGATAGCTTTCATTCCACATGTATTCAATGCTCATTTCACCTAAGACTTCATGTTGACATTGTTACAGAATAACAAAACTGAATTTTACTTCAATTAGAGGATTGGCAATTCACTTTATATTAACCTCGCCTTGAATTTCAAGGTTAGATGTATAGAATCGTACTGCTGTAGCTAACGCTACATCAATTTATAACTACCCTTCCTTAAGACAGCAATCTTAGGCTGCAACAACTTTGCGGAATTAATTCGAAAGAGTCACCGCGGCCGTGGAATGAAAAGGGCATTAGGAGGAACTTTGTGTTCCTACTCCTGAATTAAGTCAATAAGAGTCTGACACTGCCTTCCGCTCTACCCAGAGCGGGAGAAGGCATTTAATGATTTCCCATCCCCAAAAAAAAAGGCTGTAAAAGCTAGGTCGTTAACTCGAAATGGGACAGTTAATCGAAAAACAAAAAAGAGAGTGAGAAAGAAAAGAAACAAAGAAAAAAAATATTGGTCATTTTGCAATCTTCTTAGGAACTTCCGAATTAAATTACTGAAATTAATACAGCAGTGATTTGTGGTGGCGACCTCTCACTTCCAGCCCTGTCAATCCATGGTCCGGAGCGAGGAAGCATGGGATGCAGTCACCTACTTTCGCGAAGCAGTAGTGCTAGCGAAGAAGGAGGAGGACCGCGTGTGGGGAAGGCAAACCTCAGCCGCCGCAACATAAGAAGACGTCCCGGCGACCCGACGACCATGACGACGGTCGCTCCCCGTATATTAGTAATTCTTATAATATTACTATTTTTCATTGTTTCTGGAAAGTGAACTGTGTCCTGAAACTGAAACCTGAACAGGCTCGGCCAAGCTCAGGTGTGGTTGCTCATTTTAAGTATTGTACAAATAACAATATTTCAATTATAATACTATTTATGTAACTTCCTATCATCATCGGTGCTATTAAAATATGTAAAATTTAAATAATTAAAATAATATTACCTGTGTGGAAAACCCCTTGTAATAAAACATATTCAAAGTTAGATCTTATGCTTGAAACTTCTATTGCCTTTTGACGTCATATTTTGCGTAAAATATACCAACTGACCCTACATTAAAATTGGTAAAAGTATTGGTTGGTAAGCATATAATTGTTTATCAAAATTGGTTTTGTACTTTTTACGTGTTGCGTGCAGGACTCAGTCAGCGCGACGCTTAGACTAACTAACTAAACTTAGAATTTCAATATCTTAGGTTACAAATTTATATATATATATATATATATATATTAGGTTAAATTGCTTAGGTTACAAGTAGTTGTCAGACCGGAGCAAGTTAGATAACTACGAGAGGAGTTCAGTATTAATTTGCATCCGGTATATTGTAATCACCAAATAGTAGTATATTGTCAATACTAATTGAATTGATTATATTATATTTAGTGTTTCAAAGTGTGCTTTGTATACAGCACTCGGTATCGGCTGCTAGGTATATAGGCGGCACTTATCAGGTTTAGCTTCGGATGATTTTAGAACTAGGAATGACTATTATACATATGTTCAACAAATTGATATGAGTCTAAGTTATTATGTTGGGACAATGAGACGCAAAGGGGCTCAACTCAGTTAATACTGCGATAAGTACACCCCCTCCGTCAATATTATCAGTGGCAGCACGTTTGCGGTCACATCGAAATATATACCACGTAGCAAATAAACTCGCTGTCAAATTTTGAAAATGAAAACAAAATATCTAGTTTTAATTTCCGCGAATATTAGTGGGTTGCAGGTATGCACCTCCCTCCCGCCCGCTATATTATGCACATGCAAGATTACTAGGCAAATGCAAGGATTTTAAGCACATGCAGGAAGGCAATGCAAAACCCAACACCATTACCGACACGTGTTTCGCCTCTCCACGAGGCATCCTCAGGGGACGTGTTGACTCGCTGACCGTTGTGTCGCAACTCAACGGTCAGCGAGTCAACACGTCCCCTGAGGATGCCTCGTAATATAGCGGGCGGGAGGGAGGTGCATACCTGCAACCCACTAATATTCGCGGAAATTAAAACTAGATATTTTGTTTTCATTTTCAAAGTTAAAATGGATTTCCGCAAAGTAACGCCTGACTCAATCAATTTTTTCGCTGTCAAATACCGAAGGAATAAGCCAAGTCTCTGTTAATACAATTACGTCTTAACAATTTGATAGGATGTTCATGAAAAGTGTATTGAGTTTTGACGTATTCCTCTACAATTCTTATAGTAAATCCTTATCTCGTTCTTATTTATATGATTGTTGGCCATAGTAGATATTTCGAGTAAATAAAATTTATGACTTATCGAGTAGTGTGAATAATTGGTGAGGATTAGAGATCGGACACCTCGGATTTTATCTAAATCGATGGTACATTTAATAGACAATTTTGCAGAAGTTTCCGATTAAATAACATAATCAGCTTTTTAAATGTTCCCACTGCTGGGACTAGTCTCTAGGAGAGGGAATGGGCCGTAATCCACCACGCGGGCCCAGTGCGGGTCTGAAGTGAATGTCGCATGTCTTCGAATTTTTGGTTTTAGGACATGCCGGTTTCCTCATGATGAGAGATTGACTCACACAAACCGGTAGCCGTGGTTCTTAACCGCTTCACGTGTTTCAGAGAGTGAAGTTTTCATTGATGGACATGGAGTACGATATGTCCAGAATGTTCAGCTGAGAGCTAAGTCCTTTTTTCAGTCGACACACAGTTGTTTCACAAGAAACGGGTTTTTAGTTTTGCTATCATATTTTTAGGCCTTTAAAGCATTTTGTAACAATCTTCTTCTTTTGTGTTACACGAACCTTACAGCCGGTCTATTCTGTCAACATGTGACCGTGTAAACTTAGATGGAATGAGCATGAAGCGAACTGTCATTCCGTCTCGTTTGTATGGATTGGCAGCTCACTTCATGTTCACCTCCGCTTTCACAGTGACAGACTTACAGAATGGAACTGCAGTACCACAATCATTCGTTACGTGATGGACGGAATCGATTGGTTTTGAATATACCGAACCTTTGTTGATTTGATAGTTTTGTGTGTAAATTGTGTTTGGGAACAATATTATAAAGTCGATCCCATTGTAGATGTGTATCTATGTAGATAATAGGTGATGGGTTTAGCGGACAAATCGCGGCTAAAGATAAAATATATATACACTAGCTGATGCCCGCGGCTTCGCCCGCGTGAATGTCGGAAATTATCGCAAGGGAACATAATCCCGGGATAAAACGTATCCTATTTATTATGCCAGACTATAATCTATATCTGTGCCAAATTTCATCAAAATCCATTCAGTAGTTTTTGCGTGAAAGAGTAAAAACATCCATACTTACAAACTTTCGCGTTTATAATATTAGTAAGATATATGTATATATTACTAGCTGACCCAGCAAACGTTGTTTTGCCATATATAAAAAAATGAAAAATATTTTCCCGTATTTCTGTTGAAATTTTTCCTGAATTTTCTTTGCTATAAACCTCACGGAGCCCGAGACCTTTCCAACGAATGCAAAACCGTGGAAATCGGTTCGTGCGTTCTGGAGTTATAGCGTCAGAAAGGAAAACCCGACTTATTTTTTATATAGTAGATTATATATTATATTAACAGACAAATCTTCGTGCTTGAAACACATATTTTCAGCTGTTCCTTTTAGGAGTCAAAGTCGGTCGTCAGGTGGTTTCACATGATAACAGCTGAAAGAGCTACTAAACTTCAAGAGCCACCTTGCTTATGTACTTACGTATGTTTGTATTTTTTTTTTTCAAAAACATTCAATTATTTCCACATAGTTGACGTGTTTTGATATACAAAGCTTGAAACATTTGAAATACAAGTTATCGTATTCTGTCGCTCATATATTAACGTATGGTTATGAGTATCGAGCCCCTGAGCTATAATCACATAGTGTTTTACCATTTCGTTGTATGTATTCGTATTAAACATTAACTAATGTTAAAATGTCTTCTTAATGTTAAAATGAACTGAAGCCAAGAAAAAACTGAAGCCAAATAAAATAGATAGCAGATGAGACAAAAAAAACAATTTTTAAATATTTATTTCATTTCGTAAAAAATAACAAAATTAACTTAAACTAGTAGTATGTACATAATTATCAAGTCTTTAGTGGTTAGCTAGCGTCCGTCTATTAGAGGTTGGCATGAGGTGGAGGTCTACCAGGCAACGGTGTATGCGGCAGGTGCAGCCACCGGCGCGGGGTAGGCAGAGTATGCGGCTGCCAAGGGGGTGGGGTACGCAGTTGCTACAGGGGCGGTAGCGTAGCGGGCAGCTACCACAGGAGCAGCGGCAACTGGGGCAGTGGCGTAGCGGGCAGCTACCACAGGAGCAGCGGCAACTGGGGCAGCGGCGTAGCGGGCAGCTACCACAGGAGCAGCGGCAACTGGGGCAGCGGCGTAGCGGGCAGCTACCACAGGAGCAGCGGCAACTGGGGCAGCGGCGTAGCGGGCAGCTACCACAGGAGCAGCAGCGTAGCGGGCTGCTACCACAGGCGCAGCCACGGGAGCGGCGTAGCGGGCGTAGACTGGAGCAGGCGCAGCCACTGGGGCAGCGGCGTAACGGGCGTATAGTGGGGCCGGAGCGGCGACGGGAGCAGCCGCGTACCTCGCAGCGGTAACAACAGGAGCAGGCTGGGCGATGGCAACGGGCGCGGCGGCGTAGCGCGCGGGCACCACGGCGGGCTCGGCGACGACGGCGGGCGCGGCCGCCACCAGCGGCTCCTTGCGCACCACCGCGTTGAAGCCGTTCACGGAGTCGGCGGAGTAGTCCACGACACGGCGCGTGCCGTCAGGCTCCACCAGCGAGTACTGGCCCTGCACCAGGTCTCCGTTGCGCTGCTCATTTTGGCTTTTGTAGTCACCGGTGAGAGAGTCCGCCACATTGTATCCAAAGTTGTACTGTGGCAGGGGGTCAAACTCTTCCAGCCGGGCGGCGACCGGGCCAGCTGCGTAGGCCACGGGGGCTGCAGCGATGGCCGCGGGCACTGCACTGCCGTGTGCGAAAGCCAGGAGGCAAGACAGAACTACTAACTGAAAAAAGGAAAAAGTATTATTTATATGTAAACTTATGTTAAAGAATACGCCTACACACGTCTGGAAACATTGACATCTCCTTTGAGTCATACTATGCTCATTTTCCAGTGTTCGATAAATGCTATTTAACAAAAAAAAGATAGTGAGTTAATTCCGCATTCTTAAGCTAAAACAGCGTTATTCCACGATTTTTTCACGTTTACCACTGTTTATTAATTAATTGTCACTGTTTCACGATCACTATACCACTTCACAGTTTCCACTGCGTTCCGTACCTTGAATGCCATATCTGCTGTTTGTTGAGTTGTGTTCGGGGATGCTTAGAGCTGTGAACTGTACCCTTAGTTTGACACTAACGGCATTTATAGTAGTTGGTGGAGCGCTTGCCTCATCCTGGTGGCATCTCCAAATTTGAATACGTTCAAGTACGCACGTACAGCCGGCTGCGGTTATTGCGCGCGTCGCGGAGTCGACGATGCTGAAAATTAAAGAGTAATTTGCTCCTTGATTCAGCGTAGCTACTACAATTTATGATACTTGAAACAAAAACCGCATCTCTTACAACCACCCTTACTTAGGCAGCACTTCTAGATCAAGTCATAGGCTCGTAGTTTAAGTAGTTTGCCAAGTTGTCTAGCTCAGTAAATAAAAGCTAGATAGTGAATTATTTTAATTTTGGAACATTTACATTCATAAAATAATGCACCTCACGACCGCAAATTCAATATGCGCAGATATTAACAATGGTATTGAGTCGCGACTGTCAAGAACTATGAATTATTACAAACTACTATCACTTTCATTTTCTTTTCTGAAAATCTATTGTTTGTAGTCATTATTCAGAAAAACCGCTTTTTTGTTGACTTGATTGTAACGTAAATTGTGTTTTTATGTCATCGGAAAATTGCAAACTCCGTAAGACTGAAATACATTTTTATTAGATTATAATTCTCGATGTATTTTGAACCTTTAATTTTAAATACAATGAATCCCATCCAATTTTGATGATAGATGTTTCTTATTGAGTAAAATGAGTAAAACTATCTCTAAATATAAAATATTTTACAATTTTACGGCTTTTAAAATTATCCGGTGACATGTAGAAGATGATTCCACTGTAGATATATGCGTGTGTGTGAGAGAACACTGACGATGAGTTTAGCCGACCCACCACTCCTAAATAGAGAAAGGATAATAAATAAAGACACAGAGAGAGAAAAAAAAATAACCCCTTTTTGCAACATTCTTCATTGGTACTCCGCTCCTATTGGTCTTAGCGTGATGATATAATTATAACCTATGGCCTTCCTCGGTAAATGGGCTATTTCACACACAAATAATTTTTCAAATCCGACCCGTAGTTCCTGAGATTAGCGCGTTCAAGTAAACAAACAAACTCTTCAGCTTTATATATGTATTAGTATAGATTCAATATGGAGACTGTCGTTACGGATAGTTAGAAGCCAAAAAATATAACAACAGACTTGCCAAGGGGCATAGTGTTACCCAGTTACTGGGTGGTGGAGGTTAGATAGGCAACGGCCCCATGTCGAAAATGCTGCTGGTCAGCTGCATCCTTAAACTGGAATCCGATCCCAACATATTTGAGAAAAGGCCACATTTCGCCAACACTCACTGATCAAAGAAAAATTGTTGCCAATACCATCGTGTTGGCACCAACCAAAGCCATGTAGTAACGAATAGCGTTGAATTAAAGATGAGTACATCGGGTCACTAGCTAGCTGCCAGCCCAGTATCAGTTACATTAGATAAGTAGTACAGGATTGACAAAAACTGCAAAATGAACGTAAGTCATGTGATCAATGTCACTGCGAGTGCAACAGACAACAGCTAAACGATTAGCAGACTTTTAATTAATCTAAGAAAATTTACCTACAACAGTTATTAAGTTTCGAGAATTCATTAGAATGGCTCTAGGTGTCATGAAAACATTTATATACATTTATATCAAACTAGCAGCGCCCCGCGGATCCATCCGCGTTGTTCCCATTCCCGTGGCAATACGGGGATAAAATATAGCCTATGACTCTCCACAATAACGCAGCTTTCTATTGGTAAAATAATTTTGAAAATCAGTTCAGTAGATCCAGAGATTACCCCTAACAACGTCACAAACTCACAAACGTTACCTCTTTATAATATTAGTATAAAAAATAACCAAAAAAATCAAGCTTCTATGTCAGCGCAATAAAAAGATATATATGTATCACTTTTACGACATATTTTGATACTTACAAGTAAATGAAATTCTTTAGGGTAACACCCGTTGGCCTAAAATCATAAAATTTAGCAAGCAAAGGTCTTACAGCACTAGTAATGTAAAAAGTCTGAAAAAGTTCATTATTTTTTGTATCACAAATGTGTACCGTTGAAAAATTAACCATGACGTACATGACCTTTTTAACTACAAAATTAAGTTTGTTATTCAATCATACTCATTTTTTCGTCGGAATAAGCAAAGTGTTTTCTCAACATATAAACTTCAGTTAGTAATGTGTAACTGGAAAAATCAGGATACGATTCTCGTTATACATGAACTAAATTTACGTACGAGTTTGTCCGGCTACCTCGGTGCACGAGTCAAATTCGTACGTGTGGGTTTTTTTTGTACTGGACCTTCTGGGTACCTACGGCGATATTGGAACTTCTTGAAACAATATGTCCTCTACAGTAAGGAGAGCTCGCATTTGCAAGGAGCTGAGTCGGTTGATAGAGCCGGACATTAACGGTAGCGAACGGGATTCGAGATTAAAACACTGTTTCAAGTACACTTCATAACTTTTACTTCAATATTGCACTTTTTATTATTAAGCGTAATCATAAAACAATAGAGAATCGGGAAAAAATGGGTTACACGAAAAGTTAAAATTCAAATAGGTTCCAATTACTTGTTTGATAATCAATTCAGTGCGTCGTGTACACAATATAAGCCAACGCTCTACCTGATAGTCTATGCTAAAATGTCTTGTAAGGATTTGCTTACCTATGGCTGATTGGGATTATCTCGACTGATTAATCATTCAAGATCAGTTGAAAACATGTCAATTTGAGTATGTGCTGGGTTGCATTAGCGTGATACGCCTCAGAACAAATTAATTTCGTACGCTAGATTGGCGATGGTTTCACGGCCATTAGATAAAGGGGTTTGCTTAGTGAACTGCCAGAGCTGCATTCCAGAGCGGTCGCAATTTTAGGCAATGCCCTTTATATAATACAGAGAGGTATGTTTACAAGATACATACTACACACAGGCATACGCAAAATACCGAATGTTCAGTGAGATGATGAAAATCACTGGAGATCAAAATATTACCAACTAGTAATTTCCCGCGGCTTCGGGATTCACTAATCGTGTTCTATCAGTAATTTATTTTTCCATACTGCCAACTGCAGCCGGGAAATAATATTGTACAATTTAATAGCACCTCATGGATTCCCATGGACTGCTTTATCTTGCAACATTTCTAAAAAGTAGAGTATTTTCCTCGAAAATGGCTTTAGCCTTAGCTTAAATCCCTTATTGCTGTCCGGATTTTAGAATTAACTCTCTCGTTCCGCCCTTTTGAATAATTCACTGTATTTTTCTGATTAATTTTGTAATGGGATCCAAGATCGTTGAATCGTTGCCACTGTTGATTCAGTCTTTTCGAGATTCTGGAATGGCTAGCACTAGTGCGGCAGAGTTACAGCCGGAGCAAAAAAACACGCCTATATCTCAACAAACATAACAAATTGTCTGATGTCTGAGATAAATTGTGTGTATTATCCCATAAAAACAGACATTTCAAATCTCATTCATTTATTTCATATTGTAAAAAAAGATAGAACTATTCGTATATACAAATCAAGTCTTTAGAGTTATACAGGTATCTTTTGGTCAAAGTATGGCATTCAAGGGTAGCGGTATCCGGCGGCAGAGGGCTCCTGCTGGAGCTTGGCAGGAGCGGCGCGCACCGTAGTGACTGCAGGGGCCACCGCCGTGGGAGCGGGCGCCCTGTACGCGGCGGCTACCGGGGTAGCGGCAGGGGCGCTGTATGCCACCGGCGCTGTGTACGCAGCAGCTACTTGTGTAGCGTAGGGGGCAGAGTAAGCTGCAAACGGAGCAGTATACGCGGCATACGGCGCAGAGTATGCGGCGATTGGAGCAGTGTACGCCGCTCTGTAGGCAGCCGCTACAGCAGGGGTCGCGTAGCGTTGTGCTACGACGGGAGCGGCCGCGTAGCGGGCGAACACTGGGGCCGGAGCAGCGGCCACTGGGGCAGCTGCTAGAGGAGCCGCAGCTACAGGAGTGGCGGTGTAACGGGCGTAGACTGGGGCAGGTGCGGCGACCGCGGTGGCGACCGGAGATGCAGCGTAACGGGCAAAAACTGGAGCAGGAGCGGCGACGGGAGCAGCCGCGTACCTCGCAGCAGTGATGACGGGAGCGGGCTGGGCGACGGCAACGGGCGCGGCGGCGTAGCGCGCGGGCACCACGGCGGGCTCGGCGACGACGGCGGGTGCGGCCGCCACTAGCGGCTCCTTGCGCACCACCGCGTTGAACCCGTTCACGGAGTCGGCGGAGTAGTCCACGACGCGGCGCGTGCCGTCAGGCTCCACCAGCGAGTACTGGCCCTGCACCAGGTCTCCGCTGCGCTGCTCCGTCTGACTCTTGTAGTCACCGGTGAGAGAGTCCGCCACATTGTAGC
The DNA here is from genome assembly GCA_905332915.2 of Hecatera dysodea. NCBI lineage: Eukaryota > Metazoa > Arthropoda > Insecta > Lepidoptera > Noctuidae > Hecatera > Hecatera dysodea. The sequence continues at coordinate 9,709,913 of HG995309.1, forward strand.
CGAAGTTGTACTGCGGGAAGGGGTCGAACTCCTCGAGCCTGGCGGCGACGGGCGCGGGCGCCGCGTACGCTACTGCGGGCACTGCGCTGCCGTGAGCGATAGCCAAGAGGCAGGAGAGGACCACCAACTGTAATAGAAAGGGATGATATATTATGGGAAATCCTATTTCCTTTTTGCACATGATTATTTTGTTTATCACTATGGTTTTTATTGAATACGATATTGTTATCACTTTTAAGATTGTTTTAACTTTTTTCACGATCACTGTTCCACTTCACAGTTTGCACTGCGTTCCGTACCTTGAATGCCATATCTGCTGTTTGTTGAGTTGTGTTCGGGGATGCTTAGAGCTGTGAACTGTACCCTTAGTTTGACACTAACGGCATTTATAGTAGTTGGTGGAGCGCTTGCCTCATCCTGGTGGCATCTCCAAATTTAAATATATTCAAGTACGCACGTACGAGCGGCCGATGGGACGACTGGACAATGCCACGTAAACAATGCGGCTACTTGCAACACACTTGGCCTATGAAACATCGCGGTCACACCGATTCTCCGTACAGTTCACGAAATAACCTGTTTTTCAGGATTTATGTTTGCCGATCTTCATGGTTAGAACACCGCTAAAAGAGATCATATTTAGTGAAGTGGTAACGAGGCTTGCATAACAAAGGGTGATTTGAATATTTTCGCGTGAATGAAGTGATCCACGCGGCTCAAGGCTTCTAATGTATATTCAGTATGTATTGACACTTGGTCATTGTCTTTAATTAGTCACGATGTGTGATAGTGAAGCCATGATAAACGATTTCAGTGTTGACTCTATTCAGAGAATTTCACTCGCAGACCTTACGTTATGTTGCGGAATTTGTTCGAAAGAGTTACCGCGGCCCTGGAACGCAAAGGGCACAAGAGGAACACGGGTGGGTTTTAGTCAGTAAGAGTCTGACACTCCCTACCGCTCCACCCAGGGCGGGAGGGGTCTTTGATGATTTCTATCCAAAAAAAAAAAAAGACCTTACGTTATCCTTGTTGACATCGTTATAACTGTCTATGAATGTGTATTTCAAGTCTTTAACCCATTCATACAATAAATTAACGATATTTTTGTCAATTAGTTCACAATAAAACATATATACTGATTATGACCGAGTGATTTTTCACCGAAGCAGTCACCACAACACTTACAACTTTATATCTATTTCACAAATATCGGTGTTAAACAACAGAGTGTAAGATCGGATATGTTTGCAGGTGCGCTAAAAGACAGTTCTGTAGAAATTGGCATCACCTTTGTACCCCGTGTTCTGTTCTTGATTATTTCTAAAACCTATGTATGCAGGTACATTATTTGTTAAATAAAACCCTTCTGCTACAAACAGTCCCTTCTGCTTGCCATCCCTGACTATGCCGATGTCTGTTATTTCGAACTCAATCAGGCACAACTAGATAAACTTGAGCGTCTTCAACACCTTTGCATAAGATTTGTGGATATTTGGCCTGCGCAAATATGATCACATTTCTTAATTTCGCACAAAGCTCAAGTGGCTTCCCATACGATTTTCATATTTTATTTCCGCTTTACAGAATTCTGTTCAATCCTACAACTCCCTCTTATCTTTACAGTTCAAGCGGATCGTTTAAGGATGCCTTGCCCATGTTGGTCAGACGTGCTCAATCTTTGTCCACATTGAATACTATGGTAAAAAATCATTACTTGGGTTCTCTGTTTTTATTTCATATTTATTATATATATGTATATAAATAGTGGCTTATTCCACAAATCCCCCCTGAAAATCCCCCTTAGGGGGGATAAGTGGAATCTATAAAAAAAAGTCTAGAATTCCCCCCTGATAATCCCCCTTAGGGGGGAAAATTGGAATCGACAAATTACTTATTCCACAAATCCCCCCCAGAAATTGACTCCTAAGGGGGAAAATTGGAATCTAAAAAAAAATGTCTGGAATTCCCCCCTGATTTCCCCCCCCAAGGGGGGAAACTGGAATCTGAAAAAACAACGTCCAGAAATCCCCACTGAGGGCCCTTAAAATTTAAGGAATGCTCTGCTACCGGCGCTGGGCGCCGATTAATTCGTCCAGAAATCCCCACTGAAAAATTTAAGGAATGCTCTGCTACCGGCGCTGGGCGCCGATTAATTCGTCCAGAAATCCCCACTGAGGGCCCCTAAAATTTAAGGAATGCTCTGCTACCGGCGCTGGGCGCCGATTAATTTTTTTGCCGGTGCTGGTTGCTAAAATATTTACTCACCGCGGGCGCCGGCAGCATGAGCGAGCTTGGGTATATGACCATTCAAATACTATGAGGAGCCCCGCCGAGCGGGTCTTCGTCGACGTAGTTATACTGAATTATTTTATGTTATTCGACTTTAAATAGGCAGACATGTTGTTGTTGTTGTTTATATATTAGTAACTAGCTGCGCCCCTCGGATAACGGATTACATCGGAATAGAAAATGTCCTAATCCAGATCTGGTCTACCCACTGTAGGTACCCACGTGCCAAAGAAGCATGACCACTTTCCATACATTTCAAAACCGGACAGTAAAAAAAACTTTTTACAAAAAATACAACCGACTTCTAAACAAAAACACCAAAAAGTACAAAATAACTTTAATTTCGGAACTCGGTGTTTTTGGTTGCTTTTTTGTTTTTGAACACACAGACTTTAGTTAAGAAGTTTTTTTTATTTTTCTCTTTTTAGTGGTTCACTCCCAGCTAAACATACCTATCACAGCTGCGTACGTGGTATAAATTGGTGTAAACAACCCGCAACAACAGCTATCCCGACAAATTTGCTATCATTTATTGAAATTAACAAAAAACCGCTTGTTCGATTTCGATAAAATTTTCATGGGACCATTGGGAAGTATACCCTTTCCAACAAAAAAATAATTTTTCGTATCGGTTGGCAAGCGACGAAGTTATGCGCGAACAAACATAAAAAAAAATACAAACATCCAAATTGAGAACCTCCTCCTTTTTTAGAAGTCGGTTAAAAAGTTTATGTATAGCTTATGTATAAGGTATAGTAGAAAGACTACCTCTAAGTTTAGAAAATAATGTCTCATAGTCATTTTTACGATTTAAACGCTACGAGATTCAAAACACATTAACGTTTTTTTTTTTTAGAATTTGCAGATAATATTTAGTGTGTTAGAACAAATTATTATCTCTCGAATGGTAATCTGAAATAGGAATACTTATTTAGCTGTGGTCTAACAGTCTTTTTTATTTTGTGTATTTCTTCAACTTGCGTTATTGCTTAGACTCTCAATGATTGGCACTAATATAATAAATCGAGTGTCGAGCATAATAATATCTCCAGCACAAATAACTTGTACTTACTAACTAGTAAATAGGTACATTTTTGGTAAAGAAAAATGATAAATAGTTTGTATACCTCTAAAAAGTATCTCTTACCTGTTGTAAGTATTGTCAAAAGTGATTGACACCGAGTACATTAAGCATTTGGAGTCTTGAAAATATTTTTATAATTATGGCTTCTACTTCTAGTGGCATACCGATACTTAATTTTATTTATAAAAAAAATAGTAAAATTCTTTTACGTGCTGGGCACCAATACTGCTATAAAAAAAGTTATAAAAATGGATCAGATGTGTGGGAGTGTGTGAACCGCAAGAAAACAAAGTGTCGTGGACAAATCACCATGCAAGTAAGTTTTCTTCAAAAAATCTTGCTTCTATTCTCATCGTTTAGTATCGTGATTTCAATGCAGAATAATGTGGTGATCTTTTTTTTTTGTAAATTATATCTGGCCTACCCTTACTCTGGAACCAATGCACACTTCTGCGATTTACATATTAAAGGATAAGATAAAAAAAACCGTTAACTTTGTTCCAGGCAAATGACGTGCTCAAGGAAACTACCCACAGTTGTACACCAGATTTAAAAAAAAACGAATTGGCCTTAAAAATCTTTGAGCTAAAGGAAAAAGTTTCTTCTCCACAATGTCCGAATGTTCCCGCAGTGTATAATTCAGTTCTCGCAACACTCAAAGATGCTGCAACAGATTTATCTGCAGATTTTCCAAATTTCAAAAACGTGAAATCGACTTTATATAAACATAGAAACGCAACGGCAAATGTAGAGAAAATGAATTTCAAACATGTGGCTGATGTTTCAGTTCCATCAAAGTACAAAGATTTTTTGCTAGCAGATTACAATGATGGGAATATCCGCTTACTGGTTTTCTGTTCAGAAGATGCTCGCCACCATATGGCACAATTAAAAATATTTTTCGGAGATGGGACGTTTAAAATCTGCCCTTTTCCTTTCTATCAAATGTATACCATTCATGGCGATTTAGGTAGCACAGGTGACAGTACAAATATTGTGCCATTAATATACATATTAATGAGTGGAAAAACCGAGAAATCGTATGAAATACTTTTTTCAGTAATTAAGGCTCAGATTCCAGAATGGCGACCACAATTGTTCAAATGTGATTTTGAAATCGCAACAATTAACGCTATTCGAAATGTATTTCCAAATGTTACAGTAAAAGGATGTTATTTTCATTACTTACGAGCGATTTGGAAGAAAGGACGTGCATTAAATTTAACAAAATCTAAGGTCCAGAAAAGACAAGTGGCGCTATCCGCGGTTCTACCTCTATTGCCGGAAGATAAAATTATAAATGGGTGGTTTTATGTAGCCAGCCAGAGCCCAGACAATGACAACAGCAAAAAATTTCGCCAATATATGTTAGAACAATGGCTAAATGATGAGAAATTCATCAAAATCTGGTGCATCTTTGGCGAACGTCACAGGACTACCAACCTATTAGAAGCCTGGCATAAAAAAATTAATGGAATTGTACAGAAGAAAAAGCCCAACCTATTACAGCTTTTGAATGTTCTGTATGAAGATTCGTCAGTTAATGAAGTACGTGCCAACAAAGTTTCAAAAAATATTCTCGTGAAAAATAGGATGAAAGGAAGTATCGAGATAGACAACTTTATTCACGAGACACAAATGGAATTAATTAGCGGGAGCATAACTATTGGACATTTCTTAGAAAAGTTAAAATAATTTGCATTTTTATATTTTAAGAGGAAGATAATCCCCGTTGATTTAGGTGATTCAAGAAAAAAAAACGATATCTTTTTATTATAATTAGTGATAGACACAACTTTAATACTAGAAATAAAGACAAATTAGACCAACCATTTTAGAGAATAGATAAAGTACACACATCTTTCATGGGGTACTGTGTTAAATGTTACAACAAAATACCTTGTAGCATATTAGAATGAAAGAAAATTCAAGACTTTTGTTAAAAGCACCCTTTGTAAACAAGCATATTACAAATTATAAAATTAAATTCAGGATAAGAATGCTTAGAAACATGCTGGTCTTGCTCCATAGGGCAATCGAGGGTGTAGACAAAATCTAAACTGGTTGATTTATGAATGGATTAACTATGGATGTAATTTTTAATGTGTGTCTCACACATATGTTTCTTTTTGTTTACCAAATATTGTAAAACATTTATTTGAAAAGAGTAACTATGGAGTTTCTTGTAAAATTATAATGCGGTTTACACATGTATATACTAGCAGCGCCCCGTGGTTTTACCAGCATAGTTCCTGTCCCTGTGGGAATATGGGGATAAAATTTAGCCTATATGTTATTCTAATGTATAAGCTATATTATTGTAAAGTTTCAAAAAAATCTATTTAGTAGTTTTTGCGTGAAAGAGTAGCAAACATCCATCCATCCATACTTACAAACTTTCGCGTTTTTATATTGGTAGGATGATACTAGGTAGGTACTTTGTTTAATCTGTTTTAATTATTATTTTTACTGAAAACAACCGATTTCTCTCATCGCTATTTGTTTGTGATTGTTTTTACTCTTCATCATATTTTATTATAACAAAATTCTGTGAAAAAAATACTTATTATAATGTCGAATAACTATTTCTTTTTTTTCATTTACTTAAAAAGCGTCGAAATTAAAACTAAAACAAGGGGGAAAAGTGGAATCATCCAAAATGAAAAGGGGACTTTCTGGATTATTTTACATTAGGGTTCAGTTTTCCCCCCTGATGGATATTCTCTCAGGGGGGAATAGTGGAATAACTCAAAATGAAAAGGGGACTTTCTGGATTTTTTTTACATTAGAGTCCAGATTTCCCCCCTGAGGGGGATTCTCTCAGGGGGGATTTGTGGAATAAGCCATAAATAGTAAAGACTACCTACAGTAGGTACTGTATCTCCATTACTCTTTAAAATTAATCCAAAGGTTGTCTGTAAAAGTTCGCCTTAAGTGATAATGCCGCCCATTGTCTCACCCTATGTAATGTTTTCTTCATTTATCTTTTCTGTAACTTATACGATGTCCATTATAAAAAGTGTTATCCACAACAACCTCATCATTTTCCCAGCAAAAAAAAAAAAAAACAAAACTCTCTTTTTTGCAAATTACCAAACATTTCGTCACTCGTTACAAATCAGTCCAAACGGCAATAGTGCTCTAGTTTAGTTCGGCGCACATCGTTGATAGTCACCGCCATTTCAAACAAGCACGTCCGACTAAAACTTGTTACAATTACGAAATTAAATGTGTACACAAATAAATTGCATCCTTTACATTGAAAAAACCAGTCTGTACAAGCTTGATATAATGTCACTACTTCTTTGAATTAGGTGCTTAAGTGAAATGTAGTTAAGTCCTGTAGAACCGACCTTGCTTAAAAATTATATTATTTTTAACAACTTAAAATCAATTAAAATGAGACAGCAGAACCCCTTATACAAATTTAAAAAAAGATGTCAACCAATTTTAGAACGCATGCATAAATGACAAAAATATTACCTAGGTGTACCTGCGACTTCGTTCGCGTGGATATCGAAAAAAATGTGTCGCGTCAGTCAATATCAAACCAGCATTATCAGACCCCTCTTAGAATTAAGAATAATAAAAAAGGTAGGGCACTGACACTTCAGTTTAACATTCCGACCAGCCCTTTTATCTCCTGGTACCTCGAATCAAATTGATTCTTCATTTACTACTTCTAATAAATTAATAACACTAGCCAGCGAAGTTGAAACAATTTTCCAAAACGATTTTTTTTTTTACGATTCAGTAGATTTGGAGAAGCTCCTGATTAAATAATATTGTTGATCGATGTTCTAGATTAAGGAATGCTTGCCAAGGTCTGTCTGTAGATAGGTGACCGTCTTAACATACGAAGACTCCTCCGTGCCTCGGAAAGGACGTTAAGCTGTTGATTCTGGCTGTCTTTTGAAGATCTTTGGCAATCGTTACGGATTGCCAGGAGTCAAAATCTCTCTCTGTCTTACCAACAAGTTTACCCAGTTAATGATTGTGGAGGTCTGGTAGGTAGCCACTCCACGTAAAATATTGGTATTCAACTGACACATTGTAAACAATCAAAATTTGAAAAATCGCTAGAAATGGGTTCTGTTTGTTATACATTAATTGTTTTTTTTTTTAATGGACAGGAACGACTCTTCTACAGATTTATTGTTTGTATAAATAAAGATTGGTTTTCCATTGCAAAATTCTACAAACTATAGATACAGGCTTTATCTATAGTCCAAGGCACTTTAGTCAAAAGCCGATTTTTCAAACTCCTTAAAACATCAGAAAAATTGTCTAGAAGAATTATTGGATAAATACTATAAAATGGAAGCAAATAGTGCAGCAGAAAAATAAATACTCCATCAAGATTTATTTTATACTTGTCAGAGGAAAGCATTTTGACGAACTTTGCGAAGATGAGCGTTTTTAAGATCCATTTTCAATAAAAACGAATTCCAATCTTATGTCAGAATGAGGTGGGACGGCTGTCGAGCCGCAGAGGGCCAATTTTATATTTTTTTAAGGTTCCTCCACACCTATCCGGGCCAGAGCCGTGGACGTGCCGCACATTCACCAGGTTGTTTCCATAAGTATCTGTTTAGTGTAAGTGTGGTGAAATAGAGATAAGAAAAAAAACATTATACGTCATATCTTTGTTTAATACAAAGAAGTTAACTATGTGTGCTATTGCTCTCGATGAGAAGGAAGTGCAAGATAGACAAGCAATGGCTCATAAACGTGTCGGGATATCAGAGCCATGGTAGAATAGACAACTACTGAGGAAGTTTCACACATCTGTATCATTTGCATGCAAAGTAAATTAGGTAACGGTTTCCCTTAAAAAAGTTTTAATATGTTTCTTGAACTAAGGAATTGTTAGATATACTATTTTGATAATAGTTATTCGTTCAGTAAAACAGTTCTGCAAATACTATTAAACAGTATATTTAATTTGATTTATTTCGTGTGCATAATTTTTGTGCAAGTCAGTATTTAAAAAGCTTTTTTTGAAATATTTTGTTCGAAAAAAGGGAATATACAGATATCGATTTAATTACATGCCATAGAAAACTAACAAGAAAAACGATAGCTAATCATATAATTATCATGATTACTTATTGTCCAAATCATGTATTTATCTATTGCTACAGTATGCAAAAAAAGACACACGTTTCACTGTATAAAATACCAGTTATAGGGACTGCTGATAGAAGTGAAAACTTAGAACTTTTAGTATTAAAATTTGAAATTATTTTTATTATTTCAATTCAAACATTTTAATAATGTTTGAATTAAAATAATAATCAAACTAAAGCACTATTTCAATAATGCACATTGAACTTTTCACTAAATCCATTCAATTTCATTTATAAGCATGACTCATGAGCATTGTCGGTGACGCGAACCCATAAGATTTTCCGCTGCCAACAAGTGCCCAACGCGGCTAAAGACGTTTTCACTTCAAATTATTGATTTAAAAAAGTGACCATGGAGTTTTTGCACGTTCTACGCTTTGTAACGTGCAAATAGCATCATCTGTTTTGACTGACTGACTTTGACAGTTCAAAAGTGCGTGTAAATGGCTTAAGTGAAATATGTATGTATATGCTTTGAGTTTGAATATGTTTAAAAAAAACTTTTACCCTCGCAGTTTAATTTTCGTCAAAATTCATTCCGAATATTATTTTTAAAATAATGCGTACGTTAAAAGTACATACTAACAGTATTCTATCCCGCATAATAATTCGTGAGAAGATAAGTAAATTCTGGGGACTCACCGCACAGCCGTCGTTCCAGACAGATTTGAAACTGATGCATGGAAATCGTAAGTACATCCTGTCTAATTATTTACAGCCTCGTTTTCAACCAAGAAATCTGTCGCCAATCTATACTAATATTATAAAGCTGAAGAGTTTGTTTTTTTGTTTGAACGCGCTAATCTCAGGAACTACTGGTTAGAATTAAAAAAAATCTTTTTGGGTTGAATAGACCATTTATCGAGGAAGGCTTTAGGCTATATATCATCACGCTTAAGCCAATAGGAGCGGAGCAGCGATAAAGAATGTTTTAAAATCGGGGATTCCACGGGGACGAAGTCGCGGGCAGCAGCTAGTGTTGAAATAAAAGGCGGACTTGAATTCAAAACCGTTTATTGACTATGTCTATGACAGTTGTTGTCTCGTCTAAGCTACAAACTTCAGCGTAGTCATACACAACAAAAGCCGGGACGGTCCTGATGACGACATCTAGACGTCCATGCGGCGGCTCAGTCATGGAAGCTCCCGACACAAGCCTGTAGGTCATATAAAATATGGTTGACACGTCACGGGCATAGCCCTGATATGCATAATCAACGTTCGTATTCGCATCGCTGCATTTTTCATATGTACATTTGAGACAGATTTACATTTATCAGATTGCGAATGTGAACGTTATTTGAAAATTTGTATGATTGGGGTTCAGTTTTCATGGATGAATACATGTAAGAAAGTTTTCATGGATTTATGAAAGTAATTCATAATATATGAATACCTACATCCTATTTCGGCTCGCATTTATTAATTAATGGTAATTCACCTATTATTTCATGGCTTTCTACCTCGTCCCAACCTCTACAGTACTTTCATGGGTCTCTGACTTATACAACTCGGTTTTAGAAGCGGCGAAATTTTCATAATAAATACAGCTGAAATTATGTTTTCACACAGCTTTAAAGAGCTGACAAACATGCATAAATTTCTTTAAACTTTTCAAGTCTGCAATTTAAAACGAATACAGTCAAACAGACATAGTTAATATTCGGTTAGCTTCTTTCAACTGCAACGGTTTGTAAGACTTCCCCATTATCTTCTATTTAGCTGTGTCTATCTCATTTGCATGATAAAAGACAGTTTTCACAGATGAATGCATTCGCAAGCCAAGGACGGAGGTCGCGCACTATTTTGACTGATTGCTAATGGTACCTCGTTAGTTCGCGACTAAGTGTGGCACACCGTATTAATCTTTGTTTTGTGTTTGTAGAGAGATTGTACCAACGAAACATATGTTATGGGCTCGGCTTGATGACTGTCTGTCTCTGTAGACGCTGGCAATCGTCTGCCCTAGACTAGTATGTTGTGAAAAGAAATGTGAGCGAAAATGTTAGGATTTTCTTTCAGTTATTTCACACACACACACTGAAAATCTGACTGCCCATTACATTTATGTAACCGTAACTCGACAAAATATTTTTGCGCGCGATTCCTTGATTGATCCCGTAATAAAGGCTGTTCATAATGATGAGTACAATGACCCCTTTCTAAGAACGTCGTTCATCCTTTTACACGTTGTATAAACGTAAGGCACTAAGGAATAATATGTAGTTGCAATTTGCAAAATATGCCCAAAGAACTAAGCTCATCTAAATTTTTCTTGTAGAGCACGTATGACGAACGAAATATCAATAAATTAATTGAAACATAAATGCATGCGTGACTGTTTGCCGACATCGTTGTTTAATTTTTAATTTAATATGCAGATCACCGCAACTAACTGTCGTTCGGGGTTCGCAATGGTTAAATATGACAAATGTATTTAAATATTTTTAAACTAATAAGTTTTCATACGAACTTACAACAAAATTGAATTGATTGAATGAATTGAAAAAAGAAACAAGTTTGTATTAATTAATTTGATGTATTTAATTAAATACGATTATTTTTCGATAACTTTTAATACACAGGTGGGATAAAAAGGGCAGGGGAAGAACTCATAAGGAGTCTAAAAATTCTTCATTATTTTCTTCACAATTCAGAATGGCAATGATATAATAATAATAATAATAATAAGTTTTTATTAGCTTTCGTTGTACAAAAACACATGTTAACACTGTGAAAACATTACAACCACGATAAAGAGTGTTTTCGATGAACTCTGGCACCCAATGTAAGATTTAACTTGTGTTTAGGGTGCCAGCGTCCTCGCCTATTATTTGAACATACATAATATCAATTAGTTGCAAGACAGGCACAGTATATTAAGATAACTTACTAGTAAAAGTACAAAGCAATATGATGTGGTCTATTTAAGTACCTACATGTGTGTGGTGGTACGTGATGTGTTGTGAGAAAGATTCAGATGGTGTAATGGTCAGTAATGGTGGTAGTTCAAGCGATTGATACACGTAGTAAATCTTCAGTCTTATCGTAGCTTAGTGTCAATAGCCACTTTGTGACCTTTATCTTACATCCATTTAGGCACATGGGAGCAATTCCGCATAGTTTATTTATTTTATTATATAAATGGTCAGACAGAATATCATAATGACGCTGAGCGAGGGCCGTTCTGCATCCGCGAGTCGAGCATACTACAAAGTATCTACGCTTTTTAGCAGCATTCGGATTGTAGACCACAGAGGGATGTTTGCGCAGAATAGTACCAAGAACAAAGAGCTGTCTCACAGTAAGCACCTGACATTCATTGTAGAGAGCTGAGGTGGGATATCTAAACGGCTTCAAGGTCATCACCTTGAGGACAGCTCTCTGTGCTCGTTCCAGAGGCAATAGGGTTGTCTTGGGAGTACCACCCCACACTGTGATGCAGTAATTTATTATGCTTTGACAGAGAGCATAATAAACCGTTTTGATGGTGTGGTAGTCCGCGGAGTGCCTTAGTTTTTTGAAAATAAATATACATTTGCGGACTCGCGATGTGAGATTAGTAATGTGAGGTTTCCAGCTCAAAGAACTATCTACATAGACTCCGAGATACTTAACAGCCTCACACCTTGCGAGTTGTGGACAGCCGCATTGTGAAGAGGCAAGACCGAATGCACAAGTATGAGCTCTAAGTGTCATTGAATCCGGTGGAGGGAGGTTGGTGGATAGTAAGGAGAAAGGTAAGTATACTGTTTTCTTAAGATTTAAGGTAAGGATGTTATTAGTAAGCCATTTCATCACTGAGCTTAGAGCAAGTTCGGCGTATTTTAACGTTTCAGGCCAGTCATTACCGTGAAGTAGCAAAACTGTATCATCTGCGTAAGTATAGATTGAACAGTTTGTTAGAGACATTTTGCATAAATTATTAATATAAATAAGAAACATGGTAGGACCCAAAATTGAGCCCTGGGGAACGCCGAAGCTCAATGATTGACTATCACTAATAACGTCATTTATTTTGACGCATTGGCTTCTATCACACAGGTAATCCTGGAAGATTTTTAAGGTATGTCCGCGAATGCCCACAGCTTCCAGCTTGGATAAGAGATGGGAAACAGACACAGTGTCGAATGCCTTGGAAAGATCGAGGAAAATAGCCAAGCATTTCATTTTACTATCAAGCTTAGATACTACATGATCTACCAAGGCAGCAACAGCATTTTCAGTTGACCTGCCACCTCTAAAACCGTACTGGTTGCTACTTAATAATTTGTGTGACTCAAGGTAGTGTACCAATCGGTTATTAAGTATTTTTTCCAATATTTTAGAGATGGCAGGCAGGACTGAGATCGGTCTATAATTATCTACATCCTGTCTGTCCCCATTCTTGAAGATTGGATGAACAACAGCCCTTTTAAAAACCCTGGGAAAGCAACCCGTGGAAATAGAGCGATTGCAGATATGAGTGATGGGAGGGACAATCACTGGCAAACAAGATTTCAACAGTCTCGATGAGATGCCATCCCAACCCACAGCAGAATCTGTTCGTAACCCAATAATGAGATTTGAGACCTCTGTTTCATCAGTGGGTAGGAGAACCAGTGAGTCTGAAGGTGGTTCATTGAGAAAATACTCCGAGGTGTGCGAGGTGGATGAGAATTTGTCAGCCAAATTCTTGCCAACATTGGCAAAAAACTCGTTAACTTTGTTGACGGAAGACTTTTCATCCGAAGAAATCCTTAGTAGCTCGTTGGGGGATTTTGCATTAAGATGAGTTCCGGTGATATTTTTAATGATTCTCCAAGTTGCTTTAGGGCTGTTCTTCGCCTTTTCAAATTCCTCCTTTTCAAAGGCATGTTTTAAATTTTTGAGAAGCTTATTACAAAAATTACGGTATCGCTTATATGTGACCATCAGAATGTAATTTTCAGGATCTGTCTTTAAGGTTCGAGCCATGTTATCTCTATTTCGGATACAACGGAGCAAGCCACTGGTAATCCAAGGTTTTAGGATTCTGCGTTTGGAAGACATGTACACCAATGTAGAATGATTAGCTAAGACAGAGCTAATTGTAGAAACCAGAGACTCAGCGGCATCGTTTGCGTCTTGAATAGTCAATATTCCACTAAAGTCCATTGATAGAATTTCAGTAATTACAGCTGCATGATTAACAACTATACGATTAACTTTAGAGGTAGGGAGTGGCTTAACAGGTTGAATGCTAATAAACGTAGGCCTATGATCAGTAATGTAAGTGTCTAAAACTAGAGTCGTATTTTTAAGATCAGATCTTAGCATCACGTGGTCAATACAAGAGTTAATACGGGTTGGGAATAGATGGGTAGGGAGGAGGCCATGTGAAGCAATAAGGTTAAGGTACTGATTTGCTTGTTGGGAGGAGGCATTCGGAGTGATGTCAATGTTGATATCACCCATTATCACTACGTTTTTTTGGATTGGCAACCGAGTAAGGACAGTGTCTAAATTATCAATAAAATTATCAAGATTTCGTATAGACGGAGAGCGATATAGTGCTAAAATTAAGATATTATGAGACTCAACATTACAGATCAAACAGCTAGCACCAGATATAGAAGGTTCGGTAACGATATGTGGTAAATCTGACTTAACATATATTATAACACCATCGTTCTGATTCATAAGTTTACTCGTGTGATAAGAAACATACCCTTCGAGTGGTGGAACATTTGATACCTTCAACCAGCACTCCGATAAAATTAAAACATCACACGAAATTTTGATCCTCGCTAGGAGCACAAGAAATGATGATTCTTAAGCCTTTCCGACATTTAAACATTATGTAACATGTTCGTATTATTTCACTGCTACGCCAACCGAAGGCAACCTCAATCGGCCACCCTTGAACTACCCTCGGCCTGGCAGCCAGCTCATGAAAATGCGCGCGACGGCGGCGCACGGCGTCCATTTTCCTGACGATCGCACGCGCGTCCTTCACAAGGTTGCCAATTGTTGCGCAACGCGGTGCGCGTGCCACGAGTGCTGCCAACTAGCGCGTTCCACACTCATGACTTGCGGGTGGGCGAGAGGTGACCGACCAATTGTATATAAGAAGACGAAATTGTGGGCTTTTGGTATAAACAAATATAGTAAAGTTCAGAGTTCTCAATATTAGTAATAGCATAATGAATTAAGCTAGTGATCGTGCAGTAGACAAAATTCCTCCAATTTTTTTAATTAATTTAATGTCTATTTAAGCATTTTTGAAAAAATATAAGCTTCTTGCACTCCTTCTACACATGAACATGAATTGTGCCAAACTTCATACCCTTCAGTCCACGTAATTTCCGTAAAAAGCGGTACAACTTTTTGCTTCACTTTTAATATTCATATAAATTTATCCGTTTTCTTTTCTTCTACTGTCGGCTATCAAATCAGGTTGTCTTGTGACGCGTGTAATGCTTGCATCAAAGTGATAAACTGGTCTTTACACCTTAAACATGAATAAAATATTGTTGGTTACTCCTCGCTAGAGTTGTGTTACCAGACATCTGTATCCTGAGAGATTTCAAGTCTTGAATGACTGGGATGGTTATAGGCAAGCAAGTGTGCTATGCATCTGCACTGCCTACCATGAACTTAGGAATAAAAAAGTGAATGTAACTCAGAAGCATGCATTATTTATTATTTATATTTAAGGAAGTTGTTTCATTGATAGGAATATGTTGTAAGATTGTACGTACTTGAACTATTTACTACTACGTTCCAAGGTGGATTCTATATATTATCTAACTAGGCTATATTTTGTGCCGCGGCAAGACAAATGCATCCCTCTTCTTTTTCTACGAGTGAACCAGTACTTTGTGGTAGAAGATCTCCCAATGTGACCCACATACGGTGAACAATTCATAGAACATCTAGACTGTGTAACTTCAGCGCACAGGTCAAAACTCGGAGTTTCCCAGCGAGCCATGGAGGTAGATTCTAAACGAAACAAACTATCATAGATTTCTAAGCACCGCACGTTGAGACACGTTACGTTTCAAGATCACAGTTCTAAATAAATAACCCCATCCATGCCCAGCTGTGGTGAAATTTGGGAAATCCCGAAATTCCGTTGATCAGTCGTCAATGATAGACGTCGGCCGATTAGTGTGGTCAGGGTTGCGGAATTGTTCGAAAGAGTTACCGCGACTCTGCAATACAAAGGGCAACTCTAGGAATAGGAACACGGGTAGATTTTAGCCAGCAAGAATCTGACATTACCTCCCTGTCCACGAAGAGCGGTAGGAGTCATTTGACGTTTTCCTTTTGATATCATTAACGTCATATTTTGATGATCAATAAAAAAGGATTGGTGTATTAGAAACGTTAAACGTCTGATCCATTCTACAATAATTGTTGTAGTAAGGTTACCCACGGGCTACGTTGTGTAATTGGTAATCCTGTGTTATAGTGTCGTCACAACAGTGCGTCTTGCGTTTTATACTATAAGGTTTAAGATAAAATGAAATTGTATGATTCATAATATTAAAGAGAAATTACAATAAACGTATACACAATATCCCTTGTAAGGCCATTTTCACATGTCTAAAACTAGAACGCAAAAAGTCAATCAGAGAGCGGATGGCCAGCTACGGGTGGCTCGCCGTCCGATAACAAACAGGCCCAGGTCACCGGCGCGTCGTGTCCCACGCGCACCTCAAAGAACTGTCAGCAAAGAAGACGGGGCCCCATAGAGTCACAGTTAGTTACGGGCTATTGCCTGCTAGGGTTGCGGAACTTGTTCGAAAGAGTCACCGCGGCCCTGGAACGCAAAAGGCATTAGAAGGATCACGGATAGGTTTTAGTCAGTAAGAGTCTCCGCCCCGAGCGGGAGAAGTCTTTTGATGATTTCCCATCCAGAAAAAGAAAAAGTGTCAAAAGCAAGGGTCTTATAAGCTCCATAACTTGTTCTACATTTCAGCTAAATAAGTTTAACCAGTGCCGTATAGTCTGATCACACATTAACTACTCTTGCAAGAGTCAGGTGGCCCTAAAAACTTACGAGGACAAGTATAAGTATAAGTGGTTTTTGGCATACAAATATAATTAACAACTTTAACATTGGCATATTACAGTTATTGCGTAAACTATAAGATAAGCAGTCATCTTAAATAAGTCGTCTGAAGCAATGAGATTCGACACTGCGTTCATTTATTATAATGATTTCGATTTGTTCTCGCTGTGTGAGACTCCTTGCGTGTGACCTTTTCAGCGCGTGCGTGGAATATACGTGACCTTTTACTAGTACTGTCATATAAACACACGTACGTATGTATATCTACTAATATTGTGACATGTTTTACAACTGTATTTGGTCGACGATGACTCAGAATTACCGCTGCTAACAGTTTAGGACTCCACTCTGGGATTGGGATTTATTATTCAATATATCGGAGGAGAACGGCTACGCTGTGTAGATTCAACAATGATTTCACAAAAAAAAAACATGATAAAAATTAACGCTCGTTGATGTCTTTTCAATGCACAAATAACAGGAAAAAATATATACTATATCTTTACTAATATTATAAACGCGAAAGTTTGTATATGTGGATGTTCACGTCAAAACGGCTGAACAGAACTGGATGTGGCGCAGAGGTAGATGTGTCTGGAATAACACATAGGATACTTTTTATCTCGGGAGTATATTCCCTTGAGCGGCAACTAGTATAATATACTCATAAATAAAAAATCTCTAAACTAAGACTCAAAGTAATATAAACTATGGCTTTGATAATTTCCTCCGCAATAATTAATAAGTATTCATAAGCATAAGCATAAGCATAATCAGCCTTTTAATGTTCCCACTTCTGGGACACAGGCCTCCTCTCTAGAAGAGGGAATGGGCCTAAATCCACCACGCGGGCCCAGTGCGGGTTGGTGTCACATGTCTTCGAATTTTTGGTTCTAGGACATGCCTGTTTCCTCACGATGTTTTCCTTCAACGTTTTGAGAGCAGTGGTGATGACATAATTTACACAAAGTAATGCGCCTGGCTGGGTTTGAACCCGCGTTACCGCTCTGCTCTGCTGCTAATAGGTTATCATTTGTCAATATTCTTAATCCCATTTAATTCACTTCACTGGAAACCGGTGAAAGCTACTTTTCAGTGAGTTTTCACTGACGATGAATTCACAATTTTAGCAATTAAAGTTTTAATTTCGATTTATAATTGTATAAATTGAAATTAATAACTCATTTTGCATTGATCTACATATATTTTTTTCCGCTATATTCAATTCAACCTTAGGGAAACCGGTATCAATCCAGAAATCTTAATTTAATGGGCAACCTACAAATTGTCATTACACTCTTTTACGAGGTTTTATTAAAATGTTGACCTCGATCGGCTATTTAAAATGTTGGAAGCGTTCGTTCTGCAAGAGCCGTTTAAAGAGAAGCATTCATGTGTCTTTTGATGTTTTTCTGATGTAACTCCATAGTTCTTAGAAATGTGAAAGAACAGTCCTTGGTTCAGCATGGCGTCATATAATATGTATGTACATGTATCGGGCCACTTGGCCTTAAGGTGGTGTTCCGCAAAAACAGACTAAAATAAAACTAAAGTTAAGGTCAGTGTTATTTGACCCTTTGTATCAGACAGGAAACGACCGCTCTCCTATAAAATAATTGAAGTTAATTTTATTAAATTTGATCGGGTTAAGGCTGTGCAAAAGTGCTCGTTAAATCACTGCAATTTACGAATTACTCAGTATTTGCTGAGGTAATTGGCAATCGGATTAGTTTTGTAGCTAATCTCATGGGAATAAATCTCTTTACTGCGTATGTTGAATTTAAATGTTAAATTTAATTTTGTCTACAGATCTTTTTTTCGAGTTGATGTTTAAATTCTTGGATTGATATATGGTAATTGAGCGGTAGCATTAATTAAACCCTCAAAGTACAGATGTACCCATACATCTGAACTTGGGGCACTCCAACTTTTTTTAGTCAACCTGAGGCTCATGTTTTGAACATGACTACACTAAAAAAGAACGGTCTTTTTCAAACTCTAGCATACGATTCGTTAAAGAAAATATCTGCAAACTGCACAACTTAAACATTAATTCATATCGTCACTTGCCGCCACAACTTACTTAACATTTCACCTCCAAATCGGAAATTCAATGCAGTATAAAATTCTCTTGTACCTAAAAAGTAGTGCACATACCTTGACTCAAATTATTGACCTCATTGCTGTTAGGAATGCGTCACAGTGCGCGCCTTGCGTCAGGCTGGCGGAGCTCTGCTTTATATTCCGTCGCCAAACCACGAAGACGAACCTAAATGCTTTCCTTGAAAGAATCCAATTTCTGTGAAATAATGCTACAACAGTAACCCTAGCATGGATAAGGATATACGTATAATCTAATAAATAATTAGCTAAACCTAGTAATTACCAGGGTTGGAAAATTCTGCCCACTAAATCCCAAACGTTTCTCAAGTTTAAACATAGTGTTTATGGCGCTGCTACTACCATCCTGTACGTTGTTAATGTTGACGCAATATCGATAACTATACAGGTTCCCAATACACACTATATTATTTTTAACTTTTTATTTATTCCAATTAATCTAAGATAATAATATATGTATAGAGATGGTGTTTTATAGGAAGTAACCTTAACAAGTGCTGTAACTGCAAGCAAGCTGCTAAGCTAAGCTATAGCCGATTATACATATGTAGTCTTTTATTAAATATTCTGAAAGAAAAAGAACACTATTCCTGTGCAATACCGTCAGGAGCAAACCTGCAGGAAAAGTTAGTCTTGTTTAAATAGACAACTGAAATTGCATAAAAATAAGTGTGCTAGGACACTATTGTAGGCACTAAATTCAAGGGTATATTACAACTACAAGACACATTACCAGGGTACATATACCTAAGGTTGACAGCTGACACTTTACGCTACGTGATGAAGAAAGTAAGTGACTACTTAAGACCTTATCATTTATTTTACGTACACTGACATGCTGATAGATACTTCTGGTATTTTTGAGATTAGTAGATACTATTCAGAGTACTTGTTAGCAAAATAAATGGGTCCATAAACTGCTTCTACTGTTTTAAAGGTCCGGGACTGAGACTTTTAGAACTCTATAATAAAATATTTGTTTATTCGTTGTTGGGTACATGTTTGGAACTGTCAGTAAGTTGTCGGACTAAAGTATGTTTACGATGCAGATGCTTTAGGTTTCATCAAAGTAAATGATTGGCTACTTATAACTACGACACAGATAATATAATACTACAGTAACTACGACTACATTAGGTACCTACAAAAAATCATGATATTTAACCACAGAAAGTGTCTATCACCAAGAAATAGATTACTAAACCAGTGATAATTATAATGACTGATTTATAAAAGAAAAAATGATTAGGTATAGTTGCACACATAGGTACCTACGTTTCTATTAATCGATTTATTAACGAATCTATAATCTGCATCCATCACTTTAAACTGGTTCAAGATAGTGATCTAAATAAAAACCTAATTCAATTTCGATATCTCAGATCACTCATTAAGTTCTTGACTTTATATAAGGATCCCTGACCAGTTAGATTATAAACTAGTACCTATCTATTTAATAACATCTTGCTCGATTGATGTTACAAGAAAAATTTAGAAAAACTCATATGGCATACAAAGTTAGAGGCAGGAATATTGAATCCTTAATCTTCCACTTGCGATGACGATATTTATTTTAATTACCTATTATATATACATACATAGATGTTCCCATTTCAGATGCTGCGATAATAAAAGCTTGCTAGCACGTTAATAATGATACTGGTACGTTGCTAGTCTTAAATCTGTATCAAGATTATTCGAGACCCCCGAATGATTGATATCGAGTGTTGCTGCCGTAAAGTCTCGGCGAGGTACGTGCTAATATTCTCTCACAAACTAAACTCTTCGGTCTGATGAGATCACCTCGCCGCTGCCGTCACTGACTGATACCAATTACAAGTAGAGCAGTATGCACATGTGTTCAGTGATCAGCCTCGCGACAAACGACTTGCGCTTTACCGCTTTACGTATGTAAGTGCTGTAGCGACATATGCGACAATTGCACCATTTAAAGCGTGGACACAATACGAAAAGATATCCCCGGCATTGCCGACGGTGCTGCGCAGTTGTGTCACGCTGGGGTGTTACTCACTATGCTCTCAATTAATAGACAAAGCGACTGCATCTATATCTATACATATAATAAAATCGTAGACTAGCCTTTTCTGTACAGTGAATATTTTTGCATGCAAATAACTGAGAAATGTTATAAAAAAGACAGTAAACAAAAAGGCAGTTGTCTTTGACATATTTCGCATCAGAGTCACCAGATAATTTCATATTTGTGAGCCTAACATCCAAACAAAAAATTAGTTATTCAGTACCTAATGAAACTAAATCAAAACTATATTTTATACTTAGTCACATGATTTCGCAAACGTGATTCATACCAGTAATACAACAAATTGTAATAAATTGAGCTAGATTTTGGCAAATGCACTTCACATTTCGATACAATTACAAAATAGGTCGTAAATCAATTTCATTAAAACCAAGCTATTCATTATATTGCATAATATGACATGTAAGCACAAAAAGACCAATTCATTTAATGTTACAATTAAGACGAGATTTTTAACATGATGTAATCCTGACATCCTATTTTTTGAAAATTGAGTGGGTTTGATTGTTGCGCACCCACTTCTAAATAAACCACTAAATCGATTTTAAACATTTTTTCACCAATGGAAAGCTACATTATCATCAGCGAGTAACATCTATACTAATATTATAAAGAGGAATGATTTGATTGTTTGTTTGTATTGAATAGGAGTCGAAACTACTGGACCGATATGAAAAAATCTTTCACTGTTGGGAAGCTTCACTATCCCCGGGTGACATATATTTTATACCCGTATTCCCACGGGAATGGGAACTACGCGGGTGAAACCACAGGGCGCTGCTAGTAGGCTATATCCCCGTATTCCCAAGGAAACGGGAACTACATACGCTACTACGCTGCTAGTATTCAAATAAACAAATACCTACAAAGAGTTTATCTCCTAGCTAACCACTCGGCGCGAGTGTTAATCTCCATCTATTGTGGTATGAGAATAGCTAATAAGCTTTCTCTAAAGCACTCGTGTCTTTGAATGCAACGCACTAGTGTTACAGATACAATACGTGCCATAATATACACCAGACGCACTGAGCATACATCTCACTTGAAGCTGAACACCTGCTAGGGAAAACCTATGACGCCGTTCGCGTATGTGTTACTAAAAACGATACATTCATTTTCATCACTTGAAACGATACCTATTCGTTTCGAAGGCAACTATAAATAAAGGCAACTATATAGCTTTCTTGTGTCTGCCTATATGGGAGACAATGAAGCGGTTGCACACCCAGGGCCCCGAATCTGCTATTTTTATAAATTTGTAATTCCAACACGATCCCATTGTCATTTTGCTAAAAATTCGTAATCTGCTAAATTCATAATGGTTGATCATTGGTCTATCAATGGTCTCCTAATACTTTTTGATAACCGAGCTATTAAAAACAATGACAGCACAATGACGTTCTAATGGTAGGTCACTGATCAAAGTCAAAATTTTACCAGATTACCGCTTACGTCTGTCATTCATTTGTCTTTATGTACGAGATTAACACTCTATGCCATTTCTTTCTATGGAGTGTCAGTGGTTGACCATTGGAAAGTCATAATGATGTTTTTATATTTTTTTTTTTTTTTCTCTTTATTTTTTAGGGACTTTTATCCTTACAAGGCATGTCAGCCCCATCATAACCTAACCTAAGTTGAAACAATATTATTGACTTATTTTATGCTAGAATTAATATAGTACCTACAACAAGTGAAGTCATCGACATAATGCCATATCATACATCATTTTAGCGGCGTCACTTTTTGGACTCGTGAGGATTTCAAGGAAAGTACCCATATCATATTTATTGATTTTGCACAATTCTGTCAATGACTTCCTTAATGCCTTGTTCTTGACACATTCCACCAAAAGATGCTGGACATCACCAATAACTCCACACACTTCACAATTTGGGGAATCAATTTTTTTCATCAGATAGCCAAATCTTTTGGTGGGATAGTGTCCAGAACGTAATCTAAAAGCTGCCACAATGTACATTCTACTCAATTTGGTGTCTACAAACCACGGATAACGAGTAGGCTGACTTTGTATGACCCTGTACCAAATCCCCTTGACTTTACTAATGTTTTGAAAGTGCTGGTCCCATTTTTTAAAACAAATATTTTTAAATTTTGGAAGAATTTCTGTGTAATCAGGTTTAATTGTGATTTCTGTGCCTTCTGTAATAGCTAACTTAGCTAACCTGTCAGCCTCCTCATTTCCTTCTAAACCTATATGCGATGGAACCCATTGCAACTTCACATTTACCAGCCGTAAGTTTAATTCATAAATTAGTTTTAAAATTTTGTAAGCTATCGATATACCTCTATACCCAGAAGCACATCGAGCTACGTGTTGGAGAGCGCTTTTACTATCTGAGATTATCACGATATCTTGCTCGGTATTTACACAAAGACTTAAGGCTTCTGAAATGGCAATGAGTTCCAGCGTCATTATGGATACATAGGAGTTAATTTTAAAACAAAAGGAAGACTGTGTGACTGGATCAAAGATAGCAGCTCCTCGACCATCATTGCTCTTAGAACCATCAGTATAAATTCGTCGCCAATTAAGATATTTCTGTTGTAATTCCTCAATTACTTGATATTTTATAGTAGCCAAATTTTCCTTCTTTTTTGGACCCTTAACGCAATCTAAATTATCCACGATGACTTTATCCATTTGTATAAAAGTTACCCAAGTATTAAGTGTATACATTTCAAGTGGGTTGGATGAATGAATAGCATATGACTTGCATTCACTATATACTAATAAAAGCGATGACTTATTTTTAGTTCGCCAGTAACTGATGTGATTAGGAGCACTTAAATTATTTAACAACTTAACGGTTATATTATCTGTCCAAGAAATTGCTTTTATACAATACTTATAAGCTAGGTATAATCTTCTTAAATTAAGTGGAGCAATACACAACTCACTCTCCATTACATATATTGGTGAACTTTTAATAAAACCACCTATAATTCTTAATGCTCGATTTTGCAATTTATCAAGTTTAGATAAATGTACTTTAGCTGCACTATCATACAAAAAGCTGCCAAAGTCTATTCGACTCCTTATCAGTGATATAAACAATGATGTTTTTATATTATTTGATTAACAAACTCGTCAAAATCAACCATTATGAAATCAATAATAGACCATTCTGACACTATTGTAATAGCAGACTTGAGGCCCTGGTAGACCACCGCAAACACAACCTGGCTTGTTTCGTACTCCTGTTCAGAACATGAGCCACACATTGCACGCTGCAATTAACGTAGCCACCTACTGACAAAGTCTATGGAGTTAACCATCGACTCGAAAAGGAGAAGAAGAAGCATTCCTTAGAAACGATATGAATAAAGCTGCACTGGCATTTTATCTCTAAAATAAGCATTTTTACCTACTACATTAAATTTAGGTCCCTTTCCTTACTAAGGGACCTTTTTAAATCATGTTTAACCGTTTAATCTTAGATAGATTTTTCTTCTTCTTCTTTTGTACCTACATGGTAATAAGAGTGATAGAGGGAGAAAAGGGCCAGAGGATGAACACAGAACATATGGATGGATTGTGTGGATAATGATTTGTATAGATTAGAGGCGACTATTGAGATGTCGGCAAAAAGAGATGTTTGGGAAGAAAAATAATACGTTGCGCCCGTGCGCCCACGCCCAAATAAATTGAGAAATGGGCAGGAGTAGAATTACCTTGGATGTGCAGCTCCTTACCTATAACAATTTTCTACTACTACGCATGGTGTGATTGGATTTTCCTATCTAAAATTTCTCAGTAACAGTCCATGGTCTGGACATTTGCCCGGATGATGTCAATAGGATCGCCCCCTATAACATGGTTTTTCACCATAAGTCTGAGAATGATGGGCGTACTGTAGGTGCAACTCTGCCTTTCTCTTCGGGGAATGCTAGCATGATGTTACGATAATTAAGCCCGGGGGCGTAGCTGTAGCACAAGGGCTTCGAAGGCCCAAAATACAAATGTAAACTAGCTTTTGCCTGGGCTTAACGCAGACACAGATAATATAATCGCAGAAAAGGCAAAAAAATACGCCAATCTCATTCAAGCAATTTACATATGTATTGAGGCACGAATCCTCCGTATCAAACGTCTAATATTTATGACCTATTCTTACATTCGTCGTATGCTGCATATCCGAACCCCGTAAACATCGTCCTCATAAACGCCCATAAAGATATGACTGCAACTTACTGGTAGGGTCGTGCTCCGGACATTGCATCACATTCGTGACATGCCTGACAAAGCCCGTGGAATTACATAAGTACAGTCGGGTACCGGCGCAGCCATGCAGCTATGTGGCTCACGAAGTTGTAGCTAATGTGATGGCGATAACTCTGTAGGTTAGTTAGGCTAAAAAACTATGCGTGTCTGGAGGCGGTAATGTTAAATCAAAATACTAAGTGGTTTGCTATTTGAAACGAATAGTTACAGAGTTTTTTTCTGATGCAATGTTTTGAAACACTTGACTCTGCTTCTACTGGATGAAATTACCGTTTGAAAGCACTGCTCTTTGCTCCACTAATTTCCCTTGTCGTTAGCTGGTCGTGTATTTAGGCAAGCTTCATGTCTGATAGAGCTTAAATTAATTGCACTGTATAGACTTCAGAGGCATTTCTGAATGGCATCGAATTAGCATAAAAAACGATTAAAATAAAGCTTCTAAAAAAATGCTAGTTTATCTCCAAACGTGTCATTATCCATATTCGTCATTCGAAACGCCACTAATTTATTGCAAATCTACGCAACATTAATATTCATATACATAAAAAACACTGATGCACTTCCCCTAAAATTACCTCCTCACATAAATCAGTTAGCAACACCGATAATCCTATAGTTAGGTACTTTATCACCGTTTACTGATTATTTCGTCAGCTAGCCCTACCGATAAAATCGTCTATCATTGCCGAAGCCCAAAGCTTGGCCAGCAGTCAGGGGCGGATAACATCGCGTTACACGTTGGCATAATGTCAAGGTGAAACTCATTGTCTCTGGCTCGAGCGATACGGAGCGCGAATCGTAAGTAACAAATAATGAATAGCCATTCATCGCGCTGTCGATACCAGTGAAAGATTACGGCGCGGGGCGTGATCGTTTTAATATATGTGTATTTTTATTTAATGTGGCTATTGTGCCCATGGTTATTGGGTAAAACAAACAGCTCAGTTCGTTGGAAATCAAAAGTGCAATAATTATTTCGAGAGGTTACAAGTTTAGTGAATAGCGTTAGCGATGGGCTATTTTGCCATCGCTGTTCTGAACAAATAATTATGTCGCCAAAGCAAACTTTATATAAATCAATCATGAAACTTCCTTACAAAATCATCATCAATTAAAATGCTAATACGTTATAGCAGTAACTTCTTGCTCTGATTTAAAATATTAGTTCGACAACCTGCAACTCTTCCACTTTACAGATTTATTGGCCATTTCATCATTTATCAAGTGCAGCTGTAGGTATAATTGAGTCATCTTGGTCTTAGCATTATCAGTATTTGCGCATCGAAGCTTCACAACCTGTAAAATGTATATTAACTACATAGTCTACATAAATATCGATGAAAGAACGTTTATCGAAACTCATTTTTTTTATGATCGTTTATCGATTCTTACTGACGGTTATTGAGTGATAACTAAAGCTTTTACTCGTCGACGCGACGACACGCTACCATTTCGTTACGTGATATCGTAAAACTGTCAAAGAAATCGAATAATCTTAACCTTGGACCAAATTATAAAGAAAACAAGTTGGCACTTAGTGTTACGTAGCGCAAAATACCGGTAATTACGTACTCTGGGCGAATGATGTAGGAATGGTAACAGAGTAACAGATGTTCGCAAATTGCGGCGATGAACTTTAAGTCCGTTATCTGCAACGAGCAGTCACAGGCCTCTAAATGAAAATATCAGTAGCTTATTCAGAACAAGGACAACAATGTATGCCTATAAAGTCATGTGCCATATGTAGAGTACATAAGTTATTGCAATGTAAAAGGACCAGCTAAATGCAAAGCTAAGATGCAAATTTATCCGATCATGATTTAAAAACATCGTTCTCTTTATGTATTTATTAGATTCTTTCTTTTGGATTTATGTCGGAATGTGAATGACTTAGGTATCAAACTTATGTGAAATCTTTTTGGTTCTCATTATGAAAGTATGGGTACTGACCGGCCAATGCTTTTTCTTACCGAACTCAACCCGCAAAAAAATGCCGTAATTATATCAGAACCAATTTTTATAAAGAAAAAAGGAATAAGATAAAAAATACATTTCACAAATGCAAATGAGATAATCTGTTTTACTCAAACAGATCCATGATTAAATGTTTATGGGGGTTTACAAATACGACAACTATGACCTCGAATGCTACCTTCAAGCCTGACACGAACATGAATGATGACGAGAAACAGATGCTATCGCGATATACTGGCACAGAACCGTCGTCACTGTCAGTCATCGGTCACACCCTTCCACCGCCCGTCTGGTTAGTGGCTTTTGTTTTGTTTCCATCGCTCGGAGGTCTCAACGTCGACGGGACGGTCGCCACTGACCTCCACTGATTAAGCTCAAAAATACGTATCAGGTTTATCATAAGATCCAATATATTTTGCTCTATGTAGGTAATTATTATACTATTCACTATATCTTCCTGAAACAATCCTAAAGACTTCTTTTTTAGTACCTACATGAACTTCTTTAACTGATTGGTATTTATTTAATAACACCTAGATAAAATACTCAGTCTTAAGAAACGATCTCAGTTGAAGATATACCTAACCATGCTTCAACTGGACGAAAGAATAATTATTATAATTTCTCACGATGCCTACTTAACAATGTTTGTTTATATTATAGGAATATCATAAATCTGTGTTAATGTTATTTTTTATTGTTGATTGTTTGAATTATGTTTTCTAGTTCAAGTACAATGAGATGATTTTCTCAGAAGATAATCCCATTGGCTAAGTGGGCACCAACCTAATGTTTGTATGTGTTCTATTTTACTCACTGTCTATACAGGGTGATTAAGTTTGGTATTATTCTCTCAAATGGAGAGCTCACTAAGATTAGTGAGTTCTCTCAAATGGGATTTTCTGAGCTAATTTGCATCGACTTTGACCCCGATAACCCCGGAGCAAATTGAGTTTTATCGAGTAGGTACCGAACTGTAACAAGAGCAGTTTCAAGATTTTTTTCAGTTAGATAATAAAACTGAAAAAAATCTTGAAACTGCTCTTGTTGCTACTTAAACTTTACGACGGTTAATTATCAAAGTAATGGTATTCTAATTACCAATCAGAATGTATACTCCTCGCATTATCTTAAATGTTGTTGTTATTACGCGTTTATAAAACAAACAAATCAAGAAGCCTTGTCAAACATCTAAAACGATACGATTAAAATGTAATAACATTGTATATGTCCGTAGTGGGCGAGCCATCCTTGAGTGCGCGGGCGCAGATTCTTGCGCAACTCAACACATTACCAACATCACAAACGGTAACAAGAGCACACGTACCGGTTGTAAATGTCGCTCCAGCTTTTTATGGCCGCCTCATTTCTTCCATTTCGTACTAAGTAAGCAGTTTGAGGTGTACTTAGTACTGATATGCATCTAGTTGAAATTTATGTAGCACGCGTAGATCTTACTGAAAAGCTGTGGTTATGAGTTGTGCTTCGAATCTGTCATAAATATCAAGAGAATTCATTGTTCTTGACGGTTTTCAATAAAATTGAGATATGCTTATTATAACGTTACAACCATTTCAGTGACTTAAACCTAAGAAAGAGACTTAAAATTTTAATTCCATGTTCAAGAACCTTTTAAAATGCCTTTATAAATGCCTGATATGTGCATGTCCCATTGACCCTATCTACATATTAAGTAGTAGTCTACGTATAATAAATATGTAGATATAAAGCACATCTCATCATAAAATTGTACTAGCATCGTCCCGCGGCTTCACCCTCGTAGTTCTCGTTCCCATAAGAATACGGGCATTAATATAGCCTATGAAACTTTACTCGTTGATAATGTAGCTTTCCAATGGAGAAAAATGTTTAAAATCGGTCCAGTAGTTTCGAAACTTATTCGGTATGAACAAACAAACAAATCTTTCCTCTTTATAATATTGTGATTATTTATAGTAAAGAAGTGACTCATCTTTAATCAGACTAACATAGAATAAAGTACCTACTAATTATTTTGTAACGTCTGCAAATGAGATTATGTGATTCACGAGTAGTGAACCAACGTAAACTAGAGACTTGAGACGATTTCCTTTGTATTTATTGCAAACAATAAATACACTTACCACCATAGCCAGGTTTCCGTTGCTAACCCAACTCCGAGCTGCAACTGAAAATTTCCACATCATATTAAACCTCATAATAACACTTTTCCTGACAAACCCAGAATTAAATTCAGAACAACGAAGTAGTTGTTACTGTCTTCTTGCTATTTACCTCACACGAATCTAAATTCTCAATAAACTCTCATTGCTAGCTATTCAAACTTTTTTTGTTGTTGTGAAATTATCAAATATATAATTTACTCTTAATGACTTAACCCCATCCGTGCTCCTCCTAATGCCCTTTGCGTTCTAGGGCAGCGGTAACTCTATCGAACAATTACGCAATCCTGGTAGGTCCAATAACAAACTTAGAAACTCAATCAATCAAAGCTTAGTTCATACCACCGCACTTGACTTGAATACAGTATTTTTAAAAATAAATCAGTAGTTCCCTGCATACGTGGTCGCTATGGAAACTGGAAAGCAGTGCAAGTGTCTCGTCGTCGACCAGCTGCCCCGATTCCATCGACCTTGATCTGTGCTGGCCGTGTTCTCTGACGGCCAAGTATCTCCTTACAGGAAATTAATAAAGTTCCAGTAGTTCCCTGCATACGTGGTCGCTATGGAAACTGGAAAGCAGTGCAAGTGTCTCGTCGTCGACCAGCTGCCCCGATTCCATCGACCTTGATCTGTGCTGGCCGTGTTCTCTGACGGCCAAGTATCTCCTTACAGGAAATTAATAAAGTTCCAGTAGTTCCCTGCATACGTGGTCGCTATGGAAACTGGAAAGCAGTGCAAGTGTCTCGTCGTCGACCAGCTGCCCCGATTCCATCGACCTTGATCTGTGCTGGCCGTGTTCTCTGACGGCCAAGTATCTCCTTACAGGAAATTAATAAAGTTCCAGTAGTTCCCAGCATACGCGGTCGCCATGGAAACTGGAAAGCAGTGCAAGTATACCAGAGAGCCCTGACTGCGACCAGCTGCTCCGGTTACATCGACCTTGATCTGCGCCGACTTGCCAACAGAGGGCCGCGTATCTCCTTACAGGAAATTATATGTGTTTGTGTGAGAAATTCTATAGTGCCATGTGAAAAGGGCGGAACTGGTTTCACCGAGCCGTTAGGGATACCATTGAATTAAATTTAGGGTACCCTAAAACTACGCAATCTTTTATTCGTCTGAAGGACGCATGGTTCGGTCTGCTACTGAGCACAGCTTAAGAGATATTAGATTATGTGTATGATGACTAGACGAGAAGGAAAAAACCAATTAATTGGTCCATATGAGCCCCGGATCGAAGAAGCAGGAAGTCATGGGGCGAGATGAATGTAGCATGCTAACAAAAACTCGATGTGCAGCGGTTCATGCAAACTCAGAAGTAACCTAATCTTGGAAATTAGGTCAGAACTTATTAGAAAAAAAGTTCATACATAGTAGAACGTGAATTCTCACTTTCTACTGATATTGTCCAAACAAACATACAAACTTATATTTCCAGTTAAAGATGACCGTGATTTACATCGATGTATGGGAGAATAAACAGTTCAACAAAAAAGTTAAGTCTGTCCTTCACTCGCACTTGCTATACCTAGGTATATTGCTTTTATAGTTTATGAACTTCCGTAGGTATAGGAAAAAATCAATACTCGATCGGAACCCTAGATGCGCGAATCTGAGCCGACTTGCCCGTTTTTTTCAATTAGTTTGAAACTAACCTAAACTTTTTTAAGTAAGTAGTTCAGTTCCGGGTAGCCTACTAAACCAATATGTATTTTTTCAATTAGCGCAAGTCGTTTCTGGCATATAAAGTGCTTATAGAAAACAGAATTCCTTTGATTACAGATATTATACAAATATCTAATCAAAGACAAAATTCATTTATTTTCTCTTTTTTAGGAATGACCGTGACAAGTTTTAAAATTACTCTAGTCTTTTTAGACTTTGGCGTCTGGCGTTTGCGTATTAAAGTTTCATTAAAACCAGTTCATTCATTTTCCAGACTTGCCAGTTCCTATGAATTACCGTGAGGAATAAAGCTTTTAAAATGGCAGTTATCAAGTGTCATTTGTCCTGGTGTATTACCAATTTGTTCTGTTGCGTTTGTTCGAAAGAGTCAACGCGGCACTGGAACGCAAAGGGCCCCCCCTTTGCGTTCCAGTGCCGCGTTGACTCTTGAGTGAGTTGACTAGGAGGAACATGGGTAAGTTTTAGTCAGTAAGAGTCTGACACTCCGTTCCGCTCCGCCCAGGGCGGGAGAAGTCATTTGATGATTCCCTAACTAGAAAAAACACCAGATTACTTTTTTTTATTCATTTGCAATTGAAACTAACTACCTAAAAAAGAATAGGTAATTAGTCATCATTAGGTATCATATTAAACATTACTAGTATTCTGCATACAACTGAAAAAAATAAATTACACGCTTTTTATAAACTAGTAACAATGTGTTCAATCGTTGAACTATGTGTGTCAATTACTAATTATAAATTCGAAATTGGTCACAGCTTCCCCAGGTAAAATTTAATGGAACTATTATTCCAACATGCGAGACGGTTAAGGACCTTGGGGTTTGGATCGATAAAAATCTGTCTTGGGGTCCACGGCTCCAGCACATCAGCCGCATTTATGCATCTCAGACGATTGCGGTACTTTCTTCCCACTGCCACTAAAACTGCGCAGATACGATACATTCTACCAGCTTTTACGACAAATCATTTACGGTTCAAGCGGTGCGGCTATGGAATGCCTTGCCCGTGTCGGTAAGGCGTGCTCAATCTTTGTCCATTTTTAAAAAAACAATAGTCAAAAATCACTACCTCTCTCTTTAATCGTTTTTATTTGCATGCTATGCTTTTTGTTTTATAATTATCTACTATATAAAAATAAGTCGGGTTTTCCTTCCTGATGCTATAACTCCAGAACGCACGAACCGATTTCCACGGTTTTGCATTCGTTGGAAAGGTCTCGAGCTCCGTGAGGTTTATAGCAACGAAAATTTAGGAAAAATTTCAACAGAAAAGCGGGAAAATCTTTTTTCATTTTTTTATATATGGCAAAACAACGTTTGCTGGGTCAGCTAGTTATTGTATATATTTATTGAATGTATTTATTGTATATATAATTAGTACACGTAAGACTATAGTCAGACTACAGTACTGTATTTCCTTTTTCTCTTTCAAATCCATCTAAAGGTTGCCTTGAAAATAAGGCCGCCCATTGTGTCACCCTATGTAATGTTTTCTTTGTCTATATTTTCTGTAACTTGTATGGTGTACATAATAAAGAGTACCTATTATATTCTATTCTATTATAGCAATGAATTTTGCCAACACTTACCGTAATAACTGGAACTTGTGATACTGATATACCTTGAGAGCCAATGAAAACATGTGTTACCGTGGAACCTATTTGATGATTGATGCAGCAAGAAGGCATAGGAACTCCTCAACTGAACGAGATAACACCATCGTATTTGAGTTCATTAGACACACACACACACACACAAACACACACATTATGTGCTCATAACATATAGTCCCTACACAAACGCTTATTTAAAAAAATACTTTTAGGTAATACTGTATATTTCTTTGAAAATTACCTAAGTGTGATTTCTTTTAATTGTTGTTGTATTTCTTTGGTTACAACATAACATTACACCTGGATTCCTCGAAGTGTTAAACAGCTATTCACAATTTAACCAACTGTATGTCGGTTAAACAAATTCCCTGAACTAGTTCAAGTATTAGATGATTTCAAGCCTGGAGGCAAAATTGTTGAACTTATTAACCATCAAAAATCAAAATCATCATATTGATTGATTTGAGAATATTTTAAATAACTAAGTACCTAATTAATGTACATATTTAGAAAAATAGCATTCTAACTTGAAGCTTAATATTTGCTTTAGACATCCGTGTACCGCCAGCCCTAAGCTGTAAACTTGCAACACCGTATGTGGTGGTCTCATCAAAAACATTGTAACATGTAAAGTAAAAGAACAGAGCCTTTTGAATTAAATTGCTTCACGATTCATAACAAGTCAATAAATAATATTAATTTATTTCAGGCTACTATAATTACTTTGTTATTAACTAAATAAGGTATACTCTCAGTGTTCACTATAGAAAAGGACCTTTTAACGTAGAAATATCGATGCTTAACATTAGATAGAATCGTTATCATAAAACCAGCTTCCGAAAAAATTAGGATCATTAAGAGCGCCCCGGGGCTCTAACTCACGGCCGTGTGACTACGCACGACAGTGCGGTGAAAGGGTGCGCCCCCGCCAGCCATATAAAAGCTCCAAGAACTCCTCGACAGGCATCATTCAACATCCTCGATCAACTCAGATACCACACAATGGCATTCAAGGTACTAGATCTGCATGAGAATCAGCAGTGCAAGTTTCTAAAGCAACAACCTAACTCAGTTATTAAAATAGTGCAAAAAGTGATTCTAAAAATTAACCTATTTGTTTTTTTTTCAGTTCGTAGTGTTCACCTGCTTGGTGGCTGCGGCCAGCGCTGGAGTCTACCCAGCTGCTCAAGTGGCTTACGCCGCCGCCCCAGCCTACGCCGGCCACCAGGCGTACGCCGCGACTCCCGCATACGTCGCCCAACAGACATACGCTGCCGCCCCTGTCGTACACTCCGCTCCCGTAGCGTACGCCGCGCCCGTCGCTAAAGTGGTCGCCCCCGTCGCCAAGGTCGCCGTCGAGGAATACGACGCGCACCCGCAGTACAACTTCGCGTACGACGTGCAGGACGGGCTCACCGGCGACTCCAAGAGCCAACACGAGAGCCGCGACGGTGACGTCGTGCAGGGCTCCTACTCCGTGGTGGACCCCGATGGCACCAAGCGCACCGTGGACTACACCGCCGACCCCCACAACGGCTTCAACGCCGTCGTACGCAAGGAGGCCCTCGGCCACGTCGCTAAGGTCGTCGCCCCCGTCGCCAAGGTCGCTCAGGTCGCTCCTGTAGCGTACCAGGCTGCCCCTGTTGCGTACCAGTCCGCCCCAGTATACCACTCGTCTCCTGTGTACCATTCCGGTCCCGTGGCCAAGCTGGCGTACGCCGCCACCCCCGTGGTCCACGCCGCGCCGGTTGCCAAGTTCGCCGCTCCCGTCGCCTACTCCTCTCCCCTCTACCACCACTAAATTCTTGCCAAAACCTAGGAATCTAATTGTACAGTCCTAATAGCGTATTATTTTAAATACGTTTTTAGTACATAATTATTATGTTTTACGTTCAATAGGACATAACTATTTAATTAAATCAATATTTTTTAATGAAAGTCGTTTCGATTATTTTTCCTTTATCTAGCCACGTAATTTGAAGACGTTTATTAGTAGAATAAAGATAACTACCTACCATGCACAGACATTAAACATTGAATCACGTTTCCGAGGGTTATAAAGTTCACGCTTAAACCGCCTGCGACTGAAATTATCCTACTGACATTTGCGAGTACCTACTTGTAGCCTATAAGCCTATAATCTATGCTAAACGAGGACCTGGCAGGACGCAAACCTACTCATAAACTTCCTAGGATCTTAATATTATCATAAGATTTATGGTTTTTGTTCTGTTGTTAGTTGTAGGTCATCGTGGAACAATAAGATAAAATGAATCAATTATTAGATTAAATTGCTATCTACTTAATACAAAAATCACATTTTAATTATAGGAGATAACAACTATTATTAAGATAAAATAAACAAACATGTTTGTTTTCGTGTTGTTTGTTTGTTGTTTACTCGCTGATCCGATAATACAAATATTTACTAGGTATCGCTGAGTATCAAAGGCTACGCTAGATCCTGGAAAAACGCACAGTTGATTAAAAACAAGTATAAAAAAAAAACTATGAAGTGGACATGTAGGCCTCTCCCCCATTCTACACTTTGAAAGGTATAGAAGACTTTTAGAATGTTTTCTGTCGAGTTTTTCTGTTTTCTAATTTTATGAAAATTTATTCAGAATGCTTAGAAGAGCGTACGTCCAGTCCAGACCCTTTTTACCTTATTAATTATTTACTTTCAGTAGTTTATACAGAGACAAATACAACACGTTACGAACAAAACTTGGTCTACTTATTTTCTATAACTTATTTATTTTATGTTCACAGTAATCAGAGGCAACAGCTAATTTCACTTTATCAAATACAATTAGGTATGACTTTATAATATTGGAATAACATATATCATAAACTAGTTTATATTTGAGTTTAATTTCATATCGCACCACTATCCAGTTCATAATCTAGTTTTTATAGGTAAGTTTTATACATTTTTCCATAACTAGTTACTGTTGCTATAATTGATGGCCTAGCGCCTAGCACTTTGATATGATATGAGATAGGGTTCAAAAGTGACACCGGGGGATAAAGCTACTAGACGAGTAATAACACTTCGCTTCAATAACTTGACCAACATTTTTCTTACAAACCATCAATCGCCAATGCACCCCGAATATAAAAATCGTGTCCGCGATTTCAATTTCAGATTGTTTATACCAATTTTCAAATTCATTGCGGAGCAAGCAGTAAAAACTTGGAAAACTCCAAAAACGGTCTGTGACCCAAACACGGACGTGTAAATATATATACACACATACAGAATATAGGGTCATGTTAATTCATTAGAGAACGTAAAATAGGAAAAAAAAAGATTTGCAAACTCTACCGTGTACCTAACATATGGAATGAAAGTAGTGTTGTAAGAAACTCGAATCTTGGACTCTTATTTAACCGATTCATGGGCCAATGACGCCCCAGGCGCGTCATAAGCAAATATCACGGGAGGCCCTTGATGCAACTAGCGCATCATATCGAACTTACTTAAAAATAGATTTTAAAAAATTGAGATAAAGAGAACTACCACTTTTTATCCTAAATTTAACATTGAAGTTGACAATAACCTTGGCCATTAATTTAGAATATATATTTTACTAGCTGCTGCCCGCGACTTCGTCCCCGTGGAATCCCCAATTTTAAAACATTCTTTATCGCTGCTCCGCTCCTATTGGCTTAAGCGTGATGATATATAGCCTAAAGCCTTCCTCGATAAATGGTCTATTCAACCCAAAAAGAATTTTTCAATTCGAACCAGTAGTTCCTGAGATTAGCGCGTTCAAACAAACAAACAAACAAACAAACTCTTCAGCTTTATAATATTAGTATAGATAAGTCAGGGATAGCAAACCTTTGGTAACAGTTTACAAACTTATACGGGGTGGAAGGGACACGACATGCCTGACTACATTCAGGGAAAACATAATTTTCTTTATCGTTTTCTTCATGCTTATTAGTACCTAAATAATGCTTGATTACAATCCGGAAAAATTTCGTCTTCTTGCTGATTTTATCTACAAATAATACGTTTATTATCACAAACAATTGACCGAATACAAATAAATTTACACAAATGTTGACCACCTCCATAACATTTTACTAAAAATAAATAAATCCTACCTTGGGAGGCCATATTTCCTTTGAACACCAACGAATAAGAATTGAAGCACACACAGAACTTTTTCTCTTAGCAGATCGACGCAAGATAACGGCGAAATACGCATAAAACATCATAGGGTGCCAATGACGCTCAAGGTACGTCATCCTGTATGTAGGCCCAAGACGCGCCTGGCGCGTCATCGTCTAATGTATCTGTATGCATGAAAATGATGGTGGCTATGAGTCGGTTAATAAAACTAGAGCTATTTTTAAAGATTCGAGTCTTATAAAAAAAACTTAGAGCTCATGTTCTTCAGAATTTGAAGTCTTATGTAAAAAGACTTGAGTCCTGGCAAAAAGAACTCCGACACTGAGTGTTTTTAAAAGAACTCATGACTGAGTCCTCTTAATCCAGATTCAGTAAATCGACATCTTCAGGTGGATAATTTTGATTAGGTTATTTGCGTTTAATGCAATTTAATTGTTATAAATTTTTATCGTGCGATTTATTTTCAATCAGTAAATAAATATGGATGACGATATAAAATCATTCAGTATTACCTATTATAATAAATCAACTCAAGTTCATGACTCAGACTAGCTCAAAGAACTCAAGACTCGTAAGGACTCAGAACACTCAAAGGACTCGGACACGTGTGACTAACGAGTCCTAGTCTTGAAAATCTAGTCAAGTTTCAAAATGAAGACTAAAAGAGTAGAGTTTCTTACAACACTAAATGAAAGGGGTTATTGTGAATTGTAATCGGTTCTTTTTTTAATAATTTAATAATAAATCGGTAGAGAGATAATTAAGAAAATACATGAAAATAGGGGTGTTTCCTGAGTAAAAAATATATGATTATATTTAGTCCGTCAGTTAGATTATAGAAAAATATTGGACACGTATTTTTTCCTTTATCAAATCTATAAAAACTGACGAAGATACAAAGCATCAAAGATCAGGAGTGGGGGCTTGTGACGTTATGGCTCGTTAAAAATTGTGGCGAGTAGTGACGTCACACGAGTTTTCATCGCTCTGTATCGGCTTCATTTTTTGTTTACGTGAAAAAAGAAAAAATACGTGTCCAATATTTTTTGGAAATCTATCTGACGGACTAATTAGATTTTTTTAGTCAACTACCCTATTGTCATTACTTCCCTTATCTCCGAAATTATTAGTATAGTATCAAGAAAAATAAACCCTCCGGGTTTTGAGTCTCTACGATCAGCGATTTGGGCTGTGCGTTGACTGTAAATGAATCAGTCAGGAGACTTATTGACCGTTGTAGAAAGGATGTGAGATATATTTTGATGCAAAAGAGCAAGCTTCTTCATTTACATTTCAGACGCAAATGAGCGGCCGTTACTTAGTTGAGAAACTGCAATGACCACGGCGACTCGTCTCAAACGAACCTTTTTCAACACACTTACCTACTCGAACAAAAAAAAAACAAAAGGTAATGGGCTAATGGCAACAGGAATGAGCCGAACTCAAATACAATGCTTAACTCTGACCACAGAAATTGCACGTAGACTGTAGTGACTAGATAATGTGGCTAAATTAAACCACGACATATGTAAAAGGAAATAATCACGTCTGTGAAAAACTTTGCATTCTAAACCTAAGAGTATTTTAAACCGAGACAATGTCTACCCAATTTGTTGAAAAATAGGTAATAAGTAGTTTTCAATTTCAGTTTATATGGTTGCCACTGCTATGGAACAGGTCACTTCTTTGTGAGAGGAAGTGGACTAGGGTAAATATGCCATACGTCGCCCCCCCCCCCCAAACTTCGGCCGTCTTCATATTTTCAGCTTGCGTTCATTGAAAAGGTAATTAATTGTGCTACGTAAATTGCAACCTTAGTTCATACTCTATACGTACAAACCAAAACTTTCCGATTAAGTCCCTCATTCTTCGCACACTGAGCGTAAGTAGCGATGGCACCGTTGAAGCGTCAAGTTTGTAGTTAAAGTAGCTAACTTGTTGTGAATACCCACACTACGGGGATTGATATTACAACGGTAAGGCATTTCCTTTTATTGTTTTAAGCTTTTTTATCACTAAAAAGTTATTTTTACTATATTTTGAGATAGCTTTTTAAACGTTTTGATTAATGGTTTAAGGGGAAAATAGGGGGCCGGCATTACAATACCAGTTTTGTCTAAAAACCGGATACTCGGCCGTGGCCGACTTTAAAGCTAATTCAGTCTGTTTTATATATTCCAATTCTACCAAATCCATTGACTTAATAGGAGAATTTGCAAAGCTTATGGGCAAATACATATATCTATTTTTCGTTTAACCGCCAAATACCGGTCGGGGTGATGTCAATTTAATCTCGAGAAATAAGTTAATTAAATAAAACAGGGGCCGACTTTAAAAATATTAAAGATCGTAAAGTCGGCCAGCTTCGAATTCGAGCGCCATTATACAGGCTGATTTTTTTTTCTTTAAGTATGTGGAAAGTAATTTTTAATTTATTTATCAAATTTATTTCCTCTAAATTGAGTACCTACGTATTATTTTATTTTTTAATATGTATTATAAAGGAGTTAAGTTTGGATGGAGAAGTTGACAATATTCAAAACATATTTATGATAGCTAAATATGGTTCCGGAATTCGGAATACAAATATAAATTACTCTTTGGAACTTGCTATATAGTTAATTAGCTTAAAAAATATTAAGGGTTGGGTGTGGATCTTTAGCTGATTCTTTGATTGATCTTTAAGGCCATCCGAAGAAGAAACATTGGTTCAAAGCTTGCCAAGTGCAGTTTCCCGAGAAAGATCTGCGAGAAGATGTACGTTTTTAAAAATCGATGATATTTTTTATTGAATTTTATTGTAATTGTTAACTTTGTTATAATTATATAATGACATTGTTAAAGTAAAACAAATATTAATGTAAAATTAGTGTGATATTATACTCCTATCAAAATAATATTTTTACTGTCTTAATTTAAAACACCCTACATCCGGCCGACATTTGGGAAAATCGCGACCGACCATGGGCCGTGAACGGCCGACTTTAGGGTTTTTTCGTCCTCGACACATTTAAACCTTAATACTTTTTTATTTTAGTAGAAAAGTTAACTTTATGCTTATAATCATGAAATATATTAATCAGCCTGTCTCAAAACCATATTACAAGCTACCCCTTCGTTGCAAGCTAATGGAGCCAGAGCAATGAAGTTAGAAAATCCGTAAGGGGGCCGACATTTAGCGTATTTACCCTATATTCCAGCATGCGGGAAGTTACCCAGCGTACTTGTAGTGGTAAATGGTGCATGTCTTCGAATTCTTGGTTCATAACGCATAAAACCCTTTAACTACGAAATCCTCAAAAAACTCCAAACCGTGAGCGACTTCAGTCTTCAAATGAATAAGAAATTGTTCACTGCTGCTATTACTCAAACTGCACCGTCATAATACACGTCGAGTCATAATACCTACTTCATTAGAAAAATTGAGCTGAAATAAACCACAGCTGACAGCATTCTACAAGCGTACTACAGTGATATGATCATAACTCACGTTTACAGTGAAGCTCCTAACTTTCCCGAAACAAGGGCGTAGCTAGGGTACTGGAAGCAAAGGTCAATGGCACCCCTTTGGCTTTTGTTCCCGAAAAATCGAAGTTGATTAATCACAGTGCCTGCCAAAAATCATATAGTAAAGAGTATCAAGCACTGTTTCTATCATATTTCAAGTCAGTTGATGCCTATTTCTTCGGCTACTCCATATTATTATTTAACCGTACCTATATTTCTACTAATTAGGTAATTGTGACTACCTGTTAATGAAGGTCGTGGAATACTTATTATCTAGCCAATAAGTAAGACATTGTCCTCTTGCTGATTAGCGTTGGCTTTTTTGTAAAAATCTAGATTTTTGTAACGAAACTAAAAAAAAAAAACAACAAATGAAAACCAGAAGTATCTATATATATAGTTAATTTTCAAACACTCAGCACTGAAATTCTATTTCAATATAAATGAAGATAGACACTAGGCATACACAGAAACGTGTTAACACTAGGCTTTGTTCCTCTTCCTCGCCAACGCCCTTGGATATCTCCCCCACACTGCCCCGGCCCCCGTTCGCCACACCCTGCCTACGCCCAAGTCCATATGTAAATAGCACTGCGTATAGAACACGTCTGGGAATATGTCAACGCCCTTGCCAGATTAAACGCGCCGTACTGAAATTAAAAATTATCCGTTTCAGCACATTTCTTTTGTTTTTGAAATAATGTACAAATGGGTGTATGTAACTTTGTTTTTCATGAAATTAATCATTTAACCCATCACAGTCGACTAATTGTTGTTTTTACATTTCAGCCGCATTTCACTCAACATTTTACAAATATTTACTTCGTTTTAACGACGTTTCAATAATCAATTAGTAGAGGGACTGTTTTTAGTTGAAATACGCCAATATGAATCAAGCAGTTCGCAATTTCAGGCTATTTCATAACTTTAAATCCTTTGCAAAATATCGTACTACTAGCGCCGTTGTTAAGTCTGTGTTGCCAATAACAAAATTCAAATGGTGCTATTGTATGTTTTTATGTTTGACAGCTGAATCTGAAATCAAAATAAACATCGGCCGACGCCCAAACAAAACATTATTTTTGTGGAATAGGCGTGTCGCACACACCCGGCTGCAGTCTCCGCTGACGCTTAATAAGAAATACTTTAAATATTATATCAGTTGGTCTTTTAAATTGTCAAGTTATCGGCGCTCTAATATTACTCAGTGATTTTGTTTTGTTTTAATTCAATTTTTAATAATTATTTTTCAATTACATAACTTTGATTATCGGTATATTGATTAATTCGTGCCTACGGTGAAGAAAAACCGACAATGGTGTCTACAAGGGGGGTTCGTTATAAATTCAGCGAAGGCGAGCGCGTTTTGTGTTATGAACCGGATCCTACAAAAGCCAAGGTGCTCTACGATTCCAAGGTAAGTACCGCAGTGCTAGGTCTAACCACGCCCTGTACCAACTCAAGTTTATCAGCTTTAGTCATTATAATACTCCAAATACAACTGCAACAACTACTAAACAACAGCTAGGTTATAAATTATATACAACTTTTTTGCCAATACTTTTTGATAAAAAATTGTTTAAAAGTGACTCTACTGTACATAACTAACTTCCATATGAACTTGTAGATCTTCTACATAGCTTAATTTACAAAATACTATTCCTTATTAATTTAAAAATATTCCAGAAAACTATTTTTGGGGACAGAAAATAATACATGATTAGACCATTTTAAAAGTAGTGAGCCGTTATGCTACTTTCAGTTAAGTACATATTGTTTGTTGTAATCCCCGTTTTACTTATTAGTAAAATAAAGTTTGTGGCAAATTTTAGAACTTGGAACAAGCAGTAAGGGTGGGGCCAGACCTCATTTTGGCTTTATTACTTGTAAATAATAATTCCAATTAAATCTATGCCTATTATTATATCATTCTGCCATGCCCTTATGCTGCTAATATATATTTTTGAGTGGACCACTTACATCAACAATGTTTTAAATACTGAAGCCATACAAAAGGTATAAGTAGGGTAGAGCAAAAGGGTTGGTTCTAAGTTAATTAGGATGTCTAGTGTATTATTTATCAAAGCAAACATGGCTTTATTTTGAGCTCCTTGAGCAAAACTAAACCCAACATTTTGTAAAAAATATGTAACAAAGTTAGTTTAATTCAACTTCATCATTAATTTTAAATAGGTGTTAGAAGTGATAGAGAGTAAGGACAAACGAGGGCGTCGGACTGTGGAGTACTTGATCCACTTCCAAGGGTGGAACTCATCCTGGGACCGATGCGTCAGCGAGGACTTTGTGTTGAAAGACACCGAAGAAAATAGACAGCTGCAGAGAGATCTTGCTGAGAAATCTCAACTACAACTGTAAGATTTTATGTTCTTATAAATATTAGTCTTTTGATTCGTTTTCAGAATTCTTTATATTGACCATGGCAATTTCCTGTAAATTTCCTCCAAAAATTACAAAAGGCTGCTGTTGCCCTAAACAATGATTTATTGATCTCTGTTTAATATAGGGGTGCATATCTGTATCGCCGGGAGCGCAAGAAGGGCGGCAGCACGACGAACGCGGGCGCGGGCCCCGCCAAGCGCGCCCGACATGGCTTCTCTGATGACGGCTCTTCTAGCAGCACACAGCCAGATGGTAAAATTTACTTTAGCGTTTTTGTTGTTATTTTATCGTATTTTTAATGACTGATCAATGATCATGTCAAAGTGTGTAAAAAAAGTAATTTTTCAGCAAAGGCCGTTCCCTTAACTACGAAGCGCATTTTTACAGTTATGTATTACTAATTACTACCTACTTCTATACCATTTGCGAAATCATCCCTCTGTTTCCGATGTTTAGTGTCATAGGTACTAATAAATCATTATGGGTTCACAAAACGAGTCATGAACCGCATTGGGTACATATCCGTACATATGAACAAGTAATACACGTGGCTATAACTGGCTATAGTTTCGAAAAGCGCGCCACCGACACACCCAAGTACGTCAAATATGGCCGCGTCGTTTACGCGGTAACGCCCAGACATGCGCACTACGCACCTCACCCCCTTCGCATTGCCGCTTTCCTTTGTTAGCGTGTTTATAAATACTTTTATTGAATGCTAAAAAGTTTTAACTTTTGCTCTAGCTAAATAAGTTGACGATATTATTATTTGGTGCCAGTATCATTTTGCTAGTATTTTTTCAGTTGCACATTCTAAAAGAATCTCTTGCATAATGTATGACAATATTCCGCTGCCGGTATTACATTTCTTGTGAATAAGAAGTTACTTAGTCTCGCTCGAACTTCAATATAGGGCGTCTACAATAGGTACATATCAAATATAAAATGCTGTATAGATAGATACGAACACGTCGAATGAGAGCGACATAGTTAGTACCCTACTTCAATGCAATTTTCCATTGTTGGGTCGCGCGCGGCTACTACACCGGAAATATGCGAAGCAGTTAAGGCCGGTCAACGTTCTTTAATTTCTTAGCAAGCATTTCGAGTTCTGCTCAGCTTCGTTTTATCGTAACGTATGTTTTGTCGGAAGATAGGCAGAACCTACGCTCATTGTGAACACACACTGAATAGTGGAGTATTCAGGGCATATCCATAACACTGAAGTCTACTTACAAACATAATAGTCATTTCGCCTTTGTGTTTGAGCATTGTACTTACAAATATCAACACACATAGGTGGTATTTAGTAGCCGTTCTTGATCAGATAACAACGAGGAAGGGGTGGAGGCGGCCGACACGGACTCATCGTCGGCGTCTGGGTCGGGCAGCTCGCAACCTCGCTCGCCACCGCCCAACGTGAGTGTGGGACGGGCGCATATCACACTACCTTCAGCTTTACGGTAAATAACAATAATGCAGTTATTAACTGAATAGCGTGCTTCTTTCCATCCATTCAGCCATTCGAGAATATTGGCGTTTAACTGAAAAGAATACATCACCGTCAATCAATCTGCCGAGCCTTTTCCAGGACCTTGAGGTCTTTTTAACAGGATGCAGCCGAGTAAAGGGATCTGACAACCAGTGCACAACCCAGTAACTGGGTAACACGATACCCCTTGGCAAGACTAATGTCAAATTGATGGCTTCTGACTAACTGTACGACTGTCCAAGATCTATAAATGACGCCGGGACCAACTGCTAAACGAGAGAAACGTATCAGTACCTATGTTGAGATCCACTGACCGACCTCTAGCAATGTTGCTTATCCTTGACGATTGACCCATGCGGCTGTTAATATTTAGACTCGTGCTCTTCAAATGTTAGAACACCGTCGTGAGATGTTAAAGCTCTCAAAAACAATAAGCCAATCAAGTCAACGCAGATGCTATGGCGTATCGTCCAACATTTTATTTCATAGCGTGGTAACC
Source organism: Hecatera dysodea (assembly GCA_905332915.2). Lineage (NCBI taxonomy): Eukaryota > Metazoa > Arthropoda > Insecta > Lepidoptera > Noctuidae > Hecatera > Hecatera dysodea. The sequence goes on from HG995309.1 coordinate 9,754,363, forward strand.
TGGTTCATGATATTTTTGGCTACATCTTCCAGAGATCGCCTGACATTCGACTACCACCTGGTAGTGAAGCGCGGTCGCCTTTCGCAGCTGCCGGCGACGCCGTGCGCGGCTCAGATCCTGGAGTCGTTCGTGAAGTGGTTCGCGCGCGCCGGCGCCTGGCATCCTACTCGCGCTCGCCATGATCCGCCGCAGAAGCCTGACATGCTTGATGTGTCTTGCAGGTACGATTATGTTCCAGGGTTGCGGAATTGTTCGAAAGAGTCACCGCGTACCTGCAATGCAAGGGGCATTTGAAGAAATACGGCTTTTAGTCAGTAAGAGCCTGACACTCCCTCCGCACCGCCCAGAGCGGGAAGAATGATCTCATGATTTCCCATCTACATAATTGAAAGAAGTTCTTTTCAGTTACTACCTACCTAGATATTTTGGGCGAATTCATTACAAGTTACCTATCGACTTATAAGACCATCACACATTTCCACCGTGTTATTTACAGGCTGAACCTAGTCCGTGAGGTGGCAGATGGACTGCGCGTTTACTTCGACTTCATCTTGCGCGGTCATCTGCTGTACAAGCAAGAACTGAACCAGTACCACGAGATTTGCGGACAATTCATCGATGAGTAAGTTACTGGTTTGATAACGTAGGCGTAACATCGCATGTTTTCTCGAAGGGTTAGGCAGAGAAAACCGGTCAAGTGCGTGTCTCACCACGCAAAGTGAAGGGTTCCGTAGTTCACTGTTAAAATCATAGAATTTTTAGTTGATATGTTCACTGTATACGTATTTAAATTTTTATGACCTGCCTTAGAGTGGTTTGGAAATTAGACTATATCACTCTTTATTCAGCTACGCTTTAGCTTACCTTTCAGGAAAAAGTACAACGCCATATGTTGCGGAGTAGCAGATCCTTTAGTTAGAAAATAATGAGTTGTAGAAATTTACCTATTAACATAGGTTCTAAGAGAGTTAAAAGGTCGACAACTCGACACGAATTAATGTTATTTTTATTATTATTAATATTTAAGTTACGGTTGCGTCAAGCTGTGCTGTTCAAACCAATTTTCGTTGGTAGTGTCGTTGAAGGTCTATTTGCTCATTTTTTTTTAGAATTTTCATTTTCATAGTTCAAAAGTTAGAGTTAGAGGGGACACATTTTTTACGAATGTGGAAGCACATAGGTATCTCAAAAAATACTGCTTTAAATACAAAAATAAAACTTTTTAGAAACCTCTATTTCATTTAGTAAGAGCTATCCAATGATAATAATAATAATAATAATACTAACTTTATTAATAATACCCCACACGATTAGGTTTCATTATGTTTGTTGGAATTCATTTTTTCATCCCTCAGTTACATGTATGGAGTGCCACCCATATATTTTTTTCCATAATATCACAGCACTATTGAATAGCGATTCACAGGTTGCACCTACCACTTTTCATTTATGTAGCTTTAATAGTCTTCGAGTAAAATGGCTGTGACATACAGACGGACGGACAGACAGACGGACATGATGAAATTATAAGGGTTCCGTTTTTGCCATTTGGCTACGAAACCCTAAAAACCAGTAGGTAGACACAGATATCGCCAGAATCTCCATAAAGTGGGGGTGGAGGCTATTGTCTAAATTAAGATGCGCACCATTACACTTTCTTCATGATAAGTACGGTTCTACCACTGTATCTATTTTCATTTTCTATTCAAACAGCGTATTCCAGTTTCTTGATGCCACATGGGACACTTCACCATTATCTCTGGGATGGCAGCGCACTTGCGTTGCGTCTGGTATTACTGTTTATGTCCTACTGACTCGCGTTTTCCGCACAGGCTCCCATTCGGTACTTTGTGCGTGGTATATTGCATGTCTTACAGCAGAGCCACCCAGTTACATTACAATTTAATAAAACATCAAGGGACTTACAAACCTCTAGGCAAGAAGAATGCAAGAAGATTAAGTTGGAGATGGAAGGAGAGGAAGAGTATGAGGACGAACCGATGTGCACTGAGGAGGAAGTTCTGACTGCCGCCGAGGAGGACCTCAAGAGCCCCAAGATACCGGAGTACTCGCACCTACCGCCCGATCCTATGGATGCTGATATAAAGAGCGAAGGTAATAAAAAACTGATTTATTTGTATTTTGATGATTTATTATGGAAGACTTACCTACAGCTAATCAAAAAGGAGTAAAAAAAACAAGAACAACCCAGTACCTAACAACCCCACCGGCCCAGTGGTGGGATTCTTAAGCATGAACTAGACTACCTCATTGATCTAATGATCAATAAGGCGACTGCTGATCGTCGAATTCTGGTGTGATAGGTACTCCATTAGGTAGCTTCAAGATTTCTAAAAAAGATTTTTAAACGAAACATTCTAAAAGTATTCGTTATTGCTCCTGCTCTTCTCTAATTAGGTCTCCACTAATTAGGTACCGACATCATAATGTTGGCTTTAAAGGTCGACAGGCAGTTTGGCAGAAAATTGTAATTTGTGGGAGATCTAAATTAAACCTTAACTCCAGGCCCCACATTACATCATAAATAGTTGTTGCCAACGTGGAAAATACTGCGGAATTTGGTGACGGTGTGTATGAGGGTGTGTAAGATATAAATATGTATGTATAAATTTATTGCTCAATAAATGTTTTATGAAAATATATAACATAGGGAATATATATAAATAAATTAATCCGACTAATCATACCTACAATTACACGCACATACGTATAGACTGCTAAGAAGTCTTGGCAACATCAATTAGTGTTTCTGTTTGCGTATAGTTTAAAAATGCAGTAACCATTTGATCATGTTATTTTTACATAATCGTACAATTTTACATATAGGAGAATTATGGCATATACATATATAAGTTACTAGCTGCTGCCAGCGACTTCGTCCCCGTGGAATCCCCGATTTTAAAACATTCTTAATCGCTGCTCCGCTCCTATTGGTTTAAGCGTGATGATATATAGCCTAAAGCCTTCCTCGATAAATGGTATATTCAACCCAAAAAGAATTTTTCAATTCGAACCAGTAGTTCCTGAGATTAGCGCGTTCAAACAAACAAACAAACTCTTCAGTTTTATAATATTAGTATAGACTAGCTTCTGCCAGCGACTTCGTCCGCGTGCAATAGTTACTTTACCCCCGATTTTGAAACTCTCAGCCCGATCGGTTTAAAATTGACAAAGTTTCATACAAATAATCAGAAAGCGCCGAACTGCTAAGCTATCGGTCATCACAGTTACACGTGTTATTGTGAGTCAACCATAAAATATAGACATATGCTGTTTAGGACATTTTTAACCGACTTCTAAAAAAGGAGGAGGTTCTCAATTCGGATGTTCGTATTTTTTTTTTTTTTTATGTTTGTTCGCGCATAACTCCGTCGCTTTTCAACCGATTTGAAAAATTCTTTTTTTGTTCGAAAGGGTATACTTCCCAAATGGTCCCATGAAAATTTTATCGAAATCGACCAAGCGGTTTTCGAAAAATCTAAAAAAATATCTAATTTACTTACATTGACGACCTCTTAGTTTACTCTGCAAAGGAGCAGTACGTTTTTTTTACACCAATGTGATTGGTTCGTTTAGGTGGGGGAGGGGAGGGGGTTTAGGTACCACTAAAAAGTGAAAAATAAAAAACTTTTTACAAAAAAAATACAACCGACTTTTCCACAAAAAATCAAAAAAGTACAAAATAACTTTGATTTCGGAAGTCGGTGTTCAAAAAATGAAAAAGGAACCACAAACACCGAGTTCCGAAATCAAAGTTATTTTGTACTTTTTTGATTTTTTGTGGAAAAGTCGGTTGTATTTTTTTTGTAAAAAGTTTTTTTTATGTAAAACATTTCCGTAATACATGATTTCTATGTAACTTTAACCATTAAGGCTACACACGCGACGAAAGCTTAAAAAATGGAGTAACTTCTCCCGTTTTCCCAACATTTTCCTTCACTGCTCTGCTCCTATTGATTGTAGCGTGATGAAAAGTATACTATAACCTGCCCAGGAGTATGAAGAATAATTGCACCAAGTTTCGTTAAAATCGGTCGAGTAGTTTTTGTTTCTATAAAGAACATACAGACAGACAGACAGACAGACAGACAGACAGAAAGACAGACAGACAGACAAAAATTTTACTGATTGCGTTTTTGGCACCAGTATCGATCACTAATCACCCCCTGATAGTTATTTTGAAAATATATTCCTTGTACAGAATTGACCTCTCTACAGATTTATTATAAGTATAGATATGCCACAATTCTACTTTTTTTTTTAATATAGAACGTAAGAAAAACAGTAGTATTTCATTCGTTCTACATTTAAATTTCTTTTAATCAGGTGAATCTAACAATCACGATGATGTCATCGCATCCAAGAGTGACTCCAATGATAAGAATGCTGCTATCAGCGACTCCACCACCGATGACAACCACGTCAGTGGCTCCGGCAAGACTCGCGAAGATCGCCCTGCCACTCGCAGCGGCAATGTGGCAAGGAGGTTGGTAACCATATGAGCTGTCAACTTCGCAAAGTTTCTTTTGTAAGTTATTCTGCCAGTGTCATGTATGGCAGAATTGTCGAAACCGGCCCAATTGGCACAAAAAAGTGTTTTTTTTTTTCTAGTTGAATTTTGCTAACAAATATGTTGTTTTCAGACTCCGCTCTCACAAGTCGGTTGTCTCGCAATCGGAGAATGAGGAGCCAGCCCCGTCAACTTCTACTGGCGAGCCGAGGCTGTTTGAAACCATGTCATCCAGGTAAAAAGTACTTTGGGAACAGACGCGCACACTTTTCGAAGAGCCTAGGAACAGTTCTGCAAATTTTTAAATTTTCAGATAACTTCACTTGAATAACATGGCATTTTCGACACAATTTCGAAATAAAGAAGTTGTCAAACCATTTAATTCCTTAGACAGTTTTCGGTTCAATATAAAATCTACTCTTAGATCTTATCTAGAGACTAGAGAAGCAGCCTTCGCTTCAGAGCTCCCTGGCTGGCAAGTAATTGGCTGGTGTGTTCCAGCGTGGGCAGCAGCGGCTCGTCCGTGAGCGAGTGCTGGGCGCGCCCCGCGCAGGCCGCCGCGCCCACGTCCACGCGCACGCCGCTCTCTCAGCTGCTCGACAAGGTAAACTTGGACCTTCAAATTGCCTATACCTGCTCTTAGCTCTCATTTTTTACATGATCCTATTTTACGCCGTCTACACTAATATCAATATTATAAAGAGGAAAGATTTGTATTTTTGTATGTAACGAATAAACTCAAAAACTACTGGACCATTTTCAAAAATTCTTTCACCATTAGAAAGCTACATTCACCCTGACTAACATAGGCTATATTTTATCCCCATATTCCCACGGAAACGGGAACTAAGCGGGTCAAACCGCGGGGCGCTGCTAGTAACGAATAAACTCGATAACTACTGGACCGATTTCAAAAATTATTTCACCATTAGAATGCTACATTTTCCCTGAGTAATATCTAAAGGGCCATTCAAGTATTACGTAAGCCCTAAAGGGGGCGTGGGGGTTATTTGTTGACAAAGGGGGGGGGGGGGTCAAAAATGTTATAAAATCTGCTTACGTAATACTTGAACGGCCCCTAATGCTATACCAAAGTAAATAAATTTCTAACCGTGCGAAGCCGATACAGGCCGTTAGTAACTTATATAGCAGGAACATTTTGTGAACACAGACAGGAACATGTTTTTACATTTGATTATTTTTTGTTAGGTGGCGAAATGGCAGATTATTCCCCGCGAGGGAACCGAACATTTGCCTTGCCGCGTGTATGGTGCCATTCATCTTGCCCGACTCTTCGGTACTGAATTTGTATAACTTATTTTATCACTATGAAGTACTATAGTAAAGTGCACTAAAAACATGAAAATAATATGTATTTTCTAAATTCCAGTGAAACTGCCAGACTTTCTGAACGCTACTCAGATGCCTGACTTCAAACTGAAGCTAATTCTTAAGCACATCGATATGTTCGTGCAGTAAGTGAATAACATTATAATATTCAAAGTTTGCATAACAGTTTTCTTCCAGAATAAAAGTTTTACTAAAGCATTTTATCATTTCACAGGTACTTGGACGAGCATAGCGAATGGTTCGGCGAGGTGTACTACGTCGCCGACAGCATGTCGCGCTCGCATTAAACTATCATCGGACACGGATACTCACCACAACAATTAACAAGCTCTCTTTTGAGATTCTTTACATTCCAAAATGTTAAAAACTTATCGCTGAATGTTTTTACGGCTCGAAATTAATTGAAAACAAAATTGTTTATGCGCCACCGTCCAAAATTGAACAAAACATACACTTGTCAGCGGTGTTTAGGAATAGCTACTATATTATCAAAATATGAACACGCTTTCCTCTTGAATCTCTTTTTAATTATACACATTTTGATAATATAGCAGCTGAATTTGACTATCTGCTAGTAATATTTTGAGATTACTAGAGAACAATCAATATTGTAAACGAGTGACTTATTGTAAAGCCTTCATTAGGAGACATAATGTTGAAATAAAGTATTTCAAAGTTCTCATGTTGAATACACACCTTGACTCGGACACCACTTCTGAACTACTTCTCTTGGTCCAGGTACCCCAAAGGGGAAAGGGAAGATTTTATAACTCAGAATACCGTAGCGATAAGAGAATTGTTGGAAGAATCTGCGAGGTCACATGGGTGATTTTGTGTGGAGACATTTTTGTATAAAAATGTATAAGTATTCACAAGTGGTGTACGGGTTAAAGAGTAAGTAGGGTACTATTTTCTTGTAGGAAATGTTTGTCAGTATTATGTAGTGGTTGTAATTGGGACCTTGTTAATTAGCACTGGCCTATCAATGCACAATAGGGAACCTGGTACGATTATTTTAAAATAAGTAGGGATAGTCATTATAGTTGGACTAGTCTACATTTAAATCTTTTATCTATGTACTGTATCTTCTAGCAAGTCCGAGGTCTATCTATCCATATGAACAGCCACCTATCTCGTCATTTTATGACCATAATAGTCGAGGTGTTCCAGTATCATAAAGACTGCGGGCTATTTAATAGAAAGATATATCAACGGCAATGTTCAACTGTATGGAATAGATACAGATAATAGATATTCACATTGTGACAATAGTTTAAGTATTATAGTAGTGTTTCAGCTAATTATTATAATTTACCGTGCGTGTTGTGTCGCGCATTTTACAGAATGCCGATTGATCTAGCACTTAGAAGTTACGGGCTGTCATTCCGACGCAACACACTATTATAAACTATAACAATATTTATTACAAGTAGTTCCTTTACGAAACCTTCGATCAGTGCTGTCGTTCGAACGTTGGCACTGATAAAAGATTTGGATATGTAGATATCGACAACATAATATGATTATTATAAGTACAGTGTAGTTTGACAAGTTAAAAAATAGCCAGTGTAATTCAATCATTATTATTAAATAATTTCAGATAATTATTACTATTTTTACTCATGAGTGACATTTCATTAATCATAGATTGATGCTACATACAATATTTAATCCGCATATTAATTAATAGTACTGCATTTTATTTTAGTGGACTACCATAAAAGGAAATAAAATATTATTTCAAATAGTTGTTTTATTATGAAAAATTACATTCTAACTTCAATAACAAAATCATTTTTGAGATTTAGGTAGTAAACCAGACAGTATTGAAAACTAAAAGTAATAAGACATAATTCACCTTAACAACACAATTACGTTAATGGCGTGTTGTGTTCATAAGGCACACAAGAAATATTAAATTGTTTTACCAAACATCATGTTTTCTACTTTGAACAAAACACCTTATTGGTTTATAACCCGGTGTTGCCATTTGAAAATGTTTGCTTAAACATCTAACACATTTTTCAAATTTAAATACTCACTAAGAAAAAGTATGACCCGGTTGATATTGTTATTAAAAAGGCTCAAACTAATATTTGTCAAAAGTACTGAAATATCAATAATAATAATTTAAATGTAAGTTGAAATAATGGAAAAATTGTTTTATACCTATCTAGAATCAAACTGAGCAAGACCAGTTCTTTATCACCAATATTTTTATTTGAAATTCTTAGTAATATGAAACGAACGTAAAAAATGTGGTAGTATTATGTGCAATGGAGCCTATGGTTATCGTTATCCATTTATAAGGGCGCTATACACCGAATCTGAAAAGTTATTCAACATTGGAGAGATAACTGGCTGCCTATCTAGATGGCTCCGATATCCAAAAGAGAAAGACGACAAAATTGTCCTGCTTTACATTCGCCATTTTATACCAGGCACAACTTGCCCGGTAGATGGAGCATATGACACAGATCTCATACATCAACGTCCTTGGTAGTTGCGGTCATTAAACGCGAAAGCAAGATGGCCGTGGCACTTCCCATAACCACAACTGCCACTAGTCCTGGTGTTTAGTGAAGTGTATGGCGCCGTTAAACAATGGACCATAACATGATAGAGAGCGACTAATCCTGATCCATTCTGTGTATGACGCGGCGGTACTCCTGCTCCAGCGCGAGGTACTGGTTGGCCAGGCGGCCGTGCGTCTCGCTTAGCCCCGTGGCACTCACTGTCGCTGCATATTCTTCTGGTTTTAATACTTTTTGCAATTTTTTCATTTCTAATTTCTTTTTCTGTGAACAAGCATTGATTGGCATTCATTGAAAATTTCTACAAATAAATCAAATTGAATTGTCTGATTATAATATCAAAATAACAGATTTTTAGTAAATATATATAAAAGAGTATATACAAGACTTATAACAAAATTGAAAAAAGAAATATGTCTGGGTAATCTCCGAAACGGCTGAACCGATTTTGACGGGGTTCCGTATATAAAAATAAAATTCCGTAGTTTTCAACATAGTCTACATTGTGTTGTTGAAGTTGTTTGTACCCCGATAAAATAATTATAGGCATACTCAGAAGCGGAACAACTTCAGAGATAATGCTTAGCAACAGTTAAGGGCGCATATTCCGAACGGCATTTCATACAAATTTTCAAGTCGTTATTTTCCGAAATGACTGAACCGATTTTAGTGAAACTTCAGACATATAAGCAGGTTACATAGGTCTAAAAAGTTAGTTAAACACATTTTCGAAATGTCTTATTTTAAAAAAGATAACTGGAAATTTATGTTTGTATGGAACATTTAAAATGGGGCTAATTTAACTGTAACACTATTTATCGAAAATGTTTTCAATTAACTTTTTAGACCTATGTATTCTGCTTACGTGTGTAAAGTTTCATTAAAATCGGTTTAGTCATTTCGGAAAATAACGACTTGAAAATTTGTATGAAATGCCGTTCGGAATATGCGCCCTTAAGTACAAAGTACCCCATTGTCTGTACTAATATTTCATGCACTGATAAGAGAGCCAATAGATGTAGTCTAAAAATAGATCATGATAATACTCAACTTTACTGATTTTACTCTGAATGGATCTAGATGAAATTTGGCACAGAGATAGATTATAGTCTGGAATAGCACTTAGGCTACTTTTTATCCCAGGAGTGCGTTCCCTTCGGATAGTTTCAGAATTTCAAGCGGGCGAAGCTGCTGGCAGAAGCTAGTGTAACATACCTGGAAAGGCGCATTGAGTCTGTTTTTGACGTCAAGCCTGTAGTTCAAGTAGGCAGTCTTATCCGAAGTGTTGGTATTCTTCAAACGCAGGATCTCGTACACGCGCCGGGATTGCTTCTTGTTGATCTTGAACTTACTACTAGCTTGGTTCGCCATGTCTTGAGAAAACCTGAAACGATTTAAAATATTTTTTAATTGTTTTGGGCTATATGTAGAATGCATCAAGACAAATGGGGGCCTCGTTCACACTAGGAGCCAGAAGACGATCATCGTCGCCAAAGGACTATGAAATATTTTTTTTAATATATTTCATATTTAGTATTATATAATATTATGTAATTATTAGTTATTCCAAATAAAATAAAATAAAAAATATTCTGGCGTGCCGACTTAAGAGGCATTCATAATGGATTAGACAGAGAAGGCAACTCACCAGAAAGACTAAATTCTATAGGCGAGACCTTTGCCCGGCAGTAAGACAATATAGGCTAATAAAAATAAAATATTGAGCTCACCATATTTGCAGTTAGCATTTGCACAAAAGAGCACTTACTGTCCTACATTGTTAGAACATATACTGTGCTCAGATTTGATTATAATAAATTCTATTAAGCAAGGTTAAGATCAAGTCAAGACACAATAAAAAGACTGTTAGAATCATTCTTAATAATTACCCTTGAAGTAGTTTGACAGGGTGAAAAGCTGGTAAATCACTGCAGTTCTTGGCGTCAACATAATCTCTAATTCTCTGGAAGTCTTGTGATGGATCCTCCACCGTAATATCAACTACTTCTGGTTGAATCATAAAGTGGGAATAAACAGCCTGAAAATAACAAACATTTCATATTATTAGAATACGGGTAGCCAATGACTCAAAATTATTTCCAACCAATATAAAATAGTTCTATTATCTTTGGAAATACGGCGGCAATCATTTTGGATTAACGAAGCTGGCATTGGGCCAATACACCAAGCCATACGTATCACTTTTATGCTTCATTACTGCATCACGGCAGTACCCACGTAAATGTGTAACACTGTATTTACGTACTGCAAGCTTCAATACTCAGATGTTATTAAACTAATTGTGGTTTCTCCACTTCGTACGGCCAGAACTATAGATAGGCTAGACTGGCACATTCGAATATCAGGATCAGTGCATCATGAATGGGGTCGTAGAAATGCATGCATGACAAGTCTCTTTTTAATTAAATTGTTACCATCGAGTATATTTACTTCATTGAACCCATTTATTTATTTAAAGAATCCTGCCAAAACTTTTCTTAATCACAATCTTCAACCATACCTTTGATAATACTGATCAATAGCAGCATTGATGTACATATACTTATGAAAGACTAGTGGCAGCCCAGTAAGTTTATATCTATTACTTCCTCATTTATCATGTTCATGTTCAACTTTCATAGAAAAGATACCCTTAAAATAGTAATTGCCAAAATCCTTTCTAAGCAAAACTTACATTATAAAAAAAAATCTACATTCCAAATTTCAGCTACCAAAAGTTATTATTTTTGGCACAGCCTAGGTCTATGTGTGTTGACACACAATTCAAAAGTATATAGATGTAAGACAAATGTACATACCTGTAACAGTTGCGCGCAGATGCCAAGCTTCCTGAAGGGCGGCAGCGTGAGCACCTGCGAGATGCGCGGGCGCGAGTGGCGCGGGTAGGCGTAGTAGCGGTACACGCTGGCGTACGCCGCCGTGGCGTAGCGCGCGCCGCCTTCACTCGACTGGTACTTCTCGAATCTGGAACCACATGGGCTCATGTGAAAGATAGGTTGATACAATGTTTGTAAATAGTAGTAGAAGTCATAAACTGCTTCCAAAAGTAAAACCAACAAGTACCTATTATCCCAGTGTACATGACTGATGCCCAGTCAGTCATGTACACTTACTTGGCAATAAATGCTTATTTTTTAGCTATTCAATTAAGAGGTATGAAAATCTAATAAACTAGTATGCCTAAAAAGGACGACGAAGGATGACTTCAGAGAAAAGGTTGCCAATATGCTGCACTGACAACAAATAACAGGATAAAGATAGATGACAAAGACATGATACCTCTACCATGTCTTTGTCATCTATCTTTTGATCTGGCTTAGTCTCCATATTGTTGCTCAAAGTAATTGGGATACACAACACTTTTTAGTTGAAAGATAACATATTATTTTGCTAACCAATTTCATCACTAAACTTCATTTATCACTTATCTCTAGAATTAAAAAGATTAGTCTAATAAGGAAACAGTACTTACACTGTAAAGAATGTCCACTGATCATCATCCACATCAATGAAGGATGCTGCATCCACATACCACAACAAGAATGTCTGTAACCTCTCATGGAATGCTAGGAAGCCAGGGGTGGATGTTTCACAGTAGTACACTTCAAAGGACCGCTTGTCACCACCATCAACTATAAAATAATCATATCATTTATTGGTTTGTTGAAAAGTCCCAAAAAGCTAAAAAATGGAATGAAGATGTGCAAATATTTTGGTCAAAATTTGCAAAAATGTTGTTTTTTAATTTTATTTTGTAGCCAAATTGTTAGCTCTATGATAAAAATAGCCCAGAAAAAATTGTTGCTCATGTAATTAGCTATAAAATTTGTTTTTATACTTTTTTCCCTAAGATTCACGATTTCTTGGAAAATAAAATTCACTCTGACCAACCAATATTCTAGCTGTATGAACAAAAATCATGAGTACTGTAGATGGATGGCACCAAGAATTGATAGCAAGTATCCATACCTTGGATTGACACAGTAAACATCAATCAGAACAAATGTTTGGAAAGTAAAATAGAACAAGATATAATAGTTTGGACAGTGTATTTGATTACCCATTGAAGTTACACAAAATTAAATAACTTATGCCTAGAAACAACCGATCCCAACCATCATGGATCAACAAGTAATATGGCTAGAATTTGATGGTAGCTCTCAAACTAAACTGTATTGAGAACCATTGGAAAGACTAGATATGCTAATGTGTGTGTGTGTGTGTGTGTGCGTGTGTCTTATAGCAAATATTTAAACTTATCCTCAAAAATGTAGTGCCTCCCAGCAAGAGTTTTCAAAAAATATAAAAATCAAGATAACAAATCCAAAGGTGAATGTTTTCCATTTAACTGTTATATTGATCAACTACCCTGCTATTTTTATTGCATAAAGTTATATTTACTTTACATGTTGTCAACAATCTCATAACAAAGTTCATTGACCTACATAAGTAAATGAGTAGCCAGCGACACTCAATACACTGAATGTTTATAATAAGTAAGAACCAGCTAATATAACTTCTTACCAGGCATAAACAAACAACTTTAGAATCAATAGCAATGTTGGATGGACTAAAACATAATTTGGTTCATCTAGTATACTTACAGGGCTCAACTGAGAATGCATGTATCAACTCCCCATGTGGGACAAATGACTCATCTTTCTTTAGTATAGACACAAAGTGGTCCAAGTTGGTGACATATCCTGGTGCCAACACTTTAGTTAAGGCACCTTCTACATCATCCGGTTTCATACCTTCAGATTTATTTGGTTCAATCTGTAAATGCATGAGATCCTTCTGTTAATAAGTATTACTATTATAACCTCCTATGAATAACACCAGAAACATTCAATGTTACAGTACTGATGAACCTATATGTACGCTTTACAAGTTTAAATTCTAATATTTCTGAATAAGTGATGGATGTTTTGCCCACAACAGTTAATAACAGCTATCTAATAACAATAAGCTTGAACTAGCAAAACAATAACACAAAATGGAGAGACAATTACAAGCTTGTGTTCCCACTAGAGATATTGAAGATTTACAAGAAAAAAACTATTTTTTATAATCCAGAGGGAAAATATGTGCATTAGAAATTATAATGTGTTAAAATAAGTACCTTTTCTGTGTATTCAATTCCAAGATATGTCTGAAGACTACCTGCGCTATAGTAAAGTCTGATGTGCAAGTCTGTATAGCCAAATATGTTTTCGTTCTCCCCGAAAACTTGGTGGCACATCTCTGGGCCGAAACTTGTGTCGTCATTTTCCAGATCATCTACAGATCTCACTGAAAAAGTAAATAGAAAGCGTTAAACAAAATGGTGACTTATTTTGCCAACAGGATAAGACAGGTTTTTAGAAAATTGAAAGGAATATTTAAAACTATACAATTATATCGTTATATGTTTCCACGGCACGGTAAAGCAGAAAAGTGTACAGCACTTTTCTGCTTTACCGTGACACCAAGTTGTTTACGACCAATTAAGATTTTAGTTCAGAACACTAAATTCTTACCCAGCTTAAATTCCAATACCTCGTTTCCATCAACTACTAAATGGCACAGTGCATCAGTCATTTTCTACAATAATAAAAATCCAATTTCATTACACCCAATAACCCCGCGATTCCCGCGCAAAAAGATGGGGTACTAAAAATATTGGAAGACAAAACATGTAATAATCTGTGTTTACTAAGTATTCTCCACTGCTTTGTTTTGATATCTTGCCGGTGCACTAACAAAATCACTTGAATTGAAACAAAATTTACAGACGGGACTCAACAAAAACGCAAAAATGAGGGAAACGAAAGTTACTTTTTTAAATCAGCTGTCAAAAGTGTCATGAACGGTATCATGTCTGCTGAACGATGTTTTTTTTTCAGTAGTGCTGTATCTATGGTGTCCTAGACATGCCACAAGGATTCGACTAACCCAAGGGAAACATGCAATTCAGTACTCTCGATACGCTAGCGGCTTACAAGGGACATCAGATTAGTCCTTAACTATGGAAATCTGTGTGTTTTTATCGCCAGCAAACTATAGTGACTAAAGTATGTATACCTAGCAAAATAGGACAGATCTAGGTACTCTACAGAGGCCCTAAGGTAGAGTGCCATGTGAAAGACGGTGTACCTCCCCCGGTACGGTACCCCTCAACCCCGCACATCTGAGTTGCGTAGCGATTCAACTCTTGCCACACACTCGTGTAGAATAGAGTGTTGGTAGAATCAACTAACATTGATTCTCTGAAGACAGAATCGAATGCAAGGCTCAATCTGCCTAGCCTTTTCCCAAGTATGTTGTGCTCGGCTTCCAATTTAAACGGATGCAGTTAAGTTACATAGTTACTGAACTAGATGATACGATACCCCTTGGTAAGGCAACACAGACGTATAACTTTATACGTCTGTACTCTCTTCTTCACTTTGCTGCCTCGCTTCACTTCCCGGTTTTATATGATTTTTAACCAGTTCACAAATCCCTTTCCACTGAAACGGAGTGGAGATTTTATGCAATTCCATTAGCACGGTCCACTCCACTCCTATCCTCTCTACTCCAGTGGGTGGTCGGCTGTGCATTGACATTTCAGCATGGACTTATTATATTTCAGTCAGTCAGCTTCCCTTCTAACAGAAGATAAATGATAAAAAAAATCATCGACCCAATAAATTAGCGACAGCGAGCTCCTGGTATTACAGGAATGTTTTCAATATTTAAGATCGATTGGTGGAATGATTACTTTCTATCAATGTTTTATTATGTGGTTATTAAAACAATTTTCTGAAGTTTCCCATTATTCTGAGAAACCAGGCTCCTCCTTATTTTCTTTTTATCGGAGGGCCTGGGACAACCACGGACAGCTTCACAAAGTTGTTATGATTATCCAGTTTTGCTATTAAATTAAAAGTAATTCTAATGAATAAATTCCATAATATAATATCTGATTAATTGTCCACAAATATCGATAATTCATAGCAAAGTGTGACAGTATAAGCCGAGTAAGCTATGCCGTTGCCTAATAATGAAAAGAAAAAAGCAATATCGATGGTTCATTCATTTATGTGACGTCATTATGGCCTGGTTGGGTTAGGTTTGCTTGGAAATTTTTGTTAACAATCTTGTATTTTAATATATTATATGTTGTGCTACTTATTTTAGATTAGTAATATAAATACCTCATATAGTACCGGTAATCCTGGTGCCGAGAAGTGTCTGTTTCGACGACATTTTCTGGCGAAAATGAATCGCCATGAAGGTGGGTAATGATAATCAAAATTTGTTCGATGCTATTGTCACTGCGAATTTCATTGCAAAAAAATATGAAAATATTGTCATCTTAGCGTAATTATACGTTTTATGCATTCGATTTTCATGTCATTGTTATAACTGTAAAGGAAATAACGAATTGTTGTTGTACTTTGTGTATTGACAAATTTTCAGGAGTCAGCTGTGATTCTTGTTTGAAAAATAACTTCAGAGGACGACGATACAAATGTTTGATTTGCATCGACTATGACTTGTGTGCAGCCTGCTATGAGACCGGCGCTACCACAAACCAACACACTACAGAGCATCCCATGCAATGCATTCTATCAAGAAGTGACTTTGGTGAGACCTATTTACTGAGCTATGTATATTAAACTGCATCTTATATGCCAAATACTTGTACGTAATGCCTGTGCAAGCTTAATTAACACATAGATAGAATTAAACTTATAAAATACAACAAATAACTGAAATCTGTTAGCATGGCATACATTTTTAGAACATCAAACAAAATGTTGTTTATCTGTATCTCATAAAAAAACATTTGAGTCTTATACAAAATAGTAATATATCAGTGGTTAGAGATTTTAGAAAATATGTAGTTCACATGCCTTTTGTTTATAAACAATAAATTACATTGTATTATTATGAGACAATGAAATTTCTATGGAAAACTGGCCTAGAATGTATTCAAACATTACAATAGATATCCATTTGAACATGAATCATGATCAACAAATATGTTCTCAATTATGATTTATGAACGAAAATATTGTAAATAACAAAGCTGCTTTAATACTAATAATATTCCTATAAGAAAATTGTACTTATCTGTTCATTCACAGCATCGGTAAAATAACTTCATTCTTACTTTGTCAAAAGACTGAGTCACTGTTGATTTCATTTTTAATGGTTGCCTAACAAAGATAATGTTGTTTTTAAAATCTTTCAGCTTTGCTTAGCCAGCCAATAAACATTGCATGAAATAGTTTCAAATGCAAAGTGAATGAATTTAATATTAAAACAATGAATCTGTAATTAATCAATACATTAGATGTCAAATCTTCAAGATGTAACAGATTATACACAAAATGAATAATTGGTCAATGTCATTCATGATGTTTATATTTTATGTATAATTTTTTACAACTTGTATATTATTTAAAAAAATGTGCTAGTTATTGGTGAAATGTGTGTGTACTCTGCCCTACTCTCCAGGGAATGTAGGCATGATGTTAGGAAATGTGAGCGGTTTCTTCAAAATGTACTTATTTAATATCATTTCATATCACCTTTAGATCTGTACTATGGTGGAGAGGCACTCACTTTGGAACAGCCTCAGGCATACACATGTCCATTCTGCAATCGGATGGGCTTCACTGACACAGCGCTCATGGAGCATGTTACAGCAGAGCATGCAGATACTACACTGGCTGTGAGTATCATATCACCTTATTCTTTTTTGTTGTTAACTGCTGACTATTGCACCCAAATACAAAGCATCATTGAGGTATGTGGTTTAATACAATGTGAACTGTTTAGTGAATACTGCCTGTAATTTCTTTCTAAATGGAAATTGTCTGTCCATATTGGAAATTGTCCATCCAAGTATCATTTGGTGATATTCAGTTATGTTAGAATCTTACCCATTTACATACATTTATCATATTTTCATATGTATTTTTTACTGGGGTTTAATAAGTTATTAGTATGGTACAGTCAATTGCATGTCCATGGTAAAAAAATAATTTCTATAATGGTCAACACCATTGAGTCAAAGCATAAATATATCACATGATACGAAATCGTGTCGCGATGATGCCTTGAAAAACTTGAATCGTAAAAAGAAACGAACAAAGATACGTAAATGGAGTGTTATTTATGATTTCATTTGGTTCTGTTTGGACCCAATGACGTCTTCCTAATATCAAAAAATCGAAAATACGATTGTATTCGTATGGAGAACCCGACCGGGTGGTTGTGTCGACATAGGGCGACTTTCTTCTATTCGGACGAAGGCGCGCTTTTATCCTACAGAGCAGTTTCATCTCGTTTGTATCGATACACACGTGCGTTCACATCGCGTCTGTATCGCTAAACACGCGCGTCTGTATCGATTCAAACGCGTGTTTGAATTTATATAGGTGTCTATATAAATTCAAACACGCGTTTGAATCGCAAAGGTCTACAGGCTCCGACTGATTCGCGTGCGTATCGCGTCTATATCGAGTCATCGGCGCGTTTAAAAACGTGGTGTGCACAGACCCTGACACCTGTTTTTAACCAACTACAAAAAAGAAGGAGGTTCTCATCACTATTTACTGGGTGTACCGATTTTGATTATTATTTTTTGTTGTTCCCATTCAAATGAGTGAGATCTGACTGTATTTGATTGGTCTACATTGATGATGGTCTCAATTTCACTTATCAATTTAAAATGAAAAAAAAAGCTACGAATCCATAAAAATATAACTTTTTTTGTTGTATGCTGGTTGTACTTTTTGTAAAAAGGTTTTTTTGTAGTATATGCTACAAATGCTTAGTTGACCGTATTTACTTAATATAAAAGAAAATATAATATTTCTTGTTCACTATTATTGTTTTTGAGTGCTTCTATATTTATATGTTTTGTAAACAGGTGGTGTGTCCAGTATGTGCTTCGATGCCTGGTGGGGAACCCAATTTCGTGACGGATGACTTCGCTGGACATCTTACCCTGGAACATAGGACTGGTCCAAGAGATCTCATTTCATTTCTGATATCCTTTTGAATATCATAATGTTTCTTACAGGCTATTATATACAGGATATTCTGGTGTTTCTCAACGGAGTTAAATATGCTTGATTAATGTAATAAAAAGCAGTGTTGAGACTCCTACTCTTAGCATCGCTTTTATTTATTCAGTTATATGTATGCAATAATAATTATCAAGGTCTTATACTCGGATGCAAGAAGTATTTTTAGCTTTTTTTTTTTGTTAGGGTATTTGTGTTTTTCTGTATATGTTGTGTTTTCTGAGTAACGAATTAATTCCTTAACCACGCCGCACGATGAACCGAGCGGTATCAGGCACGGTGGCGTCCGACGCATGCCGCACTCGGGCCGCGGCGTGAGTCGCGCAAGACGAACCAACATGCAGTTTAGGTAACTCATATTTTTACTCAAATTGTATAAACGCAACAAAGTATTCATATTCTATTTAAAAACTATATACTATTTTTGAGTTCTGCCATAGTCTGGCCAAAAAACGAAGATGAAAGGTCAACAGCATCATTTGACTCACATTTAATTTGTGGCTTCCAATTATCCCCTGAAACTGAATAGAAGTATGTTACCAATATGAACTTCACAAACATAATTTGTATGATTATTTAATTGCTGGCGACCACTCATTGACAAGTTACTACAGACACCATAAAATAACGTTATAATGCCACCATGATTCTATTGCGAGAAAGCGGACTTACATGACTGATAGCATCACTCTGCTTCATAATCATGAAGGTCCCAGTACAGCTAAGCTTAAATGTTCTACTTAGTAAGTCAATTACAATTATGTTTCCTTAGTTTTTGGAACGATGTTCCTTAAAGTGGCTGTATGTAGGGTGTGCGATTCAGAAGAAAAGTAATGTCGAGTCTTACTTTTTCTGTCACACTGACAGAAAAAGTAAGATGTATGGATGTAGGATGTATCTCTCTATGAGCAGGCTCTCTTCTCTTTATCTGAGAGCACCTGAAGTAAATGTTAAGGTTGCATATGTTGTGTCGCAGCACGGGCGGCGGCATCTCGTCGCTGTCGCCGTCGTCGCGCGACGCCGTGGTGGACCCCATCGCCGAGCTGCTGTCGCAGCTGTCGGGCGTGCGGCGCGGCGCCGGCCAGCCCGGCACGCCCAGCCAGCTGCAGCAGCTGCAGATGCAGCTGCAACTCGAACGACAACAGGCCACGGTTAGAACCAACAACCATTCTATCTATCCCAGTTTGTTCCACTGCGAGGTAAAGGCTCTCCCTTTTCAACGAGTGAAAGAGTCCAGATCGACCCGGGCCGCCATTATTGCCGCGATGTCGGCTGCCGTTTTACAGGGCACATTCGGTAGTTATTTACGCCCATTTCTCATCTGACCAGCGGCAGACATGGCTAACCCAATCAGATTACGACTCATGAAGAATATATAATGTATCATTGCTTTAAATGGTGTAATAGGGATGTTTCCTGAGGAATAAAAATATGATCCTATTTAGTCCGTCAGTTAGATTATCGAAAAATATTGGACACGTATTTTTTGCTTTATGAAATCTCTAAAAATTGACGAAGATAAAAAGCTTCAAAGATCATGAGTGTGGGCTTGTGACATCAGGGCGTGGTAAAAATCGTCGCACGGAGTGACGTCACACGAGTTTTCAACGCACTATATCGTCTTCGTTTTTTGTTTACGTGAAAAAATAAAAAAATACGTGTCCAATATTTTTGGGAAGTCTATCTTACGGACTAATTAGATTTTTTTAGGCAACTACCCTATTTTATTATTATTGCCATCCCGATGTAAATTCCATGCTGGTGCATGTCAATATTCTATTATCTACACTAATATTATAAAGAGGACAGATTTGTATTTTTGTGTGTGTGTGTTTGTAATGGATAACTACTGGGCCGATTTCAAAAATTCTTTCACCATTAGAAAACTGCGTTCACCCTGAGTAACATAGGCTATATTTTATCCCCATATTCCCACGGGAACGGAAACTACAGGGGTGAAACTGCGGGGTGCTGCTAGTTATTCATAAAGTTAATCAACATGAATCTGCCTTGTGATTAAAAAATTACATAGTACAATATCGTACTTATAACAGCCGCGTGAACGGGTCCAATTGGAGATAATACTGGTAAATGACACGACTAACGGCTCTCTCTCAGTAATTTTCTAATACACAAGTAAACCCATTTATTACTGCCCGTTATTTTACTCTGAAAGATTGAAATTTGTATCAATTAACGTGAAATCCAATTTTATTAATTATAGTTTAATCACCGACAGGCGGCCCGGCAGCAGCTGGAGCGGCTGCCGCGGCGCGGAGGAGGCGCGGCGGGCTCGGCCGGCGCCGCGCCGCCGCCCGCGCCGCAGCCCGCCGCCGCGCAGCCCATGCCACAACCCGAACCCAGCGACTCGCAATTTCTCCTCTCCGGCTTTCTCGGTGAGTACCGCCACGCCACCCTCCTTCGCCCCCTCTCTCTCTCTCAGGCTCTGTTCCTCTAACCAGTACCGTGTGTCCGCAGGCGCCAGCGACAGCCAGGCGGGCCCCGAGGCGGAGAGCCGCGCGGCGCTGCTGCGCGGGCTGGTGCTGGCGTCGCTGGGCCGTGCGCCGCCCGCGCGCGCGCCCCCCGCGCCCGCCGCTCCCCCCGCGCCGCCCGCGCCCCGCGCCGCGCCCGCGCCCACGCCGCCGGCCGCCATGCTGCGCGTCAAGCCGCAGCCGCGCACCAAGGTACCGTGCCGCTCCCTCAGCGCCGAGCGCCCGAGCGTGTGATAGTGACGAGCTGTTCCCCGCAGGAGGCGGCGGCGCGCGCGCACGCGGCGGCGCGGCAGCTGCCCGAGGGCAGGTAGGACCGGCCCGCGGCCCGGCCGGCGCCGAGCGGCCCGCGCGCAGGGCCCGGCCGGCCCGCCGCGGCCGCGCCTAGTGCGGCCCGCGCAGCGCGGCGCCGGCGGCGGTGCGGCCCGCCCCGCGCGGCGCCGGCGGCGGGCCGCGCCCGAGCCCGGCACGGAAGGACGGCGGTGGATGAAACTATTCGATGTTTACTCGTTAGATGTTACGGTAGTCCACGATCGCGCTCGAGGGTAAAGTTGGTGGCCGTCGATGTTGTTAGTGTTTATCCGTTGTAAATATGGAGTCGCGGGCGCTCCCGGTCGCCGGCCGGAGCCGCTCCGTTACCTGGACTCGTTTCTTTGTTTTACGCTAACACTTATTAGTGGACGCTTTTGTTTGTTTTGTTGGCTTTCGAAATATCCGTGTGATTTCCTTTATAGTAGAGAATTAATAGTGATGGAATGTTTTAATCGATTTAACTACGATTAAATTTAAAAGAATAATGATATGCATAGGGCGTCGTTATTAAATTATTATCGTATGAGAGGAGTCCTATCGAATTGCATTTGCATTAAGATTAGATAAGTTTAAATAATTCGCAAATTCGCAGATTATTCAAAATTAATTATAATATTGATGGGTCAGTCATTAAAGTGTGACGTCGTTTAGGATTGCTATAAAAATAATTACTGTATTTATCTTATATAAAGTATAGATTTTGTGTTAATTTATTCAGCAACTTCTTAACATATTTCACGGTAAACACTGACTCCTCTCTAAAGTTATTATTTTTATAAAACAGTTGAAACCATACTTACCCACAAATTTTCACTAGCTACTCAAACAAAGTGCTTATTAGTTTGATTATTATACTCCAACATTACAAAATGTTTGTATGTACCCTAATTAAATTCTATAATATTATAAATGTATTTTATTTACTAAATTAATAGCAACCATGCCCATAATTTGTTTTATTTCTTCCATGTTGCAGAACGACTGATTATTGACTACAGCTGAGGCTAGTGAAACATCAAACAATGTTTATATTCGGGAAATGTCGAGGATTCCGCCGAAAGTGTTGATCGCGGGTCATAAGTTTTATTTATAATTAATTAATTAATGTAGATCTTACAATAAAGTCAGTTAAAATCAAAACAATCAAGGTTAATTCCATCGACTTATTGCATACATACTACATAATGTTAACGAGGGAAGAGACACAAATTGCCACACATAACTACCACAGGTAACGGGTTTGGAATTCAAGCATGTTTGTGCATTATAAAAATCTGTGATACTTTGGACGATAAGTTGGCCACGCCTCTAGCAACTCATGGGGTCGGGCTTATAACTATTAATATATCACTTAAAACTTTATCATCAATTTTTTACCAACATAACTTTTTCGCAGTAACGAGGCCAGGACTGTCTTGCTTATTGGAGGCCTGGGCACAGGATTCTTCACAGGCGACCCTACGACTGACAGAATTCTTGAAAAATAAATATAAAAGCATCCGGAACAGGAACTCTTTTAGCATTTACAAGTTAGTGCTTAAAATCTATAGAGAAAGAAATCTAGAGTGAAATAAGTTTTTTATTTTCGAGCTAGCCCGCGACTTCGTTCGCATGAATATCGGAATTTTAAAAAAGTATTGCGTTGGAAATATGTTCGTACAGTGAATACCTTGTCTAACCTGACCCAGTTTAGAAAATAATATTTATGAAATAGGGTAATGCAAGGCACTGACTGTATCTACTTCTTTCATATAAAATGCCGACCAAATCAGATAATATTATCTCTTACCGTACCTAGACTAGAATCAAAATCAACAAAACAGACTACCTATCGAACGAATGGCTAGCACAGTGCTAGTCATCAAACTACAAAACAAAGAAACTTATTAATCGAGTTGATTCTTAATTTCCTACTACAAATGAATGTACAATACGTACCAGGGGCCGTACCACTAAGTGCCATTGCTATTGCTACCATGATATCTGTGTGAAAAAGGGATAATGCTATTCGTCTTGTATAACTCCGTCTCTCTCTGACACAGGAAGCATGATGGATTTAAGACGTCATGGTAGGGCTACAGCAGCCTAAAAATGTTCACTGAGACACATATAAGTATTATAAAAACATCGTAAAATTACCAAATTCTACGATAATTATGTATGGCCACTACACATAAACTAGGTACTATCGTGCATACTTTTCATATTTCCAAACACATCGGTTAAGTTTTTAAACGAGTTCATGTATTTGTGTTCTGTCTTTTTTATAACATATCTCAGTTATTTTTAAGCAAAAATAGGGTGAGTCTACAATTTTATTATGCAGGTTTTTTTTTTCAGTGCACACACTTTGACAAATTAAAAAGTTTATTTAACACATATTTTTCATTTTGATACACCTTAGCACAACAAAAAAATATCTTTGACGAAAGATGTTTGCTGACTTTGAAACTGACTTCATGGCGAAGCTAAACGAGCTAAACTACCCTCCGTTCAGCCGTGCGCTTGTACGTAGGTATTTACGTGGGTAAAATGTACCTCCTGATCATGGATTTTATTAGGTTCGAAATAGACTTTTATAAGTTTAGTAATTCAAAGAGTAATTCCAACTTTTCCCCCAATCAATTAAATGCCCTGGCCCTGGGTGCTTGCCTTGAGTGTCCAGTGGAAGAGAGGAACTTGGCGATAGGCGCGGTCCGTACCCCACCGTTCCCATTTTAATCCCCCCGCTCCCATTTTACACGTCTAAATGACAAACCACGAATGTCACCGCGGTCTTGGAACGCAAAGGGCAATAGGAGGAACATGGTTGGGTTTTCGACAATAAGAGCCTGACACACCCTTCCGCTCCACCCAGAGCGGGAGAAGTCATTTGATGATTTCCCATCCAGTAAAAAAATCTGCCTAGCCTTATCTTAACTACATATATTAGGTTCGGCTCCCAGTCAAACCGGATTCAGCTGAATAGGTACTGGTATTTTACGTGAAGCGGCTGTCAACCAGACCTCAACCCATTAACTGGGGCACACGGTACTTCTTGGCAAGACTGGTGTCATATTTGCCGAGTATTTGCCAAAGATCTCCAAATGACAGCCGGGACCAACGACTTAGGTAACGAGCTTTCGGAGCTTTCCGAGGCACGGAGGAGTCTCGTTATGTGGAGACGGACAGACCGACCTCAGCAAGCATTACCTTGAAGATCGACCCGTGCGGCTGTTATAATTTAGCCACGAGCTCCACTGTTTCTGCCAGATGACCAACTTATAAATATACTTAATTAATGTGAAAAAAAAAGAAGAAAAATATGATTATTTTATCCTTTGGACTGTCATGTGCATAACCACCTTTCATTAGGATATCTATGATGTCTGCGATATTTTGAATGTTCGATTTATTTATTATATGAAATAACGAAATTATTATTTCCAAATAACGAAATTACCTATTCAAAATATTAATAAGCTACCAAGAAAATCACATTTTGCTTGTTGCATATTTTACTATGTTCTTGGCTGGTTTCGTATTGCGCTGCAGTCTCCTCCGTTCTTTGATTAGCGCGAGATGGAGTCTAAAAACGACGATTGAAAATGTACATACCTATATGACAAACTAGCACATATAGACATAGACAAATCTTTTATTTAGGGTTGATTTTTAATTTTAAATTTACTGAGTGTTAAAGTAAGAAGCGCTAAAATTAGTGCAAGTTTTTTGAGTTAGCATATTGTTTAACTAAGCCTTTGCCAAAGTATTACAATATTTCCTAATTGTAATACTGTGCCTGTGCTCTAGCAGTGGGCAGGCTATGGATTTGCAAAACCGGCCCCCCTGAAGGTTGCACCCTTGGCACCCGCCTTGCCAATCTCCTAGCTACGACGCTGATCCTAGTGCATTTTTGCGGATGGTTTAGCAGATTTCTTACGGCATCATTTGGCAACACTGTGAGGAACCCAACCCTATATTTATATATAGGGTAGGGTAGGGTAGGGTTGTACTGGACTTCGGATTTTGGATTTCCGTTGGGTTCACAGAGTACCTACTTTTATAAGTAAGAAATCCAAAATCCGAAAGTCCAGTAGGTACAACACTGAACACATGCCGATTGTGATTGTGTGCGTGTTGGCGAACATAGATAATACCACTATCTTGCCCCGCTAGGTTTATTGTGTTGGTTCTGTGATCTTGCCACTTGCCACTATTGGGCATTGGGTGGCGACCACAGAGTACTTTTTATTAATATGAGAGTGGCGACCATAGACCAATATTACAGGTGTATTCCCGTTCGTCCCCTCGACTTCGTCCCCCGACGGGGACGAACGGGAATTTACAAAAATAATATTTAATTTGTTCCCGATCGTCCCAATCCTAATTCAAGAGGGGACGAGTGGGAATATGTTCTTCGATTAGTGCCATTCGTCCCACTAAAAAGATTTGTGCAGAAATATGTTTATTCGTTGTTTCGTAGTTTACTTTTAAATTAAGTAGTTACTTCGTTAGATTTAATCATTATTTTACAAAATTCTTCTCTATTTTTTTATGAATTATGAAACGTATCCTAAGTTTAAATTAAAACCACCAGTATTATATTATTTGGTGGGGGCAATACCCCTAAAGAAAAAGAATTAATAAATTATTCCCGTTCGTCCCCCAAAAAATTTAGAGGGACCATCGGGAAAATAAATAACGAATTCCCGTTCGTCCCCGTCGGGGGACGAAGTCGAGGGGACGAACGGGAATACACCATATTACATACAATGTGGCGAGTGTGGCGACCATTGACCTATATCTCAATGGTGGCGACCGACACGTTAGGGTATATCACGTTAGGGTATATATGTTCTGTGGGGTATATAATGTTCTGTGGCGACCGACGACTTTGGTATGATGGTAGGTAGTAAATATTGAATTCCAACCCGGTGATATCTGTTTTACATTATAAATCTTTCTTATAATGACAGTGAGTTAATTAATAAACACAAATACAGTATGATCTTGTGCTATAAACGAGTTTGAATTGAAGTTTCACAATGGCAAGTGAAGAACATAAGTTACTTTCCCAATATATAAAAGATGTTCATTCGTTATTAAGGAAATCAACGTTGAAATTCGGAGCTGGTACTGCATGGCAGAACCATTGTAACAATGAAGAGACATTGTCGAAATATGCCCAATGCATGCAGAAACTGGCGACTACACACTGGGAAACGAATTGTAACAGTAAAACAAGTGAAGCTACATCAAGAATTAAATGGGTAGTCGAGTTTTGCTATGATTATTTCATCAATAGTATGTACAAAAAGTATAGAGAAAAAGAGCTACTTATTTCTTTGAAAATAGATCTACATGTGGATGTTGAAGAATCATTTTCTGGACCCATAAAGTTGTTAGATGTTGGCAGCTGTTATAATCCTTTCAGATTGTATGACATTTTTGATGTCTTAGCAGTTGACCTATGCCCTGCTAACACTACTGTGTTGCAATGTGACTTTTTAAATGTAAATGTTGGTTCTTGCAATGTTATAAAGGAATCAATAACAACCCAATTACAGGAGGAATCCTTCGATGTTGTTACATTTTGTTTCCTCCTAGAATATATACCCTCATCAGAGTTAAGAATCTTAGCTTGTGAGAAAGCTTACGGACTATTGAAGCCTGGTGGACTCCTGATAATCAGCACACCAGATTCCAAACATGTTGGTGCAAACAGCAAGATCATGAAATGTTGGCGATATGCTTTGGCTCATATTGGTTTTAATAGAATTAAGTATGAAAAAGCAAAGTTTATGCATTGTATGGCATTTAGAAAATCATTGAATAGGGAAATAGCCAAACGTTGGGCTTCACTTTATAAAGAATCATACATGAAATATGCTATTCACATACCACAAGATGCCAATATTTCAGAAGAAGTTTTAATTACACCTATTGACAAAGACTCTGTGGCAGATGACTTTCAAGAACTTCCCTTTGGCAACCATGAACACTAGATTGTTTGACATTAAAATAATACATCAAATTGTTGGTAATTTTTTATTGAGTACCCTTAAAATACACAATTATTATTACTAGATGTTAACCTTAAATTTATCTTATACTAATTACCATTCTCACCACTGATTTCAATTCAGCTGCATTGTTTTGTTTAACAACTTTCATAGAACAAATAATCTGGTCTGGTCTTCATAGCCAAAATAGTTTGTATACAAAATGTACTAAACTTGTCGATTTCTTATTTATTGGTATGGAATTGGAGAAAAAACATTTTTAATAATAATAATGATTCACAAAAATGTATTTACAATTTGCATTTAATTTTGAGGCTAAGCCAACTCACCAAATTTGGCTTTGCGTTTTTCCAATTTTTCTTTTTTTTCTATATCAGTCATTATTTTTGAGACTGATTCTCCAAATCTCTCAGCTCTCTTCTTGAGCTTCTCCATATTCTCAGATAGAGTGCCAGTATCAGTACTAGTGATGACTGAACTCTTTGCAGAAACATTCTGGCCAAATCTTTGCTTCCTCGCTTCTTTACGCTCATCTTCACTCATTTTTACTGGCAAACCAAATCTCTTGGCCCTTAATTCTAGTCTTGTTTTACCATCGATATCTGCAGTTATTTTTATTTTATTACTTGAGGCAGGGTTTGACTCGGTTGGCACAGTGACTTCTTTATCTTCAGCAGTTACTGCAAGAGCAGAGGTTATGGATATAGCTCTGTTCAATACAATTTTCTTAGAAGCGGACTCTTTGTTATCTGACGCCTTGGTTTCTTCTGATTTGTCTTTCTCTGTTGATGTTATTCTTCTTTTGAGAGTTCGCGGCGGCTTGGAATCTGCAGTAGGTTTAACCGGAGATGGCTGTTCAGAAAGCGCCAATTCTTCATTCAATGTATCGACTGCGGCATCATCAAGAATGTCAGCTTGGCTTTTATCATCTTCATCTTCTAAAACACCGTCGGAGTCGATTTCATCGGAATCCAAGTTGATGTCACCGTGGTCGTCTTGAGACATAGCCGCCTGTAGTCGAGACACTAATTCCGCTTTATCTCCTGTATATGTTAGTCCACGTGATTTTAATTCTTTGCGTAAATCAACCACTTTCATTTTGGTCACATCGGTCACGGTAGAATCTGCCATTACGGTGATAAATATTGCAGAAAATGTTAACCAAATAAAATGTTTGTTTGCGTACGGCAAGGCGGCAAACCACAGACTCTTCCTAGTAACTGTAAGTCTGTAACATGACATAGTCAGTGCTGCCAATAAAAATTTCTCGATTCCCCGCGTCATTGTTGTCAATTCCCCGAAATTCCCCGCTTGTTTTTGATTGATACCTATCATATCAATCAAAAACATATCATATTCCCCGAATTTATATTTTTGGAATAAAAACACTGTTTTATTCAAAATTTGTATAACAAATTTTGAAATTGTTGAAGTAAATTTGTGTAACAAATTTTGAAATACTGAACTGGATTAAAATAAGCATAATTATACATAACTATCATATTTTAATGCTGAACATGCGTAATTTAGCATCTATTTTTTAACAGCAGCTGCAGTTTTTAACCACTTTTCCATTTTATTGAACAACCGTACGCACCAATTTAAAAAATCGACCACCATAAATTGGGATTTGGTTAATGAATTAGAAATGGATGCGTTCAAAAATACAAAATCGTGTGCAAATGACAGTTGAGGAGGCATTTTTAGTTGTAAAGTATTAGGTACCCGACATAAAATTGTTTGGATTCTGGATTCCCCGGGCTCTCCCCGCGCTAACCCTCAATTCCCCGCAAATCGGGGATTTTCCCCGCGATTGGCAGCGCTGGACATAGTAGTCTTTGCCACAGACAATCAGGAGTTGGAGTGACAAAGTGAGACTAGACGGCAACGTTTTTTTCTGCAGCTTTTTATACACAATAGTTTTAGTTACTACCCCTTGCGATTTATCTGCAAGATTTAAATGCAAGTGTACGAAATTGTTTTTTTCATATACGGCAAAAGTGTGGTCCTAGCCTACGAAACGAAAGATTTTCATATGACCTCTTGTCAAACTTGACAATGACATTGACAAGTTTGACAGTAGGCCTGCCTGTGCACTGGTTATGCACCAGACAGCACTGATATGTTATTGTTCAAAAATTGTTTGCTTTTTATGTACCCGGTACATATTAAAGAGAAAAGTAGTTTAATTAATATCACAGTAGATAGGAAAATAAATTACTGATAAGTGATTATTATTAAACATGGATATCGTGCAAACATCGGAGTGTGATCTGCTAGATCAATCACTACTCGAAGATGATGGAATTACAATGCCTCTACCTGACTTTGGATCAGAACCTCATCTCCTCATATCAAAGGTTAAATCTAAAATAAAACTTCATATCCCCGTGCTCTTGCTGTTAAAAGACTGATAAATTTTGTTTTAGGTTCGTAGACACTACATGGAATACGTTATCAAATTGCTGTCCAGTAACTATGAAACGCACCAAAAACTTGTCAACAAAAACATATATCTTCCCAGTGCCATCTGGACATGTGCTAAAAATATAGAAATATCTGCAGCTCAAGCTTGCATGGTGGCACAGATTTACAGAAAGAATATTATCTCTGTGGTAATTTAATTTCTTATTGTATGAAGTATCAAACATTCTATGTGCTATAAAAGTGGTTACAATTATTTTCTAATATTTCAGGTAAATGAGTTGAAGAGGGATACAAAAAAAGGAAAATTAAATAGGAAACTGTATGAGTGTTTAAATAAACCTCCACAAAACAGTAAAAAAACCCAAACACCAAATTCATTCAAAGATAGTAGTTGCCAATGTGCCCATAACAAACGAAAGAGACATACAATGCCTGAATCTCCGAAGATGTTTGAAAGACAACTGTCAAATATTAATGATAATCTGATTAATAATCATATCCCCACAGCAGCTAACTTGCACTACAGCCACAGTGCTTCATACCCACCTTTAAGTTTTGATACCTTACCACCAATACCAGTGCAAATGCAGTCAGAAGTTCAAACAATGAATGCAGTAAAAAAATCTTCAACAATGACTGTTAAAAGGATGTCTGTTGAATCCCAAGACTCCGATGAACTAATGATGCAATTAGAGAAACTCTTTCAAGGGGAAGCCAATGATGATGACTTATTTGAAGGTACCCTTTGTGACAAAATGGATTCAGTTCCAGATGATCAGCTAAAAAAAGATAACTTTCTTATGGAAAGCAATATGAATAATTCAAAACAGGATTCTGTTATTGAAAATCATTCAGCACAAATTAAATTACTAGATGAGAGACTAGCTAGCTTAGCAGGGTTATTAGGGAGTAATGAAAATGTGCCACAGAAGACTGAAATTCCCAAGAACAGAAAAACTGGTTCAAGTAAATGGTTATGTGAGGAATACTTTTTGAAGCAAAAGTTGTATGATTTGCTGGACCAAATAGGAGACACTGATAGGAAAAAACTAGAAAAGGTGAGTAGTTTTAACATAATTAAAGGTTGCTATTACAAAATACACATCTTGTATTTCCAAAACATTGTAATTTATATAGTATTTCTCAAATGCAGGTGCCCAATAATCCCCACCGAATGTGTCTCCACGTTGTCGTCGTGGTGGGGCTTGAGCATCTCAATGATCTTGCGAGCTTTCCCGGTAGAGCCACTCATGCCGGAAGGTCGCAAGTGAGGGATCAGACCAAGAGAGACACACACGCGAGGAATCCCGCTCGCTGCCTTCTGGTACGCGTCTGCTCATCAGACGTGGCTGTGAAGGCGGGAGCCGACCAAGTCGGCCCCGGCGAAGAGGGGCAGGAGGAGGGCTGGAGGGGGGGCGGCTAAGGCTGCTGCGCCAGCGGCGCCGCAGCCGCCCCCACCCCCACCCTCGGACCCTCCTGCGGCCGAGGCCGAGTGGCAGGTTGCTGGTCAGAAGCGGCAGGCCGCGAAAGCAGCCAAAAATAAAGCGAGGAGGCAGCGGCGGAAGGCCAACGCCATTGCGGCGGGGCTTCGCGCCCCTAAATCCGCGGCTGTAGTGCTCACACTACAGCCGGAAGTGGAACAGAGGGGCGTGACTTATCTCGCCGTATTGAAGCGGGCGAAGGAGGCGGTGAGCCTCCAAGAGCTGGGCATCAGCGGGGGCATCGAGGTCAGGAGGACCTTGACCGGTGCCTGGAAGCTCGAGCTCGCCGGAGCGGAGAGTGGCCCGAACTGGGGGGTGCTCTGCCGAGCTTGTCAAGGCGGGCACCATCCGTCCTGATAACACGGGCATGCAAACCCTTGTGGTGAGCTGCCCCGTGGCGGCGGCCAGAACTGTGTCGGAGGGCCGAAGGCTCTTGGTGGGATGGGTGTCTGCGCGGGTAAAACTGCTGGAACCCAACCTCTGAGGTGCTACCGTTGCCATGTGGGTAACCACACGGGAGCTATGTGCCCCTCGGAGGTCGACCGCAGCGGACTCTGTTTCCGCTGTGGTCAGCCCGTTCATAAGGCCGGCTCGTGCGAGGCCACGCCGCACTGCGTTGCATGTGCGGCTGTTGGCAAGCCGGCCGATGCCTGGGGACGGTGAGCGTGGGTGGCTCGCCGTCCGTCCCGTCACGGGTGGGTTTTAGTCAGTAAAAGTCTGACACTCCCTACCGCTCCACCCAGGGCGGGAGGGGTCATTTGATGATTTCCCAACCAAAAAAAAAAAAGGTGCCCAATAATAAGGTATGTCAGAACCCAAAATATTTATTAGGTAATAGCTCTAATCATCAAGCAACTCTCTAGACTTATAAACAACCAAACAATTATTAGATGCAAAAATTATTACCATAAAACTCAAATTGCTTTGAATCAATTTAAAATGGTTTGAGTTTTATGATCAGAATTTTATGCTTGGTTCATATAATATTCGTAACTGCATTTTATTTACAGATTAAAGAAAAATTCGTGCAACTGTTTGATTATGACAGTGATGATGAAGGAATATTGTCACCTTTAGATGAAACACCAGAATTTATAGTCAGTTGCAAAGAGCGAATCGCACCATGGGTCGTGAAGCTGCTGACACCCTATTATATCAAAGGGCATATAAAGGGCAAGGGAATATTTAAAGCTTTAGCCAAACATCTGATCAGACTGATATACCAGTGTAGTCGATATCCAAGTATGTTTATTTTCGAAATTGGTTATACTTGACAATCTGTTCAATTTTGCTAATATCATATTATTTTAATTACAGAAGAATATGAAGTTACCAGCTTCGTGTCTGATTTCCTGAAAAACCACAGAACAATCAGGTGTGAGGCTGACTTCAAAGAATTCAGAATTGAGAATATTTAAGTGTATGCTCTGTAGAACAGAGTTTGTGCAGCCTAATTATGCCCTAATAATATTAAGATGTATGAGTATCAGCACTAAAGTGCTAAGACTGTTACAGGTTCTCTAAAGGAGTTCAAAATTAAAATGATTGTGTATCTATTAAAAACTATTTTATTTCTATAGGCAAGTAAATGCTTTACTTTTCACTTTTTCAGCCTTTTTGATTCTGAGTTACTGGTTTCAGTCGACTTTCGCTTTTCAACTTTAACAAACCAGGAGTTTAACGTTTTTTGCGTGTTTTTCTTATTTTTCTCTCCTTCAGCTAATCTTTTATTACAATTTGTAGATTTATTTCTGGAATTGTTAACTGCTGTTGAAACTTGATGCCATGATAACAATTTTACTGGTTTAAGATAAGCCAGGGCCATGTCAGGTTTAACATGATCAATATCAAGCCATGCCTGAAATAAAAATACATTTTTATACTTAGATAAATAGTACTTACTGACCAAAAGCCTCCTTCAATTCCTTCCAGATATCTTGAAGTAGGCGTGCAGGTCGCCTCCTCTTCCTAGCCGGTGCGCGGCGCCGTTCATCCACTTTGAGGGGACTATTACTGTTCATTCGGGTGACATGACCCGCTCAATCCCATTTTAGCTTGACAGAATTTTTCCTACGACTTTGATTCCGGTTTTTGACTGCAGCACGTCATTTCTTATTCTATCAGCTCTTTATGAGCCCAGAATGCAGCGTTCTATTGCTCTTTGACAACCCCAAGGCGGAACCTATAAGACTCATTAAGCGACCAGGTCTGAGCACCGTAGGTTAGGACGGGTTGGATACACATGTAGCAGCTAGCATCGATGACGCGACGCACAGGAGCAAGCATTATACAGATTTGCGATCGCGCTTTGGGCCCTAAAAATAGTTGTAACGACCACCATATAAATAGTATGTGTCGCCTACCAACCTCGGTTATGCCGATTTAAAGAGTAATACCTGACTAGTAGTGTGGTTTTCGAGCCGAACACTCGAGCATTCAACTAGTCCACCGTATCGTCGGGAACTTAAGCGCTGGTGTCTAGCGGCACTCGATCGCGGGCGCTTTGTTTTTCGACATAGCGAAAGCGTTCGACAAAGTTGGTAGTAGTTATAGCTATATATTAAGCCATTGTGCCAAAATGGCTTAAAATATAGCTATACCAACTTGGCTAGCCACTCTATACTGTACTATACTGGCTCGTGCTCATTTTGCGAGACTTATTGTCGAACGCTCCAAATCTCTGCAAACATCTTGACTTGATGGTTCAGGAAAAGGTGAAAAAGAGCCAGGCGGTTCTATCCTCGAAATCGCGGCTTAAGCCCCGTCACCTCTGTCCGATTACCACGTATGGCAAGCCGATCCTTGGGGAGCAGAGCCAAATACCTGGGGGTCATATTGGACAATCACTTCACCTTCGCTGAGCACATAAGGCAGGCCTTCGCTCTAGGATGACTTCACTTCCTAATGATCGTCCGCAGCAAATTATCACTCAGGTGCAAATTCTGCTAAGACTGTTACAGGTTCTCTAAAGGAGTTCAAAATTAAAATGATTGTGTATCTATTAAAAACTATTTTATTTCTATAGGCAAGTAAATGCTTTACTTTTCACTTTTTCAGCCTTTTTGATTCTGAGTTACTGGTTTCAGTCGACTTTCGCTTTTCAACTTTAACAAACCAGGAGTTTAACGTTTTTTGCGTGTTTTTCTTATTTTTCTCTCCTTCAGCTAATCTTTTATTACAATTTGTAGATTTATTTCTGGAATTGTTAACTGCTGTTGAAACTTGATGCCATGATAACAATTTTACTAGTTTAAGATAAGCCAGGCGGTTCTATCCTCGAAATCGCGGCTTAAGCCCCGTCACCTCTGTCCGATTACCACGTATGGCAAGCCGATCCTTGGGGAGCAGAGCCAAATACCTGGGGGTCATATTGGACAATCACTTCACCTTCGCTGAGCACATAAGGCAGGCCTTCGCTCTAGGATGACTTCACTTCCTAATGATCGTCCGCAGCAAATTATCACTCAGGTGCAAATTCTGCTCTCTACCGCGGTCATACGTCACATCATGACGTACGCTTGCGCTGTGCAAAGAGCACACGCAAAACCACGCCATCTCCACAGGATGCAGACACTACAATACAGGTTCCTTCGTAGAATCACAGGTGCCCCGTGCCCCATTGCGGACATAGGCAATGAGTCTACATATATGTACACATCAAATTCAGCAGAGTGTAGTTCATGAAACAAATTACAAAGCGTTTCTTCGACACTGCCGAAACCACTTCATCCCATCGGCCGCCCGACATCGGCACACTCTCGTCACAACCCTCCTCCAAGAATGTCAGCTCCGACCTTTACTCAAGCCAGCCCATAAGAATCTTTTTTCAATACAGCCCATTCCTAGCTGCTCTCCCTCCTACCACCGCCGATGCCCTTGGCCGAGGTCCGTACCCCTCAGGGCGTGCCTTTGTATGTAAGTTTTTTAAATGCCATGGCTGGAGGCATTTACCCTAACTCCCAGATTGATCTGCGAGAGGCCAATCACAAAAAAAAACCTCAGTATGTTACGTGCTGTCATGGGTTGTGGTATTGATGCTAGCTTCATGGACCAGTAGCTTACAAATAAAATGATAGAACTAGGAGTTGGTAACAGACCTTTATCTGTTCATCACTGTCTAGTATTGCAGGCATTCTGTGATGTAGCCAATCCATAGTACTATTAGACTCCATTGTAATGACAGAGTATGAATAAATAATTGTGTCTTCATTCTGCCAGACATGATACAAGCCTGCCATCTGTAGGAGGCGTATGCCTGTCCAACCAGTACCTTCATTAAAGTTAGTGTTCCATGTATCAGGTTCATCAATCTGAAATTTATTTAGGTTAATACTATCTAATATGTATTATAAACAATACTTACTTTTTTTTTTTAAAAACAATGTGATGAAAGTGTGCCTCGGAACCAGACATTAGTGACATTACACAGTCCTTGGCTCTCAATACCTCTCACTCTCTCCTGATCTCCTCAGGCGAAACAAAATTTGGTTTTCTCCGAGTTGACCTCAACTAGTACAACAACCCATCCTATTCCTATTTCCCGTCATATTTCTAATCACCACAATGCACTCTAGTAGTGGCAGAAAATCTATTTATTAAATACTAGCTTTTGCCCGCGACATCGTCCGCGTTTCGGTCGTTTTTCGTAAAAAAATTAGCATATGTCCTTTCTCAAGGTTCAGTAGTTTTGATGTAACAGACAGATTTACTTTCGTATTCTAGTAGGGAAATAATATAATATGTATGTATATCTACAATACTCTTGAAAAATATCGCAATAAGGAACCGCAGAATATTATTATTAATAGCTGTGCTCGCGAATCCATCAACGTGTATGTATATATCATAACTCCTTGTATGTTGTTAATGTATTGGTAAGATTGTTTAGATCACTTTCACATGAGGCTTTGTGCTGGAGTATTTTAGTTCTAAAGGTCCTTCCTTTAGAACTAAAATACTCCAGCACAAAGCTTCCGGGTAAACTATGTTGAAAGTTGACCCGTCCGGCACAAAAGTCGCGCTGACAAGCACGGTTTGTTAATACACTATCAATCATTGTCTGTCAATCAATAAGGTCGAACGCTCTGAACGCATCAACAGCCAAATATTGAATGACGCTCGCGCGTTCTTTTTTTTTTATGTGACCACTCGCAGTTCAGCACACTAAGGCTGGTTACTGTTTAACCGGGCAATCCTGTGGTGGCCTCAAATGAATTTAAGGCCCCCAGCCAGGGCTAAAAACTAAATGACCGCTTCGCTAAGGGCATCCCCTGTGGGATAAGGGCCTCGGACGCTCGCGCGCGGCCATCCCGCCTTTTTATACCCTACCGCCGCGACCCGCGTCGAGCGCGGCAACCGTTACACAAAAATAATCCTTACAGCATGATTCAGTATTAAAACGCGACGGCGCGATGGCTTATTATTGTATTCATGTATAAGTTTGGTGTTTCTATACCGATTTCTATGATTCTTTTTTTATTGGATAATGTTAACTTTTTTAATTAGGGATGAGTGAGAGTATTATAAACGTAAGAGTAAACAAATATAATCAGAAAGCTCCGAACTGCTAAGCTGTCGGGAGTTACACGTGTTATTGTGAGTCAACCATAAAAGATAGACATATGCTGTTGTGGGATATTTTTTAGATAATTTTATGTAGAACATTTCCGTCATACATGATTTCTATATAACTTTAACCATTAAGGCTACACACGCGACGGAAGCTTAAAAAATGGAGTAACTTCTCCCGTTTTCCCAACATTTTCCTTGACTGCTCTGCTCCTATTGGTTGTAGCGTGATGCAAAGTATACTACAACCTGCCCAGGAGTATGAAGAATAATTGCACCAAGTTTCGTTAAAATCCATTGAGGAGTTTTTGTTTCTATAAAGAACATACAGACAGACAGACAAAAATTTTACTGATTGCATTTTTGGCACCAGTATCGATCACTAATCACCCCCTGATAGTTATTTTGAAAATATATTCCCTATACAGAATTGACCTCTCTACAGATTTATTATAAGTATAGATTTAATATAGACCTTAATACCATCATCCTGTGGAGCATAAATATAATATGGTTGTTTGACTTTAGACATCTTGTTGCTTGTCTGCCACTCATAGAATCCCTCAGCAATTATTATACATCTACCTCCATTATTCAATATTGGACTGTATAGTTTTGAACTTTTTATATTCTCAATACGGCAGTTGTTGGTACTTAAGTTGTGAGTTTTGTAGTCACCCTGCAAAAATAGAATAGTTAAAAATTTAGTAGTTGTTTGCATTTTTTTTTTCTAACTATACTAGAAAGTACCTTGTGCCATGGTGGAATAATTCCCCACATCATTGGTTTAAGAACTCTATCGGATTGGGCGACGTTTCTGAATCTGCTAGATGAAACGATTACTGGAGTCACATCTGTTGGAGCTATGTTGTACGAAGGTGTATAGTCTTTGCCCGCATTAAATTCTGGCAGCCAGTCGGGTTTGGTGTAGAAATTATCATCTTTTGACTTGTAACTACAAGCACATTGAACATTTTCTTTGTTTAATGTCCTGTAAAAAATGTACAACAGCTATCATGCATTCTTCCACGAATATAGTTTTAGTAACTATTGCAGAATAAAATATTTTTTACGCACAATCCAGTACGGCCACACATTATACGACAATACTGTGAAGTTAACTAGTATTTTATAAGACCTTTATAATTATTTTCTGTTGGTAAACACCGCAATCTATAGTAGAGGTGAGGCATAAATATTGGATTAGGTATTTTGATTAGGTATTTTTCGATACTAGTCCGTACCTAATCCAAAGCGTCGAGGATTAGGTATGGCACAAAATATTCGTACACAGTCTAAACAGAAGATACCTCATAAAAATGTGGGGACCATTGGAATATTTTGTGATAAAAACAAAAAAAAATACAATTAAAAAAAAAGATAAACCTGAAAATGATAAAATTCAATATAGAAACATTGTAAAAACTACCTACCAATCTCAATTATTGCACAAAGTTAATCAAAATGATTACATACGCCTTTTGTGTGAATCTACACAAGATAGTCCTAAGCCTATGAGAATGTCTAATAGACGATATTTTAAGATTCTTCGCTGGACACAACGAAAATATAACATATACCTAACACACAATAATTAAAAACGAAATATAATCCACCGTTCCACAATATATCAGAAACGGAACGTCCATACTCCATACCGAATATTTCTTACCCAATCCAAATACGATACATAATATCGTAACAGGCCAGCGGATGTTATGAATAAATATTCGGATTAGGTAAATGGATTAGGTATTTTTAAATACTAGGATTAGGTGGATTAGGTATCGTTTCTACCTAATCCGACCCATGTCTAATCTATAGTAAACAAAACTAAAACTTTTTCCGTAACCTTGACGGTTGACAGCTTGACGCGAACTCGACGTTGACACTTTGACAGTTAGGGGCACAGAATATCAATGAAAGAAGGTAAGGCATAGACACACACACAAGTGACCCGGTTATCGTTTGTAGACTAAACCTGGTTCAACTGGAAGCCGACACCCGACACGTTGGGAAAAGGCTGGGTAGACTGATTAATATTTTTTCTGTCTTAGCTCTTATCACACTATCTAAATTCCTAATTAGATTTCCTAAAAATTGGATAGTGTAATAATAAGCGTTATAACTACTTTACAGATTTGCAGCCAGAACCACCAACTCGTCGGTGGCGACCTTTCACTCTTTCACTTGCTTTCACTGCACGTGGACAACACTTACGTCCGGACGGAAAATTGTGGGGCTGTGACTCTGTGTGTGTAACCTATCCTTATAGAGTCTACCATAGTTAGGTAGGTACCTACTATAAGATTGATTGTTGGACTATGGTCTCTGTCTCTATCTATTTGACTTGACGTAGATAATTTGACTGACAAAAAATATCTGTGGTAATCATTATCACAAAGATTTTTGTGAAAAGTTTTGGAGTGGTTTGGAATCTTGGGTTTCTATTCTTCACAAAACAAAATAAGAACAAGCTTTTAGTCTAACTTGCCTTGCCTACGCGCATTTTGAGTGAAAATTAAAATATTCTCATGAAAATTCCGATTATGGAATTCTATAGTGAATAAGTTCTCATGGAGTGTCGATATCCTTCTATTTTTTTCGAAAATATGTGGAAATATGTAACACGACGTTTTCGGGATACTTTGGAACGTGGTGCCAATGATTTTGGTCGGTGCAGTTCCACCGTAGTCAACAATGGTGCCGTCACCATCGAAGAGAAAAATGAAGGCCCACCTGATCCACCTTGTAAGTGGCTTTCATTGCGAAAAACTAAATCGCACCAGACCGACAACTGCACAAATGCTCCGAAATGGAGCTTCGAACACCGAGACAGAAATTGGATGGGTGCCATAACATGGGTATGTTTGTATTTGGCAGATTTATTTTTATCACTGACATAACACTATTTATCTTGAACAATATGTTTAACAATTTGGCATGATTGTATATTTTTTGGGATTGTTTTTAGGCGTTTTATGTCAAAACTAGACTGTATGGTAATTTCTAGACTATGCACAGGCAGGGGTTTGCAATATCATGCTCTAATAGAGTAACATTTGTGCAGAGAGTAACACAGTATTAGTGTTCCTGCTGAGTGCTATGTATAATCTAAACTAATATTATAAAGAGGAAAATTTATTTGTTTGTTACGATTTGGCTCAAAATCTCCTCTACCAATTTTAAAATTCTTTTGCCATTAAAAAGCTGCACTATTAATTTAAAGCAGGCCACTTTTTTATTTTTGAAGTAATTTGAGATCCCTATGAAAACAGCATTATTATGTCTTTGGGTCACAATAATGCTGTTTTTGTATCAACATTTTGCCAGATAATTATTTGGCATGCACTGAGAAAACTATTGGTGATACATACAAATAATGTACGACATGATTACAGTACTCATTATCACCTTTAAAAAAAGTCTGTGAGAGGGTAATGTCTAACTATTATTCTTAAGTCACAATGACCACTATTTTCAAAGTTTAGTTTTTTTTATTCAAATTATTCAATCAAAACCCAGTTGGAATGGAATAGTGGTGATGTAGCTATCATGATATTAATCCTTATCCATTTAAATAGTTTAATAATTAAGTTAGATTATGTGTATGCAATTACACTTTGAAATATTCAAATTGGACCATTTGTTTAACTGTAACAGTTACAAATATAAAAGTGAAAGGTCACTCACTGATCTCATGATCATGGATCATAAATTCTCAGAAACTACTGAATCTTCAAAGATGAAAAAATCTAATATAGATCCTCCCCTGCTGAAATATATCTAAAAGAATTTAATTGACTTTATTTGTATGAAAATTTTAATTAAGCCGTTTTGGTAGACAGTCTGTGAAAAAGAAATAAATATATACTCACAAAATATCCTCCTTCTTAGGCAGTCAAGTTAAACAATGAAATTAAATAACTATTAACACTTTAGGCTAACTAATCATTATGGGAATTATTTAATTAGCCCATCAAGGCTAATTAAATCATTCCCAGTGAATCAAATAACTTGAAAGCAGTTCAACAAAATGGTCTGAACACATGATTTTTGATGAATTGTCAATCCATCAAAAATCATTGGAATAGAACAAGAGTATCAATTTTATAAAAATTAAGCAAATTTTGTAACAATCTGGTCAATATATTTTTCGCTTTCATATCTGGTCACTGAAATTTGTAAGATTGATCTGTTCCTGGGATTTTGTGGCCAAATCTATTCGCTGACTTTTGTTGTTTTAAGGAGTTGACGACTTTTGTAACTTTAGATCCTCAATGAATATTCTTGCTGAATGTAACTTAATATTTTTGTAGGAAAAAGGCTTTAATAAATTGCATGAAAGTAATGAAAAGAAAGCTGGCCCACCTTGTAAGTGGCTTTACCACAAAGGATCTGAATTGCAGCAGAATGATACTAGAGCAAATGACATGAAATGGAGTTTTGATGATAAGCAAGACGAAAATTGGATGAATGCCAAACCATGGGTATGTTTGGATTTAACAGCTTTATTGTAAATTCATAATCATTTGAAAAAATCAGTTGTCTTGATCATAATAGGCTTTTGATTATTCTATAATTAAGTTAATGTAATTATTTACAGTCAATTACTTCCTTGTTGTTATAAAATCCCATTTGTTATTTTCTAGGAAAATGGCTTTAATAAATTTAATGACAACAATGAGAAAATAGCTAGAGCACCTGGCAAGTGGCTTTCTCTTCGCCAATGTTCTGAAAATGGTGAAAATAGCCGGGAATGGAGCATTGAAGGCAGAGAAAGAACTTGGATGGATGGCAAACCATGGGTATATTGGCAATATTCATTTGTCATGCATAATAATGGAAATTATTATTTTATAAGGAATATGTGATGAGATAAGTCATTCAAAATCTATAGTTCAAAAAATGTAGCAAATCATATTCATGGTGTCTCAATATATTTCTAATGTTCATACAATGATTTAAATGAAGAAGTGTTTGTATAACTTGTTGAAAGAAATAAATTGTATATTTCTAGAGTCATTGCATGAAGAAACGATTTGAAAA
The DNA here is from genome assembly GCA_905332915.2 of Hecatera dysodea. Taxonomy (NCBI): domain Eukaryota; kingdom Metazoa; phylum Arthropoda; class Insecta; order Lepidoptera; family Noctuidae; genus Hecatera; species Hecatera dysodea. Next base: position 9,796,194 of record HG995309.1, read on the forward strand.
TGCCAACAGAAAAGCTGGTTCACCATGTAAATATCGTTCATTTCGCCGTTGTAAATCATTGGAGACTGGCAACGGCACAGATGATGAGAAATGGGGAGTCCAAGAACGACACAGGGCTTGGATGGAAGCTAAATCATGGGTATGTTTGTAATTTGTTGTCTATTTTAAAATTCTTATATGAATAAAATAATATTTAAATAAGTTTTTTTTTAGGATAATTGTGTGAATAAAGATAAAGATGATAAAAATGCCAAACAACCGTGTATGTGGATCCGCAAATACTGTAAGTCATACCATAACGATGATGGTACAAATGGCAAGAAATGGAGCTTTCAACACCTGAACAGGACCTGGATGGATGCCATCACATGGGTATGTCTAAATTAGGATTAAGTTATCACTGAAATAATCCTATTGAATGTATCCATAAGATTTTTGTATTCTTTTACAGAGTGGTGTAGCAGTATTGGGATGGTATACTAGTCAACTCATTCATTTTAAACTGAAACAGCATTGCAAACTCCATGAGACAAAATGTCTTCCAGTAAACAACTTGCTAACATCCATCTACCCATATATAACAGACATGAACAAAAGTGATTTTTATGTTGATTCAATTTCCAAGATTGGAAAAGTGTTTTCTGATTTCACTCCTACAGTATATTTGATGGCCAATGATCAAAGTGAGAGTCTTAAAGTCAAAGACAATATATCGGGTAATTTGTCCAGCAATGTATCTGGACATATATCTAGCAATGTGTCTGAACATATTTCTGGTAATACATCTGGTGGCAGATGCGGCGACAGCGCACAAACTCACCCCCATAGTCCTACAATCACACCGAGCATTGACACCTCAGATGATGACTTGGGAGGGGTGTTGAATTCTATTGAAAACAGACTTGGTTTAGCTTCCATTGAGAACGGACAGTACCAAGACGGACTTAGTTTGCTAAGGTAACATTATATTAAAATATTTAACACAAAATATGAAGAAACCAAAGTTATATTAATGTTAAACTGTTTTATATTGCTTTCTAGGTCTGCAGCAGAACGTAATCATGCACCAGCCATTTACAACTTAGGGTTGTGCTATGAAAAAGGCTTAGGAGTAACTGCTAATGAAAAGACTGTAAGTCAACCCTTGGCCCTTGTTAGTTTTAATAATTTTTAATTGATCCATTGTTTCCTTAAATTCTCTATATCAAATTACACATTGTTGTTTATGTATTCCAAGATAAAAAGTTCAATAGTCTGAGTCAGAGGAGATAATTAAAGCCATATAATTTTTAACCGACTTCTAAAAAAGGAGGAGGTTCTCAATTCGGATGTTTGTATTTTTTTTTTAATGTTTGTTCGCGCATAACTCCGTCGCTTGCCAACCGATTTGAAAAATTCTTTTTTTGTTGGAAAGGGTCAAATGGTCCCATGAAAATTTTATCGAAATCGAACAAGCGGTTCTTTTGTTAATTTCAATAAATGATAACAAATCTGTCGGGATAGCTGAAATCGCATCTTTGTTTATTGTTTACACCACGTACGCTGTGATGGGTATGTTTAGCTGGGAGTGAACCACTAAAAAGTGAAAAATAAAAAAAACTTTTTGCAAAAAATAAAACCGACTTCTAAACAAAAAAACCAAAAAGTATAAAATAACTTTAATTTCGGAAGTCGGTGTGTTCAACAACAAAAAAGCAACCAAAAACACCGAGTTCCGAAATTAAAGTTATTTTATACTTTTTGGTTTTTTGTTTAGAAGTCGGTTTTATTTTTTGCAAAAAGTTTTTTATAAAACAAGGTTACTTCCAATGTATATCTGGAGTGTTAGACCAACCAAGCTTGGGTTACACACAAATGGTCACATTTCCATGATTATTCGCATGCAGCATCAGCTTTTGCAGCACCTTTCAATTAATTTAAAATATCAAAAATTTTACAGGCCATGGAGCTATACAAGTCTGCAGCTGCATTGGATCACCCTGAGGCCCTTTATAACCTCGGCATTTTCTACGGCCAGGGTCGAGGCGGGCTTAAGGCTGACCAGGAGACGGCGGTACGATTGCTGCGCCTCGCCGCGGTACAAGGACAACAGGACGCTATTGATGCTCTAAAATACCTCGACGTCAGCATCTCTGAGCCTCGACACAAAGACGTGAACTCCTGGACTTACCAAGATCAAGCACAATTTTCTACGAGTCATAATATTGTTCCTACGCAAAGCAAACTGTTTATCGACAATATAAACTTTTTGCAAGCTAGAGTTTGAAGCTTCTTGTGAGTGGCATTTTTAATATTATACGATGGTGGTGGTTTATGCACCTTCAAATAGTCGCTAAGCTACTATACACGCAAAGCGTGTCACTATGCCATGTAATATAATTATGTGGCCCCTTCAAAGGGGGTTCGAAGGTGATTTCAGAATTTGTAATGATGGAGTATTGATATTCCTAATTTCTTTTCATTTTGTATTTTGCTTTTAATATATCATAAGTCTTCAATTATTTTTATAGACTATCAAATTAAAATCGTAAGCAACGCGTAAAATAATATTTTTAAATCGTAATACTTTTTTCAGTTCACTTATTGGACAAGTTGCACATAAAGGGATGTAAAGAATAATGTAATGCTAGAAGTTGTCTAAACAAAATTTATGTTTTTTTTAATGGGGCATTATGATTCCGTATAAACGTTAAGTCACATGAACTCCTAAACTGTGTGCGTCTTCAGGCTAGGGAGACAATGCTGCCCTGTGGAATGCCAAAAAAACCATACCACTAAATTTACCTAATAGAACAACACCGTGTTACTCGAAACAAGTAGTAAAAGCAAAAATATTTGTAATTCATGTACTTTTGTTAATAAGTGTATGTAGGTTAGATGCACCACTGAGGCATCGTTTTATCTTTTTCTCAAATCACCTAATAACAATACGCTATTCCCTTTTATTTATTAGTTAATCATTATTGATACAATCAACAATATGATACAGGCAACTACTTGTAAATATGTTATGGTATGGCCATAGGTACTTAACTTTTTCTTCTTCTCTCACGCGCCCACAGGAACAGCTCCGCAACCTTAAGAAAAGATAGATTAAGTTAGCCAGTCGTCTATTTCTTCGCGAATAAAACCTTTCAGTGCTATCAATCTCCCAAGTAAGAATAATTTGGTAAGCTCTAAAAGTTTTCCATATTATTTTTAATTAAGTTAAGAATTAATAATAATGTGGTGTTGTTCCATAGACAAATTAAATGTTGTAGGTACACCTTATTTTAAATCTCTCTGTATTTAAGCTTCCGAAAAAAAATCCGCCTATTTGTAAAGGAAAACTCAGCAATGAGAAGGCTTCCTTGTCCGTTGTTTATCGAATTGTCATGATTACTTCAATTTATTTGAGCATGTACACCAAAATGTTGAAACCTACATACTACGCTTTGTAACTATCCCAACTGATACGAAGTTACAATTTCAGTATTTACTTATAATCAGTGATATGTAATGAAATAAATTGTCTATACAAGTTATAATTTAGCAGTGTTTCATTCTTATTTAGTAAAACGAACCTTCCAAAAACATTTGTGTCGACGTGTCAATCAGTGGTGTCTGGTGTAGCAGGTTCCAAGGTGGTCTTGTATAATCTTTTTGGGGAGGCCTTTTTGACCCGACTGCGAAGCCCAAAACTAGGGATAATATCGACAGTTAAAAGGAAGTACAATACTATAAGCGACATTTTGGTCAAAAATGAGTTATATATGCCATCCTACGTAAAATTTTCCGCTCTTTCGAATGCGCTTACTCCCATGGCTCTACGATGAGTGTTTTTGGCGTTTATGCCATAGCAAAAAAAATCGTTTTCATAGTATTAGTTTTCGTAACCGACGAAAATTCAAGTTATTTTTGCTACAAAGGTGCTTGTGCCCCTACAAAAATGATTTATTTTGTGTTTGTTGTCGGTAATGCTTTTTTACTTCATAAGGGTGTCGAGCTTTCGGTTGCTAATGCCTTTTAAACTTTTCCCTCACAAAGTACAAACGTTGTTTATAGCCTACTTCCATTTCGTAATTTAACATAGCTATGGCGCTTGTACCCTATATACGAAATTCATTTTCATATTACTCTGTCAGTTATACCCTATTACCATTCAGTAGGTACTTTATGGAAGCTATGCAGGTTATGCTCTATTACCTAAATTTATTTTAATATCACACTGTTGGTTATACCTTACTTCCGCGTAGAATATAAATACAATTCTGTCGATAATATCTTGTTACTTAAATTAAATAAGATATCATGGTGTCGATTATAACCACACTATAACCTACTTCCACGTTCTACAATCATACTTATACTACAATACCCAATAAGCTTTTTATTATTTACTATAATGTTTGTTACCTTTTTAAATGTTTAATATTACGGATACATACCAAGTGTTCGTAATTAATTCTTAAGTTCCCTACCTACTAGCTGCAGTATTAGCTACCTACCCATCATCATCATCAACAACCTGTTGCAGTCCACTGCTGGGCATAGGCCTCTCCAATTGCACGCCACTTAGATCTATTTTCGGCTTCTCGCATCCAGTTTCTGCCAGCCGTCCTGCGCAAATCTTCACTCCACCGTGCGTCTCGGCAAACGCAGTGTAGAACGTCCTACATTATGTTTGCCGAGACGCGGTCTCCACTCTAGAACTCGTTTACCCCAACGGTTGTCGGTTAATATGGCCAGCCCATTGCCACTTCAGCTTACTAATCCGGTAGGCTATATCAATGACCCTGCTTCTCTGACGGATCACCTCATTTCTGATGCGATCCCTCAGAGACACACCGAGCATAGCCCTTTCCATAGCCCACTGAGCGACTTTAAGCTTGTAGACCATACGAGCCGTCAGTCTCCACGTTTCTGCTCCGTATGCCATGACGGGTAGGACACACTGATTGAAGACTTTCGTCTTTAGGCACTGTGGAATCGACGATGTAAAGACTAGACGTAGCTTCGCAAACGCTGCCCAGCCTAACTGAATTCTTCTATTCACCTCGCCCTCAAAGTTTTTTCTACCTAACTGCAATGTCTGCCCGAGGTACACATATTTTTGAACAACTTCAAGAATTGCACCGTGAATCGCAATCGGTTCCGGTAGAACATTTTCGTTGAACATGACCTTGGTTTTATCCAAAGTCAAATCAAAACGTTTACTGCGAACTAAGTGTACAATGTTGATGTTACAGAAAAGTCAGCCAGATCATTCAGCATCTGTTGTAGGTCCTGCAGCGTTTCTGCCATGATGACGATATCATCTACAAATCGCAACTAGCTTACCTTTCCTGTTCATTAAGTAGGTAATCTGAACAGAGATAATTCTGGAATCGATGAATTATTGAGACACCCAAACACACAGCAATACGTTCTCCTGCGACCGTCAGACATTTTTTATTTATTTAGCGGTGACGCGCGAACCTCGTGCAGTGTTAGCCCCGACTGGCGCACTGAGAAATGGGTCGAAACTCGTTAAAGTGTGCGTGCGTCGACGCATAGATACTATGGCGCACACATACAAGCCGCGCGCGGTGCGTTTGTATGAAGATAAACTACTTCCCCTGTTTAAACTATGTTACAGCGAGCCAAGTGAGTATAAAAACTGTAGCACCTAAATTCGGATATACCTAGGTGTAGACATGTACCTACCCCGGTTAATTGGATGCAAAAGCAAACTCTAGATGATCTCGGATATGTAAGGTCCTCTTTATACAGACATAAAAAGTTATGTTGTCAACTTATGTAGAAACCTCGAAAATTAAATGCAAGAGCGAGCGAAGCGACCTCTAAAATTAGAGGAAACCGCTCCAATTAAATCTGAATAAAAAACTCGTGATTTGTCTATTTTAGAGCGTTTGTTATTTTGACGTTTTACAAACCTTTCCCAAACAGGTCTTACCGCCACTATCCTGGCATGTCCCTATGTGGGCCACGCAAGTCGCTCCTTCCAATCGACCATTTGGATCTGACAGAAGTCTATCCCATAGATCCGGCTTCTGATTGCGATCTAGCTCTTAGTCTTGCCAGAGATATAAGAGTTTTTGTACCCAGATCTCAAGTGATCCAGTCAGGAGTGTTGCTGCCTCGGTGACTTTATAACTTCTAGAAATACATCTGGTAAAAAAAAATCACAACAAAAAATCTGGATGTCAAAATGTTCGCACTCGCTTCGCTCGGTCTTCGCTTCTCAGGTTTTTAGGCAAGTAGTACAAGATATTGTACTAGCTGACCCAGCAAACGATGTTTTGCCATATAAAATATATTTACTTACTTTTTTTTAATTTTGTAATTACTAAAACTTTTTTTAATTAGGTACTAAAATGTCTATTAAAAATATGGGTTGGTGATAGAAGGGTGAACTTTTAAGGTTGTATGAATTTTTTTATGCCACATTATCTTATATATAAAATTCTCGTGTCACGGTGTTTGTGGTTGAACTCCTCCGAAACGGCTCGACCGATTTTCGTGAATCTTATATTCTTCTATTTTTCCACCCTAATTTTTTTTTAATTTTATGTGGCAAAACGACGTTTGCCGGGTCAGCTTGTAAAGAAATAAATGTTGTCCAAAAGATAAAGTAATAAATATTAGGGGTGGATAACCCTTATCACTTAGGGGTGCGAAAAATTGATAATAGCCGATTCTCAGACCTACCTACTGAATATGCATAGAAAAAATCATAAAAATCTGTCAAGCCGTTTCGGGAGAGTTACCTATGGTAAATAACATTGTGACATGAGAATTTTTTAAGTATCCTACTAATATTATAAACGCGACAATTTGTAAGTATGGATAGATGTTTGTTACTTTTTCACACAAAAACTTCTGAACGGATAACAACGGATAACCAGGATTAACATATAGGATTTTTACCCCGATATTCCCACGGGATCAAAACTTATGCGGGTGAAACCGCGGGACGCTGCTAGTATAAGATAAAAAAGAGGTTCTCAATAATAGCATTGTAGAAGTAGATATGAGTGGTTAAGATTCCTAATATCCGCACCGGGTTACTAAAATTAGCGAGCTCGCTTCGCCAACGATTTTGATTTCGCTTGATTGTTGAAGTCTTTCCGCATGAGCCGATTAGCTTAGCCGTTTTTGTGCAAATATTTTCCTTCATTTTTGTGAAAACACCGTTGAACCATGTGAAAGTGTGCGTCGTAAAGGGGTTTTTTTAAGTTTTTGTCCAGCGTCGGCAAATAATTGGAAGCGTCGGCAGAATGCGCAAGGACTCCTCGGAAGATACCTTTTTTTGGCTCGTATTTCGTTTATACGTTATACAACTGTCATAAAGTTCATTATGTATTTTCATACTTATTAGTTATTTCTTACATTTTAGAATCTATCTATTTTTTTTTTTTATTTATTATCCATTTCACTCTTGTCTGTACTCATAGTGTTTTCACTGTTACAATACTCCAAAAATAATGATATTTGCTACAAAAAGTTAGGCTCAAATATAATAACCTCAATAACATGGTCAGGTAAGGTAAGGTGTACCTACCAGGTTGAATTTTACACATCTGCGTACCCCTTCACAGCGTACCGGCGTGATGTTATGTCGTGAACTAATGCTATTGAAGAATTCTGTTGCCATCTCCCTTTCTCTCTATAGAAGTTCTTAATCAGATATTCACCAAATTAAAATGGGATCCATCTAGAAAAATACTATTTCAAACAAAAAAAAATCATCTAATTTGGTTGACAATAATTGGCGAAAATATAGCTAAACGATAAAAAAAAACACTCGAATTGAGAACCTCGTTTTTGCTTGAAATCAGTTAAAAAAACAAGTGTAGCGATTGTACACACGCTGTTTTCTGCGGCAAGCATAAACATAATCAGCCTTTTAACGTTCCCACTGCTGGGACACAGGCCTCCTCTCTAGGAGAGGGTATGGGCCGTAATCCACCACGCGGGCCCAGTGCGGGTTGGTGAATGTCACATGTCTTCGAATTTTTGTTTCTAGGATATGCCGGTTTCCTCGCGATGTTTTCCTTCACCGTTTTGAGAGCAGTGGTGATGAAATCAATTACCCAAAGTAATGCACCTGGCTGAGTTTGAACCCGCGACCTACAATTCGTAAGTCGGGGCCGTTACCACTTGGCCACCACTGCTCTTCTGCGGCAAATCAACACGCAAATATCACGGAAGGGAATAAGTACATCACTACATCTTATCCAAATTTCGCCCCCTAGTGCTTCAGACTCTACCCCAGAGGCTTGTGCTGGCGGGGCAGAGCCTCCAAATTGGAGGAAAGGCTAACAAATGGAGATTTGATGATTTGCGCCGAATTTATCGAATAAGTTGCAATAGTTATATTGTGTAACAAACTCATTCTTCTGATACATCTTACAAACGTGCAAAAAATAATATATAAAGATCAATTAAAGACGTTTTCCCAACAGCTGGATAGTACTGGCTAGCTATAATAATACATTTCGTGTGACAAAGTGGACAAAATAAATCAGATTCAACTACCCTCTTTACTTTTAAATTATTTATTTTTAGGCTCTTCTATCCCTTTCTTCCTTCTTCACCTCAGCCTTGGGCAAATAAATACATTTTCAATTGCTTTCAAACCTTGGAGGTAAAACAATAAAACAATGCGCCCTTTATAATTATTTATTACTTATCGCATCGTAAGCTATAATTTACACAGCACAATAAAATATATTCGCACTAGTCTATCATACCCCAATGTATCTTTGTACAAACATTTAAGTATTATAATATTTATTTAATTTACGTTGACTGTACACTTTTTAAGTTCATTTTGGTCAAGTACATGATAAAAATGAGACACGCGCGTACACGAATACAATATTTGCACATAATTACCTAGTCAGAAGATATGGTCTTTATAAAGAAGGTAATATTTGGAAAATAATATTGATGAAGATAAAGGCTCATCAGACAAAGGCAGGATTAAATAAAAAAATAAACGTAAATCAAAGCCCCAACACACTTGCCTAGTAAGGAATGAGGAATATTAAAATAAACTCTAACCATATTCAGAAAACCCGTGAGAGCATCTACGGGCAAAGGGTAGTCTTAAAGGTCTCTCATATTATAAAACCTACTCAAATCCAGGACACGTGTACCTTTGTACAGTGTCCCTATTATTACACAAAGTAATACCACGTGCAATCATTCAGAGATAGATACTATCCCTCTAAGCTACATAAGAAATTTTACAACATCCTAAAATAACAGCATTCACTCTAACATACGAAATAAAAACGTGAACTTAGATGGCTGTGGCTCGTCAAAACCTGCAAAGAAAAATATACAACATAAGTTCCAGATTGTGTAAGGCAATATAATCATCACATGGCACATAGATAATACTTTGTAGATAAAAACATTATCAGTTTTCTAACATTGTATTGCTTTTTACTTCGATAGGTAACCATTTTATTTTATTTGACATGGCTCTTAAATTACTCAACTGAACATGCATAATAGTGAAGAGGTTCGTTGTTGACTTTCTATTCTGCGTCTGCCAAGTACATTTCCATGCTAGTTTTCTATTTTTTCTAGTTTATATGGACCTACTCGTATAGCGGACTGTAGGTTGAAACGAAAACAACAAAGTCTGCATCGACTTAGGTAGCTTTGTTGTTCTAAAACCACATCAGACATCAGGTTTCGAGTTCAGACGAGACACGGCAAAGCGTACGTTACGTGACGGAATTTTCATTAACACAAAATCCATGTTATTATGCCGCGGAGTATGCTGAGTGCTCACCGCTAGTACTTGCGCGGGTAGTCGCGCGGCGGCGGCGCGTAGCGGTCGGGGTAGGGCGCGCCGGGCGGCGGCGGCTGGTACTGCGGCGCGTAGCGCGCCTCGTAGCTGCTGTAGCGCGCCTCGCTGCTGGACCATGCCTCGCCTCCTCCGCTGCCGTTGCTACCTATAAATAAAACAAACCCGTATTCAATGACACTGCTTAAACTACCTCAGTATTGAGACGTTACCAGCTAGATAAGAGAAAGCTCATACCGAGTGCTTGACGAGGTCAGTTGCTTCGCTCCGCGCGTGGTGTTATCCATTCAAAGAGTTTAAAAACTGTTATTGCATTGGGTAGCACTGAGATGATGGTGATCGTAAATAAAATCTTTCGCTTCGCGTCCCCTACACCACACACAGTCACATGAGGACATCGTCGCTAATAACGAATTTAAGTTTAAATTCAAGAAGGTGCCAATAAGTACTTGCAATCTATTGTCACAGGTAGCCCCTTCGACGGCGCGTCGCAAATAACGAAAAGGGGACTCGAAAGTATAATCCAGAATGACGACAAAAAAAAAAACCTGCAAATTCATCGTGACCGGCGTTTGCATTCTTATAGGTGCAAAGGCAAAAAAAGTCCGAAAAACATGTGAGTAAACAGAATAGATTTTATTTATGTGCTCCCTTGGACATTGTTTTGATTCCGTAACATTTAACGGGCTAATAACGAAAATAGGCTCTAAATAAAAATCCAAGATAAAGAAAAACGACAACGGGAAATTTGTGGTCATGTGTCATTTCAATTGTTGTTGGGTCGCGTCGAAAATTGGTTCGTAATAAAAATTCAGGATGTCATGAGAATTTGCAAATTTATCGTTGTGGGTGTCATTTCTTGGCTTTCGGAGTGGCTGATAACGAAGTAGAATTAGAATCCAAGGTGGCGGTGCAAATGTGTTTCTTAAGTGCTTTTGACAGGGTTTCTGCCTTTGCTGCCATTATGATTTGGGTTGGGTTACTGCTTCGTTGAGTTTGCAAAGGTTTTTAATAAAATTGTTTTTGTTCGATTAGGGTAAACAAATGACTGGGTTACCAGTTCATTTAGTTAACTCTAGAGTCGACCGGTCCCTGCTATGCGTACAGTGCGCGTCTTCGAATTCTTTCAATAAAATGTGTAACTTGGCTTGGTAAATAAAGTTCTATATTGTAAGCTATCTGAAAATGCGCGATACTTTTGTATATCGGTGTGAGCAGTCTTTAAAAACTGCAATATCAAAAATGAGGTTGCACAGTTAACGGTTCAATAATCGTCCTCCTGACTGATTCGTCATGGCGACCATTCTTAATGGAGAGTGTCCGGAAGATAGTATAGTGCCTGGTGCACTATAATATCTCGTTATGTGTGTTATTACCTTTGGAAGGCGCGGCGGCGTCCGGGTAGCGACTCCAGCTGCGCGGCTCGGGCTTGCCGGGCGGCGACGGCCGGTACGAGCGCGCCTCGCGGGACTCGTACGAGCGGCTACACAAATACAACAACAAAAAAATTATAAATGCAAGAAATTTTCTTGCATTGCAAATAAAAGACTGCAATAAGCATCCATTATCTTCATTTAAGTTTTAACTGAAATCATTCAATTTTGTAAAAAAAAAAAAAATTAAATTCTATGCCAGCTTATCAAGAGAATCTTATGTGATTCTGTAGGGTGCAAAAAAAACTCGGCCATCACACATTTTGATCGCCTTATTCAATGTTGAATTAGAAAACATACCTGGGCTCTTTGGGCCTGGTGCCAGGTGGCATTGGCTGTCGTGAGTCTTCGCTGGCGCCACCGTTGCTAGCGTACTTCATGTTTCCAGCTGAGAATATTATCAAAACGTTCATAAAAGACGGTTTAAAGTTGTAACAGCGTCATATTGATTGCCTGTATTTGCAATTAATTAAATTCAGACAGATCCACATTATTGATGCGTCGTGTCGCCTTCTGAAGTAGATTTAAACAGATTCGTTTGATTGATGTACAGCACGACTTTACACAATGATGTGCTTGTAGCTAAAAGTAGTAAAGTTGACTTTAACTAGAGAGTAAATTCTTATTTATAATCTGCTTGCTATACGTATAAAAGGAAACGTGGTCCTCCCCGTCAAAATCGCGACGCACCGTGTTGTTAAAAGTTACGAGCGTCGGAATGAAATGTAGTGTTTACTTGCTCAACACTGCTCGCGATGGGGTCTGGGGACGCAGTCTGCCCCGGTTAGGGGTCATCAGACCTTAATAGAGGGCCCACTCGATACAGACTTACATAAACTTCTATAAAATTTTGTGTGTACAACAATGCAACGCAGACAATTGAAGATATAACTTATTATTCAGAGTTGACCAACAAATTGAAGTAAGGCATATGTTTGTATACTCACAGGAGACGCCGTGTCGCGGGTAGTCGCGCTTGTAGTCGCGCTCGCGGTCGCGCTTGTCGGCGCCGCGCTCGTAGCTGGCCGCCATGTCGAAGCGCGGAGGCGGCGGAGCTTCGAACTGGCTGCGGCTTGACGACTGTCGGAAACAATACATAGATTTATACGTGTAACAGAATAAACGCCATATCTGTAAAAGGGGTTACTCATCATTGTGAAATTTTTTTACTACCGGCCCAACATTGAAAACGCGTAAACAAAAAATCAACTCCCCAATACATTTTTGTGCACATAATTCGACAAGATATTATGATTATGTAGAATTCAGGTATTTATTTTAGACGCATTTTTAAGTTGACTGACGTGATTTGAACGATCTTAACTTATAATCTATACTAATATTATAAAGCTGAAGAGTTTGTTTGTTTGAACGCGCTAATCTCAGGAACTACTGGTTCGAATTGAAAAATTCTTTTTGGGTTGAATAGACCATTTATCGAGGAAGGCTTTAGGCTATATATCATCACGCTTAAGTCAATAGGAGCGGAGCAGCGATAAAGAATGTTTTAAAATCGGGGATTCCACGGGGACGAAGTCGCGGACAGCAGCTAGTTTAAGATATTTCTTAATAACTTATCGTATAAAATTGCTGCAGAAACTATCATAGTTAATTAACATGCCGAAAGTTGAGATTATTTCTGAAATTCATGACGTAACATGCAATACCCCGTCGACTCAACTAGTGTGTCAAATGTCAAAATCGAGCACAGTGGTTAAGATACTCACGCATGTCAATCACGTTACCATCGCTTCCTTGGCCAGTCACGCTCTAAATATATTTTAGAAAATTTTTAGTAGTTTCACACGTCAATTACATCGCTGATTACGTGCGAATAACTGAGACGCGTCGGCCATGAACAACGATGAACTTTTATACTGACGATCGTAGTGACCCTCCCAAGTCGTGTTGAGACAAGTATTGTACAAAAGATAGTTGGAGTGCGAGTGAACTGTCAAGTGAAGTACGTACGATGGGCTGCGGCGGCACGCGCTTGTGGCGCGCGTCGCGCTCGTAGGCGGGCTCGGGCGGCGGGCTGGCGGCCTTGCGGTACGCGGCGCCGCCCTCGTAGCCGCGCTTGCGCCGCTCCTCCTCCAGTCTGCGCACCGTAACCGTACACTTTATGTTCTACATCTACACTGACAGGACTCTCCGCAACTACACCGGATTCCGTTTATAATGACACCGAAGGGAAATGACAAACTCGTTATACTAAGTGGACATCATACAAAGCATTGTTTAGAAAATAAACAACCTCCTGTTTTTAGGTATTATATATGTATTTATTTTAATAGAGAGAAATACAGCTTGTAAAACCACAATAAAAATTGCAAAACGTAGAGGATTCAGAGACTATGTATAACTCTTCATTTTTTTACATAAGAAATCAATAATGTTTCTTCTGCTTTTGTTTTTTCCTTATATTTTTATAACAGTCTCTAATACCATTGTAATAAGAACTTGACAAGACATCGCCACAGTCAAATTATCATCGTCGGGCGTCACGAGACCCCCTTGAACACTGCCGAAGATGTTAAGACTCATTTCTATCACGGGATATATGTATTTTAGTAAGACTGGGTGGGAAAAGATTTTTTTAAATAACCAAACTTAGCTGTGTAATTACTTCATATTAAACTCTTAGTCAATATAGGTGAAGTCATAATAAACGGATTCTACTGTATATTAGCTAACTTTGTGCGAATTTTGCCCCTTTACTTTTTAAAGAACTCGATCGCGTAAATGTCAATTCGTGCTAAAATTTACCGAACTTTGCAGGTGACATTAAAAAAAACCTCTTTTTTATACGACTCGACATAAGAAGGCGATTGAGTACGTTAAAATTGAAATAGACATTCTGTACCATCAAGAAAAGCACATAAATTTATAGTTAACATACCTGAGTTGAGCTCTCTTCAGTTCCAGTCTCTCTAACTCCAGCTTCTCCCGCTCTATTCTGTGACGCTCACGTTCCAGACGAAGCAGCTCGTTCTTTTCGCGCTCAATCTTTTCTCTGTAAGGATAATATAATTTTAGTGTATGTTCAATTTTTATACATGACTAGCTGACCCAGCAAACGTTGTTTTGCCATATATAAAAATATGAAAAAAGATTTTCCCGCTTTTCTGTTGAAATTTTTCCTGACTTTTCTTTGCTGTAAACCTCACGGAGCTCGGGACCTTTCCAACGAATGCAAAACCGTGGAAATCGGTTCGTGCGTTCTGGAGTTATAGCGTCAGGAAGGAAAACCCGACTTATTTTTATATAGTAGATTGTTTGCTGAAGTAAAATTAGTTAACATTGTCTATTCATGAAAGATCGAGATTATTCAGGTTGAATGGGTGAATTTTTCCATAAAGAATTTTTTAGCAAGATTTTCAGTCTGGATTTGCATTTGAATAGTCTTGCTCTCAACATGGGCCTTTACTATTCGCCTACTCTGCTGTACTGTGACAGAGGTGTACGTCTGCTTTCTGCTTTACGGAATACAATTACAATGTTATATCTAAGGTCGAAACAAACTGTTCCCGCGTTTGCAATTGACATTGACTGCAAGCTAATCACATTACAAAGGAATTCTTAATACATTTTCATGATGATTAAAAATTAATTCATTGACAAAGCAATGAAATTTGTTTTGTTGTCATGAATGTGTGAGATATAGTTAAAAGTCTGTATGTGTGTGATTGTGACCCACGAAATTGTGGTACAGGATAATATACATTAAGTTAAAACATAGAATGACAATTGTGAATTGAATGGCATCGTGGTGCAGGCAATCTAGGTTAAAATAAAGGCGTAGGTACCTCTCGGCGCGCAGCTTCTCCCTCTCGAGTTCGAGGCGGTGCTTCTCCTGGCGCTGGCGGCGCTCGCGCTCGCGCAGCGCGTCCTCGGCGGCGCGGCGCCGGCGCTCCTCCTCGCGCGCCGCCCGCGAGCGCTCGCGCGCGCGCGCCACGTCGCGCTCCTTCTGCGCCACACACCGCTACTTCATAATACTATACTCCAACATTCTAACGGTTGCACCCAACTGGCTTAATCACACGGACTCACCCTTTTATTGAACGGCGCCGATTATTCAACGGGCTAAGCAACATAACGGCATTTAATTGAAAAGCTAGACCAAGGCTTTAGGAGGAACATGGAGGCTCCGCCCAGAGCGAAAGAAGTCATTTGATGATTTCCCATAAATAAAAAAAGAATTGTTTAACTAGCCTAGCCATTTGGAAACTCGCTTAGGGCACTGGGAATTTAGGGCATCCCGATATGGATAGGTTAGATTAGAATGTATGAAAAACTAATTCCCGTCATCACATTGATATTAGTTGTTAGGCATCCTTAAAACTCTGCAGACAGAAATTTCAAATTAAAGTTAAGTTTGGAGTGGCGATTTCATGAAACGGTCACCGAGTCAGGTATATGATAAGCAATTAAACACAAACTACGCAAGGTCAACTTGTAATTAACAGGCTAAAACACGAAGTAACACACAAAATTTAGCATTCACACTGTGGTTGGCAACACTCCTTGTAAACAAATAAGGACACTCTGGTTACACCCATCACCACTAAGTTACATTACATGCTCACCCAAATCTTGGAAAAGGACAGAACCTCGTGGGGCGACCGCTTCCGCTCACGACTTCTGGTGCTTCGCTTGGCACGATCCTGTAATGTTACATTGTCATTAGTCCTAGCATCATACTCACTTTAGCCGAAAGTTCTCCCTCAGAGTCGCTACATCGAGTACGTACTTTAACATGTAACGCGGCGGGTCAGACCGAGAGCGGGCGGGCGCCGCGACGTCCAAGTGCCCGTGCGAAAATCGGAATTTTTATTTTTGATTAGGACATATTTATTTCCTTTTATAAACTATCCTTTATAACCCCCGAATAAAAAGAGGTGTGTCATAAGTTTGACGTCTGTATCTGGGTCTGTCTGTGGTATCGTAGCTCCAAAAGAGCTGAATTGATTTTGATATTTTTTGTTTTGATTTGTTTTAAAGGTAGGTGTAAAGTGTAAGGAAAAGTTGAGTCCGCTTATGTACGCTAAGCGGACGTCATAAAAAGCGTACCTAGTCTTAGGAATTAAATGAATTCCCATCTTTGTTAGGTATTTCGTGTAATAAGGACAAACACAAAAAAAAAAAATGATATTCGTAAATCAATCATAATATAACGAGTCAGAAACAAATTAGAAATCATGTCCTTCACTATAAGTTAACATAATTTCTGTAAAATAGGTCATAATAAGCGACATGTCGATAAACGAAGTCATTATTTCCATACTTTTTTAACGAATTTAAAATAGAAAGTAAAATTAGCTCTGTTTTGCTTCATACCGTTCACACTCAACCGATGATACGTTAGTGCGTCGAGTGTGAACGGTCAAGTGTTTTTCTATACATTTGTCTGTTCTGGCGTTACGCGACCGATAATACGCGACGCATGTTCCGTCAGATATGATGAACCTTCCCTTAAGCGGTTGGGCAATATAGGCGGCGTCATAATAACACATGAACTAGTCATTTGCAAGGCAGTCCAGGTAACATTTTTTTATTTATTGCAATGAAAGGCCATGGTATGACGTAAAATAAAAATAATTTTGTATATTAATCATATTTAAAAATACACCCCTGCGGCCCTGTGACAGATGGGCGGTGAAAATGGAGTTGTCTTCGTAGTAGTTACTCACCTTATCAGAGCGGGTAGACTTTTCGCGCGTGCGTGACGTGGACCGGTTACTTTCTGCTCCCGAAACTTCCTCATCTTTCTTCGATTTTGCTTCACCTGTCTTTTCAGTGCCTTCTTTGTTCTCCTAAAACAGTTGCATAATATTAAGTACGTAAGTTACGACCTGGCAATAGAGAGGCTCTTGTGGAAACAGACTCAACACACACACACATGAAGTATAAGATTACCTCTGCCACTTTAGCTTCATCCTTGCGTTCTTTGCTAGAGCGACGCTCAGGGCGAGCGGATGGCTGCCGACGCGACGATGACTCCGACTCTGACTTAGCCTTCTCCACGGAAATCATACGTCCATGTAATTCTGAGAATAATAATCGATTATCATTATATAATACATATTTATAAATAAATTGCAAAATTAACCCTTTCCCTGCCGTCACCGTAATATTCCGTGTTTTGACGCTGATGCCCGTGGCGCTAGTCCCGTAATATAACGTTCCATTTTTTCGATGTCCAATTCTTGACTACATTAAAAAAAATTGAAGAAATTTGATATTATTTATAATACTTCAGGATGTGTACTTTACAACAATAAAACTTTTAAAACTCAGGCTCATCATTTTTATACATAACAATGCAATCTAAATGCAGTAATCAAATGAGCTGCTTTTACAACCCTGACCCACAGCGCCGAACCCGTAATTTTACGTGGGCTAGTGATGCGCTAGTAAAATCTAAATAATAAAAAAACAATGGTTTTAAATTATTAATTATCTTGTTAATCCATGTCTAGACTATAAATTAAAACTTCAATGTGTTTTTTTTAAACTTGTCATTTGAGTAATGGACAACAATTACAGAGAATCTGTAGAAAATTACGAAATTAAAAAAGATATATTCTTGATGTCGATATTATTTTGGGGCGTCACTAATGCAGTTACCGCCTGACGGACACTGGCCGCCATCACCGTGATTTTCCGTGCGGCGCAAGCGATACGGACGCCATATTTGTTGGTAAACATCAGTAGCTGTAGCGTAGAGGCGGGCAAAGTGTATCATTTTTGCGATTGGAACATTTGTATCTGGAACACTGAAATGTTCCGGAACACTGATATGTTTCATTTGGCTCATTTGGATCATCGACTCAAAAGATTCAATTACCTACAGAATGTTTCGAATACACAAAGTTACGTCGCGGGCGTTTATTACAATAATCATCACTACGCAAAGAAATTCTAAACAGAACTCAATTGGAACTCAATAAGTTTTCGTAAACAAGCGCGAACGAACATAAACAATAATTATGACAAGTGCCGCATCAACGTAAAATGATAACTTGTTAATACACACATTGCATGCAAAAAACGACCGTATAGTGTTTGATACATAAGCGCCTTAGTGGTCATTTTTACGTCCATGAATACTGACAGCGAAAATCCGTACGAATTGAATGATACACTTCTCATACGACGCGAGTCAATAGTTAAGTTACTCAGTGTCTCAATTTGTCTCTTTCGCTCGTGGCTCAGTCGCCTCGCGAGCGACGTGTCGCGCGAAATGTTCCAGATCCAAATGATGCGTTTGAAACGTTGCTAGTGAACCAATCTTTTGAATCACTTCAGTGATCCGGATCAGTGAGTCGGTTCCGCAAAGAGTTACACACGCCTACTGTAGCGCCGTCCCCGTGATAACACGTCACTTCGGATGCCTAGTGTTGTGAAACATTTGAATATTTTACAAGGAGATATCAACATTGACAGTTCCAAGACCGGAAAACCCTCGTGATGAATATTTCGCTACTTTAATAGCACTCGAAATGGAGGCTGTTCCCGATATGTGATCGGTATTATTATATATGAAAATTATTAATCTAATATACCACGCCCGTGGAGATTCAACAGAAGAATTTCAAGAAGAAATCCAACCGTGTTCATCTGCAGAATATTTAATTAATTAATTATGGCTGATTAGATTATGAGTGAGAAATTGTGTGTGTTAATTATAATGACCTATTATTAAAGATTGCTTGAAAATAACTTGAGTGTTTTATTTTGCATCAATCTATGTACCTACGGCCCACTGGCACGGACCCTTAGATTTAAAACACGATGTCGCAAGCAAGAGCTAGTACTTATATAATATCGATAAAAATTATTCAGATTTCCCAACACTGCTCGAAATTATACCTAAACACGTCTGGCCCTGGGGGCACGGTTTCTGTGGCAAAATTTGGCAGGGAAAGGGTTAATGCTACCCAAATTTTGTTTCACATGAATCTGGGGTGTACTTCTAAATCAAAATTGTTATTATATTTTTACCTGTCCTATGTAAGTTCTTAATACAGTTTTCAGCATCTTGAGCACTAGCCATTGTCACATAGCCGTAACAACGTGACCCAGGTGTTCTAGCGTTGGTTACAACCTTTGCTCCAATTACCTGCAATAAAATGTTTATACATCTATCTTCTTCTTCTTTATATATAAAAATCAATTGCTGTTCGTTAGTCTCGCTAAAACTCGAGAATGGCTGGACTGATTTGGCTCATTTTGGTTTTGAATTATTTGTGAAAGTCCAGGGAAGGTTTAAAATATATATGAATATGAAAAACATGCTTGGAATATAGTAAAAACAACAATTTCGCTTTCTATTATAAACCATATTACCATCAGTCAAATATTTGATATGATATGATGATATATTATATTTTAATAATAAAATCTACTGCATATCGAGCATTTTTTTTTTTAAACTGTTCTGGTTAAGTTTTGACCACATTTTTTTACAGAAGTTGAAACATTCTCCGATTACCATTCAGCTTTTGTATTTATTGATTCTGAGGCGGTACGAAGTTTGCCGGGTCAGCTAGTACTAATATATAAAGCTGAAGAGTTTGTTTGCTTTAACACACTAATCTCAGGAACTACTGGTCCGATTTGGAAAATTCTTTCAGAGCCTTCCTCGATAAATAGGAATCTAAAGCCTATTTTATCGACGAAGGCTCATCGCGCTATCGCACGCTAAGTCCGATTGGAGCGGAGCAAGAATGTTTAATAACTATTCCACGCGGACGAAGTCGCGGGCAGAAGCTAGTAGTAAATAAAAACCACGTAAGTTAATATGAAAAAATAGGATTAGAAGTTGCTTTTCATATAATGACAATAAAAGATGATCTTAATAAATATGAATTGCCATTTGCCTAGCCTTTATCAACGATGTTGGGGTCGGTTTCCACTTAAACCAAGTAACTATGAGTGAGTGAAAACTAGAATTTTATTCATTTATCCATATTCCTCAATCCATTGACTAGGTAACTAAAATACATTCTGTGAAACCTATCAGTAACACTCACGATACTTTAATATTGTTTGAAAAGATGTGTAAGATTACTTTGCCATGTTTGCTGCACAACTGCTTCAGGTCTTTAGCGCGAGTGTCGCCAGATAGCCCACTGACCCACAAGTTCCTTGCACCGCCTTCTTTAGTGTCATCCTTCTTCTCTTTCTTGTCACCATCACCTTCTTTGTCTTTATCATCTAAAATAGAAAAATGTTCTATTAACTATTTTTGCTTCATCCTTGACATGTACAGAAGATTTAAATGTTAAAAAATAAATACCTTTTGTCTCCTTGTCTTGCTTTTCATCCTCATGGCTGAAAAAAATATCAAAGCATTATTTAACATAATAAAATAAGGACACATTTCAAGAAACAATAATACATGAAGATTGGAATTTTAATGTTTTATTACTATCACAAGTTCCATTAAAATTGTGCACTTTCGTGACAGATATCATTTTAGAATTTCCGTAGTGACACTCATCACCTACAAAGTTTTGCACCATTACTCCACTGCATTAGGCCAGGATGTTGAAGGCAGGTCCAAAAAGTTGCATGAGTCGCCTTATACGCGCAGACAGCCACTCAGCAACCGCTGACGCCGCCACCGAAGCTGAGGGTCCTTCCAACATTGATCAGCTGTAGACAGTGCAAATCAGCACAGCACCGATGACTGCAGATGAAGACATCACCGAGTTTTGATGGCAGGTTGTCGTCGTCGGATCCGTAGAGCAGCCAGGACTCCAACACGTTTGGTGCAAAACTTTGTAGTGATAACGAAAAGAAAGTATTGGATGTCGGAATAATCGGAGTAGTTATAGATGCGCGAGGGCGGCGACACGGCGGCCGTTGACGTTCACCAACCTAGTGGCGGGGACTTCGGAGGTTACTTGTTGGTCGTCGGCTGGCTCGTCGTTGTTCGCCGCCGAGTCGACCGGCGCAGACTTGTCGCTCGTCGGCTCGCCGGCGTCTTCCTCCTCCTCTTCCGCCGCCTCATCTACGTCAGTCGCATTAATCAGCTGAGCCAGCGCAGGTCGCTCGCCGATAGTCGGGAGCGGCCCACCCTGCCTCTCCTCAATCTTGCCACGGAGTGTTGACAGTTTCTTGATGTTTTTCACACTTGTTTGATGTTTACACAAAAAATCCTGACCTGAAAACTTGATTGGACATTAGCACCACCATCTGGATATGGAGCAGCATAGCAGCTATGAGCCACTATGTCCATAGTAAAGCATACATAACTGTAGGATGCTGGAACTCTGCCATGACTGGAAATGCCCTGCCACTTAAATTACACAAAACACCACATCATTGTAGAGCCACCTCAGTCTGTGCTCATTTCAGTGGTAATCCTCCGAATGATTAATAATGTCATCTGTTCTCTTTCTGTTAGTTTTTGGATGTATTCTGTGTTGTAGCTGTTTCTAGCACGATGCTCGCAGGTCATACTATAAATTTTCTTCTGATGTATATATCTTTCCGTTCTTGTTTACCGCAACTATTTCAGTTTATTTAAATGGATGACAAACATTGAATCATAAGTATCTCATTATAGTTAATACATATATCCACATACTGAAGGCTACTTTCTCAAGCACTATATTTTAGTTCATCTGATTAGAATTATAATTGAGTATTTATTATTTACTAGCAACTGTCACTGATCTGATTATTATCATATTTAGACATTGTATGTACACAAAGAAACTAAAAAAAAACTATGCTTACCTTTTTTGTCTGTTTTAGTGTTGTTGTCAGTCTGAAAGAGATTAAAATAAGGGTTAGTTTAGACATAACTGCATGATTTAATAAATATTTAGATATTAATTATGTCAAGTAATTGGCATTATTCCAGTTTTATACTAATAATAAAACCAGAAACCAGATGTGACACATATTTTGGGTTGATAAAGTAGTATTTGAAGGACTGTTAGAACTATTAGATGAAATGAAGACTGATTATTAAAAAAAAAAAAGCGCTTAAAATAATACAGGTATATTTTAACAGTATAAATATACTACATACATAATAATATGGAAATACATTAAGTCATGTATGCATATTCTAGTCGATTTCCATCATGAACCCATTGGATATTTTAGAGGCGACTGGTGGCAGTTTAACTGTTACACTGAAGAAATAGAAACGTACCTCTTCATTGAGCAACTCATCATCACCCAGATCCAAATTGATACTGTCTTCTGCATCAGTATTGTTTTCTATTTTGTGATCATCTTCAGATTTTGTATCCTTGTCAAGGCATGGCTTTTTAGGCTGTGTAGCTTCAGGTTCTTCTTTTAACTCTCTTTTTCTGTTCAATTTCTCGGTTTCCTCGGTTTCCATTTTAGCTTCAGCTTTGGGACTTGCTTTGTTTTGTTTCTTCTCAGTCTGCTCTGTTTCTTCTTCTTCTCCAGCGTCGTCTTGCACTATCATATCCTCCATAGCCGGAGTATCTTCCGACTCCTGTTCTACAGCATTCGTACTCTCTGAACGTCTAGTCTTTTTTGTAGGAGTTTTTGTCTCTGCAGTGGCTAACTCAAAAGAGAACGTATCTGGGTCATGCCCCTCCTCTTCTAAATGCTAGAAAGATATTATCAATAGCGTATTGAATACAATGCGGTTGAGTGTCATGCCTATTCTAATTATTACACGTCACATAATTACCTTGGATAATCGCTGTATGAGCACACAGCGAACGCCGCTTTTATCTAGGTTGCGCTTTTCACACTCTACGCGTAAGTCTATAACCCTAAGGTCGTTCAGTGAACGCTTCTTGTCTGACATCGCACGGTTTAATTTTAGGAATGTTTCTAATAATAACTCACTTTGCCTCGTTTTATATTTTCAGTAATCTATGCAAAACGAATATTCCCACACACGAATGACGAAATCACGAAAGGATAAAATGGCGGAGGCCGGAGGCGGCGTTTAGATTTTTTTTTTCAAGGGAAGGCTATAGCCTTTTGACCATATTTGGTCTCCCTATTATTCAACTTATACTAACAACGTTGAATCTGTTCAGGCCCGTTTTGTTAGGTACTTATGTGGGAAGAGTGGGATTAGAAAAGCTATACCTGATTACAATCCTGATTACAATGATAGGCTAAGGCACTTTAAAATGATTAGCTTAAAAGAAAGACGTAACAACTCTGACTTACTAATTCTCCATAAAATTATAAATGGTTCCATAGATGCACAATTAGTAAACTATTTTAACTGCAGGCCCAGTCAACGTAGTAAGCGTCATCATCGTATCTTTCAGTTACCTACAACTACGTTGAATACCACTTTTAATAGCATTTTATGACACGTATGGCAAGGCAATATAATGAAAGGTCCAATTTGACAGATTACCCTATTGATATATTCTCGATGAGCTTCGCTTCATACCGGCGTTCCATACTTAAACAGTGTGAGTCACAGAGTACTATAATATAAAAAGGAAGTGTGAGTAGTTCACGTGTATGTAGCTCAAATTGTTGTTTTCATCTCTTTGTCTCTAATACTCATATTGTCAATGTCATGCATACCTGTTATTTGCATGGTTACTGAAATGCCAATTTTAAATGTTATATGATTTTAACTTTAAGTGATTGTGCTGTTGGTGTGCTTATTCTAAATAAATAAATAAATAAACACATCAAAAGTATCTAGGGATCAACATATATTTTTGCAATAACTTTCCTCCTGATTGATATTAATTAAAATTTTCTTTAAGGATTCATCAAATAAAGTGTTTTCGTTTGTCACAGTAACGATAAACCAAGTCACCTTTGCATTAATAAAGAAATTTGCCATTTTCCTAATAAAGGGATTTTTGACATTTGAACCACTAACATTAAAGTTCGAAAAAAAGACTGAAATAACAGTTTTCTTTAAAATTTTATTGGGTAACTTAAACAATTAATAATCCGTGTTTCTACCGCGAACACTAACAACACAAGAACATCGGTTTGGCATACTCAAAATGAGTTCATCCAAATCACGCTGTGGAATGGCCGCCCATGTTCGTTGCAACAACAAAAAAAGGTCTTCTTGCGACTGGATACCCTCCATATTCGGCAGAGCTCTTTGCTTACCTTGGCTGAGCGCCATGGAGGACGGTATCGCTGCACCACACGGAGACAAGACCGATACATTCAAATCTTAACTCGAAGAGCTCCAACAATAACCGCCATGATGTTAGCCGTGAGGCTTCATCACTCTTCAGGGAACTTAATTAGCGACCAAACAGTCAGAAACCGCTTGCATGAAGTGAACCTTCATTCCCGAAGACCGCTACGGGTACCACCTATAGCAATGCACAATCGTAGGATTCGATATCAATGGGCTCTTGAACACAGAAATTGGGCAGAAGAACAATGGCGTTTCGTGTGCTTTTCTGATGAGTCTCGTTTTGGTATGAGACCGGATACAAGACGTATACGACACTGGAGAACCCCTGGACGCCAACAGCGATTAAAATCCTGCCAGGAAGTCCATCCTTATAGTGGTGGAACCATCATAGTATGGGCGGGTATTTGGATCGGCGGAAGAACTGAGTTGATTTGGATCAGAGGCAACCTCAACGCTCAAATTTATGCTGAGACGATTGTATCAGACGTCATCGTTCCTCTACAAGTGCAAATCGGTCCCTTATTTCAGTTAATGCATGATAATGCACGACCGCACACCGCAAGAGTTGTAAGACAGACTCTCGCCGCAGCTAACATCAATGTCCTGCCCTGGCCTGCTCAGTCGCCAGACTTGAACCCGATTGAGCATGCATGGGATATGCTACAGAGAAGAGCTCTGCCGAATATGGAGGGTATCCAGTCGCAAGAAGACCTTTTTTTGTTGTTGCAACGAACATGGGCGGCCATTCCACAGCGTGATTTGGATGAACTCATTTTGAGTATGCCAAACCGATGTTCTTGTGTTGTTAGTGTTCGCGGTAGAAACACGGATTATTAATTGTTTAAGTTACCCAATAAAATTTTAAAGAAAACTGTTATTTCAGTCTTTTTTTCGAACTTTAATGTTAGTGGTTCAAATGTCAAAAATCCCTTTATTAGGAAAATGGCAAATTTCTTTATTAATGCAAAGGTGACTTGGTTTATCGTTACTGTGACAAACGAAAACACTTTATTTGATGAATCCTTAAAGAAAATTTTAATTAATATCAATCAGGAGGAAAGTTATTGCAAAAATATATGTTGATCCCTAGATACTTTTGATGTGTTTACATATTGCCTACATAGTACCTTAATAAAAAGCAAATCCAGATAACAAAAAAAAAAAAACAATATTAAAAATTTGGAATGCAATTCGACATTAGTTATAGACATTAGTTCCACCCATTGACCTATAAAAGTATGGACTGGAAATACCTACGAGAAACGGGTGCATACCTACAGAACATAAAATGGCTGCCATTGCTAGGGTTGAGTCAATCAAGGTGTTACTACAACGAGTATCGATACTAGTTACGAGTTCCACTAATTTATCACGTTTGGATCATACCTCATATTATGTACTAATTAAAATCCGTTGTAATAGTAACAGAAAAAGATGAGTAGGTTATCTTACCTTCTGCTATCTATACAAATAAATGAAATTGAAGTGTTTGTCCCGGCTAATCTCTGAAATAGCTGTACAAATTTTGACGGGATTTTTACTGGCAGATATGTTACAAGGAGTAACTGAGGCTACTTTTATTTTAGAGAAATAATTAGGGTACCGCACAAAAATAAGCCATTAAAATTATTTTTGCTTTTGGTAGCCAGGATGGCTATTTAACATGACCCTACGACCCTTAGCCTCTAAACTTTTTTTCTTTAAGCCTTCATTTTTAGGAAACCTATAAAAATTAAAGTATTTTTAAATCATTTTGGTTAGAGCTGCTAATATTTAACTAAAACAAACATAAAGCATCATAAGCTAGGTGCACGGTTCCAATTAGCTGTTTCCTTTGGAGAAGTGCCGGCAAGAAACTCCATGATTACTCTTTTAGAAATAATTAGCTTTTTCAATGTTTTCTTTAGGTTTACGTAAAATATTTTGATTTTGGTGTGAAGTGTGAATCACAGGCCGGACCTAGCTAGGTCACTCGGACCGAATAAGACGCAGGATTATTTATGTTAACATCACAGAATATATCGATATCGTTCCAGCGGAGGAACTAGTTTCGTATTACCGCAAGTCGGCAACGGTACAACACTATTTCTTTTTAATCTTTATTGTTTAGGGAGGGTTTGTTCCTCGGACCACTTGGTTCGAGGTTTGTTCACATAGCGAACATGTCACCCTCATAGGAACACTTTACATGAAAACTTAAATTCTACGTTTGATCCCTAAACTAACTAGTTTGTACACAATTTTAGCATTTTTAGAAGCTGGAAAGGCTAGAATCATATTGCATGCTCCTAATTCGCGAATATTTATATCATATTGTACTTCCATTAAGTGTGATTATTCATGGATTATTCAGTCCACCCGCCGCCAATTAACCACCTTCTAAAAGATCAAAACACTTTCAAACCACATACAATTAAAACGTTATAAAAAGTGAAGTGATACATATTGCAGTGTTTTGAAAAATAAAACAAGAATTGACTTAAAGGTCCAAGTGACCAAGTCATAAAAATACAAAAAAAAAAAATGCTATCACATGATAAAATGTCACATGCATGCCACTTGATCGGTACTGTCACTGTCAAGAAGTGTCATCAAAAGTACTGCTGTGGTGGTTTGTTGTGAGATTATAGAGATTATTTGAAAGCAATTTCCCGATTACTTGTGCATCAGTCAATCATCAGTAGCAGATATTAAATATCTTTAATTATGACCGGACAGAATCAAGGTTAGCAAAGTTGTAATAAATTTTTGTAATTTGTAATAAAAGACCCTGTAATTTTACTCTGTTGAGAGTACAATTACTGAAAGTAATTGACGGGCTATTTCTTTTTGACACAGGTGTTCCTTCTGAGGCTGTAGCATGTAAATTGCTTGACAAGATTATTGTAAAGCAGTTACATTTGATGGAGGAAAAGATACGATGTGAATTAAACATAGAGTCCAGTATAAAGAATGGAAGCATTCATTTAGCAAAGTCTCGTTATATCATGGGTCAGAGCTCTGTGAGTACAACCCGGCTGCCTACTGAGAGCAGCTCGGATTTCTCGGCATCTACAAAATGCGAAACTACTGAGGAAGATGGACTTAAATTAATGAAGGTGGTTGAGAACCACGCAGAGGATACAGTCAATCCTCTTCGCTGGTTTGGTGTCTTAGTTCCACAGAATATGCATAAAGCTCAAAGTATATTTCAAAATACTATCAACTTTGTTGTTGAATGTGTAAATGTTCAAATACAGCTGCAGAGTAATTTAAAACTTATTGATATGTTGAAGCAATACATTAATTCAGAAAAGGTAACAGCTGCCTGAGGTAATTTGGGCACCAGTATGCAAGAATTGGATATACTTAATCAATTTATTCTCTTCCTTATTTATATTGTGATAATAGCTTAAGTTTCTGCTAATGTTGGTCATATGGGGAAATAAAACAAATCATGTGTCAATTGTCATTTATTTATTTTTATTTGTGAAATGAACACTAGGTGTCATGTTGTGGCTTAATCATACTGCAATAAGCATTCATTTATTTATTGGTTTAATCACAACAATTGAAAGGCCTTGTTTTAATGTCAGTTTGTGTCTACTTCTTGTTTTTCTTATTTTCATGATGAATGGCACTTTCATTTTACACTGATAAACAAGTGGATAATTTTATATTGATAACATTATTTATATAATTTGAATTGTGTCACATACTTGATATAATATTTATTTAATGAAATAATCAAACTTGACTGTTGTTTTCAATATCAATTAAAACTTGTTTATGACAGTTTTTTTTTCAATAGCATTTTTATGTGGAACAAAGAATTGGCTATATAATATTTAACTACATATACACAAATTGTTTTATTTATTGATAAATATGATTATTGACATACAAACAATAGAAATAGAATGTTTATCTGGAGTCAATAATTAACAATGATCCCAGTAAATACAACATCATTCCTGTGAAGATATGGTCTGGAGTTTCACTTGAGATACTATAATGAATAACAATTACTTACATAATGCTTTCAAACCGGGTGCATGCTCTTTGGCATCTTATTTTGAGATCTTTACTTTTAACATTCAGATATTTTTAAATACATTTAAATTAGATTACTTTTAAAACTAGCCATTTGATTTCTTCTAGATTGAGAATATAATATAGTGTGAAACAAAGTAATGTTCGTCTTAGATACACTTAAATTTAAGGCAAGGAACTCATTTCACCTAATAACAGTTCTCCGCCACAATTACCTCAAATATTAAGTAAAACAATATTTAAAACCATTTAAGATTCTTCAGTCTATGATTTAACAGCCAGTAACATTTTAAGTCTCCCTAACATGGTCATAAAAGTGTACTGCAATGTTTGTTTCTTGAGATACAAGTTTTAATTCATCTGCAGCAATCTTGGAGAAATTACAAGGGTTTTTTTCCTTACTTAGAATTGATTTAAGTTCTACTGAAGAGAATAACATTCTAAAATAAAATAACATAAAACAACAATATTAATGTACAAAACATTCATTTATCAAATATAATATTTGAACAAGAAAAACATTATTTTATTAAAAAGATTAGACGGCTCAGGCGTAAAACGTCTCTTTCGCAAAATGTCCCCTGGTCGTAAAACTAGAAAATTGTAATGCTGATAGTTAGGCGTATATCCGCGCCTTATTAAGAAAAATCGTTTACAAGTGGTTTACAATATTTAACGCGATATTTTAAAATCTTGGAAACTATTTCATTTGGATGTGATTTTTTATAAAAACATTTTTTTTTAATATATCGAGAAATTATAATTGAATAAAGATTTTATAACAATCTTACGGAATCTGCAATGATCCTATGACAGACACAATATAAAACTTTTAACTCCTTAAGTAGTGCAAAAATCAATGATTTAATAATATAAAAGCTTGTAAAGTCTTGTTACAACTTTGTGCAAATTGTGCGCAAATAAATTAAGTATATTTTTGGTTGTGCTTTCACAATGGCATTATGACTAGACTTACTTCAAGTCGGTTGTGCTATTAGGTTTTTGGTCACGAAATGCAATTACTTTAATTGTATGTTATCAATAGTAAGTACTCGTTTATAGCACAAGTTCACAATTAAATCATTATGGAGTGTTACTACAACGTTCTGCCACCTGAGTGAAGCTAGTAAAATGCAGCCTGCGCTGTAATTTTTTGAAAAGTTGTTCAAAGCGGAATTAAAATTGCAAAAATACAATACAATATTAATAAATCGTGTGAGTTTAAAGTAGGGAATAGAATATTGTAATGAAATAATGCATCAGTGCTGCGTATTTGGATGCAAGAGTGAAGGGAACCATTCATTTTCGAAAGACAAAAATGGACGAAAACTATGGGAAGCGGCAACACGTTGCAAAGACTTTATAGCAAAATCAGTGCTTGTATTTATATCCCTAAATGTATTATTTAGAGGGGTGAATAAACATTTGAGTATAGTATCGCTTTCAGTGTAACCACTTTTATACTAGAAAAGTTATGGTTTTCGCGTTTAAGCC
This sequence comes from Hecatera dysodea, assembly GCA_905332915.2. Lineage (NCBI taxonomy): Eukaryota > Metazoa > Arthropoda > Insecta > Lepidoptera > Noctuidae > Hecatera > Hecatera dysodea. The sequence goes on from HG995309.1 coordinate 9,826,096, forward strand.
TGAAACAAGACGAGTTAGTGAAAATGTCTAAATTGATTTGAATAGATGGATTTGCTCTAATAATGATTTCTCTTTTTTATCGTACCTTTCCCAAAACCAAATCCTTCTTTTCCCTTTAAACTCGAAGCACTTTTATAGATCATTACTTTTGAATGTCCGTAGGATGCCATAATATCATAAGTGCAGGTTTTTTATACATAAATAATTGTAAAATGATTATAATTTTTCTTAAGAATAAATATGATGTGATGTATCATGGCGGTTTGTTTACGGTTTGTGCTAGTGGTGCCCCTACCCACAGTTTTGCCTAATGTTCCCTATTAGAATAAGAAAAGATACTGTCAAGTCTAGCCCAAACATTCTGTATAAAATAACTGCATCATAAACCATACATTCAATATCTATTACATTTTAAAAGTTATTTGAAACACGAAATATTAAGTACCTACTTATCTAGTGGTGTAGGTAAGTAGTAGGTACGAAAGTGAAAAATATTTACAAAATTCAAATAATTTACAAACATAATTGAGGATAAAACATCAAATATATAAAACAAACTTGTCTTAAACCTAATAAAATTCGTTATTAATGTCAATAAAAATATTTTAACAGTACCTATATAAATAAATTAAAACTACACTGGAATGTTTCTGATTCTAAAAACATGACTTCTATGTTTTTCTAACCGTTCTAATTAAATGCAAAAGCGAAATCGACTGTGGCTTTCAAGTCAGAGGGGAAATCGGGTCTCGATCACATTGATTTTCCTCAGGTCGCTAGACCCACTTCGGGCGCCAATAACATCGAATTTATATTTATTTCTTAATCTAATGCGCGCTTTCTATACATCTCACTAGTTCATGTTACAAAAATATTGTGGGGAAAACTCGAACACCGAACACCGGCAATCTAAGAAGAACAACAGAACAACTACCACCATAGTGTACGCTATGCTACATGGACGCGATTACTTTCGACTCGGCTGGTAATACGATACAAATATTGACTAATATGCGTAGCGCCGGGCTCAGTGACTTTGTAAAAATGAGTCGAACCTCGTGTGCGAGGCGAGCTCGAAGCGATAAACCTATAAGTAATGTCGTGTCACGCGATCGTATCGCTAGCCGTTGTCGCGCGTGTCGTGCGTGTCGCGCGTGTCGTGGCCCTCTGTGCGCCACTCGGAGCGTGTGCATGCGCCGTCGCGCCACCACGCTTGCACGTTCCTGTAGTGCGCGCTACGTTGGCGCCGCTCGTTCGCGTGCACCATGGCGCAGACGCGGCAGAAGAAGTACGTGTTTATGAACTCGCCGGTACCCTGACAAATTAAATTCGCTTTGTTTTAGGCAGTGCTAAACATTAATTTACGAGTCCCATGTTGGGCGCCATTTATGTTTGGGATTACCAGCTACTAAAATAAAGATCGAAGCTATAGAGAGCACTAATTCTTACCTTCCACTTGAAATAAGAATTATACAAATTATCGTCTTCGTCAATTCGCCGCAGATATGAGGCGAGCTCTTCCGGGCTAGCGAACTCTTCGACGTGGATGTACGAGTTATGCGGCGCCAGAGCAGCGTACTCGGACGCGCGGGCACCCATCACTATTGGCAGCACGTTGTGTCTGTAATACGTCAAGTGTTTGGAGTTATATACCTAAATAAACCTGGGTTATGGCATTAGATACCGAGGTAGGTGACCGAGTGGCGTCCGCTGACTGAAAAAATAAGTTTTGGTCGTCAGACAGTGAGATCGGCCGCAGACGACAATGTTGCGATCGTGGGTAGAGGCTGGCATAGGAATGTTGGGATTGGCAAAAGAAAAGAGGTCTACACTCAACAAAGGGTTGTGACATAGAGGCAAGAAAATCGATTACCAAATTGATTATTGATTTTTCTCTTTTAAATGAAAATTGATTTGGGAATTATTTTTTTTACAAAAAAAAAAATACAACCGACTTCTAAATAAAAAAACCAAAAAGTACAAAATACTCGCTGTTTTTGGTTGTTTCTTCGTATATTGAACACCAACTTTTAACTAAAGTTATTTTATACTTTTTTGTTTAGAAGTCTGTTGTTTTTTCTGTAAAAAAGGTTTTTTTTTCATTTTAGATGTTAAGAAGGAATGAGAACATCATCAATGTAGACTAAACCACGGATTATTAGGGATAACTCATATACTCGTCGTCAGATATCAATCAAATAAATGGGACCAAACAACAAGCACCAGCTTTCAAATATAAAAAGAATAATCAAAATCGGTACACCCAGTACAAAGTTATGAGGTAACACACAAAAAAAATACAGTCGAATTGAGAATCTCCTCCTTTTTTGGAAGTTGGTTGAACGTCATTTTTTTACAAATATTCGGTGTATCAATTGCCTGCTTTTCTTGGAGGTGTGTGATGAGTTGAAAATAGTTATCTGTCATTATTCATTAACTAGCTGTACTTGCGACTTTGTACGCGTGAATGTCAGAAAAAATGGGCGTACAGTAAATACATACTTCCACAGTGTGATCCCTCTTAGAATTACGCAAATAGGAAGAGTGCCATTTACAAGACTTCGTTGGCTTTCACAACTCGGTGACTATAAGTTATGTCAATAATGCATAATACAATTGATTAGATACCATATCACATTGCACTTACTGCAGTCCATTGACAAAGAATTTCTCAGTGACGTAATCACGACAGTTGGAGTTTTCGAAGGCTAAGTAAAACTTGTAGTCTTTATCCAGCATCTCGAGGCAGTTGGGGTCGTTGCGGGGACAGTGGTGCGCGCCACAGGCTCCATAGATGTCGACCTGGATGTATTTGCTGAGCCGCCGCGCGTACTGAAGCCGACGGTTGCGAGCGTGGCAGTTCGATACGAACCACGCCACCTGCAAACCATATAAGTTAAGGTGTAACTTGAATGACGAATGGTTCTCAACAAGACTGCATTGGAAATGCGTACCAGCTACACATCTTACGAGGACTACATCCGGGTAAGTTCTACTACCCACCTTTTTTGTTTTATTAGCAGCGAAGTTCCTATCGAGATCTTTTTCAGTGATGAGGGGATCATAGTAGACCCAGTGTTCGTACGGCGCGACGATATCGGAGTCCCGTCGGTAGGTGGACGTCCAGTTGAACACGTCCACAGACGACGGCCGCAGCGATGCCGTGTGGTACGGACACTCCAGGTAATACAGAATCCAGATCTGAAAAATAAAAAGTATGTAGGTACGTAAGTATTTCACTAAAGGAAAGCCGTGACGTACAAGTATTACGTACTGCAGAGTTTTATTTATTACTAGCTTCTGCCAGCGACTTCGTCCGCGTGGAATAGTTACTTTACCCCCGATTTTGAAACTCTCAGCCCGATCGGTTTAAAATTGACAAAAGATAGACATGCTGTTTCGGGATATTTTTTAGATAATTTTATGTAGAACATTTCCGTAATACATGATTTCTATGTAACTTTAACCATTAAGGCTACACACGCGACGGAAGCTTAAAAAATGGAGTAACTTCTTCCGTTTTCCCAACATTTTCCTTCACTGCTCTGCTCCTATTGATTGTAGCGTGATGAAAAGTATACTATAACCTGCCCAGGAGTATGAAGAATAATTGCACCAAGCTTCTGCCAGCGACTTCGTCCGCTTGGAATAGTTACTTTACCCCCGATTTTGAAACTCTCAGCCTGATCGGTTTAAAATTGACAAAGTTTCATACAAACGTTCATCCCCTATTTTATCCCCTGGGGGGGGTTAGAATTAATCAAAATCCTTTCTTCGCGGATGCCTACGTCATAACATCTACCTGCATGCCAAATTTCAGCCCGATCCGTTCAGTGGTTTAGGCTGTGCATTGATAGATCACTGTGTGTGTGAAATATGTACAACTTACAACAAAAAAAGAAATGAAAGTAAAGCTGAAATGCCTGTGCAAAATTATATTATAATAACCTATACCTACTTCACTTAAAAATAAATACCTATAACTACGTATAACTAATTAATAAAATAACTACTATTTAATAAAAGTATCTACGCTTTTACCTACTCAATACTAAAAAAACAGAACATAAATTAGCCAAAACTAACCTATCGGTATCTAAAAATCTATGCTCCTACTTCTACTACTACTTCACCTAAAAAGAAATAAAATTGAAACTATTAATAATTTGTAATTTGAACGAATATTTAAACATTACCATAATAACTAATAAGTACCTATTTTATAAAATAGAAACAAAGTTACACAAAAATAATCATAATAACATCTTACAGCATGATTCAGTATTAAAGCGCGACGGCGCGATGTCTTATTATTGTATTCATGTATAAGTTTGGTATTTCTATACCGATTTCTATGATTCTTTTTTTATTGAATAGGTAATAATGTTAACTTTTTTTAATTAGGTATGAGTGAGAGTATTATAAACGTAAGAGTAAACAAATATAACCAGAAAGCTCCGAACTGCTAAGCTATCGGGAGTTACACGTGTTATTGTGAGTCAACCATAAGAGATAGGCATATGCTGTTGTGGGATATTTTTTAGATAATTTTATGTAAAATATTTCCGTAATACATAATTTCTATGTAACTTTAACCATTAAGGCTATACACGCGACGGAAGCTTAATTAAAAAATGGAGTAACTTCTCCCGTTTTCCCAACATTTTCCTTCACTGCTCTGCTCCTATTGATTGTAGCGTGATGAAAAGTATACTATAACCTGCCCAGGAGTATGAAGAATAATTGCACCAAGTTTCGTTAAAATCGGTCGAGTAGTTTTTGTTTCTATAAAGAACATACAGACAGACAGACAGACAGACAGACAAAAATTTTACTGATTGCATTTTTGGCACCAGTATCGATCACTAATCACCCCCTGATAGTTATTTTGAAAATATATTCCTTGTACAGAATTGACCTCTCTACAGATTTATTATAAGTATAGATAGATTAGCTGCTGCCCGCGACTTCGTCCCCGTGGAATCCCCGATCTTAAAACATTCTTTATCGCTGCTCCGTTCCTATTGGCTTAAGCGTGATTATTTATAGCCTAAAGCCTTCCTCGATAAATGGTCTATTTAACCCAAAAATAATTTTTCAATTCGAACTAGTAGTTCCTGAGATTAGCGCGTTCAAACAAACAAACAAACAAACTCTTCAACTTTATAATATTAGTATAGATTAGCTCACCCTCCACCTTGTCAGCGATGGTATGCAAAGCTTCCAACTCGTTTGCTTATATAAGAATTGGTATAATATTTACTCGCGCGGTACTGCTCCTACTTTGTTTGTTTCTTACATAATCATAAAACATGGCTAATCCCCCAAAATATTGGCATAGGTAATTACATAACTGTGTCTAATAACTACCTAAACTTTAGGTAAAAAAAAATTATTGCTTACGTAATCTCCATTCACCCCATACGGGGTGTGTGGGGTGAAAAGAAAATTACGTAAGCAATAGATTTTTTTTTAACCCCTTGTCATTAAAAGTAATCAAAACAGACTTTCCCAATTTGGTGCTTACGTAATACTTGAACCCTTGATCCCTTAGTTATCGTGGCATAGATCTGCAAAATATTGCATTCAATCATGCATTTATGCATTTGTTGTACACCTCTAACTACCTAGGTACCTAATGAGCCTGTAAATGACCTGTGAATGACGTCTCGATGTTTAAAGAATTACCATAGATACATCTAGGTATGGTAATTCTTTAAACAACGAGACGTCAGTAGGTGCAGACATTGCTTTTTACTCAACACTGACTGCAGAAATTGAAACTAGGTATCTACATGGATTATACTCTCTTGTCATCATCACCATATCATCATACCATGAGCCATCTGGTAAAATGAAATGCTAAAAGTCCAAAATCTGATTGAATGTACCTGTTTAGGAGACCGTTTGACATTGAAGGGTGTGTGGTGATCTTTGTAGAGAATAGCGTCAGCCGTAGCGGCGTCCCTCGCGTCAGCGGTGAGCGTGCAGCGGTCTACCGGACACCTGTTCCGGACGAATTCCGTCCGACCGCCGGATACGCCCCACGCACCGAAACCGTTAGCGAGTAGAATCTTCTTAATAGGCACATCTTCGTCTTTTGGTAGCGTATACATTAATTGGTTGACTACTCTGTAAGGGTTGAAAATATACACAAAACTCGCTTATTTAAGGGAGCAGGATCAATTTTATCGGCACTATAGTATCGTCATGATCCATAATATGTACCTAACATTTATTTTTGTGAAGGATATCTCACCTATCGTCCCCTGGTGAGTCTTCAGGAAACAGTTTCGCATCAGGGTCATGCTGCCAGGGACGCTGTTCACCTCCTCGCAGGAACCACGGCAGGTGAGCCGACTCATCTTCGTGAGCCACCCCATAGTCCGTGGCCGTGATCGCGTTCTGAAGTTGTAACAAGATAAGTTATTTAGTTGTTTGATGTAGTTTTAGAAGGAGACTGCATGAAAAAAGTAAATGATAAATGATATTTATGTTGTAAGTAGGTTGATGAGGCCAGTGTTTCCTAGCTGACTACCCTGAAAAGAAACACCGAAACAAACTCAGAGGTCAAAGTCTCTTTTGAAGTCCATACAATTGTACTGGTCAATATGAGAACCATGTTGGTTGATGTCTGGCGTGGTATTTAGAATAATTTTTACGCATCACAATTTGATAATATCTCGAAATCATTCCGAGAAATTGTGAACGGACATAAACTGACGATATGTTGGCGAACAATCTGTGTGCGGTACTACAATTTATTATATATTTGATTTTCTGGCTTAACCTAGTAGCGGAATAAGCTTAGGGCACAGGGCACTATTGTGGCGATAAGTCCCCTCTTTGAGGCGTGGCTGGAGAGACGTCACGGCGTCCTCACCTTCCGCCTGACGCAGGTGCTCACCGGACACGGCTGTTTCGGGAGGTACCTGTGTCGGATCCAGCGGGAGGACACGTCCGGGTGTCATCACTGTGTGGATCGTCCGGAGGACACGGTGGAGCATACGGTGGAGGTTTGCCCTGCTTGGGCGGAGCACCGCCGTGTCCTCGTCGAGGCGATCGGCGGCGGCGACCTCTCGCGTCCGGCCCTGGTTCGGGCCATGGTCCGGAGCGAGGAGGCATGGGAAGCGGTCGCCTCCTTCTGCGAAGCAGTAATGCTAGCGAAGGAGGAGGCGGAGCGCGTGCGAGAGAGGGATGCCCCTCGCTCCAGCCGCCGCAACAGAAGAAGACGCCCCGGGCGTCGGGAAACGCAGGGCGATGCCCGGCCACCGTAGGCGCGGGCCTGCGGATGGCGAGGTATGGGTGGCTCGCCGTCCGATAGCAACCAGGCCCGAGTCGACGGCGCGTCGTGTTCCACGCGCGCCTCAAAGAGCCGTCAGCAAATTAGACGGGGCCCCATAGGGTCAGTGCCTGCTAGGGTTGCGGAATTTGTTCGAAAGAGTCACCGCGGCCCTGGAACGCAAAGGGCACAAGAAGGATCACGGGTGGGTTTTAGTCAGTAAGAGTCTGACACTCCCTTCCGCTCCGCCCAGAGCGGGAGAAGTCATTTGATGATTTCCCATCCAGAAAAAAAAAAAAAAAAAAAGGGCTCTCCGATACGGATAGGTTAGGTTCGAATGGTATAATGTATTGATCGTCATAGGTTATAGGTACCATTTATGTATTTTTTAAACCCTGCAGGCAGAAATAGGAGCTCCGTGCAGCGGGGCCCCGTCGTCTGTTAGAATGTTGAAATTATAATACTCACTGTTCGACCGATTTTCGTGAATCTTAGCGTGCACATCGGCTAGGGTGGCGAATCAGACAACCTCTATTCTTCATCCCCCTAAATGTTAAGGGTGGTCCATCCCTACATTTTTTTATTTTATTTTATGTGGCAAAACGACGTTTGCCGGGTCAACTAGTATATCTTTAATAATGTGGATGGATTGAGATGGAAAGGGGGGGGGGGGCAAAGAAAAATGATAGAGTGAAGAATAGTGATAGTGTGAAGGCTGACAGGACAGAAAGAAACGTGTTGGACCGACCCCAAGTAACATGAGATAAAGACAGGAACATGCTTAGAATCTAGAATCAATTTTCCCTTAGAATATCAATGTGCCAGATGCTCTGTGGCAGTGAGGCATTGGACATTCATATGTATATCATGAGACTCGCAAACAACAGCAAGACACAGTGAGACTACCTACCCGACATGGGTCTCCGTGTTTGTGATACATGTTAATGTTTATAATGATAATATATCTTTTATTTCAGGTAACAAAGACCCTTTACTTATATATAGACCTTACAGACTATCATACATATTTATATAAAACAAAAAAATCTCTATTTTACACGAAGTGTTGGCGTCGTGTTACGCTGCGTGGTGTCGCTACATAGTTGTATGCGGAATCGCCGATAAACGACACCCTTCGGCCAAAACTCTTCCTTGAGGAAGGTCTCAACATGATGAGTCGGAACGCGCACCACGAACGACTTGAAATTCGTGTTATGGCGCGGCTCCAACTTCTCTACCCTTAAGGTCCAGCTGGTCTTCGCTCGAACATTTCACGATTTCTTTCTTTCTAGAGCTGCGTCGTAGGTATTGCCGGACGCAGCATATTGGGTCCTACCAGCGCGTTCCCGCACTGGTTCCGACTAGGAGGCATCTTCCTCTTCTTCCTCTCCACTTTCACGAAGCCATTCTGGTCATTCATGCCCGTAGCTGGGCCTAGCTGCTTCGAACCCCTGTAGGCAGGTTCACAGCAGCTCTTCTCATCCCCCTTCTTCATCTTCGACACAGGCTTATTCGTGGCGACGATAGCAGCGTAGGCACGTTTAGGGGTCGACATGCCTACACGAGTCGCTACCTCGGCCGGCGTCGAGTCGTGCAGTTCCAGCAGCGGGTGACGCAGGGGCGCTCGCCGAATCAAAACTGCCGATGATCAAATGCCTTGCATTTCTTGCGCCGCGACGTGAGCTCACGATGGAGGCATCAGGCGCCCTATTTACCGAACAAGCGCAACAACTCAACTTCGGCACGTAGTTCCCCAATGGTGTTATTCGACACCTCCAACTTGGACTGTACCTCGGCCAGACTTGCCTAAAGATTTGTGATGTCCTTTAGCAGCCTGGTGACGTCGACGTGGTCAAACGTGACTGGGGGCAACTTATGTAGCTACTTCGCCACAAAAGCGGGAACATCGTCCGGGGCGGTGCTCTTGAACAATGTGATGATGTCCTGCACACACTTCTGGGCTCCATCCCTCCGGCGGGACTACATCTGCTCGACTTTGCCGAGCGATTGGAACAGTAGCAGCTTGGCACTGCTGATCTCTTCCTCCTTGAAGCCGGACTTGCAGATCTGCAAGATGCTGACTTCGTCCATGTAATCGATGGCATGGTTGATAAATGCCAAGACCTCGTTGGCTATGAGCGGTTGTGAACTCATAGTAACGCAAACTGGGCAACAGCTAAAGCCGCGCGACACGTGAATATAATATTCGTATCGAGCAGCGCAAACACGTCCGCACTCGACCGTGCATTGCACTACTACTACGTCTCGGACGTCTACAAAAGTATAGCAGGAGACGAAAGCATAGGCCTTGGGTCGTTTAACAGTACTAAATGAAACTATTTATTTATAAAAACTTAATGCAACTCACGGGTACAAAAGGAAACCTAATGTCCTAGGTACTCTCTACCCGTCAACTAAGGGACCACCTACCTCTGCGTCTATGTGGAGGTCTAATCGCTGCGGCGCCTGGGGGGAGGGGCTCCGTGGCGCGGGGGCGAGGGCCTGCGGGCGCGGCAGGAGCAGCAGCGCCAGCGCTGTCAGCGCCAGCGGCAGCAGCAGCGCGGCGCGGCGCAGCGCCCGCATGGCTCGCGCCGCCCGCACCCACATGCTGGCTGTGTGCCGGCTATCCCGCACGGGCTCGACTGAGCTCGTCTGCCGCCGCCAGCATCCCTGCCCCCCGCACTATCGTGTTTTGCTTAGGTTTGACATCTGGAAAAAAGAAAGAAGTTCATTATATTTCGTTGCATGTCTTGTCTTCCATTCCAGGTCTGTCTGTACAAACTAAAACTGCCTGCGGGTTCGCTCGCCTTGAAGTGGCCTATAACCGTATCTAGGGTTCCATCTATCTCTGTAAGAAAATAGTAGGTATAGCTTGTCTAGGGTAGGGGTGGTTGTCGTGACCGTTTGATCGGGAGGGCTAGGTAGGTAGGTTTAATAATATTGCTGCAGATAAGGTAATACTACTGTGTTCTACTTGTACAAAGTTAGGCAATTGAGTTCACCTAAAGCTGTATCACACAACTATCTACTACATATAACGTAATCCATTGTAGCACTTACCAAAGATACAATAACAACGAACTGACAAATTGATCTTGTAGTTAATGAAACAATTATTACTTATACAAATCGATCACTGTATTCATATGGTTTGTTTTCAATCAGAATGAATGGATGTTTAGAATTAATTACGCTTAGAAGTTGAAGCTTCTGCTTGTAGAACAAATCATGTAATGTATAAAATCAAATGTAAAATAAATAACTAAAAAAAAATAACATGCTTCTGTCTTATATTGAATATTTGAAGGTGGACTGGTGTTCAGTAATCGCACTAGGATGTGCGTTGTAAGTTGTAAAACGCTGTCATAAAAAAAATATTATTATGTAAAAAATATAATATGAATCAAAAAGTCATGATACTACAAAGCGTCCCATACATCCCAAGAGCAATATGTCTGTCAGAAAGTTAAATGTCATGACAGAATTTTCAATAATGCGCCTCAAAAAAGTCTGCTACTAAAAAGATTGTCTATGAAGAAGGGAATTTATTCTATGAAAGAAGAAAGAAAGAAAATGTATTTAATTGCTACAAAACGACATACATTTATGGATTTTCCAGTAAAAGAGAATATGTATGCATGTATAAAACTTTCGCGCGCACAGCCGAAACTACTTGTTGTAGAAAGCTGTTTGGCATGTAGGTTCCTTGCCATGGGGACTGTAGAGGAGCACTAGGAGAGAATTTCCCGAGGTTCCTAATGGAATGGAAAAAATACGGGATACTTATGCGCGTAAAGTCTCGGCCAAAAGCTAGTTTGACATAAAATTGGAGTTGACAGGACACATCGTGACTCCGTACGCGTTTGTAGCATCGTCGCTGTATTACTGCTACGGACGTAAATATACCTACAGCGCGTAGCAATAGCGTGTTATCTAATAATACCTACTTTCGGTGCTCCAGAAAAAATAGTTTAAATGCTCTTTTATTTGTGACTTAAACGAAATTGAATAACACAATTATATAATATATAATAATGACTCATTCCGGTCTGATCCACCGTGCAAGGTAGGTATTACAAATAAATTAAAATATTTTATTCAATCGGATACTCTAGTCGGCAACAAAATATACGTACAGGGTTTATTGAATTTATTGAAATACATGTCTGTGTTCGTAATTCTTGTTTTAATGGAAACGTTTACATTATTATTGAGTCTACATTTTCGTTTTGTTAACCCGGTTTGTCCAAATTAATACTTGTTAACCCGGTTTGTCCAAATTAATACCTCATCAGGTTACTCTGATGATTTAAATGAATGGAGTTCTGGACATTCTTCCAGTCTGAGTAGTACTACACTACCTACGTAAGTATCTACACTACCAAAAAGGGTAATCAGACTGGGATGACTAAGTTTAAAGTGGATCAGACAGGAAATAAAACATAACCAGCAGGGGAACAGATCAGAGGATCCAACCGGAATAACTTCACTGAATTAGGTACTTACTTTAGTAATTTACCAAATATACCTAACTATAATTTGAAGTGATTAGGTAATCGAGATCACAACCTTACAATCATTGACGACACGGTTAGCGCAGTGGTTGAGCAATTAAATTGACTGCTGCGCTGCGTGTCGCGGGTTCGATTCCCGCACGGAACAGATATTTGTACCCGCCTACAGATAGTTGTTCCGGGTCTAGCTGTTTGTGCCATTTAATTTACGTACCAGGGCCGCGATGACTATTTAAAAAAAAATCCGCAAGCCTAGCAGGCATCAGTGCCTGCTAGGCTTGCGGATTTTTTATCCATACCCTAGGGCCATAGGCCTAGGCCTAGGGCCATAGGGCCTAGGCCTAGGGCCATAGGGCCTAGGGCGCCATAGGGTCAGCCCTATGGCGCCCTGTCTTTTTTGCTGCAACCTCAGAAGCACGCGTGGAACACGACGCTCCGTCGACTCGGGCCATCGCATTCGCGTCTCTCGCCATCCGCAGGCTCGCGCCTACAGTGGCCGCGAATTGCCCTGCGACTCGCCGACTCCCGACGCTTGGGGCGTCTTCTTCTGTAACTCTGCTGCGGCGGCTGGGGCGTGAGGTTTCACTCTCCTCACACGTTTCGACTCCTCATTCGCTAGGATTACTGTTTCCCAGAAGGAGGTGACCGCTTCCCATTCCTTCTCGCTCCGGACCATGTATTGAACCAGAGCCGGAAGCGAGAGGTCGCCGCACCTAACTCGCAGTTTAAAAGAAAACAATATTTCGTAGTGGACTTTATGTTATATTATCTTAGTATTGGAATTCCCGTCGTTTACATTTACCGGTATTGGAAAAACAAAAAACTTCCCGGGAATTTCCAGTTTTTTTAGTACAATAGTATTCCTAATACATTGTTACAGAGTACCTACACGCAAGCATTATTTATTACGTATCATGTACCTAGGTAGGTATGTCTTTTTGTGAGCAGAAACTTGTAATATTAGAAAAATATTAGTGAAGTGCCTACGTACTTCTTAATTGTTACGGTAAACAAGATTTTGGAGCAAGGTTTGTTGAACTTGACTCTATTTATTGTAACACCGCGGTTACTTGAACGATGCTAATTTGATACCGTTTTGTCACTATTCATAATGCGCCCGCGACGACCCGACGCGACGACGACGGTGCGCGTACGCTCAGCCGCATTCCATCATTGGGTACAACTTCACTTTAACAGCATCGTTACTTTGTACTGCTTCTGCTAACGGCTTCGCTACCGAGAATGTCAGGATAAAATGAAAAGTTTATGTGCTAGATTATAATCTATATCTGCGCCAAACTTCATCCAAATCCATTCTGGTGTGATTAACTTGTAACAAACATCCATCCATCCATGCTTTCGCATTTTTATAGTCTATACTAGCTGACCCAGAAAACATTGTTTTGCCATATAAAATTAAAAAAAAATTAGGGGTGGGGGTGGGTCCCCTTTATCATTTAGGGGTATAAAAAATAGATAGTAGCCGATTCTCAGAACTACTGAATATGCATATAAAATTTTATAAAAATCGGTCTAGCCGTTTCGGAGGAGTATGGTAACTAACAATGTGACACGAGAATTTTATATAGGTACCTACTAGCTGCTGCCCGCGACTTCGTCCCCGTGGAATCCCCGATTTTAAAACATTATTTATCACTGCTCCGCTCCTATTGGCTTAAGCGTGATGATATATAGCCTAAAGCCTTCCTCGATAAATGGTCTATTCAACCCAAAAAGAATTTTTCAATTCGAACCAGTAGTTCCTGAGATTAGCGCGTTCAAACAAACAAACAAACAAACTCTTCAGCTTTATAATATTAGTATAGATAAGATAATATAAGTCAGTTAATAAATAAGTAAAGTAAAATAGTCATAAGGTCTTTTCGCGTATATCCACGTTGCGGTTGACCGTACATACATACATGTTAAAAAGTAACATTATTTGGAAAATATCTTCGGTCAACGACTGTAGACCTTTTATCATGTTTGAAATACTTATTTGTACGCAAAATATAAATAACTGTTACATTACAATACGGCCGTTGGAGCTTGGCGAGTCTGAACATAGGCTCTGCGAACTTTTGCGCATGTACATTCGTGAAGAAAACTGTTTTTGGTAGATTATTTTTGTAAATTCATATCGAATAAAAATTTCCTAATACTGTGATCAAGTACAAACAAAATAAATATCAAAACACTTTGAGACAGAAAGCAACAAAACGCCTTTTTCTGTTTTCATGCACTGCGTTCAAAAAAGTTTTATCATGCCTAGTGATTTAAGACAAAATAATGCCTTGGCAAAAGAAATGTCAATTGACACTTTCAAATTACAAAAATAAAAAATCTTAATTCATGACAAAAAATAATAAAAATGGCAATGTCTCAAGAAAATCTAAGCTCTCTACTGTGAGGCTTCTGTTAGATTTTCCCACCCTACTTTCAATAGAAGACTGTGTTACTGATGTTAATACAGGTCCCATCATATTCAAACCGTCTCAACTTCTTTCTTCTGAACGCCTTCGCCTATCAGCCTCTCTCAATAGTCCAACTTCCTTTGTGTGTTCAACCCTTGTTAAGACTTCTTACGCCAAAACTGTTTATCGATTCCCAAGACCTAGACTCGAGCTGGGCAAGTCTTGTGATATGCAAGTCCATCGGTAAATTTTTTGCACCCTACCTCTTCTCAGCCTAAGGCAGCCTTCAAAGCTTACCAATGCTCTGGATTTCCACTATGTACTACTGAATAGAGCTCCTGTCATGCTTCATCATAAACATGTTATCTAAATTTAGTGACGCAATATCGGAAAATGTCATTATTGTAGTTCATGTACCTACTCTTGAAATCCTGAACTCGCCAAAATCAAAGAGATCCTTCAGGAGAACTGGTTCAATTCTCAATCAAAGGGCATGGGATTGAACTCTATCCTCTGTTCTATTCCAGGCCCCTTGATTGTACTTGGTGATTTTAATTGCCTTTACACCCATTGGGTTGATAACTATTATGAACACTCCTCCAGCTTTTTGCTAGATTTTTAGATGATCGCAACTTTTGTGTTTTTAATAATGGACCTGCTAACCATAAATAATAGACCTCACTTTCTCTTCCCTTTCTTTAGTAATAACTCCCACCTCGTCGGCTCTCCCTAATTCTTACGGAAGTGATAAATTCCCTATATTAATTTCATTTCCATTTTCTCATCCTAATACTCCTACCATTGAACCCCTACAAAAATATCTCCGTTCACAAGCAGGCTGCATGATCTCATTTTTCTTCCTAGTTGGATTCAGAGCATCAAAACTTTCCTCCAATAACTTTTCCAATTCCCTTTCCGTCTACCATGATTTTGTTGACTGTTTGTTGAGAACGGCCGATTCATCAATCCCCTTGAAGAATTCTGGGATGCTGAGTGCACTTACGGCGTTCGTAAACGTAAAGAAGCAGAAAACATTCTGTCTTCTAGTTTAAATATTGTAGTTAATTTAAACTTAAAAAATACTTCTGTTAGTGTTTGTAGGTTATTGGCATGTGACGATTAGCCTCCCGTAGTCACAACCAATGACCTTGATTCTAGGCTAGAAGACTTTATAACTTAGTTAACTCCTACATTTGTTGCCTAAAATTCCTTTCCTTTTACCTTTAGCTCATACTCCCGCAGTTAAAATCTTTTTCAATTATTTTGTTAATATTCAGTATAATTAATCCAGCTGTGACTGTTTTTATTTTATTTTATGTACTTCATACATATTTACATGATATTTTAACACTTGAATGTGCCTTCTTCAAAGTATAAACTAAAAATGTGTTGTCCTTTTTAGCATCATGAATAATGGATAACTTTGCTGCTACAAAAACTATCCAATAGTCGTTAAACAGTTATAGTAATCAAAGACTAACCGTTACCATCTCGTACATTGGAAAAATCGTCGAATTTTCACTGATGGAGCCATAACCTCAAAAAATTGAATTGACTCAAACTTTCTTGACTTTTAACAAAATAAAAAACTTAACAACCATGGACCACCAGAAAAACTTAAGTAACCGGCTGTACATATTAGTGCGAAGTTCGGGCTCGTCAAAATCCGTCGGTCATATTGTATTTGTAGTAAATATGTTTAATTTGATAAGACCCCTTGTATTAATTAGTTGACTGGTTCACTCATTATCATTGTAATTTGTAATACAATACCTATATGTATGCTTCTACGTAATACCACGTATGAAAATTAATCTACATACCATCTATATACCGATAGATTCGTTTTGTATATATAAAAATGCATTAAAAGCCCCCACAGGAAGATAGCGATAAGGGCGGTGGATAGTTATGATAGCTGTCGCATAATAATAGGGATGTTTCCTGAGTTAAAAATATATGATTATGTTTAGTCCGTCAGTTAGATTATAGAAAAATATTGGACACGTATTTTTTCCTTTATCAAATCTATAAAAACTGACGAAGATACAAAGCATCAAAGATCAGGAGTGGGGGCTTGGGACGTTACGGCTCGGTAAAAATTGTAGCGAGTAGTGACGTCACACGAGTTTTCAACGCTCTGTATCGTCTTCATTTTTTGTTTACGTGAAAAAAGAAAAAAATCGTGTCCAATATTTTTTGGAAATCTATCTGACGGACTAATTAGATTTTTTTAGTCAACTACCCTATTATCCACCGCCCTTATCGCTATCTTTCTATGGGGAGTTAACAATTAATAATGAAACAGGTGAAACATTTTTTTTAACCTCCTGGGGCCCGGTGGAAATTATCACGTATGGACTCACATAACACATTAATACCTGCCACTGTCTCGTAGTGTCTAGAGTCATCGGAGTCATATTGAACCTGAACGTAATGAGGATTCGAGAGTCCGAGACTATCTACTGAGTTTGTTTCGGTGTTTCTTCTCAGGGTAGTCGGTTAAAAACACCGGCTTCATCTAGCTTAAAATGACCAGAAATATTGGACGTGTAAAAGTGTTATGTTTAACCTATTTACAAAATAAATATAATTTATCATTTGTCATATCATTTATCGAGCGTAGCGAGGGTGCTTGGAGTTTCGTACGAGTATCTCGCAGTAGGTGTGAAAAGTAGAGTACCTACCTATGCACCTCGGGAATAAAGATGGTCTTGCCTTGGGCTAGCTGGGAATCCCTCGCTGCATTCAAGATGCTTGTATTAATTAACTCCGAGTTAATTCAACATCTTTGTCAACCTAGAATTCTCCAATCTGTTCATGTTAGTACGAAGTAGCTATTCTATTTCCTATTTCGATTAGGAGCAGAAGTTAATTAAATTCCATTAGAAGTTCATCAGCATGAAATGAAATTATTATAGAATTGAATGGAATAAACGTTGTCACGCGATAAGGCCCTATAACGGTCATCTGGTGACGAGATCTGGTTCACGTCAACTATGATTGATTGTCTATGATGCTGCTTTTAAAACACATTGCACTTAGAGTGCAATATTTTGTTGGTGGCCTTCACTATACTCGTTCAATTAATAACATACGTGAAAATTTATAATTTTTTATAACAATATTTATTAAATAATAATTTTAACTATATACACTTTAAATAAAAATAACTATAACAAAAAACTGGCAGCATTGCCACATTTTATGGCAATGCTTATACTGTCCGAAGTAAAATCCAGCACTTCGGTCTCGGTCATGCGAAGTGTCAACTAAACGTTTAGCAAGTTCTTTAACCACTCTGCTCGACAAGATTTTGATTTTTGACACACTAGCTGAGTCGACGGGGTGTTGCATGTCTAGTACCAATTGGTACTACTACCGAATTATACGGTTAAATAACGCGTGGGCACTCGGATCCCATGTCATCGTTTTCAGCAGCCGCAGCTATAGCACCAGCACAGCACGACGAGCTAGGAAGATAGAATCGGCACAAGCAGCGTTCCATACCAAAAGGCCTACCCATCTTCCATTGAAATAAAAACATACCGTCCGGCGGTCGCAGGCCAGACCTTTTCCTAAAGCCATTGCAAATTTCTTAAATGTTAGTCAAAAATAACGTTACCTCCGGAAGTGGGCACAGAGTGGCTATAGCCATTTTGCTACCGTCACGAAGATTTCATAGGCATTCGTTGGTTGTAAAGTAAAACGCCAAGCCACACGTTTCTTCACTTTACCTTCACAAATTTAGAATTTGTGAAGGTAAAGTGAAGTTAAAGGGCGCGTAGATAAAAAATATTGGCTCTACATGAGATCTGACCGCTTTTTTATATATTTTGAGTAAGGTGTAGTGTAGCGCTTGTAGGTTTAGAGCGTGCAGTCTTTAGAGCTTGGCTTTATACGAGATCTATCTGATAACTTTACGTTGACTACGTAGACTCGTCTTGGCAAGATTTTTACATGAAAATGTTTTTGGTGGGTAATATTAGCAAATTATAGTCGATAATGAAAAATTTAAAATTGCGTTTTTTTATAGCTTTCGTAGTGTTGGTAGGTACCTCCTTTCATATTTAATTGATTAAATATCTGTAATTTCGAAGTTACAAACAGACACATCAGTTTTATTTATTTACTAGCAGCGCCCCGCGGTTTTATCCGCGTAGTTTCCGTTCCCGTGGGAATATGGGGATAAAATATAGCTTGTTACTCTGGGTGAATGTAGTTTTCTAATGGTGAAAGAATTTTTGAAATCGGTCCAGTAGTTTTTGAGTATATTCGTTACATACAAAAATAGAAATCTTTCCTCTTTATAATATTAGTATAGATGGATATATACTATTGAGGATTTATATAGATCTTTTGAAGACCATCATCTTTGTAATACATACTTTTGGTGTATGATCAACGTATGCGAGGATAAGAGCTCGAAAGCGCATTTTCATCCGACTTGCTTCAAATTTATCGTCACTGCTCAAATCCTATGTGTCTTAGCTTTATTTTATATAGCCTATAACCTGCCCAGGAGTATGGAATACAATCGTACCAAATTTGGTTAAAATCCCTTCAGTAGTTTTTGACCCATACGTGCACATACAGACAGACAGACAAAAAAATTACTGATTGCATTTTTGGCATCATATCGATCACCATTCATCCTCCAATATTAATTTTGAATTTATATTCAATGTACAGAATTAACCTCTCTACAATTTTATTATAATTATATAGATATTGAGAAAAATTCCATGATGTTGGGATATGATAATTATATCTATCTACCATCTACCTATAAAATACATAAGAACCTACGGGTACCCAGTACCTGCTACAAATACCACAATACCCATTGACTAGTTATAAAATAATGACGAAAACTAAAACAAAAGTCACGCATTGTTTTACAAAAAATAGGCGACTCATTGTGGTCATTATTGAGCGGGACAAAAGCAGCCACGGTAACCCACTCGCCCACTTTGTCACTTGATACAATTTTATTACCGGCACAGTTATTAGACCTTATTATTATAGTACAGTATTAACACGTGGCTTTTTGCAGCAACCGTTGCTTAGTTTCAGCACTTTTTAGAGTTCCGTCCCGCAAAGGTAATCAACGGAACCCTAATACTAATCCTCCGCTATCCGACCGTCTGTATGTCAGCGGCCTGTACCTACTTATTTAGCTCATGAACCGTAGTAGATAGACATGTGGAATTTTCACAAAGTGTGTCTGTGTATTTTCATTACAAACATAACAACCAATAATAATTTTTACAAACTGTCTGTGTATTTTGGTTGCCGACATAACAACCAATTATAATTTTTACAAAGTGCGTCTGTGTATTTTGCTTACCGACATAACAACCAATTATAATTTTCACAAAGTGCGTCTGTGTATTTTGGTTGCCGACATAACAACTAATAATAATTAAGAAAATCTGACAAGTGCGAGTCTGACTCGCGCACCGAGGGTTGCGAACCAACTCGCATGGATGTACATAGTTCGTCTGTCACGGAAGTAGAGCCTCGATTTTTTTTTTGCAACGAAAACTTACCTAATTAAGTTTATAAACTATAAAAGCACTCTTATTACTCTGAACCAAACATTGAGACCACTTCACACCACCTACACACAGCGACTTCAAAAAATGGAGGAAGTTTCTCAATTCGACCGTATCGTATACTATATGTATAACATACCTTTAGATATATTTTTTATGTGCGTTCGCTATCCGCTACTTCGTCGTATATGAACCGATGTTGATGATTATTTTTTTATTGTAAAGTAAATAATTATCTCAATCAAGGGTGGTACCATGATGCGCGGGTAAAACTGCTGGAACCCAGACCTCTGAGGTGCTACCGCTGCCATGTGGGTAACCACACGGGAGCTATGTGCCCCTCGGAGGTCGACCGCAGCGGACACTGTTTCCGCTGTGGTCAGCCCGGTCATCGGGCCGGTTCGTGCGAGGCCACGCCGCACTGCAGTGCATGTGCGGCTGTTGGCAAGCCGGCCGAGCACTGGGCTGGGGGAAGGGCCTGCGCGCCATCCGCCCCGACCGGGGGCAAGAGGTCCGCCGCCGCCGCCGCCTCTGCCGCCGCCGCGGCTTCCGTCGCCGCTTCTGCCGCTTCTGCTGCGGGTGCTGCGACTCCCAGCGCTCGGAACGGTGCTGAGATGGAGTGCCAGTAATGGTCCCATTTCGGCCTCCTCCAGAGACAAGTCGGCCGCTGTGCTGTTGCGCAGTGGCTGATGCCTGGGGACGGTGAGCGTGGGTGGCTCGCCGTCCGATACCAGGTAGAGTCAACGACGCGTTGTGTTCCACGCGCGCCGCAAGGAGCCGTCAGCACCGAGGACGGGGCCCCATAGGGTCGGTGCCTGCTAGGGTTGCGGAATTTGTTCGAAAGAGTTACCGCGGCCCTGGAACGCATAGGGCACAAGAAGGATCACGGGTGGGTTTTAGTCAGTAAAAGTCTGACACTCCCTACCGCTCCACCCAGGGCGGGAGGGGTCATTTGATGATTTCCCATCCAAAAAAAAAAAAAAAAAAGGGTGGTGACCATGATATGGAAACTTCAGGATCTGATGATGGCACCTCAGAGAAGTAGATGGGAGCCTTCGAAAATCGTAGTGGGAACTAGTGCGTTTATTATTTTTAACCGACTTCAAAAAAGGAGGATATCAATTCGACCCGTATGTATGTATTTTCATTAATTATCTTATAGCACTACTATTTAATGAAGGTCTGAAGTTGCTCTGATGATGAAGCCGAAAGACAGTCGAGGGAATTCCTCAACGACTTACAGCAATTACCCGGTGATTAGACTTAATTCATTTCTATTGATGATAACTTTGCACCCATATGGGTTATAAGTGCCATTACAGGACTGATGATGGAGGCCATAGACAGTTGAGGGAATTGCTCAACGATTTACAGCAGTTCCCTATTGTTGGGCTTATACGTTTGTTTATTGTTTACACCAATTTATACCACGTAACCGGTGATGGGCACGTTTAGCTTTGTGTACCACTTAAAAGTGAAAAATATGTTTTTTTTTTTTACAATAAATTAACTTTAATAATATTTTAAAACTTTTATTTCAGAAGTCGGTGTTCAAAAAACGAATAAACAACCAATAACACCGAGTTCCGAAATTAAATTTATTTTATACTTTTTTGTTTAGTAGTCGGTTGTATTTTTCCGTAAAAAGTTTTTTTGTTATTTAAATATCCTACCATGCATCGATTTACGTCACGGTAATTTCTTCAATTCAATTTTATTCAGGAACAATTCACATTGTGTTTGAAATAATTAAAATATTATTAATAATAATAGAATAGGATATAAAACACAAAGTAATAACAACATATAAAAAAGACATTTTTTTTATGAGTTAAAAACAAATTCTGAATTTTCAGACATTTCGTTTAATTGTGCTGTAAGACCTTACTTCTTGCCAAATTTAAAAATTATAGGTCTACGGGAAGTAGGTGCTTAAGGTTTTGTTTTACTTGTGAGTATCAAATATGATGCAAAAATGGTTCATATATGGCCGTATCTTTTCATTATTAACCGACTTCTAAAAAAGGAGGAGGTTCTCAATTCGGATGTTTGTATTTTTTTTTTAATGTTTGTTCGCGCATAACTCCGTCGCTTGCCAACCGATTCGAAAATTCTTTTTTTGTTGGGTTACTTCTTGGGTTACTAAAGGGTATACTTCCCAAATGGTCCCATGAAAATTTTATCGAAATCGAACAAGCGTTTTTTCGGCATCCCGACAGATTTGCTAGCAAATCTGTCGGTATAGCTGAAATCGCATGTTTGTTTATTGTTTACACCAATTTATACCACGTACGCTGTGATGGGTATGTTTAGCTGGGAGTGAACCACTAAGAAGTGAAAAATAAAAAATCTTTTTACAAAAAATAAAACCGACTTCTAAACAAAAAAACCAAAAAGTATAAAATAACTTTAATTTCGGAAGTCGGTGTGTTCAACAACAAAAAAGCAACCAAAAACACCGAGTTCCGAAATTAAAGTTATTTTATACTTTTTGGTTTTTTTGTTTAGAAGTCGGTTTTATTTTTTGTAAAAAGTTTTTTTGTTGACTTAGAAGCTTGGTACGAGTATTTATTTGAGCTCCAAGGGACTTGCTTACTTTATATTAATTTCAACTCGATAACTCGAAAAAAGGGTTTATTTTTTTCCTTTTGAGGTACAAAACCCTAAAATAACCTGTTGGAGGTACCTATATTTTGTTGAGTTACTTATATAAACATCAGTGCACTAAATTGATGGTTTAAAATTTTAAAACATGGAAATAACTATCATAATTATGTATTACTCATTTCGTTTGAGGAATGTAGGTAACGTAACGACCTTAAATATTGTTATGTTTCAGGAAGAAAGTAACATTGTAGTTAATTGAAATTTGTTACGGTAAATTATTAATCGAGAAAAATAACCGAACATATTCCGGGAAATAAAAAGCTTCATGTGTTATTCCAGACTGTAATCTACTAATCTACTTTTTTGCCAATTTCATTAAGATCCATGCGGACGTTCTTAAGTGATAGAGAAACAATCATGACAACTTTCGTAATAATAGATTAGGTGACTGGACAGAAAACCACTAGGTAGGTAGAGGTACCTACTTCGTGTGGATCTTGCGGTCCATCGTGCCTTCCAACTGGACAACAAGGATATTTCGGGAGGTATCTGTTTCAAATTCGATGGGAATAGGCGTGTCTTCCCGCCGAGTGGTGTCAACACTGCCGATCGGCAGGAGGACACGAGGAGCATACGGTGAAAGTCTGCCCTGCTTGGGCGGAGCAACGTGGTCACCTCTTTCCGCGAAGCAGTAATGCTAGCGAAGGAGGATGCAGACCACGCGGTGTAGAGGGAAACCTCACGCCCCAGTCGCCACCACAGAAAAAGACGCCCAAGGCGTCGGGAATCGCAGAGCGGTTCCCGGTTACCGTAGGCGCGGGACTGCGGATGGCGAGCAACGGGTGTCTCTCTGCGCCTTCTGATAATGAGGCAAGAAAGAAAAACAAACAATCCGATCTCAAAAAAGGTCGACTAATGCATTTTTTTTCTTTTGCTATTGTTTCTTTACTACATAATTATGTACATATGTATATGAAACCGAAAGATTGAAGACTCTAATAAGATTATACTTAATCTCTTAAATTATACTTAAACTCTAATAAGATTATACTTAACTAGCTGCTGCCCGCGACTTCGTCCCCGTGGAATCCCCGATTTTAAAACATTCTTTATCGCTGCTCCGCTCCTATTGGCTTAAGCGTGATGTTATATAGCCTAAAGCCTTCCTCGATAAATGGCCTATTCAACCCAAAAAGAATTTTTCAATTCGAACCAGTAGTTCCTGAGATTAGCGCGTTCAAACAAACAAACAAACAAACAAACAAACAAACTCTTCAGCTTTATAATATTAGTATAGAGTATAGATAAAAGGTATAGAATAAATCATATCCAAATTCTATAGTTTACGATTTCACGCGATATTTTTCAATTTTCCGTTGACACAATCATATCAGATACAAAACATCCACGCACTTCTGAAACAACGAGCAGGTTTATTCAGTGAAGATCTCAACGTGCGAACTTAGGAGGAGTGACCAAGAAGTCACCTGTCATTTTATTTTGTTTACTTTTTTGCTTCACTTTGTTTGCGCTAGTTCACTTCATGTTCACTTCACGTAAGTATATACGGCGAGATGTTATTTGAATCGCATTGCTGTACCTATGTAACCCACAGTTTCAGTATTTGCGATGATATAAACACACGTGTTTGCAGCCTTACTTTATGGTCACTTCAAATGGTATCAGCTCGTATATTACCGTAGTTTCGAGATATCTTTTATAGCCTATTTAGGTAGGTACCTTAACTCTCGAATAGTTTTATGAGTCTTACAGTTACATACGTATGTACTACCTAAGTAAAGCGCTGATTAAATAGAACTGTGTATTATCTTAGTTTATAATCTTTATGTCTTTTTTGCTATGGATTATATATTATTCATTACCTTATGAAGAACTAGCTGTGCCCGCGACTTCGTTCGCGTGGATGTCGCAATGAAACAAAAAAGTGTCGTACCTATAGGTAGATGAAATGTTTATCTGTAGGTATATTTGTGGAAGCATCACGCAGGAACTACTGATTAAATTCGAAATCTAGATCCTCAACCGTATTGAGTGTTATCTAGAGTTTTATCGCGATTCTCAAAATCTAAAGATATTTAATTTCTAAGTTTGCTAAGAAACTTCATGAGTGCTAATCGTCGCGCTGTCTGACTCCTGCACGCGTTACATAAAAAGTACAAAACCAATAGGTATAGATTTGTTTTATATTACAGAAGAAATGATAATACACTAGCACTTCGCCCGCGACTTCTTCTGCGCAGATTTAGTACAAACAATGTCTACCCCCATTTTACTCTCTTAGGGGTGTAGTTTCCTAAAATCCGTTCTTAGCGGATATCTACACCCTATAGACGCCACCCTGGCACAAGATGCCATAGGCATCTTCTGCGACCTATGTATCTAAGGCGTTTGATTGTGTGGATCACGAAACATTACTCCTGAAACTTGGGCACTATGGACTGGGCAAAACAGCTTTAAGCCTTGTTAAATGTTATTTGAATGATAGACAGCAAGTAGTGCAAATAAACGGTGTTAATTCATCGGGCTTAAACGTGAAAATGGGTGCTCCACAGGGCTCAATTTTGGGTCCTTTTTATTTTTAGTTTATATAAATGATTTACCCCATTTATTGCAAAACAAGCTAAACATGGTCTTGTTTGCTGACGACACTTCTTTGATTTTTAAAATAAATAGACGTACTAATAATCTTGACATCGTAAATAATGCCCTTTTACAGGTCCAAAATTGGTTCACTTCTAATAATTTGGTTTTAAATGGGAAGAAAACAAACTTTACCAAATGTCAAGAGTCACTATAGTGACTGTGTTATAGTGTTGAACAGGGAAAAACTCGAATTCGTCGATAGAACGGTTTTCCTGGGGATTACGCTTGACTCAAGGCTACAATGGGGTCCTCATTTAGCATCTCTTGCAGGACGACTAAGCTCAGCAGCATATGCTGTTAGGAAAATCCGTCAATTTACTGATGTTGATACCGCGAGACTAGTCTATTTCAGTTACTTTCATAGTATGTCTTACGGTATCTTGTTATAGGGACGGGCTGCAGACATCGAGTCAATTTTTATTCTGCAGAAAAGAGCCATCAAAGCCATTTACAATCTCCGCCGGCGTGATTCTCTAAGGGAACTGTTTAAGGAAATTAACATCATGACTGTACCTTGTCAATATATCTATGAAAACAATAATGTTTTCATAGATATGTTGACAAGGTACAGATGGAAATATGTGGAAGGAACCTACCTGCCAAATTTTAAGTTTGTAGGTGGGGATTAATCAGTGAGTGGTATTTCGATTTTATAGTTACATATAAATAACGCTTTATATAACATCACACTACGACCAATAGGAGCCGAGCATCAATGGATATTGTTGCAAAAACGGTTTTTTAATCTCTCTAATGTGACGCAGACAACGTTGCGCGGGTCAAATGGACTCTAGTTCTGCGTACAATGAATTCAAATTATTTGATTACAACAAGAGTAGGAAGGTAAGTAGGCAGCATATATGGGACTTGAACTTGAAAGCTTTTTCAGAAAAAAGGTAAGAAAATTGTCATAAGCCATTCATTTGCTGCAGTTGATTGTAAGAGATGCAATCTAATCATGTGCAGGTGTAGATTCATCTGAGACAGGCCACATTTTTGGAGTGTATTCTGCTCCATATATTAA
Source organism: Hecatera dysodea (assembly GCA_905332915.2). NCBI lineage: Eukaryota > Metazoa > Arthropoda > Insecta > Lepidoptera > Noctuidae > Hecatera > Hecatera dysodea. Next base: position 9,852,159 of record HG995309.1, read on the forward strand.
AATATATCCGTTTGTGAAATTTCATTTAAACTTGCTCACCGTTTTAGCGTAATTGAAACATATCAAAGCAAACGTTCACGTTTATGGTATTTTTATGGCACTTAGTATCGGCCACACATGACTGTGATGATTGTGATGCAGAGATAATGTCACGCGCCGTGTGCTGCTAAATGATAAACTGGGTGAAAGCCAGGCGACACATTTACATATGCACGAATATGTTAACCAGCTAATCGTTTCACGTACTTAATACCCAGCATGGGTGTAGGTATAATTATTATACTAGAGCTGTGCACGTTCAAAATTGTCGCAACACAGCTCTTTGGGTCGGTGAAAAAATACTGGTGGTATTTTTTATATTTTCTGCATCACAACCAAAAAACGAAACGGAACGGCTCTCATCATTACAAATCAATGCATGCATCGAAAAAATAAATGTATACTTAAAGTTTATAGTACAATCCAAGTACCTACATACTTTACTATCAAGATCGGAACAAGTCGAGAACAATTTAGTTGTCTGGCACTATTATAATATTTTAAAAAGCTTACTAAACAGATAAGTGTGTTCTGTTTAATTTGTACGTCAACATTTATTTCGAGTAATTTGCCCCAAACACACCTTCACATTCTTCACATTTTTAGAAACATTCAAAAGTTAAACTTTACGAAGCTTCATTTCCAAATATGTATTTTTTTATAACAATAAAAAAATTAAAAACAATTTGAGGAGTTCATTTGTTCTGTGTGATATCTGAAAAGTATCAGTTGGAAAACTGCAAAAGGTAGGAGATTTCTCGCCTTTTGCAGTTTTTGGTTGTGAGGCAGAAATGTGGACTCCAAGTTTTCGAGGTCTAAATCATTTCAAATCAGAGAGCAAATTCAACGATGTGTTGAAATTGATGATTTGAATTTAATGCTTTTTTTGAGTCTACTGTGATGCGAATGCGAACGTTGCTTAAAAATACTAGAGTTAGCACCCAGATCAAGTATATCCCATTTCAAGGAACGCTCACAAATGGGAGTGCTTTTGAAAGCGCCTTTAGGTGTAACTTACCGAAGTTCAATATGGTGCATTATCGCGTTACTTTTTTAATAGCATCCCGTTTTTTATTCAAAAGGTAATTTTAATTGTAGGCACTCACTACACACCTACAGTTTGTAGGATAGGCGTCTTTTTCACAGCTGTTTTTTGATATTTTCTGCATCGGTCTGTGGTAGCGATTCGGTAGGCCTACGACTGACTAGAAGTGGGCCACATCTTTCGACTGAAATGATGACAGCCTTTTTCTGTAATCTGAATGTGCCATAGGTATTAACTTTTGGTTTCATAATCTAACAACATCGAATTTGTTTGATTCTAAGCGCAGCAGTCACCTCCTGCTGCGAAACAGTAATTCTAGCGAAGAAGTAGGCCGGCTGTGTTAGGGGGAGGCAATTCTCACGCCCCAGCTACTGCAACAAAAGATGACGCCCCGGGCGTCAGGACTCGCATGGCGATTCCCGGATTCCCGGCCACAGCAGGCACGGGCCTGCGGACGGCGAGCGTTGGATGGCTCTCCGTCCGATAACAAGCAGTCCCAGGTCCGCAACGGCGCGTTATGTTGTACGCAGCAGACTGGCCTGCCAGGGCCAATGCCTCCCAGGAATGCGGAATATGCGACTGAATACGAATTTGCGAACACAGATTAGTTATAGACAATAAGAGTCTGACACTTCCTTCCGCCCCGCCTAGGGCGGAAAAGGTCAATTGATCTAAAAAAACATAGTATTTTTAGATGGGCTTGATTTTTGCGAAAGAAAAAGAAAAGTGATTTACGTAACTGAAGTACAAAATATGTATTTCTTAATACAAATTTTCACTTAGCATTGACGAGAGAGGTTATAGATCTAGTTGGGTCAAATAATCTAGAGATATGCAGGTCAATCGTCCATATTTAAATTTGAATTAAAAATGTGAATGAATTTGACACATAACATGCTTTTCTAGACTGTGTGAAAATAATCTGAGACGGCTTCCAGTAGGAAAGTACCTATGTTTATTACGTTACCGACGTCAAATCAATTCGATTCATTGAACGTGTTTTGTACGTGTACATTGATATTAAAATGTTTTGTTTCGAATGTTTGAGTCACAAGAGTTTTATTTTCATTCAGTCGATTCTGTTTTTATTAGGTACATTAGTTTCACTGTGGTAAAGCTTCGCAAACGTGACCGGTAGGTACCTACCTACCCGTCATAACTGCGTAATTACGTAAGGTACCTTGCGTAGGAAATTCTTTAGTTTGTTAGTTAGGGAGATTGCTGTTTATTTCAGTTTAGATGATTAGATATAGCAACATTTCATATGTGTCGTAGTTCGGCGGATTTTCACAATTGTGGCGTATATTAGAAACCGGCACAAAATCATAACATGCGCTGAACGTGCAGACAATAGATAGTTATTGTCGAGAGTATGTTGGTATATTCTAATGCGTTTTTCACGTCCGGTGCAAAATGCCGCATAATAATATTTAAATTCAACACGCGGTATTTTGTACGGCAATCTGGATTTGTCGATTTAACAAGCAATTAGGTACTTACTGTGATTGTGGCAGGTGGCGAATGTGCTCAGTTATTGTTGTAGCATTTCGCAACAGGCAAGTGTAGTTAGTTTGACAACATGTGTTTATCAAGCGAAGCATGCATATATATAATAGTATTTTATATGGGTCGGGTCTAGTATCGTTTGGCAGGAGTTGGGGTGTAAAATCGATTGAATCTGGAAGAGCTGAAGTCCCTGATTATAACGCTACCACTCTTATTAAAAGGTAACGCATATTTATCGAGAAATTAACAAAATAAGTTACTAACCTCAAATTGAATACGCGGAAAACGGAACGTTAAAATGGGTGTTTGACAACCAAATCTGTCAGAATATAGTGTCTGTGGTGTAAATATCGTGCAAAATCGGTAAAACGGAACGTAAAAAAAGACATTTCAATCATGTGTCTATGTCAACATTCCGTTTATGTTCCGTTTCTTCCCGAGTTGCGTGAATGTTCTCTGTTTGTTTTGAAGCATTATTGTGACTTTTTCAAACTTGGTAGAAAGAAATAAAAGTGATCCTTTTGAGGAATTAATCAAAGTGATAAATTTTGGATAAAATAAATAACTTTAATTAATGTGATGTGTTTATACCAAATTGTATGTACTTATGTGCAAAAGGCAGTTTACTAGTGTTACAAGGAGAATTTAGGATGCAAGAGCGACCGAAGCGAGGTCGGGACATGGGGCACCCCGACTCGGACAGGTTAGGTTAGAAGGAGTGGCGGAGTCTAGTGAGCGAGCGAAGCGAGCGAGCAGACTCCGCCACTCCTTCGTGGTTATTTTTTTTTAAACCCTTGAGCCCCGCGAAGCGGGGCTCCGACAGGCTTTTTAAGCCACTTTAAGTGTTTTGAGGTTAGGTTACTAAAATTCGATTTTCTCGGAAACGGTGCGTTGCCTTTTTACGGGAGTGGTGCCATGGGGGAAGGGTCACCCCCCTCTCCCCACCCCTCCCCCTCTCCCCCCCCAAATCCTGCCAAACGATACTAAACCTTTACCTTTTATATTTCTATGGAAACATGCGTTTAAAAAAACAGACCAATAACTATTGAGTAGTCCCAATTCTCATATTATCCACACTAAGTACCGTACCGTACAACTGTACCATAGAAATATGAACTGTACTCACAACGTAGATGTCTATAAGAAACTACCTAATGGTGTAGGTACTAGGTAGGTGAACACTATCGCAATATGAGTGTTGAGCGAAGTCGCAAGAAGTTACGGAAAATCTAACGTTATTTATATATTTGAAACTAGCAGCGCCCCACGGTTTCACCCACGTAGTACCCGTTCCCGTGGGAATATTGGGATAAAATATAGCCTATGTTACTCAGGGCGAATGTAGCTTTCTAGTGGTGAAAGAATTTTTGAAATCGGTCCAGTAGTTTTTGAGTTTATTCAATACATACGAAATTAAAACGATTCCGTTTCCGGTGGCTTAACAGTAAACACGTACGTCAGTTGTCTCCGTCGATATTTAATAGAAGAAAGTGCAAATCGCTATTAAACCAGTGCAGTGAAGTTAAATACCTATAAAACAAGCATCAGCAACCACATTAGAAGTATAAACACAGTGGTAGTGAAAAAGATTCGTCAGGAAAATTGCAAATAATTATATCTCAGCAACATAACCTAAAAAACTAAAAACTATTCTGCTTGACAGTGACAGTGACAGGTACAGTGTTGCCATTATTCTAAAAGAAAAAACTACCACAATCGGCAGAGCTGACCATCAACAATATAGTAGAAAACAAATAAAATGGATATTAAATATGGATTTACTCCTTCTCAAACTCGACGAAAAATTAAAGAAACAAGCTGAAATAATAACACATTCGGTAACTATAAATGTCATGGAAGCGCTGGAAGACAAGATAAAGCCACTCATTGAAGAAAACAACATCCTTAAAAATAAAGTACTAGAACTCGAGCAAAAACTTAAGGTAGCAGACAGAGATAAACGAAAAAATAACCTGGTGTTCTTTGGATTGGAAGAGAAAAGAAAGTCGGAAGGAGAACTGGTGGACTACATTAAAGACCTCGTAGTAGACATGGGAGTACATCTGGACAGTCAAGAAATAAGTAATGTATATAGAATTGGAAAACAATACGTCAATAAGAACCGTCCGGTTGTAGCCTCTATCACGACTCTATGGAAAAAACACCTCATACTCAAGAATAAAAGAAACTTCCCGACTGGAATAAACGTGAAAGAAGACTACTGTAAGGAAACCCTGGAAAAACGTAAACAGCTACAACCTCAAGTGGAAGAAGAGAAAAAAAAGGGAAACATTGCTTATTTGCATTACGATAAACTGATAGTAATAAATCCGAAGGACAGCAACAGAGAAAAGAGAAAAAGAGAAACTTCGGACTCTCCTAAGACATCCATACAGAAGAAAGTAAACACAAACAAAATCTCGAACAACCCTACACCGTCGCTATCCAAAACTGGCACAAAAGAGGTCATCAGACCCAACATACTGAAATTTGTCAATCGAGCAAGCTCGGATTCTCAACCAAATGCTTCAAAAAATTAATGTTTGCCTCCGAAAACGAAAGCCTAACACAAACTACAACTAACAATATAAACCCCAAAACAAAAAAGCTCCCAGATCGGCTGGTCCCCGCGGGAGTTATAGACCACCACCCTCTAACATCAAAAAGAAGTAAAATTCTCAATATCGCAACTCTAAACACGAGAACCCTCAGAACAGAAGAAAGTCTACATGAACTAGAAAAAGCCCTTGAAAGCATCAATTGGGACATACTAGGCATTAGTGAAATGCGAAGACTAGGCGAAAAGATCGAGGAACGCACTGACTACATACTTTTCTATAAAGGCGAAAAAGCCGGTGAAAGAGGAGTAGGATTCATAATTAAACAATCACTGAAACAATATATTCGAGAGCTAATAGGAATCTCCGACCGAATAGCCGTTCTCAACATCAATATAGTAGGATACAAAAAAAATTGGTCAATTATACAAATTTACGCCCCAACAGAGCAAGCAACAACAGCAGATACCACTCATTTCTACAACCAACTAACACAAACACTAACAAGGCACTCAAACAACCATATTATTCTAATGGGCGACTTTAATGCTCAAGTTGGAGCAAAGAAATGTAAGGAAGAATATGTCTTGGGAAACTTTGGTCACGGGAAAAGAAGCCCACACGGCGAACTTCTAGTTGAATTCTTACTACAACATAATCTAACACTATTAAACAGTCAGTTTATAAAAAAACGAAAGAACAAGTGGACATGGCTCTCCTCGGATGGGCATACAAAAAACGAAATCGACTACATAACAACAAACTACACAAAAGCCTTCACAGATACGGCGGTGCTAACTAAATTAAACTTTAATACAAATCACCGTATGGTACGAAGCAAACTAAGATTAGAACCACCAAAGAAACCTAGAAAATATTTTTCCCCACAAACCACAGTGCTCCACAGTGAAGAAGCTCTAAAGAAAATAACAAAATCCCTAACTGATTCAGCTGAAGAATTAACCACAAGCAGCACTGATGTCCTCAAGAAATATGAAAAGCTACTAACTAAATTAAAAAATAACAACAGTAGAAGCAACAAACACAAACTACGCTACAACTTATAGAGAAAAGGAAGAATCTGCTCTCAAAATATCCTAAAAAAGATTACATAAAAATTGTATCACAGTTAAGCAAGGAAATCAGAGAGAACATCAGAAAAGACAGGCAGACTAAAAGATTTCAAACATTAGAAAAGCATATCACGAAAACAGGAGGTGTGAAAAAAGCGCTAAAAGAACTGAGGGAATCAAATAAAGAATGGATACCAAAACTAAACAAAAATGGACACGCTACATCTAAAAGGAAAAATATAAATGAAATAGCCACAAAATATTACCAAGACCTTTACTCAAACCCAGACCGCACACAAAACCACCATCCGAGAGCAAGCGCCAAAAAAGATCAAATAGGAATAAATCATGACCCAAAAATACTCCCCAACGAAGTTAGGAAAGCTATTTATAGTCAAAAAATGGAAAAAGCTCCAGGTCCAGACAGAGTGACTAACGAACTTCTCAAAGGTACCCTCGAGGAACTGCTACCAATACTCACTTCATTATTCAACGAAATACTTGCAAGTGGCATAATTCCTACACAGTGGAAAACGTCAAACATTATACTCATATTCAAGAAGGGACAAAAGGAAGATATAGGAAATTACAGACCTATAAGTTTGATGTCAAACATCTACAAAGTATTCGCCAAAGTTATCCTAGAAAGAATAAGCAAAAAGCTAGACGAAAACCAACCTAGAGAGCAAGCTGGTTTCAGGCAAAAATACTCCACCCTGGACCATATACATACGGTGAAACAAATAATGGAAAAATACAACGAGTATAACAAGAAACTCTACATGGCATTCATTGATTACACCAAAGCCTTTGATAGCATAAAGCACACAGCTATATGGGAATGCTTAGAACAGCAGCAGATACCTTCAACCTACATCAACATTATAAAGAACATCTACTCGGACAGCGAAGCAAGGATCCAACTAGAAACTCTGGGATACAAGTTCAAGATCGAGAGGGGAGTAAGACAAGGAGACCCGCTTTCACCAAAACTTTTCACTGCTGCTCTTGAAGGTGTCTTCCGTAAATTAGATTGGGAAGAGTATGGACTCAGGGTGCAAGGGGTAAAACTGAACCACTTAAGATTCGCGGACGATATAGTCTTGTTTGAGGAAAACCCGACACATCTATCTAGAATGTTAGAAACGCTAAACAACGAAAGCACGAAAGTTGGCCTTTGCTTGAATAAAGACAAAACAAAATTGCTCACCAACTCTGATCCAGTAACTATAAAAATCAATAACCACCTTCTTGAATACGTGTCAGACTATATTTATTTGGGACAGATAATATCCCACAAAGAACAAACTACTAAGGAAGTTGAACGAAGAATAGCAAACGGATGGAAGACATACTGGTCCTTAAAAGAAGTTATGAAATCTAAAGAGCTAAGCATGCAAATAAAAAGGAAAGTTTTTAACACTTGTATACTTCCAGTCATCACTTATGGATGTGAAACCTGGGCACTCACCAAACATCACAGTGAAAAGCTGGAACGCTGTCAAAGAGCCATGGAGAGAAGCATGCTAGGAATTAGAAAGCAGGACAAAATTAGGTGCAGCTCAATAAGGAATAAGACCAAAGTAGCTGACATAACTGCACATATAGATCATCAAAAGTGGCGATGGACAGGTCATATGATACGTGATCCCCAAGAGAAATGGTGCAAAATTGTCACTGACTGGTATCCCAGAGATGGCAAGAGAAGCAGGGGACGCCAACAAACAAGATGGGAGGACGACCTCAAACTTACGGCTGGACATCATTGGAGGAGGGTAGCTCGCGATAGGACTCAGTGGAAAATGTTGGAGGAGGCCTATGCCAAGAGGCACACTGAGCTTCGGGACATATTTTGAACTTCTTTAAAATTAAGTTATAAAATACTGTAAAGCTCAGAATAAACAGGCTTATTATTATTATTATTTATGTCCCTCTTTATTTATTTAACTATACATACATTTTTATATTTTTAAATATTTCTTAAAAAAAACAAACAATAAAAAAACATTTAAAAATACAAAACGCAGTAGTCCGCCGGTGTCGGGAGCAGGGTCCAAGCTACCGGTGGTTAGGGCTCCAGAGAAAGGAACCTCCTCACAATACGAGCCGTATCGAGGAGTACTGCCTTCTGTATCAGGCCCTTTAACCAACCGTGTAACGCCAGCTTTGACAGATGTTCGTCAAAGCTTTTGGCCATCAGACCATTGGCCGTAACGACAATCGGCACAATGACAGCCGAGTCCACATTCCACATGTCGACAACCTCGTGTGCTAAGTCGAGATACTTGATTTGTTTCTCTTTCTCAGCTTTCACGAGGTTCTCGTCGTGTGGGATGGTAACATCGATTATCATTGTGCGGCGCGCTAATCGGTCTATCACCACTATATCCGGCTTGTTGGCAATAATAGTCCTATCAGTAATGATAGACCGATCCCAGTACAACGTGGCATGGTCATTTTCGAGAACTGGGTCGGGCACATACTTGTAATACGGTACCTCAGAATCCACAAGTTTGTATTTCAAAGCAAGTTGCTGATGGATAATCCTGGCTACTTGGTTGTGCCTGTGCAAGTACTCGCCGTTAGCCAGACGAGAACAACCAGAGATAATATGTCTGATGGACTCACCCGGACGGTGGCATGCCCGACACACGTCAACCGTCCCGTCCTTCATAATATGCCTCCGGTAGTTGTTCGTTAAGATAACTTCGTCCATAATTGCACAAACAAAACCTTCAGTTTCTCCGAAGAGATCACCGAAACGTAGCCAGGCCACGGACGCTGAGAAATCAACATCGGACCCATGAAGAGCCCGATAAAAGCGTCCGTGAAGCTCCTTGCCTCTCCATACCTCCCTACGGTCATCTGTAGTAGGTATCACAGGTTTGCGCCAGTTCTCTTTAGCCATGGATAACGGGGTGAATCCTTTGTCCACTGCGACCACATCTCGGTGCATACCCACATCGGCTTTGAGAAAATATTCTCTGAGACTGCACATCTCGCGGTTGTGGAGAGTCTTAGCATTTAAAAAGCCTCGACCTCCACATTTCCGCGGGATGTACAGTCTCATCACCGACGATCGTGGGTGATGCATCCGGTTTGCGGTCAACAGTGTACGGACTCTCCTATCCAGGGCGTCGAGTTCGGTTTGAGTCCATTTGAGTATGCCGAAAGAGTACATTAATACCGGCATGACCCAACCGTTGAAAGCGCGCACTTTATTTCCGCCTGACAAAAGGCTATTTAAAACCTTTTTCAGGCGGCCAAAGAAGCGCTCTTTCAGCGATTGTTTCATGTCAGCACCGTTAATGCCTAACGCTTCCGACATACCCAAATACTTGTAGGTTTCGGTCGAGCTGAGGGATCTAACCTGTATGGAATCCGAGAGTTGAATTCCCTCCGATTCCATAATCTCCCCTTTCTTTACATGCATGACTGCACATTTGTCCACACCAAATTCCATCCTGATGGCACTACTGAAGGTTTCAGTCACCTTCAGTAGCTCCATTAGTCGCAAATTGTTGGGGGCAAAGAGTTTCAGATCATCCATGTAAAGAAGGTGAGATATGGTCTGACCACCTCTTCTCAACCGATAGCCTAGACCTGAATCCTCTAGCAGTGTGCTTAGAGGATTCAGAGCTAAGCAAAACCAAAGTGGACTCAAACTGTCGCCCTGAAATATTCCCCGTTTAATCCATACAGGCTCCTCATTCCCTTGAATCGGTCGACATCCTGGATAGCGAAGGACCGTTTTCCATTGCCTCATACATGACTCAAGGAAGGTGTGTAGAGTTGCATCTACTTTGTACAGCTCCAACACCTTCAAGAGCCATGTATGTGGCACAGAATCGTAGGCCTTCTTGTAATCTATCCAACATGTCGACAGATCCTTGCGGGAGCGACGAACCTGTTGGCTTATGGCCATGTCTATGAGGAGTAGCTCCTTAGTGCCGCGGGACCCCTTCCTACATCCATTCTGAGAGTAGGACATAATCGAGTTGCTCTCAATGTGTTCATTAATTTTCACTCTCAGGATGGATGTAAGAAGTTTATAGACCGTCGACAAACAAGTAATCGGTCTATAGTTCTTGGGTTCCGCGGGACTACCTGTTTTATGGAGCAGGTGGGTAATGCCAGTTGTCAGAAACTGTGGTAGCGACCCAGAATCTAAGGATGACTGGAATTGAGATGCCAGGAGCGCGTGTGAGCTGCTATACCACTTAAGCCAGAAGTTATGCAGTCCGTCCGGTCCCGGAGACTTCCAGTTCGGTAATGGACGGACTGCTGTGGCTATATCTACTGTTGTAATTGTAATTTTTTCCATTTGTGGTATAGCTTCACACACGCGCTCAACATCACGCATCCAGCCACCCTCGGCATGACAGACGGGTACCGACCAGATGCTTCGCCAGAATGTATTCGTGGTAACGTCATCCGGGCGGCACACGTCCGTCACACTCTGTTCAGGTCGCTCCCAAGCTCTATACACCCACCTCTCATCGCTCTGGAACATGCGATTCTGCGAGTATCGGTCAACCCGCCTCTTATACCGCCGAATACGGTTCGCCCATGCACAAACTTTCTGCTTCAGGAAGTCGATGCGCTCTGTGACACGGGACATGTATTCTTGAGGGCTGATTTCAGTCCCCAAAAATGCCCGCCTCACAAAGCGCATCACGCGTGGTCTTGTATTGCCCTCCCTGAAGCAGTATAGTTTGCCGATGAGTACCCTGGCCTCATCAATACGCCGCTCGATCCTGCACTGCCAAGCTGGTGCAGCATTCTTTGGTCGCGTAGCTCCGTCACTATTTGAAAACTTTACGTTTGCTACACGACATGCCGCAACAGCCCCGCAATACAGGATTGAGTGCGTATCAACGAGGTTCTCACTGCTTTCGAAAATGTTCTTAAGCAGCGAGTCCAAGGCACACACCAGCGCCCTATTCTTTTTGTGCATAGGCAACCGTGGTAATCGGGGCCTAAGTTCGGTCGGAGTTGATCTATACTCGCGAAGCGCATCCTCCAGAGCGCTCCTCAGTCGATCGTTGCACTATTATTATTATTATTATTAATACATACGAAAATGCAAATCTATCCTCTTTATAATATTAGTATAGACTAGCAGCGCCTCGCGGTTTCACCCGCGTAGTTCCCGTTCCCGTGGGAATATGGGGATAAAATATAGCCTATAGCCTTCTTCGATAAATGGGCTATCTAACACTGAAAGATTTTTTCAAATCGGACCAGTAGTTCCTGAGATTAGCGCGTTCAAACAAACAAACAAACAAACTCTTCAGCTTTATAATATTAGTATAGATTATATTAGTTTAAATATAAAAACCGGAAAAGTGTTACACACATGATACGAGTACCTACATGTTGCTTTAAAATCATCGACTTCTTTTAGATTTTCCTGTAATCTCCATGTAAAGACCTACCATTCCTATATTTTTTTAAATTTTAGGTTCAGTTTATTACGTTCGACGAGAAGTCTTGAAAAAAGTGAAGTCTTCATCAATTACTTCGGAATGAAAAATATTAAAATTACTTTTGAGACCCTTACCTACCATAAGTTCCTATGATTTGATGTCCTACTGTAGGTACGGTTAGAAAAAAATATAAATAGTTTACAAAATTTATTTATTTTTGTTAGGCGTCTGTCTTTGGCTCACAAAAGGTTTTATGAGTACCAAATTTCAGTGGAATCGGTCATTAAATTCGATATCCAGATTATAATCCGAATTTATTCGGAGAAACTCGGCTGTGTGAGAGACAGACAGACAGACAACCGAGTGATCCTATAAGGGATCTGTTGTTTCATACAGAGGTTCGGAACCCTAAAAAACTACGAAAGGTTGTTCCACTACAAAGTATTGTATAGGAACTCCATTGAGGGCTGAAAGTCCTTAGGTACCTTCGCACTACGGATGTCTTTGTGCACGGGAATATTTATTCCAAATGGACGAATACCTACTTTATACTAATATGCCAAGAAATTCGTATTCGAATAGATACGATGCGTGAAATTTGTCAATTAAGTAGAGTGACGTGACCTTAATGCTTGACAAGTGCTCAGATGCCTATTTAGAATGGTTTCATAGACATTAATTAGCTACTAAATAATTATTTTGTTCTAATGATAATAGAGAGTGATAAGTAAAACGAGAAATCGTTGGTCAAGGTCTACTGAGGTAGGTATTTACTGCATTTTATATTTGTTAACTTTTATGCAGTCCTCCTAAAAGTTTATACAATGCAAATATATTTTATAACTAGATAGGTATCTACCGTAAAACGGGGAGGATAGAAATGCAGGGGTGAATAAAAACGAAACTTGTAGGAATTGGGATTTTCGCTTAAATACCTACCATATTAACAGTTTCTCACAAATCATTCCACTAGGAAAACAAAACATTGATTAAAAAATTGGACGTTTTCATATTTAAACAACGAGAAAATTCAAGTCAAAGTTTCGTTTTTATTCACCCCTGCATTTATATCCAGAGTGGATATAAATGCAGGGGTGAATAAAAACGAAACTATTTAGTTGTTACTGTTGTAGTTAGTTTTACCGTTACACAAAGATATTTTCTGAATATCTTTATTATGAGAGAGATCAAGCCGTATGACTTTATCAGTCCAATTTGGAATAAGATAATCTGTCTTTATTTTGTTAGTAAACAGCCCAAGAATCTACACAAAAAGGCAGTAAAATGACTAGAACTACTTAAAGATAATATTTGGCATTGCGACATGATCAAATCTTTGTCTAAGTTTATAAAAGTAAAAAAAAACGAGAGAAAATGAAAACTAAAGTAAGTACCTAGGTACTGTATTCCGTTTTGCGCAACCGCTACTCGACTGCAGTGGCATTGACATCTTAAAAGTAGGCCTATAGGTCGAAGTCGGGCAGAAAGATCGTGGTCTAGGTTGGCTATGGTTGTGTCTTTTTACTACCTATTGATGCACCGGCAGTGGCGGGAAACTGGAGCAAATCCGTGTGAGTAGCGCACGCTTGCCATTGTCTCTGGTGCGTCGCTTGCAAATGATCCGTCTGCACTCTGATGAACAGTTTCTCTCTTACGTCTATAAACAACTCGGCTCTCCTTTTGTTAGACGATGTTTATTTTCTTTTAAAAGATGACGGAAATGCTTTGTTAAGCAGTCCAAACTAATATTAAGGTATTAATTAAGGAATTTGGTGGGCTATTAACCCATTTTCATTTTAACCAGCCCAATCTATGTATAACTTGTCAGTTTCTAAAAGCATTTAGAAGTATTCACATTTCGAAGACATTTAAATTCTAAACACTATCTAGCTGTGTAGTACGTCAATGTGTACTATATTTGAATTTCGGATTAATATACGATCGGTTTCGGATGCGCATTTCCTTGTTTTTTTTTTCATTTTCAATTTCGATTTTCCGCGGCTTTTCCGAAGCCGACCGAAAAGATTTTCGCGGTCGACATAATTCAATTATTAACCCAGCAATTGACAGTCCTTCATCTATATTTTCCGTCTCTAACTCTCCATATCTGATCTTAATAATGACTAATAGGTATTACATATCATTCAAGACAATCGCCTACCATGTGCGTATGCGCCATTTGTCTTAACACAATAGTGTTCTTGTCCGATTGGAAGTATGTTCGTAAACGTGTCATCTGTTTTTCAAAACATCCCATCGTTGAGAAATGCCAGCAACGGTCTACCTAGTTATTTTTATTATAATACCTACTAGCTTCTGGCAGCGCTTTCTCCCGCGTTATGTTCAAAAATGATCCCAAGGGAAGAATTCCCGGGATTAAATCTCTATATCATGCTTTGCCAGACTTAATTAATGATTATATCAAACCCCGTTTAAAACAAGCTTCAAGTAAATCTGACCATAAACAAAATATTCCGTACAAACATTGTCATCAAATTTCTCCCCTAAGAGGTTTGAATTCAAGAAATGTTCTTACATAGTCCTCCTAGGCTCCTACACATCGTAAAGGAAGCCTCTGTGTTAAATTGTTCTTTAAGTCCTAGGTCTGAGCGTTGATATGAACACCTTTATTTTATATTCAGATTCTATTATAGTCTATTGTTTTAGCTCGTCAGCTAAGCTTGGCATGTAACTGTTTTTTGTCCTTAATCTATACTAATATTATAAAGCTGAAGAGTTTGTTTGTTTGTTTGTTTGAACGCGCTAATCTCAGGAACTACTGGTTCGAATTGAAAAATTATTTTTGGGTTAAATAGACCATTTATCGAGGAAGGCTTTAGGCTATATATCATCACGCTTAAGCCAATAGGAGCGGAGCAGCGATAAATAATGTTTTAAAATCGGGGATTCCACGGGGACGCAGTCGCGGGCAGCAGCTAGTCTATACTAATATTATAAAGCTGAAGAGTTTGTTAGTTTGTTTGAACGCGCTAATCTCAGGAACTACTGGTTCGAATTGAAAAATTCTTTTTGGGTTGAATAGACCATTTATCGAGGAAGGCTTTAGGCTTTATATAACATCACGCTGCGAGTAATAGGAGCGAAGAAAAAATGGAGAATGTGGAAAAATGGGGGATATACTAATATTATAAAGCTGAAGAGTGTTTGTTTGTTTGAACGCGCTAATCTCAGGAACTACTGGTTCGAATTGAATTTTTTTTTGAGTTGAGTAGACCATTTATCGAGGAAGGCTTTACGCTATATAACATCACGCTGCGAGTAATAGGAGCGAAGAAAAAATGGAAAATGTGGTAAAATCGGGGAAAATAATTCATCTTTGAGGGCTTCCGTTGCGTGCGTTGCGAAAACGGTTCAAGATACCAAAAAAATATGTAGGAAATAATTATTCCTCTTAAAATGATCTAAAAAAATGTCCGCGACAGTATATGTCTTTCTTTTAAGATTAACTCACTAGAACCGTTTTTATGGTAATCAAATTTGGTCGAAAGGGATGAAAGTTTGTATTAAATTTTGTCAATTTTAAACCGATCGGGCTGAGAGTTTCAAAATCGGGGTTAAAGTAACTATTCCACGCGGACGAAGTCGCGGACAGAAGCTAGTAAATTAAATAAAATTAAATTGACCCACGAATTCGAATCTTCCATACAAACTTCAACACTCCTTAAATCGTCATTTGTTAGTACTTAGTAGCGAAAAAAAACAGTCGAATTGAAAACCTTCTTGTTCTGAAATCGGTTAAAACTAATAATAGGGTTGTTATTATCAGACTTACTTCCATTCCTTATTTTACCATTAATTAATTGGTTATTATTGGTGCCACGTTTCAAGTTTATCATCCCAAAGAATACAAATCTTCCACAGAAATATAACACGTCGTCGTTAAATGTTTTAAGGGGATTTTGTGAATAACGAATAATGAAAACCATTATTGTTTACTATAATGTTTTTTTCCAATAATCTTTTAAAAAAAATCTAGCTCACGAACAAAAACTGCAAATGGTGAGAAATCTGGTTCAGTCTGCATAGTCAAATGATACTTATCCTATAGGTCTTAATCTTAAACGAATGAATCCCTCAAATAACAAATAAAATATAATAGGCTCCGTATCTTTAGAAATGACGCGTCATGAAAATTACTTAGAATATGACTTGTTTATATTAAAAAAATGTATGGTGCTTGACGTACAAATTACACGATACAGTTTCTTTCACTGGAAGCTATACTATCCCCGGGTGACATAGGCTATATTTTATCCCCATATTCCCACGGGAACGGTAACAACGCGGGTGTAACCGCGGGGCGCTGCTATTATACAAACGTCTTGACTCATCACTCTCTCTATTAAAAAAACCCGCATCGAAATCCGTTGCGTAATAGTCATAACGATATAAGCATACATAGGGCCTCTTTTATCTGTTCTGTGATAGGGACAGACAGACCAGCGGGAAGCGACATTGTAACATACATGTTATGATAGCGAAGCTTTCTGAAATTTTACAATAAATAATACCTACTTTTGGAAAAATAACATCAATTATTCCCGACATGGATGGTGGTACTACGATATTCTGACAGAGACAGGAGAAAAATTGCCTTGCTCGGAGAGAAGGTGCAGGAGCTACCGGGTGGGAAAGTTAGCGGGCTGATCCCGATCGAAAAAAAAAACATTTGTCGGGGACGCAAACACTGAAAACAAGAAGACCCCAGGGACGTAAGAGCCACAGTGACCACGCGCTGGCGAGCACAGCAAGGCTCAAGGGAGACCCTTCTACAAGCAGACTTTCTCCCCAGCAGTTTGCTCGAACAGGCGTTACGCAGAAGAGGTGGTTCCGAGGTGGTAAAATTCACGAGTTCATGGATTCCAAATCAGCCATTTTAGTCAGATAAAAATATCACACTCCCTCCATCGTTCGTTGCCTTATTAATTTTTTATTATTAATTTTTCCCTTGAAAAGAAAATTAATTTGAACTCCTAAAGTATCAGTTTTATCTACTCTACGAGTAATTGCCGGGAACTTAGGTTAAAGTAGAGTTTATATAAAGTTAAACCGAACACGATAGAGTTACCTATATCTAAACTACCTACTGATTTGCAGTATGCTCGATCAAATGTTTTCTTTAATACACGTGATGTTTGGAAATAAATCGTTAGCAATGTTTTGATTAGCCTGTTCAATATACCTACATATATGTATACGATAATACACCTTTCTCTTCATCGTCGCACCTCTGGGTTACACCACATATTAATACGCCTATATCTATGTATAACTAGGTAACTTATGTAGGTACTGTTTGATATAGTTGTACATAATTCTGTTACGCTCGTTCTTTGATATTCTTTGGTTCGTTCTAGTCGTTCAGAGGGTATAGGACAGTTCTTAGGATTAGCATTTAAATTATAATACCACATTAAGAACATTTACCTGGGTGCCATTATCTGACTATCCCACGGAGCACTGGTTTTGTGCTCCGTGGACTATCCCCAAGTGCCTATACACATCTTCGTGGACTTATGGAACGCCGCAGATGCCGTGATGAACGTGGCCACCTACTGGGCACAACAAATTATACAAGATAACCATCGACTACAAAAGAGAAGAAGAAGGAAGACCAGGGCCCCAAATCTGCTATTACAATAGTGTCAAAATGGTCTATCATTGATTTCATAATGGTTGATTTTGACAAGTTTGGTAATCTACTAATATAAAAGCGTCATTATGACTTTCCAATGGTCAACCACTGACACTCCATTGAAAGAAATAGCATAGACTGGTAATCTCGTACATAATAACAAAAGAATGACAGAGGTATGCGGTAATCTGCTAACATTTTGACAGTTCCTTTGATCAGTGACCTTGACCTACCATTAGAATGTCATTGTGCAGTCGTTAATTTTAATTGTAGCTCGGTTATCAAAAAGTATTACGGGACCATTGACCGACCAATGATCGACCATTATGAATTTAGCAGATTACGAACTTTTAGCTAAATGACAATGGGATGGTTGAATGACGAATTTATAAAAATAGCAGACTTGGGGCCCTGGGTGCCTTCTGCTTATTTGAGGCACTCGGCCAAGCTCAACATTATATGAGGGCGCCAATTTGAATAATTTATCAAACGGATTATAGGACCTGCGAGATTTAGTAATTGATCGTGAGTAATCATGAATTGAATATCCCAATCAAAGGTCATAAAAGAAATATTTAAGACATAATTGTTAGTTCGAAAGTCGTTATACTAATTTCAAGCATTGCTACTCCTGAAACCAAATCACCAGTGACCACCAGTAAAAACTCACCGTCACAATCACAACGAAGCTCACCTTTCATTTCTGGACAAATGCCTGCCCAAAACGTTCCGTTTTTCTCGAAAAACCATTTTCTATTCAATTAATTAAACAAAACAGCCTCAAAATAATCCAATGAAAGAAATCGAAACTCTAAATATCGGAAAAATTGTGAATTTTCATCCACACTAATATTATAAAGAGGAAAGATTTGATTGTTTTTTTTTGTTTGTTTGTTTGTTTGTTTGCATTGGATAGGCTCCAAAACTACTTGACCGATTTGAAAATTTTTTTCATTGTTGGGACGCTACACTATCTCCTGTGATCTAGGCTATATTATATCCCCATATTCCCACGGGAACGGGAACATCGCGGGTGAATCCTTAATAATCTAATTTTACTAAGGGCAGGTTTCTAACCTCCTTACCTACTCAGCGTTGGAAGTTAAACCCAGTTAGGTAGACTGGTTGACTACTTTTAAGAAATAAATCCTTGAAAAATACTGCATCATGCAGTAGATAATGCAGAAGAATGACGAATTTAAATATTTTCCTGAAAAGAACAGCTTTGAAATCGGTGGTTTAAATTGAGTTAGGATAGGCCTAGGCTAGACATACTTGAACCTATCAAAATTATAGAGGTTGTAACAGGTTTTAATAGGTAGAGGAAAAACTTGATAAACAGGTAGGTACAACGTTATTATAATAGAACCCATAGAATTGAGTTGTGTAAAAGAGCTGTGAAACTATTTTGGTGTAAGTACATATATATTATCTCCATTTATCTAACACCAATAAATTATACACAATCGCACATAAAAAGGGAATAGAGAAAGAAAAACAAGTCAAGACAACATTTTTAGTCTTTGAGTACCTAGGTAACACTGCTGGCATCGTGGATTCGTGGCATATGGTTGGTTACCTACAAGTTAATCGATTTCTTATCGTTACACATGCATATTTTATTTTACTTTCATAAAAATACAGTAAAGTTAACAGATAAGTTTATTATTACAGAATTATTACTTAGTCCTTTCAGGTCATAATCATTTATTCGCCAGAATATGGTACGTTACATGGTACGTTGGTCTCAAATTAAAACAACGGGCTGATCACATTTAGACATGCGTGTTATGCAAATATTACGTAAGTACCTTTATAGGGTACACATTTATACATTAGAACAGAGGTAACTTTGGTAAATTTGACTAGCAAACCATACGTTCTGAAACCATCAGGCTCAAACTAGGCATTTGGATTTTTGAATAAAGGATTCTGAGTACATATACCTCATGGGTTGAATAAGAATAAAAAAAAAATAACTCATAATTAGTAACTACCTAACTACCTTTTTCATGGGAAATCATCCAATGACTTAAAAGTCAAAATCAAAACGTTTATTTCAATTAGGCAATGATGACGTTCAAAAGTGTCATTAAACGGCACTTTTGAACGTCATCATTAAAAGTTACCATAATTAATTGACTCTAGCGTCCATTCGCAAAGGTAGATTCTTATGGAGAAAAACAGACAAGAAACTTCTCCCGCTCTGGGCGGAGCGCAAAAGGACTGTCAGACTCTTACTGACTAAAACCCACCCGTGTTCTTCCTAATGTTCTTTGCGTTCCAGGAGCCACCTAACCGCCCCGGCGTCGCCGCGTCGTCGGGAAACGCAGGGCGATTCCCGGCCACCGAAGGCGCGGGCCTGCGGATGGCGAGCTATTGGTGGCTCGCCGTCCGATAGCAACCAGACCCGAGTCGACGGCGGCTCAAAGAGCCGTCAGCAACATAGACGGGGCCCTATAGGGTCAGTGCCTGCTAGGGTTGCGGAATTTATTCGAAAGAGTCACCGCGGCCCTGGAACGCAAAGGGCACAAGAAGGATCACGGGTGAGTTTTAGTCAGTAAGAGCCTGACACTCCCTTCCGCTCCGCCCAGAGCGGGAGAAGTCATTTGATGATTTCCCATCCAGAAAAAAAAAAGGAGCCACCTAACTACCTAATGAATTGTGAAAGGTTCTGTACCTACTAGATAAGCAATTGATTCCTGTGCAATGGAAATAGTTATATCTAAGTAGGTACCCTGCTGTTGGATGGGTTTTTGTAGAGCACTCCACTAAGCCAATGCCAATGGCTTCGTGGAGTCCTTTACAAAAACCCTTCAGCTAGACTAGACGATAATTCAGGGCTTAGGTAAGTACTTACTCGTAAGTAATCGACAAGAAACACGAGTGTTTTTCACGATTATCTATGACTTCAAACTAGTATTGGGTACCTTATCCCAAGGACTGTTATTCAAAACCTACGAAATTAAAACCGACTGACTTTCGATATTAAAGGGGTAAATAGGTAGACACTTTGCAGTGTTTTTTATTTGGTATTTGGTAGTCGGTTGTATTTTTATACGACTTCAAAAAAAGGAAGTGGTTCTCTCAATTCGACTGTTTCAATTTGGTTAATATCTGATGACTAACTTCCGATATAGGCAACGGAACTCTTCAGTAAATGATAGTCAATCTTCCAGGTTTGCTTAATATATTTTATTGTTCTCATATCTTTTATTGTTTACGCGATTTTATAATATAGGTGCCTAACATCACGCCGTACGTATACAGACGTGTACAAGTTTTTGGGTTTAATTGTTCGGTCATGACCTTATTGTTTATGAACCGGTCTTGATGATTCTTTTCGCGTTGGGTTTAGTTAATTATAATCAATAAAAAAAATCATCCGAATCTACCTATTCTATATCTATTTTATTCTAATTGAAAATATACCTGAAAAATCGAATTGTGGACAATTTTTTGAAGTCGGTTAAAACATAAAATTCATTCACCTCTTGGTGAACATTTTTAAACTCTAGCTATTGCGCATGTAAAAATATGGTAAGTAGGTAGATACCTGGTAATTATGTTTTGCGGCACATCGTCCTTGAGCATATTATAAGCATATGGATACTATTATTACTATACGTAGCTATCCGTTTAATAATAACGAACATATTTTAACAGATGCTAGATGGTAAGATTGGTACGCATTCCCAAAAAAATGTTTAACACGTGTGAGTTAGTGATTAAATACGTCGTTTACGGCCCACTTGCACAAACGCGATGTTAAATATCAAATAAACAATGTCCACAAGTCCACAGATACGCTAATATTATATTACTAGCTGCTGCCCGCGTCTTCGTCCTCGTGGAATCCCCGATTTTAAAACATTCTTTATCGCTGCTCCGCTCCTATTGGCTTAAGCGTGATGATATATAGCCTAAAGCCTTCCTCGATAAATGGTCTATTCAACCCAAAAAGATTTTTTCAATTCGAACCAGTAGTTCCTGAGATTAGCGCGTTCAAACAAACAAACAAACAAACTCTTCAGCTTTATAATATTAGTATAGAAGTATAGATAATAGGTTTTTCCCTATGTACTTAATTGGAGATTTTATAACCAGCATCATTAGATTCAATTGAGTATGAAATTAAAATAAATTTTATTCAAAAGCCGCGTTATTTTAATTTGAAATACAGTCATTTGTTTTTAGATACTGTTTTGTTTTACTGAAATTCTTGTAGTTTTTGGCGACATGGATAAACTGAAAATTAGTACAACTTTCGAATATGAGTTTCTACGTGGAAATACCGCTGCACAAACAACACGACACATTAACGACGTGTACGGGCCTAACACTGCTTGCGTAAACACGGTCCATTATTGGTTCAATCGTTTTAAATCTGGGAATTTTGAATTGATGAACGAACGGACCCGGGTATGTACAGCACCTAAAAAGTGCGCTATAAAAGATGAATTACTTATAGGAAGACGATGGTGAGTGGTGACTGTCTGGTAGACTTTTACATCATAGCTTCTTACCGAATGTTACAACTTACAACAGTGACGGCAGATGTCTATTGCCAAAAATAGGGTATTTTACTGTAAAAATCTAATTAGTTCATCTGATAGATTTACAAAAATATTGGACACGTATGTTTTCTTTTTTCACGTAAACCAAAAATGAAGACGATACAGTGCGTTGAAAACTCACGTGACGTCACGTCGCTGGTAAAAATTGTAGCAACGTAGTGACGTCACGTGAGTTTTGAACACACTGTATCGTCTTCATTTTTGGTTTACGTGAAAAGAGATAAAATACGTGTCCAATATTTTTTGTAAATCTATCAGACGGACTAATTAGATTTTTACAGTAAAATACCCTATTGCAAACAATGATGGAGAAAATCGTAATTCAACAACCAAGACTGGTCAATCGCTCTTCCCTATTGCTTCTCTACGACAACGCGCGAACTCACACTTCACGACACACCATCGCAAAGTTACAAGAGTTACAGCTGGAAGTTTATTTATATTAAGATTTCTAATTTATCAAAATTTAGTAATTTTTTGAAGTGGGAATAAATTCAACACCCGGCAGGCAATACAAAACGCTTTTGCTGACTACATCGCCTCCCGTCCGGCAGACTTCTACAGTAAACGGATACACATGATATACACATTGATTATTTGGGTCAGTACTTTGATTAGCTAAATTAGATTTTTTTTTTTTTTTTTTTATATTTTTATACGCATCTCCAATTTCATAGGTAAATACCTAATATTATCTGTGCCCCGGATTAGCAACTAACACGGAGTTAAAATATAACCTTTATTACCGGTGTTCCCGTACGCCGCGTCCCCGTTCTACTGGGACAGCGGTACTTCAATCCCCCAACCCGATGTAATTTTTTTACAATTATTATGTAGTTTAAGATTGAGGTTTGTTTTTTACTTTTTAATGGGAACTTAGATTGTTGTGTAGGGGTTTTTTTATATATATTAAACTGATATAAACAGACATACATAAATTACACACACCAGAGTCCATAAGCTAGAATATACTTCAATAAAATAAGTTTATCTTTAGCACTAATTGACCTTTCTGGCACATAGGCTTGTCCCATTTTTTTAAGTAGAACCACATTTGCTTGGTGATGGTACCTAAAGTTTTCGAAGAATTTGAGGTGGAAAGAAAAAAGAGAGAAATTGAAAGATAGATTCCGATTTTGTGTAAGTAATTGAAACGATTGAAACAAAAATTATAACGGAATTTCCAAATAGAGGAATACCATCAACCAGAATCTAGAAAACTAACGTAGGAAGATTAGTATTAGGTCCAGAGCCTTCGTAGACTTAGTGACGGCTGCAGACTGTGTGGTGCTAGAAAAGCTCATGAAAACTAAATGGATCTCTAACAACGAACCTTTCACGTATAACTACCAATAATCTATTAATACCTAAAACTCACCCTGTATAATATCTATGGATACAATGACTCGAGAATTAGGTAGTAAAAGGCTTGTTGTTTCAATAAGGTAAACTGTCTGCAAAGTATGTACCTAGATGCTTTTGATTAGGCACTATAGTTTAAATTTAAAATAATATTGGCATTAAAATATACGTAGCATACAGTAGCTATAGTAGCTACGTAGGTACGTACTGTTAGGTGCAGAAGATATAAAAGTTTTGTTCACATGTCACAGTATTGAGAATAACGGCTGTAAGTGTAAAAAACAATTATTATGACCTACAGAAGTATTATTGAAGGTAAATAAATACCTACATTTAATTATGCTCAGGTACAATAATTCATCTGGCAACCAGTTTTAACTGCTCTTTCTTTTTTATAAACGTGACAAAATCATTTCTTTAGACAAAGCTGACCGTTGTTGTTGTAAATTCCGATCGTGTTAATATTAAAGGCATGTGATATTAATCTATACTTGAGAAATATGAATAAAAACTATTTTGAAATATTTATATACCTACTAATTTCAAATGCCGGTTGAATAGAGAAATTTGAAAAAAAGGCGAGCTTTTTCCGAAAATACTAATTCCTAAAATTTCATTTCTGAGTGGACTGCTTACTGAATTTAGTTATTTTACTTCAGCTCCGTCATCGCATAGGTAAGTACCTAATAAGGAACAGTTATAAAAAGCCTTTGTGGCGAAAATTCTTACATAATCTAAACTGAACGTAGCCACCCTCCCGGCAAGTTTATCTAGACCATTTTAGTTAAGTTACTGTCCCTAACTTGTAATAAACCGTTTCTTATCGAATTAGGTAAATAATAACTATATTTTTAGTTAACCAATATCTAAGATCAACTAAAATTACTATTACTTATTTATCTTCTGTAATATTAATATGTAGGTAAATATTTGAAAAATTACACCGACGTAACGTAGAAATAAATCATTTACCAACTTAAATACATCAACCGTGAGAATGAGTCGCGGGAAAACAGTATTATTTATACAACAAGATAACGAATTGCATGGAATAAACAGATCCCGTGAAATAAATATACAAGCATAATAAAACATTGTACAACTTACATGAAAAACAATTGTACAGTTCACTGATAAGCTGATAACGTGGTGCACTGATCGACCGCTTTCATCAACAGACTTTTTTTTAATCCAGTGAATGTTTGCACTAAAACTATGGCACAATTTTCAGAGTGAGTTAACAGGGTGGTTGTAAGGTTTACGCGTCGATATTTTGTTCAGGACGAGAGGCGCGCGCGGTACGGCTACTAGCGGGTTATTGGCAGCGGCGGGCCTGGGCTGCGCGCGCCGCCCGCGTCACGCGGCTTGCCGCATATCCACTCCGCATTGACAGGCAAACACGCTGCACACACCCATCGGCCAGGTGATCGGCGATTCACGGCGTCTTTGACGACACTACTTGTGTTCTTGCAAGGTGAATGTCTATTGGATGGAAACACAACTGAATGAAACGCGTAAGACTAAGACTCTATACTACTACTGAAACTCTGCATTCTATAAACAACGTAGCCTGCCTAACGCTGAAATATCAGGAAAATCGCCGAAGATTATTTCAGGAAGTCTCCAAATTCGGTAAATACTCTTACGCCGTACGGCATATTATACAAAATTTCAAGTCCTTATTTTCCGAAATAACTTAACCGATTTTAATGAAACTATACACACATGAGCAGGATCTAGGTCTAAAAAGTTAGTTGAAAACATTTTCGATAAATAGTGTTACAGTTAAATTAGACCCATTTTAAATTTTCCATACAAACATAAATTTCCAGTTATCGTTTTAAATAAGACAGTCTTTCGAACGTCTTTTAACTAATTTTTTAGACCTATGTATCCTGCTTATATGTATGAAGTTTCAGTAAAATCTGTTCAGTTATTTCGCAAAATAGTGAGAGTGTGAGTTGAAAATTTGTATGAAATGCCATACGGCGTATAATACGCTCTTAATCAGAAATATACTCTCGAATTTATAGTCGGTAGATGGCTATATTATCACCGTTGTGGATTGGATCGATTTGAATGGCACTGCTTAGGTGCGAACATTATGTACATTGAATTATTTACAAGTATCATACCTGAGTGTTTTATTCTTTTTCAAGACACTATGATGGTTCATTTAATATAGTGAATGTTCCAGAAATAGAATAGCATACTAATCGATCGCTCATCCGATAACCCCTATGCTGTAGCACTAATAGCCCTGGGCCCTAGCAGCTCTACATATGTAGTTAGCTATCGTTTCAGAAGTACTTCACTCTAGCTTTGTTAAAAAATATATTTTACCCTTTAATTGAAGAGGAACATCATTTGACAATGACGACGATTTGTTGTACGAAGGAGCAATCCAATCACTTGGTAATTTATTGTATACTAACATCGCCCCGCGGTTTTACCCACGTAGTTCCCGTTCCCGTGGGAATATGGGGATAAAATATAGCCTATGTTAGTAAGGGTGAATGTAGCTTTCTAATGGTGAAATATTTTTTTAAATCGGTCCAGTAGTTTTTGAGTTTATTTGTTACATACAAAAATACAAATCTTTCCTCTTTATAATATTAGTATAGATAGACATACTATTGAGGACTTTTTTGTAGATCTTTCGAAGACCATCATCTTTGTAATACATACTTTTGGTGTATGATCAACGTATGGATAAGAGCTCGAAAGCGCATTTTCATCCGACTTGCTTTAAATTTATCGTCACTGCTCAGCTCCTATGTGTCTAAGCGTTATGCTATATAACCTATAACCTACCCACATACAGACACACAGACAGACAAAAAATTTACTGATTGTATTTTTGGCATCAGTATCGATCACCGTTCATCCTCCAATATCAATTTTGAATATATATTCAACTAGCTTCTGCCAGCGACTTCGTCCGCGTGGAATAGTTACTTTACCCCCGATTTCGAAACTCTCAGCCCGATCGGTTTAAAATTGACAAAAGATAGACATGCTGTTTCGGGATATTTTTTAGATAATTTTATGTAGAACATTTCCGTAATACATGATTTCTATGTAACTTTAACCATTAAAGGCTACACACGCGACGGAAGCTTAAAAAATGGAGTAATTTATTCCGTTTTCCCAACATTTTCCTTCACTGCTCTGCTCCTATTGATTGTAGCGTGATGAAAAGTATATATTAAAAGTATATATGAAAAGGATATGAATAATTGCACCAAGTTTCGTTAAAATCGGTCGAGTAGTTTTTGTTTCTATAAAGAACATACAGACAGACAGACAGACAGACAAAAATTTAACTGATGATTCGATTGCATTTTTGGCACCAGTATCGATCACTAATCACCCCCTGATAGTTATTTTGAAAATATATTCCTTGTACAGAATTGACCTCTCTACAGATTTATTATAAGTATAGATAGATGTACAGAATTATAAGTATACATAGATTTAGATTTCACCATAATGATAATTTACTGATTTGTTTTTTATTTATTAATAATAAATATATGTAAATAATAATAATTGTATTGTTTGCATGCCGAATGGTAAAATATGGCACAATGACGCTCTAATTCAGTGACCTAATAAATTGATCAAAGGAACTGTCAAAATTTCAGCAGATTACCACATATGTACGTCCGTCATTCAATGCTCATTAAGTACAAGATTACCATTCTATGCCATTTCTTTCAATGGAGTGTCAGTAGTTGACCATTGGAAAGTCATGATGACGCTCTTATTTTAGTAGATTACCAAACTTGACAAAATTAACAATTATGAAATCAATGATAGACCATTCTGACACTATTGCAATAGCAGACTTGAGGCCCTGGTATTTTTACCTAATTATATGTAAATATTAAAGCTAGCAAAGAGAGGCTTAAAAGAAACAATCGTTATAACATTCGGCGAACTGTTGAGTTTAATTTTCCTCATTTTTTCCTTGAGGGACCTCAAGGACTTACAGAATTTATTTTTGGTAATTTTAGTTTGTCTTGAATACTTTCATATATTAATAATAAAAATAAAATATTTAATTCAGAATCAAGTTCCATATTATGTAGTTTTATTTATACTAGACAAATTAATTTGCTAAAAGCGTAGATCGCACAAGTCGCATTTGGACCGCAGCTACGGTTCAAACGCAATTTGTTCCTGAGCCTTGATGTCAAAAAAATCAAAATCACGATATTAGCCCATTAGATTTAGCCCATTTATATGTAGTGATTGCAATGCTCCTATAAGGGGTTTCGATCCCGTACTCCGCACAGATCATGCAATATATACGTACCTACATTGGTATCCCTATATAAATCTATACTAATATTATAAAGCTGAAGAGTTTGTTTGTTTGTTTGTTTGAACGCGCTAATCTCAGGAACTACTGGTCCGAATTGAAAAATTCTTTTTGGGTTGAATAGACTATTTATAGAGGAAGGCTTTAGGCTATATATCATCACGCTTAAGCCAATAGGAGCGGAGCAGCGATAAATAATGTTTTAAAATCGGGGATTCCACGGGGACGAAGTCGCGGGCAGCAGCTAGTAGTAATATACTCGCAGTTAATATCGGTCACACATGTCTCGTAATTTACAGAGAATTTGTTCCGGCTAGCAGTTCGAATAACTGCTTCTCCTACTTAGTTAAATTCCTAAATTACAGACGGGAACATGTGCTCGGGGTGTATCCCGCATTCATCAAAATATCTTGGCGGTTGCATAAGACGCGCTGGACTAATGTCGCAATGTCGTAATATTGTTGTATCGGCTGCATTTATTTTTAACGGAATACAAGGGGCCGCGCTACTGTCACTCATTTAGGCGTCTACCATCGATCCGCATGCATTTTATAAGAATTTATTTGACTTTTAGATCGTTGATTACTTACTATTAAGTTTAAAAGTTATAAGTACATTTTACAGGGCATTGGTTAATTCTCAGGTGGGTACTTTGATGCGGGCAATTTGTTAAAGTTTAATTTGTTTTTCACAAAGAGCCATCAGCATCGAAGACGGTGCCCCATAGGGTCAGTGCCTGCTAGGGTTGCGGAATTTGTTCGAGAGTCACCGCGGCCCTGGAAAGCAAAGGGCACAAGAATGATCACGGGTGGGTTTTGAGACTGACACTCCCTTCCGCTCCGCCCAGAGCGGGAGAAGTCAATTGATGATTTCCAATCCAAAAAAAAGGGCAATTAGTGCTCCAAGACACGGACGGTTATTTTTTTTTATAGACCGGTACCCTGCTAACAGAAAATTGGTGTCGTGACTTCATAAATCTACCTCACTTACGAACTGACCCCACCATGATCCACTTCCGCAACCATTACAACTCCTGAAATGTAGAATCAGCGTGGCGACCGCGTACTGCGACCGGGAATCACCTTGAGACTCCCGACACACCCGAGGCGTCTTGTTAGGTATGTTGCGGCTGGGTCGTGAGGTTTACCATTCCCTCCTTCGCTAGCAGAAACCTCCTTCTGCACCCCATGCCCCATCGCTCCGGACCATGGATTGAAACAGGGCCAGTAGCGAGAAGTAGCCGCAGTCGATCTCCCCGACTAGGTCACGCCGCTGCTCCGCCCAGGCAGGGCAGACCTCCACCGACAAACAAATGTGCAACACTTTCTTTACATGCTACACGTACCTATATATTATGGAATATCCAGGTATTCCAGGCGAAAGGTTACTAACCCTAAGGCTGGAATACATAAGTAAGTAGATAGGTAGGTATAAATCAAACAAGAACCTACATACCTAGCTTATTTCCCAGAGCACCTTTACTCCCTTGATTTTAATTATCATGCAAGTCGTAAACATGCTTTAATCAAGCCTGTAACGCAAATAGCATGAAAATACGTACCTACCTACATAATACTACACACCGCTTGTTTGCTTATCGCTTCAATGTGCTGATAAAACAGTTTTCAATAAACTTTTACATTGAAAGTTATCCTTATCAATCCTTGAATTGGGCACCTACAACAGCTCATAGAACTAAAATGATACATGTGATAATTAATAAATAATAATAATAAATTTTATTCAAGCATGTTTGAACATTGCAACCTTGAGATCGGACGGTTAAAGAGGCCGCAAAGTTCATGATCGCGAAACGGACTAATAAATAAAATTACAATTCTTATCATTGTTTGATTGATGGTCACCCTGTATGTTCTGCTGACTGATTTATAATTGTTTAGGTATATAAAATACTTGTATGAATACAATGCTGATTACTAAGTCCTTGGCAAAACCAATTTGGTCACCCTAAATGTTCTGTAGTTCCTGGAATATTAGCAAGTGATCATATCTTGAGAAGTAACCATTCTTTCAGCGAAATAACTGCATACAATTTCAGTAGAAACTTTCCACTAAAATGATATCAATCATATGTAACCGATGCCGCTCTAGGCGGAGCGAAAGGGAGCGTCAGACTCTTACTGACTAAGGTCATTCATGTTCCTCCAATTACCCTTTGCGTTCCAGGGCCGCGGTGAATCACTCGAATAAATTACGTAACCCTGGCAGGCACTATCTCTAGCGGGCCCCGTCTTCTATACTGGCATCTCTTTGCGCGCATGGAACACAACACGCTGTCAACCGGGTCCTGGTTGTTATCACTGAGCGTTAACTGGCTCGACGTCCGCATGCCCGGACGGTGGCCGGAAATCACGACGACTCCCGACACCCGGGGTGTCTTGTTATGTTACGGTGGCTGGGTCGTGAGGTTTGCCATTCCCTCACGCGGACCGCCTCCCACTTCGCGAGCATTATTGTTTCACTGAAGCAGGTGACTGCTTCCCATTCGGGGAACCATCGCTCCGGACCATGGATTGAAACAGGGCCGGAAGCGAGAGGTACCCGGCGACGATAGCCTCGACGAGGACACTAAACGTTTATCCTTTTTCTTTGGCTTTTTTCAATTTCACTCAAATGTCCGGGGTTTTAAAGATATTGCCCGGCGTCGGCAATTTCTATGATGGCAACCCTATAAAAAAAAGCGACAATAACGACGATTGAAAATCACCTTCAGGCACTATCCCACCCATCGAAAGCTTTTCCAATTTCTCTGGATTTTTTAATTGTGTCAGCTTACTTTCACGGTAGGTAGCTCAGCGTTTGTCGTTATTGAATCTAGGCGTCGCGGCTGAACTCTAATCGCTACACAGCAAGCGACAATCGGCCCGCATACCTGCCGAGTACAAATAATTAGAATGATTATATTTACACGTCAATATTTCTGTGCGCTAATTGATTTATGGATATGACGTTTCGGATAGGTACGGATAGGAACTTTCGCAGCTAGAGTTCGGCACTAGCCTCTGCCTCCATTTGTTTTTTTTTTTATGGAGACGGTTATGGTTAGGGATCTCCATAACCTATCTAAGGCTATGCGTTTAAAATCGCGTCACCAGTCGACACGCACCTCTCAGGAAAAAATATTATAATAAGATTATAATTAATATTTATTATTTTAGGTATTTGTACCTACTACCTAGTCTTTCCTTTTGCGTAGGATAGTAGTCTATCACTGATAAAAGTACCAAAGAAGGAGTAGTAAACTAGATTCATAAACCAGGAATCTGATCATTAATGCAGTATAAAAATCGATATCTAACAACCCAGCAGCTTAACTGGATAGTACAATATATAACTTGGCAAGACTGCAATTTTTTTTTTGACTACCCATAGTCGAATCAAAAGATCGACAAAAGACAATTGGGTACAACAGCTTCACGTGATTTCTAAAGTAAATAGAAATCTCGGTATATTTAGATCGTCACCCATGCCCATTCCGACCACAGTAACCGTGGAAATCTCGGTATATTTAGATCGTCACCCATGCCCATTCCGACCACAGTAACCGTGCAGCTGTTATTATGTATTGGGCCATGGGGTAAAAAAAATAAACAAGAATGTATGATTCATTAAGACTTTTATTACTGTCCCCAAAATGCAAGAAATACAAAAAGCTTATCTACCGCAATACCTAGACTTGAAATAAATAATTGTGACACTATTTTCGCCTCATTATTATAAGGTGCAAGTATTTAGTGTTGGCTAAGACATTACCAAATTATTTACATACCTTTCTTTTTATTGGTAATTTATATTTATAATACGCCTTAAGTCTAAGCACTACTGAATACTTCATAAATGTTTGCACCAAGAAGTTTTAATTTATCATTAAGAGTGAGTTGCTGAGTCAATAAGTCTGGAATGTTTGTGTTACCCTTACATGTGTTCTTTGTGATGAGTTCATTTATAACAGGCAACAGTTTGACAAAGTGTATCTCTACCTTATTAACATCTACAAAAGTGTCAGGAGTTGCTCCTAGTTTTAAAGCCCCATTTGTGATTACATGATCAACATTTAATTCCAAATGATTCTTGGTTATTGGTGCAGATTTAGTTACAAATAAGTTGGCCACTTCATCAGTTACGGAAGAGAAGCTACGACTCACAGATGACATAGCAATAGACCTGACTTCATCACTTTCCAAAATATCCATTGTCTCTTTTACAATGGTGTCTAACTTTGCTTCACTGACCTCTGCATGGCCTATTAAGTAGTGCACCATCTTTTTGATGGGGTCACCTGCTATGGTGTCTGTGCACAAAGCAGTCTGTATGGACCAGAATATTTGCTCCACTTCTTGCAGTGTCATCTTCTTTTTCAAAGATTCTGGTTCAACAACCTTCTTCACAACAGTTTCTATCTGCTTTACCAAATCTTCAACACCTCCATCCACAAAGTGATGACATAAAGACAAATACTTGGCCTGTAAATCTCCATCTATCAGGGAATTCTCTTCATGGACCGAATCTCTATACAGATAACCGCCAATAATGTTAAGTTGCACTCGTAGTATCACTTGTAGTATACTAAGTGCATACACAAGGACACATATTCTTGTGAATATCAGAATTTTCAACTGTTCCCATAATGCTAGTTTGTTATCTGGATTTTCTTGCAATTTTTGAACTATTTCTTCTGTGTTTAAAACACCTAGAATACTTTCGGTCACTATTTTTGATAGTGTTAGAATGGTCTGGTTGCACGTTCGCTCTGTACTCTCAAAGTGTTGTTTCTTACGAGTCATCTCAAAGAATCGTTTTGCTTCTTTTTCCTGCCATTCTCGCAATTTTCTTTGAGCATAGCCTGTCAACAGGTAAAGTCCACCAAAAACAGCACCCGTCACAATAAACTTCCTCTTGTGACGGCGCAAGAAGTCCTTAATGCCGTCTAACATGTTGCTTACTAAACTGTATACTTAATTTATTGGAATATAAGAGGAGCGTCGGCACGGTATTTAGTTGTGTTCATAAGACGCTTGGTGATGAATGTTGTAGCATCAATAAACCTTTCCACACAGTTCATGATGCATACCTCAGTTTTTGAGTCCATACGGTTAGAAGGACTACCCATGCAAGTGTCCCAGCATGTGTCTGTCAATCCGTGAACGAGAACCTGCAAGGTAGAATACAATACAAATGAGTATTACTATTGCAATCATTTTATTTAATTATAAACATATTTGTCCTGTATTTATTATGTACATTTGTATTATAATACTTTTTTTGCTTACATAAGACAAAATCTATGATAAAATTCGAATTTTATCAATAGTTGCTATCATTCTAAATTCATTCAAGGTTTATATACAAGGAGATATGATATTGAAGCACAGAAAAGCACGGCTTTTTGAGACATTTTCCCAAAAGTATTATTAAATAAATAAAACAATAGAGTATATAAATTAGGTAAAATTGAACGAAGCTCGGTCAAAGGTCGATGACTACCTGTTACTAGGGTAACTGTGATCATGGCTACAATGATCTTGTGGCAATCGTCTCATTAGCTTTAGTATTTGACGATTAGCCTCTTGCAAGTAATAAGTAGCACAACAATTAGTGATATAAAATTCACCTGGAAACGTTGCTTCTGCGTTTCGGCGAGGATGAATTTTTCTAACTGTGGATCCTTCTCTAATTGTGTTTCAACCATAATCAGTGGTTAGGATAATGAAATAGTGGCACTTTTACACAAACAGAAACTATTTTGTTTACTATTTTATATAAAATTAGCTTACTTATAAAATAATGTAACAATGCAGGAGTTTGGTATCTGAGAACAGAGAAAAAATAATTTTCATACTTTTACGATGAGAAACGTGAACATTAGATAAATAGTTTAGTATTGCCACGCTAACTCTTTTTGTTTCATGTTTCATCATTGATGGTCTGATGATTTATGAACATGATGAATGTCTGTAATATTACTTCCTTTTTACTGTCATAAACCCATAATCTTCCCATGTCTAAGAAACCTAATTCATTAGATTTATAGTGAAATAATATAATTCTAATGATATACTGAAACATTTTAAAATTATTTCATATGGCAACATATTTTTGTTTTTTCGTACATGACTATTCATATAAAAATGTAGGGATGGGCAAGTGATTAAAATATATCGATATTTACCGTATCGATATTTTTAAACACTATCGATAATTATCGAGTGAAAAATATCGATATATCGATATATCGTCAGTCTTCGTAATAAACAATAGAAGAAAAAAGTATTTTTATTATTGCTCGAGCTTAAACAATTTATTATATTTAACATATTTTTAGGTTCTGTGATTAATTGTCTGTTGACTTCAGGTTCATATTCGTCTTACACTGATGACTTAATAGTATTAGTATTTTTTTGCACGCTATAGTCTTAATGCTATATTGCATTTCATAACGATTTTGGCGGGATTTTTTAAAGTTAAAACAATACGCGAGGAGCATGCAAGGATAATCTAATAATATTAAAAACACGCAACCTAAATTGCGTAAAAAATAATCGAATTTGATACGAATTCGATACTCTAAAATAAATATCGAATATCGATATATCGCGATTAAAAATATCGACGATATATATCGATAATTGTATGGAAAAATATCGATATTTCGATATATCGATATTTTTTGCCCATGCCTATAAAAATGTACCACAGTTTTTATTAACAAGTTTTAAAGGAACTTATTAATTTCATGCATTTTCTTTTTCAAGCGTCATAGATTCATTTCAAGTTCGTGTATCATAATTTGGCACTTTTTTCAAATTGGTCATATATATAAATTATGTCCTCTGTGGCAGTAGTACTGTAGGAATTTACCACATCCATGCATTGAGGTAGGAATAATAAGGAGACGCTGCGTTATTCTATACATACATTTGCTTATACAAATATGAGTGAAATATGATTCAGAACTTGAAATATCGTTATGTCTCATTCTTTCTTGTGAGATTATTACTAGTACTTAGTAGCCGGTTTTCATGCATTAATACACACAATAATACACATTCGGTGATACTACTGTAACGCATTCATGAATTTATGGCTAAAGTATTGATATTTGGGTTCATTTCCACATAACAGGCCTTTTTATTATATTTGTTTATTCATTCGTTTGTTTACATAATGAAATAGTGTTGTACCGTTGCCGACTTGCGGTAATACGAAACTAGTTCCTCCGCTGGAACGATATCGGTATATTCTGTGATGTTAACATAAATAATCCTGCGTCTTATTCGGTCCGAGTGACCTAGCTAGGTCCGGCCTGTGATTCACACTTCACACCAAAATCAAAATATTTTACGTAAATCTGAAGAAAGAGTTTCTTGCTGGCACTTCTCCATAGGAAACAGCTAATTGGAACCGTGCACCTAGCTTATAATGTTTTATGTTTGTTTCAGTTACATATTAGCATCTCTAACCAAAATGATTTAAAAATACTTTAATTTTTTTATGTTTCCTAAAAATGAAGGCTTACAGAAAAAATGGTTAGAGGCTAAGGGTCGTATGGTGATGTTAAATAGCCTATAGCAATACTGGCTACCAAAAGCAAAAATAATTTTAATGCCTTTTTTTTGCGCGGTACCCTAATTATTTCTCTAAAATAATAGTAGCCTCAGTTACTCCTTGTAACATAAATCTGCCTGTAAAAATCCCGTCAATATTTGTACTGCTATTTCAGAGATTAGCCGGGACAAATACTTCAGTTTTATTTATTTGTATAGATAGCAGAAGGTAAGATAACCTACTCATCTTTTTCTGTTACTATTACAACGGATTTTAATTAAGTACATAATATTAGGTATGATCCAAACGTGATAAATTACTGTAACTCGTAACTAGTATCGATACTCGTTGTAGTAACACCTTGATTGACTCAACCCTAGCAATGGCAGCCATTTTATGTTCTGTAGGTATGCACCCTTTTTTCGTAGGTATTTCCTGTCCATACTTTTATAGGTCAATGCATCCATGCCAAAGACCTTACAATAATATGGACCAGAAATACCTACAAAATACGCGTGCATACCTACTATAAACCTGGCCCAAAAGATGGCGGCCATTGCTAGGGAAGCACATAAGTAATCAAAACCAAAAAGTATCGATATCGATACCAGAGTTACTAACATTTCTTCTGGTACATTTAATTTTGTTACTTATCAATACTATTAAACTTTGGATGGTTAGATTACAAGGGGTGAGAAGCTACATTTTATGAGCGACTGACTGACTTCGAATTTTGTTTTTGCGAGTGACTTTAAGGACAACTGAGGTTTTTTGCGATTTCAGGTTCTGTTCTACATTTAAAGTTGTTCATAAAGATTGCTCTGACCCTCAGTATCGCTATTTCAACTTTAAAGGTGTGCATGTGTAGAGTCGATGGAAAACTTAATATTTGTTACTTAGCAAAAAGGGGCCGCAACGGAGCGCTTTTGTAAGGAACCGCGCGGGCGACCGTTTTACGTAGGCTCGGCCCATAGAGTATAAATATTGTAGAAAGATACTAACACTGAGGTATTAAAAGGATTAAAACAACAAAGTAATATGAAAAATGTACCTTTATTCACTATAATATATCACCAGGTCAAAGTAAATGCCTAATGTTAGTGAGATATTTATTAGGCACTTTTGAAAGTCCCAACCATTACCAATTATTGTGAACTATCCATTGAAATCTGAGTTTAATTTTATAGAAACTAAAAGTGGCCTTCTAAATCACATTACGAACTAAATCATGTATAACAATTAACATATAACTACTTCTTAAATAACTTCTGGCAACTTGTGACCTATAATTACCGTTCATTCGTTCAATTAGGAGAAGAAAAACCATAATTCTGACCGAAAAGACACATTTATTTAACTGTTATTATATCCGAAAACGTACCCCTTCGTTTGTTTCAGAAAAAAAAAACTTGACCATCGATATTATTCAATGTTAATTTATTAAAATAGTTTCTTAAGGATAGCTTTTCACAAGCCACTTTTGGCATAGTACTTCATTTTTAGGGAACCTGTGTAAATAAAAAACATGCAAATTTATTTCAGTTTGATGCAGTTAGTGGAACAAATCAGAGTGAACTAAATAACCACCACCTACTGCATGACGAATTGATATTGTCGTTTTAGTACTATCACTATTTTTATTTTTATTCTGTTAGTTTTATTTTCAAAATCGTCTCTTCAAGCCCTTCATTTTGATACCCTACTCAACAATATATAATACAAACTAAAAAAAAATAACTTTCTTATCGATAGCTTATTTAATAAAAGACATCACTATTTTGAATTGTCATTTCTATTGTAAACAAAACATGATATAAATTTAGCAAATAGAGGTAAATATCAGAAATAATTTGTATGTACATGTGGGAACTTTGATTCTATAAATAAAACAAGGATAGTTATACAAAAAAAAATAGCAGTATGATAAAGTTTTTCTTAAAATACGGCTACTAACCTGTGCATGTTTAATTAGGCTCGATTGGGGTTTTTCCTTGCACCACACTGAATTATTGCACACGTAGGCATATTCAATTTGCTCCACTAGATACTCACAGCACAATACAATTTAGTTTGGAGCGTTTTTATCCCTAAAAATCGTAATTTAAACCCAATGTTGTTGTTCACTTGACAGCTGACGTACTTCAAAACCACGGGCCCAAACAATGGCGGATGGCACGCGAGGTACGTACTATCGCGGTCATTTATGCCTGACCACTTTCGCACAAAAATCGCTTAAACCCTGCGGGTGCGCCGAGCCACGCCCCCTTAAAGTTTTGGCCTATTAGGATAGCAATAACGCAATTAGTCGCTATCTGCACTGCGCAGCGTAGTGACGTATCAAGTGTGTAGGTACTCGCTTTGTGAATTTTACGGACGAAGTATTTTTATTTTATTAACCTGTGCTGGAACATTTTGTGCATAATGTCTTTCAGAAACCTCATACGAAAGGAACGAATTCAAATTATAATTTTTCATGGACAAGGTTTTAATATTAGTCAAATCGCTGAAGTAAATTAGTCAATTATTTTAGTCTAGAAAGAACCAAATTTACCATAACAATTATGGTAAATTTGGTTCTTTACCAAATTTATAAAAAAAAAACCTAAAGAGTATGGCAGGATAAACATGGGTGGAATAATATTTTTAACACTGGTCTACGCTACCAAAATTTTTGAGAAAAATATATGTTATAGAGCATAGAAAGGGCAATTCACAAAAAAAAAAATAGTGCTAGTGTCTCTTAAAATACGTTAAATTTTTGTTTGAAATGCTTTAAGTTGCGATATTTCGTTACATAAATCACTGTGAAGACTTATTTATCTTGCATAATACTTCTTTAGCGTATGTGACGTTTGCAAAAAAATAAAAAAATACGTTGTATGAGATCTTTTGTTTTTTCAAAATTCTATTAATTATTTTATTTGATAAACTAATACAAACAGAGGTCTGATAACTTACGAGAATGTTTCTCTTAAAAAGGTGATTTCATGGTAAAAAAATCTACATAACTTTTCCGAGGGGCATCTGACCCATGTTTATCCTGCCATACTAAAATAAAATTAAAATAAAAGAAATATAAACATAAATAAAATTTTACTAACGATGCAAAGTGCAAACTTTACAATGCAAATTTTATCTTGTGCAAGTAATTAAATAATACTCTTTAGCTTGTTTTAAAACAGTAAAGTATTATATAATAGAAATACATACATAGATTTTTAAAGCGATTGAATGATTATGCCCGTGGTATGAACTTGTGACGCGTGAGCTCGAATACTTTCTCGCTCTCACACGCACTATCTGTTTCAATTTCGATGTAGGTTTTATACAGGGTTATATGAAAAACACCAGCAACCTCTTAAGAGCTCATTGTACTCATCATTATGAACAACTTTTATTATGGGAACAAACTTGAAATCGCGAATAAAAAAAAAACAGCTGTTCCCTACATTTTGTTGAGTTACCGAACATAAATGTGAGGAACAGATTTCAGTGTTGGTCCCATAGTAAAAGTTGTTCATAATGATGAGTAAAATGAACTCTTACGAGGTTGTTGGTGTTTTTCAAAATAACCCTGTATAAACATTTTTTTTTTATTTATTTATCATTTATACAAAAGAATACAGTATTATCTAACTTAAAAAGCAACCAAAAAGCACTAAGGTTTAACTTGTGCTATCATGAATCTATCTCAATATCGAAAACTAGGTATACAGAATGAGTATTTTATAGGTATTTAAATATGTAAAGGTATTCTTAAATAATACTTAAGTAATATTGATTAAGTTTACATTTGATATTTTGATTTGTAATATTTTCAATGCTTTCCACTGTGTATCGGTGTAAAAAGTATTTTATTTATTCTTCTCTTCAGAATCTTAAACAAGCAACAGCAACATCTTTTATGAGATTATTTATTATTTGTAGAGAAACACAGTCAGACTCTGGATAAGACGCCATGAAGAAGAGGGTGTCTTGGAGAATAGACCGCGGGCAACATGTCCATATCTCATTACAGTAGCAAACCATCAATGTGTGGTGGGTGCGAATTGTGTGGGTGTTGATAGGTGTCCAAATTTGTAGTCCAAGAAACCTTATTTTTGGTCCACCTATCAACAAGAGAATTCGCACCCACCCGACAGATTATTTTTCGTCTTTTTTTTTATTCGTTCACACCGATGTGACTGTTTGCTGAGGAATACGACGTGTCATTGCGCACAGTTCGTCGTGCTTTACATAGAGCGGGTCTCCATCATCGAAAAAAGTCCTTTAAAAGAGACTACTAAACTACTAAAGACTTTAAAAAGTCCTTGCATATTCTTAACGTGTGTTTTGGATCATTATCCTGTTGAAATATAAATCACGGACCAATTAAATGGGCTCCAGAAGGCACTGCATTATCCTTCAATGCAATCTTGAAATTTATGAAGGACGATTATTATGCTCCTGACCTCTTGCGAATATTCCTTAGTTTTACCCATTTTCTTAAAAAATTAAACTCAGAAGGGAAAAAAATATTGGTAGACTTTAAGTACTGAGCTATGCAGAGTATGTGTTCTGGTCAAAATCAGATAACTACCGTAAAAATATTTGTAGTAATTATTCTTACTTGAGTTTATTTCTCAATAACTAAATCCAAACAAAATTGCGACTTCAAAGATAAACCTCGAAGAAATTCCAACAATAGGTAACACTATCATGGTTTTATGACCAGGAGTCGGCAAATAACAATAGTTGTTTACGATTGTACTGTAGATAAGTGTTTTACGATGTTATACAAACAATTAAACCAAATAAATTATTTCTTTAAAATGTATTGCATGTAACTTACAAAAAAAATGCAGGTGTCAAATACTTTTGAGCGGTTCAATTTTTGTTATTGGTTTCAAATAAACAATACTTCCTAAAAATTAAAAAAGTTATTTTAGAAAAGAATGTCATAGGTATACAAAACATTTTTTGGTTTTTAACTTGATATGTCTTTTTGACCTAGTCACCCTTTGTTTGGGTATAAGTACAGTCTGTTGTCAACATTATCTGACCCACCCTAAAAACAAACGAATTTGGACCCTCTGCCTGTGACATTCAAGTTTATTCAATTTATATGAGCTTATTAGACGAGTGCGCCAGGACGCAAATTTGATCTTTAACACGTAACGTTAAGGTAAGCGTTAAGCTATTTTAATCATTATCTCGTTGACATTAAAGTTGAAAATCTTCTAAGTCGCAATATATAATTACAACGGAATCTTTTATTTCGCAGATTATCAATAAGTTCTCGTGGCTTAGCGGTTTGACGCTGGATTGGCGACCAAAACCAAATTGGTTCGAAAACGCGTTTCACCTGTTATCAGTATCTTTTTTAATTTGTTATCATTTCTACACTATTGCTTGCATTATTAAAGAACGACCAATATAATTTACGCTCAATAACTTATCTTGTAAACAGGTGGGTATAATAAAAAACTTTCAAGTTCACAGAATTTGGTTGGATACTAAGTAAAATATATTTGCTTCGTGAGGTAGATAGTAAATTCATCTAAGTGACAAAAGTTACACTACGCCTATTAGCAGTGACCGCGCACACACATTTGTAAATCGTTTCTCATAACTCGTTAAGTATTTTTAAGCAATTCGGTGTAAAAAGCATCATGTCGCAACTTAATGACTATACCAAACACAAAATCATATTTTTACATGAGCAGCATGTTGGAATTAGAGAAATTAGTCGTCGACTTAATATAGCAGTAAGTGTTTTGTATTATTAATGAACGTGCAATTGGTTATTTTACCATTATATTTTATTTTTTTCATTCCTTACAAGTTACATACACGGTTCCAAACATGTTTATTTTTTGTTTTAGAGAAATACGGTCAGACTATGGCTAAGACGTTATGGAGACAATGGAAATATTCAGCGGATTCGTCTAGGAGCAAAAGCCATCAAGTATAGTCCCGAATTCGAACGCCACCGGGCCATTGTTTCTAGCCATATTGAAAATCCATTTTTGCCCGTTCGTGTATCCGCAATAAATCACAATATTTCAGTCGAAACAGTGAGAAGGCATTTACACGCTGCTGGGATAAAGAATTATAAGCCGGCACAGAAAATTGCATTGACACCTGCTCATCGCGAAGAAAGGGTCCGTTTTACCCAGGAATATTTAAATTTTAATTGGGAAGAAAATGTTGTGATCTTAACTGATGAAAAATCATTTAAATCAGATAAAGATGGACGTAAAATCTTATGGAGACGGAAAGGAGAACGCTACAATGAGAAGTGCTTGCTACCTTGTAGAACCAGTGGTAGAATAACCTTGGGCTACTGGGGCTTGATGTCGTCTATGGGCCCTGGTGAATTGGTGGAAGTAGGTGGAAGGTTTAATAGTAATTTGTATTTGGAGATTCTGCGTGATGTCATGCTGCCGACTGTGCGAATTGCCTATCCAACATCGCACATTTATTTCGTGCACGATAACTGCTCCATCCACCGTGCAGGCATTGTGCAGGATTGGTTAGCTGCTCAAGAAGGTGTGACAGTTATTAATTGGGCATCTAAAAGTCCTGATTTGAA
The DNA here is from genome assembly GCA_905332915.2 of Hecatera dysodea. Lineage (NCBI taxonomy): Eukaryota > Metazoa > Arthropoda > Insecta > Lepidoptera > Noctuidae > Hecatera > Hecatera dysodea. Next base: position 9,893,871 of record HG995309.1, read on the forward strand.
CCCTATAGAAAATCTATGGGGTCAAATGGTTTTAAATTGGGACACAACTGAAGTGCGAAACAAACACAACTTGGTTGAGATCGTGACGTCGACTTGGGAGCACATGAGAGGCAAAGATTTGTGTTGGAATATGGTGCGCGGTATGCGTAGCCGCTTACAGCAAGTTATAGCAGGGGACGGTGCGCCACTCCGCTACTAATTAATCTAGTATAGGGATTTTAAACACACCATGTAAGTAAATGCTCAATGGATTGACTGTTAAACAATTAAAATGTTGCAGATTATGTGGTGATGTTATTGTTATCAATAGCTTGTTTCTATTTAAATAACATGTTTATTCACTACATATAGGCAGCTATAAATCTGTAGTTAAAGCATTTCACGGATGAATTCATTTTCTCGAAAACAAAATTTTAAGCATAAGCATGCCTTTTTTAATATTTATAAATTGTTAGATTTCATTATGGCATACTAATATAAAATGTATATTAATTTGGAAATATATGAGCATTTACTTACTTTATCTTACCTAAGTCTTTTAATGAAATGATAAACATTTTTAACTTGCAATTTTCTTTATTTTTATTTCTATACAAACTACCCTTTTAAAATGACAAGACCCTACGTCGTCCATTAAACAAGTGTAATAAAATAAAATAAAAAACAGCTGAGCAATAAGCCACGTCTAGGTCAAACTTGGTTTCGAACGTATTACAAAAATGAACTCAGCACTATCCTAGTGACCACAAGACCAACTCAACTCTTATATGTCGTATTGAAATTAGAACGTTGTTGTAATGCTAGACACAATATTCTGAAGAATTTGACCCATATAGTATACTTTCATAAAGTTAATTCTTACACTGCACATGCACAAGCAACCATCCTTCTCCTCGTGTAAATAGATTATTTTGTATTTTAAATAAGTAACCACTCCATTAAGACATGATAATAAAAAACTAGCTATACAATAGAAAATAACAGATTGTAAAGAGCCGTTGTTTTTGCAATTTTAAAGCAAGGTAAAATATGTTTACGCGAAGTCATTGCATACCCTCAGTAGCATAGTATTGAACACCAGTTTTAAAATGAATCCGAGTATTTATTGTTGAACTACCCACATATTACAAGTTATGCGAAAATATTACATTCCAGAAAGTTTATATCCGTCTATAGTTCTTTACATTATTACAAGAAATAGTTTTGGAATAAATTTTAAATTGAAAAGCAAAACGACGTCTTTGCCGCGTGATTTGATCTTACAACTTGTTTCTCAAAGTCATATGCATAGACCACGAGACCAGAATAAGATGACTATTTCCTTTAAAATAAGCTATTAGACTAATTATGTTATAACAAGTAGTTATAAAATATAACCTAATGACAATGGTATAAAGATTAAATTTGCGTGTTTGTATTATTATTGTATTTGTTCATCGATTCCTCGAGCACTTGTCTGATAAGCTCATTGCATTGAATAAACCTTAATGTTATAGATAGAAAGTTCAAATTCGTTTGTTTTTAGGGTGGGTCAGATAATGTTGACAACAGACTGTACTAATTATATTATAACCTTGTTCTAACGGTAAACTTAATTTTAGAATGCTTTTTGTTTTTCGCGTAATTGTTTATTTTCAGAGTTTTTATTTATAATGCCATTTCAAATGTTTTGTTAAATAACTATACCACCGACATTATTATATTGTAATTTAGGTAAGAATGTCATCAATAGAATAGCTGCTGTTTCTAAAGAAAAACTGTTACTTAGAATAATAAGTTACACACACAAGGAAAGGACATTTTTATTTGAGTTGATTTTATTGCCAACTTCTTCTTGAATTGTGTGTTTTACCTCTTTAATGTATCCAAATTCGATACCTAATATTTTATGAATATCTCTGTTTATTTTATTAATTCCCCTTGCCCTTTCCATTTTAGATAAAGTGATTAGAGATATTACCCGATTATTTTTAGGATATCATAACATGTCTATAATAAAATAAAATTTCAGCAAATATAATTTCTTCTTTTTGAATTTGTTGGAATTTTTAATTTACAATTACCAACCAAGGCTTATGCAACTAACAATTTAATTGCATAAGCTAATTTCAGGTAAGATTTTTTCTAACAATACCAGTTTGCTATAACAATACACCACGTGCGGTGAGCGTCGCCCGCGCCAGTCTTTCTTTCATTCGTCTATTCAACATCAAGAGGGCGGGGCTAGTAAGCGCTTTTATTTTTAAGTGCTAGCAAAAATGAGCTTAAAGGTGGTCAGGCAAAAGTGTCCGCGATAGTACATTGACGGATATGTGAAAATGTTGTCAGGAAGAGATAAAACAAATAGTGTGACGTCTCTTTCTTCAAATGTGAAAACTCATTGGTTAAAAAGAGACAAAGTGAAGTTTCTTATTTCTGTATCGATTTAATAGATATTTGTATAAGCAAATAAGATATAGAACATTACGGCATCTCTATATATTCTATACTCTAAGATCCATGCTTTTATTTTGTTTGTCAATATGACAGTTTTGCCGGATAGGATAGTGGTGCATTAAAGCAAGCTAGCAATTTATCGATAAACTATTTAGCTATACCAACGGGCAAAAAGGCCACTATTATAAGCTATGGATTGATTATTTAATAATAGGTACTTATTTATAATAATAATAATACATTTAAGCTTATAGAGTTTCCTTTTACGCGCATATTTGGCACAGCTCAAAAAAGCTTTAGTCGAGGAAAGGGACAATACATGAACCCAACAAAAACATTCTATAAAAAACTAGCCAAGTCTCGATGGAGCTGCTTGTTTATCTCTAAAAAGTAATGAAAGGAATGAAATTCGTGCCAAGTTTAAGGTTCCTTACTGCGATTTACGTTTACGTTAATGTTTTAAATTGTTGTTTTTCGGTGTCCGATTAAACATAAAATAAATAAATAAAGTTTATTTTAAGAGGTCTAATTTGTTTTGCCCGCATGTGTATTTAAAGCCAGTCAATAAGGTAGGTATATTAAAAGGTCTCGATGATGAATCGATGTGAATACTTATACAAAATAATTCTTGAATATCCAGTTTTTTTCAGGAAAATTATCGATATAGTCGATAAAACATTGAAATGTCAAATGCTCTGGCTCGCCTCTAGATGAGAAGTGATTTTTGTTTTGTTGATTTTCATCCTCGAATTTATATTCGATTTACTTTTTTACCGGATAAACAGAAAATTTTAAGTGTTCATGATAATGGCTCAAATTAACCAGTGGAAGATGTTGACAAACTGTGATTTGAGTGGATACACTCTTGTTATACCAAGTGTGGCGGTTGGAAATGTTGGACAACTAGCTTGTGATTTAGTTATTTCTTCTTTAAATATGAGAAAGATTGGATTAGTTTATAGTCCTGCACTTATACCTATATTGGGATACGATCCTTATAAAATTGGTTCAAACAATTTATCTGGCTGCTGTGAACTTTATGAATGTGCTGAAAGAAAAGTAATTATTCTGCTTCTAAGAGCACCACTAGTTTATAAGTATGGACAGAAATTCCTGACAGAAGTGGTGGATAAGTTCAAGAGTGAAGATATAAAGGATGTTATAATTTTAACTAGTAGTTTTGCTCATGAGAGGAAGCACATAATGACTTCTCCATTCCGATATGTTGTGAATGAGTTATGTCCTCACACAAGTAAACTGAGAACCTTAGATTGGGTAGAGCATGAGTCCAAAGGTGACACTGTTAAAATACTTGGGGGAGGCTTTGCATCTTTAATGTATGAAATCATCAAACAGAAGGAGGTCCCATGCTTAGTTCTATACAAGTTTGCCTCTGAAGGAGACAACATACCGGATGCTTATGAAATGGTGCAGTACTTAAACACCATTGTACCTCTGTTTAACAACCCAGACATTTACTCTCAACTAATCCATCCGGTGTCATGGAACCTCATGTTTGGAGGACCACCGCCAAGAGATATATATTAAATCTGTACAGATATATGTATGTTATGTACAATAAAACTTGTTTATGAATATTGTTTTGATTATTGTTCACTTTTCCTACTACCCCATGATAAAAAAGTAATCCAATTATCTATACTAATATTATAAAGCTGAAGAGTTTGTTTGTTTGTTTGTTTGTTTGAACGCGCTAATCTCAGGAACTACTGGTTCGAATTGAAAAATTCTTTTTGGGTTGAATAGACCATTTATCGAGGAAGGCTTTAGGCTATATATCATCACGCTTAAGCCAATAGGAGCGGAGCAGCGATAAAGAATGTTTTAAAATCGGGGATTCCACGGGGACGAAGTCGCGGGCAGCAGCTAGTAACATCTATCAGTCCAAAACCAAGTGAAATGAATTATATAATAATATTATTGTTACAAGCTGCTATGTACCTGCAAGCTATAGGTACCCTATCACACTTGTAGTAACCAAGTTAAGTCTGCATAGTCAGCCTTTTAATTAATGTTCCCACTGCTGGGACACAGGCCTCCTCTCTAGGAGAGGGAATGGGCCGTAATCCACCACATGGGCCCAGTGTGAGTTGGTCTGAATAAAGTTAAATTGGAATTTGGCAATATCAATTTACTAATTGAAACTAAATTACTTGTATGTAGCAATGTCAAGTTATTTGAGATGAAGGTTTGGTGCAAAATGTTTTCTTCCAGCCAACTGAAAATCAATCTTTTCATCTTGTAGATTAAAGAAACTTAGAAACATAGGTACTTCTTCTTCTTCTTCGTTCCCTAATTGCTGAAGATCGTGACCACATACGACGCGTTTCCAAGCTATGCGGTCTTCTGAAGCGTGGCCTGCTCTGTACATACCTACTGTCCAACAGCTTTCATTATGGCATTGTACCATTTTCAAAGTGTTCTACCCTGAGTGTGCTTTCCTTCGACCTGGCCAAATATCATGAGCCTTTCCAGATTATACTTGGATAAACCCATAATATGCCTAAAAAGGCTGACCTTCCTGGCATATTGCAGAAAGCCGTTTGGTGATATTGAATTCTACTAGAAAGGACTCATTCAAGGCGTCGATCTCGATACAAACATAATTATATACTTAAACCCTGAAAAGATAACACTCCTAACAAACGGTACGCTCCTTCATGTTGCGTAGTCTGGTAAAAAGTTCAGTTTTAACGTTCAAAGTTTCACGGTTATCCAATTAGATGGCGCCACAGGTCTGCTGTGAAATGAACTGTGCTATTGCGATACATCACCTGCATTATCTTCGCTATTAGTATCATTAGTAGGTTCCAGTTATATCTTTAAAATTATGACATCGTGACGACAAGATCTAAATCTTGGCTAAAATGTAGTTACTTACCTATTTAACATAGTATTTTATTTGACGAAGTCAAGATGCGTCTAGCTAGGTGAGAAGAAGAATGTAATTTATTTTTACAAAAAATATGTTAAAAGTTTAATATAATATTTTGCTTTCGTTTTCAACATATAAAAGAGAACATAAGATTAAAACTACCAATCAATAAGAACTGAGATAATCATATGACTATAGTCAGGTCTTAAAACCGAAAAGCCGGACAAACCAGCCAGTTTGGCCCGACATTTGGACAAAAAGGCTTAAATTTATTGCATACCTAACCGAACAAAGGTTTTTTTTTTATAATTTACCATAAAATCTTCTTAGATTCTAATGAAACAACAATAAAATTGAGTGTTCTAATGAAACAACATCACAACGTACGTGGTGTTAATTGGTGTAAACAATAAACAGACATGCGATTTCAGCTATTCTCATATGCTATCATTATGATATGATAGTATCATAGCTATGCTACCATTTATTGAAGAGTTCCGTTTACTATCTCTGTTTTCCATCAAATCTTCTCCAAACTAGAAAGGGCCCACGTTGAAATACTAAGATTTTCTTCCAAACCATCGTACACAATTTTGTTGTGACGGTTATATTAAAACGGTTGTGAATGAGATACAGTAAACTGGTAACGGTTTTATGAAGGTAAGGTTATGCGTGAATCAACACTGTGTCAATATACGCATAAGTCTTTGTACTATGGCTTGAGATCTATTTAAAAAAACGGCTAAAATTAAACAATTCTATTTAGCTTTCAAGTCTATAGGTAGGTACATAAGCAGTTAAACTTAGAGACGTACATGCGCATATTATGCATAGAAAGTAGGTTTGAAGTCATTATTCCTATGGGAAGCATCTCTTGCTTAACATTCTGCAAGGGGCGCTTATTTTAATTAATTTAATCCCGACCACGATTACTTACCGGATGCTGGATATAAACTTATAAAAAATTCAAAGCGGATTGCATTATACAGCATAGCGCTGCTTGTCGACATTCTACGCGTTTTAATTTTAACATATAGTCAGAGAGAAATCTTAATCAGAATTTGGTTAGTAATCATAGTAAGTTTTTTTATATGTATTCACGTTATTTATAGTAGGTACTAGCTTTTGCCCGCAGCTTCGCATGCGTGTATTTTTTTTGCACAGATCTTTAATCCTTAACTTAACTGACTGCTTATAATATTAGCAGTGAAAGTCTTGTCAAAATGGATTCAGCCGTTTCGGAGATCCCGCATGATAAGTGTAGCAGGTAAATATGTCATCGTATAGTTGTAAAATGAGTTTGATTATGAAATATCTTGAAAGATTGTAAACTCTTGATGTCTACTGAACATTTCAGAATTTGATAATATAAGCTATCGAATTCATTCCGAAAAATTGCGAACGGACATAAACGCGAACTATCAGTGTATGGTTCTACAATTTTTGGATTTTCTGGCCTAGCCGTAGGGTCATGTGTCACGGGGAACTTAGGCCACCCCGTACAAAAGTATTGTACAATTTCTCGGACTGACTTCGAGAGATTATAGACTAACACATTATGATGCGTAAAAATCCTTCCAAATATTCAGTTAACAATTCATCGAAAGTTTAAAATCTCTAGCTAAGAAGATATTTTATAATCTTACGAAATTTTCTATTTTCCGTTGACATAGGTATATATATGTATATATATAGTATTTGAAAATTTCCGGCCGTTTCGGAGATTATCCGGAACAAATAGACTAACAAAAAATTATAAAATGTTTTTTTTTTTTTGTAAATTTGCTGGCATGTACATATGTACAGTATGCATAGAAGATTTCATGTTGACTCAATTGCACACAGGTAGAGTCAGCTACGTTCTAGGTAAGTAGGTTTACCTCTTTGGTCTTCGATAACTACGTAGGTATCTACATAAATGTGAACACAGCTCAACTCGATGAACTCTGCCTTTAGCCGTACATATTGACGGTACTCACCGTGGGTCAAATGACAGCATTTTCATTACCTCCGTATTAAACTTAAATTGTTTTATGTTTGTTTGAACAACAGTTCAGGAAAGTACAATGTTTGCACCCGAAACTAAACAGCTTAACAAGAGCAATAAACCCATATTTGTAGGCTAGAACTTTATAACTGCTACACATACCTATAATAATGAAAGTAATTGCAGTTGGATCTCACGCGGCCATTAAGCTTATGGTTGAACTTGGGTGCTAGCGAATAATTGCTGGGAGGTGGAAAATTATACTACCCAAGTAATTATAGAGATTGGTATCTGAATAAAGTGAATTAAAACTTGTTTGGAAAAAGCTGAAAATCCCATGCTACGTACTACGAAACGTATCGATATGGTCAACTTATCCTCTATATGTATGTAAATATTCTTTTTAACCCCCGACGTTAAAAGTAGGGTTTTATAAGTTTGACGTGTGTGCCTGTCTGTGGCATCATAGCTCCCGAACGGATGAAGCCATTTCAATTTAGTTTTTTTTTTGTATTAACGGTGACTTATGTGCGAGTGTTCTTAGACATGTTTGATGCAAATCGGTTGAGCCGTTTAAACGTTGTGGGGGTTGAAAGTGGGGAAGAATAACCGAATGTCTGCAAATATACCCGAGTGGGGTCTCAAATGAAAGCACACTGAAAGAAAATATTGATGATGATTGATTGAGAGTTTTCTTATAAGTATGGAACTATAAAAAGTATAAAATAAAAAGTTAAATAAAAAAATTAAGAGTCCTCTTAAGAATGTAGGTCAGATTTCAGACCCATTTAGATAAATGCGATTTAATACCTGCTACTCGTCACATTAGGGTAAGTTATCATCAACAGCCCTGTTGCAGTCCACTGCTGGACATAGGCCTTTCCAATTGCACGTCACTTAGATCTATTTTCGGCTTCTCGCATCCAGTTTCTGCCAGCCGTCCTGCGCAAATCGTCACTCCACCGTGCCTGAGGACGTCCTACACTACTTTTGCCGAGACGCGGCCTCTACTCTAGAACTCGTTTATCCCAACGGTTGTCGGTTCTACGACTAATATGGCCAGCCCACTGCCACTTCAGCTTACAAATTCGTTGGGCTATATCGATGACCTTGCTTCTCTGACGGATCACCTCATTTCTGATGCGATCCCTCAGAGACACACCGAGCATAGCCCTTTCCATAGCCCGCTGAGCGACTTTGAGCTTGTGGACCATACGAGCAGTCAGTTACGTCATACGTTTCGGCTCCGTATGCCATAACGGGTAGGACGCACTGATTGAAGACTAAGTAATTAAGGTAAGTTATGTTACTACTAAACATATATGGATTTTTATATAAATAAATATTGTTACGAGCTTCGGGTTCGTTACAATAAAATCAGCCGATTAAATTAAACCAAAAATGACACTTTAATTTACACCACACTAATTACACAATAAACTCACTAATCACAAAACACAATGGCACTATTAATCACTTGGGTTCGCAGTCGAAGATCGCTCTCGAAGTTATCACTTGTATCGCAAATCCAATACTGACTCGGTCGGCACATGTTGCTTTATATCAAGTTCGCGTACATATCGGTCGCGACCGACTAAGGTCCGAGAATTCTAGCATAGATAAATCTCGAAGGTCCTTGACTTCACTAGTTCTGCTACTCGATACTAGATGGCGCTAATACCGAATGCCGCTATCATCCTAACTTAATTCTGGCGCGCAACAATATTTTGAATTTACAGAATAGGTAGTCACCTAGAACCTAATTAGGTTCTAGGTGACTACCTATTCTGTTCGAAAATAAGGCATTTACATATATGTACATATAAGACTGTGTTTTTCAATTGGTATGGCTTCCTTTTGTAGCTTTAGACGCTACTCAAAGTCAAAGTCAAAACGTTTATTTCAATTAGGCCATTTACGGCACTTTTGAACGTCATCAATAAAAAAATATCATAAATTAAATGACTCTAGCGTCCATTCGCAAAGGTAGATTCATAATATGGAGAAGAACGCACAAGAAACTCCATAGTTACTCTTTTCAAATCAATGTTTTACAATGTTCGGTAATACAAAAAATACTTCATATATGTGAGGACGATGCGCCAAGTATACTACTGTTCTGCCAAACACTCGAGAATCATACCTACAGTTAATTTGCAAACCAAATTGTATATAAATACAAAATACTACGTACAGAACAGACATTTATTAATAAAGTTCAGATAGAAACTCATCATAATTTCACAGCGATTTATATTTCCGTCGTCACACGGCAATACAATTTAACTTTGTGTCCGTCGCTAAATACCGACAGACCGGCGATTATTGCTGACTATAATTGCCGGTTGTCGGTATTTTCACCCGCTCTGACATTAAGAGCAGCTAAACGACTTAATTGATATAGAAGATGAAGCGGCGCAGGCCCTAGTCGACAGAGCCCACGTAATTATGGTAAAATGGAAAAAATAACGACATTTGCGTTCATTTGCGACGACTGTTTTCTGAAATGGAAAACCTTCTGTGAATTACGTAACGGTTTATTATATTTTCGTTTCGCTAAAATATTCATTTCAGCTGTCGATTAAGTACCGAATATTTCATAGCTTTATAATCTAATAAACTTCCCAAGGTTGAAGCTAGCTATTAATTTGAATACAAATAATACATTATTTTTCTGTGGGAGATAAAGGATAGACACAAACTACCTACAGTTGGTAGATAATATCTCTAAGTTTGGCTCGTGAAGTGCCCGGAGGCAAAAATAAATAGTGGCTATTGTGTGAAGCAAACATTTATTTCTATGTTAAAACTTATCTGAAATTACGCACTTTTTCAACGACCGCAGTAGACAAAAACTTAGTAAGAGTGAACACTATAAATGTGTGAAAATAAAGTGTGTAAGCGTAAGGCTGAACCCTCCGCGGGCCACCCAGCGCGCGCTAAAGTGCTATAAATCGCCTGTTATCGCCGCCGAGCAATAACTACTTTATGGCGCTATAAAGACAACGCAACCTTATCTATCACAGAATAGACCAAGAGATTTTCTTTAGAATATTGAAAAAATAAAGGTTTCAACGAAAATCTCAAGCATTTTGCTTCAACTTAATGTCCTCATTAGGATTTCGTTAGTATTCCGCAGTTTTGGTACGTAAAGCGGTACTAATGGATTATGGCATGATTTAGACGAGGATTTAGTAAGAGCCGTCGTTTTATAATATCTTACGTAATCTAGACTTCGCTGTCAGTTGTAACGACAAATAACCCCATTAGACCTGCGTAGGCGGCTACGAAATAGCTACAACCAGTCTAAAGTGCTACGAAAATGAAGCTACGCTAGCTACGAGTGCTACGAACTACGAGTATTATATTCAAACGTGCGTACGTAGCAACAGTATTAATAAGTGTAGCGTGTCACTTCACGTTCTATTTACTTCGAGCGGCTTGTCGCTTTATCCCGCCATAATCGAATTTTGCCCTTTGGAATTGGAAATTGTTTATGTATAACTATGGCTGTCGAATAAATAAAATGGGTCACGTCGCGGTAGCGTGACGGGGACGTGTTCCAAATAAATGTCCAACTTGTGTATTTTGTTGATGAATGGCGATTGTTGTATTTAGTAGCGAACGCAAATAATCGACAGTCAATACCACAGTGTGGGTACAAACAATTTGATCCATTTAATGCGGACCTTGTGCCACTTTGATATTGGTATCAATTTAGTCATTGAGCAACCGATGTAATAATTAAATACAAAATTAGAAAGCTACCAATATTTTACATTAGTTAAAGCTATGGTGTTGTGTGATCCAGTGAGTGTGTTGTGGAGGTCAGGTAAAGAGTCGCTCCTTGTAAAATATTAGCATTCAACTGCACTGGTTGGTCCCAACGTAGTTGAGAGATGGCTAGGCAGAATGGCCGATTTATTGATTTACAGAAGTTAGGCACAAGCCCCATAATGTCTTTTTAAATCAAGATTATTTTTTGGCTCAAAATATCAATTTAAAAAAGGAAAAATAAACATTTACACGACAATGTTTAGGTAATATCAAGGGTAAAACAAATAAATTCTATTTACCCGTTTATTAAATTCACAAAATTTCCGGTGGGATGAAATATTCACATTCCTAAAAGCTTTATTGCCAAAAAAAGGGTCGCTTGTTTACGGAGTCCCAGTAAACCGGGTGAAGTCTTCATTTTTAAAACAAAGGGGTTCGTCCCGTGGAGCGTGCGCTTATCTCACGGGACGAACTCGTCGAATCAATTAAACGTGCTCGTGTGACCCGCGGACCGCTTGCTCGCTACTCTACGGCTAGGGATGTAAGGCGGCTTGCCGTCGGATCCGCACGTACGTAGATGGAGTCGCACGATAATTATTAGTTGTTATGTCAAAATTGATCGTGAAGTGAGGATGCGATTTTAATCAAAACTTCCAGCGAGCGATATTGCAATACTCGTAGTTGCAGCAAGCACACATGGATCTTCGATATAACTTGTACTGTGTAACGTTCCTTATCGTTATCATAGCAACTGAAAGTTCGATTTGTATTGGCAGGTCCGAAGTTAGGAATGTACCTGCGCATAGAGTTATAGTTATGTGGCATCAGGTGCATTATATATATTATTATTGCGACCCGGTGACATCTTCAGCTGGTTTATAACGCTGCGGTGCAATGAAAGCAATGCGCACGTGATGTTGCATTTTATCGAATGTCGGCTGCTAGTAAATGTGAGCGAGATATTCTATGAAGCGAGTCCGTGATATCGCTATGAATGTCCAATAAAAAGGAAATATTTTAATATGTAGCATATTTTATGATGTTTTAAAAGAACTCATTGATAAAACAAGGTTACATTCTTATGTAACCTCGTGTTAAGTTTAAGGCACCATTAAGACAATGTATGTAAATATCTAAGACTAGCTTCTGTCCGCGACTTCGTCCGCGTGGAATAGTTACTTTAACCCCGATTTTGAAACTCTCAGCCCGATCGGTTTGAAATTGACTTTAATACAAACTTTCATCCCTTTCGACCAAATTTGATTCTGTATATAATAAATATATAATGTATATTCTTTCCTACATATTTTTTTGGTATCTTGAACCGTTTTCGCAGCGCACGCAACGGAAGCCCTCAAAGATGAATAATTTTCCCCGTTTTTTTCCACGTTTTCCATTTTTTCTTCGCTCCTATTACTCGCAGCGTGATGTTAAATAGCTTAAAGCCTTCCTCGATAAATGGTCTATTCAACCCAAAAAGAATTTTTCAATTCGAACCAGTAGTTCCTGAGATTAGCGCGTTCAAACAAAAAAACAAACAAACTCTTCAGATTTATAATATTAGTATAGATATAACTAATTGGTACGTGCAGGATCTCAAAGATTTTCTATTATGTCATAATTATAAGGTAGGCTGGGCACTGTTACCGGTTGGTATCAATGGGAGGCTTATTCAGGTGTAGGCAGCTACTGGATTTATTCATAATAATAAGAAACGCTTTCCAGCACTCTTTCGGTCAATCTTCTAAAATCCGGATGATTTTATATGTTAACTAGCAGCGCCCCGCGACTTCACTCGCGAAGTTCCCGTTGGAATACGGGGATAAAATATATTATTATGCTTATGTTACTGGCTGATGATGTAGCTTTAAATTAGTGAAAAAAATCGTAAAATCGATCCAGTAGGCACTTTCGGAGCTTATTCTTTACAAACAAGATCCTTTCTGTTATATTATAACTAGCTGTCCGCACAACTTCGTTTGTGTCACAATTTTCATGACTGCTCCGCTCCTATTGGTCTTAGCGTGATGATATATAGCCTATAGCCTCCCTCGATAAATGGGCTATCAAATACTGAAAGATTTTTTCAAATCGGACCAGTAGTTCCTGAGATTAGCGCGTTCAAACAAACAAACTCTTCAGCTTTATAATATTAGTATAGATAATAATATTAGTAGGTATAGATGTACTACATACAAACAAAAATCCTTTCCTATTTATAATAATATTGTACCATTTCTTTCCTTAAGTTCTTAAGAGAAGTTCTTACGAAGGTACTGTAGTGATAGTGACTGACCATCTTACTTACTGATCTACTCGGTATATTTAATGTTCAGATAACTAGCTCTCATGCCTCTCTTAAATTGCTCTCCAACGGTCGCAGGCAGCAGCTTCTACATTCAAGCCAGTTACCGGAGCAATCAAAGTTAATGGATATCTTTAAGTGACCCCTTCGATCGATGTCAGATAAAATCTTAATAGAACACATAACGCAAGATAGGTAGTGGGTATTTGGAGGAGTGTAGATAGATAGTCGCTAGATTCATAGCTACACTTCAATCAAATGACTTCGTCTGCTCTGGGTGGAGCGGAAGGGAGTGTCAGACTCTTACTGACTAAAACCCACCCGTGTTCTTACGACCTTTACGTTCTACAAATCTCGTCAACTTCATCATTTTCTTATATCTGAAATCAGTCGTAACTTTTATCCATGTGAAACATCGTGTAATTAAATTACAATCGCTAGTTCGTCTCTTTTGTACATATTAAAACATTTGCTAAAACTGGACTTTTGAAAGACTTTTTCGAACTAATTTCTCAACTACACTAATACCTAAGCGAAATATGCATACACATTACATACACACACATACATATTTCCATGTGTATTATTTAGTGCAATGCATTTTATATCGCGCCTCTTTCAGTCAGAAGAGGATCCTATCAATGCATCATATCAGATATTATAACGACAGCATCGCAACCGCTTCATAAACTGCACAGACCGCATTATTCTCATAAGTAAATTAACTCCTTAATGGGTTTATTTAAAGCATATTTTCTCTCTCTCTCTTTCTTAGGGTTACGGCTAAATCGGTCTCTTTCTACAATAATTAGGATGACAAGAAATAATGCTTCCCGATTGTTTGTCGTTCGGAAGTTTGATTAAGAGCTGGAAGTTCGAATCTTTTGATCGTTAAGTAGGCGGTTTCCACAGATATTTGTTGAGACCCAGTTTTAGTAAACGTTTAAATATGTACAAAGAGATGAATTAGCGATTGTAATTTAATTACACAATGTTTCACATGGATAAAAGTTACGACTGATTTCTAATATAAGATATGATGACGTTTTCGGCCTCTTACGCAAAAAGAGGCAAAATACCTACGACAACAATGATGTCTAATCTTAGTTCATTCGGTGCTATTATTTAAGCACTAAACAAATTACATTGCTATTATTTCTGCACCTACGACACTATGCGAAATTGCTCCCATTAATTGAACGAACGACACATTTAGTACGAAATGAAGCTGCAATAAAGTTCAGCAGTTATTGATGTGTCGCCGATGACGAACACGTTACGCGACTAGATGAGCGACATTAGAGTGGCCGGCAGCTAACGGGCGCAGCGTGCGAATTTACCACGTTCAACCGACCGATAAATTTGGGCAATTTATCGTGAAATTACTCGATACCGCTGCGCTAACTTTACATCTCTTCCCCCACTTTTCGCTCGATATATCGGCATAAAAGCCTGACCCGCATCTGCTTCACAAATATCAAACTCAATTGTCACGTCACACATATCGCGTTGAATCGACGCGTCCCCGTATTCATCGTCATGAAATATAAATAAAACAACATAATTCATAAAATAAACATCCTCCGCACAATACGATAACAGTTAAAAAGAAGCGTAACCTACAGTAAAAGTTATCATAATGTTTACTTTTATTACTCCCTTTATTACCCAGTTTTTACGATGAAGCTTCAACAGTCGACTGACTTTAAGATATTTTTTCGTTAAAATTGAGGACAGTTTTCTAAGAATAAAAGATGTCGTATAAAATTTTAGCTCTATGCAAGATACGTTTATGAACTACAGGGAGAAATAGGCTACAAAAGATATATATCAAAAGATTTTTTTGGCCGCAACTTCGCCTATTGACAAGCGAAGAAGTATGAGTACCTACTCTACTAGGTAAGGTACTACTTTATGTGGACGCAATACCGACTTGGAACGAATTGAATTGGAATGTGCATGTGTGCAGGAGGTACTCGAAATTGCCCAAACGCTGCCTGCCGGAGGCTGTATGCGGGAACCGTGCGGTCCATGGCCCTTTACGGGGGTGTAAGCTCTCTCGCTGAAGCTACTGCCAGCGCGCCACCTGGTAGCGTCCCAGAGGGTCATAGCCATTTGGCTGGTCCGGGTATACCGCACGATCTCCGGCGAGGCGGCGAGCCTCCTTGCCGGATAGCTGTCGTGGGATCTGGAGGCGAGAGCCCATAGGGTCGGTGTCTGCTAGGGTTGCGGATTTTTTTCGAAAGAGTCACCGTGGCCCTTGAACCCAAAGCGCACTAGAAAGATGACGGGTGGGTTTTAATCAGTAAGAGTCTGACTCTCCCTTCCCACCCAGAGCGGGAGAAGTCATTTGATGATTTCCAATCTGGGAAAAAAGGTACTCGAGATAATGTAGCTTCGTAGGTAACACTAATAATATACGGACGGAACCGTGAGCGTCTGGTCTACCCTATGCATGCATCAAACTACACTCTATAAATCAATTCTTTGAGTGGCATCCATCAGACAACATTTAATAGGTTTGCAGAGTAACATTTTAAAATTCTCCCAATAAAATGGGAAAAAGCGTTAAAAGTAATAGCTCTTCATAGTTTTATGGTTTGAGTGCGATATGGCTTTTGTCAAGGCAACAATAAAAAAGTACTTTGAAAGAGAACAATGTTTGCAATTTATATTGAAGTGATGTTATACTTGCGCACGGCTTACACGTTGGTTATTAGAGCATGTTAATTAGAAATGGGATAGGTAGATAGGATTTGTGCAGTGTCTAGATATACATATTTAAACTGAGAAAGAAATACAGACTCAGAGGTACGTAGGTCCAATTATGAAAACAAACAGAGAAGTTCCTTTGAAAACCGCCAATTGTACATTAAAGTTCACCTTAAAAAAATAAGCAAATCTGACGATAATAAACAGTTTCAATGACATTTTTGTATTATACCACTTTGTTTTATATCGAACTATAGCTAATGAAGTGTTATCTTTTACAAAATGTAGTTCCGTCCCATGCAGTACCGTGTCTCTCAAAACTAAACACATGAAGGGGTGACAATGGTGATGAATATTTTAATTATTCATCTGATCTGCAAGATGTGCTGGGGAACTGGATGAATTTTCTGATTGCTGGATCATTGTGGTTAAACGGCTAATATAGAGCTTGGCTGCATACGAAAATTGCGAACATCTCGCGAAAATGCGACACAGAGTAATAATACCAGTTGCACAACGTTTTTTAGTTTCAGATTTTTGATACGAAATTCTTGAATGAAGTTGAGATGCGTATGTAACTGAAATACGGAATAATATTATGAAGCGCAGTCACCAAATTAATATCCATTACATACCTCCCATTATACTAAAAACTCATTAAGGAGGGACTTATTAGAAATTGTACCACAATGGGGTGAGGACAGCTGAATGTGCCTTAACGAGCTACCATAGCGACCGACTCAGTTAATTTAATAATATGATAATGGTACTTTAAATATAATTGTGTCTTATTTTCCTAGCAATATATCATGCCCCTTAAAAGGCCGGATACATTATAAGACGGTCCTTTCAGCAAGTTATTATAAGCAAACACAAAAGAAAATGGGGAGTGTGTACGAAGACATTTTATTATCCTCTTGAGGTTTTTTTTTGCAATTTTCCTACATGCTATTTTATCGTTTACCGGAAGTACTTTCAGAAAATTCTGCCTTCCAAAAAAAAATCTTTAGTATATAAATTCTATAGTCGAAGGGGAAAATAGATAAAAGCAAGAAAATTAGTGTCGCTCATTTTCTTGTTGTCATCTATCTTGTAAAATATACTTGACGAGTATTGATTATTATTTGGCAGTTCATTGAATTAGGCTTAGTAGCACAATTCTGTAACAATCTCACTGTGAAAAGTAGGGTGAAGTGTGTAGGAATCTTTCGCGATCGCTTCATTAAAATAAACATGGTGAAGTGTTAAACAAATGTTTTATTGTCGTGACGAGCCTGCTCTTGACCTCGATTTCGTCTGATGGAAAGCGATGGATGAGGTCTACGAGCGAGCGTGGTATTACCGAGCCCAGAAAAAGTCTATTCACTCCAGAAAAATATACCAATTTGCTATACTGTGTATATTCTATGTGTCGGTGCCACTAATGGCGTTAGTCGACGGAGTAGGTGGTGCCGAGTATGTACGTAAGTCACCTGATTAAACTTCTTGCTAGGTTACGACTCTATCACATTTTAAATACACCATTCATATGGATTGAATTATATACATTGTATACGGCATTCTCATGGACTGAATTTTATGTGTATAACTTAGGTACATACGTAAATCTACCGATTTTACAATGTTCCACTGAGCTTGAATGAAAAGAAAATATAAAATAGCACTTTTTACGCGATAAAATGAAAGCGATGAGCGCAGTTGATGGAATATCATAAAGAGAATGTTCTCATACGTTGGTTGTACTAGTAAAGTACACGCAGAAAAGTTTAAAAAGTGCACAATGTATGCTCGTCAGTTTTCGTGTGATGAAGCGTGCTATACGGAACAGGCAGTATCGGGCCAAAGGTGATCAAATAGTCACGTGGTCGAGCGACGTCAATACCATACGTTTCAGTGACGTGCCTTTGCGTTAATGGCTGCAACATGCAGGCACTTTATTTCGGGATCGTGTTATGAATAATGCATGTTCTCTACGAAGCTTACAATTTAAGCATTTACTCTTTATCCTAATATCGTGATACTGATAGTCGCATGCACGCTCGTTATGGTAGAATGCAGCTTAACGTAGTTACCTCGCATTTTATTAGTATTGAGCCATTGTTTCCCCAGGGACTAATTTGTAAATAGACAGGTGTGTTCGTGATGTGTTTGCAGTTTCCAATTGTTTAGCATTTAATCATCAGGCTCAATGTAGTGTGAGAAATAAATTATGCTCACATTAGCATGGCACATTAGTACGTGTTGTGAAATTGTCATTTGAAATGTGGAACAGCAAACTTTAGTACATCTCACTGACTACTAGATAAAACATAGAACGTCCAGCAGTCCGCGGAAAATCAGAGACATTTTCCCGTACTTGCTCAAGTTTGCGCTGGTAATGAAACCCAAAAATGGATGAAGAAACATAACATAAATGAGTATTTAAGATGAGAATAGTGAAGAATGAGTATTTATTATAGCGTTACCAATTAACTTAGCAGACCAAAAGCTTATTAATTATCCGGGTATAGCCGAAACCAACGAATTTGTATAGTAAACATATCTAATAAATTCGTCACGGTAATGAAGGTTGAAATACTGAAAATTCACCGCAAGTTATTTTGGTTTTCATTATAAATACAAATTACGTAGGCTTTACATTTTCATAATAACTGTTATAACGCTTAATAACATTATTGCCGCACGATATTTGATTGCTTCACGTAATTGATTCATTCATATTAATGATTTTGTTAAAGAAATTGTGTAATTTTCCTCTTGTAGATGTTTCTTGATCTAGAACTTGTATATTACGAGTATTTATATTTATTTCATGATACAGAATACCACGATAATCGCAATATAATATAATATAGAGTTCTTAGGTAGATACTTACATAATAATTATATTTTGTATAATTAAAGAACTTTTAATCACTATTTAAATTACCTACTATGTCGCAGCAAAACATAGTATGGACAACAACCATTGTACTGTAGCTGGTTAAAATATATGTGGGTACAATACGTACTCTGAACCCGTCGGACAAAATGCAGCAGACGGTTAATTATAAAATCTATTACAGCACGGTCTCGACAGGTTCATTCAATGGACTGACATATTACAATACCGAAGTATTTATCTCTAAGTTACAAGTACCTAAACAATACACGCTTAGTCGCTTAACAAGTTCTAAATGAAGCCTTTCATTGCATCAAGTCAGGCAGCCTGTCGGGTGACGATGTGAAGCGAATGAATGGCGTCACTGCCGAAATATTGAGATAAAACTTAGTCCCAGACATAACGGGTTTACTCGCACATTTGGCGTATTTACCAAGATATATGATAGCAGTTTATATGCGCTGCGTACTCGCCATCTATTATAATTTGTAGTAAAACACTGACAGAGGTACTGTATATCTAGCGTTACTACCCCAAATGACGCTTAGGCTTTTAAAGTATCTCATTTAGGCATCCTTTGAGCTGTGTAATACTATAAATTATTGAAGGCCAATCACGCCACGTCGGCACGTATTGAGAAAGCGTGATTGGTGTGAGAATAGGGTTTACTTACGTTATTTAGTACCTAATAAAATCTTCGGTTATAGGTCAAATCCTTTCATTCGCATGCCTACCATAATCACATACGCGACAGTGTAATTTCATTCATTAATAGACTTTGAGAATCACTACACGCACGGTATGAATTTATTTTATTTAATTTTTTATTTTTTAATAGCCCAGTTACTAGGCTCAGACCGATAGTAAGTGAAATACAATCTATGACTATTATCGCATATGTGGGGGGCTACCAAAGGGACTGGCCCGGGCGGTACGGTGTTTACGTACCCGTGTACCCAATACACACAAGCTTGTCGGCCCATCATTGGAAATGGAGATTAACAGTTACTTGCGATCCTCGAAATACAATTAAGTGAAAACAAACGAGGAGCTAGTCCCTGTTCCTTGGATTTAACCGCGCGGAATTGGGTTGTTAGTTTGTTTTACGCTTTACTTTGTGTATGTAGCTACAAGTGATTTCGTTGCGTAATTGCTTTCTGATATAGAGATATCGTATTTACGTAATCATAAGAATACGATATCTCTTCTCTCTCCGATACGATACGATATCTTTTCTTCTTCAAATACCCAATTTTTGAGACTGATTGTTTTTCTCTTCTTAATGCTCTTAACAGTATTTTATGAAACCACGTGCTTGTTCAAAAGTTGTCATCGAAACTAAAACAAATAGCGTATCGAAGCATATTCCCAATTAGATCTACTCGCGTAGTGAAGACAACAGTCAGTACGGGGTGTTTATTTTGTTTCAAAATTATTTCTGTTCTAGTCTAGTGATGCTGTCAAAGCTGGCAGTTTGCCTGGGGCCTGCGGCTGCCTACCAGTGCCTGCCTCTGCCTGCCTACCCTGCCTGCCCGTCTGCCTACCGGTTGTGAGTGACACCCGTAATTATGCGGCCCTGACGCCGACGGCTTCACGACAAACTTTTAATTGAACCGATGAAACAGTTTTTGGATCTCTCTATGAAATTGTTGGCGGAAAACTTTTAACAATATTAATATTATATTGTGTGTGCTGATTGGCTTTGTGACTAAGTACTACCTTCAGGGCGTGAAGTAGGTACTTAATGATTGAGTTGAAAAGTTTATAATGGCTTTGCCAACAATTACGGTAGGATAGGTGCTTCTATATACTCGATTTTATTTAAATTATTTCGTTTTAAATGTAGGAACGCACAGTAGAAAAATATTATCTTACTAATATTATAAACGCGAAAGTTTATAAGTATGGATCGATGTTTGTTACTCTTTCACGCTAGAACTACTGAATGGATCTTGATGAAATTTGGCACAGATATAGATCATAGTCTGGAATAACACATAGGAATTTTTTATACCGGGATTATGTTCCCTTGGGATAATTTACGACATTCACGCGGGCGAAGCCGCGGGCAGCAGCTAGTTTTATGTAAAAGGAAAAGGAGATTTCTCTGCTTCCACACACTTATCACTTTGTAATAAATCTATTCCGTGAAATTCAAGTTCAAAGCATTTCTTCAAGACTCAACTCGATGGAAATAATTTCGAACAAATGTTAAATGTAGGTGAAAAACATCTAATAAATATTTATGAGAAAAGTAAAAAATTTCATAAAATTCAATCAGAGCGACCTTTTTCGTGGAGATATGTAAATTGTTTGTTGTTTCGGCAGAAGCCACGCGACTCTGCTCGTGGAATAAGTTATCCTTACACTGAGCGCGGCTGAACGGCCCGCCCTGTTGTCGAGTTTCGTCAAAACGTTTACGTATGTATGAACGTTTTCTTTAACTTTTGTCTAGAATATTTGTGGCAAGGACTTTTGGGCATATTTGGTTAACAAATTATACATGACATTGTCTACCACGAAATCGAGTCATGAATTCTAGTTTAGGTACCAAGTAATTTTGTCAAATGAAATTATGAAATTTTTCTGTAAGTCAGCAAATAGGTATCAATAAAACATAAAAAGACACATTAAGAAATCAATTTGTTTAACGGCGTTCTAAGAAATACGCCTCGAATAAATTAATGCTTTTGAAGCTTTTAACTAACATTAAGGCTATCGCTCGCTCCTTCCATCTAAGGTTTGGATCCTATCCAAATGACGAACCTACTTTAAAAAGATGATATTCTACGTCAAATATAATCTTTTGGTAAATTGTATGTTGGAAAGCTAACCAGCGGGCCAGCGTCAGACGTACGTCGTACGTCGTACGGCACATTCGTACTTGGGACCGAGTGTTGAGAACCCCTGCACCAATCCAATTTGTACAAAACTGCTGTATAATCAAGTCGTTTAAATTCACATTCACCAAAAAATACAACTCTGTATTTCTATTCGTGTTTACTGTTACTGTTAACTGCGGTTGAATATTTTTGCATAATTATATCTTTCTGACCAAACACGTTACTATCGTTCACGGTTTTATTCCCTAGGGTAAAACGTCGAGTTAAAAGTCGGCTCAATTAACTAATAGTTATTATAGAAAGTGTTTTTACTGCTTAAACTGCACTGAATATTCAGCTTTCGGTAACTTTGTGCAACATAAACTTGTCCATGTCAAGTTGATCGCTGAACTTTTTACTTCTATACAATTTTCGCAAAACATTGTTGCCTCTGGAAACGTTGAACCGAAACTCTTGCCTCAAGGGACGAATATTTTCAAAGTTGCCGACGAGTCGCCATTTTGTGTTGCAAAAAGATCTAATGGAATTTACGCTCAGTTGTTGATAACAGAGCATTAAGGCGTTGACACACGTCACGACATCGTCGCTCTGGAAAAGAAACGGTTTCGAAACCGTCAGCGACCTCCCGGCGGTGTAGGCCGAGCTGGTTTACCGTCGTAGTGCCAACGTTTGTCGAGCGCAATTTCTTCTGAGAATGATTGAGTTTTTAAACTAAAAAAAAAAAACAGTTCTAAATTACTTTCACGTTTCCTTGAGATCATTTCACCAATAGGGTATCAATTTTCTTGTAGAAAACGAGTAACATAACACATCCCAGGCTAACTACGTTGTTCTATAGTGAGGTGTCGCCACGCGTATAATCAAGGGCGCCTGCTAATGAACATCATTATCAGATATTTGTGCCCATGAGTAATGCACGGAGCTGCTCCGGCGGGGAGGGGAGGGTGAGGGGTCGGCTCGGGGGCAGCCAGCCGAGGAAATTGCCAATTAATGTGTCCGCCGACTGCGCCCGATATTCTCCCCCATCGCTATTTAAAGATGGGGATACAGCAAGTGTTGACTTGTATAACTATTTATTCTTCGAGCTATTACAAGTTTCCAGACAGGCAAAGTATTGACTACATCGATTAGGTATAGTTTACGCTAAACTTCTTAATTTAAAGCAATTCTATCCTAACTATATTATTATTATTGCCGGTGTGAGTTTGTTTGTTACGAATGCATATCTAAATCACCGCGCCAATTTTGATGAATTCTGTACAGTACAGAGATATATGGTACCTTATTACAAGCTACTCGTACTTTAACGTGAGCAAAACCGTCACCAAAAACTAGTAAAAAATAAAAACCTCAAGGTAATATTTTAATGCCCCTCTTGTTTCTACATCAAATTCGGCAAGAAGGTACAAAAACTGTCCAAAGGCCAGGTTTACAACACCCCAAGCAAAATTACGAAAAACATTAGTCAGGCGCGTATTTTTATGTGTTAACAAGTCGTCGGCAGATTTTATGGCGGTAATTCCGTCGGCATGCAGTGTGTCCGAGGCTTAACCCCCTGGATACCTTTCGTCGGAAGTCGAGATTTATTCGATTCTTTTTTCTTCTCTGAATACATTATTCTTATTTGTAAATAATTACTTCTTTCGTCTGTCCGTCCCTCTGAGATTAAGGTCGTGACTGTTTTGTTACATGTGATTATTGTTCGCGACGATGCGTCTTAGCTACATAGTATAGGTAGTTATAGGTAGCTATAGTAGTACATAGAATGTTGCAAACAAATAAAACCGCGACTACATAGTATAGGTAGTTATAGATAGTTAGTTAGTACATAAAATGCTGTAACAGATAAAGCTGCATAGTATAGATAGTTATAGGTAGCTATAGTTGATACATAGTTTGTTATTGAAATAAAACACATTCGTTACAGTTGTTTGCTCTCAAGAGGCAGTATATAAGCCCTTGGAGCCTTTATTTCTTCCAAATAGATAGAATATAGTTAGGTAGGGTATCCTATCCCTTACACATAACAGTAAACACATGGTAACCCTGGTAATCGAAGGTATATGAAGGTAATCAAGGTATATAAAGGTATATCGGTGGTATATAAGGTAATCGAGGTATATACACACACAGACAGACATACATAGGTAAATAGAAAGGGCTTGGTAATTGAGACCCGAAATATTCAGGTCAAAGGTAGTCGCATAGCTAAAAGCGACACTGACCAATCACAGAGCAGGAGGGTGCTGGTACGTGATTGGTCAACAGTTTTTGATAAATAGCCCTGGTGAAGGTATGCACAAAATAAAACACTTTGCATCTACCCTCTTCCTTTCCCGAAAAAACAAGTCTAGATTCTAGACTTCTAAATGTCTGAAATAGAACCGCCTTGAAAAATCCTTTCAGGGGATATATAGATGTCTATAGTGTATGCAGGCATAAAGCCGTAATTTAGGTTTGAATAAAACTGTTTATTTTTATCCCCCTGAAACATATACGCTTATAGAGTTGCAACCCCTTAAGTGACAGGGTTGAAACATATGTAGTTTTGTAGAGGGTTGTCGTATCTATAGAGATACATATAGCTGTATAGCCCTCCTAGCATAGTTTTACGGTAAATTCACCCCAAGTAGGTAATAGCTTCGCGCCTACTATAGTTTTTTATAGTTTTTGGCATCCCACCCCTACATGGAGGGGGATGAAGGGGTGAATTCGTCTCCGCTGTATGGAGCTTACCGAGGGCTATCCATAAAGGTACGACAACCCCTACTCACATAGACCTAAGCCTAGATATAGCCTAAAATCTAGAATTAGCATAGTGAAAATTTTAGTTAATAAACTTCATCACACACGGTGATTTTTTGGGTGTCGATACGGTATAGTTGCGCCGTACAATAGTAACATTGAAAATTTATAGAATTTGTAGTCATTGTCAAGATAATTTGGATTTATACCTAAATGTAGAATCATATAGTCGCGAATTTCACCCTTCAAATCGCTAAGTGCATAGTGAACAAGTTAAATAGTGTTTTATTGTGACTTTATTGGTAAGCCCTCTATACCTACCCCTATATACTGTGTCAATAACAGCAAGTATAGCAAGTATTCAGCTAAGGGTTGCATCCTCATGGCCCGTAGCTTATAGACGGAGCGTCAACGCGTCTGGATCATTTATACCTAGGTGGGTTGTCACCATACAGTCCACTTTCGAAGAATAGGATAACCTACCCTGGCCACCCTACAGTCCAGTCGATCACGTCCGCCCCGTACATTTTCTGGTCCTTCGAGCCGGATATTTTGAAGATAGCCTGATCTAGCTATTTGGAAGTTGGATTTATAGAACCACGCAGCTACCCTGAAGGCGCAACCCCTATTGTGAAGTCGCACCCCCTTGAAG
Organism: Hecatera dysodea; assembly: GCA_905332915.2. Lineage (NCBI taxonomy): Eukaryota > Metazoa > Arthropoda > Insecta > Lepidoptera > Noctuidae > Hecatera > Hecatera dysodea. Next base: position 9,919,105 of record HG995309.1, read on the forward strand.
AAAAAACTACCCTTCAACATTTCAAGACACGAAGGGTGTCCCTAGAAGCTGAATAGAAGTCGGACCTTGAAGAAATCATCCCTTCAAGAAAACTACCCCTAGGCAGACTGATGTTGAAAAATAGTGAAGCAACAACATAGAAGAAATTTAATCAAGCTGAACTTAGAAAATTCCGAACGACTTCACACTTTGAAAATTTTGAGGGGTCCCGACACTTAGAATATTTTTGAAGATTTTGAACTTGGAAAATTTTTTGAAGAATTTTGAACTTAGAAAATTTTCAACAATCCGGGACTTGGAAAATTTTTTGAAGATTTTTGAACTTGGAAAATTTTCAACAACCTGACACTTAGAAAAGTTTTGATCAAGCGGGACATAGAATATTTTTGAAGAATTTTGGACTTAGAGAATTTCGATCGACTTCACACATAGAAGATTTTGAAAATTTTTTGAAAATTTTTTTTTTTTTGGAAACTTGGTTTGAAGTTTCACCTGAGGCTTACCAGTGGACTACCGAATAGTTTTGAAGATTCATTGAAGACTTCAACAATGCCGATCACGAGGTCGCATGGCAAATCATCCGAGGCGTGGACAGTTCCGATACAGGATCCAGCCGAGAGGGTTCCTGCTATCCATCATCAGGTGCCGCCGCGTTCGCCTTCATCGTCTGGGACGGCGCGATCGATGCAGCAGCGCAGTGAAGACGTGTCTCCGCCTGCTGCCGCTGAACGAATAGAACAGATAGAAGCTTCAGCAATAGAACGAGTACCTGCACCATTGCCGACAACAGTACAGAAACAGATGCCATCGACCTCAAGGAAGGGAACCCGCTTTGAGACGACTTCAGATAGTACAATGAAGCCGTCAAATAGAAAAGATAGCCGAGTCTTGCCAATGACTACCCGGGGTGACGCCCGTATAGAACATAGACGTCCGCCGTCGACCATTGACAGGTCACCGCGGTCATATAGAAAACTACAGAAGGCTCGCGAAGACTTATTGAAGATTAAGTTGGAGCTTGCCCAGTTAGCACTTCAGAGAGCCGAACAAGAGTCGGACGAAGAATATTTGGACGATAGAAACTCAAATGAAGAGTACGTGCGTTCCTGGCTGGAAGAGGCGCCTGAACCTGTTCCTGATCAGAGAGAGACCAACGCCGCCGAGGGGGACATCCGTGATAGTCGACAGCAACCGCCCCCCCCTGTGGACTTCGAACCAATAGTGGACTCTCGTCGAACGCACATAGATCCAGATAGTGCTAAACAAATAGAGCCACCACCTATGAAGAAAATAGAAGACGATAGGAGCGAGGATAATTTACGTCCATTCGTTACGGACCTTACGGCTGCTATAGCATCTTTAGTTGACAAGAAAACAGAACAGCAGTCACAGAATTCCTCCTCGGCGTCGAAGGTCATCATGACCTTACCGAACTTCAGTGGTGCGCATACAGAATGGTTGTCATTTCGAGCCATTTATGAAACAACTCGAAAATATTTCAACGATGTCGAGAATACAGCAAGACTTAGAAGAAGCCTGCATGGACGCGCTTTAGAAACAGTCAGTTCAGAACTCATCGGCCATGCAAGACCAGATGACATCATGAAGGAACTCGAGCTGCAATTCGGCCGACCAGATTCGATAGCACAGGCCGAAACAGATAGATTGCGAGGACTGACACGATGCAGTGAGAATCCAAAGGATATTTGCTCATTCGCAAGCCAAGTGAGGTGCGCTATAGTAACGCTGCGAGCATTGAAGAAGGATCATTACCTGATCAACGCCGAGCTCATGCGAACCTTGACAGAGAAGCTACCGAACTCGATACGTGTACAGTGGTACCGTATATATACAGAAAAGTACCAGTCCTTGCCAGACTTGTCGCTGTTTAGCGAATTCATTACCGAACAAGCTCGATACTGCAGCGCTTTCGCTCCTGCTGAAAACATCAAGACAGAGGGCTCATCCAACCGACGCACACCGCAGCAGAGGACTCACACAACAACAGAGAAGTCAGCAAGCAAGTGCCGACTGTGTGAGAAGGATGGCCATATAGAACGCGATTGCTCGAAGTTCAAGAATAGCAATAGTAACAAGAGATGGGAAATTGCGAAGAATCTAAACCTGTGCTTCCGTTGCCTGAAGCCAAGAAGAGAGCGGCATAAATGCAACGCGAAGAAGTGTGACGTCAAGGGGTGTACAGCCACGCACAGTCGGCTACTTCATTACGACAAGAAGCCTGCTGCGGTGGCAGCCGAAAAGCCCAGACAGACCGAAGTCAAAAAGGAGCCCAAGGAGACAGTCGCCAGCTCAAGATCATCGTCGAATCACGCCTATTTAAAGATCATCCCGGTCCGGGTCATTGGACCGGCGGGAGAGGCATCTACGTTCGCCCTACTCGACGATGGATCGACCGTATCGTTGATCGATGAAGACATCGCCGACCAAGTCGGAGCCGAGGGCAAGATCGACCCACTGAAGATTGGTGCGATCGGTGACACCATGATCGACACTCCTTGTTCGAAAAGAGTCACAGTGACACTCGCGAGTCAGCATAGAAATAGGGTGCCATTCAGAGCGCGCACCATACCGAAGCTTAATCTCGCGTCACAGACAGTCCGTGAAGAAGATGTCACACATTGCAAACATCTCATCGACTTGAAAGAGCAGCTAGTCTATGATGTTGGCGCGCCCAAGATTTTGATTGGCCAAGACAACTGGCACCTTCTCCTTGCCAGTGAAGTCAGAAGAGGCCCCAGGCACCAGCCAATAGCGTCACTTACAACGCTTGGATGGACGCTACATGGCGCGCACACTAGAATACTCGGTCAGCAGGTGCATTACGTCAGCGCATGCAGAGAAGATAGAGAAGATAGAGACGATAGACTGAACGAGCAACTTCGTGAATTTTTCGCACTCGAGTCCCTAATAGTTAATCCTCGGCGTCCAGATTCTGATCCAGAGAAGCAGGCTGAAGACATCCTGAAAAGACATACCAAACAGTTGACAGATGGGCATATAGAAACAGCTATGTTATGGAAAAATAACAACTTTGAAATACCCGATAGTTATGGGACAGCACACAAGCGGCTGATCTCTATAGAAAAGAAGCTCGACAAAGATCCGAGTCTTCGAAATAAATATATAGAACAGATGGACTCGCTCCTTTCGAAAGGGTACGCAGAAAAAGCGCCCAAACAGACCACGCCAGGAAGAACCTGGTATCTGCCTCATTTCGACGTCTTCAATCCCATGAAGCCGGAGAAGTTTCGAATAGTACACGACGCCGCAGCTAAATCGAATGGAATGTCGCTGAACGACTTCCTACTTACAGGACCGGACCTGTTACAGTCGCTGCCCGGCGTCATGATGAGGTTTCGTAGATATCCGATAGCCATTTCAGGTGACATTACCGAAATGTTCATGCAGGTCAAAGTACGACCTGAAGATAGAGACGCCCTCCGATATTTGTGGAGAGGCAATAGAAGAGAAGGAGCCCCCGACGAGTATCGAATGACGTCAATCATATTCGGCGCGGCAAGCTCACCGTGCACGGCCATATTCGCGAAGAATTGGAACGCGAACCGGCACATAGAACAGCATCCAGAAGCAGTAGAAGCAATAGTGAAGAACCATTATATGGACGATTATCTGGATAGCTATAGAACAGTTGAAGAAGCGACACATATAGCAACAGCGGTGAAGAAGATACACCAACAGGCTCGTTTCGAAATAAAGAAATGGTTATCGAATGACATCGACGTCATACAGAATATAGAACCGTCGCTTATAGAAACAGACGTCGTCGACATCGGCGACCACATAATAGAAGCCGAATACCTCCAACAAGCGGAGAGGTTACTCGTGCAAGCTGTACAGCAACAGATGTTTTCCCGCGAGTTAACAAGTTTGCGAGGAAACGAAGAAATAGACAAGGACAGCGCCCTACGACCGTTGCAAATAGAATTAAAGGATGACGTCAAACGCCTCAGAAGTCGTATAGATAGAATCGACATAGTTATAGAAGACGTCAAGTACCTACCCGAGCTCCAACACCGGCGGGAGCCCCATAGCCGTGGCCCTAATCTGCAGGTGGGTGATCCCGTACTCATTGCAGACGGCCAGCTGCCTCGCAACACGTGGCCGCGAGGCCGCATCATTACAGTTTTCCCGGGCGCTGATGGCGAAGTCCGGACGGCTGAGGTGCGCACATTCGGCGGCACCTTAAAGCGTCCGGTACAGAAGTTTGCCACCACAGCGGGCGACGCTGCCCATAGGCGCAGCTCGCCCCCCCCGCGGACATATTCGGTCCGCAATCGGCTCGCATTTTGCGGGCAATAGACGGCGACGCTGCTCACACAGCTCGCCAACATAGCGGGTGACACTGCCCACTGGCGCAGCTCGCCCCCCCGCGGACATATTCGGTCCGCAATCGGCTCGCATTTTGCGGGCAATAGACGGCGACGCTGCTCCCACAGCTCGCCAACCAATAGACGGGTGACGCTGCCTACACGCGCAGCTCGCCCCCCAGCGGACATATTCGGTCCGCAATCGGCTCGCATCCTAGCGGGCAATAGCCGGCGATGCTGCTCTCACAGCTCGCCAACCAATAGATGGGTGACGCTTTCCAGCTCGCCCCCCCGCGGACATATTCGGTCCGCAATCGGCTCGCATCCAGCGGGCAATAGCCGGCGATGCTGCTCTCACAGCTCGCCAACCAATAGATGGGTGATGCTTTACAGCTCGCCCCACCGCGGACATGTTCGGTCCGCATTCGGCTCGCATCAAGCGAGCAGTAGCAGGCGATGCTCCCACAGCTCGCCAACCGATAGCTGGGCGACGCTGCCCGCAAGGCGCAGCTCGCCCCACTGCGGGCATATCCGGCCCGCCGCCGCCTTGCTTTGTGCAGGCGACACAGCAGGCGATGCTGCTCACACAGCTCGCCAACCGATAGATGGGCGACGCTGCCCGCAAGGCGCAGCTCGCCCCACTGCGGGCGTATCCGGCCCGCCACCGCCTTGCTTTGTGCAGGCGACACAGCAGGCGATGCTGCTCTCACAGCACGCCAACCGATAGATGGGTGACGCTGCCCGCAAGGCGCAGCTCGCCCCACCGCGGACATATTCGGTCCGCATTCGGCTCGCATCAAGCGAGCAGTAGCCGGCGATGCTCCCACAGCTCGCCAACCGATAGCTGGGCGACGCTGCCCGCAAGGCGCAGCTCGCCCCACTGCGGGCATATCCGGCCCGCCGCCGCCTTGCTTTGTGCAGGCGACACAGCAGGCGATGCTGCTCTCACAGCTCGCCAACCGATAGATGGGTGACGCTGCCCGCAAGGCGCAGCTCACCCCACCGCGGACATATTCGGTCCGCATTCGGCTCGCATCAAGCGAGCAGTAGTAGCGGGCGATGCTGCTCTCACAGCTCGCCAACCATAGACGGGTGACGCTGCCCGCAAGGCGCAGCTCACCCCACCGCGGACATATTCGGTCCGCATTCGGCTCGCATCAAGCGAGCAGTAGCCGGCGATGCTCTCACAGCTCGCCAACCATAGATGGGTGACGCTGCCCGCAAGGCGCAGCTCACCCCACCGCGGACATATTCGGTCCGCATTCGGCTCGCATCAAGCGAGCAGTAGCAGGCGATGCTGCTCTCACAGCTCGCCAACCGATAGCTGGGCGACGCTGCCCGCAAGGCGCAGCTCGCCCCACTGCGGGCATATCCGGCCCGCCGCCGCCTTGCTTTGTGCAGGCGACACAGCAGGCGATGCTGCTCTCACAGCTCGCCAACCCATAGACGAGTGATGCTGCCCGCAAGGCGCAGCTCACCTCACCGCGGACATATTCGGTCCGCATTCGGCTCGCATCAAGCGAGCAGTAGCGGGCGATGCTGCTCTCACAGCTCGCCAACCATAGATGGGTGACGCTGCCCGCAAGGCGCAGCTCACCCCACCGCGGACATATTCGGTCCGCATTCGGCTCGCATCAAGCGAGCAGTAGCCGGCGATGCTCCCACAGCTCGCCAACATAGCGGGCGATGCCGCCCACGGGCGCAGCTAGCCCCCATTGCGGGCATATTCGGCCCGCCACCGCCTTGCTTTGAGCAGGCGATACAGCAGGCAATGCTGCCTACACAGCTTGCCACCGCAGCAAGCGACGCTGCGCGCACTCGCAGCTCGCACAGACAGCGGGCCATCCGGCCCACAGCTCGCACATTTGCGAGAGCCTACGCAACAGCCTTGCGACTGCAGGCGACCCACAGCAGGGAAGCGGCAGACCGGCGACTGCACAGCTGCATCGAGCACCGGCATCGAGCACCGGCGCCGCGCAGCGGGCGACGTGGCTACAGGCGTCGCTCACCGGGTTTCTGCAGCGCCGCGACGTCATCGCACCGAGTCATCGCTGCACTGCACGGCGGGAGAGATGTTCGCGACGATGCGTCTTAGCTACATAGTATAGGTAGTTATAGGTAGCTATAGTAGTACATAGAATGTTGCAAACAAATAAAACCGCGACTACATAGTATAGGTAGTTATAGATAGTTAGTTAGTACATAAAATGCTGTAACAGATAAAGCTGCATAGTATAGATAGTTATAGGTAGCTATAGTTGATACATAGTTTGTTATTGAAATAAAACACATTCGTTACAGTTGTTTGCTCTCAAGAGGCAGTATATAAGCCCTTGGAGCCTTTATTTCTTCCAAATAGATAGAATATAGTTAGGTAGGGTATCCTATCCCTTACACATAACAGTAAACACATGGTAACCCTGGTAATCGAAGGTATATGAAGGTAATCAAGGTATATAAAGGTATATCGGTGGTATATAAGGTAATCGAGGTATATACACACACAGACAGACATACATAGGTAAATAGAAAGGGCTTGGTAATTGAGACCCGAAATATTCAGGTCAAAGGTAGTCGCATAGCTAAAAGCGACACTGACCAATCACAGAGCAGGAGGGTGCTGGTACGTGATTGGTCAACAGTTTTTGATAAATAGCCCTGGTGAAGGTATGCACAAAATAAAACACTTTGCATCTACCCTCTTCCTTTCCCGAAAAAACAAGTCTAGATTCTAGACTTCTAAATGTCTGAAATAGAACCGCCTTGAAAAATCCTTTCAGGGGATATATAGATGTCTATAGTGTATGCAGGCATAAAGCCGTAATTTAGGTTTGAATAAAACTGTTTATTTTTATCCCCCTGAAACATATACGCTTATAGAGTTGCAACCCCTTAAGTGACAGGGTTGAAACATATGTAGTTTTGTAGAGGGTTGTCGTATCTATAGAGATACATATAGCTGTATAGCCCTCCTAGCATAGTTTTACGGTAAATTCACCCCAAGTAGGTAATAGCTTCGCGCCTACTATAGTTTTTTATAGTTTTTGGCATCCCACCCCTACATGGAGGGGGATGAAGGGGTGAATTCGTCTCCGCTGTATGGAGCTTACCGAGGGCTATCCATAAAGGTACGACAACCCCTACTCACATAGACCTAAGCCTAGATATAGCCTAAAATCTAGAATTAGCATAGTGAAAATTTTAGTTAATAAACTTCATCACACACGGTGATTTTTTGGGTGTCGATACGGTATAGTTGCGCCGTACAATAGTAACATTGAAAATTTATAGAATTTGTAGTCATTGTCAAGATAATTTGGATTTATACCTAAATGTAGAATCATATAGTCGCGAATTTCACCCTTCAAATCGCTAAGTGCATAGTGAACAAGTTAAATAGTGTTTTATTGTGACTTTATTGGTAAGCCCTCTATACCTACCCCTATATACTGTGTCAATAACAGCAAGTATAGCAAGTATTCAGCTAAGGGTTGCATCCTCATGGCCCGTAGCTTATAGACGGAGCGTCAACGCGTCTGGATCATTTATACCTAGGTGGGTTGTCACCATACAGTCCACTTTCGAAGAATAGGATAACCTACCCTGGCCACCCTACAGTCCAGTCGATCACGTCCGCCCCGTACAATTATGTTACGTGTATTTTTAGTGTTAAGGATCAAATGAGAGGATTCCGTTTCAGTGTCAGGTGCCGGACTTTGTTAAAAATAGAACGAGATGAATGTCAGGCGACTAGTTAGTTCCTTTTACTGTGAAAGGTTTTTTACGTGGAGTGTCAGTCACTAAAAGTTCATGTTGATGTTTGTGGACTACTTCGTTGAATGAATGCGCGATGATACATACGTCTAATGTATGATTTACAAGCTTTTGCTCGCAGTTTTGCCCGCACTAAAATCGATTTTCTACAAACGTTCACTTTAGCGAAAAATATCTCCTACCTCTTTAGCATACTCATAAGTCATCAAAATTTGTTAGGTGATTTAGACGTGAAAGCGTAACGAACCAACAACCTCACTTTTACATTTATAATACTAGTTAGGATTTGAAGATTTATGAGCTTATTTCAACGTCAGATCAACATAGCAAAACCTTCAAACATAGTATTCCTTTTCTATTACCACTGCTCATAATACGAACCAGAAACAATATTTACGAGTAAATCGTTTAGCCAGCCTACAGCGAGCGAACAAAAATAGAGATAAGTGATATAAATAGGGTATTACCAAACACAAGCAAATAGAAATATTATCTACACACAATAGCCAGGTAATCTGCCAGCCGACAGCCGTTTTAACATGATACTCTTGTTTTATTCTGTTACGCACACAGCTGCATGGGTCTCAGTGATCCAGAACACCATACATGTCTGTTAACGTTAGAGAATGATGTCGAATATTGGATAGACAAGCAGCAATACCATTCAAATATCGTATTGTGAACATTGGAGGGAATAATTCACGTGGCACAGTGCAACCGCCCCGGGGGATGCGCGAATCTGCCTCGCTACGGCTACGGCAGTTGGCTACGAGCCGTAGAGCGGGTGCTACGCAGCCGCTACGCCGTGCTACGAACTCGCGGTTGGGTAAACACGTGTGTCGACTCGTATTTATTTTTAACTGTGCTGCGTTTTTGAGTGAAAAGTTTGAATGATTTTAAATCTGCTTCTACAGATTATTATGAATTAGATAGTTTGTCTTGTTTGTAAAAATCAGTAATTAATTAAAAAATAAAAGACAACCTGTGTAGCCGAGATATTGGTTTCTGTCTGTATTCCAACTTCATATAACATACTATGAATAAGCACATAGTATAGGCATATTATGTTATTTCAAGTTAAGTAAATTCAATTCTAGCAATAAAATAATTGAACAAATGATTCGTACAGCATAACATTAATCACAACTCATAAATATTTTTCTAGTCTGAGGTTTCTAGGCAGATGTCTAATAAATAATAGAATGATTAATTCAAAATTAAATAGCAAGTCTTCAAATCTTATTAAGTTAAACTAATTTATGATGGTCGTTTAAGGTGTTTTGTGGCCTGTCCTAATGTTATGTTAAGACATAGTATTAGGACAAGCCACAAAACAACGTTAACATAAAAACGTTTTGCTTGTTTGTCTTATCGTCCGTAAATTTATTTAAACTTGAACATAAATAAATCTACTGGCCAAGTTGTTATTATAATTTATAATAAATGCTTTCTATATTATTTCAAAAATAAATAAATAGCTTGCATAGCTCTCTAAGGGCCATACAAATGTTGACACTAGACTTACAGTGATCTTCAGTGAACAATCTCCAGTAGACTGTTACTAGTGGTTCAGAGACAATGTGCTCCTCGATGTGGTTCATGAGCATCGTGGCTCTGCTGGTGGTAGATGTCAGGACCGGAGCACTGCAGGAAGGAGGTAAGCACGACATGATAATCATAGTATAGTAAAAGCTGGCCCTGTGTGATCCAGTGTGGGTTAGTGGAAAATTAATTATAAACAGCGTGGCTACATCTTAATTGAAGACATGTATCTATTTCTATTATATCTATTTATATAAGATATTAAGCAGGCATCATCCTGCCAGCTTAATATCTTATATATAAAATTCTCGTGTCACGGTGTTTGCGGTTGAACTCCTCCGAAGTGGCTCGACCGATTTTCGTGAATCTTAGCATGCATATCGGCTAGGGTAGCGAATCGAACAAAAACTTATTTGGCATCCACCTAAATATTAAGGGTGGTCCACAGCAATTTTTTTATTTTATTTTATGTGGCAAAACGACGTTTGCCGGGTCAGCTAGTTATACTATAAAATTAACTGTCCTTCTTGTCTCGTCTTCTTTATGTTGATTGCTTCAACTTTTCAAACTTTGTTCAAATAATCTGTGACTAATTGGACAGTTCTGTCATTTGCCATTTTCAAATCCTGTAAAATGCAGGTTGGAGGGAATAAAGGGCAGGTTGTTGAAGATATTTCATTTGGCCAGATGTGTAAGTTTACAGATTTCAATGTTTGTTAGTCTTGATTAAACTTGGCAAACGATTTCCTGGATGTTGGACGTTGAGCACATATACGTATCTACGCTTGTTAGGTAGGTTGTATTTTCCTTGGGGATAATTTTTGAGGCCGGTAGGAGTCAAGCTCATCTCTCTGCCTTGGACTGCCTTGGTGTCTCGCCTATATAGCATTGAAGACGCCCCATAATAAATTATTTTAGCTCAGGGTTCATTTGACATGCGGTAGACATTTCGGGCCCAATTCCACTAACGGTAAAGGGAAAGGGTAACGTCAATGTTTTTGGTTTTGGTGCGCAGTATTGTTTTTCTTTCACGGTCTGAAATTTAAAACTCTACTTCGCTTCATGGCTCGCTGGAAAACATTGAGCCTGTATTTATTATGAATCTTTGTATTTAAAGTAAAGTTTGAATATATCTCATCGTGCTAACTACTGCAGAGGCGCTTGAAATTTATCATCTTTAGTTTCTAGCGTAAATTGTATCTGCAAATGTATTGCAGATGTCCATTGTCCTCAGGCGGCGATGACCACCGCACTATAAGAAACTTCGTTTGGTAATTGTTGTCTATCAATAAATTGCTTTATATAGAGGAAATGCGAAGTATAATATACTGTACATTTGTGTTTAAATGATCATTCTTGTATTGATAGGAAATTGCACTACTTAAACGTCTTTTTTATGGGAAATAATCAAATCCTACCTCTGGGTGGAACGCAAGGGAGTATAGAGTGTATTACCTACAGACTAAAACCCATCCGTGTTTCTCCAAATATCCTTTGCACTCCAGGGTCATGATAATTCTTTTGAGCAAATTCTGCAACCCTAGCGGGCCCCGATTTCTATGTTGACATCTATCGTGGAACACATCGCGCCGTAGACCCGGGCCTGGTTGTTATCGGACGGCGAGCCATCCATTGCTTGCCGTCCACAGGCGCGCGCCAATGGCGGCTAGGTTTGCTACGATTCCCGCCTTTCCCTCACGCGTTCCACGTCCTCCTTCGTTAGCATAACTGCTTCGCAGAAGGAGGTTTTCCATGCCTCTTCGCTACTATAGATTGAACAAGGGCCGGAAGCGAGAGGTCGCTACCATCGATCGCCTCGACGAGGCGGTAATCCACCCAAGCAGGTCAGACCTTCACCGCATGCTCCACATATCCTCCGGTAGATCCATAGAGTGTTGACACCCGGACGTATCCTCCCACCTAATCCGAAACAGGCAGCCCCCGAAATATCCATGACTGGTGAGTACCTGCGTCAGGCGGAAAGTGAGGACGCCGTGGCGCCTTTCCAACCACTCTTCAAAGACTAATCGCTGCAATGGTGACGCCTAACTTTTGCAACTCTGGTATACTCGGCTGGATTTCAGATAAAAAAAACTCGTGACTGAATTTCGGGTACGATGGCCAACCTTAAATTGAGCAAGCGTGCAAGGTTACATTGCACAAGTGTCTGCGCGAGTACTGGTGCTTTCTGTTACTGGAACCTCATAGTCCAATGGGATGCAATCCAACACGATCGGGGAGAGTTCAGGTGGAGGACCCAATTACGCTTTACCCATCGAACACGGGAATCGAACACAACAAACGCGGTTTGCGGCCACTAGACAGACACGACGTAGAATGACATTTAAGGGAGTAGTTTATGGTTGGTAGTAGTCTACCCCTATTTAAAGAATTCCAAGTTTTGGCAGGAAAACGAACTATGTTCACCAACGGATTTGATAATCTCGCTGTCGTGGTTCGCGGTTTAGCAATTGTTTGTATGATTACCGCTTTAAGGAACAACCGCTAGAATAATCTATTAATGTTCAGTAATCATTCGGATTGCGGCTGAAGTGTTTGCAGTTCTGAAACGTTGCCATCTTCCAATCAAACTACTTAACTTTAGTTTGCAGATAATATCTATTACGCCCTCATGGTTTTAGTTCGAAAGTGTTACATTTTCCAGAACTACGTTATTTTATTAAGTTTGTGGCTTTATCTAAAAATAAAGTATATCTTTTTCTACATGCCTACCTCGTTTTGCGGTCGCAAGCACTACTTCTGACTTATGGGGTCCAAGGATCTATTTGCGGGTTGACCAAAGCGTTTTTCCATTTTTAATTCCTCACTGGAAACCTGGAGCCTGGATTCATCTCCGATTGATGGTAACAGGCCTTGCTTTACAAGGGACTTAGACCTAACTGGTCAAATGACTACAATAGGTATACTTCTACAACTCTTCAGGGAATGCAGTACTGATGCACTATTCTGTTATAATGTCACTATGAAACTGAGGTGAAGTGAGTTGGCTTTTCATGTATCAGCCAATCAGAATGACAGTTCACTTCACCTAAGTTGTCACGGTGACATTTTTACAATACGTTATGTTACATTTATTTCTTCAAGTAGGTACAAGATCACTACTTTAATTACCTACCAAAACAAACAACAGTCCAGCACTATATGACCCGTTTCCTGTAATACCGGTCACCTGCAATTCTGTTCACTCGATCCACTTTTAGTTTTAAAGCAATTCAGTGCACATCTTTCGGAAGGTATTCCGTCTTTATCTATAGTCGAGCGAAGTGAGGCCAATAATCCCCGCTCTCAGACTCGCCTCGGGTTTCCTGGTCCGGTCTATACATACTAACGAGAGTTCTATCACGACGGCTAAGAGAACTCGCTGTCTTGACTGTTAACTATTAAGTGAGAGAAAACTTTGCAATTATTTGTTACTGTATCGATTTCTAGCTGTTATTGTAACTGGAAATGAGTTGTTTGATTGAAATGTGTCCTTGTATGATTAATCTGAGCCGATATTTTAGCAATCAATTAATTGCTGAATCTCCGTTTGATACTTTCAGACCTAATCCAATTCATGACTGTGCATGTTCTAAATTGGATCTGGATTTATAAAATGTTGTTTTTGCGACATCATTCTTGCTATCGTTTCTTTATTATTTTCGTCCTTTGTAAACATGTCTATTTTGATCTCATTATTAATAGATTGGGCTCAGGTGGCACTCTCAATGCTCACACACCTACTTTACTTATGTATTTGGATCAGGTATCACAATGATGGCAACTAGATTGGGATTACGGTACGAATGTTTAGTTCGAAGACTATTCAATGCAGTTTGAATCCAGTCGCTCTCTATAGATACGGATGATGCAACTGAACCGCATTTGATTAAATTCCAAACCAGATTAGTTTAGACTATAAAGGGAAAGAACAAAAACGGGAGCAGGATGGTTTGTGTTCGGAACTAACGATGCATCAAACTACGTGTCATGCCGGCGCGGCAGCGGTTTTGAAAACAAGTTAAATAAACTGTTGAGTTTCCTTAAATAAATAAATAAATAAATAAGTTTCCATAACGAACTCCGTTGTTTGTTTATTTCAAAAATTTCCATGTTGGTACCGCACCGCATCGCGCATCGGGGAATTGTACGAGTGAACGTTACCTGGTCTGCGGTGCGGCTTGCGGGGCGGAGGCGCGTGGGGGGGGGGAGAACAAACCGACCAACCCACTTCAAAGGACGCACTTCGTTGAAAATTTTATTCAACTCGAGTTTGAATCAGAAGAGGAATTAAAACAAAATGCCGTTTTACAACGTTTTACAAAGTTTCCCTTTCTTTTACTACCTGATTGGGGCGTTTTATTTGAAATGTTGATCGTTAATCGATTAATTTTTCTCTTTGTCGAGAGGGAACTCGATTTTCTAACTTTTCTGAAGTGAACGGGAGAATTTATGCTTCGAAAGACTGGCTTGACTGGAAACGTGTTCTTAGCAATTTTATTGACTGTCAATTTACACCGCAGCTTTTGTAACCGATATCACCAATAAGGAAAATCTTCAAGAAAAGTGTTATTGGGTTTTCCAGTGAGGAGTTTTATAGCTTTAGTCGAACGTTTGAACTATGCGTGGTGTGTCATGTTTAGTAAACAAAATCAAAGCTAGTTTTTTACAGGCATTTTGAACAACTTTTATATACCTGAATCTTTTTATAAAACCATTTAATTCACTGTTAAATGTTTACAGTCGAACACGTTCGAAAATAAATAAGTTCTTTCTACGCATGAATCGAAAGACACGTTCAAAATTGCCTTCCCTTTCGGAAGTTACTCAAAATAACTGAACACATTGTAATAGGAGTTCCGATGTTACAATTTCCGGGAATCAAATGGGTTATTGAATAGGGCAAGGGTCCAGTGTCTGTCTGTCTGGCAGTCGGATGTTTTATACCCTCTTTGAGTAAGGGTCCAATTTCAAAGTTCGCTCAGACGACGCCGGAGACGAATGCTATTCATATGTTGAGTTATATTCTTAAATTCGGCATTTATTTATTTCAATGTAAGTTTTGGTGGAGACCATATCGATAATATTTTATTTAAGGCCTCAATGTTTTATGAAAAACTAGCAGCGCCCCGCGGTTTCACCCGCTTGGTTCCCGTTCCCGTGGGAATATGGGGATAAAATACAGTTTTCCATTGATCAAAAAATGGTTAAATTTTCTCCGGTAGTTTTGGAACTTATTCGGTACAAACAAAATCTTTTCCCTTTATAATATTAGTTACTAGCGACCCGCCCTGGCTTCGCACGAAATATTTACCTTGTATGTATGTAGTCGCCTGCCAAATCCTTGTTTTTTTGTATTTTGGATAGGACATCATCAGATCATCTGGGCGGAGCGGGGTGGAGTGTAAGACTGACTAAACCCATCCGTTTTCCTTCAAATGCTGCCCAAACTTAGTTCTGAATTTATGAGATTAATCATTTATGAGACATTATCATGGCCGAGTAGGTCATCTATCGTCCTGCTAGGGTTGCGGAATTGGTTCGAAAGAGTCACCGCAGCCCTGGAAGGTACAGGACATAATGTAGGGAATGGGTTTTACTCAGTAGGTAAGAGTCTGACACTCTTCTTCTCTTTCGCTCCGCCCAGAGCGGAAGAATTCATTTGATATAATTTCCCATACTTAAAAGAAAAAGGTAATTTGCTCGTAAGCTCTTTACAATCCAAGTTGCAGATCGTAGAAAAATTACTGGTTCATGATTATTTGGCTACATAATTAGTTATGTTGCTCAGTGGTCCTAAAGATGATGGTAAACCATTTTATATAACCACAGGTGAAACACACTAAACCTATTAAAAGGCCAAAAGTGGCTTTATTGGTCGTACATGCGGTGCACCTATCCGAGACTGCTAAAACTATGCAAAAATATTTTTCTAAATTTCATGTTTCACTACAGTGAAAAATCATTTCGAGAGCAAACTTTCAATAAATTCAGTAGCAAGAGGGCCGTCTTTTCCAACTATAGAACTGGAATGCATATTTTTGTTCAAGGATTTCATTCGCTTTTCCCGCGTTTAGGCGAGTAGGTTTACGTGGAAACTTAACAGAAACAAATCTCACATGCACAAAATACCGACATCGGTAAACTATTTATACGATTGAGAATCGAACCCGCCACCCTTACACAGGAGCGAATCGCTCAACCACGCCACTCGAGCTGTCTGCGTCATACATAACGGATCGCTATACACTACCTACAATGAATGACCCAGTTTCCTAGCTACGCGCGTATTCATATTTTAAAACAGTTTTCATAAAATTAAATTCTCCGGTTTCCTTGTTTCATCCTTGCCAGTTTATTTCTATAGAAGTCTCTTCAAGTCATTCAAGAAGTAGGGACGTTGTTCTTCGGTAAGAAAAATAATTGTATACAACATACTTTTTGAAATCATTTTATATGTCCCAATACATAAATCTAAATATTTTAATTGTAAAACTGGTAAGAGCTTTGGTTTTTTATCTACATATTTATGAAAAATACAAAAAATCTCTTTGATATTTCCGATTTTTGCGGACCTCTTCATTATGGGACATTTATCCCATATATGGGACAGTTGCCTAGTCCATATAAATTATGTTTAGGATAGACGATCCGCTAAAAACAGAGCATCTATCCCGAAAAAACTTTGATGCAATTGCACAGAGACATGAGGCACAGTCCCCTTAGTGGTAGTTGAAAAGTCTCCCGATAGATAAATACAATAGCATGCGATTCATCCGCAAAACTAGAGTAATTACAATCAGGGCACCTACTTCTGTGGCACCTACATATGCTACAGGGGCATCTCTCCCGGTTCTACCCTATCCCGCATCCTCATATTATCTATCACTTTAGCTCTAGCGTCACCGATTGGTACCGATATGCAGATGCTTGTCTGTAACTGTGATTTTGGTGCATAAAGCATCCGTAGTATCCATGTATATACATAAATTTACCTCTATGTAAAGGAAACAGCATATCAACGCACAGCCGAAACCACTGAAACTTGGAACATGAAATTTTGCACAAAACTTAATTTATAAACACTAAGATATAACACTGAGAATTTTTTGGAATTAGGAGATGAAAGGGTTATTTTTTAAACAAATCTGCGCAGACGAAGTTGCGTGCGAATGCTAGTCGTCATTGGGTAAGGACAGTTTTTATTGCAAGCCGTTACTGCCATTCCGAACTATGTGTAACAAAGGCAGGCAATACTGCGGCTCTTTTATGATAGCTAAACATGACATAACATCTTTAAACGCAGTCAGACCACGCGGCCCGCGGTCGTAAAGCGGTACTGTCAGTAAAATAGGGCATTTAATGAAATAATAACTTAAGATATAAACGCGGGGATAAAACTCTGATCGACGCCGTAGGGTGGGTGGTAACTCCGTTCAATCTTAGTTCGCCTCGAGGCTCGGGGCTGGAGCTGAGATCATTTACACTTACTGTCTCTATGGCAAGTAATTCGATTTAGAGAACGATCGGTAGGAGTTGTGGGATAAAACTATTGTTATAAAGGTATGTAATTATGTATCATGTGTATGTCACTGGATAATTATATCAACCGAACATTTAGAATACTTTTTTACGCATCAAAATTTGATAGTCTATTCTTAATCTCACGAACTCATCCCAAGAAGTTGTAGAATAGCAAGAAACGTTAAGTTTTACAATTTCAACATCGTAAACGAAGTCGGGTTTAAAAAAATAACTTGAATGGCATAACATACCATAACCTATCCGTATCGGGGAGCCCTAATTTTCCTGTACCCTATGTTCCGCTGGCCAGAAAATCCGATAAATTTTAGAACCGCACACTGACAGGTCGCCAACATGTCGTCAGTTTATGTCGGTTCACAATTTCTCGGAATGACTTCGAAACTTCAAATTCTGATACGTAAAAAAGTATTCCAAATCCAAATTTCAATCATTTCATTTCATTTTCAATTCCAAATTTTAAGTTGACAATTTATCGAGAGTTTACAATATCTCAAGATGTCTACTATCTTACGGAGTTTGCCGTTTTCCGGTGACATATTTATTGTAGCACCACGGTACCTCCCCCCTAGTAATACTTAAAATTCTAACGAATAAAACACGGTTTGGGATTAAACTTCGTACTAATTTAGGGCATCTGTCTTATAAGAGCTCGACTATTATGACTTTCATATAAACCAACCATAATTCAAAATACTTGTTTTCTATATCCATAATTCAAAATACTCTTTATACTTTTGCCAGACACTTCCAAAGTTCTATCGACTAACTTGTCTGCCAGTGACATGTAGGCAAAGAGCCTACATCGTCACTATATTTATACTCCTTCTTTCATACAATATAAATGTCTACTTTGATTAAATTAGTTATCTGTTTTCATATACAGGATAACAATAAATAGGTCATAGACATCTTATTGTATGTTAACTGTGTAGGATTTTTTGAATTCGTCTTATTGAAATGAATTTAAAAAACTTTTCACATCAAAAAAACTGCGGCCGTCGATTATTTAGTTTCACTTTAGTGACTGTGAAACTTAATACCGTTGTAACAACACCCTGTCTGACAAACGATTTATCGTTAGTTGTTGGTAGTAAAAAAGCACAAAAAACCTAACTAAAAGCACTACCTCTCTCTTTAATCGTTTTTATTTAGGTTCTATGCTTTTTATTTCATAATTTTTATTGTCTATATTTATCATCATTTATTTATTGTATAAATAATTAGTACACCTAAGACTACATACAGTACTATTTATATTTCCTTTTTCTCTTTCAAATCCATCCAAAGATTGTCTTGAAAAGATCGCTTTTAGCGATAAGGCCGCCCATTGTGTCACCCTATGTAATGTTTTCTTTGTCTATATTTTCTGTAACTTGTATGGTGTATATAATAAAGAGTATTCTATTCTATTATATTCTAAAAGCTAAGTTATATTTTTATATATACTCGTGTATTACTAAACTCCACGTAATTCCAAAAGAATTCCCGAAATCTCGGATCATACTTATAACACCTTCGTACCGCCGCCGCCGGGTCATGTCCGATGCTTATTACACCACGACGCTCTACGTACAGGGTGACATTTTACACAAAGGGCATGTTTAGGGATCCTCAATACCTAATATGCGAAACGAATATGACCTTATTTTTAACTTTTAATAGCAAAAATAAATAAGGTTATCGTTGAATAGATGTTTCGACGGCTCTCTGTTTGGGATTCGGCTGGAGGACACGCCCGGGTGTCATCACTGTGTCGATCGCCCGGAGGATACTGTGGAAGTCTGCCCTGTTTAGGCGGAGCATCGCCGTGTCAAAAAAAAATCGTTGAATGGGGATACAGTCGTTGTATGACCTATCAGTAGAAGACAGAAGGAGAACTTAAGACCGCATCAGTATTTCCAAAAAAATCAACAAAATATACACTAGTTAAAAGGCATTCTTTGCCCAACCGCAACAGTCTCTTTCAGTTAATGAATTTTCCAAGACTTCGACTTTAAAATACTATATACAGAGTAACTATTGACTATAACTATATAGTACCTACATGCTTACTAATAAAGATGGCTTCAAAAAATCTTCCACAACGCGGTCGTCAGGTTTATTTAGGTAGACAGATTTAGATACGAGCTAGGATTTACCGAGGTCTTGCGTTCCTTAAAATAACATATCTACATGTTATCTGTTACCACGTGTCCGTACATGTGTTCACCCCGCACACTACATAATGTAGTATATGTACCGAGCTGTGTGGGAGCAAGCCGTGATCAAAGTTGGAAGGGTTGTGCACACCGCAGCGCACAAATCCTCATAGTTTGTTGTTAGGGGCGCGTGTGTCAGCCGAACTTGCGACTTCGCCTGACTTATGATACTACTGCCTCTTAGCAATTACTTACAACTAATATTATTTGAGTTTGTGACCGACTGGATCATTACGGTCGTGCAGTGGGAATAGATTTTGCATATTATGTTTTTAGTACAAAACGAGCTATTCTTAAATAGTTCGTACGTAAGAGACTAAACATATCGAGCAAATAAACGTTTATATATTTGCCGTATCACAAAAAGAGAGAGCTTCACCCAGCACCTATATAATAATAAGAGTACCTCTTAACCTGGTACTTGCCTGCTCTGTATACCATAGTGTATATCACCTGTGCTTACAAAAGCTTTACGTTTTTTTTTATTGTCTTTGGCGCGACTCCAAGTCCCCAACAAAGCCTAATCGAATTTGCTCGATATGTGCACTTCACCCCTTAGTAAGATATCTGTTGTTTGGAATTACATTTGCACTAAAAAATACAGGACAGTTTTTACTTAGAATTCCAGTTAATGTGTGTATATTCTGGCTTTCTGGCTATAGTCCCGATCAAATAGTAATTGCATATAGGAGTACTTAGTGTAAATGCTAATTACTTATTTAAACGCCGTCCGAGCTTAGTTTCACTTTATTTTTAGAGGTTAACATTTCTAAACTGTTTCAGTATTCAAAACAGTGATGAATTAAAATGAGGTTGAGGGCTTGTCATACTTAATTCGTTTTGCGATTAATGAAGTGGAGATGTCCGTAGTCCCTGCAAGTGGGTTATTGGCTGACTATTAACAAAATATAAAACAGGAAACTAGGTAACTGTTGAGATGATTCGCCCTATTTTGAGTCTGCCTTCTAGGAAACTGAGGGCTCAAGTATTCTCACATTGCCCTGCTACTACTGTTCCTATAGCAGGCACGCGGGAAATGAACCCAAATTCTGCCTTTGACCAAACTCCCACATTAGTAGGTAGGTACCGGTTCAACTCCCCATCTGTCACCTGTCAGAGCCTTGTTACAGTATAAAAGGGTACCGCGGGTGTGTTTGACATGTGTGGGCTTCGCACTCTAAGCATACATTAGTAATGCGTGTATTTGCAGAGATCCTTCCGGGCCGGTGCCACGCGTGCGGCAACGGTACGGCGTGCGACGGCAGCTGGCCGGCCGTGGCCTGCCCGGAGGAGCGGCCGCTTTGTGCCACAGTCGCCGTGGGACCTGGTGAGTAACAACATGCAGCCGAATTAATACATAGAAGTTATGGCACAGTCAACTAGCTTAATCACCCGTATAATTAACGGCCTAGCGGAGCGGGACAGTGGAAACCGGCCGCCCGGCGCCCGCTCAAATAGCACTCGTCGTGCAAACTCGGCTAGCTTCGCAGTCCGCAACTCCGCTCCGCACACCTGGCTCCGCATCAATGGACAGCCATAGTTCGCAAATCCGCTCCACATTATTCCCTCACTCCGCCTCGCTACTTCGCTTCGCGTCAATACACAGGCAGCCTAAGGCTCCGTTGTCGAGGCTAGAATGTTGAAATTGATAGTTGTTTGAATACAGAGTTCCTAAAATTCCGCCCGTTCATTAAATGTAGTATTAGACGTATTGGCTGGATGTAATTTAGCGCTAATTTAACGGCGATTAGGTCAGTTGGTTGCGACGGCTACATGATAAAAAATACATGTAAAATCGGTGAATCCCATAAATAAATAATGTTTTATTTATTCACTGATTTTTACCGAAATAAGTGATACATAATATTTTTTTATATAATATAAAAATTGCCAGCGGAAAGGCAGATTTTCGAATCCCATTCCATTCCATTTTTTGTCGTTTTAGTAGCAGGTATTCAGTTAAATAGGTATAGTTAATCGACTTTAGTCGCTGACTGTACCTAATTGGAACGGCGAGCACAAGATGAATATTTTAAACGTGGTAGAATTGTAAGACAAAATTCAGCCGTAGGAGTATTGAGCTTCACGTTAGCGAAAATAAAAGCTGCATTTTGTGTAGATTAAACAAAAACATCTGGTTACGCAGGCAGCCGAATCGTCGCCTTTATTTTTTCGTTAATTCTCTACGCTTTTTCTATACGTAAACAATCAAGGAAAATAAATACCTGCCGGCATTATGTCTGCCGTCTGTAAACTCACGTACGAACGAAATATATAAAAAGGTAAAACACAGCTAAAATGAAGCTTGCAGAGAATGCATGTAGGTAAAAGGAAATGAACATGAACCCCTGAGAGCGCCTAAAGGCGTAATTTCATTATACTTTAGTATGTTATTGCTCTGTCAAAGAAAAATTGCTCTTTCAGCGAGCAATGGTAATGTTATTGTGAGTTGAATAAGCAGTGAGCGAAATTGGATGGAAATTATCATATTTCTTTATAGCCGACGCCCGACTTAGACTTATAATATTTTTAGATTGAAACCGTTTACGGTATTATTGGGTGGAATATTAATGGGGTTTTAATATTCTGTGCAGAGTTCGTGTCATCGCTGACGTGTGCGGCTGCCTCCGCGTCGCCGTGCTCGATCGTGAGCCCCACAAACAGCTCGCTCGAAGTGACGTGTGTCTGCAACACCCACCTCTGCAACGCACCGTTCTCACCTGAACTACGGAACGAGCTTCTCAACTTCACGTTCACGCCCACAAACAGTAGCACCGACATAGCGCAAATATTCTTCCAATCAACAAAATTTGCGAACGTCGCGAGCGAGAACCTTTACAAAGCGATAACAATTGATGTTATTGAAGCGACAACGACTGTTGTAAGGAATTTGTCTCAGGCGACGACAGTGATAACGGTTCCAGGGACAATAAACATTCAGTCGATATTGAGAGACTCTGAAAAGCCGAGGGCGGAGGCTTTGAAGCAGGAGCCGACGGCACCGTCTGATGATGACGAGGACGAAGGCGAGGGTAGTGGGGCTTACGAGGAGTCGCGCGTGCACAACCACGCCGTGTCAGCCCCTGCAGCACCCAGCTCCTTCCTCCCTGCCAACGAGAGCAGCGCCGCTCCCTTATACACAAACGTACTCCTCACCACACTACTCATGTACCTAGTAATAGTTTAAACGCCAATGCCCGCGACACCAGTACCCTAGGTGTATTCAAAATTTTCTCAACTAAGTACAATAATATTAAGAGAGTAATTTATAAATTATACCCAAAGAATTTAACTGATATTAGCGTTGACCTGTTGGGAACAAATAAGTACGTTTTGTAATTTCACATGATTAAACCGCCTTTTTGATTTATGACTTTTTAGTGAGTACACTATTTAGGGTCAAAGTCCCATATAGAATTATGTTGTCCTGCCATTTTATCTTTTATAAATACGAAAGCTCAAAAATAAAATACGATTGATACGAAGAATTCAAAGCCTATCGTGGCGTTTTAAATAAATTTTAAAAAAATCTGTACAATTCATACAGTTATTATTATAGCATATACAACTAGAATTATGCATTATCATCGTAAATACCTATGAATCCAAAATTATTGAATTTTTATCCCCATTCGTATTATTTCAATCAAATCATATCTGTACCTACCCATCGCCTTCATATTTTGGAATTTTGTGATATGTTAGAACCCTCGTGCCAAAAATAATATGTAAATACTAATGAGGTTATTCGATATAGAGTTTCGTGTTCAACAAATTAGGATCGAGAACGTAATCTTTAGAAAAATCACAAACATATTTCAGTAGAATAATTAAATTGTATTGAAATTCACGATTCCCAACATATAGACGTGTAAGCGTACAGTCAACAACAGAGTTTTGTTACCAGCGTTTCAAATAAAACTGTTCGACTATGTATGTACTTAATAAACTATGTGATGACAGCAGGTTATGTAGTCACTGCCAGGGTTGCGAATTTTGTTCGAAAGAGTCTCTGCGACAGTGGAACGCACAGGGCATTAGGAGGAACATGGATGGGTTTTATTCAGTAAGAGTCTGACACACCCTTCCGCTCCGTCTACTCTAGAGCGGAAGAACTCATTTGATGATGTACCATCCATAAAAAGGTCAAATAAAAAAATGTAATGTTCATCAGATTGTGTTATATAATATTAAAAAAAAATATAACGCTTACAATAATGAATGTGTCCCACGTATACTTACATTTACGGCAAAGTTATTAACTCCCGGGCAAGTTACTTATCTCTTTTGTTGGCTGTACTGACTCAGGATTTGATTGTACACACTTAGTAGTTTATAAACACATATTACAGAAGTTTCACTGTCTGGCATTCACGGGTCGATTTTCTGATATAAAGAACTTAATAAAATGAGATTTTATTAAGGTGTTCAAGCATTTATAAATGGATGACTGAATTCGACCTGTGTGTCGGTATTTATTTGTAGATCGATACCTGAAATATAATAGATGATTCCGATTGTGGATACTTTTAGGGAATATTAACTCCATGTTTGGTCAGGAAATTTAGGGCATTTTTTGTCGATACGCTCATTTTTCTCCATACCTTTAGATATAGCGTCAATTAATATCACCATCGATCTATTGGTTAAAAAAATGTTGTTGTGATTTATTAAATAAATAAATGAAAATAGCAACCTCTACTTTTTTTTTCTTTATAAACTTAATACCCCCAATATTTTGTTGCTTTTTAAAACCATGTTCTCAAGATTTTTGGAGCTTATTCCCTCCACCCTAGCTATTCTCATCACTTGACCCAAATTGACAGTTGTAGGTTGTAATTTATTGTAATTAATCAAGGGTTTCTTTTCCTTGGTATAATAATAATCGAGTGGAGTGGAGAAGGTTTCCTTCAAACTTATTTTAATTTTATCGATATACTAGGACTTGCTTCTGCCCGCGAGTTCGTCCGCGTGGAATAGTTACTAACCCCCCGATTCTTTGTGATATTGATTCGTTGGTGGCAGAAGTGGTGGGGGGCGCCCGACGTGACGGCACAGTGGTGGCATGCGCGTGAGCTGCGCGCGGTACTGAACAGGACTTGGAAATTGCAACATTACTTTATTTTTCTAAATTAAAATAATGTTTTAAAAATAAAAGTAGCCTAAGCTACTCTTTATTACATCAGCTACCTGTCAATAAAAGGTCCGTTAAAATCGGTCCAGCCATTTCAGAAATTGGCCGGAACAGTCAGACAGACAGACAGACAGACAAAAAATAAAAAAAAAATATTTCGGTGGATGTACCGTATGTCATATTAATATATGCATGTAGTAAAAAGCGGTTATTTCAATATTACAAACATACGATCCAATTTTATTTATATGTAAAGATGTACATACATGCCTACAATTTGAATAGGGATTTTGCGTCCGAACATGAAAAAAGCCTGGTATAGCTTCTAATATAGTACTGTCGCCTTAATTGGAACATGTCCAGATGTGAACAACATGGCGCAGTTGATGCAATTTATGTTACTCCATCCACTTATCAACAGGCCTAATAAATATAACGTTTAAAGATTCGTTCGATTCGAACGCGTTATTTTACAAAAGTGTGCAGCACTTTTGTAAAATAACGAGTTTTAATCCTTAGTTAAAAATTTATCCGACTGTTTAAAATCGACTGTAAATTTAATAATATGTACCTGAATAATTTAAATGATTCTTGCTTTTCTCTGATTTCCATCTGTCAATTTTATGCGAACATTAAAATTGAAACGAAATACACGTAAGAATATTGCGGATATTAAAGATATAAAAGTCAATTAAAATAAGCCGGAAGACTTTGCTGAAGCCCCAGCAATATTCTCAGTAAATCACGCTTTACTCGGAATATGAAAATGTGTAAAATGTAATGAAAACAAAACACTCTATCCGCATCGTTTCTCGTAGGACGTTTTTCCGGGAGTTTCTATATGAGGTAAAACGGTAAGGTAAAGTCAGAAGACAATATCTGTGTTTTTTTACCTAAAGTCGTATATAATGAAACCGATCTACACGTGCAACTAATTAAATTCATCAACAACACTCGAGCTCTGACTAATGAGAATGGATAATTGTTTATTTTTGACGTGGCAATAACGTACGTTGCCTTTTAATTTATTTCTCTTCAAAGAAATCAGCAATGAACTACATGTGTCGTTGTTCATTAGTAAAACATGGTTAGGTTATCGATTCAGGGTGGCTTTTGATATTTTGATTTGCGATTTTGAAATTACCTCATTACAATAGATATAAGAGGGCAGGCAGATCATAAGAGCTGTGAACATCTCCCTGTCAAAACTGCTGAAGTGAACATAAAGTAAGCTGTCAATCAATCCGATCAAGGTGGAACTACACCTAAGGTGTCACGGCGCGATGTTGACAGAATAGAGCGATTACCTATTTATTACACGAACTCGACTCAAACTCAAACTCAAACTCAAAGCATTTATTTCAATTAAACCCTTTACAGGCACTTTTGAATTGTCAAGTCGAAAGAGGTGAAGCTATCTGCACGTTCCAAAGCGTAGATCTCTATGGAGAAGAACGTGCAAGAAACTCCACGGACACTCTTTTAAATCATGTTCTGTATTACATTACGTTTAATACATCCTTTGGTGCTTCTATATGTGAGGACAATGCAAAGAAAAAAAAAGAAAGGAAACCACAAAACAATTCAAAGTATAAAGATTAAAACAAATCAGTGGCAGTTAAGAGGTGACCAGTCTCAACCGACGGCGCCCGTTCACGAACATGACGCGTGTATCGGCACCGTTTAGCTCAACCATTTTGAAGGGAACCGAACGATCCAACACGCACGCCACCATCAGCGAGACATTTGAGCGAGCATGACATGCTCTCAACTGCCATTTTAGTTCAAGTCACAAAGTAAACTATAAGGTATCACATGTAAATGGCTCCATGGTACCTACTCACATTTACAATATTTGAAAATAAAATGCTTCTACAGTATACAAAACTATGGTTTACATTAACCAAGCAAATACAGTAAAAAAAAGATAAATTATTTATTCTCAAAATAATATGATAAAAAAAGAATAAATAAATGAGACAAAAAAAAAAGGGCGAGCATCTCTTCCAAATATATAATCCTAACTTGTTAACCCAAGTGGTTGAGGCTGTGGAGCAGGACCGGCATTTAACCAAGCATTTTTATCAAGGATATAATCTTCCAGTTTATAATATGCTTGCCTACATAGTGTGCGTTTTATGCATGTTTTAAATTTTCTCTCATTCAATTGAAGAATATCGACTGGTATTTTGTTATAAAATTTTATGCAATACCCCATAAAAGAAGTGTGTACTTTAGCCAATCTAAACCTAGGTTGATCTAATTTGTTTTTTCGACAGTAAGTAAGCAAATAAAGTACAGCAACTTCTCCTACAAAAAGCGCAAAACTAACTCTGCATCGAGAAGTGTGTCGGCATCGTATCGTGGTGAGTATCAAAGATGCCAGAATAGTCCTCCAGCACGTGCCCAAGGACTGTCGTCGCTTTGCCGCCGCGGTTGTCCAGCTAGCGTCTGTGTAGAATTATCTTTCTAAATTTCTAGCATCACTTTCTGAAAATATTGTGCAATATTATTGGTCATTATTTCTTAAAATAAATGTGCTACCAAAGTGAGAGAAACGCCTGACTACATACTGTATTGAGAATTTGAGGTTGAGTCCTGTTCTAACTATTTAATTTTGGAAATTTGACAAAATTATGCTAGTCTTAATATTCAAAGTTTGCTTGCGATTAAGTCGGAGGGGATTGATACTTACGTAGGTTATCAAAATTAGTCATAAACTAAAGCAAATACGTAATAATTTAATGCCCAAAACTTTTAATATCAAGAAAACTACAAATAATAAGTTGAAACTGTACGATAGGATATTAACTGCAGGTAAGCTCTAAAGACGATATTCAAAGGTATCAAACCTTTGATAGTCTCAGTGAACAACACAGGATATTGAAGTGTGCCGATGAAGAATATATGGAAGGCGTGTCAAAGGCCGACACCTCTTTCAACTTTAAACAAAGGCGTCCTCTGCGGCTCAGAGGACACTCCATGTTCAGTCTGTCACGTGCAGCTATAAGGACCAAAATGTCGGAACACTACATTATTGGATTTTTTTAGGACAAGCTGAGGTTGGGATACGTTTACGGGTTGTTTTTGCTTGAAAATTATGCCAATTTTAGGTGCTGTTTTCTTTAGTTGATGTTCGGAAATTTAAATAGAAACTATGCCTGGTGCATGTTGCATGCTCGCTTGCATGCTGCATGTTTGTGTATGCTCGTTTGCATACTACATGCTTGCTTCATTTAGGGTATATGCTTGTTTGCATGTATGCATGCTTGCTGTATGCATGGAGTATGCTTGCTGTATGCATGGAGTATGCTTGCTGTATGCATGGAGTATGCTTGTTTGCTTCTTTTTTCTTGTATGCTTTAATTCTTTATTGTTCACTAAAACAACTTATATTGTATTAGACATAATAAAGTGCATGTACAAAGGCGAGCTTAACTCAAAGTTGAGTTTTCTCCCAGCAAACCTTTGAGTGATAGAGAGAGATAAGCATAGATACAATTTCTATTTTTCGTGCAGTTACAATTTTATTATTAAGGTAAATTATCTCTACATATGCCGTGTCTGTCCATTGAATATTTTTTCATCAAAATAAAAGAGAAACGTTTGGAAAAGACATAGCATACACATGAATGCATGAAAATAACAGCAGAAAAAAAATCAAGGAGATACTTGTGAAAAACAAGGATTCTAATATTGTATTATTTGTTTGTTTATTTGGTTGAACTCGCTAATCTCAGGAACTACTGCACTGGTTGGAATTGATGAATAGGACCAATACAAGCGGAGCATCAATGAAAAATGTTGCAAACACAGCTTTATTTTCTCTTTTATGTGACGCAGGACAGCTAGTTCTAACTATGTAATAATGAATATATGAAAGATGAGTCTTTCAATTATTACAGATTTAAAATGTATATGGTTCTACTTTGCAATTATTATGGATATAAAATTGATGCCTATAGATGATTCTGACTTACAAAAGAATGAGCTTTGAATGTACATATGATAAATGAGTCTTTGCCAAAAGACTTATGCGGAATGAAGACGGCACAGCACTTCCGACGAAGCAGACAGTCCAAGTTCAGCACTCCTTGATGCAAGATTAGTTGTATAAGTAAGTTTCCAGCTTATCAACCCTTATATTAGACCTTAATTTGAACGGAATGTACCTTATTGTTCCTGTATTATGGAAGGGAGAATTACTTTAAAAATTGAATGTGTTTTAAATTTGTAATTATATATGTATTATTTTCTTTGACATGTTTTCGATTATAATGTTTTAATGGTACTGTTTTATTTACCAAGATTTCCACACAATGTATATTGTTCCGAAATAAATGATTTTACTTTTGAAATCATCAAATAACTTCTTTCACTCTGGGCGAAGCTGAAGGAAGTGTCAGACTCTTACCGACTAAAATCCACCTGAGCTTAACCCTAGGCATGGACTATACCTGCATTCTATTTTCTAACTACTGGGCACACAGCTACATACAGTTCAAATTCAAAACACGATACGTATGTTTATCAAATGATGTGCAAAGATGCCGCTGCGCGTTGAAGCGAAACAACATATTATGTGATATTATCTATTTACAGACATCCCAAGAGTCCTTCGAGTCGAGAACTCACTGAATATATTCACTGAGCTGTGTCGCAATTAGGAAATTAACAATGAAACAAGGTTTCGTTTCTCCGATTTTGTTCCACTAAAACAAAACGACTGAATTTCTGTAATCCCTAGTTCTGGTTGGCTTGATTTTAGAACAAATTTTCGTCTCAATTATTCTAAAGAACTTGCTATGTGGCTTCACCGTGTTTTCACATTTGCCTTTTTCACAGAGCTATGTTTAAAATTAACAGGATATAATCCAAAGCCAAAGATGGATTGCGCCTCGACTTCCCCCATTAAGTTTTGGGACAGCAAATTTTCCTTCCCCTGCCGCCTTTGGTTATGGATCAATAATATACCTACAACGAACGTGACAGAATAAACGGAATACCTGAAAAAAGATTATTGTACTTATCATGATAAGCAGCTTTTACTATGGGATCAACTAGATTGTATAAACAATAAATCTACTCTCTCCAGTAGTTAATTCAAATATGCATTTAAAATGGACGGCCATGCGGCGTGAGTCTTTGGGTAATGAGAATCAAAGACAATACAACGGTAAAAACTGTAAAAAGGTTTACACCATCGTGCGTTTCAATAGAGACGTGCCTGCTGAAATATTCAGGTCCATTCAAAAATGTTCCTTTTGTGCCCACTTTGTAGCAACGAATTGGATGAGTACTTACATTTACATACCTACCTAGTATAGGACGATAGGTGTATAATATTGTTTTATTTATAGTTAGAAGAACATAGATATGTTTATTAAGTACATTTATTGTTTTATGACTCTTACGTCTTGAAAAATCTGTTCTTTCACTGATACACACACTTGCTCCCGGAAAATGTTTCCGTAACCATGTGCACAGAACAATGGCAACATCAGCTCGTATTTGCAAGTTATCACCATTATTAATGCGGGGCGGCGAAGTTGGCAAATTATTTTTATACCTAAAATCCCTTTAAAGCTCGGACAAAAGCCGCATTAGCTACAAATTAAATTCATGAAACCATAAACTGTTCCGTTGTTCGTAGCGTAAAACCGCCACTGTTTTGTTCTTTCAAAGGTATGATTTTGGCTTCACTAATATTATTACTGCTTCTTTTTGTTATGGAGTAACTGTTAAAGATTTTTTCGTCGGTTTTTTCTTTGAAAGCGCTCGAGCGAAACACGCAGTGCTTCAAAGAGAACTAATTTTAAACTCCATGATTAAAAACGATGTTCATTTTGTTTAAAGCCACTTGTCCGGATCGACGTGCTTGTCTTGAAATTGTAATTTAAAATAGCGCCCTTTTAGAGCTCGCTATAAAGAGACACTTGATACTTTCGTAGGACGAAAGGCTTTAAAAACGAGAAAAGCGAGCAATTCGCTAGCAAAAGATTCAACGGACCTCTTTATTTTTTTGCTAATGATTTGGGTAAAATATAATTTGCTATTCGTAGATATATTGTGCTGACACGGCTTTCGCTTATCTTTATAAGGATGCCGTTAAATTAACCTCAAATATCTATAAAAAAAAGTGATCGCACAAAGTGACTACTTGCACTAGACAAACAACTATATAAAATGAAGTGATGATAAAGTAACAATACACAAATACCTGTTCGATGCTGAAAATGTTCCTATCTCATGGATCAAGCATGTGCTGCGATAAAAAAAACAACGCAAAGCTCGTATTCTGACAAGAATCAAAAATGCTTTATAAACTAAATTGAGGAAAATAGAAAATCTCCGTATTATTTTCCATACATCAACATAATAACTTTCACCGCCATTTGTAATTACAACGGTGGATCCAACGCTGTCGTGGGGGGTGGGGGCCTCGATGGTAGGTTTTATCAAAGTAGCGGTACTATTCAAGCACAAAAAAAGAAATTAGCTTTACTCATAAGAAGCCTCTTTGGATTACTTTTCAATAAGTAATCAAAGACTTCCTTAAGTGTACACTACCTAAGGTATCTCGGAATTTTTGGTCCCCCCCCTCTCCTGGGTCCGCCAATGTGTATTTAATATTTCCTATTGCTTTACGCCCTTTCAATTTCTGGCAACACGTATGTCGCCTAAAAATGAAAGGGCGTATTTTAAAGGTTCTTATCGTCTCGATCGCGAGAGCCTTCCTAATCAAATCAGGTATTTACGTCGTTACGATATACTTAGAGGGGACTTCAAATAAACGTTTTACGTAAATACTCTTAATTGCACGGTACCTATAGAAGAGCTTGCCTATTGAATTTTGTAATTAGCGAACCGGAAAATTATGTTGACATTTATAGAAAATATCTGTATTGGAGAATTGCCGGGCGAAAGGACTGTTTTACTATAATTATCCTAAATACTTGTGTTGTCAACTCTCACATATAAAACTAAAGGCTTATTAGGGCTTTTTATTCTGGCCGCAAGAGCGACAAATGCGGCCATAGATCAGAAAACATTTCGATAGCACGGCATTATTTTTATGGAAGTATAAACAGCAATAACCCATTTTAATCAAGTCGGGAAACATGGAGGAAGAGGACTGTTCACAACAACCCACAAGGCGAAAGGACTCGTTAGCCAAACTTAAAAGTTAAACACGGAACGTAACATCGATCAACATTATCAAGTTAAAGGAGTTGCTTAAATACTTGTGATACATGTTTGACAGTAATCTGATTCTGAAGGGCTGTATCGATAATGATGGCAGTCACTCCACTCACACACGTCTACCGGGCAATCTGGACAGGCCTTAATTATCAAGAGCCACTTGATTAGATCAACTAAGTTCACAAACTGACATACATAAATACTCGAACTAGTACACGTCTATACGGTTTGTCACGCCTGTTTGTGTTTATGTACAGTCAGAGACAAGGAGCCTCAAACACTAGTTTTCTAAATCTATGTTTTGAGAAAAATATTTAGTTCAAATCGAAATAGATGTAACATTAAAAGAAATGCCAAAAAGCAGGTATCGTCAGGTGTCAATTTAAATTATATGCAAAAGTTGTATTGTATTGTGTAACGGGTAATCAGACTCAGACACAGAATATTTTACAGCAGTCTTACACAGTACTGGGTTATGGAGGTCAGATAGGCAGTCGTTTAATGCAAAGTACTGGTCTGTACTGCACATTAGCTGCATCTGTTATGACTGGAAGCCGACCCTAACATAGTTGGAAAAAGGCTAGGCAGATTATAAAAGTAGCATTGTCAATCGATTTTCGTCGCTGACCGTACCTAACTGTATTGATTTGGTACAAATAGATTTATGTGTATTGATACCTATTCATCTCCATTGTCTTATGAGATCGTAAACGTCTGGCGCTCAGTATCGAATGCTACAATAAATAGTCATGATGATATATAACCAACATTCACGGTGCTACTAAACTGATTATCGCACAGATGAATGCTATGTGCCTATTGTTTCTGTCTTTTATCTGTAGGCTTAAATCTAAAGTCAGTCTTAAGAACCACGTTGGGAGATTTTCGGCAAAGAATAGGCAGTGGGCTTAATGTACACAATACAAGATGACAATACTCTTGTCCCCGTTGCTATAGACACACGATACTTTACAGGTCGCATAGCCACCGTACACAATGAAACAATATTTGATACAATGAAGAAAGCTAGCCGTGGGCTCCAAAATAAGCAAAGATTTGATGGGAAAATATTATAGAATCTAAACGTCTTCACGACAAAAGAAAGACCAGATTATAGTACACAAAAGTATAAAACCTACAATATGTTACATATGCCTACCAAAGGACCAGATACATATTGTATTCTGGTCCTTACATACAGTCCAACAAGCTAGTAGGCACTGAAATTCCAAAATACAAAATCACAAAGGAGCGGCGAAAGGGCTAGTCACCCCGGTTCGAGAGGATTCAAATACAATTGGCTGGTACTCGAACCGACTTATTTGTGAGCGGGCAAATAGAAAAACTCTCCAGTTACATTACTACCTCGTACTTACGTTATTCTGTCGTTATTATTGAGCACTAGTGCTTCAGAAGGACGTTCATTTTTATTGCCTTTTGTTATTTACATGGAAATACAGAGAAATATAATATTAAGTATTTGTTCGAGCTGGAAGACTTATTAAAATATAAGGGATTTAAATTATGTATGTCTTTGAAAATATTATCGTATACCAGTACCTACATAAACTTAAGCGGAACAGTCAATCTGTTCTGTTAAAATCTCACTGAAAACTTTGGTGAAGTGAGCGTGAAGTAACCTGTCAAACCAGCAGGAAGGTGTGGAATTGACAGCTCAGTACAAGATTACTTCACCAAAATGTTTTCATGTAGAAATGTATGCAGAATAGGGTAGGTTGACTAAAAAAAGTCTAAATAGTCCGTCAGACAGATTTCCAAAAAACATTGGAAACGTATTTTTTCTTTATTCACGCATACTTAAAACGAAAACGATACCACAGTAAAAATATGGAACAGTATGGAAACTAAGCCCATTTGTTGAAATAATTACCTACGCTCCAGTAGAGAGTTAGGGTTGTCACTTTTAATGTTTGCAATAAGTGTTTTATTGGATCGAAGTTCTTTAACACGACTTGCGGTAGGAGTTGACTGGGAGAAATAGTCACGCGAAAATGCGTTAGTGCATGTTATTCCATGCGACTTTCTTCTTTGGTCAAAATGTAAATAATGCCATTTCTTATTTGCCATGCCTTAATCAAATATAACGAAATAAAATCGGAGAATTAATGCAAAATCGAGATATGTATTGCAATGAACGATACGTAAGTTTATTAAAATTAAAAGTTAATATAGTTACAGCAAAAACATAAATATTCCCCTTAAATTACTGATAAAATATTATTGAAAATGTACATGTTACATAAATCCAGAAAAAAAATAAGCTAGTGGTTATTTTTTCTAGATTTATCGACGAAATAGACCACTTTTTTAAAGTGAAATTTTTAGTGTTTCATAGTGTTATCAATTAATAAGGTACTGAACGAACTAAACTTCTTAATATGTATATCTTTTTCCTAATTTACACATTTTGAAATGGTACTTACAAAGGCCAGTCTTGTACAGTTAAGTAATATGGCGTTAAATATATTTAATGGGGTATATTCCGAGTTAGTAACAGTAATAAAGATCCAAAGAAAATCTAAACAAAATTACAAAGAGTTATTTTTTTAAGTATGTATTTATTTGCTTGTAGGCGGTAATCCCTAGAAGTACTAATCTGATTAATCGGATCATCGACTACCAACAAAGAACAATAAACAAATAGGCTGGCATAAACGGTTTGCGATTTTTCCAAGAAAAGTATAAAAACAAAAAAAAACAATAAAATGTGCTGTGCTAAAATATGCTGAAAATACTTTCTTATTCTTCCCATTACGTTATTTTTTTCCAAAAAACAGTTGGCAACCCTATCCTGTCCTTACCAATG
This sequence comes from Hecatera dysodea, assembly GCA_905332915.2. Classification (NCBI taxonomy): domain Eukaryota; kingdom Metazoa; phylum Arthropoda; class Insecta; order Lepidoptera; family Noctuidae; genus Hecatera; species Hecatera dysodea. The sequence continues at coordinate 9,953,677 of HG995309.1, forward strand.
ACTTATTATAATCTACGAGTATATAGGACACATGATATATAGGCGCCTTATGCACCAACATCGTAACGCATCTATAATTTTATTACAACTCCCTATAACATTGTCTGCCTAAAAACGCATAAGTATAGGTTGTATAGTCTGTCCCAAAAACAAAACACGATCAGTCTACAGGCAGTTATAGCCGAGGTATAAACATTTTACGCTCGAGTAATTGCGTCAGCACAAAAATAATGGCGTCGAAGAATTAGCGGTAATAGAGTTCGAGACTAAGAAGATAGATACTGATAAATAGAGCTGCGGGACTCTGACAACAACCAGAATTAATCACGTGGAAACAAACGAATTTGTTGTTAGTTTACATTAGTTTTGTATAGTCTAGTTATGAAGCCGAGCTAACGGATGGTCCCTAAGTCTATAAAGCTAGCATAAGGAGCGGTTTCAGGCGATCGTTCTCATTACCTAGTTGAGAGGGCCCGCATGCGGGCATTGAAAGATTTGTGTAACGAATGCCGTATGACTCGAATTTGTTCAGAGATGTGCGAGTCTTTGCACGCTTTGATCCCCGTATAAGGTAGTACCATAAGTTGCTATCGATTAAATTATAGACCAATGAAAATCAACCTTTACATGTGCGACTTGCGGAGTGGAACACCCTAACGAAAACTTGTTTGACCGCATCACTGAACTCTTTATCTCTGCCGTTCGCACCGACCCCGCTATCCACCGCCACTTTAAATATTTTCACTCGAAATTCGCCATTCACCCTTCTTTTATTTAAATCGGAGTATGATTAATATATTAAGCCATTTCACGTAAATGTGCAGTGAATGTAGAAAAAACAGTGGAATAAAAGTATAAAGATAATCGTATTTAAAGTTTAATTCTGTGCCTTTAGCTGTGTAGCGAAGTATAATTAAGCAAGATACAACTATATTAAATGTTGGCTAGATCATTCATAATCCTGCTGTAATACTTAAGCAATATTACTTAAGTATTATTTAAGAATACCTTTACTTATTTATAGACCTAAAAGTTATATAAATAGTTATCGACGATAGCGTACACATATAAAATACTAATTTTGTATAGTTTTCGATATTGAGATAGATTCATGATAGCACAAGTTTAAACCTTAGTGGTTTTTGGTTGCTATTTAACTCAGATAATACTGTATTCTTTTGTATAAGTGATAAATAAATTTAAAAAAAGTCCTATATAACTAAGCCGTAGTTAGAATAGGCCAAACCAAAGGCGTTAAAGAGATTATATCAGGTTAGCAGCCCGTTCACTAACAAAACAACTAAAAACATTATCCTATGTAAATGTTTTCACAATTTTCATGTTTGATGCGAACAGCAAAATATATAACATGTAAAACATATTTCGGACTAACACAGGATTTAATTAGATTCAATAAAACGGATGACATTTCTTAAATGCTTTCATTTATCAAAATAATATACGGATTTGTATACTATACGACTTCGTTCGCGTCAAACTCGTAAATTCCGTTAATTTTCCGCATCGGCTGCAATGACAAAATCCATTCACTTGCATTACATTTACTTAAATTACAAACAGACACTTCATTTTTAATATATAGATGCATTAATTGTGGGATTTCTCGATTTGTACGTAACTCGTAGGTACGTAGTAGCTGATGAACTCATCGGAAAAATAAGAATAATTTAATAAATTATGAGAGAGCCGGCGAAATATATTGACTACAACTAGTACTCTCTAAGTACTAAGATATTATTTTACATCAGCATAAAAAAAATTATAGTGACACTAAAACCCGCAAATCCAATATAGGTACTCTCACGAACCGAAAATAACCAACAAAAACCGTAATAATTATGAAAAATATTTCACACTAACACAATTATTAGTAGAAAATATTTTGCAGTCGTATTCGACAGGGTGTGGGGGGTGGTGGGTGTCGGGGTGTTTGCTCCTCGTCTGCCGGCAATAAAACCGTTACAAGCCGTAGACGGATTCTGTGCCCCCTGGCCGTCTGCGAATGGTACTGACTGATGTATTCATTTCACCGTAAACTGACTGGATTCAGAGGAAGATAGATTGATGTTACACGATGTTTAATGTCTCTAGTAGCTATAAAAGATCATTAATCTGTTAACATAAATTGTGGCTACATAACATAACATAAACAGCCTTTTAATGTTCTCACTGCTGGGACACAGGCCTCCTCTCTAGGAGAGGGAATGGGCTGTAGGCCGTAATCCACCATGCGGGCCCAGTGCGGGTTGGTGAATGTCACATGTCATCGAATTTTTTTTTTTGGTTCTGGGACATGCCGGTTTCTCACGATGTTTTCCTTCACCGTTTTGAGATCAGTGAAAATGAAATTAATTACACAAAGTAATGCGCCTGGTTGGGTTTGAACCCGCGACTTACAATTCGTAAGTCGGGGCCGTTATCACTCGGCCACCACTGCTACTGAAATTGTGGCTATGTTAACAGAATTCATTTTTTCACCTTCCCAGTGAATTTTAAATCCAATAACTTTTCTCCAAACACTGTGACATATCACTGTAGTTTTTGCAATATTCAAAGTTTGGCTTAACGTCGAAATTGAATTTTAAGCCTGTGTTTTGAAACATAACTACTATGACAAACCGTTTTGCAATAACAACGAAATACTGAGTTATTCATGCAATCGTTTGCTCTCGATATTGGCTACTTGTTGGCGCAGTGATTATTTTCTCGTTATATATTTTCATATAAAACTTTGCATCTTCCTTCTCTGAATCTCTCAGGAATCTCATTTTAGTAACGGCTGTTGCCAAATGCTTGCTGATATGAGCAAAAAGCGCCGCAAAATGCATTTTTTCTATTATTTTCGGGTGTTTTTGCGACGGGCGGCGCTGGATAATTTAATACTGCAATATGGAAAGACCTTTACTCACAGTTGTTAGCCCTCGCTCACACGTTTTCAGATAAAATATTCACACCGCAACTCGGTTACCTCGATGAACTTTTGAATTTTCAGTTCGGATTTGCATTGCTCGGGTTAGTTCGCATCATATTTTCCTATTCGGCATATCGAATCTTTCTACCTGTTTGAAAATACAAGCACAACGATTTAAATGTTGTTTTCGATGGTACTTCAAACCGAATACATTATTGGGTGTTTGTAATAGAACCAAGTATCCAAACAGGTCGTAATCAAATAGTTTTTCGTACTTTGTGTAGCTTAGTGGTCTCTAAGCCCCGGCTGAGCGCACTGGGCGGACTGTATAGGCATTAAATTAAAAGTTCGGTTAAGAGCACACGACACGGTTCATTGGATAATAAACGATTATTGCCGCCCACACGCTGGCAACACGTAGAATATAGCCTCCATTTTTTCGGGCAACATTTTTTTCTGTTACAGTGCTCGCGATAATGGTAGTTAGACGTAAAATATTAAATAATAGGCAGCAAAATGTGCCCTAGTTTCTTTAGACTGGAAAAAATACAAACTTTAATATATAGGTAAAGGTATATATCGCGTGTTAAATATCGTCCTTTGTCTTAAAATGGTCAAAAGTAGGCTTAAAGTTTGTTTAACTCTTTACTTAACTCAGCTTTTCGTTTACGTAAAAAAATATATATATAAGAGTTTAGTATGGTTTGGAAGAGCATCTTAGTATTTCAAGGTGGACCCTTTCTAGTTCGGTGAAGATCTGATGATAAACAGAGATAGGAAACGGAACTCTTCAATAAATTATAGCAAATCTGTCGGAATAGCTGTAATCGCACGTCTGTTTATTATTTACAAAAATTAATACTCCGTACGCTGTGATAGGTACGTTTAGGTGGTGGGGATGTACTACGTTGAATGTTTTTTTTTACAAAAAAAAAACAACCGACATAGGGGTCTAAAAAAAAGTGTAAAATAACTTTAATTTCGGAAGTCGGTATTTAAGAAACGAAGAAACAACCAAAAACACCGAGTTCCGACGCACAAGCTTTCGAATACAAAAATAATCATCAAAATCGGGACACCCAGACCCCAGTACAAAGTTAACACACACAAAAAAATACAGTCGACTTGAGAACTTCATCCTTTCTTTCCTTTCTTTTTGGAAGTCGGTTAAAAAACGAAGAAACAACCAAAACACTCGGTCGTATTCTTTTGTAAAAAAGTTTTTTGAAAGATAAATAGTTGTATGAATAACATTCATAAGTTAAGTTTTTAGACGGAAATCTAATCTAACCTAATCTTTTTATTTACAAAAGATAATTCCACATAGTCGTTTTCCTACAAAAGGCTCGATATTTCCACTTTAACTTGTAATTTGTTCTAAAAACCAAATCCTTATTTGTTGAGCGCTTGTTGGAAGTGTTCGCGATAAAAGAATAATGTGCAAAGGTACTTAACCTGATTACTTAGTTAGTACGATTACAAACAAAAAACATGGAGGAGCACATTTTCACAAATAAATACCATTAGCCGTACGAAACTGTCGTTAACGTTTATTCTGCTCGTTGCTCGTTGTATTGTAATTGCTTGTTGAATGAGCAGACAGGAGCAGAGCTTATGTTTATTAGTTTGTAGTTAAATTGTACAGTAGAAAGCATCACCAATTCTATGGTTAGTGGAAGAAATGCTTAAATAAGAGGTACAAAACTAGACAGCGTTAGATACATATATACATAAATATGTATGTATATATCCATCCGTCACCAGACAATTGCAGGTTCCGTAACATTGTAATAAACCTTTGTTAGATTATAATTCTTCGATATTACAATATATATAACGTCATTTTTGGCGTTTGACCATCGCTTTAGCCACGCTAACGCTTTTCACTTGTGAGCCTCAGATGGTCACACTATCTCAAACTGCGCATACCGTTCCCATAACTAAAGGACCAGATATAGGTACCTATCGAATTGTGACTTCACTCCACAGTACACGCCGCTCTCAGCCCGACCCTCGGGAGTACAGTATGTTATGTGATTGCTTGTTGAATGAACCGACAGGAACAGAGCTTGTTTCAAATATCTAGCTAATTAGTTTCTTCACTGTGTGCTGATATCCGCAAATGTAATTGATGTTATTGGTATTACCTACTGACTGATTAAAGTGATGTCAATAATATGGGGAATTTGCTAAGTGAAATTTAATTTGGTTAATTGAAATGTTTAGCTTAATACCTATGTAAAAAAATATGATGATTTGATTTATGGAAAAAGCATAATCATTGTCCAAAGACTTTGTTTTCTTTTATATTCTGTTGATCTTTTATTGTATGTTTCTGTATATTTAAATTGGCGAAGTGAGGTTACAAGGATTTTTATGGAAAAACAACATTAATGAAGATTTTCCAGAAAAAAGGTAGTCACGTAGGCGCATCCTCCAGCAATAAAATGGCAACTGGAGTTATATATAGGTATATTTTATCTTATAAAAAGATATCGTCTTTTTCTATCACAATACAGTGTATCAATAAATCTGCCTAGCCTTTTCTCAACTATATTGAGGTCTGCTTCCAGTCAAACCGGATGCAGCTGAATACCAGTATTTTACGTGTAGTGGCTGCCTACCAGACTTCCATAACCCGTTTACGGGGTAACACGGCACTTCTTGGCAAGACTGGAGTCAGATTCTCAGGCTACTGACAATTTGGAAAAACTGCCAACCCTGCTGTAGCGTCAAATAATAAACCCGCAATCGGTGATACATATACCTACCAAGCGCAATCCAAATCTCGAGTCATACACTTTGTGTTGAAGCTGCAATATCAAACATGGAGCTGCCTATGAAACACCTACAACAAAGTAACTGGGTAATACTGCATCCTGTGTCCCTTGGCAAGGCTGGGGTCAAAGTACTGGCTTCTGACTGGGAAATGAGGAGTCTCGGTATGTAATCAAAATCAAAAGTCATTTATTCAAACTAAGCTTTTTTTTTTGGATGGGAAGTCATCAAATGACTTCTCACGCTCTGGGCGGAGCGGAAGGGAGTATCAGACTCTTACTAACTAAAACCCACCCGTGGTCCTTCTTGTGCCCTTTGCGTTCCAGGACCGCGGTGACTCTTTTAAACAAATTACGCAACATTCAAACTAGGCTGAGAGCCAGCACTTTTTGAACGTCAAATTTTACATAAAGACAGTCCCCCTAAACGCCCACCCGTCACCACTTCCTAGTAATTTAGCTGGGAAGAATAATGTATGGTGTACATCCCTTTGCTTAACCTCAAAAATTAACCCGTATGTCGGTAATGTAGCCCCGAGCACCTTTATAAAATAAGTGCATCATACAACGAAAATATATAGCAAAGTTAGTTCCTAAAGACAGAAAGTGGAGTAAAACTAGCTACTAAGCATTCGCTGGTGCAGGTAAAGTTTTCAGCTCGACTGATTAGTCGGGCTTCTTGTACGTCTTGCGAATTGATTAAGGTATAACTTACATTAATTTCACATGATAAATTCAGGAGCCGATTCATCAAAAACTTACTTAGCCAGAATTTAGTATCTGGGATTCAAAGGATTAGTTTGAAGTAGTAAGGAGGATGGATTATATTATTTCTTAGGAATGGGAATAAGTAGGATTGGTTCAGGTGCGATTGGATAGCAGTTCGATGAAGGGATTAGATAATCAGGGCATAATTACCTGCCTTCATGCAGTAAATCTAAATTTATAGTATTAATTTGTGTATGTCTTTTTTATTTAACTTTTTATAAAACTACACTATCTCTGAATGCCCCCTGAATAGGCGAGGTTTCTGTCTACGGGGACCGAAGCTGTAAGAAGTTAGTCATTTAGAAATGCTAACACAATATCACTTTACTTCCTATACCACTCGCTATATAATGTGCAAAACAACGTCGAATCTTCTGTGTAAAATTCAATGTGTTTGTGTGATATATCTCACCCACGACCCAGGAGAAATTTTAAAAAAAATCACAAATAAATAATAGACATAGTTATTATTTTCTATACAACGGCATGATTAAGTTACAAAATATATCAAACGCGATGGTAAAGCTGGTGTAACTGAAGAGATATTGTTTCCAAATTCAGAGAACTTTAAGACAATGTGAGCAGCTCGGCTTAACAATCTTGAACGACCCAAATAGTTTCCCAACTTGAACTACTTATGACTATAGCCCGATACTAAACTTGCGTAATCTATGAGAAAGCGGGTACATAACTAACAGAAAATGCTGTTTTTTTTAAGTGTATGTGAAAATATATTTTATAGACTTTTTAGTAGGTAGGTACATTTTCTATTTTAATTTCGACTGTGAACCATAACAAAAGAAACGATTAAACTCACAAGGGTTTGCACTTACAGCAAAATGCACGAAATATCTCCATTTTTCAAAATATTGCTGTAAAAATGTTGCAGCGAGAGAAATGAGTTTTCCCACAAGCCACAGCATTGTGTTATGACGAGAAAATAAAAAGGAAACGCACTCGATTCACAGCAGCGATGCGAAATATGTTATAAACTTGATAACGCGCCACACGAAACATTGTAGTGATAACACAATATTATGTTGACGATAATACCCTGCCCAGGAGACATTTGTTTCCCCCGGAACTTTTTTGTAACATCGTCGCAGCGGTGTAGAGCAAAAACTATTTTTAATACCCGGAATATATTGTATTTTGATTATGGATTAAATTGTGTATCAAATAACTGTACTGTATGTAATTTTCATAGGAATGTGTTAGTTAAGAGTTTTTATTTTAAGTGTATATAGTAATAACTACTTCACTTTATGAATGTACAGTTTTTTTTTAAGTTTCAATGTTTGTTCAAATATGTGAGTAGCCTGTAATTAATTAGAAAATGATTAATGGGTAATACATTTACTGGCGATACTTTGTTCTTATAACTATGGTGATGGATGATGGGAACTCTAGGTGCATCGCCCTCACATATATTATTTTAAATAATGCAAAAATATTCCGATTGCTGTGTACATTTTTTTTGTATACATAAAACAAACAAAAAAACGTGCAGCAATCGGAATCTCTATTTAATTCATTTATATATATATATAAACACATCAAAAGTATCTAGGGATCAACATATATTTTTGCAATAACTTTCCTCCTGATTGATATTAATTAAAATTTTCTTTAAGGATTCATCAAATAAAGTGTTTTCGTTTGTCACAGTAACGATAAACCAAGTCACCTTTGCATTAATAAAGAAATTTGCCATTTTCCTAATAAAGGGATTTTTGACATTTGAACCACTAACATTAAAGTTCGAAAAAAAGACTGAAATAACAGTTTTCTTTAAAATTTTATTGGGTAACTTAAACAATTAATAATCCGTGTTTCTACCGCGAACACTAACAACACAAGAACATCGGTTTGGCATACTCAAAATGAGTTCATCCAAATCACGCTGTGGAATGGCCGCCCATGTTCGTTGCAACAACAAAAAAAGGTCTTCTTGCGACTGGATACCCTCCATATTCGGCAGAGCTCTTCGCTTACCTTGGCTGAGCGCCATGGAGGACGGTATCGCTGCACCACACGGAGACAAGACCGATACATTCAAATCTTAACTCGAAGAGCTCCAACAATAACCGCCATGATGTTAGCCGTGAGGCTTCATCACTCTTCAGGGAACTTAATTAGCGACCAAACAGTCAGAAACCGCTTGCATGAAGTGAACTTTCATTCCCGAAGACCGCTACGGGTACCACCTATAGCAATGCACAATCGTAAGATTCGATATCAATGGGCTCTTGAACACAGAAATTGGGCAGAAGAACAATGGCGTTTCGTGTGCTTTTCTGATGAGTCTCGTTTTGGTATGAGACCGGATACAAGACGTATACGACACTGGAGAACCCCTGGACGCCAACAGCGATTAAAATCCTGCCAGGAAGTCCATCCTTATAGTGGTGGAACCATCATAGTATGGGCGGGTATTTGGATCGGCGGAAGAACTAAGTTGATTTGGATCAGAGGCAACCTCAACGCTCAAATTTATGCTGAGACGATTGTATCAGACGTCATCGTTCCTCTACAAGTGCAAATCGGTCCCTTATTTCAGTTAATGCATGATAATGCACGACCGCACACCGCAAGAGTTGTAAGACAGACTCTCGCCGCAGCTAACATCAATGTCCTGCCCTGGCCTGCTCAGTCGCCAGACTTGAACCCGATTGAGCATGCATGGGATATGCTACAGAGAAGAGCTCTGCCGAATATGGAGGGTATCCAGTCGCAAGAAGACCTTTTTTTGTTGTTGCAACGAACATGGGCGGCCATTCCACAGCGTGATTTGGATGAACTCATTTTGAGTATGCCAAACCGATGTTCTTGTGTTGTTAGTGTTCGCGGTAGAAACACGGATTATTAATTGTTTAAGTTACCCAATAAAATTTTAAAGAAAACTGTTATTTCAGTCTTTTTTTCGAACTTTAATGTTAGTGGTTCAAATGTCAAAAATCCCTTTATTAGGAAAATGGCAAATTTCTTTATTAATGCAAAGGTGACTTGGTTTATCGTTACTGTGACAAACGAAAACACTTTATTTGATGAATCCTTAAAGAAAATTTTAATTAATATCAATCAGGAGAAAAGTTATTGCAAAAATATATGTTGATCCCTAGATACTTTTGATGTGTTTATTTATATATATACACAGGTATCTACCAACACCACGCTGGGTGAGGAATCAGTAAAAACTTGTTCTCATTCTACACCCACAGTTTAGGTTTGATTCAAATTCATGGCAATACATTCCCTCAGAGGTGGGCAGTAGGTAGATATAACATAACTTTATACATACATTTACGTACCGCAGCCTTTCCAAACAAAACGGTCCTTTCTTCGCCAACTTATAATAAATCCTTCACCTTTTTGCTCCCACATGGACAATAAAAATGTGTGACGTAAGACAACATTGCACCATGTGCGGTTCCAGCTCAGGTCGGGTCAGGCAACACCGCATTGCAGCACCTGGCAACACACTATAATTACATTTTTAAATAGGAAATTGTTTTTATTGCAACACTGGAGCTCTCGCTATTGTGTTATTGTAACTATGGCAACCGATAAATAGAATACGTTGTAGTTTTTAAACTAATGGTACAAAGCGCGGGAAACCTGAAGTTTGGCGGACGTGGTTTTCTTTCTCAATTTTTGAATTAATTATAAAATATTGGATTAGATTAAGTTTTTGTATATATTTTTATCTTAATATTTAGTAGTTTAGTTAGTTTTAGTGTTTTATCTCCTTCGGTAAGTGTTTTTAAGTTTTTTAGTTTATTGTAGTTTTAATATGGATCCTCCGGATGACCCCGGAGGTGGAACATTGCCGCCCGAAGTGGGGCATTATATTACAGTTTCGAACAACGACACTAGTGTTGATACTGATGGTTCTATCAGCACTTCTAATTCCAAAAGAAAAAGGATTTCTTCTCGGCCTACTTTATGTAAACATTGCAATAAAAAAAGGCGCAAAAGTGGCGGGAAACGTCACAACGATTGTAGTTGCGGTGAGGTGGAAATGGAAACAGAATATGTAAATCAAAATCAAAATCAAAAGTCATTTATTCAAACTAGGCTGAGCGACAGCACTTTTTGAACGTCAAATTTTACATAAAGACAGTCCCCCAAAACGCCCACCCGTCACCACTTCCTAGTGTTTTAGCTGGGAAGAAGAAGTGGCGCAACAAACTCCCCAGCAACACATCTGTCTGTTGCGTTTTAAGAACTTGAATTTATACAATAGTATGCAAAGTCATTACATGCCAAAGGTAGGGAAAAAATCAATTATCCAACATGGAAATATTAAATCAATTCACTATAAAAACATTGTAAAAAAAATTTGACCTACATAGTCATAAAAAATTACACAAAACAAAAAAAAAAATATATATATATTATATTATATATAATTAAATAACCACTCACTCACTCACTGATTGACATAATTGTTCTCCCACTTGCCGTGCTAGGAGGGGAAAACTTTTTACGGGGTTGTATAGAAGGTGTCGGGGTGAGTATGGGAAAAATCTGAAACTACCCCTTTTCAACCCCCTTCTTTCAACCCCATTGCTTATCTCAGAAACCTGACGTCGAAGAGAAAAATGGTTTTCGGGGTTGCATAAAGGGTGTTTGGATGAGTTGAAAACGAAAAAAAAAACTACCCCTTTTCAACCCCCTTTTTACAACCCCTTTGCGTATCTCAGAAATCTGACATTTTAGAGAAAAATGGTTTTCGGGGTTGTATAGAGGGTGTTTGGATGAGTATATGGCCAATAAAAAATTCAACCCTATTCAACCCTTTTCAACCCCTACTTTCAACCCCTTTGCGTATCTCAGAAACTTGACATTGTAGAGAAAAATGGTCTTCGGGGTTGTATAGAGGGTGTCTGGATGAAAATATGGCCAAAAAAAGTTCAACCCTTTTCAACCCCCTTCTTTCAACCCCTTTGCGTAACTCAGAAACCTGACATTGTAGAGAAAAATGGTTTTCGGGGTTGTATAGAGGACATCTGGATGAATATATGGCCAAAAAAATTCAACCCTTTTCAACCCCCTTCTTTCAACCCCTTTGCGTAACTCAGAAATCTGACATTGTAGAGATAATAATTGTTACTAAAAATACCAAAAAGACACCGCGGGTTGCTTGCAACTCGCGCCCCCAAGCGAAATACTAGTTATATTATATATAATTAAAAAACCACTCACTGACTGATTGACATAATTGTTCTCCCACTTCCCGTGTTAGCAGGGGGAAACTTTTTATGGGGTTGTATAGAAGGTGTCGGGGTGAGTATGGGAAAAATCTGAAACTACCCCTTTTCAACCCCCTTCTTTCAACCCCATTGCTTATCTCAGAAACCTGACGGCGAAGAGAAAAATGGTTTTCGGGGTTGTATAGAGGGTGTCTGGATGAGAATAAAACGAAAAAAAAATACCCCTTTTCAACCCCCTTTTTACAACCCCTTTGCGTATCTCAGAAATCTGACATTTTAGAGAAAAATGGTTTTCGGCGTTGTATAGAAGGTATTTGGGTGAGTATATGGCCAATAAAAAATTAAACCCTATTCAACCCTTTTCAACCCCCTACTTTCAACCCCTTTGCGTATCTCAGAAACCTGACATTCTAGAGAAAAATGGTCTTCGGGGTTATATAGAGGGTATCTGGATGAGTATATGGCCAATAAAAAATTCAACCCAATTCAACCCTTTTCAACCCCCTACTTTCAACCCCTTGGCATATCTCAGAAACCTGACATTGTAGAGAAAAATGGTTTTCGGGGTTATATAGAAGGCATCTGGATGAAAATATGGCCAAAAAAAATTCAACCCTTTTCAACCCCCTTCTTTCAACGCCTTTGCGTATCTCAGAAATCTGACATTGTAGAGAAAAATGGTTTTCGGGGTTGTATAGAGGGTATCTGGATGAGTATATGGCCAAAAAAATCAACCCTATTCAACCCTTTTCAACCCCCTTGTTTCAACCCCTTTGCGTATCTCAGAAACCGGACATTTTAGAGAAAAATGGTTTTCGGGGTTGTATAGAGGGCACCTGGATGAATATATGGCCAAAAAAAAATACAACCCTTTTCAACCCCCTTCTTTCAACCCCTTTGCGTATCTCAGAAACCTGACATTCTAGAGAAAAATGGTTTTCGGGGTTGTATAGAAGGTGTCTGGATGAGTATATGGCCACTAAAAAATTCAACCCTATTCAATCCTTTTCAACCCCCTACTTTCAACCCCTTGGCATATCTCGGAAACCTGACATTGTAGAGAAAAATGGTTTTCGGGGTTGTATAGAGGGTGTCTGGATGAGTATATAGCCAGTAAAAAATTCAACCCTATTAAGACAACGCGAGTTGCTCGCAACTCGCGCCCCCAAGCGAAATACTAGTTATATTATATACAATTAAAAAACCACTCACTGATTGACTGATTGATTGACTGATTGACATAATTGTTCTCCCACTTCCCGTGCTATGAGGGGAAAACTTTATATGGGGTTGTATAGAAGGTGTCGGGGTGAGTATGGGAAAAATCTGAAACTACCCCTTTTCAACCCCCTTCTTTCAACCCCATTGCTTATCTCAGAAACCTGACGTCGAAGAGAAAAATGGTTTTCGGGGTTGTATAGAGGGTGTTTGGATGAGTAGAATACGAAAAAAAAAACTACCCCTTTTCAACCCCCTTTTTACAACCCCTTTGCGTATCTTAGAAATCTGTCATTTTAGAGAAAAATGGTTTTCGGGGTTGTATAGAGTGTGTTTGGATGAGTATATGGCCAATAAAAAATTCAACCCTATTCAACCCTTTTCAACCCCCTACTTTCAACCCCTTTGCGTATCTCAGAAACTTGACATTGTAGAGAAAAATGGTCTTCGGGGTTGTATAGAGGGTGTCTGGATGAAAATATGGCCAAGAAAAATTCAACCCTTTTCAACCCCCTTCTTTCAACCCCTTTGCGTAACTCAGAAACCTGACATTGTAGAGAAAAATGGTCTTCGAGGTTGTATAACTTGTATAGAGGACATCTGGATGAATATATGGCCAAAAAAAATTCAACCCTTTTCAACCCCCTTCTTTCAACCCCTTTGCGTAACTCAGAAATCTGACATTGTAGAGATCATAATTGTTACTAAAAATACTAAAAAGACACCGCGGGTTGCTTGCAACTCGCGCCCCCAAGCGAAATACTAGTTATATTATATATAATTAAAAAACCACTCACTGATTGACTGATTGACATAATTGTTCTCCCACTTCCCGCGCTAGGAGGGGAAAACTTTTTATGGGGTTGTATAGAAGGTGTCGGGGTGAGTATGGGAAAAATCTGAAACTACCCCTTTTCAACCCCCTTCTTTCAACCCCATTGCTTATCTCAGAAACCTGACGGTGAAGAGAAAAATGGTTTTCGGGGTTGTATAGAGGGTGTCTGGGTGAGTATTAACCGAAAAAATAAATTACCCCTTTTCAACCCCCTTTTTACAACCCCTTTGCGTATCTCAGAAAACTGACATTGTAGAGAAAAATGGTTTTCGGGGTTGTATAGAGGGTATCTGGGTGAGTATATGGCCAATAAAAAATCAACCCTTTTCAACCCCCTTCTTTCAACCCCTTTGCGTATCTCAGAAATCTGACATAGTAGAGAAAAATAGTTTTCGAGGTTGTATAAAGGGTATTTAGATGAGTATATGGCCAATAAAAATTCAACCCTTTTCAACCCCTTTGTTGTTAGTCAAAAAATACTAAAAAGACAACGCGAGTTGCTCGCAACTCGCGCCCCCAAGCGGAATACTAGTATATATATATATAAATGAACTCGTATAACCTGTCATAAGCTAAATTATAGAGAAAGAACATGATAAATATGACATTGTCTTGCGTTCAACACAGCGACCAACTATCTTTGTCGTCTAAATAGTCATTAATAGAATAGTATGCCTTCGAACAAAGGTTAGATTTAACTTTAGCTTTAAATGAGTTAAAAGGCAGGTCAAGAAAAGAAAGCGGAAGTTTATTGTAAAAACGGATACCGAGCCCCACAAATGACTCATGGACCTTACGAAGTCGGTGGGAAGGAGCATGTAGCTTGTGCTTGTTTCTGGTGTTAAAGTTGTGGATGTCGCTCAATTTACAGTATAGATGTATATTTTGCCTAATATATAGAATGTTTGCAAAAATGAATTGAGATGCTACTGTAAGAATTCCAATGTCTTTAAAAAGTTCTCTTAATGAAACTCTAGGCCCTAGCTGATATATTGCTCGCACAGCACGTTTTTGTAAGACAAATACATTTTGTATATCAGCAGCTTTTCCCCACAACAGAGGGAAGATTTTAAAACTTAGGAGGATTAAGAGAAAAACTATATTAGACGATAAACCTCAGTTAAAAAATACAGAAACTGTTATTTTGACATTCGATGGTCAAGTTTTACCAAAGCGGGTGTATATGTGCTACTCTTCTCTAACAGTCGATTTATACATTTATCCTACTATACAATGCTATAACTGTTGCAGATATGGTCACGTTAAAAATCAATGTAGGTCAACACCTAGATGTTATAAGTGCGGTCAAGGTCACTCTGGGGATGCTTGCACCGTCTCTGAAGACAGCATACGTTGTTGCCTCTGTAAAGGATACCATGAGGCAACTAGCAAAAAATGCTTAGAATATGAGAGGCAGAAAAACATTAAGGAGTCAATGGCCAAGTCCTGCATTTCGTATGCTGAAGCTTCAAAACTTCATCCTACAATTTCAAAAATTTCTTATGCTGATGCCTTGCTCTCCTCACCCACAATTTCTAGCAATATAAATGCATCAATTCCACAGGATTACTCTCCATCAAAAAATAAAACATCATATAAAAAGACAGTTTTTATTAATCCTCGGTCGCCACCTCACTTTTCCAAAGGTTACGATCGGCAATTCCATCAGGAGCTTACTCAGGGTGTGCCTCAACCTAAAGATGGTTGTGCTATCATCCCCAGAGATGACTTATCTACTTTATCTGTTAGCGAATTGATCATAGCATTAATTAAATCTCTAACTCAAACTCATAACCTTTCACCGACCATCGCTGCCACTGTATTGAATGCAGTTTCTGAATCAAATAAAAATAATGGACAACAAAGCAAAGGTGTTCCAATGGAACTGCCGAAGCGCAGTAAGTAAAAAATGTGATATAATATATCTTGTAAATAAATATAATCCTTTTGTTTTTTCACTTCAAGAGACATGGCTTAAACCAGGGTCTTTGTTTAAGGTCCCTGGGTATGCCTGTCTCAGGGAAGACCGCTCTGATGGGTATGGCGGTGTAGCTTTACTCATCAAACATCATCATTCATTTTCACTTTTCACACTCCCATCTCATAATAATGACTTTTCTATTATTGCAGCAATTGTAGATAATATTTGTTTTGTTTCTGTATATATTCCTCGTCCTTCTGCTGTAATTTTTAGTGAAATTGTAAATATATTTTCTATACTTCCTAAACCATATATAGTTTTAGGAGATTTTAATTCCCAACATGAAGTCTGGGGAAGCTCATCAACAAATGGCTTTGGTAGCTCTTTATTAGAAATTGTAGATAATCTTAATCTTTGTATATTAAACACTGGGTCCCCTACTCGACGCACCTCTCCAAATGAAGGAGTTAGTGCACCTGACTTATCATTATGCACTGATAAATTAGCTTCGCGCCTGAGTTGGGAAGTTATGCTTTCCTCTTATGGGAGCGACCATTTCCCCATAGTTTTATCATTTCCATATAACCAAAAAATGTATTCCAATCGCCCTCCGCGGTTGAAGTATAGACTAACGGATGTAAACTGGCATACTTTTAGGGAACACATGGATGAAATAGTTTCTGCTCTTCCTGAAATTAAGAGTGGCAATGAACAGTCATGTGCTGAGGCTTTAGCTAAAGCCATGATAAAAACCGCTGATAAACTTTTTCCTTTTAAAAAGCCACATAATAAAATTCTATCTCCACCATGGTGGGATAAAGATTGCACAGATGCAATATTAAAACGAAAGCAGTGTGAACTAAACTACTACGAAAATTCTACCGAAGAAAATTTTGACATTTTGTGTGAAATAATTTCAGAGACCAAAAAATTATTTAAAAAAAAGAAATTTGAAAGCTGGAGATTATTTTGTCTTTCTATATCACCTAATGTTCAACCATCTGTTGTTTGGCGCAATATCAGAAGGTTCAGATCAGCGTTTTCAGAATCGTCTACCGCATTTCTTCCAACTCAGTTAAAAAATCAATTTTTAGATAAATTAGCTCCCTCATATGTCCCAAATGACATTGTTCCGTATAGTATGCCTCTCACATTGTCAGATCCTCCCTGTGAACTCAATAACCCATTTACTCTAGAAGAGTTGAAAGGTGTTGTCAGCCATATCACAGATTCTGCACCGGGCGCAGGTGGGATCCCTTACTCTTTTCTGACTAACATGAGTGACCTATCTCTTTCATATTACCTAAAATTAATAAACCAGATTATGATAACGGGGAATGTTCCCCTTTCTTGGAAATCGCAAGATATTCTTCCAGTACTGAAACCCAACAAAAGTCCATCTGACAGCACATCTTATCGTCCCATAGCTTTGTCATCAATTATGTTAAAGATATCAGAACACTTGGTTAAAAATAGGTTAGAGTGGTTTATAGAAAACAGGGAATTATTAAGTGAAAGTCAGTTCGGTTTCAGGAGAGGTAAAAGTACCTTAGATAGTCTAAGTATCTTTGTCACTGACATTCGATTAGCATTCTCTACTAATCACTCCATAGTTGCAGCTTTTCTTGATATAAATTCGGCTTATGATAATGTTGTAATATCAAAATTAAAATGTAAACTTGAGCAGTTAAATGTACCTATTTTACTTATAAACTTCATTTTAAATATACTATCTGAGAGGTATATAAATCTAACTATTGACGACTCTTGTGAAACTAGAGTCGTGTGGAAAGGTCTCCCTCAAGGATCAGTACTAAGTCCTCTACTTTATGATATTTACACTTATGATCTTGAATCCTCTCTGAATAATGAAGTAAAAGTGCTTCAATATGCTGATGATCTTCTATTGTATTGCCCAAATAGCTCTATCTCAACGGCTTGTAATTCATTGACATCAGGTCTCTCCCTTTTAAAAAAATGGATGGATAGCAATGGTCTTGAGCTATCTACCTCAAAAAGTTCAATTGTTCTTTTTTCTCGGATGCGCCTTCCGCCTCCTGTTACTGTATATTATGATAATGTTCCTATTCCTGTAAAATCATCAGTTAAGTTTTTAGGACTGATTTTAGATAGTAAACTTACTGGAGTTCCACACTGTGAATATATTGCATCAAGGTGTGAACAAAGACTAAATATATTAAGATGTCTGTCCGGAGTTTGGTGGGGAGCCCATCCATTTTCACTAAAATTAATCTATAGCGCTATAGTTAGAAGTGTACTAGATTATGGCACATTTTTACTAGAACCCGGAAATTCAGCTGCTTTTAAAAAATTGGATGCTATCCAGTCAAAAGCTTTGCGTATTGTGACTGGGGCTATGAAATCAAGCCCAATTAATGCCTTACAGGTTGAAACAGTAGATCCTCCACTTTCTCTTCGACGTCAGTTTCTTTCCGATAAATTTTTATTCCGTGCCTTTCAATTTTCCAATCATCCTTTACGTGTGAAACTTCAGTCTCTTTTAGATCAAACCAATTCTTCTCAATATTGGTCTCACAAATCTCTTCCCTGTCTTCTGGTAAGCTATAAAAAGTTAATCTCTCTACAAGCTCCAATATACAAGTCCATTACGTTTCCACTCTTTGGTAATCCATATGAATCATTGGTGTTCACTCCGGATATTATCTTGAACTTAGGAATTACCAAAAACGACAACTTTGTAAAAGAGTTATTTAACTTTTCCAAAAACTTGCATTGGGAGAATTGGCATCATATTTATACAGACGCATCAAAACACTCTTCTTCAGGAAATGTTGGAGTTGGAGTTTTTCACTCACAGTATAAAATTGTACAAAAAGTTAAGCTTCCTCCTGAGTCTTCGGTGTTTACTGGGGAATGTTATGGTCTTTTCAAGGCCCTAGAGTATATTTACTTAATGAAATTGGATAAAACTGTTATATTTACTGACGCTCTAAGTGCGTTACAAGCTCTTAAAAGAAATCCTTTTAAATCTAAACCTTTATTTCCTGTAGTTTTATTTATTAGAAGCCTTTTATATAAATGCCTTAAAATTGGTCTTCAAGTTTCTTTCGCTTGGATACCGGGGCATAGCAATATTACTGGTAATGTTAAAGCTGATCTTCTGGCAAACGAGGCGGTAGACTGTGGTGATATATTTCCATATACAAACTTTAGCCACGACTTGGTCAATTTACCTAAGAGTTTTCTTTGGGAAGATTGGAGCAGGTTGTGGGCAGATAGCAGCACTTCTAAAGGTAACTATTTTTCACGTATTCAACCGAATATCCCAAAGAAGCCATGGTTTTCTAAATTCAACTTTAGTAAAGCAGCTACGAGTTGCTTGATTCGTATGAGACTGGGTCATAATTGTTCCCAGGTCCACCTTGCTCGGTTACAGATCGTTGATAGTGCCCTTTGCGAATGCGGTGAGGTAGGCGATTTGAACCACATGTTTTTTTCCTGCCCTCTTCTTAATCATAATTCTTTTATTTCAAGTCTATTGTCCTATAATGTTCCTTTTCCTACCTGTATCTCTGTGTTATTATCAACTAATGATTTCAAAATATACATGTATTTAGCATCATTTATTTCTCTAAATAATTTACGTATTTAAACATTTAATATCCTGTATATATCCAAATGATCCTATCCAATATCCGTCCAAATCCTTAACCTAAATTTCATTTTCTACCAAGTTTCCCCGTTTTTGTTGGTGGCATTGCGCAAATAGCGACTTGCCAATATAAAAAAAAAAAAAAAAAAAAACTAATGGTACGCGTCTTTGGAGTCCAGTTTTGTTTTGGTATTAGTATGAGCGAGTCGTGGCACTGAATTCGACAGCTATCCTATCCTTTTGTTGTTGGATCCTGTTTGAGGATGACTTTCCCCAGGGAATATTTTAGGTTTTTATGCAGGCAAAGTAGCGGCTGAACGCTAGTGATATCATAACATTAATCGCGAATATCTATCACACCACAACGGTTCCACGAATTTGGATAAATCTCATGAATTTGAACACGTTTAACATCAAATTTTTTTATTTATTCCGATACTAGGTACTTTCCTGGGGTCCGAGCGAAGCCGAAGCAAAAGCTGGTAAAAAATATTTTTGGTCTATTGTAGTAACAAAATAAGAATTTCTAGAACGAATAAATTATACATATTTCTTAAGAAGTGGGACGAGACTACTCGTACCGTAGATACTTGATGCTCGCCTTATTAATAACACGAGGTCAGTCTATTGTAAGCTAAGAAGGCTATATTTGTTTATTCTGCTTATGACGCAAATCCTCCGAACGTTCCATGAAAGCTTTATTAGATAGTTCTTAGAATACAGGTGCGGATATCAATATAAGGAAATTAATATCGTACACTCTTGATGAAAGGAGGTCAACAATTTAGCTTAAGTGTTCCTACATACCTTCAAACTTTACCTTACCGAGAACCAACATTAATCTTTTATCTATCGACAGTTTATTAACTCCACGGGAATTCCGCTCTTACTGTTATTACACTAATTAGACAAGAGGATCTTTGATATAAATAGTAATGTTATTATTATAGCCAATTGTGGCTCGAACCACTTTCAACGCCTACATGAGCTTGGCAATATGTTAAGAAACTTTCTTTATTATTTTAAGTGAATTGGTACTTCACCTAAAATAATTGCTTCAGAAGAACATACAGTGTCAACCGCACATCAGTCGCAACATTATTTTCAAGCTTTTATTTAACTTGTATTGGCAATCTATGTTAGTTTGTTTAGATCATATCGTGCAAACTAGATTAAAATCACTACCTCGTATCCTACAGAGTTGAAATTTAAAATGTTGATTAACTTCCGATGTTATTTGATTTTTATGATAACTATGACTTGAATCTCTATTTAGGGTTTGCTCCAGACGAAGCAACTGTCAACAGTACAGACACGAAATTTGACATCGGTACGTTTTAAATAATTACGAAGGTAGATACCCTCATAACCTAACGAACGAAAGTTCATTGAAATTATAATAAATTGGTGATTAGCTGATGCTCTGTTTTTATAATCGCCCACGCTTCTGTACGTTCCTTTTTAAGTTTCTCATCACGGCTCAACCCACTAGGTTGGAAATTATAAATAATCTGAAGGTTTATAATACTCCCGGGATACAAAGTAAGTAATACTTGACAAATGGGTATACCATGACAGGTTTAGATAAAACCAGACATGCTCTTCCTATATACCAAGTTTTATCCAAATCCGTTCAGTCATAACGCGTTATGTTAACAACAACAGCCAAACTGACAATTGTATTATATTAGTAGGTACGATTTACCCGCAATTCCTGAACAAAGCATCGAGGAGCTCTCAAAATACTCAATACTGAAACCTGCGGGCGTACCATGAGGTGTTAAAACCACTCGGAAGACTCACGTTTTAAAATGTCATGGTACGCCCGCTGCCCATCAAGTTGTTAAATCTCTAAGCTTATCTCCAGATTGTTTTCAAACGAAAATAATAGTCACGGTGTCCGTAAACGAGTTAATGTCGAGCAACATGGCGCAGTGAATCCATGATTTCCCGCCTCAAAACGTTGTTGACAGCATTTCCCGGCGCACGGCACAGCGACCAAGGCGATGGGCCCAGCCATCCGCGTCCGGATAAACTTCATTTTCCGCAGCAACAGACCACTAAGTACAAACTCAGCACGGCTTCGCGTCTTCTTTACAATATTTTTCCAATTTTCTGCCTGTTACATGAACTGATAAAGTAGTTGTAATGACTAATTGGTAGTAAACATTTTATTGATAAGTATTTTCTATGAATTTCATTGTATTTTAAAATACTTATAAACCTACATTATTCTTACCCAAATTATATTCGATTCTCATCTATAATTCAGTGGAAGACTCTCGGATAGCTATCTTATATCGGGAGTCTGGATTAAATTTAAACTGCCATCGCATTCGAGCAATTGATGAAAAATATCGCGCGGAAGCCGTATGTTATCTAATAATAAAAGTTGAAACATGTAAACTGCTCTGTGAAATAAATACGTAGCGCTGTGTGCGACTTGAATTATTATACCCTAATGGCTAGACTGACAATGCTCCTTTAAATATTTATGGTATCTTATTTTGAATGCTCTTCAAGGTCATAATTTTTCTTTTAAATTAGAGTATAAATAAAAAATCGCTGTCAACTCGTAGTTCACGTCTGATAAATGGTACATAATTATGTATGACACATATTAAGTGAAAAAATCATAACAAATAACATGACGTAAAAGAGTTGATATTTACTTTTAGCAAACAACATCAACATGGACCTTTAAACGTTTTGCCAAAACTCATTTGCTCATAGGTTGTCGAAAACCAAATATACAGGAGAGAAAAATATTCGATTTCGAACACCGCATCATCCAATCAACAACTTAGCGGGTCTGTGTAAATACATTACCTTGTGATGTGTCGCATCCGCAGAAATCTGCCTCGGGGCCGTTCGGGGATCCTCGGCCTTCCTCGGGCCCCTTTCAGGGTGCTCGCGGCTCCATACGCGCCCCTCTGATTGCCTTTTTTATTGCTTCGCTTTCATACCGTATTTCATCTTAACCTTTTTTTCTTCTTATAATTAGAGTTCTGTAACGTTACTCGAATTTGATATTATTGATTATGGTTCTACTTTGTTCTTTATGCGTTTTTAATTAGATCCCTTTAGGAAAAACGTTCTTCAGGGCAGTAGTCAGAAACTTGAGTTTATGAACATTTATAACACTGAAACTATATTCGTAATTTAATTGTTTGACTTTGCCTTCGTGACCAATTAGTTGTAAGTGAAACCTGTTCCATCTGAAACTAAATTTAGCAGATATTGCGATGCATAGCCAAACACAAAGCCTTAATCCCGAAATCCCCAGACAGGCCTCAGGACGTGCTTAATTTTAATACATACGTACCTACGCAACATTTCTTATTCTACCTTGGGGTTGTATACTGGTAAAATTACCGGTTCAGGTAGTTACTTACTTATCTTATGTACTCAAGGTACAAGAAATAACCTAGGTCCTAGATCGATAACGTCTGGAAGTTTCGCGCCTGATAAATATTAACTGTTTGAAACGTATGACTTAGTAGAGGTTCATACTTAAATGTTGCCCAAACAATTGACAATTTCCCCGAAACAATCTTAACAACTGGTTCCAAGTTATCAAATCATTTAAGTGGAAGAAGGCCAGAGTTTAGTAAACATAAATAACATATTTTTATGTATCCTCTACGTATCTATTATAAAAACTATTTGGTGTGTGAAAACGATTGCTGTTACTTAAATACCGAAGCTTTAAAGGTTGTCCGAAAATATTCAGCCTCGAAATACAATATCTGCAAGGCATTCAAATATGTATCAATCCGGTGACCTTTTGGACTTTTTGCAGCATTTGTAGTGGACTCACCACAACTTTATAGATATCATTCGAGGAAGATATTTTTTTAAGACCGTCATAACAATTTTACAGTGCAATATTTTTCTATGTTCACAATATAATACTGGAGAACGAATATAGGATATTGAAAAAAATAAAATATTAACCACGTTTCAATAACAACATTTCGATATTCTTAAAAGCACAGTAAACTTCTTTTGTGCTAAAAACATAACATTCTTTCACAAAAACCAACTGTGACCGAACGCAAGGTTCTCGACCACTTATGAAAACGAGAATCCAAGTGCGCTACTCAGCATTGCGAACTACGAACGATCTTTCTAGAAGCTAACGACAATTCGAATGACCACATTCCTACTAGGAAACTTATGGCGAGGAAAATTAAAATGAACTTATAGAAACTCTTTGAATTCTTTATTCTTAGAGCGGCACAAAAGAAAAGGAGCAGTGTGTGGTAGCTCGGTATTCATTTGGTTTCCCTTTGTGGTTCTATTAAACGTCTCCTATTATGTACATACGGGACAGTCTATTGTTTTGCTAGCACAGAGTTGCAACCTGCAAATGACGGGGCATTGTGCCCAGTTTCCAGGTCAGGCAATTATTGCTTCGTTTTGCATTCGTTAAAAGTAAAACATATGGCTCCAAAAATGGGACTCATGGGGCTCTACGTGGACTACATGGTGCTCAATGCCAACTACATGGCGCCCAACATGGGACCCTTGGCAACCAGGGAGGAACCCTTTTCGTAGTACCTGGGACTCATTCCACTCACCGTGACAGCTACGCAATAAAATATGAGACCCTATAAAGCAAAATATGGTATCCATGGCTCCCAACTATGGTACTGTGGTTCCCAAAATGGGTTACAAAGCACTCAACGTGGAACCCATGACGCTCAACGTGGGACCCATGTCATGCAAGCAACTTGATATTACAGATATATTACTTTTGATAATTAAATATAAATAAAAAAACTATAAAGCATAAAAAATGTAACCACTGACTTAAATAGACTACATCGACACTAATCTGTAATGTTCTCGAAAAGCTACATTATCATTTTTAAGTCTGCATTACTTAGCAGCACAAAAAGAAAAACATATAAGTAATAAACTTTAACACGGCATACTTTCACGGAAAAATCCACCACCTATTTTAACGTGAGTAGAGTCGCCATCAAAAGCTTGTATAAAAAAGAAACAGGTGCCGAGCTAATGTTATTTTCACTACTACATACCTACCTACGTGATTACTCCAGAGCCTTCCCTAAAACGTACAAATAACAACAGACGAGCGAGTTGTAAAGCTCGACCGCTACAATTTGACCACGTTCCTCAGATTTTCAGAAATCCAGCAACATTTTCGGTGTTCAAAGTTGCATTTACTTCGGAAATTGTTTAAGACAACCTATCGCAATTTATATATCAATTGCCATGCCATGTGTGACGATGCATCACTTGAATACGGTTCGGCCACTTTGGCATATTTTTTTTCGAACTGTCAGTAACAGGTTTGTATGAAAGATTTTTCCAGAATCGACCGGGAGTTGAATTCCATGAATTTGGAGTAACTCGTATTTGATAAATATGTCTTCATGGCAGTATTACGCGAAATATCGACAGTGATGCCGAGACGCAGCAATATATTTGCTAAAGGTTATATCGGTCAATTCAAATGTTATTCCTAAAATGTGTCCTTAATCACATTTTCAGAATGTCGGCAACCTTTCCAGTCTGTAAAAGCGTTCTCGGTGATCACGTGTTTAATTACACTATCTCTCAAACACTCAGCTTGCAGCCACACAATGGGCCACTAACAAAGACAGATCGGGCAAATTTTCAATCTCATTAAGTTTTCATTTGATTGCTTTCGGTCGGGCTCCGTGATTCCAGTGGAAATGGATCTGTAACAGGCTCTGGTTAGGGGAAACATTTGACTTTGATGTTTGCGACGTGAGTACGGAAGACCTATGGGAAGCCTTGTTGTGCCTTAATTTGAAATTGAAAAATCTACGAAGTTACGATGTATGTAGGTGGTAGGTAGTAAGTCATCATTTTACTTTTGGGGGCTTGTGATTTCTTTTTTGGTGTTAAATTAAAATTTCAGCGGTAACGATTTTTACAAGTTGTGATCGTCATAGAGACAACCCTAAGTCAAATACTTACTCCTGGTTCATGGGAAAAAAAAAACGATCCGTTAAAAAATAATTGCCAGTCAAGTGATGCTGAACTGATTAAAAACTCGTCCAGCCAATCACAGAAAACGCGTTTTTGGCAATTTGTCACCATAATTTTGTAACTGTTTGCGCTCGAGCACCACAAAATATGCAGCTCTTAAATGAATTTCAAAAAAATATTTAATAGCCACAAAAATGTCGCCATGGAAAACTATTTCTACATTGTTTTGTGACTATTAATTTCTCTACTCTTCTAAAACATGAATGAATTCAATAAAGGTATACATACATATACAAACAATGTTCTTTTTATAACATTTTGTATATGTCACCAGATAATTGTAAAATGTGTAGGATTATAAAATATCTTGAGAGATTGTTAACTCTCGATAAGTCAACTAAACATTTGGAATACATTTTTACGCATCAAAATTTGATAATTAATCAATAATCTCTCGATGTAATTCCGAGAAATTGTGAACCGATATAAACTAAGGACAGTGTACGGTTCTACAATTAATTAGGGCTTAGGGCTCCCCGTCACGGATAGGTTAGGTTCGAATGGCATGATCAGAGCTTTATTTTCTTAAACCCTACCGACAGAAATAGAAGCCCCGCAGCGGGGCTCCGTCTCCGGTAGAATGTTGAAATTGTAATACGTTTCGTTACTTGCTATTCTACAATTTCTCGGAATGACTGTTGATAAATGTTGATGCGTAAAATAGTGTTCCCAATATTCAGTTGACAATTTATCGAGAGTTTACAATCTCTCAAGATATTTCATAATCTTACGGTGTTTGCCATTTTACGGTGACATTTATATGAATTGATCTCATAAACAAAATCGTGGACAACAGCTGGGGAGATTAAATAAACATTTTAACAAGATTATTCATCCATCCTGCCTGAGAAGGAAATTTAATAAATAAATGCGTGAACGAAACGTCATCTTCTCACATCAATCAGAATACCGCGAGTGGCATAACCTCGCTCGCTCACTCCGGCTGATATTAAATTAAATTCAACCACTCATGTCGACTCTGTGACTGACATACGGTTTCTGTATAAACTGAAGTCAGCCTATGTCTCACTAACTGACTTAACTAAATAATGAAAATAGAATGAGCTTTTGGATAAATAATAACAGCCACACGGGTCGATATTCAAGTTTACGTTATGTCATTGGTCCTGGTTGCCCATTGCTGATTTTCTACAGATCTGAAACTAGTCTTGCCTTGGCATATCGTGTTCAACAGTTGTGGAAGTCAGATAGGCAGACGGTGCATGCAACATACGGGCATTCTGCTGTATCCAGATTGACTTGTGTAAACACAATGATTAAATAAAAAATAGTTTTGAAACGGAAAACTGAAACATTTTAAAGGACTTAAAAAAGCTACTAGAATAAGTCACCAAGAAATTCTTCCGCATCGCTATCGAACTTAAAATCAATAAAATCTAGTAAAGTGAGATGTCTATCGTTAAATTTATGTCAATTCCAAAGATTTGGATTTAGACTGCGAAAGTAAAAAGTGGAAGCCAAAAACACCGACTTTCAAAATTAGAGTTATTTGATAGTTAGTAGTGTTTTATCCAACTGAATAAATCTGCGACTCATCAGTTGTTATTACAATTCAAAAGCATATATTATTAAATAAACCAGCACATTCCACAGAGTTTTTAAATAATAACGACATTAATATTGCCAGAGAAGGATGTGTAAATAAATCGCGACGTTGGATACGGGCTGAATGAAGTTAATTATGTGTGCTACCAATATGGACTGTAATCATACGGAATCACTTTAAAAACAGTTTATTTTTAATTTAACTATGGTCGGTATTTTAATGAGTGTATTTTTAAGCTCCACAGGTCCAGCAATGTGGAATTATTTAACACTGTTTAATTCAGATGAATATGTATGTTTGTATTTAATGTCGTTGATTGGAAAATGTTAATGTTGTTACTATTTAAACGGTTCCTTATCACAATAATTCCTTCCACAAAAAGCACAGCTTTGATACAACCAAATAAGTATAAATCTTCTGAAGTATTTGGTAGGAATTTCTTACTTTCATCTCCGCTAAGCTGTTAAATAACGCCATTAATTAATAAAATAAAAACATTCTTCGCATTACTTCCTACATTTTCCTAGAACAAATTCCTGAGCAAGCTGTAACTACATACAAAAAATATTATACCTCTAAACTATGATAACTTCTTGAGTTTGCTAAAACAAGATAACTTTTCTAATTTCCACGTCACTAAACATGAAAAAGGCTATAGGGATACTGTACAGAGCAGTCTGCACGTACCTCTATACGTGTTATCGTTGTCATAAGCTCGAACCAAATATAATATAATAGCGTACTTCAACACGGCGAAATTATTCTGATATCGTAATACGAGTATGACCCGGCGAACATGACCTTTCAAAGTACCCTTCCAATCGCAAGTTACGACTCTAACATCCCAAATATTTCGGATTCTACTCGCAAACTGATTGTCACTTCTCGCAGATATATTGTGAACATTTCCGAAGAGGTTAGATACCCTTTTTTGTGATCGCTCCCCCTCATCAGCAGCGTGACAGGCGAGGGATTCGAAACAATTCGGCCGCCAGAATTCGCTCATTACGATCGAGTGTGATAACGCGAGCAAACGCCATGCCCTTTCGATTTATTGTTCTTTAAAAGATGAGCACGAACGAGTTTTTATACATAATATGTACATATGTCTTTATGCTGGAGTGTCAGAGTCCTGTGATGATATTAGATTTCCATAAGTAAGCATTAAATTACTTGGTATAACAAGTACCAAGTAATGTGCAGCCGTAAGGCGTAATGTTAATGTTCAATGCGTAGCTCTATTGTAATTCATTTAATTTAAAAGAAAGCTTATAGACTAATAACAATCTTGAATATCATGCATAAGCAAAGACATTCGCTAATAACAAAGTTTCCACATGTAATTATCTACTTAGTAACGCGTTATTTGCGTTGACCAGTAACAGCAATTTGACTAAGTAAACGAATTATAATGAAAACATATAAGATATCACGAATTATTTTATAGAATTAAAAGCTATTTATGGTTATCACCAAAATACTCCGTGTTTAAAATATTTCTAATTGTTTATGCGCTACTGCAAAATAATTAATTTGTGATATTAGACTAGTGAAAGATAAAACTTACCTATGCACAGTGTAGCATCTATAGTGTATCATGTAAAGCGTAGCCAGCATAGTGTAGCATACATAGTGCAGTTTGCATAGTGCAACATGCATACTGCAGCATGCATAGTCAGCCATGTATAGTGAGTTATGCATAATGTAGCATACCGGGCCGCACTTGTATGAAGTCCTGACTGATTTGGGTTTGGTTTGGTGGTTTTTTTTGTATACACAGTTCGCAAAATGCCGAATGGAGTAGATGTGAGAAATGAAAGTTGACTGAATGGCACAGTGCCTTTTTTTTTCTGGACGGGAAATCATCAAATGACTTCTCCCGCTCTGGGCGGAGCGGAAGGGAGTGTCAGACTCTTACTGACTAAAACCCACCCGTGATCCTTCTTGTGCCCTTTGCGTTCCAGGGCTGCGGTGACTCTTTCGAACAAATTCCGCAACCCTAGCAGGCACTGACCCTATGGGGCCCCGTCTACGTTGCTGAGGGCTGTTTGAGCCGCGCGTGGAACACGACGCGCCGTCGCGTCGCGTCGCGTCGCGTCGACTCGGGCCTGGTTGCTACCGGACGGCGAGCCACATGGCACAGTGCCTACGATAAGAATGATGAAAAGTTTAACATGCATTATGTCATGCATCACTCCAGTCGGGGCTTTCAAATATGTAATATAGCAGCACCCCGTGGTTTTACCCGCGTAGTTCCTGTTCCCGTGGGAATACGGGGATAAAATATAGCCTATGTTACTCAGGATGAATGTAGCTTTCTAATGGTGAAAGAATTTTTGAAAGCGGTCCAGTAGTTTTTGAGTTTATTCGTTACATACAAAAATACAAACTTTTCCTCTTTATAATATTAGTATAGATTTGCTTATGTGTTCCACATACATACATTTATAAAAATGGCCTCTCATAATGGGACGGGTTGAGTTAGGTAGGAAAGACCCACGGAATATAATTATTCATGTCGTAATTCTGCTTGTTATAATGTAAACACTCACATCCTCACAGAACAAGTAGAATTTTCAAAATTTAAACAGGAAGGGCTTGAAGAAATAAATTCTTTTTATTTAATAATACAAAACATTCCATTTAACATCGCAATCTTGAGACCAAAGATAAACAGCGAGTGTCCAGGAAGTTATCACGCTAAAGTTGTGGAAGTTAAATGAGGGATAAGAGTTTCCACGGAGCTCTTCCCCGATGTGATAACAACTGTCATCTGTCACTATGCGGGATTACTTTTACAGCATTTTTCCTATTTATCTAACATTTTAATTAAAACTAACAGAAGTTTAATTTATAACAATTTATGTACACAAATTCCCATAGGGCTTCAAAGTGAATCGATTGTTAGAACTCTTAATTCCTATATAAAACAATTACGACAGGAAGAGCAAAAATACTTAATTAAAAATATTGTGCACATTTAAAGCCAGACTAAAATCTTAAAACCTTTATATATACATACATTCCTATATATTCTGTGTTTGTAAATTACCTATATATATTTTTAATAGTTATATATTACAATAGAATAGAATGGAATACTCTTTATTATGTACACCATATTTACTGAAAATATAGACGCAGAAAACACTACATGGGGTGACACACTAGGTGACCTTATAGCTAAAAGCGATTGACAATCTTTAGAGGTTCTTAGGTGTTGGGCACGCTAGTCTTCTAGTTGTAAGATTATTTCGCTTACATTTCGTGATCTCAGAACGAACCTAAAAGAAAAGAAAATAATCATAACATGCTTACACTTGACACATACATAGATTTCCCGGCGGTCGCGCGTGTACAACAAGAGCCTCGGCACGGCACGTGTGTCACGCTTCACGCTGAAAATTGTGAAGCAATAAGTGGGAATTACCCTTACTACAGCAAAAGCCCAAATCTGTCTCGCTATAAAAAATAGGTACATATGTAGGTACATGAAAAACGAACATAATGTCTAACACACATGCGTAATAATTCATTCGCGTAATCATTCATTTACAAGGGCCATTCTACTTT
This sequence comes from Hecatera dysodea, assembly GCA_905332915.2. Taxonomy (NCBI): domain Eukaryota; kingdom Metazoa; phylum Arthropoda; class Insecta; order Lepidoptera; family Noctuidae; genus Hecatera; species Hecatera dysodea. The sequence continues at coordinate 9,984,166 of HG995309.1, forward strand.
TCGAGGGACACGACACAAGGTGCATCAAATAAATTACTTAGGGTAAATTTCTCTAATGAATATTATCATTAAATTGGAACAAATGGCCAAACGTGTATTTTCTAGGTGTGAATGTTTGAATGAAATTTTAACAGCGCATCTCTTGACTGGCATTTGATTTGTGCCAAGACGATTTATTTATTTTCAGAAACAGAGGGTTCGCGTATTATGAAAAAATTTCAAAGGAAAATTGTTACAGCTGTGTTTTACACTCAAGAACAGAATTTTATAATTTTTATCCATCGAAAATTAGAATTGCCCAGGTACTATATTAGAAGCTACCGAGTAGGTACTGCTCGCTGAAACACAACATAATTTATGGAATCCTCTCCGCGAAGCATTCATGGATAATAAACAAAGGTAGGAGATTCATTAATCCGGCGACAGCGCTGCTCTATACCTCACATTGGTTCCCAACCTGTGGACCGCTGGTGTTCCGCAAGTACTACAGTAACTTTAATTTCGGAAGACAGTGTTCAAAAAACGAAGAATCAACCAAAACACCGACTGCCGAAATTAAATTTACTTTACATATATTTTTTTGTTTTTAGGTGTTTTAGTTTTTTTGAGTTCAAGAGTTTTAGCTCTTGCGTTATTTTTGGGATAACTCAAATACTAGTTTTAGATCTCACTCAAATTTAAATTGGACCACATGACAAGCATTAGCTTTCGAATATAAAAAGAATCATCACAATCAGTAAAAAGATATGAGGTGTCACACAAAATAACAATACAGTTGACTTGAAAGCCTCCCCCTATTTTGGAAGTCGATTAATTAAAAATGATGCAAACTCATGTTAGGTTAGGTTAGGTTAACTTACACAACGTGAACAAAATAAAAGCAGTAACTGAAAAGGAGTCATTGTACTCATTATTATGAAAAACCTTTACTACGAAACCATTATTGAAAGCGCGAAAAAAAAAATCGAATGCCGCATACATTGACGACACGGTTGGCGCAGTGGTTGAGCGTTCAGCTGCTGCGCTGCGTGTCGCGGGTTCGATCCCCGCACGGAACAAATGTTTGTATGGCCTACAGATAGTTGTTCCGGGTCTGGGTGTCTTGTGTATGTGAGTTTACATGTTTGTGAACGCACCCACGATACAGGCGATACAGGAGTAAATCCTAGTGTGGGGCAACGTTTTTTTTTAAACAAACAAAACAAAAAAAAAAAAAAAAAAAACAATTTATGTGCGCATCACTTGACAAAATATACTGAACAGCTGCATTTTTTTCGATGTGTCTGATTTTAAGTTGTTTTGCGTTTATTCTTTTACTTGGTTGGTTTTGATTTTTGAATAACAATGCTCGTTACAGTGACACCCTTCTACTTTTTAAGCTCCTATTTTAAAATACTACGGTGCGCAATAAAGACTATCTCTTCTTACACTAACACACTTCTGATATCTCTATCTCTTCTGATATTTCGGTCCCAGTTAAAAACAAATAAAATCAAATTGGTAATTGTACAGAAAAAAGGTTGACAGCCGCTGCTCTATAATGTTGTACATTATATTAATAGTCTTGTCTATTGTACTATAACATTATTAAGGAAATTCCGTTTGAAGCCATCGACTCAATTACAGCATTATGTGCGGATATATGTACCTCTGAGTAACGTTATAGTTAGGTGGGAGATCAGTATACGGTGCTATTTGCTTCCTGTATTGGAATTTGAAAGATACTATCATATTCTGTATAGTCTAATTACGATAAATGTACATATGTCTGAGTGTGGTAAACAGAATCGTAAGAAACAAATTATTATCTGTTGGCATAATAAATAAGTATCTTAATGGAATTAACTTTTGCTCGCGGTTTCACTCGCGTAGTACAAAGTAGCCTTTAACGGGTACCATCTATCTCTCTACCAAATATCATCAAAATTTATTTAGATGCAAAAGCGTAACTTCAATGAAATGCATCAAAATTCAATGAAACAGCCGCACTTTACAAATTTATCCTCGCAGCAAACGTTTAGCCCGTTTAGCAGTTAAGGCAGCGAGATATTTCAATATGCCGCTTAACCTCTGAAGAAATGTTTTAGATATTTTTTGTTGAGGCGCCGAGGGCCAACGAACTTTCCGGTCTTACCCTCCAAAATTCAAGTCATCGCTGTTCGGTACCAACGCAATTTGCTTGGAAAAATAATAATTTTAAAACTTTTCTTTATTTAGATAACCTCGGTTATATTAACACAAAGTAGGCTTATGAAATTACTGAAAATTGTTTTGGCATCCTTTATTACGAAATTGTTTTGGCGTGAGACATAATAATGGGGGAAGAATATTCTACTTGTATTGTTTTCTTGTCGTCTGTTGCCCCTCGTTGCCTTGCTTGTTTGTTGTCGATGAAACCATCCGAAATTACGACGAAATATTAATTAAAATGTTACAGTTTCATGACCGTTTTATTTAGATCGTTGGCTTGAATTTAAAGTTCACCTATGTACTCGTATGTATAGTATGATAAACCGTTCTGAAATATATAGAAGGTTTTACATTTGTAAGGTTTGTTTGTATTATCTACACATTTCAGACATTTTCCAGGATTATTATTTTGGTTTATATTCAGTACCAAAACTTTCAGACTTGCAATATGACAAACAAAAAGCATTTATCCAAGCCTGAATCACCCATAAAAACACAGTGCGTTTTTATTGGCTACTCCAAACCGAACTGGGTCACAACCGTTTCATAGTGTAAACAAAGAGAGTTATGACATAACTGGCCATCACAATCGCAACCATCGCATCGCTATTATTGCGGACAAACAAGCGATGGCGCGGTGCGGACGCGCGGCGGTAATCCAGCGGCAGCCTCGCTGATTGCTGAATAAGTCATGCGCGCGGTGCCGGCGCACGATCGCAAACAGAAAACTGCGAGCATTTATGTATTCCTAATAAAACTAGCCGCGTTGCACCAACACCGGACCGGCCTCAAATTTTTTACCTAGCTACTCCGACATTCATTTATCGCGCTCTGTTTACCCAATTTATTTTAAAACATAGTGTCAAATTTCCCTCATAAAACAGTACTCAAAACTCAAAGCATTTATTTCAATTAAACCATTTACAGTCATTTTTGAACTGTCGAGGTCGGTCAGTCTAAAGAGGTGAAGCTATCTGCACATTCCAAAGCGCAGATCTACATAATTATATCTGGTTGATAACGTGCAAGTAACGAACCACGAACACTCTTTAAATCAATAAATTGTTACAAAGTTGTGGATACATTGTTCTTGTTGAAATTATTCATGTATATGTGAGAACGATGTAGAAAAAAATGTACGATAAAGGCATTGGAGTCAAAGGAACAGTTAAAGTACAAATAATTAAAATAAACCGTGGTAGTTGAAAGATGATGAGTCCCAGTTGACGGAACCAAATGATGAATGAAACACATACGCCACCAGCACAGAGACTTTTGAGCGAGCATGACACTCCCAGCAACCAGAACATATTCAAGTCAGACATACACAAACATGACAAGTAGTTTAACTTTAAGGTACATATTACTCACACATGTGCCGTTAATGCATATAGATATACAGTAAAAAACACATGTTCTTACAATCTTCAGCGGGTTCAACAATGTTTCAGATGCTAATGGATTAGTTTGTGCAGTGAATAAATATCGAAACCCGAATCAAAACAGAATGAGCATGCAGACACATGAATATTGAATCAGCTGCCTATTTGCGCGCCACATTCATTTCATTTGGGCAGCGAATTGTGTGTACATAAGTAAGTCTTCCAGTCTGCACTCGGCAATCTGTTCTACGAATTCATTAATATTAATCTTTTCTGGTGTTATTACAGGGAATTGTACAAGGAGTGTTCCACGGCGAGTTATACCGTAGCAATTCCGCAAAAAGCCCGGCTGAATAAGTGAAGGCGGGGAGTTGGGTGCAGTCGGTGACTCGTGAAATATAGCCCTGCATTGCTCGGAGGTGGGCTAGCTCGGCTGAGGCTGCCCGGAGCAGGTGTCCTGCACACAGATTAATCTGTCGACAAACAATAACCGGCGCCAATAACGCTCGCAACCTTAGTCGCCGCCACCCCCGACCTATTCATTCGAAGATAATCGCGTTTTCAATTGGAAATCGCTTTGACTGATGTTACTGTTAATTTGAAGGTTTTTGTTTGGTTCAATACAGAACCAATTGAAAGTTGAAAAGAAAAGATATTTTATTTTCCTAATGGATAATATTGTGGCGACGATGGAAATGCGGCATCTAAGCAGCGAGTTTTGAAAAATTGTTTTGAAGCTAATATAAAAAAGCAAAGAAAAGTGCCTTTCTCTGCAATACGAAAAGAGCATTTAAGAAAAACGTATGATTTCTCAGGATAGTTTTCAATGTTGTTACAGTCGTTATTAAACTGTCTACGACTACCTTTGTGAAGTCGCCTATTTAAATATTTATAGAATAATAGAAATAAGTATCGGCAGTGACAGCTGGAATCAATTTCCAATTCTCGATGAATGATTATCTAGTTTTTGGTTGAATTCCATTGGTCAAATAAGATTGTAAATAATTCTATAAAAGCAATTAATTTAATAGCAATTCACACTTATTCGCAAAGCTAGACGAGGTTTACCGTCAAACCATAGACCGTACGAGAATTCGTAATTTTATCATTCAGGAACTGTTTGCACGCTAGTTGAACGAAAACCAGATTCAAAACGTCTTAAAACTAGATGCTACTTCTGCGTCATAATAAATAGTTTCAATTAAAATGTTCACAAAAATATGTAGCGAGGCGGAACAATGAAGAGCACATGTCCTGCCACAACGAGCAGCCATATTGTTATTAGACATTTGCTGAAGATGTTGTCTAGAATTATGGGTCAATTGTAGCGCAGCGCGCTTGGCAGCTGTTTGCGGCGACGCCGACGCTGGCACCTCCCGCTCTTATTAAGTTTGACCCGTGTAATACATAAACCACAACGAAGCCGCGCAAACACCCTTAATTTAAAGGCTCGTGCCGCCCGAGGTGCCACACTAATCCCGCATAACATAGCAGCTGAAACATTTGCCAGATTTATTAACCAGCCAGCTCTCATGTCGAGATAATGAATGAGTAGCCACCGCGCCGTGCGTCGGCTAAACACGACATGTTTTGTGTTGCGCTGTATTAGCGAGTTGTCTCGGCAGTGCGACTGGCGCGCGCTGCGGTTTCTATAGGTATGCCGAAAGCTCGTTGAATAATTTCGGATCTGATAAATGCTCAGAAATTCCGTTTGGATGGCAATCGATACGTGGCGCATCGGTAACGAGTGTGACGACTGACGAACGCCGGAAGACTGACCCGTTTATTTATGCTTCTCTTCAGCTACATTTATTTTACTCGGTCTTCTCAATTTATTTTGTTGCCAAGAGACCTTTTTGAATAGGCAATGTGGCGTATAAATTTCTCTCGCCCCTCGAGGACCGTAGGCTCCGGTGACTCTCCGTTAAAAGGTGCTACGAATTAATTTTACCTGACATCAAGGACGCGACGACGGAATACGTTAGCTCATAATGAGATAGCTCAGTAAACATGTTCGGCCCGGAACAAAGTAAGTGCCTGTTTAAATATGCATATTGTATGTTGTCTATCTCATACCCATCGTACATAAAATCTTGAAGTTGCTGTGGGGAAATTTCTCATCTTTTCAAATAACCTTTTAGGGGATTGAATCAGCCTTGGGCCGAAATGAGTAAATCTATTCGTTGGGAATGAGTTTTTGGTTTTGCTAAAATAACCGTAGTATGTAAACTGTTTTTCAAAGCTAAAATGATAAGTCACACACGCATGTGTTTTTGTGTGTGTCTGTACACACACTATAACACATGTGCTGTTGAATCACCGTTCCATAACAAGTAGTATCGTAAAGGAAAAGCAAAAGCAGCAAAGTTTCCGCTCTTGTACTATGTAGATGGGGAGCGGATAGTCTGAAATTGTTCCAGTATCGGCTGCTTTGCCGTTCCGATGCGCCATCGGCTCGGAAATAGCTGACGCGAGCTCAACAGTTTCTTGCATACGTTTACACGAAACAAAACTAACTTTACTCATTAAAACTGATACATTCAGTTACATCAAAGCTTTGAATGGGTCAAACTAATAAAGTAGTTACCTACTATAAAATCTACGGAAATATTAATTGCATCTATACCTTAATGTCTGAATTGGAAATGGAGCAGAAATTCGAGTCATCCTAGCATTGCCGTCCAATTCCGTCGATGTCTGGTGTCGAGTTTGTCGAAATAAAGCCATTTTCGTGCTTTGCCGCCGAGGGATTTGGCGCTGCATGGGTTGTATGTATATGTTCGGACTTTATTTGACTGTAATAACATCCAAGTAAATTAGCCCGACTTAGGAACTATCTACAGTACCCTGTCATACATATACATATGGGACACCGAGTTTCCGCTGAAATTTGGTTTAAGCTTTGCATCGTCTACGTCAGTCGCAACTTTCCCAGAATTACTGAGTCTCTTTCTAAACTTGATGTGCCATATTCCTGGATTCCTACTATAAATACATCAGAGGTTAACCAAAACGTGTAGCTCGCTCAAGCCCTATAAGGATTAATTATCTCATCTGTAACCACAGCATGTCACAGATGACTAAAATCGTGGGTATGATTACGTCCATATCCACGATTTGGATGAACGATGCGAGGTATACCTGGAAAGTAAACATAGCTGGAAAGCACCGATATCACCGTCCCCGCCGAATAAAAACTTGTCAAAATATTAACAGAAATTAGTACTCTTACAAACAATGATTTTAGGCGTAGAATAAAATAAATATTGAACGCAGATAAAAAAATATTTGTGTTAATATTTTTTTAACACTCGTCGTTATATTATATCATATTTTGTATGTCCCCAAATTAATATGAAAACTACTAATTCAATAGACATTTATGATCATGGCCATAATTGTGGGATAGAGAAAGCACTAGAGATTTATTAGCATAAAAGTATAATTAAACCAAAATCTAATTCAGTTAAAATCTTGATTTTTTTCTGTGATTTAAAGTATTTTTATGCTAAGTTGTTTTCTTTGTAATTTATAACAAAATAGCACTACAGGCATATATATGTACAGTTATGTACATGTAACGGGATATTTAGCGGGTTCGGACCTCCCCTTAGCATACGAAGAAAATAAAGATCTATAGTAAATGTTGGACTGATCGCTCTTATAATTCGCGTCCAAAACATAACATAACTAGCTCTTCGAATTAGATAGGCGTTCGAAATTCTGTGTACATTTTTGGAGCTTCGGAACACTTCCCCCCACCTCCCCCCTTGTGAAAGCTATAGCTACGCCCCTGACTACAGGTTAGACCCAAAGGTTAGAACCAGCTGACAGTATCACTGATGAAGGTGTAGAGCTAGCACAAACAAACTGTCACTTGATCGGTTTTGTACGAAACAATCGCCAATAGTAGTAGTAGTAGTAGTATAGTTTTCTCTTTTTTTTGTTAACCACGGTATACAATTAAGTATATAATAAATAAATAATAAAAACTATATCATGCATAAAACGCACTCAAGTATATTATTGCGCCTTATAAAAGTCGATAATGGTCAACTTCATTCAGCTTAATATCTCAAAGTAAAGTCTAGTGAGACGGAACAGGCAAATGAAGCAAAAAGAAACAAGCTGAAAGTTTACTTATGAATTTATGACTAAGTACGTCAAGTTTCTTGCACAAAATCAAAAGTCATTTATTCAAAAAAATAAATGACTTTTGATTTTGTGCAAGAAACTTGACGTACTTACAATTAGTCATAAATTCATAAGTAAACTTTCAGCTTGTTTCTTTTTGCTCACAACTGACTGATTATATATATATAATTATATATATATAATAATTGGATAGAAATTATTTAATTTTTTTTTTTTTTTTAAACTTGTCATAACTGGCTTTTATTAAGGTGAAGCTCAATTCATAAAGCCAGAATATAAGACTTACATACATATATATATATAGCCTATTTGTATATTTTTAATGGGTGTCGTTGTCAAAATAATCCAGAACCTTTCGTGGGCACGTCCAACTCGCACTTGGTTGGTTTTTTAGAATTTATTATAATAGGGTACCTAAGGTCGGATGAAGTCTTTTCATCAAGCCAGGATGGTACTGATCTAGTTGGCCATTAAATTAGTGACTTCTGCGCGCTCGAGGTACTAACGTCTTTGATTATTCGCATTCAATCGCAGCCATTCCTTTTAAAACGTTTAAGTTTTACTTGAATTAATTGTTTCTTCTTCTTCAATTTTCTCTCAAATTCTATCTTTATACATATTTTGTGTAACTTCCTTCTTTTATTGTCTATAAATGTAAAAGTTTTATTTTTGAATATTTATTAGTCTTAAATTAAGTTATCATAAACAACAGAAAAACTCTTCTCAAAACTTAAACAACATACATAATCTTACTCTTTTTACAACTATTGGATACATAATTATGTATGCAAACGAACACTACAAGACGACATCTTCTATTCTTACCTACATATCCCTTTTGCTTCATTTAAATAGAATTATCTTGGTCATACAAACACAGTGGGTGTGAGTACCACATAAGGTACGTAAAGCGCTCTTAATGGTGTAGGTACTTGACATCAATAAGAGCGTTTTACGTCCTTCTAGGGAACACCTTTGAAGGACATACACAGACTTTAGTCTACGGGACACGGCCCTGGAACGCAAAGGGCATTTGGAGGAACACAGTTGTGTTTTAGTCAGTAAGATTCTAACACTCCCTTCGAGACATTTAATGATTTAAATTCCCATTATAAAAAAAGAAAACGAGGACACCAACGGCGTTCCAACTCATATCTGCCTTGGATTAATCGCCTTCTATTCATCCAGCCATCCAGTCACACTTAAAAATATTAATTTTTTATCATTGCCTGTTCTAGAGAAATGTAATTGTTGCAATTAAGTTTTATTTATTTTAAAATTAATTTTCATATAATCATAATTAATGTACATTATGAATTCTTAATTGATTCCGAGGGCAGGATCCGGCCATGTTCTTTAGGCCAGACATCGTAAGCGGATTAATCGCACTAAGTCGCAATAAATCTGATTTTTTTGGATGTTGTTAGAATTCAATAGTGTACGAAAGTAATTTTGAAGTTTTCTGAGCACTAACTGCGTGGTGCTTAGAAAACTTCAAAATCACAGGTCTGTTGAAACTGCAAAATTGTACACTGCATCTATCCCAATAATATACCAAAACATCAGGACAGTACAATGCGTGCGAACTAAGTTGTTTTAAATAACTGGCCCAAAAGTACCTAATCATCAAACTTAAACAGTTAAACTGATGTGTAATATTTTAATAGATATGATCGAAGCAGTCTACGGCCAATCGAATGAACCGCAATAAATTTGCGTAAGCGATCTCGACAGCTATATTTTAATCGAATTAGTCGGGACTTCGGACTCAATTGGAGGTTCAAGTTTAAATATGTTATGGGACCAGTGTTCTGGAAACAGTTCCTACACCGCGGCCGACAGTAACTCGACTTCAATTAATCGGAAGAAAAATAAATTGTTATAGGTCATCTCAGTTATTAGGGTAATTGTAATTTAGTTTGAACTGGTTTGAACTATGCTGGCTTCCTTCTCTTTGCCCGAGAGGAATTGGGCTTTCAATCAAGACCAGTAGACCAAACTTTATGGATGACAGTGCCTTCGTAATTCTTTATTGTACACCAAAGCACAACTTATATTATATTGGATAATATAATAAAGTGAATGGTACACAAGCGAGCTTAACTCAAAGGTAGTTAGTGCCTTGTATACAGTGTGAAATTTTAATGGTTGTTTTCCCGAAGCGAAATGAGTTTGTATCGATAATACATTCGATTTATATATACAAAAAATATTAGACTCCATAAATGGCAGATTAACAATTGTGATAAACAAAACTCGAAAGCGACTTGAACCAACAGTACCTAGTGCATCGCGCGATGATATGTAGGTACCTACGCGGAACGCGGGAGTAGGCGCGCGGTTGGCCCGTACCTACAGCCACGAGGTCGTTGCACTTTACGTATTAATCAGCTGATCACTACTTCTGACTTAATAAAACACAGAACCCAATAAGTTATTCCAATTTTCCATTCATACTTTTACGGGCTTAGGACTAGGGTTGCCACCTTTTTTTTGAAGAAATATAGTATTTTTTTCAAAACCTTGCCAAAATATAGTACTTTTGGGAAATTTTGGAAAAAAAATAGTACACATTTTCTTTCCTTTGCTTTTTTTTGGGGGGCGTGCTGGGCGTGCAAAAACCATCGTCACTTTCACTTTCCATGTTTTTAGTTCAAAAGCAGAAAGTAAACACTTGAATTACTGATAACCGGGCGAAGTTAACGTTGACGAATTGACAATCAACATCAACAATGTCAGAGTGACAGACAGAACCACAGAATAGAAACAGAAATGACGTTTCGTTGCATAGCCGTAACTAGGCTTCGTGAGTGCGTTTCGTTCTAAAATTCACAACGCGTCACTACGGGTACGTTCCAATTTAGACGATGTTTATACAAAAAAGTGCAGCGCTGGAGTTAGCAATGTAAATATAGTATTTTTCGTACTATATTATATTTCTATAATATATAGTACAATTGACCGCAATATAGTACGATACTATATAATATAGTACAGGTGGCAACCCTACTTAGGACCGTCATAAATACTTTTTTGCCTACAACATACAAATCACTGAGAAACTAATAAAAATCAAGACAGTTATCTTTAAAAAAAGTCTGATTTAGATATTTGAGTATTTAAAGCGTACTTAAAAGATGGAATCAACCTATTTACAATGATTTTGATTACCTAACCTACTTTTAAATGTTTATTTACAAGGTACGAGTAAGTCCTTACATTTCTCGGTGGCGGAGAAATTGTTCAAAATGCAAACCACTACGTTGAATGCACAAACGAGCACGTTTTAACTGATTGTCTTTCAGTTTGATTAGTGTCTCTGTGACGTCTCACGATATTGAAAGCGTCCACTATCGCACTTATCAACGCGTCGCTTGTTTGGTGTTCCTCACACCGAACTTTAAAAAAATGTAATGACGATTCATTTTTGAAAAGATATCGATAACGTATTACACTTATGACGTTCGCGGAAGGACTAAGCGCAGAGCAATATTTTGGCGGCACCCGCGGCATACCTTTGGCGGCATCCGCGGCATGTCTTTGGCGGCTCAACTTGCCGCGTGCGCGCAGGCTAGTTAATGCCGTATCACCATCCACGAGAGCTTATTTTGCTCTGAACAGTTATTATTCACTGTTTCTTTGTATTTTGCCGAAAGCGCGCGGCAACTATGTAGGTATCTACCTACGTTAGGTCTAGTGCACTACTATTGATTCTCGCTCTTTCGAGTTTATGAACACTTTTTTAATGATTTGAAAAAAAAAACATTTTTTTTTTTAGTTTAACTTTGTGTTTCGATAGTACTACTGATGGGTAATCGTCCTGCCGCGGGAAAACAACCATTAAGATTGCACACTGTATACTCTTATGTTTGGAACCTTAATTCTCGTGCACTTAAGGCATTTGGGTACCCACCTACTTACCGCTTATTTATATTTAAATAATAATATAGCTTGTTATCCCAAAGGAACATGCTCCCGGGATTTAAAGTACCTCTGTACTATTTCAGACTACAATGTATGTATCTCTATACCAAATTTAATCCAGATCCGTTCAGCCGTTCAGGCGTGACTGAATAGCAAATGTCCATCTAGATTTTAGCTTTTATAGCAATAAGATAATGCACACCTACCACACTGTAGTAGGTATTATTAACCCACATGTTGGCTGGTAAAGAATGCCTCGCATTATATATCAGTACTTAGCAGAAAGTTTTGATAAATAACTAAAATATATTAATAGCTTTAACACTAATCGTGCTTCATTTTGATAGACGCCCCCATAACTGCAAATGCGAGAAGTTAAATCAAATACAAAACATTTTTTGAACCATTCCAATTTCAGAGAACATTTCGGTTTTATTTAAACCGTGGATGTGTTTAACATCGATCCTTGGTAACCGACACAATGGCTGCTGTACAATGTACCTATCCTTTTAAAATCGAGCTTCATTCATCGCAACTCGCAAGTAATTTTCACGGCACAATGAACTGAATGTTTTAATTCGTCCTTTCGCTATACTTACTCTGAAATACGGGCATTGCTTTCCGATTAATACTTTATTACGATTTAAAACAACAATGAACAGTATGGTAAAACACTCACTTTTTTCTTATTGTTTTCGCGTAAGCCGTTCAGGAATGGCTCTTTCACTAGCGAAAGATTACGCAGTGAGCAAAGTCGATAGATACCCTCACTTACGACGGCTCGTTGAATGCTTGAAGTTAAAATTAAATTACGAACCTTTATAAATTATGTAACTGACGATGGAATACCTAGGCCCACTTTCTGAACGAAAATTATTGTCACAAGCGCGTTATCTAGCTGTGATTGGCTCAATATGTTTTCAACAGCCAATTGCATCACTGGACTCGCGTCTTATTGGTGACTTTTTCTACGATCTGGGGAACTGTTTCTAATTATAGTTCATGGAACAGCTCAATATTATTTATGCTATGATAAGGTGAAGCACGAAGGTACATAGTTAAGTAATTTATGTATTACAAACTAGTATCCACTCTAGATGGCTTTCCCAGTCCTTAACAAGCAAACACTAAAGCTATTCCCCTAAGCTGTAACTTCCTTGATTACAAGTATGTAGAAGGCGACGGCTTCATAAATATCTTAGCATTCATCATACTCACTTTAACTTAGTTTAAACTTGCTGTAACAATTTTAAATTGCGCGCGAACCCACACCCACCTCGCCTGAATAATTCAATGAGCGCGGTATCTGTAAACAAATCTAATCAGAACTCCTATCAAAATCACTTTATATGTATTCGCTGACGATAAAGTTATTCAGTAAGTTCTTGTTCTTCTGGTAACGATGTTTCCACGTCAGAACTAGGTGGTCGACTAGTTAAGCGTTGTGTACATTGTGTTCGCGAATAAATTGAGAAGGGAAATGAAATTATTGTGTGGGTTTTATTACCTCGTTAGTAAGCGGTTACTGCTACCTCCAGAGGGTTTAAAATTATGTTAAACTTAGGTACCTACAACTTACTGAACATTTTTCAAAAAATGAATAATTGCCAATGGTTATCAACCCCTGCTAGGACGTCTTAAAACTATCATGATTCCGGTGCGATAGACGGAGCTCTAAAGGATGAAAGCATTGTCTCTTTTTTCGTAGTTTTATTGTGTCTTTGTAAACATACTAACACCAAAGCTAGCGAAATATGTGTTCGCGACGATGCGTCTTAGCTACATAGTATAGGTAGTTATAGGTAGCTATAGTTAGTACATAGAATGTTACAACAAATAAAAACACAACTACATAGTATAGGTAGTTATAGGTAGTTATAGTTAGTACATAGAATGCTATAACAAATAAAAGCAAAGCTACATAGTATAGATAGTTATAGGTAGCTATAGTTGATACATAGTTTGTTATATTGAAATAAAACACATTCGTTACAGTCGTTTGCTCTCAAGAGGCAATATATAAGCCCTTGGAGCCTTTATTTCTCCCAAGTAAATAGAATATAGTTAGGTAGGGTATCCTATCCCTTACACATAACAGTAAACACATGGTAACCCTGGTAATCGATGGTATATAAGGTAATCAAGGTATATAAAGGTAATCAAGGTATATAAAGGTAACAAGGTATTTACACACATAGACAGACATACATAGGTAATAGAAAGGGCTTGAGACCTACAATACTTAGGTCAAAGGTAGTCGCATAGCTAAAGCGACACTGACCAATCACAGAGCAGGAGGGTGCTGGTACGTGATTGGTCAATGGTTTTTGATAAATAGCCCTGGTGAAGGTATGCACACAAATAAAACACTTTGCATCTACCCTCTTCCCTTCCCGAAAATACAAGTCTAGATTCTAGACTTCTAGATATCTGAAATAAAACCGCCTTGAAAAATCCTTTCAGGGGATATATAGATATATATAGTATGTAAAGGCATAAAGCCGTAATTAAGGTTTTAATAAAACTGTTTATTTTTATCCCCCTGAAATATATACGCTTATAGAGTTGCAACCCCTTGAGTGACAGGGTTGAAACATATGTAGTTTTATAGAGGGTTGTCGTATCTATAGAAATACATATAGCTGTATAGCCCTCCTAGCATAGATTTACGGTAAATTCACCCCAAATAGGTAATAGCTTCGTGCCTATAATAGTTTTATACAGTTTTCGGCATCCCACCCCTACATGGAGGGGGATGAAGGGGTGAATTTCCTCCGCTGTATGGAGCATACCGAGGGCTATCCATAAAGGTACGACAACCCCTACTCACATAGACCTAAGCCTAGATATAGCCTAAATTCTAGGATTGGCATAATGAAAATTTTAGTTAATAAACTTCATCACACACGGTGATTTTTTGGGTGTCGGTACGGTATAGTTACGCCGTACAATAGTAACATAGAAACTTAGAGAAATTTGTAGTCATTTGCAAGATATTTTGAACTTATACCTAAATGTAGAATCATATAGTCGCGAATTTCACCCTTCAAATCGCTAAGTGCATAGTGAACAAGTTAAATAGTGTTTTATTGTGACTTTATTGGTAAGCCCTCAATACCTACCCCTATATATTGTGTCAATAACAGCAAGTATAGCAAGTATTCAGCTAACGGTTGCATCCTCATGGCCCGTAGCTCATAGACGGAGCGTCAGCGCGTCTGGATCATTTATACCTAGGTGGGTTGTCACCATACAGTCCACTTTTGAAGAATAGGATAACCTACCCTGGCCACCCTACAGTCCAGTCGATCACGCCCGCCCCGTACAATATGTTTTGAAGTTGTACCTACATACAATACAGCTCAGCCCCTAATCCTTTGGAAAATGTAGGTGTGATGTTACTACAGGGGAGTCGTTGTAAACATAATCCTTCATTCCACTTCATCAACGTCTAACGACATAATTAAAAGTAATAAACGACGTAAAGAGACAAAATACAAAACACCAGACGAGAGGTGTTCTAAATGGGAGTCATGTGTATCAAATTAATAAAACACCCACTTGAATAAGTGCTCAGGATGCTACCGATAATTTAGCAAAAATTAATTCGACGACGAAATTTAATTCGAGTAGACACGCTTTTAAAGGAAGTTCGAGAATCCCTTTTTTCACAACCGACGTCGAGGATGTGGAAAAAGGGATTTATTGTGATTCAATATTATATTTCTATTTCATTTAATGTTCTACTTTGAATACTACGTTTAATTCTGGTTAAGTTAACACGTTCGTTGAATTGACAAAACAACTTTGTGTAGAGGAGAGGAGATTTAGAGGAGTACGAAAAGTTGGATAATTGTGGTTTTTTATTAATAAAGACTCTCGTTTGACAACTATCTCATAATCATAATTTCAGCCGAAAGACGTCAACTGTTGGAAATTAAGTTTAAATAAATAAATAACTACGGCCTCTCCTAAGTATCGGAAAATGTTTTGTCTTGGTCTTTTGCGTGTAATCCCGCGTATTCTCGCGGCTTTCGCCCGGTCAACAGTGCGCCTTGTGGGACGTCTACCAACGCTGTTGCGGAATTTGTTCAAAATAGTCACCCCAGCCCTGGAACGCAAAGGGCACTAGAAGGAACACGGGTAGGTTTAAGTCAGTGTCTGTCACTCCCTTCTGCTCCGCC